>OY997264.1:8567500-11405000 GCA_963921465.1 Triticum timopheevii
TCAGGTCATTTAGTTCTCAAAACAAATCATTGAATGCATGAAAAATAACAAATGAAGGCAGAAATGGTTGAAAGTTGTTGGTGTCGCTTTGAATGGTGCATACTGAACGCAAAAAATATAAGAGAATTTACATCACGATCTTATATTTCTTTAGAGTCTAAACTGTCAATATGATCTTATAACATCAAAAATACTTTGATCATCAATGATCTTTGTGTGTACAGTCTGAATTGTCAATATGAGTCATCAACGATTTATAAACCGATGAAGACTCATATTGTGGCCACAAATTCTACACATAGAGTTTAATGAAGACCAAGTGCTTGTGATAGTTTGAGAAATAACATATTTAAGGTGGTAAAAGGCTTGTTAGGGGAGCGAGGTGGGACTAAAAACAACTTGCCATAGCCTGACCGGCACTAAATGGTGATGGTGGGGCCATAGCCTGACCGCAGGCTGACACATCCCCTTTAGTACCGGTTCGTGGCATGAACCGGTACTAAAGGTTCGCCATGAACCGGTGCTATTGATTGCCGCCACGAACCAGTGCTATTGTACACATTAGTGCCGGCTGAAATTCAAACCGGCACTATTGGGCTTCACGTATGACCCTTTTTCTACTAGTGCAGCCGAACCTGAGGGAGGCCGGCCTCCAGCAGGCGGCCAGTTCCTCCCTCGAGGCCCGTGCCCCATTAACCAGATAAGACGCAGTGTGGCTACAGTGGTCTCCCACCAGGCGGCGGACTGTAGCCACACTCCGCTGACCAAGCCTGCGTCATTAGCAACACGGCTATAGTGATCAGCCACCAACCAGACCCGCTAGCGGCGGGAGCGGCCTGTCGGCTCCGTACCAGGCCAGTCGGCGGGGCCCACCAGGCGGCGGGCCCCCGCTGCCGGCGGAGAAGCCGGTGAACAGAGACACTGACAGCCGGGTCTAGCACCCGTCCAGATAGAACTAGCCACTACCCTAGAGGAAGAAGAGAGCTAGCCCTGCCTCCTTCTACCTCTATCACACAGCTCAAGGAGCACCATTGTATCGTTTGTGCCTTAGTGATAATGCGGAGACCCCGCAAAGCAGGACTAGGGGTGTTATCTCCTAGGAGAGCCCCGAACCTGGGTAAGGTGCGCCGGCGTTCGTGTCTATGCCTCATCCCGCTTCCAGGCACCGGTGACATTTTACTCGCTCCCACCATGATAAGCCATCCTTTGGCATATGTCGCACCCAACCCCCGACATTTGGCGCCCACCGTGGGGCGAGGTGCACCGTCTCCCAAAGACCTGCTCTGGACGGGAACCTTGTTCCTTCCTGGCAAGCGAAGCCAGCCCAACACGCCCGATGGCGTCAGCATTGACGCACTGCACGGCGCGGAGATTGCCTGCACGGCGAGCTACCTCGCCGACCTTGTTGGCGAGATCCACCTCTTCGACGAGCCGGCTTCCGACGCGGGCACCGGCTGCCCCGAGAGCCGCCTCGTCAGCCTCCTCGATCAGCTTCACATCACCAGCGAGCCTGCTGTGGACCTGGAGTCTATTGGCTCCACCGACCCGATGATCGTCGACTCCGACACAGCGTCGCTTGACGCATTCCCCCACCAACATGGTGGTCTACGACGAGCCGCCTTCTCGCGAGCACAGCGGCGGAAGCACCATCACGGAGGTGCTTGTCATCAACAGTGGTGAGCACTCGGACGGAGGCGTCCGAGACCCACTCAATGTGGTGCTGCGAGACCTATCAGCGCCCATCCCAGAAGACGCAGACGCTGAGACGCTGGAAGCATGCCGCATCCAGCTCCTCGAGAGTGCTGGCCGACTAGCCAACATGCGACGCCTCTCGGAGGCCTACCAGCGTGAGATGGGCCGAGCTGTTGGTGGCACGCCGGCTGCTGAGGGGCCTAGCCGCATCGGCTCGATCCGGCAGCGTGGCGCGACCATCGCCATCATGTTCAGGACGGATCGTCCCGTCTACGCTATGCCTGCGGAGAACATCCGGGCCGCCCAGGCGGTGACGGATGAGCTAGAAAAATACGAGGGCGACGAGCGTCGCCACATGACGGAGCGAGTCCAGCAGCTCCTTGACGCGACCGCCGCGCAGCACGAAGCTGGCTGCCGCGCTGAAGCACCCATCTGGCGGAACGATGAACCGCCCCTTCGCCAGGACCATGGAGCGACATCTCGGACGCCGAGTGGTGGCGCCCGCGGAAGAAGAGGCGATGAGCCGGCTGCCAGCCGCAGTCGGACTCACCTCTCCATCGAGTGTGACGCTGACGGCCGCCCTCGAGCCGTGGAGCGGCAAGGTGACCCGCCTCCCCCTCCGCCTCGCGGAGAAAGGCATCCCACTCCGCCGCCTGTCACGCACCCGACACTCGGTGACCACCTTGGCCGCCGAGAGGGAGTCGGAGAGAACGACGCCCGCCATAGGATCGACCACCTCAACCGATCCCTAGCGCTAGAAGAAAACGCGTTGGGTCCGCCTTGCTTCGGCCCACGAATCCGAGATGAGCCCTTTCCTAAAGGGTTCACACTCCCAAGAGATACGCCCAAGTACACCGGCTCCGTGAAGCCGGAGGACTGGCTGGTCGACTACTCGACGATCGTCAGCATAGCAAACGGCAACAAGCGCGTTGTTGTGAAGTACGTCCCGCTCATGCTCCAAGGCATAGCCCGGACGTGGCTTAACAGCCTGAAGCCCCGCAGCATCAACAACTGGGTTGATTTCACTGAAGCCTTCATCCGCAACTTCACCAGCACATACAAGCGGCCTCCCAAGCCCCGTCAGCTCTCCTTGTGCTTCCAAGGGCCCAACGAGTCAACTCGCGATTATCTCACGCGCTGGGCCGAGCTGCGCAACTCCTGCGAAGGCATCCACAAGGTGCAGGCCATCAAATATTTCACCGACGGGTGCCGAGAAGGCACCCTCCTTAAGCACCAACTTCTCTGCGACGAGCCTACGACTCTCGACGAACTACTAATCATCACTGACAAGCACGCCATGGCCGACTCCTCCATGAAGGCGGAGATCCTAGTTGATGCATCCGGCAAGGTAGCCCCTCAGGCTCCTCGGACTCCGGCTGGTGACACCAGTCGGCGACAGCAACCAAGCGACAACAAACGTAAGGCCACGCAGCCAGCTTCCACCAGCCGACAGGTGGCGACAGTCGAAGACCAACAGCCGGAATGGTAGCCTCCGCCCAAGCGTCAGAAGGGCGGCAAGCCCAACTGGTTGCCCGCCTTCTTGTACGAGTAGACCCTTGATGCACCCTGCAAGTTTCATAGTGGTGCGAAGTCGTCCAACCACACCACTCGGAAGTGTCATTGGCTCACTAGAATCGCCAAGGGAGATGGACTCCTGCCTCCTCCGCCTGCCGGCCTGCCGCCTCCTCCGCCCCAGCAGCCGGCGGTTCGGCCAGTCGGCGCTATACAAGATGAGTATGCAGAGGAACACGGAGCCTACGTTGTGTTCACCACTGTGGCCGATGACAGACGCAGCAGACGGCAGCAACATCAAGAAGTACAGGCAGTGGCATCAAACACTCCAGAGTTCATGCACTGGTCGGAGAAGCCGATCAGTTGGATCAGGGCTGACCACCCGGAGGTGATGCCCTCCCCTGGTTCCTACGCCCTGGTCTTAGAGGCCACCCTTGCAACAGAGAGGCGGGCAGCTCGTTTCTCCAGAGTCCTGATAGATGGCGGCAGCAGCATCAATATCCTATACCGTGACACAATGGAGAAGTTGGGAATCAAGCAGAAGCAGCTCCACCCCAGTCGAACTGTATTCCACGGCATAGTCCCTGGCCTTTTCTGTTCACCAATCGGCAAGACCCAGATCGATGTTCTCTTCGGAGACAAGACTCATTTCCGCCGAGACTAGTTTGTTTTGAAGTGGTGGACCTCGAGAGCCCCTACCCATCCACTACTTGGCCGGCCTGCCCTGACCAAGTTCATGGCGGTCCCCCACTATGCTTACCTCAAGATGAAGATGCCGACTGCCAAGGGAATTCTGACCATAGTCGGAGACTACAAGAAGTCGTCCGCCTGCATGGCAGACAACAGTTGGCTGGCTGAGTCCCTTGTGATTGCAGCTGAAAAGCGGCTCCTTGACTGGGTTGTGGCAATGGCAGGCAAGAAGCCGGAAATTTCACCCATCCCCAAGGAGTCGGAAGTTGAGGGCTTGTTCAAGCCGGCAAAGGAAACAAAGAAGATACCCTTGGACCTGGAGCACCCGGAGAGGCATGCTGTCATAGGTGCAAACCTTGACAGCAAGTAGGAAAGCGAGCTCGTCGATTTCCTCACTACTAGGAAAAACACTACTAGTAGTGTAGGTTTTTTGTATATCAGTAGCGCGGGGTACCGCGCTACTACTATGGCACTGCAACTATTTTTTAGCAGTAGCGCGCTTTTTATCCCGCGCTACAGCTAAAAAGTTAGCAGTAGCGCGTCCCACCCACGCCACTACTACTCTGTACCTGCGCTACTACTATCTAAGCACTAGTAGCACATCATTTTGCCCCAACGCTACTGCTATCTAATTAGAAATTAAAAAAATTAAAAATTAGATGCAATATTCTTGGATGGAAATCAAGACACGGTGTAGTGCAAAGGTCACATAACCATCTTAGCACTTGATAACCCATTTAACATCAGACACAAACAACTAAACCACTCATGTACATGTATCTACCAAGCCTCGGAGTTCAAACTCTGGTGGACCCGAACCCGTACTCCCCCCGGACGGTGGCGTCGAGGTCCTCCACCTCGTGAACTCTGGCGTCGCAATCACCTGGACAATCATCTGAGTCACGCAGTCTTCGGGCTTCACGGTGAAGTCCGCCTCCAAGTGGTTGAAGAGCACGACACCCACCGGGCTGTGGTAGTACTGTGTTATCTCTCCTGCTTGAAGAGCGTTTCCGGCGGCGTGGATGTAGTCCTGTGTTATCTCTCCTGCTTGCTCACCGTACCTGCAAAAAGGAGAAGACAATATCAACGACCCTATCATCTGGCGGCATCAATCGATCATTGTTGCGCAAAAGTTTATAGTTATGACTAGTTGTTGCTGAATCAAAAACATTTGAAATTTTGAAAGCATGGATGCAATGCAGTGTATGTACATTACCTGTGTGTTACAAGTGAAGTTGTGACAACTGATGATGTTTGCATCACGTTCTTGCCAGATACCTCAACAGCATCCCGTACTTTACTTGAACCATTGAGCAAGTAAGAGACAGCTAATAATAATATGTGATCCAGCAACGGTTACACATATCAAATCTCTTGAACTAAAACAAATATAGTTATGATCATACATTAGCTCTTAGAACTGTTTTAGCCTTTTATTTAAATTCAGGCATCTTAACCCAGTGCACTCTATAATAGTAGTACCCTAAATACTTGGGATTTGCTTGGGGAGGCCCAGTAAAACATAAAATCCAAATCACAGTCTGATTTCATACTATTTGGTGGTTTCATAATGCGACTAGTAATCCGATCCATCTTTAGAAAAATAAATTCCATTTTTGTCCGGAACAGAATCACTGACTACCTAGACTTCTAACTTAAAAGTTCAGAAACTAGAGAATAACCAGAGCATTCTACTAGCTGCCTTTATATGCAAGAATACAGATAAAATGGTTAAACTCCATATTTGGTCAAGCGAATGTAACATGCACAACTAGTGGCAAAACTTAATAAATCTGTCCAGTGAAGCAAGAATAACTTCACCAGGCATTAACTTGAAGAACTTCTGGGCAGGTTTGAAGTTGACCACAGTCCTCAGCCGGTTCGCCATCTACCAGCAGAGTTTACGCCGATACTACAACCGCAAGGTGAAGCCAAGATCCTTCCAAGATGGAGACCTTGTGCTCCGGCTGATCCAGCGAATAGCCGGCCAGCACAAGCTCTCGGCACCTTGGGAAGGCCCTTTCATCATCAGCAAAGTACTGGGCAACGGTTCCTACTACCTGATCGACGCTCAGAGGCCTAGAGCACGCAAAAGAGATGACTCGGGCCAGGAGACGGAAAAGGCCATGGAACGCAAACCTCCTCCGAAGATTTTACAGTTGAAAGCAGTATGTATCACGCTATCTTTTATATTAAGTACGAAGACTCCAGGTCCCCCAAAAGGAGCTCGGGGACTACCCTCTTTTATCTATATGATAAGTGTTCTGCCTATGAGTGTATTGTTTTATTATTCCGCCTGGCACTGGGTTCGACTAATCGGCCCGGAGGCTCGCCGCCTTCTGCTATATGCCGCCTCCTGCAGTCGGACAAGTAGTATGTCGGCACAAAAAACTTCCCCTATCAGAAGCCGCAGCTCGCAGAGCGACTGTACGGTGGGCAGGGGTTGCAAAACAATGCTCACATGAAAAATGGCTAAGGAAAATACGCATATAGCCGAGGCCGGCATCCCGCCTTTTCGACCGGCCGACCGGCTTCTGCTTGCCTTGCCGACACTCCAAACGGCTAAGTACTTGCCCTCCCACAAACAACTATGTACTTAACCTAGCCGCAGTCCGCAGAGTGGCTGCCCGGCTGGTAAGAGGATACCCAAGGGAGGGCGGCAAAGGTAAAAAGCAAAGAGCAGAAGGCAAGAAAAGTTAGAAGCTGGCAAACAAAGCATAGATTGCGACAAAAGAATATTTACATAGATAAAGGCCTCATTGGCCAGCATGCAACAGAGTTTGATATACACCCCGCGGGTGAAATTATGCAAATTTAATCAAAGTTTGTCCAGACTAGTGAGCGGAAAAAGAAAAAGATAACACCCTGAGGGGCGGCAGAAGGCTCCGGCAGGACGATGGAGTCGGCGGTGCCGGTTGGTGCTGAAGGAAATATGCCCTAGAGGCAATAATAAAGTTATTATTTATTTCCTTATATCATGATAAATGTTTATTATTCATGCTAGAATTGTATTAACCGGAAGCATAATACATGTGTGAATACATAGACAAACATAGTGTCACTAGTATGCCTCTACTTTTTTTTTGACAGAAAGACTGTAAGGGAACCCCCTACAGTATAATTGGTGCAACAAACCCAAATTGCAAGTACCATGCCTTGAACCTGGGTGGGTGGAAAGGCATCAGCCCCTTCCCACCACTAGGCTATGCCTTAGTCTGCTAGTATGCCTCTACTTGACTAGCTCGTTGAATCAAAGATGGTTAAGTTTCCTAGCCATAGACATGAGTTGTCATTTGATTAACGGGATCACATCATTAGGAAAATGATGTGATTGACATGACCCATTCCGTTAGCCTAGCACTTGATCGGTTAGTATGTTGCTATTGCTTTCTTCATGACTTATACATGTTCCTGTAACTATGAGATTATGCAACTCCCGTTTATCGGAGGAACACTTTGGGTGCTACCAAACGTCACAATGGGTGATTATAAAGGAGTACTACAGGTGTCTCCAAAGGTACATGTTGGGTTGGCGTATTTCGAGATTAGGTTTTGTCACTCCGATTGTCGGAGAGGTATCACTGGGCCCTCTCGGTAATGCACATCACTATAAGCTTTGCAAGCAATGTGACTAATGAGTTAGTTGCGGGATGATGCATTACATAACGAGTAAAGAGACTTGCCGGTAACGAGATTGAACTAGGTATTGGGATACCGATGATCGAATCTCGGGCAAGTAACATACCCATGACAAAGGGAACAACATATGTTGTTATGCGGTTTGACCGATAAAAATCTTCGTAGAATATGTAGGAGCCAATATGAGCATCCAGGTTCCGCTATTGGTTATTGACCGAGAATAGTTCTAGGTCATGTCTACATAGTTCTCGAACCCGTAGGGTCCGCACGCTTAACATTACGATGACAGTTATATTATGAGTTTATGAGTTTTGATGTACCGAAGGAGTTCGGAGTCCCGGATGAGATCGGGGACATGACGAGGAGTCTCGAAATGGTCGAGACGTAAAGATCGATATATTAGACGACTATATTCGGAGTTCGGAAAGGTTCCGAGTGATTCGGGTATTTTTCGGAGTACCGGAGAGTTACGGGAATTCGCCGGGGAGTATATGGGCCTTATTGGGCCTTATTGGGCCATACGGGAATAGAGGAGAGAGGCCGAAAGGAAGTAGGCGCGCAGCCCCCCTCTGGTCCAAATTGGACAAGGGGTGCGGCCCCCGTTTCCTTCCTCCTCTCCCCCTCTTTCCCCCTTCTCCTACTCCAACAAGGAAGGAGGGAGTCCTACTCCCGGTGGGAGTAGGACTCCCCTTGGCGCGCCCCTACTAGGCCGGCCGCCCCCTCCCCCCTTCTCCTTTATATACGGGGGCAGGGGGGCACCTCTAGGACAACACAAGTTGATCTACGGATCGTTCCTTAGCCGTGTGCGGTGCCCCCCTCCACCATATTCCACCTCGGTCATATCGTCGCGGAGTTTAGGCGAAGCCCTGCGCCGGTAGAGCATCATCATCGTCACCACGCCGTCGTGCTGACGGAACTCATCCCCGAAGCTTTGCTGGATCAGAACCCGGGGATCGTCATCGAGATGAACGTGTGCTGAACTCGGAGGTGCCGTACATTCGGTGCTTGGATCGGTCGGATCGTGAAGACGTACGACTACATCAATCGCGTTGTGCTAACGCTTCCGCTTACGGTCTATGAGGGTACGTGGACAACACTCTCCCCTCTCGTTGCTATGCATCACCATGATCTTGCGTGTGCGTAGGAAATTTTTTGAAATTACTACGTTCCCCAACAGTGGCATCCGAGCCTAGGTTTTATGCGTTGATGTTATATGCACGAGTAGAACACAAGTGAGTTGTGGGCGATACAAGTCATACTGCTTACCAGCATGTCATACTTTGGTTCGGCGGTATTGTGAGATGAAGCGGCCTGGACCGACATTACGCGTACGCTTACGCGAGACTGGTTTCACCGTTACGAGCACTCGTGCTTAAAGGTGACTGACGGGTGTCTGTCTCTCTCACTGTAGCTGAATCGAGTGTGGCTACGCCCGGTCCTTGCGAAGGTTAAAATAGCACTAACTTGACGAACTATCGTTGTGGTTTTGACGCGTAGGTAAGAACGGTTCTTGCTAAGCCGTAGCAGCCACGTAAAACTTGCAACAACAAAGTAGAGGATGTCTAACTTGTTTTTGCAGGGCATGTTGTGATGTGATATGGTCAAGACGTGATGCTATATTTTATTGTATGAGATTATCATGTTTTGTAACCGAAGTTATCGGCAACTGGCAGGAGCCATATGGTTGTCGCTTTATTGTATGAAATGCAAACGCCCTGTAATTGCTTTACTTTATCACTAAGCGGTAGCGATAGTCGTAGAAGCAATAGACGGCGTAAACGACAACGATGCTACGATGGAGATCAAGGTGTCGCGCCGGTGACGATGGTGATCACGATGGTGCTTCGAAGATGGAGATCACTAGCACAAGATGATGATGGCCATATCGTATCACTTATATTGATTGCATGTGATGTTTATCCTTTATGCATCTTATCTTGTTTTGTTTGACGGTAGCATTTTAAGATGACCTCTTACTAAAATTATCAAGAAGTGTTCTCCCTGAGTATGCACCGTTGCCAAAGTTCGTCGTGCCCAGACACCACGTGATGATCGGGTGTGATAAGTTCTACGTCCATCTACAACGGGTGCAAGCCAGTTTTGCACACGCAGAATACTCAAGTTAAACTTGACGAGCCTAGCATATGCAGATATGGCCTCGGAACACGAAGACCGAAAGGTCGAGCGTGAATCATATAGTAGATATGATCAACATAGTGATGTTCACAATTGAAAACTACTCTATCTCACGTGATGATCGGTTATGGTTTAGTTGATTTGGATCACGTGATCACTTAGATGACTAGAGAGATGTCTGTCTAAGTGGGAGTTCTTAAGTAATATGATTAATTGAACTTAAATTTGTCATGAACTTAGTCCTGGTAGTACTTTACATATTATGTTGTAGATCAATAGCTCGCGTTTTTGCTTTTATATGTTTATATGTTCCTAGAGAAAACTGTGTTGAAAGATGTTAGTAGCAATGATGCGGATTGGATCCGTGATCTGAGGTTTATCCTCATTGCTGCATAGAAGAATTATGTCCTTAATGCACCGCTAGGTGAAAGACCTATTGCAGGAGCAGATGCAGACGTTATGAACGTTTGGCTAGCTCAATATGATGACTACTTGATAGTTTAGTGCACCATGCTTAACGGCTTAGAATCGGGACTTCAAAGATGTTTTGAACGTCATGGACCATATGAGATGTTCCAGGAGTTGAAGTTAATATTTCAAGCAAATACCCGTGTTGAGAGATATGAAGTCTCCAACAACTTCTATAGCTAAAAGATGGAGGAGAATCGCTCAACTAGTGAGCATGTGCTCAGATTGTCTGGGTACTTCAATCGCTTGAATCAAGTGGGAGTTAATCTTCCAGATAAGATAGTAATTGACAGAATTCTCTAGCCACCATCACTAAAGTTACTAGAACTTCGTGATGAACTATAGTATGCAAGGGATGACGAAAATGATTCCCGAGCTCTTCGTGATGTTGGAATCGACGAAGGTAGAAATCAAGAAAGAGCATCAAGTGTTGATGATTGACAAGACCACTAGTTTCAAGTAAAGGGCAAAGGGAAAGAAAGGGAACTTCAAGTAGAATGACAAGCAAGTTGTCACTCCTGCGAAGAAGCCCAAAGCTGGACCAAAGCCTGATACTGAGTGTTTACACTGCAAAGGAAATGGTCACTGGAAGCGGAAATGCCCTGAATATTTGGTGGATAAGAAGGATGGCAAAGTGAACAAGGGTATATTTGATATACAGATTATTGATGTGTGCCTTACTAGTGTTTATAGTAGCCCCGGAGTATTTGATACTTGTTTGGTTGCTAAGATTAGTAACTCGAAACAGGAGTTACATAATAAACAGAGACTAGTTGAGGAGAAGTGACGATGAGTGTTGGAAATAGTTCCAAGATTGATATGATCATCATCACACACTCCCTATATTTTCGAGATTAGTGTTAAAACTAAATAAATGTTATTTAGCGTTTGCGTTGAGCATGAATATGATTTGATCATGTTTATTGCGATACGGTTATTCATTTGAAGTTAAAGAATAATTGTTATTCTATTTACATGAATAAGACCTTCGATGGTTATACACCCAATGAAAATAGTTTGTTGGATCTCGATCGTAGTGATACACATATTCATAATATTGATGCCAAAAGATGCAAAGTTAATAATGATAGTGCAACTTATTTGTGGCACTGCCGTTTGGGTCATATTGGTGTAAAGCGGACGAAGAAACTCCATATTGATGGGCTTTTGGAATCACTTGATTATGAATCACTTGGTACTTGCGAACCGTGCCTCATGGGCAAGATGACTAAAACGCCGTTCTCCAGAACTATGGAGTGAGCAACTAATTTGTTGGAAATCATACATACTAATGTTTGTGGTCCAATGAATGTTGAGGCTCGCGGCGGGTATCGTTATTTTCTCACCTTCACAGATGATTTGAGCAGATATGGGTATATCTACTTAATGAAACACAAGTCTGAAACATTTGAAAAGTTCAAAGAATTTCAGAGTGAAGTGGAAAATCATCATAACAATAAGATTAAATTTCTATGATCTGATCGTGGAGGAGAATATTTGAGTTACGAGTTTGGTCTACACTTGAAACAATGCGGAATAGTTTCGCAACTCACGCCACCTAGAACACCACAACGAAATGGTGTGTCCGAACGTCGTAATCATACTTTACTAGATATGGTGCGATCTATGATGTCTCTTACTGATTTACCGCTATCGTTTTGGGGTTATGCTTTAGAGACGGCCGCATTCACGTTAAATAGGGCACCATCAAAATCCGTTGAGACGACGCCTTATGAACTATGGTTTGGCAAAAACCAAAGTTGTCGTTTCTTAAAGTTTGGGGCTGCGATGCTTATGTGAAGAAACTTCAACCAGATAAGCTCGAACCCAAATCGGAGAAATGTGTCTTCATAGGATACCCAAAAGAGACTATTGGGTACACCTTCTATCATAGATCTGAGGGCAAGATTTTCGTTGCTAAAATCAGATCCTTTCTAGAGAAGGAGTTTCTCTCGAAAGAAGTGAGTGGGAGGAAAGTAGATCTTGATAAGGTAATTTGTACCTTCTCCCGAATTGGAAAGTAGTTCATCACAGAAATCAGTTCCAGTGACCACTACACCAATTAGTGAGGAAGCTAATGATATTGATCATGAAACTTCAGATCAAGTTACTACCGAACCTCGTAGGTCAACCAGAATAAGATCCGCACCAGAGTGGTGTGGTAATCCTGTTCTGGAAGTCATATAACTAGACCATGATGAACCTACGAACTATGAGGAAGCGATGATGAGCCCAGATTCCGCAAAATGGCTGGAGCCCATGAAATCTGAGATGGGATCCATGTATGAAAACAAAGTATGGACTTTGATTGACTTGCCTGATGATCGGCAAGCCATAGAAAATAAATGGATCTTCAAGAGGAAGACGGACACTGATAGTAGTGTTACTATCTACAAAACTCGACTTGTTGCAAAAGGTTTTTCAACAAGTTCAAGGTGTTGAATACAATGAGATTTTCTCACTCGTATCGATGCTTAAGTCTGTCCGAATCATGTTAGCAATTGCCACATTTTATGAAATCTGGCAAAAGGATGTCAAAACTGCATTCCTTAATGAACTTATTAAAGAAGAATTGTATATGATGCAACCAGAAGGTTTTGTCAATCCTAAAGGTGCTAACAAAGTGTGAAAGCTCCAGCGATCCATTTATGGACTGGTGCAAGCCTCTCGGAGTTGGAATATACGCTTTGATGAGTTGATCAAAGCATATGGTTTTATCCAGACTTTTTGAGAAGCCTGTATTTACAAGAAAGTGAGTGGGAGCTCTGGAGCATTTCTAATATTATATGTGGATGACATATTGTTGATTGGAAATGATATATAAATTCTGGATAGCATGAAAGGATACTTGAATAAGAGTTTTTGCAAAGAAAGACCTCGGTGAAGCTTCTTACACATTGAGCATCAAGATCTATATAGATAGATCAAAACGCTTGATAAGATTTTTCAATGAATACATACCTTGATAAATTTTTGAAATAGTTCAAAATGGAACAGTCAAAGAAGGAGTTCGTGCCTGTGTTGCAAGGTATGAAGTTGAGTAAGACTCAAGACCCGACCATGGCAGAAAATAGAAAGAGAATGAAAAGCCATTCCCTATGCCTCAGTCATAGGTTCTATAAAGTATGCTATGCTATGTACCAGACCTATTGTATACCTTGCTCTGAATTTGGCAAGGGAGTACAATAGTGATCTAGGAGTAGATAACCGGACATTGGTCAAAAATATCCTTAGTGAGGACTAAGGAAATATTTCTCGATTATGGAGGTGATGAAAGAGCCCGTCGTAAAAAGTTACCTTGGTGCAAGTTTTCACACCGATCCAGATGACTCTAAGTCTCAATCTGGATACATATTGAAAGTGGGAGCAATTAGCTAGAGTAGCTCCGTGCAAAGCATTGTAGACATAGAATATTTGCAAAATACATACGGCTCTGAATGTGACAGACCCGTTGACTAAGCTTCTCTCACGAGCAAAACATGATCACACCTTAGTACTCTTTGGGTGTTAATCACATAGCGATGTGAACTAGATTATTGACTCTAGTAAACCCTTTGGGTATTGGTCACATAACGATGTGAACTATGTTAATCATATACAGATATGAATATTGGTGTTAAATCACATGGCGATGTGAACTAGATTATTGACTCTAGTGCAAGTGGGAGACTGAAGGAAATATTGTCACATCCCTAGCTTCTGGTGCTGCCTAGTGTTTGCATCATGTTTAAATTTTGAAAACTTGAACTGAGGAAATTTGGAAAGCCTCAAAAACTTAAATAAAAGAAGGGCAAAAACCCTAAAATCTCATTCATTGTTCCAAAATGCTCTTCATAAATGTTTGATAATTTTTGGCAAGGGTTCTGGTCCCAACCAAAATATTGAACATTTTTAAGGATTTATTTTTGGGACTTTGAATTTAAATCATTAGCTATTTGAATTTGAATTATATTCATATAATTAGAATATAATTTCAAATACCCCTGAAATATTTTATGAGCTTTTGGAAAAGTCCATCTAGCAAAATAAAAATATTCAGAGGAGTTTTGGCATTGTTTGAATTTGCTTAAACTTCAAAAACAATGGCAAAAGATATTAATAAAAGAAAACAGAACAATAAAAAAAAGGGGAGCAGAAGACCTACCTGGCGCCTACCTGTGCGGCCTGCTGCAGAAGCCGGCCCAGCCCATCTTCACTTCACCCCTGTCGTCTTCCTCGCGCCAGTAGGCAGCGCGCGTGGCCGACGCACGCCGGCGCACGCCTCGGCCACCTCCTGCTTCCCCGGCCACCTCCTGCTTCCACCGCGACGCCACGGTCTTCTAGCGTCGCCACGCAGCCCCTGGCTCTCTCTCTCACTCTCCTTGCTCCTTCCCCCCTCCTCTGTTTCTTGCACGCAGCCACCGAGCGGAGCTCGTCGCCGCCGTCCACTGCCACCACGGCCACCGGGCCTCCCTCGCTTCCCCGACTAGCCCACAAGCTCCGCCACTCCGTCCTCGACCCACCTCACCGAGCCACGCCCCTCCAGAAGCCCCCGAAGCGCCGCCCCGACATTTTTCCCCTCCTCGGACCCGCCTGTCGCCGTCGCCCGATTCGTCGGCTCCGGACCGTCCCCGGCCTCGTCTCCGCCTCGAATGGATCCGCTGTGAGCCCCCGGTCATCTTCCCCTTAATTCCGCCTTCGTTTGATTGCCGTAGCCGCCGCCCCCTCGCTAACAGCAGCCGTCGCTGCATGGGATCGTCGCTGGCGAAACCCCGGTGACCATTTGGTCACGGGCGTGCACCCGTTGTGCTTGCCGCGGCCCGTAGAGCCCCTCCAGCGCCTCAGCTCCCTCGTTTGTGAGCAGCAGCGTCGAAACGCCCGACGCCCGAACTCCGGCCGCCGCCAGGAGCTCGTTTCCGGCGAACCCCGGCCTCCCTGTGCCCAGCTGCATGCGCCCCTAGATGCGCGGGAGCACGGGCTCCTTCTTGGTGCCCTCAGCGCGACCAGCCGTGGGCTGTAGCGCCGTCCCGAGCAACTCCGGCGAGGTCTCGCCGTCGCCGTGGTCGCCGGCGTCACTTGCTGACGTGGCTGGCTTAATTAGCCACTAAACACCGCACTATGCCACTGACACCTAGGCCCCACGCTTTAATTAATCCTAGTTTATTTCCTGTTTAGTTTAATCTTATTACAGTGGCCCCACGCGTCAGTTTTGACCGTGCTGACGTGGCCGTTGACCGGGCCCACACGTCAGCGGCACTAACCAGCTCCAGTCACTGACCAGTGGACCCCACTGGTCAGGTTTGACCACCAGCAGCGTCTGTTGACCTGCTGACGTCATAGTGACGCAATGCTGACGCAGTAAGTATTTCTGAAATTAAAATAAATCAGGAAATGACTTATAAATTTCAGAAAATACCCCAAACTTCTAAAATTCATAGAAGTTCAACCGTAACTCAGAATCAAATAAATTATATATGAAAAATGATCAGAAAAATCCAATCTATCCATCTGTACCATTTTCATGCATGATAGAACAACTTATAGCTGCTGTTTAGCACAAAACAAATAAAGGGCATTTAAATAATCATATATGGAGTTGGAATTTGAATCATGTATTCAAACCAACTTCATTTAAATCATAGCTAGGTGCATTAGCTCAAAACACATTCATATTGCCATGTCATAGCATGCATCATATTGTGCATTGCATTGATTGTGTCCCTCTTTATTTGCCGGTAACTGTCCCCTCTCGATAGACGTGGTTTCGACGACAAGTTCGATGACACCGATGAAGAAGTATATTATCTTCAGAAGTGCCAGGCAAGCAAAACCCCCTTGTTCATTCCGATACAATCCCACTCTCTCGCTCCTGCTCTATTTTACTGCATTAGGACAACAACGACATATTTGTTACTTGCTGCGGTAGCTGAACCCCTTTATCCTTTGCATGACCTGTCATTCCACAGTAAATAGATGAAACCCACTAGCATGAGTAGGAGTTGTTTGAGCCCTGTTGTGCCTACTCATTAATGCTTGTTTGTCATGCCTGCTACTGCTTAGAGTTGAGTCAGGTCTGATTCATCGGGGGTGAATCAGGTGTGTGTGAACATGTCCTACTGTGTGTGAGCTAAGTGTGTGAACACGATTTGGTAAAGGTAGCGGTGAGAGGCCATGTAGGAGTACATGGTGGGTTGTCTCATTGCAGCCGTCCTCAGGAACTGAGTTCTGTGTTTGTGATCCATGATTCAGCTACTACCACGCATTGGGCCCGAAACCAATGGACCCTCTCGGCTTCTTAATCACCCTTGTCCTCTGTCCAGGAGTTGCAAGTAGTTTCTGGTGTTTGTAGTATGCTGGAGGCCGTGCGCAGCGCTGACCGTAGGGGTGGGCTGTGATGCGGTAGGCACGTGGCCGGGTAAACCGGGCGCCCGTTTGGTGTCACGGAACCCTGTTCACATCGTTTGGGGCTATGAGCGAAACTTCGGCCGGATCTCCTCATGGATGGAACCCAAATAGGCGATAAACCTGGACTAGGGACTTGAGTGTTTTGGTAGGTCGTGGCCGACACCCACGTTGGGCTTCCGCTTGAAGGTTGCCGAGTACATGTCGTGTAAACAGCGGTAAGTGGTGAGAGCGTGTGTGAAGAAGTACACCCCTGCAGGGTTAACATTATCTATTCGAATAGCCGTGTCCACGGAAAAGGACTTCTGGGTTGCCTATATCAGTTCATAGACAAGTGAAAGTGGATACTCTAAAATACGCAAGATAAGTGTGAGTGCTATGGATGGCGTTCTCGTAGGGAGACGGGAGCGGATCCATAGTGGTGTATTGATATGGTGAATATGTGGACTCGTGTGCGCCACCTCAAAAGAGTTACTTGCAGTCGCAGTTCAGGATAGCCACCGAGTCAAAGCTGGCTTACTGCAGTTAAACCCCACCATCCCCTTTGTTGATAATGATGCATATGTAGTTAGTTCTGATGTAAGTCTTGCTGGGTACATTTGTACTCACGTTTGCCTATTTTACGTTTTGCAGAGAGACTTCGGTCTTGTTAGTAGTTCCGCGTGGACTTCGACGTTTAGCTTGATACCTCAGCTACAATCTTGTGCCCTCGGCAGGATCTGGTAGATAGTCAGGCTTCTAAGCCTTTTTCATTTGTAGATGTCTGTACCCAGACATGTTAAGTTTCCGCTTGTGCTTTGATTTGTATGCTCTGAATGTTGGGTCATGAGACCCCTGTTGTAATATCTCGCTCCTCGGAGCCTAATGAGTAAATACTTGAGTCGTAGAGTCATGATGTGATGCCATGTTGTATTTGCACATATCGAGCATATTGTGTGTATGTTATTGAAATGCTTGGTATGTGTGGGATCTGACTATCTAGTTGTTTATCTTTAGTAGCCTCTCTTACCGGGAAATGTCTCCTAGTGTTTTCACCGAGCCATGGTAGCTTGCTACTACTCCGGAACACTTAGGCTGGCCGGCATGTGTCCTTCTTCGTTCCTGTGTCTGTCCCTTCGGGGAAATGTCACGCGTTGAGTACCGGAGTCCTGTTAGCCCGCTACAGCCCGGTTCTCCGGAGTCCTGCTAGCCCAGTGCTACAGCCCGGAACTTACTCGCTGATGACCGACACGTTCGATGTTGGGTCATGGATGCCTGTCCCTATAAGTCTGTGCCACTTTGGGTTTACGACTAGCCATGTCAGCCCGGGCTCCTTATCATATGGATGCTAGCGACGCTATCATATACGTGTGCCAAAAGGCGCAAACGGTCCCGGGCAAAGGTAAGGCGACACCCGTGGGAATACCGTGCGTGAGGCCGCAAAGTGATATGAGGTGTTACAGGCTAGATCGATGTGACATTGAGTCGGGGTCCTGACAGCGTTGGTATCAGAGCTTGACTACCTGCAGGATTACCAAGCCAAACTGGTCGAAGTTGTGTCTAGAAATGCTTTAGTTATGTAAGGGAATTGATTGTGGGATGGGAACGTAAGGCTCTTTTTACTTCTTATACCTCATGGCCTTCTGATCTGAGTCATCCTCTTCTCTTCTACGGGGTTTAAGAACTAGGCCTTCTCATCTATCTATCAGGATGACGTGTTACTAATCCATAGACTTATAGAATTGTTAGTTTCAAATCTCAGTTCAGTTTTACTACTTCCGTATGTTCATAACTGTTGATCTCGAAACCTTGATATTGTGCTTCGGAGTGGCTATGCCACCATTTTTGCAGGATGTCTCAAATCTTTTTGAGCATTTACAACCGTTATGCTGTCCGAGTCATCCCAGGTCTCTAAATAGTCTGATGCATTTGCAAAATCCCTTCCTTCCGTTCCGATGTTCCTTTGGACCAGATTAACCACACTAATCGGTGAGTTGAGGTACTCTGTTGCCTTAACATATATGTCGGAGTTATTATTATGACCCTAGGTGTCTTAGGGGATCATCTAGTACTCTAGCCACGTTTTGTGTCCCATTGTGAGGATTCTGGCCTTTATTCTCGAAAGCATCCCGTGATGCCATTTAGTTAGTAGGTAATCTACTTCCGGGGTTCTTGAACCCGAGATTCACCCTACCTACTTCATGTTGATAGTGTTTGCTCGTTCCTTTAGGTTATTAGTAACCTTTGCATTAGTCCTCGAGGTCCGTGGTATTTCCTCCTTCCAAATACTATGAACCGCTTATGGCAGAAGTTCCTCGCTGAAACGAAGGATCACAATCAGAGTACTCTTGAGGAGTTCTCCATTCATAATTATGAATCTGCCAGTTCTACCCTTTCCGCATGGGTTATCCGGAAGAAATGTTGAGCTTCGCTCGACATACTAATCTATGCATCCATAACTCAGAAAGTTATATGTTCCTTTGAGTTGTTCTCTTTAGTTGTGTCCTGACCCTCGTCTGTCAATTGATAGTCAAGAGTATGTGTGCATTCGTTCATCGGTGCCTATTATTCTTGTGGTCCGTCAAGCCATTCTATTCCGAAATGACTTGGAGAAACAAACTCCGGTACCTTGTCCATTTCCAGGATTGGGTCAAAGCAGTCGTACTCCACAGATCAAATACTAATCCAGCTTTTGTTCTGTTCTACCTTGGAGTAATACCATCTTTATATCGAGAATGTCATGGGAATTGCACACCATCCTATGAATTCTTTATGTAGTAATACTCCTCGCCATCATTGTTCATTCCTCGGTTTCCGTGTTATTGTAACCGGAATGCCGACAAGTGAATCGTGGTGTGTGAAATCAATACTGCTGGCAACTCCGTTGCTTGGTAGTTAAATGGACGATAACCTCATTCTTAGCGTGTTGATTATTGAATCGTCACCCTAAGGTTGATTGTGCTACCTAGTCCTTATTTCTGGTGCACTCCTCGATCAATGAGTTAGGATTATTCAGTCCCTTGCTTATTTGATCATATCGTCTTGCTCTGGAAGCAAGATTGTTCTCGAGCTTAGTAACATATCGGTGGTTCGTGATGTTCCGAATATCTTCTCGGAAGTATTACCAGGTTGTCACCTGGCCGCTATGTTGAGTTCGTGATCAAGTTGGTTTTCTTATAAATCACCCCTTCTCCAAGAATCTGTGTTGGATATCCCTGAGCTAGTTGGTTGAGCTAGACAACAACTTGGAGAGTTGGAAGATAAAAGCTTGTCTGACTTAGTTCATGTTAAGGGATATCTTCTTGTGTGTGTGTGTTGAAGAAAGATGATATCTTCACCAATTGGTCCTCGTGATCAGTTGTTGGATCTATTGCCTTGTCAAAACTTTGATTGGAGTATGGGCTATCGTCAAATCAAATCAGAACCAACGATATTCGTAATGTTGTCTTACTCGGAGTTGTTTCTTCGAGCATACACCATTATATCTTTTGGGTCTGACCAATGCTATCACCTTGTTCACATAATTGTGGAATTCCACTTATATGGAAACCTGGATGAATTGTTGTTGAGTCCATCAGCAACATTTTTATCTTGTCCATAATTTTGTCGAACATTAAGCTAGTGTTGGAAACTTTGTAAGCAATGCCTTCGTGTTCCGTTCATGAAGCCTATGTCTGGACGAAAGAAGTGAGTCCCTCTAATTCATGTGCATTTGATGCAAGTTGCCGCCTTGAGTTTGAGAAGTCTTATTTTACCTCCTCCGGAATCATTCCAAGTCAGTCATGCACACGTGCGAAGTATTCTGTGGTCTGGAGACTTGCAACCTTCATTCCATATGTGTCCCGAGCACACCAAGCCACTGATTGATTTGTTCAAGGAGAAGAAGTTCCTTCATAAGAGCTAATCATATGACTTATGTTAGGACTTCGCTATCCTCGTTGATGGTTCCCCACCTGAACTCGGTAGTGTTTTATTATAAGACTACCATGGGATAATGTTTGTCTGGGACAACGTGTTCGCATGTTTGTAGCAGAACCAACTCATGTTTTGGAGCTTACTATCGTAGTTCATTTCCCGAGAATCTCGCAATGTCGTCTCGTCGATTTGTGTTGCAAACTATCTTTTTCTTCCTAGACTCGATGAGTCTGGAATATCCTGACATTAACCAGATCTGAATCTCAGGCAGATATGATGGTTGGAACGTTTCCCAAGAATTATATTATTGGTCTCTCTGTAACTCGGTAAAATGGATGTCGTGGCCAACACACCCAGCCGGAAGACCTGTTATTGTAATATCTTGATTAAAGAAGTTGGCCACCTCCCCATAAGGACTTCGTAGGATTTACCCCCTAGTTGTCCCTTATGGATTTTTGTGCTCCCGAAGTCCGACCTTTACTTGATGTTCTAGATACCAAGCCATATCTATGAATGGGATACGCTAGTACATCAAGGAGAACATTAGAAGCGGAGTGCTAAATGTCTCTCGGTCGATCATCCAGATTTTGTTCCCTTGGCCCCGCTAAGGTGAAATCTGAGAAGGTTATCTTCCTTTGCATCTGCATCGTCCATCGCAACTCGTCATGGTAGTATGTTGTGTTGCCAGGATCCTTGACACGGATGTTGGTAGAACCTTGATAATTATGGAAATGCTCAAGTTCTTGAGAGCACGCACAAGCATTATGTGCTATCCTAGTTACTAACCGGGATTGTTCTCAGTTTCCTCAGTTATGCTATAACCATTTCAATAGTGGAATCACTCTCTGCTGTTGGGTTTCTCCCCTGTTACCAGAATCATTCCTAGCATTTGCATTTTGTTCCCAGCTTGCACCGCCAATGTGCCATTCTACCATGGGTCTCTTCCATTTCCGGTGATAAGCAAAATCATCCCTTGTGTTGTCTTCAACAAGGTAATCCACATCATCCATTCTGGCCCGAGAATGTCATTCTTTCGGACTCCTTCAAATGATCGATGGTGAATTGCCTTAGGCTGGTATAAAGAATTTCAATGATCTCTGAATCAAAGGTAATTCTTTTTGCCACTTAAGGGGATATCTCTACGAGTCACCTTCCCTAAGGTGCCCCGTTATGGTATCATGGCAACTCAACTCCTCGCTATGTTGACAACCGTTCACCACCGACTTAAGCGTGAAAATTGTTGTCTACCTAGTGAACCTTCGTCATCTGCTACACCCCCTTCCTATGGCTGTGTGTTTCATGTCTCAGCTCGTGAGATGTTTCTATGTCTCATTCCGTGAGTTAATCCTGAGTTGTTCGATCTTCGAAAAGATCAGTCCTTCTAGAGTCCCTTTCTCCTCTCATTGTCATGTTGGCTGGAGTTCTCAGAGCATCACGACGGGACAAAGATGGTGATCAAATCAACGCTTTTATGAAGTGCAACCTGGATCGTGAAGATTATACTAGTTTGCGTTCCCCCTTCACCTTACCCTACGCTTGAATCTCGGGACGAGATTTTTGCTTAGTGGGGGTGAGTTGTCACATCCCTAGCTTCTGGTGCTGCCTAGTGTTTGCATCATGTTCAAATTTTGAAAACTTGAACTGAGGAAATTTGGAAAGCCTCAAAAACTTAAATAAAAGAAGGGCAAAAACCCTAAAATCTCATTCATTGTTCCAAAATGCTCTTCATAAATGTTTGATAATTTTTGGCAAGGGTTCTGGTCCCAACCAAAATATTGAACATTTTTAAGGATTTATTTTTGGGACTTTGAATTTAAATCATTAGCTATTTGAATTTGAATTATATTCATATAATTAGAATATAATTTCAAATACCCCTGAAATATTTTATGAGCTTTTGGAAAAGTCCATCTAGCAAAATAAAAATATTCAGAGGAGTTTTGGCATTGTTTGAATTTGCTTAAACTTCAAAAACAATGGCAAAAGATATTAATAAAAGAAAACAGAACAATAAAAAAAAGGGGAGCAGAAGACCTACCTGGCGCCTACCTGTGCGGCCTGCTGCAGAAGCCGGCCCAGCCCATCTTCACTTCCCCCCTGTCGTCTTCCTCGCGCCAGTAGGCAGCGCGCGTGGCCGACGCACGCCGGCGCACGCCTCGGCCACCTCCTGCTTCCCCGGCCACCTCCTGCTTCCACCGCGACGCCACGGTCTTCTAGCGTTGCCACGCAGCCCCTGGCTCTCTCTCTCACTCTCCTCGCTCCTTTCCCCCTCCTCTGTTTCTTGCACGCAGCCACCGAGAGGAGCTCGTCGCCGCCGTCCACTGCCACCACGGCCACCGGGCCTCCCTCGCTTCCCCGACTAGCCCACAAGCTCCGCCACTCCGTCCTCGACCCACCTCACCGAGCCACGCCCCTCCAGAAGCCCCCGAAGCGCCGCCCCGACGTTTTTCCCCTCCTCGGACCCGCCTGTCGCCGTCGCCCGATTCGTCGGCTCCGGACCGTCCCCGGCCTCGTCTCCGCCTCGAATGGATCCGCTGTGAGCCCCCGGTCATCTTCCCCTTAATTCCGCCTCCGTTTGATTGCCGTAGCCGCCGCCCCCTCGCTAATAGCAGCCGCCGCCGCATGGGATCGTCGCTGGCGAAACCCCGGTGACCATTTGGTCACGGGCGTGCACCCGTTGTGCTTGCCGCGGCCCGTAGAGCCCCTCCAGCGCCTCAGCTCCCTCGTTTGTGAGCAGCAGCATCGAAACGCCCGACGCCCGAACTCCGGCCGCCGCCAGGAGCTCGTTTCCGGCGAACCCCGACCTCCCTGTGCCCAGCTGCGTGCGCCCCTAGATGCGCGGGAGCACGGGCTCCCTCTTGGTGCCCTCAGCGCGACCAGCCGTGGGCTGTAGCGCCGTCCCGAGCAACTCCGGCGAGGTCTCGCCGTCGCCGTGGTCGCCGGCGTCACTTGCTGACGTGGCTGGCTTAATTAGCCACTAAACACCGCACTATGCCACTGACACCTAGGCCCCACGCTTTAATTAATCCTAGTTTATTTCCTGTTTAGTTTAATCTTATTACAGTGGCCCCACGCGTCAGTTTTGACCGTGCTGACATGGCCGTTGACCGGGCCCACACGTCAGCGGCACTAACCAGCTCCAGTCACTGACCAGTGGACCCCACTGGTCAGGTTTGACCAGCAGCAGCGTCTGTTGACCTGCTGACGTCATAGTGACGCAATGCTGACGCAGTAAGTATTTCTGAAATTAAAATAAATCAGGAAATGACTTATAAATTTCAGAAAATACCCCAAACTTCTAAAATTCATAGAAGTTCAACCGTAACTCAGAATCAAATAAATTATATATGAAAAATGATCAGAAAAATCCAATCTATCCATCTGTACCATTTTCATGCATGATAGAACAACTTATAGCTGCTGTTTAGCACAAAACAAATAAAGGGCATTTAAATAATCATATATGGAGTTGGAATTTGAATCATGTATTCAAACCAACTTCATTTAAATCATAGCTAGGTGCATTAGCTCAAAACACATTCATATTGCCATGTCATAGCATGCATCATATTGTGCATTGCATTGATTGTGTCCCTCTTTATTTGCCGGTAACTGTCCCCTCTCGATAGATGTGGTTTCGACGACGAGTTCGATGACACCGATGAAGAAGTATATTATCTTCAGAAGTGCCAGGCAAGCAAAACCCCCTTGTTCATTCCGATACAATCCCACTCTCTCGCTCCTGCTCTATTTTACTGCATTAGGACAACAACGACATATTTGTTACTTGCTGCGGTAGCTGAACCCCTTTATCCTTTGCATGACCTGTCATTCCACAGTAAATAGATGAAACCCACTAGCATGAGTAGGAGTTGTTTGAGCCCTGTTGTGCCTACTCATTAATGCTTGTTTGTCATGCCTGCTACTGCTTAGAGTTGAGTCAGGTCTGATTCATCGGGGGTGAATCAGGTGTGTGTGAACATGTCCTACTGTGTGTGAGCTAAGTGTGTGAACACGATTTGGTAAAGGTAGCGGTGAGAGGCCATGTAGGAGTACATGGTGGGTTGTCTCATTGCAGCCGTCCTCAGGAACTGAGTTCTGTGTTTGTGATCCATGATTCAGCTACTACCACGCATTGGGCCCGAAACCAATGGACCCTCTCGGCTTCTTAATCACCCTTGTCCTCTGTCCAGGAGTTGCAAGTAGTTTCTGGTGTTTGTAGTATGCTGGAGGCCGTGCGCAGCGCTGACCGTAGGGGTGGGCTGTGATGCGGTAGGCACGTGGCCGGGTAAACCGGGCGCCCGTTTGGTGTCACGGAACCCTGTTCACATCGTTTGGGGCTGTGAGCGAAACTTCGGCCGGATCTCCTCATGGATGGAACCCAAATAGGCGATAAACCTGGACTAGGGACTTGAGTGTTTTGGTAGGTCATGGCCGACACCCACGTTGGGCTTCCGCTTGAAGGTTGCCGAGTACATGTCGTGTAAACGGCGGTAAGTGCTGAGAGCGTGTGTGAAGAAGTACACCCCTGCAGGGTTAACATTATCTATTCGAATAGCCGTGTCCGCGGAAAAGGACTTCTGGGTTGCCTATATCAGTTCATAGACAAGTGAAAGTGGATACTCTAAAATACGCAAGATAAGTGTGAGTGCTATGGATGGCGTTCTCGTAGGGAGATGGGAGCGGATCCATAGTGGTGTATTGATATGGTGAATATGTGGACTCGTGTGCGCCACCTCAAAAGAGTTACTTGCAGTCGCAGTTCAGGATAGCCACCGAGTCAAAGCTGGCTTACTGCAGTTAAACCCCACCATCCCCTTTGTTGATAATGATGCATATGTAGTTAGTTCTGATGTAAGTCTTGCTGGGTACATTTGTACTCACGTTTGCCTATTTTACGTTTTGCAGAGAGACTTCGGTCTTGTTAGTAGTTCCGCGTGGACTTCGACGTTTAGCTTGATACCTCAGCTACAATCTTGTGCCCTCGGCAGGATCTGGTAGATAGTCAGGCTTCTAAGCCTTTTTCAATTGTAGATTTCTGTACCCAGACATGTTAAGTTTCCGCTTGTGCTTTGATTTGTATGCTCTGAATGTTGGGTCATGAGACCCCTGTTGTAATATCTCGCTCCTCGGAGCCTAATGAGTAAATACTTGAGTCCTAGAGTCATGATGTGATGCCATGTTGTATTTGCTCATATCGAGCATATTGTGTGTATGTTATTGAAATGCTTGGTATGTGTGGGATCTGACTATCTAGTTGTTTATCTTTAGTAGCCTCTCTTACCGGGAAATGTCTCCTAGTGTTTTCACCGAGCCATGGTAGCTTGCTACTACTCCAGAACACTTAGGCTGGCCGGCATGTGTCCTTCTTCGTTCCTGTGTCTGTCCCTTCGGGGAAATGTCACGCGTTGAGTACCGGAGTCCTGTTAGCCCGCTACAGCCCGGTTCTCCGGAGTCCTGCTAGCCCAGTGCTACAGCCCGGAACTTACTCGCTGATGACCGACACGTTCGATGTTGGGTCATGGATGCCTGTCCCTGTAAGTCTGTGCCACTTTGGGTTTACGACTAGCCATGTCAGCCCGGGCTCCTTATCATATGGATGCTAGCGACGCTATCATATACGTGTGCCAAAAGGCGCAAACGGTCCCGGGCAAAGGTAAGGCGACACCCGTGGGAATACCGTGCGTGAGGCCGCAAAGTGATATGAGGTGTTACAGGCTAGATCGATGTGACATTGAGTCGGGGTCCTGACAAATATGCCCTAGAGGCAATAATAAAGTTATTATTTATTTCCTTATATCATGATAAATGTTTATTATTCATGCTAGAATTGTATTAACCGGAAACATAATACATGTGTGAATACATAGACAAACATAGTGTCACTAGTATGCCTCTACTTGACTAGCTCGTTGAATCAAAGATGGTTAAGTTTCCTAGCCATAGACATGAGTTGTCATTTGATTAACGGGATCACATCATTAGGAGAATGATGTGATTGACATGACCCATTCCGTTAGCCTAGCACTTGATCATTTAGTATGTTGCTATTGCTTTCTTCATGACTTATACATGTTCCTGTAACTATGAGATTATGCAACTCCCGTTTACCGGAGGAACACTTTGGGTGCTACCAAACGTCACAACGTAACTGGGTGATTATAAAGGAGTACTACAGGTGTCTCCAAAGGTACATGTTGGGTTGGCGTATTTCGAGATTAGGTTTTGTCACTCCGATTGTCGGAGAGGTATCTCTGGGCCTTCTCAGTAATGCACATCACTATAAGCCTTGCAAGCAATGTGACTAATGAGTTAGTTGCGGGATGATGCATTACATAACAAGTAAAGAGACTTGCCGGTAACGAGATTGAACTAGGTATTGGGATACCGACGATCGAATCCCGGGCAAGTAACATACCGATGACAAAGGGAACAACGTATGTTGTTATGCGGTTTGACCGATAAAGATCTTCGTAGAATATGTAGGAGCCAATATGAGCATCCAGGTTCCGCTATTGGTTATTGACCGAGAATAGTTCTAGGTCATGTCTACATAGTTCTCGAACCCGTAGGGTCCGCACGCTTAACGTTACGATGACAGTTATATTATGAGTTTATGAGTTTTGATGTACTGAAGGAGTTCGGAGTCCCGAATGAGATCAGGGACATGACGAGGAGTCTCGAAATGGTCGAGACGTAAAGATCGATATATTGGAGGACTATATTCGGATTTCGGAAAGGTTCCGAGTGATTCGGGTATTTTTCGGAGTACCGGAGAGTTACGGGAATTCGCCGGGGAGTATATGGGCCTTATTGGGCCTTATTGGGCCATACGGGAATAGAGGAGAGAGGCCGAAAGGAAGGAGGCGCGCAGCCCCCCTCTGGTCCGAATTGGACAAGGGGTGCGGCCCCCTTTTCCTTCCTCCTCTCCCCCTCTTTCCCCCTTCTCCTACTCCAACAAGGAAGGAGGGAGTCCTACTCCCGGTGGGAGTAGGACTCCCCTTGGCGCGCCCCTACTAGGCCAGTCGCCCCCTCCCCCCTTGCTCCTTTAATAACGGAGGCAGGGGGCACCTCTAGGACAACACAAGTTGATCTACGGATCGTTCCTTAGCCGTGTGCGGTGCCCCCCTCCACCATATTCCACCTCGGTCATATCGTCGCAGAGTTAGGTGAAGCCCTGCGCCGGTAGAGCATCATCATTGTCACCACGCCGTCATGCTGACGGAACTCATCCCCGTAGCTTTGCTGGATCGGAGCCCGGGGATCGTCATCGAGCTGAACGTGTGCTGAACTCGGAGGTTCCGTACGTTCGGTGCTTGGATCGGTCGGATCGTGAAGACGTATGACTACATCAACCGCGTTGTGCTAACGCTTCCGCTTACGGTCTACGAGGGTACGTGGACAACACTCTCCCCTCTCGTTGCTATGCATCACCATGATCTTGCGTGTGCGTAAATTTTTTTTTTTGAAATTACTACATTCCTCAACAGGTGCAGCAGAGGGATCCGACCGGATGGCAGGGTCAGTGGCACCAGTTGGGGCAGTGGACGGCTGGAGGGCAGAGTCGGCGGCGTCAGTCGGTGGAACGGGCGGCTGGTCGGTCTCCGCCTGGCCGCCTCCAGCAGCAGTTAGCGCATTTGAGCGCGGGTCGATGCTCGAGGCCCGGTCAGGTTGAGGCTGGCCATCCGCTCCGACCTCCTGCTCGTCCTCCTCGCTTTCCTCCTCCTCCTCCTCCTCCTCCTCCTCCCCTTCGTCACTGGAGTCGATCACCTCAGCTGAGTCCTTGCTGTCTTCCGGGTTTAGCCCGAGCCACTCCAGCGGCGCCTCGGCGCCCTCTTCAACCACTTCCGGGATGAAGAGACTAGTGTCGGTGTAGTCGGTGATCGCCGCCGCCCTGCTGACAAGGTCGGCCTCCACCGCCAGTAGCTCCTCTCGCGCCTCCAGTCGAAACGTGGTCAGCTGGGCTAGATCTAGCCCGGGCCGAGGAGCCCTTCCAGGCCTCCAGGCGGCCGGCCGCCACCTCCAGCCAGTCGGCAATCCGACTGGGTGTGCGCGAAGCCTACATGCCTGGCCAGAGGGTGGAGATCGCCTGGGACCCGACGCGCTGAAGACGGTGCAACATCAGATGGGCTGGCCGAAGGCGGGCTTGGATGTTGAGGAGCTGCTCGCTGAGGGTCCGGGGGGGGGGGGGGGCGTCGGCGGCAATCTGCACGCCTTCCACCCTCCGCTCCTGGCGTTGGGCTTTGATGGCCTGGTTCGCGGCGACAGAGTGGCCTGGGAAGAATTCTATTTGAACGAAGGGCAATATAGACAAAGGTCAGAAGCCAGCAGTCATCTTGAATAGGAGCTGGTGGCTCAAAATAAGAAAGAAAGAGGAGGAGGCCTACCGTCGATCAAGTCCTCTATACTGCTGAAGCAGGCAGTCAGCTGCGCCTCCTTGCCGGCCTAGGCGGAGCGCTCTATCTTGAACTCGGCGAGGAGGTCGGTCTCCTTCGTCTTCGCCTCCTTCTGAGCCGTCTTGAGGGCCTCCGACTGCTCCGCGAGCTGCGTGACCAGTCGGTCATGCTCCTCGGCCAACTTATTGCACTCCGCCTCCTTACCGCGCAGTGCGGTGTTGGCTTCGTCCAGCTGCTGCTGCAAGGCGGTGTTGGCCTCTGCAAAGAGGGAACAAGAAAGAACATCAATCAATGAACAAAGAAGGGACGCAGTTACTGGGGAGATCCGGCCCGACTGCTCAGCAATCAGCCCGAATCTCAGGGACTTAAGCCCGCGGGTGCGCCAGCGCGCCCCCACGAAGAAAGGAAGTCAAAACTTACTCCGGCTCTCGGACAAGTTGGCGGTCTGCTTCTCTAGCTCTCGGGCTCCGGAGTTGAAGGTGGTCGCGCGAAGATTGTGGTAATCCTGCGATAAGGATGTCAAAAGAAGTTAGCATTCGACGCTCGCAAGTTAAAGTTCCGGACTGCCTACTCAGCAGCCGGCCCGAAACTTGGGGACTACACCTAGTGGGTGCGCTGGAGCGCCCCCATGAAGGAAGCAAGAAGATCAAAAATAAAAAGATAAGTAAGAAACTTACTCGGATGGCTGCCCGCGAATCCAGGAACGCCTCGTTGCATCACTTGAGGGCTTCGGCTTCAGCCCGGAGCTTGGCCTGGACGTCGAGGGCCGCCTGGTTCAAGGCTCCCGTCCCGCCTCCGCGTACCCAGTCGGCGGGCGCGACACTGGTCGCCTCGGTGTCGGGGACCGACGAACTCGCGGCACCGGCCTCCAGCGGCCGTGGTGCCGAGGCTGCCTTCGCAAGCCGGTGGCGCGCGGGTGTGCGGACCTCAGGAGTTGGGCCCATCACCGCCTCGTTCCCGGCTGGTGGCACTGGCGAGGTGGCCTGCTGCTCGTCTTCCGCTTCGCCGGTCGGCGGTGGCGGAGGCACGATAACGTCCGGCATGGCCACGTTACCGGCCTCCCTCTTCATGTCCGACTGCTCCTCGCCGGCTCCCCCAGTCATCGCCACAAACTCTGGCGAAGGTGGCACGGTGTTCAGGGGAGTCACGAGCAGCGGCTCCTGGCGGTGCGCGGCCTCGGCAAGCCGCTCCTTCGCCGCGGCATCAGCCTCCGCCTGCGCCAGCTTCCTCACCGCAGACGCCGCCGCCTTGTCAGCCTCCGCCTTGTCAGCCTCCGCCTTCTCCAGGCGGGCAGCTTCCTGCTCCTCGCGCACCTCCCGCGCGTTTCGCTCCTGCGCCTCCTGGAGGTCGGCGGCCGGATCGATTCGCCGAGTGGTGGTGGAGGTCTCAGCCGACCTGATGACCGAGGCGGCAGCCGACTTCTCGAGGGTGAGCGGGGCCCTGAGATAAGAAAGCAAGATAAAGAAGTTTTTAGGCCAGATCGGCAAAGAAGTGGAAGTGTAAGAGAAATAATTACGCTGACAGCCTGACACCATGGGCGGCACCTTCGGTTGCCTCTGGAACTTGGCCACCTTCACCACGGCCTCTTTCCGCCTGGTCGCCGCGGCCGGGTTCTTGGGCTTCTTTGGCGTGCTGCCGAATAGGGCGGCGCCCTGCTTCAGCTTGCGCTTGCCGCCTCGAGCAGATGGCCCGGCAGAGGGGCCTGCGCTGGTGTTAGCGGTGCTCCGGGAGGGGCGTGGCTCGTCTTCGTCGTCGTAATCATCGGGCCAGGTCTCCACACCACCGCCCTCCTCGGAGCCGCCTGCTCCGTCGCCGCCGCCTGCTGCGTCATCCTCCAAGGCGGCCGCCCCCAAGTCGGAGTCGTCCTCGTCGCTCACCTCCCGGTCCGGCTGGTAGTCACCACCCGGCCCCACGATTGCGGCCGTCGCCGCAGACTTATAAATCTGCACTTCGGAGAAGGAATCGCTTCACACCAAGAACAAGACTAAAGCAAGAGCTAAAAAAGAAGAAACTAAGAGACTTACGGCAGGCGGCGGGTCGTCGCGGGAGTACGGCCGCGTCCCAAACCGCCAGGCTCCCTCTGAGACCTTGAGGTCGGGGATCTCGTTCACCATCCTCGCCACCTCAGCAGTCGGCATCTCCTTTGTGCACATCCTGCCCAGGTCGCGATGCCCGCTCATCCGACAGATAAGATGAGGGTGGCCTTGAAGCGGGAGAACCTGGCGCTCGATGAAAGTGATGAGCAGGTCGGACGCCACGAGACCTTGCGACTCCTGAAGCACCCAGACCCGGCCGATGGCGGCAGCCTCATCCGCCGACACTGGCTTCGACTTGTAGCCCCAGTTGGGCCGAAGCCCGACAGGGGGGCCGGCCTCGTAGGCCGGCAGGTTGATGAAGTCGACTGCCGGGTCGACGTTCTCAATGTAGAAGTAAGATTGCTGCCACAGTTTCACCGACTGTGACAGCTTGATGACCAGGAAGGCGTTCCTCTTCGCCGGCCGGCGCACGGCGACGAAGCCGCCGCACTTGGCCGCCGTCTCCTTGGCGGAGGTGCCCAGTTTGCCGTAGAAGAAAGCTCCCCACAGCTCGATGGTGGGGAGGATGCCGAGGTAGCCCTCGCACGCCATGACGAAAGCGGACATCGGCGTCAAGGTGTTGGGCGTCATATGGTGTGGCTGGAGGTGGTTGAAGTCCATGAACGAGCAGAGAAACCCGCTCGCCGGGAGGCCGAAGCCGCGGAGGAAGTGCGAGTGGAAGTCGACCCGCTCGTCCCCCTGCGGTGCCGGCGAGATCTCCTCCCGTGGCGGCACCCACACCTTGACGAATGCCGCGTTGGGCATCCGGTGCGTGTTCCGGAGGAAGGTGAGGTGATCCTCAATCACCGTCGAGCCTTCCTAGTCGCCACCCTTCTCGCGCGCCATGGCTTCGAGCGGAGCTGCATGGGAAGGAGAAGCGCAACGGCGACGAACTACGGCGGTGCTACGGCGAGCACTGAGCAGCAACAGCAGCGGCGGAGAGAGAGAGAGAGAGGAGGAAGAGAGTGTGGGCAGGAGGGCGCGCGTGCTCCGCCTCTCCCCTGCCTCCCCCTACTTATAGCCCTCGGGCGGCGAAGCTGAGGGGGCGGGGCGTGGGATCGTGGGATTAACTGTGCCCACGACCCCACGACCCCCCGATTACTGCGTGGAGTTACTACGCCATAACGCCCACGGGGATCGCAACCGCCCGCCCCGGCCGCAGCGGATCCGCCCGCATGCCGAGACCCGGTAGTGGTGGGCCCGGCCGACTGTCACATCCCATCAGGAGCGTGGGATGGCAGGCTGGCTGGGCTGACGTGCGCCGTGTGGCGTGCTCGTGGCGGGCGGCGGGTCTGGGAAGCTTAGCAGGCATGCCACCTGTTTCCTGCCTTCATGTTCAAGATTGGCGGATGATCCCGCCTTGTCAAACCAACTCCAGTAGTCGGCGTGTCACAAGGCGGACCGAGCGTTCTTCCGGAGCGCGGCGAAAGGGGAAGCTTCTGAGACTCCACGGCCTGTCGACCACGACGCTTCACCAGTTTCGGGGACTACTATCAGAGTAATGGGCCACGGGTAGCCTCACTCGAGCCCATGAACCTTTCAAGACTTTGGGCCGGCTTCGCCCCACGAAACCTCATAATGAAGCGCCGCCTTCCGGTGGCCAGCTGGCTCAACGGCCGGCTGCCCGAAGACGGCCAAGCAACAACACACGGCGCCAAGACCGGCCGGCTCCTAGCAGACGGCCTCCGGAGAGGCCGTCGTCTAGCAGGCGGCCAGCCAGCGCCCTTAGAGTCTGCGTCCCTCATCAAGAGGACAAGACAGGGTGAGGCTACACTGTAGTCCCTCACCCTCGAATCCCAGACTTGGCGTGGCCACAGTGCACCGTACAAGCAGAGATCTCCGCACGGCGCGACACTGTTGCCATTCCCCCCTTGACGTCACTCCTGCCAGGCAGGGCCCTGTTCCCTCGACGGCCTGTCGGTACAGCCTGCAGGCGGCGGGCCCTACCAGGCAGTGAGAGCCTGGAAGACGGCGGAGGATGAACCAGCCGAACCTGAGGGAGGCCGACCTCCAGCAGGCGGCCAGTTCCTCCCTCGAGGCCCGCGCCCCATTAACCAGATAAGACGCGGTGTGGCTACAGTGATCTTCCACCAGACGGCGGGACTGTAGCCACACTCCGCTGACCAAGCCTGCATCATTAGCAACACGACTACAGTGATCAGCCGCCAACCAGACCCGCCAGCGGCGGGAGCGGCCTGTCGGCTCCGTACCAGGCCAGTCGGCGGGGCCCACCAGGCGGCGGGCCCCCACTGCCGGTGGTGAAGCCGGCGACCAGAGACACTGACAGCCAGGTCCAGCACCCGACCAGATTACCTTTGTACCCCTGGGGGTAGGCCTATATAAACCCCCCAAGGCACCCATGCAAACGGTTCCCACTCAGATAGAACTAGCCACTACCCTAGAAGAAGAAGAGAGCTAACCCTGCCTCCTTCTACCTCTAGCACACAGCTCAAGGAGCACCATTGTATCACTTGTGCCTTAGTGATCATGCGGAGACCCCGTAGAGCAGGATTAGGGGTGTTATCTCCTAGGAGAGCCCGAACCTGGGTAAACTGCGCCGGCGTTCGTGTCTATGTCTCATCCCGCTTTCAGGCACCGATGATGTTTTACTCGCTCCCACCATGATAAGCCATCCTTTGGCATATGTCACACCCAACCCCCGACACCATCTTCCCCAGCCCACGTCCTCGGTGACCACGGCTACACTACGCATGGCGCTGCCGGCAAGCCCTGCCACAACGCCGCCTCTTCTGCCGTCCGAAGCCTGACTCCGACAACTCCGACGCCGGATCCGGCGACGATGACGGAAGAGCTAGCCAGACCGGCATGGCCTACGAGGTCACCGTCAAGTATATGGTAGGGTAGGGTTACTATTTTAGTTTTTTAGTTCACCAGACAAAATATCCTCCGGTTTATGTAAAAATTATCCTAGTTTAAATGAATATCGTTCGGTTTATTCGAGTTTGAATAAAATTTGTTTATTTTCGTTAAATTTCATTTGAAATATAACCAGACATATGCGATAGCTTTAGATGGCGGCCTCTGACATTAGTTTCCACAGAATGGTTCCTCCCTGTCCGCGGATAGATGTTGGAGGAAATTTGCGGGCCATGGAGATGCCCTAAGGTTACAAGCATATGCATACTTTTTATTTTGTGTAGAAATGGCGGGCCTTAACGTTCCAAGGCTGGTTGGGCCTTGAAGGAAAGTTTTTTCCTTGCTACTAAAAGGGCATGTGCGTTGCAACGGGTAAAAATAATCATAATATCCAATTGTTATGATAACATTTTGCTGCATCACTGAGATACACTCTCAATTTTGTGAAATTATGAACATGTTTTCAAACTCATGAGTATACTTGAAATCGAGACCATTTTTCAAATTCATGAACACTTTACAAATTTTCTAACATTTTATACATCATTTTTTTTCAAATCATGAACATTTTATACTATTTGCAATTTTTTTAAAGTTTTTCTTGAATTGAACATTTGTGGAATAGACGAACATTGTTTTGAAAATTGGTGGAACGATTATTGAAATTCACGAACATTTTTTGATTTCACAAACATTTTCTGAAATGCATGATCATTTTTTGAATCAGCAAAAAATTTATGAATGAATAAACTATTTTATAAGTCACGAACAGTTTTGAATGTTTGGGGTATTTTTCCATCATGAGCAATTTTGGAATTGCTGAAATTTGCGTCAATTTATTAACATATTTGAATAGATGAACTTTTTAAAATATCTTGAATATTTTTTGATGTCCCAACCATTTGTTTTCAAAATTATAACTTTTCTTAATAAGCAAGTATTTTTTTCTTAAATTACGAACATTTTTTGAATATAATTTTTTTAATAATTTATGAAACATTTTATTTCAAATTTATTAATTTTCAGAACTATTTTGAAGTGATAAATTATTTAAAGTATAAAACATATAATGGAAAATAAAAGGAAAAAAGAAAAATAAAATTCTCAAAATAGGCCGCCCAGACATGGGCTGGCCCAAACTGGCACGCTGCATCTTCTCCCAGCATACAGAGCGTAATATTGGAGGTCCCGAGTGTCTGGCCCGGCCCAGATAGAGGATTACCCTGTGTGAAACGTTCTTTTACCACTTATAGGTGGCACTGGTTCACCTAAAAAAAGTATCACTTGTGGGTAAAATTGTTTACTTTTAGGGCAATTTTCGTGACTTACCTCGAGAAGCAACCGTCCCTTTATTATTAGGTATAGATTTACCACTTATAGGTGGCACTGGCGAGTAATGTTTTGCAATTTTGAGGTTATTTTCAGTGACGTACCACGAAACGCTCTTATATTATGGGACAGAGGGAGTAGTTCCTTAGATAACTTATCCATAGTAGATTCTAAAGAAAAAACTGATCTATACCCCTGATAGTTAACTATTGTTGCTTTGCTGTTGCGTGTATGGTTGTATATATGACAAATAAAACCAAGAAATACGGTGATGCTAGGTGTCACAACGATACATACCCCCCCCCCCCCCCCAGCGTGCGGTCACCACTGCTCATGACCTGCTGCTAATTGGCCGGCCCAGGAACATGGGCTATTTTTAACACTCATTTCATTTTTAGCTCGGTATTTTTAGCCAGGTAAAGTTTTTTTTTTACATATTTTGGTTTCAAATCAAAAGAATGTTGTGTAATTAAAAAAAATATGAATTTTTTTTACAAACTAATTTTTTTAGCTATATTCAATACATGTTTGTGACTTTACAATAGTTCATGAATTTACAAAATATTCACCAATATAAAAAGACTTCAAAACTTTTTTAAATATTCAGGAATCAAAAATTGTTTGTAAATGAAAAAATGTGCCTGAATTTAACACAATAGTTCTGAATTTGAAAATTGTTCATGAATTCCAATTCATTTTAGAAAAGAAAAGAAAATTTGGAATAATGATAATTGTTTTTCTATTTTGAACAATATTGGAAATTGTGATTTTCTGGAATACATGTTTTTTTTAAACGTGAAAATTTTCCAAAACCAGAATTTTATTTTAAAAAGCAAGTCATGTTTGAAGATTTTGAAATTAGTTTTCAAACTTATGAATTGAAGAAAATAAGAAAATAAAAGCAGACAGAAAACACATAAATTTAAAAGAAAATAATATTACGCTGTTACCTAGTGCTCGGCCCACATTTGACCTCGCGTTGTCAGCTGCTATTGCATCGCTCACAATTAGTTTTTATTTTTCAGGAATATAGCTCACAAGTAGCGCGCGGTGGTTATATGTCGTTCGTACCGTCCCAGTAATGAGGCTCGTGTAGGATCCTGTTTTCTACAGTTTGCTTTTACTTTATTATTAGTTTTGCTTTTTCTTTGGCTTATTTATTTTTTTCTCCACCTATTTTCATTGGTTTCCCTTTTTGCATTTTATTTTATTTTCTCAATTATTGTTTTTGTTTTTCTTTATTTGTTATCCTTTTTTCTTGTATTTCTTTGGTTTCTTCGGGTTTTTCTTTTCTTGTTTCCTTGTCGATGTTTATTGTATTTTTCTTCACACATGTCTTCTTTTTCTTACACAATATACAATTTTAGAGCAAATGTAAGATATTTTTGTGATACACTAAGGAGATTACGAAAATGCATGATGTACCTTTTTGCATATAAATGTTTTGAACACTTTTTTAGTACATAGTTACATTTTTTCCAAATACAATTTGAACATTTTTAATGGAAATAATTCTTTTTAACCTATTGGAACATATTTTTTACATTTTATAAATATTTTTATGTCACAAGAACTTTTTCTGAATCACCAAAAAAATTCTTCGGAATGTCATATAAATATTTTCGATGGTATGGAACATTTTTTTATACATTATGAAACTTTTTTTTTACATTGTCAACAGTTTGTTTTGAAATGACAGAAAAACATTTTGGAAACTCGTGAAACATTTTTTAAAATGGCACATACATCAATTTTTGAATGTATGATTTTTTTAGTTATGCGTATACTTTTTTGTATATTGTATAAGCATTTTTTTAAATGGAACATAATTAAAAAAAATTATGTTCCATTTAAAAAAATTAATCATGTGTAAGACAGGAGTTCGACCGTTTCCTGAAGTGTTTGACAGATGATACGGCATAGAATAGGTCACAACATTACACAGGTGTTTGTTTTCCGGTGGTCCCTCCGTTCCTAAATATAAGTTTTTTTTAGAGATTTTAATATAAACTACATACAGAGCAAAATGAGGAAATCTACATTTTAAAATATGTTTATATACATCCGTATATAATCCTTATCGAAATGTCTAAAAAGACTTGTATTTAGAAACCGAGGGAGTACCTAACACGTAGACTCAGCTCAGATTCATTTTCCTTGAGATATGAATCGTGGCCTGCTACCCAAATGCAATTTGCAGAACATGGGGACCATAATCTGCGCATGCTCACTATAGCAATAGTATCGATGTCCCACCTGCTGTCTCTCCCTTTTCTCCCGGCCTCTCTCTCTCCATTTTCTCTCTCACACTGTTACACATCACTCTCTCCCTTATCTCTCCTATTTTTATGAACCTCTCTCCTTTTTTATGAACGACTCTCTCTCCTTTTTTTATGAACCTCTCTCTCCTTTTCTCTCTCAAAACCTCAGAGCATCTCCAGCCGCGCCAACAACAAGGCCCTCCGGGCGTTTTATCGGCCGCCGGCGCCAAAAAATCGGCCCAGTCGGGCCCCCAAGGGCCCAGTTTTCGCCGGCTTGGGCCGAAATTGGCGCCGACGGACCCAACCCGAACCCGGCGCACTGGGGGCGCTCGTGGGCGCCGGGCGAATCGTTTTTGGCGCAAAGAGCCGCGGGGCCCCCTTGCCAGCGACTCGCCTCGTTTCCCGCGGCGAATCAATGCCAAATCTGCGCGCGCTGCCGCGCCGGTCAGCCTCCATTGATGCCTCACGGGCGGCGCAGTGAAGGCTGGGCGATGCGCGTCCCCTCGCCCGCCACGCGTAACGCGGCGGCCACGCGTACTACGAGGCGCCTCCGCCTATATAAGCCGACCCCAGCGCGCCGGAGACACGCACAGAACCTCCACCGCCGACGCGCCCATTTCTCCCTTTCCTCCCTCCCCTCCTCTCGCCGTCTCCAGTTCAGAAGAATGGCCGAGCGCTTCCCAGGCGACGGCGCGGCGGCGAACGGCTTCGGCCACCGCCATATGCACGAGGACAAGGCTCGGCTCCTTTTCGAGGCAGAGTACCCGGTCCCGCCGGACATGCGGGTCCCCGGGGCGTGGAGGATCAGCGTCGGCGGCGTGCCGGTGCCACCACCACCCACCGGAGCGGCGTGGCGTGCGGAGATCGCATGTATCCGCGCGTCCCTACCGCGGGCGGCGAGGGAAGGCCCGCGGTACAACCCCGACAACCCGCTTCGGGGGCCCTACTTCCGCTGCCGCCACGGCGAACAGCTCGAGGCGACGAACGGCGTCGTGCCCTCCAGCAGGCTCAACTCCGAGGGCCGGCACCGGTGGTGGGGCGTGCCCGGCCGCACGTTGGAGGCCGTCCTCGAGTACATCGAGGGCGGCAACACGCCACGCCTCGAGTACCCCGCTCCCCCGTCCTTCTCTCGCCGACGTGGGAGCTCGTGGATGCTGAGGCGCATGGAACGGCCTGGGGCGTCCTCCTCCTCGTCCGGCCGCTCGTCCGGCTCTCCCTGCCTTCGCCCGGTCAAGTCGGAGCCCCAGGACACGCCTGTCAGCGCGCGCACCCGCAGCTCCGGCGTCCGCATCGGCGACTCCACCCCTCCTCCGGCCGCTTCGTCCTCGTCGAGCCCAAGCCGGAGCCCGGCCTCCCGCCGGAGTACGAGGAGATAGCCCGGCGCGGCTTCTCCGACGAGGACGCCCTACAGTGGGCGCGGGACGACTACCTCCGCGAGGAGATGGTCCGAGAGCGCCGACCCCTGGAGGAGATAGAAGCCTGCAAACGCGGCCGCGAGGACGAGCACGGCGTCGTGATCCTCGACAGCGACGACGACGAGGACGCCCCCGGACCGTCCAACCCGCTGCGCCAACCGGGGGAGGGATGCAGCAGGGACGGCGGCGGCGGAGGCGGCGGCGGCGGTGGCGGAGGCGGCAGCGGCGACGACGACGACGACGGCGGCGGCGGCGGCGACTACACGCGGTTCTACAGCCTCCTCGACATGTAGAACTGCAAGGGCGGCCGGCGGCCGGCGAGGAGCGACGATGGAGACGGCGAGGAGCAGCCCCTAGTAGTTTTTTTTTCTTTTTTTGTAAAATATGTTTAAATTTAAACGAACTTGCCGAAGTTTGCGTTGAATTTGCGCCGTGTTCGTGCCGTATTTAAGTTTTTCAAAAAAAACATGGACGCCGCGACTGGGGGGGGGGGGGGGGCATCACGCCCCAGCGCCCGTTTTAGCGCCAGTGCGCCTCCAGGGGGGTCAACGGTCAACGGCTGGAGATGCTCTCACAACACATCTCTCTCAATTTTCTCTTCTGATTCTCACAACACCTCATTCCCTCTCTTCCTTTCTCACAGAACCTCTCATCCACTGTAGAGAGAAGAGAAAGGATGAAGTGCTCCTTCGCATGAGAGAGAGAGAGAGAGAGAGTTGATGTGACTCTCGTGAGAATCTTTGGAAGAGATAAAGAAATCGGAGAGGAGAGAGCAGGTCTCAGAGTCTTGCGTGAGAGAAAAAGGTCACCTGCAACTCTGCAAAAGGTAGCATGCAACGCTCCATGCATCTCTCGGCCACAACACTGTTGACTTCTGTTAATTACTGGTAACGGCGCACAGCCAGAGCATGGAATGCCCACGTGACGCTCTTACTGACACGGATCTTGTCGCAAACGGGCGGTCCTGATAGAAGGTACCGCGGAGCTCGAGCTAGGCTACAACTTTTTGCCTAACAAAACTAGAACCGCCTTGGGACTTGCTAGCAAAAGGCATCATTTTGTCTGAAGCTCAAATTCTTTTGTTGGTTATTATTCATGATATCTTTTGCTGGTTGCGGACATGCAATACGGCTGTCTGTAATACATACTGATTCACGGTAATTCCAGATTAGTTATCAGTTATGTGGCGGTTATTCCAGATTGCTATTGGGAATGGAAATTTTAGTGGGCTCCCTCCCCGGTGGGGGAGTCGACGCGGCTGAATCTGGATTCCTCAGAGCTCGCAAACTATTTAGGAACCTCCTGATTCACTTTCTCATTGGGACAACCTGAATTTTTCTCATGGATACCATGGAGTTACAGCAACAGAGTTCAGATGGTGCTGCATCTGGACTCGGGTGCTTGGTCTAAAGGCTCAAATCTTCCTCAAATTCTGGGTAGTAGTCATCGGCTTCTGGGTCATCATCCTCGTTGGGAGTGCCGCTGTCAACGGGACTGTCGCCAGTGTTATCCTTGCGCCATGATCTTTGGCGTCATCTTACCGGTAGCTTCATAGCTAGCGTCGCCATTACATGTGCCCTTATTATGGCGTCTTCAGCGTCGACGTTTCGGGGGTTCTTTATTTCCTTAATCATGCCTAGGAGTATCTACCATATAGACATCATGGGTGGAGGTAGACACCCAATTACCGGTATAGCCGGTGGCAGGGTGATACCGTATATGATATGTCATCGACATTCGTGTCCACGTCGATGGCCTCTGAGCCGTAGTCGAGTACGTCAGTTAAATCTTCAACTGTAGCGATTAGGTGGTGGAGGGTGGGATGAAAATTTCCGCACCTTTGGTTTTACATCCATCTGTTCATAGACCAAGGTTTGCCCGTCCAAGATCCCAAGGCTCTAGATTCAATCCAGCATCTCGTTTAGCGCGGCGAGGTCGGCCTTTCCCATATCTTGACAGTAGGCGGGGATGACCTGAGGTTTAGCCGAAGTACTTTCTGACAAATCCTCGGAGTTTTCGCTGGTGGGGCTTGATTCCTTAGCCAGGGAGTGATACCTAGATCCGAGCTTAAGCCACATCCAAGGTGCAAACCACATAGTTGACCTGCTCAGAGATTGAGTCTGGTGCATGGACGAAGGCATCCGTAGAATCCTCGAGATGGTCTGACACCCACCTGATAATCCCCAAGTGAAGGAAATCATCGTAGCAATTTCCAAAGGTGGAAGTGATAAGTATGGAGTGTCGAACCCACAAGGAGCTAAAGGTAAGATCAATATTCTCTCAAGCCCTATCTGCCACTAATAAGACTCTACGTACACCGAACGTTTGCTTCCAACTAGAAACGAGAAATAAAACTACGTTGTGGGTATGAAGAGGATAACTTTGCATGGTATCGGAGAGCTAAAATATAAAAGTAGGTGTTGTTATCATAAATTTAGAATATATTACTAAATATTATAAATAGCGAGTGTTGAATAATGATGGGTCAGTGTGCGGAATTGTCCTAGGCAATCGTTAACAAGATCGGTAATCACCATTGCAATTTCATATGAGGGAGAGGCTTAAGCTAACATACTTTCCCATCTTGGATCATATGCACTTATGATTGGAACTCTAGCAAGCATCCGCAACTACTAATGATCATTAAGGGCAAACCCAACCATAGCATTAAAGCATCAAGTCTCCTTTATCCCATACGCAACAACCCCCTTACTCGGGTTTAAGCTTCTGTCACTCTAGCAACCCACTATAAGTGAATCATGAATGTATTGCAACACCCTACAACGGGAATCCCTCACGCTTGCGCGACACGAAGGGCACAATAGGACAACACCAAAATAAAACATGCAACTCATACCAATCTAGATCATCAATCAACACAAAGACAAAGGATATCTATTCAAAACATCATTGGATGGCAACACATCATTGGATCATAATATCTGTCATAAAGCACCATGTTCAAGTAGGGATTACAGCGGGGTGCGGGAGAGTGGACAGCATAAAAGAGATGAGGATGGTGATGATGATGGTGATGTTGATGAAGACGATCACGGCGGCGATGATTCCCCTCCCGATAGCACTCTGGCGCCACCGAGAGAGAGGAGGAGAGGTTCTCCCCCTTGTGCTTCCTCCTCCATGGCCTCCGGCGATGATGGCCCCCTCCGGAAGGGTGCCGGAGAGGGCCTAGATTGATTTCTCGTGGCTACAGAGGCATGCGGTGGCGGAACTTCCGATCTAGGTTATTTCCTAAAGGTTTCTGTATTTATAGGAGAAGTTCGTGTTGATTTCACGTCAGGGGGGGGGGGGCTCTCGAGGAGTCCATGAGGCACAGGGGCGCGCCCAGGGGGATGGGCGCGTCCCCCGCCCTCGTGGGCCCCCCGGGACTCCCCTCCGGAAGATTTTTGTTCCAGTATTTTTCATATTTTCCAGAAAAATTCTCCGTTGATTTTCATCGCATTCCGAGAACTTTTATTTCTGCACAAAAACAACACCACGATAGTTTTGCTGAAAACAATGTCAGTTCGGGTTAGTCCTAATCAAATCATACCAAAATCATATAAAACTATTGTAAACATGGCATGAATACTTCATAAATTATAGATACGTTGGAGACGTGTCAGCATCCCCAAGCTTAATTCCTGCTCGTCCTCAATTAGGTAAATGATAAAAGAAATAATTTATGAAGTGTGAATGCTAGCAAGTGCATAAGTTTGATCAATGATAATTCCAATCACTTTTTCTAGCATGATTATATGTCATAACAGTAGCTCATCTCATAAAACTTTTTGTGATCAAGTAACAAAATATCCACATGTTAAAGTATAGATCATAAACTTTCTTGAAACTAACGAACTATATTCTTAGTCATCAAACAACTGCAATTCATTCTATTTTCAGGAAGGGTCTATGTCAGAGCTTTGATTCAGCAAACTCCACATACTCAACTATCATTTAATCTTTCACAATTGCTGTCACTCATGTGATATTTATGGGTTCAAAGTTTTAATCAGACACATAGAAAGATAGGGGCTTATAGTTTCGCCTCCCAACCTTTTACCTCAAGGGTAATGTCAATAATAGTAACTCATGAAAACCTACATCCAGGTGGATATATATATATCCGGATCGCTCCAACAAAAAGTGCTTGCCAAAGGAAAAAGTGTAAAAAGGAAAGGCGATGATCACCATGACTCTTGTATAAGGGTAGAAGGTAAAAGCAAAAGATAGGCCCTTCGTAGAGGGAAGCAGAGGTTGTCATGCGCTTTTATGGTTGGATGCACAAAATCTTAATGCAAAAGAACGTCACTTTATATTGCCTCTTGTGATAGAGACCTTTATTATGCAGTTCGTCGCTTTTATTTCTTCCCTATCACAAGTTCGTATAAAGCTTATTTTCCTCACAATAATAGATCATACATATTTAGAGAACAATTTTTATTGTATGCACCGATGACAACTTACTTGAAGGATCTTACTCAATCCATATGTAGGTATGGTGGACTCACATGGCAAAACTAGTTTAAGGGATACTCCCTCCATTCCAAAATATAGTGCGCCCACGCTTTCCAAGGTCCAACTTTGACCATAAATTTAACCAATGAGACCAACTGCGGTGGGAGAAAAAAATTATATAATTGAAAAATTCTTTCGAATACGAATTCACTGATATAATTTTTGCTCCCGCCGCAATCGGTCTTGATAGTTAAATTTACGGTCAAAGTTGAAGCACGGAGATAGAGGAAGCACTACATTGTGGAATGGAGGGAGTATTTGGAAGCACAAGTAGTATCTCTACTTGGTGCAAATAATTTGGCTAGCATGAGGGGGAAAGGCAAGCTCAGCATGTTGGATGATCCATGACAATATACTTTATTTCGGATATAGGAAAACATAACCCATTAAGTTGTCTTGCTTGTCCAACATCAACTTTTAGCATGTCATATTTTAATGAGTGCTCACAATTACAAAAGATGTCCAAGATAGTATATTTATATGTGAAATCTCTCTTCCTTCAATATTCTTTCATGAATTGTTCAAGTGACCAATTCTATGTTTGCTACCTTTCAATGAGTTTACTACCTATACTTATTATGTGTGAAGTCATTACTCCCCATGTTATAAGCATGTGAAACATATATAAATTCAGATTTATGACATTCAATTCATTCAACCATTTACTCATAGGATATACGTGAAACACGTGAGTAAATGACAAACTACTCCAAAAAGATGCAAGTGAAGAACACTGAGTAGACAAATAATTAACTAGCCATGGGAGGATTCTATTTCATTCAATATTTCAGATCCAGTGATTTTATTCAAACAACAAGTAAAATTGAAAATATTCTCCAAGCAAAACACATATCATGTGACGAATAAAAAATATAGCTCCGAGTAAGGTATACCGATAGTTTTGAAGACGAAAGAGGGGATGCCTTCCGGGGCATCCCCAAGCTTAGACACTTGAGTCTTCCTTGAATATTACCTTGGGGTGCCTTGGTCATCCCCAAGCTTAGGGTCTTTCCACTCCTTATTTTCCTCATATCGATATCTCACTCAAAGCTTGAAAACTTCAATCACACAAAACTTAACGGAACTTTGTGAGATAGGTTAGTATGATAAAGAGTAAACCATTCACTTTGGTACTGTCAAAGACAAGTTTCATAATTGTTATCACACAATGCCTACTGTACCATACCATTTCTACAACTTATATTGAGAAATATAAGCCATAGAAACAAGAAAACAAGCAAACTATGCAATGAAAACAGAATCTGTCAGAAACAGAACAGTCTGTAATGATCTGAACAGCAACCATACTTCTGCTACTCCAAAATTTATGAAATAAATTGGTAGACGTGAGGAATTTGTCTATTAATCTTCTACAAAAATAAGCAACTCAAAATCACTATTCTGTAAAAAAATGGCATCTATTCTCGTGAGCGCAAAGTTTCTGTTTTTTACAGCAAGATCACATTAACTTTCACCCAAGTCTTCCCAAAGGTCTTACTTGGCACTTTATTGAAACAAAAGCTATAAAAAATGATTACTACAGTAGCTTAATCATGTAAACACACAAAAACAGTAAGGGTAAAAGCGCTTTGCTATAATGCCTTTTAGCTAGGCAAGATGATTTCAATGATGCTCGCATAAAAGAAAAGAATTGAAACATAAAGAGAGCATCATGAAGAATATGACTAGAACATTTAAATCTAACCCACTTCCTATGCCTAGGGATTTTGTGAGCACATAATTTATAGGAACAAGAATCAACTAGCATAGGAAGGCAAAACAAGTATAGCTTCAAAACTTTAAGCACATAGAGAGGAAACTTGGTATTATTGCTACTCCTAGAAGCATATATTCCTCCCTCATAATAATTTTCAGTAGCGTCATGAATGAGTTCAACAATATAACCATCACATAAAGCATTCTTTTCATGATCTACAAGCATAGAAAATTTTCTACTCTCCACATAAGCAAAATTCTTCTCACTCGGAATAGTGGGATCACTAATTCCTAAAGTTCACACTCTTCCAAACCTGCTTTAGATGAAAGTATTATTCATACTCCAAAAGATATAAGTGAAGTTAATGGAGCATTCTACAATTAATATAGACTAACCAACATCCAGGCTCAAAATGTATAAGTGAAGCACACGAAGCATTCTATAAAACCATACTCAAATGATTTAAGTGAAGCACAAAGAGCAATTCTATAAGATCATACTTAAAGGATATAAGTGAAGAACATGAAGTATTCTATAAATCAATGAAGGGCTATCTCATGCTAGCATGGTTCTTAAAGGAAAAACAAAAACACAAAGGACACAAATCATGTGACCAAAACAAAAACCGAGGTATAACTGGGATGCCAACCGGGGCATCCCCAAGCTTAGATGCTTGAGTATCCTTTGAAATATTTACTTGGGGTGCCTTGGGCATCCCCAAGCTTGAACTCTTGCCTCTCTTTATTCTTCTCATATTGATAGCTCCTCGATCTTCGAACACTTCATCCACACAAAACTTTAACAAAAACTTTATGAGATCCGTTAGTGTAATAAAGCAAACTGCCACTTTAAGGTACTGTAATGAACTCATTCTTTATTTATATTGGTGTTATACCTACTGTATTCCAACTTATCTATGGTTCATACCTCCCGATACTAGCCATAGATTCATCAAAATAAGCAAACAACACGCGAAAAATAGAATCTGTCAAAAACAGGACAGTCTGTAGTAATCTGGAAGTTTAATAAACTTCTGTAGTTCAAACAATTATGAAATAAATATGAAAATTTGGAATTTTTTTACAAAAGTAATTTGCAAAAAGTTTCAGACCCATTTGACCTTCCAGTAAAAAATGTAAAATAACGCGCTACAGCCAATGTTTCTGTTTTTGTTCTGCACATAGTAAACAAGCAATCTAATCATCCTAAAACCAAAGCTTGGCACATTATTTTTATAATACAATGGATATACACAAAGGGATAATTATTTACAGAGAAACTTCCATTAAAAATTCTACATTGTTTCCGTGAGCAAGAACACAAGTGCTCAAGGTCGACCCTAACTTCTTCAATGCATAACTTCCAATCACTTTTCTTTTTGAAAAACTTTTTAGGCATGAGAGGCAAGTAAATTTTTTTTTGTATTTTCATTCTTTTAAATATTTTTTTGTATGTTTCACCCACAACTAAACAGAAAAAAAGGGAAAACAAAATCTACTTAGTGAAGAAAGCAAACAAGCACACACGAGAATATCAACCCCACGCTATTGTCCCCTGGCAATGGCGCCCGAAAAGAGCTTGATAATCCCCAAGTGAAGGGAATCATCGTAGCAATTTCCAAAGGTGGAAGTGATAAGTATGCAGTGTCGAACCCACAAGGAGCTAAAGGTAAGATCAATATTCTCTCAAGCCCTATCTACCACTGATAAGACTCTACGTACACCGAACGTTTGCTTCCAACTAGAAACGAGAAATAAAACTACGTTGTGGGTATGAAGAGGATAACTTTGCATGGTATCGGAGAGCTAAAATATAAAAATAGGTGTCGTTATCATAAATTTAGAATATATTACTAAATATTATAAATAGCAAGTGTGGAATAATGATGGGTCGGTGTGCGGAATTGTCCTAGGCAATCATTAACAGGATCGGTAATCACTATTGCAATTTCATATGAGGGAGAGGCATAAGCTAACATACTTTCCCATCTTGGATCATATGCACTTATGATTGAAACTCTAGCAAGCATCCGCAACTACTAAAGATCATTAAGGTAAAACCCAATCATAGCATTAAAGCATCAAGTCCCCTTTATCCCATATGCAACAACCCCCTTACTCGGGTTTAAGCTTCTGCCACTCTAGCAACCCACTATAAGCGAATCATGAACGTATTGCAACACCCTACATCGGGAATCCCTCACGCTTGCACGACACGGAGGGCACAATAGGACAGCACCAAAATAAAACATACAACTCATACCAATCTAGATCATCAATCAACCCAAAGACAAAGGATATCTACTCAAAACATCATAGGATGGCAACACATCATTGGATCATAATATGTGGCATAAAGCACCATGTTCAAGTAGGGATTACAGCGGGGTGCGGGAGAGTGGACCGCGTAAAAGAGATGAGGATGGTGATGATGATGGTGATGTTGATGAAGACGATCACGGCGGCGATGATTCCCCTCCTGATGGCACTCTGACGCCACCGAAAGAGAGGAGGAGAGGTTCTCTCCCTTGTGCTTCATCCTCCATGGCCTCCGATGATGATGGCCCCCTCCGGCAGGGTGCCAGAGAGGGCCTAGATTGATTTCTCGTGGCTACAGAGGCTTGCGGCGGCGGAACTTCCGATCTAGGTTATTTCCCGAAGGTTTCTATATTTATAGGAGAAGTTGGCGTTGATTTCACGTCAGGGGGGCTCTCGAGGAGTCCACGAGGCACAGGGGCGCGCCCAGGGGGGTGGGCGCGCCCCCACCCTCGTGGCCCCCCCGGGACTCCCCTCCGGTAGATTTTTGTTCCAGTATTTTTCATATTTTTCAGAAAAATTCTCCGTTGATTTTCATCGCATTCGGAGAACTTTTATTTCTCCACAAAAACAACACCACGGTAGTTCTGCTGAAAACAGCGTCAGTCCGGTTTAGTCCTAATCAAATCATACCAAAATCATATAAAACTATTGTAAACATGGCATGAATACTTCATAAATTATATTTATGTTGGAGACGTATCACCATCCTAAGAAGGAAAGCTCGTCGCGTGGATCTGCGGCGTACCCCAGATTGCCAAACCAGATGGTCTGGCCTAGGGCGGATTTCTCTATCTGGCCAAGGTGGCCAGTCGAGTTAGCATGCATCACAATGCTACCGAAGGAGGAAAGCTAGCCGGGGACGAAGATATCCCCACATCCAAAGCTATCATTGACCTAGAGATTCGACAGTGAGCTGTTGCGATCACATAGTGGGACCTGTATGGGCCACCAACGACGGTGCTAAAACCGGCGGATCTCGGGTAGGGGGTCCCAAGCTGATGATCTGAGAAAGATGGTAACATGAGAAATAGGGACACAACGTTTACCCAGATGATAATCATGCTGATCATTCAAATATGCCTTGAAGTGTACGTCAAGTCTTCGGAGTATTCCATCTTGATCATGCCGAGGGGCGAGGGTAGGCGAGGCCCACTCTTCACTTATTGGTGGGTCTTCGGCCTGGCCCATGAATGGCGGGCCGACGTGGTGTGCACCTCCCCAGCCCGCCAGCTCCCGCCACCAGCTGCAGTAGCCAAGATCAACGTCGATGTCGCTTTGAATCGTGCCGGGGACCGAGGGGCTGCTGCTGCCATCTATCGAGATTATAATGGGGTGTTTTTTGCGAGCTATTGCAGTGCTCTATGAGGGACATATTGATCTAGCTAGTTTGGAAATAAATGCATGCAGTGAAGCATTTTCCCTAGCCATAGATTTGCATCAATCATCGATCTTTGTCGCTTCTGTCTGTCAGGAGGTTACGAACAACATCACATCTCTCCCTCCATGTCATTATGCAACTACTCTTCGAGAAATCGAGCATCGTGGGAGCTCCTTCTGGTAGGTTAATTCTACTCATGAACATCCTTAGCGTAATTTAGAGGCTCGTGATTGCTAGAGCGTCGGTTTCTTTACCCATTGGGCGCCATTTTTAGGTTGTTTCTTTACCATTATTAGCGTTCCTGTAATAGTTCCTATAAGTGAATAAAGTGCGATGTTTCCCCCCAAAAAGCCTAATAACACCTGTTTACGGGACAGGTGAGGATTTGGAATGAGGCTTTGGCAATTTTATGCAGAGTGTTTCATCATGACCGCACTGATAGAATCGGTTCACTTTCTGCATTGCATTCGTGAGGTCAATGAGGTAGCCCATACTTTATGTCCAAATTTTTTGCACACAGATTGAACATTTTTTCATATATATATTTACTATTTCTATATGCATGTTTAACATTTTTCAAATACAAAATTAATATTTTTTTAGTACATAGTCAACCATTTTTAGTATGCGGTGAATATTTTTAAATGGCAACAAACAATCTTTCACACACAATGCACATTTTTTGTGTACGCCAGGAATATTTTCTATACATGTTTAACATTTTTTTAAATACATGATCAACATTTTTTCATACCCATTGTATTTTTTGTATATATTTTTCATATACTTGACAAACATACTTTCTATACACATTTAACCTTTTTCAAATGCTTGATTAACATGTTTTTATATGATCAACTATTTTGATACCTATTGTACATTTTTTGTATACATTTTTCATATACATGAGTACACATTTAACATTTTTCAACTGCTTGGTTAACATGTTTTGAATTTTTTTATGCAATGTGTTTTTGTAATATATATACGTGTTTTCATACCCATTGGTTAACATGTTAAAAATTCATACCCATTGGTTAACATGTTTTGAATTTTCTATACACATTTAACCTTTTTCAACTGCTTAGTTAACATTTTTCATATACGTGTTTTCATATACGTGAGTGTTTTGAATTTTTCATATTTGGAAGTTTAAACATAAATAAAAAAATCAAAAACACGAAAACAAAAAAAAAGTAAAAAAAAAACAGAAATTGAAAACAAAGCAGTGGTCTGTGGCTCCCGCACGTTTGGCTGGCCCATTTAGGAATGCGGCTGACGCCAGCGCGACCTACCTCTCACTATAAGCGAGACATAGGCGCGCCCCGCCACACCTCAAAAAAAAAAAAAGGCGCGCCCTGCCCGTCGGGCAGTTCCAGGCGGTGGATCCCCGGCTGGTGGGCTGGGTTACCGATGTTCGCCGTGCACATCATAATCACTACGTACATCATCAGTGACAGCGTCAGGCAGAAGAAGATTTGGGGACATTCGACTGATGACGGCAAGAGATGAGGAGAGCGAAGGCACCAATGAAGCATATGCAGGAACCGGCACGCCCATGCGTGGATCCGGTCTCCAAACCAGTTCCCATTTGCCGACGCCGATGCGCATAAATCCGTTGGCTTGTCTTTTTCCGTTTTGGTTTTTGATTGATTTTCGAGTGTTTCTACTGGACATCCCTAGCCAACAACCACCCGCTGGGGTTGGTCAAACATGCCTGCCGGAAGGCATCCACTGGAAGGATCACCGATGGATGGATCATTCACGTTGATTAATGATTATCTGGCTGCAGATTGTGGCTCCATCATATTTAGTACAAGCGCAAACAACCTTGATCTGGCAACAAAGGACTCTAATCAAGCTAACTAGTCAAAGCTGTCCAAGCGATCGTTCAAAACAAAAGCAGACGGTATAATTTGTGTCATGTAGAATCCGTACAAAATTGATGCAGATTTTGGTCTAAAAATTCAGCTTTTAGGCTCTTTTTTTCTGCCATTGGAGATGCTCCCAAATCGTGAGCACACATGATATACCGTTTGGTACAAGCTGGAGGAGGATCAACCTCTTCCTCCTGTTCTCTTTTCATGGCCTTTTATCAATGAGCCATCATTTCTCTCCGGCTCAAGAAAAGAAAGAATTTCTTATTTAACAATATTTTAAAATTGGATTGCCTATTTAATACCCACAAAATATTTCTTCCCTATCTATCATTGACTCTAAATTTTGTTCCCAATATAACACTTCCGTCAATTTTTTGAGCTAACAATGTTAAATGGCGCTTGAAATGACAAAACTACACTTGGCACTAGTATATCACCAAAATTTTCATTCTCTTTTTCCTAGGTGCCTCCTGTTCTGTTGGTTTGAGAACGCTAAAACAAATCATCGGAGGGCTGCACACGTACGTGCAAAAGCTAGCTGCTTGATTGATCTTGCTTCGCAATAGTGCATGCAGTTTGGCATTACGTGACGCGCGTACATGTGAAAGGCTTGCTTGCTGGATGGATCAACTCCGGTCTCTCGGCGGAACGAACTCAAACACAACGTGCTGCCACCGGCTCCAGCAGGTGCTACGCAGTCTGCTAACTCTAACGTGCATACAGATTACAGAACACTTCTCCTCATGGCCTTGCCCACATACCACTAGCGTTTAAATCCCTGGCGAGCCACCGGACGATGAGCCTGGCCTATCAGGTAATTAAGCTTAGGCAAATTATTTTTGGCACAACCTTTTGCCCACATCGACTTGTGTTATCCCATTAAATATGACACAGAAATACAGGGCAAAATTATCATTTCATACACCATTTAACACCGTTAGCTCAAATATTTGAACGTAAGTGTTATTTTGGGATAGTGTTTAATAAGAAATTCTCTCTCATGAAAACCGCGCATCGACAGGAACTTGTCTACATCATGTGGGAACGTGTGTGATCACTCCTGGTTAGAGTACATGTCTGATGCCTCCTCGTGATCCCGCAAAAAAAAAAAAACCCTCGTGGGTTTTTTGCGTCTATGTCGCGTACGTGTGGGACTACATATAGTTTGGTTTATGGCCGCTTTATATATGTCCAGTCTCTCGCTACACATCTCTAAACAAAAGTCGAGAAAGAAAGTTTAGATGCATCAAAGAGAGAGCAAATGAGATCTCGATTGGCCACAATTTCTTCCTTTTTCTGCGGGCAACATGCTCTCGTGCTAGTCGTCTACAACCAGCTTCTTCTCTGCAAGTGGGTTTTGGGATAGCATTGACGGTGTGTTTAATTGAGCCGAATTTGTTCAGACAATGATATATAGTCAAGACAGCGACACACTAGTAATTAACCGGCCATTACAACCAGAACAGCGGAACGCACGTCGCGCGCAGGCGCTAACCAGTGTAACCACGTAGCGCCAGGCAGGAGACGATCTGTAGTTTTGTCACTTCGTTCGACAGCGTCACCAAGGGGAGGCTTCCGATTCGTCGTTGGCTAGCTCGTCTGTGCGTCGCAGTGTCCTATGCTGGACGTGCGGCATCGCGCTATGGCACTCTTCGTCTATGAGCCGTGGGCCCGATTTTCTTTGGCCCCCATGCTGTCAGTGTCCTATGCGTGTATTTTGGCTAGTTTGTATTTTCTCGTGTGGTCATCTGTTGTCAGCCGTGTTGACGTGCGTGCATGCTGGTGGGATGGCGTTACAGACCGTTTTCATGGCCGGTTAGTTTCAAGGGTGTGGGAGCCAGCTTGCAGACAGCGGCACCATAGTTTAGTACTCCCTTCATTTTGTAAACTACTAGTGGGCAAGTAGCTATCTGCTTTACAGACCGTTTTGTAAATTACGGTTGAGATTATGCTACTCCCTTCATTTTTATATACATGGCCACAAATTCATATTAGACTGGTCATAGTAGGGAGTAACTTAGACTAGTAAAATGCATAGTATGTTACTAGTCTATGTTACTACCTTCATAATGAATAGTAACATATGGATGGTAACATGCAAGCCTTTATTAATTAAGATATAGACTCATTTTATCTCGGGGTGTGTTATATTACAGTAACATATTATGTTACCATAAGCATCTCTTTCTTCATTGACTCCATGCCACATGAGCAAATATGTCTTGGGACGTGTTATGTTATTACCTAAGTTAATCCCACTATGACTAGCCTTATAGATATCAAGGTAAAATTTAATGCCTCGCTTTGTAATCAGTTTTTCTTTTCATTTATTGGGATCATTAATACGGCACATGCATGCAAGGAAAGAATAATACTCCCTCCATCTAGGTGTGTAAGTCATTTTACGAAAATCAAATAATCCCAAAACACTTAGACGCGGTGCATTAACTTCTACATCGTTTCTTGTTTCTTGACATATCTAGCAATAAGAGATGTGGGGTGTGCATGATTTTAATGACTTGAGACTACCGAACACGACATGCAGTGGTTAGTTCATTGCATGCAATGCTATTAATTAGCAAATAAACATTAAGTTCTCTCGTTTTCCCCTCCTCCTTGGTCAGGGTGCACAACCTAAGATGGCACCTAGACGGAGGGAGTAGAAAACTGATTGGAGTGTCACTATAACTATATGTATGCAAGTATTATAAAGATTGCTAGTACGAGAAAATGTCATTGACTTTAGTGTCGATTACTGGTATTTGTATCTATACCAGTAATCGACACTAAAGTCAATGACATTTTCTCGTACTACAATCTAGTACTCCCTACATTTATCTATACTCTCTCTGTTTCCTCTCCCAAATAAGGAGTCATGTTAACTTACTTCCTCGGTTTCATGATTCTTATCATGATTTTAGTTTAAATTTGAATTAAAACCACGAAACCACGACAAGACTTATGGAACAGAGGGAGTACAACTTTGAAGTTCCGTACATCATTTGGACTAAAATATGTTCACAAAATTTCTTTTTTTGGGGTGCAACACACGACTATTATCTTAAAAGAGAAGAGATGGTCAAAATAGTTGGGCTGGAACCGGTCGGAGGAAAAGTTTGAGTATCTTAGTTATCCCCCAGATTCATTAAGTACTCCAACTAGCAGATCGCAATATTGAATTAGAGTTTTCAACAAAATGTATTGTACTATCTCGCGAGTGATACTTACGTGCTGCAATGCTTTAGGCCGAAAGATAGAAAACAAACTCCAGAAAACAAACATGCGTGCCATCTCAAACCAAAGCGTGCTAATTAAGCAACCTTAATTAAATCTCAATCAAATATAAGGTCGGTGACTATTTCAATTTTGGAAGCAGCAGCTAGCAGTCTATGCGTCGTCCGTCGTCAAAGGCTAACATGAGGATGCATTGACCGGTCAGCCGCAGGACTTCTCGAAGCAAAGGCGTGGAAACTTCGCCCCTGAGGCCCTGACTGCTTGGACAATTATAGAGTGGTCATGCATATGCAACTTGCAAGCCTAGTTCGGCACGACTCTGAGCATCACGGATTCTATCCCTATGATAGAGTGGCCAGGTATAATAACAATGACATCATATATACTTAGACAACAGTGTGCCGTCATCGTCCCACGTTGCGCTCAACTTGTTCGATAGAAAATAGGACACCGGGTCCACTCTTAGCTCTCGCTCCCGTCTCCTCTACTACGGTACTGTGAGAGGCGACAGGGAGGCGAATCGTCTCCCCCGCGGCCGCCGGCGAGCCCGTGGGTTCCCCACCTCTTCGCCAGCTGCTCCGGCAGCGGGAGGGAGGGGGGAACCCAGTGCCTTGTGTCGGGCGTGTACAATGGGCTAGGGATATGGACATAGGGTTCCAGGAGGCGTCGTTCTGGTGGGACTGGCGGCGCCGCGTCGGATAGTTTTGGCCCAGCGCCGTTTCCACCTCGACGGCGTTCTTTGTGGCGCAGCCGAGGAGCTGGTCGGCGTAGATTCCTGCGGCCCTGTTGGGGCGGTGAGGCTATTCGTCTGCCCGTGGCGGCGGCGAGATGTGTTTTCTTGGGCAGGGTTTGTGAGGCGGCGGCGTTGACCTTGTCAGAAGATTTTGTTCCGCGGCCTCGGCTCCGCTGCGGTGGCGCTCGCTCCAACGCTGCCGAGAGGCCGGTGGAATTCCTGTATTGGAGTTCGGCCGGTGCTGGTTGCTTCATTCGTGAGCAGCAACACAGGCGTCCCCAGGGCGAGGGCGACATCTGTTAGGGCAATGTACAATGGTTGATACGATAGTCTTACCTTAAATTTTGCATGTAATTTAAAGATGACAAAAAAATGTCTACAATGGGTCATTTGTTAGCCTTATCTTCAATAACTAGCTATTCCTAAAAACATGGTGAGACGTATTGTGCTAAGAGATCATCTCTTGTGTTCTCTTAAATAAGAGAAGGTAAGCCTTTTCTTAAGAGTTTTCTCTTATCTATCTCATCATTTATCCTACGTGACACTTCTAAGATAGCACCATTGTACATGCCCTTACAGTTCAGGGTGGAGGTTTGAAGCCGGGTGGTTCTGCTGTTGTTCTCCCCGAGCTGATTGGGTGGAGGCGGTGGTTCCAGGGCCCATGGAGTTCACGGGATCTCCCGGGCCGGCGAGCCACAAGGAGAATGGCTTCGCTGTGTTGCGGCGGGCTACACCATCGGTTCAGAAAGCGATGAGATGCGATGAGGCACCACGGGTTCAAGGTCAGGCGGCTTCCCGACCGTCTCTCAGGCGAGCACTCCGGCGATGAAGGAGATTGACGACGGGCATCGGCGTGTTCTACTCAGAAGATCTCAGGGTCCGGGCTGTAATTTTGTTTCTTTTGAGGTGTTCTGTGTCCTTGTGCTGGGACGCATGTCCCTTCTGGTTTCGCGTGAGTTCCTGCGCTCTGTACGTGTTTCTTTCTTATAAATGAAGCTGTGTGGTAACTTTCTCAACAACAAAAAAAAACTTGTTCGATAGAATACCAGAGGGAAAAGGTTGGAGAGATGAGTGCAGAAGCTGACTGGCGGGCCCCATGTACAGCTTAAAGGACTAGTGTAAAGGTATGGGCGGGTGGACTTCAATGGTAAGTTCCCGTGATGCCGATTCGGTTGATTCCAGGGATCCAAAAGTTTACTATTGAATACCGGTTATGTCCATGGAAAGAAAGACCATGTGGTTTCTTAAAAGAGCTAAACTCAATTGTGATGGTTATTTACAATGAACTAGTACGCGGGCAACTAACTAATTCAAAAAATAATAATATTATAATTAACTAGTACGCGGGCAACAGTCTGTTATGTTATCGCTATGCAGAAAGATGTAGCTACATACCGTTTTTGCAAAATGCTAGAAAGCAGCAAAGATGAGGAGCGGTACGACACTTTCTCATCCACGACAGCATCTTTGCTCGTGCCGCCGTGCTCCCCCGCGTGCTGACTTGGAGCGGCGATTTGCTGAACCACGTGCCGGTTTGGAGTGGCCACTTGCTTTTCCACGCGTTAGCCTGCAACCTCACACATGGTACTGACGGTCTCGTGTGGCGAGGGAGGTCCAGCAGTGTTACTTGTGAGCTGTTTTGGGATTTTCTTCGAAGAGAAGAGGAGATGCAACACATTAGAGATAAGTATTTTCCTCGGTGAGAATCAAGGTATCAATCCAGTAGGAGAACCATGCAAAGCCTCGTGAACAACACCTGCACACACAAAATCAAACATTGGCACCTAACGCAGGGAAGAGGTTGTCAATCCCCTTGAACTCGTTACTTGCAAGGATCAAATCTTATATAGGTAGATAGATAAATTACAAAAAAAAGATAAAAAAATTGCAGCAAGAATATTTTGTTATATATATATGATAAAAGTAGACCCAGGGAACCATAGTTTTCACTAGAGCCTTCTCTCTCGAGCACATAGCATGGTGGGTAAACGAATTACTATTGGGCAATTGATAGAAAAGCACGTAGTTATGACGATATTCAAGGCAATGTTCATGTATATAGGCATCATGTTCGAGACAAGTAGACCGACTTCTGCCTGCATCTACTACTATTACTTCATCCATCGACCGCTATCCACCATGCATCTAGGGTATTGAGCTAATAAAAATAGATTAACGCCCTAAGCAAGATGACGTGATGTAGACAAAGTAGACTGAACTAATATGAATAAACCTCATCATTTTATCTTTAATGGCAAAAATACAAATACGTGTCTTGTCCCTTTCTGTCACTGGGATAGAGCACCGTAAGATTGAACCCATCACACAACACCTCTCCCGCTGAAGATAAATCAATCTAGTTGGCCGAATCAAACAGATAGATCAGAGAGAAATACAAAGATATAACAATCATGCATAATAAAGTTCACAAAAGACCACATTACTTCTCATAAATATTCAGATCATAAATACACAAATTCATCGTATCCCAATAAACACATCGCAAAGGAAGTTTACATAATATACAACTCCAAGAATATCGAGAAGAACATTGTATTGAAGATCAAAGAGGTAGAAGAAGCCATCTAACTATTAGTTAGGGACCTGTAGGTCTGTGGTGAACTACTTACGCATCATCGGAAGGTAGTAAGGATGACATAGAAGTTCCCTGTGATCGATTACCCCTCCGACAGAGTACTGAAAAAGGCTGGGATCACGGAAGAACAGAAGCTTGCGACGGCGGAAAAAGTATTTCGGGTGTCTCTCTGGTATATTGAGAATATTTGAAAATTTATAGATTCAGAATTAGGTCAAGAGGTGCCACGAGGGGCGCACCTGGTGAGCTTGTCGCCCCACGTGGCTCTTTTGGTCTTCTCCAGAACCTTTGTGGGTCCCTTCTAGTCCAAAAAAAACAATCCAAAGATTTTCTATGTTTGGACTCCGCTTGATATTGATTTTCTGAGAAATCAAAAACAAGCAAAAACAACAACTGGCACTGGGCACTAGGTTAATAGGCTAGTCCCAAAAAATAATATAAATAACGTATAAATGCATACAAAACATCCAAGATTCTAACTATAATAGCATGGAACAATAAAAAATTATAGATATGATGAAGACGTCTAAGGCAGCGAGTTGCCTAGCTCATATCTGGCGGGCTCGGTGGTCCACCTAGACGGCTTTTAGGCCGGAGAACCCTATTTCCTCCTTGCCAGTTGCCATAGAGTGTGTGAAGAATATGGTGGAAGGAGGAGATGGAGAGCGGAGGTGCGGTGCGGTTCCTGCCCCGCGTCTGGCCTCGTTTAAATGACTGGTGGACGCGAGAACCCAACTTTTGTTGTGTTTAATGCCTGCCGACTCGCAAACGGGCATGTAGTCGATGTATGTTTCTCACTGCATGATTTTAATGAATGCAGGCGAGAAGGCGTGCTCAGTCGAGAGTGCAGCGGGCCTCGCTCTATCGGCCTGCGCGCCGCTTCAATGCTGGGCCCAGTGAGAGGTTGCGTCTGTTTTCGGCCGACATCAATGTGGATCGGTCGCTCACAGTGGCGTGGATGCGGGAAGTTGGCGCTGCGGGCGAGGGAGAAGGTTTTGGATGAGCAAGGGCAGTTAAAAGCGGACGTGACAGCGGTCCGGATACCCGCAAGCCTCCCTGCTGTCTCCGGCTTGCGAGAAAAAATGCGTCTAAACCACCAAGTGAATGGATACAACCGTATTAGATGACAGGACAAATCTAAATCATGTGGTCCAGACGTTTGTGGGCAATTTGAGAGTCCGTGTTAAACATGCCCTTGTCCTGTCATCCAATACGGTTATATCCGTTGCTCGAGGGTACATTGCTCGGGGGTAGTTACTCCACATGTCTCATATATATACACACTACATCCGGGGTAGTTACCTCACATGTCTCATATACTATGTTAGGGTAGTATATATACTACTTTATCATTTTAAATATATTCATATACTATATATCTAAGATATTTCAAAACAAGTTACTCGAAAAAATTGTATATGAGTCCATAATTGTTGTTATATTTATAAAATACATACATATTTCTATGAAAAAAGATCATGCTCAAAATATGGTATATACTACCTAAAAAGTATGGCAGATTAAAAATAAGCATACGGAAAGGGGATGTCGGCCTTTCCTTACCTTTTCATTTGCTGCTGACATGTCACACGTGGACCATGATTAGTACTCCCTTCATTTCTAAATATAAGTCTTTATATAGAGATTAGTATGTCTACATACGAAACAAAATGAATAAATCTACACTCTAAAATGCATCTATATAAATCCGTATATGGTTCATAGTGGAATCTCTACAAAGACTTATATTTAGGAACAGAAATAGTAGTATAGTGCTCCGCTAGCTAAGAGTATTAAATACTCCAGCTACATTGCCCTAACAAAAAAATCCTACTACGTTGTTGGTGACATTAGTTGGTGGCAGACCTGGCGGAAGGATATGCAAACAACATTGACTTCATCCTATTGGTCAGACAGAATGATCTACTAGCTAATTAGTCAAGCTAGACGGTTTCATCGAACCAATAAAATTCATTTCTGGCTAGCTAGTCTTGGATTTCACTTTCATACAGGGTCCAGTTCGTTCGAGGAGTCAAGTTTGAGAGTTTCGTTAGGTTTGCATTTTTTCAACTTCTCAAATTTGAAAAGCTAAGTTTTAAGGAAGTGTTTGAGGAGTTAGATCTAATAGGTTGAGTTGTGATCAGAACAGCACATATATGGGTTGAATTAGTGTGACACGAGGAGATAAAAGATCACAGTGAGTCTAGCTAGATAGCTAGCAGCCGGCCGCCGGGGAAGTCGTATCACCTCTCCCAAATTCTTTCCCCTAGCTAGCTTCACCCCATCCTATATTCCTAACGATTTTTTTAAAAGGAGGATTGCCCATGGCCTCTACATTGTAACATGCAACCATAATATTAAACAAAGTGTCGAGCAAGTATGTAGTGCGTTACAAAAACTCGAAAAAAGTTGTAAGAAAAGAACAAAGCCACAACCGACAAAAATAAGATTAGATGTCGATACACCTATCCTATTATTGGATCGCCATCCAAACTATTGTAGGTATCCCATGCTACCACCCCCCAACAATTGCACCCATAAGCCATATGCTTCTTGGCTTCCGCACGGCTGAGTAATAAGCACGGGATCTTAGAAATTGCTCAGCAGATGACTTACAAAAAATTTGTAATGGTCTGCCTGTTACAAATGACGTCGTTTTGGGAGTTTCATCAGACCAAATTAATGCGCACACTCCGATTCGAATATGCACAGCTAGTTTAGACTTCACCCCGTTTAATTAAGTCTCAAATAAAATATCAATGCTACCTCGTGGACTAATATTCCTAACGTGGTCAATTCCTATCGACAAATGAAAGAGCTGGCTAATTTAGTTCAGAGAGAATGGGGCGACTTCTGCCGTAGATTCGTGACACAACTCTAATATATAAACAACACTAAAAATGACGCACTCAACAAACCCATCAGATCTCGATCTGCTACATCTGCGCCCCGATCCTTATTAAGACCGCCCTTCCTTCTCCACATTGACGTCCTCTTCATTTCTACTCCTCCTGCTCCTCGTTGTTCTTGGTCTATTGATGGCCTTCTTTAGTGATAGTGGGATCCGGCTGAGCAAGTGGATGGTCCTTCTTCTGTTCTTCCTCATCGATGGCTACGGGATGGTCGATGTGGTCGCGGCCACAAGCAAGACCGCCGCCGGTAACACCGTTACCGAGTCCGCGGCGTCGTCTGCCCTCGCCGTGCTGGGTATTGTCGGCAACCTTATCGCCATCATCAACTTCTCAGTTCCCATGTAAGTTGTCTGATGTACAGTACGTATAATTAAGGTCAACTCCACCACTCCGGCGACAGTCCCAGCCCGGCCGGCCGGTGCCCAAATCGCTTCCCGGCGTCCTCCTCCTGTTAACAAGCTGAGGGCCACCGTCGCACCGCCTGGTAGGAAAGGAACTAGGAACTAGGGCACGCGAGCGGCGCAGCTGGCCTACATGAGGTTTTAGCCCTAACGTCGTGGTGGCGTGTTTTCTGCTCCCACCCGCGCGGACCGGCTCCCGCGGCGGCCCCCCCCCCCCCCCCCCCCCCCCCGCGTCCAAGAATGATCCATGGCATCGTTATTCCCGCGATCAGACACCATGGCGCCGTGCAGGCCGAGGATGGCTCCCGGGTCCGCTCCGGTGTGTCCGAGTCTGCCGCTCGAGTTCACCGTGTGCACCAGATGCCTTCGCGACCTCGAGCTTCCCGCCAGCTGTAGTGCGCTGCCACCGGTAAGATTCATGTCCCTCTTGCCCGGCGCCCCGTCGGCAGTCAACAGTCAACATTTGTAGTGTCCTCTCCACATCGAGGAATAGGTCGGCATCCCCGACCGCCGGCGGCGCCTCTAGCACTCCAGTGTGCTTTCCCCGCTCAGTACCTCCCAGTTCTATTGTCGCCGTCGGTAACTCCCGCGGCCCGCCCCGACGCACAAAGCCGGGCCCTCACGCGCTGCGTCATGGCCTCTGCCTTCGTCCTCCACAGCCTCTTGTCGACCTTGGATCGGGATTCGGGAACCTTAGCCAGGACCCAGGAGTACGACCGGCGCCTACGATGCGCCGCGCTCCTGGTGAGGGAGTGGGAGTTGAGGTACAGGGGACAAGGCGTCCCGGGGCGCCTGGTCTGCCGCGAACACGAGGCGGCGCCGCGTGGCCCTATCGTCCCGGTCCGGGTCTTCCTGTTGGCCACCGTCGAGTAGCGTCGTCTCTCCGAGCAGCCGCTCCTCGTCAGACGTTTTCCTGCCAAGCGGCGCATCTTGGATCGGCGTCACAGAACAATCGTCGGTGTTCATCAGCTGCTACGGCGACAGGTCGAAAGACAATGCCTGGTCCGCGAGGAACACCGTCCAGGAGAACGGCGCCGCGGCCGTGGAGTTCGCCAGTTGCCACCACAGCTTGAACGCGGGCAACAACTGCAGCGTCGTTCGCAATTCCCATATGTAATTTTTTTCCCGGGTGAAATATGTGGAAAAAAGTCCGATCTATTAATAAAAAATAATGGCAATACACAATACAAAGAACACAAGAAGCAAAATAAATTACAGTACATCCATGTCCATAGATTGCTTAGTGACAACTACAAGCACTGGAGTAAGGCAAAGGCGCACCGTGGTCATCAACCCTCCTTTACAAGAGCCGGACAAACCTTGTTATATTATTCGTCGTGCTAAGACCTCAAAGAACCAACGCTCCGATGAATACATGCATAGATTAGAAGGATTCAACATGTAGACACATGAACCAAGACTGGATCCAAGAAGATCTACCGAAGACAATAACTGCCAGGATCCCGCAAGATCCACTGGAGGCACACCAACACATGTCCTATAATGATACTAGAAGCAACGCTGGGATGGGGACTAGGCGGAAAGAACATTACTCCATCTTCAGGGAGCCGTTATTGCCATCCAGCCTTCCTGAGCAGGATACAAACCCTAAAGGAACTAAAAAAAGACCTAAACGGAGCAGGAGCCCTCGCCCCTAGTCTTCTTTCTCCTATATACACCGGCGATGCGCTGCCAGCATATTTCGATGCCGACTCCGGGCCTCCACCTTGGCGGAGCAAACTCTTTTAAACCCTGGAGCTTATAGAAGCAGCGTCCAGGAAGTCATCAATCTAGAGCAGGAGACACCAGCGTCGGATCCATCGGCACAGGTCTTCAAAGTAGATCGTTGCCCCGAAGAGAAACACTGATAAGGTCATGTAGAATCTCCAAAGACTATGAAAGCCAACTGAATCCAGTTGGATGCATCGGAAAGACGGAAACCTGAACCAACCGGATCCCAGAAGATCAGTCAGAGACAGGACTCCACACGCCCTCCGGCCGATGATAAACACACCAATGAAGTGAGGAAAGGGAGGGGAGAATATTATTCCTGAAATGGGGAACACCGTCACCTTGTCGCCCCAAACTGAACACGAAGACTCGCTAAAGAAAATAAGAAAAAAACATGTTGGTGCACTTTATGTTTGAGATTGACACTAACCTCGCCAGCGTCTAGGACCATGCATCGATGCTCTTTTTTTCATGGTCTTGCCAGGCCTCTCCATCGTTGAAGAACGTTGCGCTAGAACACCTACGCTGTTGTCGAGCACTGCCTGCAGACTACTACAACTCGGTTACAAATCGCCTCGCCGACCCACAATAGTCCACCAAACACCCTGTAGCACCCCCCCCCCCCCCACGACCTCCTCGCCGTTGACGACGGCAATGAGAGGGATAAGGGATGAAGTGTCGTCTAGGTTTTAGTCTTTCTCCAAAACGTTTCATGTGCGTATGATCGTCGCGTTATTCAATTGCATATCTATAAACCAAACTGTGGTTGGATGGTTAGGAGGACAGTGGTATCCCCAGTCCACCAGGGTTGAAGTCATAGACTTGACACTGGTGCTCGCTTTTTCTTGACTTATGCCAGACCATCCGACGATAAGCGTTCAGTGGGAGAAAGACGTTTCCGTCGACTACGAAGGCGTCTATGGGGACTTTGTCAATCTCAACATGATGTGCCGGCTTAATTTTTCGAAGATGCTAATAGTGGTAGGGTGTGCGTGCATTCATTTATAGTGGTGAGTGTATGTGTGTATGTAAGAGCGTCTGCGTCTATACTGTGTTAAAAAAAAAATACACATCCAAATAGTAACTATACCAATTATGCCCTTGAATCTTTGATATCATGTACTTTAATGATTTGTTTTGTTGTTTCCATTGGGAAACATTTCCGGTGGTTCGTTTTCTACTTTTTTTATCTCAGGAAGAAATTTTTAGATGTTGCATGCCAATAATCTCAATCGTGAGGTGGGAATTCCTGGGAAACGTTTATATTCTAAACCAGCTGATTTCTGGTGCAGCGTCGGCCGCCTGCCGTGCCGTCCGATGGTGCGATGGCACACCATTGCACGTGCCACGTCCCCGCAACAGTCTATCTCAATTCTCCAGCTTGTTCCATTTTCACAAGTCATTAGAGCATCTACAGCGTATTGTCTCTCTCCTTTCTCTAATCCTTCACCGCCCGATCTCCATCCATCATGCCCAACATCCGGCAGCCACTCTGACGAATCCAATGACGACTAGGATACACAGCCGTGGATGCGGCAATTTGAGGATTGCCGAGTCACTGTTCATGAATGCGTCCGGGCGAGGGAGCTGGATTTGTCAAACGTGGCTGTAGATGCTCTTAGTGGAGTATACATTGCTCCAGTACACTAGTACTTGTATACAAGCCGTCAAGCCGTGACAGTAGTGATCTACAACGTCTCATATTTGTTTACGAAAAGAGTGCTAGAGTATGGCGAGTTATTGTGAGCCCGTCTGTCCATGGCGAGTCTACTGTAGACCGAATACATCACTAGCAAAGCGAAGCTGGAATCAACAAGGTTAGCGGCTAGAAAATGTTGGCGATGTTAGCAATCTTGACTTTTTTTTTGATGTTGTGTAGATTTGTTTTGACATATTGCAATAAAATATGTTTTTTCCCTGCAAACGGGCAGCGCGTACCGGTACAAGTGAGGGTGGTCACTCATGCTGCAGTAAGGGTGACCAATGCCACTACAAGACGAAAGCGCAACTACGAGTGGAAATCACGATGTTGCAAGATCGACGATGATGATTGTGGGCACACACGACGCTGCAACAAACGGCCACCGTTTCAAGCTAAGACACACCATGCTACGATGAAGTGCCGCCAGTGTTGCAACTTTTGAATCACAATCCTACAAGGCAGTGACGATGCTGCTACAAGCAAGTATGCGCGACGCGTCAGTGATAGACATGCAAAGCTGCTAGGCACATGCTACCTCAGTAGCATGCCAGGATCATGAGGCTGCAAGGTAGGGCCGACGATGCTGCAAGGTCGGGAATCGCAACACTGCAGGGTTGTGCATTGCCGGTCGTGGCTGTTACAAAGGCTGGTTGGCTCCACTGCAACCCGAGCATGATGTTGCAAAAGGCTCTTGCTACTATCATGCTAGATCAGTCCTCTTCCTCGGCTTCTCTACTAGGAATATCAATGAACCCCATTCTTGCAATTGCTCAGGACTTCTTGACATTCACCGTCCAATGCATGCATTTATTGATAGATAGATAGAACAATCATGGTATGCATTTCCATGCATGTACTTTCTTACGTTAACCAACTTTTGTTATAGCTTTTGCCATTTTTATTGTTTTGAAAACTTCATTATTTATAATTATGTATAGCTTTTGCCATATTTTATAATATATCAATGCCACCATTTAGTTCTTTTTGAAAACTTCATTGTTTTGATTTCATATTATTTTTTTCTTTTCTTTCCTTTTCTTCTTTAAGGGTAATACCAATGCTAGTAATTCATTCCTTATTAGGAGACTTCTTTCTTATGAAAATATCATAATTGTATGTTTATTTGGCATACTATAAAAGGCGTAATATTTTTGTAAATTATGTTCAAATTTTATATTTATTTATTTTCATTTCCATTTTGTTTATTCTTAAAGGCTAATACCTACTACTAATTCATTCTTCCTTAGAAAACTTGATTAGTTTGATTTTGATTTTGATTCTATTTCATAATATTTCTTCTTTACCAATTCCACTAATGCATTCCTTCTTAGGAAACTTCTTTTTTTTTGCAAAACTTTCAATATTATATGCTTATTCTTTCATATTATAAAAAGTGCAATTTATGTGTAAATTGTGTGCAATGTTTTCATTATTTTCTTTATTGTTGCCTTCTTAAAGGTTAATACCAGTACCACTAATTTATTCTTTCTTAGAAAACTTCATTACTTCATTTTTTTTGAAGCAGAGACCTCATGGATGAAATACCAATGCCATTAATTTATTCTTTCTTTAGAAAGCCTCTATTTTTCAAAAAAAATAAATCCACTACTATATATGTTTGTTCATGCATATTATATAAAAGCACAATTTCTGTGTAAATTGTTTTAAGTTTGTTTCATTACTTGTTATAATTGTTATCTCTTTTTATTTTTTATTTGAGGATAATATTAATGCCACTAGTCCGTTCCTTCTTAAAAAACTTCGTTTTGCAAAAGTTCCACTATTATATGTTTATTATTGTATATTATAAAAATTCACAATTACTTTGTAAATTGTGTGTAAATTTTATTATTATTTACTAATAGCTTGACACGGGATTTGGTAAAGAGCCAGTTTTTGAAGGAGCATGAGGCTTCTAATAACTATGCACTGCATAGCGAATATTTTTTTTTTGAAGGAGCATGAGGTTCCTTTTGTGTTATTATAACTCTGAATTTTTGAATGAACCTGAAGATTATAAGTATTACTCTTAATTCTTGAAGGCTTGAAGGGATAGTATATGCAAATTTACTACATTGATTTGGTACAAGCTATTAGTCTACATGAGGAAGCTGAATATGTACATGAGGTTGAGCTTTTGTGTTCAGAATAAAAGTTCACAGTGAAATCTGAATGTGTAGAGCTAGCGTGGTCAGGATACAGAGCTAGTGTACAGCGCAGCCTTATACAGCTAGCTCGTCGGAATTTGTATTGTGCTTAGCACTAGGCAAAGCAGCCAAACTGAAGATGCCTACGTCCGCATGTGGAGCCAGTCTTGGACACCGCACAAAAAAAAGTGACTGGCCGAAATATAATTTTCAGTCAACTGACGTCTAGCCGTTCCAATACTATATGAGGTAGAGTAGTATGCAATAGCAGCATGCACGAATCTTGGAACGATTTAGGTTTTTACGCTTGACCTGAACTCGTGTACAGTATGTGTTTACCTAACTGGTCATCCGTTTGTCTTTGTTCACGCAGTTTCACTTTCGTGATGCCTGTTTGGAAGGAAAGGTCTGTAGGAGATCGGATGGTATATGGAAGCCTTTTGGCTTTCTTAAACAACCTGATGTGGGCAATGTACGCCGCCTCCGGCTCTCTCCACAGTAAGCTTTTCTTCTTCATCGTCAGTGGAATGGGCTTCGTCTTTCAGATTTCATACGCCATCGTCTACATCTACTTTGCGGAGGGGAAGAAGGGCTTTAAAGCCCTCGTTCTTCTATCCGTATCCAGCGTGGTCGCCATTATAATGGTAGCCTTGGTAAGTTCAGAGGTGATGACGCAAAGGTGGAGTGGTACTTGGGTTGATGTCCTTGCCGCAGCATCTGCAGTATCCATACATATTTTTTCTGCATATGACATGGTAAGTGTGGCCGGCGGCCGGTGAAGTACATGCACTGCCAGGCGTGATTTATCCATCTACAGTGTGTTGATTTCTCGCTGGATTGAAACCAATCGAGGTTGTACTGAGTGTAGGTGATGGTGATGAAGAGCAAGCAGATCATCTACATAGACCGAGTAATCACGCCGTTCACCTCCGTCCTCGCTGCATGTATTTGGACCGGCTACGGCTTCATATCCTCCCCTGTCAACTTCTATGTCGTGGTAAGTAAAGCCTCTCTACCCTTCCCTTACTATGCTTTATAACTCACTAAAAACTAAAACTAGATGATATCCCGCGTGTAGCTGTGGAAATTGCTTGCATATATTTCATTAAGATTTGATTGTATAAGCATGAAAATTTGGACTAACAGTATAAGAAATAAAACTGAAAATACACGATACTTTTAAAAGAATATCCAATATAAGTTGCATAATGTAATTAAAACATTTGAACCTTTTGCATGTGTTGCATGTGAAGGTGGACCTTTTTCCATGCAGGATTGCATATTGAGATAAATATATTAGTGGGAATTAACTACTTAGTTATAACTCTAGCCTCCCTCAGCCCCTCCCACACCCAGGCCCCATCCTACCGCGGCCCTTCGCGGTGACGAGCTTGTGTACCCCGAGGCCGCCTACCCGCCATGACCCATGCTCGAAGATACACCATGTTATTTCGGAGGATACGTCCGCAAAGGATGGATGGGAGGTTGTGACAACTAATGTGACCGGCGCCCGCAACACCAGCATCATCGCTGCCCCCGACACCAGGCCTCGCCGCCTTGCCCGGTACCGGTGTGTCCTGCACACGACGCCTGCTCCCAATGCCTCTACCCAGGTCACCCGCGCCTAGAATGCCGACGCGATGCCGCTACCAACGGTGCGGCTCCTACGGACATGTCGTCTACATGTGCGAGCTCCCCCTCTCCCGCCGTGTCGCCGACGGCCAAGCGCCAACACTTTGCTCACCTGGGCCCTCTCAGGTGGTTACTGACGCTTGGTACTTTGTGCCTCTAGAACCCAACACCTTTCGACACATGTACTTGCGTCTCAAGGTGACGGTGTGCGGAGTACAAAGCTGAAACACATATCAGTTGGGCAATATCTCCCTTCAACCCTGGATTGTGCGTGAGCACATCTCTCGCCTTGATGTTGCTAAAAATGTGCGCACCTATCCCCTGACAAGACTTTGCTTCGTTCCAAGCTCATGGCTTCATATCTAGACTTGGCATCCCTGGAAAGATACATCATGCGTCAACGAGCTCATTTCGGATGGTTGCCACAGGGCATGATCAATTGCACTTTTCTTAAAGATCCATGCATCACATAGACAGAAGAAGAACCACATTTGCTCCCTCAAGGTGGGCATAACAATGTCTTCAGCGGAAATGGCATGGCTAAAGCTGTGTTCGATCACTTCTATTTTTGCATCCTTGGCTCGATTGAGTACCTTGAGTTCACCATTTACCTTATTGGCATCGATCCACACTCCTTCGAACTCTATAACCTCGAGTTCCCCTTCACCGGGGAGAAAATTTGGGAGGCAGTGAAGAAACATAAGTCAGGCAAAGCTCTAGGACAAGATGGTTTCACATCAAAATTTCTATGCCCCTACCGGTACAGGATCAAAGGAGATTATGTTCAGCCTTTGACAAGTTATTCTGGCTTAATGGTTGTCACTTCTAGAGGCTTAATGAGGCTCTGTCAGTCTGATCCCAGGAAGGCTAACGCTTACTCTCTCTTTGACTACCGGCCCATTAGTTTGATACACCTTTTTGTGAAGCCCGTGGCCAAGATCCTCTCCCTTCACCTTGCTCCATGACTAATCGAAGTTGTTTCCATGAAACAGAGTGCATTCATTGTTGGATGAGGCACGCATTACATTTCCTTCTAACCTAGCACATTGCACGCCAACATCAACAACTAGAGGCCCCATGCATTCTGCTCTCCAGCTCGACATTGCGTGTGCATATCATTGCATCTTCTGTCCCTTCCTCCTTGAGGCCCCGCAACACCTGGATTTTTGCTCGTGATGGCACGAATGGATCTCTATCCTTCTTTCTTGACACCTACCAGCATGCAGATAGACGCATTCTAGAGCTCCCAGTTCTCCATACCCGCGGACTGCGTCAGAGAGATCCCTTCTCTCCCATGTTCTTCACCATTGTGATCGATGTACTCAATGACATGCTGCACTGGGCAGTCAACTCGGGATCCTTCTCCTCCAAACCGCACGACATGTGGCCTCCAACATCTCCATGTTTGCCAACATCAGTCATCCAGAATCCCTAGAGCTTGCAATGGTGCATAAGCTCCTACACACATTTTGGATAGCTTAGGGCCTGCACACCAAGTTCGCAAAATGCACCGCAACTTCATACAGTGTGACAAGCCAACCTTTGCAGCTATCTACATGCTGTTCTGATGTCCGATGATCTCACATTTCCCACCAAACTCCTCGGGCTTTATCTTTGGGTGCCGAAAGTGCCCTCCTCTACTCGGATGCCACTTGTTAATAAGCTCTCGACAAAGCTAACTACCTAGGGGGGGGGGGGGGGGGGGCTCCCTTCTATGCAGTGGCATGTGCCGGGTGCTGGTTCTACACATTATCTACACCATGTCGTCTCACCTATTGCTTGACATGGCACTCTACTAGCCTATCCTAAAATAGGCGGTCCACGTGATCCAAGATTTTTCTCTCGGATGGGTGCAAACATGCCAGATCCCGGAATTGTCTCGTTAGCTGGTTTCAATTCTACCGCCCCCTAGAATTAGTCGGCCTCATCATCCATGACCTCCCGTGAGCATGCATCACCTCCATGAATGCTCAATATGGCTACAGGCCACTGACCCATCATGCCCCTAGAGCCATCTTCACATCACTTGTGAGGCCGAGGTCCAGCACATCATCAGCACCTACACCACCTGGTATCTAGACAACAATTGGATGAACACTATCAACTTGATATTTTCAGTGAGACATCACCCTAATAAACGACTACTATGCAATCAAGGTGCACAAAAAGGGATTAACATCATAGGTAGTTTATAATATAGTGACGTGGTATAGCCTTTTTCCGATGAAGTAGTCTGCATTGTCTCTTCGATCTTCTTCCTCCGCAATAGAACTCCTTCTCTGCGCCCGACCTTTGCTGCGTGGTCCACCATCGCAATATATTGTCTTCTTTAAAGTCACCAAGATTGACACGTAGGTCAACAAATAAAAGAAAAGACAATCATATGGCTCCAGCCATCATGTCGTACCATGGCTCGCAGGCCAAGATAAAATTATTAAAACATATCACATCTCAAACAAACATATTGAATAAACGAAGGCTTATACCACATCACATGCAAACCTCCTACAAGAACGAGTTAGACGCTCCTACTCGCTTAGCTAATTACGTGGCTGATATGGTTAAGTTGGCAAAATTTTACTTTTCCTACAAACCACAAGCATGACATTTCACGTTGCTGGTCTAACTTTCAAGGTGTATGAAACACGAGACTTAATTAAAAATCCTGAGTCCCATACTAAACGTCGTCATTAAGTGTGACCCTCATGTAGATCATTATGTACATTGCCCTTTCACCCTCGCAAAGTTTATCTTCCAAGACTATGAACGAGCCCAAAGTATCTGATGCTTAACTGTGGATGCCAGACCATAGCAAGCCAGACCTTTGCAACAAAACTCGAACATGCTGCCAAGATTGAAACCTCGCAAGATTAGAGGGGTTACAACATGAATGTTCAGTAATTAGAACCATCTAACCACCCTGCACTTACGTGCAATGCCACATATCACCATATGCTCTAATTGTATTTGCATCTGCTCAGAGATTTGCTTATGATGCCACTGTAGGGGAACGTGCTACGCAATAAAATTTTATGCTACACGATATCACCCAGGATCACTATGAAGATGGCAGTAACGGTCAAACTCACCGACGGTGCAGAGTAGTGGAAGCAGTGATGAGTCGATGCAGTTGAACGATCCCGTCGGTTCCCAACGCTAGGTTACACCTCCCAGAGAAGAGTTAACCAAGTCGAGAGTTGAAGAAGACGACCCCTCTGAGGTATCCGCGCGTTTCATGGTAGTAGTCCGGCGGAGCTTCGATGTCCAGGAAGAAGAACTGCGAGAAAACTAGAGAGCGAGAAAGCCTAGCGGCGCTTCTCGTTTAAATAGGAGTCAAATTCACTTAGACCAAGATTAGAGCCCGTCTAATAAAGAACCTAAATACTTAGGCCAATTATTGCGGGAGAGCATGGAGTTCTGCGGGACTTGATTTGATATCCTTCATGGGGGAGCCCTCCCCCCGCCCCACATATATATATATATATATATATAAGGAGCAGGGGGCACCTGCCTAAGGAGGGGGAACCCTTCTTGTCCTCCACAGGGAAGGTTTCCCTCCTAGTAGGATTCAACCTAAGGCCTGCCATGTCCCGGTGGCACTGCTTGTGGGGCCCACGTGGCGCACTAGGGTCGTCATCTCATGACATTCCTTCACAACTTTTTTTTACAAATAAAATCCCGGATTTTTCGGCTGTCTCCAGAACCCATTCTGATGACCCTGCTTTTTTTTTCATATATAGATCCGAAATGTCCGAAATCATGTTATACCTTTTCGGAATTCCCAGAACTATTTTGAAACCAGACAAAATACTTTCAGAACTATCGAAACTCTTTTGGTGCTCTTTTAACTCATTTCTCATTTCTCCGGTAATCAGGACTATGGCCGTTAAGCATGTGACCCTACATATTCGGAAATAAGCAGACATGACCTGGAACCCCTTCCAATCAATAGTTAACAGCAGGATTTAGACACCCTTATTAACTCACGCATATTACCGAAAAAGGGTTTCCCCCCGCTTTGTATTATAAAGCAACAACATCAATACAACCAACGATTGGTGCTGGGGCGGAAGCAGCACTGGCACGCCCAAAAGAAATGTAAGAGAAAGTACAAAAGAAAAAAATGCCGACAATGGTGGATCAACGAAAACGAAGATGACTTGCAACCGCTGTGCCCGCCGGGGAATTCCACCACGCTCCAAGCACCCCGAAACGCCGCATACCACTCAACACCTTCAAGAAGGAACGCGACGACAACGACGCTGCTACCGGACATGTCCTAGGGTTTCTCCTGGTACGCGAAGGGCTGTGGGGGGGGGGGGGGGGTATATCCGACGCCCTTCAGGAAGGCACGGCGGGGCCCACGGGCGTCACCGCGTCGGTGCCGGACAAGCCGCAAGGTTTCCTCCCAACCGCCAACTAACCACGACCCCGGACGATCCATCGCGCTCCACCATACTTGCCATCCACCAATATGCGCCACCACGGACTTGCAGTCACCATCGCCATCTCACCGTGAGAAGCAAAGCGGGACCGGCGGGATTGAGAGGAACCAGTCGGAAATGAGGAGTAGCAGGGTCAGCGGCCACGCGGTAGGGGACAACCTCCACCACCCTCGGCGGTGATCGACCGGACGTAGCTCAGGAGCAAACCAGGCACCCCTACTCGGCCGAGCTCCAAGCGGGCTCGTGAAGCTCCCGTCGCTGTGCTGCAGTACACGCGCCGCCGTCTCCGCCACCCCCAGCGCGAGCCACACCTCCGTTCGCTGGAGATGACGCTAGAAATCACACGGCAGGACCACCCAGACCCAGATGGGGCCCAAAAGGGCCCAGATCTAGGCCGGAAGGGCTCCAGCGCCAGCCATCGCGCCACCCCACAGCCAAGCAGCCGCGCCACCGCCACCTCACCACCCGGAGTTGTGCTGCCGCCAGATCCGTCGCCGCCTGGGTGCACCGCCGCCGGCCGCCATTGCCCGAGCCGCAGCGCCGCATGGGGGTGGGAGGGGGGGGGAGAACGGGGCCGCCACCACCGGCACCACGCGAGCAAGGCCCAGTGGCCTACGTCGGCGACGCCGGTAGGGGATTAGGAGGAGGGGGACGCTGGGAGGAGGAGGGAAGGGGAGCCCCCGGTCGCCTCGCTCGAGTAGGCGACGCGGGGGTCACCAACTCATGCATATTCACGAAGTTCTCGAGCGAACCTTTGTTTTTGAATACCATTCCCTTTTCTTCATGATATGTTTACGAAACCCGAGGTGAGATAATTTGGTATCCTTGTGAAGCAATCGTTGATCACTATACATGTTATCCTTGTTACTGGCTTCGTTCTCTTTACTCGTGCCTGTGTTCCGGTATCCCGTGATCTCCATCACAAGTGTCTAGCTAGAGGATAATCATGTTGTAACAACGAGTGGGCCTAGAGAGTATCTATCCATAGTGAGAGGAGCAAATTCCAGTCTTGAACTATTGCTATCGAGACATACATTTTGGGAATACCGGTATGTCATGTGTATTCACATCCATTTACAGAGTGACATGTGGTGAACCCCAAAGTATCCATACGACATGTTGATATGCAATATTCTCATGGTCTAAGGAACAATGCAAACGTGAAAAAGTAATATGAAGTACCGATAACATTGCAACAGTAACATCTCTCGGTAATTCATAAGTTGGGTCTATCCAACATCATTGTTCCATCAACAATGTGTTCTCATTATTGACGACATCCTTGTTACTCCTAACAATGCTCATGATCAGGAAAACAAGATGATCAATCAATATATGATCTAGTCTTAGAGGCTAGACTAGGGATTACTTGGTGTTTACATTTCCAGACATGTATTTGAGTTTTCCTCTGAACCTCATATTCACGAACCAATACAATTGTAGCATAGAAAGACAAACTTAATAATGAACATAGAAATATAATTATGCACTTATTGTTTCCTCCAGGGCAGACTTCCATCATGCCCCCTCCTTTAATGGATCTAAACCAACAACTAATATTCTAGAACGTTTGTGGCCTCAATAGTCAGGGCAAGCACACTGTCGTTAGGAGAGTGGTCGTCTCTACCTTTCCATGGATTGTGTGCCTCCAAGAAACAAAGCTTCATTCTGTCTCGTCTACCCTTTTCATTGTGACCCTTGGCAACTCTTTCACTGATTACTTTTTCCTCCCCGCGGATGGTGCCCGGGGAGGGATCCTTCTCGCCTGGAAAAGCTCAATGATATACCTTTCCAACCTGACGATGGGCTCTAACCACGTCATAGCTCTAGTCTCTCTGCTCTCCATAGATCAACACTGGTGACCAACTAGAATTTATGCCCCTAAAGGGGATGCCAAGAAGCTCGCTTTTTTTACTGAGTTACTGGACTTGTGCACATCTATTGCCAGCTCTTGACTTCTGGGGGTGACTTCAACATGATCACAAGTGTTGAGGATAAAAGCAATTACCATATAAACCGGAGTACAATCTGCCGCTTCCCTCGTTTCATTGCTAATTTAGGGCTGTGAGATTTGTACCGACATGGTAGATGTTACACTTGGAACACAAGAAGGATGCACCTACCTTGGTCCGCAAGATCGAGGTCTATTCACCCCTACTTGGGAAACGGCTAATTCTAACTGCATGCAACAATGTCTTGCTTTTGCATTTTCTAACCACTACTCTCTTATAGTGGACTGCACCCCAAAATTGCATGGTGCTCAGGGGTTTCACTTTGAATGCTTATGGACTTAATTGCATGGGTTCTCTCAGGTGGTTGCTGACACTTGGGCCTCTGCGCCTCTAGAACCCAATCCCTTCCGATGCATCTACTTGCGTCTCAAGGTGACGGTCTGCGGAGTAGAAATCTGAAGCACACATCAATTGGACAATATCTCCCTTCAACTCCAAATTGTGCGTGAGCACATCTCACGCCTTGATGTTGCTAAAGATGTGCGCTCCTATCCCCTGACAAGACTTGGCCTCATTGCAAGCTCATGGGTTCACATATCTAGGCTTGGCATCCCTGGAAAGATACATCACGCGTCCACGAGGTCATTTCGGCTGGATGCAAGAGGGCATGATCAATCCCACTTTTCTTAAAGATCCATGCATCACATAGACAGAAGAAGAACCACATTTGCTCCCTCAAGGTGGGCATGACAATGTCTTCAACGGAAATGGCATGGCTAAAGCTGTGTTTGACCACTTCTATTTTTGCATCCTTGGCTCGTCTGAGTCCCTTGAGTTCACCATTGACCTCATTGCCATCGATAAACACTCCTTCGAACTCTCTAACCTTGAGTTCCCCTTCACTGAGGAGAAAATTTAGGTGGCAGTGAAGAAACTTAAGTCAAGAAAAGCACTAGGAGAAGATGGTTTCAAATCAAAATTTCTATGCGTCTACTGGTACACGATGAAAGGAGAATTTGTTCAGCCTTTGACAAGTTATTCTCGCTTAGTTGTTGTCGCTTCTAGAGGCTTAATGAGGCTCTGTCTCTTTGACCATAGGAAGGCTAATGCTTACTCTCTCTTCGACTACCATCCCATTAGTTTGATACACCTTTTTGTAAAGCTCGTGGCCAAGATCCTCTCCCTTCACCTTGCTCCATGACTAATCAAGGTTGTTTCCACGAACCAAAGTGCATTCATTTTTGGATGAGGCGCATTACATTTCCTTCTAACCTAGCACATTGTACGCCAACATCAACAACTACATGCCCCATGCATTCTGTTCCAGCTCGACATTGCGTGTGCATTTCATTGCATCTTTTGGCCCTTCCTCCTCGAGCCCCTGGAACAACAGGATTTTGGCCCGTGATGGCACAAATGGATCTCTATCCTACTTTCTTGACATCTACCAGTGTGCAGATAAACACATTCTAGAGCTCCTAGTTCTCCACACCTGCGGACTGCGTCAAAGAGATCCCTTATCGCCCATGTTCTTCACCATTGTGATCAATGTACTCAATGACCTACTGCACAGGCCAGCCAACTCGGGATCCTGCTCTTCCAGACCGCACGACATGGAGCCTCTAACATCTTGATTTTTGCCAATGTCAGTCATCCAGAATCCCCAGAGCTCGCAATGGTCCATAAGATCCTACACACATTTGGGATAGCCTCGGGCCTGCACACCAACTTCGCAAAATGTACCACAACCTCATACAGTGTGATAAGCCAACCTTTGTAGCTATCTGCATCATGCTCTGATGTTCGATGATCTCATTCCCCACCAGACTCCTCGGGCTTTCTCTTTGGGTGCTGAAAGTGCCCTCCTCTACTCGGACGCCACTGGTTAACAAGCTATCGAGGAAGCTAACTACCTAGAGGGCCTTCCTTCTATCCAATGGCAAGTGCTTGGTGCTGGTTCGACGCATTATCTACACGATGCCGGTTCACCTATTGCTTGACATGGCAGTCTACAAGCCTATCCTAAAATAGGCGATCCATGTGATCCAAGATTTTCTCTCGGATGGGTGCAAACATGCCATAGCCCGGAATTGTCTCGTTAGCCGAACTCAAATCTGCCGCCCCTAGAATTTGGTGGCCTCGTCATCCATGACCTCCAGTGAACATGCATCACCCTCCACAAACACTCGATGTGGCTATAGGCCACCGACCCATCATGCCCCTAGAGCCATCTTCACATCCCTTGTGAGGCCGAGGTCCAGCACATCATCGGCACCTCCACCACCTGGTCTCTAAATGACAATTGCGCTACATATTCTTGACCAATCACAAGCTCGATGGGTCCTCGATTTCTAAGATCACTCCATCTCTCTTTGCTCTCGTGTCCGGCATGCAACGAGAAATCATCACCATGTTAGTGATTCCTTCCCTTATCAGGCCCGGATCCATGAAACTAGCAGTGTCTTTGGACCGACATGCATGGCCGAGTATGCAAAAAATTGGCTGCGGCTTCGTCATGTCATAATCTTCCCCGCCCGATTTTTGATCTACGAAGCGAACGCCCCACTAACTCCACCACCTACCATATTGGCCCAACCTATGACGCCCGTGCTACCTTTGAAGCATGGTGTCATGCCCATCGTGGCATGAAAAGGAATAGCCATGGTGCGCAGCAAGAGGACTGTCACATCATTGAGTCGCGTTGCACTCCGCAGGCACACCGTACATGTGCTCGAAAGCCGTCGATGCTCGCGTGCAACTCATCATTTTCCCTTCAAAATTTTGTGTCTCCAACATCGAGAAATACATGGGTGACACGCGGCCCGACATCTTCTTGGTAGATCACTACACAACCTCTGTGACCAATAGGATCGACGAATATATGGTTACCCCAACCTATCCCTACATACCACTGACTTGGCGATGGCCTAGCTCACCAGTCTACCCAAGGGTTGCATCTGCATTAGGACGTCCTAGAGAGGGAACCAATAAACATCCAGGGAATGCGCATGACCTCCAACTCTAAATTCAGAATGATGGCGAGTCTCTTAGGGACTACGTCCAGCATTTTTCCTACAAGAAAACCTCTCTGCCAGATATCCACGAGGCTGACATGCTTCCTTCTCTAAGGCATCAAGAGAAATGACCTTACCCATGAGATTAGGTGTGCATGTCCCCATGCCATAGTCAAGGTCTTTGACATGGCCAATAGCTATGTAAGCGAACAGGAAGCCATGTGCAGTCAGGTGACACAAAGAAAGGGGAATAATAAGTACCATATATCCTCGGTCTTCCAAGACAAATGACTACGATGAGTCATACAGAAAGGACAAAACAAACATAATCGCAAAGTTGGTGAGGCCAGTACTGGAGGCTACTTTGTTGCGGATATCGAGCAACCCACTCAGTGTTGTCCCAAGCGTGGCAACAGAACCTTCAAGGATATAATGTGTGGGACATGCTCCTTCCAGGTACTACAGTGGAAAACTTCCCATATCAGGAAGGTGTCCTCATGATATTTGGAGGGTACGTGTCCAAGTAGTGTCATAAGCTTTTCACTCATGTGGTCAGTGTGGTTGTGTCGGTCATCCCCCCAACGGCTTCACTGGTCGGGAACAACAATTTCTTTTGATCGATCTGATCACACTGACAATTCCCCACCCATGAAGGAACACCGGTGATGGACCCACTTGTCAATGCCATTAGGATCATGAAATTTCTCATGCACGATGGAAGGCTATTCAATATTTTGTACACGAGATTTTGGATAAAATGAAAACCCATCACTCACGACTGAAACCATGTGATGCACCAATTCTGGATCATACCAGACAAGTAGGCTCAACCACCTGGGCGCAATGCACTGGGAGTCTTGTACACCCCTAAAAATTGATGGAGTGAAATAATCACCTTCGAGGTCATTACTTTCAAGGGAATGTCCCGCACTATATTGGGGCGCACCTGCTATGCGCGTGCCTCGTGTTCAGGCAACCGAGATTGACATCCCCAATTAGACTGTGTGTGAGGAAGAGCCTCTCTAAGCAAGAAGAGTTTCCTGGCTTCATCTTTTTAGTCGCTAGAATACATCAAACAAGCTTATATTCATCCAACTAACTCTTTCTCTGTGAGTGTGTGAGGAAACTGATCTCGTCAACTTCCTCCATGAGAATCGACACATTTTGCCTTGGAAACCTTCTAACATACCAGGAGTTCTGAGACGCTGTTGAGCACTCTGAATGTCAAAAAAGTTGTGATACTATTCAAATGATAGTTGTGTTGTTTCGCACAAGGTTGGTACAAGGCAATTTGGGGAAGAGGTAGCCACTCTCTTGGCAGCCAACTTCCTCAAGGAAGTGTTCTATCTAGACTACCTAGTCTTAGTCCGAAAGAAGAATGACAAGTGGTGCATGTGTTTTTAATATACCAGTTTGCGCAAACCATGTCCCAAAGATCATTTCACTCAGCCTCAAATAGACCACATGGCAGACCCCATTGCTGGCTACAAAATGATCTGTTTACTTGATGCCTATTCACGGTATCACCAGATTAATATCAAGGAGAACGTCTAGATAAAAGCCTCTTATATCAGCCTATTTGATGTGTTCTGCTACATCTCCACGTCTTTTGTCTGGAAGAACGTTGGGGCTACATACTAGCGATGCATTTAGACGTGCCTCTAGGAGTAGATCAACAAGAACATGCATGCCTATATATAGATGTGGTGGTTAAGACAAATAAGAAGGGCAACCTCCTAATTTATTTTGCAGAAACTTTCATCAAGATGCCCCTATAGATCGCCGCGACTACCTAGCTGGTTAGCCTTATCCTGGTGATTGAGCGCAGTAGGGATGGCCGTGTTTAAGAGGTCCTGAGGCCATGTCACTAGTTATAGTCACCCAGATGCCCCTATAGATCACCGTGACTACCCAGTTGGTTAGTGTTGTCCTTGTGGTTGAGCGCACTATGGTGGGCCATGTTAAAAAGGTCCTGAGGCCAGTATACAACTTTAGTGAAGTACTATCTATGTCCAATACATGCTACCTGTAAATTTATATGGTGTATTTATGGTGGCTTGAATATTGGCCCATTAATTCCAAGCGCATCAAATTTCCATTTTTGATTTTCCTCAGTCACTCACATCATCCACAATTAGGACACCAAAGGAGGAATCGCTAAGTAAGCTATAGAGCAAATTGTGTTCAACATCAATTGCACACCATGCAAAGCCATGAAGCCCTAGGCTCTCGTCAACTTTGTGGTTGACTGTAAAGAAGCCCAGTCTCTTCCTCCTGCACTTCACCTCGAGTATTAGACTCTCTACTTTGATGGTTCTATCATGCTTCAAGGCACATGAATTCGCATCACGCTCATATCTTTGAAGGAAAAAAGTTAAACTATGTGTTACAAATTCATTTCACGACATCCAACAATGCCACTAATATGAAGCCATTCTGAATGGCTTGCACATCCTTAACTCACCATGCATACATGTCTTCATCGATATATTGGGAATCCCAAAAAATGTGTTTCACCCCAGAGACGCATGATGGGCGGGACATGTGGGCGTTCTGCCACACCGCATGGAAGGCTAATCTGGACGGCATCCCATGTGCCTTGAGGATTTTTCTCCGTGAGTGTGACGACATGGCCATGGATGTCGACCCTGAGTGGTTTGACTGATACGCCCCTAACAAGCAGATGCTTCCTGATGTCTATCCATGTGGACTATCGGTGATCCTGGCCTCCACCAGGGCCTGGCACTAGTGCATAAATCAATCTAGACTCCGCGTGCCTTCTGTAGTTGCCTCATCATCACAATTTCCCCTCGTGCGATGCCAATGTGTCTTGCCATGGTGGTCGGAACAATGATGTGTGCCATGGAGCTGGTTGTTGGCACGTTGCCTTCCGCTGCTGCAGGTCATCCTAGGACCGCGCCCTCCTACCACGCCAGCCCATTGTGCCCCCCCTTAAAACATCTTCTCTCCACTTTTCCACTATTGGATAAAGCACCTTGCTGAAATGTGCTTGGATGCCATGCTGGTCCAAGCCATTGGTCAAACTGCATCCACCTCCATCTCCCTAGAACTAGGAACCCACGCCAGTTCAAACCAGGGGTGGTCCAAGCCATTGTTCAAACTGCATCCACGTCCATCCCCATCTTCCTGTAACTGGGCACCCACACCAATTCAAACCATGGGCTCGAGTTGGTTCCTACCCAACTAGTGACTCAGGAGTCACACATACCCCATGATGCCCGATATGCGGGGCCCAGGCATGGGCCAAAAATCCTCTCCATCCATTGCCTTGCCAATCGGATCATGTCGCTACCAGCCATGCAAACCTTGTCGTTCGAGCTTCAAAACCGGCCATTGATAGTCTCGCTGCTATCCACCAAATGATCTCTGCATAGAAATCAAATCGACAGCTTCGATTCCTTCTGTGGTGGGTAGAGTTGTCCATGAGGATGATCTGGTCCCTAGCTTCGAGGAGGATCACTTGATCTCCAAGTTCAGGCCCGCTGCAAATCCTGGAGCTTGTTGTTCACTTCCTCCTAGGTGGCTTTGTTCCTCATCTTCTAGGCCATAAGAGCAAGATTCCATAAAATGATTTGGGACTTGTATTTGGAGCAGTGTGTGAGACTTTGCAATAAGACACGAAGATGATTAGACTCTGTCAGAACCTCCACTCACTTCCACAAACAACATAGAGGCCTGGGTTATACACCCACTTGGTGCCCCATTTGTGCCCCCGACATCAAAGATATTACAATATTAGAAAACAAGAACCTTTGCCTAACACAAAACAATTGACAAGATCCTCGGGGCTACACCCTCTGGGTGCACTTTCACGCACCCACGATAAAACAAAACAAAACCAAGAAAAAAGTTCAAGAATATAGAAGAATGTACCTCCATCGCATGCTACACCTAACGAATTAATCCCATTCGGGTGTGGCACACAATTATCACTAGGTTTGGGACTCGCTCTCAAAACCTTGAGAAGAGGCCCATGACCTTCTGCACATCATCTAAGTCCTTTATCTCATCGATCTCCATGATGACCAAGTTTGGGTCCTCAGGAAACTCGGAGGGACTTCAAGTTCTGATGGAGGAGTCATGTGTAAAACAGGGAACTCCAGTGTCTCCATTAGCGATTCTTCACTCTGGCACGAGCCGGTACCATCGCCCAACTCGAGTTGGCCCCTTTAGTCACAAGAGCAATGGGATGCCACGTGCTTGGTTCCCTCAACTGAGTAGCCCTTGAAGGAGAGGTAGCCCTAACACTTCTCCTTAGGCTCAGGGGTTGGCGGTGGAAGTGGAGCCGACTGACAAACTTGCGCCACCACAGGCAAAGCCTTCAATGGATATGTAGTTGGTGGCGTGAACTACGTCGTTGATGGAGATATGATTGGCAAAAAAAATTAAACCATCGTTGAGGGAGGTGGTTATTCAGAAGGATAGGTCTCTGTCACGCTAGACTGGTGACCATATCCTCTACCATTTGGGAGATACTATTGGTTAGGTGCCTTACGATCACATTCAACTGAGAGGAATCAACAAGACACCCTTCAAAGCGACAAAAGGAAAAGAACTTTCAGTTAGTGACTTGCCTCTTAGAGTTAACCTTGGAGCCTACCTTTCTTAGGCCTCATAGTCGGCTGCTCGGGGCGTTGGATCAAGGCACAAATTTTGCCCTTGGCCTCTCTGGGGAACATGTTCGATGGCGGCGAACTTGGGGCGGTCTGAGGAAGCCTCAACAGAGGGCGCTGAGTCCGTTCTTAGCCTCTTTGAAGTGGTTGGCTACACCAAGTCAGGTATAGAAGAAAAGCCATCTAGTCCTACAATGATGGATTTCATCCTCACGCCCCGTTTTCTAGAAGATTTAGAGCAGAGCCTCGTCATCTGTCTCCTCAATGATTGCACCTGCTCCCGCTCGCTGGTTTGCAATGTCCATGCTAACTCCATAAGTGTCGTCGACATCGGAAGCACCACCGACGCCGCTCCACTATCATGCCCCTATGTTGCCTTCCGGGGTAGTGTATCTAGGGTCATTCTTTGGTTGATCCTTCAGCAGTGGCAGCGAGAAATTGTAGTTTTCCAAAATTCTATAGAGTAAGAAAGGCAAAGAAACTGGCATGTCGAGATTCAATAAGATAAAAGTGAAATGAAGTTCGGATGGGACTGGAAACAATGAATAGCAAGGACACAAAAACTAATAGTCGTTCAGGTGGTATTGATGTCGCAATATGGGATCAGGTGCCTCAAGATGTCATTGGGGGTGCACTCCTTCAACAGCCTTCTAGCACAATCCACAAACACGTCATCTTTCACGGGCTCGGGCAACCACCGAGTCTTGTCGTCGAAAGGCATCTTGACATAGAAAAACACCCCGGAGGGCTTGGTCAACAATGTTTTCTCTTTGTGCTTCGACTTCATACTCGCTTGATGGTATCCTGACTATGCATCCCGTAGACAAAGGTTATGATATCCTAAAGTTGAGTCAACTATTAAATTGATACCCATGGAAATGTTATGGATCTTTGGAACAAGCCTTGTTGAGATTGGTAAAGTAAACACAAACCCCTCCACTTGTGAGTAGGATCAAGAACTAACACCGGGTTGGCTAGCTTGTTTTGGTGTTTGACATCCCTGACAGTATCAGATGATCTAAGGTGGTCGACTACTTCTTGTAAAGTAAGCTTTCCATTGAGGAAAAATTTCCAAGCTTCTTGTATCAGATGATCTAAGATGATGTTTGGAAATGCCGTAGGTTATCCAATGTATGTCTTTCGTAATCCAAGAAAAACATCCATTTTGAGGAACTTTAATAGTTCTTGTTCATGTTGGTTGTGTAGGGCCAACCTGTTTTTCACAAAACAGGTCGGTTGAGAGGGGTAAGAGCAACTTCCCTCAATTCATCGTGCCCATTTACGAAGGACATATGTCTAGCATGCAATCTTGGATCACAGGATGAAATCCGATTGTGCCCCACGGTCGCAACCAAAATTTGAAGAATAATGGTTCGCTAATTTTACGATCTAAAGTTGGTCATGGAACATAATGGAGAAAAGGTCGGGCCCGAAGGGATCTCTTTGGCGATGAAACTGACACGATGGTTTTACCCAGATTCGGGCCTCCAAATAGGTAATAGCTCTACATCCTTCCAATATATCTTTATTGATGATCGTAGATGATTAAAACAATGTTTTATTGTCTACTAAGCAAGGTTACATGAATGTACTCCCGCATATCTCATGCCTTTGGCGGGCTATAATTGCCTTACATATTGAGTCTTTGGTTCGTTATTTGGTTTGATCTTGTTGATGTTTTGATCAAGCCCAACCCGACCAGGGTGACAACGCAAGCGCTCGAGCTTTTGTTTCAGCTCATTGATTTTTTTTTGATTCTTCCAAAGGAGTTTCTCTCACAACGACATTGGTTCTCCAAAAGCAATTGAAGCTTGCCTTTGATATCAGCGACAGAATCCCCTACACCACAACTGTTCCATGCATCCATAACCACCTCGCACAACTCAGGGTGTGACTCCCACATGGCTTCGTAGGGAAAGGGTTCATATCAATAAACGATCTGGCATCAGCTTCATCTAGACACAATTGAATCAAGGAGTGATCAGAGCAAGTCGTTGTTTGTTGAATAGGTGGTGATCATGGTAAAAATATGCTCCCGGCGTTGCTAAGGCCCTGTCAAGTCAAACTCGGGTGTATGAACTGCCGACCACCTTCTTTTCGGAAGTCCAAAATTTTCCTTTGTAGCCCATGTCCCGAAAAGCACAAACGTCCATAGTCTCTCTGAATTCGTCCATCTAAGCTTGGCGGTGGCTACCCACTCCTTCCTGTTCTCCATGATCCAATACCTCCTTAAAACCGGCAAGCGCAACCTAAGGGAGATTGCTAGTTGATGCAAGACCTTTGATGGTGTCCCAAGTTTTACACCTCTCTCGCTTGAGCTTCGCCGTACACAAGAGGTAATCACCATGGTTCATACCCTATCCCCACAACCTTGGCATCTATATGATACTGAGAATGATTTCACCCTCCAAGCTCTATTGCATTGTTCCTGTACAAACCAAGTCCGCCACTCTACTGGAGGGATGGCAATGGGTACCCATTACTCGCGTACCCTATGGGTAAAAACCCTATTAGGGTAAGGGTATGGGACAAAAAAATACCCATAGGTACTTCAATGGGAAAATATCATACCCATCGGGTAGAGAGGGTACAGGTATGGGATAGTATAACCCATGACCGCGTACCCATGTACCCATCTAAAACGTTGACAGGTGGGTTTCCGTTAATATTCCAATATATTCATTTCCCCTCCTTATCACGCTAGGTAAAAACTCTAATGTGTATTCAAATTATCTCTATAATTTATCATGATTTGGTGAACTTAAAGTGTATTCATATGTGTTGTTATTTATGATTATGTGTTGTTGTTTAACATTTTTATATGTCACTTCGTAGGCAAGTATTTTTGTTTATGAGAATATGTTGTTGTTACAATATGTTGTTGTACATTGTTGTTTAAAATGTGTTGCTATTAATAATTTATGATTATATATTGCTTTTTACAACTATTTTCTACTCAATTGATGTGTTGTAAACACGGGTATTTTTACCGCGGGTACCCATATACCCTGTCGGATGACGGGTATGGGAAAAAATTGTACCCTTGACAGGTATGGGTATGGGTGATGGGTAAACTCAGGGCGGACGGGTAAGGGTATGGGATAGCTCCACCCGTACCCATACCCTGCGGGTGCCATCCCTCGGCTACTACCAGCAAAACAACAATGAAAGCCCAAAAAATGGAGCTGAAGCTTCAACACATGCCTTGGTGATTTATATTTCACAATTCCAAGCTAGTACGTACAGGTCAAATTTCCTCTCCAAGCTCTCAAACTGTCGTGTCGTTGCCCACTCCACGACAGTTCCACCTTAGAATATTCATTGTGTCTGACAGTACTCCATGAGGGAGCCCGCCGATCGTGCATTATTAGTTTTGCTTTGCTGCCCAGATTTCTTGCCACTGCCATTGCCAAAATTGCTGCCCATCTTGGTATGCATCAGGTCCCGATTACCTTGAACATGACCACCAGGATCCCAATTGTCAAACCACCGAGATTACAGCCTGTTCAGAATGTCATTTTGACCACGAGCAAGCACCATCCTTTTGGGTAGCTGTTGGCGGCGACTCAAAAGCATCACCGAGGACATCCGCACAAACCGATAGTTCGCTCAACATGCATGGCTCCCACATCACCCATGTCCGCACCCAAGTTAGTAACCTGGCGGTCCATAATACTCCCTTGCCCGACGAGCACCAAACCCTGACCCATCGACTTTCCAAGCAAACCACGAGCCAAGACCGGCCGGGAAGGGATACCCATGTAATATTCGAGAGGAGAAGAACCCTACCCCTACCATGAGAGAAGGTGATCGTAGTTATCAATTTTTTCTTTTTTGATTGATGAAAAGTACCTAAAGACATTTTTTTTTGAGAATTTTATGTTGATCAAAGCCGAACGATCATGGGCTTTGTGGCGCAATACTAGGCAAAGGACAATCTGCTGGACCGCAGCACGCAGTCCGGCCTGTTAGCAGCATGGGCCAGCGATGCCCTCTGCACCGAACGACCCACGACCTCGCATTTTCTTAAAAAAAAAACAGTTTCTCCGGCGGCGCCGCGACCTCGCAGCCCTACTGGCCCCGGTACCGACGGCGACCACCGCCACCGGGGAACGCACCTGACGTAGCAGCCACGCCGACGAAGAGGAGAAGGGGGGACGGGGAGGACGTACCTGTGAAGGAGGAAGCATTGCTGGCTACGAAGCGGAGGACGCTTTCGTAGCTAGACCCGACGAGAGAGGTCGCAAGCGAGAGCACGAGGGCCGCGCGGTCCGCACGACCCAGCGGCCCCAACCTGTAGCCCACGCGAGACCACCTGCTGTCGCCACCGACGAGTAGGGGCCCAATCCGCCTTCGCTTGGAAGTCCGTCGCGGCCTCGTCAGCGAGGTTAGCCCAGCAGCCCAACACACCTCGTGCTGAGTACATGGCGAGTTGGTTGCCAGCTCTACTCCCGAGGGAAAATAGTGAAGTTTGTTAGAGCTAATCGTGTCATATATCAAAGAGATTATGCATAGAAGACGAAGAAGCCAACTCGAGTTTGGCAAAATATCGTATTAGGATATTATTGTCAACAGTAGCAGGCTAGCAGCCCTTTTAGACTTTTTGGTCTTAGATGACATATCTTTTTTTTTCACGAGGGCTTAGATGACTTAGCTAAGGAATATGAGATAATAAGATGAGAGTTTCTCTTCTACCCCGCAAGAAAAGAAAGATGAGTTTCTCTTCCAGGGCACACAGCTAGGCTGTGAACTGTCTAGATTAACTCCTTTTACAGTACATCAAGTTATTTTGAACCGTCTATTTTCATCATACAACGGCCCAGATATTGCAACACTGCATCACTAAGCACGGGACTATGAAAGTAGTATTTGAAATACAATTAGGTCTAGAATATCAATGTCCATGTGCAGGCGGAATCCCCTGTATGTACCACCATCTTCCAGTGCTCCACGGTGTATAGGTGCTAAAGATGTTACATAGGCAAAGAAATGATGTGGCAAAGGAATTAAAGAGGAGAGAGCATTAGAGCATGTTAATAGTATAGCCAGCTGCTGGCTATATGGTCTTGCCACATCATCTATAGCCAAATATATAGCCGGCAAGAACAATAGTTGCATACAAATATGTATTACTTTTTTCATACATGACCCACCTCACTCTCTCACAACATGCCTAGGAACGTGTGTTGCAGCCGGCTGTTAATCAGTAGCCCGATTCTCTTCTCTCTCTGTCCTTCAGCTCATCTAGAATATATCATTTAAAGGCTTACAGCCCGTCTACGTTATCCGATCGTACTTGCTCTTATGGTGACCCCAGAAGGAAACAATGTTAAGCGCGTCGACCTATGCAAAATGGCTACCAATCAATACGTGAATGAGTTTCATTGATAAACAATTAAATGAAGCAAGTACACCTAAAAAGCTAAGCACTGATGCATCGACCATCACATCGAGGACATTAGTTGCTAAGACATTTAACGCAATTGGCACCTCACATAAGCATCAATGCATAGGAGGCGGTCTCAATATGAGGTCTGACATGTGCACGGTATTATTACTTAATTAATGTGTTCTCGTGGTGCAGTGTCTCGCACAGTTGCACGGTAAAAACTGGAATTAACTTTTATGAAATCTAACTCGAATATTAGTTGAGATATGGCATCTTCTCTTGTCCATGGCCCTGTTTGGATCCCTATGTTAGAGTTAGTTTTAGTTAGTTGGGGCTCAAATAACCCAAAAGTATCCAAACATGATGGGTTAGTTTGGGTTAGTTGGATCTAACCCATCCCAAAAAACTAGCCCACACTAGAGGAGCTTATTTGGGTTAGTTCTCTTGGACCCACTAAAAAAATTAGTAAAAAAAGTTACCCCTCCCATTCAAACATGTCCAAAATAGTCAAATGATTGAGAAAGAATATTTTATTGTCAATCTAACCCTACCATCCAAACAGCTTTTTGGTTAGAGTTAGTTTAGGGTTAGCTTAGAGTTAGAATCTAACTCTAACCTCTAACTGAGTTAGAGTATCCAAACAGGGCCCATGAGCCATTAGAGAATAGGCTTGTGTAAACGTCAAATCGTGGCATACCACGGATGCGACTATGAGTGGTCTTTTCGACAGTAACCAGCCGGCAGACCTGCTCTAGAGAGGGCCTAGCATCTACTCCCTCCGTTCCGAATTACTTGTCTTAGATTTGTCTAAATACGGATGTATCTAGCACTAAAATGAGTCTAAATACATCCGTATCTAGACAAATCCAAGACAAGTAATTCAGAACGGAGGGAGTAGCTTCTACAGCCTATTTGCGTAGCTCTGTCAAAATGGGCTAGATTAGTACGCTGCCGGTCTGCAAACGGACTAGACTAGTACGCTGCCGCTGCAAATGTGTGATGTTCGATAGACCCCTGCATGAACCTTACAAATGCTGAACGTGTCGGATAACAGTCCATTTTACTACCTCTATAGCGAGGAATAACATATGTGTGGTAACATGAAGCACTTTATTTATTAGTCTATAGACACATTTTGTCTTGATATGTGTGATGTTACTCATACTAGTAGTAACTTTATGTTATCACTTTCATCTCTTTCTTTATTTATTGCATACCACATCATTTATTTAATCTAAATATGTGTGATGTTACTACCTATGTTACTCCCATTATGGGTAGTCTAAGTAGGTGTCGGGACTCCCGGGTGCTATCCCACCTTGTCGGGAATAGTAATTACCACGTTGCCACTTCGCAAGAACCCTGGTTAGCTGCGATGATTACCCGTCACCGGTTCTTTTAAGTTATAGTCATGATTTTAAATAGCACGCTGTAACATTTAGAAGAAATACGCTGCTAAGAGACTTAGCGCACTATTTAAAACTATGATTGTATCTCTTTGTGCGCGTGAAGCGGGTCTTCTTGGAAATAATTCTAGGTGAGAGCTACTGGTTCTAAGTGAATCCTAGCAGAACTTAGTAGTTCTAACAGTCCTGCGTGAGAACCTAGCAATTCTACCAGCATTGGACGCCCTGCTCCAACAAGGTTGCACATAAGCAGTGACAAAGGGGACTATGCTTCACGACAGGGAAGACGTCGCAATTGTCTACGACAGCGATCAAACGCCAGGGAGCGCGTTATTCAACATGCCACCCCCGATGGCTGACGGGATGAGCACATTGTCACACACATCTGTCGGGACCATGGCCCCTCATGCCACCAGGTTGCCGTCTTCTTGGACCCCGAACCTGCCTCCCCACAGTCATCTTCCTTCTCTAGACCACAATCCTCCTATCAACACGCGCAAGTAGCTACATTTGCGAAGATAGCTCTGTTGGAGAAGCGTTTGGGGATCTATGGCGCCATGAATGGTTCTGATGTTCAGTAGATGCCTTTTAGCACGTTTTATTTCATAATTTAGGTATATTAAGTGCTTGTTAGTTTAGTTTTAGTATATTTTAGTTCAATATGGCATTTTTATCTGTAATTAATCACCAAGTCATCTAAATCTAATTTGCAATTGATTTTGGCCAGACTATTTGTGTAAATTATGTTTTGAAGAGTAAAATTTTTGGGGAAAGGCTAGGTGCACAAAACGATTATAGCTCAAAATCTGAATAGTCGAGATTTTGGGTTATATGAGAGTGAAATAATTTCATGTCATGCGTGCAGGTACCGAATCTTGTGGGCATTCTATCCACGGCTGTGCAAACCGCTGTATACTCCTACCTGATATACTGCAAGACCCAGATGCACTCCGTCCAAGCCGATGATGCAGTGGACAACAACTACAATATGGGAAAGCTCTCGTCTCCAGTGTAAGTCTGCGGCGGCAAATCGAGACTTGTGTTTTTTTGACAGTGAGGCAACTCGAGACTTTTTAATGATTTGCCACCCAAAAAAACACAGTTTTGAGTGTTTTTTCTTAAATCTGTACATTTGTGCCTAAAGGACGCTAGTGTGGACTATTCCTGATTTATCATAGTGTTCGAACTGCTCCTATCAGTCAGATGTCTGGCATACATGTCTTTGTTGTGTTTGCAATATTCATTTCATTCCGACGCAGCATGCATGTCTAAATTAGTGATTGTGGAAGATGCAAATGACTAAGTAGCATCAAACAACCTGGAGGAGAAGTAGTTGTTTTGGCATTTCTAATTCTGCCACCTATAACCTTCTTTGACTTCCAGCCACTCACTTCCACAGGCATGTCCTCCCGAGCACACTCTTCCCGTCCCCCGGTCTTCGCCATGCCTTCCGGTGCGACATCACGGCTCACTGCACTGTCCTCGCCTCTGGCAAGGCCGCTATATAATCCGAGAATCAATCTTATGAAAAAGCCCCTTAACTGCACCAATTAATCTGCTTCTTTGCCTACGACCATGACGGTGCAGATAGCCGTGAAGTCCCGTTTAAGGATTATCCCCAACTGGCTTGGATGTGACCAGCCCGCCAAAGGAAGTCGTACAGATATACGATCACTTCTCAACATTGGATGCATCGGATTTTATTTTTTTGAGTACCGGTAAATCGGAACTGCACTGCAATTATCAGCATAAACAGCCACGGCTACTTGCAACCTCTGTTCGCGAGGTCTTGGTTGGGGTGTCCAACTGTATCAATAAAGTTGTTGATTTTGCTAAAAAAAATAAGTTTATTTTAGGAAAAAAAATTCCTATATTTTCCTTTGGAGCAATGGAACAACTCATTGGGATTCTTATGAAATTCCCACATGAATCAGAAGGAAAACAATTGTGATGTGTTGCCTCATGTGTACTTCTATTTGTGTCTCTTTACACACTTTTCCATTTTGCGATGTCCAATACACAATCCTGTAGTATTTATTTTATTTTGAGTTGTATCCCTTTTCGTCTTTGAAGAGTCTAAATACACGGCAGCTTTATTCGTTTGAATTTTCTTTTTCGCATTTTTCCCAGCTGATTATAAATTCCTATATATACTCTTTTTTTTGTGGACTAAATTCCTATACTCTTATGTGCGTGGTGCTCCCGGTACTCGCAAATTGGAATACAGCACCGTAAAGTTCCAAAAACGTTGATGACATAGATAGACCATGTATCAAAATCATTCCCCAAAACTGAAATCGAAGTTCAAAATAGAACTCTAGAAAAGGTAAAGAGAGATATCGCTATGAACAATTGGGCTGTGAGTCCCCCCCCCGCCCTCCTCCTCACTATATATCACTAATTTGGGAACTACGGACAGAAATAAAAACAGATGTTAGACACGACGTTCTTCTTCTTCCTGCTTCTTCCCGTCATAGAGAATATCTTCCATTCAAATACGAAGAGCGCCTCTCACAGGAAGCTCTAAAATTTTGGTTCGAAAGAGAAAAAACAGGCCGACCAGATGTGTATACTGCGGGAAATCTCGAACATTTACTGACACCCGACCAACTATATTTCGCCGTTCGTCCCCATGAACGGTTTGCAAGCCAGAAAGAGCAAGTAATTAAGCAAGATTTGCGTGAATACCACTAACCTGGAGGAAGATTGGAGGAAGTCAATGGCGTCGGGTGCTTCACTGTTGAGCACAAAGCCACCTACCAAGGAAGCTAGATCCATTCAGCATAAGAGAGAGCGGGTACCCGGCATGCGAGACTCCAGCTTAATTAGTGATACGCAACAACCATTGACTTGACTTGGTCCAAATGGGTACTCCGTATGCATCGGGTAACGCGGGTACCCGGCCACCGCTTAGCTAATTATTAGCTCGGCCCGCGGGTGGCGCCAGCTGATGGGCCGTTGCCCCACCAAGATGTGCACTATTTTTTCCTGAAACTCCAAACACATCAATCAAAGCTTTTAAAACAATATAGTTTGGCAGCACTTTTTTTTCCCGAACCCGTAGTATTTTATAATCTTCGTATTATAATGTACGTGCAATTATAGCAGAGTTTTTTAAAACCACAATTTTATCAGCCAGTTACGAGCTCTTTCTTGAATAGAGCAAAAAGAAAAAAAACATGGTATTGGAGGCAAAAAAAGGTCGAGCTCCAAACACATGAAAGTATTTAAAACAATGGTTTCTAAAAAAAACTTTGTTCCCACCCAGCCCTCCACTATGCGCCGGTGGTCCTACCTCCCCCGGGCCCCCTTGTAGTTGATGCTTTTATTGTAATGCGGAAGCATACATTAGCGTAATGCTGGTATTTTCTACCTAGGTTATTTTAATTTTTTGCGAGACTATTCCATTTCGCCAACTAGTTATGTTGTAGTATTTATAAATTTCAAATCTAATTAATGAACTATAATGTCATGAGGCTTAATTATCCAAGGGGGCAACTTGAGGATACTGTTTTTACTGTGAAGAGTGCTTACCGAATAGCCTTTGACGAGCATGTCCTGAACGTCGATTCGTCTCCCATCCAGCGTCTATCATGATCTAATATCAGCATTCTAGGGAGCAGTGGCGGAGTGGGCAGCTGCCAGGGCTCCGGTGGTGCATGTCCTTGGAGTTCTAATAAACAAAATAAATTGAATTAGTAATTGTGGGCCAAAGTTGAGTAACTTGGCAGCACTTAGATCTTGCCCAGATTCTAAGCTTGAGCTAGCTTCAGCACTGCTACGAAGTAGACACGGATGAGTATAATAAATTAATACAAAGTGAGCTAATAGTTGTAAGTTACACAAGCTTTTATTTTTATATGATTTGATTTCTTATGATGATGGATCGTTTCGTAAGTCCGTACCCTTAGTGATGTAACTCCTAGTTATTTTGGTGCATGGACAATATCCTCTATATATACATGCCATAATTGTGGGGTCGGTATTCACACCTTACACTGCAATCTCAGTACATATAGGCCCTTCATAGGAATAGGATGTCCATCTCCTGTGATGAATACAAGCACATTTCATGCAACCTTTTTCTTCCAAATTTTGTTACGTGTGTGCTATATTGAAACATTAGTTGAGCTCCTCTAGGGAGATACTTCTCCATAAACTTGGTATTATAATCTATAAACATGAAACAACAATTATGCTTCAATTTGCATATTGTACATGTTGATATTTTTCTTCATAAAGTTGGTCAAATTTTATAAAATTTTATTGAGGGAATAATAAATATGCATTGTATTTTGGTGAGGTGAATATTACCGAGATTGTGCGCGACAATAAATGAAGGCATAAAATACAGATTCAAAGGACATCATATTTGTGCGCCCATTCCTAGCTATTAGCCTCGTCCTCAGTCCACACATGCCTAACTATAACTTTGCACTCGGGAAGCGATAAGCTGGCTGTGTCATCTTCAATTGTGAAAAAAGCGCAAGTGATAAGGGTAGTAGAGAAAGAAATGTAAAAGTGTGCCAAGAAATAGCACATGGAAATTGTTTTTGTAAAATAAAAAATCTTCAAAGTAATGTTCATGTATTTCAAGAAGAAATACTCACATACAACAAGTGATGTAGGTAATTTTTTTTTTCATATATTCAATAACAAACATTCATGCAGCGCTCGAGTACTGTCGTACATGGGCCAGCTCAGGATCGTGAACTGTTTTTATTTTTGTTTAACTTTTCAATTTTTCAAAACATTCCGTTCTTTCCTTTTTACACTTTTTATTTACTTTGTTGAATTCAATTGTTCATTTCATATTTTGCACAAATAGAACATAGTGGACATACCCTATACTCTCATGCCACAAAAAATCATCCCGACGAGGGCAAGTCCAGACTTTATGGTGACCGGGACATGCAGCGACGCCATGGATGAAGGAGGTTGAAGGTGCCGGAGTAGGACGAGTGTGGTCGCCAATACGAGAAAATGTAATGTATTTTTTTTTGCGAACTGAGCATAGCTCTAATGGTTAGGTTCCTTGTGATGGAACCAGCCAACTAGGATTGAACCTAGACTTGGCAGTAGCGCTCGCATTTTTCTGAATTTATTTTAGACTTTCTAGGGATGTTCCTTCAACGGGAAGAGACATTTCCACAAGAGTAATGTATTTGACACAAATGGAGAGAGAAACAAAAAGAATAAAAGCTTCGACCAAGTGGCTCACTTTGGGTGCCTTGGCTCCAGTGGAGCAAAGTGCAAGGTTAACTGGAATACCATTTGTAGTCCTGCCGATCTTGGAGGCTTGGGCGTCTTAGAACTTGTTAAGTTTGCGAGGGATCTTAGGCTAAGATAGATTTTATTTGAATGGAAAGAGACAACTAAGATGTTGGATGGACTAGGAAATCCTTGCGATGCAATAGACCACGACCTCTTCTGTGTCTTCACTTACATTACCATTGGCAATGGTGCTTGCACAACCTTTTTGGATTCAAGGGTCAATGGAGAAAAGCCTATTGACATTGCTCCAATCATTTTCAATATCTCTTCTACGAAAAAAGGAAGGTGGAGGAAGCCATGCATATCGATCGTGTGGCATACAGAAATCAATCTCCGTATCCTTTGGAAGATGGACCATATCCGGCAGATTGTCACCCTTTAGGCTCGCACGCGTGTAATTCACCTTGTGGAAGACACCAAAGATTATATCACATGAAAGCATACGACGAGCGGTCACTATTCTGCCATGTCTGCTTACAAGACGCAGTTCTTAGGGACTACTCGCTTGCCCATGAGCTATGGGGTTTGGAAGGCTTGGGCACCTCTAAAGTTCATTTGTTTTGTGTGGTTATCAATTCAAAACTGAATTTGGACCGCGAATATATTGGTGTAACATGGGTGCCCAAATTGTGGGCTTTGTCCTCTGTGTAAGCAAACCGATGAGTCTATCACACACATATCTTCGTCACGTGTCGGTTCACCTTGAGGCTTTGGGGCATGATCAAAACTTGTCTCGGTCTTAGTAGCATTGACACTTCATCGTGGAATGGGGAGCGTTCTATGGAGGATTGATGGATTAAGTTGTCCCAGGTAAATAGGATAAACTCGGAAACATTAGCCCTCACCATGCTCATTTTTTTAGAAATGGAGGAGGACCCCCGGCCTCTGCATCTGGACGATGCATGCAGGCGCTTTATTAATTATTCACATAAGACCTTACAAAGTCATACAACAGTAAGTCGAAGCCACCGTCTAGGCAACAAAAGTGTCGCTACTCCTATCTCCAAATGATGAAGGGATGCTGATAGCCTGGGCCTAATACCAAACATACCTCGCAGCCATACCTAACATCTAAGACCTGAGGTCCCAACCAGGACGCCTGCTGGGTATGGGCACCCACAAGTCCGGCGAGCTCCTCAACCAGGACGCCTGCCGGGTATGAGGCCGTCGCAGCCACCTGCCACCAATCCATCTTCAGAGTTGTAGTGCTGCATGAACCTTGCCCGGTCTAACTGCCGCCGACGCCACCACGACGCCAGACAGCGTCGACCTCCTGCGCGAGTCCATCGTCTCTCATCAGACGCCTAATCTCCAGAGTGTCGTGCCATCGAGATCCGACACCATCAATGTGTGTGATGAAGCACCGCTCCTCCTCTTGTCACCTCCAGCCATCACTTGCTCCAAAGCGATGCCCCCATGACGGAAAGCGCTACTAAGAACGCCATCATCGTCCGATCCAGGAGACCCAGATCTAGGGTTTCCCCCGGAGCAGCCCGAGCCTGATGAAGCAAACTGCAACGACGATGCCTCGACAAGGGAACGACATCTAAGACGCCGCCATCGTCTGCCATGACCGTAGCCGGCGCGATTTTCATCAGCAGTTGCTCCACCAGACGTGCGCCGCCAGCGTCGCTGATCCCTTCAACCGGGGTAAGCTCCAAAACGATGCCCTGAAGAGGGGTTACGACGCAAAAGCACCGCCATCGCTCGATCCCAAGGAGATCTAGGGTTTCCCCCGGAGTTGCTCGTGCTATCAAGGACCAGACTGTTGGGGAACGTAGTAATTTAAAAAAAATTCCTATGCACACGCAAGATCATGGTGATGCATAGCAACGAGAGGGGAGATTGTCATCTACGTACCCTCGTAAACCGTAAGGGGAAGCGTTATAACAACGCGGTTGATGTAGTCGTACGTCTTCACGATCGACCGATCCTCAGCACCAAACGTACGGCACCTCCGCGTTCAGCACACGTTCAGCTCGGTGACGTCCCGCGAACTCACGATCCAATAGAGCTCGAGGGAGAGTTTCGTCAGCACGACGGCGTGGTGACGATGTTGACGAAGCTACCGACGCAGGGCTTCGCCTAAGCACTGATACATCTCCGTCGTATCTATAATTTTTGATTGTTCCATGCCAATATTCTTCAACTTTCATATAATTTTGGCAATTTTTTATACTATCTTTTGGGACTAACATATTGATCCAGTGCCCAGTGCCAGTTCCTGTCTGTTGCATGTTTTATGTTTCGCAGAAACCCCATATCAAACGGAGTCCAAACGGGATAAAAATGGGCGGAGAATTATTTTGGAATATTTGTGATTTTTGGGAAGTAAAATCAACGTGAGACGGTGCCCGAGGTGGCCACGAGATAGGGGCCCATGCCCACTCTAGGTGGGCGCGCCCCCCACCCTCCTGGGCACCCCGTAAGGCGGTTGATGCCCTTCTTTGGCCGCAAGAAAGCTAATTTTTGGAAAAAGATCTGGGCTAAGGTTTCAATCCAATCGGAGTTACGGATCTCCGGATATAAAAGAAACAGTGCCAGGGCAGAATCCCGGAACGCAGAAACAGAGAGAAACAGAGAGATAGATCCAATCTCGGAGGGGCTCTCTCGCCCCTCCCAAGCCATGGGAGCCAAGGACCAGAGGGGAAACCCTTCTCCCATCTAGGGAGAAGGTCAAGGAAGAAGAAGAAGAAGGGGGGCTCTCTCCCCCTTGCTTCCGGTGGCGCCGGAACGCCTCCGGGGGCCATCATCATCATTGCGATCTTCACCAACACCTCCGCCATCGTCACCAACATCTCCATCACCTTCCCCCTCTATCTACAGCGGTCCACTCTCCCGCAACCCGTTGTACCCTCTACTTGAACATGGTGCTTTATGCTTCATATTATTATCCAATGATGTGTTGCCATCCTATGATGTCTGAGTAGATTTTCGTTGTCCTATTGGTGGTTGATGAATTGCTATGATTGATTTAATTTGCTTGTGGTTATGTTGCTGTCCTTTGGTGCCCATCATATGAGCGCGCACGTGGATCACACCATAGGGTTAGTTGTATGTTGATAGGACTATGTATTGGAGGGCTAGAGTGACAGAAGCTTCAACCTAGCATAGAAATTGATGCATACGGGATTGAAGGGGGACCAATATATCTTAATGCTATGGTTGGGTTTTACCTTAATGAACGTTAGTAGTTGCGGATGCTTGCTAATAGTTCCAATCATAAGTGCATAGAACTCCAAGTCAGGGATGACATGCTAGTAGTGGCCCCTCCCACATAAAACTTGCTATCGGTCTAGTAACGTAGTCAATTGCTTAGGGACAATTCCGCAACTCCTACCACAACTTCTCCACACTCGCTATATTTACTTTATTGCATCTTTATCTAAACAGCCCCTACTTTCTATTTACCCGTTCTTTACTTTCTTGCAAAGCTATCCAACAACACCTACAAAGTACTTCTAGTTTCATACTTGTTCTAGGTAAAGCGAACGTAAAGCATGCGTAGAATCGTATCAGTGGCAGATAGGACTTGAGAGAGTATTTGTTCTACCTTTAGCTCCTCGTTGGGTTCGACACTCTTACTTATCGAAAGAGGCTACAGCTATCCCGTATACTTGCGGGTCATCAAGACCTTTTTCTGGCGCCGTTGCCGGGGAGTCATAGCGTGGGGTGAATATTCTCGTGTGTGCTTGTTTGCCTTATCACTAAGAAATTTTTATTTGTTGTTCTTAGTTGTCTTGTATCTTTAGTTATGGGTAGGAAACGCAAAATACCAAAAAAATTAGTTGTACCTACTACACCAATGGTTGAAGAACCACTCAAAATCTATCACACTCCTGAAGCTTTTTACTTGGATCATCTTCGATCCCTATGTGCTCGTGCTGAAACCCCAACTAGCTTAGTTGAGGGAAAATCTTTAGATGGGCATGCTTGTTATGTGCGACACCGTATATCTGAAAAAGGGAAACTTTTACTGGATCAAATTCATCATTTGCAATGCTATGCTTGGACTTTATGTGAAATATATGATGTTACTTATTGTTCTAAAAACCCTAAGAAACACCTTCCCTACCAATGTGAGTTTATTGATAATGGAATCGTATCTTCGTATGCTAAGGGTGTTTATAATTACTATGATGTTCAACAAATTGAAGAATTTGTTGCTTTTAAGGGTGCTTATGAAATTGCTTCTTTGATTGAAAAGTATGATGCTACTCTCTAACAAATCTGAAAATATTGCCATACTTGAATATTGTTATGATAATTATGCTTCTAATGCCTATGTTAAACTGTATATTGAGAAATTCTCTGTTGTCCAAGAAGAGACTAATATTTTGCAGGAAGCTATGGAAGAAGAAATTGATGAAACTGTGAGCTCATTGGATGAAAAAGATGATGAGGAGAGCGAAGAACAAAATGAGGAAGAGCGGATTAGCTACCCGTACCCACCTTCTAATGAGAGTAACTCTTCAACTCATACATTGTTTAATTCACCTTCGTGCTTACCGAAGCATGATTGCTATGATGATTGTTATGATCCCGTTGATTCTTTTGAAATATCCCTTTTTGATGATGCTTGTTATGCTTGTGGCCAAGATGCCAATATGAATTATGCTTATGGAGATGAACTTGCTATAGTTCCTTATGTTAAACATGAAATTGTTGCTATTGCACCCACGCATGGTAGTCCTATTATGTTTTTGAATTCTCCAAACTACACTATATCGGAGAAGTTTGTGCTTATTAAGGATTATATTGATGGGTTGCCTTTTACCATTGCACATGATAATTTTGATAGATATAATATGCATGTGCTTGCTTCTCCTACTTGCAATTATTATGAGAGAGGAACTTTATCTCCACCTCTCTATGTTTCCAATATGATAAAATTGCAAGAAACTGCTTATACTATGCATTGGCCTTTACTTTGTGTGCATGAATTGTTCTTTTATGACATGCCGATGCATAGGACGAGAGTTAGACTTCGTTGTTACATGATATATGTTACTTTGTGCTCACTACTAAATTACAAATCATTGTTAATTAAAATTGGCTTTGATATACCTTGGGATCCGGGTGGATCCATTACTTGACCACTATATGCCTAGCTTAATGGCTTTAAAGAAAGCGCTACCAGTGAGACAACCCGGAAGTTTTAGAGAGTCATTTATTTCTGTTGTGTGCTTTCATATAGTTTAAAAACAAAAAAATAAAGAGGGGAACCCTAAAACTTTTTAAAAAGGAAGGTGAAAGTGAGAATGACAAGCATTGTTAAAGTGGGAGCTAGCCTTGAACTTTGTTCATGCTCACGGAAATTTGTGAATCTTGATTACAGAAAAATTTCATCAAAAATAATTATCCCCTTGTACAATTCCATTGTATTATAAAAATAATGTGCCAAGGTTTGCCTTTAGGATGTTTACAATGCTTGTTGGTTTGTGCGGTGCAGGACAAAAACTTTGGCTGTAGTGCGCGATTTTACATTTTTAACTGGAATGCCAAATAGTTCTGATTCATTTTGCACTGTCTTTCTGTACAAATTTTTTATTTTTCCTAATTTTGGTAGAATATTTGGGGTACCAGAAGTATAGTGGATGTTCAGATTGCTACAGACTGTTCTTTTTTTGACAGATTATGTTTTTGATGCATAGTTTGCTTGTTTTGATGAATCTATCAATTTATATCAGTGGATTAAGCCATGGAAAAGCTACATTACAGTAGACACAATGCCAAAACAAAATATGAATTGGTTTGCTACAGTAGTAGAGTAGTGATTTGCTTTATTATACTAATGGATCTTACCGTGTTTTCTGTTGAAGTTTTGTGTGGATGAAGTGTTTGATCGAGGATGACCCGATATGAGGAAAAGGAAGAGAGGCAAGAGCTCAAGCTTGAGGCATACTAGTGACACTATGTTTTTCTATGTATTCACACATGTATTATGTTTCCGGTTAATACAATTCTAGCATGAATAATAAACATTTATCATGATATGAGGAAATAAATAATAACTTTATTATTGCCTCTAGGGCATATTTCCTTCACTCTCCCACTTGCACTAGAGTCAATAATCTAGATTACACAGTAATGTTTCTAACACCCATGGAGTCTTGGTGCTGATCATGTTTTGCTCGTGGAAGAGGTTTAGTCAACGGGTCTGCTACATTCAGATCCATATGTATCTTGCAAATCTCTATGTCTCCCACCTGGACGTGATCCCGGATGGAATTGAAGCGTCTCTTGATGTGCTTGGTCTCTTGTGAAATCTGGATTCCTTTGCCAAGGCAATTGCACTAGTATTGTCACAAAAGATTTTCATTGGACCCGATGCACTAGGTATGACACCTAGATCGGATATGAACTCGTTCATCTAGACTCCTTCATTTGCTGCTTCCGAAGCAGCTATGTACTCCGCTTCACACGTAGATCCCGCCACGACGCTTTATTTAGAACTGCACCAACTGACAGCTCCACCGTTCAATATAAACACGTATCCGGTTTGAGATTTAAAATCGTCCGGATCAGTGTCAAAGCTTGCATCGACGTAACCATTTACGATGAGCTCTTTGTCACCTCCATAAACGAGAAACATATCCTCAATCCTTTTCAGGTATTTTAGGATGTTCTTGACCGCTGTCTACTGATCCACTCTTGGATTATTTTGGTACCTCCCTGCTAAGCTAATAGCAAGGCACACATCAGGTCTGATACACAGCATTGCATACATGATAGAGCCTATGGCTGAACCATAGGGAACAGTTTTCATTTTCTCTCTATCTTCTGTAGTGGTCGGGCATTGAGTCTGACTCAACTTCACACCTTGTAACACAGGCAAGAACCCTTTCTTTGCCTGATCCATTTTGAACTTTTTCAAAACTTTGTCAAGGTATGTGCTTTGTGAAAGTCCAATCAAGCGTCTCGATCTATCTCTATAGATCTTGATGCCCAATATGTAAGCAGCTTCACCGAGGTCTTTCGTTGAAATACTCTTATTCAAGTATCCTTTTATGCTATCCGAAAATTCTATATCATTTCCAATCAGCAATATGCCATCCACATATAATATTGGAAATGCTACAGAGCTCCCACTCACATTCTTGTAAATACAGGCTTCTCCAAACTTCTGTATAAAACCATATACTTTGATCACACTATCAAAATGTTTATTCCAACTCCGAGAGGCTTGCACCAGTCCATAAATGGATCGCTGGAGCTTGCACACTTTGTTAGCTTCCTTTGGATCGACGAAACGTTCTGGTTGCATCATATACAACTCTTCTTCCAAAATTCATTCAGGAATGTAGTTTTTACATCCATTTGCCAAATTTCATAATCATAAAATGCAGCAATTGCTAACATGATTCGGACAGACTTAAGCATCGCTACGGGTGAGAAAGTCTCATCGTAGTCAACCCCTTGAACTTGTTGAAAACCTTTCGCAACAAGTCGAGCTTTGTAGATAGTAACATTACCGTCAGCGTCAGTCTTCTTCTTGAAGATCCATTTATTCTCTATGGCTTGCCGATCATCGGGCAAGTCAACCAAAGTCCACACTTTGTTCTCATACATGGATCCCATCTCAGATTTCATGGCCTCAAGCCATTTTGCGGAATCTGGGCTCACCATCGCTTCTTCATAGTTCGTAGGTTCGCTTTGGTCAAGTAACATGACCTCCAGAATAGGATTACCATACCACTCTGGTTAACCTACGAGGTTCGGTAGTAACTTGATCTGAAGTTTCATGATCAACATCATTAGCTTCCTCACAATTGGTGTAGGTGTCACAGGAACCGGTTTCTGTGATGAACTACTTTCCAATAAGGGAGCATGCAGTTACCTCATCAAGTTCTACTTTCCTCCCACTCACTTCTTTCGAGAGAAACTCCTTCTCTAGAAAGGATCCACGATCAGATATTCTCCTCCACGATCAAATGTAGACCAAACTCGTAACTCAAATATTCTCCTCCACGATCAGATCGTAGAAACTTTATTTTCTTGTTACGATGATTTTCCACTTCACTCTGAAATTCTTTGAACTTTTCAAATGTTTCAGACTTATGTTTCATTAAGTAGATATACCCATATCTGCTCAAATCTTCTGTGAAGGTGAGAAAATAACGATGCCCGCCGCGAGCCTCAATATTCATCGGACCACATACATCACTATGTATGATTTTCAACAAATTTGTTGCTCGCTCCATTGTTCCGGAGAACGGCGTTTTAGTCATCTTGCCCATGAGGCATGGTTCGCAAGTACCAAGTGATTCATAATCAAGTGATTCCAAAAGTCCATCAGTATGAAGTTTCTTCATGCGGTTTACACCAATATGACCCACACTGCAGTGCCACAAATAAGTTGCACTATCATTATCAACTCTGCATCTTTTGGCTTCAACATTATGAATATGTGTATCACTACTATCGAGATTCAACACAAATAGAACACTCTTCAAGGGTGCATGACCATAAAAGATATTAGTCATATAAATAGAACAACAATTATTCTCAAATTTAGATGAATAACCGTCTCGCATCAAACAAGATCCAGATATAATGTTCATGCTTAATGCTGGCACCAAATAACAATTATTCAGGTCTAAAACTAATCCCGAAGGTAGATGTAGAGGTAGCGTGCCGACGGCGATCACATCGACTTTGGAACCATTTCCCACGCGCATCGTCACCTCGTCCTTAGCCAGTCTTCACTTAATCCATAGTCCCTGTTTAGAGTTGCAAATATTAGCAACAGAACTAGTATCAAATACCCAGGTGCTACTGCGAGCTCTAGTAAGGTACACATCAATAACATGTATATCACATATACCTTTGTTCACCTTGCCATCCTTCTTATCCGTCAAATACTTGGGGTAGTTCCGCTTCCAGTGACCAGTCTGTTTGCAGTAGAAGCACTCAGTCTCAGGCTTAGGTCCAGACTTGGGTTTCTTCTCTTGAGCAACAACTTGTTTGTCATTCTTCTTGAAGTTCCCCTTCTTCCTCCCTTTACCCTTTTTCTTGAAACTGGTGGTCTTGTTGACCATCAACACTTGATGATCCTTCTTGATTTCTACCTCCGCGGCCTTTAGCATTGTGAAGAGCTCGGGAATTGTCTTATCCATCCCTCGCATGTTATAGTTCATCACGAAGCTCTTGTAGCTTGGTGGCAGTGACTAAAGAATTCTGTCAATGACACTATCATCCAGAAGATTAACTCCCATTTGAATCAAGTGATTGTTATACCCACACATTGTGAGTATATATTCACTGACATAACTATTCTCCTCCATCTTACAGTTGTAGAACTTATTGGAGACTTCATATCTCTCAATCCGGGCATTTGCTTGAAATATTAACTTCAACTCCTGGAACATCTCATATGCTCCATGATGTTCAAAACTTCGTTGAAGTCCCGGTTCTAAGACGTAAAGCATGGCACACTGAACTATCGAGTAGTCATCAGCTTTGCTTTGCCAGACGTTCATAACATCTGGTTCAGCTCCTGCAGCAGGTTTGGCACCTAACGGTGCTTCCAGGACGTAATTCTTCTGTGCAGCAATGATGATAATCCTCAAGTTACGGACCCAGTCCGTATAATTGCTACCATCATATTTCAACTATGCTTTCTCAAGGAACGCATTAAAATTCAACGAAACAACAACACGGGCCATCTATCTACAACAACATAGACAAGCAAAATACTATCAGGTACTAAGTTCATGATAAATTTAAGTTCAATTAATTATATTACTTAAGAACTCCCACTTAGATAGACATCCCTCTAATCATCTAAGTGATCACGTGATCCAAATCAACTAAACCATAACCGATCATCACGTGAGATGGAGTAGTTTTCAATGGTGAACATCACTATGTTGATCATATCTACTATATGATTCACGCTCGACCTTTCGGTCTCAGTGTTCCGAGGCCATATCTGCATATGGTAGGCTCGTCAAGTTTAACCCGAGTATTCTGCGTGTGTAAAACTGTCTTACACCTGTTGTAGATGAACGTTGAGCTTATCACACCCGATCATCACCTGGTGTCTCGGCACGACGAACTTTGGCAACGGCGCATACTCAGGGAGAACACTTTTATCTTGAAATTTAGTGAGAGATCATCTTATAATGCTACCGTCAATCAAAGCAGAATAAGATGCATAAAGGATAAATATCACATGCAATCAATATATAAGTGATATGATATGACCATCATTATCTTGTGCCTTTGATCTCCATCTCCAAAGCACCATCATGATCACCATCGTCACCGGCGCAACACCTTGATCTCCATCGTAGCATCGTTGTCGTCTCGCCAACTATTGCTTCTACGACTATCGCTACCGCTTAGTGATAAAGTAAACCAATTACAGGGTGATTGCATTTCATACAATAAAGCGACAACCATATGGCTCCTGCCAGTTGCCGATAACTCCGTTACAAAACATGACCATCTCATACAATAAAATATAGCATCATGTCTTGACCATATCACATCACAACATGCCCTGCAAAAACAAGTTAGACGTCCTCTACTTTGTTGTTACAAGTTTTACGTGGCTGCTACGGGCTGAGCAAGAACCGTTCTTATCTATGCATCAAAACCACAACGATAGTTCGCCAAGTTAGTGATGTTTTAACCTTCTCAAGGACCGGACGTAGTCACACTCGGTTCAACTAAAGTTGGAGAAACTGACACCCGCCAGCCACCTGTGTGCAAAGCACGTCGGTAGAACCAGTCTCGCGTAAGCGTACGCGTGCTGTCGGTCCGGGCCGCTTCATCCAACAATATCGCTGAACCAAAGTATGACATGCTGGTAAGCATTATGACTTGTATCATCCACAACTCACTTGTGTTCTACTCGTGCATATAACATCTACGCATAAACCTGGCTCTGATACCACTGTTGGGGAACGTAGTAATTTCAAAAAATTTGACGCACACGCAAGATCATGGTGATGCATAGCAACGAGAGGGGAGAGTGTCGTCTACGTACCCTCGTAGACCGTAAGCGGAAGCGTTATAACAACGCGGTTGATGTAGTCGTACGTCTTCATGATCGACCGATCCTCAGCACCGAACGTACGGCACCTCCGCGTTCAGCACACGTTCATCTCGGTGACGTCCCGCGAACTCACGATCCAGTAGAGCTCGAGGGAGAGTTTCATCAGCACGACGGTGTGGTGATGATGTTGACGAAGCTACCGTCGCAGGGCTTCGCCTAAGCACCGCTACGATATGAGCGAGGTGGATTATGGTGGAAGGGGGCACCGCACACGGCTAAAAGATCAATGATCAATTGTTGTCTCTATGGGGTGCCCCCTGCCCCCGTATATAAAGGAGCTAGGGGGGAGGCGGCCGGCCAAGGAGGAGGGCGCCCCAAGGGGGGAGTCCTACTCCTACCGGGAGTAGGACTCCTCCTTTCCTAGTTGGAGTAGGAGAAGGGAAGGAAGGGAGAGAGGGAGAGAAGGAAAGGGGGGCGCCGTCCCCCCTCCTTGTCCAATTCGGACTAGAGGGGAGGGGGCGCGCGGCTAGCCTGCCCGCCCCTCCTCTTCTCCCACTAGGGCCCATAAGGCCCAATACACTCCCCGGGGGGTTCCGGTAACCCCCCGGTACTCCGGTATATGCCCGAAACCTCCCGAAACAGTTCTGGTGTCCAAACATGGTCATCAAATATATTGATCTTTACGTCTCAACCATTTCGAGACTCCTCATCATGTCCGTGATCATATCCGGGAATTTGAACTACCTTCAGTACATCAAAACGCAAAAACTCATAATACCGATCGTCACAGAACTTTAAGCGTGCGGACCCTACGGGTTCGAGAACTATGTAGACATGACCGAGACACGTCTCCGGTCAATAACCAATAGCAGAACCTGGATGCTCATATTGGTTCCTACATATTCCACGAAGATCTTTATCGGTCACCGCATAACAACATACGTTGTTCCCTTTGTCATCGGTATGTTACTTGCCCGAGATTCGATCGTCGGTATCTTAATACCTAGCTCAATCTTGCTACCGGCAAGTCTCTTTACTCGTTTCGTAGTGCATCATCCCGTAACTAACTCATTAGTCACAATGCTTGCAAGGCTTATAGTGATGTGCATTACCGAGAGGGCCCAGAGATACCTCTCCGACAATCGGAGTGACAAATCCTATTCTTGATCTATGCCAACTCCACGGACACCATCCGAGACACTTGTAGAGCACCTTTATAATAACCCAGTTACGTTGTGACGTTTGGTAGCACACAAAGTGTTCCTCCGGTATTCGGGAGTTGCATAATCTCATAGTCATATGAACATGTATGAGTCATGAAGAAAGCAATAGCAGTAAACTAAACGATCAAGTGCTAAGATAACGAAATGGGTCAAGTCAATCACATCATTCTCCTAATGATTTGATCCCATTAATCAAATGACAACTCATGTCTATGGCTAGGAAACTCAACCATCTTTGATCAACGAGCTAGTCAAGTAGAGGCATACTAGTGACACTATGTTTGTCTATGTATTCACACATGTATTATGTTTCCGGTTAATACAATTGTAGCATGAATAATAAACATTTATCATGATATGAGGAAATAAATAATAACTTTATTATTGCCTCTAGGGCATATTTCCTTCACAGACAAGGAAAGAATCTCTGCAGATCCGCCCAGCTGCCGACGAGCCGCACCCACCACCGCGCCGACGGCAATCCAGTGACCAAGGCCCACTGGACCCAGATCCGGTCGTGCCACCGCGAACCCATATGGTCACGCCGCCGCCGCCCCTGGCGACTGCGACGCACCAGACCATGAAGCCGCCTGCCGCGGGGGAAGAGAACCGTCGAAGCGCCGCCACCACCCACCGTGGCGACCGGCCTGGCGCCACGCTCCGGCCCGGGGGTGCTAGCCCGCGCCAGCCCCACGAGCGGGAGGACCACGAGTCCCCGCCGCCGCCGGCAACGGCAAGGCTTCCCCTGGCCGTGCCCTTGGGCGGCGGCGAGGGCGGAGGAGGAGGAGATGTGGAGACCGGCGGCGATGGGATCTGGGAGCCACCCGGCCGCCACGCGGGGGGGGGGGGGGGGGGGGGCGACGTGGGGAGCACGCGATCACCATGCTCACTTGTTAGACCTTTTGTTGTGAGGGGAACACTAGCCTATGCTACCGTCCATCCTTGTCTCCAACATAAAAAATGAGGCCAATCTTTGGGCCATCGCCGATGTGAAACATTTGGACCGCAGATAGATTGGAGAAACATGGGTGACCATATTTTGGGCTTTGTCCTCTATGTAAGCAATTCGAGGAGTTTGTCACGCATCTCTCGATACTTCATCATGGAATGGGGAGCGTTGTATCGAGGATTGATGGATTAACATGTCCGAGGAAAATAGGAAAAACCGGATAGCATTGGCCCTTAGCATGCTCACTTGTCAGACTATTTGGTGCGAGGGGAACACTCGGGTCTTCCATTACAAGCCTATGCTACCGTGCATCCTTCTATCCAACATAAAAATGAGACCAATCTTTGGGTCATCGCTGATACGGAACATTTGGGACGTATCATACCGGGAGACTAACGATCGACCTTGTAATGTTCTTTTACTTGTGTAAAAGCACTTCTGAAGTACTTCTTAATTAATGGATGAGCCAAATTGTATGCCTTCGTTTTTAGAAATAAAATACCAAAGAAGGACGGGGCTTAGAGGGATAGCCGAGGTGGCAAAGGATCGATGAACAAGGTGGATCGAGCAGGACAGGAAAGCTAAGGCGGCCCACTGCAATATTGGCGACCGTGGTTCTTGGAAGCAGGCGGTTTGGCCAGGGAGGCAACGTCAGGGAGGAAGATGTAACGAGGAAGAAGTTTGTGCAGGAGAAATACGACCGGCGGCAAAAAGAAGAAGACGAAAAATCAATTGTCTGACCAGCTTCTAGCCAACGGTGATCTATCTATATCACTAAACTGAGAACTTATAGACAAGAAGAGGAAATGATGTTAGCCGGGATGTTCTTCTTCTTCCTGACACACAAAATATCTTCCGACAAAGACGAAGAGCATAATCGATCATCCTCTCACAGGAAGCTGAAGCTATTAATGTTTTTTCGAAAGAGGTAATCTGATCACACACCGACTGAATGTTTATAGCTGGAAATCTCGATCATTTCGTGACATCCAACCAAATATATTTCACTCTCGTCCCCGTGAATGGTTTGCTAGGTACAAATAACAAGTAATTAAGCAAAGTTTGGGTGTAGAACACTAACCTGGAGAAACCTGGAAGGAAGTCAATGGCGTTGTTCGTTCCTCGGTGATGAGCACAGGCAACCACCAACCGATCACGCTAGATCCATCCGAAAACGAAGAGTATAGAGGCAGGAAGGAAAGTTAATTATAAGCAAACAACGAGACATGTTGACTTGAATCAGCCAAACAGCGGAAGATCAAATCGCATGATGCATTAGTAGGAAGGCAACTTTAGCACATGTAACAGAACAACCGATTTTCTGGTTCATGGAAAAGAACAAACATTTCAGAAGTGTAACATCATCGAGTTCAACAAAGTCATAGATTATAAAAAATAACCGGCCCTAAAAGTAAGGCAACATCAAGTTCAATGCAGCCATGAGATTGCAAAAGCTAATTAGTTGACATTAACTTCAGTAGTACAAGTAGGAACATTAGAGAGCAAATGCCAACGCAGTGGCAGTGGATGCGCTAAAACTACGAAGCCATAGTTAGGCCATGAGTGTCATTCCATATGAATCTGGTGTGGATAGTTTGTAATATAGATGACCACATGATGGTTTTGTATAGAAAATACACTTGTGATTTCCTTCTAAAGCGTATGGACAGGACAGTGAGCAATAATTCCCCCTTACACTATTAGGAAAAGGGCTATAGATGGGATGGACACTAATGGCGCACTGTACATGTGGTGCGCCATTACTAAATACTAATGGCGCACCATGTGTTGGAGCGTCATTAGTGTGCAAATACTAATGGCGCACCACATTCGACGGTGCGCCATTAATAATTTTTTTTTTCAAAACTACTAATGGCGCACCGTGGGGGTGGTGCGCCATTACTAGTTGACATAGTAATGGCGCACCACACCCACGGTGCGCCATTAGTAATTTAAAAAAAAGTAAAACAAAAATTGTTAGTAATGGCGCATCAGTGAAACTAGTAATGGCGCACTGTCCACTGGTACGCCATTACTAGTTAAAACTAGTAATGGCGCACTGTCCACTGGTACGCCATTACTAAGTTTTTTTCAAAAAAAATCAAAAAATTTCAATTTTTTTTTCAAAACTAGTAATGGCGTACCGTGGGTGTGGTGCGCCATTACTAGTTAAACTAGTAATGGCGCACCACCCCACGGTGCGCCATTACTAACTTGGCCCAACACCGAATGCACCCCCCTGGACCGCCTTTTCAGTTTAAAAAAAAATAAAAGAAAATGAAGGAAATGTCAAAAAAATAAAAGAAAATAAGTTTCCCATGTAATATGTGGTCTAGTTGTTGGGAAAGTTTACAAATATGAATTTCGACTTTATTTGCAAAATCTCTCTGCAAATTTGTAAAATGGGCATAACTTTTGCATACGAACTCGGATTAAAAAGTTTTTTATATGAAAAAGCATCTACTCGAAAAGTTACATCCGAATTTAACCGGGGGAACCCCATTAAACATTTTCAAAATCCCCAAAAACCTAACAGAAAAAAGTTACGGGGCTTTCAAGATCTAGAGGCAAAAAAATTCAAAAAATTTCAAACTTACTAGTGGCGCACCGTGGATGTGGTGCGCCACTAGTAATAGAAAAAAATTTGGTTTTGATTTTTTTTTACAAAAAAGGATACGTAATATGACCGGGAAGTTTGAAATATTTTTCAAAATTTCATCATAGTCATGAACATGAACAAAGTCCTGGACATCAACAAGGTATAATAGGATTGATATGCTAGATATATCAACAAGTGCTTGTGAAGTGAGCTGTTGCTAGGGTTGGATAGAACTCTGAAGTTAAGCGTGCTTGGGCTGGAGTAGTGTGAGGACGATTTGACTTGACATTAAGCATATTGACCCGAGATTAAGCCATAGTGACCTGAGATTAAGAAAAAAATGAAAAAAATTAAAAAAAAATTGAAATTTTTTTATTACTAATGGCGCACTTCTATGTGGTGCGCCATTACTAAGTCAGATAGTAATGGCGCACCTCTAGTCATACTAATGGCGCACTACAGGTGCGCCATTAGTAAAATACTAGTGGCGTGCTACTAATGGCGCACCAGTAGTGCGCCATTAGTAGGCAAAACTGGTGCACCATTAGTAGGCCTTTTTCTAGTAGTGTTATAATCTTGAAGGCGGAGATTCTTATCTGAGTATATGTTATTCTTCTATTCCTGCCGCCTTGACAAAGTCTGCCCAATTGGTATTGTGGCCCTCTTCTCCGTAGGAAAATATTCCAGAGCAGGCATGGAAATGAGCTCAGGATGGAAAATAATTAGTGTATTTTTGGGTGACATTGGCAAACATGACTTCATCTATTAATCATGAAATACAAAAACTTTGTTGATCTGGTTATAAAACACGATTTATGAAGAAGAGTATGCCTAGGTTTCAATTTGAGACCTCTTGAGCAAATATATTAGTGGCATTAGTATGAGAATTCCATATCTTTAGGAATTGCAATGACAGTGATGCCTACAACACATGAACTAAATTATAGTGGTAGAATAGGATCAGTGTATTTCTGTTAATAAGGAGACTAATATTTGTTAAAGGTGATAAATACTTGTTGTTAATAAATAACAGTCCTCATACTCAAAAAGAAATCTAATGTCTTCCACTAAAGTTATCACAAAGAAGGCTAGGTTGAGATACAAATTTTGAAGAAGTACACGATATAACAGAAATACAAAACATGATATGAACCATTAATTTCTGATATGCGGTGGAAGACACTAATTTAGAAGATACGAGCTAAAACATATTCACACTCCTCGTTGATATAATATGCTAAGGCATAACATCTAAAACTATTATGAGGGCAAAAATATTTAACGGCTCCAAAAATGAATAACAAAGAGCATTACTTTCCACATACCACAAAAGAAGAGCATTACTTTGCCAGACCACACAAACACACATCCTGTGATATGGTTTTGTTACCTGATCATCATTGGATGCAGACCCAGGATAGTGTAACTTGGGCTGGGGGCTTGTGTTGTTCGATACTTCAGTTATAAAAAAGTATTTACTGTTTGAAACGCATTGAACAAGGACTTCGATAACAACGATACTGATGCTCCAGCCGTCAGCAATCTGATGAAGACAATAACAACCACTAATCGTAGAAACCGAAATCGGTTCGGTTCGGTTGCTCGGTTCGGCAACCTAATGCTCAGGTATCCTTATTAATTGTCACCACATGCATCGGAAATCCGTTGGTGCTCCCGGGAGCGAGCGATCCTGCACGTGAAAAATATATTTCAAAGTGTTAAAAAAATTCAAACAAAAATTTGGCACATACATCTCGACATTATATGTGTGAACGTCTAGTTTTGGAGAAACCCGACATTTTTTTGTGGCTTGTGTAAAAAAGACAAAAAGATGTCTTGTGAAAAGCATTTTTTAACACCGGATTTTGTCTTTTTCACACGCCACACATAAGTTGTCGGTTTTTTCGCGAAACGACTTTGTGAACATGTATAATATCGAGATGTACTCGTCAAGTTTTTGTTTAGAATTTTTTGACATTTTAAAATATGTTATTTACAAACCAGGAGCGCGCACTTCCATGTGCCAAAACGCCACTCTTCGGTGGGCTTTATTTATCTTTCTCACATCTTACCATCACAAAAGTCCCCCTTTTATTTTTATTTTCATTTCTCAAAAATAAATATTTTTTCCAAAAGTAATCCAGCAATTATAATTAACCAGAGCCCCCAAAATATAAATGGACTCATCTTTGGAATAAGTTAATAGTCCTCTTCAACCTACTCGACGAGGCGAACTCACTCAAGGTATCGGATTCTGCATGCGTACAATTCCAAAGTCAAATTCTGGCCACCTTCCTTCCGACTTCACCAATAATTAATATTTTAGTTCCGGGGTATTACAACTTCAATGCCCCACACACTCTTGATTACCTCAGACATCAGTACAACGATCTATAACCTCGCCTGCGCATCTTGTTGGTATCCTCTATAGTCAATGCATCTGTCAGACGACACCGTTGACACATGATATTTTCCTCCGTCGGATAAGTATCAGGTGATACCAACCCTTACATGATACCATAATACCAACTTCTAAAATTCAATTTTAAATATGTCAAAAAATTCTGAAAATTCGTAGATGCTCACAACACATATGTCGACAACCCCTAAAAAATTCAGATCAAAATTCAAAACACACAGCGAGAAACAAAAAAGACAAATTCGAATGTGAATAGTATCATTTTTGCGTTTGTCTTCTTTTGAAACTATTCATGGTAGATTTATCTTTTTTGTTTCTCTATGTGTATGTTGAATTTTGATCTGAATTTGTTAGGGGTTGTCAACATTTGTGTTGTCAACATCCATAATTTTTTTCAGAATTTTTTGACATGTTTAAATTTGAATTTTAGAAGTTGGTATCATGGTAGCATGTAAGGTCTGGTTTTTCCCATCGGCATGCACCCGCTAAGACCGCTGGCGGATGTCAGCTTGTTGGTTTCTACCTTCGGTTTCTCTCTAGTCTTACTGTCCACAACGCTCATGACGATGTCATTACGACTACAGGGGATGTTAGAGTATATGAACATATCTTTGTATATGACGGTGTTTGTAACCTTACTCCCTAAGTTAGAACAAAATTGGGTCATCTATTTTGGAACGGAGGGAGTACGTCTTATCATCAAGGGAGGTCTACTGTCATCTCTGCCTTATATATACTTTATATAAACCACCCGAGACCGAGATACTCCATATGACACACGCCGAACTACGCCAAGTTGAATTATCTCCTTCTCTATGCTCTTACAGCAGTGATACAGAACGAACGTTTACGTCCAAGTGTTACGCGCCTATTGACATATACTAGCAATTTGTGTCACGCCCATGTGCTCATCAACTGGAAAATTGCTGCAAAGAGCTAAGAAGCAAGGCTACGGTTGTTAGCATGTCATTGTCCATATTATTTAATTAAAAAATAAATTAGTTGATAATTACCAACCAAGGACCACAAAGCACTATTTTTCTCTTGTTTTTTCTTTAGTTGGACTGCAGAGGCTACAAGTACATCCTCCCGTCGCCGGCCAACCATTATTTAAAGAAATGAGAAAACTCCATCTGTCACGTCGGGTGTTTTTTAGAAAGTATGCTTATATTGGTATCACGAAACAATACATAGTCCTGAACCCGTACAAGCACACACTAACACATTCACGATTAAGCAAAATAACAAAAAGCACCCTAACACAACTAGAAAAACACGAAGATCTCCGAAGCTCTGTGTCATCACCACTGAACCTTGCGAAAGACCCCTGCAACAAAAGAATCTACAACCAGCACTAAGTAGAACATCATCTTCAATCACAACATCATCACCACCACACTGCTCCACCTTTTCTTTGCTTTGGCACCAAAAGGAGAAGGACGCACCTGTGTATCCAACAAGACTGCACCAGTCTTCATCATCTGTGGCTTAATTTGAGTACCGTCATATGTGCCCCTTCTGGTTGGAAGAGAACTCGGATCCGGTTCCGGCGCTGGGGCCAGGCCAATCACCCGGGTAAAGCAGGACATCCCTCCAGCAGCAACACAAAGAAAAAAGATGAATCACAACAGTAGATCATACCGACGAGGAGGAAGAAGAAGCTCCATCTCTGCAGAACCACCAACCACCTGAGGACTTGCCCGGCTAGTGCTGATCGACCTCGAGACAACCTAGCCCATGACCTTAATGACATCCGGGGATCCCCACCCCCCTGGCTCCCAGACAGAGGCAAGAGCCCCGCCTGACCGTGTACGAAGCCCGAGAAAACTTATTCAGACGCGACACCGCCACAACGGACTTGGCAACGTCTCTCTCAACCCTAACCCTACTGTAAACACAACCAATGCACAGATCCGAGGTCCCCCTCCCTCCAGCCGCCGGAGTGGCTGGTGAAGGGAGCAAGAACCACCGGCGGCGCCGACGGAGCACAGGGAAGCTGCGGCCGCCTCCTCGCCTCGCTACGATCCACTTTTAGCGGAGGTCATTTTCCTTCCTGTGATGATCTTTTGGTCGTAAGGTAGGACGTCACATGGGGTATGGTTTGGGTTAGCTGGTTGAGTCCGTCCCATGAGATTCTAGATTTGCCACAAAAACTTATCGTTTTCTTCTTCGGCCTAGATTGTGCACGCCATTCCCTTTGCGTAAAGTTTTGGTTGAGGGTAGGGTACATGGCACCCCTTATTCTCACCCCTCCAACATTACTATAAGATCCGTGTCAGCCTTTATTTTTAGCATAGTATAGCCGCAAGCGCTCATATATACACGCATACACTCACCCCTATGAACGCACACACGCACATCCTACCCCTATGAGCACCTCCGAAAGACTAAGCCGGCATATCATCTTGAAATTTCCCTCTGAATCTCATTAATATCTCACTAATATGTAGACTAAAGAACCATTGCAATTGTAGGACAGAAAATAAATATTAATTACAACATGGAAATAAATAATAGCATTTACCATTGCTATTAGGGCATATTTCCAATATAATAAATCAATAAAGTTGATGATATGGGAGAGCTTAAGCACAATGTATGATTAACGTAATGAAGATATCCCATGGAGAGAAAGCCAAAGGCGTCCGTAGCAGAGACTTGACGAAGTTGCAAAGCACCCCGTTTACGTTGTCGACCCGATTGCTCATTCCCGCTTTCACTTGCAATATGATGCAAATTTTGTTATCACAAAATAGAAACTCTATTAAATTAATTCTTTGTAAGGTGCACATTTACCCCAACATTAAGCATGATAACAAGTTTCATGAGTATTCAGGTAATGTTCACTAATTAATAGAGGACATACTTCTAGAAACACTATTTATACTAAACATTTTAATTTTCACACTCATATATTAAATTTTAACTAAGTGGAATATTCATACGATTCTTGTTATAAACTATTAACTATATCGTCTATTTTAGTTCACAACACTATGAAGATAAGTATATCGGTGATACTGAAACTGTATTTGTTGTTATATAAACCGCAACATGTACCATTAGAACATTCCAGTGTAAATGTAGAACTCTAATTTTCAGGACTGAGAAATAATTATTCTTGTGTTACATATTTTTTTATATGTGTTTGTGCCTATTTTAGTATGTTTATATATTTACATGGGTAGCTTAGTTCACTATAAAAACTAATATGACATGCAATTACTCCGTGTTGTCATATAACAATGCAATGCTTCTACCAGGTTTCTCGAAAACAAAAGTAATGCACAATTCTAACATTGTTATCTTAATAGAGCTTTGTAGAACCAGATTATCTAGCTTAGTTTTAACTAATGAAATTTCTGGATGTATGAGGTGTGAACAAGTGGTTTATCTCCAAATCCACTCCTCCCTCCCTCATGAGTTCACATTGCTCGTTTCTTCGTTTTTATGGCCAACATTTCTATTTTCACTTTGTGCGTTTCTATATATATGTCTAGTCTATGCAACTAATGCACGAACCAAATGTTCTTTTAACCACCCAAACAAGTCCAAACCCATTATAATTTGTGCATTTCACAATGTCATTTAGAACGAACTATTGTATGAGAGGCAAGTGAATGTACAGCGACACATCTATGTTTCCTGACATGGTGCAACACATTCCTATACATTTGATAACTGTAGGTAAGACTCCTATAAACGAGAGGTACTAGGCATGTGCAAGCACATCCCACTAAACTATAATTGGTAAAAGAATATAAATATGGTTATCAAGAAAGAAAAAAAGATACAATCAACCAAATAAGTACTAGATAAGAGATCTTCTAGTTTGTTTTGGAGTTAGCCACCCACTGAACTCCAGACATGCATGTTTGTACTTGTAGTGTTTCCATTTGGATAGGTACCTTTATGTCGTAAGAAACAACATCAACTACTATTGCTACATTCAGGAGAGTAACTAATTAGCCAGCTCAATTCATATTATGGAGTCCCGGTACACCGGATATCTCCATGTCATGTACCAGGACACCACAAACTTCGCAGAAATATCCCATCTTTTCAAACTTCACGGGAAACATCACCCTCTCCTTTCCTTCCATATTCAGAGCTGTAAATCGGATCAAGGGTTTGGCAACATATATTCTTGCCCGGGCATGTATATAGTTTCATTCGAAGAACCTGGTAGTACAGTGGAAGGGGTTGGGTTGGCTTCTAGCGAGCCAATTTGTGAACATGTCTTTACATGGATGATTCAACCTTATGGATCTTTTTTGTGGACAACCTAAACAATGCCTACATAAGAACTCTTAAAAAAACAGACTTAGTATGAAAAATGCTTTGGAGTAACTTCGTTATATATAGAGTAAAGGTAGCAGTAGGCTGGACTTGTGCTCAATGTACCAAGTAGGTTTGTTTAGGTGGGCTAGATTGAAGTGGAATATAGCAGGTTAATTGTTAGATGAAGGGGGTACGAGAGTTGGCCTATTACTAGACATTTTCCATGCATATGTAGATTAATTTGTTGCTTGTGTTTTAATGTTACACTGCCTGGACTTTTAAAGGCTTTAATTGATCTTCAGTTATCGCTATAAGAATGACAGACTAACCTTTTTGTTTCATTATAATAACTACTCCCTCTGTTCCTAAATATAAATCTTTATAGAGATTTCATTATGGATCACATACGGATGTATGTAGATGCATTTTAGAGTGTAGATTCATTCATTTAGCTCCGTATGTAGTCCATAGTAGAATCTCTATAAAGATTTATATTTAGGAACGGAGGAAGTAGTAAGTCTATCTAGTTTTCTTGTTTGTGACTTCCACCATAATTTTAGGTACAAAACAAATCTGTGTTGACCTTTGAGCATTGGAATAACTCCACATTAACGTACTGTGGTAGATTAATGTTTTCAGACAGCTTACTAAAATGAAGACACCTGATGAATATACTATACTATCTAAGATAATTGCAAAATGGGTGAATAAGTAAGGTAAAGATTGGTTAGTGAATTTTGTGCTTGGGTCTCATTTGACCTTTAGCTTTTAGCGTCATGGGTCAGTTTGATATTGCAATATCTGTTGTAGAAGTGTTTTTTTATCATTTCCTGGTTTTTAGTTCTATAAAATAATGAATAGCCATTTTTTCAAGAAGAAACTGTGATGAGAATATTTGCTAGAATTGTCAAAGATTCTTTTACTGCAGCTAATTTACATTTACAATAAATAAGTTCATCCCACAGCACATGGCATCGCGCAGAGATGGTAGAAGTCAGCTGCTTGGCATCGCTGTACTGTGTTTTTGCAGATATATTTCTTGATAAAAAAATGCTGATTCGTCTTTTCTACTTTATGTTTATTCGTCATGCATATTGATTTACCAGGACAGCCTAATTCTCATTAATTTGTCTTGCATCTTTTTCCTCGCAGAGGAATCATGGTTTCGGTTTCTACAGCGCAGCGACTGGGAGATACTCATAATGGACACCATCCTTGACGTTCGTACCGAAGATGGGAAGCGCCACACAATAAGGGTGACGGTTGCAGACAACACGCCAGCTCCACCTCCACCACCAGCTGACTGCAGGTCATGCAAGCCCCGGCCAACACCGAAGCCTACAACGGTGCCGACGCCGACGCCTACCGCGGCGCCACCTCCGACTGAGCAGAAGTGATGATCAACCGGAGACATACGTTCTTTGGTCTGTAGTCTGAACATAGCTAGCATGGAGTGATTGTTTTGCTATGCCTCATTCCAGAGAGAGTGAGAGAAATAAAGTAGTGCACACTGGACCAAGTAAGCAGGAGATTCGATCGTTTCCTGAAGTATTTAGCAGATGATATGACATAGAATAGGTTACAACATTACACGGGTGTTTGTTTCGCGGCGCGGTCGTCATACTGCGAAATATCTCGCAAGACTAGATAAAACTGCCTTGGGACTTGCTAGCAAAGGCAGCATTTTGAGTGAAGCTCAAATTCTTTTGTTGGTTCTAATTCATGATATCTTTTGCTGGTTGTGGACTTGCAATACGGCTGTCTGTAATACATACTGATTCAAGGTAATTCCAGATTAGTTGTCAATTATGTGGCGGTTATTCCAGATTGCTATTGGGAATGGAAACTTTAGTGCACTCGCTCGCCGGTGGGGGAGTCGGCATGGCCAAATCTGGATTTCTCAGAGCTCGCAAACTATTATGAACCTTCTGATTCACTTTCTCACTGGGACAGCCTGAATTTCTCTCACTGGGACAGCAACAGAGTTCAGATGGTGCTGCATCTGGACTCTGGTGCTTGGTCTGAAGGCGCGGCTGCCATGTCTGCATCCGGCACAGTAGCACAAACATATAGGGATGGCCAATCTCCCGATTTCGCTCTTTGGATTTCTTACCCTGTGGCCGGTGGTGCTGCTCCGGAGAACGGCCAGGACCCAATCACCGCCTCTGCGATCACTATGCATGGTGCTGCCGGCGCACAAGTAAATCAGGTTGATAAAGCCCCCATCTTCGAAAGCCCGCATGCTTCCAAATGATCACAACACCTTCGGTACCTTAGTTCAATTCGTTTTTCTATCTTCTCTTTTCTTAATATATTTTCCAAAAAAATTGAACATAGATATTTCAAAATTACTTTCTTATATTTTTTTAAATCATTGACCAATAAAAGATCCATTTACCATTAAAAAATCATACCAATCAAAAAAAATGTTCATCACTTTTAAAAATATTCATGCGTTTCAAAAAAATGTCTGTGAGATTTAAAAAATATATAATGTAAAAAATGCTCATGTAATGTGAAAAGAATGTTTCATACCATTCTAAAATTGTGGGTGACATTTTAAAAACATTCACAAGTTTCATAAACAAAATTAAAATAAAGTATTTTCAGGTAATTTTGGAAAAACCATGTTTTGTAACATTCAATAAAATGTACAATGTGTATTCGGAAAAATGTTCAAACATGTATTTGAAAAAAATATTTGTCATGTATCCAAAAAATCTTCAATGTGTATCAAAGAAATGTTCCCCATGTATAAACAAATATACAACTTGCATAAAATAAGTAGGCATGTATTTCTAAAAATTAAAAATGAAAAATAAAAAAGGGAAAAAAAGGAAACGGAGTAAAACAGGAAAGCAAAAAAACCCCGATAAAGAAGCATAGAAAAACAGAAAAGAAAAAAATGCATGGAATGTTCTAGAACTGGTCCATACATGTCTACAGAACCTTCTCAAAACCGCTTTGATGGGCCAGCCCACTAAGGTAAGGGCGCACTCAGCACGAGAGGCGTGGAAAAGATACATGTCGCAATAAGCGAGACAAAGCTCCCATCTCACGCCGTGCTGTCCGAGCCGTTGCTGCTGGGCACCTTATATCCTCCCCATTTTCCAACCTACATCTCCCGGAAACCTATTTCTCCTCCCTCTTGCCTGACCCTCGAAGTTGGCCTCGTTCTTGTCTATATCTAGATTATTCACTTCGTCCACCTGCAAGAGAGTCTTCTCGAATAGAAGATTGGCTCCACTTAGAAAGGCGCTCGACGAAGATGGTCCTCGCGGACTGAATTAAAAGACCTTTTTGTTGGTCAATCAAATTATGGAAAGGCTAAGTTTGTGGTGTATTTTTAAGTAATTACTTTTGTAAGTGCTTCTAGTGCACCCTACTGTTTTGGATGATTAAATGAAAACAATCGTTAAGAGCTAACGTTTTTGTGTGTATACACAAGTAAATATCACTGAGGATTTGGTCTAATCGAAAAGTATGGACCCCTAAAATGGTGTGTGACAATGAAGTCCTCAGAATCCCAGCGAGGTGTAGGAGATATGCCCTACATGCAATAAATAACAGCTATTATTTACCTCAAAGTTCGTGATTGTGTTTATATTTTGTGTTATAACTGCAATGGTCCTTGAGTTTGCATATACATAAAGTCTCAGAGGGAAACCCATATGCACGTGTGGAATAATAAACGGTAAAATATATTCCTAGTCTTGCATGTAAGACTAGCTCAAGTGTTGCATGATGTTCACGTTTTTCTAGTCATGGCATGACTATGTCCGCAATTTTGGTGACTCAATGTTAGAAGAATAATTGTGTTAAATCGACCCAAATTGATGTTATGCTATGAGATACAATCGTCACAAGTTAATGATTAATAACACAAGCAAATTTAGTCTTTGCATAATTCCTTAGACCATGAGTGTATTGAATTCTTTGTTAGATAATAACGAGAATAAGCGAGACACGAGAGACACGGATTTTTACGTGGAAACCCTTGCGGGAGAAAACCACGGACGTACGAAGGCACAATCACTATGATGGAGGAGTATTACAAGCACGAGACGACAGACCGTCTTAGGTGCGACTACATGGGGTATATATGAGGGGCAACACATAGGAGTCCTTGTAGGACAAGTAAACGAGTTGTACTCATACGCGTCGGTACCAACGCAAAGGCCCACACCGTATGTACTACGTCTAGTCCAATACGGTACTAGAATTTAGATCATAATTTAACAATCTCCACCTTGATCCAAATTCCCTCCAGTAGTCGAAGAAAGTGAATAACTCCATCCAAATCAGCATAACACCTTGTGCGTCAAAGTCCATAGGACTAGTGAGAAATACCAATTAAGCCTGAGCAAAGCTCAAACTTATTGGTCGAAACTGGCTTTGTCATTATATCAGCAGGATTATCATGAGTACTTATCTTGCATACCTTCAAATCGCCTTCAGCAACAACATCTCGAATATAATGAAATTTGACATCAATGTGCTTTGTCCTCTCATGATACATTGGATTCTTTGTAAGATATATGACACTTTCACTGTCAAAAAATATGGTAGGGCAAGATAAATCTCCACAAAGCTCAATGTACAAACCTCTCAACCAGATAGCTTCTTTGCATGCCTCAGAAATAGCCATATACTCGGCATCAGTAGTGGAACAAGCCACAATAGACTGCAAAGTTGCTCTCCAACTCACAGCACAACCACCAATGGTGAAAACATAACCTGTGAGTGATCTTCTCTTATCCAAATCACCAGCAAAATCAGAATCAACAAAACCAACAAGTCCATCTCCAGTTTTCCCAAACTGTAAATAAGCATTAGAAGTACCTCGCATGTATCTGAAAATCCACTGAATTGCTTTCCAATGCTATTTTCCAGGATTAGCCATGTATCTACTGACAACACTCAATGCATATGATAAGTCAGGACGAGAACAAACCATGGCATACATAAGTGAACCAACTGCACTTGAACAGGGAACTCTAGACACGTACTCAATATCAGAATCTGACTTAGGACATAAAGCTGATGACAATTTGAAGTGTGCAGCTAACGGTGTACTCACCGGCTTGGCATTATGCATATTAAAATGACAAAGAACTTTATCAATATATCCCTTCTGACTTAGATATACTTTTTCAGACGGTCTATCTCTGGATATTTCCATGCCAAGAATTTTCTTTGCTGCACCCAAATCCTTCATCTCAAATTCATTACTCAATTGCTTCTTTAGTTCATTAATCTCTGACATATTCTTTGCAGCAATAAGCATATCATCAACATAAAGGAGCAAATAAATAGTTGAACCATTGAAAGTTTTCAGATAAACACAACTATCATAAATAGACCTTTTGAAACCTTGAGAGAGCATAAAGGTGTCAAATCTCTTGTACCACTGTCTAGGGGATTGCTTCAATCCATAAAGAGATTTCTTTAACTTACAGACAAGCTTTTCTTTTCCAGGAATAACAAAACCTTCAGGTTGTTCCATATAAATATCCTCTTCTAATTCTCCATGTAAGAATGCAGTTTTAACATCCAATTGTTCAAGCTCAAGATCATGCATGGCAACAATACTGAGTAAAGTGTGAATAGAGCTATGCTTCACAATAGGAGAAAAGACTTCGTTATAGTCAATACCTGGAATCTGACTGTAACCTTTAGCAACTAACCTTGCTTTATATCTTTTCTCATCATTAGGAGAAACACCTTCTTTCCTCTTGAAAACCCACTTGCAACGAATAGGTTTCTTCTCTCTAGGTAATCTTACTAAATCCCAAGTGTCATTCTTTTCAAGTGATTTCATCTCATCATGCATAGAGGTCATCCACTTATTACTATCACCATAAATAATAGCCTCGGAATATGAAGAAGGCTCAGCATTACCTTCAATTTTTTCTGCAACAGATAAAGCAAAAGAAAAAATGTTGCACTCTTCAATTAACCTGTCAGGTTTATTAATACCCCGTCTAACTCTGTCACGGGCAAGATTCTAACTGGGTGGAACAATAGGCTGATTTGGAGTCGGGGTGACGTGTTCATCATTAACAACGGGTTCATCATGTGCATCAACAATTTCATTACCAGATGTATCACATGTTTCAATAACATGCTCCACCTGAACAGTAGGCTGCTGAATAGTAGGCTGCTGTTCACTCTCAACAGGAACATTAGTAGATGAAACATCATGTAACATAGATGTTTCTTTAAAGATAACATTTCTGCTAATAACAACCTTCTAGGTTTCAGGATTCCACAATTTATAACCTTTAACACCAGACTTATAACCAAGAAAGATGCACTTAACAGCCCTAGGCTCCAACTTTCCATTATCAACATGAGCATAAGCAGTGCAACCAAAAAATCTCAATTGTGAATAATCAGCAGGTGAACCAGACCATACCTCAATTGGAGTTTTCTTATTAAGAGCAATAGATGGTGAACGATTAATGAGATAACAAGCAGTGGAAGCGGCCTCAGCCCAAAAACACCTATGCAAACCTGCATTGGACAACATGCAACGGGCTCTGGAAATAATGGTACTGTTCATACGCTCAGCAACACCGTTTTGTTGAGGAGTATAAGGAACAATGTAATGTCTGACAGTGCCTTCAGACTTGCAATAATTCTTAAATTGCTTAGAACAGAATTCCATACCATTATCAGTGCAAAGTATTTTTACCTTCCTTTCAGTTTGTCTTTCAACCATAATCTTCCACTCCTTAAAAGTTGAGAATGCTTCATATTTATGCTTCAACAAATAAGGCCAAACGTTTCTCGAATAATCATCAATAATAGTCAGCATGTAACTAGCACCACCTAGTGACTTCTTGCGAGATGGTCCCCATAAATCAGAATGCACATAATCAAGAATACCTTCAGTTGTATGAGTCGAAGTGTTGAACTTCACCCTCTTGTGCTTGCCGAAGATACAATGCTCACAAAATTTCAGTTTACCAGGTTCATATCCATCAAGAAGACCTCTTTTATTTAACTCTGCTAAACCAAGTTCACTCATATGTCCAAGACGCACATGCCAAAGGTTAGCAGCATCACAATCAGAATTCTTTGAAACAACTGAAGTAGCGTTACCTGAAACAGTAGAACCTCGAAGGTAATAAAGATCATTGGTCGAACTTAAGTCACCTTTCATCACAACAAGGGAGCCTTTGGTGACCTTCAAAACACTATCTCCACCTGAATACTTGTACCCCTTTGCATCAAGGGCACTAACAGAGATAAGATTTCTCTTCATCTTCGGAATATACCGAACATCTGTCAAAATTCTGATTGTACCATCAAACATCTTGATTCAAACGGAACCTATGCCTTCAATCTTGCATGGTGAATTATCAAAACCCAAAATGGAGCCAGCAGCAGTAGTGGAATCAAAAGTATTAAACCAATCTCTATGTGGACACATATGAAAAGTGCATGCGGTGTCAAGTACCCACTCATCATTGGTCTCAGCACATCCAGCAATAACGACAAGAGCATCATCGGAACTATCATCACGAGCAACGTTAGCAGAATTTTCACCTTGTTTGCTACCTTTCCTCTTTTCTTTATTCTGCAACTTGAAACACTCTGAGATGTCATGCCCGTCTCTCTTGCAATATCTGCAATATTTCTTGTCTCTGGATTGCGACCGTCCCCTGTAGCCGTTCTTACTTGTGCCCCTGTTTCCATTATTGGAGTTCTTCTCCTTTGTCCTGCCACGAACAGATAATCCCTCGGCTTGGGATGAACTTGAACGATCATGAGGCACCATTAGTTTCATCTTCTTCTTAGAGTTCAAAGCTTCATAAACTTCATTAAGTGTGAGAGTATCACGACTGTATAATATGGTGTCTCTAAAATTGGTATAAGAACTTGGCAGTGAACAAAGTAATATTAAAGCAGTATCTTCCTCTTCATACTTAACCTCCATTGCAGCTAGATCAGATATGGTCTCTTTAAATTCTGAAATATGATTCAAAACATTACCTCCCTCGGGTAACCTGTGCAGGAATAATTTTTGCTTCAGATGAATCTTGCTGATGGGATCTTTAGTCATGCAAATCCCTTCCAGCTTTAACCATAGAGCGGCGGCAGTTTTCTCGCTCAAAACTTCCTGCAAAATATTATTATGCAAATGGAGTTGAATTTGTGACAAAGCCTTGCAATCAATTCATTTCTCCTCATCAGTCCAGTCCTGAATTCTATTCTTCCCAAAACTATCCAGTGCTACGTCATAGTCGGACTGTGCCAACAACGCCCGCATCTTGACTGGCCATAGGGTAAACCTTGTGTCACGGTCCAGTAGCGGAAGATCGTACTTCATGGATGCCATGAGTCTATAAATCTGTGTACACAAAGTAGTACAAGCCCGATAGAGAAATTCTTGATAGAATTAATATACGGATCAAAGAACTAGTAGTAATAGATAGCACCTGGTAAGCGTCGGGTGTGGACTAAGCGGTAAAAAAAAAATCCAAACAGTAGCAATTAGGCACCAAAGTTTGCTGTAGCTTGACGTGATGGCGTACTAGTTGAAGTGCTAGTACACTAGTACTGCCAGCCCTTGGTCTTCGCGTGTGGACGTGGCGGCTGGTCAGAACGCTCGCCGCTGAAAAGAATCTGGGGGACTTTGTCCACGCGGCTGCTGCTTTTCTTCTGTCGCCTTGAGACTCGGGAGCAGCGGCGGCCAGATTAAATCATACAACACGTCGGCTCGGTGCAGCGGATTCGTCTCGATCTCGGTGTAGAGGAAAAATCAGTATCCGATCTTGATCTGGACATGGATGATGAGCCGCCCGGACTCGACGGATTGCACGGCGCGGTGACAGTGCGGAACCCTAATCCTCTCGATCTCAAATCCCGTATCTGAACCTCAGCTCTGTATACCACTTGTTAGATAATAACGAGAATAAACGAGACACGAGAGACACGGATTTTTACGTGGAAATCCTTGCGGGAGAAAACCACGGACGCACGAAGGCGCAATCACTATGATGGAGGAGTATTACAAGCACGAGACGACAGACCGTCTTAGGTGCGACTACATGGGGTATATATGAGGGGCAACACATAGGAATCCTTATAGGACAAATAAACGAGTTGTACTCGTACGCGTCGGTACCAACGCAAAGGCCCACACCGTATGTACTATGTCTAGTCCAATACGGTACTAGAATTTAGATCATAATTTAACATTCTTCATGCTTGCTTCATGAACTTTGGGGTTAGTTAAATGTCATCCGTAATAGGGCGGCTATTACGGCGGCTTTCGGATTGATGAAAAAGTATGACAAGGGACTAGATAGCTCAAGATTGAGATTTGCTCTTCCGATGATGGAGAGATATTCTTTGGGCCCGCTTGGTGTTATGGTATCCATCTTTGTCTGGCCAGACAGAGCGTGATTTGATCACGGGGATGCTGGAACGTGGGAACAAGAAAAGAGAACCAAACCAGTAACGAGAACACTGGCACAGTGAACAAGATGTTGATTCACGAAGATGCCATTAAATCTCACCTCGGGTATTTGTAACATATCACGAAGCAACACGAATAACATTCGGCAATGAGCATCAATGTGGAATTCAACCTCTTGACCATGCAGACATGAGATGTTGGTCTCTCTCCCCTTGAATTCCAAGTGCCAGATGCATGGACATCGAAACACCATATATAATTCGGGATGAATGTCCGTATCAGTGTCATGGAGAGATTTGATATTTGATATTGGAGCCAATGCATTTTAGGGTCTTTGAATGTGCCATCGAAACAGATCCTAAGATATACTCCCTCCGTTCCAAAATAGATGACCCAACCTTGTACTAAAATTAGTACAAAATTGAGTCATCTATTTTGGAACGGAGGGAGTAGCAGACAAATTACGACTTTTAGGCTCATGAACTTCCAAACATCAAAATTTGGGTTGAATGTCAGTATCATTGTCCTGGAGAGATTTGATATTGGAGTGAATTCAATTCAGAGTCTTTGAATGTCTCATCGAAACAAAGGCTAAGATATACCTAATGGATTAGTTTTAGGCTTTGAAAGGTGCTTCCAATTTGTAATTATTATAAGATAAGATAGATGAGTACTATAATTGAAAGGAAGTAAAAACAATACAAGCACCAAACAGAAAGAAAGACTGACCATAGTGCACCAAACCACGCAAACAAAACAAGACAAACACCGATGGAGAAGCTAGGCAGCAAACTCACGTACTGGCATCTTCAGTTTTTTTTTGGCAAAAACTGTAGATAAGCATACAGTAGGTTATATAATACTCCATTTCCATTACCTGCCCTGACAAATCAAATTAGGTATCGATACCAGCCGGACACCTAGCCTAAAGTACTCCCTCCGTTCCGAATTACTTGTCTTAGATTTGTCTAGATACGAATGTATCTACCACTAAAATGAGTCTAGATACACCCGTATCTAGACAAATCCAAGACAAGTAATTTAGAACGGAGGGAGTAGTTAATAGAAAGTCACACGTACGCCACCTATGAATTAATCACACTTTTCTATATAAGCATCTAAAGAACTCTATCAACGATCCGCACACAACCAGACCCCTCATTTCATTTCCTTACTAGTTGCACTTGAGATCTTGGAGATGGACATCTCTTTTGCTCGATGGCTAGTACACTGGGTATATAGATGGATTAACCCTTTCTGCAACGGGGTTCTTCCTCCGGGCTCCATGGGGTTCCCCATTATTGGTGAGACCTTGGCCTTCCTCAAGGCAAGCCCTTCTTTGGACATCCCAGACTACTTCAAACTAAGGATGAAGAGGTATACAGTATACTGTGTAGTGTCACTTTTTATTTTTTGCAAATAAACACACGTACTGATTCTACGTACCATCCATACGTACGTACCACATGTATGTTTGGGCAGGTATGGTCCGGTTTTCAAGACGAGCTTGCTGGGGCAGCCAGCGGTGATCTCCACCGACGCGGAGGCCAACCAATTTATCCTTCAGCAGGAAGGCACCATGTTCCGTCTTGGGTACCCTCGGGCACTCACCAAGATATTCGGCGAGAAGAGCATCGAGGCCTTCCATGGCACCATCCACAAGTTCATCCGTAGATGCGCCTACCTGTTGTTCGGCCTCCAGACCCTCAAGGAGACGCTCCTCCCTGAGATGGAGGCCGCCGTGAGGGAGCGCCTCGCCGCGTGGGCCGCCATGCCCAGCGTCGACGTTCGTGGCGGTGCGCCCGATGTAAGTGCCTTGCCTGCTTGCTCCATCCCGTTCCTGCAATGTTCATTTCAGTGTATGTATACCAATATGCAAGTGCTAGCTAGCTATATATGATCATCGATGTTTCAGATTATGTTCGAGCTGGTGACTAGGAAATGCCTGGGTTTCGATCCGACAAAGTCCAGGGAGCTGAGGAGCAAGTTCGACGCCCTTTTCTCAGGGCTCTTCTCCTTCCCGATATATTTCCCTGGAACACCATTTTACCGATGCATGCAGGTACATAAACTACTCGCTAAGTACAGTAATAATTAACTTTCTTTTTGGTTTTCCTTCAATCAAGACTCAAGAGCTGGCGACATAATCCCCTTAATTACGGTGCGCCGTGCAGGCAAGGAAAAATATTCACAAGACACTGCGGGATACATTGGCAGAGAGGTTAAGTGCACCAGGGAAGAAACATGGCGACCTCCTCGACATAATTGGCGAGGAGCTGCAGGGTGCAGAGCCATCAATAAGTGAGGATTTTGCTATTGATATGCTCTCCACCTTGTTGTTCGCCAGCGTCTTCACGCTGTCAGGAACCATCGCTGTAGCGTTCAAGTCACTCCATGACAACCCGGACGTTATCCACGCGCTCCAGGTTGGTTGGTTGGATGGTCTTTCTCTCCTATGTACTCCCTCCGTTCTAAATTACTTGTCTTGGATTTGTCTAGATACGGATGTATCTAGACTCATTTTAGTGCTAGATACATCTGTATCTAGACAAATCTAAGACAAGTAATTCGGAACGGAGGGAGTAGTATATGTATTGCCCCGTCTGTATTCTCAGAAGTGTAATTTTTTAGCATACGAAATATATTTTATTAGTCAAATTTATGATCAAAATTATTTAATGTAAGATATATAAGGTAATTAATAAACCCAGATGGAGGAAATACTGTATATAGGTAGTAATACTGTTCTAGTCATCTCCATGGTATACGGATGGCATATGTAATAAAATGACGGGAGTAGAAAGATCCTGACAGCTGCATGCAAAACAATTAATAACATCCTAAAAATTAAACTTGCACTTTACACAGAAGGAGAACCGAGCTATGCTCAATGGTCGAAAGGGTGGGTGCTCCGGGCTCACATGGGAGGAGTACAAGTCATTGACATTCACTAATCAGGTGCATGCTTTTTAAAAACATTGATTACAACTGGGTGTATTCATATTTGTTGTTGTAGCTTTGTAAATTTGACAAAAGTTTCTGTTTGACTTTTAATGAAGGTGACCAATGAGATCAGTCGAATAAGCAATGCCGTACTCGTAGTATTTAGAAAAGCTCTTACAGATGCACAAGTCAATGGTAAACACTCAGAAACATTACAATATACTACTCCCTCCGTTACATAATTCATGGTTTTAGTTCAAATTTAAACCGCGACAAGAATTATACAACGGAGGGAGTAGTAATTTATTCCATTGGCTAACAAACCAGTAGAGTTCTATATACCATTAACTTCCAAGGTGGTTGTTGCTTAATGTATGTGTTGATTCCCTCTTCCTGCAGGCTATACAATTCCTGCTGGATGGCTGGTCATAGTCAACCCCATGGCAGTTCATCTGAACGGAGAATTGTTCGAAGATCCCCTCAAATTTAACCCATGGAGGTGGATGGTTAGTTAAGAATTAATTCTTTCGATTCTAGTCCCTGTTTTCTATCGAGTTTAATTAAGAAATTCGGCTGGCACCAATGCTGGGTTAAATAAATTGGAAAAATCTAAAAACATAGGATGAGTCAAAGCGCAGCGCAATGCTGAAGAATTTCATGCCATTCGGAGCAGGCATCAGGGTTTGTCCCGCCGCAGAGTTTGTCAAGCTGCTCGTAACACTTACCCTCCATGTCTTGGTGACCGAGTATAGGTGAGTGCCTTTCACACCCCAAAGCATGCATGTTGCTTGCTTTCATCAGATTTTTTATGCATGGATGGGATTTGCAATATTCAATTTTAACTTCATAAACAGATGGGAAGAGATGAAACAGACATATGTATTCAGAAGTGGAGATGTTATGTTCCCGCAGGGCTACCACATTCGACTTCAACCCCAAGACGATCAACTGATGCATAGATATGCCAACAGGAAACTAAGCCAATGAGACTTCTCAGTTCAACACACTATCTAAATGTCATGGTTATGAACCCGAATGTTTCTATGGACTACTAAGCATTATAGCCCTGTTATTTGAGGCTTTCATGTGAACTGGATTTTGTATTACTATTTTCACATCTATTTGGACGTTGTTACCAATCGTCATTCTGTTTACCATTGAATAAAAGTGCCATCATATATCTTGACTATGAATCTGGTATTTAAGTGAGTTTATCCGGTTATTTTTCTTCCATGGTGTGGATTTGTATTCAGCTGAACTGCCATTGATACGACAAGAAGTAAATAAAATCTCCCATGTTCAACAAATATAATCATTCGAGCCTATTTATCACCGCATTAGCTTTGATGTGTCATTCGAATGTTGAAATAAATTGTAGCCAAACTCCAAAAGTATATATTGGAAAAAGCTTGAAACACGCTCAACTTGTGCTCTTTGACCAGAGTACATTAGAGTAATCTGGTTTGCTATGATAAGAGCATCTCTAGGAGATCCCTTAAACTGCGAAACTGAAAACTGTGAAAACACAGTTTTTAGTTCACGGAAAATGCGTTTTAAGGGTCGGTTTTAGCTGCGGCCGAACATACCCCTCAAACTTAAACTGTAAAACCGAATATTCACTTATATTTTTTTCCCCACTTCTTCTTCTTCCTCTGGCCCTTGTCCATGATCAGCTAGCTTGCTCCTACGAAACCGGCCAACAACGCATGGAGCGGCCAAATACGAAGCCGCTGCCGGCCAAATACAGAGCGCATGAAGCGGCCAATCTAGGAGCTAGCTAGCTCCTACGTCGGGGTAGCCAGAGCTAGCTCCTCCGTCGCCGTAGCGAGAGATGCGGCCGGGGCGGACGGCCAGGGTGGGCCGGCGGCAGCCGGGGTGCCAGGGCGGCGCGGACAGGCTGCCGGCGTCCATGGACGGGCGGGGCGGCGTCTGGCGCGGTGTGGACGGCGGACGCGGATGTTTCCGTGGTAGTTAGGCTCCCGCCAACTACTTTTTCCCGATACGGGCACCATAGAAGCGGGCGCGAAAACTGAGTATTTGTGGATCGGGAGGAGTTTTTTACCGCACCCCTTAAAAAGTTTAAAGGTCAAAGGTGTATAAGGGGTCTGTTGGGGCTACTTTTTCCGTCCAAAGCTGAAAACTGGCGGTTATTTTACAGTTCGGTGGGATATAAGGGGTCTACTAGAGATTCTCTAATGCTTTTCCTGAGAGCCTAAACTTCAGTAGGTCATTGCCTCTTGATCAAGCTAATCTACCTTGAAATTCTTTCAAAGGGTGTATCACCCATCGACCATGCTATATCTCACCATCATCATCAGTTTTTTTTGTTGCATGCCCTCCCTTGAAGTGTGACCCTCTGCCATCTTGTGACCATGTCATGACTTTCCATAGAACCTTGAGATGATGTGTTTAGCAACATTTTTTTTGATTATTGAAGATCACTAAAACAACAACGTTCATTTGTCATTCGAGAAGGTTCTTTAGATCTCCTGAGGACCAAGATATTTTGTTGTGGAATATACCAAAGAAAGTGCTTCATGCCAAAGTGAGAAGCTTCTAGAGCATAGAAAGAGTATTTCATGAGCAACAAAGATATTTGAGAAGAAGGTTCTTAAACTTGATGGATAATTATTGTCAAAATATTTAGGAAGACTTCTAGAATTATGGAAAGCTCTAGAGTTAGATACTTAGGCGTAGTAAGAAAATATCTAGGCCTTAGATAATAGTGAAGACAAGTCTAGGCTAGAGGTATTTCTTGTTATAGGGTTGGACATTTGCCACTTGGTACTAATCCATCGGTGTGAGAAGACGTGCAAGGAAGGTGGCCCTCCCCTCCTCCATGGAAGCAGTAATAGTTGAAATGCATTCTATGCATAGTTTAAACTTTTGCAAACATTGTTCAAATGGGGCTTGTCATGTATCATTGGAAATTATGGACATGGTGATCATAATCAACGTTGAACTTTTTCATTAAATTCCATGGTCTAAGAGCAGTTTCACAGACCATGTTTGTTTCGCCAAAAAACATGAATCGTATTTTCGAGCTCATTCTTTAATCGGTTCAACGAAACAAGATAAATGATATGGCATTGAAAGCTGTTGCAGATGTGCTCATTTTTAATACAGAAATATTTCTCAATTTCCCTAGGACTCAAGAGAATTTTTAAAAATGATGAATTTTTAGTGCTCAATATGTCCAATTTATAGGCAAGGGCATGGCGAATTTTTTCAGCAATTTTAGAATGCAATTATTTATTAACTTGTTAGATATTGCCAGCATCACAGATGGCACAAAATATCATGGTGTGAGATAGGAGGGAAATAAGTGGTATGCGGATATTACCAATGATTGTATGACGCACCACCTCGGCCATTGGAACACTCTCGAGCTCGCGGCGTGCACATATGATGCCAAGGGCGGCCGAGCTCTTTAAGTCTGAGGCATGGCTTAACTTCCCTGAGGAACGAGGGTACGCGTAGTTCCTCGTGCCGAACAAAATGAGGATATGCTCCAAGTCTCAGTATAAGGAGCACCTCTAGGTTGATATGTAGTTCTTCAACCCCCGAAGTGAGGCGTCTTCTATGGATCCTCAAGTCGTGAAGCAGAACAAGATGATGTTCATGATCTACGAAGCCAGAAAGAAGACGAATGAGTATCCCATAGACTGGGCAGAGAGTGAGGAGGATGAGCCAGCCACTCGTCAGGCTCGAGGGGGTAGGTCTACTAGGGACAACCACCGGACAGCTCTCCAGCGTGGGGGGTGACGACTCTGACTAGGTGGACTACGAGAGTGTGACTGCTAGATGGAGAGTGCTAGTTGTCGTAGCTAGTTAAATTAAAGTGTTTAAACTATCTAATAAACATGGCTATATGTGTTTTATGTTTGAACTATATGCATGACTGCAGCACCCTATATATATGTTTGAACTATATATATGTATGTATGTATGTATGTATGTATATAAATATATATATATATATATATATATATATATATATATATATATATATATATATATATATATTTGGAAGTCCAACCTCCATGGGATAAATAACGTTGCTTTCGCGTCGCTCTGTTGGGCGGCTGACCTAGCCGCCGCCAGCGGGAGCCCTTCCTCCTCTTGATCTTCCCGCGCTGCCACCAGAGGATGCTGGGGGGCGAAGTCCGCATGGCAGATGGGGCCGGCGGAGGCCTTCTTTGTTCGACGGCGGTAGTGGGGCAGGCGGCTGCAGCTGTCCGGATCTAATGCGGAGCGAGTTAGGCCTCGTCGGGTGGCGGTGTACTATGTCCTAGGGTCGTACGTGGGAACAACGCGGCGGCAGGTCTGGCCGGGCCTGGGCGGAGCTTTGTCCTTATGGGGCCTTTGGCAGGGTGGTGACGTGCTTCGCGACCGGCCGATCGGATCCACCTGGATTTGATGTGGACGGCGGTTGGGGTGTGGGCAACAACATTTTCTCCTGCTGGCCGGCGTGGTCTGCTGGTGGCGCAACGGCGGAACCCGGGGCATCGGGCCCGGGCGGCGGGTCTGGTGGTAGCCACCTTGTCGACACGAGGGGTCGAGCGCGACTAATCGGGGCAACGCGCTAGGTACTTGGACTCTAGTGCCCAGATCTGGTGATCGCGGAGGCGGTTGCCGTGCATATGGGCGACGCCAGCGACTGGCACGGTGGTGGGCGTTCCCTATAGCACCCAGAATCGGGGTGGCGGCCCCTCTTCTTCCATGGCAGTGGACTCCGTGGTCGTGCGGGTGACTCAGAGGTTTGATCTCGAGGTGGTGGTGACCTTTCTGAGGTTGGCGGCGGCATGTGATTGTTGGGGAACGTAGTAATTTCAAAAAATTTCCTACGCACACGCAAGATCATGGTGATGCATAGCAATGAGAGGGGAGAGTGTTGTCTACGTACCCTCGTAGACCGAAGCGGAAGCGTTGACGCAACGTAGAGGAAGTAGTCGTACGTCCTCCCGGTCCAACCGATCCAAGCACCGTTACTCCGGCACCTCCGAGTTCTTCACACACGTACAGCTCGATGACGCACCCCCAATCTCCGATCCAGCAGAGGCGCAGGGGGAGAGTTCCGTCAGCACGACGGCGTGGTGACGATCTTGATGTTCTCCTGTCGTAGGGCTTCGCCTAAGCACCGCTACAATATGACCAAGGTGTAATATCGTGGAGGGGGGCACCGCACACGGCTAAGGAACGATCTCAATGATCAACTTGTGTGTCTAGGGTGCCCCCTACCCCCGTATATAAAGGAGGGAGGGAGGAGGTGGCCGGCCCAAGGGGGGGCGCGCCATAGGGGGGAGAAACCTACTCCAAGTAGGTTTCCCCTCCTTTTCCTAATCCAAGTTGGAGGGGGAAGGAAGGAGTAGTAGTAGTAGGAAGGAAGAGGGGGAAGGAGAGAAGGAAAGGGGGGGCCGGCCCCCCTCCCAATTCGGATTGGGCTTGGGGGGGCGCGCCCCCCTCCCTTGCTCCTTCTCCCTCCCTTCCAATAGGGCCCAATAAGGCCCATATACTTACCGGGGGGGTCCGGTAACCTCCCGGAGCTCCGGTATATTCCCAAACTCTCCCAGAACCTTTCCGGCGTCCAAATATATCCATCCAATATATCAATCTTTATGTCTCGACCATTTCGAGACTGCTCGTCATGTCCGTGATCACATCCGGGACTCCGAACAAACTTCGGTACATCAAAATACATAAACTCATAATATAACTGTCATCGAAACCTTAAGCGTGCGGACCCTACGGTTCGAGAACAATGTAGACATGACCGAGACACGTTTCTGGTCAATAACCAATAGCGGGACCTGGATGCCCATATTGGTTCCTACATATTCTACGAAGATCTTTATCGGTCAAACCGCACAACAACATACGTTGTTCCCTTTGTCATCGGTATGTTACTAGCCCGAGATTTGATCGTCGGTATCCAATACCTAGTTCAATCTCGTTACCGGCAAGTCTCTTTACTCGTTCCGTAATACGTCATCTCATAACTAACTCATTAGTTACATGCTTGCAAGGATTAGGTGATGAGTATTACCGAGAGGGCCCAGAGATACCTCTCCGACAATCGGAGTGACAAATCCTAATCTCGAATTATGCCAACTCAACATGTACCTTCGGAGACATCTGTAGTACTCCTTTATAATCACCCAGTTACGTTGTGACGTTTGGTAGTACCCAAAGTGTTCCTCCGGTAAACGGGAGTTGCATAATTCTCATAGTTACAGGAACATGTATAAGTCATGAAGAAAGCAATAGCAGAATACTAAACGATCACGTGCTAAGCTAACGCGATGGGTCATGTCAATCACATCATTCTCCTAATGATGTGATCCCATTTAATCAATTGACAACACATGTCTATGGTTAGGAAACTTAACCATCTTTGATTAATGAGCTAGTCAAGTAGAGGCATACTAGTGACTATATGTTTGTCTATGTATTCACACATGTGTCATGTTTCCGGTTAATACAATTCTAGCATGAATAATAAACATTTATCATGATATGAGGAAATAAATAATAACTTTATTATTGCCTCTAGGGCATATTTCCTTCAGTCTCCCACTTGCACTGGAGTCAATAATCTAGATTACATAGTAATGATTCTAACACCCATGGAGTCTTGGTGCTGATCATGTTTTGCTCGTGAGAGAGGCTTAGTCAACGTGTCTGCAACATTCAAATCCGTATGTATCTTGCAAATTTCTATGTCTCCCAGTTGGACTTGGTCCCGAATGGAATTGAAGCATCTCTTGATGTGCTTGGTCCTCTTGTGAAATCTGGATTCATTTGCCAAGGCAATTGCACCAGTATTGTCACAGAAGATCTTCATTGGTCCCGATGCACTAGGTATGACACCTAGATCGGAAATGAACTCCTTCATCCAGACTCCTTCATTTGCTGCTTCAGAAGCAGCTATATACTCCGCTTCACATGTAGATCCCGCCACGACGCTTTGTTTAGAACTGCACCAACTTACAGCTCCACCGTTTAATATAAACACGTATCCGGTTTGCGATTTAGAATCGTCCGGATCAGTGTCAAAGCTTGCATCGACGTAACCATTTACGACTAGCTCTTTGTCACCTCCATATACGAGAAACATATCCTTAGTCCTTTTCAGGTATTTCAGGATGTTTTTGACCGCTGTCCAGTGATCCACTCCTGGATTACTTTGGTACCTTCCTGCCAAGCTTATTGCTAAGCATACGTCAGGTCTGGTACACAGCATTGCATACATGATAGAGCCTATGGCTGAAGCATAGGGAACACCTTTCATTTTCTCTCTATCTTCTGCTATGGTCGGGCATTGAGTTTGACTCAATTTCACACCTTGTAGCACAGGCAAGAATCCTTTCTTTGCCTGATCCATTTTGAACTTTTTCAAAATTTTGTCAAGGTATGTGCTTTGTAAAAGTCCTATTAAGCGTCTTGATCTATCTCTATAGATCTTGATGCCCAATATGTAAGCAACTTCACCGAGGTCTTTCATTGAAAAACTTTTATTCAAGTATCCCTTTATGCTATCCAGAAATTCTATATCATTTCCAATTAATAATATGTCATCAACATATAAAACTAGAAATGCTACGGAGCTCCCACTCACTTTCTTGTAAATACAGGCTTCTCCAAAAGTCTGTAAAAAACCATATGCTTTGATCACACTGTCAAAGCGTTTATTCCAACTCCGAGATGCTTGCACCAGTCCATAAATGGAACACTGGAGCTTGCAAACTTTGTCAGCACCTTTTGGATCAACAAAACCTTCCGGCTGCATCATATACAACTCTTCTTCTAGAAATCCATTCAAGAATGCAGTCTTGACATCCATCTGCCAAATTTCATAATCATGAAATGCAGCAATAGCCAACATGATTCGGACAGACTTAAGCATCGCTACGGGTTAGAAAGTCTCATCGTAGTCAACCCCTTGAACTTGTCGAAAACCTTTCGCAACAAGTCGAGCTTTGTAGACAGTAACATTACCATCAGCGTCAGTCTTCTTATTAAAGATCCATTTATTCTCAATGGCTTGCCGATCATCGGGCAAGTCAACCAAAGTCCATACTTTGTTTTCATACATGGATCCCATCTCAGATTTCATGGCCTCTAGCCATTTTGCGGAATCTGGGCTCATCATCGCTTCCTCATAGTTCGTAGGTTCATCATGGTCAAGTAACATGACTTCCAGAATAGGATTACCGTACCACTCTGGTGCGGATCTTACTCTGGTAGACCTACGAGGTTTAGCAGAAACTTGATCTGAAGTTTCATGATCAATATCATTAGCTTCCTCACTAATTGGTGCAGTTGTCACAGGAACCGGTTCTTGTGATGAACTACCTTCCAATTAGGGAGTAGATACAGTTATCTCATCAAGTTCTACTTTCCTCCCACTCACTTCTTTCGAGAGAAACTCCTTCTCTAGAAAGGATCCGAATTTAGCAACGAAAATCTTGCCCTCAGATCTATGATAGAAGGTGTACCCAATAGTCTCCTTTGGGTATCCTATGAAGAGACATTTCTCCGATTTGGGTTCGAGCTTATCTGGTTGAAGTTTCTTCACATAAGCATCGCAGCCCCAAACTTTAAGAAACGAAAACTTTGGTTTCTTGCCAAACCACAGTTCATAAGGCGTCGTCTCAACGGATTTTGATGGTGCCCTATTTAACGTGAATGCGGCCGTCTCTAAAGCATAACCCCAAAACGATAGCGGTAAATCGGTAAGAGACATCATAGATCGTACCATATCAAGTAAAGTACGATTACGACGTTCGGACACACCATTTCGTTGTGGTGTTCCAGGTGGCGTGAGTTGCGAAACTATTCCGCATTGTTTCAAATGTAAACCAAAATCGTAACTCAAATATTCTCCTCCACGATCAGATCGTAGAAATTTTATTTTCTTGTTACGATGATTTTCTACTTCACTCTGAAATTCTTTGAACTTTTCAAATGTTTCAGATTTGTGCTTCATTAAGTAGATATACCCATATCTGCTCAAATCATCTGTGAAGGTGAGAAAATAACGATATCCGCCATGAGCCTCAACATTCATCGGGCCACATACATCTGTATGTATGATTTCCAACAAATCTGTTGCTCTCACCATAGATCCGGAGAACGGTGTTTTAGTCATCTTGCCCATGAGGCACGGTTCGCAAGTACCAAGTGATTCATAATCAAGTGATTCCAGAAGTCCATCAGTATGGAGTTTCTTCATGCGTTTTACACCGATATGACCTAAACGGCAGTGCCACAAATAAGTTGCACTATCATTATCAACTCTGCTTCTTTTGGCTTCAATATTATGAATATGTGTATCACTACTATCGAGATTCAATAAAAATAGACCACTCTTCAAGGGTGCATGACCATAAAAGATATTACTCATATAAATAGAACAACCATTATTCTCTGATTTAAATGAATAACCGTCTCGCATCAAACAAGATCCAGATATAATGTTCATGCTCAACGCAGGCACCAAATAACAATTATTCAGGTCTAAAACTAATCCCGATGGTAGATGTAGAGGTAGCGTGCCGACCGCGATCACATCGACTTTGGAACCATTTCCCACGCGCATCGTCACCTCGTCCTTAGCTAATCTTCGCTTAATCCGTAGTCCCTGTTTCGAGTTGCAAATATTAGCAACAGAACCAGTATCAAATACCCAGGTGCTACTGCGAGCATTAGTAAGGTACACATCAATAACATGTATATCACATATACCTTTGTTTACTTTGCCATCCTTCTTGTCCGCCAAATACTTGGGGCAGTTCCGCTTCCACTGTCCAGTCTGCTTGCAATAGAAGCACTCAGTTTCAGGCTTAGGTCCAGACTTGGGTTTCTTCTCTTGAGCAGCAACTTGCTTGCTGTTCTTTTTGAAGTTCCCCTTCTTCTTCCCTTTGCCCTTCTTCTTCCCTTTGCCCTTCTTCTTGAAACTAGTGGTCTTGTTGACCATCAACACTTGATGCTCCTTCTTGATTTCTACCTCCGCGGCTTTCAGCATTGCGAAGAGCTCGGGAATAGTCTTGTTCATCCCTTGCATATTATAGTTCATCAGGAAGCTCTTGTAGCTTGGTGGCAGTGATTGGAGAATTTTGTCAATGACGCTATCATCCGGAAGATTAACTCCCAGTTGAATCAAGTGATTATTATACCCAGACACTTTGAGTATATGCTCACTGACAGAACTGTTCTCCTCCATCTTGCAGCTGTAGAACTTATTGGAGACTTCATATCTCTCAATCCGGGCATTTGCTTGAAATATTAACTTCAACTCCTGGAACATCTCATATGCTCCATGACGTTCAAAACGTTGTTGAAGACCCGGTTCTAAGCCGTAAAGCATGGCACACTGAACTATAGAGTAGTCATCAGCTTTGCTCTACCAGACGTTCTTAACGTCGTCAGTTGCATCAGCAGCAGGCCTGGCACCCAGCGGTGCTTCCAGGACGTAACTCTTCTGTGCAGCAATGAGAATAATCCTCAGGTTACGGACCCAGTCCGTGTAATTGCTACCATCATCTTTCAACTTTGCTTTCTCAAGGAACGCATTAAAATTCAACGGAACAACAGCACGAGCCATCTATCTACAAACAAACAAAGACAAGCAAAATACTATCAGGTACTAAGTTCATGATAAATTTAAGTTCAATTAATCATATTACTTAAGAACTCCCACTTAGACAGACATCTCTCTAGTCATCTAAGTGATCACGTGATCCAAATCAACTAAACCATGTCCGATCATCACGTGAGATGGAGTAGTTTCAATGGTGAACATCTCTATGTTGATCATATCTACTATATGATTCCGACCTTTCGGTCTCCGTGTTCCGAGGCCATATATGTATATGCTAGGCTCGTCAAGTATAACCTGAGTATTCCGCGTGTGCAACTGTTTTGCACCCGTTGTATTTGAACGTAGAGCCTATCACACCTGATCATCACGTGGTGTCTCAGCACGAAGAACTTTCGCAATGGTGCATACTCAGGGAGAACACTTCTTGATAATTAGTGAGAGATCATCTTAAAATGCTACCGTCAATCAAAGCAAGATAAGATGCATAAAGAATAAACATCACATGCAATCAATATAAGTGATATGATATGGCCATCATCATCCTGTGCTTGTGATCTCCATCTCCGAAGCACCGTCGTGATCACCATCGTCATCGGCGCGACACCTTGATCTCCATCGTAGCATCGTTGTCGTTTACGCCATCTATTGCTTCTACGACTATCGCTACCGCTTAGTGATAAAGTAAAGCAATTACAGGGCGTTTGCATTTCATACAATAAAGCGACAACCATATGGCTCCAGCCAGTTGCCGATAACTTCGGTTACAAAACATGATCATCTCATACAATAAAATATAGCATCACGTCTTGACCATATCACATCACAACATGCCCTGCAAAAACAAGTTAGACGTCCTCTACTTTGTTGTTGCAAATTTTACGTGGCTGCTACGGGCTTAGCAAGAACCGTTCTTACCTACGCATCAAAACCACAATGATAGTTTGTCAAATAGACTCCGTTTTAACCTTCACAAGGACCGGGCATAGCCATACTCGGTTCAACTAAAGTGAGAGAGACAAACACCCGCCAGCCACCTTTAAGCACGAATGCTCGTAACGGTGAAACCAGTCTCGCGTAAGCGTACGCGTAATGTCGGTCCGGGCCGCTTCATCTCATAATACCGCTGAACCAAAGTATGACATGCTGGTAGGCAGTATGACTTATATCGTCCACAACTCACTTGTGTTCTACTCGTGCATATAACATCAACGCATAAAACCTAGGCTCTGATACCACTGTTGGGGAACGTAGTAATTTCAAAAAAATTCCTACGCACACGCAAGATCATGGAGATGCATAGCAACGAGAGGGGAGAGTGTTGTCTACGTACCCTCGTAGACCGAAGCGGAAGCGTTGACGCAACATAGAGGAAGTAGTCGTTCGTCCTCCCGGTCCAACCAATCCAAGCACCGTTACTCCGGCACCTCCGAGTTCTTGACACACGTACAGCTCGATGACGCACCCCTGATCTCCGATCCAGCAGAGGTGCAGGGGGAGAGTTCCGTCAGCACGATGGCGTGGTGACGATCTTGATGTTCTCCTGTCGTAGGGCTTCGCCTAAGCACCGCTACAATATGACCAAGGTGCAATATCGTGGAGGGGGGCACCGCACACGGCTAAGGAACGATCTCAATGATCAACTTGTGTGTCTAGGGTGCCCCCCTACCCCCGTATATAAAGGAGGGAGGGAGGAGGTGGCCGGCCCAAGGGGGTGCGCGCCATAGGGGGGAGAAACCTACTCCAAGTAGGTTTCCCCTCCTTTTCCTAATCCAAGTTGGAGGGAGAAGGAAGGAGTAGTAGTAGTAGGAAGGAAGAGGGGGAAGGAGAGAAGGAAAGGGGGGGCCGGCCCCCTCCCAATTCGGATTGGGCTTGGGGGGGCGCGCCCCCCTCCCTTGCTCCTTCTCCCTCCCTTCCAATAGGGCCCAATAAGGCCCATATACTTACCGGGGTGTTCCGGTAACCTCCCGGAGCTCCGGTATATTCCCAAACTCTCCCGGAACCTTTCCAGCGTCCAAATATATCCGTCCAATATATCAATCTTTATGTATCGACCATTTCGAGACTCCTCGTCATGTCCGTGATCACATCCGGGACTCCGAACAAACTTCGGTACATCAAAATACATAAACTCATAATATAACTGTCATCGAAACCTTAAGCGTGCGGACCCTACGGTTCGAGAACAATGTAGACATGACCGAGACACGTTTCTGGTCAATAACCAATAGCGGGACCTGGATGCCCATATTGGTTCCTACATATTCTACGAAGATCTTTATCGGTCAAACCGCACAACAACATACGTTGTTCCCTTTGTCATCGGTATGTTACTAGCCCGAGATTTGATCGTCAGTATCCAATACCTAGTTCAATCTCGTTACCGGCAAGTCTCTTTACTCGTTCTGTAATATGTCATCTCATAACTAACTCATTAGTTACATGCTTGCAAAGCTTAGGTGATGAGTATTACCGAGAGGGCCCAGAGATACCTCTCCGACAATCGGAGTGACAAATCCTAATCTCGAATTATGCCAACTCAACATGTACCTTGGGAGACACCTGTAGTACTCCTTTATAATCACCCAGTTACGTTGTGACGTTTGGTAGTACCCAAAGTGTTCCTCCGGTAAACGGGAGTTGCATAATTCTCGTAGTTACAGGAACATGTATAAGTCATGAAGAAAGCAATAGCAGAATACTAAACGATCAAGTGCTAAGCTAACGGGATGGGTCATGTCAATCACATCATTCTCCTAATGATGTGATCCCATTTAATCAAATGACAACACATGTCTATGGTTAGGAAACTTAACCATCTTTGATTAATGAGCTAGTCAAGTAGAGGCATACTAGTGACTATATGTTTGTCTATGTATTCACACATGTATCATGTTTCCGGTTAATACAATTCTAGCATGAATAATAAACATTTATCATGATATGAGGAAATAAATAATAACTTTATTATTGCCTCTAGGGCATATTTCCTTCAGTGATGTCCCCTCCATCAACATGTTAGGTTCGATGTGGCTCGGCAAGTGACACATGCGTCTCTTTCGGAGAAGTCAAGCAATGTTTGTCGCCGACAGGTGAAGCCAGTGGCAAATGCGCCGCCGGCAGATGCTACACAGGACGTTTCATGTGGAGGCGTCATGTCCTGCCTGCTACCAACAGGTGATGCATGGTGACTCTGATGGAGGTGTCATGTTTAGTATGTCGCTGCTGGATCGAAGATGGTGCGACTGTGACGGGCAGAAGGCGGTATGGGACGTCTTTGTCTTCCAGTGCCTTCTCCAGAAGTATCCGGTTATCTAGGCATTGGTAGCCGGATAAGGGATGATGGTATAGACGGCTTCAACGATCAGTTTATGCACGCTGATGGAAACACAAGATCTCTTATCAGGCTATGATGCGCACCTACCGTGCTGAAGGTGGTGGATGAAGTTTAGCTTCGGGGATGAGAATCCAGAGTTCAACCTTGTGTTGGACTCGCCATCATCGGGGCGCAGGTGCGGCGATTCCTTCTTGAAGGTGTAGCCTAGGGGTTGTGTATTTTTCATGTTGATGTCGGTTTGTAACACATCGTTAGTCGCTATCTGGTGGAGTTACTACCGGGAGGCATGCGGCCTTCGGTTTCCTTTTCGCTTTATTTCCGGGTCGATATTGTTCAGCTGCTGGATTTACTTTTCTTAATAATATATGGTTGTATGCATCGCCTTGATGTAGAAACCGAGGTGTCCTCCTTTCTGAAAAAAAAGGAGAAATAAGTAGTTCGTTCTCCAACCACCATGGTCGAGGTCCAACCGCTCTCGGAAGCTTGGCACCGCTGATCGGGAGATTTTACAGCTGTGTAAGCGCAGCCCTCTAAGTCTCAGCCTTATGAGCTCAGCGTGTCCAGTTGGGTCCGTGAACTTGACAGCTTCTTCTTCAGTTAACTATAAGCCCCATCTTTCTCTCTCAAAAAAAATAAAATAAACCCCATCTTCAGAAACGGATGCCCTGTCGTCGTCAGACACTTGTTCTTAAGACGCAGCCCCGGTGTGTGCATCCGACACCGTAGCACAAACACGTACGGATGGCAACCTCCCCTGTTTCCGCCTTGGACTTCATACCCGGTGCCGGTGGTGCTCTGCTGCTATGGAGGACTCGTCACGATGGACCCTATTTTGGTAAATTCTGAACATCGATGGAAAATTTTGAACATTTTGTTAAATGAAATTTTGATATTTTTAAAAAGAAAACAATAGGAGAAGAAAAAGGGCAAAAAAAACCAATGGACAACTAAATGAGCTGGGCCGTTTCGGTTGCTCGCTTGGGCCCCCCTATGCGATTCGGCGTCAATCTGCCACAATGAGCAGCTGCGGAGTGCTGTCGCACCGTGCCGTCTGAGCCTTTGCCAACTAGACACCGTTGATCTTCTCCATAGTCCAGCTTAAATATCCTTGCAGCCTATTTCTCCTCCCTCCAACCCTCGAAGTTGGCCTCTCTTTCTCACCCAAATTAGATATGGATTATTCTCCTCCTCATCCTTTTCCAAGATAGTCTCCTTGAATTAAAGATAGACAATCCTCCTCCTAGAAAGGCCCTAGCCCCTCGGTCCTCCATGAAACTCCTCCCCCAGAAGATGATCCTCGCCGACCGAATTTACAATTATTATTGGTCAAGATAATTACAAAAAATGCTATTTTTTGTTATCGTTTTAAGTAATTACTTTTGTATCGTAGCGGTACATGTATCAAAGTTAGATGTCGATGCATTGCAAACATATCGATTTCTTTGAAAGTTTATTTACATATTTTCTCTTTAATTTAATTGATTATTTGTGATTTTCAGTTCAATGAAGAGCCGGATCATCGTTTCCTCATCCATGACAATAACTTATCCAAAAAGGCATACAATATCTTTATGCATGAACCAGATGAGTTTGATCATACAAACCTAATTTGAAGATACAAATTCCCTAATAAGGTGGAAAGCTTCCGGTGGCTACTAGTTCGAGCACGGTAAAGCGCAACCACAAATATGCTAAATAAACATATCTTCACCAACGGTGACTACCTGTGACGCGAACACTCTTCCAAGCACGGTGGCCACCTCTTCCTCGGTTGCCCAAAAGCCGAGCGGATTTGGCAACAACTAGAGATCACTCCGGGCTCCCATGTCTAACTCCCTATGATGGTTTTGGCCGGAGGTGCTTCTTACAATCCTTTGGAAGTGTCAAAGTGACTACCGTATTGGTTAATAGGAACATTATTTTGGATATTACTCCTTGGGCTCATCATCAATTTAAAGAAGCGAGAGATAAGGGAGGCGTTTCCTTGTGGCGGGATCGATTAGTTGTAGTTGTTGGTACAGGCTGTACAGCCGTGGAGTTGATCACCTGCCACCGTCGTTGTAGGAGTACGTTCATTTTTAGAAAAGGAGCCCGCAACCCCGGCATCTCCTTAAAAGATGCACACAACTGTTTTATCAAATTATTATGTGACAAAGATCTGACAAAAAACATACATCAAACAATTCGAACCATTATTCTACACCTACAAACTTCACAATAGGGGATGCCATCACAATGCCTCATCATCTAGAACCGAGTTCATCACCGAGTCGCCCTCATGGCATACCGGGAGCACACGTCTGATCCAACAGACCCTTAGTATGCGTTAAATGCACATTTCAGAAGTCATCACCATCGAACAGTGGATCCATCTTCATGTCAGAGATCCACATTATCCCGGGGAAAATTTGTGTGAGATCTCACATTAGCTGAGATCAATGAGATCGATTTTTTGGAAGAGAAATCTATATGTTCAAATATTCTCAAAAACTTTGTAGACAAACATCAATGGTTGATGTTCAACCTCAAAAGGTTTTAGCTTCTAATTCGACTTACATTAATAGAAACAAAAAAGACAAAATTGAACGTGAATAGTGTCAAGTACTATTTACTCAAAGCTGTCACTATTCACATTCGAATTTGTCTTTTCTGAATCTTCGAAATACATCGAGTTTTGAGCTGAATTGTTTTGGATTTATAGACATACCCCACATAATTTCAGATTTTTTAAAAATGTTTAAATATGAATTTTTCGGGTTGATCTCACGATCTCTCGTAATGTGTGATCTCATACCAGTCTCCCCCCATTATCCTTGCCAGGCCAGCGTCGATCCCGCCAAACAGCACCACCACCCTGCACTCGTCCATCCAAACGCATCCGCCGCCAAGACCCGCCGTCGTCGACGCGGTATATCCGACGCTGATCCACCTCCTAATACCTCTAGTGGCCATTCCAAAACGATGTCCTCGGGAGGGAGAACGACATAAGTATCACCATCGTTTAATCTATGGTTTCCTCGGGGTAGCCCGAGCGAGGAGACGCGACCTGTAATGATGATGCCTTCATCAGAGTAACGACGCGATGATGCCGGCATCTCCATCTTTTGCCATGACCTAAGTCGGCTCAATTTTCACCGGCAGTCTCGCCTCCCCTTCCCCAGCGACGTGCCAGATTTCCACCTGTCCAGCCACCGCTTACCATGCTGCCACGCAGCAGCGGCTACCACCTCTCCAACACGAGGCACAGCCGACCCGACTCGGTAGGCGCCCTGAAGAATGAGGGCGCCGTGATCACAGCACCGCCATCGGGCCATCGCTGGCTGCCCTCGCAGCCATCAGCAGCCCGACCATCACCATTCCGAGGCCGCCGCAGCGGAATCCAAGCTCCGCCTCGCGCATGGCTAACGTCTAGGCCGCAGCTGCGCTCCAGGCCAGAGATCTCCCACGGAGACGAGAAGACGGGGGCCCACCGGCTGGGCTTTGCCTGCCGCCCTCGGACGACGACGGCGGACAGGAGGAGGACTGGGGGTGACGCGGACGGGAGTCCTTTCTGGTATCTCCTTCAGGTGACACCACCTTTGTACGAGTACGTGTACGTACATGACATTACATTAGGTGGTTTCAGAGACCTACACGTACAAGGAATAGGGCTATTTTCAACTCAAACCAGCTACCGATCGAGGCGTAAACAAATACTCAATTCGACCTAATTAGAATCCCCAATAAAAACAATCAGATCAATCGACGATGGGTGATATCGAGGACCCGCTTGCCGCCGCGTACGCCGACCAGCGCAGCCGGCGCAGAAACCTATGGTGGGGCAATCTGCTCTACGCCGTCATCCTCGTCGGCTCCTCGTTCCTCCTCGCCTACTTCCAAGTCTACACCCCCGGACCGGCGGTGTACCTCGCCTCGCGTGTCATCGGGTATGCCGGCATGGCCGTCTCCGCTGTGCTGGGGACTCTTCCTAGGTCATCAATGGAACGAGGTCGCTAGAGAGGAACAGAGGATCCTCGACTCGTTGATGTAAATACTCACCAAATTAGTGTTAAATACTCCCTGTAAACTTTTATAAGAGCGTTTAGAATCTGTAGTTTAATTCTCGTCACGCTACAAAACTTTTGTGGTTTCCCATTTTGCCCCTCCGCACTCACTTGATTCTGGTCTGTGGTTCCCCTCCCTAGCACTCACCCTCGCTCCCCAAATCCCTAGCACTCTCTGCTCCTCCAATGTCGCCGGCCCGCGTCGCCACGGCCCTGGATCCGCTCGCCGAGGCGGCAGGTGGCGCCGCCGGGGAGTCGCTGCTCATGGTGCAACCAGTGCGGACTCCGTCCACGTCTTGCTCAGGCAGGCGCTGCGGGCTGACGACCGCGCGGAGCTGCTGGGCTGCCTGTACAACAGAGATGGCAAGGTGCACGAGCTTCTCTAGTCTCTATGATTTCTCATCTGTGACATTACAGTTTTATCTCTCTGCCATGGCAAGCTGTGCTCATGTTCAGTGCACATGTTCAGAGTAGGATGTTCAGTGCACATTACAGAGATGGTATAGTTTCAGGATTAACATTACTGTGTGACATGTTCAGTGCACATGTTCAGAGTAGGATGCAAGGTGTAGATGTTCACTGCAAATAGCAAGGTGTACTTCTAAAAATTCAGTGCACATGTTTAGAGTAGGATGCGGTGGTATCTTGATTTGAACTGAGTGTTTCTATAGCTGACTAGTTCAGGATGTTTGTAGTACTACTCCATGATTAACTAGAGTACTCTTACTTAAATTTGCAAACTTTCTAGGAGTTGTGGTTCTGCTGCTTAACTGGAATAATACTCACATCAAACTGTTTCTCGTGTGGATCTGCTGCTCAGCCCAGCATCAAACTTGTCAAAAATCCATGTGTAGAATTTGACAGAAAACTTGTCAAAAATTCTTGTGTAGAATTTGACAGAAAACTTGTCAAAATTTTGTTTGCAAGATTAAATTTCAACTTTAGTGCTTGTTGGACTAGGACTAGGAGTATGACTTGTAGCCTAGGACTAGGAGTCTCCTACTTTCATAAACTTAATATAAATTCAGAAACTTCATATAAATTCAGAAACTTCCATAATTTCATAAACTTTCATATAAAATCCAGAAACTTCATTTAAATTTAGAAACTTCATATAAACATGGAGTACAAGCCTTTCCACACTAGTCAATGCCTCTTCACTACGAACATGGAGTACAAGCCTTTCCACACTAGTCAATGCCTTTCCACTACAAACGTGGAGTACAAGCCTTTCTACACTAGTAATTGCCTTTCGACTACAAACATGGAGTACAAGCCAAACGTGGAGTACTAGCATCTCTGCCTTTCCCGTCCAAGCACATTGGACATCTTGTTCTAGAATTTCCATGGCATTTTCATAAACTTCATGGGGAAAGTGAATTCTAGGTGGTAGGATTCCTTGCCTTTCCAATCTCTCCTTGCGCAAATGTGGAATTTTGTATGAATTTTCTCCTCCATGGTTCATCACTTCTACCATGATGGTCTGGAGTGTTAGAAATATTCTGTTGAGTTTCCCGGCATCATACTCATCAAATTCTTCCTGCACACCTTGAATCAGTTCTTTGATAGTCGTGGGTGCTCTGCAGTCGGTCAAAGACTCAAGGGATCTGAAATATCAAAGATCAAGTGCGTTTAGATCAGGAGAATTTGGAGGTTGGTTTATTATTTTAATGTCGAGACCAGTTGTAGCCACGGCTTTTGCAAACTCTGCATCACCGGGAAGAATGTGCGTTCTCGCGTTATCTTGCTGCATCAATATTGGATTAGTATCATCTGCAGGCCAAACTTCCTTTATTCCTGGAACCACTTTTTCTATCATATACCTCCTCATTACCCGTCGGTTTACGTTGACGCACTTCATTTCAATGGTCCCTCTTGCTCTATATTCACTTCTTCTAGCAGCGGAAATTTATGCATGTGTGTTACCTCGGCCCCAGTACAGCAGGTGGAACTAGCAGGTCAGGCTGCACTGCACATTATTATGCATATTAATAAAAGGCTAATAAAAACAAACACTATTTTTTGCAGGTAAAAATTGTTTTTTTAGAAAGAACTTTTAACTACAACAATTGACGTCTAGAGCATCTTAACTAGGGATGTCCTATTACATCGTGCTAGGCATTTGGGGAAAGTTGTTTGATCTCAATGCTCCTTGGCTAGATATATATGTATGTGGAGAATGTGATTATCTGCGCCCTAGGTACACTGTGTGGATTTAGGGATGTTGGTGGCTGCTTTGATACCTACTTATCTAAGTTCAACGGAACAAGAAAAGTATGCTTTCAGTTGGTGTTGCTGGGACATTCCATGGGAGCTGGAAAGTAAGGAATAAAAGCTTGCTTTCAAGCAGGTTTTGGCTGAGAGAACCTGCGCAGATGTAATCTTAGATGTTGCTTCATGAATTAGCTTGTGGAGATTCTTTCTGAGGGAGGACATAGCAAGAACATTGCCCACGGAGGGTACGAGGCTGGTGGACAAACCTTCGTTGATGTTTCAAAGCGAGCAGGAGATGGGCAACGTGGGTGCCAAGACTAGGACGCTGAAAGTAGGATCTCTTGATGTGCTCCGGGAAGTTCTTTGTGTGGTGTTGTACCATTTGTTGTGTGAAGTGTTTGGGAGGTTTTGTGTGGAGCTGTGTTTGTCCAGGTGTGGTGTTTGTGTCGTTGGTGTCCACTAAGCTATCTAAGGAAGTTTTTTTCCCTTGGACGTCAAGGGGTATCTATGGAACGGCCAATGCTACACCTACAAAAAAAATGCTACGGGGTTTATGTAAAGGCTTAGGTGCAAGGTTTTGGTTGAACAAAATCAAGGAAAGGGGCCCCACCCCGTTGAATCAGGAGCGCTAGAGAGATTAACATGGAAGGTTACGTAAGGCACGTAGGAACTTTCGTATGTGTATCATTTTCGCTATGGAACAGGTATGTGGAAACATTTAGAAGATGAAATGCAAAGGAAAGGATAAGACCCTGAGACACGTACGATGGACATGTTTGGTTGCTCGCATTACCCTCAGCTAGACGCGCACTGAAAGTAAACAATCTATTTGGTTGTCTAGGCTGCATCTGATTCTTAGACTGCACGGAACTTAAAGTACGTCTGGGCCTGCATCTGATTCTTGGACTGCACGGAACTTAAAGTGCGTCTGGGCCTGCATCTAGAGGAACGCCCGAATCAGTCGATTCTAGCGAGCCAGGCTGAGTGAAGCCATATCGAGGGCACATGGGTGGGTCAGGTGGCACGAGACGATGCGAGTAGTATACAACTTGTACCTGGTTTCTTTTCCTACCTCCATTAAGCTCCTTCTCTGATCTTCTTTCTTCCGTCCCTTTTAATCTACACAACAATGTTTCGGTTCGAGATAAGCTCCACATGGAAAAGATGCACAACAATGTTATGATTCCATTCAAGCGATCAGTTTGGAATTTGATCGACCGTAAATGTTCAATTTCGCGCTCATGTTCGCAGTTATTTTGGACGCATTTTGTCAAATTCGTCGCAGATGGTCAACAATTTGAATTTTTCTTTGACCAGTATCTTCATCTCGTAGTTTCGCACGACTTTTGTGTTGCATATTTTCTGTTTCGACGATCGTAGATGAGTAGATCTAGAGACCTTTTACGGTACATCATACTACGGGAAACAATGGGTAGTATATAAGTGATCCAATGGTCATTATTAATCCTAATTTTTTTCTCTGCAGTACATTTTGGTAAGTGTCTGTTAGAAGATTTGTCCTTTCTTGCTGTTATCATTGTAATGATTAATAAGTACTCTATATGAGTAATTGCAATTGACACCTAAAGAAAAGAATTATCCCTCGTCTTAGTTCGTCTTAGTTCGTAGGTTGGCCCCTCGTTCTCACACAGTTCGTAAGTTTGCCCCTCATCTCCGTACAGTTCGTCATTATTCTGTCGACGCAGGCGCTCCAGCAGCCGACGGCCGCACAGGGCCGGCCGCTCCGTCTCTCGGCCCGTGGTCGCCACCCCACCTCAAGATATTCGACGGCGCAGCTGCCCCACGGCCCTTGTTTCGGCTAGTTCCTACCGAGATCGATTCATCGGCCGGCTGCTCGTAGCTGTGTACGTGCACCTTCAAGCCAGAGGAAGAATCGATCAAGGAGCCTACTAGTCTGCTTCGTGTATACGTCTACCTCTCCGACGGAACCGATTAGCTCTCTCCGTTGTCGAGGTCGATCGGCCTGTGCCAACAGCCCTCTCTCCATCGCATGTTCTTCGGACAGCGCCTTAGATCGGTTCCTCCGCACGTCGTAGAGGAGATCCCTCACATAGCTGGCCCTGCTGGTGCTCCCAAGACGCCATAGCTGCGTTTTTCCTAAACAGAACTACCAAAACTGTCTCTGATCACAAAATATACTACCAAAAATCTGCAGTAGTATTTTTAAATCTGGGCCGTCCAAACACATAAAATAAACGGCCAATATTCTTTTCCTCATAGAATGTACATATGCATATGTGTGATCTATTTTAATGACACTCCTTAATCTTCTCAACCTAGTCGTTCCTCTCAACCTCCTTTCCCGTGTCTTGCTACACCGGCGTCGCTTCTCTCGGACACCTCTCGCCAGAGGCGGAGCTAGCATCGGATTACGCCTAGGGCTAAGTACCTTGAATGATGCACTTTGATGATTTTTTCATACTTTTTAAGAAGAAATTATAAGGGTCATTGTTCCTAGGCCTAGGGCTATAGCCCTACTTGCCATAGGCCTGTCTCCGCCCCTGCCTCTCGCGTGTGTTGTTACACTAGCGCTATCGCCGGCGTCGTTCCTCTCAACCCCCTCTCTCGCGTCCTACAACACTCACGCGTTCGTCGTTTCTCTCTGCCTTCTCTTGAATGTCCTACTACACTGAAGCCATCATCAGAGACGTTCCTCTTGGCTTCCTGGCTTGTGTCCAACTACACTGGTGACGCCGCCATGACGTGCGCACTGCATTTTTTTATCAATCGTCCTCTGCCTCGGCGCCCTCCTATTCATTACTCCACATGAACTTTCTATGCGGAGGCGATGCTAGTAACTAGTTTGCCGCGCCGCCTATGGGATCACTCACCTGTGACTCCGTGATCGTCGTGTCAGATGTGGTGTCGCGACCACCATCCATCGCAGTTGCCGAGGCACTCTAGTGTAACTCTGTGTGTTATGTGTAGCTGTTAACTCTTAATCATGTCCAGTGTATGTAACCAAAAACCGTGCACTAGTATGAGCAAAAACAATGTGAGCAACCAAACACAATGTGTAGAGTCGTTGCTACAATGTAGGGACAACAGATGCATGTAACTCTGGCAAGGGCCGCCGCCGCCGCCAACACGTTGCTGAAGGCTCGCGTGGCGTCGCCATGCACCACAAAAGAGGCTGCTGAGTAAATAGGCGTAATTTAATTCAGGAAATAATCATGAACATGGCATTGACAAAATTAAAGGCATACTGATTACGGTCTAGATAAGCACGTACTACGCAAAACAAAAATTTGCAGGAGCGGGACAAAACAAGTTATACCTTTCGGTAGGCTAGGCAGAAGCCGCGGCATGCGATGTAGACGAAGTAGTCGATCGGTGCCGGGATTTCGGAGAGGTGTGAGCTCGGCTCGGCTCATTCCCGGAACACGTGGTGGCCGCGGCAGAGGAGAAGCGCACGGGAACCATTTCTCTCCTCAAACTCCAATAGCATGTGGAAGAGAATGCCTTATAAAGAGGTCCAACTCCTTCTCCACTAGCAGAGTGGGACTAAACTTTCCACTACACCTAGACCATATAAATCGTAGTCATTACTCGACTAGTTCCAACAAAAATTGCTGCTAGATGTAGCAAATTATGACGCTAGATGCAGCTCCGGTAGCCGGTTCCCAGTGCATAGTCTCTGCGATGTAGCAAATTTGCCCCCGGTTCCAGCACATAGAATAGCCAGTCCCAGCATGGCCAACCGCCGGTTGTAGCACCGTGACGCCGTGGCTGTAGTAGTGCACGACGCCGGCCGCAGCACTGCCTCGTCTGCTCGCCATGGCTGTAAGACACAGCAACCCTCGCTGCGCGATGAGGCCGTGGTTGCTGCAAAAGCCGAGCAGTTGCCACTCGTTGGCAGCCCGCTCGAGATGGGGATAGAGAGTAACCTGCGAGATGCGGGAGTAGGGTAAGAAACCTGCGAGATGGGAAGGGAGAGTAGTCTGAGCAAGCATGGTGGTGCTGGGGGGAGAGAGGAGTTGCGCTGGTGCTAGAGGTGGAAGACGATGCGAGGCATAGATGGAGAACGAGAGGAAAGGGTGGACCGTGACTAGATAAGGATGCACGTTGGTGTGTGGTCCCACAGGAGACATGCGTGTGTGGAAGGCGTTCGTCGCTGGGTTCGCCCGGTGCGCCGGATGGAAACATTTTCCTTAAAAAGAAGGGGAACGCCTATATCTCAGTGGCGAAAAAAAAGCTTCGGTCAATTTTCATCCATGTTATCTCCACTGTTTGATCAAAATCCAATGGCCCACGTCTCCATCTTCCTTCTCGAACAGTTACTTTTCTTCTTCCTCCTCACGTGTGCACGTCTTCCTCACTCCCACATACCACCAGCCGGACGCTCGATTCCCCCTTCCTGGCAGAACGCAACCAATGAATCACATGAACCTCGCTGCCTCGCCCTCCCCTCACCGCCGTGCTCACCTCCCCCGACCTTGCCCTAAACATCCTCAGGCATCAGATTTTCTCCAGCGAGGCCACACCCCTCTCCCCTACTCAAACCAGTGAACCCTCCGACTCCCTTCCACCTAGGATGCGGAGGAATAGCAAAATTATATAAAAAGAGGGTGTAATCATAATGTTAGCCTTTCTCAAATTTGTTTCACTCCTTATAATTAAGAAAAACTTTATGCTAATATCTAGCTAGAGCAGCCTCAGTCACAAGGACCAGGTCACTCTATTGCCACGGTCCTGCAGGTATTTTTCACAAGGGAAAGTAAGTTAAAGCTTGTGAGTGTAGAGGAATGCCAACTATGTTAGTACACTAGTGCAGAACCGGGCATTATCACCGGTTCGTAAGGCTCTATAGTGCCGGTTACATAACCGGCACTAATTTGTGGTCACTAAAGGCCCCCCCCCCTTTAGTACCGGTTCAGCACGAACTGGTGCTAAAGGGCAACCACGTGGCACGAGCCAGCTCCGGCGACCTAGAGCCCTTTAGTACCGGTTGGTAAGACCAACCGGTACTATAAGGTTTGGGGGGTTTTTAGTTTTATGATTTCTTTTTCATTTAATTTTGTGTTTCCATTTTAATTCTTTTTCGTTTACTGGTATTTTACGATACTACACATTGTACACGTTATGCATATATATATATATATATATATATATATATATATATATATATATAGAATTTCTAGTAGAACCAATCATGCATATATATATATATATATATATCACATCAATGTCTCATAAATTAAACCACCATATTAATTAATTCACACATACACACATGTATAGCTATATACAATTTCTCCTACATATGAATGTTGCCTTCGGAGCCAGTGGCATTAGCCTAATTGGTGCCTTCGGAGCACGATGACAATTGAAAGTGGTTTTCATGGGGGCGGTAGCGGGTAATAGAATTCTCCATTCGGATTTATGACCTGGTCGAGCAAAAATCTCGCTATTTCCTCTTGAAGTGCTTCTACGCGCTCCGTTTCTATGAGCTTCTCCCGCACCTCTTTGAACTGTTAAGAAGGAGATCAATATGCATGTGTATTAGTTGTGTGACTAGCTAGATATCGATAATGGTGTAAAAATTGTAAATAGTGTTCTGACAAGCGTACCCATTGTTGTCTTTGAGATCTGTTCCTTTCGGACGCCATCATGCGAATGTTCTCGCAAAAGCAGAATGCACACAGATCAGTCCCCTGCGCCTGCTTCAGGGCCTTTACGAGAATGGAATTTGATCAGATAAAAATTAATCAAGCATGATAATTAAAGAGATGGCAGCTAGCTAGCTAGCTAGTACTACTTAATTACTTACCTTGGGTCGAAACCATTGAAGCTTTTGTTTCTATTCACCTTCCGTGACGCTGATGAATCTTGCCCAAGCCCTGCCCGCCGACAAAGAAAATGAATAAAGGGGTTATTAAATAGTTCATATCATGAAATGACGAACTAAATAGGCCGAGATATATAGTTAATAATGATTGAAATTACCTGTTCACTATCCGATACAAGATCTTAAAGTCTGTGTTTTTTGAGATTAGTGAGTCCAGTATTTCAACTGTTCCGGCGTCAACTTTAATGATACACAAGACCCAGTGAAATCTGCATGCACACACGTTTACATGTCTTAATTAAGCGGGCATATGTAAACAAAAATATGTAGCTAGCTAGTAGGCAAAAACAGAGAATTTGTAGTACAAGACAGTGTGACACACCCAAAGTGGTAAGGAAGTAGTATATCTTCATTGTATTTTAGGCGCTTCAAGAACTCTAGCATGCTGTCCTCTACTTCCTTTGCATGATGTTCATTTATCTTCCATGTGTATTCATTAACGGTGTTTGGGTCAATGAACCCAATGCCAAAGCGTCCACCTTTTCTCATTTCATATATCTTCATCCTGCATAATACCACAGAAAAGAATATAGTGAGGATAATTACAGGTAATGATTGATCAAAAGGATCACTACAGCTAGCTTGAGACTTAAATTATAGAAAGAAATCACTTACAGACAATAGCAACTGACGATAGATTTGTCGAGTGCGTCTTGATTGTATAACTGAAACAGTTCTGAATACTCAACGGACCCAACTTTCTCATGGTAGTAATGGTCCTGCTTGACATTCACCATGAGGGACACTCGCTCTGAAATCTTGGTAATGTTAATGTACCATTGATGCAATTCATACATTCTCGTTGGGAGGTTCTTGAACTTGTCTGGCGCGACCAAAGGTTGGCCCCGGACATATTTCCGTTTTACTTCATCCTCTCTAAGCAAAGGCATGGGCTCGATCTCGAGGAGTTGTCCAACAGTGATGTTGAGAACTTCAGCCTGCATTATATGCTCCTCCGTTATTACCACATTGCCCACCTCGGGAACATGCACTGTTTGCCCACAATAATATTGGGGGCGCATACTGTCACCTGTTGTTGGCACAACAAGCGAGGGGATCGATTGCGCCGCATGTTCTCCCAGCCAGCTGGGAATGGTTTTCCCGCATTTTTTGGCAGCTGCTTCTTGTTTGCTTGATCCCGATGTAGACGTGCTCGCCTCCCTTTGTAGACGTGCTCGATTTAACTTCCTGATGTGGCGCTCATAGTCTGTGTCAACAGGCTTGGAAGCTGGTGGTTGAGCCATACGAATGAAGTGGTTAATCGTTTCCTCAGGCACTTTCTCCCTTGGCGGCGGTGGCGGTTTCGGTGCAAAATGGGCTTCCACCTCGGCCTTCGATATGGCTGTGATTTCCTCCTCGGACCTGTCATAAGACCTCTGCGGAAGAGGCTTGAGGCTTGGACCATATTTATATCGCTTGCCTCCGCCTGTACTTCCTGTACTACCTCGACTCATACCGCTACGCACCATAGCTGCGGGGTGTCTCTTCTGCGATTGCTGAGGCGGCGGAGACGGCTGACGGGACTTAGTTGGATGAGGAGGAGTGGCCTGAGGTTGTGCCGGACTTGGAGGAGGAGTGGACGTCTGACGCTGTGGCGGACTTGGAGGAGGAGGATTGTCCTGACACTTTGCCGGACTTGGAGGAGGAGGATTGTCCTGACACTTTGCCGGACTTGGAGGACCGGGAGTCTGCTGACTCGGTGGCGGACTTCGACGAGGACTTGGGTGACGCGGTGTCGGTGGCCTTGGAAAGATGATGCAATCCTTTTTCCATAGGATGATACGATGTTTGGCCTCTCCGAGAAAGCGCTCGCCGTCACCTCTAGCAATGTCAAGCTGTAGCCCCGAATATGGTGGGTCCACCACCTCATCAACCACGACACGAGCATAGCCCGCTGGAATCGGGTTGCAATGGAAGGTTGCCTCGGGGGGATTTGTGAAAGCACAGCCGTCCGCCACCTTCATGGATATGTTCTTCATTTTGACGTGTAGCTCGCAGTTAGTGTTCTCCATGATGTCATCCACGGGGTATCTACCCAGCATTGCGTCGTCCGGGACGGAACCCACGCTGCTTCTCGGCATGGATGGTCCGGTGCTATCCAATGCTGGATCATCCGCTAGCTGCAGCAGCTGCTGAGACCCCCTTTGATGGGTAAGTGAGTCGATCTGCTCCTGCTGCCGCTGGAATTTGACTGCCAATTCCGCTTGACTTGCTTCTAGGCCTTGAAGGCGTTCATAGTCCCGCTTCCTCTGCTCCTCCTCCATCTTCCTCTTCTTCTCCTCCGCAATCTTCTTTCTCGCACGGGTTCTGTAGTCGTTGTTCCAGTCTGAAAACCCCTCATACCACGGCATAGAGCCCTTGCCTCGTGTTCTTCCCGGGTGTTCAGGATTTCCCAGGGCACGCGTAAGCTCGTCGTTCTCTCTGTTGGGCTGGAACACCCCCGTTCGTGCCTCTTCTATTGCAACAAGTATCGCATCGTCGGCTCCCTTCAGACTTGCCCTCGTCGAAACATTGCCTGTCTCCTGGTCCAACTCCCCCCATGCGCATAGAACCAAGTCCTGACCTTGGGGGGCCAGCTCTTAGTAGCCGGAGTGACACCTACATCCTCCATCTCTTTCTCAGACTTATCCCACTTAGGCATTGCCACCGCATAGCCACCTGGCCCCAGCTTATGGAACTTATCCTTTTTTTCAGCATTCTTCTTGTTTATTCTCGACCGTTCCTTAGCTAATTCCGAATCCTTGAATTTCACGAAATCATCCCAATGATCACGTTGGTTCTCCAGTGTTCCCTTAAATACTGGAGTCTTCCTTCCTCCGTTGACGTACTTGTTCCATTCACCATTCTTGTAGTTCTTGAATGCAATCGCCATCATCCTAAGAGTAGCCTCTTTGACTTTCTGCACATCTGCTTCTGTGAAATGATCTGGTAGGGTGAAATGTTCCATGAAAGTATCCCAAAGCAGATCTTTTTGATTCTTGTCGACATAAGTAACATCTGGACGTGGCTTTGCTGGCGCTCTCCATTCTTGAAGTTTGATCGGGAGTTGGTCCTTCACAAGAACTCCGCACTGACGAACGAACTTGTCCGCAATCTTCTTAGGCGCTAATGGTTTGCCAGTAGGGCCGCATGCCTCGATATTGTACTTTACGCCCGGCTTCAACTTTTTTTCGGGCCTCGTTTCGTCCTTTTGCCTGAAGATTTGCTCGATCCGGATGGCTGAAAGAACAAAGATCGATTCGTTAATATATCTTCAAGTCATTTAAAACATGTGATGATCACCAGATGCCTGCTTATATAAATATATATACCTCATCGGTGTTTGTTATTTCAGGATCAACATGTTCTTCATCATCGTCATAATCATAGTTCATGACTTCGTCGCGATCGAATATCATATCACCCTCTCCGGTGTTGTTTAGAAATTCGGAGCCGTCATAATCTTCTTCATTCTGATTATCATCTGCCCCGCGTATCATATCGAACATGGTCTGTTCTCCCTCTCTGTCGGTATTGTCTGCCATAGCTTTTGTTTAACTAATCCAAAAGAAATATAAAACAATTTAGTATTCAAATCTCGAATAATAGATATAATCTCGAATACATCGTCCAGAATAATAGATATAATCTCGAATACATCTCTCGAATAATATATAATATTGAATAGTACATCACTGGCTATTAGGTAATAAAGATCGAATACTACAGAAGAATCTAGGACACTCGCGGTTCCTCCGGCGCGGGCGGTGGACACCCAAAGAGAAGGAACCCTCACAGGATCATAGCTGAAGTGAGATCCCCGAAGATACTGCCACGTATTGGAGAACCTGCTGCCCTCTAACGCAACTATGTAGCGATGGACGTGCTCGTCCTCCTCCCTGACACGGCGACGTACCACCTCCGACGGGGCCGGGTCCCTCCGCACCGAAACTGGCCCACGCGAACGCCACCAAACGAGATCAGGGTCGACGACGGGACCCGCGGCCGGGTTCCTCGTCAAGCGGCGCGCCCCTCCAAGCAGCACCTCCCAGTGCCAGCCCGGCGGAGCCCAGTCCCGGACATGGGTCGGCTGGACATCGTCGCGGACAGGTCGACGGCGAGGATGCGGGCCGGGCATCGTCGAGAACAAATACTAGCTATATGCCCGCAAAAAGTAACATTTTTTTAATGATTGGATTTTGATAACTAAAATTTCTAACATTTCTATATAACTAACATTTCTATAACATTTCTAACAATGCTATATATAACTAACAATTCTATAACATTTCTAATATTTCTATAACTAAAAAACAGAAAAAAATTATAACATTTCTATATAGATAACTAACATTTTTATAACTATTTCTATAACTAAAAAACAGAAAAATTTCTAACAATTCTAACTTTTTTATAACTATTTCTATAACTAAAAAACAGAAAAATTTCTAACAATTTCTAACAATTCTAACAATTCTAACATTTCTAACTATTTCTAAAAAACAAAAAAATATCTAACAATTTCTTAAAAACAGAAAAATCTATAACTAAAAATGTATGTGTGTGTGTGCGCGCGCTTACCGGCCGGCGAGGCGAGAGGCGACGGGGGGCGCGCGGCGACGGGGACGGCGACGGGCGCGGCGACGACGGGGACGGGGACGTACAGGCCGGGGCGGCGACGACGGGGACGGGGACGTACGGGCCGGGGTGGCGACGACGACGGGGACGGTGACGACGCGGCCGGGACGGGGCGGCGGTGACGACGGGGACGACGGGGACGGCCCGGGCCGGGGCGGCATCGAGGGATATGGAGACGGCGGGGGCGGCGGGCGACGGTGCAGAGGAGAAGAAGCAGAGGGAGAGATGAGAAACTACCAACCGGTACTAAAGGTCTGTTTTGGCCAGGCCAAGCGGCGGGAAGCGCACCCCCTTTAGTACCGGGTGGTGGCACAAACCGGTACTAAAGGCCCCCCCTTTACTACCGGTTGGAGCCACGACCCCGTACTAAAGGGTGTGCGCTGCCAGGCGAGGGGCGCAGAAGTTTAGTCCCACCTCGCTAGTTTAGGAGCGCCAGGACCAGTTTATAAGCCCCGGCGCGGGCACTGCATTGAACTCCTCTCAATAGCAGGCCTTCTGGGCCTACCTCTCCTACTCTGCCTGTGGGCCTACTGGGCTTGCGGGCCTGCATCCTGGCCGAACTACAGGTTGGGTTTCTAGTCGTATGCAGGCCGCTGTGGCGCAGTAGGCGGGCTTTTTTATTTTCTTATTTTTTTGATTTATTTATTTTTGTTTTATTTATTTTTGAGTTTTTTTTGCTGTATTTAGAGTTTCTTTGTGAATATTTTTGCTTTAGGTACAAAAAATTACAAACTTTCTGTTAGTGCCGGTAGATTTCAAATTTGAATAGTTTTAATTTTGAATTATTTGAAATTTGTGTGAATCACTAGTTTGTGAATAACTTAACTTTGAAAAAAGTTTTTTCAGTGATTCTTTTTTCTTATGTCTAATATTAGTGTGTTTTATCATTATATTCAATTTAGTAATGCTTAGGTTATTTAAAAAATGAAATGCCTTTGTAACAGTTCAGTTTTCGTCGGAAACCCTGATACTTCGAAAGAGATTGTCCATTTTGTACACGAAGTGCATCCAGTTTTTGCCGTAACCCTCTCTACTTTCTTGCACATGCTATTTGTATGAAATTATGATACCATGCCAACTTTCAACCTTTTCTGAGTTCGTTTGAATTGCTTTTCAATTTCCGGGTCATTTAGCTGGAAAAAAATCAGTAAATGCATGAAAAGAATTTGTTTGCACATAAAATTTCTTCGCGTTTCAAATGCCAAAACACATAACTACCCTAACTATTACAGACATTCCCTCCTGGGTGTGAAACACAGAAGAAAGTGATGATAGTGAAGCCGATCACATCCCAGATCTTTGGGTGTGAAACTTTTTCTTCGCGTGTGTCCCTTTGCGCCGTAACCATGGAAAATCTTCATCATTTAACGGGATGCTCGGGTCAATATTCACTGTGAATGGAGCAATTTCATCAAACTTTTCATAATCTTCTGACTTGTCTGTCTTGTCATCCACTCCCATGATGTTTCTCTTCCCAGAAAGAACTATGTGCCGCTTTGGCTCATCGTACGATGCATTCGCTTCCTTATCTTTTCTTTTTCTTGGCTTGGTAGACATGTCCTTCACATAGAAAACCTGTGCCACATCATTGGCTAGGACAAATGGTTCGTCTGCATACGCAAGATTGTTGAGATCCACTGTTGTCATTCCGTACTGCGGGTCTTCCGTTACCCCGCCTCATGTCATATTGACCCATTTGCACCGAAACAAAGGGACCTTTAAACCACGTCGATAGTCAAGTTCCCATATGTCCTGTATATAACCATAATATGTTTCCTTTCCCTCTTGGTTTCTGCATCAAAGCGGACACCACTGTTTTGGTTGGTGCTCTTCTTATCTTGGGCGATCGTGTAAAATGTATTACCATTTATCTCGTACCCTTTGAAAGTCATTATATTCGAAGATGGTAACTGGGATAGCAAGTACAGGTCATCTTCAATAGAGGTGTCATGCATGGTACGTGTCTGCAACCAGTTGGCGAAACTCCTGGTTTGTTCACGTGTAATCCACTCATCAGACCGCTCCGGGTGTTTGGAGCGTAGCAAATTCTTGTGTTCATCCATATACGGAGCCACCAAGGTGGAATTCTGTAGAACTGTGTAGTGTGCTTCAGTGAGAGAATGTCCGTCGATACATATTATTTGTTCCCCTCCTAGCGTGCCTTTTCCATCCAGTCTGCCCTTATGCCGCGATTCAGGAACACCAATCGGCTTAAGTTCAGGAATAAAGTCAATACAAAACTCAATGACCTCCTCATTTTGATGGCCCTTGGAGATGCTTCCTTCTGGCCTAGCACGGTTATGAACATATTTCTTTAAGACTCCCATGAACCTCTCAAAGGGGAACATATTGTGTAGACATACAGGACCCAAAACGTTAATCTCTTCGCATAGGTGAACTAGGACGTGCGTCATGATGTTGAAGAAGGATGGTGGGAACACCAACTCAAAACTGACAAGACATTGCACCAAATCATTTTGTAACCTTGGTATGATTTCTGGATCGATTACCTTCTGAGAGATTGCATTGAGAAATGCACATAGCTTCACAATGGCTAATCGAACATTTTCCGGTAGAAGCCCCCTCAATGCAACCGGAAGCAGTTGCGTCATAATCACATGGCAGTCATGAGACTTTAGGTTCTGGAACTTTTTCTTTGCCATGTTTATTATTCCCTTTATATTCGACGAGAAGCCAGACGGTACCTTAATACTGAGCAGGCATTCAAAGAAGATTTCCTTCTCTTCTTTGGTAAGAGCGTAGCTTGCATGACCCTGATGTATGTCGTCTTCTCCGTGCATACGTTGCTGGTCCTCCCGTGCCTCAGGTGTATCTTTTGTCTTCCCATACACGCCCAAGAAGCCAAGCAGGGTCACGCAAAGATTCTTCGTCACGTGCATCACGTCGATTGCGGAGCGGACCTCTAGGTCTTTCCAATATGGCAGGTCCCAAAATATAGATTTCTTCTTCCACATGGGTGCGCGTCCGTCCGCGTCCTTCGGAACAGGTTGTCCGCCAGGACCCTTTCCAAATATCACCTTCAAATCCTTGACCATATCATGTACATCAGCACCAGTACGGTGGCGAGGCTTCGTCCGGTGATCCACCTCACCTTTGAAATCCTTGCCTTTCTTTCTTACGGGATGCCTGCTCGGAAGAAATCGACGATGTCCCAGGTACACATTCTTCTTACAACTATTCAAATATATACTATCGGTATCATCCAAACAGTGCGTGCATCCGCGGTATCCCTTGTTTGTCTGTCCTGAAAGGTTACTGAGAGCAGGCCAATCATTGATGGTCACGAACAGCAACGCCTTGAGGTCAAATTCTTCCCCCATGTGCTCATCCCACGCACGTACACCTGTTCCATTCCACAGTTGTAAGAGTTCTTCAACTAATGGCCTTAGGTACACATCAATGTCGTTGCCGGGTTGCTTAGGGCCTTGGATGAGCACTGGCATCATAATGAACTTCCGCTTCATGCACAACCAAGGAGGAAGGTTATACAAACATAGAGTCACAGGCCAGGTGCTATGGTTGCTGCTCTGCTCCCCAAAAGGATTAATGCCATCTGCGCTTAGACCAAACCATACGCTCCTTGCGTCATCTGCAAACTCCTTCCCGTACTTTCTTTCGATTTTTCTCCACTGCGACCCGTCAGTGGGTACTCTCAACTTTCCGTCTTTCTTACGGTTTCTCTGTGCCATCGCATCGCCTTAGCATGCTCTTTGTTTTGGAACAAACGTTTCAACCGTGGTATTATAGGAGAATACCACATCACCTTGGCAGGAATCTTCTTCCTGGGGCGCTCGCCCTCGACATCACCAGGCTCATCGCGGCTGATCTTATAGCGCAATGCACCACATACCGGGCAAGCGTTCAAATCCTCGTACTCACCGCGGTAGAGGATGCAATCATTAGGGCATGCATGGCAGACAGCCTTCTTTGCTTCGTACGTACTCTCGGGCAATTCGTTGTCCTTTGGAAGCATATCCTTTATCATTACCAGCAACTTTCCAAATCCCTTGTCAGATACACCATTCTCTGCCTTCCATTGCAGCAATTCTAGTGTGGTGCCCAGCTTTTTCTTGTCACCTATGCAATTCGGGTACAACATTTTTTTGTGATCCTCTAACATGCGCTGCAACTTCTTCTTCTCCAAATCACTTGCGCAGTTTCTCTTTGCATCGGCAATGGCCCGACCTAGATCATCAACGGGCTCATCTGATGCCTCTTCTTCAGCTTCTTCCCGCATTGCCGGCTCAGCTTCTCCCCGCATTACCGGCTCAGCTTCTTCCCCCATTGTTGTATCATCGTATTCAGGGAACCCATGGCCAGGATAGATGTCGTCGTCCTCTTCTTCTTCATTGTCTTCCATCATAACCCCTCTTTCTCCGTGCTTGGTCCAAACATTATAGTGGGGCATGAAACCGGACTCAAACAGGTGGACGTGAATGGTTCTTGACGTAGAGTAATTGTGACCATTCTTACAGCCAGCACATGGACAAGGCATAAAACCATCCTCCCGCTTGTTTGCCTCAGCCGCAAGCAGAAAAGTATGCACGCCCTCAACGAACTGGGGAGAGCATCGGTCATCGTACATCCATTGCCAGCTCATCTTCATTACACAACACCGAATAGACCAAATTAATACAAGTTCATACATAAAGTTCATACAACACTTAAATGCAACAAACAAATAACTCTCTAGCTAAAGCATTTAAATGCAACAACAAATGCGATCAAGATTGCAACTAAGGTAACAATTGATCCAACAGCATAATGATACCAAGCCTCACTATCGATGGCATATTTTCTAATCTTTCTATTCTTCAAACGCATTTTCTCCATCTTGATCTTGTGATCATCGATGACATCGGCAACATGCAACTCCAATTCCATCTTCTCCCCCTCAATTCTTTTCAATTTTTCTTTCAAGTACTCGTTTTCTCTTTCAACTAAATTTAACCTCTCGACAATAGGGTCGGTTGGAATTTCCGGTTCACATACCTCCTAGATAAAAATATCTATGTCAACTTGATGGGCATAATTTGTCATAAACACGAAATGTAACAAATAGTTTTAAAAGAGAATATACCACATCCGAATCATAACAAGGACGAGGGCCGACGGGGACGGATATCAAAACCATGGCACTATGTATAATAAACAACGTACGGGTAAGATAATTATTACATGATCAACTATATATCCAAATCACACAAACATCAATTTTTTATATAAAATGTCATGAACAAGAGGCTCACCACAAGGTGGTGCCGGTGACGGGACGGTGCGGGCGATCGACGGTGGTTACGACGGAGATTTAGAAGGCACTAAGTAAACCACACCTACATATGCAAACTAAGTGTTATTTTTGACCTCAAATTGCATATAAATCAAATACTAGCACATATATATATTTCCTCCCAAATTACTAAACTCACAAATTAGTAACTATACAAAGCATGGGAAGAGCTAATCTAGCAATGAGAGTTGAAAGGACAAAGTTGCTAACCTTTGTGATCATTTGAATGGATGGGGGCCTTCAAATCTTGACAAATTTTGGGCAAAATTTGTGAGGAGCTCGAGGGGAAAGGGGAAGAACAGAGGAGAAGTGAGGGGAAAGGGGAAGAACAGAGTGGCTCGGGTGGACGAAGGGTTTATGTACGTCGACCTATAGTACCGGTTCGTGGCACGAACCGGTACTAAAGGTGCTGGAGGGGGCCCAGACTGACAACATCCTGCCACCACCCTCATTAGTACCGGTTCGTGGCACGAACCGGTGCTAAAGGTTAGCCACGAACCGGTACTAATGAGAGCGGCTCGGCTAGCCGTTGGAACCTGTTGGGGAACGTTGCAGAAAATTAAAAATTTTCCTACGGCTTCACCAAGATCCATCTATGAGTTCATCTAAGCAACGAGTCATGGGAGAGAGTTTGCATCTACATACCACTTGTAGATCGCGTGCGGAAGCTTGCAAGGTGATGATGGAGTCGTACTCGAACGTGATTCAGATCACTGATGCCAAGTGCTGAACGGACAGCACCTCCGTGTTCAACACACGTACGGGACGAGCGACGTCTCCTCCTTCTTGATCCAGCAAGGGGGAAGGAGAGGTTGAGGAAGACAGCTCCACCGGCAGCACGACGGCGTGGTGATGGTGGAGAAGCAGTACTCCGACAGGGCTTCGCCGAGCACACAACGAAGGAGGAGAGGTGTTGGGGAGGGAGAAGGAGGCAACCAAAGGCCAAGGACTCAAGGTATGAAGTCCCTCCTCTCCCCCACTATATATAGGAGGGCCAAGGGGGGGGTGGCCGGCCCTAGGAGATCCAATCTCCTAGGGGGGCGGCGGCCAAGGGGGGTTTCCCTCCCCCCCAAGGCACCTAGGAGGTGCCTTCCCCTCCTAGGACTCTTGCCCCCTTGAACCCTAGGCGCATGGGCCTATGTGGGGCTGGTGCCCTTGGCCCATGCAGGCCAAGGCGCACCCCCTACAGCCCATGTGGCCCTCCGGGGCAGGTGGCCCCACCCGGTGGGCCCCCGGGACCCCTCCGGTGGTCCCGGTACAATACCGATAACCCCGAAACTTGTCCCGATGCCCGAAACAGGACTTCCCATATATAAATCTTTACCTCCGGACCATTCCGGAACTCCTCGTGACGTCCGGGATCTCATCCGGGACTCCGAACATCATTCGGTAGTCACATACTTGACTTCCTACTAACCCTAGCGTCACCGAACCTTAAGTGTGTAGACCCTACGGGTTCGGGAGACACGCAGACATGACCGAGACGACTCTCGGGCAATAACCCACAGCGGGGTCTGGATATCCATGTTGGCTCCCACATGCTCCTCGATGATTTCATCGGTTGAACCACGATGTCGAGGATTCGATCAAACCCTGTATACAATTCCCTTTGTCAATCGGTACGTTACTTGCCCGAGACTCGATCGTCGGTATCCCAATACCTTGTTCAGTCTCGTTACCCGGCAAGTCACTTTACTCGTACCGTAATGCATGATCCCGTGGCCAACACCTTGGTCACATTGAGCTCATTATGATGATGCATTACCGAGTGGGCCCAGAGATACCTCTCCGTTATACGGAGTGACAAATCCCAGTCTCGATCCGTGTCAACCCAACAGATACTTTCGGAGATACCTGTAATGCACCTTTATAGTCACCCAGTTACGTTGTGACGTTTGATACACCCAAGGCACTCCTACGGTAACCGGGAGTTACACGATCTCATGGTCGAAGGAATAGATACTTGACATTGGCAAAGCTTCTAGCAAACGAACTATACGATCTTTTATGCTATGCTTATGATTGGGTCTTGTCCATCACATCATTCTCCTAATGATGTGATCCCGTTATCAACGACATCCTATGTCCATAGTCAGGAAACCATGACTATCTATTGATCATAACGAGCTAGTCAACTAGAGGCTCACTAGGGACTCATTGGGTCTAAGTGTTCACACGTGTATTACGATTTCCGGATAATACAGTTATAGCATGAACAAAAGACAATTATCATGAACATTGAAATATAATAATCCTTTTATTATTGCCTCTAGGGCATATTTCCAACAGTCTCCCACTTGCACTAGAGTCACCAATCTAGTTACATTGTGATGAATCGAACACCCATAGAGTTCTGGTGTTGATCATGTTTTGCACGCGAGAGAGGTTTAGTCAACGGATCTGCGACATTCAGATCCGTGTGCACTTTGCAAATCTCTATGTCTCCATCTTGAACATTTTCACGGATGGAGTTGAAACGACGCTTGATGTGCCTGGTCTTCTTGTGAAACCTGGGCTCCTTGGCAAGGGCAATAGCTCCAGTGTTGTCACAGAAGAGTTTGATCGGCCCCGACGCATTGGGTATGACTCCTAGGTCGGTGATGAACTCCTTCATCCAAATCGCTTCATGCGCTGCCTCCGAGGCTGCCATGTACTCCGCTTCACATGTAGATCCCGCCACGACGCTCTGCTTGCAGCTGCACCAGCTTACTGCTCCACCATTCAACATATACACGTATCCGGTTTGTGACTTAGAGTCATCCAGATCTGAGTCGAAGCTAGCGTCGACGTAACCCTTTACGACGAGCTCTTCATCTCCTCCATAAACGAGAAACATGTCCTTTGTCCTTTTCAGGTACTTCAGGATATTCTTGACCGCTGTCCAGTGTTCCTTGCCGGGGTTACTTTGGTATCTTGCAACCAAACTTACGGCAAGGTTTACATCGGGTCTGGTACACAGCATGGCATACATAATAGATCCTATGGCTGAAGCATAGGGGATGACACTCATCTCTTCTTTATCTTTTGCCGTGGTCGGTGACTGAGCCAAGCTCAATCTCACACCTTGTAACATAGGCAAGAACCCCTTCTTGGACTGATCCATTTTGAACCTCTTCAAAATCTTATCAAGGTATGTGCTTTGTGAAAGACCTATGAGGCGTCTCGATCTATCTCTATAGATCTTGATGCCTAATATATAAGCAGCTTCTCCAAGGTCCTTCATTGAAAAACACTTGTTCAAGTAGGCCTTAATGCTGTCCAGGAGTTTCGTATCATTTCCCATCAAGAGTATGTCATCTACATATAATAGGAGAAATGCTACAGAGCTCCCACTCACTTTCTTGTAAACGCAGGCTTCTCCATAAGTCTGCGTAAACCCAAACGCTTTGATCATCTCATCAAAGCGAATGTTCCAACTCCGAGATGCTTGCACCAGTCCATAAATGGATCGCTGGAGCTTGCATACTTTGTTAGCGTTCTGAGGAACGACAAAACCTTCCGGCTGCATCATATACAGCTCTTCCTTAAGATGTCCATTAAGGAATGCCGTTTTGACGTCCATCTGCCATATCTCATAATCATAGTATGCGGCAATTGCTAACATGATTCGGACGGACTTAAGCTTCGCCACGGGAGAGAATGTCTCGTCGTAGTCAATCCCTTGAACTTGTCGATAACCCTTAGCGACAAGTCGAGCTTTATAGATGGTAACATTACCATCCGCGTCCGTCTTCTTCTTAAAAATCCATTTATTTTCTATCGCTCGCCGATCATCGGGCAAGTCTGTCAAAGTCCATACTTTGTTTTCATACATGGATCCTATCTCGGATTTCATGGCCTCAAGCCATTTGTTGGAATCCGGGCCCGCCATTGCTTCTTCATAGTTCGAAGGTTCATTGTTGTCCAGCAACATGATTTCCATGACAGGGTTGCCGTACCACTCTGGTGCAGAACGTGTCCTTGTGGACCTTCGAAATTCAGTAGCAACTAGATCTGAAGTACCTTGATCATCATCAACATTTTCCTCTTCAGTTGGTGTGGGCATTACAGGAATGGTTTCCTGCGCTGCACCACTTTCCCGTTCGAGAGGTAGTACTTCATCGAGTTCTACTTTCCTCCCACTTACTTCTTTCGAGAGAAACTCTTTCTCCAGAAAGCATCCGTTCTTGGCAACAAAGATCTTGCCTTCGGATCTTAAGTAGAAGGTATACCCGACAGTTTCCTTAGGGTATCCTATGAATACGCATTTTTCCGACTTGGGTTCGAGCTTTTCAGGTTGAAGTTTCTTGACATAAGCATCGCATCCCCAAACTTTTAGAAACGACAGCTTAGGTTTCTTCCCAAACCATAATTCATACGGTGTCGTCTCAACGGATTTAGACGGTGCCCTATTTAAAGTGAATGTAGCTGTCTCTAGAGCGTATCCCCAAAATGATAGCGGTAAATCGGTAAGAGACATCATAGACCGCACCATATCCAATAGAGTGCGATTACGACGTTCGGACACACCGTTTCGCTGAGGTGTTCCAGGCGGCGTGAGTTGTGAAACGATTCCACATTTTCTTAAGTGTGTACCAAATTCGTGACTTAAGTATTCGCCCCCACGATCTGATCGTAGGAACTTTATCTTACGGTCATGTTGATTCTCTACCTCACTCTGAAATTCCTTGAACTTTTCAAAGGTCTCAGACTTGTGTTTCATTAAGTAGACATACCCATATCTACTCAAGTCGTCAGTGAGAGTGAGAACATAACGATATCCTCCGCGAGCCTCAACGCTCATTGGACCGCACACATCGGTATGTATGATTTCCAACAAGTTGGTTGCTCGCTCCATTGTTCCGGAGAACGGAGTCTTGGTCATTTTGCCTAAGAGGCAAGGTTCGCATGTGTCAAATGATTCATAATCAAGAGACTCTAAAAGTCCATCAGCATGGAGCTTCTTCATGCGCTTGACACCAATGTGACCAAGGCGGCAGTGCCACAAGTATGTGGGACTATCGTTATCAACTTTACATCTTTTGGCATCCACACTATGAACATGTGTAATATTACGCTCGAGATTCATCAAGAATAAACCATTGACCATCGGAGCATGACCATAAAACATATCTCTCATATAAATCGAACAACCATTATTCTCAGACTTAAATGAGTAGCCATCTCGTATTAAACGAGATCCAGATACAATGTTCATGCTCAAACTTGGCACTAAATAACAATTATTGAGGTTTAATACTAATCCCATAGGTAAATGTAGAGGCAGCGTGCCGACGGCGATCACATCGACCCTGGAGCCATTCCCGACGCGCATCGTCACCTCGTCCTTCGCCAGTCTCCGTTTATTCCGCAGCTCCTGCTGTGAGTTACATATGTGAGCAACGGCACCGGTATCAAATACCCAGGAGTTACTTCGAGTACTGGTAAGGTACACATCAATTACATGTATATCAAATATACCTTTGGTGTTGCCGGCCTTCTTATCCGCTAAGTATTTGGGGCAGTTCCGCTTCCAGTGCCCCTTCCCCTTGCAATAAAAGCACTCAGTCTCAGGCTTGGGTCCATTCTTTGACTTCTTCCCGGCAACAGGCTTACCGGGCGCGGCAACATCTTTGCCGTCCTTCTTGAAGTTCTTCTTACCCTTGCCCTTCTTGAACTTAGTGGTCTTATTGACCATCAACACTTGATGTTCTTTCTTGATTTCAGCCTCTGCTGACTTCAGCATCGAGAACACTTCAGGAATGGTCTTTACCATCCCCTGCATGTTGTAGTTCATCACAAAGCTCTTGTAGCTTGGTGGGAGCGACTGGAGGATTCTGTCAATGACCGCCTCATCTGGGAGGTTAATGTTCAACTGGGTCATACGTGCGTGCAACCCAGACATCTTCAGGATGTGTTCACTGACAGAACTGTTCTCCTCCATCTTACAACTGTAGAACTTGTCGGAGACATCATATCTCTCGACCCGGGCATGAGCTTGGAAAACTAGTTTCAGCTCTTCGAACATCTCATATGCTCCGTGATGCTCAAAACGCTTTTGGAGCCCCGGTTCTAAGCTGTAAAGCATGCCGCACTGAACGAGGGAGTAATCATCAGCACGAGTTTGCCAAGCGTTCATAACGTCTTGGTTCTCTGGGACGGGAGCGGCACCTAGTGGTCCTTCTAGGACATATTGCTTCCTGGCAGCTATGAGGATGATCCTCAGGTTTCGGACCCAGTCCGTATAGTTGCTGCCATCATCTTTCAGCTTGGTTTTCTCTAGGAACGCGTTGAAGTTCATGTTGACATGAGCGTTGGCCATTGATCTACAATACATATTTGCAAAGGTTTTAGACTAAGTTCATGATAATAAAGTTCTTAATCAAAATTATGAACTCCCACTTAGATTAGACATCCCTCTAGTCATCTAAGTGTTACACGATCCGAGTCGACTAGCCCGTGTCCGATCATCACGTGAGACGGACTAGTCATCGTCGGTGAACATCTTTATGTTGATCGTATCTTCCATACGACTCGTGTTCGACCTTTCGGTCTCCGTGTTCCGAGGCCATGTCTGCACATGCTAGGCTCGTCAAGTTAACCCTAAGTGTTTTCGCTGTGTAAAACTGTCTTACACCCGTTGTATGTGAACGTAAGGATCCATCACACCCGATCATCACGTGGTGCTTAGAAACGACGAACTGTAGCAACGGTGCACAGTTAGGGGAGAACACTTCTTGAAATTTTGTAAGGGATCATCTTATTTACTACCGTCGTCCTAAGTAAACAAGATGCATAAACATAATAAACATCACATGCAATTATATGGTTGTGACATGATATGGCCAATATCATCAAGCTCCATTGATCTCCATCTTCGGGGCTCCATGATCATCTTGTCACCGGCTTGACACCATGATCTCCATCATCATGATCTCCATCATCGTGTCTTCATGAAGTTGTCACGCCAACGACTACTTCTACTTCTATGACTAACGCGTTTAGTAATGAAGTAAAGTAGTTTACATGGCGTTCTTCAATGACACGCAGGTCATACAAAAAAAATAAAGACAACTCCTATGGCTCCTGCCGGTTGTCATACTCATCGACATGCAAGTCGTGAATCCTATTACAAGAACATGATCTCATACATCACAATTCAACATTCATCACAACTTCTGGCCATATCACATCACATGATCAATCGCTGCAAAAACAAGTTAGACGTTCTCTAGTTGTTGTTGCATCTTTTACGTGGCTGCGATTGGGTTCTAGCAAGAACGTTTTCTTACCTACGAATCACCACAACGTGATTTTGTCAACTTCTATTTACCCTTCATAAGGGCCTTGTTCATCGATTCCGCTCCAACTAAAGTGGGAGAGACAGACACCCGCCAGCCACCTTATGCAACTAGTGCATGTCAGTCGGTGGAACCGTTCTCACGTAAGCGTACGTGTAAGGTTGGTCCGGGCCGCTTCATCCCACAATACCGTTGAGCAAGAAAAGACTAGTAGAGGCAAGTAAGATGACAAGATCAACGCCCACAACAAATTGTGTTCTACTCGTGCATTAGAGAACTACGCATAGACCTAGCTCATGATGCCACTGTTGGGGAACGTTGCAGAAAATTAAAAATTTTCCTACGGCTTCACCAAGATCCATCTATGAGTTCATCTAAGCAACGAGTCATGGGAGAGAGTTTGCATCTACATACCACTTGTAGATCGCGTGCGGAAGCTTGCAAGGTGATGATGGAGTCGTACTCGAACGTGATTCAGATCACTGATGCCAAGTGCTGAACGGACAGCACCTCCGTGTTCAACACACGTACGGGACGAGCGACGTCTCCTCCTTCTTGATCCAGCAAGGGGGAAGGAGAGGTTGAGGAAGACAGCTCCACCGGCAGCACGACGGCGTGGTGATGGTGGAGAAGCAGTACTCCGACAGGGCTTCGCCGAGCACACAACGAAGGAGGAGAGGTGTTGGGGAGGGAGAAGGAGGCAACCAAAGGCCAAGGACTCAAGGTATGAAGTCCCTCCTCTCCCCCACTATATATAGGAGGGCCAAGGGGGGGGTGGCCGGCCCTAGGAGATCCAATCTCCTAGGGGGGCGGCGGCCAAGGGGGGTTTCCCTCCCCCCCAAGGCACCTAGGAGGTGCCTTCCCCTCCTAGGACTCTTGCCCCCTTGAACCCTAGGCGCATGGGCCTATGTGGGGCTGGTGCCCTTGGCCCATGCAGGCCAAGGCGCACCCCCTACAGCCCATGTGGCCCTCCGGGGCAGGTGGCCCCACCCGGTGGGCCCCCGGGACCCCTCCGGTGGTCCCGGTACAATACCGATAACCCCGAAACTTGTCCTGATGCCCGAAACAGGACTTCCCATATATAAATCTTTACCTCCGGACCATTCCGGAACTCCTCGTGACGTCCGGGATCTCATCCGGGACTCCGAACATCATTCGGTAGTCACATACTTGACTTCCTACTAACCCTAGCGTCACCGAACCTTAAGTGTGTAGACCCTACGGGTTCGGGAGACACGCAGACATGACCGAGACGACTCTCGGGCAATAACCAACAGCGGGGTCTGGATATCCATGTTGGCTCCCACATGCTCCTCGATGATTTCATCGGTTGAACCACGATGTCGAGGATTCGATCAAACCCTGTATACAATTCCCTTTGTCAATCGGTACGTTACTTGCCCGAGACTCGATCGTCGGTATCCCAATACCTTGTTCAGTCTCGTTACCCGGCAAGTCACTTTACTCGTACCGTAATGCATGATCCCGTGGCCAACACCTTGGTCACATTGAGCTCATTATGATGATGCATTACCGAGTGGGCCCAGAGATACCTCTCCGTTATACGGAGTGACAAATCCCAGTCTCGATCCGTGTCAACCCAACAGATACTTTCGGAGATACCTGTAATGCACCTTTATAGTCACCCAGTTACGTTGTGACGTTTGATACACCCAAGGCACTCCTACGGTAACCGGGAGTTACACGATCTCATGGTCGAAGGAATAGATACTTGACATTGGCAAAGCTTCTAGCAAACGAACTATACGATCTTTTATGCTATGCTTATGATTGGGTCTTGTCCATCACATCATTCTCCTAATGATGTGATCCCGTTATCAACGACATCCTATGTCCATAGTCAGGAAACCATGACTATCTATTGATCATAACGAGCTAGTCAACTAGAGGCTCACTAGGGACTCATTGGGTCTAAGTGTTCACACGTGTATTACGATTTCCGGATAATACAGTTATAGCATGAACAAAAGACAATTATCATGAACATTGAAATATAATAATCCTTTTATTATTGCCTCTAGGGCATATTTCCAACAGAACCGGCACTAATGTATACATTAGTGCCGGCTCTAATACAAACCGGCACTAATGTGCTGCACGTTTGACCCTTTTTCTACTAGTGGTAGTATAGTGGATGGGGTTGGGTTGGATTGAGTGTATGGTTTGGGTTCCAACAAGCCATTGGTTTTCAGATAGCATTATAATTTGAAGCTATGGCATTCGATGGGGTTAGGTCAAGCTGTCTTTTAGCGTGGTCTTGTTAAATTTTCCTGCTATGTGATCTTGCTGGCCATTTCGTCACGTTATGATGGAACAAAGCACATGAATAATTCAGTTATTATGCATGTTATTCCATTGTTTTGCCACTATTCATTTACATGAGTTATGGTTCATTTTTTAGGCTCTATTCATTTCTGACATGGCATTTTAAGTTAACAGATTATTTCCTCAATTATTCCCCTTGCCAGGTCTAGTTATGACTTCAAAGTTTGTGAGTGTAGAGGAGTACCAACTATATTAGTAGTAGAGTGGAAGGGGTTGGGTTGGTTTGACTATCTGGTTTGGCTTATGGCAAGCCAATTTGTGAACATGTTCTTACACAGATTGTTCAAACTCATGGATCTTCTTTGTGGATGACCTAAACAGTGCTACCTAAGAACTCTTGACAAAAGAGTTACTATGAAAAATTCTTTGGAGTGATTTCATTATGTGGAGCAAAGGTTGCAGCGGGCTGGGCATGTGCTGAAGGGGAAGTACCTGCAGGTAGCTTTGTTTAGATGTGCTAGATTGCAGTCGAATCTAGCAGGTTAGTTCTTAGATGCATATTTGTACAAGGGATTGTACTAGAATTTGCCTATTACTAGACATTGTTCATGCATATTTAGTTTAGCTTGTTGCTTGTTGTTTCACTGTTACAATGCCTGAATTATTAAGGGATTAAATTGACCTTCAGTTATTACAATAAGGATGATAGTCTTACCTTTTTGCTTCTTTCATTAGAATAACTAGTAAGTTGATACGTCTCCAACGTATCTATAATTTTTTATTATTCCATGCTATTATATTATCCATCTTGGATGTTTATATGCATTAATATGCTATTTTATATCATTTTTTGTGACTAACCTATTAACCTAGTGCCAGTGCCAGTTGCTGTTTTTTTCCTCTTTTTGCCTTTTACAGAAAATCAATACCTAACGGAATAAAACTTTATGATGATTTTTCTTGGACCAGAATAAACATAGGAAGCTTCGGGAGGAGGCCAGAAGACCTACGGGGAGGCCACAAACCCTAGGGCGCGCCCCCAGGCTTGTGGGCCCCCAGTAGACCTTCTGACCCAAATTCTAGCTCCATAAATACCCAAATATTCCATCTACATCAGAAGGATCCAAAAAAAATACTTTTTCGCCGCCGCAAGCTTCTGTTCTTGTGAGATCCCACCTTGGGGCCTTTTCCAGCACTCCGCCGGAGGGGGATTCGACCATGGAGGGGCTCTACACCAACCTTGCTGCCCTTCCGATGATGTGTGAGTAGTTTACCCATAGACCTATGGGTTCATAGCTAGTAGCTAGATGGCTTCTTACCTCTCTTTGATATTCAATACAATGTTCTCCTCAATGTTCTTGGAGATCTATTCGACGGAGTCTTCTTTTGCGGTGCATTTGTTGAGATCCGATGAATTGTGGATTTGTGATCAGATTATTTATGAATATCATTTGAGTCTTCTCTCAACTCTTTTATGCATGATTAAGATATCATTGTATTTCTCTCCGATCTATCGATTTGGTTTGGCCAACTAGGTTGGTTTTTCTTGCAATGAGAGAGGTGCTTTGCGATGGGTTTAATCTTGTGGTCTCCTCACCCAGTGACAGTAGGGGTAGCGAGGCACATATTTCTATTGTTGCCATTAAGGATAAAAAGATGGGGTTTTTACCATATTGGTTGTATATATCTCTCTACATCATGTCATCTTTCTTAATGCGTTACTCCGTTCTTGTTAACTTAATACACTAGATGCATGCCGGATAGCGATCGATATGTGGAGTAATAGTAGTAGATGCAGACAGGAGTTGGTCTACTTGTCACGGGCATGATGCCTATATTCATGATCATTGCCTTAGATATCATCATAACTTTGCGCTTTTCTATCAATTGCTCAACAATAATTTGTTCAACCACCGTACGTTTTCTTCAAGAGAGAAGCCTGTACTGAAACCTATGGCCCTTGGGTCTATTTTCCATCATATATTTTCATATCTATAGAACCAAAAACCAGAAAAATACCTTCCTGCAATTTATTTATAATTACTTTATCTTGCCTTTTTTACTTATCTTTTTTATCTATCTCTATCAGATCTCACTCTTGCTCGTGACCGTGAAGGGATTGAAAACCCCCCTTTTCTTGTTGTGTGCAAGTGTTTGTTAGTTTGTGCAGGTGCATCTATTGGGGACTTGCTTGTACGGTTGTACCTCCTACTGGATTGATAACTTGGTACTTAACTGAGGGAAATACTTATCTCTACTTTGCTGCATCACCCTTTCCTCTTTAAGGGAAAAATCAACGCAAACTCCAGAAGTAACAGAAAGAACTTGTGGCACCGTTGACGGGGAGATTCTACATCAAGCCTATCAGGTACCTATCATAAACTCTCATCTCTTGCACTTACATTATTTTCCATTCGCCTCTCGTTTTCCTCTCCCCCACTTCTAAAACGCTTTTAGAAAATCACAAAAATATTCGCCTTTTTTCCATTCATCTTTTCCGTTTGCCTTTTGTTTGCTTGTGTGCTAAATTTCTTGCTTTGTCACAATGTCTCAAGAAAATATTAATTTGTGTGACTTCTCCGACACTAATAATAATGATTTTATTAGTACTCCGGTTGCTCCCGCCACTAGTGCAGAATCTTATAAAATTAATGCCGCTTTGTTGAATCTTGTTACAAAAGAACAATATTTTTGTAGTTCTAATGAAGATGCTGCATCCTATCTAAATAATTTCGTTGAATTGTGTTATATGCAAAAGAAAAAAAAGATGTGGATAATTATATTGTTAAATTGAAGATATTGCCGTTCTCACTACGAGATCGTGCTAAAACTTGGTTTTCATTTTTGCCTTAAAATAGTATTGATTCATGGGATAAGTGTAAAGATTCTTTTATTTTCAAGTATTTTCCTCCCGCTAAGATCACCTCCCTTAGGAAGATATAATGAATTTTAAGCAACTTAATCATGAACATGTTGCACAATGTTGGGAGAGGATGAAATTGATGCTAATAAATTGCCCTGCTCATGGTTTATGTTCATGGATGATCATACAAAACTTTTATGCGGGATACAGCGGTTATAGTGTGATAGCGGCGGAGACTCTGGTGGTCACGTAAGGTTATCCAGGCTGCGCTTCGCTTTTACCGGACCTATTTTCTCCTTTGAAGGAGGACGTTTCGGTGCAAGCTGGTGTTTCACATCGACAACCACGATGTCACTGATTTCCTCCTCAGTCATGTCGTAGGGTCTCTTGGCAGGAGCCTTCTTGACACTTGGACCTGCTCTGGATTTCTTCGCTTTTGTACTAGCCGCGGGAGTGGCGACGGGTCTCTTCCGCTGGTGCTGAGGCGGTGAAGGAGGCGGAGTCAGATGACGTAGCAGAGGAGGCGGAGTCCGCTGACGCGCAGGAGGAGGCGGAGTTCGCTGACGCGGCGGAGCAGACGGAGATAGCTGACACGGTGGAGGATTCTGCTGAGGGCCCTCCTCCGGCAGAGTCCGCTGACGTGGCGGAGATAGCTGAGGCGGCTGAGTGTGCTGGCGCAACGGACAAGGATGAGGCAGCGGAGATAGAGCTGGACTGTGAGGAGTCTGCTGAGGGGCCTTCTCCGTGCTGAGTTTATTGATGCGGCGTCTACTGTGATCATTTTTACAGCCAGCACATGGACAAGACATAAAACCATCAGCCCGCTTGTTTGCCTCAGCCGCAAGCATAAAAGTACGCACGTCATTAACGATGTGGGGAGAGCAGCGGTCATCGTACATCCATTGCTGGCTCATCTTCATTACACAGCACCGAAAAGACCAAATTAATACAAGTTCATACACACTTATTCTCATAAAACAACATACGGACTCTCTAGCTAAAGCATTTAAATGCAACAACAAATGCGATCAAGATCACAACTAAGGTAACAATTGATCCAACACATAATGATACCAAGCCTCACTATCAAGGCATATTTTCTAATCTTTCTAATCTTCAAGCGCATTTTCTCCATCTTGATCTTGTGATCATGCATTGACGACATCGGCAACATGCAACTTCAATTCCATCTTCTCCTCCTCAATTCTTTTCAATTTTTCTTTCAAATACTCGTTTTCATTTCCAACTAAATTTAACCTCTCGACAATAGGGTCGGTTGGAATTTCCGGTTCACATACCTTCTAGATAAAAATATCTATGTCAACTTGATGGGCATAATTTTTCATAAACACGAAATGCAGCCAATAGTTATTAAAAAAATATACCACATTCGAATCATAAACCAGGCGAGGGCCGACGGGGATGGATACCAAAATCATGGCACTATGTATAACAAACAACGTACGGGCAAGATAATTATACAAGTAACTATATATCTAAATTACACAAACATGATTTTTTATATAAAAAAGATAAGAACAAGAGGCTCACCACAAGGTGCTGCCGGCGACGGACGGTGCGGGTAATCGACGGTGGTTAGGACGGAGACCGGAAGGCACTAAGTAAACCACACACTGCATATGCAAACTAAGAGTTATTTTAACCTCAACTTGCATTTAAATCAAATACTACCACATATAATTCCTCCCAAACTAAAACCCACAAATCACTATACTTATAGAGCATTGCAAGAGCTAATCTAGCAATGAGAGATGAAAGGACAAAGTTGCTGACCTTTGTGATCACTTGGATGGATGGGGTGCCTTCAATTCTTGACAAATTTTGGAAAAAATGGAGGATGAGATCGAGAGGAAGAGGAAGAAAATAGAGGAGAGAAAAGGGAAAGAACAGAGAGCTCGGACTCAACGAAGGGTTTATATAAAATGATCTTTAGTCCCGGTTAGTTATACGAACCGGGACTAAAGGTGCATCTCTAACCCCGGTTCGTGCCACGAACTGGGACTAAAGGTGTTGGTGGGGCCGCAGCCTGACACCAGCCTGCCATCACCTCTTTAGTCCCGGTTCGTGGCACGAACCGGTACTAAAGGTTCGCCACGAACCAGGACTAATGAGCGCCGCCCGCCTAGCCATTGAAACCGGCACTAATGGTCACATTAGTGCCGGTTCAATTACAAACCAGGACTAATGAGCTGAACATTAGGCCCTTTTCCTACTAGTGTAATATTTCTTTAGAGGGAAGTGACATGTACTAACACTGTCGGACATAGTCTGTGGTTGAAAAGGGCCATTCTATATCATTGCAATATTAAAAAGCTTTTTAGTCAAGGCTCTTTATTTTTTTTTCAAATTACTTGTTGCACATGTGTCCACATTGGATGTAAAGTTACGGGCATGTCGTAAATACATATTTTATGCATTCAGATCAGAGCATTGAATGCATGTTGAGGACTTGAGGTGGTAATTTAACTACTAGGAACTCTTGTAAAAGGGTACAACCGTATAGACAGTCTGCATGAGTGTGGCGACTAGTAGAATAACAGAGCCGATTAGGGAAATGAATACCCATGGGTTTCTCAGGTAGGTTTGTATGAAGTTAGCCCGCCACCTATTCCATCTCTGCAAGCGATAGGCATTCACCTGTCGTTGCACGTCGTGGAGTGTGCTAGACGGGCTCATCACTCCTCCCTTATTTAGCGTCTTGTTGAGGAGCTTAGCTACCTCCTCATCACTGTTCAGCTTACTCTCAATAATCTTCTTCGATCTGAGAAGTGCCACATCCTTGGCCGAGTTAATCAAGTTTTCCAAGAAGATCACATAGGTTGTCACGTCATTGCCAGCAGAAGGGTGGAGCCGTTCGAATGCCATCAGATTGAGGAACCTCTTCTCGGTGCCTTCGTCGACTCTAACCACTGGCATGCTTAGTACACCGTGTTTAAAGTGGATGTCGAGGAGGTTGTCAGTGCCAGTCGGTTTGAAATGGATTCCTGCTTCGGATATCTCCACTGCAGAGGGCATGACATAGGCTCTCGGACCTTTCCGGTATTGGTAATCATCAGGGCTGAGGCTTTTGTGTAAGATATCAATGGCGTGCAGGCCCAGGTGCTTAACGTCAACCACATGTCGGCCCCATGGACAGAGGGAATCAAGGAGCATCTTGCAGATCTCATGAACATTCTGTAGCAATACCAGGTGACATGTAAAGATAGTTAGAGCTAATCATGCATTCTACATTATTATCATTTTTGAAATTTCATCCCGCAATGTTGATCCTCATTATAGGTACCACTCATAAAGTCGAACCTACAGAATTACTCCCTTCATTCCATATTAACTAAATCAACGGCACTTAATGTGGAATGAAGGAGTACATTTTATTCAATTTTTAACAGCTCGGTAAATTAAACAATATATATCTAACTAGAAAAAAGGGTATGTGTGCACCATTTAATTTTAGTATATTATCGCAGTTTGCACCGCCGAATCTTACACATGATATTGTACTCGCTCCGGTCCATTTTAGTCTGCATATAAGTTTTGTCCGAATTCAAACTTTTAAAGTATCTCTACTTTGACCAAACTTACAGGAAAAAGTACCAACATTCACAATGGCAAATCAATATTGTTAGATTCTTTATGAAATGTAGTTTCATAGTGTGTGTGTGTGTCTATATATATATATATACATACATACATACATACATATATATATATATATATATATATATATATATATATATATATATATATATATATATATGGTATAGATGTTGATTATTTATTTGACCTTAATAAGTGCCACATGTGTGGCACGAACACATGGTAAGTCGAACCTTTTTTATGGCAAATTTAGTGACACGAGGATGACAACTTTAGTTGTCAAGCATGAAATTTTCTTTTCCGATGGCAAGTTTCAGTTTTTTGTTTGTTTTTTCCTTTCAGATGACAAATTTAGTCATAAAAAACGTTAGGTCCAGAGTGTTTCGTGCCACACATGTGCCACATATTATTTGGTTATTTTTTGATATAACTTTGCAAAGTTTGTATTGACGCAAATATAATACGCTAAGTAAAAGGGACGGGAGAGGGAGTAAATAGTAGGACGGTATTTCTTTGCGCATGAAGTTGTTGATGACGGAAAATTCTTCCAAAACCAGAAAAGTGAAGATGGATGTGCAGGCAATTCAGTAGTGTAGTACCTGGTATGTTTCATGATCCACAACAAGTAGCAGCCTGTGGAGAAGACGCAGAGGCAGCTGGTTCTCCAAGACGACCATGTCGGACCGGATATATGGCCACAAGTAAAGGTAGCCGTACTCGCCAAAGACGGGGTCGCTGGGCGCGTAGTCTGCCCCCGTCTCCCCACGCAGCCCGTCCATCCGCAGGGCCTCCAGCAGGAAGCAGCCGTCGGTGACCATGAGCTCCACGAATCGCTGCCTGTTGTCCGGCCCGCGCCACTCATCCCCCAGGTCCTTGTACGCCTCCTGAAGCCACTGCGTCACCTCCGCCACGGTAGCGACGAACTCCCGCAGCGGCTTGCCGGAGCGCTTGACCAGGTGCGCCACCGCCCGGCGCTTGTGCTCCTCCATGGGGAGCAGGTCGGGCTGGCCGTGGTGGAAGGGGCCTAGCGACACCAGCTCCGGCCGGTATGCATTGGTGTTATGCTGGTTCTTGATCCGCTCCGGCACCTGGTAGATGGAGTGCCGTATCCACCGTGCCGTCTCCACCGACGGGTCAATGTCCCAGGAGATCGTGTTCTCCATCTCCACCACCCAACTGCTACAGCCCATGGACGGTGACTCCTCTATGTCCAACTTGAATTTGTCCATATACTTACTATACTATTATTAGAGGCTTTCTTTAGCTCACAGGCCTTAACCAGATTGCATTGCAGGTTAAGATCTATGTATGGACATCCTAACTCCCAAGCCCCGTGCTTATATATGGACATGGATCAGCGACGGCACTGATCTTGTAATCTTGTGTAACAGTTACAAAAGATCCGACAAGACACTTCATGAAACTGCCAAGCAACAAAAACGATGTCTACTAAAGCTATACCTTTTCTCGCGTCATTACTAAACCTATCTAAGGAAGCTTTTTTTCTTTAGAAAAGGGCAATCTAAGGGACAAGTGGGGCCAATGAAAGTGAGGTGGTATGAGGGAAACCTTTGGCGGATGGAAGGCAAAGGAAAGGAAAAAAAAACCCGGACATGTGGGGATATGTGTCTTTGGTGCACTCTCTCACGCTTTATGCATGCGTGTTACCTCGGCCCCAGTACAGCAGGTGGAACTAGCAGGTCAGGCTGCACTGCACATTATTATGCATATCAAGAAAAGGCTAATAAAAACAAACATATTTTTTGCAGGTAAAAATTGTTTTTTTAGAAAGCCCTTTTAACTACAACAATTCACGTCTAGAGCATCTTAACTAGGGATGTCCTATTACATCGTGCTAGGCATTTGGGGAAAGTTGTTTGATCTCAATGCTCCTTGGCTAGATATATATGTATGTGGAATGTGATTATCTGCGCCCTAGGTACGCTGTGTGGATTTAGGGATATTGGTGGCTTCTTTGATACCTTCTTATCTAAGTTCAACGGAACAAGAAAAGTATGCTTTCAGTTGGTGTTGTATGGACCTTCCATGGGATCTGGAAAGTAAGGAATAAAAGCTTGCTTTCAAGCGGGTTTTGGCTGAGAGAACCTGCGCAGATGTAGTCTTAGATGTTGCTTCATGAATTAGCTTGTGGAGATTCTTTCCGAGGGAGGGCATAGCAAGAAACATTGCCCAGGGAGGGTATGAGGCTGGCGGAGAAACCTTCGTTGATGTTTCAAAGCGAGCCGGAGATGGGCAACGTGGGTGCCAAGACTAGGACGCTGAAAGTAGGATCTCTTGATGTGCTCCGGGAAGTTCTTTGTGTGGCGTTGTACCATTTGTTGTGTGAAGTGTTTGGGAGGTTTTGTGTGGAGCTGTGTTTGTCCAGGTGTGGTGTTTGTGTCGTTGGTTGTCCTGGTGCTTGTCCCAACTGAAGTTTCTTCACATTCCAGTCAATAGCAATATAGCATTTAGGGCAAGCTTGCAAGTGGGTACTAGCGTCAAGCTTCCTCTTTTTATGTTTTCAGAACTCGTAGCTGCCATGGTTTCTCTAGCGGAAATCATGGGAGATATCGCTTTGCTTAAAAAAACCAGTTTTACTAGCTACAAGGCTTAGACAAATGCTTCGCCCGGCCCACATCCACCTCTACGTGCACATACAACGTAAAAAAAGGCTATTTTTCAACCTATAAAGAATATAAAACTATGTGTATTTGTTGGGGTAGCTTCTGTAGAACAGGGGAACCTGAATATTCACAGTAAGCTTTTTGGTATGCAAAGTGGCGAAAAGAAAGGAACGAAGAATATATTGCTCTCATGAAGAACGGGACATGACTTCTCATTTCAGAGGGGATAGAATATAATTGACTTTAATCAGGTCTATAGTATTAAGAGGAAGTCTGATTGTACAATTGCCATGTACAAAACATGTCTTGTGGCATAAGGCTTCAAGAAAAGGTATATACTACAAGGACACATTCAGTCATGTGGTCAAGGAAGCAAAAAATAGATTGATTCTTCCAATTGGTGTATCAAGAGGATGGTGTATGCGACAATTAGATGCACATAATAAGTAATCATGGTGTAACACTTCGTCCCCGGAAAAAAATGGTATAACACTTCAGGAAACAGCCAAGAAAAAGATGATGTCCACTAAGCTATCTAAGGATGTTTTTTTTTCCTTGGACGTCAAGGGGTATCTATGGAACGGCCACCTACAAAAAGAATGCTACAGGGTTTACGTAAAGGGCAGCGCTCTGCGCCGGCGCGCCGGCCCAATTTTTCGGCCGGTCAGCCCAGATCCGTCCGATTTGCACGCGCGCAACCGTCAGATCTCTCCTCCTCCTCCCCCGCACCCCATCTTCAACCTCCCGCACGGAAGAAAGGGAGAGGAAGGACCGAAGGAGGGCGCCGCCCCCGCACACGCTGCCCCCCTCGCCTCGCCTCGCCTCCTCATCTCCTCTCACCGCCGGTTCTCCCTCGTCACCGACCCCCACCGTAGGTCGCCGACGAGCTCCGTCATGGTCGGATACCCGCCAAGCTCTTGGCCAAGCGGTTGAAGCTCCCCGCCCCACGGTTGTAGCATCTGATGCGCGACCGCCACCCCGTCCATCCTTGCCGTCGAGCTCGTCGCAGGGTGCACGCTGCAGGCACCGCAGTCGTCTTCTTCCCTAAGTAAGCCAATTCCACATGTCGCCGTTGTAGCAAAACAGCCCGACGTTTGTAGCTTTTTAGAATCCCCGATGTAGCAAAAAAACAAGCGACTCCACTTCGCCCTGTACCACTCCCTTGATGTAGCAAAACAAATCGCAGGTTCTAGCTTCTATAGATGCTGATTCCAGCAATTCTGCTTGCTGGTTGAAACCTTTTTGTGCTGCCCCTTCCAGCAAAAACGATGACGACTACCCAGCTGCTCTCAACTGTCGCAACAAATACCGTGATTGGTTCCAGCAAAAAAAATCGATGGTTCCAGCAAAAAATCAGAAGGGGTGGTAGCAAAAATCAAAGACATTAGTAACAAATTTTTTGAGTGGTTCCAGCAAAAAAATGGATCGAAGCAAAATTAAAAAAATCGATTGAAGCAAAATAGAATCATGCCTCGTTCACAAAAAAAGAGCTCCCGTGCCTGCAGTACCTCGATGCGCCATTCATGGATGTAGCAAAACAAAGCGTAGTCGTAGCAAAAAAGCACGACGGAGATGCAGCAAAACATTGTCGTCTCCGTCATCGCGGGTCGCGACTCCGCTATGTCGCATGTAGCAAAATTTCTCACCGGTGGTAGCAAAATTAAAATACGGTGGTAGCAAAAAATGCTCTTGTCCAGCAAATCAAAAAAATGATAGTAGCAAAAAATATGTCTGGTTGCAGCAAAAAAAGACACTGGTTCCAGCAAAACAGAAAAGGAAGGAGTTGTAGCAAAAGAGGGGGCACGCCCAGCGGTGATCTCCTGTTTTTTGGCGGCTGTGGAGGTGCTCGCAGCAACGGGGGCCTGGAGTTGTTCTGCAGTGAAAAAGCTCACAGAACGTTGTGCGGATTCCATGGCTGATGTGTGTGTGAGAGAGAGAGACAGAGGAAAGGAGGCGAGTTTGAGGGGATGAAGTGTGCTCAGGAAGAGATAAGGATTGAGAGGTCAAAGCGATGTGCGGGCCCACACTAATAAAACGTGCGCGTGGGGAAGCCGCACGATCCCACTTAATCGGGCATCGCGCGTGAGACCGGCCGAACGCTTCGGCCGGCGCTCCGGCCCCAAACATTTACCTTGCGTAAAGGCTTAGGTGCAAGGTTTTGGTTGACCAAAATCAAGGAAAGGGGCCCCACCCGGTTGAATCAGGAGGGGTAGAGAGATTAACATGGAAGGTTACGTAAGGCACGTAGGAACTTTCGTATGTGTATCATTTTCGCTATGGAACAGGTATGTGGAAACATTTAGCAGATGAAATGCAAAGGAAAGGATAAGACCCTGAGACATTCGATGGTTCGCGTGTCTTTGGTACATGTACGATGGACATGTTTGGTTGCTCGCATTGCCCTTACCTAGACGCGCACTGAAAGTAATCGATCTATTTGATTGTCTGGGCTGCATCTGATTTTTAGACTGCACGGAATTTAAAGTACGTCTGGGCCTGCATTTGATTCTTGAACTGCACGGAACTTGAAGTGCGTCCGGACCTGCATCTAGAGGAACGGCCGAATCAGTCGTTTCTAGGGAGCCAGGCTGAGTGAAGCCATATTGAGGGTACATGGGTGGGTCAGGTGGCACGAGACGATGCAAGTAGTATACAACCTGTACCTGGTTTGTTCTCCTACCTCCGTTAAGCTCCTTCTCTGATCTTCTTTCTTCCATCCCTTCTAATCTACACAACGATGCTTCGATTCGAGATAAGCTCCACATGGAAAAGATGCACATCAATGTTGTGATTCCATTCAGGCGATCAGTTTGGAGTTTGATCGACCGTAAATGTTCAATTTTGTGTTCATGTTCACAGTTATTTTGGACGCATTTTGTCAAATTCATCGCAGATGGTCAACAATTTGAAATTTTCTTTGACCAGTATCTTCATCTCGTAGTTTCGCACGACTTTTGTGTTGCACATTTTCGGTTTCGACGATCGTAGACGAGTAAATCCATCTCTTCCTCATAGACTGTACATATGCATATGTGTGATTTGTTTTAATGACACACTTTAATCTCCTCCACCTAGTCGTTCCTCTCAACCTCCTTTCCCGTGTCTTGTTACACCGGCGTCGCTTCTCTCGGACACCTCTCGCGTGTGCTGTTGCACTAGCACTATCGCTGGTGTAGTTCCTCTCTCAACCTCCTCTCTCGTGTCCTACCATGTGGTCGTCGTTTCTCTCTGCCTTCTCTTGAATGTCCTACTACAATGAAGCCATCATCAGAAACGTTCCTCTTGGCTTCCTCGCTTGTGTCCTACTACACTGGCATCATCACCATCGTCATTTTTTTTGGCCTCCTCCTCCATGCTCTACTGTGACGCCGCCCATGGCGAGCGCTGCATTTTTTAATCAATTGTCCTCTGCCTCGGCGTCCACCTATTCATTACTCCACATGGACTTTCTATGCGGAGGCGATGCTAGTAACTAGTTTGCCGCGCCGCCTATGGGATCGCTCACCTGTGACCACGTGATCGTCGCAGTTGCCGAGGCAATCTAGTGTAATTCCGTGCTATGTGTAGCTGTTAACTTTTAATCATGTCCAATGTATGTAACCAAACACCATGCACTAGTATGAGCAAAAACAATGTGAGCAACCAAACACAGTGCGTAGAGTCATTGCTACGATGTAGGGACGGTAGATGCAGGTAACGCCGGAATGGGCCGCCCCCGCCGCCGAAGGCTCGCGTGGTGTCGCCATGCACCATGGAAGAGGCTTCTCAGTAAATGGGGAATTTTTTGATTAATTTAATTCAGATCATGAACATGGCATTGACAAAATTAACAACATACTGATTACGATCTAGATAAGCACGGACTACGCAAAACAAAAATTTGCTAGAGCGGGACAAACAAGTTATACCTTTCGGTAGGCCAGGCAGAAGCCGCGGCACGCGACGTACCGCTGTTTTGCAACCACGCCGCCGGGAGAGGGTGGAGTGGATCCCCAAGCTTCAGCTTCGCAGGTTGGTAGTTTGGATCTGACGGCCCGAGAGTAGTAACAAAGTCGATGCCCTTTAGTTTCTGTTGACGCCCTTGATTTGTGGATCGAGGCAGTCGAATCACAAATACTCCATTTGTCTCTTCAATCTTTGCAGTTCATACTGGCCGCTGTATCCTTAATTTCCCGGTTGTCGACATGTAAGAGGAGCATATAACAGATCTTGTGTAGTGCCTAGGGCGTTGTTGGTAACAGGTCGTATAGTTGTAATTACCATTATGTCTGTCTGGCATGGAGGCATATACCATTCGATATTTGCACAATTGCCATTTCCTTGATGATTTTTTTCTGTATTAGAGATTAATAGTAATGAAGTGAAGTATACATGTTCTTAACAGATGGTTTATGTGGGAGATTTACTGGTTATCCTGTAAAACATCAAAGGAAATCTCTCCGGAAACGAGCTATGCATGCGTAGATCGCCAAAATACCAAAAGACGTAAGATGGATCATGTAGAGAGTGAATCAGAGAAAACAAAGTTTGAAGAACCAGTGCATGATAAGAGGAAACAGAGCAAGAGCAAAGTCTGAAGAAACAAAGTCTCCAAATAATGACACTATGATCTACCGCTTCTAGATGGACTCACCTACCACCCCACCCGTCGCCCCACCTACCGGGAGTAATGGCGCCGCAACCACCGCCATTACTGGCGATGCGAGTTTATCTAGCCCCCGCCCCCATCCCGCCCCATAGCATCCCTCTTCTGGCGGTCCCACTTCGTCGAATCCCACGGCCCAATCGAGCGCGAGCGATGGTGGGGGGTGTGAGGCGGGGGATAAGGGTGCGAAGGGTTCGGCCCAGCCACCAGGTGGGGGCGCCGCCGATGTCCCAGCCGCCGGTGCCGGTGTCATAGCTGCCGGGGACCGAGCGGGGGACACCGGAGGCGCAGGCGGAGATAATTCGCGTGGTGAGGGAGCGATTCCCGAGCCGCTCCACCTGGCCAGCGACCCTCGTCGAGGTCATCCAGCGCGCGATGTTCGAGGAACGCGCGCGGTTCACCGGCGACGATGGGGGGATGGATTACGAGCTCATCTTCTGGGCTATCCAGGAGGCGGAGTCGGCGGATTCGAGGCAGGCGGCGAGGTGGGCGAGATTCAGGACAAGGAACCCATCACGGCTCAACGTCCGGCCCCCGTCGGTGGTGCAGATCGCCAACATACCACCGGAATTCCTGCCGCCGGGGACCGCCCTTCCCAGGGTTCCTTGAATCGAAGGAGGCCTGGCGCATGGCTCGCAGGACTTCCCCAACCTGTGGGCAAAGCGCTGGAGGGGGAAGGAGCGCTTCCTCGACCCTCCACCATGGCCGGGCGAACGTGGGGAGACCCAGCGTCTCCCTGCTAAGGTGAGCAAAATTTGACCCGTTCTGTGCGCTCGTGTGAGCTCTACTGGAGATTTTGGCGAGAATTTGTCTAAGAAGGCTGATAGGGTTCGCCCTTGTGGGATTAATTGCGATTCCGCTCCTGAAATTCCAAAAAAAGTGAGTGATTTGTGTGAATCTCCGGTCCCGACGAAGCATCTCGCCGCCGATGAGCTACCTTCTGCGCGGGGGGGGGGGGGGTGGGGGGGGATTGGGTTCGAAAATGGGGGCTCCTCAGGTGGGGCCGGCCCCAGCCCCATCACCGTTGATCGTGGGACGTGTGGTCAGGAAGAAAGCGGGTAGTAGGATTACGTCTCTCGACTCTGCTAGCGGGGACGGGGAAGAGGTAGCGGATTTTTACGGCCAGCTCTGGGTTGTTCCCTCCCCGAGCCGCCACCAGCGCCTACATAACGAGACATAGACCCCTCCGAAACCTAATTTCGCGATCCCCAAATTGTTTTGGGTTAGGAAGGATCTGTTCGTCGCTAGGTAGTTCACGGTGCAAGATTGTTATCCGGCCTCATCGGTGGGCAAATTTGACCACAAACCTACTATCTTCAAGATTTCCACAGAAAAGTTAGGGTTCCCTAGATCGTTTGTTGAGGTTGTTAGAGGAGGGATGGATCGAGGGCAGGGCGGGCAGCGCCAACGCCGACCGCCGCCAGGGAAGAAACCGGCTACGCAGGATGGGAAGGTTGCTGTCCCGGCCGCGGGAGGAGCTGCCCCGGTGGCTGGAGGTGCCGCTAAACCAGTTCAACAGCCTCCCAAGCAGGCTGGCCATGGGATCCCGCTGCAACAGGCGGCTGGTCCTGGAGCATCACCCATGCCTCCCCGTCCTGTCCCTACGGTACAAGTTCTTGATCCCAAGTATAAGGAGATGATTTGTTTCAACTGTAGTTGGCCGGGCCACTATGTGGGAAACTGTATTGAACCGAAGAAATGCTTTATCTGTGCGGGAGGCCACAATGTCAATAATTGTGCCGCGTGGGCTAAACCCCATCCTACAGTGACCTACTTTGGAAGTGCAGCGACTGGGCTTGGTTTTTACCACATAGATGTCCCTAATGCATCAGAATTAAGATGGCTCAACTACAAGAACTGTGCAGTGCTTAAGGTGGTTAAAGGCGAGGTTTCTGCCTCGGAGTTGCTGGTTCAACTTAATGGAGTGCTCTGCAAGAACAAAGAGTGGCCTTGGCAGATCAGGGACCTGGGAGAGAAGAAGTTTCTACTGAGATTCCCTCCATGGAAAAATGTAGAAGACCTGAATGAATTCCTTGCATTTGAGTTGCCAATTGATGGAGCTTCTGTTAAGATATGTGAGTGGGTAGGAATGTTGGATGAGTTTGGAGGATTAACTGAAGCCTGGGTTCAAATTGAGGGGATTCCTCCCAAGTGGTGTGCTTGGAAGGTCTTTGCCCAGATTACAGCGTGCTTTGGGATTCTGGTAGATGTAGATTGGAATGGCATCTTTAAGAGCTTCCATGAGACCATCAGGGTGAAAGTTTCTTGCAGAGATCCCAGGAAGATTCCGTTTGAGAGATTGGTCGAAATGAAAAGGAGGCTATACATTTTGTTCTTCACAGTCGAAGGATTTGAACAGATGGGGGAAGACTCTGATGGTGATGATCTTGATCCAGACCTAGATAAGTTGGAAACGGAAAATGAGGATAACAATGAGGATATGTCGAGTAAGGATAAATTCGAGGGTGATGAGATGGAGGAACCTATTGATGAGCTGGACAAGGTAAACTTTCCTAAAAAATCCAACAGTGCAGCAAGCTCAAGTCGTTCAATACCACAGAAATCTGCTTCTGCAGTGGAATTTCATCCTTCTAACTTGTTGGACACCATTCATGAGGATTTTGTGGAAGAAATTAGGAACAAAACCCCTGAGAAGGTGATTGCCAATGACACAGACAATGGTGATGTCACACCTGCAAAGCACCTTCCTTCTGCAAGCTCTGGGCACCTGTCAGTACCCCTGGACTACTGTTCTGAACAATTAAGCAGGTTTGAGATGGTGGAGTCTGATGGAGAGGTGGAGGACCTGGTGGAGGAGATGCAATGCCTTCCTGATGATTTAGCAATAGCTATGGGATCTGTTAAGAGATCACTGTTGGAAACTTTGGATAGTATGGAATCAATGCAGAAGAAGAAACCGAGTGTGAAGAACTCTCCTGTCTGGGGTCCAATCTTAGCAAGCAAGCCGACGACTAGGAATCATGGAAACATCAAGATTATGGACAAAGCTGCTGCATATAAGATGAGGAAAAATTTGGAGATCCCTAACACTTTCAAAGGTAAATCGTTTGCTATCCTTAAACCTGGGGTTCTTGCTTTAAATACTAGCAAAGTAGATTTGTGCATTGGTAGTAGCGCGCAAGAACAAAAAGACATTATTATGCACATGGTTGATGAGGAAAAAGGCCGTTGTCTTCAGTTTGCTGATGATAATCCGGAGATTGTTCTCCCTGGTAGCTTAGAGTTAGAAAATTTAGATGGTTATAGTGCCCAGCTTAGTAACATTGACTTTCCCATCAATGGTGCAGATGGCACTATGGGATCATTGATGGAAAGCCCTGTTCTGAATACTAAGAAGAAGCCTTGTGGCTTGTCACACCCTTTCAAAATCAAATGATTGGTGCCTTTTGGAATATTAGGGGTATGAGTCAAACTGGGAAAAGTCAGTGCCTGGGTGATTTTATTAGCAATAATCATGTGGATTTTGTGTGTTTCTTTGAAACCAAGAAAGAAAATATTGATAGTCACATTCTCAAGTTTATTTCTGGTAAAGAGGATTTTGTTTGGCATTTTTTGCCTGCTGTAAATACAGCTGGGGGGTCCTTGTGGGTCTGAAAAATGACTTGTTTGATATCATAGGGTTCACCAATACAAAATCTTGCATTGTTGCTACTATTAAAAATAAGAGTGATGGATTCCTGTGGCATTTAGTGGTTGTGTATGGTACTTCTTACAATGAAGAGAAATTAGAGTCCATTGCTAACTGCATAATACTATGGAAAACCTCACATACCCAGTTTTGATGGGAGGAGATTTTAACCTGGTTAGATCGATTGATGAACAAAATAATGGGATTATTAATAGCCAGTTTTCTTACCTCTTTAATGAGTGGATAAATAAATGGTCCCTTATGGAGATCAAGAGTGCTAATAGGAAATTTACTTGGAGTAATAACCAGAACAATCCTATTTTTGCTACGATAGATAGAGTATTTACTTCTGGTACTTGGGATACTAAATTCCCTCTTTTAGTGGTAACTGCACTTCCACGTGTTGGGAGTGATCATACGCCTCTGCTTTTAGATACAGGATCTTAGAGGGTTACCTCCCCAAAAATGTTTCGCTTTGAAAAATGGTGGCTTGACCATCCAGATTTTAAAACCCTAGTGGTTAAGACTTGGAGTTCTCCAGTTCCTGGCAAGACAGCCATTGACATCTAGATGAACAAGTGTAGATTATTTAGGAAAAAAGCGAGAGGTTGGAGTATTAATATCGAGGCGGGCATCAAGAAAAGAAAAAGATAGCTCCTGCTTGAATTTGACATCCTTGATGTCTTCTCCGAAAGAAATCAAATTAGTGATGCAGACAGATCGAGGATGGAGGAGCTTAAGAAAGAACTTGCTGGGATTTGGAGTAAAGAAGAGACTGCTTTTTGGCAGTGATCCAGAGACCGTAGAATTGTTGATGGTGACAAAAACAACGCTTATTTTCAAGCTCTGGCTAATTATAGGCATAGGAAAAACCACTTGTCTGAACTTAACGGAGATAATGGTCCTGTGTATATGACCAAAGAAATGCTGGATGTAGCTACATCCTTTTATAAAAAAAGTGTTTGGTGCTGAAGAGAAACTTAACGTTCATCTTGGCCCTTCCTTTTGGGAGGAAGATGACTTGGTTACTAGTGAATAAAATGAACTTCTCCAAAGAAACTTCTCTGAAGAGAAAATTAAGGAAGCAATATTTGGGTCCTATGCGCATGGGGCCCCTAGTCCTGACAGTTTGTCCTTATTGTTTTACCAAACTTTTTGGGATGTGATCAAAATTGATTTTATGGCTTTAGTCAGGGACTTTGAGGAGGGAAATCTAGACATGCAGAGATTAAATTTTGCTCTAATTGTCCTTATTCCTAAAGAGCCTAACGCCAGGGATATGAAAAAATTTAGACCGATTAGTTTGAGTAATTGTGGTGTGAAGATTTTTTCTAAAGCTATGACCAACAGGGTCTCTCCTGTGGGGCGTAGATTAATCTCATCCAATCAATCTGCTTTTATCAAAGGTAGATATATTTTAGAGAGTGTGGTGATGGCTCATGAAGTAATTCATGAGGTTAAGAAATCTGGTTCTCAAGGCTTAGTCCTTAAGCTAGATTATGAAAAGGCTTATGATCGAGTGAATTGGGATTTTTTGTTTGAGATGCTGCAATCTTGGAGTTTTTGCCCCAAGTGGATATCCTGGATTAAATGTACCTTAATCAATAGCACTTTTGCTGTGAGGATCAATGATACTAATGGCAACTATTTCATTGGAGGGAAAGGGCTCAACAAGGGGACCCACACTCCCCCTTATTGTTTAACCTAGTAGCGGATGTTTGCACTAAAATGTTACTGCCTCACAAGATCTAATTGCTGGGCTTCTGCCCAATGTAATACCAGGGGGGTTGTGAGTCTGCAATATGCGGACGACACTATCCTCTTCTTAGAAAATTCTATTCATAAAGCCAGAAATTTCAAGTGGTTTTTGTCTTTCTTTGAAACCCTATCGGGGATGAAAATTAACTTTCATAAAAGCGATTTGATGACTATTAATGTGGAAGGCACAGTAGCTAATGAGTTTGCTCAGATTTTTTGTTGCAAAAAAGGATCCTTCCCTATTAAGTACTTAGGAGTGCCTTTGCACTATGACAACTTGAAGAGGGAAGATATCCAACCCATTATTGACAGAATTATTAAAGGCATTTCTGGGTGGCTTGGGAGATACCTTACTTATAGGGGAAAGACTGTTTTTTTATGTGCCTGTTTGATCAGTATTCCTGCATATCTTATGTATGTTATTAAATTTCCTAAGTGGGCAATCAATGCCATAAATTCTTAGATGGCACATTTCTTTTGGGGGAATGAGGGGGGACAACACAAATATCATTTAGCTAATTGGGGGCTTGTTACCAGGAAAAAAGAGTTTGGGGGACTGGGGATACCCAAAATCAAAGAATTTAACATGGCCTTGCTTGCTTCATGGGGGAAGAGGTTCTTTGATGATACAGACTCAGATTGGAAAAAAAATTATTCTTCATAAATATAGAGTGAATTCTTACAACCTCCTCTGGGAAAAAGGTGATGGGGGCTCTACCTTCTGGAAGAGCATCACCTGGGCTCTGGCTGCTGCCAATTTTTTTACAGATGGAGACTGGGCAATGGGGAATTAACAAATTTTTGGCACGATGTCTGGATAGGGGAGTGTTCCCCGAAGGTACAATTCTGGGACCTTTTCTCTATCTGTAACCAAATTGAGTGCACTGTAGCTCAGGTTTGGGATGGCGAAAGCCTTAAACTAAAGTTTAGGAGATATGTTGATCAGGAGGGTTTAGATCGACGAAATTTTCTACTTGATACCGTCCAACAATATACTTTGACAGCTGATCCTGATATGCCAATCTAGACTTTGGAGCCAAGTGGTTTATACTCAGTTAAATCCTTTTATCAGCACATTAACTTTGGGCGGGGGGGGGGGGGGGGGGGGTAGCTTCTACTATCAGAGATGACATGTGGAAAATTCTTTGCCCTCAAAAAATTCATGTGTTGTGGCTGTGTGTTCATAAAAATTTTTAACTAGAGATAATCTTGCTAAAAGAAGAAATGTGGAAGATCCTTCCTGTCTCTTCTGTGTTGAACCTGAATCTGTTCATCACTTGCTATTTGATTGCTGGTTGCTCAACATGTTTGGAGCTTTGTATCTAATTTCTTTGAGATAGATAGAATAGCTAACTTTGAAAATATTTATGCCTTCCGGCATGTGCATAAGAAAAAACATGTCCTGAATATGGTTATTGCTGCTACCTTGTGGAGCCTGTGGAGACTAAGGGCATCTCCAGCCGCGCCCCCAACAGGCCCTCCCCAGGCGATTTCGCCGCGCCGGCGCCGAAAAAAGGCCCCAGTCGCGCCCCCAGAAGCCCGTTTTTCGCCGGCTCGGGCCAAAACTGGTGTCGGCGGACCCAGGCCGAACCCGGCGCCCTGGGGGGCGCTTGGGGAGCCGGCGCAAGCGAAAAAGGCGCGTGGGCCCGCACTGGAGGCGACCGAAGGCCTTTTCCCGCCGTTTTGCTGCCTTTTTTCTCACTTCCCTCCCGCTCGCTCGCCTTGCTCCCGCCATTCTCCCCCTTTCTCCCGCCAACCTCGCTCGCAGCCCGCCGCCCATGCCGCCGAAGAAATACACCATGCCGCGCGCCGCGGCGACCGCGACGGGCGCCGCTACCCAACCGAAACAGAGGAAGCCGAGGGCGCCTCCAACGAAGCCGCCGGGCCTGTCGAACGCCGAGTGGAGGGTGGAAGTACAGCGCCGAGAAGCGGTCACCGCCGACAGGCGGAACCGGGGGATAGCCAAGAAGGCCCGCGACAACGCGGCGCGCGCGGCGGCGTCCTCCTCTTCTGCCGATGCTCCCGTCGTCGGCCACGCCCACCAGTACGCGCCCTGGGGACAGCAAGGCGCCGGATCTCCATGGGGTTCATCGTCGCCAGGCTACGCCGACGGCGACGCGCACGGCGGGTTCAACCCAAACGTGACCTTCCCTCATGGTCACCCCGCTACGCGCACGCCATCGCCGGCCTTCGCCGGTGTGCAGTACCCGCCATACAACTAATCGCCGCCCCCTGCCTACGCAACCACGCCAACTCCACATCTCTACCGCGGGCCGCTGCCCTTCTCGCACCTCGGCGACGCCGACGACACGGGAGCCGACATGGACGACATCATCGCGACCGGATCGGCCGCGGCCGCCTCGTCTCCCGGTTTCGCCACTCAGGACGAGGTGGTCGACCTCAGCGGCGACATGGAGGCCGAGCTCGGCTACGTCTACGGCGACGATGCGCAGGAGCCCGAGGAGGAGGACGAGGAGGAGGAGGAGGAGAAGGAGGAGCCGGCTCCTGTTCCGACGAAGGGGCGCCAGAAAAAGAAGCGGGCGGCGAGGTCGGGCGAGCCGCGCATCAAATGGATGTCCAAGGAGGAGGAATGCCTCGCCGAAGCGTGGAAAGTTGTCTGCCTCGACCCGACCATCGGCGCGAACCAGAGCTTGGAGACGTACTGGGACCGCATCAAGGCCGAGTTCGACGAGCGGAAGCTCGTCGACCCCTACTTCAAAGGCGTGTACATGCAGCGCGGTGCCAAGGCGATGGCGAACCATTGGGGGCGTATCCAGTTGGCGTGCAACAAATGGCCCGGGATCGTCGAGGAGGTCGCGGCTCGCCCGGAGAGCGGCGCCAGCGTCGAAGACCAGGTACGCACGTCGTTCGCCCGCGCATCTTCGTCCCCTACGCCCGCGGTTCGCCAACTGTTTGTCCGTCCGCGCAGCTGCTGCGCATGTTCGCCATGTTCCGGGATGACAACCAAGACGCCGACTTCAAGCACCTCCACGTCTACAAGCGCATTGACAAGTGCGAGAAGTGGGCGGAAGTCCGACGTGCCCTCGACAAGGCCAAGGAGACGTACAAGCCGGACACGCCGACTCCGGGCGCGTCGAAAGGGCGGCCGGACGGACACAAGTTGGCCAAGAAGGGGAAGAACGCCGACGCGGCGACCGCGCGAGTGCAGGAGTCCATCGAGCACTGCCTCGCCGACGTCCAGGCCCGGGCTGTCCTACGCGAAGAGAAGACCGAGGCGCGGTGGTCGGCGCTAATGAAGAACAACGCCATCAAGCTCGACCTGCTCCGGACGAACGTCGCCGCGAAGAAGAGGAACACCGACATGGCTTTTCTGATGGGTGCGGCGGACTTGCTTCAGAGCAACGACGAGAAGCTCAAGGCGTGGTACCTGGTCCAGCGCGGCCTCATCCTGAACGAGCTGCCGATGGCAACGCCCACGACGCCGACGACGCCCACGGCCGCACGGACGCCGAGCGAAGACTCTACGTCGCCGTCCAGCAATGTCGAAGCCGCGCCGGCGCATCCCAACACCGAAGCAGCTCCGACACCGCCGAGCTCGCGCACGCCGACACCGCCAACACCTGGGACCTACCCCGCCGAGTGATGAATGAACCCGTCGAGGGCGGCGGTGCTCTATTTTTTGTAACGACAGACTATGCCCGATCGTCGGACTTGCGGCGTCTTGAGAGCGGGAACGGCCGAGTTTGAATTAACCGCGTCCTGGGGCCGGCGCGTTGGGTGCGTGACTGCAGGGGCCGAGCTAGCGCCGGCACGGCCCCAGGATGCCGAATTTAGACGCCCTGGGGGGCCGAACGGCTGGAGATACCCTAAGAAACAAATTTTGTTTTCAGGGGCAGAAATGGAAAAACATGAACTGCATTCTTGCAAAACTAAGCTGTTATTTGCACCAGTGGAAGGTTCTCTGCGACAATGCTCAAGCAACACTACTCCAAAGATGTATCCTTTTGCTGGACAAGCGGCGTGGAGAGCTGATGCGAATTGCCTATAGATGAGGCGTGGGTGGGACGCATGAACTGGGAGGAGGAAAAAGCTGAAGCTGACGCTCACATGACAGATCCTTGCCTGGTTTTGCTTTTCGCTTCTCTTTTGTTCATGGGTCCTGTAATAAGTAAAAAGAGTTAAGTAGAGTTATTCAGTGCTCTGCGAGAGAACTTCTGCTCTCAGGAGGTTGGGTGGCGTAGTTCCCCCTGTATTAGCTTTTATCCAGTACTGATTGTTGTTTGTTCTGCTTCAATCTATAAAATTGGGGCGGGGGGTAACCCCTTTCTTTCAAAAAAAAAGAGGGCTGATAGAAAGGAAGCCCTGAAAAAAAAGAAGGAAGCACCGTAAATATGATGAGGACCTGTCTGAAAGCGAGGAAGCTCGTTACAAGACTAATAAAAGATGCAAAAGTCATCGTAGGAAACATGACAGCATGTCAGAAAGTGAATACGGCAAAGATAGGAGGAGAACAAAAAGAAATTCAAAGTCAAAGAAGGACCCAGAAAGCAGTGAATCTGAATCCAGCTCAGAGAGTGATGATGTTGACAGAAAGATGGAGATGAAGGCTAGGAGATATGATTCAAGTACGAGGGATGAAAGGTTTGTCAGGCACAGGAATTATAAAGGAAGAAGAGATTATATGTTAGATGTTGGAATTCTGCCCGCGGGATCGATCACATCAAATCACGAACAAACGCGACAGAAAAACTGATAGCCAAGGGTACGTCTCGTACCCTAAAAATTCCTCTTTTTATTTTCTCCTTTTCTTGCCACGGTGTTACAATACTTTCACGACGTGTTATGTATATATAAGCTAGCCACTCGTACGTAGCAAGCCGACTCCAGCCTAGACCCCAAAGCCTACACGGACTACTAGTACTTGGACTCCTGATTACAACTTGCCTAATCAACCTAGCCTAACTATGTACGACAGGGGCACCTCAACTAATCCTAACCGGACCAGACTTCTTGCACTAAGGCACGTTACATGTACAAACCATGCAATCACACTAATCTAATTAGACTGCTCAAGATTAGTTCTAACATCAGAAACCGAGCAGGCTGAAAGAAAGAAGAAGTCCAAGGATAGAAGAGACGACCCAAGCTCTGACAGTGAGCCTGCTAAGCAGATGAAGAAGATAAAAAAGAAGAAACATGTGAAGATCGTGGAGTCCAGCTCCGGGACGGGAGAATCAGATTATAGCCTAGATGAGGAAATAGATGCACCAAAGAGGAACAGGAAATGCCAGAACAGGAGGAAATCATTGCCTCAAAGTGACAGGCAGCAGAGCACACAACCCAACACTGAGCATAGACCGGATATAATAGATATCCACATTATCTACAACTAGTTTTGCTAAACATAACTGGTGATAGCAATTAACATTTGTAAAAATAATGCAGGTCATCGGGTACAAGTGTGCGCCTCATAAACAATACGGGCTCAATCTTAGAAAAACACACATAATCACGTACCTATGTCATTGATGAATCTAGGACTTTATTCTAGACAGCCTAAAATAAATGTTTGAAACTTGGGAGGTATGTTAGTTACAGATAGTGGAACTTAAGCGATTATGTTAGATAAGGAAAGTGAAACTTATAACACATGTATTATCTTTTACCGTTAGAATAATTAGGATCACACAGTTACTAAATAGTTCTACAATGGAAGTGTCGAATATGGGTTACTATATCGAAAATAAAGATACGTCTACTCAGATATGTATGTAAAATGTTATTTCAGTTCCATTAGTTATAAAAGTTCAAGTCATCTTGTGGCCTCCTCTAGTATGTTATGAATGGATTTGTTAACTTACCTGGATCTATAAATAATTTTTTCTATTTAATTTATTTCCGTGATGTGTAATCTTGATTTTTGGCTTATTACTTTTTATGTTAGCAGTGAGTTCATTGGACTAAGAAATATTATTGATTTATGTCTTGTGATAAATTATTTATTAATGCTATATGCTCTGATTATCTAATGTTAATGGTATATTTGTTTGTTTTATTATCTAGTGATAAAATATGTCTTGAAGGTGCGGCATATAGTTTAGAAATGTTGTTAATGTTTTTTGCACTAATTTAAATTATACTTGAAGGTGCGACATTTTGTTACTCAAGAATTCAAACTGAGGCATGCTAAAAGAATTCGTGAAGGGAATATGAAGAAAGATGATATAATTAGAGAAGATATTGAATTTATAGATAAAGTGTTCTTGTTGTTAAACAAAACTTGCATGTGTTGCACTGAAAGAGGTCCGAGTCAATGTTTGCTTGAAATACCAAATAAGGCGACATGTATTACGAAAATAAATGAATTAGTGTTATACTTCCCTTTTATCGTTTTCATTTATTCATATGTATCTTGCTCCGTTGTCTCAGATAATGAAAATTAGCCAAGCATTTTGAAATAAGTTTCTGTTATCAGTAATGTGGTTGCAAGATCAGGAAGTAATTATTTTTCAATCACTTGCGTTATTTCCCTTTGTTAATATAATTGTAATCAATTATTTTCTTGGTGTACAAATGAAGGTTCTATTTGTAATAATGCAAGTGGTTCTAATAGAAAGTTTATGGACAAAGTTGAACCAAATATTGAAGAAACAATTGAATGGGAAAATATGTTGGGAATTCTGATACGCCTAGAGTGTCAACTATGGAACAAAATGTTTATAATTTTGGTTTAGACTTGTACAAGAAGGTTAAGAGACATTAAAAAATAATTGTAATAACTCGAGCACATCATGTTGATTTTCGTAATTTTTTGGACCGTGAGATTATGCAAAGACAAGTTAATTCTGTTTAACTCAAATGTAATATAATGTGTGATACTATGCGGTCAAACCTGCCAATCAAATTGCAGGGAGAATTGTGTGTGTGTGTGTGTGTGTGTGTGTGTGTGTGTGTGTGTGTGTCATATTTTCAAATTGCGAATATATATTAAATTCAAGAACATTTTCTACAAATTGCGAACATATATTAAATTCAAGCACATTTTCTACAAATTGGTGAATATTTTTTGAACTATCAAACCTTTTTTTTAATTCCATAAATTTATATAGAACACGTGAACAAGTTTTTGGATGGCTAACGTGTTTTGGAATTTGGGATGAACATTGGTTCACACATATTTTGTGTTCAGCGAACGTTAATTGAATTCATGAATATATATTTTTAACATAGGAAGATCTCTTGAAATTCCCGAATATATTAACAATATTTTATAGATTGTGAATATTTTTTAGTACAGAAGTGTTGTTTTTGAAATCACAAATATTTTTTAATCAATGATCATTTTGCAAAATTGACGAACCTTTTTTGAATTATTGAAACCTTTTTCAATACATATGCTATTATTCAAAATCATGAACATTTTTAAACCACGAAATATTCTATGATTCTGGAATATTATTTGATTTTTTGTTTGAAATCTGGGAATTTTAAAAATTCTGAATTATTTTGAACTATAAAGAATAATAACAGAAAACAAATGAAAAAAACTAGCCCTCGCCAAGCCCCAGTAATGGGCTGGCTCAATAAGGGCACACGGGAGGGGACGTGGTGCGCGCTTGCTAGTTCGTCAGCGCGTAAGCGCGTGGGAGTAACTAGTTGACGAGCGCTCCTTCGGGAGCCTCGCAACGATCACTTGCCGTGGGCTGAGAGCATGCCACTTGTGACGCGCCCTGGGCGCTCCCTCCGGATTATTTTTGTATTTTGCCGCACGCGTTTTCGGCTTTTCATATTTTTTTTTTAACTTTTCGGTTTTTCACCGGTCTTCCATAGCTTTTCGACAATTTTTTTTACAAAAGTTATTTTTGCATGAAAAACATGTTTTTTTCTTTGCTTCCTTAAGAGGCACGGTTTTGCTTCCATGAGAGGCATGATTTTGCTTCCTTGAGAGGCACTGCCGTGCCTCTCCAAAACGAAAAAAAATGCGGTTTCACTTTTTTTTTCTTTCGTGAGAGGCACATTTTTGCTTCCGCGAGAAGCACGGTCGTGCTTCTTGGAAATGAAAAAACGGTTTTTTTTGCGAGAGGCATGGTTTTGCTTCTGTGAGAGGCACGACTATGCCTCTCGAAAAAGAAAAAATGAAATTTCTTTTTCCTTTCGTGAGAGGCACGTTTCTACTTCCGTGAGAGGCACGACCGTACCTCTTGGAAACAAAAAAAACATGTTTTCTCTCTTTTTTTCCACTAGATGCTCGGTTTTTTTTTTGCAAGAGGCACGGATTTGCTTCCATGATCCGTGCCTCTCGGAAACGGCTTCCGGAAAGGGAGAAAGAGCTATCGATAGGGTTTTCTTGTCCGGTTTTTTCGAGAAAAAAAGTTGTTAAAACCTATCAACATGGTATCAATGTTTGAAGATCTCGATGCGAGGAATCCAAATCTGAAAACGGTTCAAGATTTGGATGCACGGTTTAAAAGATAAAATGTTTTCAATAAACGGATCTACGAAAAAGGGAAAAACTCCTAGGTTGCGACAAGTGGCGCACATGCAGCGGGCCACTTGTTACAATCTAGAGAGGTGGGAGTGATCTTGGGAAGGAGTACTTAATTAGTGATTTCGGCGTAACACCATTGCCCTGGTGCGCCAATTGGGGTGGCCTATTTGCGGGGCTGGATGCCCACTTATTTTTTTTCCTTTTTTCCTTTTCTTTTTATATTGTGTTGCTGTTTTATTTTCATTACAATAATTTGAGAGTACAAACAGGTTCGAAAATTTCAAAATATATGAATTTTGTAAACCATCTTGAAGAAATCATAAAATGTTCACGGATTCAACAAATGTTCGTAAGTTTTTTTAAAAATAAAAAATATTTGAAATTATTCACGAGCTTCAAAAAATGTTAGTGAAGTCGGAAAATATTCACCACTTTTTTAAAAAAAAATCGCATATTCATAAAATGTTAACACTTTCATAAAAAATGTTTGCAAAACAAGTTCACGCATTCAATTAGTATTCAAGAATTGAAAACATTATTCATGTATTAAAAAAATGTTCATGATTCCTTTAGAAGTGCTTCGCAAAATTCAGAAAATGTTCGTGAATTTCTAAGATAAGCTGCTGTGTGTAAACGACATGACGAGCCCAGCATCCGACAGGGACAGCTTGTGGTTCCAGCGCTGCATGCGCACGTAGTCGTCGGCGTTGCGACGCATGCGTTCGCGAGTGTTTCCGCAGTATCGATTCGCACTGATTCGTTGAAAACAAATTCCACAAGGCCGAGGTAATTTCCTTGACGCGATATTGCCTTGATTGAGATTTGATGTTGCTTAATCAGGACGCTTTGGTCCGAACCAGCAAGCGTGCGGCGCATGTGACTAAGCTAGGCTAATTAATCACCAATGCATGCACGCAGACGGAGTCGTTTGGCAGCACGTACTACCAGCAACCTAGCTCGTGCAAACATTACATTTGCTTGATTGAAAACTTGGGTTTAATTAAGCTAGTGCATGCAGTTGCTTGCGGTCTAATAATACTACTTATTACTCCAAATCTTCCTAATTAAGCAACCTAACACTGCGAATCTGAAGGTTCTTTGTTTCTTTGCGCGAAAAATTTCTGAAAGTTTGCCAACATATTTTAGTCCTAAAGTACGCTGCTGGTCTCTAAAGTATTTTGCCCTGAGAGGTGATCTTTAAAGTTTTCAGTCTACACGATTTCTTGTTTGGGAGCAGAAAAAGGAGAAGATTCCATCATAGACCTCACCACAGATGCACAAATCAACACGCCAGACATTGGTAAGGCGCGTGCGACAGAGACCGTTTAAGGATTTTTTTTATAGTATCTGTCGCATCAAAGCGAGAGTAATGCACGTCACTATGGTATCGTCATGGCACGAAAGATCGCCGGCTTTATTTATTAGTAGCGCGTTGTCTGCCGTGGCCATCACCGGCAACTTCATCGCGATAGTACTCTCCGCAGCTTCTGTACACGTGGCTGGAAGTTCTTCTCGGTTGCGATTAGCTGTTTTTTTTACACAGAGAGCCTTGGTTTAGTGGTTGGGCATACGGTTGTGCAGTCTAAGGACCCGAGTTCCATTCCTAAAATTGACAGGTGATGCACAGAAGCCGAAAAGGTGAAATTCTCCCCCAATCTTTTGGACTAGTCCAACAGTTAGCGCTTAGTAGCCTCCAGTGCCCTTCTCCTCCGCTGCCGCTGCCGATGGTCGGCGCTGGGCAAAGCCCGTGCGTGCAATGGCGGCGGCGGAGGGTCTCTCCTCCCTCGCCCGGACCCGCGGTGGCGCAGGCGTCCTGATCCGTGGGGTGCGGCCCTTCCGACGGTGTGGCGGATCCCGGAGGTGGCGGTGCACGGGCGCCCAGATCCATGGGTGTGGGACTCCCGGCAGCGTGCGGGCTCCCGGCGGCGACGGGATCGCTCGACGGTGGGCTTGGGCGATGGCGTCGGCCGTGCGGTGCGAGATCTCGTCGCTCGTGGCGGATCTCGCCACTCCGGACGGCGTGGAGGAATCTGGACCTGGGGCGGCGGCCCCGTTAGGCATGGCGACGGCGCTTTCGGCTGGCAACGTTCGCGGGGGGTGGATCGATGGCATCTTGACCGCGTGGGTGGTGAGTTGCTGGTTGATTTTCTCCATGCTGCAGGCTCTCTCCCGCTGCACTTGCTGGCTTACGATCGCGGTCGTCGGCCTCGGTGCGTTCGCGGGGGCTGGTAGAGGTGACATCGTACTGGAGGAAACTCTGGATGACTCGGTCATCCCGACGGTGGCGACGACCAGGGTCGTCGTTCTCCTCCTTGCAGGCGCCGTCGAGGTCCCTGCCCTCTACCCCGACCCCATGCTTGGGTGAAAACCCAAAATCTCCTTAGATTGGGCGGCGGCGGCACTGCGTGTGTCGTACGCTTTTTGGAGGCGCCACCTGGGGCGTTTGGATGCTCGGTTAGAGGAACTGCAGGCGGAGGGGATGGAACCAGTGGCAATGGGTGGTGGCCGCAACGGACGAGAAGTGTCGCATCTAGCACGTTGACAACGGCGGGTCTCAGCGGCATGGAGTAGCGGGGTCTTGCCAGTGGGTGGGTGATGATAGATGAGCGCAGGATGGTGGCACTGTCTGGCGTCATGGTGGCGTCAATGACAACTAGGCCGGGCAAAGTAGATGCAGCAGTATAGCACTGAAGATGGATTTATGGCAAGTGGCTGCAGCGGCCTCATACCCGGCAGACGTCCTGGTTGAGGAGAGCGCCGGACTAGTGGGCGCCCATACCCGGCAGGCGTCCTGGTTGGGCCCTCATGTCTTAGATGTTAGATTTGACTGTGAGGTCTGTTTGGTATTGGGCCCGGACTATCAGCTTCTCTTCATCAACTGGATAGGCGTAGCGACAGATGTTTCCTAGACGGTGGCTTTAGTCTTACTGTTATATGACTTTGTAAGGTCTTGTGTTATTAATTAATAAAGTGGCTGCATGCATCGTCCAGATACAGAGGCCGGGGGTCCTTCTCTTTTCAAAAAAAAAGATCATTGCATTGTGTGTGTTATATTCGATCCAAGCTCAGGTAGATCATCCAGAAAACAGATACCCTGACGTGCATTAGAGCATCTACAACGGGGCGCCTCAAACCCACCTCATACGTCCGAACGGGCGGCCCAGTCACTGTTCGATCACTATTTTTTGACTCACAGGTGGGACACAAACGAGTCTCAAACGCCCGGACTGATGGGCACCCCCCAAATCCAGCCCAAATATGGGGTGGATATAGGATGGCCCGGGTGCGCCAAGGCGTGGCCGCCTGACAAGGCCAGCCCACCACCGACCCCATGGATGTCCCACAAAAAAACCCATCCGGCTTATCACTCCGAAACCCTAGCTCACTCACTCTCCTCTCTCGCTCTGTCCTCTCCTCTTCCTGCAGCGACTTCAATCGAATCTGGCGCAATGTCAAGCTCCGACAGCCGCTCTGGCTCCAAGCAGGATCCAGGCTATGAGCTTGCCCTCCGCATCGCCTTGGAGCTGTCCAAGGTGGAGACCGGGGGCAGCTCCAGATTGCAACCTCGCCGCAACTTCCCCGCCGACACAGCACAGACACCGGCACTGGCCGCTCCTGGCCCAGGCGCAGCTCCGACATGTGGCCTGCGCAATCCGTGCCTCCCCTACGCCACCCCCTGCCCATGTCGGCTGCTGCTCCCCCACGTAGGCAGCGGTGGGTGCTTGTGCCCTCCCCACCGGCCCGGACGCGCACGCCGGAAGCAGAGGCGCGCGCTGTCCGTCGCGAGCGGTAGCGGGAAAGGGAGAGGAGGAAGGTGGAGCAGTCCGTGCGTCGCCGCCCTAGGATGCAGGCGAAGCCTGACGAGGACGATGTGCGGCTCCTCGAATGGGTCTACCGCCGTTCGCTTACGACCGCGGAGACGAGCACGTAGCAGCTCCACCGAAAGAACGCCAAGGCGTTCCGGATTGCCATTGAGCAATCCGAGCGTGAGGAGGCGGAGGCGGCTCGGCTCGCGAAGCTAAAGCGGCAGCAGGATAGGAAGGTCCGGCGGTTAAAAGGGCTCGTCATCCTCTCCTCCGACGACGACTCGAACGATCCGCCACTAGCCACCGACGCCTATAGCTGCGCCGGCGACTGGAAAGGTAAAGGGCCAGCGAGGAAGTGGTGAATCTCCGCCGTCTCCGCCTTCAATTTCCAGTTTTTAGAAATGTAGTTTAAATTTGTCCGTCATTTATGTGAATTATGTGAACTTTGGCAATCTTTTCGACATCCACCGGTGATTTTCTGGTGATCGGAATGTGCATTGCCCTGTCCGATTCTATGTTTGTGTGATGATCTACATTCTTTTTTTCTACTTTGCATGCTAGTATGGATATGAGGGACCGGTTATGAGATACACGGATGTGGATGACAGAATTTGAGGGTTGCACGGTCAGTGCCCGCTGACTCGCCCAGTCGTGTCCACGGCCGTTTGAGGGGCCGGATTTGTAAAGTTCGGCTATAGATGCTGGTATGTGCTATATTCCGCAGTTCTTGTCCCCGTTCTCGATCGTGCATTGTTTTTATTTTTGGCCGGAACCCTTCTCGTTGTGTACTAGTGGGAAGAGAAATGTAGGAGCGACATGAACGGCCCACGTTTGTGTACCTTTTTATGAAGGGGGTGATTGATAGCTATGCAACTGTAACATGCCAGTTCATAAATCCGCATATCTGTTCGATTCAGTTTGGTGCATCATGCTGGAAAGGTACCCAGCAGGATCAACAAATCCTAAGACCAAGAGTTTGAGGCAAAATATTTAGGCCGCTCGACTCTGAAGGAACGGATATATTTGGGGAAACTTTACATCCCGTGGAAGAGGATTTGAAGCATCTGGTGTCGGAGCTAAATCCAGCAGATCTCGGAAGTGGATCCCGATCTGATGATCTTAGCTAGATTGCAACATGATGAACAAGGAACACAATGTTTATCCAGGTTCAGGCCCTCTCAAAGAGGTAAAACCATATCTCCTGTTTTTGTTGTATTAATTGTGTTGGAGTTGTATTTAAACTACTATTACAAAACTAAGTTGTGTTACACAATCGCGGCAACAAATATGTTGTCGCATGCATAAATACAGATGTAAATCTAATGACAAAAAAATCTCTAAAAAGCAAGGACATAATAAAAAATAAACATAAAAACAAATATTATTCTGAGGTAGAATGAGTTAAGGGCATTGGTATTACCTAAAAGAAGAAATATATTTTTTTTTACAAATATTGACAAAAATTTGCAACGGATTTAAAGAACTTGCACTATTTCACAATATGCAACACCAAGCATATAATGATATATAACTTTTAGACAATAATATGATTTTGCAAACAGATCGAATGAAACTTGTATGTATACATCCATGTTATCCTTGGTACAAACAATCAAACACCAACATTGAAGATTTATCGTTTCTCATCTCCATCATCTCTCCTACACACGTGCACATGCATACAGTACGTGTGCGCACATACACACAAGCAACAGCAAGCACAATACCCACACACACATGCTGTCACGCATGAACAAGCACAGCAAACACACACAGGCACGGCCGGTACACACAACAAAGAGAGGGCAGCAGTCACTATTAACAAATACGCACATACACACTTGAATCAGGGACCACAACGCTGACGCTATGATATATGATTGGCCGTACAAGAAATTCTATTACGCTGCGTTTGGATGTATGTATTGGAGTCCTGAATTGGATTTCGTATTCCCAAACTTTCAATTCGGCTGTTTGGCATGCAAACGAAACAGCGGCCCGAAATCAATCCAATACAGCCACCGAATCCTTCCCACGCGCGCAGCCCTCCCACGTTACCGAGCCCAGCCCCTCCGATTTGCTCTGAATTGGCCGATCCCGCAAAAGAAAACGTTTCGATCCCGTCTATTTCCCCTCGCTCGACCACAAACAACCAGTTCCCCTCACCGTCCATGAAGCACACGATGGCGGCGCCCAGGTAACCTCCCCCGCCGGCCCTCCTCCTCCTCCTCCCCTAGGTGGCCCTCCTCCTCATCCCCACCAGCCACCGCCGTCATGAGTCAGCGGGATCCAGCAGCTGGTGGCGGGGGCAGGTCAAGGATGCAGCGGCGGGGGAGGTCCAAGATGCGGCGGCGAGTCAGTGGATTCTCCGGCGGCTGGCGGAGACGACGACCAGGATGCGGCGGGGGCAGTTCCAGGGGTAGCGACGGTTGATCTTGCCTTGATTCGGAGAAAGGATGGATGAACTCACGTGAGTAGCACTGCACACAAGTTTTGTCAGGTTCAGAGATTGGCATCGTTCGTTCAGCCAAATTCAGTGTACATGAAACTTAATTATGATCTCACGTTGTCACACAGCAGTACTTCAATAGTGTTCTGTTATGTACGTACTATTGTTCGTCGTTAACTTATCCGGCGGTCGTGTTGTAGTACTCGCAACTATAGTACACCACGTACAATAGTAACTTGTATTTTTTTTCCTGGCTGAATTGATGACATTTGTTAATTTTATTGCTATATAATCATTTAAATTATAGCCACACATTATACAAATTTCGATTTAATACATAAAGAACAAAGCAATATGCAATTCAATAGTTTGACATCCAAACAAGACTTGGTATTGAAACCTCATTGAGATTCCACGAGCCAAATCCATGAACATCCAAACAATCGAATTCGTATTCATCCCATTACAGTTCCTTTGCCAATTGCAGCCAATTCAATACGGAGGCTTCCAATACAGACATCCAAACGCAGCGTTATATATGCATGTTGTGTACAGTAAGTAATAGCATAAAATATGCTTGAAATTAAAAAGAATTAAATTGAAAACACAAAATGAAAAGAAAAAAATAAACTATAAACCCTAAACCCCTAAACCCTTAAAACCCTTAGTCCCGGTTGGTGTCACCAACAGGGACTAAAGGTCCCCAGCCCCCGACGCGCGCTAGCTGCTGCGTGGTGGGATAAATGACATTGCCAACCGGGACTAAAGGCCGTTCCTCTACTAGTCGAGGATTAGCAAACGCCTACCGATTTTTTTTCGGAAAGGGGGGTGTTCCCCGGCCTCTGCATTAGAAAGATGCATACGGCCACATTTATAAATAAATAAAGTAGTTCTACAATGTCTTGCAATGTGCTGCAACAGAGGATACTGGCTCACATAGAGCAAGCAAAATAAAATAAGGCCCAAAAGCCACAACCGGCTGGCACAAAAAAGAGAGATAGGTACACTAAGCGCCTATCCTATTACATGACCGCCATCCAAACCGGTTGAAGAAATCCCGCGCTACCGTCTCCCACCGGACAGATCCAGTAACCAAACGCGCCCCTGGCCTCCGTCGGAGTGAGTAATGACCACGTACGGATTAGCGCAGTAGCCCGGAATAGAACCTACAAAAAATGAATAGTTGTTGTTTCTGTTAAAAGCCAAGTCATTTCTGCAATTCCAAATTGCCCATAACAACGCACATGCTCCCACACGAATTTGTCTAGCTGTTTCGGCCTCTATACCAACCAGCCACGTTCCAAATAACGACCTGACCGAATTCAGAGGAGTAATGTTAAAGGCAATCTGCACCAAGCGCCACAACACCCTCGCCATCGGGCACTCAAAGAAAAGATGCTTGATAGTTTCATCCCGATCACAGAAATTACACCTAGTAGATCCTGTCCAGTTGCGCTTAATCAAGTTATCTTTCGTTAGAACGACTTGTTTATGCACAAACCACGTGAACACTTTGATTTTGAGAGGAACCTTAACTTTCCAAACATGTCTGGAACTAGGGATCACACTAGAATTGATGACATCAATGTACATCGACTTGACTGTGAATCCACCAGATTTAGTAAGCTTCCAACACAACTGATCGGGCTGATGAGTAAGCTGAACCTCCATGAGTCTACTCACCAGATGAATCCAAGCCTCCCACCGGTCACCCACAAGCACCCTCCTAAACCGGATGTTAAGAGGAGCAGATTGCAGACACGTTGCAACCAGAGCATCTCGTCGCTGCACAATGCGATAAAGCGTCGGATACTGGAGTGCCAGTGGTGCATCACCTAGACAGGTATCTTCCCAGAAACGAGTGTTATTGCCACCACCGACAACAAACTTTGTTCTGTTAAAGAAAGTAGCTTTGACCCTCATTAACCCCTTTCAGAAGGCGAATCAGTGGGTCGAGCCGTCACTTGCGACAAGGTTTTAGAGTACAGATACTTGTTACGAAGAATCTGCGCCCAAGTTGCCTCAGTCTCGGCAGATAATTTATAAAGCCACTTATTTAGAAGGCATCTGTTCTTAACTTCAAGGTTCTCAACCCCAAGACCCTCTTGGTCTTTTGGTCGGCAGATGGCATCCTATTTGGCTAGACGGTACTTTCTCTTAGTTTCATCGCTCTGCCAGAAGAAACGAGACCGATAGAAGTATGAATTAATGTGATGACATGAGTAATTTTATTTTATTTGCATGCATCGTGGGATAGGTGAAAGCCAAAGCGACGTCTTTTGTTCCGACAAGACAACTGAAGAAAGTTCAACGTACTGCTAAAATTCAACTTCCAACGGTCCCGCCGGCCGGTGCGCTACTACTCAGACTACATATAGATACGCGTCGCCTCATACTCGACGCTCACCCGGCTTCTCTTCCTCCTCCCTTTCCTTACCGCAGCTGCCCTTGAGTTGGTTTAGGTGATTGTCTCAACCATGTTCTCCATGGTGATGGCGGTCGCCGTCCGCGTGGCGAGCAAGGTCGCCGGGGGCAGCATACAGTCCGCGGCGTCGTCCACCCTCACCGGTATCAACATCGCCCGAAGTGTTATCACCGGCATACTGCTGTATGCTCCTGTGTAAGTCTCTCTAAGTTCTTCTCGTATACAATTCTGTTATACAGCCGAAGATCGTAGTTGTGGCCATCATGCTAGCAAGTCCGGTGGCCCGGCGCCCAATCCTCCTCTGGCACCGCGTCATGGCCTCTCTCCGGCCGGGAGCATAAAGCGCCGAGTCTCCCGCCTCCCCGCCCTTCCTGCCGGAAAGAGAGAGGTTCCCGTGCCCCGCGGCCGATCGAGCCCGACGAGGCCCTGCGGCCAGGACGCGGCCGATCGATCCCGACGAGGCGCGGCCGATCGCTGTACTATGCGCGCTCGGCCACGGCATGGAGTCGATGGATGCAGTAGTACAGCCGGTGGCCGGGTACCAGACGCACATCCCTTGACCCTCCCGGGACGCCTGGTGCGCAAGGAACCTCGCGGGCTCGCGACTCGTCCACCACGTCGATGGCGCCAGCGGCACCGTCGTCCCCGCCTTTCTTTACGCCATTTCGAGCCGCAAGCAGCGTCGTCCCGTCCGCGTATTCCTGCCCCGCCCCCGTTCCCATGCAGCGCAGCAAGCACTCATTCGTCCCCGCGCCACGTCTCCCTCCCTGGCTCCGTTTTTTGAACTTCTTTTTTGGCGGGGACTCCCTGGCCCATGCTTTTTTTTTTGTTTGTTTGGCGTCAGTCAAACACGGGACGCCTCGTCCTTGGACATGCTTGGCCGAATACGACGCAAGTATTCAAAAATACAACGAAGACGATATGACGTCTAAATGGAAAGCTTCAGCGAAGAACGCGTTTGGACATCATGACATAAGAGCGCTTAGGCAAAAAATCAACACGAACATCTCTAAATTTTCAGTAAGTTTTATACAGCTAAATGCTGTAGCAATGCGCAAAAAATAATTACGCATTTAGTCGGAAATGAGTTTCTCTTATAAACAAAATAGATATTATCACTTTGCCAAAATTAATGGGTATTTAGCTAAATACCCATGAATTATGGTGGGCCGCCCTTGGGGGTGACCCAATAGCGAGCATGGGCCTAAACGCGTGCTGCATCTGCAACATCGTTCCCCCGTCTAATCTCTAAGTGGCCGGAATTTTGTGAAACTCGATGACTTTCATCTTGACCATTGATTTTAGATCCTATTCTTCAAAATTAGTGCAGTTAAGTGCTCAGACGTTTCATTCGCAAAAAAAAAGTGCTCATACATTTTCACTCGTGTTCGTTTGTTCCCCTCGCCTCTGACTGCCTCTCGTGCGGCACCTAGTGATGGGGGTATGACATGAATCAACTCTCTGAAGTGCAATTTTATTCTGTACTATATTAGATCTGTGTGCCTTGGTGATGGCGTTGCAATTCCTATGGCTATATCTTACATCTAGTGCAACCTAAATCACCTATACATGAGAGCATGTCATATTTTGGTCTTGTGACTCGGTAATTTCATGTGGATTGTTGTCTAGCACTTCCACATCATTATCGACCACTCTTGGAAATGGCGGCGTCGATGATGGTACCGAGTGAGATTTTGTTCGGGAGTTCTTGCATTTGAATCTTTTGTGCTACTAGTTTTCTTCATCCACAACATAACACAATCTAGTGTTTCGACGATATGCCTTGCAAGGGATGTGTAACTTACGGCTCAAAGATACTAGGTCTCGCTTAATGAGGATAAGCAGCTCAAGTGGATTTTCAAAACTTTCAAGGTTAGTCTGGATTGTGTAGATTTAGTATTCAAAGTTTTTTTTTTCCTAAATCATGTTCGGAAGACTAGATGCAAAAAAAGTGAAACTAGAGACAACTTTGTTGAAGAACCTTTAGTTTACCAGGGATCTTTGGTATTTATTTTTATTTAGTATTTTTAATCTGATTTATTCTAATTAATTGATAATTAAAGTCGGATCGCTTACTAAAAGAACATTATCATAACATGCAACAACATTTGCTAGATGTCAAACTTGCACTATGCCTAGGGAAAATTTGCATCATACAAATACTAGAATTGCACCACTGTTGGTGCGAATAGTTCCAATGTTGATTGCAATTTTTAATCAACCAAATGACATTTAATCATGAAGTTGCACATCCCTTGTACTTTCTCCAGACATGGGAACCTTGGCCTGCACCACCTAACCTTTACAGAAATATAAGTAAAATTTTATCAGTTCAAGCACAAGACAACAGAAGCAAGACTAATGAAATACCACATCATGAATATATAGAGCTTCAACCTTTCAGAAATACAAAAGAAGCAACTCATTACATGTTGAATCATTTATTATTTCGTACCAGCAGTGATAAGGCTACAACAACAATAGCTACCAACTCATTTTTCAAGGTGTCGCTTCCAATACAAGTTCAAGCAAAGAGTATAACCAGTTGATAGTGCAATACATTCAGTATAGCAACATAATGCAACGACTAGAAAGTTAACCTCTTTAGGAGAGATACTTGCAACAAAACATACATAGAAAGTGTTGGGGAACGTTGCAGAAAATTAAAAATTTTCCTACGGCTTCACCAAGATCCATCTATGAGTTCATCTAAGCAACGAGTCATGGGAGAGAGCTTGCATCTACATACCACTTGTAGATCGCGTGCGGAAGCTTGCAAGGTGATGATGGAGTCGTACTCGAACGTGATTCAGATCACCGATGCCAAGTGCTGAACGGACAGCACCTCCGTGTTCAACACACGTACGGGACGAGCGACGTCTCCTCCTTCTTGATCCAGCAAGGGGGAAGGAGAGGTTGAGGAAGACAGCTCCACCGGCAGCACGACGGCGTGGTGATGGTGGAGAAGCAGTACTCCGACAGGGCTTCGCCGAGCACACAACGGAGGAGGAGAGGTGTTGGGGAGGGAGAAGGAGGCAACCAAAGGCCAAGGACTCAAGGTATGAAGTCCCTCCTCTCCCCCACTATATATAGGAGGGCCAAGGGGGGGTTGGCCGGCCCTAGGAGATCCAATCTCCTAGGGGGGCGGCGGCCAAGGGGGGTTTCCCTCCCCCCCAAGGCACCTAGGAGGTGCCTTCCCCTCCTAGGACTCTTGCCCCCTTGAACCCTAGGCGCATGGGCCTATGTGGGGCTGGTGCCCTTGGCCCATGCAGGCCAAGGCGCACCCCCTACAGCCCATGTGGCCCCCCCGGGGCAGGTGGCCCCACCCGGTGGGCCCCCGGGACCCCTCCGGTGGTCCCGGTACAATACCGATAACCCCGAAACTTGTCCCGATGCCCGAAACAGGACTTCCCATATATAAATCTTTACCTCCGGACCATTCCGGAACTCCTCGTGACGTCCGGGATCTCATCCGGGACTCCGAACATCATTCGGTAGTCACATACTTGACTTCCTACTAACCCTAGCGTCACCGAACCTTAAGTGTGTAGACCCTACGGGTTCGGGAGACACGCAGACATGACCGAGACGACTCTCGGGCAATAACCAACAGCGGGGTCTGGATATCCATGTTGGCTCCCACATGCTCCTCGATGATTTCATCGGTTGAACCACGATGTCGAGGATTCGATCAAACCCTGTATACAATTCCCTTTGTCAATCGGTACGTTACTTGCCCGAGACTCGATCGTCGGTATCCCAATACCTTGTTCAGTCTCGTTACCCGGCAAGTCACTTTACTCGTACCGTAATGCATGATCCCGTGGCCAACACCTTGGTCACATTGAGCTCATTATGATGATGCATTACCGAGTGGGCCCAGAGATACCTCTCCGTTATACGGAGTGACAAATCCCAGTCTCGATCCGTGTCAACCCAACAGATACTTTCGGAGATACCTGTAATGCACCTTTATAGTCACCCAGTTACGTTGTGACGTTTGATACACCCAAGGCACTCCTACGGTAACCGGGAGTTACACGATCTCATGGTCGAAGGAATAGATACTTGACATTGGCAAAGCTTCTAGCAAACGAACTATACGATCTTTTATGCTATGCTTATGATTGGGTCTTGTCCATCACATCATTCTCCTAATGATGTGATCCCGTTATCAACGACATCCTATGTCCATAGTCAGGAAACCATGACTATCTATTGATCATAACGAGCTAGTCAACTAGAGGCTCACTAGGGACTCATTGGGTCTAAGTGTTCACACGTGTATTACGATTTCCGGATAATACAGTTATAGCATGAACAAAAGACAATTATCATGAACATTGAAATATAATAATCCTTTTATTATTGCCTCTAGGGCATATTTCCAACAGTCTCCCACTTGCACTAGAGTCACCAATCTAGTTACATTGTGATGAATCGAACACCCATAGAGTTCTGGTGTTGATCATGTTTTGCACGCGAGAGAGGTTTAGTCAACGGATCTGCGACATTCAGATCCGTGTGCACTTTGCAAATCTCTATGTCTCCATCTTGAACATTTTCACGGATGGAGTTGAAACGACGCTTGATGTGCCTGGTCTTCTTGTGAAACCTGGGCTCCTTGGCAAGGGCAATAGCTCCAGTGTTGTCACAGAAGAGTTTGATCGGCCCCGACGCATTGGGTATGACTCCTAGGTCGGTGATGAACTCCTTCATCCAAATCGCTTCATGCGCTGCCTCCGAGGCTGCCATGTACTCCGCTTCACATGTAGATCCCGCCACGACGCTCTGCTTGCAGCTGCACCAGCTTACTGCTCCACCATTCAACATATACACGTATCCGGTTTGTGACTTGGAGTCATCCAGATCTGAGTCGAAGCTAGCGTCGACGTAACCCTTTACGACGAGCTCTTCATCTCCTCCATAAACGAGAAACATGTCCTTTGTCCTTTTCAGGTACTTCAGGATATTCTTGACCGCTGTCCAGTGTTCCTTGCCGGGGTTACTTTGGTATCTTGCAACCAAACTTACGGCAAGGTTTACATCGGGTCTGGTACACAGCATGGCATACATAATAGATCCTATGGCTGAAGCATAGGGGATGACACTCATCTCTTCTTTATCTTTTGCCGTGGTCGGTGACTGAGCCAAGCTCAATCTCACACCTTGTAACATAGGCAAGAACCCCTTCTTGGACTGATCCATTTTGAACCTCTTCAAAATCTTATCAAGGTATGTGCTTTGTGAAAGACCTATGAGGCGTCTCGATCTATCTCTATAGATCTTGATGCCTAATTTATAAGCAGCTTCTCCAAGGTCCTTCATTGAAAAACACTTGTTCAAGTAGGCCTTAATGCTGTCCAGGAGTTTCGTATCATTTCCCATCAAGAGTATGTCATCTACATATAATAGGAGAAATGCTACAGAGCTCCCACTCACTTTCTTGTAAACGCAGGCTTCTCCATAAGTCTGCGTAAACCCAAACGCTTTGATCATCTCATCAAAGCGAATGTTCCAACTCCGAGATGCTTGCACCAGTCCATAAATGGATCGCTGGAGCTTGCATACTTTGTTAGCGTTCTGAGGAACGACAAAACCTTCCGGCTGCATCATATACAGCTCTTCCTTAAGATGTCCATTAAGGAATGCCGTTTTGACGTCCATCTGCCATATCTCATAATCATAGTATGCGGCAATTGCTAACATGATTCGGACGGACTTAAGCTTCGCCACGGGAGAGAATGTCTCGTCGTAGTCAATCCCTTGAACTTGTCGATAACCCTTAGCGACAAGTCGAGCTTTATAGATGGTAACATTACCATCCGCGTCCGTCTTCTTCTTAAAAATCCATTTATTTTCTATCGCTCGCCGATCATCGGGCAAGTCTGTCAAAGTCCATACTTTGTTTTCATACATGGATCCTATCTCGGATTTCATGGCCTCAAGCCATTTGTTGGAATCCGGGCCCGCCATTGCTTCTTCATAGTTCGAAGGTTCATTGTTGTCCAGCAACATGATTTCCATGACAGGGTTGCCGTACCACTCTGGTGCAGAACGTGTCCTTGTGGACCTTCGAAATTCAGTAGCAACTAGATCTGAAGTACCTTGATCATCATCAACATTTTCCTCTTCAGTTGGTGTGGGCATTACAGGAATGGTTTCCTGCGCTGCACCACTTTCCCGTTCGAGAGGTAGTACTTCATCGAGTTCTACTTTCCTCCCACTTACTTCTTTCGAGAGAAACTCTTTCTCCAGAAAGCATCCGTTCTTGGCAACAAAGATCTTGCCTTCGGATCTTAAGTAGAAGGTATACCCGACAGTTTCCTTACGGTATCCTATGAATACGCATTTTTCCGACTTGGGTTCGAGCTTTTCAGGTTGAAGTTTCTTGACATAAGCATCGCATCCCCAAACTTTTAGAAACGACAGCTTAGGTTTCTTCCCAAACCATAATTCATACGGTGTCGTCTCAACGGATTTAGACGGTGCCCTATTTAAAGTGAATGTAGCTGTCTCTAGAGCGTATCCCCAAAATGATAGCGGTAAATCGGTAAGAGACATCATAGACCGCACCATATCCAATAGAGTGCGATTACGACGTTCGGACACACCGTTTCGCTGAGGTGTTCCAGGCGGCGTGAGTTGTGAAACGATTCCACATTTTCTTAAGTGTGTACCAAATTCGTGACTTAAGTATTCGCCCCCACGATCTGATCGTAGGAACTTTATCTTACGGTCACGTTGATTCTCTACCTCACTCTGAAATTCCTTGAACTTTTCAAAGGTCTCAGACTTGTGTTTCATTAAGTAGACATACCCATATCTACTCAAGTCGTCAGTGAGAGTGAGAACATAACGATATCCTCCGCGAGCCTCAACGCTCATTGGACCGCACACATCGGTATGTATGATTTCCAACAAGTTGGTTGCTCGCTCCATTGTTCCGGAGAACGGAGTCTTGGTCATTTTGCCTAAGAGGCAAGGTTCGCATGTGTCAAATGATTCATAATCAAGAGACTCTAAAAGTCCATCAGCATGGAGCTTCTTCATGCGCTTGACACCAATGTGACCAAGGCGGCAGTGCCACAAGTATGTGGGACTATCGTTATCAACTTTACATCTTTTGGCATCCACACTATGAACATGTGTAATATTACGCTCGAGATTCATCAAGAATAAACCATTGACCATCGGAGCATGACCATAAAACATATCTCTCATATAAATCGAACAACCATTATTCTCAGACTTAAATGAGTAGCCATCTCGTATTAAACGAGATCCAGATACAATGTTCATGCTCAAACTTGGCACTAAATAACAATTATTGAGGTTTAAAACTAATCCCGTAGGTAAATGTAGAGGCAGCGTGCCGACGGCGATCACATCGACCCTGGAACCATTCCCGGCGCGCATCGTCACCTCGTCCTTTGCCAGTCTCCGTTTATTCCGCAGCTCCTGCTGTGAGTTACATATGTGAGCAACGGCACCGGTATCAAATACCCAGGAGTTACTTCGAGTACTGGTAAGGTACACATCAATTACATGTATATCAAATATACCTTTGGTGTTGCCGGCCTTCTTATCCGCTAAGTATTTGGGGCAGTTCCGCTTCCAGTGCCCCTTCCCCTTGCAATAAAAGCACTCAGTCTCAGGCTTGGGTCCATTCTTTGACTTCTTCCCGGCAACAGGCTTACCGGGCGCGGCAACATCTTTGCCGTCCTTCTTGAAGTTCTTCTTACCCTTGCCCTTCTTGAACTTAGTGGTCTTATTGACCATCAACACTTGATGTTCTTTCTTGATTTCAGCCTCTGCTGACTTCAGCATCGAGAACACTTCAGGAATGGTCTTTACCATCCCCTGCATGTTGTAGTTCATCACAAAGCTCTTGTAGCTTGGTGGGAGCGACTGGAGGATTCTGTCAATGACCGCCTCATCTGGGAGGTTAATGTTCAACTGGGTCATACGTGCGTGCAACCCAGACATCTTCAGGATGTGTTCACTGACAGAACTGTTCTCCTCCATCTTACAACTGTAGAACTTGTCGGAGACATCATATCTCTCGACCCGGGCATGAGCTTGGAAAACTAGTTTCAGCTCTTCGAACATCTCATATGCTCCGTGATGCTCAAAACGCTTTTGGAGCCCCGGTTCTAAGCTGTAAAGCATGCCGCACTGAACGAGGGAGTAATCATCAGCACGAGTTTGCCAAGCGTTCATAACGTCTTGGTTCTCTGGGACGGGAGCGGCACCTAGCGGTCCTTCTAGGACATATTGCTTCCTGGCAGCTATGAGGATGATCCTCAGGTTTCGGACCCAGTCCGTATAGTTGCTGCCATCATCTTTCAGCTTGGTTTTCTCTAGGAACGCGTTGAAGTTCATGTTGACATGAGCGTTGGCCATTGATCTACAATACATATTTGCAAAGGTTTTAGACTAAGTTCATGATAATAAAGTTCTTAATCAAAATTATGAACTCCCACTTAGATTAGACATCCCTCTAGTCATCTAAGTGTTACACGATCCGAGTCGACTAGCCCGTGTCCGATCATCACGTGAGACGGACTAGTCATCGTCGGTGAACATCTTTATGTTGATCGTATCTTCCATACGACTCGTGTTCGACCTTTCGGTCTCCGTGTTCCGAGGCCATGTCTGCACATGCTAGGCTCGTCAAGTTAACCCTAAGTGTTTTCGCTGTGTAAAACTGTCTTACACCCGTTGTATGTGAACGTAAGGATCCATCACACCCGATCATCACGTGGTGCTTAGAAACGACGAACTGTAGCAACGGTGCACAGTTAGGGGAGAACACTTCTTGAAATTTTGTAAGGGATCATCTTATTTACTACCGTCGTCCTAAGTAAACAAGATGCATAAACATAATAAACATCACATGCAATTATATGGTTGTGACATGATATGGCCAATATCATCAAGCTCCATTGATCTCCATCTTCGGGGCTCCATGATCATCTTGTCACCGGCTTGACACCATGATCTCCATCATCATGATCTCCATCATCGTGTCTTCATGAAGTTGTCACGCCAACGACTACTTCTACTTCTATGACTAACGCGTTTAGTAATGAAGTAAAGTAGTTTACATGGCGTTCTTCAATGACACGCAGGTCATACAAAAAAATAAAGACAACTCCTATGGCTCCTGCCGGTTGTCATACTCATCGACATGCAAGTCGTGAATCCTATTACAAGAACATGATCTCATACATCACAATTCAACATTCATCACAACTTCTGGCCATATCACATCACATGATCAATCGCTGCAAAAACAAGTTAGACGTTCTCTAGTTGTTGTTGCATCTTTTACGTGGCTGCGATTGGGTTCTAGCAAGAACGTTTTCTTACCTACGAATCACCACAACGTGATTTTGTCAACTTCTATTTACCCTTCATAAGGGCCTTGTTCATCGATTCCGCTCCAACTAAAGTGGGAGAGACAGACACCCGCCAGCCACCTTATGCAACTAGTGCATGTCAGTCGGTGGAACCGGTCTCACGTAAGCGTACGTGTAAGGTTGGTCCGGGCCGCTTCATCCCACAATACCGTTGAGCAAGAAAAGACTAGTAGAGGCAAGTAAGATGACAAGATCAACGCCCACAACAAATTGTGTTCTACTCGTGCATTAGAGAACTACGCATAGACCTAGCTCATGATGCCACTGTTGGGGAACGTTGCAGAAAATTAAAAATTTTCCTACGGCTTCACCAAGATCCATCTATGAGTTCATCTAAGCAACGAGTCATGGGAGAGAGCTTGCATCTACATACCACTTGTAGATCGCGTGCGGAAGCTTGCAAGGTGATGATGGAGTCGTACTCGAACGTGATTCAGATCACCGATGCCAAGTGCTGAACGGACAGCACCTCCGTGTTCAACACACGTACGGGACGAGCGACGTCTCCTCCTTCTTGATCCAGCAAGGGGGAAGGAGAGGTTGAGGAAGACAGCTCCACCGGCAGCACGACGGCGTGGTGATGGTGGAGAAGCAGTACTCCGACAGGGCTTCGCCGAGCACACAACGGAGGAGGAGAGGTGTTGGGGAGGGAGAAGGAGGCAACCAAAGGCCAAGGACTCAAGGTATGAAGTCCCTCCTCTCCCCCACTATATATAGGAGGGCCAAGGGGGGGTTGGCCGGCCCTAGGAGATCCAATCTCCTAGGGGGGCGGCGGCCAAGGGGGGTTTCCCTCCCCCCCAAGGCACCTAGGAGGTGCCTTCCCCTCCTAGGACTCTTGCCCCCTTGAACCCTAGGCGCATGGGCCTATGTGGGGCTGGTGCCCTTGGCCCATGCAGGCCAAGGCGCACCCCCTACAGCCCATGTGGCCCCCCCGGGGCAGGTGGCCCCACCCGGTGGGCCCCCGGGACCCCTCCGGTGGTCCCGGTACAATACCGATAACCCCGAAACTTGTCCCGATGCCCGAAACAGGACTTCCCATATATAAATCTTTACCTCCGGACCATTCCGGAACTCCTCGTGACGTCCGGGATCTCATCCGGGACTCCGAACATCATTCGGTAGTCACATACTTGACTTCCTACTAACCCTAGCGTCACCGAACCTTAAGTGTGTAGACCCTACGGGTTCGGGAGACACGCAGACATGACCGAGACGACTCTCGGGCAATAACCAACAGCGGGGTCTGGATATCCATGTTGGCTCCCACATGCTCCTCGATGATTTCATCGGTTGAACCACGATGTCGAGGATTCGATCAAACCCTGTATACAATTCCCTTTGTCAATCGGTACGTTACTTGCCCGAGACTCGATCGTCGGTATCCCAATACCTTGTTCAGTCTCGTTACCCGGCAAGTCACTTTACTCGTACCGTAATGCATGATCCCGTGGCCAACACCTTGGTCACATTGAGCTCATTATGATGATGCATTACCGAGTGGGCCCAGAGATACCTCTCCGTTATACGGAGTGACAAATCCCAGTCTCGATCCGTGTCAACCCAACAGATACTTTCGGAGATACCTGTAATGCACCTTTATAGTCACCCAGTTACGTTGTGACGTTTGATACACCCAAGGCACTCCTACGGTAACCGGGAGTTACACGATCTCATGGTCGAAGGAATAGATACTTGACATTGGCAAAGCTTCTAGCAAACGAACTATACGATCTTTTATGCTATGCTTATGATTGGGTCTTGTCCATCACATCATTCTCCTAATGATGTGATCCCGTTATCAACGACATCCTATGTCCATAGTCAGGAAACCATGACTATCTATTGATCATAACGAGCTAGTCAACTAGAGGCTCACTAGGGACTCATTGGGTCTAAGTGTTCACACGTGTATTACGATTTCCGGATAATACAGTTATAGCATGAACAAAAGACAATTATCATGAACATTGAAATATAATAATCCTTTTATTATTGCCTCTAGGGCATATTTCCAACAGAAAGATATAGACAGAAAATGCAACTTCAACACTCAAACCTATATGAAAAGGACAAGAACTTACCCACTAAAGAAATCAGAATATTTTTACCAACCATTGGATAACAAGTGCTCGGGCAAATGAAAAAAAATAGGGCGCTACAAGATTTAGTGTCGCCCTTCTCCGGATGCTATACAGGTAATAATGTGTTAAGGGCATGCTATATTTGAAAATGGCGTTTTGCATAGAAATGTCAAATACTCCCTTTGACTCATATTAACAGTCCTTCAAACGGATGTATCTAGCCGTATTTCAGTGCTAGATACATCCCGTGCGAGCCTAAATAAATAGAGAAGAATATGATAGCTAGTCTGCACGTACAGTCCCAATTTTCAAGGAAATGGAACACTCCTAATTAAACAGAGAAGCACATGAGAGCTCGGTTCAGGGCATGTACACTCCTAATTTGTAAGGAAAGAGAACACTCCTAATTAAACAACGAAGCATATGAGAACCACAACAAGCTTACCTCACAAGAGCACAAAGGAAGGCAAGAAAGAACCATAGCAAGCTGCATATGACGCTCCATTTTTATATTTATTTACATGCTAAGTTAATGAAGCACCAAACCATATAAGGAAACAAACTTGCTGTACATGATGGTGGAAGTTCAGTAATCCGAAAAATTAACTTACATTGCTATATATGAAAGATTGAAAGCACAAACTTGTCACAGATTAGTTCAAGTATGCAGTACAAATTCTTTGCAGCCGATCTGAAGTTGCAGACAACAAAAACCACATCCAAAACGAGCACGAAGAGAAGGCCATGATGGATGACAGGAACGGCAAGGAGGAGGTTGGGGTGATGGGCAACAGCAGTGGCACAGACGACGACAAGGAGCAGCATGGCGGCGATATGGATGGGGATCTGGGGAGGAAATAGAATGAGGCCGACACCGCTACATGGAGAAGGGATGAAGAGATATTGCTCTCACCTGGTGGCTGACCTGTTGGCGCCAGCGGCATGGCTGTCATCAACATTGACTTGCAGGAGTTGGTGGCATGGCCGACGCCGCTACTTGGAGATGAGATGAAGAGAAGCTGCTACCGCTATCTAACCGCCAGTGCAGTTACTTGGAGGCAGGAACCTTTCAGCTTGATCAATTCCTATGGCTGCACAAATACACGTGTGAAACAAATCAATTCTTTTATGGACACATGAATAGACCGAGACACAATTGATGGCTTTGATCTGGGATGATTATCCATTAGCAGTGTACATGTCTGTATAGAAAGTAAACTCCCTAGGACATAACCGATTTGGTGTAGTCTACAAGTATGTACTAGACAAGATTAACCTAATCGTGACTAGTTATTACTAAAAGGTATTCTAGATTAGCTAAGTATAGAATTCTATAGAAAGCTGTATTCGATGAAAGTCGTATTATCGGGATAGATAATACCCCATTCTAGGAAGTTAACCGGTTGCTCTGAAATAAAGTTCATTTATGCACCTACAAGCAGAATGTGGCTTGTGATATTGTATGTTAATTATATGATCCTTTTGTAATGAGTATATCCAGTGCCCAGACAAAAAATTGACTTAATTCCACCCATTGTGAGTACTTTCTGCTATTGCATTCATCGTAATATCCATTATATAGCCAATGAAAAAGATAACTTGCCTTGAATGGTGGGGGGTGCCACGTAGCTTGCCGTCAAGAGAACCAAGGGAGCCTTGCATTGGGAGTGGTAGCCGTTGATACAAGCTTGTCTGCTGTAAGCCAAGAAGCGAAATCAGGTACTCCCTCCGTACCAAAATATAAGACGTTTTTGCAGTTCAAATTGAAATGCAAAAATGTCTTATATTTTATTACAGAGGGAGTACCTTTCATGGTTGAGGTGAACGTCAAGAGATGCATGTGTGGTCCAGGAGAAAAGTGCTCGTGACACCCAAAACGTGTATGCATGTAATAAAGTTAAATACTCATGTATAATATATGTATTATGTTTAAAGTATTTTTAACTAATTATATACAATACAACTTGTTTTAAGGCAGGTAGAGGATCTGACTATTAACTTACATCTAGGCTATCTTGTTTAGATTTAATTATATATGTAAATATCTCCAAAATGAATTGGTGGACTGGGATCAGAAGTCTGTGTTTGCATATTTGGTTGATTTTTCCATATTGAGAATCACAATGGGTGGAGATGTCATAACTAGGTTAGACTAGTAGCAACATCGATTTAGACATAAAGAATAATAACTACCTTAAATTTATCAAACGCACGTAGAAAAATCAAGCCGCGCATGTGTCGAGGTTCGTTCTGTATGCTAGTTGCACGTACGTAAAGAGTTTGCTCGTGCATTTTCACATTGCACATAGTCAAATTGCATTGTAATATATGTCGTAGTTTTTTGGTGGGTTATGTGCTAAAAGTATCTCCATTCTTATCTTTTCTAGAAAACTGAATTTGGCAATAGCTGGATAATAACTAAAGTAAAGAGCACAAATAGTTATTGCAGAATCAGATAAAAGCAACTGTAATTATTGCAGAATCAGATAAAAACAACTTCAATTATTCATTGGTGTTGGTGTAATTGGATTTCCCTCTGTTTGAGCAACTTGCATAAAAATATGTGTCATTCGTATTAATGCACTGTACAACTGTGAGAAGGTATAATCAGTTGTAAACAAAAGAACCACAAGACATGAATAATAAAAGCACATATTTATATAGGGTCTTTTACATCTGTGTCCTTAACTGGAACCCACTACTCACATTTTCCCTTAATTTTGAAGCTTGCTCAAATTTGCCCCTCTGCCCGTTATGTGCACTTATAGAAATGCCTTTCTGTGCTGCTACCGTTCGGTCAAAGCCGGTCAGAGGGCTTTGACCGTCGTGAAAAAATAGCAAAAATAATCTAAAAAATCAGAAATTTTGTGGGATCAAAGATACCCAGGTTCGCAAGATGCGTGCAAATTTTTGAGTTGTTTGGACATTCCTGGAGCTTGTGGAAAAGAAAAAACAGTAAATATGTACGCCTGTAAACAGTAAATTCAAAAAAAATAGCAAGAAAACTAAAAAAAGTATGAAATTTTTGGCATCAAAGAGCCTCGGGTCCGCAAGGTGCGTGCAAATTTTTATTGTGTTTGGACATTGTAGGAGCTCGTGGAGAAAAAACAAAATTTGGCTCGGGAAAAAACTTTGGAAAAAATGTCTTTTTTTTTCTAAAGCTCCTCGCATGTCATTTGATCACAAAAACTTGCAAGCACCTTGTGCACCCAAGCCTCTTTGATGCCAAAAATTTTCATATTTTTTTGAATTTTCTTGCTATTTTATTTCAAATTTATTGTTCATAAGTATACAGATTAACTGTTTTTCCTCGGCACGAGCTCCTTGAATGTCCAAATAGCACGAAAATTTGCATGCACCTTGCGTACATGAGTATCTTCGTTCCCACAAAATTTTTGTTTTTTTTTTGCTACTTGTTTCAGGACGATAAAAGACCTTTGACCGGACAGTAACGACACGGGAGGGCAAATCTGTAAAAGCACCTAACAACAGAGGGGCAAATTTGAGCAGGCTTCGAAATTAGGGGCAAATCTGAGTAGGTGGTTCGAGTTAGGGACAGAAATGCAAATGTCCCATTTATATATCAATTCCAGATTTCATGCCATGTTAGCACGTATGATGTGGAGAAAAGCTAGAATACCTTTTGTGGCATTTATTATATAAACATGAACAGTAGGCTCATATATCATATTCATAGCAATAATTTGCACTATGTAGAAGATCAATGGGTGCCATCATCTTGTTTATATAAAGGTTGATGATTTATGTCTTCCTTGTTATCCATTTATAGATCGTTTCAGAAGACTGGCCAAAATACTCCACATAACTTGCAGAAAGACAAAGGTAGTTCACAGTATTTGAGTATATGGGATGTGGAAATTTGACACATTCATATCAACTGAAGTTACCTGACAGTTGTATGTTGTGTCAAACTAAGAAAACACCAGTGTGTCATACAAGGTAGACAAACTAAATACACAATGCTATTCTTACAATTGTACGAGGTGAAGTAGTGTAATTTATATTCTATCGTAGCACAAGTTATGTAGTGGAATTGGGTCCATAATTAGTTCAAGAACAAATGCACTGGCAAAGCAATGTACATACGATTGTAAAGAAGTATTAATGGGGATAGTTGAGAGAGCAAACAAAGGAAGAGTCACCAGAAATCGAGAAAACAAATTGATCACAGAGCATGTAGAAAGAGGGTACAGACTAACCGGTTCACAAACCTTGCCCACTAATTTGAGTATTCACCTGAACCATGAAGTACTAGGCTCACACAATTCCAAATGAGAACAACCATGAAATTCAAGTATCCAACAACACATATCATACTTCTGAAAGTATATTTCCGGCATTAGTCAAACATATGGAAGCTATAACCTAAGGGTGTCATTGTCAATTTTTCTATTGAATTATCAAAATTCTGGAACTGATTAGAAACACGAGTGCTATAACCATAAGATCATCTCCCACCAGACATAGATAATTTGACGCCCTATACGTCCGTGGACATGCTCAGACATGTCCGCGGACAGCACCGACCTGCCTCACATTCGTCTGCATCCGCGGCCATCCCCCTCATATCCAAAGCTTCAAATCCATACACATGCAACATAGATCAAACACGAGCACCCATTTCTAGCATATAGTTCATACATTGTCCGGACATGGCCATATGGGACCAATCACCAATATGAAAGCAATGGTTCCTTAACCATTTTATGGAGGACGGGATCATGCTAATAATAAAATAAAATAGTATAAAAATATGTCCATGTATTATAACAAGAACCTACATAGATAGGGCAAGTACTGGAAAGGAGACCAATGGATAATTTGATATACACAATATTAAGGAAAGCATACAATTGCAGACCTAAGCATGCACTAAACAAGATAACAGAAGAACCACAAGCCTTATCAGTAAAACCTAGACTTTTGGGATTCCTAAGAAATATATTGATATTTCCAAATGTTTAACTTTTGCATGCTTGATGAAGTTTTTAGAAAAATGAATTAGTACCTATAATATGAAATTTGTATCATATTTATTTAGTTATTATAATATAAAATCCACTTATAATATTTATAAAATACATTATGAAAGTGTTCTCATATTTAATTATTTAATTATTATAGCAGACATTTATATTTTGTTCCTTAATCTTTTTCAAACATACATGTATCTGACTTACACGAAGATTGACGCACCTTATATTCTAGAATAGAGGGAGTATTTTTAGGGCATTTAGTGCATTTGTAGATATGGATATACTAACTTGAACTACATGTACATTAAACGATGCCAAAAAATTGGTGCAAGTTCTTGAGCATGTATTCAGGTCACAGATGCAAAAAATGCGTGGAAGCAATTATAAGTGAATTATTTAGTTCTTGAGTATGTATTTTGAAATGCAAGAAATGATTAAACATTCCATCATGTTTGAAATTGCCAAGCAATTGGTTCATAATACCGAATATATGCTAACTACCTTCAATATTACCTTTCTTCCAAGTTTTAATTTTTAATGTAATTTTAGTTGAAATTTGAATTATATTCAAAACTAAATACAAATATATTCATATAATGCCTAAATATAGCAAATGTAACCTACAAAGTTCAAACATTTTTCATACAATACCATAAAACATTGAAACCCTAAAATACCATAAACCCTTAAAAAACAAAAATACCTAAAAATGTACCCGTGGCCAACATGACTAGTGTGGATGCAATAGGGGCCCATATTACCAGTGACGGATGTATGCTACCTGCCTACCACTAGTATGTGATTGACAAGTGGCGCTCACGAAAATGCACCTGTCACTGGTGTGTTTGGCCCACCACTTGCCGGAGCCCATGTTACCAGTGACGGGCAGGAAATGGCGCCTACCATTGGTACTTGCATACAAGTGGTGGGATAAAATGCCGCCCTCCACTCGTAAGTGGACAAATTACCAATGGCGGGTGCAGATGGCCACCCACCACTAGTGAGGCCCCACATGTAAGCAATCTGCAGTAGTTGTAGTGAGAGATACACTTGCAAATGTACATCACCCAATCGTATCATACCTTCGAAATTAGCTATGATATTACCTTCATTTTTCTACCTATATAAGGGACAAGCGGACCAATGTCAAAGGCAATCATATGTGTGAAGCAACATGCTCGTAACCTAGCTCCCAAGATTAGTTCTACAACATCATAATTCTCTCATTGATCAATAAAGATATATAGGTGGGATGTAGGGCTCCAAACCATCTGGTGGCCTCAAACCTGGGTAAAACCATCGAGTCACCTTCATCCCCGTCGAGATCCCTTCAAGCGCCACCTTATATTCTTTGTATTCCACCACCTCTGGTAGATCGAAAGATTTGTGGTGCATTAATTAGTGATTGATATTAACGATGCCATATATCACTACAAACATAAAATGTAACCGAAATGTCATATTTGTACTATAGCAATGTATATATACAGTAACTCAAACTTAGTGAAACACAGCTAACTCAAGTTATTATCATTGACTCGATGCATAAACGGGCTCTCGGCATCTCAGAGGTATTTTATACTTTTCACTCAATTGATAACTCACACAACTGGTTTGCCAAAAAAACGGCGACATTGCTCACAACCACCTCCCCAACATAACAACTTTTCGACATCACACATTTGAATCCACTTATTTTTAAGTTACGTGCCAACGACCTCTTTAAGCATGTACAAAGTCATCATGGTAAGAGCCCCCATCCCCAAAAATAATGACACTATTGGGGATTTAGGTACTCTAGCATCCCCACAATAGGATCCTCAATCCACATAGTTTTTGGCGGACACCAACATTTCCCCCAACTACCCCATGTTTTTGACAAAAGGGTGAATAGCTAGCGTTGCATAGCTAGCGTGCACACACAATGAGCACAAACCTAACCATTGCATAGCTAGCGTGCACATAGCCAACACCATTGCGCACACACAAATTAGCACCCTAATAAATAGGAAAGTCATACAGTATCAAAGCTATACCTAAGCAAGGAAAAAGAGAAAAAAAACTTCAAAACAATGATAGAAAAAACTACAAGAACAACCATAGCTAGACGAACCATCTTTTGACACCACAACGAAAATGAGGTTCTTCAATAGCAGTGTCTACATGAAGGGAACGATGCTCGAGCGTCACCTACACCGGATCCAACCATCAAAGGCCAGATTCTATGTTTTCACCGTGAAGAACAAGTCTATGCATATGCGAGCAATGCCTCTAACAAGGTAAAGACACAGAAGCATTGCCATTGATAGGTATAACCAACTTGGGTTAGGCCTAGGATTTTCAGCCCAGAGCTCGAGACCGGGTACTCAAGAAGCGCCACCAAATCGAGGGTTGCTACCACTTTTCCTCGATCCCAACATGTACATGCGTTGGGCAAGAAATCTCACTACCACCGCTACACAACACCCTCTATGTCAAGCCATTGTTGATAGATTGCATCGCATCGCCAAAGAAAAAACTAGCCAGAGTGAGAGCCTCCAAAACCCACGATAGTATAAAAATATTTACATGTACTATAACAAAGTACGAGCACGAGTTCAAAAATATGTCCAAAACTCACAATAGTATAAAATGGAGCATTTCGGTTGCATCTCGCAAAGTCGCCAGTACGAGTCGCCGACAGTAGCCACTGGGTCTGGGAAGAGAAACCCTCATGAAGACTTTTTGGTGGCCACTGCAATCCATAGCTCGAGTGGGCGTCCTATGCTGCCACCCACAAGATGGCGCCGACCACATCGAGACCTCCGCCAACCAGGTCCGTGAATCAGCTAACCACTGCCACATTGAGCGCCTCCATTGGGAACCTGCACTCCTGACCCATGCCGGCGCTGCCTCCGGATGCTGCTGGAAGCCATGCATCGTCCCCGTACTTATGAGTCAGCTACTGGGGATCATGTGCTCCAGCCACAACGTTGTTCACCTGCTACAACCCCCAGCGATAGAGAAGGAAAGAACTGGGGCCACCAAGCCGGCACCCACGCTTAGCCGTTAGCCAAGGCCCCCCACCACACGTGCACCACGAAATATATCGCCGCCATCCCTAGGACACACATGGACTTTGCCGACGTCCCCTTTGGCGGCGGTGTGACTAGGTTGTTCTCTAGACCCCAGTTGTGGCCTTGCGTGTTTGGTTGCTCCACCCAACTCTCCCATGTAGAGGGTGAAATACAACTCCCCTAACAATTCTTTTTGTGCCGCATGAACTTCCACCGCCCTACCTCCCCCCACCCCCACGCGTTCTAGTGTCTCGTGGTAGTCGAAGCTCACCGCTTCTACCGCCTCGTCCACCCTGTCCATCCCATTATTAGCCACTCGAGTCCCAACCGCTACCCTATGTTGCTCCGCTGTCAGACGCGCCTACATATTCATCGTGGAACTCCGCGGTCGCGCCTCTCCGGAGCATGTGGGGCCTTATTAGGGCCGTACTCACCCGACCATGAAGATGGATCACGCATCCCGGACAGAGTTCACCTCCCGGCCATCGCCTGGCCTTCCTAGCCCCGAAGTTCAGCACTAGTCGTTCCAGCAGAAGTTGCTGCTAGCGAAAGAAAGACGGAGAGAAGACCAACTGACTTGCGGGATAGTAGGGAACTCCAAAGCAACAACTCCAATAATCCAGAAAGTGATACTATTGGAGATGCTCTATGTGAGGGAGTAAAACGCAGCAATCCTATGTACAAGAAGCTTGTACTGATACACATTGGGCAAATTTTAACATGCTCCCTCTTACCCCCTCTTTTTACATGTGAGGTAAGAAGGTAAGAGTTAATCAAACCACTAATGAGTGACATCAATGGCTCAGATCTATTATATACTCTTACATCTCATGTGAAAAAAGGGGGTAAGAGGGAGCATGTTAAAATTGCTCTACACATTGGCCTTTGGATACGTGTTGGACCCCATATACTTGTGGAAAAATTGTCCTTGTGGGTTTTTACCCTTTTCTAAAAAGTGTGGAACGCCCTCAGCCTCAGTGATGCATGTAGCCTAGCTATTTTTGATTATTCTAAATTTCATCTTGCGGCTACAATAAAATTCAACAAAATACTGTCACTCGTGTATATTTACCTAATTGGCCATCCATTTGTCTTGTTCGCGCAGGTGCACTATGGTCATACCTGTTTGGGAGGAAGGGTCTGTAGGAGATCGGAAGGTATATGGACATGTCTTGGCGTTCTTCAACAGCGTGATGTGGACACTGTATGCCTCGACAGATCTCCCGAACAAGCTCTTGCTCTTCATCATCAGTGGAATGGGAATCGTCGTTCATTTTTCGTACACCACCTTCTACATCACGTTTGCGGAACGGACCAAGCGCCGGCATGCCATATTCATTCTAGTAACAGCAGTACTAGTAGCCTCGATGGTGCTCATCACTCATAGGTGGAGTAGTATTTTTGTCGATGTCATAGCTTCGATATCTGGAGCATCTACACAAATTGTTCCAGCATATGATATGGTAAGTGCAAGCTACGGCCGGTGAAGTGCACTTCCTAGCGTGATATATCAATCTATTGTCTGTTTTCTCGTTAGTGGATTGAAACCGATCGTATTTGTACACCAGATGATGGTGATCATGAATACAAAGCAGATCAACGACAAGACCCCACTAATCATGACCTCCATCTCCCTCTTAAGTGCATGTACTTGGGCCCCCTACGGCTTCATGACCGTCCCGGTCAACCCCTATGTTGTGGTACTTAATATCTATCCTCGGTGCCATCAATATATTTCATTGTACTGAAGATCCCTATGCGAACAGACTTCTGTTCTGATCTACTCAATGTGGTAATAATATCTCCATTGTATGCATGCTACACTTGCTCATTGCTATCATTATGTGCATGTAGGTACCAAATGTAATGGGCATTGTGTCCACAACTGTGCAAATAGGTGTATACTCCTGGATGCTATACCGCAAGACCCACGTCCACTCCGTCCAAATAGATGCAGTGGACCACAGCCGCAAGCAGGAAGTAGAATTTTCCGTGCCTTCAGTCTAGAGACGAGTGTTTTTTGACACCAAGCCAAATTGAGACTTCAATTTGAACCAAGTATTAAAGCTTTTGGATGAACAATGGATCGATCCATTGCTCCTGTAAGAGTCAGGGTTGTCAAAAATGAAAAAACAGAAAACACAGTTTTGAGTTACAAAAACAAATTTGAAATCTATTCATCTGGGGACTGAAAGGACAAACATGTGGACTATTTCTGTAACTACGATGTCATGTCAGTTTTGTAGTGGCTGAATTGCCCCTTTCTGTCAAATGTCATGCATATGTTATCTTATTTGTTGTGCCTAATTTATTCCGATGTATGTATGACAATTGATGTTCCTCAATGTGTTTGTGATGGTCAGCGGTCATGTTGACTTATACATATTGCTGATGCACAACCATTTGCTTGTCAAAACTGGAGATTGTCCTTCCTGGCACCTCGTCCCTGACGGGCTATTCTCGGTTCGCTCGACACCTACTCTTGTGTGGATCATTCCCATCTGGAAAACACCATTTCCACTGAAGATAAGGATTTTCGTGTGGCAGCTCTTACGAGATCGCCTCTCCCCGGGGGAGGTGGCAAAGCAGAAAGGGTCCGGCAATGGCCTATCTCTCTCTGCGGGGTCCATGAGGCTCTGCGACCTGAGTGGCAGTGCCCAGATATGGGCGAATTCTGGAGGCTCATGCCAACCGTACTGGTAGGAGGAGGCACCTCTTCTGGTTAGTGTTGTCGGCCATGACCTTGACCATACAGACTACACCCAACAAGATTGTCATCGAGTTGATCTTTTTGCAGCATGCTTTTGACTTTGTGGTTAAATTTCTGGCAGCATGGTTGATGATCTTATAAAGGCAGACGGACAACTCACTTTGCCTCCTCACCATTGAGCTCTTGCTTCCAAAGAGTTTTGTATCGCCTTTTTTTTACAGATGGCTATGTTCCTATGTTTTCTTTTTTGCACTTGCAGTTGTTGTTTGGTTGTTGTGGTTGCTTTGTTTATAAAGCAAGGTGAAAGCCTATTTCGAATGTATATGTTTTGAAGTTTTTACATGTCTAAAGGGACCGAAAGAGATTGGCATATACTGCCAAGGTGCTGTACTACCACTATTTATCATGAATTCATATCAGCATTCTACGAAGTAGACGCCAAATAGTACAACAAATTAGTATAAGCCGAGTAAATAATTGTCAGTTAGACATGCTTTTACATCTACTATATCATTCGATTTGAATTCTTATAATATGGATAATACGTGTGTACCTTTTCTTATATAGCTTCTAGTTCCTCAGGCCATATTTCTGTGGTTGACGTCCACACTTCTGAATGCAATCTCAACACATGTAGGCACTCGTACGATGTCCATCTCGTGTGATGCATACATGCACATTGAATGCAACCTCTGTCTTTTAAGTTTACCGTTACCTGCATGAGATAGTGAAACATTAATTAAGCTATTATAGGATAGGAAGATACTCCTGCATAAACTTGGTATTATTCTCTATAAACCATTTTTTGCGGGGGAATTCTTTATAAACTAGGAACATGGATTATATATGCTTCTATATATGTACATATTGGGCATATTGATGTTTTTCTTTACAATTTTGGTCAAACTTTATTAAGATTGACCTAGAACATGCATAATCAATATGCATATATTAATTTTTGTTGTGGGGGAGGGGGGAGTGTATTTCCTGAGATTATGTGCAACAATAAATGAAGACGTGCATATGGACTTAAAAAGTCCTCACATTTCTGCACCCATTCCTGCCTATTAGCCTCGTCGTCAGTCCTCATATGCCTGACTATAAATTTGCACTCGTCAATCTATAAGCTGGGTTCTTCTTCAGCTTCGGTTGTGGCAGAACAGAAACTGATAAAAGTAGAGAAGGAAATGTAAGAGTGTGAAAGGAAATAGCACTTGTAAAATATTTACCTTTTGTATAATAAAAATCTTAAAAGTAATGTTCATGTATTATAAAAAGACATGTTCACATACAAACTTCCACACGAAAAAAACATCAAAAACTGCTAAGCATAAAATAATTCACATATTCAAAAATAAATATCCATATAGGTGCGGGAGTTACCTACGGATCGAGGGCATGCACGATCGTTGAGTCGAGGGTGCGCTAGGGTTCGCCGCCGTGGAAGCTGTGGGTTTCCATCGGGCGTCGTTCGGAGGACCAGGAGGGTTCTGTTGCCTGCCGCTGACCGCATGCCGCCCAAGGGACCTCCGCCGGCGAGGGGGCCGCCTCCGGCGAAGCCGCCCGCGAGGGCTGCGCCTGGTGGGTTGCCTGCTGGTGGTTCTGGCGCGGCTGCGGCTGCACCTCCGGTGGCTGCTGCAGCACAGGCTGCGGTTGCCGCGGCGGCAGCAGGTTCTGCACCAGCGGCGGTTGTGCCGGCATCTGCGAGAGCGGCGGTGCCGCCTCTTCATGCAGCGGATCAACAGCAGCCGCACAGGCCGTGGCCGAGGCAAATGGCTGCCGGTCGGGGTGGTGCTTTCAACGGGGTAGCCGGCCGGAGCGGAGCTGCTTTTGGTAATGCCGGCCGTGGATCGGGAGCCTTCGCGGGAGACAACCGCAATCCTCCCCGTGGTCAGTGGGGAGATGACGGCTATGACGCGTACGGTCAGGGTTTGCACAGAGGCTCCTCGTCCACAGGTGGTGGCCGAGGTTATGCTTGGTCAGATCAGGGTCATGATGGACAGAGCTTTCAGGGTCCGTCCGGGAATTTCGTTGAGGGCGCGGTTGGCCCCAGTCGCTTCCGCGGACGCTTCCGTGGTGGGCGCGGACGCTTCCGGGGGGGACGTGGTGGGCGTACTTTACCCGGTGCTGACGCCAACCTTTTTGATATGGCTACTGATGAGGCGTCTCTGAACCAGACAGTGGTGGAGACGGTGAAAGCTCTGGCTGATGTGGCTGTCCCGATGATTGCGCAGTCGGAGGATGCTGAGTCCGATAAAGGCTCGGAGAAGACCGGAGGAGACAAGCTGTCTAAGTGGGCGGCTAAGAAGAAGAAATTAATTTGTTTCCGCTGTGGGGAGACGGGGCACTTCATGGTGGACTGTTCAGCTGAGTTATGTGAGATTTGTCGAAAACCGAAGCATGTGGCGGCTGAGTGTCCGCTCCTTCTCGGTCCCAAACCGGCTCTTAATATCTACGGGCTGTGCTGCTCGGAGCTGATGTTCTTTGAGTCGCCCTCTGTGGCCTCGGTGACTCCTGCAGTTGAAACCTCCTTCCCTGGGGTGGTGACAGTGGTCACTGGACCGCTCACTGAAGCCCAGATTATTCAGCAGTTGCGCGAGTTGGCCCCCGGAAATTTCAAATGGTCTTTGTTGAAGCTTTCTGATAATTCTTATAAGGTCGATTTTCCATCCAAAGAGGATCAGAAGAGGATTCTCAAGTTTGGCATGAGTCGAGTTACTGGTACTAGTTTTGTGTTGCAGTTTGATGAGTGGAAGAAGAAGGAGCCGCAGGGCACACCTCTTACTCAGATCTGGGTTCGCTTTTCGGGGGCACCGTCCGAACCCTTGGATGATTTTTTCGTCACATGGAGCTTGGGGTCCTTGCTCGGAAAGACGGAGCAGGTGGACATGCCTTTCACTCGGGCTCATGGTGTTGCTCGTCTTTTGATTAGCGTGGCCAACATTCAGTTCTTGCCAGATGTGGTCAGATGGTGCTATCAGGGGGTTGCCTACATGTTGAACGTTGAGTATGAGGACCCGGACCTGTTTCAGGATTTTGAGGAGTTGTTACCGATGGATACCTCTGAGGGGGGTGGTGCTTCTGGGAACCGGAGTGAGGATGCACCCGGTGACGGTGACAGGGATTCCAGGCCCGTGGAATCACCTAAACCAACAGAGTCTGCTAAGGGGAAAGCTACGGGTTCGGCACCGTCCAACATGCTCCAGCTGGGTTCTGTTGGGACCTTCTCTGCGCCCCCCCGTCTTTGGAGTGATCGTGTGGAGTTGGATGATCCGTCTGAGCACGTGCCACCGGGGATGCCGGAGGTTTTGAGGACTTTGGGGGACGGAGGTCAGGAGGTCCTTCACCCCCCTTCATCCCCTGTGTTGCGACTGGGCAAGACTCTTGATGAGTCGGCGGAGCTGCCTGGGAGTGCGGTCAGGGGAAGCGCTGTTCTTTCTCTCACCCCGAAGGTTCGGCGGGCTGAGGACGAGTCCAGTATGCAGGAGGTGCCTTCACCGTCCTTTATGGCTAGGGAAACGGCGACTCCGCTTCCCATCGCCGATGGTGTGCCAGGTCTGGGGGTGGTTGCCTCACCGGCCCCCACAGTGTTGGGAGGGCTGGGTGGGGCCTTTGCTCTTTCTGCCCACGCTTCGGTGCGTGGTGGCTGCGTGGCCCCGGAACTGCCGGCTGATGGCGGATCACCGGTTAGGCCGCCGGTTACCCCTTCGACGCCGGTGACGGCGGCTTTGGGCGTCGCTGTGGGGGGAGGGGCAGGTGGTCTCTCCCCGTGCAGGGCTTCTCGTGATGAGGTCATCGCTTTTGGTGGCATCCCGGATCCTGTCTCGCAGGGGATACGGATCAGCGGCCGGTTGCAGGAGCAGCCGGACGTCGACGACATTCAAGTACGGTGCGCTGTGAGAGCGGCCAAGTTGCAGGACGTCGAAACCACTACTGGTTGTTTTCAGAGCCACAACGTTCATCCGTATGTGGTCGCTACTCACTCCGACGGAGGCCAGGGAGCGTTTGGTTACTGCGTCTACCCGATGGGAGATGGTAGCTCGGGTTATTTTCAACCGGTTTGGATGGCGGTCATGTAATAGGATAGAGTGATCCTATAGTTTTGCCAGCCGGTTGTGGCTTTCAGTCTTCATATTTGCAGTTTTTTTTGTTTAAGTATCGCACTCTGACTTGGATGTACTTTGGAGATTGGTTTCGCCTTATTAATAATATGAGCCGTATGCATCATTCTGATGCAGAGGCTGGGGCTCGGCCCCTTTTCAAAAAAAAAAAAAAGTACCACTTTATAAAACATAGTATGTGTTTCCTTCAAGAAAAATTTCATATAGAAGTGGGAAAAAGAGAAAAATATACTCCTACAAGGGAAAATGCAATTATCTGACACAGACGAAAAAGGAACAAAAAACAACACTGAAAAAAAGTTAAGTAGAAAAATGAAAAGAGAAAACCAAAAAGTAAAGAAAAGCATTAAAACACGGTGGCTGGAGGAAGCTGGAGTTTGGCCGGGGAGGTGGAGCAGAGGCTGAGGGAGGAAGACGAAAGGAGGAAGAAGAAGGAGCCGGAGATAATCGACTCACAGCAACAACAACAACTAAAAAAAACTCAATTGCTGACATATCCACGATCCTGCTTCAAGAATTGAGAGCTACAGAGAAGGAAAAGGAGGATATTAGCCTGGGCGTTCTTCTTCTTCTTCTTCTTCTTCCCAACGCAGAAAATATCCTCCATTCAAAGACGAAGAGCGCATATGTCTAGCATGATTCACACATCGTAGTGCATGGTTGATTGATCTCATGAGAAGCTATGAAACTTTTTCTTTTCGAAGAGGAAATCGCGCCAATGACATGTGTATCACTGGAAATCTGGATCATTTCGTGATGGTTTGCCAGGAACAAAGAGCAAGCAATTAAGAAAAATTGGGTACAGAACACTAACCTCGAGAAAGCTGGAAGGAAGTCAATGGCGTCGTTTGCTCTTCGCTGGTGAGAACAAGCCACCAACCGGGGATGCAGAACTGTGACGAGGCAAATTAGAGTAGGTGTACCTTGCTGATGACAGGAGGAAACATTATAAGCAAATTAGAGCAGGTGCGCATTGCGGATGACAGGAGGAAACACGCGATGTTTTGACTTGACTCGCCATACAGAAGTGTGAAAACACGCGACGTTGTCTTTATTTTTATTTTTTTGATGTTCAGCTGTCCTTTTTTTTTCTTTGAGGGGATGATCAGTTGTCTTTATGTGAAAGATTGGTGTCATGACGAAGCTATTAAAGAGACCTGGGCGTCCGAACCGCGTACCACGTACCAAACCACACTGCTAACACCGCGTAGTCAACATCAGAAAGCCAAAGCCAGAAAACAGGGATAATAACCACACAGAAAAAATGACGCCCGCAATTCTCGCTTGACTAAGAGCATCTCCAGCCGTTCTGCCCCCCGGGGCAGTGAAAAAAAGCAGCCTGGGAGCAAACCGGCGTAAGTTTGACGCGTAGGGGCGACTCCGTTCCCAGTCGTCACCCACCATGTCGCCGCCAATATCACGCGAGCTCGGCGATGTGGTACGAACTCGGCAAAATTTCATTGAAATTTGTACAAGAAAAAGTAAAACATGCAAACTACCGCAAACTACGCCACACTAGCCACTGCGCCGCATCCACCGCCCGCCAACTACATGCCGAGAAGCCTGTAAAAACGGGTGTAGTCGTCGCCGTTGCCATCGTCGTCGTCGTCGCGCGCCCCACCGGAGCCGCCGCTGTCCCTGCTGCACCCCTGCCCAGGGTCGCCGACGCGCGGAGGGGCACTGCACGACCCGGCCTCGTCCTCCTCGTCGCTGTCGAGGACGATGACGCCGCCCTCCTCGCGCCCGCGGCGCCGGGCTTGGAGCTCCGCGTATGCCCGGCGCTGGCGGCGCACCTGCTCTCGTACGTAGTCCTCTTTCGCCCATTTTAGGGCAGCCTCGTCGTCGGAGGCCACCATGTCGACGTGCTCTGGCTTCACGGGGAGTAGGCCCGGCTCGGGCTTCGTCCGGACTAGGCGAAGGGAGCGCGGGGAGGGGCGGGCACCCTCGTTGATGATGAGGGCACCCCTGCGGGTACGGCGCCGCTGCGGTGTCTCCTCCGGCTCTGGCTTGACGGGACGGAGAGCCGGCGAGCCGGAGCCGGACGACAAGGACGTCGGCTCCATTCACCGCGGCATCCAGGAACTGCCGCTGCGGCGAGAGAAGGACGGCCGCGCCGAGTACTCGAGGGTCCTTCTCTCACCGCGGCACGTTGCCGGTCTCGATGTGGTCGAGGACGGCCTCGGCCCGAGACGCCCCACCACTCGCGCCGTCCTTCGGCGTTGAGGCGGCCGCGGGGGATGACGCCGTTGACGGAGGCGATTTGCTCTTGGCGGCGGCGCCCGAACTACATCATCCACAACGTTTCGCTGTCGGCGGTGTACCTCGACTCGTTCTGCTGCTCCTCCGTTAGGGACGAGCGGATGCGGGCACTCTCGGTCCGCCGTTTCGCCCTTTCGGGCACCGGTGGCACCGGGACACCGCCGGCGGTCAGCCTCCACGCCCCGGTAACCGCATGTCTGGGGGCGCCGGATACTCGGCCTCGCGGAGGAGGTGCGCCTCCGGCTCTTGGAGATGGCGGCGGCCGAAGCCGTTCGCCGCCGCGCCGTCGCCTGGAAACCTCTCAGCCATTTTTCTCCTCGGCGGGAAGGGGGGAGAGGGCTGCTTTGCGAGGCGGATGCAGGGGGTTGTGGCGTTCACCGGCGGGGAGGGTCACCTTTTATAGCCGCAGCGGGGCGGCGAGAGGCTGCATGCCAGGCGACGCGTGGCGGGAGCGGGCGGGATGCGCGTTGGCGACGCCTTCACTGCGCCGCCCGTGAGTCAGGGTGGACACGGTCCGGGCCGGTCCGGTCCTTCACCGATCTGCCATTTGGACCGGCGGCCGGCGGTCCGGACCGGACCGGACCGACCAGCCTCGCGGTCCTGTTTCCACGGACCGGACCGGCGGCAGCGAAGCTCGGGCCGGACCGAGTGGACCGACCAACCATCATCGGTGGCGACTTGCGCGGGTGCAGAGAGGAGGTGGGCGACGTGCGCGGGTGCTGTGGCGAGGTGGAAGACGTGCGCGAGAGCCGGCGGCAAGAGGTAGACGACGTGCCATTGGAAGTGCTGTTAGCCATGAACGTGCGCATGTTTATCTCTTAACAGTTTTCTCTGTTGCATGCAAGCAATCTATCGCGTGCATGTGCCCACGATTATGCATGTCTGGCCTTGCCGTGGATGAGTAGATAAAATTGGACGTGGAGTTAATTGCGGGATTGCGCCATAATTATCGGATCGTAGCTGTTTCTCCCGTTAGTTGCGAATAAAAGGAAACAGAAGCGTGGAGTAAGTCGTGGGATTGTCACGACCGTGCTAGCCTGCTAGGGTAACTACTTTTACGGAAGGAGTACGTGGAAATAAGGGGAGAATGGATTGAAGAATCCTGGGCAGTTATTCCCATATAGGTATAGCAACAAATTATCGTGTGATTGCTGCGTGATTATTGGATCACCCCTTTTCTCTCGGTCTCCTTCGGTCGGAGCGAGCGGACCCGGCTTTAACCGGACCGGACCGACGAATTTTCGGTCCATATTTCACGGACCGGACCGGCTATTTTTTTGAGCGGGCCACGACCGAGCTGGGCGGGACCGAGCGGGCCACCGGCGGGCCAAAAAGCCCGCTCGTGTCGTCCACCTTGACCCGTGAGGCATCAATGGAGGCTGACCGGTGAGGCAGCGCGACAGCCTTGGCCAGCCTTGGCATTGATTCCCGTGGGAACCGAGGCGATGAGGGCGACGAAGCGACGTCTCGCTGACTCGGCGGGCCCATCCTCGTTTGCGCCAAAATCGCGTTCCCCGGCGCCCCCAGGTGCTCCCCGGCGCGCCGGGTTCGGCCTGGGTCAGCTTGCACTAATTTCAGCCCAAGCCGGCTGGGGACGCGACTGGGCCATTTTTTGGGCGCCGGCGTGAAGAAATAGCCTGGAAGGGCCGTGTTGGGGGCTCGGCTGGAGATGCTCTAAGGGGCCACTCTTCACTGGGAGCGTTCGCTCCTCGCCGGCGGCTACCACCAACACCCAATCCAACAATGAGGAGGACCCGCGCGCTTGGTCTACGGGAAATCTGGAAGAAGAAGATGGAAGTCGCAGTACCATCATGGGTGAATCAGGTATGTGTTGATGGGAGGGATCGTGAGGATCCCAGGGAGTCTCGTCCCTGGCCAGAGGGGATCCGCTCAAGTAATGGATCACATAACGAGAAGTATGAATCAGATTAGGGAGGTGATGGGGAATCCCGGGATTTATGAGGATGTATGGCTTTCTGTTTGAAAAGGATTGGTTGGGATATCTGGATGATTCGGGAAACAGCAATGTCACGCAATCAAATTGCAAGGAAACATAAGAAGGGACAGGATCGATTGACAGGATATATCCCATAGCTGAAGATCATTGTATTAGTACTAGAAGAACGCCCGTGCGTTGCAATGGGGCCACATTAACTTTAAGAGTTCAATATTATGACACTGGCGACCTTTTTTACCATCAAATCCTCACACACACACAGACACACACTCTCCCTCCCTCTTCCTCACTCTCTATCCCCCTCTCCCTCTCTCTCTAACACACACACATATCCATCTTATTGGGTACGGGACCATAATCCATCTATTTCACACATACACGCTACTGCATAACAATATGGATTATGTGTATTATATTTGCCACTAGAACTGAGGGAATTAATTTCATGTAAATCAACCAGCCACAGCTCCAAGAATACCATGGTGGCTGACCGTCGAGCTCGAGGCAGAGAAGTTGAGGGCAGCAGTGGCGAGATCCATGCCGGCCAACCGGGCGAAGAAGAGGTCGTCGCGGAGGGACACATTGGCAAGATCCGGTCAGCACGCGACCTGAAGAGCAACAATGATCTCCATAAGCTGTAGGCTGACGGCGTGCTCCATCCCCTGCGATGGGGTGACCATGGCGGTGGCCAAAGCTCCTCATGCTTGCCTCGATCTCGGCGACACACCCTGAGTGTAGGAGGCAGCAACGGCCTCGACGAAATCATGGCCTCCATCCCGAAACGCATTAAGGACCTCGGCCCCGTTGCTACTCCTCCCGCCGTAGCAGCACGCGGCAGCGGACCGTGGGTAGGAGGGCCGGCGGCCTCGCCTCGGCTGACGGCAGGGAGCAGCGTTGATTTCGGGTAGGTGGCATCGCGAGGACGGCCGCGGCCGCGGGGAAGCACCCCGATCATGCTGCCAGGCCAATCCTTCTCCTCCGATCCCCTATCCCCGAAGATTGCGCCGCCGCCCCAGTCGTGTTGTTTCCATATGCCATTTTTCCCTGTACCTAAACAAACGCGGGCGAGCGGATGGCAGAGTTTTGGTCCGCCCTCTAAAATTGCTAAACGCACTTTTGGTGAGAATTATTGTTAATAAATGAATTCAATCATGTCGCTCTAAATAAATGGATTCAATCATGTGACTCTAATTACTTTGGATTGTTATGTACACACTAAGCGGGGTGCAGTTAGGAAAGAAAATGTTTTCTAATTAAAGTGATTGAGTGATTCAAGGTAAGGTTAATTAATTTAGATTTGATTTTTAGTGATTGTTAGTAAAGTATGATGCGTCTTTAAAATCTTTTATTTGTTTCCTTAAAATCTATTATTTGTTTCCTAAAGAAATTTGCAATAATGGAAGGTATCGGTTGATTTGGATAAGTTAGTAAATTTAGATCCGTGATTGCGTGCACGTTTGGAAAGTGCTGATTTGCAAGGAAAGAACTGAGGGGTAAATAAACCGGTGAATAAGAAACCAGCATCGAAAAAAATCTACGACGGTTAACCTATGAAAAAAAACCGGACGAAAAAAAAAACCTGGAAACGAGACTACCAACTGCTCCATTAGGAGTAGAGATGACGGATACAAATGATGAAGGAGAGGACCAAAGGGTAGTACCATACTGTCACGCATACAAGCAAAAACCCAACACACACCTGTAATGGAGAACTCGGTGACCTCAAGATGAAGAAAGCAAAGAACTCGAATCTAGAGGTGGTGTCCTCCAATGGTGGTGGGGGAGGCAGTAGGAGGATGTTGAGGGGCGGCACCGTCGAGAGGGGCTCGAGTGGAGCTGAGCCAGGTGGAGCACCGTGATGCCCTTGTGCCGACGGCCATGAAGGTCCCTCTGACGTGGTCAAGCCTGACCTGTCCAAAGCCCGCTATTCTATGCGTACATGCTGGCTTGCTCTGGAACACAACGCCACTGGTGGTAACTTCACTAACCAATGCCAGTAGTGGTGTCGACTCAAACAAGGACCCGATGGCGCCGGCTCCAGCGATCTAGCCTCTACTCTACCATTGACGATAGGGCACCGCAAGGGGAAGGATCCAACGTCAACACTATCATGTCGCTGGAACTAGATACTACACCAACAGGAGCAGAACCTCTACTTCACCCTTGGTTGCTGCTCTGGCTAAACCGTCGGGCAAGGATCACCTGGTGCTGGCTCTTCCTGTTAGAAGGGAGAGAGTGATTTGGTGGAATAGTTCGTTGTATTGCTGCATATATATGAGTACATGATTATCTTGGAGCACAAGGCAAGGTAGAATAATATCCTACGCTATCCTAGCTTTCCTAAAAATCACGATACTCAAAATCATCCCGCAGTCACAACGGTAGTGATGCAGACGGTAAGACTGGAAAAGAATCCGAAGGCAAGCCGACGGACACCCCCACCCTCCCCCCCCCCCCCCCCCCCCCCACACACACACACACACAGTCGTAACGGTCGACGCATCGCGAAAGTCGTGGCTGAAGTGGAAACCGATGAGGTTGCTCAAGCAAGGCGGTAGCCCTTTGTGTCATTGTCGAGGTAGACGAGAGCGTGGGTGGTGGAGCCGTGGTCAAGGTAGCCGTGAGAAGAATGTTGTGGTCGATGTCGAGTTGGGGTGGCCGGTGTCGAGGAAGTTGCCGTGGAGCCGCGGGCGCAAAGAGGCGCCGAGTTAGTCATGGGCACAGTGGTGTCGAAGTAAGGTGCGCCAGGTAGAGTACGGTGTTGATGAGGCGTCGCGCCGAGTTTGCCAAACCCGGGGACACATTGTAGACGAAGGCATGCGTCGGTATTGCCAGCATCGGGCATGCGTAGACGGACGAAGACGAAGTTGACAAGGCGCCGACCAGGCTTGCTAGGCCCGGGGACACGTCGTGGATGAAGGCATGCATCGATGATGCCAGCACCGGGCATGCGTAGACTGGGACCTGCACGAACTGTACGCCATGTTGGAGAAGTCAAAGAAGCCAGCAGAGAAGGACTCGACGACGGTTGCGGCGCCAATCGGCGCGGGGCCGATGTTGTCGGCGGTTGTCGGAGTAGACGAAGTGGTTGGGGTAGATGACGGCGACGCTGGCGACGGGCTGGTGCTGGACGAAGACGAAGGAGGTGGACGGGCGACGGCGGCGGCTACGGGGGTGGCAGGGGCGGCCAAAGAAAAGGGGCGGCGGCGGCCTGACGGCGGCAGCTAGGTGATGAAGAACCCAATAGCATGATGAAGACCGGCACGGCCAGTGTCGTTACCGCGCCAATGGAGGCGGCGCGGCGCATACCACGTGAAGTCAACGCGCGGGGACGACGGAGTCGACCGCGAGCCACGGCGCTACGGCTCGAAGGAGCGACGCAGCGGCGACGGGCAGGTCGAGGCAACAGCGGGAAGACCTCCGAGCGGTAGCGGGGACCGCAAGCCGTGGCGCTACATCCCAAAGGGGCGGCGCAGCGGCGGAGCGCGGGTCGATGCAATCAGGACGGCCTCGGGACGGCGGCGGGGACCGTGTATCGCGGCACTACGACCCGAAAAGGTGACGCAGCTTCAATGCGCGAGTCGACGCATCCGCGAGGAGAACCACAGGGCGACGGTGCTGCGGACCGATGGGGCGACTCAGCGGCAGCCGATGCTCGATCGGTGCAGGGCACGCTGTACTCGATGAGTCGATGAGGATACCCGCACGGGCCGGCCGCGCTGCGGACCAATGGGCGACTCAGCGGCAGCCGATGCTCCATCGGTGCAGGGCACGCTGTACTCGATGAGGATACGCGCACGTGCGATTGATCAGACCGAACCCGCGACGAAGACGGATCGTATCGCGTGCTTTCAAGTGATCAAGTCGATTGCTCGCAGGGTCAACGAAGCTGCTCGGAGTGAGTACGGCCGGACGGGATTCGGCGTGGCGGTACGATGCATGCATGCACACCCAGGCACACGTGCACATGCACAAGTAGCAGGACTTACACACGGGAAGCACCAGCGGTGTGGATGGATGGGCGTGGCCCTGTACCAGGCTCGAGCGGGCGACCACACCACGTGGTAGTCCACGCGTGACAGCGCGAGGAGCCGCCGCATCAGCACACATGACGCCGCTGCATGCGTCCAAGCCGGGGTGCCGTGCAGCAACTGATCTTTGATCCGTTGTCGAAGTAGAGGTGTGATCGGGTCGATGGGGCGGCGGACGACGCAAACCAATCTTAGATCGGAAAATCAAAAGGTAGACGCCAATCAAAGCGACCAGCGAGAGATAGAAAACCTCTAATCAAGCGATCGGAAAAAAAGACTTTCTAGGGCAGCCGGCCAACACAATCGGCGGACGAACCCTAGATACGGGCGGCCATGGAGGCTGACTGTCCCGGGAGCGGCGTGCGGGTGTGGAAGCGGCGGTGGCTAGGGTTTATGATCAATTAGTCTGATAGCATATTACAAGGGAGAGAGTGATTTGGTGGAATAGTTCGTAGCTTGAGCCTTATCTTGGAGTATAAGGTAAGATAGAATAATATCCTACGCTATCCTACCTTTCTTAATAATCACGATACTCAACACTTCCCCGTAAATAGCCGGCGCCGGGAAAGGACAGGATGAGGGGTACAACACCAACATAAACCCTCCTACTGTCCTAGGAACGGGTGCATCGGCCAAAGTAGTTGGCCATGAGAAGAGCAGCAACAAACGCAGCATGAAGAAAAAACGCAACGAGCGCAGCAAGAAAAGAGTTGATCGAAGTGTTGATAAAGATGTGAGTCTGGAGGGGGCTGAGGATGCAGAGGGATAGTGTGATGAAGCAAAGAAGAAACGCAATGATCATGAAGGTATGGGGATGGAATCATATGGGAAGGGTGGTGGCTTCGAAGCGACTGGGCTGGGTGCTGCAGGCGAACTGCTGGGCGCAAATGTTGGCACCCACCAGGAGGAATGACTCTCATGAGTTGTAATTGTCGATGGCTTGGGCACCCTCGGACAGTCCAAGAGTTGGTGTGCCTAGTGCACACATACCGTCCATCCCTAGTTTTTATTTCTAAAACTCGGCAAATCGAAAAGTACGTGAATAATTTGAGATGTAGGTTTGGCCTCAAGCACTGTATCTCCCATGTCGCTAAAGGGAAAGGTGTTGGTATTGCTCTCTTCCAAGATCGAGTGGAAATAAAATAGATTGTTGTTGGTCCGAGGTATATCAATGTGTTAATTTGGGCTATATGAAACTGCCAGGTTGGCAAGTATTCTTAACAAGGAGGTCTGACACTGGAGTGTAGTTCCACTAAATTACGCCATTTCTGTTGGTAGTATATGATTTGTAACACATTTCCTACATCATATTTAATAGAGACTTCTTGACCTTTTAGTCTTCTACCCTATGTGAACTAGCCGAGATCGAGTCGATACAGTCACCCTTCTCTATCCTTTTCTGTAAGAACCTTCTTTATTGTCTTACAGCAATGAGAAAGAACGAATCCTTGCGTCCAAGTGTTATTGACATATACTGACAATTAGGTTCACGCTCATGTGCTCATCAACTGGAAAATTGTTGCACCAGATACGGTTGTTAGCATGTCATTATCCGTACTGCTTATCAAAAAAATATTACTTCATAATTTTACCAACCAACGACAGCAGAAGCTAGCTGCAAGTACATATTCTCCCGTGCCGGCCATGCATCATCCACGGAAATAAGGCCAACTCCACCGCGCGACCCCGTCCCGTCCGGCCCCGTCCGTTTGGGGTAAAATGGACAAACCAGACGGCCCAACGCGCGGACGCATACGGATTTTTCTGTCCGCTTTCGACCCATCCCGGGTCCAAATTTGCGTCGCTTTTGGGGTGAAACGGACAGCGCGCCGACGGGCGCATGTCCTCTCCTGGCCCGCCCGTCAGTGGCACAGGGAGGCCTTTTTCTATCCGCCCCCCTACCCCCTCCAGCCGCACCCAGTCCGCTCTTCTCCACTCCGCCCCCCGCTGCCGCTGCCGCCGCTGCCATTGCAGCTGGACAGCTCCGACGCGCGCTCGCCCAGCCCCTTTCCCCTAGACGCCCATGAGCTACCCAACCACGGCCACCTAGCTCTCCCCGCGGCCGGATTTGGAGCGGATCCGGTCGGTTTTGAGGTCGCCCGGCTGTGGGAGGCCGCGCCACGAATGGAATGGCCGGGCAGCAGGCCGGAAGGCCCCGACAAGGCCGCTCGTATCTACACCATCGGTGGTCCGCCGGCAGATACATGAATGGCGGTCGGTCGGGCTCGGTGCTAGCCCAAAAGCTCGTCGGCGCACCGTTGCCACTCATTAAGTGCGATGACTGCCCAAAGAAGGTCGTGCGCCGCGTGTCTACAACGCTGGAACATCCCGGATGGGTGTTCATCAAGTGCTTAAACGACGGGGTATGTGCTACTTTAGCTTCGGTTGTGCTCTCGGATTTGACTACTTGTGCTAACCTAGCATTTTATTGTGTAGAGTGGATGCAAGGGTATTGAAAAGAAGAGTACATCGATATATTGATAGCGCCCAATTTAGTAGATGTTCGTGTATTTTTAGTTAGCATAGAAGATAGAGATGAGACTAGTGCACGTGTTGCTAGAATAGAAGCTAGACACGAGACTAGGTGTGAGGAAGCAACATCGACTTCTTTACACTTGAAGAAAGAAGCAAGCAAGATCGAGCCTCCACAGATCAACAATGAGTGCATCGAGAAGGCACTAATCCAACTTACAGGAGCAGTTATGGAAGTTGGATATCCTCTAAAATGTATTCTTTTGGTTCTTGTTTTCTTTGGTCTTGCTTTTCTAGTCAAAATTTGGTGATGTTGTGACGCCCCTGATTCAATTATACACTAATCATGCATACAAATATGTACGATCAAGATGAGGGACTCACAGGAAGATATCACAACACAACTCTAAAAATAAAATAAGTCATACAAGTATCATATTACAAGCCAGGGGCCTCGAGGGCTCGAATACAAGTGCTCGAACATAAACGGGTCAGCGGAAGCAACAATATCTGAGTACAGACATAAGTTAAACAAGTTGCCATAAGATGGCTAGCACAAACTGGGATACAGATCGAAAGAGGCGCAGGCCTCCTGCATGGGATCCATCTAAACTACTCCTGGTCGTCGTCAGCAGCCTGCACGTAGTAGTAGGCACCTCCAGTGTAGTAGGAGTCGTCATCGACGGTGGCGTCTGGCTCCTGGGCTCCAACGTCTGGTTGCGGCATCCGAGAAGAAGAGGGAAAATAAGGAAAAGAGGGAGCAAAGCAACCATGAGTACTCATCTAAACTACTCGTAAGCAAGGAACTACACTACATATGCATGGGTATATGTGTAAAGAGGCAATATCGGTCGACTGAACTGCAGAATGCCAGAATAAGAGGGGGATAGCTATTCCTATCGAAGATTACGCTTCTGGTAGCCTCCATCTTGCAGCATGTAGAAGAGAGTATATTGAAGTTCACCAAGTATCATCGCATAGCATAATCCTACCCGGCGATCCTCCCCTCGTCGCCCTGTGGAAAAGCGATCACCGGGTTGTCTCTGGAATTTGTCTGGGTGTGTTTTATTAAGTATCCGGTTCTAGTTGTCATAAGGTCAAGGTACAACTCCAGATCATCCTTTTACCGAGGAACACGACTATTCGAATAGATAAACTTCCCTGTAGGGGTGCACCACATTTCCCAACACGCTCGATCCCTCTGGCCGGACACACTTTCCTGGATCATGCCCGGTCTCAGAAGATCAACACGTCGCCGCCCTACCTAGGCACAACAGGGAGGTCAGCATACCGGTCTAAATCCTATGCGCGCAGGGGTCTGGGCCCATCGCTCATTGCACACCTGCACGTTGCAAGGGCGGCCGGTGAGCAGACCTAGCAACCTCCATTACAAAGGAAGTTGTGTTACCTGGTCCAACCCAAGGCGCGCCGCTCAGTCGCTGACATCAAGAAGGCTTCGGCTGATACCACGACGTCGAGTGCCCATAACTGTTCCCGCGTAGTTGGTTAGTTCGTATAGGCCAGTGGCCAAACTCAGATCCACATTATCCTGGGAAAGACTTGTGTGAGATCTCACATTAAGTGAGATCAATGGGATCGATGTTTCTGAAAAAAATCTATATGTTCAATCATTCTAATTTTTTTTTGTAGACAAGCATCAATGGTTGATATGCAACCTCAAAAGGTTTTAGATCCTAATTCGACCTACATTAATATAAACAAAAAAGACAAAATTGCACGTGAATAGTGTCAAAGTACTATTCACTCAATGCTGCCACTATTCACATTCGAATTTATCTTTTTTGAATCTTCAAAAGTACATCGAGTGTTGAGCTGAATTATTTTGGAGTTAAACATACCCCACATGGATGTTGTCAAATAGTTCAGATTTTTTTTAATGTCTAAATATGATTATTTTTTTGGGATGATCTCACGATCTGATACAAGTCTCCCCCCATTACCCTTGCCAGGCCATCATCGATCCCGCCCAACAGCACCACCACCCCACGCTCGTACATCCAGACGTATCCAATGCCGAGACTCCGTTGCGACATGCTGCCGAGACCCGTCGTCGTCGACGTGGTATATACGACGCTGATCGACCTCCTAATCCCATCAGTGGCTGCTCCAAAATGATGCCCTCGGGAGGGAGAATGACGTCTAGCATCACCATCGTTTAATCTAGGGTTTCCCCTGGAATAGCCCGAGCGAGGAGATGAGACCTGTAATGACGATGCCTTCATCAGAGCAATGACGCGTAGATGCCGCCATCTCCATCATTTGCCATGACCTAAGTCGGCTCAGTTCTCACCAGCGTGGCAGTCCCGCCCCCCTTTGCTGAAATTTGGGATGGGCTTTAGGCCCATATAGAAATTTCTGAAAATCTCTAAGGGCCCAAGTGGGTTTATTGGCACTAGGTGTTGTGGGAAGTTTAGTCCCACCCCCGAAGTGGAAGAGGAGTTGGACCTCCTTATAAGGGTTTGTCTTCTACATGCTATTGGAGCTTGAGAAGAGAAGGGGCCCTTGGGCACCCCTCCTCCGTCGCCCGCCTCACCACGACGCGCCGAGGGTTGCAAGAATGAGCCGAGCCGAGCTCACACCTAAGCGCTTATTTTTGCCAGTCACTAACAAAGAGTTTCTGACAGCTCGGGCATGACCAGAGACATCGGATCGTGGGCTATCACGGACTCGGACATGGGTCGAGCCCACGTCTCTCCACGCGGTTGCGCCTATATAAGTGTGCAGTGTCTCCAAACCCTAGCCGCCACGAACAGATCACATCTGCTCTCACGCGAACCGCCCACATCGTTCCTTTGCTGCTGCTGCCGCCGGTGACTCCATCCCGTCCGCCGCATACACGGTTGATGGGGGACCAGGTCTCCGAAACCCCGTCTCTCTGGTTCCTGTACGGGAGAGAGGCGAATAGGTTTTTGGGAAGCGACTACGCGACTGCTCGCCTCCGATCCACTACTTCCTCTTCGTCCGCGTCGTCGTCGTCATCACCATGTCCACCGATGCCGAACTTGCCGCCACCGAGAAGACCGAGGCCGACAAAAAGGCCGCCGAGGATGCCACTGCTGCTATCACCGCCGCTGCGGCTTCTGCCTAACCTACTGGAGGGTATGACACGTTTATCCCGCTCCTGTTTATTTTCGTATTAGCAGTACTAGTAGTATGTGTAGATTTGTCTACTGTTTGCTTAGTACATGCATGTTTAGATCAGAGTCAATATGTCGCCAATTCAGTCAATCGAAAAATTGCCTATTTAATCAACAATCCGAAACCTATTATGTGTAGGATTTTTTCGGCAAGTGGCTTTGCCGCTGCACTGAAACCGAATAAGTTTACCGGTATGTACTTTAAGCGTTGGCATACTAAGACCACTTTATGTCTCACGGCTATGAACGTGTTCTGGGTCGCCGGTGTCTCCACGGGAACAATTGCTCCTGAACAGGAGAAGGCGTTCTGGGAGGCCACCGTCGTATTTCTTGGAGCAGTTCTTAGCATGATCGGAGATAAACTGGTCGACGCATATTTGCATGTGCATGTCGCCAAGGACTTGTGGGAGGCGCTCGAAACTAAGTTCGGGGCCGCCGATGTTGGGAGCGAGATGTATATTATAGAGCAGTTCCATGATTACAAGATGGTTGAGAACCGTCCTGTATCCAAGCAGGCTCATGAGATAATATGCATCGTTATGGATCTTGAGCTTCTTAAGTGCGATTTAATGGGCAAGTTTTTCATGGGCTGTATAAATCGCTAAGCTTCCTAATTCCCGGAGGAACTTTGCCACCACTCTGAAACATCAGAGGCGTGAATTCGCAGTGGAGGATGTCATTGGCCATCTGAGTGTTGAGCAGAATTCGAGGGCAAAGGACTCGCACGGAGAAGGGGCTGAAGGGACTTCTGTTGCCAACATGGTGAACCAGAGGAACTTCAACTCCCACAAGCCCAAGGGAAAGAACGGTGTTCAACACAATACCGACTTTAAGAAGAAGGGTAAGAAGACCTTCAAGAAGAACAAGAAGGATGAGGGTTGCTTTGCTAGTGGTTCGGTTGAACATTGGGCCAACAAGTGCCCAAACAAGTTTAAGAAGTCAGGACTGGACTCCAAGTCTGCCAACATGATTGTGGGCAATGAGAATGGAGCATCTGGGTACGGTAATTTATTTACTGTCTTTTTAGTGTTTCAGCCCACCGATTGGTGGGTGGACACAGGTGCAGGTGTTCATGTGTGTGCTGACATTTCATTGTTCTCTTCTTACCAGGTCATAGGCCACAGGTCCGTATTGATGGGGAATGGTGCGAGTGCTTCTGTTCATGGTGTTGGCACGGTCGATCTGAAGTTTACTTCGGGAAGGATCGTGCAGCTGAAGAACGTGCAGCATGTCCCCGCCATCAAGAAGAACCTCATTAGTGGCTCCCTTCTATGTAGAGAAGGGTTTAAGTCGGTATTCGAATTTAATAAATTAGTTATTACTAAGTATGGACTATTTGTTGGAAAAGGTTATGAGAGCGGAGGGATGTTCCGCCTTTCCCTCGCAGAGTTCTGTAATAAAGTCGTGAACCATATTCATTCGAGTGTTCATGAATCTGAAGTTTGGCGTTCACGTCTTTGTCACATAAGTCTTGGTGTTATGACGCGGCTAGCTAAGTTGGATTTAATCCCTAGTTTCACTTTAGCCAAAGGTTCTAAGTGCCTTTCATGTGTGCAAGCTAAGCAACCTTGCCAACCTCACAAGGCTGCGGAGGAGAGACACTTGGCACCATTAGAACTCATACATTCTGATCTTTGTGAGATGAATGGTGTGTTGACTAAAGGTGGAAAGAAATACTTCATGACATTGATAGATGATTCCACTAGATATTTCTATGTGTACCTGTTAAATACTAAAGATGAGGCTCTACACTACTTTAAAATCTATAAGGCAGAAGTTAAGAATCAACTTGAAAACAAAATTAAACGAGTCCGGTCAGATCGTGATGGAGAGTACTTCTCGAGTGAGTTTGATTCATTTTGTGCGGAACACGACATTATTCATGAGAGGCCGCCTCCCTATTCTCCCCAGTCAAACGGGGTTGTCGAGCGGAAAAACCGTACTCTAACTGATTTGGTTAACGCTATGTTAGACACATCGGGTTTATCCAAGGCATGGTGGGGGAGACTATATTGACGGCATGTCATGTCCTGAATAAAGTTCCGACAAAAGATAAAGAGATCACTCCCTATGAAAAATGGGCGAAGAGAAGGACAACACTCTCGTGCTTGCGTACTTGGGGCTGTTTGGCGAAAGTCAGTGTGCCGATCCCCAAAAAGCGTAAGCTTGGACCAAAAATTGTGAACTGTGTTAATTTGGGATACGCTAAGAACAGCGTTGGCTATAGATTTTTAGTAGTGAAATCTGAGGTACCTGACCAGAAGGTCGGTACAGTTATGGAGTCTAAGGATGCTACATTCTTCAAGGATATTTTTCCCTATGAGAGATATGCAAAGCACTTCTAGACAGGAATCTGAGGAGACTCCTGAGCCTACCATTCCTATGGAATAGTATGAACGAACACGTGATGAAAATCCTGAGAAGGATGACAAGGAAACCCTTGGTAGGGGCAAGAGGCAAAGGACTGCAAAGACCTTTGGTGATGATTTCTTCGTGTACCTCGTGGATGATACTCCCACTTCTATTTCAGAAGCATATGCCTCTCCAGAAGCTGACTACTGGAAGGATGCGGTCCGTAGCAAGATGGATTCCATCATGGCTAATGGGACATGGGAGATCACTGACCGTCGCTATGGTTGCAAACCATTGGGATGTAAGTGGGTGTTCAAGAAGAAGCTTACGCCTGATGGTACGATTGAAAAGTACAAGGCTAGGCTTGTGGCCAAGGGTTATGACCAGAAAGAAGAGGAAGACTTCTTCGATACTTATTCACATGTGGCAAGACTGACCACCATTCGAGTATTACTCTCGTTGGCGGCCTCGCATGGTCTTCTCGTCCACCAGATGGATGTTAAGACGGTTTTTCTGAATGGAGAGCTAAACGAGAAAATCTACATGTAATAGCCAGATAGCTTTGTGATAGATGGTCAGGAAAGAAAGGTGTGTAGGTTGCTGAAATCTTTATATGGCCTGAAGCAAGTACCTAAGCAATGGCATGATAAGTTTAGTACAACTCTGACATCTGTTGGCTTTGTTGTTAATGAAGCTGACAAATGTGTATACTATCTCCATGGTGGGGGCGAAGGAGTTATACTGTGTTTGTATGTTGATGACATACTGATATTCAGAACAAACCGCAAAGTCATTGAGGAGGTCAAGTCGTTTCTATCTCAAAACTTTGAGATGAAGGACCTTGGTGTGGCTGATGTTATCTTGAACATCAAGTTACTTAGAGATAATGAGGGTGGGATCACACTTCTGCAGTCCCATTATGTTGAGAAGGTGTTGAGCCGTTTTGGATATTCGGACTGCAAACCATCCCAAATACCATATGATCCTAGTTTGTTGGTTCGAAAGTTTGAAGGCACAACTAAGGATCAACTAAGATACTCTCAGGTCATTGGTTCACTCGTGTACCTAGCAAGTGCAACGAGGCCTAACATCACGTTTGCTGTGAGCAAACTGAGACAGTTTGTTTCCAATCCGGGTGATGTACATTGGCATGCTATTGAGAGAGTTATGCGCTATCTGAAGGGTACTATGAACTACAGACTTCCTATATGGGATACCCATTGGTACTTGAAGGGTATAGTGATGCGAATTGGATCTCTGATGCTGATAAGATGAATGCCACAACTGGGTATATGTTTACTCTTGGAGGTGGCGCTGTTTCCTGGAAGTCTTGCAAGCAAACGATCTTAATGAGATCAGTAATGGAAGCAAAATTAACAACACTAGACACATCTGATGTCAAAGCAGGATGGCTTCGAGATCTTTTGATGGACTTGCCATTGGTTGATAAACCGGTTCCAGCTATCCTTATGAACTGTGACAATCAGACTGTCATCACCAAGGTGAAGAGTTCAAAGGATAACATGAAGTCGAACAAACAAATAAGAATGAGATTAAAAGCTGTCAGAAAATTAAGTAACTCCGGAGTGATAGCGTTGGAGTATGTCCATACGGCTAAGAATCTGGCAGATCCCTTTACAAAAGGGCTATCACGTGTTGTGATAGATAGTGCATCAAGGAAGATGGGTATGAGACCCACATGAGTTGCCATGGTGGTAACACAACCTATATGATCGGAGATCCCGTGAAGTAGGACCTGGGAAAACAAGCCAGTGGTGAACTGAGGAGAGTAACTACACTAACCCACTCCATTGGAGATGCAATACTCTCGTTACTGTATGGTAGGATGACTACTGTTTTAATGTGCTCCAAAGCTTATGTAATCAAGATGCTATCCTACAGAGTGATCTTTGGAGGAACACACATATGTGAGCCCTGCTGGTCAAAGTCTATGAGATTGGGTGATCTCTAGTAAGCTCATGAATAGGCCAGGAGTGTGACTTATATGTTCCACCCGAGGGGTCAGCCTTCGGCAGCCTAGTACTACTAAGACATGTGGTGAAGCTTCTTTATGCCAAACTGACAATTTAAGGCATAGTCCATTGTTGAGTTGTGAAGGAGTGTAGCTACTTGCTCTAGGTGAAGCTCAACCTTAACAGGTCTTCATTGAAACACTAGTATATCGAAACAGCAATTGAAACAGAGGCCACAATGGGCCCTCGAGATCTGGTGGGGGATTGCTGAAATTTTTGATGGGCTTTAGGCCCATATAGCAATTTTAAAAAACCTCTAAGGGCCCATGTGGGTTTATTGGCACTAGGTGTAGTGGGCAGTTTAGTCCCACCCCGGAAGTGGAAGAGGAGTTGGACCTCCTTATAAGGGTTTGTCTTCTACATGCTATTGGAGCTTGAGAAGAGAAGGGGCCCTCGCGCACTCCTCCTCCGCCGCCAGCCTCGTCACGACGGGTTGCTGGAATTAGCTGAGCCGAACTCACACCTACGTGCTTATTTTTGCCAGTCACTAACGGAGAGTTTCTGACAGCTGGGCCACGATCTGAGATGTCAGATCGTGGGCTGTCACGGACTCGGACATGGATCGAGCCCACGTCTCTCCACGCGGCTGCGCCTATATAAGTGTGCGGTGTCTCCTAACCCTAGCCGCCACGAACAGATCACATCTGCTCCCACGCGAACCCCCCACGTCGTTCCTTTGCTGCTGCTGCCGCCGGTGACTTCATCCCGTCCGCCGTATACACGGTCGATAGGAGAGCAAGTCTTCGAAACCCCGTCTCTCCAGTTTCTGTATGGGAGAGAGGCGAATAGGTTTTTGGAAAGCGACTATGCGACTGCTCGCCTCGGATCCACTATTTCCTCTACGTCTGCGTCGTCTTCGTTGTCATCATGTCCATCGATGCCGAACGTGCCGCCGCCAAGAAGACCGAGGCCGACGAGAAGGCCGCCGAGGATGGCGCTGCTGCTATAACCGCCGCCGCGGCTTCTGCCTGGCCTACTGGAGGGTATAACACATTTATCACGCTCCTGTTTATTTTCGTATTCTAGCACTATGTGTAGATTTGTCTATTGTTTGCTTTACGTGCATGTTTAGATCAGAGTCAGTATGTCGTCAATTCAGTCAATGTCATGCTAGTGATTTATCTATAGATTAAATTAGTCGAAAAATTGCATGTTTACTCATCACCCTTCCCGAGCGACGACTTTGTAAATTTCAAGATGATATGTCGGCTCAGTCTTTCGAAGGTGCTCATAAAGGTAGGGTGTACATGTGTGCGTTCATAGGGGTGAGTGTATGCGCGTATATATGAGCGTTTGCGTCTGTACTGATGTTCAAAAAAAAAAGTAGGCTCAGTTTTCACCGCTTACCATGCTGCCACGCAGCAGCGGCCACCACCTCTCCAACACGAGGCACAGCCGACCCGACTCGGTAGGCGCCCTGAAGAATGAGGGGGCCGTGATCACAGCACCGCCATCGGGCCATCGCTGGCTGCCGTCGCAGCCATCAGCAGCCCGACCATCACCATTCCGAGGCCGCCGCAGCGGGATCCAAGCTCCGCCTCGCGCATGGCTAACGTCTAGGGCCGCAGCTGCGCGGTCCAGGCCAGAGATCTCCCACGGAGACGAGAAGACAGGGGCCCACCGGGCTGGGCTTTGCCTGCCACCCTCGGACGACGACGGCGGGCAGGAGGAGGACTGGGGGTGACGCGGACGGGAGTCCTTTCTCGTATCTGCTTCAGGTGACTCACCTTTGTACGAGTACGTGTACGTACATGACGTGGTTTCAGAGACCTACACGTACAAGGAATAGGGCTATTTTCAACTCAAACCAGCTACCGGTCGAGGCGTAAACAAATACTCAACTCGACCTAATTAGAGTCCCAATCGCCACAAATCCTCGCACAGATCAGATCAATCGACGATGGGTGATATCGAGGACCCGCTTGCCGCCGCGTACGCCGACCAGCGCAGCCGGCGCAGAAACCTATGGTGGGGCAATCTGCTCTACGCCGTCATCCTCGTCGGCTCCTCGTTCCTCCTCGCCTACTTCCAAGTCTACACCCCCGGACCGGCGGTGTACCTCGCCTCGCGTGTCATCGGGTATGCCGGCATGGCCGTCTCCGTGTGCTGGGGACTCTTCCTAGGTCATCAATGGAACGAGGTCGCTAGAGAGGAACAGAGGATCCTCGACTCGTTGATGTAAATACTGTATATTCTAGCATTTTCATTTTGATTGATTTGATCTTGCACGAGTGGTGTAGATATATCATAACGAAGGTGCTATTCTGTATCTCAACTCCATATCGTCTGAACTGCATTCGTGCTTCTTTGCAAGAGTCATTTTTTCTTTTCTTGATAAAGGGTGTATTTCATTAACTCATAATGAAGCATCAAGAGAATACAAACACAATGAGTACATCTAGCCTCTCCATAAATAGTATACACATAGTTAACATCAACGCTGTAGAAGTGCATGCTCTAGCCAATGCACAATCCCCTCCATTGCTGAATCCAACCATTGAAGGCCAAATCGTGCTTTTTTACATTGAAGATCAAGTCTGAGTAAACTCCAAGCAATGCCTTCAAGAGGGTAACGACTCAACAACGCGGCCATTGCTAGGTATAACCAGCTTGGGTCAAATCTAAGGTTTTCACCTCGGAGCTCGAGACTGGGTGCTCGAGATGCACCACCCAATGAAAGTCATCCTTTGTCGTGTCCTCCACATTCCACGATCCTAGTAGCCAAGCCGCCTGCTGAAAGACGAACTGGCGGACAGCCACCCGAGGCCGCCGGCCTGACGTCCAGAAGAACCCACCATCGATCATGGACCTTACACACCGCCGGCCGACATTGATACATCCGACAGAGATGACACACCCCAACCCCCATCAGCACCTCCCACCATCGGCCAAGTGGCTGAAACAGGGTGGTAGAACACCAACGACGGAACAACCACCTAAGATTGGACGGAGTCCATGCCCCCCCTAGCCACGACCACCAAATCGGCTCAGTAGCCACCACCTCATCCGCTAACAGGACAGGCATCGGGCAGGAGACCCCCGCTGGGCCATGGATCTGGGTCGCAGCTGACTCGCAAATGGTGAGACCCCAGGTTCGGCGAGGCGAGCGCCGGCCACCCAGCCGCGAGCACCATCACTCGAGGTGGCTAGGCTCCTTGGAGTAGTAGAGGAAGCCCTGCCGGTGGTGCCCCGGCCGCCCGCAGCTGACGGCCCCTGGATTCGGTCGCACCAGATGACCAGAGCCGCCGCCGCCACGGGAGACTAACCACGCAGCCCACCTCGCCGGATCTCGACGTCCACGACCCTGCCGCCAACGCCCGCCGTCACGTCGTGGGCCCATGCCGGATCCCGCGAACACCAGCATCGAGCGGGTTAGAAAGAGCCGCGCCGCCGCACCCAGGGGCGGCGAGGGGAGTGGAGGAGGAGGGGAGCCGAGGCTGGCGGCAGCTAGGGTTGGGGGAGGAGGGGAGGGGAGGGGTGTCCCTAGGCACATACGGATCTCCGAGGCGCTTGTGTTGTTCCTCTGGGAGCTGCTTCCTATGGCATTTGGCTGAAGGTGCTTCCTAGCTACAATCCTTCCGAAGATTTATGACTCAAGGAATGCCAAGGTATTCAGCTTTTCAGAAGTCACAAAGACAGTAACTTTTCTATTTGACACTCACAAAGACATTAACTTAGCTGTTAATGGGAACGGTCTCGGACTCTTTGGGCTCATCGTTTTAAAGAAGCAAGAGATAAAGTAGGTGCCTCCTGTCAAATTTGATGAGTCAGTGCTATCTATCATCATGAGTTGTAACACATAGCAGTTATAGCTTAGTGCTAGAATGCAGAAGGTCTAGAGACCTCTCTCTTGATTATCCACGTACTAGTGACTTGTAACTGAGCATGTATCTGTACTATATAAACAGCCCAATGCATTGAGAATGTACACGACAAATATTCTCTTCTGTCTTGGTAATCAGAGCAAGATCCTTTTCCTCACCATGTCCACCATTCCTGCTTCCAGCGATGGCACCTCCGGAGCGATCGTCTCGTCCGGCTCCGCCTCTATTGCTGCCATCGCCAACCTGATCACCATCCGCCTCACAAGGGAGAATTTTCTTCTTTGGAAAACTCAGGCCGTCCCTGTCCTTCGCGCACAAGGCTCCTTCGGCTATGTCGATGGCACCATCCCTCCGCCGGCCGAGACCATCACCGAGGGCACCGGTGATGCTGCTCGGATCGTGGCAAACCCCGAATTCCTTCGCTGGTATCAACAGGACCAAGTGGTCCTCATCGCCCTGCTCTCCTCTATGACCTAGGACATCATCGGGCAATTGGCGCAGCTCCACACCTCCTGTGCCGTGTGGGATGCGCTGCACACGATGTTCTCCTCGGAGAGTCGCGCACGTGTGATGCAAATCCGCTACATGCTCTCCAACCAGAAGAAGAAGGATTTATCTGCTGCTGCGTACTACAACAAGATGAAAGGGTATGCCGACGCTATGGCATCCATTGGCAAGCCGCTCTCTGACGAGGAGGTTCTTGGCTACATGCTCGCTGGTCTGGGCTCCGAATATGTGCCCCTTGTTGCTTCAATCACAGCACGTGATGAGCCAGTGAGCCTGGCCAGCTTCTATGCGTATTTGCTTAGACTCTTGAGCGTTTTCACAGACGCGGATTGGGCTGGATGCGCTGATGATCGGCGCTCAACCAGTGGCCTTGCGGTCTTCTTTGGACCGACCTTAATTTCCTGGAGCGCGCGAAAACAGCCAACCATGTCACGCTCATCTACAGAGGCAGAGTACAAGGCACTCGCAAATGGGACTGCCGAAGTTACTTGGGTACAGTCATTACTCAAAGAGCTGCACATATCGCAACCGCGCCCTCCTGTACTCTGGTGTGACAACCTTGGAGCTACCTATCTTACAGCGAACCCATTGTTTCTTGTAAGGACAAAACACATCGAGGTCGACTTCCACTTCGTCCTAGAGAAGGTGGCGCTAGGAGCTCTAGAGGTCCGGTTCATAGCTTCGAAAGATCAGGTCGCGGATGTCTTCACCAAACCGTGCACGAAGCTGATGCTCGACCGATGTCGTCGCAATCTCAATCTTGTCTCCGTCGGTTGAGATTGAGGGGGCGTGTCAAATGTGATGAGTCAGTGCTATCTATCATCATTAGTTGTAACGCATAGCAGTTATAGCTTAGTGCTAGAATGCAGAAGGTCTAGAGACCTCTCTCTTGATTATCCACGTACTAGTGACTTGTAACTGAGCATATATCTGTACTATATAAACAGCCCAATGCAATGAGAATGTACACGACAAATATTCTCTTCTGTCTCCTCCTTGCGGCCGGATTACCTCTCTTGCGTGACCTTGTAAATTCAAACCGTTAAAAGGGATGACTTTTGTGTAATACTTCCTCCAATCCAAATAAGGTTTTTTGAGATTTAACATTGTTCATCAATGAGACCAGTAATACATAAATCATTTTACTGAAAATTATAAAATTTAAAACTCCTTTCAAATACGAATTCAATGTTATAATTTTTATGACACATAACTCACCTTTCATTGGTTAAATTTATGGTGAAAATGAGATCTCAAAAAGCATGTGTAGCTTATACTCCCTCCGTTCCTAAATATAAGTCTTTTTAGATATTTCAACGTGAACTATGTAAGTTATCGATAGTGGATATTCGATTTTAGGGGAAGAGATCCGCCATTGCTGGCTGTACAAGCTCACATGTTACTCGCGAGGTTCGGCCGAAGCCACCAGTCCATTCCCAAATCCACACGCTACTGTGCCCAACGGTTATATCCTCATGTACACCCTTAACGGGCCCAGTTTGGGCCTGCAAGCCACTGGGGAAGATGTCGATCGCGAGTGGGCCGAGCTGGCGGCCCACGAGTCAATTCCTTGCCTTCGCGCGCTCTCGGTTGCTTTGCCCCGATGCCTTGATCGCTGACATTCCTCCCTTCTTCAGAACCGGCTTGTCCCCAAGCCGGCGCACGCGGAAATAATTGACGAAGTGAATCCTTATCCTCCCAGGTTGTCGAAGAAGCATCCCCTCCACTCCATTGGACCAAGACTTGAGCCACCGATCGGTGGTCCGCACGGCGAATCCGCTCCTGCAAAATCTTAACAGGAAACTAAAGATGAGCGTCAACAGAAAGGAAGCGACCTGTATACCTCCTGGTGTGCCTGCACACATCATTTCAACTGCGAAACATGGGAAACCGGATGAATACGGCTAGACTCTGGCAACTATAGGCGGTAAGCCACTTCTCCGATCTTTTCCAGGATAAAAAATGGCCCAAAATACTTGAAGGCAAGTTTGTGATTTTCTCTATGCGCCATAGACGACTGCACATATGATTGGAGTTTGAGGAACACTCGATCACCCACAGCAGATGTTCTCTCTGTGTGTTTCTTGTCAGCCTGATGTTTCATTCTCTGTTGAACACGCAATAGATGCTGGCACACTGACTGCTGAACAACTTCCCTGGCATCCAACCGCTGCTGCAGATCAACAGGATCAACTGCATCCGAAGCTGAAATACCAAAGTGCCTAGGACTATGGCCATAAAGGACCTCAAAGGGAGATTTATTGAGTGCTGAATGCCAATTTGTATTGTATCAGAATTCACAAAGAGAGAGCCACCTTACCCACTTCTTTGGATGAGCGCTGATAAAACACCTCAGGAAACACTCCACTTGCTGGTTGACACGCTCAGTTTGACCATCTGTCTCTGGGTGATAGGTTGTGCTCATGTTAAGTACAGCTCCTGTCCTTCTCACCAGGGCCTGCCAAAACTTGCTGGTGAACACAGGGTCTCTATCTGACACAATATAACGAGGCATGCCATGAAGTTTGTAGATATTGTCTAAAAACAATTCAGAAATCTTCTCGGCAGTGTATGGGTGTTTGACAGGAATAAAATGCCGATATTTGGTGAACTTGTCAATAACCACCATAATGCAGTCATATTGATCAGAAGAGGGCAGCCCTGAGATGAAATCCATAGTGACAGTTTCCCAAGCCCTGGCAGGAACAGGTAAGGGAGATAGCAGTCCTGGATAAGCCACTCTCTCTGGTTTTGCTTGCTGACAGACTAGACAAGACTGTACAAACTGATGTATCTGTTTCTTCATACCAACCTGAAGGAAATATGCCCTAGAGGCAATAATAAAGTTATTATTTATTTCCTCATATCATGATAAATGTTTATTATTCATGCTAGAATTGTATTAACCGGAAACATAATACATGTGTGAATACATAGACAAACATATAGTCACTAGTATGCCTCTACTTGACTAGCTCATTAATCAAAGATGATTATGTTTCCTAACCATTGACATGTGTTGTCATTTGATTAGTGAGATCACATCATTAGAAGAATAATGTGATTGACATGACCCATTCCGTTAGCCTAGCACTTGATCGTTTAGTATACTGCTATTGCTTTCTTCATGACTTATACATGTTCCTGTAACTATGAGAATTATGCAACTCCCGTTTACCGGAGGAACACTTTGGGTACTACCAAACGTCACAACGTAACTGGGTGATTATAAAGGAGTACTACAGGTGTCTCCGAAGGTACATGTTGAGTTGGCGTATTTCAAGATTAGGTTTTGTCACTCCGATTATCGGAGAGGTATCTCTGGGCCCTCTCGGTAATGCCCATCACTATAAGCCTTGCAAGCAATGTAACCAATGAGTTGGTTACGGGATGATGCATTACGTAACGAGTAAAGGGACTTGCCGGTAACGAGATTGAACTAGGCATTGGATACCGACGATCGAATCTCGGGCAAGTAACATACCGATGACAAAGGGAACAACGTATGTTGTTATGCGGTTTGACCGATAAAGATCTTCGTAGAATATGTAGGAACCAATATGGGCATCCAGGTCCCGCTATTGGTTATTGACCGAGAATAGTTCTAGGTCATGTCTACATAGTTCTCGAACCCGTAGGGTCCGCACGCTTAACGTTACGATGACAGTTTTATTATGAGTTTATAAGTTTTGATGTACCGAAGTTTGTTCGGAGTCCCGGATGTGATCACGGACATGACGAGGAGTCTCGAAATGGTCGAGACATAAAGATCGATATATTGGAAGCCTATATTTGGACATCGGAATCGTTCCGGGTGAAATCGGCATTTTACCGGAGTACCGGGAGGTTACCGGAACCCCTCGGTGGGTTATTGGGCCTACATGGGCCTCGAGGGAGAAGAGGGAAGGAGGCAGGAGGGGGCCGCGCGCCCCTACCCTTCCTAGTCCGAATAGGACAAGGGAAGGGGGGCGGCGCCCCCCCCTTTCCTTCCCCTCTTCCTCCTCTTTCCCCCCTTCTCCTACTCCAACTAGGAAAGAAGGGAGTCCTACTCCCGGTGGGAGTAGGACTCCCCCCTTGGCGCGCCCTCCTTGGCCGGCTGCCTCCTCCCCCCTGGCTCCTTTATATACGGGGGCGGGGGCACCCATAGACACACAAGTTGATCTACGGATCATTCCTTAGCCGTGTGCGGTGCCCCTCTCCACCATATTCCACCTCGGTCATATCGTCGCGGAGTTTAGGCGAAGCCCTGCGCCGGTAGAACATCATCATCGTCACCACGCCGTCGTGCTGACGGAACTCATCTCCGGAGCTTTGCTGGATCGGAGGCCGGAGATCGTCATCGAGCTGAACGTGTGCTGAACTCGGAGGTGCCGTACGTTCGGTGCTTGGATCGGTCGGATCGTGAAGACGTACGACTACATCAACCGCGTTGTGCTAACGCTTCCGCTTATGGTCTACGAGGGTACGTGGACGAACACTCTCCCCTCTCATTGCTATGCCATCACCATGATCTTGCGTGTGCGTAGGAATTTTTTTGAAATTACTACGTTCCCCAACAGTGGCATCCGAGCCTAGGTTGCGTTGATGTTATATGCACGAGTAGAACACAAGTGAGTTGTGGGCGATATAAGTCATACTGCTTACCAGCATGTCATACTTTGGTTCGGCGGTATTGTTGGATGAAGTGGCCCGGACCAACATTACGCGTACGCTTACGCGAGACTGGTTCTACCTACGTGCTTTGCACACAGGTGGCTGGCGGGTGTCAGTTTCTTCAACTTTAGTTGAACCGAGTGTGGCTACGCCCGGTCCATGCGAAGGTTAAAACAACACCAACTTGACAAACTATCGTTGTGGTTTTGATGCATAGGTAAGAACGGTTCTTGCTAAGCCCATAGCAGCCACGTAAAATTTGCAACAACAAAGTAGAGGACGTCTAACTTGTTTTTGCAGGGCATGTTGTGATGTGATATGGTCAAGACGTGATGCTATATTTTATTGTATGAGATAATCATGTTTTGTAACCGAAGTTATCGGCAACTGGCAGGAGCCATATGGTTGTCACTTTATTGTATGAAATGCAAACGCTCTGTAATTGCTTTACTTTATCACTAAGCGGTAGCGATAGTCGTAGAAGCAATAGATGGCGTAACGACAACGATGCTACGATGGAGATCAAGGTGTCGCGCCGGTGACGATGGTGATCACGGCGGTGCTTCGGAGATGGAGATCACAAGCACAAGAAGATGATGGCCATATCATATCACTTATATTGATTGCATGTGATGTTTATCCTTTATGCATCTTATCTTGCTTTGATTGACGGTAACATTTTAAGATGATCTCTCACTAAATAATTAAGAAGTGTTCTCCCTGAGTAGGCACCGTTGCGAAAGTTCTTCGTGCTGAGACACCACGTTATGATCGGGTGTGATAGGCTCTAGTTCAAATACAATGGGTGCAAAACAGTTGCACACGCGGAATACTCAGGTCATACTTGACGAGCTAGCATATACAGATATGGCCTCGGAACACGGAGGCCGAAAGGTCGAACGTGACTCATATAGTAGATATGATCAACATAGTGATGTTCACCATTGAAACTACTCCATCTCACGTGATGATCGGACATGGTTTAGTTGATTTGGATCACATGATCACTTAGATGACTAGAGAGATGTCTGTCTAAGTGGGAGTTCTTAAGTAATATGATTAATTGAACATAAATTTATCATGAACTTAGTACCTGATAGTATTTTGCTTGTCTATGTTTGTTTGTAGATAGATGGCTCGTGCTGTTGTTCCGTTGAATTTTAATGCGTTCCTTGAGAAAGCAAAGTTGAAAGATGATGGTAGCAATTACACGGACTGGGTCCGTAACCTGAGGATTATCCTCATTGCTGCACAGAAAAGTTACGTCCTGGAAGCACCGCTGGGTGCCAGGCCTGCTGCTGATGCAACTGACGACGTTAAGAACGTCTGGCAGAGCAAAGCTGATGACTACTCGATAGTTCAGTGTGCCATGCTTTACGGCTTAGAACCGGGTCTTCAACGACGTTTTGAACGTCATGGAGCATATGAGATGTTCCAGGAGTTGAAGTTAATATTTCAACCAAATGCCCGGATTGAGAGATATGAAGTCTCTAATAAGTTCTACAGCTGCAAGATGGAGGAGAATAGTTCTGTCAGTGAACATATACTCAAAATGTCTGGGTATAATAATCACTTGATTCAACTGGGAGTTAATCTTCTTGACGATACTGTCATTGACAGAATTCTCCAATCACTGCCACCAAGCTACAAGAGCTTCATGATGAACTATAATATGCAAGGGATGAACAAGACTATTTCCGAGCTCTTCGCAATGCTAAAAGTTGTGGAGGTAGAAATCAAGAAGGAGCATCAAGTGTTGATGGTTAACAAGACCAACAGTTTCAAGAAGAAGGGCAAAGGGAAGAAGAAGAGGAACTTCAAAAAGAACGGCAAGCAAGTTGCTTCTCAAGAGAAGAAACCCAAGTCTGGACCTAAGCCTGAAACTGAGTGCTTCTACTGCAAGCAGACTGGACACTGGAAGCGGAATTGCCCCAAGTATTTGGCGGATAAGAAGGATGGCAAAGTGAACAAAGGTATATGTGATATACATGTTATTGATGTGTACCTTACTAATGCTCGCAGTAGCACCTGGGTATTTGATACTGGTTCTGTTGCTAATATTTGCAACTCGAAACAGGGACTACGGATTAAGCGAAGATTAGCTAAGGACGAGGTGACGATGCGCGTGGGAAACGGTTCCAAAGTCGATGTGATCGCGGTCGGCACGCTACCTCTACATCTACCATCGGGATTAGTTTTAGACCTAAATAATTGTTATTTGGTGCCAGCGTTGAGCATGAACATTATATCTGGATCTTGTTTGATGCGAGACGGTTATTCATTTAAATCAGAGAATAATGGTTGTTCTATTTATATGAGTAATATCTTTTATGGTCATGCACCCTTGAAGAATGGTCTATTTTTATTGAATCTCGATAGTAGTGATACACATATTCATAGTGTTGAAACCAAAAGATGCAGAGTTGATAACGATAGTGCAACTTATTTGTGGCACTGCCGTTTAGGTCATATCGGTGTAAACCGCATGAAGAAACTCCATACTGATGGGCTTTTGGAATCACTTGATTATGAATCACTTGGTACTTGCGAACCGTGCCTCATGGGCAAGATGACTAAAACGCCGTTCTCCGGAACTATGGAGCGAGCAACTGATTTGTTGGAAACCATACATACTGATGTTTGTGGTCCAATGAATGTTGAGGCTCGCAGCGGGTATCGTTATTTTCTCACCTTCACAGATGATTTGAGCAGATATGGGTATATCTACTTGATGAAACACAAGTCTGAAACATTTAAAAAGTTCAAAGAATTTCAGAGTGAAGTGGAAAATCATCGTAACAAGAAAATAAAGTTTCTACGATCTGATCGTGGAGGAGAATATTTGAGTTACGAGTTTGGTCTACACTTGAAACAATGCGGAATAGTTTCGCAACTCACGCCACCCGGAACACCACAACGAAATGGTGTGTCCGAACGTCGTAATCGTACTTTACTTGATATGGTGCGATCTATAATGTCTCTTACTGATTTACCGCTATCGTTTTGGGGTTATGCTTTATAGACGGCCGCATTCACGTTAAATAGGGCACCATCAAAATCCATTGAGACGACGCCTTATAAACTGTGGTTTGGCAAGAAACCAAAGTTGTTGTTTCTTAAAGTTTGGGGCTGCGATGCTTATGTGAAGAAACTTCAACCAGATAAGCTCGAACCCAAATCGGAGAAATGTGTCTTCATAGGATACCCAAAAGAGACTATTGGGTACATGTCGGGGATATACCCCGCGGTGTAAACCGGCCGGACTTGGCGGTTTATTTGAGGTCCCGCTGGCACTTGGCGATATTCATCTGGTGACCCGCCCAGACCTGGCGGTTTACCAGCAACCCGCCAGGACGTTGTAACTCACTGGTGGCCCGGCGGACGGGTCAGAGGAGCGACAAGACCCGGTGGCCCGTCTGGCGGTTCATGAAGGCCGGTTCAACTATTGTGGGACGGTTTATGAGGAAAGCATAAGGATTATTCTCCTACAAAGGAAGCAAGACTAGGACTCCACTTGTAATAGAGTAATCCTAATCCAACTAGGACTAGTCATGTAAACCGCCCCTTCAACATATATAAGGAGGGGCAGGGCTCCCCAAAGAGGGACAAGCTACAAGCAAGAAGAAACAATCTTAGGGCTAGACACAAAGAGGAGAGCCGGTTTACGGCGACTCCCTCGCGATGATAATGAGACCTAGCCTCAAACAGCATGTAGGGATTTTACCGGATGATGTTTCCCGGGGCCCGAAGCTGTCTAAATCCCTGTCTTGTGTTGCGTCTCTCGATTCCGCTCAACCCCTCTCAAGCTACCACATAGATGCGTTGGCCTCGCGACTAAGTCCTGACACTAAGGACATCTGCCGTGACAAATTCCACGACAGTTGGCGCCCACCGTGGGGCTTGCGCACAGTGGTGTTAAGTTCTTGAAGGGATCTCGTTAGGGTTCGAGAAGCTACGACTTGCCGGATCAGCAAGAGCCGGCGTGGAAGAATTCACATCAACTATGAAGTTCATTAGACAAAAATTGAAAAAGTTTTTCAGCGGCGGCATATACAAGTTTGAGACGAGAGAAGCTAGGGTTCGGCATCCTGTGCGTTGCCGCTGACGCGGCCTGACGAACCGAAGCCAGATCGATAAGGGAAGACGACAGGATCCGCAAGCTGCCACTGCTGCGTACATACGCTGGAAGCCTCGTGTACGCAGTGTCCCGTTTGCTGTTTGAGAGAATCAACCGTTGCTGCTGTTTCGAGTCCCAAGGGCCTTCACGTGAAGCCAAGCAGAATTATTTTGTGCTTTCATTATCGATCAAGAACTAGTACTTCGATCAGCCGGCTACTGGTGCTAGTGCTGGTCACGTCAAGCTATGGTTTTTTGGTTCCGAACAGCACGTCAAGGTACAGGGAGCACGCGTCTGGGCGTTCCGTCAAATCCAGATGAAATATCAATTTTTTGCTGCCACAATTGCATATTGCCGAGATCAACAAGAATTGTGCTGCAAACCGCCGGACGTCGTGTCAGATCAGTCCACGTGAAAACTCACAAGGAGTAATCCGTACAGCAAGATCCAGATTCGTTTTTTAATCACTAGTCATTAACCCGTGCATCTGCACGGGCTAGCACTTTTATAATATTAAATATGAAAAGGTGGGTACCAATTAGAAATGTAGGACAGTAATATGAACATGTTATTATTTGATTGTTATGATTATCCTGGTAGACAACATGGTCATAAATATAAATGTTGTTGCATGTATCATGTATTCGTGATATATATGTTTTAAAAGGTATATGATCAAGAACCCCAAGTATAACCTACATATTCCTTTTCTCTATCTAAAAAACATACGTGTTCGTTTTTTGCCACAGAATTATGGTAGAATTTGATCTTAAAACCCTTGGCTTCATGGATTACCATGTGTACAACATTTAAAAGGAAGGTGTCCCTCAAGGACATTGGATTGCACCTGGTTTTGTTTGATTATTTAAGAATATATTTGTATAGACAACAGTGTCCATTGTTTTCTACCAACATATGTGTTACTGTAGCAAATAATACATATATTATGAGAGGTTTATTTTTCAGAGCTAGCATATAGAAAAGTAAATAATATGTATGATAGATTGAATTGTACAAAAAGGAAAATAGAACAACTACAAAGTTCATATCATGGGATAACATCATGTACATGAGTATACATTCAAGATTGATGGATATGATCTTATGTGCTAAATCGCTATCATGGGGTAAGATCATGTACTTACATATACATGATGGATTCCTGAACTTGAAAAGGAGATTCAAAGTATGAGGTAAAACACGTTAATTTACAACATGTATATATTTTTTGAAATTTACAACATGGATTGTTGTAGTTGGAAAAGTGAGACTAAAAGGCTGGAGAGGAACACGCTTGGAAGAGAGCCAACGATCACTTATTTGTACTTATATTTTTTTCGTATTCCATGGAAGAAGGCACCTGGTTATTTTTATATTGGGTGTGGATGTATTTTTTCTGACATGTGGGCGTGGGTGATAAGAACTCTTTTTTTTTTTGAAAATCATAAGGACTCTCTTTTTAATACATGTGGGCTCAATCCCATCTTGTACGTGTTCTTGAAAATCTTTTTTCCATTTTGAGTAAGAAGCCACACGATTTTTGTGTCTTGGACGTGGGTAATTTTTTAGGAGAATGGACGTGGGCATTTTTTTGTGGGATTTGGACGTGGGTCTTAAAGGACTCTTTTTTACGTGTGGGTTAGACCTTTTTTTTTCTTCATGGAAGAAGATACGTGTTGTTTTAAATCTTGAACGTGGATTCTTTTTTAATACGTTTGTGGTTAATCCCAACTAAGTAAGTGGTGTTGTTTAAAGTCATTTTCTTTTTCAGGAGAGAAGGCACGTGGTTTTGTGTCCTGGACATGGGTGTTTTTTTTTTTGTGGAAACTGAACGTGTTAAGGACTCTTCTTTTATACGTGGTGATGTAGTCTGTTAAGGATTCCTTTTTTTGGTCGTAGATTTATTTCCTTTCTTTTCAAGTTTTTTATGGATTGAAGCCTTTTTTCGTTGGAGTTTTTCTGGATGGAGCCATTCTTTTTTTTTCGTTTGCATAACACTAATGTTGACGTGCCAAATGCCTTTTCTGTGGTATGTGGGACAGGGACCAATTATGTTACGCAAGTTTTCCTTTTATCCTGAGCGTAAATTCTAAAATCCAACGGTTTAATTAAATTTGATGATGTGGATTAATGAGAGGACTTGAATGGTGCCTTCAATTAGTAAATATAAGATATAAGATATAAGATATAAGATATAAGATGCCAGATGCCTTTTCTGTGGTATGTGGGACAGGGACCAATTATGTTACGCAAGTTTTCCTTTTATCTTGAGCGTAAATGCTAAAATCCAACGGTTTAATTAAATTTGATGATGTGGATTAATGAGAGGACTTGAAAGGTGCCTTCAATTAGTAAATATAAGATATAAGATTCTTTTTGATCAGGCCAGCCACGAGTGCTAGTACGTGAATCCACTGGTAGTATTTGTTCAGTTTTTCAAAGGGAAGAAGACCACGACCCGGATTCTGCTCCATTGCCGAAGTCGCTTACGGCGTGCAAACCGCCAAGTCCGACCGGAATTTATGTCATGGCTGATTTTGCCTCAGCAAAGCAGTTATGGTTGAACCGCTGCTGTGGACTCCGCTTCCTCTGCCAAGAGCCGCCCAGAGCGGTCACTTCCGATGCCATGGTCCCTCATCAAGCCGGCCGTACAGTAACTATGGCGCTGGCGCCGCCCGAGTTGTGCTGTTGTGCTGGCGTTGGACATGCGACGGGCTGCAGCGGTAGCCATGATGGGCTCCTGCAGTCTCAAGATTGCTGTTGGAATGAACAAAAGATCAAGGGAAAAATACTATGCAGCTGTGGTGGTCAAATCAGCCACAAAGATCAAAGAAAGGTACTAAGCACTGCCATCTCCGCCTTCTCACAAGAAGACGAAGGCAAAAGGAACTAGTACGATCATCTGTCCTCTGAACAAATCAGGTGATATCTAGCTAAGTTTAGTTTTCTTAACACATATTGTTTTATCCAAGAACAATTACTTTGTCCGTTAATATTTTTTTCACAAGACAATTTTTATGCCATTCACGGACACGCGTATCACGGTTCGGGTTACATCAACGCGCCGGCTGATTCGCCCGTCCGCCCTGGCCACCGGTTCATGCGTCTGCGCCGGTTTATAACGCGGAGGACAACTTGCTCGTCCGCACCGGCTTACAACACCGCTACCGATCTCCCCCGTCCACGCCGGTTTACATACACTTGCCGGGACCGCGCCCGTGATTGACTCGCCGTCCGCGCGGTTTACCGCGCCCGCAATTAACTCGCTCGACCATATAGAGCATTACTATCATCTATCATTCCCAAATATCAGGTGATATCCATCTAAAATTATTTTATTAGTACTTATTGTTTTATCAAAGAACAGTTTATCTTTGACTTGGTCTGCAATATTGTTTATGCAGGACAATTATTCGCTGCAAAAATGATTATTATGTCATGGATATAAAGCTCGCGCCAATATTATGAAGCGCCAAGCATCCAAGCATACCGCATTGTTCAATATGATGTGGTTCACTCGCCCGTCCGTGCCGGTTTACGACACCGGTGCTGATCTTCCCCGTCCGTGGCGGTTTACAACGCCGTGGCCGACTCGGCCGTGATTAATTTCAGCTTCACCATGGTGATCATCAATTCTACGGTGGATAACCCCTGGCATGATACATCAGGTGAAATCCATCCGGTATATTTTATATTATATATTGCTTTCTTTAAAAAGAGCAATTACTCGGGTTTGCAAAGCTATCTAATGCAGGACCTTAAACCGCCATATTGGTGCAAATTTAAAGGCCGTCAGAAAATTTCCGGCTTAAAAAGAAGGATTCCGGCTTAATATCCGGTTCAAGGGGAAGATATCTCCCACAAAGCTTTGAAGCTCTCAATATCCGGTTTAAGCATTTCCGGTTCAAGAAGGATTTATCTCTTGCAAAAAATTAAAAGGTGCCAAAGAGAACCTGCTGCCATGATGCGCGGTTCAAACATGGGTATCATGCCTTATTGGCTTATCATATCATTGGTCACTTGGGGGCTTGGTCGTATCCGAACCATAGCTACACCTCTTGATCGGCGCAATGCCACAATATCACTTGGGGGCTTGGTCGTATCCGAACCAATGCAACATCTTTTGATAGGCGAAAGCCACCAGATCATTTGGGGACATGGTCAAGTCTGAACCAGTCACGCCTCTTGATCGGCCTAAGGCCACAGAGTCATTTGGGGGCTTTGGTCGAACCCGAACCATCGTCACCCCTCTTGATCGGCATAATGCCAATGCATCACTTGGGGACTTGTGGTCATGTCTGAACCATAGTCACGCCTCTTGATCGGCCTAAGGCCACTGAATCACTTGGGGGCTTGGTCGAACCCGAACCAATGCCATGCCTTTTGATCGGCATATATGCCACGGTTTCATTTGGGGACCTGGCTGACTTGAACCATCACCACACCTATTGGGGGGCTTGGTCCTGTCCGACCATGGTAACACCATCTGATCAGCTCAGTAAAGCATCTTTCTTGCAAATGGTTTTATCATTGCCTTTTGCTTCAAGTATTTTTACATAACTTATTTTTGTTGTGATTTTCAAATCGACATTGTTAATCCGGTTTGATTTTATGTTACCATCTTATTATGGAGTAAACCGGTGTTCATTAACCCGGCTTGACTTTCAATTACAAGTTGTCAGTACATGACTAATTATGATCCGGCGATTATTAACCCGGTCTGGTTTCGACTATAAGTCGCCAGCATTATATATGGTTAATCCGGTGTTTATCACAACCCGGTACGGTTTATCATAAACCGACACAATATGGAAGGAGTTATCAGTACTCAAAATTTGGGTTATTACCTCTACTACAAAAAGTTGGTAAACCAACGATGTGATTCAATGTCACAGGTATGATATATTTCATATTTGATTATTCTTAAGTGCAGCCTTGGTTATAAAGCTGGGTTATATGTTGGGCATTATGACCCGTCCGGCGGTAAACCGCCAGGACACTTTAAACTTGTTGTATGCAGAAACGGGTTGAATAAAGCATGATTATAAATCACCGGCGTTTATTAAACCGGCCTGGCTTTAAGACGATAAGTCGCCAGTCTATGATGAGAAATTGTCTGGTGTTTATTAAACCGGCCTGGCTTTGGACTATAAGTCGTCAGTATATATTTGGATTGTGCCATTGGAATCATGCGCTTATAAGTCATTGGATTATATTATTCAAATAGCCAACATGGCTGGATTTTTATTATGGTTATTAATATTATGATTGAGGTTTTCAAAGTCGCTTTAGCGCAATGGATATGAATATGATTTATTCTGCAATGGAAGGAATAGTCCCAAGTGGCTGCAGGCTCACGACCCGGCACTTGGGGGCTACATTACTCAAGTTGAGATTATATCAAATATGCAAGTCTCATGTCGCTGCAAGCATGCACCATGATACTTGGGGGCTAATGCAAAGTCATTTTTATTGGCCTTATTGAAGACCCGACTCATCATATCATAATGAGCCGACCCTTGGGGGCTACCAATTGCTCCTGTCAACAATTGAAGGTACAAAGCTTTTTATTCATTATATTGAAGGATCCACTGCTCAGTTGGTGAAGCACAAGGCTCTTAACCTTGTGGACGTGGATTCAAGTCCCATGATGGGGGTTACATCATATGATGTTATTTTCATTGAAGTATATATCAAGTCCCAGCTCAATATTATCTTACTGAGCCGGCCCTTGGGGGCTACACATCATTGCTCAAATCTACATGATTATACCTACAAAGTCCCTGCTCATTATTGCATAATGACCCAGCCCTTGGGGGCAACACTGATTGAAGTTTTTATAATCAATTACAAGTCCCAGGTTGCTGCAAGCATGACAACCCGGTACTTGGGGGCTACATATATGGAGTATTCAGTTTTTACTAGAGATGAACAACATGGATTTCTTCAAAGTGGCAGTAATTATATGGAAACAAGTCTCAAATCATCACTTTGTTCAGTTCAAGACTTGGGGGCTACAGGTAATATGGATATAAGGGAGAAATATCTTCCGATTTTCAGTTTAAGCAAACCAAAGTGACCTGGCATCACCAATCATTATGACCCGGTGTCTGCAACAATCATAACCCGGCGTCATCAACAATCATGAACCGGCGTTGGCGACAATCATAACCCGGAATTATCACATTTTATAACCCGACAATGGTGGTAATCATAAACCGGCAAGTTCTACATCTTCAAACCGGCTGAATATCAGATGAGTATTTCAAGACCATCATTTCTTAAGCCGGCGCTTTGGAAGCTGACTCAAGTGGATTATTCTTCGCAATATTTTTCTGTGAGAAACCAATGTCAGCAATTTGAGTATGAAGCTGGTTGTTGACCCGGATTTTCTAGAAGGAGGAAATGACAAGGATTTAAGGACGATCAGGTGCCGGTTTACAAGAATTCTTAACCCAGAGCATAATCTGTCAAATTTGTTCTTGTGTTTGTTGTACAGGATCAGTTTAACATGGATAAATCCAAGTTAAACTTGGGGGCTAATGTCCGGGATATACCCCATGGTGTAAACCGGCCGGAAGTTAATCCGGCCGGACTTGGCGGTTTATTTGAGGTCCCGCTGGCACTTGGCGATATTCATCTGGTGACCCGCCCAGACCTGGCGATTTACCAGCAACCCGCCAGGACGTTGTAACTCACTGGTGGCCCGGCGGACGGTTCAGAGGAGCGACAAGACCCGGTGGCCCGTCTGGCGGTTCATGAAGGCCGGTTCAACTATTGTGGGCCGGTTTATGAGGAAAGCATAAGGATTATTCTCCTACAAAGGAAGCAAGACTAGGACTCCACTTGTAATAGAGTAATCCTAATCCAACTAGGACTAGTCATGTAAACCGCCCCTTCAACATATATAAGGAGGGGCAGGGCTCCCCAAAGAGGGACAAGCTACAAGCAAAAAGAAACAATCTTAGGGCTAGACACAAAGAGGAGAGCCAGTTTACGACGACTCCCTCGCGATGATAATGAGACCTAGCCTCAAACAGCATGTAGGGTTTTTACCGGATGATGTTTCCCGGGGCCCGAAGCTGTCTAAATCCCTGTCTTGTGTTGCGTCTCTCAATTCCGCTCAACCCCTCTCAAGCTACCACATAGATGCGTTGGCCTCGCGACTAAGTCCTGACACTAAGGACATTTGCCGTGACAAATTCCACGACAGTACACCTTCTATCACAGATCTGAGGGCAAGATTTTCATTGCTAAAATCGGATCCTTTCTAGAGAAGGAGTTTCTCTCGAAAGAAGTGAGTGGGAGGAAAGTAGAACTTGATGAGATAACTGTATCTACTCCCTTATTGGAAAGTAGTTCATCACAAGAGCCGGTTCCTGTGACAACTACACCAATTAGTGAGGAAGCTAATGATATTGATCATGAAACTTCAGATCAAGTTTTTACTGAACCTCGTAGGTCTACCAGAGTAAGATCTGCACCAGAGTGGTACGGTAATCCTATTCTGGAAGTCATGTTACTTGACCATGATGAACCTACGAACTATGAGGAAGCGATGATGAGCCCAGATTCCGCAAAATGGCTAGAAGCCATGAAATCTGAGATGGGATCCACATATGAAAACAAAGTATGGACTTTGGTTGACTTGCCCGATGATCGGAAAGCCATTGAGAATAAATGGATTTTTAAGAAGAAGACTGATGCTGATGGTAATGTAACTGTCTATAAAGCTCGACTTGTTGCGAAAGGTTTTCGACAAGTTCAAGTGGTTGACTACGATGAGACTTTCTCACCCGTAGCGATGCTTAAGTCTGTCCGAATCAGGTTAGCTATTCCTGCATTTCATGATTATGAAATTTGGCAAATGGATGTCAAAACTGCATTCTTGAATGGATTTCTAGAAGAAGAGTTGTATATGATGCAACCAGAAGGTTTTGTTGATCCAAAAGGTGCTAACAAAGTGTGCAAGCTCCAGCGATCCATTTATGGACTGGTGCAAGCATCTCGGAGTTGGAATAAACATTTTGATAGAGTGATCAAAGCATATGGTTTTATACAGACTTTTGGAGAAGCCTGTATTTACAAGAAAGTGAGTGGGGGCTCTGTAGCATTTCTGATATTATATGTAGATGACATATTATTAATTGGAAATGATATAGAATTTCTGGATAGCATAAAGGGATACTTGGATAAAAGTTTTTCAATGAAAGACCTCGGTGAAGCTGCTTACATATTGGGCATCAAGATCTATAGAGATAGATCAAGACGCTTGATAGGACTTTCACAAACCACATACCTTGACAAAATTTTGAAAAAGTTCAAAATGGATCAGGCAAAGAAAGGGTTCTTGCCTGTGCTACAAGGTGTGAAGTTGAGTCAAACTCAATGCCCGACCACAGCAGAAGATAGAGAGAAAATGAAAGATGTTCCCTATGATTCAGCCATAGGCTCTATCATGTATGCAATGCTGTGTACCAGACCTGACGTATGCTTACCAATAAGCTTGGCAGGAAGGTACCAAAGTAATCCAGGAGTGGATCACTAGACAGCGGTCAAGAACATCCTGAAATACCTGAAAAGGACTAAGGATATGTTTCTCGTATATGGAGGTGACAAAGAGCTAGTCGTAAATGGTTACGTCGATGCAAGCTTTGACACTGATCCGGACGATTCTAAATCGCAAACCGGATACGTGTTTTTATTAAACGGTGGAGCTGTAAGTTGGTGTAGTTCTAAACAAAGCGTCGTGGCGGGATCTACATGTGAAGCGGAGTACATAGCTGCTTCTGAAGCAGCAAATGAAGGAGTTTGGATGAAGGAGTTCATTTCCGATCTAGGTGTCATACCTAGTGCATCGGGACCAATGAAGATCTTCTGTGACAATACTGGTGCAATTGCCTTGGCAAAGGAATCCAGATTTCACAAGAGGACCAAGCACACCAAGAGACGCTTCAATTCCATTCGGGACCAAGTCCAAGTGGGAGACATAGAGATTTGCAAGATACATACGGATCTGAATGTTGCAGACCCGTTGACTAAGCCTCTCTCACGAGAAAAACATGATCAGCACCAAGACTCCATGGGTGTTAGAATCATTACTATGTAATCTAGATTATTGACTCTAGTGCAAGTGGGAGACTGAAGGAAATATGACCTAGAGGCAATAATAAAGTTATTATTTATTTCCTCATATCATGATAAATGTTTATCATTCATGCTAGAATTGTATTAACCGGAAACATAATACATGTGTGAATACATAGACAAACATATAGTCACTAGTATGCCTCTACTTGACTAGCTCATTAATCAAAGATGGTTATGTTTCCTAACCATTGACATGTGTTGTCATTTGATTAGTGAGATCACATCATTAGAAGAATGATGTGATTGACATGACCCATTCTGTTAGCCTAGCACTTGATCGTTTAGTATACTGCTATTGCTTTCTTCATGACTTATACATGTTCCTGTAAGAGAATTATGCAACTCCCGTTTACCGGAGGAACACTTTGGGTACAAACGTCACAACGTAACTGGGTGATTATAAAGGAGTACTACAGGTGTCTCCGAAGGTACATGTTGAGTTGGCGTATTTCGAGATTAGGTTTTTTCACTCCGATTATCGGAGAGGTATCTCTGGGCCCTCTCGGTAATGCACATGCCTATAAGCCTTGCAAGCAATGTAACCAATGAGTTGGTTACGAGATGATGCATTACGTAACGAGTAAAGAGACTTGCCGGTAACGAGATTGAACTAGGTATTGGATACCGACGATCGAATCTCGGGCAAGTAACATACTGATGACAAAGGGAACAACGTATGTTGTTATGCGGTTTGACCGATAAAGATCTTCGTAGAATATGTAGGAACCAATATGGGCATCCAGGTCCCGCTATTGGTTATTGACCGAGAATAGTTCTAGGTCATGTCTACATAGTTCTCGAACCCGTAGGGTCCGCACACTTAACGTTACGATGACAGTTTTATTATGAGTTTATAAGTTTTGATGTACCGAAGTTTGTTCGGAGTCCCGGATGTGATCACGGACATGACGAGGAGTCTCGAAATGGTCGAGACATAAAGATCGATATATTGGAAGCCTATATTCGAACATCGAAATCGTTCCAGGTGAAATCGGCATTTTACCGGAGTACCGGGAGGTTACCGGAACCCCCCGGGGGGTTATTGGGCCTACATGGGCCTCGAGGGAGAAGAGGGAAGAGGGGGCCGCGCGCCCCTCCCCTTCCTAGTCCGAATAGGACAAGGGAAGGGGGGCGGCGCCCCCCCCCCCCCCCCTTTCCTTCCCCTCTTCCTCCCCTTTCCCCCCTTTCTCCTACTCCAACTAGGAAAGAAGGGAGTCCTACTCCCGGTGGGAGTAGGACTCCCCCCTTGGCGCGCCCTCCTTGGCCGGCTGCCTCCTCCCCCTGGCTCCTTTATATACGGGGGCGGGGGGGGCACCCATAGACACACAAGTTGATCTACGGATCGTTCCTTAGCCGTGTGCGGTGCCCCTCTCCACCATATTCCACCTCGGTCATATCGTTGTGGAGTTTAGGCGAACCCCTGCGCCGGTAGAACATCATCATCGTCACCACGCCGTCGTGCTGACGGAACTCATCTCCGGAGCTTTGCTGGATCGGAGGCCGGAGATCATCATCGAGCTGAACGTGTGCTGAACTCGGAGGTGCCGTACGTTCGGTGCTTGGATCGGTCGGATCGTGAAGACGTACGACTACATCAACCGCGTTGTGCTAACGCTTCCGCTTATGGTCTACGAGGGTACGTGGACGAACACTCTCCCCTCTCGTTGCTATGCCATCACCATGATCTTGCGTGTGCATAGGAAATTTTTTGAAATTACTACGTTCCCCAACACAACCCACTTAAAAAGTGCACTAATTATTTTGTAAGTGACAGGAAAACCTGAGTGCCCACCCAGAGGAGTGTCATGGAAAGCCTGACAAATTTTGACATGCAACTCATTGTCATTGCCCACCCAAATGCAGCCTTTGTATCTCAACACTCCCTGGACTATTTTGAAATTGTTGTTGGAGTGAGGCTTCACTGACAGTTGTTGCAGTAGTTCTTGAGCCTTGGAATCATGCTTGTAGCTGACAACAACTTCTTCAAGCCAACTAGGTTTGACACCAGAAATTGCTAGCACCATAGAATCTGCCTGGGGTCTTCTAGAGAGAGCATCAGCTGCAGAATTTTGACACCCTTTTTTGTAGACAATTATGTAATTAAGCCCCATCATTTTTGTAAGTGCCTTTTGTTGCCAAGGTGTATGCAACCTCTGATCAGTTAGATTAACCAGGCTCCTCTGATCTGTTCTGATAATGAATTCCTGGAACTGCAGATATGGCCTCCACTGTCCAATAGCTAATAAAATAGCTAAATATTTATACAGATAACCCTCTGTTCCTAGGACCTAGTGCTCTGCTACCAAAAGCAATGGGATGATCTTGTTGCATGAGAACAACACCAATACCAACATCACAAGCATCAGTTTCAACTACAAACTATTTGAAAAAATCAGGTAAAGCTAGCACAGGGGAATTAACAAGAGCTTCCTTCAAAGTTTGGAAAGCTAGCTCTGTAGCTGGTGTCCACACAAAAATAGTACCCTTTTTCAGCAAGTCAGTCAGGGGTCTACTAATTAGCCCATAATTTTTGATAAACTTCCTGTAGTATCCAGTTAACCCCAAGAATCCTCTGACTTGTTTGACATCAGCAGGCACTGGCCAATTCTTGACAGTTGCAGTTTTACTGGCATCAGTAGAGACTCCCTTGTCACTAATGACATGGCCCAAATAAGCAATTCCTTGCTTAGCAAAGTCACACTTGCTTAATTTGATCCTCCACTATTTTCCCAATAGAATGCTCAACACCTTTTCTAGATGTATGAAATGCTCCTTGAGGGTTTTGCTGAATATAAGAATATCATCAAAGAAACATACTGCACACTGGTCCTCTCCTCTCAGAACTGGAGCTAAATCTGTGTTCATTGCCCCTTGGAAGGTATTAGGTTCTCCAGTCAGACCCATAGCTACTACAGTGAACTCATAGTGGCCAGAATGTGTTTGGAAGGCAGTTTTAAATTCCTCTCCTGGTGCCAATCTGATTTGATGATATCCAGCTCTAAGATCCAACTTGGAAAACCAACAAGCCCCAGCACGTTCATCCAACAACTCATCTATGACAGGAATAGGATATTTACTTTTCAATGTAAGGGCATTAACATGTCTGAAATCAATGACCAGCCTCCAATTTCCCTCTTCTTTTTTCTTGACCATCGGAGCAGGAGAAGAAAATGGACTATTACTCACCTGAATCAGACCTTCTTGCAGAATTTTTCGCACTTGCTTTTCCATCTCAACCTTTTAGTGAGGATGAATTTTGTAAGGCCTAATGGACACTGGTTGTGCCCCAGGAATTAAAGGTATACTATTGTCAAATTTTCTTCTGGGAGGCAACCCAGTAGGTGGAGAAAAAACCACTGCATATTTGTCCAATAGGGCTTGAATTTCTGGTGGTTGCTTCCTTTGTTCAGAACTGGTATGCTGAAAAATAGCCATGACAGTAAAAGCACACTCCTCAGGTAGTTCTCACTGCAAGGTAACTGTAGCACCCTTATATTGGAATGACAGCCACTTTTGGTCCCAGACAATGTACATGGGACTGTGTTTTGCTAGCCAATCTAGGCCCAAAATACCATCATAACCACCCAACAGCCTGAAATCATGAGAGAATTTCTGTCCTTGACAACCCCACTGGCACTGTTTCACTTATTGAGAACATATCAATTTCCCTCCACCTGCTACTTTGACAGTAACTGCTTTTATTTTAGTAACTCCTGAGAGAATGTGGTGCAGAGAACTATCCAAAAAGGAGTGAGTGCTGCCTGAATCAACCAAAAACTTAAGCTCTGCATCTCTGATGATTACTGGCAATGACAAAGATAACACAGAAACAGTATTACCAGTAGCAGCTGTAGACAACAACATTAAGTTATCAGAGTCACTATCTGATTCCTCAAGAGAAGGAGAAGAGCTCTGCAACTGTTCAATAAGCTCCTGTACCACATGTAACTGAACCGTGGACTTGCACTGATGATCCTTGGACCATTTCTCCCCACAAATGAAGCACGACCCTTTTGCCTTCCTGTAATTTCTCAATGAAGTCCATTTGTCGTCAGTTGACAGTGTCCTGTGACTCTCAGCAGGTTTCCTTTCTTCTACATATTTGGCCTTATACAGATACAGACCAGTTGCTATTGTACTCCTTTTGACAATGTTGTACTGCAGTTCTCCCAGTTCCTCATGGAGCAGAGCCAACTCATAAGCGGTGTCTAGATCCCGGGGTTTTTGCATAGCTATTGCCATTTGAACTCCTGGTTTCAATCCGTCTATGAACCGAGTGGTGTAACGCAAGGGGTCCGGGTTGCTTTCATAAGCCATGAGCTGGTCATACAACTCTGCAAACTGCTCCACATATTCCTCCACAGTTCCAGTCTGATTGATTCTGAACATCTTACGCAACAGATTTTGATGCTGGTTACGGCCAAACCTACCTTGTAATAGGTTGCAAAATTCAGCCCAATGCAGATCTGCAGTCCTCCTCTGCACTGACTCCAACCAGCGAGCGGCTGCACCTTCAAACTGAGCAGTAGCATATGAAATCCATCTGCTGTGATGCGTACCCCACAACTTGAAATAGTCCTCACATCTCGTTTGCCACAGTCGTGGGTTAGAACCATCAAATCGCAGCAACTCGACTCGAGGCCCTGAATTGAACTGATCCCCTTGATCCAGAGCCACCAATTCACGAGGAGACTGAATATCGCGCGGGGATGACAGTTCACGCATACCTCTGGCCGGAGGAGGAACGTAGATGTTGTGATTTCTCGCCTCTCGACTGGTAGAGGGGCCTCCCGCTTGCCCGTCGTAGTCGACCTTGTCTACCCGCTCCAGATCCGAGCGGATCTGCTCGATGTCGAGATGGAGCTCAGAGCGGACGCCATCGACACGGGTGGTGATGAGACCATCCAAGGTCTTGGTCGACTCCTGAAGCAACTTGGTCATGGACTTGAGGAGATCGTCGGCGACGGAGGATTTGACGAAGTCGTGGATGTTGCGGCCCTCCGCCGACAGGTTCGCCATGGCCTCTCGCCGGCGAAATTCGCGGAATCTGGTGCGGTGCGGGTGGCGGGGGAACTCCAGGATGGAACGGCTCTGATGCTAGATGTAAGCTATCGATAGTGGATATTCGATTTTAAGGGAAGAGATCCGCCATTGCTGGCTGTACAAGCTCACACGCGACTCGCGAGGTTCGGCCGAAGCCACCAGTCCATTCCCAAATCCACACGCTACTGTGCCCAACGGTTATATCCTCACGTATACCCTTAACGGGCCCAGTTCAGGCCTGCAAGCCCCTGGGGAAGATGTCGATCACGAGTGGGCCGAGCTGGCGGCCCACGAGTCAATTCCTTGCCTTCGCGCGCTCCCGGTTGCTCTGCCCCGATGCCTTGATCGCTGACAAACTATATACGGAGCAAAATGAGTGAATCTATACGCTAAAATATGACTACATACATCCATATGTAGTCCTTATTGAAATCTCTAAAAAGACTTGTATTTTGGAATGGAGGGAGTATATAATATAGGCAGGACCCATTGATTCAAAATAAAGTAAACCAACAAGATTGTAAACATCACCACGTTATTGTTTTACCAAAATAGAGATAGTGCTAGTCTAACTTTGAGCCGTACGTGCCAACTTGTAGCAGTACTTGAGTTTTAGGGTTCCAAAGCAAATAAAACATATTGCAGCTGTTATTATTTATACTGCCGTGGGAATGATCAGCTGCCACCGTCGATCCCCTATTGTACGGACGTGTAAGCACATGACATTACGTACATTAAAAAAAAAGAGACCTACACGTACAAGAAAACGGAAAAGGGTAACCACTCAAAAAAAAAAATCAGCAGCCGGTCTTGTTGCAAACATATACTCAACCACACACACAAAAAAAGAACCGATCGCCACAAATCCTCGCACAAATCAGATCGATCGACGATGGGTGATATCGAGGACCCGCTTGCCGCCGGCGACTGCGTCGGGAGTGCGTACGCCGACCAGCGCACCAGGCGCAGAAATCTATGGTGGGGGAATCTGCTGTGCGCCGTAATCCTCGTCGGCTCCTCCTTCTTCCTGGCCTACTTCCAAGTGTACACCCCAGCACCGGCGGTGTACCTCGCCTCGCGTGTCATCGGGTATACCGGCATGGCCGTCTCCGTGTGCTGGGGACTCTTCCTGGTTCATCACTGGAACGAGGTTGCTAAAGAGGAACAGAGGATCATAGACTCGTTGATGTAATACTATATTCTAGTACTTCCATGTTGATTGATTCAATCATGCAATGTGTGCTGTCGAAGGTGATAAATATACTCCCTCCGTTTTTATTTACTCCGCATATTAGCTTTGGTCAAAGTCAAAATTTATAAACTTTGACAGAGTTTATAAACAAAAATATTAACATGTATAATTACAAATCAATACCATTAGATTCATTATTGAACGTACTTTGGCATCATATAGATTTGTTATCGTAAATATCTGTATTCTTTACAATAAACCTGGTCAAACTTTACAAAGTTTGACTTCAGTCAACTCTGAGTTATTTGTCTTCTCTGGCCAAGATAGATGGGTAATTCTTCAGAGGGAGTGATGCATTGTAGTGGTTACAAGCTCACGGTGACCTATATCCTGGTGCCAGAATGGAAAAGGCACATGATGTCTTGTTGCTAATAAGGATAAAACGACAGGGATTGATGTTATAGTTAGGTTTCTTTGTGTCTACACGATGTTATCTTGCTTAGTGTGTTACTCTATTTTTCATTAAACTTAATACCTTGAGATGCATGCTGGATAGCGGTTTCAGGTTGGAGTAATAGTAGTAGATGCAGTTGGATTATGGTCTACTTATCACAGACATGATGCCTATACAAGATTATGCCATGAATGATCATAGTTATGATTGTTGCTTATCTATCAATTGCACAATAGTAATTTATTTACCATGCCATTACCTGGTTTCGACAGAGTTTCCACTAGTGAACCTATGGCTCCTGGGTCCATTCTCTACTAATAGTGCTCCTCAATTGCTCTTTTATTTACTATTACTATTTTGCCGCTTTAAGGCCCTTTATTTACTCCATGCTGGACAAGTCCATTTAAAAGGGGCAAATCTTGGGTTGTATAGTACATGAACCAAAATTTGAAATGTTGGGCCCTGTCCACCACACACACACACACACACACAGAGAGAGAGAGAGAGAGACACATCCCAAAAGACCACGCACACACACACACACACATCAGGTTGGGCACTAAGTCATCACCCTTCTTGCTCCGGCTCAGCACCGGTGCTAGGCCAGGAAACATGAACTCACTAATTGTAACTCAGATGTACACATTGTTCTCCCTCAACGCAGGACTTCTCTCTCCTCTCGCCGACTTTTGGCCGTGTTGAGATTTCTTCCTATGATGGTATCAGGCTGCTCCACATAGGCTCCGCTCGGGCTAATTCAGAGGTGGGCTTGTCCTGCTGTCTGTCCTTGGTGGTCCTCGTCAGGGCACTGGGTGATAGTTCGGTTAACAATTGATCCATGGTTCGCTTGGCGTCAGCTTCTTGAATGTCGGGGGTCCGGGGCCGCTCATGTCTACCACTTCCAGAGGATCGGTCCAGGAGGAACTACAGGAAATAATGCAACAACTTGGTTTTAATGAAGATGATGTTGATGACGTGGTCTTCGAGGGAACCCAGAGGAGGCGATCCACTAGATGGTTGTTGCTAGGGTTTGTACTGACAAGCCTCATAGGCAATAATGGTTCTTTAGGAACATTCGCTCGGCTTGGGATCTTGCTCAGGACACTAGGTTCAGATGATTGGAATACAATCTCTACTCAATACATTTCAAGTGCCTTGGGGATTAGGAACGAGTTATGGAGGGTGGCCTGTAAATTTTAGTGGAAACCCAATCTTACTCGCACAATAAGATGGCTTCTCCAAACCCTTGATGGTCAATTTGAATCACATGGAGATCTTGATGATGATACAAAATCTCCAATATTGTACTACCATACCCTTTGGTGAAGGCCTTGGCATCGAAGGTGCGTTAATACATTGTGACAGAGGCATGATTTTTCTTGGAACTTTTTCGTGTTAAGATCAAGCTTGATGTCTCGAAGCCACTCAAGAACCATATGTCCATCTTTTTAGGCGGAAAGCGGAACACTTTCATGATGAATTATGAGAGGCTGTCGGACCGGTGTGTCGTGTGTGGGATGTTTAGGAATGTGTATAAAGGGCATGATAATGGCCTCCACCGTCCTTCAGGCTCGTCTTCAGCAATTTATGAGCGGACTGGAGTTTTAGGGTAGGTGGGAGACCTTCTGGTGGAGGAGGGCAGAGAAGAGGCCTTGCTCGTGGTGGTGGCCGAACCGGTCGCTCTAGCCAGCCAAACCAAGATGGTGAGTTTGAAGATAAGGATTTGGATGCAGAGGAGGAGGATGCTAATGCGAATATGGATGACAGTGATGATAACCGTAAGAGTAGATAGGCCAAAGATGATATTGCACCTCCGCCAAGGGTCCTTTCTATTCCGTCAAGTCCACCTCAGAAGCAAGCTCCTAATAGATCTCTCAAAAGGCGGTCTTGATGTCTACTACACAACCGTCTTCTTGTAGACGTTGTTGGGCCTCCAAGTGCAGAGGTTTGTAGAATAACACCTTCAGACACAAATCAACAAAAACCCTAATGTCACCTATATACTCCAATGTCACCTCAAGTATCCGTGGGTATGATTATATGATATGCATCACACAATCTCAGATTCATCTATTCAACCAACACAACGAACTTCAAAGAGTGCCCCAAAGTTTCTACCGGAGAGTCAAGACGAAAACGTGTGCCAACCCCTATGCATAGATTCCCAAGGTCACGGAACCCGCAAGTTGATCACCAAAACATACATCAAGTGAATCAATAGAATACCCCATTATCACCACGGGCATCCCACGCAAGACATACATCAAGTGTTCTCAAATCCTTAAAGACTCAATCCGATAATATAACTTCAAAGGGAAAACTCAATCCATTACAAGAGAGTAGAGGGGGAGAAACATCATAAGATCCAACTATAATAGCAAAGCTCGTGATACATCAAGATCGTGCCAAATCAAGAACACGAGAGAGAGAGAGAGAGATCAAACACATAGCTACTGGTACATACCCTCAGCCCCGAGGGTGAACTACTCCCTCCTCGTCATGGAGAGCATCGGGATGATGAAGATGGCCACCGGTGAGGGATCCCCCCTCCGGCAGGGTGCCGGAACAGGGTCCCAATTGGTTTTTGGTGGTTACAGAGGCTTGCGGCGGCGGAACTCCAGATCTATTGTTCTCCCCGATGTTTTTAGGGTATGTGGAGATATATAGGCGAAAGAAGTCGGTCAGGGGAGCCACAAAGGGGCCTTGAGGGTGGGGGGCACGCCTCCCTGCCTCGTGGCCACCTCGAAGCTTCCCTTACATGCACTCCAAGTCTCCTTGATTGCTTCCATTCCAAAAATAACTCTCCCGAAGGTTTCATTACGTTTGGACTCCGTTTGAAATTCCTTTTCTTCGGAACATTGAAATAGGCAAGAAAACGGCAATTTGGGCTGGGCCTCCGGTTAATAGGTTAGTCCCAAAAGTAATATAAAAGTGTATAATAAAGCCCATAAACATCCAAAACAGATAATAATATAGCATGAATGCTTCATAAATTATAGATACGTTGGAGACGTATCAGGTCTCCTTCAAGAGGCGCCGCTACTTGCAATGTCTCTTCGATATCGAAAACTGGATGATACCCAGCGCGTTGATGCGGGAATCAATTGCAAGATATTTCAATTAAATTTGATTGTGTGGAATATAAATAATTATATTAATAACACATGAACCAAGATTTAAAATACATGTAACTTATTATATTTGATTATGTCTAGTTGTAAAATATTTATTGAATTTAAGTAGAATAATGGAACGAAAAAAACTCCCATGCATGGATGCATGTGGTGGTGGGTGTTGCATGGTTGCATGTTGAAGTAGGCCTTATCCCATCCATAATTGTATGGTAATTTGGCATACTTGTACGTTGAGATAAATAAGTTATTGGGAACGATTCTCTTAGGTATATAGAGAGGAGGATGCGGTGCAGACAACATTGCGACAGTTCAGGAGTTTTTTTTTTTGAAAGATCTAGCAATTGCTGACTTTTCATTGCATTAGCAGGATGTAGTGGGAGAAAAACATGAGAGGGTTCAGGCCCTAGGGCCAAGTACAGGAAAGGTGTACATCATACAACAACGGACCGAATTTTCCGGCCGTGAAAAGAGAAGCAAAACTTTTTCCTCACGGCGGATCCCAGAAAGGGCTCTGCAGGCCAATGGCTCTGGCCTGGCACCAGAGTTGAACGGAGTTGTTGATGGCCCTGAAGATGTCACCTGGCTCTGGTTGCTTGCCTTTGAAAATGCATTTATTTCGCTTTTTCCAGATTTCCTAGCAAGTCAGGAGGATGATGGTTTTTGCCCCTTTCCTGGAAGCCATCGGCGTTGCCTGAACCATCTTGTGCACGATCTGAGTCGGACTGGAGGTCGTCCATGAGTCGCTCGGGAGGAGGTTTGAGCATCCTCCCCTGCATCCCACCGATCGCCAGACGGCAAGGGCGGCGGGGCAGTCCCATATGAGGTGGTGTGCCGACTCAAGGCTGCAAACACACAGTTGGCAGAAATAGTTGTTTGGACAACCCCTTCGCTGGAGGCGGTCGTTTGTCCACAGATGATCCATCATCAGCAGCCAGGCGAAAAATTTGATGTTTCCCGGTGCCCATGTCTTCCAGACAAGATCATCCATGGTTGATCATAGCCTACCCTGAAATTGCATCGCGTAGGCCGATCTTGCTGTGTATTGTCCCTTTGCATCCTGGTTCCATCGGATGGTATCCTGGGTGCCCTCGCTGAACACCGTTGCAGCTTTGGTGATCTGGCGATTTAGTCGAATGAAATCCGGCAGCAAAGGCAGTGTGTCCCCGTGCCTAAGGTCCTTTATCCAGTTATCATCCCTGATCGCCTCGCACACGGTCCGCTTCTTCCTCCTGGAGTGGTTGTAGAGGCCCGGGTATGCTGCAGCAAGGGTGCAGGCTCCAAGCCACCGAGAGTGCCAGAACATAGCCGTCGAACCATCGCCAATTGTCACTATTGTTGCAGCCGCAGACAGGGCCATGTCCTCACTGTTGCATGGAGGCAAGGTGCCACACCAAGGGCGGCTAGGGTCTGTCCAAGCGGTGGGACCTCCGAGTCAGCAAGCCCCGCCTTGTTGTCCTCACAACGCCTCGGTTTCCCGCGGGGAATCAATGCCAAGGCTGCCGCCGGTCAGCTTTCCATTGACTCCTCACGGACGGTGAGGTGCGGCGACGCGCCCCCTCCCACCATGCGTACACATGACGCTGCCCCCTGGACGCTATATAAAACAGCACCTCCCTCGCCAGGGACGCACCCGCCTGCAGCCCCCCTCTCTCCCCGCACACAGCTGTCGCATACGATGGGCGAGAGGTTCCCCGGCGATGGGGCGGCGGCCAATGGCTTCGGCCGCCGCTCGCTGGACGAGTGGGAGGTCCACCTCATGCATGAAGCAAACATCCTGGCGCCTCCCGACATGCGCGCGCTGGGGCGGTGGAGGCTCAGCACCGGGGGCGTCCACGTGCCCCCGCTGCCCAACGTCACGCGCCCCGACTACTTCAACGGCGAGGTCGAGCGCGTGCGAGCATCGCTGACGGAGGAGCAGCGGGCTCTCTCGGAGTACGCCGCCGGCAACCACGAGGCATGGACGGCCTACTTTGAACGCCGGCAGGCGGAGCGGCTAGCCTCCACCAACAACGCACCAGTGGTGCGGGGGACCAAGAACAGCGAAGGCCGCCGCCTGTGGTGGAGCGCCCCCGGCCGCACACTCCAGGCCGTCCTCGAGTACCTCAAGGGCGGCAACGAGCCGCCGTTCACGTACCCTGCCCCCCCCCCCCCCGGAGCAGCGGCCAATGGATGCCGAGGAGGACCACCTCCTCTTCCTCCTCCTCCCGCTCCTCCTCCCACTCCTCCGGGTCGCCGGCGCTTGATATGTCCATTTTGCATCATGCTTTTATATCAATATTTATTGCATTATGGGATGTTATTACACGTTATGTCTCAATACTTATGGCTATTATCTCTTATTTTACAAGGTTTATCATGAAGAGGGAGAATGCCGGCAGCTGGAATTGTGGCTGGAAAAGGAGCAAATATTGGAAACCTATTTTGTACAGCTCCAAAAATCCCGAAACTCCACGGAAGTCACTTTTGGAATTAATAAGAATTACTGAGCGAAGAAAATACCAGAGGGAGCCCACACACTGGCTAAGAGGGTGGGGGCGCCCCCCCCCCTACTGGGCGCGCCCCCTGTCTCCTGGGCCCCCTGTTGGCCCTCGGGTGCCCATCTTCTGCTATATGAAGGCTTTTACCCTGGAAAAAATCATCAGCAAGCTTACAGGACGAAACTCCGCCACCACGAGGTGGAACCTTGGCGGAACCAATCTAGGGCTCCGGCGGAGCTGTTCTGCCGGGGAAACTTCCCTCCGGGAGGGGAAATCATCACCAACGATCCTCTCATCGGGAGGGGGTCAATCTCCATCAACATCTTCACCAGCACCATCTCCTCTCAAAACTCTAGTTCATCTCTTGTATCCAATCTTGTATCAAAACCACAAATTGGTACCTGTGGGTTGCTAGTAGTGTTGATTACTCCTTGTAGTTGATGCTAATTGGTTTATTTGGTGGAAGATCATATGTTCAGATCCTTAATGCATATTAATACTCCTCTGATTATGAACATGAATATGCTTTGTGAGCAGTTACGTTTGTTCCTGAGGACATGGGTGAAGTCTTGCTATTACTAGTCATGTGAATTTGGTATTCGTTCGATATTTTGATGAGATGTATGTTGTCTCTCCTCTGGTGGTGTTATGTGAACGTCGACTACATGACACTTCACCATTATTTGAGCCTAGAGGAAGGCATTGGGAAATAATAAGTAGATGATAGGTTGCTAGAGTGACAGAAGCTTAAACCCTAGCTTATGCGTTGCTTTGTAAGAGGCTGATTTGGATCCACTAGTTTCATGCTATGGTTAGGTTTACCTTAATACTTCTTTTGTAGTTGCGGATGGTTGCAATAGGGGTTAATCACAAGTGTGATGCTTGTCCAAGAAAGGGCAGTACCCAAGCACCGGTCCACCCACATATCAAATTATCAAAGTACCGAATGTGAATCATATGAGCATGGTGAAAACTAGCTTGATGATAATTCCCATGTGTCCTCGGGGGCGCTTTTCTCATTATAAGAAATTTTCCAGGCTTGTCCTTTGCTACAAAAAGGATTGGGCCACCTTGAAGCACCTTATTTACTTTCGTTGCTTGTTACCCATTCAAATTATCTTATCACAAAACTATCTATTACCTACAATTTCAGTGCTTGCAGAGAATACCTTACTGAAAACCGCTTGTCGTTTCCTTCTGCTCCTCGTTGGGTTCGACACTCTTACTTGTCGAAAGGACAACGATAGATCCCCTATACTTGTGGGTCATCAAGACTCTTTTCTGGCGCCGTTGCCGGGGAGTGTAGCGCTTTTGGTGAGTGGAACTTGGTAAGGAAACATTTATATAGTGTGCTGAAATTTTCTGTTACTTGTCGCTATGGAAACTAATCCTTTGAGGGGCTTGTTCGGGGTATCTTCGCCCCGACCAGTAGAGCAAAGAGTTGCTCCTCAACCTACTGAACCTACTGAAAATGTTTACTTTGAGATTCCTTCGGGTATGATAGAGAAACTGCTACCTAATCCCTTTGCAGGAGATGGAACATTGCATCCCGATTTACACCTTATCTTTGTGTATGAAGTTTGTGGATTCTTTAAGCCTGCAGGTATTCCCGATGATGTTGTCAAGATGAAGGTCTTCCCTTTATCTTTGAAGGGAGATGCATTGACATGGTATAGGCTATGTGATGATACGGGATCTTGGAACTATAAACGATTGAAGTTGGAATTTCGCCAGAAGTTCTATCCTATGCATCTTGTTCATCGTGATCGTAATTACATATATAATTTCTGGCCTCGCGAAAAATAAAGCATCGCTCAAGCTTGGGGGAGGCTTAAGTCAATGTTATATTCACACCCCAATCATGAGCTCTCAAGAGAAATGATTATTCAAAATTTTTATGCTTGGCTTTCTCTCAATGATCGCACCATGCTTGATACTTCCTGTGCTGGTTCTTATATGCTGAAGACTACTGAATTCAAGTGGAATTTATTGGAAAGAATTAAATGCAACTCTGAAGATTGGGGTTCCGACGATGGTAAGGAGTCAGGTATGACACCTAAGTTTGATTGTGTTAAATCTTTTATGGATACCGATGCTTTTCGTAGATTTAGCGCTAAATATGGAGTTGACTCTAAGATAGTAGCTGCTTTTTTGAATATTTTGCTACTCACGTTGATCTCCCTAAGGAGATGTGGTTTAAATATAATCCTCCCACTGAAGTAAAGGTAGTTGCACCTATTACAGTTGAAGAAAAGACTATCACTTATCATGATCCTATTGTTCCTACTACTTATGTTGAGAAACCACCTTTCCCTGTTAGGATAAAGGATCATGCTAAAGCTTCAACTGTGGTTTGTAAGAGTAATACTAGAACATATACACCTCCCGAGCAAATTAAAGTTGAACCCAGTATTGCTATGGTTAAAGATCTCTTGGATGATAATATAGATGGGCATGTTATTTACTTCTGTGGTGAAACTGCTAATATTGCTAGACCCGATGCTAAGATACATAGACCTGTTGTAGGCATGCCTGTTATTTCTATTAAAATAGGAGATCATTGTTATCATGACTTATGTGATATGGGTGCTAGTGCTAGTGCAATACCTTTTTCCTTATATAAAGAAATTATGTATGATATTGCACCTGCTGAGTTAGAACATATTGATGTTACAATTAAGCTTGCCAATAGAGATACTATTAAGTCATTTGGGATTGTTAGAGGTGTTGAAGTCTTGTGTGGGAAAGTTAAATATCCTGCTAATTTTCTTGTTCTTGGTTCCCCACAAGATGACTTTTGTTCCATTATATTTGGTAGACCCTTCTTGAATACTGTTAATGCTAGGATTGATTGTGACAAGGATATTGTTACAGTTGTCTTAGGGGATATGTCTCATGAGTTTAATTTTGCTAAGTTTCGTAGACAACCCCGTGATAAAGAATCACCTAGTAAGGATGAGATTATTGGTCTTGCTTCTATTGCCGTGCCTCCGACTGATCCATTAGAACAATATTTGCTAGACCATGAAAATGATATGTTTATGGATGAAAGAAGGGAAATAGATAAAGTATTCCTTCAATAGGGTCCTATTCTGAAACACAACTTAGCTGTTGAAATCCTAGGGGATTCTGCTCCACCCAAGGGTGATCCTGTGTTTGAGCTCAAACCTTTACCTGATAATCTTAAATATGCTTATCTTGACGAAAAGAAGATATACCCTATTATTATTAGTGCTAACCTTTCAGAGCAAGAAGAGGAAAGATTATTGAAAACTCTAAAGAAGCACCGTGCTTCTATTGGATATACTCTGGATGATCTTAAGGGCATTAGTCCTACTCTATGCCAATACAAAATAAAAGTTGAGAAAGATGCCAAACCAGTTAGAGATCCTCAACGACGATTAAATCCTAAGATGAAAGAAGTGGTAAGAAAGGAGATACTAAAGCTCCTTGAGGCAGGTATAATTTATCCCGTTGCTTATAGTGATTGGGTAAGCCCTGTCCATTGCATTCCTAAGAAGGGAGGTATTACTGTCATTCCTAATGATAAAGATGAATCGATCCCGCAAAGAATTATTATAGGTTATAGGATGGTAATTGATTTCCGTAAATTAAATAAAGCCACTAAGAAAGATCATTACCCATTACCTTTTATTGATCAAATGCTAGAAAGACTATCCAAACATACACATTTCTGCTTTCTAGATGGTTATTCTGGTTTCTCTCAAATACCTGTGTCAGCTGAGGATCAATCAAAAACTACTTTTACCTGCCCTTTCGGTACTTTTGCTTATAGACGTATGCCTTTTGGTTTATGTAATGCACCTGCTTCATGGATGAAAAGATTTGTCAGGTGTTCATGGATGATTTCTCCGTTTATGGATCCTCTTTTGATGATTGCTTGAGCAACCTTGATCGAGTTTTGTAGAGATGTGAAGACACTAGTCTCGTCTTGAATTGGGAAAAGTGCCACTTTATGGTTAATGAAGGCATTGTCTTAGGGCATAAGATTTCTAAGAGAGGTATTGAAGTTGATAGAGCTAAAGTTGATGCTATTGAAAAGATGCCATGTCCCAAGGACATAAAAGGTATAAGAAGTTTCCTTGGTCATGCCGGTTTTTATAGGAGGTTCATTAAGGACTTTTCTAAAATCTCTAGGCCTCTGACTAATTTATTGCAAAAAGATATTCCTTTTGTCTTTGATGATGATTGTGTAGAAGCATTTGAAATACTTAAGAAAGCTTTGATCACTGCACCTATTGTTCAACCACCTGATTGGAATTTACCCTTTGAAATTATATGTGATGCTAGTGATTATGCTGTAGGTGCTATTCTAGGGCAAAGAGTTGATAAGAAATTGAATGTTATCCAGTATGCTAGTAAAACTCTTGATACTGCCCAGAGAAATTATGCTACTACTGAAAAAGAATTCTTAGCAGTTGTATTTGCTTGTGATAAGTTCAGACCTTACATTGTTGATTCTAAAGTTACTATTCACACTGATCATGCTGCTATTAAATATCTTATGGAAAAGAAAGATGCTAAGCCTAGACTTATTAGATGGGTTCTCTTGCTCCAAGAATTTGATTTGCATATTATTGATAGAAAGAGAGCTGAGAACCCCGTTGCAGACAACTTGTCTAGGTTAGAGAATGTTCTTGATGACCCACTACCTATTGATGATAGCTTTCTTGATGAACAACTAGTGGTCATCAATGCTTCTCGTACTGCTCCATGGTATGCTGATTATGCTAATTACATTGTTGATAAATTTATACCACCGAGTTTTACATACCAGCAAAAGAAAAAGTTCTTTTATGATTTAAGACATTACTTCTGGGATGACCCACACCTTTACAAAGGAGTAGATGGTGTTATTAGATGTTGTGTACCTGAGCATGAACAGGAACAGATCCTACAAAAGTGTCACTCCGAACCATATGGAGGACACCATGCTGGAGATAGAACTGCACATAAGGTATTGCAATCCGGTTTTTATTGGCCTACTCTCTTCAAAGATGCTCGTAAGTTTGTCTTGTCTTGTGATGAATGTCAAAGAATTGGTAATATTAGTAGACGTCAAGAAATGCCTATGAATTATTCTCTTGCTATTGAACCATTTGATGTTTGGGGCTTTGATTATATGGGACCTTTTCCTGCCTCTAATGGTTACACACATATTCTAGTTGCTGTTGATTATGTTACTAAGTGGGTAGAAGCTATTCCAACTAGTAGTGCTGATCATAACACCTTTATTAAGATGCTTAAAGAAGTTATTTTTCCGAGGTTTGGAGTCCCTAGATATCTTATGACTGATGGTGGTTCACATTTTATTCGTGGTGCTTTCTGTAAGATGCTTGCTAAGTATGATGTTAATCATAAAATTGCATCTCCTTATCACCCACAGTCTAGTGGTCAAGTAGAGTTGAGCAATAGAGAGCTCAAATTAATTTTGCAAAAGACTGTTAATAGATCTAGAAAGAATTGGTCCAACAAACTTGATGATGCATTATGGGCCTATAGAACTGCGTACAAAAATCCTATGGGTATGTCTCCGTATAAGATGGTTTATGGAAAAGCATGTCACTTACCTCTCGAACTTGAACATAAGACATATTGGGCTATTAAAGATATCAACTATGACTTCAAACTTGCCGGTGAGAAGAGGTTATTTGATATTAGCTCACTTGATGAATGGGGAACCTAGGCCTACGAGAATGCCAAGCTATTCAAAGAAAAAGTTAAAAGATGGCATGACAAAAGGATACAAAAGCGTGAGTTTAACATAGGTGATTATGTGTTGCTATTCATTTCTCGTTTAAGATTTTTTGCAGGAAAACTTCTCTCTAAATGGGAAGGTCCATACGTTATCGAGGAGGTCTATCGTTCCGATGCCATAAAAATCAACAACTTCAAATGCACAAGTCCGAGGGTGGTGAACGGTCAAAGAACCAAACATTATATCTCAGGTAATCCTATCAATGTTGAAACCAATATTATTGAGACCGTAACCCCGGAGGAATACATAAGGGATACTTTCCGGAACGTTTCAGACTCCGAAAAGGAATAGGTATGTGGTACGGTAAGTAAACCAACTCCAAAACAATTCTAATGGCAATTTTTCTCCGTTTTGGAATATTTAAGAATTTTGGAAAGCAAGAAGTAATCCGGGAAGGACACGACACCTCCACGAGGGTGGAGGGCACGCCCCCTAATTGGGCGCGCCCCCTGTCTCGTGGGCACCTCGTCTACCTCCCGGACTTCGTTTTCTTTCTCGTTACTTCTTTCGGTCGGTGAAAATTCATTATATAATCTCCCGAAGGTTCTGACCACCGTATCACGCAAAAATCCTCTGTTTTTGTTTTGAGCTGTTTTCTGTCGTAGATTTAGAGCAAGATCTCTTCTCAAGAGTCAGTCGGGGAGAGTCGGGTGTCTCACCCGACGCCAGGTCCAGAAGCAAACAGCGATGCTTATCACTTTGGACCATCAATGGAGGACGAGATGGAGGCCGACTTGAAAAGGATAGATGCCATGGAGGAGGACCAAGAAGTTACCTCTCGCTTCCAAGCAGGATTCATGATGGGGGAACCACAGAGCTCAGCTATTCCAAACTCGGTCATCCCTTCCAATGTTAAATTTCTTTCTTATGAAAATATGAAAAAGAGTGTCACTTTTTCTCCAGAAACTATGCAAGATACTTGGGTAAAAGGAGCTTTAGCCGTCACAGGCAAGCTCCGCAAAGAGAATATGGACCTCAAGCAACAAGCCAATAAGCTCGAGGAGGAGAATCGTATCCTGAGGGGCATCATCGCCAAGAAGATCGCAACACCAACTCTTAAGAGGGAGACATAATTACGTGGGTATGGGCACTCCCCTTGGCAACTGCCAAACTTGGGGGAGGTGCCCCGGTATCGTATCACCATCACACTCCTATCTTTACCATTTTACTTAGTTCAATCCTTTTAGTAATATCTTGATCTAGTAGAATAAAGTTCTGGTTTGAAGTAGTTTTGATGTTTGCTTTGTGATCTCTTTATGTAATCGCGTCCGTGAGCTATATAATAAAGATTAGTGTTGAGTCAAGGGCTTTTGCTATCTTGCTATGATCTTTAGAAATTAGAAAAACTAAAAAGAATAAAAGAGTACATATTGATCTTATGGATAGTAATGACTTCACATATAAAGAGTATGAGGCATAAAAGTTGTTGAGAGTTGATAAACATAGTTTTGGTCATCGTTGCAATTAATAGGAAGTAATAAAGAAAGAGAGGTTTTCACATATAAATATACTATCTTGGACATCTTTTATGATTGTGAGCACTCATTAAGTATGACATGCTAAAGAGTTGATGTTGGAGAAGGAAGACAATGTAATGGTTTATGTTTTCTCACATCTCAGCTAAAGTATATTGTCATTGATCTTCCCAACATGTTGAGCTTGCCTTTCCCCCTCATGCTAGCCAAATTTCTTGCACCAAGTAGAGATACTACTTGTGCTTCCAAATATCCTTAATCCCAGTTTTACCATGAGAGTCCACCATACCTACGTATGGATTGAGTAAGATCCTTCAAGTAAGTTGTCATGTTGCAAGCAATAAAAATTGCTCTCTAGATATGTATGACTTATTAGTGCGGAGAAAATAAGCTTTATACGATTGTGTGATATGGAAGTAATAAAAGCGACGGACTGCATAATAATGGTTCATATCACAAGTGGCAATATAAAGTGAGGTTCTTTTGCATTAAGATTTTGTGCATCCAACCCTAAAAGCACATGACAACCTCTGCTTCCCTCTGTGAAGGGCCTATCCTTTACTTTATGTCTTTACATTATGCAAGAGTCAAGATGATCTTCACCTTTCCCTTTTTCATTTTATTCTTTGGCAAGCACCTCGTGTTGGAAAGATCCTGATATATATATATATATATATATATATATATATATATATATATATATACACACACAATTGGATGTAAGTTAGCATGAACTATTATTGTTGACATCACCCAAAGGTGAATACATTGGGAGGCAACACTATAAGCCCATATCTTTCTCAGTGTCTGATTAAATCTCCATAACCATAAGTATTGCGTGAGTGTTAGCAATTGTAGAAGACTATATGATAGTTGAGTATGTGGACTTGCTGAAAAACTCTATTCTTGACTCTTTCTGATGTTATGATAAATTGCAATTGCCTCAATGACTGAGATTTTAGTTTGTCAATTCCCAATGAAATTTATGATCCATACTTGACATTGTGAATAGATTGTTACTTGAGCATGAGAAATCATATGACAAAATCTTTATATGTTGTTGTTATAAGAATGATCATGATGCCCTCATGTCCGTATTTTATTTTTATTGACACCTCTATCTCTAAATATGTGGACATATTTTTTGATTTCGGCTTCCGCTTGAGGACAAGCGAGGTCTAAGCTTGGGGGAGTTGATACGTCCATTTTGCATCATGCTTTTATATCATTATTTATTGCATTATGGGCTGTGATTACACATTATGTCTCAATACTTATGGCTATTCTCTTTTATTTTACAAGGTTTATCATGAAGAGGGAGAATGCCGGCAGCTGGAATTCTGGCTGGAAAAGGAGCAAATATTGGAAACCTATTCTACACAGCTCCAAAAATCCCGAAACTCCAAGGAAGTCACTTTTGGAATTAATAAGAATTATTGAGCGAAGAAAATACCAGAGGGGGCCCACACCCTAGCCAGGAGGGTGGGGGCGCCCCCCCCCCCTACTGGGCGCGCCCCCTGTCTCCTGGGCCCCCTGTTGGCCCTCCGGTGCCCATCTTGTGCTATATGAAGGCTTTTACCCTGGAAAAATCATAAGCAAGCTTACGGGATGAAACTCCGCCGCCACGAGGCGGAACCTTGGCGGAACCAATCTAGGGCTCCGACGGAGCTGTTCTGCCGGGGAAACTTCCCTCCGGGAGGGGGAAATCATCACCATCGTCATCACCAACGATCCTCTCATAGGGAGGGGGTAAATCTCCATCAACATCTTCACCAACACCATCTCCTCTCAAAATCCTAGTTCATCTCTTGTATTCAATCTTGTATCAAAACCACAAATTGGTACCTATGGGTTGCTAGTAGTGTTGATTATTCCTTGTAGTTGATGCTAATTGGTTTATTTGGTGGAAGATCATATGTTCAGATCCTTAATGCATATTAATATTCCTCTAATTATGAACATGAATATGCTTTGTGAGTAGTTACGTTTGTTCCTGAGGACATGGGTGAAGTCTTGCTATTAGCAGTCATATGAATTTGGTATTCGTTCGATATTTTGATGAGATATATGTTGTCTCTCCTCTAGTGGTGTTATGTGAACATCGACTACATGACACTTCACCATCATTTGGGCCTAGAGAAAGGCATTGGGAAGTAATAAGTAGATGATGGGTTGCTAGAGTGACATAAGCTTAAACCCTAGTTTATGCTTTGCTTTGTAAGAGGCTGATTTGGATCCACTAGTTTCATGCTATGGTTAGGTTTACCTTAATACTTCTTTTGTAGTTGCGGATGGTTGCAATAGGGGTTAATCATAAGTGGGATTCTTGTCCAAGAAAGGGCAGTACCCAAGCACCAATCCACCCACATATCAAATTATCAAAGTACGGAACGCGAATCATATGAGCGTGGTGATGAAAGTGCTAGTATCGACTAGAGGGGGGTGAATAGGCGATTTTTATGAAAGTCTTCTAAACTTGGAAGTTTCAAAGACAAACAACAGAAACAACCTAATTGATATGCAGCGGAAGATAAAGTACCCTAAACAAGCCATAGTCAAGTATGTAATGATGTGAAAGTACATGACTAATAGCAGTTAGGTAGTAAGGATCAAGATGGAAGATAGTGTGAAGCCAATCAACAATAGTAATCAAGCAATGAAGTCAAACAGATATACAGATAAGCAATGACTTCATGAAGACAAACTAAAGTAAGGATGGGAAGGGATAGAACCAGTTGCTTGTTGAAGACACAGGATTTGTTGGACCAGTTCCAGTTGATGTGACAACTGTACGTCTGGTTAGGGAGGCTGAGAATTAACTCAGAAGACCGTGTCTTCACCTTATTCCCCTTGAGCTAAGGACACCCACTCCTCGCCCAATCACTCTGTTAAGTCTTCAAGGGAGACTTCCAAACCTTCACAGACTTCGTTCACCGGCAATCCACAATGACTCTTGGATGCTCAGAACGCGATGCCTAACCGGCTGGAGGATTCACAGTCCTCAAGTGTAATAAGTCTTCAGGTCACACAGACAGAAAGACTTCAGTGATGCCTAACACTCTTTGGCTCTAGGTGTTTGGGCTTTGTCCTCGCAAGGATTTCTCTCTCTCAAATGCTTCGAGGTGGGTTGCTCTCAAACGACAAAAGTCGTGCACAAACTCTGAGCAGCCACCAATTTATGGTGTAGGGGGTGGGCTATTTATAGCCACTAGGCAACCCGACCTTATTTGTCCAAAATGACCCTGGATCACTAAGGAACTGACACGTGTTCCAACGGTCAGATTTCAAACACACGCGGCAACTTTACTTGGGCTACAAGCAAAGCTGACTCATCCAGCTCTGGATAAGATTTGCTCTCATTGTCTTCGCTCGAAGACATAGGATTTGGGTTGAGCATCACTTCAGTCACTCTGACTTAGTTCACTTGGACCCCACTTAATAGTACGGTGTTTCCTATGACTCGACAAAGAAGAAAAGGAAACGACGAAATCACACAGTCTTCGCGCTCCAAAGTCTTCACACAATGTCTTCTCATGTCATAGTCTTCAGTATGAATATCTTCTCATACCACCATTGTCTTCAATGTCTTCATACATTTTTAGGGGTCATCTCCGGTAGGTAAACCGAATCAATGAGGGACACTACCTGCATTATCCTGCAATTCTCACAAACGCATCAGTCCCTCAACCAACTTTATCATCAATACTCCAAAACCAACTAGGGGTGGCACTAGATGCACTTACAATCTCCCCCTTTTTGGTGATTGATGACAAACTGGTTGAAGTTTTCAACGGGGATAAAGTATGCGAAATTGTAAGGATAGGGAATTGTCTTCATAAGTTGCAAGGGCTCCCCCTGAAGATGTGCATATAAGTAATTTGCTTTTGGAATGCAAATGCACATGGCAGGTTGTACTTGTGGAGATCCACTTCAACTTATGAAGATAATTCATCATGCATCAAATGATATAGCAAGTAGAATGACATGCATAATGAAAAATGGACATCTGCAGAATGATCTAAGTGCGGAAGTTATCATCGCACATGCGGAATTTATCATCGCATCATAGTAAGGCAAATAAGTAGCAGAAGTAGCAGACGACCATCAAGTTTAGGTGTTACAACTCAAAGAACCAAATGTTTCAAAACGCAAGAATTGTAAGCACACAGCAAAATATAATGCAACCGCCCATATGAACCCGCTTGAAGACTATCAACTCATACGCTTCTCCCCCTTTTGTCAGAAATGACCAAAAAGGTTTGAAGACATAGAGCACCTACTCGTCATGAGTAGGTGAAGCAGCAGGGTTGTCGTCGTTGGTTGGCGGTGCAGATGTACTTGGTGCAGTGTCGATGCGCGCAGTTGTAGGAGGTGGTGAAGTAGCGTCATCTTCATCATCGATCACTCTGGCATTAACTGTTGCCGCGGAATAAGAATATTCAGATTCTTCAAGAGATGGGGTGCGACGTAAGACAGCAGTCCTTGGAGGAGTGGAGTCAAACTGGAATCTTTCATTGAAGCCATCATCTTGAAGATCCGCTTCAGCACTGAGCAGGGTCAAACTCTTCCATGATCTCCAGCAAGTTTCATGAGCAACAAAGGCATTCTTGGTGGCAAGGTTGCGAATTCGATTGACATCCACCAAGAGGCTTTGCATCTATCTCTTGAGCCAGAAATGATGCTTGTCCTGTTTCTGATGAAGAGCCACAAGGAGTTCTCGATCATTGAGAACGTGAGAACGCTTGCGACGCCTTTGCGCAATGGTGCTTTCAGTGGCTTTAGTGGGCGCTCTATGGGGCAGACGAGTGTTACCAGCCCGTGGATAGATTCTTGTCGCTACTTGAACACCTTCAATAGGCTGAGTGAAGCTTTGGTGCTCAATATTCTGAAGACAAAGTGGCGTCTTGGCAGGGTCAGAGTATATAGCATCAACTGACATATCAACCTCTGGCAGAAATATTATGTGATTGCGAGCAGAGGGCTGATAATTGACAGATGAGTGTCGCTTGATGAGGCGCATGACCCATGGAGCATAAAACTTCAGACCAAATAGGTCAGAGCCGGAAGCAGCAAGTTGCCTGATGAAGAATTCCTGAGGGTTGAAGCTGATGCCATTGAGAATGTAGAAGACCAAAGTCTTCATAGCTCCTTCATGCTTGGCCGCTGATGAGTGTCCCTTGACTAGCCATAGAGTTCTCCTAATGATATGATATATGGTTCGAGGCAGATACTCAAGGTCTTCAACAAAGAAATGTGTGGCAAAGGCTTCATCATGCTCAGCATCTGGCTCATATTGGGTTCTGGCTTGTGGAAGATGCTCTCCACAGCATTGTGGTGTAGCTGACAGTTAGGCTCATACAGTTCTCCAGGAGTGGCTAGCCCAGTAAGCTCGATGATATCCATAGCTTTGGCTTCATGATGAACATTTCCAGTCATCCACTCGAGAACCCAAGTCTTGATGTCTCTGTAGTAACCGCGAATGTGCAGGGTGGCATAGAATTGAAGCAAAAGCTCTTCATTCCAATGTTCCTTGTCTGTCACAAAGTGGAGCAGACCAGCATCACGAAAGCAGTCAAGTGCTTCTTCTAAGCACGGTAATCCAGCAATAGCTTCAGTGTCAAGACACATATGAGGGAAAATGCGCCCTTGATCATATAGCACGCATGAGTAATAGCTTCTCTGCTGATAGCTCCAGACCCTATCTAATGATATCCTTGGCTTGGAGTAGGGGTTCTTGGCGCTGTCAAAGAAGGTATTGTGGCTTTTGAAGCCATTAGCATTGAATGACCCAGGTGAGTTGGCAGTACCTGGAAACCTTAGCAGCCTGGGCTTTGGCTTCTGGACCTGAGACCTATGCTCAACATGATAGTTAAATTGCGGTCCTGAGGCAGAGGGTGGAGGCACCAGAACGGGCCATTGGACAGTAGTGAGCTGACCATGACTGTATGCTTGCTCAATTGTGTGAGGCCTTGGTGGCGGAACAGGAGCAGGGGCAACATCAGAGGCAGGCTGCACAACAGGTGCTTCGGGAGCAGGTGTCATATTTGCTTCAGGTGCAGCATCCTCATTGACTTCAGGTGCAGCATCCTCATTGACTTCAGGCACAGTGGCCTCATTGGTTTCAGGCACACTGGTTGGTGCAGGCTCCACATTAGCATCAGCCATGACTGCGTCACTGGCTTCATTGGCGTTGGTGGTGGCAGCCTCAACATTTTCAACCTCCTCTTGACGAACAGGAGGGTCGGGCACAGGAACGTTCAGATCATGAACTGCTTCTTCTTCAATCACTGGGGGGGTTGGTGCACGCACTTCTTCTTGATTTTCCTCGGTTGATGCAGCCGGAATGTCTTCAGTAGCATGTGCTTCAGACTTGGAGACGTTCACTATTGGAGCTGGTTCAGAAAATACTTGCCGTGCAACAGGTGAACGTTGCACTTCTCCTTCTGGAACGCTCGACAGAGGGACTTCATGCCTTTGCCCTCTGCGAAGCCTGCGAAGAGCTGGCTTCACCTTAGGAGATGGAGTTAGCTGAGCCTGAAAGTCTTCATCCTCTTCTTGCACTGGGGGTGTAGCTTGTTGTTGTTGTTGGGGAGTACTGGGGGAGTCTTGTTGTTGTTGTGGGTGATCAGCTCACGATGCATCCTGAGCAATTGGCGTCAATGGACGACCAATGCTGATGAGTTCGCTGTTCGTGTGAACAGGCGATGATACCAAGTCATTTTTGATCTGAGGAAGAACTTCATCATCAGCTACATTGTCATCTTGACCAATGTCTTCAGCAGCGTTGGGTTCAGCTGCTGAAATATCTTCAGCCTCATGAGCCTCTGTGGTAGCAGGCTCATGGACAACCATTCTTCGTTCTTGATGTACTGACACAGGGCGGACCACGGAAATGGGTTCAACGACTAAGGGCTCTGTGGAAGCAGCCCTAGTCTTCTTGGTCTTGCGCTTCTTCTTGGAGGGAGCGGCATCAGAAGCTTCAGTATTCTTTCTCTTTCTCGCTTCAGCCTCGGCAGCCCTCGTCTTCTTCTGTTCTGAAGCGGTTGTGGTGACCTTTGGTTTCGAGCCAGTCATGCTGCTTGGGAAGATAATGCGAGGGGCTTCTTGGCTTGAAGGTTCGGGCTGATCAGCAGGGCGCTGGTTCTTCTTCTTTGCAGCCATCCTGGGGTCAATGCCAGGACGGCCAAGTGATTTGCGCTTCTCAGCCTCATTGTAGGCAAGCACACACTTATCAGCCAAAATCTTCATGCGCTCTCGAGAGCCCTGAGCTTCTTGGCGTTTCTTCAGAAAAGCTTCTTTAAGCTCATTCAGCATGACCTTGAAGTTGCGGACGTCTTGAATACTTAGCTTGGCCACATGCTTCTTGAATTGAGCCTTCTCAAAGTCAATCTTGTTCTTGAGCTCAACGATGCGTTGAGCGAGAGCTAGCTCAGAAGCAATGGCGCCATTGAAGGCGACACTGAGGCCAATTGGAAGCTGTAAGTCTTCAAAGCTGACGTTGGGGGTGTCGAACCACTCATCAATGAAATTATGGATGATGGCCACATCAAAGAGAGGCAAGTTGCTAAAGATTTCAGCTTCTTCCTTGCTCTTGATCAGCTACTCAAGGGCATCATCAGCAAGATCTTCATCACTTGATAGATCAATGGGTTCTTCACGCAGAATTGCGGCAGGAGTCAAGGCTCTTTGATCGGATGGTCTAACAAGCTGCTTTTTCTTATCCGTTCTCTTGGAGACACGGGACAGATCTTCAGATTGCACACTGGCTTCAGGAGGTGCAGTGGCCAGTGGCTTCGCATGTGAAGTCTTTGGAGGTGCAGCTGAGGTTGAAGCTTTTGACTTCTTTTGCTTCTGCGGCTTTGGAGGAGGAGCAGGTGCTTCATCAGAGTCAGCACCATTATCAGAATGATCTACTCTGCCTCCTTGGACCATGATGTAGGTGATGAGGCCGTCAAGGTTGGCGTAGGGGCCGATGACATTGGGATTAGCTTCACGGGAGCCATCAGCACGGGGAGCAGAGGGACCTGGGTTGAAGTTCAAACCCAAGGACTTCTTGTTCTTCTTGGCCGAAGAAGCCACAGCAAACTGGTAGTTGCGCTTGAAGAGAGAATCGTCACGACACCAGAGTAGTGAAGTGGGATCTGCGTTCGCAGGCTGTAGCCCACGGACCATGCATGGATAGAAGCCTTGTTCAATGGCTTCAGCTCGGCTCTTGGGTTGAAGGCCTCGATAGAGGATATCACCCCAAGGTCTCTTGATGGCATGCTTCTCTGCATATTCCTTCGTTACAAACTTGTACTTGAACCACTCCTCAGCCCAATAGCGTTGAATCCATTGGATTCGAATCTTTCTCTGATGATAGTTCTCTTCAAGATCTGTCTTGTACATTTCTGCTAAGTCATCAGGCAGATCTTTAGATGTTCCTTCTCTGCGCTGTCTGCCACCCTTCCTTGCTGATTTCTCTGTAGCCATGAACTTCAAGCTGAATGGCTTCAATACGTTCAAAGGCTTCAAAGATTTACGCTTGCTGGTCAAGCAGGAACTGGCTTCAGTAGAATTTATATGATGCTGTAAGTATTCTGCAAACGAATGCAGACTATGAGAACCAACGGATTCTCCCACGGACATGTACCTGTGACAGCATTAGAGGTGCAAGGGAAGGGGAAAAGGTCACATGCATTCTCAGAAGATTTTGAAGATAAATTAGTTTGAAGACATTGACCTCATGATGCGAAGACATTCACTTATATAGGTGAGTTGGTTCCAGATTTGTACCAATCCGTGAATAAGTACAAGTGAGGAATCAAACTAGACAAGAAATCTAAGTGAATCGACTAAGCAGTATGAGATGCACACGGAATAGATCTAGCTTTGAACAGACAGAAACTACTTTCGATAAACAGGATGAATCTTGAAGATCAAAAAGGTGGTAAAAATAGAGTTATAATTACCGCACGAAGAACTGCTAGATGGAAGAATAGGAGACCGAGCAATTCAGCCCACCGTGCCCTAACTTGGCGACGGAGGACACCTACGGCGACGGCGGAGAGAACGATGTCCGCGGCCGGCGTGAGGATGGCGTCGGAGAAGTCGCGGCAGCTAAGCGCTTTGTTGCCGGCATCGTCGCGAGCTAGCGATGGCGCTAGGGTTTTGACGGAGGTGGAGAAGTGGGAGAAAGATTTCTTTACCGCAGGGGACAAGTATTTATAAGTAGGTGAGAGACACAGCGCAATTACGTTGGTGCCCCTGGCGGTTCACATCTGAGGGGCACGTGGCAAGCATGCAACATACTCAGAGCTGTCCCACGTTCCCACGCCCGCCAGGCATGTCGGAGAGTTGTTCCGGCTTCTCCGGATTTCAACAGTAAAGATAAGCCATTTAAAACAGATTTAATGTTTGCCTCTTTGCCTTCTGCTGACTAGGACGCAGAGAAGACATTCGACAATTTCAATAGAATGCATATGATTTGGACAGATAGATTTGAGATAGGAAGCATAGAGAGGTTAGGGTCCGATCACGTTCACTTAGTTCAAAAGATCCAATCTTGAAGACATAGCTATAAGTGAATGTTGTAGAAGACATAGCTATATATCAGAAAGCAATCAAATCATCATAGTGCAGAAAGTCATGAAGACAAATTGAAACTGAAGACAACCAAATGTGAAGTCATTGCAATATAACGCCTTGTGTGAAACACTTCAAACAAGAAAAGTTGGTGGTGGCGTTACCCACCGTATAGGAAGTATTAGACCCAGACACGATGCACAATTATCGTGGCGCTCCGAAGTCAAATTCCATGTTAATGTATTCACACTTAGAGTGTAAATCTTCATTGATTGAAGATATACATTAATTTGTGTGTTGCACATCGAAGTCATCAACATGCATAAGTGTTAGGATGTGTTCCTGATCACGGGACATTAGAGGATTCCAAGATATTTAGCTCACACCGTAACTTGCAAAACCTTTTCTCATCCAATGGCTTTGTGAAGATATCTGCCAGTTGCTCTTCAGTGTTGACGTGAATGATATCGATATCTTTCTTCATAACATGATCTCTGAGAAAGTGATGACGAATTTCAATGTGCTTTGTCTTCGAGTGTTGGACTGGATTGTTGGCAATTTTGATGGCACTTTCATTGTCGCAGAAGAGAGGTACTAGCTTCAGATGATGCCATAATCCTTGAGAGTTTGCTTCATCCATAGAAGATGAGCACAACAGGATCCAGCAGCAATGTATTCAGCTTCAGCAGTTGAGAGTGATACACAGTTCTGCTTCTTCGAAGACCAACAGACAAGTGATCGACCAAGAAAATGACATGTGACTGATGTAGACTTGCGATCCACCTTGTCACCAGCATAATCAGCATCCGAGAATCCAACCAAATCGAATCTTGAGCCCTTGGGATACCATAATCCGAGTGTTGGGGTGTAAGCCAAATATCGAAGAATTCGCTTCATGGCTAAGTGATGCGATTCCTTTGGTGCCGCTTGGAATCGAGCACACATGCAAACACTAAGCATAATATCTGGCCTAGATGCACATAAATAAAGCAAAGAACCAATCATGGAGCGGTATACCTTTTGATCGAACTCTTTACCATTGTCGTCGGGACCAAGATGGTGTTTGGCTGGCATTGGCGTCGTGTAGCCTTTGCAGTCTTCCATTCCAAACTTCTTAAGACAGTCTTTGAGGTATTTCTCTTGAGATATAAAGATGCCATTCCTTCGCTGACGAATTTGAAGACCAAGGAAGAACTTCAGCTCACCCATCATGGACATTTGATATTGCTCTTGCATCATGTACCCAAACTCATCACTGTACTTCTGGTTGGTGCAGCCGAAGATTATGTCATCCACATATATTTGGCACACAAATAGTTCACCATCATATGTCTTCGTGAAGAGAGTGGGATCGAGGGATCCAAGTTTGAAGCCTTTGCTCTTCAGGAAGTCTTTGATTGTATCATACCAGGCACGAGGGGCTTGTTTGAGGCCATACAGTGCCTTGTTTAGCTTGTACACCATATCAGGATGTTTTGGATCTTCAAAGCCAGGTGGTTGTGCGACATATACTTCTTCTTCAATCTTGAGCCACAAGACGAGCTTTGTTTCTGACGACTTGACCATGCTCATCTTGCTTGTTTTGATATATCCATTTTGTTCCAATAATGTTATGCTTGCGAGGATCGGGTCGCTTGACAAGTTCCCGGACATTATTCAGTTTGAACTGTTGAAGTTCTTCTTGCATGGCTTGAATCCATTCAGGTTCCATAAAAGCTTCAGCAACTTTCTTGCGTTCTGATATTGACACAAATGAAAAGTGCCCACAGAAGTTTGCTAGCTGTGTTGCTCTTGATCGAGTGAGCGGACCAGGTGCATTGATGCGTTCAATTATCTTCTCTATTTGAACTTCATTTGCAACACGAGGATGAACAGGACGAAGGTTTTGCTCTGGCTCATCATTGTCATCATTGGGAGGATTGTCTTCGGTCTGAGCATTGTCTTCAGGTTGATTTGGTGCAGAGATGATAAGTTCCTCTTCAGGTTGCGCTTCAGAGGGCATGATTTCACTAGTTCCCATCAGCTTGATTGCCTCGTTTGAAGGAGCTTCATCCAGTGTACTTGGCAGAATCTCTCTCTGTGAACCATTGGTTTCATCAAATTTCACATCCACAGTTTCTACGATCTTGTAGAGATAAAGGTTGAAGACTCTGTAGGAGTGTGAATCCTTTCCATAGCCAAGCATGAAGCCTTCGTGAGCCTTAGGTGCAAATTTTGACTTGTGATGGGGATCCTTTATCCAGCATCTTGCTCCAAATACTCTGAAGTAACTTACGTTTGGCTTCTTGCCAGTAAGTAGCTCATATGATGTTTTGTTCAGAAGCTTATGAATGTATACACGGTTGATGATGTGACATGCTGTATCAATAGCTTCAGGCCAGAACTTTCTTGGTGTCTTGTACTCATCTAGCATTGTTCGAGCCATCTCAATGAGGGTTCTGTTTTTGCGCTCAACGATGCCATTTTGCTGAGGTGTGTATGGAGCAGAGAACTCATGAGTGATTCCCATTGTATCCAGATACAGATCAAGTCCAGTGTTCTTGAATTCAGTGCCATTGTCACTTCTAATGTGCTTGATCTTCACACCATAGTTGTTCATTGCTCGATTTGCGAAGCGCCTAAAGACATCTTGCACTTCAGTCTTGTAAAGAATTATATGAACCCATGTGTATCTTGAGTAGTCATCAACAATGACGAAGCCATAGAGACAGGCAGTTGTTGTGAGGGTGGAGTAGTGCGTAGGTCCAAATAAGTCCATGTGTAACAGCTCGAAGGGTTGAGATGTTGTCATGATTGTCTTCGAGGGGTGCTTTGCCCTTGTCATCTTTCCAGCTTCACAGGCACCACACAGATGATCCTTCTTGAACTTGACATCTTCGATGCCAATGACATGCTTCTTCTTGACGAGTGAGTGTAAGTTCCTCATGCCAGCATGTCCCAGCCTTCGATGCCAGAGCCAGCATTCTGAAGCTTTTGTGAGAAGACATACGGCAAGCTGTGGACCTGCTGAGAAATCTACCATGTATAGATCATCTTTTCGATACCCTTCAAAGACTAGAGATTTGTCAGATTCCATTAGTACAAGGCAACGATATTTGCCAAATATCACAATCATGTTCAAGTCACAAAGCATTGAGACAGACATTAAGTTGAAACCAAGGGATTCAACAAGCATCACTTTATCCATGTGTTGATCCTTTGAGATTGCAACTCTACCTAGACCCAATACTTTGCTTTTACCAGTGTCAGCAAATGTGATGTGACTCTTGTCGGATGGACGTAAGGTTGAGTCCATGAGAAGACTTCGATCACCAGTCATATGATTTGTGCATCCACTGTCCATAATCCATTCTGAAGCTTTTGGTGATGTGCCCTACAGTGCAGTTAGGAGGATAGGCTTCACAAGAGTGTTGTGAAGCATATGCATTTGATACATATAGGGATAGTCACAGCTTAACAAAATTAGGACATAGTATGACTGATAAGAAACTCAGACGGGAAGCATATAGAATGACATTTCATCGTGCGTCCTTAATGAGTTTTAGGTCCCCAGCAATAGTATTGGACACCATTGATTGCTGGCTGGAGACCGTTTTCTGCAAAAGAGAGTTAGTTCTTCTTTTCCACCCACATCTTCAGTGGGGGCTTAGAAGCAATGAGTCTAAGTGCAGCATCTGAGAATTTTGGCTTTGAAGCCCTAGCAAATAGCCTTGCAGGAGATGAATGATACTCATATGAATAAGCAGAAAAGTTCTTAGTCCTATGAACATAGCGGTTCGAAGATATACGCTCATATTCATAAGTCTGAGCATGATTTCCCTGCAAAACATTGGCGTTAGGGTGACTCATGTGAGTCCTATATCTGTATGAAGCCTTTGGGCCACATGAAGCTATGGGTCTGGGGTTTGTCTTCTTCCTTGGTGGTGTCATGACGACATTCACAGGAAGATTCTCAATGTACCACTTTGGTACCCAGATCTTCTTCATAGGTGGTCCATTCCTGCAGTTAGTACCAATGTACCTGGCAAACACTTCACCATTCTGATTTTTGAACAGTTTATAGTTTGCATCAAAGGATTCATCAATGATAATAGGATTAGCACAGGCAAAGCCAGATAAGGTAGATGGATCTACTAAAGGTTCCTTTGCAGCAACCCATGTGGTTTTGGGGTACTGCTCAGGCTTCCAGTACGAGCCATCAACATTCATTTTCCTCTCGAACCCAACACCCTCTTTCCTAGGGTTTCGGTTCAGAATCTGCTTTTTGCGGACATCGCAGAGAGTCTAATGTCCCTTCAAACTTTTGTACATCCTTGTTTCAAGCAATGTCTTCAACATAGCATTTTCATCAGCAACAGCAGTGGTCTCCTCCGCAGAGGGGTTAGTGACCACATCAGTAGGTGAAGACAATGAAACAGTAGCAGCAGTGGAACATTCAGCAACAGATGTAGCGTTATCACGCTCAATGCATTTTAGACATGGTGGTTCAAATCCTTCCTGAGCGGAACTGATCTGTTGAGCGCGAAGTGACTCATTCACCTTTTGAAGATCTTCATGAGCCGCTCTCAATTTCTCAAGCTCTTGTTTCCTTTGAAGATAATCATAGGAGAGCCTTTCATAAGTAGTTGAGGGCGATTCATGACGACCTTCAAGTTCTTGGTACTTAGCATGAAGATTTTTTATGTCATCCACTAAGGACTGTGAGCGGGTCATTTCAGCGTCCAACAGGTCATCGCTTTTGTCTAACAGTTTTTGAGTATGTTCCATAGCCTTTTGTTGTTCAGTTGCAATTTTAGCAAGTGTTTTATAGCTGGGTTTGGATTCACAGTCAGAGTCATCTTCACTTGAAGTTTGAAAGTAAGCATCACGTGATTTTACCTTGGCACCACGTGCCATGAAGCAGTAGGTGGGAGTAGGATCGTCTTCGTCATTAGCTTCAGCGTTGGTGTGGAAGTCATTGTCTTCAGTGTTGAAGATAGACTTGGCAACATAGGCAGTGGCTAGAGCCAGACTTGCAACGCCAGGGTCAGACTCCTCTCCAGACTCCACCTCTGCCTCCTCCGAAGCAGACTCCTCCTCTGAATCCATTTCCTTGCCAACAAAAGCACGAGCCTTGCTAGATGAGCTCTTCTTGTATGATGAAGACTTGGAAGAAGACTTAGAAGACTTTGAGGATTTCTTCTTCTTCTTGTCATCAGAATCATATTCCTTGCTTTTCTTCTTCTTCTTCTCATTGTCCCACTGTGGACACTCAGATATGTAGTGACCAGGTTTCTTGCACTTGTGGCAGGTTTTCTTCTTGTGATCATGTGTGGAAGCTTCATCATTCCTTGAGCTAGATCGTGAAGACTTTCTGAAGCCTTTCTTCTTTGTGAATTTCTGGAACTTCTTCACAAGCATAGCAAGTTCCCTTCCAATGTCTTCAGGATCTTCAGAACTGTAGTCAGATTCTTCTTCAGATGAGGAAACAACCTTTGCCTTCAAAGCACGAGTTCGGCCATAGCTTGGACCATAGATATCTCTTTTCTCAGATAGCTGGAACTCATGTGTGTTGAGCCTCTCAAGTATATCAGACGGATCGAGTGTCTTGAAGTCAGGACGTTCTTGTATCATGAGGGCAAGGGTGTCAAAGGAGCTGTCAAGTGATCTCAGCAGTGTCTTGATGATTTCATGCTTGGTAATCTCAGTTGCGCCAAGAGCTTGAAGTTCATTTGTGATATCAGTGAGGCGATCAAACGTGAGATGGACATTTTCGTTGTCGTTTCTCTTGAAGCGGTTGAAGAGGTTGCGAAGAACACTGATTCTTTGATCTCTCTGGGTTGAAACGCCTTCATTGACCTTAGATAGCCAGTCCCAGACTAGCTTCGACGTTTCCAGAGCACTCACACGGCCATACTGTCCTTTGGTCAGATGACCACAGATGATGTTCTTTGCAGTAGAGTCCAGTTGAATGAACTTCTTGATATCAGTGGGGGTGACACATTCACCAGTTTTGGGAACGCCATTCTTGACGACATACCAGAGGTCGACATCAATGGCTTCAAGATGCATGCGCATCTTATTCTTCCAGTAGGGATATTCAGTTCCATCGAACACGGGGCAAGCAGCGGAGACCTTGATTATCCCTGCAGTCGACATAGCTGAAACTCCAGGTGGTTAAACCGAATCACACAGAACAAGGGAGTACCTTGCTCTGATACCAATTGAAAGTGCTAGTATCGACTAGAGGGGGGGTGAATAGGCGATTTTTATGAAAGTCTTCTAAACTTGGAAGTTTCGAAGACAAACAATAGAAACAACCTAATTGATATGCAGCGGAAGATAAACTACCCTAAACAAGCCATAGTCAAGTATGTAATGATGTGAAAGTACAGGACTAATAGTAGTTAGGTAGTAAGGATCAAGATGGAAGATAGTGTGAAGGCAATCAACAATAGTAGTCAAGCAATGAAGTCAAACAGATATACAGATAAGCAATGACTTCATGAAGACAAACTAAAGTAAGGATGGGAAGGGATAGAACCAGTTGCTTGTTGAAGACACGGGATTTGTTGGACCAATTCCAGTTGCTGTGACAACTGTACGTCTGGTTAGGGAGGCTGAGATTTAACTCAGAAGACCGTGTCTTCACCTTATTCCCCTTGAGCTAAGGACACCCAGTCCTCGCCCAATCACTCTGGTAAGTCTTCAAGGGAGACTTCCAAACCTTAACAGACTTCGTTCACCGGCAATCCACAATGATTCTTGGATGCTCAGAACGCGACGCCTAACCGGCTGGAGGATTCACAGTCCTCAAGTGTAATAAGTCTTCAGGTCACACAGACAGAAAGACTTCAGTGATGCCTAACACTCTTTGGCTCTAGGTGTTTGGGCTTTGTCCTCGCAAGGATTTCTCTCTCTCAAATGCTTCGAGGTGGATTGCTCTCAAACGATAAAAGCCGTGCACAAACTCTGAGCAGCCACCAATTTATGGTGTAGGGGGTGGGCTATTTATAGCCACTAGGCAACCCGACCTGATTTGTCCAAAATGACCCTGTGTCACTAAGGAACTGACACGTGTTCCAATGGTCAGATTTCAAACACGCGCGGCAACTTTACTTGGGCTACAAGCAAAGCTGACTCATCCAGCTCTGGATAAGATTTGCTCTCATTGTCTTCGCTCGAAGACATAGGATTTGGGTTGAGCATCACTTCAGTCACTCTGACTTAGTTCACTTGGACCCCACTTAACAGTACGGTGGTTTCTATGACTCAACAAAGAAGAAAAGGAAACGACGAAATCACACAGTCTTCGCGCTCCAAAGTCTTCACACAATGTCTTCTCATGTCATAGTCTTCAGTATGAATATCTTCTCATACCACCATTGTCTTCAATGTCTTCATATGTTTTTAGGGGTCATCTCCGGTAGGTAAACCGAATCAATGAGGGCCACTACCTGCGTTATCCTGCAATTCTCACAAACGCATCAGTCCCTCAACCAACTTTGTCGTCAATACTCCAAAACCAACTAGGGGTGGCACTAGATGCACTTACAGGTGAAAACTAGCTAGACGATAATTCCTATGTGTCCTCGGGAGCGCTTTTCTCATTATAAGAAATTGTCCAGGCTTGTCCTTTGCTACAAAAAGGATTGGGCCACCTTATTGCACCTTATTTACTTTCATTGCTTGTTATCCGTTACAAATTATCTTATCACAAAACTATCTGTTACCTACAATTTCAGTGCTTGCAGAGAATGCCTTACTGAAAACCGCTTTGTTATTTCCTTCTGCTCCTCATTGGGTTCGACACTCTTACTTATCGAAAGGACTAGGATAGATCCCCTATACTTGTGGGTCATCAGCGCTCTTCAGCGTCAGAGCCAAGCCTGCGGAGACGCCACTCGGCCGGCGCACCCGCAGGGTCGGCATTATCATCAACGAGGGCGGGTGCGGCTCCTCCTCGGCACCTCCCCGCCTAGACAAGCCGAAGACGGAGCCAGGGCTTGACGGCGTGAAGTCGGAGCCAGGGCTCGACGGCGTGAAGACGGAGCCAGGGCTCGATGACACGGCGGCCATGAAGTGGGCGCGGGAGGGCTGGGCGCGGCTGGAGTTGGAGTGCCCCCGCCGTGCCCTAGAGAAGATCGCCGCTCGGCGCTGTGGCCGCGACGAGGGAGGCGTTGCCGTTCTTTACGATAGAGACTCCGGGCAGGGGTCCAGCAGGGGCGGCCGCGTGAAGGAGGAGAAGGACGACGACGGCAGCGATGACGGCGAGTTGGCCGCGTTCAGCGAGTTCTTCGGCCTGTAGTCGCGGCCTTTGTTTTTTTCTTAAGTAAATTTTAAGTTCACTATGTAAAAAACTGTTTAAGTGGCCGAAGTTTATGTCCCGTTTGCCGAATTATAGCCGAATTTATTTTCGAAAAAATTAAAAAAAGCCGTCTGGGAGTGACCCTGGGGCAGGCGGCTGGGAACCCGGCCCCAAGCCGATTTTAGCGTCGGTTCGACCCTAGGCGGCGTTTCTTTGAGCCCCTTGGGGGGCCAACGGCCGGAGATGCTCTTAGCTTGGTCATCCAATCGCCCTATTAGGACTCGGGGCATCCAAAGAAGTGAAGGAAAATAACAAAGAGAAAGGAAAACAAAAAATAGAGAGAATATTTAAAATGTTTCCATCAAATAATAAATGTTACAAATTTTAAAAAGCATTGCAAAAATAAAAAAATGTTCATGAATTTTAAAAATGTTTATGGATTAACAAAATATCGTGAAATTAAAAATTAAGAATTTTAAATTATTTGTGTATTTAGAAAATGTTTGTGAATTTAAAATATGTCGATAAATTTAGAAAATATTCATGAGTACAAAAAAATGTTCCTGGAAACACAAAAAATGTTCAAGAATTTTGAAAATAAATGTTCATGAATTTAGAAAATGTTCCCAGATTCCAAAAGAAGGTCCCCGATTTTCAGAAATGTTGATGAATTTTTAGAACATTCATGAATTTAACAAATGTTGACGAGTTCAAAATATTCTCGAATTTAATAAATGATTGTATGTTCAAAGAATTGTCTATCGATTAGTGTAGGAGCGCTGTATTTTCATGCGAATAGGTCCACCTGCAGCCCATAACTGGTCAACTCCCTAATGTACAGGGCCATGAATGCAAAAAATTACCTCGATGCATCTTGAGGCTCCATTTCTAGAGAGCTTATATTAACCTAAAGAGTTAATTATACTTTTAATATATAAACTTACATCTGATGTACAGATTTATACATAAACTTGAAAAATGACACAAATCGACCCTACAACTTGTGTTTCGGACAAATTTCAGTACATTTCCGTCTGTTGCCGTTTACTCTCCGTTAACTCCGCATGCAAGCTGACCCACAGTCGATACTTGTGCATGAGGCCCACCTATCAGTGACAAAGAAATAAATAGAATTATAGCAAAATATATTACACGGTAGCAGAATTCGAACACAACAGGCTACTACTACACCACTGCTACTCTTTGTTACTGTTGTAGATAGACAATCTATTTTATATGGCTAGAAAATAATTGATTTGAAGTCAAAACAGGGTCTGCACAAGAGTTTGAACAAGTTATTTTTTTCTTCTTTTCGATTTTACTCCGGGAGGGACCTCAAAACCAGTTTTAAAAAAACATATGAATTTCTGGTATTTTTTGTTCAAAATTTTCTAACGAATACCGAATTTGATTTTTTAGTGTAAACATACATTCCCTTTTTAACCCCAACTGACAAGTTGCCCCCCCCCCCCCCCCCCCCCCACCCAAAAATGCACGAATGAAAAAAGCAGTCTGCCCTTCCTCCTGACAACGAAATAACCCACACGCTCGACAGGTTCTATTTAGCGTGCAATGCGTCAAAGGACGACCAAATGTGCATGCCCTACGATGCTCGCTTTGGTTGGCAGGCCAGCCGCCCTATTGGGACTCGGGCCATCCGAAGAAGTGAAGTGAAAAACAAAGAGAAGGGAAAACAGAAAAAAAAATAGTTAAAATGTTCCCATGAAACAAAAAATATTAAAATTTTAAAAAGCATTGTAAAAATAAAAAAGTTCGTGAATTTTTAAAATGTTTATGGATTAAGAAAAGTTCATGAAATTTAAAATATGTTTAGGAATTGCTTTTAATAGTCATGAATTTAGAAAATAATTTTGAATTTTAAAAATGTTCACAAATTTAGCAAATATATATGAATATGAAAAAATGTTCGTTGAAACAAAAAAATGATCAAGGATTTTAAAAATGTTCATGAATTTAGAAAATGTTCCTAAATTCCAAAACAGGGTCCCTGATTTTCAGAAACATTGATGAATTTTAAAAACATACAGGAATGTAACAAATATTGACGAATTAAAAATATTTACGAATGTAACAAATGATCACGAGTTTAAAGATTTGTTATTGATTAGCATAGGAGTGCCACATGCTCGTGCTACCCACAGGCCAGAACCGATCAACCCCCTAAGAGCATCTATAGCAGACCCGGTACAATGCCCCGACCCATAAAATAAGCACCAAAATACGGGTCTGCGAGGAAAATTGTGCCCGATCAAACCCCGCGAACGCGTCCGACCCGTAATTTTTTTTGCAGGGCACAGCATAATTCCCATCCCAACCCGCGAAAACGTGCCCCCCCCCCTCGCCCCGTCGGCGCCCTGTATATAGTGGTAGCGGTTGGCGGGCGGAGGGCATTTCAGCCCGCGCTTTCCCCACCCACCGCCATCCCTCTCCCCCTCACCCCGCGCTTTTCCCTAACCCCCGCCGTCAGGCCGCCGCCTACAATTCCGGCCAAACTAGCTGGTGGGATCACGCCGGAGGGCCGCCACATGCCTGAGCTTGCCCTCAGCCACTTCATCTTGCGTGGGCGGGCCGGAAAGTTGCAGATCGGCGGATGTTCCTCGCAGCGGCCGGATTTGGCGTTTTCGGCCATCGGTGGCTGCGCCAAGCCATGGATTGGTCGGGGAGCACCCCGCGCACCCGCGCCAAAGCCCCAGCGCCGCATGTAGGTACTGGTTCGTCCTGTAGCGGCCGTCGTCGATTTGCCGGCAAGGATTCGCCGATGCCGCTCATACAGTGCGACGACTGCATGCGGACAATGCGGCGACTAACTTCTAGCACGCCGAACCACCCCGGATGGGTATTCTTGAAATGCGAAAACGACGGGGTATGTTGTTGTTTCGATTCGGCTTTTATCAACCTATTCGGTTCAATTTTGATAGCTTATGGAGATCGTCATGTGTGTAGGAAGATGGATGATCATTTTGGTTTTGGGAAGGAGAATACATTGATTTATTGATAGAAAGAAACTTAATAGATGTTCGTGCACTCCTTAGTAGAATTGAGGCTAATGATGTGGCTGCATGTCAATCAGAGAAGAAACTAGACGGGAAGCAACATCTACTTCTTTAGAACCAAAGAAAAAGAGTGAAGAATGCAAGATCAAGAACCAAGGAGCAGTTATGGAAGTTGGATATCATCTAAAATGCCTAATTGTGGTGCTTGTTTCTTTGGTCTTGATGTTCTAGCAAAATTTGGTGAATTATTATGTATCCAATGCCCTTGAAGAAAATAAAAAAACAAAGAAGTGTGTTTTCATGCCGGAAATTTAAATGCAAATTATTGATTTGCGGGCCGGCGTGGGTGGCGGCAGGGTCTGTTTTGTCCTTTTTACGGGTCCGTTTTGCGGGGTCTAACTCTGCCGCCGCGCCCGCCGGCCTCCAAAGCCGTTTTTTCTTTTCGCGAACTGTATACGTATTTTACAGATCGGGATTATGTGGAGTCTGCTAGAGATGGTCTAACGTACGAGGCGTGAATGCAAAAAATATTATTTACCGAAAAAGCCCAATCGTTTTCCTTGACCTAGCCGCCAGGAGCGGCGACCAGGCAGGCGACCAGCCTACCACCGATCTTCACCGGCGAGATCGTTGGTCCCCTCTCCCTCCGTCTGCTGCTCTGGCGGCGGGAGGGAGGGGGGCCCCATTCCTCCGCTCTGTAGTTAGGTTTTGGTTTTGTATGTCGTGGTCCGTCATTGGGGTGGTGGGTGCAGCGTCCGGACGAATAAATCTGCCTTAGCTCCACTCCCACACCGGCGGTGTCCTTCATGGCGGCGTCTCAGAGTTGATGGCATCGTGTGTTTGCCGATCCTTCAGATCGGCGAAGTTAGGGTTCATGGATGGTGTCGACGAGGCGGTGGTGGTGACTCCATCAGGTGTGTCTCTCCTTCTGCTATGTCCCCGTTGCTGTGGCGTTGTCTCCGACGTCATGGTGGAGCAGGGAGGTTTTGTCGTCCGGGAGTACGCGCAGACGGCGGCCTGCGCAGTTGACAGCTGAAAGATGGTGCATCCTGTGTTGGGTGTGTGGTTGGAGGCTGACAGCTCTGTTTTTCTCCTCCGACGTTGTAGTCGTGCGGGGATGTCAGGTCTGGAGTTCGATGGCGTATCCGGGGACACATTGCCCCGGTGTGATTCTTTCAACGGCAATGGTTTTTCTTTTGGCAAACCACTTTGGAGGTCCGTAAAGCTGCAGATCAGTGGAGCCGCGTCGAGCTCGAGTGAAGAGGTGATTTGTCTTCTCTCTCTTGGTGGTCGCTTCGGTGATGCCGAAGGAGAGGAACATGCGCTGGTTTTTTGTGTAGGATTATCCTATCCTTTCAGTACTGTAATGTCGGTGATTACGTGTCTTGTAACCGGATCTTTATTTTATGAATGAGAAACGTATTACCTCGCAAAAAACAAAAAAAAATGCAAAAATTACCTCAGTGCATCAGGTGGCTCCATTTCTAGAATGAGAAACGTATTACCTCGCAAAAAAAAAGAATGCAAAAATTACCTCGGTGCATCGGCTGCAAAACTCCTCCCCTGCATACCCGATCCGATCTGCTGCCACCTGTCCTACCAATGCATCCCACGGCATCCGCTCGCGCCCGTGTAGCGCTCCTTTCTTCGGCTCGTTCCGTCGCTCCCGGCGCTTCCGCTCGGCTCGATCAGTAAGCTGCTATATCGGCTCAAGAAACCGAACACCATCCCCATCTTGTTCCACGTCCAGCGGACAGCCAAGGCCGAGCAATGCCGGCGGAGCGAGATGGCGGCGCCAGCGGAGCGGAGTGGCGGCGACGGCGGACCAGGAGGCACCATGGACACCTATGCCCAGGGCTCCACGAGTGGTGCGCGTCCGTGGCAGAGCTACTCAAACTGCCGGCGTCAGAAGACCCAAATCAGATGTCAGCCGCCGTGGACGACCGAAGTTGGGCATGGAGGCGCCCTTGCTGGCTCACGGCGTGCAGCACCCGCTCGGCGAGTATGTGCGTGTATGGCGCCGGCGTGCTCTCGTGGCCATGAGCTCGCCGGATATGATGTCCGTGTTCACCAAGAACTGAACGAATTCGTTTTCCCGATTCAAAAGAAGAGTAGCTTTTCAGTGATGAACCAGCGCCTTCCATTATAGTTTGATTTTCTAGCTTTGTGGTCGTTGCAATTTTCTTGTCCATGGGCATCACAATTGTAATATCCTCTCTCCATAGAGCATGACTGTATAATAGTTGAACTAGTATAATTTTCAGATTTCAACTCTGTTTGATATCACACTGTATTTCTATTATCAATGAGCATGAATATGTTCCCTTTTTTTGCAGCAGCTGTTCATGTCCGTTCTTGGATTTCATTGTTATGTGCTCTATGTTGCCGGCACCATCACATGCAACTTGTTTGTGTTCCACAAAGCCTCCTACAGTTTAGATGCCAGAGTTTTCTGAACTTCTCTGAATTATAATTGATGCACTGTCATTCTCGAATAATAATAATAATTGGTGCACTGATAGTTAAGGTTTGCAAATAGGTTTATAGTGGCCTAACGGTGATGTTGGATTGATAGATATCTGGGTAGGAAGAGAGAACAAGTAAAGGTTAAACGGATAATCCGATGACACCGAGAACATGAAGTAGATCGTGTTAAGTAGACTGTATTATTTCTGCATTTTCATGGCCTGCTACGAGGTCAGAAAAGATGTCAAAATGCTCACTGATGTTCTGCTCAATGGATTGCAAGGAAGCATGTTTTTTTGGTTACAACGTACTTTCCTCAGTTAATTTCAAGATTCAGAAGCTTATGATGAAAATAATGCTGATACTCTATTGTAAATTGTTCACAATTATTGACTGTAAAATTTCTGATCTGTAAAATGATAGATTCTTGTGATCATCTATAAATTGAAAAAAATGATGTTTTATATCATCTTTTACTTGCTCATATCTTGATTATGTTGCAAACAGGAAAGCACAACTAGGTCCTGCTAGCTTTTACAAGAGAGAACCTCAATTCCTTTTTGTATCAAAACTGAAAGCATGCAGATTTCACATTTTACATTTGAACATTTCATTGTACTCAGACAACCCTGATTGGAAAGTGATTGCAAATGGATTCAAATTGGACTGATATTTAAACACCAAGGAGTAGCATTCCAGTAAAGCAACCCTATGAGAATAAATACATAATCCTGTAGATATTACAAAGCAAGGTTCCTTATTGTCATGATTTGGCACTCCATCAGAATGATAGAGCAAATTGTTCTCGAAAGCATATGAAAGCAAGGTTCCTTATTTATCGAAATGTAACTTTCTAACGGATGAGGACAATGTGGCTTCTTGTTGAACTCCATGTAGAAGACTTGTAAATCCGCCTTGGACGAAAGGAGAAGGCATGGCCGAAGGCTGCCCGTACACATCTGTTGAGAATGTTAGCATGGATGCATTAACATATCCGCCTTCAATCAACGGAGAATCCATGGTCGAAGGCTGGCCATAGACATCACTTGATAATGTTGGCATTGAGACAGTAGCATATCCGCCTTGGATCAAGGAAGAACCTATGGTCGAAGGTTGCCAATGAACATCATTTGCAAAGTTTGGCATAGTGTCGATACTACTAGCATTAAGGTCCTACATCATGGAAGATGAAATAGTTTAAAACAACAGATCAAGTACAATATGAAAGGAAAATAATGAGTACAAGCCATGTCTTACGATCAATTCATTTGGATCATTGTGTTCCTCTCTATTTTCTGTTGCATTCTTTGGATCTTCTCCTATAGTCAGACGTAAAAACCAAAATAAAATAAAAATGACTATTCAAACATATACTGGATAAGAGCTTTGCTAGATTGGGTACAATCGATCAATACCTTTCTTGTTAGAATTTTTCTTTTTCTTTCCTTTCTTCCTTTCAAGAGAGATTTTTGATTGTTTACTCTTTGCGCCTTTTACCACAGGAGGAACTCTAAACGATACAATACCTTTTAATGTCTCTGCAACACACTCAGTCGAAACTAGCGGAACCTCGTTGGATTTTTCTTTCATCTTGCTAAGAGAATTATCTGCTTCCAAGTCCAACTTATCTATGGCTTTCTCCAAATCATCAAGAAGCTCTTTCACTGTCGAACATTTCAATGCAACAGATGTTGCCTTCCGTGAGATACGAGCCGCTTATAGTTCGATCTTGGCGGCGCTTTGTCTGGCTCTTTCTGATACTAAACCCAATCTTGCCAGCATACATGTTGTACATGTCGTATGCTTGCTGCTCTGAATCGAATGACTTTCCCACTTCGGGAACGATCAAAGCTTGCCCGACTTTATGTTCTTCACAACATTATGTTCTGAACCTACAGTAAAAAAGTGTTGAGAATTAACGTTACATTACCACAATGTAAAATATATTTATGTTCTTCACAACACATTAATTTTACACTAGGTGTGTCATGGACGGAATACTTTGTTTTGAATAAGCTATTGTACTATCAAGCGAAATATTAGCAAATCATTGTTTACAAAATTAATAATATGTCATCCTCAAATTGTTCATTACAGAGAAACATCTTATCTTGACTTCCTAATCTAGCTTTTGGCATGGCAATGTACTATACACATGCAAACTGAGATTGTTGTTAGGGACAATCTCGAAGAACCAGGCAACGACCATACCTTTTGTATCTCCTCTCCGTCAGCTCCATGAGCACTGTCGATCACATCGTCCTCCTGGCCTCTTTCTCTAGTCATGTTGGTTGTGTCATACTCCTAGTGTGGCGGTAAGTCTATGTCGCATGTTGCTTCCTCCGGTGCCACTGTCGACAACGGGCTGTACGAGGTGGAGCGGCGGCCGTCCTCATCCGCATGGTTTACATCATCCAAGGCGGCGACAGGGCCGAACTCTGGTGTGGCGACTCCCGTCCTTCTCGATGGAGGCAACACTTCAGGCAGCGGGAGCACGACCCGCGGCGGCCATGGCTCCCGTTCCGGGCCGATGCAGCCATGGGACAGAGAGGGCGGCGAGGCGTTCTGGCGCGGTGCGGCCATCGCTGACCCAGGGATCCCACGCCCACCAGTCTGATCGCGTGGAGAAGAAGGCTCCGATCCCTCGGCCATGGAAAGTCCGATTACCGCGGAAGTGATTGATACGGAGCCGCGTAGTTTGTTTCCTGGAGCCGATGCAAGGTACTGAGCCGAGAAGCGTACGTGCGGGTGGGGATGAGAGGATGCCGTGGGATGCATTGGTAGGACAGGTGGCGGCAGATCGGATCGGGTATGCAGGGGTGGAGTTTTGCAGCCGGTCTCCACCCAACTTTTTTCCCGGTGCAACAGGTGGCTCCATTTCTAGGGAGAATATTAATTTAAGGGATTAGCCAATCTATCTTTTTTTTTACGGGGAGAAAGCATTTCATTACTTAAGCAATAACAGTTTTACAATCATCGGTAATGATAATACTAATCTCCTGGGGAGCATTTGCAAGCCAACAAGCTGTGCGCTGCTGTCCACGACCAATTGCCGCCATTGCATGCCCAGCTTTATTTTGCCCACGACTAATCTTATGGATTTCAGTGTGGCGTTCATTGAGCAGATGCACTATCTCAGTAACTTGGTGCATATTTCTGGATCGATCACCTTGCCCAGCTTTTACAAGGGTGATGATCTCGGCACAGTCTGTCTCAACCTGAAGCGGGGCTTGAGACCAATGCAGAGCTAGACGGAGACCTTCCTCACAAGCTGCTAGTTCTGCTGCTGCAATCTATCTAATACTACTACTCCTACGCGGTGATGGTCTCCTAGTCGGAGCCGGCTAGAACATCACGTATCGTGATTATCTCCAACGGTGGCACGAAGAGCTCATGGCGTTCATGAATCCAATCAGGCCGAGACGTGTATGTTTTTTTTCGAATAGGCCGAGACGTGTACGTTCATGGCATTATGGTACGCGGTTTCAGAGACCGACACGTATAGTACAACAGTAGAAAAAAAAGGGGTCGAGTTGCCAACATTATATACTCGTCATCAATCATCAATCAATGTAATAATTAGATTAGAGACAACAAAACCACAGATCGATCGATCGATGACGGCTCACGATATCGAGAAGGGATCGGAGGACGCCGCCGCCGGCAACGACGTCAGGAGCGCGTACGCCGAGCTGCTGCGCAGGCGCAGGTTCCTGTGGTGGCTGACACTGCTCGAAGTCGTCCTCATCTTTGGCATCGGAGCGCTCATGGCGTGCATCGAGCCGTCCACCGCCGGGCCCAAGGTGTACCTCGCCTCCCGCGTCGTCGGGTATGCCGGCCATGTCGTCGCCGTGTGCTGGGGACTCTTCATCGTTTACCAATGGACCCTGTCTGCTAAAGAGCACCAGAGGATCCTAGACTCCATCAAGTAAATGTGTATTCTAGTTCTAGTACGTAGTACTTTCATGTCGATCATGCATGTACGTGTGGTGTGGTGTTGATCGTTTTGATCATGCATGCCCTATTCTGTCGTCTGTTGACCTACTTCCTCTGGATGGGTTTATAATCAAGCATGGGTTTTTAGGTCTTTGATTTTGACAAATAAAACACGTACAATATGTCACAAAAATTATATGGTTAGAAACTACATTTATAACATACTAAATAAAACTACATTGAACAACGAATCTAATGTATATTTTTTATACAATATAATCAATATTTTCCTATTCCAAATGAAGACTTGAAAACCCGTGCCCGACTTATAAACCCATCCGGAAGGAGTAGCTTGGAGTAGTGATTGTTTTACTACGCCTCGCCCCGAAAGAAATAAAGTAGTGTACACTCGACCAAGTAGGCCGGAGATTTGATTATCTTCTCATGTGTTGGCCAAATGATACAGCATAGGATGGGTTGCGAGATGCACTATAAACTTGGAGAAACACCTTTGGGATGATCGGCGTTTTGCCGTTCTTCTTCCTCTAAGCCTCCCATTGCTCTTTTCCCTTACAACATCTCTCCGCATCCTTCTTTGATAGTTTTGGCCTCTGACGTACACCAGCTATATTCTCTAGTCGAATGGAGACCTTGTGAAATTGTCAACTTTGGTTATTCCTCCCGGCGAACAAGATAGTTGGAAGGCAGTTCGACCCCAACCAGGTGTCCACATCTCCATCTTTCAGCTACTCGCGGGTATGGCATTGTGGCGATTCTTTTGCCGCAAATGGTTTCGTCCTAAGCGGCATCTGGATCGGTTTTGTGCTAGTGTCTTTGAATATGATCGAATTGCGATTCAGGTTTGTGATCTAGGGTGCTATTTGTAATGTGTATGGGCTAGTTTGTAGTTTTTAGTTTTCGTTGTGTCCTTTTGCAAAAGGGGTTATACTGTTTTTGGTATTATCTGATGCAATCTAGATCCTTTTGGACCCTTCCCTTACATTCAAAAAAGAAATTTATGGTTCACTACATGGGTGTTTGTGTAGCGGCGCACACATAACTAGATTTGCCTTAGGACTCTCTAGCAAAGGCAATATTTTCGCTGAAAATTCAAACAGTTTTGTTGGTTCATCATTCAAAATATCTTTTGTTGGTTGCGGACTTGCACTACGGTTGCTTGAACTCCCTCCGTTCATAAATATTTGTCTTTTTAGAGATTTTTAAATGGACTGCCACATACAGATGTATATAGACATATTTTAAAGTGTAGATTCACTCATTTTGCTCCGTATGTAATCACTTGGTGAAATCCCTAGAAAGACAAATATCTAGGAACGGAGGGAGTAATACATAGAGTTATGCATGCATACTCATCAATTATGTGATGGTTGTTCCATACTACTATTGGGGATTGGGAATGGACATTTTAGCGTCCTGAGTCCAGCGGAGGAGTCTACACCGCTCCTACCTTCCTTTGAACGGGGATCATCACAAGCTCAAAATCTTCCTAGTTATGCCTCTCCTCTGCCGTCAATACCCCAATCTTCCCTACCATGAAATGTCTCTAGCTCGCCTACAACATGGGTGCCCTCCTCCATTGGGACTTCTCAGTTGTGATAGCTCAGGCACGTCGTTGCTTTGGAACACATGTTCATCTCTCTCTTTCCCTCTCGTCCTTATACTTTACCTCTCTTGCTCTCTCGAGGAGGATTCAATGGGTAGTGCGATATTGCCTTGGAGGTGATCGATGTGATTTCAAACACATTTATGGCTGACGTAAGGCATTTTCGATTATCCAACACTATGGTTTAGGACCGCCGGACTATAACTTTGACGACATATATTGCTCACCTCGGGCCTCGACTCATCTTTACAATGGATATCCTTGGAACAAGAAGCACTTGAGTAACGGCATGACGCTAAACTAGGACACACACGCATCCACGGCCAGCCGATCGACTGAGGTAGTACACGGGTTGTGATCCATCCTAGTAGAAAAACCGTTGGTGCCGATGCCTCAAATTTGGACAGACATGCCACCATCTTAATTTCTTGATTTTTGAGTTCGGAGTTCTAAAGGACTATCCATGTAAAATACAAAAAATGGACGAAAAACATTGTAAATAGAGTAAAACAGCCCACCAACACATACGACACTCTCTCTCTCTCTCTCACACACACACACACACACACACACACACACACACACATGCACACCGCCGAAAAGAAGCCATAGTCAGAGCTTCCCGCAGCATTATTGTCATCACCCATCCTTAGTTAGAGGCTCCCACTAAGCCACATAAGGGCATGTACAATGGTTTTATCTTAAGAATGCCACGTACGATAAATGATGAGATGGAGGAGAGAGTAATCATAAGGAATAACTAGTTTTTGAAGATAAGGCTAAGAGATGACCCATTTTAGACATGTTTTTCTGTCATATCTAAATTACATGCAAAACTTAAGATAAGACTATTTTATCAACCATTGTACAGGCCCTAATGGACTACCTCAGAACCCTCATTGCAACAACCTAGCGAAGGACGCGTTAGCCCATGCTTTGATGGCAAACCAAATTTGAATCCTTTGTGTGTTCACCTGAATACATCATACTTAGTTGTTAGGCTGGTCATAGTGGGGAGTATCATATACTACATCTATAGTGCATAGTATCATAGATTAGTATCATATTTGGTCTCATTTATTGCCATGCAAGACATAGCATAACATTAATTATGATACAGTATCTACCTATGTTACTATAACACACACTCTCTCTCTTCTTTAATTGTTTGCCACATAAGCGTGTTTGCGAGTCCCAGTTGCATGATACCACTTATGTTACCCCCACTATGGCCAGCCTTAAGAACCACAAGAGATTGAGGGGTGTGGGTTAGCAGAGCAAAACTCCCTATTTGGTTAAAAAAACGAGGAGGTGGTTGCCGGCGATGTGGCCACTAATAAAAAATAATAATTGAAAACAATGATATTTGTTTTCAATGAATTTAAATACTTAATTTTTCATGCAAAAGTAACAAAAAACTTTATATGTGAAGCGTCACAAACATTATTTGTTTTAGAGCTTTTATCATTTATGCCACTAGTTGTGTCCCACTACTCGGTTTCGCCACTAGAAATTTTAACTGCTCAAAAATGCCATCGCTTCATTAGGTGTATGCTCAAAAATGCCACCGGATACCATCACTGTCAGCTCAAATCTCGTTTACCCTGTTATAATGACATAAATACCTATGCACCAACATGTCAGCTCTCCCTCTATCTCGCTACAATAAAGTGTGGGTCCCACTTGATCCCAACAACGTTCTTATTTTCCTGTAAAATTGCTCGCTTGCTTACTCCTTACAAGTGGGGCACATACTTATGATTGTGAGATGGAAAGAACTGAAATGTAGGTCTAGGGGTATTTTTGTCAAATAACATGGTCAACGAGTTTGACCTGAAAATAACGATGTCCAATGGCATTTTTGAGCAAACATCTAACGAAATGATGGTATTTTTGAGATATCTAGAATGTGATAAAAACGTCATGAGTTGTTATATATACCAAGTGGGGGAGATAAGTTTTCCTAACAACTAAGATTGGCAAACGTGTTTGCCCTGGTTGTGGGAGGGATAAGTTGAAACCTAAAATCATATGGCTTTTGGATTGAAACAATTAAGTCACACCAACAAGTGTTAGCGATAGTGGTAGGTTCTACTCTCAAATCTTTCTTACATGTTTGAGTCTTCCATTTGTCAATACAACATTGAAAGTCATATGTTACCCTTATTCCATGAAAGAATAAAAGTAATCAAGAAGAGCCAAATCTGGTGTCACACCATTACCGTTACTTACCCAACATATAAGGTACTTTGATTCAATATGATACACAAGTTGCTTTTTACATCTTATAAGCCTCGTCCCTAGGGGCACATGCAAAAAGACTTCCCTACTGTCATCGACAAGATCATGCTGATTCCGGTATGGGAGCGTTGGCATCAACATGTTGACGGCTTGTTCTGGCGACGACAGTGGTCGTTGGGTGGTCCATGGACCTCAATGTAACCTTTATTATGCTTGAGGAGTTATGTACTTATGGTAAAACTTCATATAATATATCTGAGCCCTTGCGCAGAAGCCTTGTACTTACATAAGAAGATTCCACACATAGGGAGTATGATAAAAAAATCATGTAGTCAACTCAAAGACGACATATATTTTAACCATGTCAGTAGAATCGGTTCACTAGTGAACAAAGCAACGCCTAGAAACATGAAGTTATGACTAAATCAGGGCCTAAATTGACTCTCAACATCAATGGGTATTTTACAATGTTCTCCACAGCCACAACTTAAATGGTTAGTCTGCCAAATGATTCCAATCATCACACAACTTCCCCACCACAACATCTTTCCCATGGCAGATATCCGACGTTGTCCATCCCTTCCCCTGTACCAAATCGAAGACTCCTCCTCCAAACATCATGGTTAGCTTCCCTTTGAAGGATTTGATCGCCATGAAGTTCCCCACCCCCACCAACGGTTAATTGATGCTTCTTGAATGATAGGGTGCTCGCTTGCATCTCTCTACCGGTAGTGGCTAGAGTGAAGACTCGCCGGCAACATTTACTCTTTCAGTCAGGGAAGATACAATGCGGAAGCAGTGTGGTTGCAGACTTATGACGCATGTGGAAAGTTAGGGCACATGTTGAGCTTATTCCGTAATAGATCATGAGTGGAGCGCGTTGCTGCGCCCGTCTATTATTACACTGTGTAAGAAAGGTTTTGGTATTGCAGAAGTTGTGATCAATGCAAGATTTTTCAGTTTCATATAAGATCACAGAAAAAGCCATGATTCTGGATAAACAACAGCATTACTGTCGTTCATATAACCATAACTTGCATGTAAGGAAATATTGTAAAATAGAAGCAAACAAAGGATTTTTTTTTTGAAAGATTGACAAAGAATGAGATTTCTGATCAAGAAGTAGACCAATATGCCAAAGGAGAATTATTTTGTTGCCACTCTAGCTAAGTATCTAAGCACAAGCACATTGTCCAAAAACCTGAAAGTACATATAAAAACAAACCATGAGGACATCTATAGGAGCAGAAATATGACGCTCGTACAAGGAACCTCTCTTGGGCTAGGCTAATTAAGTAGATGATTTGTTAAATGGATGAACTGTTAGATAAATAATATAAAGGTAGTATAACTAACTTATATTCCCATGGAAGACAAAAAAACTACACAAATACACATACAAGAATGGCATATGAATTGACAACGTTAATTAACTCTCTCTTACAGCTCAAATCTGAAGCAAAGTAACCTGAATCGAAGCAACACAAGCAAGAGCACTAACAAAACAACAACCCACTCCCAGCCCATGTAAATCTATCATGTCCTGTAAGTAATACATTTATCTTTTGTGTAAACAAAGATCATCCCTCCAGCACAAAATATAACCTTTTGTGGTAACAATTGTAATATTTATTATGCATCCATGACCATAGCTTATAGTGTCCACCTCAACATAGTACATGGATGGAAAAGGGGGAACATACTTTAATATTATTTCAAGTGTATTAAAAGAAAACAGATGCCCATTAGATCATAGTTTATTAAACTTGCAAAGCTGCAAACAACAAGTGTTATCCCTCTGGTTGGGTGCTAATCAAAGGTTCGAATGATCTATCTGATACGCTGCAAAATAACAAAATTCATGTTATAAATTTGAGGTCTAAAATATTTGAATCTAGCTACTGTGTGGTTAGTATAGAGTCCAAGATGAAAATTAAAAAAACAATGAATTAACAATCATCCGCAAAGGCATAACTAATTATTCTGAAATCACATTATTAAAAACAAACAACCTTAGTAATGAATCAAAATCTAACACCCACATTGCTGATAATTATCATCTAAAAGATTATTATTTTTATTGGGAGATCTAAAACATCATTAATTGAGAATTACGGTTATAAGTCAACAAAGAACTAAACCTAATGAAGACATGCAACAAAGTCAAATTATACCAGGTGAGTTGTTGTTGTAGAAAACATCATCATCACATACTGCAGCCAATACAAAATTTCACAAAATAAAGGGAGAGACTGAACCACAAAGTTGAATACATGAAAGATTTGTAGCACATAATTGATTACCAAGATCATCGCTGTGGACAATTGAAACCTCTCCAATTGCCATGGTACCCTGCTGCTGGCTAGCACGACATCAGATTCTTCTCTTCCTCTTCATGCCACTACTTTGAGGTACCATGAAAAGCTTCCTGAAACAATGTAGTGGTGGGGAAGGTTGTTGTGGCGCTTGAGACATGCGAGGACTTGAACTCCTTACAGGCTACAACACTGCGATGAACAAGTCACCAAACCAGTTCAATAAATAAAAAAATCTATAAATTAGGGCAGAACAAAGCAAGATCGAGAAGGATTTACCACGATGAGGTCTTGCCTTCTTGACTACCCTCGTGGCTGATAACTATCATGCCGTCGTTGAGGCGCCAACACCTGCGACCCAGGACAGGTTCCATTGCGGCAACCTCGGGCGGGGGCGTCATCCTCGTCACGGCAGACCCTCTACCAAGGGCTAAACGGGACCTGGTGCCATCTCGCTGTCGCCGCGACCATCGCCACTGGCCTTGGTTAGGGTTAGCACTCGCTTCGGCGGGGTGCTATGCTAGGTGTGCTGTTTGGCCCAATTAACCAGGTTAGTCCAAAAATGTTACCGGAGTAGCTGCTCTCACGAAGATGCGGGGACATGAGCGTTAAAAAAACACTTTACATCCAATGGCTAGAGACGGCCATAACGTGAAATCGGATGGCTTTGAACGCTCATAGCGTGAGGAAGCTCCTGGCACTAATAGAAAAACTACTTTACGTGAGACACATTAGTCCCGGTTCGTTTTTGGCCCGGTACTGATGGTACCATCAGTCCCGGTTCGAACGGCTATGCATTAATCACGGTTCGTGTTGAACCTTTAGTACCGGTTCATGCCACGAACTGGTACTAAAGGGGTGGTGTCAGGCTGGCATCATGATGGGGTCCCACGAGCCCTTTAGTGCCGGTTTGTGACACAAACCGGGACTAAAGGTCGTCTTAACCTATAGTCCCATTTGGAGACACAAACCGACACTACAGGGCAATTTTCAATCTCTACCCCCTATCGCCTTTTCAGTTTTGAGAAAAACGAAAAGAAAATGATAAAAAGTTCAAAAATTAAAATCCTTCGAGATTTAGTTGTGTTATTACATCTAGTAGTTATGGAAATTTAAAAACATAAATTTTTACATGTTTTTCAAAAATTGTTATGAAAAGTAAAATGACTATATTCAAGATTTTTCCGCACGGCAAATTTTTAGACTCCTCAAATTCTAAAAGGAAAAAAAGTTATGCTCAAATTTCATTTTTTTTTTAATTTTGGTTAAATCTAGTCAAACTGTGGTCAAACTACTTATTCAAGAAATATTAGTGTTACTAAATAATTATTCAAAAATATTAGTGTTACTAAATAATTATTTCAGTTTTTTGAAATTTGGTCAAATATGGTCAAACTACGGTCAAACTACTTATTCAGGAAATATTGATGTTAGTAAATAATTATTGTTTTTAGAATAATTGTTTCAAACTCAAATAGTGAAACGTGCCACTTCATGCTCAAGCTAAACTCCCGAGGGTTAATAGGATTGACAGCTTATTATTGTCAGAAAAACAACAAGTCCAGACTTGGAAACTAGGGGGAATAGAACTAGGAAGTTAAGCGTGCTCAGGCTGGAGTAGTGAGAGGATGGGTGACCAGTCGGGAAGTTAGATGATTTGGATGGGTGACCGGCCGGCATGTACACTTGAGCAGTTATGAGGGTTGATTAGAGACTAAATCGTCAAATAATTCAGAAAATTGAAAATCGGAAAAAAAATCATTTTTTCCAGAAAAATCAAAAAAATTCCTTTAGTCTCGGTTGGTGTTACCAACCGGGACTAAAGGTCCCCCAGACCACGACGCGAGCTCGTGCCACGTGGTGGGCCTTTGGCCTCGATTCGTGTTGAACCGGGACTAAGGGGGGGGGGGACCTTTAGTCCCCACCCTTTAGTGCCGGTTCCAGAACCGGGACTAAAGGTCCTTATGAACCGGTACGAAATGTCGTTTTTCTACTAGTGTAGGGTGCCAAGTTATAATGTCTTAAATAAAATTATCATATGTGTGGTAAGCTGTTATATCTTTGTATCATGAGGTGATCTAGTCCCTCTACACACTTTACACATTGTATATTTTAGGGATGTACTTCCAACATTATTTATGGATGTACTTTCAACATTATTAAAGAGAAGGGGTTTCAAATTCCAAAAATTTCTGCTTATATTTATACTATATAAATCAACCAATCAGTCTCTTAGTGAAGTCTGCTTATATATAAAGCCATATACACCAATGGTGTTTCATTTCACATTTTTCATGAAATGATGAAGCATTAATACCACATTTCCATCTGATCACTAGATAGTTTGGTTTATCTCTCCTCGGTTATCGTTGACTTCCCTCTTTCCCATGGCATTGTCATCAAGCAATGTAACCCTAAGATGAACACCAACTTCATTTTCCTCACGACGTATAAGATCATCCATGAAGACTGCCGCGTAAACCCTACAAACTGCACCTTTGAACATCACGGATCCTCCTAATAATGGATCGAACAGACCATGATCCTGCTAAACAATTCATCAGTTGAAACTTTTCTATCCCCCGTTTCGGTGATGTATCTAGCGTTGCTGGAGGGCGTGTGGTGGTGGGTCTCGCGGGATTAGGTCGGTGCTGGTCTTTGACGGATGTGCTTGGATCCAATCTTTGTTCGTCCCGTTTGTGTGTCTAGAGTTTGAATCCTTTTGATCCATACTTTTCTTTATCAACGACGGCTGTTGTTCTGGTGCGCTGGTCGTGTACGGCCTTACCACGACGACTTCCCGACTTTCCGGTGCTTGTAGTCGTCGTTAGGTGGTCTACGGACACAGATACATTTTTCATTTATGTTCTTTGTACCGACGTGGCATGATGAATAGATCAAAAGTTTATTCGAGAAAAAGAGCTGAAACTTTTCTATTTTCAGACGAATTTGGTTGACATTCATAAACCGAACTTGATATGACAGATAACTGTATGCAGAAGACATAGGAACAGACAGAGAGTTGTTGCAGACTTACGACACGTGTGGAAAGTTAGGGCACGTGATGAGTTTGCTCTATATTCTAATATGTGTGGTGAGCTCTTTTATCTTTATATATTGGGTGTGGTTTAATCGCTCTATGCACTTTCAAATTTATTTTCTTAGGGATGTACTTTCAACATTGATTTCTATAGGAATGCACTTTTATCATTGCTAATGAGAAGGCGTTTTAATTCTCCAAAAAGTCTGTTTATACAAGTTAGTAAGCTATATAAACCAACCAAACAGTCCTTTAGACAAGTTTAGTTTGCTTCCACAATGTGTGATGTCTGACCTTCCCGAAAGCTACCTGGTTCTTGTTTGGTGCATATCCACCAGAGAATAGTATCTGCCTGGCCTGGAGAATGAGACAGAGCGGTTAGCCTGGCTGAAGGACGAGGCAATGAGGTTAGCCTGGTCCAGGCAACCAATATTTGACGCCTGGGTTTGCCTGGGTGTAATCATATGTGCTAATCATTAGGCTAAAAAAACTAGGTGGATGAAAATAAAATAGTGACAGCTTAGACTCCACCAGGCCAGGCCTCAAACCAAACACCTCCTCCGTATGCTGGCCTGGCCAGGAGAAAAAAATCCAAATTCTCATGCACAAATCAGGCACCAAAAATTCCCAGATGTGTCCATCTCAAAAGAAGTGTCGCAAGCACTCTCTAAGTGTTTCATCTAATTTTTTCATGAAAGCACAAAGCATTATTACCATGTGTCCACCAGGTCACGTGAGAGTCTGGTTTACGGTCTCCTCGACGATCATCGACTTCCCTCTTTTTTTTTTGAACTGGGAACACATGTTCCGGTACTTAACCTTGCACAGCGATGTCGCTAGCAACATAGTCAACAACAAATTCGGGAGCTTGCTCCCTCCACCAGGTGCTAAGCACGCCTGCCCTATAACCAAAAGCAGCTAAATTGTGGGCAACAGTATTACAGTTTCGCTTACAAAAACTGAACTCAAAAGCATCAAAGGACGCAAAGCAGAGGCTCCAAGCTTCTCTCAACAGAACGCCGATGGATGACTTATCGTAGTCGCCAGTGTTGAGTGCCTTCACCAGCTGAAGCGAGTCTGATTCAAAAATTACCCTGTGCACACCCATCTCGCTCGCAGCTTCAATCGCCTTAATGCATGCAGTGGCTTCGGCCTGAAGTGGTGATGCTAGATGATCGAGCTTCCCTGCACACGCAGCAATGAACCACCCTTGGTCTGACTGGGCAACGCAGCCCCAAGCTCCACGCCCAACATCCACATGGAAGGCTGCATCAAAATTGACTTTGACAACCCCCTCCCTTGGCCTGATCCATGTTATAGTAGTGGGTGTTGTTTCAGGTACCACTACACACTTTTCATCCACAGCAAAGTCAACAACATGCCTTCTGATGATGAAACAAACCTCCTCACATGGTCGAATCTTTTCTCCTGCATTGGCTTTATTCTGGACATTCCACCACTCCCAGAGCATGATCAAGATTAGATCACGCCGCTCTCTGTCTAGGGCCCATAGAAAGTCAAACATGGCCACGGGATCTGTACATTTTATAAGGGCAAGTCTGATATCCTCAATCAACAAAGTCCTCCACACTTGCTTCACTTGTTTGCATTTGAGAAATAGATGACCGCCGTCCTCATCGAATCTCAGACAAATCGGGCACCTAGTGTCCAGCTCAACATGTTTCCTCTTCATATTCATCCGCAAAGGCAGACTATTATATGCTAGTCTCCATAGAAACATACAGACCTTGGGAGGGAGGTTCAGGCTCCAGAATTTATTCCACTTCTGTGATACAACCGACGGTTGGACCGAAGAGCTTGCATCTCTATTCTTTTGCGCCTCTCGGAGATGGACTCCCAAATGATAGGCTGACTTAACTGAGAACATGCCTTTCGGATCAAAGTGCCATGCCACCTGATCATCCATGCCTTGCCGCACAGGGATAGCAAGAATCTCCCTTGCATCCTCCTCACAAAACAACTCAGAGACCAACTCCTCATCCCAAGTTTCAGTTATAGGATTCATCAGGTCACTGGCTCTATCAATCAACATGCTGCCACGCCGAGTACACGGCCTTCTCGTGTCCCCCCGTGGAATCCATGGGTCCTCCCAAATTTTTACATTTTCTCCAGAGCCAATCCTCCATACAGTACCTTTTTTTAACAGCTCGATCCCCTTCAGTATGCTCCGCCATGTATAGGACATATCCCCTTTCGCCTCTGCCTCCAGCACCGAACAATCTGGAAAATAGCGCGCCTTCAGCACTTGCACACAAAGCGTATCTGGTTCCTGCAGGAGGCGCCACCCTTGTCGGGCTAACATCGCAAGGTTAAAAATGTGTAGGTCCCGGAAGCCCAAACCTCCTTCCTTTTTTGATTTGGTAAGCTTGTCCCATCCTATCCAATGGCATTTATCCATTTTATCTTGCTGGCTCCACCAAAAGCGGTTAATTAATGTACCAATCTCCTCACATAACTTCTTGGTCAGATCAAAGCATGACATTGCAAAGGTTGGGATCGCCTGGGCAACAGATTTCACCAAGGTTTCTTTACCCGGTTTGGACAACAACTTTTCAATCCACCCTTGCATTCTCTGCCAAATACATTGTTTGATATACTCAAATTCCCTACTCGGCGCGATACCAACATGAACTGGTAGCCCCAGGTACCGTTTGCAGCGAGACTCATGTGGGATAGCGAGAACTTGCAGAACCTCATTTTTAATTGTTGTAGATGTGCCTTTATTGAAGGTTGCCGAGGACTTGTTTTTATTTATCATTTGTCCTGATTGTTCCTCATACAAAGCCAAAATGGCTTGCAACCTGGCTGCACCTTGAGCATTTGCCTTCATCACGATGAGTGAGTCGTCTGCGAAGAACAGATGGTTTATCTTTGGCGCCCCATTGCAGATTTGGACTCCCTGGATTGCGCCTTCAACCTCCGCTTGCTGTAGAAGCGCCGAGAAGCCCTCAGCGCACATGATGAACAAATACGGGGATAGAGGGTCCCCTTGACGAAGTCCTCTCTCCGGCACAATGATCTGTGAGAGATTTCTATTCACTTTCACTCTGTACTTTACTGTCCTCACGCATTTCATAATGGTGTTAATCCAAGCCTCCACAAACCCCATCTTTCGCATCATGCATTCCAGAAATTCCCATTCAACACAGTCATAGGCTTTACTCATACCAAGTTTGACCGCAACAAGACCATCTCGTCCCCCCTTACGCTTATGCATCAGATGGTTTATTTCATATGCCAACAACACATTGTCGGTAATCAATCTCCCAGGAACAAAGGCGGACTGGGTCGGAGATATAATCTCAGGAAGAATTTCCTTCAATCTGATTGCTAGAACCTTTGAGATCAGCTTGTAGAGAACATTGCATAGGCTGATAGGTCTGAACTCTGTCACCCTCTCTGGATTGTTGTTCTTCGGTATCAACACTATGGTGGTTTCATTCCAGGCCTCTGGCATGGGATTACCATTGAGCACCCCAAGGACCTCTTCCTGCACCTTCATTCCCACCAACCCCCAGAATTTCTTATAGAACACAGCCGGCATACCATCTGGCCCCGGCGCCTTGAGGTCTCCAATAGATTCCAGAGCCTTTTTCACCTCGTTTCCAGTATATGGTTGGGTGAGCCGGGCATTCATCTCTGGAGTAACCGAGGTGGGTACCCTTGATAAGAGTTCATCCGTGAGAACACCTGCAGAAGATGTGAACAAACTTTTGTAGTGGTTAGCAATAAAGGTCCCTAACTCCTCTTCTCCCTCCACTACACTACCATCCTCCTTCTTCAACCTTCTAATGATATTTCTCCGCTTCCTCTCCGATGCATAGGCTTGAAAAAACTTCGTATTGCGACCCCCCTTAGTCAACCAGTTTGCATGTGCCCGCTGTCTCTAGTACATATTATGTTGCTCTTCCAATCTACTCAACTTGTACCGTAGAAGGTGTTCTCGGTTTACCTGTTCTTCGCACAAAGGACTGCGCCTACACCTTTCCAAATCCCTCCTAGCGTTCTTGATGCGTCTTTTCAGCTCTCCCAAAACCTCCTTGTCCCACCGAGACAACGCACCCCCCACACGCCTGATACCATCCATCACCGAGAGACCTCCCTCCTGGAAGGCCCCATTCCATGCCTCCTCCACAATCTGACCACATTGTTCTTCTTGTAACCAGCGAGCTTCGAACCTGAACACACTAGGCCTACCCCTAGGTTGGTGCCAATCAGACATCCCATTTAACTCCACAATTATAGGTCGGTGGTCCGAGTGTCGTGGGTCCCCATTAATTACTTTATGCAGAGGGAAGAGGCCACGCCACCCAACATTCGCTACTGCTCGGTCGAGTCGCTCCCTAGTGTACCCCTCAAGTGTGTGCCAATTGTTTCTCCACGTGTACGGGTCGCCAACAAAACCGAGGTCCTCGAGACCACACCCCTCCAAGGCATTTCGAAATGCATCCATGTAGGATTGGGCCCGAACCGGCCCTCCCTCCTTCTCATTTGCAAACAAAATCTCATTAAAATCGCCTAAGACAATCCATGGTAAATCTGCTCGTGCATGCAGATTTCGTAAGGCTTTCCATGTGTTCTCCTTCTCTCCGCATTTAGACTCTCCGTATAAACCTGTCAACCTCCACTTCACGCCATTCTCCTCCCAGATCTCCGCATCAATGAAATACTTATCCATCCATCTTAAGTTAACATTTACCCCCCGTCGCCAGAACATCGCGAGCCCACCGCTACGACCCACTGCGTCTTTCACCACCATGTTTGGCATTCCCAACTTCCATCTCATGCTCTCCAACTCTCTCTCAATCAGTTTTGTCTCCGAAATAAAGAGAATATCGGGCTCTTCTGCCCCCTGAAGCTCCAGGAGGCCCCTAACTGCCGGCTGGTTCCCAAGCCCCCGACAGTTCCATGCGACTATCTTCATTGCTGCTCGCAGGGCTGAAACGTCAGCCCCACTTCATTTGAAAAGGAGTTACCGCACTCACCCCTAGCCTTCTTTACTACCTCCTCTGCAAGATCATCAACCTCCATTTCTCCCCCGTCTCTCTTTGCTCCCAACTGAACCCCAAGAGGAGTCTAGTCTCCCTGACCGCCCTGTCTCTCCTTCCTATTGAACTTCCCTCCCTTACCACCACGTCTCCCTTCCTTCAAACCCCCCTTACCATTGTCATAATGTTGCTTGCTGCCATCACCTTCCTCTTCCTTTCCCTCCTGCTGGTGCGGAGGCACAACCTCCATCAGAAGCTCCCCTTGATTGACATTAATTCCTTGCACACTCAGACTACTCCCCTCCTTTCCTGATACATCCTTCTCTTCAAAGGTTAAGCTTCTCTTGTTCTTCTTCTCGGACTGCCCCTTCTGACCCACACTCCCACCTTCTAGATTTTTCAAAGGGCTCGTCACTTCCTCTCCATTATCATGCTTCCCATGTAGGTGTGCTGGATTACTTTCAGTAGACTTTCTCCAACTATCACTATCACTCCCAGCTTTGTTTCTGTGTCCACCCAGATTGTATGGACGCCAGTTTGAGTTGTGCTTACCCTCACTCCCGCTGGACCTTCCTTCACTCCCAAAACCTTTATTCAAGTCTCCGCTCCTCCTCGGAATATAAGCTTTCATCCACGAACCAAACTGTTGCACCTCCCCCTTCTTCAGCTTGATGCCACAATCCTTGTCAATATGGTCTAGCAAGCCACACGTGTAACAGAAATCGGGTAGAAATTCATACTCGAAACGGCACCATAGCTCCTCCTCTGCTTTTTTTTATGTTCATCGCTTCTCCCGCCGTTCTCCGCCACATCCTCGTCCCTCATGAAACCACGCATCAGCGGCTCTCTTATGTCAATCCGGGCCTTAATCCGAAGATATTTGCCCACTGCCTTCCATCCGCTCCAACATCAACATCCATAGTCGTTCCGATGAAATTGCCAATAGCCTCCCCTGCATCTCTACACATCATGCCCAGGGGAAGGTCGAAGACTCTCACCCAGATTGGGATCCATCGAAATTCATACTCCTTTATGGTCTTCGATGGCACAAACTCCTCTACTACCAACAGGGATTTTCCAAATTCCCATGGCCCATCTTCCAGTGCCTTTCTTTTCCCTGAATGTTGGTGGAACGTGAAAAGAAACTTATTTTCCCCCAGATCCTTGCAGTCCAATCCTTTCAGCGGGCACCAAACCCTCGCAAGGGCACCGGCCAGGGCGTCCGCCATTGCAGGCTTGTCAGACAGAAGCTTCCCAATCGCCTGCGGCTCCGCCACATCGACCTTCCCACCCCCACTCCAGATGATCTTCCTCCCCTTCTTCTCCGATTCAGAAAGCCGCAGGCTCTTCATCAGCCCCTCAACTCGATCCATCGAACTCTGACAGGGATCTACAGCTAGGGTTTGTATGGGTGGTGTACGACCGTATGCCCCAGCACACACGGAAGGCTCAGAGTGGTGGCGGAGGATGGGATTGCGGCCAAGAGAGGAATCCGAGGGGCAGTAAGGTGCGGGGGCGAGCTTGAACGCCGGCGGCGGGGATGGATTTGATGCAGGCGGCGGAGACGAACACCAAAACCAGTTTGGACGCCTTATGGTCGCCAAACCCGTCGCCAAACCAGTATGGACGAACCCCACCATCACACACGGGACGGACTGCGACTTCCCTCTTTCCCATTGCATCGTCGTCGACCAACGTAACCCTAAGCCTAAGAACGACTACTTTACTTTCCCCACGACGTATACGAAACGTACAAACAAACGGCTCCTTTGAACATCGCAGACCCCCCTAACATTGGATCTGATGGACCATGATCCTGCTAGACAATTCATCACGAGCTGAAACTTCTCTGTTTCCAGACGAATTCGGTTGACATTCAAAACTGAATTTGACACGGAAGAGAAGACAGAGAGGCAGACAGGTGGGGCCCACCGAAGCGAGACACGCGCAGCTATAGCAGCGTCAGCACGGCCGGCCGGCCTCCCCACCCACCTGTATTCTATTCGGAACCTTCTTCTCCGCAATCTCCACCTCCCCGTCTCCAATCTCGCCGCGTCGGAGCGCCGCCGCCGCCCCGATCTCGGTACGTGCCCGTGGACCCGCCCCACTGAATCCTGCCCCTCCCGCTGGATCCGGCCGCCGCGGCGCGGGATCCGATCGAGAAACCCCCCGCCGCCGCCCGGATCGAGCAAAAAAACCTGATCTTGGCCTCCTTGTTGTGAATTCCGCAGGTGCCCGACGCGATGCGCCCGTCCGCGGGGAACGAGAGGCCGCCGGGGCGGCCCGTGTCCGGCTTCGTGCCCGGTTTCGCCGCCGGGGCCCCTCCGCCGGCGGCGGGGGCCTCGCCGTTCGGGGCCGCTGCTCCGCTCGGGCGCCCCGGTGGTCCGGCCGGCCCCTTCGTCCCGCCGACGCAGCAGCAGGGCCCGCCGGTCGCGCAGGCGGCTGTTTCCCCTCGGGGGCCGTTCGGTGCTCCGCCGCCCGCGGCAATGGGTGGGTACAGGGGTCCACCGCCGCCACAGGGTTCCTTCGGCGCCGGGCCGCCGCCTCCAGGGCCGTTCAGCACAGCACCGCCGCCTCAAGGTCCCTTCGGCATGGCACCACCGGCTCAGGGCCCCTTCGGCGCCGCACCTCCTCCTTCCCAGGGACCCATAGGCGCAGCACCTCCACCCCAGGGACCCTTTGGCGCAGCACGGCCACCCCAGGGACCCTTTGGCACAGCGCCGCCGTCTCAAGGCCCTTTCGGCACAGCACCTCCACCTTTTCGCCCTCCGCCGTCAGCTCTCCCACAGCCACAGTCTCCCACAGGGGGTGCTATGCCTCCGCCGACTTATGTGAGGCCGCCGCCGGTACAATCGCAGCCCCAGCCTGTGCAAGGGTATTACCCTGGGGGCCCTAACCCACAGTTTCCGCCGGTCCGGCCATCGTTTCAACAGCCAATGCAGAACATGCCACCGCCTACCATGGGGCCACCTTCCTCGTACAGTAACCAGCCAGCATACCCTACTACAGGGCCTCCGATGGGCACGCTCCAGAGCTTAGTGGAGGACTTCCAGTCTCTGTCAGTGAGTTCTGCACCTGGTTCGCTTGACCCAGGTGTTGATGTAAATGGGCTACCACGTCCGCTGTATGGCGACGAGGAGCCAGCTAAGGTTTTGGAGGCATTCCCACTGAATTGCCACCCAAGGTACTTCCGGCTGACAACCCACACTATTCCGGCGTCCCAGTCATTGGTCTCCAGGTGGCATTTGCCCCTTGGGGCCGTGGTACATCCTCTCGCAGAAGCACCTGATGGGGTAATTCGCTGAACTCTGCTTTATCATTTTCTGTATGTGTCCAAAAAGCAGTGGATGGTTTTGACATGTTTGTTTCTTGATGATGCTTAGGAGGAAGTGCCAGTTGTCAACTTTGGGTCGGCTGGTGTAATCCGCTGTCGAAGATGCAGGACATATATAAATCCTTATGCAACATTTGCAGATGCTGGAAGGAAGTGGCGCTGCAATCTTTGCACACTGCTCAATGATGGTAACTTTTAACTTGAAACTTATACAGATTCAGTGCGTATTGAATGGACCGATTACCGATGTTTCTGCCAGCCATCACATCATCACTTCTTGTTTAGAGTCAAAATTCTTTACTAAGGTTTCTTAATACCAATGCTGTTTAATGGTTCATCCTCAAGATGCCTTATCATAATGTTTGCAAAGCAGTGTGAGAACACTTCTAGCATGGTATACTATTGTGATGGGTTCGGTGTTTTCATAGAGGGATGAAACTATGAGTGAACTGTAACCTGAGTAAGATATCCATTAATCATTGGCGCATCACTGGACATACCAGAGAGGCAGAGATGTTCTGTCTTGATTCCTGATTAGCTTTGAAAATGGTAAAGGAAAAATATAGTTTTCTTTAGCAGTTTTGCTATTTTATGATATCTATAGATCTATAGAATATACTTAGTGCCACCTTTTTATTGTTGTTTTCCATAAGGTTATCCTTGCCATCTTTTAGTGCAAGAATTTTGAATAAAAGAATCAGATAATATCTAAGATTGGGAAATTAAGTTTCGTTAAATACATGTTGCTATACAATTATCTTTAGATTTGAGACATCAGTCTTTGACCATCACACTAAATGTCATTCCAGAAGGTGCCTTCTGATTTTATTTATTTATTTAAGTAGGATATATTGTGATTATACCGAGGCCCTGAAAGAGGACCTGTTACACAGGCATGCTGCTGTTGAATCAGCCTTTTTTGATATCTTAGTTCAAGCTTAACCACGTTTGGCATATCATATTAAATAACTGAAATAATTTGGCACGTTAGAATAAAGATTAAGTGGGCCAGCTTTGTTTGTATACAAGAAAAGTAGTCAAAGAAATGGTCGGTGCTTTGTGTGTCACAATAAGGTATATGGAGTAGTCAAAGAAATACCATTGTATATGCCCCCTCTTGTACTAAATTAAACTTACACTCTTACATAGAAAGAGCTTACACTTGTACCCAAAAGTTAGCTTTCAGGATAATATTAAGCTCGACTTGTTCTTCAAAGTGAAGCTGAAGTTGTTACAGGAAATCCATATAGGATTATAAGGTGAAATAGTTTAGAAGCTATGTTACTTATCTGGTGGATTTTATTTTCATAAGCTATATACTTTGGGTCGGCTGGAGTATTTGAATTGTAAACTACATGGCCAATGATCTAGGCTCAACACACTGTAATCGAGAGAGCATACTTCAGTGAGAGACGCAATTTTCCTTACGCCACCCTCATAAAATTTCCCAACAAGAGGAAATGTAGGTAGATCTTCTGCTTAGCAGGGTTACGCAGAGCTGTTTGAGTTTTTGACTAATTGCATTGCAGTTATGTATATAGAGACAGTGCTTGAGGTAGAAAGAACTATCGTCTGTTGTATAATCTTACATTCTGTTTAGGTTGTCATTTATGAGATCTGTATGTACCAGTGCTAGTGCTGACTGATCTCTTAGCAGTTAGCACCCTTTTCCTTGCTAAAATTTATATGTTCCCTTTTCTGCAGTTCCTGGCGAGTACTTTTGTGCTCTTGATGCTAGTGGAAGAAGATTTGATGCAGATCAAAGACCAGAACTTTCTAAGGGAACAGTGGAGTTTGTTGCTCCTACTGAATATATGGTTCGGCCACCAATGCCGCCTTCGTATTTCTTTCTTATTGATGTCTCAGTATCTGCAGTTCGAAGTGGGCTGCTTGAGGTACGTTCTACATTTCTTTTTTTGAAATTTTGTTCTTTCTGAGGGTTATCATTTTTTCGGTATCATTGACGATGTAGATTAGGGCTGTAGGATTTAGTATGTTCTTTTTCTTACAAAAAACATTTTGGTTCCTAAGATTCAAATAATTCTCATGTGCTTTCTTCCAGGTAGTTGCGAAGACCATCAAATCATGCCTTGATGATCTTCTAGGCTTTCCACGAACACAAATTGGATTCTTAACCTTCGACAGCACATTGCACTTCCACAATTTCAAGGTATTTCCTGCAGCTCCTTAGTTATAATTTTCTTTCAAGATTGCATTTTGCTCTGCAACATCATTGCTTTAACATACCAAACTTGATCTCATGAGGTACTCAAGTAACTTGTGTTCTTTGATTGTATCAGTCTTCTTTGAGTCAGCCTCAAATGATGGTGGTTGCCGATTTGGACGATGTTTTCCTGCCATTGCCTGATGATCTCTTGGTTAATTTGGTCGATTCTAGACCTGTTGTCGAGTCCTTTCTCGATAACTTGCCCAATATGTTTCAGGACAATGTAAATGTAGAATCTGCTCTTGGTCCTGCACTTAAAGCAGCATTCATGGTTATGGTAAGATCCTTAATGGTTTATTATTGAAGTACGCGTTGGTTGTTCTTGTGTGCCCTCTGTTACACAATTTAATCTCTGGACAATTATGTAATCCCTGTTGTAGGGTCAAATTGGGGGAAAGTTGCTTGTCTTCCAGAGTACATTGCCATCTCTTGGTATTGGCCGTTTGAGACTTCGTGGAGATGATGTCCGTGCATATGGAACAGACAAGGAGCATATTCTGAGGATACCAGAAGATCCCTTCTATAAACAGATGGCTGCTGAGTTCACGAAAAATCAGATCGCCGTGGACATATTTTCTTTGAGTGACAAGTATTGTGATATAGCTTCCTTAGGTGACAATTCATTGACAACCTCTGTTGAGAAGTTCTTACAGTATTTCATATTTGCTCTTCCTTACCGTGATATGTACTAATGTGTAGGTTCTCTGGCGAAATATACTGGTGGTCAGGTATACCATTATCCATCCTTCCAGGCAACTACTCACGGGGAGAAACTTAAACATGAGCTTAGCAGAGACCTTACTCGGGAGACTGCTTGGGAATCTGTAATGCGTATCAGATGTGGAAAAGGTTTTAGATTTCATCCACAGCTGCATGTTTATCATCTTCCTATATATTTCCTCGCCTCGTTAGTTTTTATTCAACCTAACTCTCATGACATAATGTTTTTCAGGGGTGCGTTTCACAACATATCATGGTCATTTCATGCTAAGGTCCACGGATTTGTTAGCTCTTCCAGCTGTTGACTCTGATAAAGCTTTTGCGATGCAACTGTCTCTAGAGGAGACGCTAATGACCACACAGACTGTCTACTTCCAAGTGGCATTGCTGTATCCTTTCCTGTCAAGTTGCTTGTGCCCTGCTCTCTATCTCTTGATTTTAGTGAGAAAGTCGGATGTTACAGACAATAACTTGACAAAATGTCAAAGGAGTACCTCTCTCAAGGTTTCCTTTGCTCTAGTTTGGTGATAGCTAGATCCATGAATAGGGTTTGTCAGTAGAGCAGAACTGGGAGAGATCCAAGTCGCTTATTTTTTCTTGTCAAAGCACCTCCTGCATATGGTGTTGGATGTTTCCTTCTGCCATTGGGCTTTTATTTGTACAATATTATTTACAAGTGTGATTCTTGTGTCCTTAACCACCATCAGATATACATCATCTTCTGGTGAACGACGTATCAGGGTGCATACGGCAGCTGCACCTGTGGTCACAGATCTTGGTGAAATGTATCGTCAAGCAGATACTGGTGCCATTGTGTCGGTGTTGGCCAGAATCGGTTAGTACTAGATCAATGCTCTCCTCTTCATAAATGTCAATATACATGACTGTGATCACTTTATAGCTTACTAATTATCGCTATCCTGCAGCTGTTGAAAACTCACTGTCTGATAAGCTGGACAGTGTTCGACAACAATTACAGTTAAAGCTTGTGAAAAGTTTAAAGGAATACCGGAACCTATATGTTGTGCAACATCGGATAGGAGGGAGACTGATATATCCAGAATCATTAAGATACTTGCCATTATACATCCTGGCCCTATGCAAATCCCTTGCTCTGCGTGGTGGTTATGCTGACGTCTCTCTTGATGAACGTTGTGCTGCTGGTTTCAGTATGATGATACTGCCTGCAAGAAGGCTGCTCAATTTTATTTATCCATCTCTGTACAGGCTTGATGAAGTATTGACAGTGGTATGCCGTATTTCCTTGCTACTGAACCGATTAAGTACCTTTTATCCAGTGCCGTTTGTAGACTTGTTACTCCAAACTATGCAAGTCAAGTAGGAAGAATAAAAATAACTTCAGTTTTGTTTCTTGTGATGGAAAGAACCAGTTAGTCTGATCAATTACTTGGCCTTTAATAACTCGTATCTTGCAAATTTGCAGCCACATCAGGCTTGTCATTAAGCAAAATAAATACATAACCTCTAGCTGTTTTTATTCAGTATGTTTGATATGAGGTTTCCCCCTTCAATTTAGGCATATTTGTAGTTAAAATGGGCAGAACCAGTCTAAGAAGTTAAGATATTAGTCAGCTTAGTTAGTTCGGTATTACCTCAACCCATTTAATTCCTGTTTCAAAATTAAGTTTCTATTATAGTTTGTAGAACCGAAAGTCATAGTAAGCATTAATTGAAATTGAGCTGATTTTATTGGTATATTCGAAGTTTAACATTTCGTCTAATCTAGTCTACACATTGTCTTTTCTAACTGAAATAAATGTCATGATTTTCAGGAACCAGATATGATTGATGGGGCCCTGAAGCGGTTGCCATTAACCTTGCAGTGCCTAGACACTGCTGGTTTATATCTTCTTGATGATGGCTTCACCTTCCTAGTATGGTTGGGTAGGATGCTCCAACCTGAGCTCATGAACGACATTCTTGGAGTCAGCCTCTCAAACTTCCCTGATCTATCAAAGGTACCCTTCTTTACTCTCCAAACCTTGGGACTTACACTCCATTCCTCTTTCCGTCCTTCTATTTTTTTGACTTTCTTAAATAAAATTCAAATAAATTAACAGTGCAGCATGACATTTCTCCTTTTTAGTATGTTCTTAAAAATACCTCTGATATGCTCTGGGATCAGAATCTATAAAAGGCTCACAGTTAGCATGTAATACAACTTCACTTTTGATTTGTGCTTCTTGCTGACAAGGGGTATCTTGCAGATTCAGTTGAGAGAGTGTGACAACAATCACTCGAGAAACTTCATGGCAGTACAAAGAGCCCTGAGGGAGAGGGATTCTTCGTGTTACCAGCTGCCCCGCGTGGTACGGCAAGGCGAGCAGCCCAGAGAAGGCTTCCTACTTCTGTCCAACCTCGTCGAGGATCAGATGGCTGGAACAAGCAGTTACACGGACTGGATACTCCAAATTCACCGCCAAACACAGAGCTCGTGATGATGTACGGTGGATGGACCAGAAATTTTTATTTTTGTGTAAACTGCTGCAGATTCGGTTGCTGTGCCAGTTCCTGATCGCCCTCTTAACCATTGGAACAAAATGGCGAGCCAGCCGTGCTCTACATATGCCATCCTGTTAGCAGCAGTGCTCGTGCTGGCGCGAGCAATACAAACTTTGTTGTTAATATTTCGTTCTTGTGATTATTTTTCGTGACGAGAAAAGGATACAGCTGTTGTATCAGAATAAGTAGGCAGCACCTTTGGTAAATTGTACAAGCGTTTGGAGTCTTTGGTAGGGGTTTGTACGCATTCGTATCATCGAGAATTTTAGTTGCAAAGATTGTGTAAACTCTTTTTTGACTGTTGGTACTGATCTGGATGCAGTGGGAAGCACCTTTTTACTCGCGTTTTGAAACTGATCTGGATTGAAGATGTCATATATTCTTTTGGTTGTACTAAGTACAAAATGCATTATGTCAATACCAGTTCTCATGAAAGGAAAGTTAACATGAACTTGAATTTTATGTATAAACTGTGATTTTTGCCACAGCCAGTTCTATTCAATTTCTACCACAAAAGCCTGTCGTTTAAACATTGGTATTCAAGATGTAACTTTGACCACCGGTTTGTACTGATGATGTTAAAACTTAAGAATCATAGTACAACAGCAACAACAACATCAAAGTCTTTAGTCCCAAACATTGGTATTCAAGATGTAACTTTGACCACCGGTTTGTACTGATGATGTTAAAACTTAAGAATCATAGTACAACAGCAACAACAACATCAAAGTCTTTAGTCCCAAACAAGTTGGGGTAGATTAGACGTGGCCATGAGCAGCCTGGCCCGGTCGGCCCGGCCCGGCCCGGCTCGACCTTGTCCATGGGCCGGGCTCGGGCCTAGATTTCAAGCCTGACGGCCGAGCCGGGCCCGGGCATGTCGTATTCGTGCGTTAACGAAGAGGCCCGAGGCCCGGCGGGCTTTTAGCGTGATGGGCCAGGCTCGGGCCTGGGTTTTTTGCATCGGGCTTTGGTAGGCCCGGCCCGCCCGATAGATGGCCAGGTATAGGGTAGACTAAGGTGAAACCCAGAAGATCTCGGGACCAACTCATGGCTCTGGCACATGGATGCAAGCTTCCACACACCCTTGTCCATAGCTAGTTCTTTGGTCATACTCCAATCCTTCAGGTCTCTCTTAACGGACTCCTCCCATATCAAATTCGGTCTACCCAGTCCTCTCTTGACATTCCCCGTACGCTTTAGCAGCCCGCTATGCACTGGAGCTTCTGGAGGCCCGCACTGAATATGCCGAAACCACCTCAGACGATGTTGGACAAGCTTCTCTTCAATTGTTGCTACCCCAAGTCTATCTCGTATATCATCATTCCGGACTCGATCCTTCCTCGTGTGGCCACACATTCATCTTAACATACACATCTACACCACACCTAATTGTTAAACATGTCGCCTTTTAGTCGGCCAACATTCAGCACCATATACGGGTCGAACCGCCGTCATGTAGAACCTGCCTTTTAGCTTTTGTGTCACTCTCTTGGCATTTTGTGGCACTCCTTGTCATAAAGAATGCCAGAAGCTTGGCGCCACTTCATCCATCGGCTTTGATTCGATGGTTCGCATCTTCATCAATACCCCCATCCTCCTGCAACATTGACCCCAAATATCGAAAGGTGTCCTTCTGAGGCACCACCTGCCCATCAAGGCTAACCTCCTCCTCCTCACACCTAGTAGCACTGAAACCACACATCATGCACTCGGTTTTAGTTCTAAGAATCATAGTAGTATTCTGGAAATAATTTGAGACTAATTACATGATTCCGTAAAATAAATAATATACTGATGTCCTGAATAGAAGAAGCGGGAATAAGAAGTTTTTTTATTCCTTTTGTTACTCTTTTTTTTGTAAGCAAAGGATGTCCGAATATAGCATAAAATTATCGATATATAAATATTTATTGGATAGTACAAAACTGATAGTGTCATAAGATGTGATCTCATAAGCAAGTCAGCCGCATAGCAGTATGAAAGTTTTCCATGGATGGTCTATGCCGACACCTAGCATGCGAACAATGTGTGGCGATCCGACCCATAGTTTGGCACATCGCTGGTGTGGGCGGGCACGTCAACGGTGTTCTGGAACTCCAATTACGTTTGGTGCCACGTAGTAATGTTCATTTTCCAACTAAGCAACCATTTACAAACTCAAAATATGATGTGCAGTTTATCTTATCACTACACATAAAGATCCCGCGGAGTGGAGAAGAAACCGGAGATGTTCGAAGTGGAGGCGTTGACCAGACCGAGCAAAACCTCGAAGAGCAGGTCCATATTGTTGACATACTTGCTCCTCACTGCTTCCACCTATAAAACGATGCAAATATTTGATGTTAAGTCTCAAAAGTGTTCTGGTTCTGACCCTCATGCAGTGTATTATATATCCGCAACAATCTTAAAGCAAAATTTATCTTAATTTTCATGGTAATGTTGCCCATTAAACTTACCACATCAATGCCCACGAAGTAGTAGGAGAGTAAGACAACAACTACGCCGACAACAACAATGAACCGTTAGCCCAAGATGACCTTGGTGAGGGCGAGGCCAGTCAAGACCATTGAGGCGGTGATGACAAGGGCAAAGACATAAAGGGCATGGTGGCGCACCACTCCGATCGCAAACAATAAAAACACGGCGACATACGCCACTGTAGTAGCGCAAAGATGTGTTAATGCTCATGGACAATGGTGTAGCTAACATTTTAAATTTGGGTTTACATATCTACAATTATAATTTTTTTAAATCACCAATTTCAGTCTTGCATATAGCCCCGCTCTTCTTGATATATACATATTTTATACTAAAATTTAATACTTACTACAATAACATGTTCAATATTATAATTTGTAATTACTTATTTGGCATACTTAACGATATAAGAAACTTAATTATAAGTTTATTTATTTATTTATTATATATTTGTAATGTATATCACTAAATAATAATCATGCATTGCGCTAAATTCAGTAAATTAAATTTATACATTGTGACAAAAAATATTTTTTAATTATTTTTTGATATATGTGTAAAGTATATAGTTTATACATATCTATGTTAGATATCTCTAAATCATATGGTTCAACAAATATCGTAATAGTGGTTCTACTATATGATTAGGAAAACATATATGTAGAAAATTCTAGAATAAAAGTTAGTGATAGATTGCTTTAGACATATTCGTTTTGGAGCACCAATGTACAAATTTAATCATATATTTGTAAATCATATGGATTAATGGATATACCTGTATACTCTTTTTATACATAAATATGTATTCATCTAGCTCAGTCCATGCTCCTGGAGACAACGGCGTCGAGGAAGTCTGGGGGACGTACAGAAACCACGCCACGCCACTGAACACCGATGATGTGTTCATACATCGTCCAATCACCGACAACCTTGTCATTGATGATTTGCACCATGAAGTTGAATCTGCAAAAACGTTGATGTATACTCACATTCAGGTAAAGTACCAAATTGCACAAAGGTTCACCATAATATAATGCATGTATTAGTACTAGTACTACAAGAGACCGAGTTGGCACTGTTTACTAACTCAAAAAACACACAAGTGTGTTCCCACAATTGATTAAATGTAAATGTACAGTTATTGGCTCGGTAATGCTTTCTTCCTATGCAATCCTGGAGAGTAAGAAAAAGAAATCACGAACAAACCGCATGACGCTTAAGACCAATTAACCAACATCAACAAACCAGATGGACTGCGATATAGCAAGAGGAAAACATCAGAGACAACAGTATCAGTCTGTATCATTTTTATTTGTCACATCTCGTACTGAAGAATAAAGGGGAAAAGTTAGTTGGAGTATCTATAATACTCCCTCCGTTCCGAATTACTTGTCGCACATATGGATGTATTTAGATGTATTTTAGTTCTAAATACATCCATTTCAGCGACGAGTAATTTGGAACGGAGGGAGTATATCACAACATAATCATCTCAATTTAGACCAGTTGGTAATGAGGTTGCATTATGTACTCATGGCATGTTACAACATTAGAGAATTTATTCACTCATCACAAGACAAAACTCTGTCAGCTTGATGCAGACATGCATGCAGTTCCACTTCAACGCTACTTGATTCTACAACTTTGCTGTTGTTTTCAATATCTAAAGGAAAAGATGTTGGACCCTCCCAGCACCCTCAATCGGTACTAGTTAGTTTCAAAAAACAACTTTCTGAAATCTGAAAGTCGTACTGCTACATATTTCAGTGCAATCCATGCAGGGTTTGGTAACACATAAATTTAACCTGTACTCGCTATGATCCTGGAAAAACTGTACTCATTCATACCAACGGATTGGGTTCGGTATCATTCGTGTATGCAAGGACAAGGGTTTTCTCAGTGTTAACACATAAACTTGAGCCAGCAGCACGCTTGCAGTAACCATGCATGTCAGAAACTCTATGCTAGGGATCTCAATGTGAGAAACCAATTCGAAATTCATCAAAATATCGTCCATCAAAGGAAGGTTATCGTCACCCCCAAAGTCAGTTGGAACAAACATGCATGATTATATATGATGCGCTTGCTGCCTTGTACAATGAGCTCACTGAAAAGCAACAACATAAACACAGTAATTTAAATTTTAACTAGCGAAGAAGAACAAGCTGAGAGGATTGCAAAGGTGAAAACAAGATATCAAGTACAACAATAGAGGTTCACATAGATATATAGAGCAGTTCAAGTCTTTACACACCATATGCTTCCATAATGCTGATAATATTGATGATCTAATTTACCAGGTTGCAATATTCCCCTAACTGCAAGATGCATCATTTCTAATTAATTAGGAGCCTCTGAAGCATTTATACCGATGTTAAAAAAATATACAAGAAAAAAAGGCAGGCCAAATACATGCCCCAATACTATGACAATGCAAGTCACCAAAAAACACGAAGAAAAGCCTGCAACTTCTGGTACGCGTATGTGCAGGGAACATCCAACTCCGGCAATCCGACAAATCAACCGGTGTGACACACCTCGCAGCGGCGTGGCAGGTGACTGCAAGGAATTGAAAAAGGGATCCCCTTTTTCGGAGCCACATGTACATGCAGGAAGAGGCTCCGGCTGGGTGCTGCCAGCCTCAACGCCATGCACGGAGCTAGACGAGTACATAGGTGTACAATGTACACTCATTATCTATCTATATCTATATCCATATACCTAGTAATAAAGTAAAGTGATATTTTTGGTTTCATCCTGCTTAGGTGGCTTTATTGGCTTCGAACTCTTCTCGCTAATCACTTATTAAAATTAAAACTGAAAGCTAAGCCAACAAACCAGCTCGTGGCCCAGTTGTTCTCCCAGGCGCTCCTAAAAAAACTCATGTACGTACGTGATCCGGACTTCTCATCGTGTAAAGGAATATCAAGCCTATTCCTCCACCTATAAATACAACGCCTATTGTGCCCTAGCACCGCGACATTGATGCGATACCAAATGCCGGGCATCAACTACCACGTGTGGAACATCGCTTCGCCAAGTGCAACACCCGGGAGCTGGTGAAGCAGGTCATGGCCACCCCATCGCCTTGCCAGAGGTAGGCATGCGCCTAGCACTGTCAGGACCCGATCCCAGGAGATACCGAAGAATATGACAGTAAGTAAGATTCAGACAAGCAACGACTGGGATGGCAAGATACCTGCCCAGGAAGAATCGACGGTTCAGATGGAATCACCCCTCTTTTACCAATCAGATTAAAAGACAACACTATTGTAACCGCTATTTTTACTATTCATGCATGTAACTGTAAATGAGCTGGCCTGGGCATAAAAGCCTCGCCAGTAGGTGAGGGAGGCAGGTAGAAAATTCCCCAAGTATCTAGTTTAGCGTAGAACCCTATTTCATGTACTCAAGATGGGGCCTCTGTGCTCCTGATCTATCAAATTACCCTCTGATTTTTCCATATTATCCATCAATTCGATGCGGGTCGAGTAGTCCTTGCTATTGCCAGTAGTTTGACCCTGGTATTAGAGTGCGGTCAATTTCTTGGCTACGGTGAAGTTGCGGCGGTGTTTCGAGCAATGAAGGGTGAGGGGTTGGGTTCTCTCGTAAAATCCCTGCCGTCCCTCCCTGTTTGCGTTGGCGGTGGTGCGGTGGACGACGCGGTGGCGGTGAACATTCGGACGCAAATCATCGAGTCCGAGACATTTGCTGGGAGAAATTCTCCTAGTTGTAAAATTCCCGCCTCTGACGAGATCTGTGCGTCACAGCTTCGTACTCCGGTGAATTGGACATGCTGAGGTCCTCGGCAGGAATTCCGTCAAGCGAAAGCATGTATACAAGGGCCAAGGTACATATCACAGTAGATCGTTTGGAAGCGGAGGTGACCGATCTATGAGCAGAGTTGGCAGATCTGAAGGATCTCAAGCAAGAAGTATGCCAAATTAGAGCAGAGATGGTGACCATGCCACGGGTAGGGGCCAAGTTGACAGACATGAACAATGACATTCCAAAAACTCTGCAATTGATTTTGCAAAACATGTCACTAGGCAGCCAGAAATCTGAAGTCGTAACTCCCAGTGCTACTCCTCCAGTTTGTACCGGTTCTGTAATGGCCAACACACCACCAATTATTTCTGTTCCTGATCAGACAATGTGTTCCCAACCACCAGTCAACAGAAATCTCCATCAAGAGTTTGTTAGCCAGGGACATATACCAATGTCGACTATCCCAGGATTAACAACTAGTTTGCTTACTACACAATTGTTCTCTGAAAGCACAAAGATACATACTGATAAGAAAACAGAAGTACCAGGATACACACTGCTCAGAATTACTTCAGCTAGTACAAGTGCAACAGTACACTCACATACCTTGGGTTTTCTAGGAATAATGGATATTTTGCTCCAATTACTGCTCCACTGTATACTCCAATTCCAACTTATAATCCTGTAACAATTCAATATATAAACATCTCCACCACTAGTTCTGCTTAGCCACCATTGTATCAAGCAGTAGGAAATCTGCATGATGCTCAAAGAAATCAACATGCAACTCAATTAGGAGGTCCTTCCTATTTTACTGAAGATGTTCTTAAAGGGCCAAGACTGGAAATTTCTCTTTTCAGTGGAGAAGACCTATTAGCTAGTTTGTAGCTTGTGAAAAGTTCTATGATAAGTCAGGTATCCCATATGATCAGTGGGTTAATTTAGCAACAGGACATTTTCAAGGAAGATCATCAAATTGGTTGAAAAATATTTGTGTGCTTGGCAAATGGTTACATGGCAACAGTTCTGTCAAATGGTGGCTGACAGATTCTCTGAAGCAAGTGTTCATGTGGCAGTTGAACTACTGAAGAATATACAACAAATAAATTCAGTGGCAAACTATATAGACAGTTTTGAACAGTGTGTAGCACTAGTAAAAAGAGATCATCCATGTTTACAAGAGAATTTCTTGTTAAGCCGTTTCATTGGTGGACTGAAAGCTGATATAAAACATGAAGTGTGTGGACAGAAACCTATTGGTATAATTGAGGCTTACTGGTATGCAAACGTGTATGAAAAAGCTGCTACAACAAGAAATGCACAGCAACAATCAGTATACAAACCCATAAGTTATCCACAACACTACAAAGCTCTTTCTCCTGCATTGCAGGTGCAAGTACCTGCTCAAGATAACCCTTTCCAAAAGATGCAAGAGCATGCTGGTATTGGAGAGAGCCATGGACAAGACACAAGTGCAAATTTGTGAAAACACTACACATACTGCAAGAGGTGGATGAAACTAAAGATAGTGATACTACAGAAGAAAATTTTGTCGCCGAACCAATTTACCATACAGCTCCTAATACTCCAGATAAGGAAAAAGCTCCTGACACTGTAGAAAAACCTACAACACAGGCCATGCACCTTTCTGTAAATGTTATAGAAGGCACTACAGGTCCAAACACCTTCTCCTTAATTATAGAGATTGCTGGCCAAAAGGCCACAACACTATTTGACAGTGGCTCTTCAGACACGTTTATGAGCACATATTTTGCAGTAAAAACCAATTGCTATCAGCAAACTATGCAACCCAGAAAAGTAACTGTTGCTGGGGGTGGCAAATTGATTTCAGCTACCAAAGTACCAGAGATGGATTTCAAAGTTCAGGGACATACTTTTTGCAGTAACTTCAAGATCCTAGAGCTAACTTCATACGACATAATACTGGGAGCTGATTGGATCTACAAATATAGTCCTATATGTATGGATCTAGTATAGAGAATCCTCATTGTTACCAAACAAGGGCAACCAGTAACTCTGTTTGATCATACTATTTCAAAAAAGAAATGTATCATTACAGCTGCAAAAATGGAAAGGCTATTGCAGAGAGGAGTAATGGGCTATATACTACAAGTACATGAAGTAGAAACCGAGAATAGCAAGTGCACTCCTCCACCTAAACCTTTGCAGCCTCTCCATTAGAAATTTGCCGATGTATTTGAAGAATCACAACAACTTCCACCCAAAAGAGAGTGTGATCATAAAATCATACTACAAGAAGGAACCAAACCACCAAATTTGAGACCTTACAGAGTACCACACTACCAAAAAGCAGCCATTGAAGAGATCATCAAACAACTCATTAAAAAGGGAGAAATTCAAGAATTTTTTAGTCCCTTTTCTTCTCCAGCTATCATGGTCGGAAAGAAAGATGGAGTATAGACTATGCATTGATTATAGAGAACTAAATGCAATCACTATCAAGAACAAATTTCCCATGCCAATCATTGAGGATTTGTTGAATGAATTGAATGGAGCAAAAGTATTCTCTAAGCTATATTTAAGATCTGGCTACCATCAAATAAGAATGGCACCGGAGGATATATATAAACAACTTTTAGAACACACATGGGACACTGTGAGTTCAAAGTTGTTCCATTTGGGTTATCTTGTGGACCAGGTACTTTTCAAAACCTCATGAACAAAGTATGTGATGAAATCTAGGACCCAACAGAAAAAATTCATATTTATATTTTTATGGCATTTTGGTGTTCAGTCAATCTCTATAAGAACATGTGAAGCACTTAGAGAGAACATTAGCAATGCTAAGAAAAAAATGAACTATATGCAAAAATGTCCAAATGCACTTTTCCTACATATCAAGTGGCTTATCTGGGACACATTATATCTGCATCAGTAGTAGCTACTGGCCCTAGCAAAATACAGGAAGTGGTGAACTGGGAACGACATGAAAATATGACTAAGCTTAGAGGCTTTTTAGGCCTGACAGGTTACTACAGGAGATTTGTGAATGTCTATGGAAAAATCTGTAGACCACTTCATGATATGCTCAAAAAGGTTGCTTTGGGGTCCTGCACAGATCCAAGCCTTCAACACATTAAAACAAGCTATGACCAGATGTCCTATATTAGCACTTCCAAATTTTTCACTGTCCTTCACTATTGAAGCTGATGCTTGTGCTACAGGAAGTGGAGCTATTCTCATGCAAAAGGGAGAACCACTTGCTTATCTCAGTAAAAGGTTGGGCCCCAAATCTGCAGCACAATCCATTTATGAAAATGAAGCAATGTCCATTCTTGAGGCACTTAAAAAGTGGAGGTATTACATTTGGGGAAATTTATTGATCATCAAGACAGATCAGCATTCACTAAAGTACATGACCACTCAGAGTCTGAATGAGGAAATCCAACACAAACTTCTGCTAAAACTGCTGGAGTATGATTATACCATAGAGTATAAAAAGGGGAAGGAAAATCTAGTTGTAGATGCACTTTCCAGAAAGGATAGCTGTCATGAATTGCAGTGCAATAATATGACCGTGGTAGTGCCTCAATGGACTGAAGATGTGAAAAACAGTTATAGAGGGGACATAGATATTGACAAACTTTTGAAGAAAATAGTTGAGAAAAATCCTAAATTCTCTCTATATAATGGATTAATTAAACACAAGAGCAGGATTTATGTGGGAGCCAGTACAGACTTCAGAAAACAACCGATGCATACCTTTCATTCTTCTGCCTTGGGAGGACATTCAGGAATTAAAGCTTCTTACTACAGGATCAAGAAGGTCTTTTCCAGGCCAAATCTAAAGAAGTGTATAGAGGAGTTTGTTAAGCAGTGTCCTGTATGTCAACTCACAAAGATAGAGCATGTGCACTGCCTATGCCTGCTCCAACCCTTGCCAGTTCTAGATATGGCTTGGGCTCACATTACCATGGATTTTATTACTGCCTTGCCAAATTCTCAAGGAAAAGAGGTCAACCTGGTAGTTGTGGACAAACTCTCTCACTTTATTCCCTTGGCACATCCCTATACAGTGCAGACTGTGTTTGAGGCCTTGATGGATAATGTAGTGAAACTGCATGGTCTACCTATCTGCATAATAATTGAACGAGACAGTATTTTCACCAGTTCCTTGTATCAAGAGTTTTTTTGAGGGGACCTTGTATCAAGAGTTGTCCCATGCTTTTGGTGTCAAAATCAGCTTCAGCACAACTTCACACCCATAAACAGATGGTCAGACAGAGAGAGTGAACCAGTGTTTCGAAGCTTATCTGAGAGGGACGGTATTTCAGGAACCAAAAAATGGATGAAATGGCTACCTTTGGCAGAATTATGGTACAATACAAGTTACCACTCTTCATTGAAATGCACACTATTCCAGGTACTATATGGATACAAACCACCCCAAATTGGGGAAATCTCGTTTGACCAACCCGTCTCTCCAGAAGCAAGTCTCAACAATTGCTGAAAGAGACCACATGATGCAATGGTCGAAAGCAAATTTGGAACATGCCCAAAACAAAATTAAACATTTTGCTGACAAGAAGAGAACAGAGATGGAGTTTGCTGTACGAGATGTGGTGTATTTAAAAGTACAACCATACATATAGAATGCCTTTGGCTTAAGGGGATCTTTAAGTTGAGGTATAAAATTTATGGCCCTTATAAAATCCTGGAGCGAATTGGAGAAGTGTCTTACAAACTGCAGCTCCCAGAAGGCACAAACATACATCCAGTGTTTCACATCAGTCAACTCAAGAAACACATTGGCCATCAAGCTGTACCTCCTCGTGTTTCGCTAGTCACTCCTGAAGGATATGTTAAAACGATTCCGGTGGCAGTGCTCGCCACAAGTCATTCAGCGGAACAAAACAATAGTGGGTCAATGTTTGATGCTACGTAGCAGGATGCGGCTTTCCTCAACAAAACCCCTTCCTAGGACACAAGCTTTTCTGCCTTGAGGACAAGGTGATTGTCATGGCGGCGACATTGTCAGGACCCAATCCCAGGAGATACTGAAGAATATGACAGTATGTAAGATTCAGACAAGCAACAGCTGGGATGTCAAGATACCTGTCCAGGAAGAATCGACGGTTCAGATGGAATCACCCCTCTTTTACCAATCAGATTAAAAGACAACACTGTTGTAACCGCTATTTTTACTATTCACGTGTGTAACTGTAAATGAGCTGACCTGGGCATAAAAGCCTCGCCAGCAGCCGATGGGAAGCAGGTAGAAAATTCCCCAAGTATCTAGTTTAGCGTAGAATCCTAGTTCATGTACTTAGGACGGGGCCTCTGAGCTCCTGATCTATCAAATAAACCTCCGATTTCGCCATATCTCTACTCCTATAAAAACCTCACTTGGTGGTGATGGTGTGTCTGCTATCTATCAATTTCGACCGTCCGATCTGCATCTAACGCATCTGAGACGACATCTGACATTTTTGCAAAAGACCCCCGCCACTCTTCTTGTATTCTTTTCAGAAAATCCCTTCGTCTCTCCCTTCCAGACCCGTCCAGATCCATCCCCTCGCGACCTTTCTCCAGAAAGCCATGGAAGTCCGATCTGGCGCGATGGCATCTGCCGGCGCCGCCCGCCCCCAATGCCTCCTCTCTGCCACCGCAGCCCACCACCCACGACCACCACGGCCTCCCCATCCCTTTGCCGTGAGCGTCTCTAATCTCCATTCAAAATTCGGATCGCCATGTTGTTCTGCCCGATTCCTTCGAGGCTTCCCATCCATGTCCCTCGCTGTGTCTTTCTTTCCTCCGCTTGGTCTCTGCCGCCCAGCTCACTCACCGTCGTCGGTACCGCATTGATCTCGCACCCGTTGCTGGCGCTGCTCGCTCATCGTCGCCAGAACGTGGTACCTGCATCTCTTGCGCGTGTGGAGAGGTCGCACACCCTGCTGGCACGCCCGCTCGCCGTTGCCTATCCGGGAGGGTCGCGCTCGCCCGGACTGCATTGAATCCTCCCGAGCGCCGTGCCGCGCCACGTCCAGAAATGAGTGGGCCGTCCGTCTCTTCCATCCAAGCGCATCGCCGACTCTTCGTTTATTTTCTGTATGTGTACACGATGTTTCGTGAGTTCTGAACCAATTAGATTATAGGTTACTCAACCGAAGTTTATGGATGTAATTTTGGTTTATACTTTTCTTCCACGATTTGATAGCCTAACTGAGTCCTGATTACAACCAGATTATAGCTTAATGAACTTTAAAAGGTATACTATGCACGAGCACGAGACAGGAACTGTGTATTGTTTGGAATTTCTGGACGTTTTTGCCTACTGTTCTGCTCTACTCCATTCGAAGAATGCTTCTACTGCATTCGAACAGGTTCAATAACATTCAGTTAGGCATTCTTGATATTCTGTAGTCTGTATTGATTATGAGTCATAGTTCAGGTTTCAAACATAGTTACTGTAGTTTCACTATACATCTGCTACAGTTCTTGCTTAAACATTTCATTGAGATCAAATGGGAAGGAGGTAGTGTACCGACCAAGTTAATGTTCCGCCTCCTGCTTCCTGCTTCAGGGGACATGCCTTAGTCTGAAAATCGCACAAGATGTCTTCTGTCTTCTTTCCAGCCAGGAGATAGCCCAAACCAAGCTGCTGAAGCTATGTAACTATGTTCTCCTGACCAAGTTATCTGCAAGTGATACTCCACTTCATCGTCTCAACAACAATTCAACATATAAGGAAGCTCTGCAGGTAGATTTAGAAACGGTGCCACTGTCGTCCGATACACAGAGCTCCAATGATACAACCACAATAACTGCATCTAGCACATCATATGTTCATCGTAGCCATGAGACAGTTGTAAAACCAGAGCAGTCGACAGTTATTATAGTTGTATTATTATGCAGCTGCATTAGGAGCAGCTAGCACACCATCTAAAACATCATCTGCTGCTACAGGTATTACCAGGATCCTTTTTATGCAGTATTATCTTTCATGGATTACATGTCGTTACTTTGTCGTTTGAAAAATGCATAGTCAGTAGCCACTGCCATTTTCCTCAAAAAACAAATGAAACACAAAATGTACCAAAGAAGAGTTAATAGTTTCATCGATCATACCAAGTTACCAATGTTCATGGAACCGGAGCGACAACCTTTGAGAATGGCTTATTTGCCACCCATGCAAGTCGCACATCAGAAATGAAGCTCGATAGCCTGAATGTGACAAATATCGCGAGGAGCGATATACCAAGTTATATACTGACCCTTGAAAGGGTATTGTCCTCTAAAGTATTTGAGGTTGGATCTGGATGTAATCGTGATGCAGCAGATGTGCGGCTCCATGAGACTTGGGTTGTGTTGGTGGCATCATTGCGACAAACGTGTGGCTCCATGGAACTTTTTTTTTTGAGGCTCCATGGAACTTTGGTTGTGTTGGCAGTGTTATTGTACAGGGACTCTTGTTTGATGTGATTAGAACCTAACCTTCTCTAAAAAAAAGTGGCTCATAATTTTTGTTATTCCACCTTATTTTATGTGGTCCGTAGCGTAGCACGGACATCTTACTAGTTATCCATCAATTCGGTGCGGATCGAGTAGTTCTTGCCATTGCTAGTAGTTTGATCCTCACAGGCACAGATCCGTGGCCCGAGCACCACTTGCTACGCTGACGGCCTGTGGCGGAAGCCAGGCTACCACCTGATCGCCCTATGGGGGGCGGGCATGAGCATGACGCAGTTCCGTGACTCGATAGTTTACGATTTCCAAGTGGCAAAAATTTCGCTCACCCTCAAAATGTACAAAATTTCTGAAATTTCTAAAATTCTTTCGGACAAATCACTGAAAGTTTTGTTTGAATTCGATTTTTTAAAATTTAAACATCTAGATAAAGTAGAGTGTAGTACAAAGTTAATCGAGAGTAGGGGTCGACCTGTGCGCTGCGAGTCGATGTCCGGGGCACGACCCCGTACGCTAGGATATGATCCCCATTCAGCCACCCAAAATACTCGATCTCGATTCCAACTCACAGTCGCCAATGAAGAACGGAAGGATCGATTCATGGAGATGTTGAGATTTACCAGGAGCCAGGAGTCCATGGGCCATGGCGTCCACCTTCCACCCGCGTGAACGTTCTCTCTGTAATTTCTGCTGTCAGGAACCTTGTATGGCTAACGAAGAGAGGAAAGGGCTGGTCCTAGTGCGAAGTTCTGGTGCTCGGGCACCTTGGTGCCCCCTTTTTTAAAGAATTTAAAAACATACTTAAAAGATTAAAAAATAATTCTGTGGAAACTTGTATGTATTCTTTATGAATCCATGAAATCTTGGTTTGTAAAAATGTAATTTGTAAGCTGTACAAAAATTCCATCCTAATAAAGACCGATTTGAAAATACATATTTATCTTTTTTTACACCACATGTGAAAGTAAAATGATATGAAAATTTGCAGATACATTATATACATGTGTGTGTTGTTACAAAACAATTTGTTTTTTCTGGAAACGGGCATTGCTAATTTTCGCTGGTCCTCAGCTTTGCCTACAATATGGTATCTCTGTGTAAAGGGAGTCAATCGGAGAGCGGCGATTTGGTGCTTTTCTATTTCTAAATCACAGTACTGTTCACCGGTCTCATCTGAGCCCGGGCTCTGGGTTGAATTATCGAATCAATTGATTGTAATGTGTTTCACCTATCCATGGATCGTTTGAAAGATGTATACCCATTCCCTATTATTGGCCACCAACGATCCGCGACGCTCGTTCCCGTCCCTTGACCCCATCGATTCGAGAAATTGGCAGCTATGGATGTGACATGTGAGTATCTCCATCTAAAAGACAAGGTGTCTAAAGAACATCTCGACATCACCTCGGCACCTATGCCATTGTATATCAAGCAGCCGTGCTTCACCTTCCACCATGCAGCAAACAGTAGTGCTCCTCAGCATGACGGAGAAGAAGGTCATCACGTACCTCCTCGCTCGATCCACAATAGCAACAGAGAGCAGTCTAGTTGTACTTGCCCTGATTTATAGATAAAGCATACCGATGATACAACCCAACCAATACCGGAGGCTCAAAATAAAAAACAAGTTCGCAAGGAAAGAAAAACATAAATTACGAGCTGCGGGCGCAACAACACAAGCCCCAAAATAGTTCATACATCAATCAAGGCGGACAAGTGACCATAAGCAATCTAGACGCCACCTCCTTGTGCTTCCTAAAATAACCGCCAGTTTACGGTTTTGCGCGAAAAAACCCGAACAGACACCGTATCGGACTGCGGCCTGTAAAAAATTTACGGGGCACGGTAAATCTTCGCCCTCAACCTTTAGATACACGGGTGGGAGGCCGACCCGAGCTTTACCCCTATCGGCAGCGATATTTGGTGGGAGGGACATTTCCACACGGCAGTTTCCGCTTCCCCTTCCTTCCGTCACCATTGATCTCCCTTTGCCCGCTCCGGACCACCTCCCCCCGCTTTGTTTCGCCTCCATGGAAGCCTCCCAACCATCGCCCGTCATCGTGTATGTCATCCACGCGCCAACCCCTCTGACAGATCACGTCGCTGGCCACGTCGCGCCCATCTCCGTTCAAGGCTCCACCGCACAATCCCGCAAGCGGCAGGGCAACATCGTCATCCAGGGCGGCACTCCCGCAGCCCCCCTCCCCCCCGCCGCCGCCACTGCGAATCCAGTCTGGCACGCGCCGGCGAAGAAAGGGAAGGTTTCGGGAGTGAAATGCAAGAAGCCCACCGCAAGAGCTACCCCGCCAACACCTTCCCCGATTTCCCCAGCAAGAGCTACCCCGAGGATGCCCGCTGACAAGCCGCCGCCCCCGAGGTGTTCGACGAAATGGGCGCAAGGTAGGATACTTCAATTTCTTCTAATTGTTTCACTTTTCGCCATTACGCTTGTTCGTGACTTGTTGAGCGTAATTGTAGCGCCGGCTTGCATGATGCGACTGTCGAGTTTGTGCACTTGTTGGACGACAACACCGTCGATGTCGATCAAGCTCCGATCGGTGATTACGGTTAAAATGAGATGGATGGTGGCGTGAACGGTCGCAGTGAGGAAGAAGATGAGGTGGAGGAGGGGGTGTTCGACCAATCGCAAGCAAAAGTGCGCGCAAGATCGAAGAACTACACGCAATTGGAAGATCAAATCTTGATCAAGACTTGGGATCGGTGTCTCTTGACGCGTGGACTGGAATTGACCAAACCGCCAAGCGATATTGGCAAAGGATAGAGGATAAGATCTTTCGCATGATGGCAAAGTACCAACAGGGCGCCACACACCTTTAGGTCACTCCAAGGTCGTTGGGATGCGATTGATAAACCAAAATGATAGGGGATCGCAACAATTTTCAAGGGTAGAGTATTCAATCCAAATTTATAGATTCGACACAAGGGGAGCCAAAGAATATTTGCAAGTATTAGCAGCTGAGTTGTCAATTTAACCACACCTGAAGATTAAATATCCGCATCACGGTAATATGATAGTTTTGATAGCAACAGTAATAGTAGCAATAGTAATGGTAACAGTAATAACAGTTTTGTAGCAATTGTAACAGCAGCAGCAACAATAGTAACTTAGCAAGAAAAATATGTGAAAACTTGTAGGCATTGGATCGGTGTATTCGTTGGATAATATTCATGATATAACAGTCATAAACTAGGGCGGCACAGAACTAGCTCCAGTTTATAAATATAATGTAGGCATGCATTCCGTAAATAGTAATACATGCTTATGGAAAAGAACTTAAATGACATCTTTTGTCCTACCCTCCCGTGGCAGCGGGGTCCATAAGGAAACTAAGGGATATTAAGGTCTCCTTTTAATAGAGAACCGGAACAAAGCATTAGAACATATTGAATACATGAACTCCTCAAACTACGGTCATCACCGGAAAGTATCCCGATTACTGTCACTCCAGGGTTTACGGATCATAACACGTAGCAAGTGCATATAACTTGCAAGATCAAATCTAGAACATAGATATAATGGTAAAAACATAAACGGTTCAGATCTGAATTGATGGCACTCGGGCCCAAGTGACAAGCATTAAGCATAGCAAAGTCATAGCAACATCAATCTCAGAACATAGTCGATACTAGGGGTCAAGCCATAACAAATCTAACTCGATTACATGATGAATCTCATCCAACTCCTCACAGACCAGCAAGCCTACGAAGGAATTACTCACTCCCGGTGGGGAGCATCATGGAATTTGTGATGACGAAGACCAAAGATTCCCCTCTCCGGAGCCCCAAACGGACTCCAAATCTGACCTCCCGATGAAGAACAGGAGGTGGCGGTGGCTCCGTATCGTGATACGCGATGAACCTTCCTTCCTTATTTTCTCTCTCCAAAAATAGGTATTTATTGAGTTGGACTTAGGGTCAGCGGGGCCACGAGGTGGGCACAACCCACCAGGGCGCGCCTGGAGGGGGTGGCGCGCCTGGTGTATCATGCTCACCTAGGGCACCCCCTCCAGTGGTTCTTGGTCCCAATATTTTTATTTATTCTGAAATAAATCTCCAAAAAGTTTCGTTTCAATCCGAGAACATTTATTTCTGCACAAAAACAACACCATGATAGTTTTGCTGAAAACGGCGTCAATCCGGGTTAGTTTCATTCAAATCATGCAAATTAAAGTCCAAAACAAGAGCAAAAGTGTTAGAAAAAGTAGATATGATGGAGACATATCAACGATCAAGCCAATTTGTAGCCGTTGGGCTGCTTGCTTGGAGCAAGTCCGCAATGCACCTCCATGTGGTAAAATTGAATCCAATTATGTGAGTTTGTTTTCACGTCCCAAGTTGTGCAAATCATTTGTAGCCGTCAGATTGGTTGCATAATTTGACATTGTTTTCATTTTGTAGGACAAAATTGCACAAGGAAGGTACAAGGACATGGAAGCTTCTGGTGGCAAGTCATTTCAACTGGAGCATCATTGAAAATTTCTTCTAAATAGCGAGAAGTGGAAGTTGATTGAGAATGAGTACCCACTGAAGAGAGGTGCACTCACCATGATGGATGATGATGATGGCCCAAGAAACAAGAACAAGCCCGATGGAAACAAGAAGGCCAAGGACAAGATCAAGAGGGAAGCAAAGGCATCAAGCTTGCGGGACAAGCTAGATCACATGGTCAAGTCCAATGAGGTATAGGCGATCAAGACATTGGAGGCAAAGAAAGAGTTGGCCGAGAAGAAGGCTCAAGAGAAGCAAGAGAAGTAGCAACTACTCACGGAGGAGACCATGCGCAAGGCTGCCACTGAGGAGAGAAGAGCCATGGCAGAGGAGAACAAAGCCATGGACAACCTCCTTCAAGAGGAGAACAAGATCATGATGATGGATTGAAATTACATGGATGAGCTCACCAAAGAATGGCATGACATAGCAAGGTTGGAGATCTCGGAGAGGAGGAGGCTAGCCGGAATGGGCCAGGCGGTGCCAAGGTTCGGTGAGGATGGTGGTTCAGAAAGTGGTGGTGGCAATGGTGGCGGTGAATATTTCATCTTGTGATTGATGATGATGGATGAGTGATGATGGATTTGGACGTCTTTTGGGTTGTGGCGTGAAAACTATGTTCCAAAGTCGCCAAAACTGTGTTTGAATTCTCGGAATTTGTGTTTCATTTGTCAAAATCACGATCAATTGCTTTGTGTGGTTTTACAGTTTGAGGGCCGATATTGGCAGCGCATGGAACAGAGACCACAAACCGAGCGGTAAAAGAGAATATCGGGGGATATTTTCTGGGCTCTGTTCGGCCGCAGCCAATTTCGGCCTTTAAACCACGTTTTTCGGTATTTATCCGTGGTTTAAGGGTCGCGGCTTAAAGGGGCTGCTAGAGATGCCCTAAGGGCTTCTAGAGCTACATAAAACAACATAGCTTGTAAATTGCGTCTGTGGCTCTAGCCGGATAAACATGTTCTATCACTATTTTGTTCCTCAAGCACCATACTATCCAAGCTAGAGAGCCGAAGTGCAGCCAAAGCAATCTACGATTCTGTCCAGAGAAAGTCGATAACAGTTGGTGCCAGTCTAGGTATTTCGTCGGGTGCCATGAATTGCCCCAAACTTCTCTAAAGCAACTCCATAGAAACTGGACGCAGACGCAATAGAAGAGGGAAACATTTGGTGAAGAGGGGGCACCTGACCCGCTCCTCCCCCATCCCTAACCCTCATCGCTGCCGCCACCTCCCTCGCCCGATCCCGACCGGATACGGCGTGCCTCGCCAGCGCGCAGGCCAGATCCGGGATCCCCTTCCCCCGCTCCTCCCTTCCCTCCTCTTCTTCAGCCCTCACGCCGCCTCCCCGGGAGGCGGCCAGGGCGGCGTGCGCGCCTGTTCCCTCGTCCTCCCACCTCACCTTGTCCCTCCTGCCGCCGCCGGCGCGCACCCCCGGCTTTGGCCCGAGTGGTGTCGGCGGTGGCGGGATCTTCTCTCCCCGCGTGTGCATCCTTCCTACCCGGGACGATGGCAGGGGGTGGCGGCGATGTCGCTCGGTTAGGCGGCGGTGGCCGGCGGCAGATGTTGTGGCGGCGCTGCTCCTTGGTGGCGGGGCAGCTTAGTGGCGCGGGGTGGATGGCAGTGCGCCCCCGGCCCAGATCTGGGCCCTGTGGGCCCCATATGGGTCCTGGCGGGTCAACCCCCTCGGCGTGGCCTCGTTGTCTTCTGCGTGGTGAGGAGGTGGAGCAGCTCGTACCAGGGGCGGCGACGCTGCTACTTGTTGAGCTTGCGTTGGTTTTTCCCTTGAAGAGGAAAGGGTGATGCAGCAAAGTAACCAAGGTATCAATCCAGTAGGAGGTACAAACAATTAAACACTTGCACCCAACACGATAAAGGGGTTGTCAATCCCTTCACGGTCAATTGCAATGGTGAGATCTGATAGAGATAGATATAAAAGATTACTAAAACGTAGAACAAAATAAAAGTAATTAAATTGCAGAGAGGTATTTTTGGGTTTTTTGGTTTATGGATCTGAAAATATATGATGGAAAATAGACCCGAGGGCCATAGGTTTCACTAGAGGCTTCTCTCTTGAAAGCAAATAATACGATGGTGAACAAATTACTGTCGAGCAAATGATAGAAAAGCGCAAAGTTATGATGATATCCAAGGCAATGATTATGAATATAGGCATCACGTCCGTGTCAAGTAGACCGACTCCTGCCTGCATCTACTACTATTACTCCACACATAGACCGCTATCCAACATGCATCTAGAGTATTAAGTTCATAAAGAATGGAGTAACGCTTTAAGTAAGATGGCATGATGTAGAGGGATAAACTCAAGAAATATGATGAAAACCCCATCTTTTTTATCCTTGACAGCAACAATACAATACGTGTCCCGCTACCCCTACTTTGTCACTAGGTGAGATCACGCAAGATTGACCCCAAAACTAAGCACCTCTTCCATTGCAAGAAAAATCAATCTAGTTGGCCAAACCAAACCAATAGTTCGAAGAGAAATACAAAGATATCAAATCATGCATATAAGAATTCAGAGAAGATTCAAATAATATTCATAGATAATCTGATCATAAGTCCACCATTCATCAGATCTCGACAAACACACCGCAAAAGAAGATTACATCAGATATAACTCCAAGAACATCGAGGAGAACTTTGTATTGAAGATCAAAGAGAGATAAGAAGCCATCTAGCTACTAGCTATGGACTCGTAGGTCTATGGTAAACTACTCACACATCATTAGAGGGGCAATTGGGTTGATGTAGATGTTGGGGAACGTAGTAATTTCAAAAAATTTCCTATGCACACGCAAGATCATGGTGATGCATAGCAACGAGAGGGGAGAGTGTTGTCCATGTACCCTCGTAGACCGTAAGCGGAAGCGTTATGACAACGCGGTTGATGTAGTCGTACGTCTTCACGATCCGACCGATCCAAGTACTGAACGTACGGCACCTCCGAGTTCAGCACACGTTCAGCTCGATGACGATCCCCAAACTCCGATCTAGCAAAGTGTCGGGGATGAGTTCCGTCAGCACGACGGCGTGGTGACGATGATGATGTTCTACCGACGCAAGGCTTTGCCTAAGCACCGCAACGATATGACCGAGGTGGAGTATGGTGGAGGGGGGCACCGCACACGGCTAAGGAACGATCACATAGATCAACTTGTGTGTCCTAGGGTGCTCCCTGCCCCCGTATATAAAGGAGCAAGGGGGGAAGCCGGCCGTCCCTAGGGGGCGCGCCAAGGAGGGGGGAGTCCTCCTCCTAGTGGGAGTAGGACTCCCCTTTCCTAGTCCCACTAGGAAGGAGGAAGGGGGAAGGAAAGAGAGGGAGAGGGAGAGGGAAAGAGGGGCCGCGCCCCCCTCCCCTAGTCCAATTCGGACTCCCCATGGGAGGGGGCGCGCCACCTCCTGGGCTGCTGCCCTCTCTCTCCCCTCAGGCCCACTAAGGCCCAATACTTCCCCGGGGGGTTCCGGTAACCCCTCTGGCACTCCGGTTTTCTCCGAAATCACCCGGAACACTTCCGGTGTCCGAATATAGTCATCCAATATATCAATCTTTATGTCTTGACCATTTTGAGACTCCTCGTCATGTCCATGATCATATCCGGGGCTCCGAACAATCTTCAGTACATCAAAACTTATAAACTCATAATAAAACTGTCATCGTAACGTTAAGCGTGCGGACCCTACGGGTTCGAGAACTATGTAGACATGACCTAGAACTATTCTCGGTCAATAACCAATAGCGGAACCTGGATGCTCATATTGGCTCCTACATATTCTACGAAGATCTTTATCGGTCAAACCGCATAACAACATACGTTGTTCCCTTTGTCATCGGTATGTTACTTGCCCGAGATTCGATCGTCGGTATCCAATACCTAGTTCAATCTCGTTACCGACAAGTCTCTTTACTCGTTACGTAATGCATCATTCATAACTAACTCATTAGCTACATTGCTTGCAAGGCTTATAGTGATGCGCATTACCGAGAGGGCCCAGAGATACCTCTCCGACAATTGGAGTGACAAAACCTAATCTCGAAATACGCCAACCCAACATGTACCTTCGGAGACACCTGTAGAGCTCCTTTATAATCACCCAGTTACGTTGTGATGTTTGGTAGCACACAAAGTGTTCCTTCGGTAAACGGGAGTTGCATAATCTCATAGTTACAGGAACATATATAAGTCATGAAGAAAGCAATAGCAACACACTAAACGATCAAGTGCTAGGCTAACGGAATGGGTCATGTCAATCACCTAATGATGTGATCCCATTAATCAAATGACAACACATGTCTATGGTTAGGAAACATAACCATCTTTGATTAATGAGCTAGTCAAGTAGAGGCATACTAGTGACGTTATGTTTGTCTATGTATTCACACATGTATCATGTTTCCGGTTAATATAATTCTAGCATGAATAATAAACATTTATCATGAAATAAGGAAATAAATAATAACTTTATTATTGCCTCTAGGGCATATTTCCTTCAGTAGATGCCCTACGTGATCGGATCCACCTCCGGTAGATTGCCGGAAAAGGCCCCAAGATGGGATCTCACGGGAACAGAGGTTTGCGGTGGTGGAAAAGTATTTTTCGTGGATTCCCCTGATGGTTTGAGAATATTTGGGAATATATAGGGTAAGGATTAGGGTTAGGAGACCTTCGAGGGGGACACAAGCCCAGGGGGCGCGCCCCCCTAGGGCGTGCTTGTCCTCGCCTCATAGGTCTTCTGACTTCATCTCCAAGTCTCATAGGTGTCTTCTGGTCCAAGAAAAATCATCGCGAAAGTTTTATTCTGTTTGGACTCCGTTTGATATTCCTTTTCTGTAAAATTCAAAAACAAGGAGAAAAAACAAAAACTGGCAGTGGGCTCTAGGTTAATAGGTTAGTCCCAAAAATAATATAAAATAGCATATTAATGCATATAAAACATCGAAAACAGATAATATAATAGCATGGAACAATGAAAAATTATAGATACGTTGGAGACCGATGTCTACTACGCAACTTTATTCTTGTAGACTCATGTTGGGCCTCCAATCGCAGAGTTTTGTAGGACAGTAGCAATTTTCCCTCAAGTGGATGACCTAAGGTTTACCAATCCGTGGGAGGCGTAGGATAAAGATGTTCTATCTCAAACAACCCTGCAACCAAATACAAGAAATCTCTTGTGTCCCCAACACACCCAATACAATGGCAAATCGTATAGGTGGACTAGTTCGGCGAAGAGATGGTGATAAAAGTGTAATATTGATGGTAGAAATATATTTTTATAATCTGAATAAATAGAAACAGCAAGGTAGCAATTGATAAAACGGAGCACAAACGGTATTGCAATGCTTGAAAACAAGGCCTAGGGTCCGTACTTTCGCTAGTGCAATCTCTCAACAGTGCTAATATAATTGGATCATATAACCATCCCTCAACGTGCAATGAAGAGTCACTCCAAAGTTCCTATCTAGCGGAGAACATAAGAAGAAATCGTTTGTAGGGTACGAAACCACGTCGAAGCTATTCTTTCCGATCGATCTATCCAAGAGTTCGGACTAAAATAACACCAAATAATTTCAGATTCATAATATTCAATCCAACACAAATAACCTCAAAGAGTGCCCCAAGATTTCTACCAGAGAAACAAAGACAAGAACATGCATCAACCCCTATGCATAGATTACCCCAATGTCACCTCGAGAATCCGCGAGTTGAGTGCCAAAACATACATCAAGTGAATCAATATGATACCCCATTGTCACCACGAGTATTCATTTGCAAGACATATATCAAGTGCTCTCAAATCCATAAAAGTATTGAATCCGATAAAACAAAATCTCAAAGGGAAAACTCAATTGATCACAAGATAGAGAGGGCAAAACACCATATGATCCGACTATATTAACAAAGCCCGCGATACGTCAAGATCATGACCATTGTTGAGGAAATCGTTAAATGGTAGCTGCTCGGTTGGCTGGCGAGTAGGGGATTAATAGGCTAATCGGCAAGTTAATCAGCCATTTAATCAATTAATCGGACGATTTATTGGTTTATTGGCTACTCGGTGACCCTACGAGTAGGGATTAATCGGCAAGTTAACTGGTTAATCGAACGAATTCTTGAACAGGGATCATGACATCTCAAGAACACGACAAAGAGAGAGATTAAACACATAGCTACTGGTACAAACCCTCAGCCCCGAGGGTGGACTACTCCCTCCTCATCATGGTGGCCGCCGGGTTGATGAAGATGGCCACCGGTGATGATTTCCCCCTCCGGCAAAGTGCCGGAACGGGGTCTATATTGGTTTTCGGTGGCTACAGAGGCTTGCGGCGGCGGAAATTCTCATCTAGGGTTACCCCGAGGGTTTTTGGAATATTTGGGAATTTATAGGGCGAAGCGGGGGTGAGGGAGGCCACCGGGTGGGCATAGCCCACCGGGGCGCGCCTGGGGGCCCAGGTGTGCCTGGTGGGTTGTGCCCCCTCGGGGCACCCCCAGGTGCTGCTCTGGCCCATTGGATGTCTTCTAGTCCATAAAAAAATCCACAAATAGTTTCGTGGTGTCTGGACTCCGTTTGATATTGATTTCCTGCGATGTAAAATACAAGCAAAAAACAACAACTGGCACTGGGCACTGGGTCAATAGGTTAGTCCCAAAAAATGATATAAAGTTGCTATAAAATGACTGTAAAACATCCAAGAATGATAATATAACATCATGAATACTTCGTAAATTATAGATACGTTGGATACGTATCAGAGACGTATCAAGCATCCCCAAGCTTAATTCCTGCTCGTCCTCGAGTAGGTAAATAATAAAAACAGAGTTTTTGATGTCGAATGCTACCTAACATATGTAGCCATGTAATTTTCTTTATTGTGGCATGAATATTAAGATCCATAAGATTCAAAACAAAAGTTTAATATTGACATAAAAACAATAATACTTCAAGTGTACTAACAAAGCAATCATGTCTTCTCAAAATAACATGGCCAAAGAAAGTTATCCCTACAAAATCATATAGTCTGGCTATGCTCCATCTTCATCACACAAAGTATTAAATCATGCACAACCCTGATGACAAGCGAAGCAATTGTTCCATACTTTTGATGTTCTCAAACTTTTTCAACTTTCACGCAATACATGAGCGTGAGCCATGGATATAGAACTATATGTGGAATAGAATATGGTGGTTGTGGAGAAGACAAAAACAAGAAGATGGTCTCACATCAACTAGGCGTATCAACGGGCTATGGAGATGTCCATCAATAGATATCAATGTGAGTGAGTAGGGATTGCCATGCAACGGATGCACTAGATCTATAAGTGTATGAAAGATCAAAAGAAACTAAGTGGGTGTGCATCCAACTCGCTTGCTCACTAAGACCTAGGGCACTTTGAGGAAGCCCATAATTGGAATATACAAGTCAAGTTCTATAATAAAAAATTCCCACTAGTATATGAAAGTGATAAAATAGGAGACTCTCTATCATGAAGATCATGGTGCTACTTTGAAGCACAAGTGTGGAAAAAGGATAGTAACATTGTCCCTTCTCTATTTTCACTCATTTTTTATTTTGGGCTCTTTGGTCTCTCTTTTTTCTTTTTTTATGTGGGCTTCTTTGGCCTCTCTTATTTTTGTAAAGTCCGAAGACTCATCCCAACTTGTGAGGGAATCATAGCTTCCATCATCCTTTCCTCACATGGGACAATGATCTAATAATGATGACCATCACACTTTTATTTACTTACAACTCAAAAATTACAACTCGAAACTTAGAAGAAACCGGAACGGTAAAGTTGCATGGCAATATATCTCGAAATGGCTATGGAAATTCCATAATAGGTAGGTATGGTGACTGTTTTGAGGAAGGGTATATTGTGGGTGCTGCGCACCAGGGAAAGTTGCGCGGTACTAGAGAGGCTAGCAATGGTGGAAGGGTGAGCGTGCGTATAATCCGTGGACTCAACATTAGTCATAAAGAACTCACATACTTATTGCAAAAGTCTATTAGCTATCGAAACAAATTACTTCACGCATGCTCCTAGGGAGATAGATTGGTAGGAAAAGACCATCGCTCGTCCCCGACCGCCACTCATAAGGAAGACAATCAATAAATAAATCATGCTCCGACTTCATCACATAACGGCTCACATATACGTGCATGCTACGGGAATCACAAACTTTAAAACAAGTATTTCTACCAATCCACAATTACTCACTAGCATGTCTCTAATATCACCATCTTTATATCTCAAAACAATATGCAAGGAATCAAACTTCTCATAGTATTCAATGCACTTAATATGAAAGTTATTATTATATCCCTCTTCACTACTAGGGAAAAGCCTATACATAGAATCTTAGCAGCAGCGAGGGTTAAAAACCCTCGCTACTGCTACTTTCTAGTAGCGCAGGTTTTTAAACCTCGCTACTACTAAGTTGATAGTAGCAGCGTGGGTTTATAACCCTCGCTACTACTAAGCGGTCTCTACCGTGCCCCCCGGGACATGCCATAGTAGTAGCGCGGGTTTTTAACCCTCGCTACTACTAAGTTGGTAGCAGTAGCGCGGGTTTTTTAACCCTCGCTACTACTAAGTGGCCCCTGGACCATGCCATATTAGTAGCGATGGTTATAAAGCCCTCGCTACTACTAATCGTCTGCCATAGTAGTAGCGCGGGGTATGACCTATTTGCAAAATTTTCAAAGTCTACCCCCCCCCCCCCCCGTGGACCGCCTTTTCAGTTTTAAAAAAATAAAAGAAAATGATAAAAATGTCAAAAAAAAATAAAAGAAAATAAGTTTCCCATGTGATATGTTGTCTAGTTGTTGGGAAAATTTACAAATATAAATTTCGACTTTATTTTCAAAATCTCTCTGGAAATTTGTAAAATGGCCATAACTTTTGCATACGAACTCGGATGAAAAAGTTTTTTATATGAAAAATCATCTACTCGAAAAGTTACATTCAAATTTAACGGGGAACCCCGTTCAACATTTTTAAAATCCTCAAAAACCTAACAGAAAAAAGTTACGGGGCTTTTAAGATCTGGAGGCAAAAAAATTCAAACAAAAATTAGTTTTTTTAATTTTTGTTAAATCTGGTCAAACTATGGTCAAACTAATTATTCAAGAATATTAGTGTTACTAAATAATTATTTTAGTTTTTTTGAATTTTGGTCAAATATGGTCAAACTATGGTCAAACTGTGGTCAAATCTGGTCAAACTGTGGTCAAACTGTGGTCAAACTGTGGTCAAACTAATTGTTCAAGAAATATTAGTGTTACTAATTTTTTAGAACAATAGTTTCAAACTCAAACAGTGAAATGTGTGACTTCATGCTCAAGCTAAATTCCTAAGGTTAATAGAATTACTATTGTCAGGAAAACAACAAGTGCAGACTTGGAAACGAGGGAGAATAGAACCCGAAAGTTAAGCGTGCTCAAGCTGGAGTAGTGAGAGGATGGGTGACCGTTCGGGAAGTTAGATGATTTGGAATGATGAGGGGTGATTAGAGATTAAATTGAGCAGCGATGAGGGGTGATTAGAGATTTGAGGTTAAAATAATTCAAAAATTTGAAAATTAGGGAAAAAATAATTTTTTTTTGAAAAAATTGAAAAAACAATTCAGAGATTACATATTAGTAGTAGCGTGGGTTTTTACCCACGCTACTGCTATACGTTAGCTGTAGCGCGGGTGGCACCCGCGCTACTGCTATAAGTTAGCTGTAGCGCCTTATTAGTAGCGCCGGCCCCCGCGCTACTAATAGGCCCAAAACCCGCGCTGCTGCTAGGCTTTTCCCTAGTAGTGCTTGGATGCCCATCATATTAGGACTAAATTCATAACCTAAGCAAATTATCATGCTGTTTAAAGACTCTCAAAATAATATAAGTGAAGCAAGAGAGTTCAACAATTTCTATAAAATAAAACAACCGCCGTGCTCTAAAAAGATATAAGTGAAGCACTAGAGCATATTGCCTAGCTCAAAAGATATAAGTGAAGCACATAGAGTATTCCAATAAATTCACGATTAATGCCCGGCCCTCTCAAAAGGTGTGTACAGCAACGATGATTGTGGCAATCAAAAAAGCAAAGACTCATATCATACAAGACGCTCCAAGCAAAACACATATCATGTAGTGAATAAAAATATAGCCTCAAGTAATGTACTGATGGATTGAAGAAGAAAGAGGGGATGCCTTCTGGGGCATCCCCAAGCTAAGGCTCTTGGTTGTCCTTGAATATTACCTTGGGGTGCCTTGGGCATCCCCAAGCTTAGGCTCTTGCCATTCCTTATTCCATAGTCCATCAAATCTCTACCCTAAACTTGAAAACTTCACAACACAAAACTCAACAGAAAACTCGTGAGATCCGTTAGTATAAGAAAATAGAATCACCACTTTTAGTACTGTTGTAAACTCATACTTTATTTATATTGGTGTAATATCTATTGTATTCCAACTTCTCCATGGTTCATACCCCCGATACTGACGGAAATATGCCCTAGAGGCAATAATAAAGTTATTATTTATTTCCTTATATCATGATAAATGTTTATTATTCATGCTAGAATTGTATTAACCGGAAACATAATACATGTGTGAATATATAGACAAGCAGAGTGTCACTAGTATGCCTCTACTTGACTAGCTTGTTAATCAAAGATGGTTATGTTTCCTAACCATGGACAAAGAGTTGTTATTTGATTAACGGGATCACATCATTAGTTGAATGATCTGATTGACATGACCCATTCCGTTAGCTTAGCGCCCGATCGTTTAGTATGTTGCTATTGCTTTCTTCATGACTTATACATGTTCCTATGACTATGAGATTATGCAACTCCCGTTTACCGGAGGAACACTTTGTGTGCTACCAAACATCACAATGTAACTGGGTGATTATAAAGGAGCTCTACAGGTGTCTCCGAAGGTACTTGTTGGGTTGGCGTATTCTGAGATTAGGATTTGTCACTCCGAATGTCGGAGAGGTATCTCTGGGCCCTCTCAGTAATGCACATCACTTAAGCCTTGCAAGCATTGCAACTAATGAGCTAGTTGCGAGATGATGTATTACGGAACGAGTAAAGAGACTTGCCGGTAATGAGATTGAACTAGGTATTGGATACCGACGATCGAATCTCGGGCAAGTAACATACCGATGACAAAGGGAACAACGTATGTTGTTATGCGGTCTGACTGATAAAGATCTTCGTAGAATATGTAGGAACCAATATGGGCATCCAGGCCCCGCTGTTGGTTATTGACCGGAGACGTGTCTCGGTCATGTCTACATTGTTCTCGAAACGTAGGGTCCGCACGCTTAAAGTTACGATGACAGTTACTTTATGAGTTTATGTATTTTGATGTACCGAAGGTTGTTTGGAGTCCCAGATGTGATCACGGACATGATGAGGAGTCTCGAAATGGTTGAGACATAAAGATTGATATATTGGATGACTATATTCGGACACCGGAAGTGTTCTGGGAGTTTTCGGAGAAAAACCGGAGTACCGGAGGGTTACCGGAACCCCCCCGGGAAGTAATGGGCCTTGATGTGCCCTAGTGGAGAGAGAGAGGGGCCGGCCAGGGCAAGAGGCGCACCCCCTCCCCTTGAGTCCGAATAGGACAAGGAAGGGGGGGCGGCGCCCCCCTTGCCTTCCCCCTCTCCCACTCCTTCCTTCCCCTCCTTCTCGGAATAGGAAAGAGAGGGGGGAAACCTACTTGGAGTAGGTTTCCCCCTCCTAGGGCGCGCCTCCCCCTTGGCCGGCCCCCTCCTCCTCTCCTCCTTTATATACGGGGGCGGGGGGCACCCCATAGACACACAAGTTGATCTTCCTGATCGTTCCTTAGCCGTGTGCGGTGCCCCCCTTCACGATATTACACCTCGGTCATATTGTAGCGGTGCTTAGGCGAAGCCCTGCGACAGTTGAACATCAAGATCGTCACCACGCCGTCGTGCTGATGGAACTCCTCCCTGAAGCTCTGCTGGATCGGAGCCCAGGGTGCGTCATCGAGATGTATGTGTGTCAAGAACTCGGAGGTGCCGGAGTAACGGTGCTTGGATCGGTTGGACCGGGAAGACGTACAACTACTTCCTCTATGTTGCGTCAACGCTTCCGCTTCGGTCTACGAGGGTACGTAGACAACACTCTCCCCTCTCGTTGCTATGCATCACCATGATCTTGCGTGTGCGTAGGAATTTTTTTGAAATTACTACGTTTCCCAATAGTGGCATCCGAGCCTAGGTTTTATGGTTTGATGTTATATGCACGAGTAGAACATAAGTGAGTTGTGGGCGATATAAGTCATACTGCTTACCAGCATGTCATACTTTGGTTCGGCGGTATTGTTGGATGAAGCGGCCCGGACCGACATTACGCGTACGCTTACGCGAGACTGGTTTTACCGCCGTGCTTTGCACATAGGTGACTAGCGGGTGTCAGTTTCTCCAACTTTAGTTGAACCAAGTGTGGCTACGCCCGGTCCTTGCGAAGGTTAAAACAGCACCAACTTGACGAACTATCGTTGTGGTTTTGATGCGTAGGTAAGAACGGTTCTTGCTCAGCCCGTAGTAGCCACGTAAAACTTGCAACAACAAAGTAGAGGACGTCTAACTTGTTTTTGCAGGGCATGTTGTGATGTGATATGGCCAAGACATGATGCTATATTTTATTGTATGAGATGATCATGTTTTGTAACCGAATTTATCGGCAACTGGCAGGAGCCATATGGTTGTCGCTTTATTGTATGAAATGCAAACGCCCTGTAATTGCTTTACTTAATCACTAAGCGGTAGCGATAGTCGTAGAAGCAATAGAAGGCGTAAACGACAACGATGCTACGATGGAGATCAAGGTGTCGCGCCAGTGACGATGGTGATCATGATGGTGCTTCGGAGATGGAGATCACAAGCACAAGATGATGATGGCCATATCATATCACTTATATTGATTGCATGTGATGTTTATCCTTTATGCATCTTATCTTGCTTTGATTGACGGTAGCATTTTAAGATGATCTCTCACTAAAAATTATCAAGAAGTGTTCTCCCTGAGTATGCACCGTTGCCAAAGTTCGTCGTGCCCAGACACCACGTGATGATCGGGTGTGATAAGCTCTACGCCCATCTACAACGGGTGCAAGCCAGTTTTGCACACGCGGAATACTCAGGTTAAACTTGACGAGCCTAGCATATGCAGATATGTCCTCGGAGCACGGAGACCGAAAGGTCGAGCGTGAATCATATAGTAGATATGATCAACATAGTGATGTTCACCATTGAAAACTACTCCATCTCACGTGATGATCGGTTATGGTTTAGTTGATTTGGATCACGTGATCAGTTAGATGACTAGAGAGATGTCTGTCTAAGTGGGAGTTCTTAAGTAATATGATTAATTGAACTTAAATTTATCATGAACTTAGTCCTGGTAGTATTTTGCAAATTATGTTGATCAATAGCTCGCGTTGTTGCTTTCATATGTTTATTTTGACATGTTCCTAGAGAAAACTGTGTTCAAAAATGTTAGTAGCAATGATGCGGATTGGATCCGTGATCTGAGGTTTATCCTCATTGCTGCGCAGAAGACTTATGTCCTTGATGCACCGCTAGGTGACAAACCTATTGCAGGAGCATATGCAGATGTTATGAACGTTTGGCTAGCTCAATATGATGACTACTTGATAGTTTAGTGCACCATGCTTAACGGCTTAGAATTGGGACTTCAAAGACATTTTGAACGTCATGGACCATATGAGATGTTCCAGGAATTGAAGTTAATATTACAAGCAAATACCCGAGTTGAGAGATATGAAGTCTCCAACAAGTTCTATAGCTAAAAGATGGAGGAGAATCGCTCAACTAGTGAGCAAGTGCTTAGATTGTCTGGGTACTACAATCGCTTGAATCAAGTGGGAGTTAATCTTCCAGATAAGATAGTGATTGACAGAGTTCTCTAGTCACCATCACCAAGTTAGTAGAACTTCGTTATGAACTATAGTATGCAAGGGATGACGAAAATGATTCCCGAGCTCTTCGTGATGTTGAAATCGACGAAGGTAGAAATCAAGAAAGAGCATCAAGTGTTGATGGTTGACAAGATCACTAGTTTCAAGAAAAGGGCAAAGGGAAAGAAAGGGGAACTTCAAGTAGATTGACAAGCAAGTTGTCACTCCCACGAAGAAGCCCAAAGCTGAACCAAAGCCTGAAATTGAGTGCTTACACTGCAAAGGAAGTGGTCACTGGAAGCGGAAATGCCCTAAATATTTGGTGGATAAGAAGGATGGCAAAGTGAAAAAGGGTATATTTGATATACAGGTGTTTGATGTGTGCTTTACTAGTGTTTATAGCAACCCCTCGGTATTTGGTACTGGTTCAGTTGCTAAGAGTAGTAACTCGAAACGGGAGTTGCAGAATAAACAGAAACTAGTTAAGGGTGAAGTGACGATGTGTGTTGAAAGTAGTTTCAAGATTGATATGATCATCATCGCACACTCCCTATACTTTCGGGATTGGTGTTGAACCTAAATAAATGTTATTTGGTGTTTGCGTTGAGCATGAATATGATTTGGTCGTGTTTATTGCAATACGGTTATTCATTTAAGTAAGAGAATAACCTGTTGTTATGTTTACATGAATAAAACCTTATATGGTTACACACCCAATGAAAATGGTTCATTGGATCTCGATCGTAGTGATACACATATTCATAATATTGAAACCAAAAGATGCAAAGTTATTAATGATAGTGCAACTTATTTGTGGCACTGCCATTTTGGTCATATTGGTGTAAAGCGCATGAAGAAACTCCATGCTGATGGGATTTTGGAATCACCTGATTATGAATCACTTGATGCTTGCAAACCATGCCTCATGGGCAAGATGACTAAGACTCCATTCTTCGGAACAGTGGAGCGAGCAACTGACTTATTGGAAATAATACATACTGATGTATGCGATTCGATGAGTGTTAAGGCTCGCGGCGGGTATCGTTATTTTCTGACCTTCACAGATGATTTGAGCAGATATGGGTATATCTACTTGATGAAACATAAGTCTGAAACATTTGAAAAGTTCAAAGAATTTCAGAGTGAAGTGGAAAATCATCGTGACAAGAAAATAAGGTTTCTACGATCTGACCGCGGAGACAAATATTTGAGTTATGAGTTTGGTCTTCAATTAAAACAATGTGGAATAGTTTCACAGCTCACGCCACCTGGAACACCACAACGTTATGGTGTGTCCAAACGTCGTAATCGTACTTTACTAGATATGGTGCGATCTATGATGTCTCTTACTGATTTACCGCTATCATTTTGGGGTTATGCATTAAAGACAGCTGCATTCACGTTAAAAAGAGCACCATCTAGGTCCGTTGAGACGACACAATCTGAACTGTGGTTTGGCAAGAAACCAAAGTTGTCGTTTCTTAAAGTTTGAGGTTGTGATACTTATATGAAAAAGTTTCATCCTGATAAGCTCAAACCCAAATCGGAGAAATATGTCTTCATAGGATACCCAAAGGAGACTATTGGGTACACCTTCTATCACAGATCCAAAGGCAAGACATTCGTTGCTAAAAATGGATCCTTTCTAGAGAAGGAGTTTCTCTCGAAAAAAGTGAGTGGGAGGAAAGTAGAACTTGATGAGGTAACAGTACCAGCTCCCTTATTGGAAAGTAGTTCATCACAGAAATCGGTTCCTATGACACCTACACCAATTAGTGAGGAAGTTAATGATGATGATCATGAAACTTCAGATCAAGTTGTTACTGAACTTCGTAGATCAACCAGAGTAAGATCCGCACTAGAGTGGTACGGTAATCCTGTTCTGGAAGTCATGTTACTAGACCATGATGAACCTACGAACTATGAGGAAGCGATAATGAGCCTAGATTCCGCAAAATGACTTAAGGCCATGAAATCTGAGATGAGATCCATGTATGAGAACAAAGTGTGAACTTTGGTGGAGTTGCCCGATGATCGGCAAGCCATAGAAAATAAATGGATCTTCAAGAGGAAGACGGACGCTGATAGTAGTGTTACTATCTACAAAGCTAGACTTGTCGAAAAGGTTTTTGACAAAGTTCAAGATGTTGAATACAATGAGATTTTCTCACTCGTATCGATGCTTAAAAGTCTGTCCGAATCATGTTAGCAATTGCCACATTTTTTTTCTGGCAAAAGGATGTCAAAACTGCATTTCTTAATGGATTTATTAAAGAAGAGTTGTATATGATGCAACCAGAAGGTTTTGTCAATCCTAAAGGTTCTAACAAAATGTGCAAGCTCCAGCGATCCATCTATGGACTGGTGCAAGCATCTCGGAGTTGGAATATACGCTTTGATAAGTTGATCAAAGCATATAGTTTATACAGACTTGCAGTGAAGCCTGTATTTACTAGAAAGGGAGTGGGAGCACTACAGCATTTCTGATAAGTATATGTGAATGACATATTGTAGATAGGAAATAATGTAGAATTATTCTGCAAAGCATAAAGGAGTGTTTGAAAGGAGTTTTTCAAAGAAAGACCTCGGTGAAGCTGCTTACATATTGAGCATCAAGATCTATAGAGATAGATCAAGACGCTTGATAAGTTTTTTCAATGAGTACATACCTTGACAAGATTTTGAAGTAATTCAAAATGGAACAGTCAAAGAAAGAGTTCTTGCCTGTGTTACAAGGGGTGAAATTGAGTAAGACTCAAAACCCGACCACGGCAGAAGGTAGAAAGAGAATGAAAATCATTCCCTATGCCTTGGCCATAGGTTCTATAAAGTATGCCATGCTGTGTACCAGATCTATTGTATACCCTACACTGAGTTTGGCAAGGGAGTACAATAGTGATCTAGGAGTAGATCACTGGACAGCGGTCAAAATTATCCTTAGTGGAATAAGGATATGTTTCTCGATTATGGAAGTGACAAAAGGTTCGTCGTAAAGGGTTACGTTGATGCAAGTTTTGACACCGATCTGGATGACTCTAAGTTTCGATCTAGATACATATTGAAAGTGGGAGCAATTAGCTAGAGTAGCTCCGTGCAGAGCATTATAGACATAGACAATTGCAAAATACATAACGGATCTGAATGTGAAGACCCGTTGACTAAGATTCTCTCACAAGCAAAACATGATCACACCTTAGTACTCTTTGGGTATTAATCACATAGCGATGTGAACTAGATTACTGAATCTAGTAAACCCTTTGGGTGTTGGTCACATGGGATGTGAACTATGGGTGTTAATCACATGATGATGTGAACTATCGATGTTAATCACATGGTGATGTGATCTAGATTATTGACTCTAGTGCAAGTGGGAGACTGAAGGAAATATGCCCTAGACGCAATAATAAAGTTATTATTTATTTCCTTATATCATGATAAATGTTTATTATTCATGCTAGAATTGTATTAACCGGAAACATAATACATGTGTGAATATATAGACAAACAGAGTGTCACTAGTATGCCTCTACTTGACTAGCTTGTTAATCAAAGATGGTTATGTTTCCTAACCATGGACAAAGAGTTGTTATTTGATTAACGGGATCACATGATTAGTTGAATGATCTGATTGACATGACCCATTCCGTTATCTTAGCACCTGATCGTTTAGTATGTTGCTATTGCTTTCTTCATGACTTATACATGTTCCTATGACTATGAGATTATGCAACTCCCGTTTACCGGAGGAACACTTTGTGTGCTACCAAACATCACAACGTAACTGGGTGATTATAAAGGTGCTCTACAGGTGTCTCCGAAGGTACTTGTTGGGTTGGCGTATTTCGAGATTAGGATTTGTCACTCCGAATGTCGGAGAGGTATCTCTGGGCCCTCTCGGTAATGCACATCACTTAAGCCTTGCAAGTATTGCAACTAATGAGTTAGTTGCGAGATGATGTATTACGGAACGAGTAAAGAGACTTGCCGGTAATGAGATTGAACTAGGTATTGGATACCGACGATCGAATCTCGGGCAAGTAACATACCGATGACAAAGGGAACAACGTATGTTGTTATGCGGTTTGACCGATAAAGATCTTCGTAGAATATGTAGGAACCAATATGGGCATTCAGGTCCCGCTTTTGGTTATTGACTGAAGACGTGTCTCGGTCATGTCTACATTGTTCTCGAACCGTAGGGTCCGCACGCTTAAAGTTACGATGACAGTTACTTTATGAGTTTATGTATTTTGATGTACCGAAGGTTGTTCGGAGTCCCGGATGTGATCACGGACATGACGAGGAGTCTCGAAATGGTCGAGACATAAAGATTGATATATTGGATGACTATATTCGGACACCGGAAGTGTTCCGGGAGTTTTCGGAGAAAAACCGGAGTACCGGAGGGTTACCGGAACCCCCCCGGGAAGTAATGGGCCTTGATGGGCCCTAGTGGAGAGAGAGAGGGGCCGGCCAGTGCAAGAGGCGCGCCCTCTCCCCTTGAGTCCGAATAGGACAAGGAAGGGGGGGGGGGGGGCGACGCCCCCCTTGCCTTCCCCCTCTCCCACTCCTTCCTTCCCCTCCTTCTCGGAATAGGAAAGAGAGGGGGGAAACTTACTTGGAGCATGTTTCCCCCTCCTAGGGCGCGCCTCCCCCTTGGCCGGCCCCCTCCTCCTCTCCTCCTTTATATACGGGGGCGGGGGGCACCCCATAGATACACAAGTTGATCTTCCTGATCGTTCCTTAGCCGTGTGCAGTGCCCCCCTCCACGATATTACACCTCGGTCATATTGTAGCGGTGCTTAGGCGAAGCCCTGCGACAGTTGAACATCAAGATCGTCACCACGCCGTCGTGCTGACGGAACTCCTCCCTGAAGCTCTGCTGGATGGGAGCCCAGGGTGCGGCATCGAGCTGTATGTGTGTCAAGACCTCGCAGGTGCCGGAGTAACGGTGCTTGGATCGGTTGGACCGAGAAGATGTACGACTACTTCCTCTACGTTGCGTCAACGCTTCCGCTTCGGTCTACGAGGGTACGTAGACAACACTCTCCCCTCTCGTTGCTATGCATCACCATGATCTTGCGTGTGCGTAGGAAATTTTTTGAAATTACTATGTTCCCCAACAGATACTACCCATAAATTCATCAAAATAAGCAAACAACACAAAGAAAACCGAATCTGTCAAAAACAGAACAGTCTGTAGCAATCTGGAACCTTCGAATACTTCTGTAACTCCAACAATTCTGAAAAATTTGGACAATCTGGGAAATTTCTATGTCAATCTTGTGTAAAACTTTCAGATCAAAAAGCACGCTTCTGTGATTTTTGAAAATTATTTTACTGGGCACAAAAGTTTTTGTTTTTCAGCAAGATCAAATCAACTATCACCGTAGACCATCCCAAAGGTCTTACTTGGTTCAAACACTAATGAAAACACCAAAACACATCTAACCAGAGGCTAGATGATAAATTTATTGAAAAACAGAACCAAAAACAAAAAACATGAAAATAAGTTTGGGTTGCCTCCCAACAAGCGGTATTGTTTAATGCCCTTAGCTAGGCATAATGCAATAGATCAAGGTATTGTCATTACAGTAAGGGAGATCATCCATGCTCATCTCATACTCCCATATTTCAACGGCGAGTTTTCTTTGTGGTAAGCAAAAATAATCAAAATGGCTAAATTTAATAGGATAAGGATCCCTAAGATCGAGTGCGAGAGGAATAGGTTCCTCCTTCGGCCCCTTATAGTTTATGATCAACTCATCGTTATAAGCTTTTCTTTGGTGGAATGTCATAAGCTTATCTCATAGTATGAACCCCAATCCGTTGTTTTGTATAGCAAAATTATCATTGAGTTCAGAAATCTTATCAACCAAAACTTTGGTAGGGACCCTTTTTTATCAAATTTTCATTATAGGCAACATACTTGGGAGATAGCAATCTCATTATTTCTTCTTGATTAAAAAGGATCTCCTCTATAGGGGGACAACCACCATTTATTTTGTAATGAGCAAAAGTTTCACTAGCCTCTTTCATGATGAATCTAAACTCATGAGCTAAAAATATAGTAGCGGCGCGCTTAACAGAAGAATGCTGAATATTAGAGAACTCTAGAAAAATCCTTTGGATGCAAGGGTGCATATGAACAAATTGTCTTTCGAGTTCAATTATGAGCAAAGTTATTGCATCCGCAAGACTATAAGTTTTACTAAGAATAGATCCTCCTAACGTAGGTAGCATACCAGCACAATTAAGGAAATCTTGAATAACACCTTTTCCAATAATATTACCGCTACCAATGCAGAGTTTTGTTGTATGCATGATAGTAGGCTCTGCATGAGGATCATTATTAGCAAAGCCATCAAATGTTTCCTCAATATTACTACTATCTTTTTCGATGAAAACCTCCCTAGATTCAGACATGATAGCAACAAACCGATCTAGCAACTGAGCAAACGAAAAGACGAACGGAAGAAGGGCGAATAAAAAAGCAAATCTTTTTGTGTTTTTTCTAAAAATCGTTTTAGAAGCAAGGGAGAGGACAACGAGACGCAAATGGCAAATAATGTAATGCAAGAGATGAGAGTTTATGATGGGTACTTGGTAGGCTTGATGTAGACCTCCCCGGCAACGGCGCCAGAAATTCTTCCTGCTACTTTCTGAGCTTTGTTGGTTTTTCCCTTGAAGAGGAAAGGGTGATGTAGCAAAGTAGAGATAAGTATTTCCCTCAGTTAGAGAACCAAGGTATCAATCCAGTAGGAGGTACAAGTAAGTCTCCAATCCATGCACCTGCACAAACAATCAAACACTTGCACCAAACGCGTAAAGGGGTTGTCAATCCCTTCACCGTCAATTGTAATGGTGAGATCTGATAGAGATAGATATAAAACATTACTAAAACGTAAAACAAAATAAATAGCAGCAAGGTATTTTTGGGTTATTTGGGTTATAGATCTGAAAATATATGATGAAAATAGACTCGGGGGCCATAGGTTTCACTAGAGGCTTCTCTCTTGAAAGCAAATAATACGATGGGTGAACAAATTACTGTGCAAAGTTATGACGATATCCAAGGCAATGATTATGAATATAGGCATCACGTCCGTGTCAAGTAGACCGACTCCTGCCTGCATCTACTACTATTACTCCACACATCGACCGCTATCCAACATGCATCTAGAGTATTAAGTTCATAAAGAATGGAGTAACGCCTTAAGTAAGATGACATGATGTAGAGGGAAAAACTCAAGCAATGAAAACCCCATCTTTTTATCCTTGATGGCAACAATACAATACGTGTCCCGCTACCCCTACTTTGAAACTGGGTGAGATCACGCAAGAATAACCCAAAACTAAGCACCTCTCCTATTGCAAGAAAAACCAATCTAGTTGGCCAAACCAAACCGATAGTTCGAAGAGAAATACAAAGATATCAAATCATGCATATAAGTATTTAGAGAAGATTCAAATAATATTCATAGATAATCTGATCATAAATACACAATTCATCGGATCTCGACGAACACACCGCAAAAGGAGATTACATCGGATAGAACTCCAAGAACATCGAGGAGAACTTTGTATTGAAGATCAAAGAGAGAGTAGAAGCCATCTAGCTACTAGCTATGGACCCGTAGGTCTGTGGTAAACTACTCACGCATCATCGGAAGGGCAATAGAGTTGATGTAGATGCCCTCCGTGACCGAATCCCCTCCGGCAGATCGTCGGAAAAGGCCCCAAGATGGGATCTCACGGGAACAGAGGCTTGCGGCAGTGGAAAATTATTTTCGTGGATGCCCTTGATAGTTTGGGAATATTTGGGAATATATAGGCCAAGGATTAGGGTTAGGAGACCTCCGAGGGGGCCACAAGCCCAGGGCGCCCCTCCTAGGGCGCGCCTCTACGGCCCGTCCTCGCCTCGCGGGTCTTCTGACTTCATCTCCAAGTCTCGTAGGTGTCTTATGGTCCAAGAAAAATCATCGCTAAAGTTTTATTCCGTTTGGACTCCGTTTGATATTCCTTTTCTATAAAACTCAAAAACAAGGAAAAAATAGAAACTGGCACTGGGCTCTAGGTTAATAGGTTAGTCTCAAAAATAATATAAAATAGCATATTAATGCATATAAAACATCCAAAACAGATAATATAATAGCATGGAACAATAAAACAAAATTCGATACGTTGCAGACGTATCAGACGCCGACGGCGTGCTTGCTGCAGCGGGAAGGCGGGAGCTTTACAAGCCTTTGGAGGCCCTGCCGGGCCTGTGGGCCCACGGGCCTGGTATGCTCCTGCTATTGCGTCCGGTCGGCTACAGTCGTTGACGGTGGAGGTTGGGTCCTCCCGCGTGCCGACGGTGCTGCTGCCTCTAGTCCCGGCTCCTCTTCTTCGGTGTGCAGACCTCACTTCATTGTGTCGTGGTGAGACGGCGTGAGAAGCTTCCAGGCCATGTTGGGGCAGGGTGGTGGTTGGTTTCGGTGGCGGGCTCCGAAGTGCCCAGGTGAAGTTTGGGATCGGGAGAAGTCCCTGTCGGCCTGGCCGGCACCGACGCGGTAGCGCTTGAGGGTGCCGCCGGACCTTGTTGGAGGGCGTCGGGGGCTACCCTTCTTCTCTCCTTGTCACGTACCGGGGGAAACCCTTGGCGGCAGCGTCGGCATCGTCGCGTCCCTTATTGGAGGTGTTGATTGGTACCGACGGTTCGGAGTCTAGGAGCTTGGTGGGAGATCTCCGGTGGGCGCAGTGGTCGTGAGGCTTCTTCGTGTTTTTGTCGATCCGCCATTGTCGGCATTTGTTTCTTTCGTATTTTCTCTCTCGTTTCTTTTGGGCGTGTCTGTGCTGCTTCCTCCCCAGCACCTATCATTGGCTGTATCGGTGGTTGTTTTGTAATACAAAGCGGGGGAAACCCTTTTTGGTCGACGCAATAGAAGATGTGATTAATGTCCTCGTCCACCCCACACAAGGGACATTGACCATCATCAGGCGCATTCCGCTTCATCACTTGGTCCCCAGATGGTAGCCTCCCTCTAATGAGCTGCCATAGAAAGATTTTTATTTTACGTGGCAACCGGGCAGCCCAAAGCGCCGTCAACTCGTCCGGACCTTGACCACCAGCCAGCCTGTTGTAGAGTGACTTTGTGGAAAATATCCCCGACGGTTCCAACCTCCAGGAGCTCATGTCTGGGTGCACCGAAAGCGACATTGTTGCCATAGCCGAGTATAAATCAAGCCACTCCATAGTCTCAAGTGGGCCAAAAGTGCGGCGAAACGAGATGTTTCGACCAAGGTCTTCGACCGCTTTGGGTATATGACGCGTAAAGTATTCGTTTGTAGTAATACATTGCCACTTGGTACATTTATTCTTTGGATCCTCAATAAGTTTTCTGGAGTCATGAGGGTTGTCGGTGTCAAAACCGGCGGATCTCGGGTAGGGTGTCCCGAACTGTGCGTCTAGGCGGATGGTAACAGGAGACAAGGGACACGATGTTTTTACCCAGGTTCGGGCCCTCTCGATGGAGGTAAAACCCTACTCCTACTTGATTGATATTGATGATATGGGTAGTACAAGAGTGGATCTACCACGAGATCAAGGAGGCTAAATCCTAGAAGCTAGCCTATGGTATGATTGTTGTAATGGTTGTTGTCCTACGGACTAAAACCCTCTAGTTTATATAGACACCGGAGAGGGCTAGGGTTACACAGAGTCGGTTACAATGGTAGGAGATCTACATATCCGTATCGCCAAGCTTGCCTTCCACGCCAAGGAAAGTCCCATCCGGACACGGGACGAAGTCTTCAATCTTGTATCTTCATAGTCTTGGAGTCCGGCTGACGATGATAGTCCGGCTATCCAGACACCCCCTAGTCCAGGACTCCCTCAGTAGCCCCTGAACCAGGCTTCAATGACGATGAGTCCGGCGCTCATATTGTTCGGCATTGCAAGGTGGGTTCCTCCTCCGAATAATTCATAGAAGATTGCGAACACCAGGATAGTGTCCGGCTCTGCAAAATAATTTCCACATTCCACCGTAGAGAGAATATTATGTACACAAGTTCAATCTGCTGACGTATTTTGTAGCATGACGTCACGTCACTACCAAGCCTTTACTTGAATCGTTTTTTATTATACCACCTCAGCGCGTTTAGCGAAGCGGTTTCCTTGGCACGTCTTGTCGAAGCAGAGATCGTGTTCCCCTTATCCCGGGATTCTCATCAATACGGACGTGGGTAACCCAACCGCGCCCGTCGCCATGCCCCCTCTATCGAAGGCGAGTCCCGAACGGTCACGGAGACGGCTCTTGGTATTCTCCCTCTTTATAATAGGACCAAGGCTCGTTTCTTTTCTTCAATCCCCATCGAATCTTCTCCTTGCTCCAAGTTCCAACACCCAGAGCCCCAGATTCAAGCGCTTCGGACCTTCAACAATGTCCGGCTCCAACCTTCAGGGCCGGTGGATGCCCTCCTCCGTCACGGAGGAGGACGTGCTAAAGCTGCGAGAAGCCAAGTACCTGTCTTACGAGATTTCGCACAGGTTGCCCGCTGAAGGGCAGGCCATCCCCACCCCCGAGCCCGGCGAGTACGTCGTCTTTGTATCCCACCTCCGTCGGGGTTTAGGCTTCCCGATGGATCCTTTTGTGAGAGGGCTCATGTTCTACTATGGGTTGGAATTCCACGACTTGGCTTCGGAGTCCATCCCCCATATTTCCACATTTATCGTCGTCTGCGAAGCCTTCCTCCGCGTCACACCCCACTTCGGCCTGTGGCTGAAGACCTTCAATGTGGAGCCGAAGATGATCGAGGGGCGTCAAGCAGAGTGCGGCGGGGCGGCCGTAAGCAGGAGGGCCGATGCCCCGTGGCCTGAGGGCTCCTTCCAAGAGGAGCTCGGCTTGTGGCAACAGGAGTGGTTCTATATTACCGCTCCGAAGGGCAGCAGGAAGAAGCCGCCGCCCGTATTCCGCTCGGGACCTCCTCGACGGTTGATGTCGTGGGTCAACCAAGGGCTCAACTGGGGGCCGTCAAAGGACGTGCCCCTATTGCAGGGCCGGATTCGAGACCTCCAAGCGAGGGAGATCGATCTGGTCATGGTGATGTAGGTTATGCTGATTAGGCGTCTCCTGCCCTGCATACGCCGTCCTCTCCGGCTATGGGAGTTTAATCCGGAAGGACCACGGATTCTACAACACTTCATGGGTACGACACCCATGGGGATGTACGAATTGTTCTTCGGATCACGGGAGGTGTGTCCGGATTGACCGAGGACGCCGGCCTAAGCTGCAATCGCCCGGATACTCAAGTAAGTAGCTCGGTGTTCGGACGTACCGTTTGTTTGCCTTTCTACAATTCGCCTTTTAACCCATTGTCCTTTATCAGGAGTGGATAGCGCAAGCAAAGCTGATACGGTGTCCGGCCCCCCTCCCAGAGACCGCACCGGATCCCGTGCTGGTCAAGATGCTGGAGGTTGCGCCTTCAGAAGAAGGCGAAGGGGAAAATAAGGGAGCTACCGCCTCGCCCAAGGAGGCTCTTGAAAAAGGGGGGATCGAGAATCCCTCCCTCCAAGGGGAGAAGAGGACCGCCTCCGGAGACCCGGAGGCCAAAGCCCCTAAGCGGGGGAAGAAATCTTCACCAGAGGATCCTGCGTCCGGGGAGGCCCCGGCCGCACAGTCTCCCCTAAAGCATCAGCCCTCCAGTGAGCCGTAAGTAGAAAAAGGGAGCTCGGTAATAAGAGACATCCCTATTTGTGCTTCTAAGGATAACCGAATTTTTTACCTTGTAGTTCGGATCTCTGACCTTCTCAGATGATCTCGTCTTCGGGGGACCTTCGTCCGGAGATGGTGGAGAGCGAGACGCCTCTGTCCGCTGCGCCGTCGGATAGGACGGACGAGCCTGAAGTGTCATCACGGAGGGTATCCCTGAGCCCGGCAGAGCCGAAGAGTTCTGCGCCGACTAGTGTTCGTCCGGGGGAGCTGAAGGATCTGCTTGAGAGGGCGTCCATCTCAGAAGATCACCGTGCATTGATGTGTATGGTGATTGGAAGGATTTCGTCCGCCGAAAGCGGATTGCGTAATGCCGTCAGGAGTTTGCTGGCGGGGTTTGAGGTACGTAAAAATGACACACCTGTTTGACAGTTTTGCACATAAAGTGCGCCCTGTATAGATAGTAGCCCCTGAGACTCGGTAGGTTGTCGAAAGCGACAGCGTGCCGAGGATCAAAATCACAGGTATTAATTGTCGCCTTTCCTATGCAGGTAGCGGATAGTCCAGGGGCCAGCCAGACTGATGGAGTTGCTGAACTAAAGCGGCAACTCGACATTGCGGATGCGGACATCACGCTAGTCAACAAGCGACTTGACGAGTCGCAAGGTAAGTCGTTTCTCCGCAGTCACCTATTAAGGGAGCCAAAGCCCACCTCTTACAATATTTGTGCTTGACGCAGATGGTGCCGCTGCTGTGGAGAGCCTTCGGGCAGAACTTGCTCAAGCCAAGGAGCAAGCCAGAAGGAGTGATGCGGCTGCCTCGAGGGCGGCCAAGGAGTTAGAAGCCGAAAGGGCTGCACACTGCCAAAGCAGGAAAGAGATGGCCGAAATGGCCGTGAAGCTAAAAGATGCTACCGACCGCAATGAGGTACTTGAAAAGGAGCGCCTAGCGGAGCTAGAAGACCTGGGGAAGGCCACCGCCGAAGCCAAGGATGCCCGTTCCGCAATGCGGGCTATAAAGGAGGAGCTGCGCCAGGCCAGAGACATTGTGGTTGGCAAGCCTTTTCTGCTGCGCCGAAGGTTTACGGATCCAAAGTATGCTCAGCTTGGCCAGCTGTGGGGTCCGGAGGATCCTTATATGGACTTAGCGGCGAGTGCGGCGGATGCCGTTGTGAACTTCCGAAGTCAGAAGGATCACAAGACGGAAGAGCTGTTTTGGTCTCAATTCCATAGTCCGGAGCGTTCACTTTCGTTGACCGATCGGTTGGCCGAGTGGGCTGAGCTGAATAGGTTGTCCGGACTTGCCATGACGGATATCGTGACTCATGTCTGGTCGGATAGGCCCAAGCCGAAGAGTTATTTTGGCTTATTGCAGCAATTTCTTAGGGCGGTGCCGCATATCAAGGCGATGAAGCGGTTGGCCTGCATAGAGGGTGCACGGATGGCCCTCGCCCATATGAAGACACATTGGACAGAGATGGATGCCACCGCAGTTGCGACCAGGGTTCGGACGAGAGCCGGTTACCCGCCGAGCACTATTTTGGGGAAGTTCTGCGTGGTGCTCGTGTAATAGAGTCGCAGTGCTAAAAAAATGTCACGTTCAAATGAACGTTTTATTTTATAAAACAATGTTTATGATGTAGGCGCTTTTTGTACTTGTGCGTTCAAGTATTGAAATATCTCCTGTGCGGCCGTTTATGTATACGTATGTATAACCTGAAAGATGGCAGTCGTCGGCTTCAGCCCCCACGCACAAGGTGCGTGGGTGTTCGCAAAAATAGCACATTTTCACACTTAATCCGACGTCTCGGTCCTGTTAAGGAGGTGGTAGCGTAGCAAACGAGGCAACCGGACTATAATGCTTTATCACTTTCACTTAGCCATTGGAGTTTGAGGGTGGGACTACGATATAGCCCCTAGGGGCACCGCGCTCTCCGGATTCGGGGCGTGTATGTGCCTGACTGGGAAACGGTCCTTCACCAAAGCGGAGGAATTCTAAACATTCCGGTAGTCGATCGAGTGGTTGACCAGTCTCTCGCTGTATCATGACAGTCAGTTTTCGGCTTTCTCCACTAAGGTGCTCGCCCAGCCGAACTAGGGCACAATCGCAGTAGTTCTCCTGGTGCCGCGTTAGCCGATGATACGGAACGTAAGGCAGCAAAACACAGGAGCCGGGCAAACCCAACATTTGACCAAAGACATGATTCGGAGCTGATGCATATAAGGCCTAACTTGAGACGCCGAACACTCCCTAAGGTGTTCGGTCTTTATAATGATGGGCAGAACAATGCCCTAAGCCCCTAGTGTCCAGGTACGGGAAAGGTCCTCTGACGCGGCCGATGCCAAAACTTCAGTCTCCACTCTGGTTATAATGAGAAACCAGGGGATTATAGCAACAAGAGACAGTAAAAAAGGTTTACGCAGGGTCTTAATCTGAAAAGAATCCTTGCAACGGGTCCCTACTGCACGTCTGCACCTGTGTCTCCGTTGTGCCGTTATCCTGGACGGGTGTGCACGTTGTTCATCTGTAAAAAGAGAGGAACTTAGTTTGAAAGGAAATCGTGCGAAAAAGTGCATAAAAAATTGAAATATTAATAAATGAATAAAGCTGAGCCTATATTAGCTCATTATTGCTTATATGCACGGCCCCTTGTGAAGGGGTGTGCGGCTAGGGAGCCCCTAGCTTATTTATTCCGGACTCGTCTAGCCGTGTCCGGGGTCTTAAACGACCTTTTAATGAAATGATGCCGCGTGGACCGGGCATTTTAAGTGTAAGAAACGCGTAATGTGGTATTGCGTTAAAGTGGACAAAAGCTTCACGTCCCAATAGTGCTTGATAGCTACTTTTGAATGGGGCGACATGAAAGATTAGCTTTTCGCGTCGGAAGTTGTCAGGTGACCCGAACACAACTTCTAGTAATAGGGAGCCTGTGCACTTGGCGTAAGGGCCTGGCATCACTCCTTTAAAGGAAGTGCGGCTATGTCGAATTTTAGTAAGGTCTATCCCCATCTTGCGGATTGTGTTCAGATATAGCAGGTTTAAATCGCTGCCGCCGTCCATCAGGACTTGTGTAAATTGTAGTCCGTCGATTATAGGATCCAATATCAGAGCAGTCCATCCTGCGTTTCGAATGCTTCTGGAATAATCTAGGTGGTCGAAAGTGATTGGTTTTGACATCCAACTTCGAGGTTCCGCTGGGGTGGACCGTGCGGCACTTATTTTAGCGGGTGCCGCATTGTTTTTCCGTACTATCACATGAAGTGAGTTTACTGTTTTGACTTCTTGTGGGAAAGTCTTTTGTTTTTCGGTGCTCTGCTGGTGGGGTTCATCATCCTCGCTTGGTGCGTCGAGCCCCTTGTGTTCGGCGTTGAGTCGGCCGGACTGTTTGAAAACCCAACAATCTCGGTGGGTGTGGTTTGCAGGCCTTCCGGAGGTACTGTGGATTTGGCATATTCGATCCAAAATTTTGTTTAAGTTGGAGAGCTCGTCACTGTTGTCCTTAAGAGGCAGTGTTTTATTGTTGGCCGCGAGCTTTTGAATCCGGCGTTGACCGCCGTGTTCTTTGGGCTTTTTTCTTTGTTCCGGCGCTGATCCTTTCTGCACTGTGATTTTCCGTTTCCATCCCTGATCTCGGATGTACTCGGGTCGCTGGTGCTGCATCTTGCTAGCCAGCTGTCTTCCCCCGCGCAAAAGCGGGTCATGAGGCTTGTTAGCGCGGCCATTGTTCTCGGCTTCTCTTGGCCGAGGTGTCTGGCGAGCCATTCGTCTCGGACATTATGTTTAAAAGCTGCTAAGGCTTCGGTGTCCGGACAGTCGACTATTTGGTTCTTTTTGGTAAGAAATCTGTTCCAGAATTTGCGCGCTGACTCTCTGGGCTGTTGAGTTATGTGACTTAAATCGTCTGCATCCGGAAGGCGGACATAGGTCCCTTGAAAATTTGCTCTAAATGCGTCCTCAAGCTCTTCCCAGCTTCCAATAGTGTTTTCTGGGAGGCTTTTGAGCCAATGCCGAGTCGGCCCTTTGAGCTTGAGGGGTAGATATTTTATGGCGTGGAGATCGCCTCCTCTAGCCATGTGTATGTGGAGGATGTAATCCTCAATCCAGACTCCAGGGTCTGTTGTTCCGTCGTATGCCTCTATGTTTACGGGTTTGAACCCTGCTGGAAATTCATGATCCAGCACCTCATCGGTGAAACATAGTGGGTGTGCGGCACCCTTGTATTTGGGTGTGCCGTTGTCTTCGAACACTTGGCGTGTTGTGTTGCTTACTGGGCCCCTCTTTTTTGGCCCATAAATGGACCTGGCCGGGCCATCTGTTTTCCCAGGATCATGAGTTGACTTGTGTGCGGCGCCGCTTGTCACTTTTGGCCTGTCATCTGGTCGTCTATCCGACCAGGCGGCCTCTTTACTTTTTGACTGTGGGGGCTCTATGGCCTCCTCATCGAATTCAGGCAGCAGTTTGCGCTTCGGGTAGCTCTTTGTTTGGTGGCCATTGCCATATTTGTCCGCGGTCTTGAGTACTTTGCTCCACCTCATTCTGAGTATGTCTTCCGCTGTTTTGAGCTTCCGTTTTTCCTTCTTCAGACTTCTTGCAGTGGTGACGAGTCTTTTGTGAAGGTTCTTATGCTCCGGTGGTGTGTCCGGCGTGAGGTCGTCTGGACTGTTGGTTTCGCCGGGTATGGATTGATTATCCGATTCGTCCTGTTCGGACGGTTGCTTGGTTGCATGTTCGTCGTCCACTGGTTTGCCCTGCTCTATTGCTGGGTCATTAGGAGCGCTGTTTTTGTCGAGGCGGGACTTAGGGCGGCGTCTGCGTCACCGTTTTGGTTGTTTGTCGGTGGGATTATCCTTTGCCGCGCCCCGTTGTTCCTCGTTATCACTTCCTTTTGGGGTGTCCACCATATATACACCATGGGTTGGGGTGGCCTTCCAGTGCTCGGTGAGCGCTGGTTCTTGATCGTCTCCGGCATCGTCATCCGTACCGTCGATGTCTTCGGAGTCGTAGTCTAGCATGTCGGTTAGATCGTCGACAGTGGCTACAAAGTGGGTGGTGGGTGGGCTTTGAATTTCTTCGTCGTCCACATCCCAACCATCCTGGCCGTAGTTCGGCCAGGGCTCTCCGGATAGTGAGAGATGCTTTAGCGATTTTAGGATGTCGCCAAAGGGTGAGTGCTGAAAGATGTCCGCAGCGGTGAACTCCATGATCGGCGCCCAATCGGATTCGATTGGCAGGGGCGCAGGAGGTTCGGAGTCCGGCAGGGAGTCCGGCAGGGAGTCCGGCACCTCAGAGTCACGAGCTTTATAAGGGACGAGGTCAGTGTTCGGCTCCATCGCCGTGGAAGTTGCAGCTTCCGAGGCGGTGTCCAGCCACCCGTCCTCGATCTGCGCGATCGGCTCCGAACTATGGGTCAGAGCGGATTCGTGCGCGGCCTCCAAGGCACTGTCCGGCGGCAGAGTTAGATCATGCCCATCGTGACAGTGCGGCACGCTCGGCTGCGGCTTGGATCCATCGAAGATCAAGTCTCCGCGGATATCCGCCGTGAAGTTTAGGCTTCCAAATCTGACCTGATGGCCAGGGGCATAGCTTTCGATCTGCTCCAGATGGCCAAGTGAATTAGCCCGCAGTGCGAAGCCGCCGAATACGAAGATCTGTCCGGGGAGAAAAGTCTCACCCAGGACTGCGTTGTTGTTGATTGAATAAGCCATCAAGCCTATCGGTGACGACACAGAGGAACTCTCAATGAAAGCACCAATGTCGGTGTCAAAACCGGCGGATCTTGGGTAGGGGGTCCCGAACTGTGCGTCTAGGCGGATGGTAACAGGAGATAAGGGACACGATGTTTTTACCCAGGTTCGGGCCCTCTCGATGGAGGTAAAACCCTACTCCTGCTTGATTGATATTGATGATATGGGTAGTACAAGAGTGGATCTACCACGTGATCAAGGAGGCGAAACCCTAGAAGCTAGCCTATGGTATGATTGTTGTAATGGTTGTTGTCCTACGGACTAAAACCCTCCGGTTTATATAGACACCGGAGAGGGCTAGGGTTACACGGAGTCGGTTACAATGGTAGGAGATCTACATATCCGTATCACCAAGCTTGCCTTCCACGCCAAGGAGAGTCCCATCCGGACACGGGACGAAGTCTTCAATCTTGTATCTTCATAGTCTTGGAGTCCGGCTATCCGAACACCCCCTAGTCCAGGACTCCCTCAAGGGTCACTCTACTTTGTAAAATTGACCGAGCTCAAAAAACTGATGTCATTTTAAACAAGTTTTATCTTTTTGGGAAATAAGGCAGTTTGTTTTGGCCCAAAACCAAAAATAAACTTTTGATCAATTCCTTGTGTAATTCATGGAAGTGGTCTATATTTACCATGATTAGTCAGCTTGATCGATAAGTTATTTTTGTATTTATTTTCGTAAATAATATTAATATTAATTTTTGTCTTTCAAGGATTAATCTTGCATATTGATAGTTGCATTATTGCCCAACAGTTTCACACCAAAGGGAAGATATGGTGACGCAGAAGCAGATGGATTGAGAGCTACGTACAACTCAATGGTGCAGCATGATACCTCTCCAACGTATCTATAATTTTTGATTGCTCCATGCTATATTATCTACTGTTTTGGGCAATATTGGACTTTATTTTCCACTTTTATATTACTTTTGGGACTAACCTATTAACCGGAGGCCCAGCCCAGATTTGCTGTTTTTTTTGCCTATTTCAGTATTTCGAAGAAAAGGAATATCAAACGGAGTCAAAACGGAAGGAAATCAACTGGAGAAGTTATTTTTGGAAGGAAAGCTACTGGATGCACTTGGACTCCACGTCAAGGAAGGAACGAGGAAGCCACGAGGGTGGGGGGCGCGCCCACCCCCCTAGGGCGGGCTCCCCTGACGTGCTTCTTCTGCCTATATAACTCCACGTGCCCTAAAACTTCCAGAACAGAGATTAGATCGGGAGTTCCGCCACCGCAAAACCTCCAGAGCCACCAAAAACCAATCGGGACCCTGTTCCGGCACCCTGCCGGAGGGGGGAACCCTCACCGGTGGCCATCTTCATCATCCCGGCGCTTTCCAAGACGAGGAGGGAGTAGTTCACCCTCGGGGCTGAGGGTGTTGGAAATATGCCCTAGAGGCAATAATAAAAGGTTATTATTATATTTCCTTATTCATGATAATAGTATTTATTCATGCTATAACTATATTATCTGGAAATCGTAATACACGTGTGAATACATAGACCATAATATGTCCCTAGTAAGCCTCTAGTTGACTAGCTCGTTGATCAACAGATAGTCATGGTTTCCTGGCTATGGACATTGGATGTCGTTGATAATGGGATCACATCATTAGGAGAATGGTGTGATGGACAAGACCCAATCCTAAGCATAGCACAAGATCGTGTAGTTCGTTTGCTAGAGCTTTTCCAATGTCAAGTATCCTTTCCTTAGACCATGAGATCGTGTAACTCCCGGATACCGTAGGAGTGCTTTGGGTGTACCAAACGTCACAACGCAGGTATCTCCGAAAGTGTCTGTTAGGTTGACACGGATCGAGATTGGTATTTGTCACTTCGTATGACGGAGAGGTATCTCTGGGCCCACTCGGTAATGGATCATCATAATGAGCTCAAAGTGACCAAGTGTTTGGTCATGGGATCATGCATTATGGTACGAGTAAAGTGACTTGCCGGTAACGAGACTGAACGAGGTATTGGGATACCGACGATCGAGTCTCGGGCAAGTAACGTACCGATTGACAAAGGGAATTGAATATGGGGTTGTTTGAATCCTCGACATCGTGGTTCATCCGATGAAATCATCGAGGAGCATGTGGGAGAAAACATGGGTATCCAGATCCCGCTGTTGGTTATTGACCGGAGAGTTCTCTCGGTCATGTCTGCATGTCTCCCGAACCCGTAGGGTCTACACACTTAAGGTTCGGTGACGCTAGGGTTATTAGGAAGACTTGTATGTGATTACCGAATGTTGTTCGGAGTCCCGGATGAGATCCCGGACGTCACGAGGAGTTCCGGAATGGTCCGGAGGTGAAGATTTATATATGGGAAGTTGTCATGCGGACACCGGAAAGTTTCGGGGGATATCGGTATTGTACCGGGGCCACCCCTCTCGGAGGGCCTCACGGGCCGCAAAGGGCAGGGAACTAGCCCCTGGAGGGCTGGGCGCGCCCCCCCTTGGGCCCATGCGCCTAGGGTTGGGGGGAAACCCTAGTGGGGGCGCCCCCCTTTGCTTGGGGGGCAAGCCCCCCTCCCTGGCCGCCGCCCCCCTCTAGATCTCATCTAGAGGGGCCGGCCCCCCTTGCCCCTTCCCCTATAAATAGAGGGGTGAGGGGAGGGCTGCTGGACACAACCAAGGCGCAGCCCCTCCCCTCCCCAACACCTCTCCTCCTCCGTCACGAGCTTGGCGAAGCCCTGTCGGAGTACTGCTGCTCCACCACCACCACGCCATCGTGCTGCTGTTGGAGCCATCTTCCTCAACCTCTCCTTCCCCCTTGCTGGATCAAGAAGGAGGAGACGTCGTCCGTTCCGTACGTGTGTTGAATGCGGAGGTGCTGTGCGTTCGGCACTTGGTCATTGGTGATCTGAATCACGGGGAGTACGACTCCATCATCACCCTTCACTTGAACGCTTCCGCACGCGATCTACAAGTGGTATGTAGATGCAATCTCTCTCCCTTGACTCGTTGCTTAGATGAACTCATAGATGGATCTTGGTGAAACCGTAGGAAATTTTTTAATTTTCTGCAACGTTCCCCAACAGTGGCATCATGAGCTAGGTTTATGCGTAGTTCTCTATTGCACGAGTAGAACACAATTTTGTTGTGGGCGTAGATCTTGGCAACTTGCTTGCCGTTACTAGTCTTATCTTGCTTCAGCGGTATTGTGGGATGAAGTGGCCCGGACCAACCTTACATGTACGCTTACGTGAGACCGGTTCCACCGACTGACATGCACTAGTTGCATAAGGTGGCTGGCGGGTGTCTGTCTCTCCCACTTTAGTTGGAGCGGATTCGACGAAAAGGGTCCTTATGAAGGGTAAATAGAAGTTGACAAATCACGTTGTGGCTTTAACGTAGGTAAGAAAATGTTCTTTCTAGATCACCTATAGAAGCCACGTAAAAACTTGCAACAACAATTAGAGGACGTCTAACTTGTTTTTGTAGCAAGTGTCTTGTGATGTGATATGGCCAAAAGTTGTGATGAATGATATATTGTGATGTATGAGATCATGTTCTTGTAATAGGAATCACGACTTGCATGTCGATGAGTATGACAACCGGCAGGAGCCATAGGAGTTGTCTTTATTTTTGTATGACCTGCGTGTCATTGAAGAACGCCATGTAAATTACTTTACTTTATTGCTAAACGCGTTAGCCATAGAAGTAGAAGTAGTCATTGGCGTGACAACTTCATGAAGACACGATGATGGAGATCATGGTGTCATGCCGGTGACAAAGATGATCATGGAGCCCCGAAGATGGAGATCAAAGGAGCTATATGATATTGGCCATATCATGTCACTACTATATAATTGCATGTGATGTTTATTATGTTTATGCATCTTGTTTACTTAGAACGACGGTAGTAAATAAGATGATCCCTTATAATAATTTCAAGAAGTGTTCTCCCCTAACTGTGCACCGTTGCTAAAGTTCGTCGTTTCAAAGCACCACGTGATGATCAGGTGTGATAGATTCTTACGTTCACATACAACGGGTGTAAGACAGTTTTACACATGCAAAACACTTAGGGTTAACTTGATGAGCCTAGCATGTACAGACATGGCCTTGGAACACAGAGATCGAAAGGTCGAACACGAGTCGTATGGAAGATACGATCAACATGGAGATGTTCACCGACGATGACTAGTCCGTCTCACGTGATGATCGGACACGGCCTAGTCGACTCGGATCGTGTAACACTTAGATGACTAGAGGGATGTCTAATCTGAGTGGGAGTTCATTATAATAATTTGATTAGATGAATTTAATTATCATGAACTTAGTCTAAAACCTTTGCAAATATGTCTTGTAGATCAAATGGCCGCCGCTCATGTCAACATGAACTTCAACGCGTTCCTAGAGAAAACCAAGCTGAAAGATGATGGCAGCAACTATACGGACTGGGTCCGGAACCTGAGGATCATCCTCATAGCTGCCAGGAAACAACATGTCCTAGAAGGACCGCTAGGTGATGCACCCGTCCCAGAGAACCAAGATGTTATGAACGCTTGTCAGTCTCGCGCTGATGATTACTCCCTCGTTCAGTGCGGCATGCTTTACAGCTTAGAACCGGGGCTCCAAAAGCGTTTTGAGCAACATGGAGCATATGAGATGTTCGAGGAGCTGAAAATAGTTTTCCAAGCTCATGCCCGGGTTGAGAGATATGAAGTCTCCGACAAGTTCTATAGTTGTAAGATGGAGGAAAATAGTTCTGTCAGTGAGCACATACTCAAAATGTCTGGGTTGCACAACCGCCTGTCCCAGCTGGACATTAACCTCCCAGACGAGGCGGTCATTGACAGAATCCTTCAGTCACTCCCACCAAGCTACAAGAGCTTTGTGATGAACTACAATATGCAAGGGATGGTGAAAACCATTCCTGAAGTATTTTCAATGCTGAAGTCAGCAGAAGTAGAAATCAAGAAGGAAAATCAAGTGTTGATGGTCAATAAAACCACTAAGTTCAAGAAGGGCAAGGGCAAGAAGAACTTCAAGAAAGACGGCAAGGATGTTGCCGCGCCTGGTAAGCCAGTTGCCAGGAAGAATTCAAGCAATGGACCCAAGCCTGAGACTGAGTGCTTTTATTGCAAAGGGAAGGGTCACTGGAAGCGGAACTGCCCCAAATACTTAGCGGACAAGAAGGCCGGCAACACTAAAGGTATATTTGATATACATGTAATTGATGTATACCTTACCAGTACTCGTTGTAACTTCTGGGTATTTGATACCAGTGCCGTTGCTCATATTTGTAACTCACAGTAGGAGCTGCGGAATAAATGGAGACTGGCGAAGGACGAGGTGACGATGCGCGTCGGGAATGGTTCCAAGGTCGATGTGATCGCCGTCGGCACGCTACCTCTACATTTACCTATGTGATTAGTTTTAAACCTCAATAATTGTTATTTAGTGCCAAGTTTGAGCATGAACATTGTATCAGGATCTCGTTTAATACGAGATGGCTACTCATTTAAATCCGAGAATAATGGTTGTTCTATTTATATGAGAGATATGTTTTATGGTCATGCTCCGATGGTCAATGGTTTATTCTTAATGAATCTCGAGCGTAATATTACACATATTCATAGTGTGAATACCGAAAGATGTAAAGTTGATAATGATAGTCCCACATACTTGTGGCACTGCCGCCTTGGTCACATTGGTGTCAAGCGCATGAAGAAGCTCCATGCTGATGGACTTTTAGAGTCTCTCGATTATGAATCATTTTACACATGCGAACCATGCCTCATGGGCAAAATGACCAAGACTCCGTTCTCCGGAACAATGGAGCGAGCAACCAACTTATTGGAAATCATACATACCGATGTGTGCGGTCCAATGAGCGTTGAGGCTCGCGAAGGATATCGTTATGTTCTCACTCTCACTGATGACTTGAGTAGATATGGATATGTCTACTTAATGAAACACAAGTCTGAGACCTTTAAAAAGTTCAAGGAATTTCAGAATGAGGTAGAGAATCAACGTGACCGAAAGATAAAGTTCCTATGATCAGATCGTGGGGGAGAATATTTAAGTCACGAATTTGGTACGCACTTAAGGAAGTGTGGAATCGTTTCACAGCTCACGCCGCCTGGAACACCTCAGCGTAATGGTGTGTCTGAACGTCGTAATCGCACTCTGTTGGATATGGTGCGGTCTATGATGTCTCTTACCGATTTACCTTTATCATTTTGGGGATACGCTCTAGAGACAGCTACATTCACTTTAAATAGGGCACCGTCTAAATCCGTTGAGACGACACCGTATGAATTATGGTTTGGGAAGAAACCTAAGCTGTCGTTTCTAAAAGTTTGGGGATGCGATGCTTATGTCAAGAAACTTCAACCTGAAAAGCTCGAACCCAAGTCGGAAAAATGCGTCTTCATAGGATACCCTAAGGAAACCATTGGGTATACCTTCTACTTAAGATCCAAGGGCAAGATCTTTGTTGCCAAGAACGGATCCTTTCTGGAAAAAGAGTTTCTCTCGAAAGAAGTAAGTGGGAGGAAAGTAGAACTCGATGAAGTACTACCTCTTGAACAGAAAAGTAGTGCAACTCAGGAAAATGTTCCTGTGATGCCTACACCGACTAGAGAGGAAAATAATGATGATGATCAAGGTACTTCGGATCAAGTTGCTACTGAACTTCGTAGGTCCACAAGGACACGTTCCGCACCAGAGTGGTACGGCAACCCTGTCCTGGAAATCATGTTGTTAGACAACGGTGAACCTTCGAACTATGAAGAAGCGATGGCGGGCCCAGATTCCAACAAATGGCTTGAAGCCATGAAATCCGAGATAGAATCCATGTATGAAAACAAAGTATGGACTTTGACAGACTTGCCCGATGATCGGCGAGCGATAGAAAACAAATGGATCTTTAAGAAGAAGACGGACGTGGATGGTAATGTTACCATCTATAAAGCTCGACTTGTCGCTAAGGGTTATCGACAAGTTCAAGGGGTTGACTACGATGAGACATTCTCTCCCGTAGCGAAGCTGAAGTCCGTCCGAATCATGTTAGCAATTGCCGCATACTATGATTATGAGATATGGCAGATGGACGTCAAAACGGCATTCCTTAACGGACATCTTAAGGAAGAGCTGTATATGATGCAGCCGGAAGGTTTTGTCGACCCTAAGAATGCTAACAAAGTATGCAAGCTCCAGCGATCCATTTATGGGCTGGTGCAAGCATCTCGGAGTTGGAACATTCGCTTTGATGAGATGATCAAAGCGTTTGGGTTTATGCAGACTTATGGAGAAGCCTGCGTTTACAAGAAAGTGAGTGGGAGCTCTGTAGCATTTCTCATATTATATGTAGATGACATACTTTTGATGGGAAATGATATAGAACTCTTGTACAGCATTAAGGCCTACTTGAACAAGTGTTTTTCAATGAAGGACCTTGGAGAAGCTGCTTACATATTAGGCATCAAGATCTATAGGGATAGATCGAGACGCCTCATAGGTCTTTCACAAAGCACATACCTTGATAAGATTTTGAAGAAGTTCAAAATGGATCAGTCCAAGAAAGGGTCCTTGCCTGTGTTGCAAGGTGTGAGATTGAGCTCGGCTCAATGCCCAACCACGGCAAAAGATAAAGAAGAGATGAGTGTCATCCCCTATGCTTCAGCCATAGGATCTATTATGTATGCCATGCTGTGTACCAGACCTGATGTAAACCTTGCCGTAAGTTTGGTAGGAAGGTACCAAAGTAATCCCGGCAAGGAACACTGGACAGCGGTCAAGAATATCCTGAAGTACCTGAAAAGGACAAAGGACATGTTTCTCATTTATGGAGGTGACGAAGAGCTCGTCGTAAAGGGTTACGTCGACGCTAGCTTCGACACAGATCTGGATGACTCTAAGTCACAAACCGGATACATGTATATGTTGAATGGTGGAGCAGTAAGCTGGTGCAGCTGCAAGCAGAGCGTCGTGGCAGGATCTACATGTGAAGCAGAGTACATGGCAGCCTCGGAGGCAGTGCATGAAGCAATTTGGGTGAAGGAGTTCATCACCGACCTAGGAGTCATACCCAATGCGTCGGGGCCGATCAAACTCTTCTGTGACAACACTGGAGCTATTGCCCTTGCCAAGGAGCCCAGGTTTCACAAGAAGACCAGGCACATCAAGCGTCATTTCAACTCCATCCGTGAAAATGTTCAAGATGGAGACATAGATATTTGCAAAGTACATACGGATCTGAATGTCGCAGATCCGTTGACTAAACCTCTTTCGCGAGCAAAACATGATCAACACCAGAACTCTATGGGTGTTCGATTCATCACAATGTAACTAGATTATTGACTCTAGTGCAAGTGGGAGACTATTGGAAATATTCCCTAGAGGCAATAATAAAAGGTTATTATTATATTTCCTTATTCATGATAATAGTCTTTATTCATGCTATAACTGTATTATCCGAAAATCGTAATACACGTGTGAATACATAGACCATAATATGTCCCTAGTAAGCCTCTAGTTGACTAGCTCGTTGATCAACAGATAGTCATGGTTTCCTGGCTATGGACATTGGATGTCGTTGATAACGGGATCACATCATTAGGAGAATGATGTGATGGACAAGACCCAATCCTAAGCATAGCACAAGATCGTGTAGTTCGTTTGCTAGAGCTTTTCCAATGTCAAGTATCCTTTCCTTAGACCATGAGATCGTGTAACTCCCGGATACTGTAGGAGTGCTTTGGGTGTACCAAACGTCACAACGTAACTGGGTGACTATAAAGGTGCACTACAGGTATCTCCGAAAGTGTCTGTTGGGTTGACACGGATCGAGACTGGGATTTGTCACTCCGTATGACGGAGAGGTATCTCTGGGCCCACATGCATCATCATAATGAGCTCAAAGTGACCAAGTGTTTGGTCACGGGATCATGCATTACGGTACGAGTAAAGTGACTTGCCGGTAACGAGACTGAACGAGGTATTGGGATACCGACGATCGAGTCTCGGGCAAGTAACGTACCGATTGACAAAGGGAATTGAATACGGGGTTGTTTCAATCCTCGACATCGTGGTTCATCTGATGAAATCATTGAGGAGCATGTGGGAGCCAACATGGGTATCCAGATCCCGCTGTTGGTTATTGACCAGAGAGTCGTCTCGGTCATGTCTGCATGTCTCCCGAACCCGTAGGGTCTACACACTTAAGGTTCGGTGACGCTAGGGTTATTAGGAAGACTTGTATGTGATTACCGAATGTTGTTCGGAGTCCCGGATGAGATCCTGGACGTCATGAGGAGTTCCAGAATGGTCCAGAGGTGAAGATTTATATATGGGAAGTTGTCATGCGGACACCGGAAAGTTTCGGGGGCATATCGGTATTGTACCGGGGCCACCGGAGAGTTCCGGGGGTCCACCGGGAGGGGCCACCCCTCTCGGAGGGCCTCATGGGCCGCAAGGGGCAGGGAACCAGCCCCTAGAGGGCTGGGCGCGCCCCCCCCTTGGTCCCATGCGCCTAGGGTTGGGGGGAAACCCTAGTGGGGGCGCCCCCCTTTGCTTGGGGGGCAAGCCCCCTCCCTGGCCGCCGCCCCCCCTCTAGATCTCATCTAGAGGGGCCGGCTCCCCTTGCCCCTTCCCCTATAAATAGAGGGGTGAGGGGAGGGCTGCTGGACACAACCAAGGCGCAGCCCCTCCCCTCCCCAACACCTCTCCTCCTCCGTCACGAGCTTGGCGAAGCCCTGTTGGAGTACTGCTGCTCCACCACCACCACGCCGTCGTGCTGCTGTTGGAGCCATCTTCCTCAACCTATCCTTCCCCCTTGCTGGATCAAGAAGGAGGAGACTTCGTCCATTCCGTACGTGTGTTGAACGCGAAGGTGCTGTCCGTTCGGCACTTGGTCATCGGTGATCTGAATCACGGCGAGTACGACTCCATCATCACCCTTCCCTTGAACGCTTCCGCACGCGATCTACAAGTGGTATGTAGATGCAATCTCTCTCCCTTGACTCATTGCTTCGATGAACTCATAGATGGATCTTGGTGAAACCGTAGGAAATTTTTTAATTTTCTGCAACGTTCCCCAACAGAGGGTATGTACCAGTAGCTATGTGTTTGATCTCTCTCTCTCTCTCTCGTGTTCTTTATTTGGCACGATCTTGATGTATCGCGAGCTTTGCTATTATAGTTGGATCTTATGTTTCTTCTCCCCCTCTACTCTCTTGTAATGAATTGAGTTTTCCCCTTGAAGTAATCTTATCGGATTGAGTCTTTAATGATTTGAGAACACTTGATGTATGTCTTGCCATGCGTATCTGTGGTGACAATGGGATATCACGTGATTCACTTGATGTATGTTTTGGTGATCAACTTGCGGGTTCCGCCCATGAACCTATGCATAGGGGTTGGCACACGTTTTCATCTTGATTCTCTGGTAGAAACTTTGGGGCACTCTTTGAGGTTCTATGTGTTGGTTTGAATAGATGAATTGAGATTGTGTGATGCATATCGTATAATCATACCCACGGATACTTGAGGTGACAATAGAGTATCTAGGTGACATTAGGGTTTTGGTTGATTTGTGTCTTAAGGTGTTATTCTTGTATGAACTCTAGGGCTGTTTGGGACACTTATAGGAATAGCCCAATGGATTTATTGGAAAGAATAACTTTGAGGTGGTTTCGTACCCTACCATAATCTCTTTGTTTGTTCTCCACTATTAGTGACTTTGGAGTGACTCTTTGTTGCATGTTGAGGGATAGTTAAATGATCCAATTATGTTATTATTGTTGAGAGAACTTGCACTAGTGAAAGTATGAACCCTAGGCCTTGTTTCCTATCATCGCAATACCGTTTACGCTCACTTTTACCACTTGTTACCTTGCTGTTTTTATATTTTCAGATTACAAAAACCTATATCTACCATCCATATTGCACTTGTATCACCATCTCTTCGCCGAACTAGTGCACCTATACAATTTACCATTGTATTGGGTGTGTTGGGGACACAAGAGACTCTTTGTTATTTGGTTGCAAGGTTGATTGAGAGAGACCGTCTTCATCCTACGCCTCCTATGGATTGATAAACCTTAGGTCATCCACTTGAGGGAAATTTGCTATTGTCCTTCAAACCTGTGCACTTGCAGGCCCAACAACGTCTACAAGAAGAAGGTTGTGTAGTAGACATCAAGCTCTTTTCTGGCGCCGTTGCCGGGGAGGTTAGTGCTTGAAGGTATATCTTTAGATCTTGCAATCGAATCTTTTTGTTTCTTGTTTTAGCACTAGTTTAGTTTATAAAAGAAAATTACAAAAAAAATGGAGTTAAGCTTGTCTCATACGCTTGATCTTTTTAATATCTTTCGTGAGTATGATGGAAAGGAAAATTGTGCCAAAGTGTTAGAAGAAGAATGCATTAAATTGTTTGGCACTAAATCTTTGAATGATGAACATGATTGCAATATTGTTAGTATGAACTCCTTGAATATCCATAGTACTAATGATGATTGCACTAGTTATGATGAAAATGCCTCCTATAAACATGTCAATTTTTTTAGAGTGCATTGGGTTTGTAAGTACACACCAAATAGGGAAGATAGATATTGCAAGAGGCATAAGTACTTAGAAACCAAATTGTTGCAAGAAGAGCTAGATGAATGTGCTGAAAATTTATCTTTTCTTAGCCCTACTTGTGAACTTTGCAATGAACGTGATCATTTTAGTACCCAATGCAAATTGTTTCATGATCGTATCGTGTCCAAAAATTGTGATGACTTGATTTCCCTTGCACATCATAATGAACTTAGTTTGCTCTTGGGTTATGAAGAAATTAAACGTATAACTAAGGATATTCCAAAATTTGTCCTTGATAAAGTTATTCATTTTGATCTAGAGAAAATTTATATGTATTGTGCGGTGAATTGCATTGATAATCCTTATATTGCCAATTACATAAAGAAAAGAAAACAAATAGAAGATGAAGAGAATACTAACGAAAGGGAAGAGACTTCCCAATATCCTCCTATTATTTCTTATGATGAATCAGGTAACGAGGAGGAGCCTTCTATTAAACCAATCTCATTAATAAGGAGCTCCAAAAAGAGGATTGAACCCACACATGATGTGGTGAAGAAGAAGAAAAGAAAAAGGAAGAGAGGTAAAAATGTATCTCTCCCAAATAATGTTGCTCCTATTATTATTGTGCCTCATGAAAATGAATCAAAAATAATTGTGGAAGATGAGGCACTTGATGATCTCGTTATGCCTATTGCTTGTTGTGATGATTATGATTGGGAAGATAATGGTACTTCTTATGATCTTGAAAATCTTTTTGGCACTTGCTTGGAAGAATATGATAATAATGTTTGTTATACTATTGGTGCTATCAATGCTATTAATGATGAGAGTGATTATGCTTATGATATGAAAAGGCCCAAGCTTGGGGAAGCTATGTTTTATGAGGATGACATATTTGAAAATATATTTGCTGCAATTAATGTTTGTCCCAAGCTTGGGATGCTATGTTTAATAATGATGATATTTTTAGCCTCTCAAGTTTCGATATGCAAAGTAGTTATGATGATAGCATGGCTTCTACTTATGATGATTATAATTATGAAAGTGGATTTGGAGAGGTCATGACTTTACTTAGTAATGATTCCACTATCTTGGAAGAGGTTTCAGTTGATTATGATGAGAACAAAGTTGCTACTTATGATGATTATTGTGATAATACTTATGCTATAAAAAGTGAAGGAAATATGCCCTAGAGGCAATAATAAAGTTATTATTTATTTCCTTATTTCATGATAAATGTTTATTATTCATGCTAGAATTGTATTAACCGGAAACATAATACATGTGTGAATACATAGACAAACATAGTGTCACTAGTATGCCTCTACTTGACTAGCTCGTTTATCAGAGATGGTTATGTTTCCTAGCCATGGACAAAAGAGTTGTCATTTGATTAACAGGATCACATCATTAGGAGAATGATGTGATTGACTTGACCCATTCCGTTAGCTTAGCACTTGATCGTTTAGTATGTTGCTATTGCTTTCTTCATGACTTATACATGTTCCTGTAACTATGAGATCATGCAACTCCCGTTTACCGGAGGAACACTTTGGGTGCTACCAAACGTCACAATGTAACTGGGTGATTATAAAGGAGTACTACATGTGTCTCCAAAGGTACATGTTGGGTTGGCGTATTTCGAGGTTAGGTTTTGTCACTCCGATTGTCGGAGAGGTATCTCTGGGCCCTCTCGGTAATGCACATCACTATAAGCCTTGCAAGCAATGTAACTGATGAGTTAGTTATGGAATGATGCATTACGTAACGAGTAAAGAGACTTGCCAGTAACGAGATTGAACTAGGTATTGGATACCGACGATCGAATCTCGGGCAAGTAACATACCGATGACAAAGGGAACAACGTATGTTGTTATGCGGTTTGACCGATAAATATCTTCGTAGAATATGTAGGAGCCAATATGGGCATCCAGGTTCCGCTATTGGTTATTGACCGAGAATAGTTCTAGGTCATGTCTACATAGTTCTCGAACCCGTAGGGTCCGCACGCTTAAGGTTTCGATGACAGTTATATTATGAGTTTTGATGTACCGAAGGAGTTCGGAGTCCCGGATGAGATCGGTGACATGACGAGGAATCTCGAAATGGTCAAGATGTAAAGATCGATATATTGGACGACTATATTCGGAGTTCGGAAAGGTTCCGAGTGATTCGGGTATTTATCGGAGTACCGGAGAGTTACGAGAATTCGCCGGGGAGAAGTATTGGGCCTTATTGGGCCATACGGGAAAGGGAGAGGGGCTGCCTAGGGCAGGCCGCCCCCCCCCCCAAGGCCTAGTCCGAATTGGACTAGGGGGAGGGGCCGCACGCCCTCCTTCCTTCCCTTCTCTCTTCCCTTTCCTTCTCTCCTACTCCTACTACATGGAAGGTCTCCTAGTTGGACTAGGAAAGGAGGGAATCCTACTCCCGGTGGGAGTAGGACTCCTCCCTGGCGCGCCCTCCCTAGGCTGGCCGCCCCCTCCCCCTTGCTCCTTTATATACGGGGGCAGGGGGGCACCCCATGACACACAAGTTGATCTACGGATCGTTCCTTAGCCGTGTGCGGTGCCCCCCTCCACCATATTCCACCTCGGTCATATCGTCGCGGAGTTTAGGCGAAGCCCTGCGCCGGTAGAACATCATCATCGTCACCACACCGTCGTGCTGACGGAACTCATCTCCGGAGCTTCGCTGGATCGGAGGCCGGAGATCGTCATCGAGCTGAACGTGTGCTGAACTCGGAGGCCCCGTACGTTCGGTGCTTGGATCGGTCGGACCATGAAGACGTACGACTACATCAACCGCGTTGTGCTAACGCTTCCGCTTACGGTCTACGAGGGTACGTGGACGAACACTCTCCCCTCTCGTTGCTATGCCATCACCATGATCTTGCGTGTGCGTAGGAATTTTTTTGAAATTACTACGTTCCCCAACAGTGGCATCCGAGCCTAGGTTTTATGGTTTGATGTTATATGCACGAGTAGAACACAAGTGAGTTGTGGACGATATAAGTCATACTGCCTACCAACATGTCATACTTTGGTTCGGCGGTATTGTTGGATGAAGCGGCCCGGACCGACATTACGCGTACGCTTACGCGAGACTGGTTCTACCGCCGTGCTTTGCACACAGGTGGCTGGCGGGTGTCAGTTTCTCCAACTTTAGTTGAACTAAGTATGGCTACGCCCGGTCCTTGCGAAGGTTAAAACGGAGTCTATGTTACAAACTATCGTTGTGGTTTTGATGCGTAGGTGAGATTGGTTCTTGCTTAAGCCCGTAGCAGCCACGTAAAACTTGCAACAACAAAGTAGAGGACGTCTAACTTGTTTTTGCAGGGTATGTTGTGATGTGATATGGTCAAGATGTGATGAGATATAAGTTTTTGTATGAGATGATCATGTTTTGTTGAAGTTATCGACAACTGGCAGAAGCCCTATGGTTGTCTCTTTGTTGCATAAGATGCAAGTGCCAAATAATTGCTTTACTTTATCGCTATGCGATAGCAATAGTTGCAAGAGCAATAGTTGGCGAGACGACCATGTGACGACACATTGATATAGATCAAGATGATGAAGATCATGGTGTCGTGCCGGTGACGATAAAGATCATGACAGTACTTTGGAGATGGAGATCAAAGGCGCAAGATGATCATGGCCATATCATGTCAAATATTTTGATTGCATATGATGTTTATCTGTTATACATCTTATTCTTGCTTTGATTGACGGTAGCATTTTAAGATGATCTCTCACTAATTATCAAGAAGTGTTCTCCCTGAGTATGCACCGTTGCCAAAGTTCGTCGTGCCCAGACACCACGTGATGATCGGGTGTGATAAGCTCTACGTCCATCTACAACGGGTGCAAGCCAGTTTTGCATACGCGGAATACTCAGGTTAAACTTGACGAGCCTAGCATATGCAGATATGGCCTCGGAGCACGGAGACCGAAAGGTCGAGCGTGAATCATATAGTAGATATGATCAACATAGTGATGTTCACCATTGAAAACTACTCCATCTCACGTGATGATCGGTCATGGTTTAGTTGATTTGGATCACGTGATCACTTAGATGACTAGAGAGATGTCTGTCTAAGTGGGAGTTCTTAAGTAATATGATTAATTGAACTTTAAGTTATCATGAACTTAGTCCTAGTAGTATTTTGCAAATTATGTTGTAGATCAATAGCTCGCGTTGTTACTTTCATATGTTTATTTTGATATGTTCCTAGAGAAAACTGTGTTGAAAAATGTTAGTAGCAATGTTGCGGATTTGATCCGTGATCTGAGGTTAATCCTCATTGCTGCACAGAAGAATTATGTCCTTGATGCACCGCTAGGTGACAGACCTATTGCAAGAGCAGATGTAGACGTTATGAACATTTGGCTAGCTCAATATGATGACTACTTGATAGTTTAGTGCACCATGCTTAACGGCTTAGAATCGGGACTTCAAAGACGTTTTGAACGTCATGGACCATATGAGATGTTCCAGGAATTGAAGTTAATATTTCAAGCAAATACCCGAGTTGAGAGATATGAAGTCTCCAACAAGTTCTATAGCTAAAAGATGGAGGAGAATCGCTCAACTAGTGAGCATGTGCTCAGATTGTCTGGGTACTTCAATCGCTTGAATCAAGTGGGAGTTAATCTTCCAGATAAGATAGTGATTGACAGAATTCTCTAGTCACCATCACTAAGTTACTAGAACTTCGTGATGAACTATAGTATGCAAGGGATGACGAAAACGATTCCCAAGCTCTTCGTGATGCTGAAATCAACGAAGGTAGAAATCAAGAAAGAGCATCAAGTGTTGATGGTTAACAAGATCACTAGTTTCAAGAAAAGGGCAAAGGGAAAGAAAGGGAACTTCAAGTAGAATGACAAGCAAGTTGTCACTCCCGTGAAGAAGACCAAAGCTGGACCAAAGCCTGAAACTGAGTGCTTACACTGCAAAGGAAATGGTCACTGGAAGCGGAAATGCCCTGAATATTTGGTGGGTAAGAAGGATGGCAAAATGAACAAGTGTATATTTGATATACAGTTTATTGATGTGTGCCTTACTAGTGTTTATAGTAGCCCATGAGTATTTGATACTTGTTCGGTTGCTAAGATTAGTAATTCGAAACGGGAGTTGCAGAATAAACAAAGACTAGTTAAGGGTGAAGTGACGATGTTTGTTGGAAGTGGTTCCAAGATTGATATGATCATCATCGCACACTCGCTATACTTTCGGGATTTGTGTTGAAACTAAATAAGTGTTATTTGGTGTTTGCGTTGAGCATGAATATGATTTGATCATGTTTATTGCAATACGGTTATTCATTTAAGTTAGAGAACAATTGTTGTTCTGTTTACATGAATAAAACCTTCTATGGTCATACACACCAACGAAAATGGTTTGTTGGATCTCGATCGTAGTAATACACATATTCATAATATTGAGGCCAAAAGATGCAAAGTTAATAATGATAGTGCAACTTATTTGTGGCACTGCCGTTTAGGTCATATTGGTGTAAAGCGCACGAAGAAACTCCATGCTGATGGGATTTTGGAATCACTTGATTATGAATCACTTGATGCTTGCGAACCATGCCTCATGGGCAAGATGACTAAGACTCCGTTCTCCGGAACAATGGAACGAGCAACTGACTTATTGGAAATAATACATACTGATGTATGCGATCCGATGAGTGTTGAGGCTCGCGGCGGGTATCGTTATTTTCTGACCTTCACAGATGATTTGAGCAGATATTGGTATATCTACTTGATGGAACATAAGTCTAAAATAGTTGAAAGGTTCAAAGAATTTCAGAGTGAAGTGGAAAATCATCGTAACAAGAAAATAAAGTTTCTGCGATCTGATCATGGAGATGAATATTTGAGTTACGAGTTTGGTCTTCAATTAAAACAATGTGGAATAGTTTCACAGCTCACGCCACTTGGAACACCACAACGTTATGGTGTGTCCGAATGTCGTAACCGCACTTTATTTGATATGGTGCGATCTATGATGTCTCTTACCTATTTACCACTATCATTTTGGGGTTATGCATTAGAGACAGCTGCATTCACTTTAAATAGGGCACCATCAAAATTTGTTGAGATGACGCCTTATGAACTGTGGTTTGGCAAGAAACCAAAAGTTGTCGTTTCTTAAAGTTTGGGGCTGCGATGCTTATGTGAAAAAGTTTCGACCTGATAAGCTCGAACCCAAATCGGAGAAGTGCGTCTTCATAGAATACCCAAAGGTAACTATTGGGTACACCTTCTATCACAGATCTGAAGGCAAGTTATTCGTTGCTAAGATGGATCCTTTCTAAGAGAAGAAGTTTCTCTCGAAAGAAGTGAGTGGGAGGAAAGTAGAGCTTGATAAGGTAATTGTACCTTCTCTCAAATTGGAAAGTAGTTCATCACAGAAATCAGTTCCAGTGATTGCTACACCAATTAGTGAGGAAGCTAATGATGATGATCATGAAACTTCAGATCAAGTTACTACAGAACCTCGTAGGTCTTCCAGAGTAAGACCCGCACCAGAATGGTGTAGTAATCATGTTCTGGAAGTCATGTTACTAGACCATGATGAACCTACGAACTATGAGGAAGCGATGATGAGCCCAGATTCCGCGAAATGGCTTGAGGCCATAAAATCTGAGATATGATCCATGTATGAGAACAAAGTATGGACTTTGATTGACTTGCTCAATGATCAGCAAGCCATGTTAAATGAATGGATCTTCAAGAGGAAGACGGACACTGATAGTAGTGTTACTATCTACCAAGCTCGACTTGTTGCGAAAGGTTTTCAACAAGTTCAAGGTGTTGAATACGATGAGATTTTCTCACTCGTATCAATGCTTAAGTCTGTCTGAATCATGTTAGCAATTGCCACATTTTATGAAATCTGGCAAATGGATGTCAAAACTGCATTCCTTATTGGATTTATTAAAGAAGAGTTGTATATGATGCAACCAGAAGGTTTTGTCAATCCTAAAGGTGCTAACAAAATGTGCAAGCTCTAGCGATCCATCTATGGACTGGTGCAAGCATCTCGGAGTTGGAATATACGCTTTGATAAGTTGATCAAAGCATATAGTTTTATATGGACTTATGATGAAGCCTGTATTTACAATAAAGTGAGTGGGAGCACTACAGCCTTTCTGATTAGTATATGTGAGTGACATATTGTTGATCAGAAATGATGTAGAATTTTTCTGCAAAGCATAAAGGAGTGTTTTAAAGGAGTTCTTTAAAAATAAAAGACCTCAGTAAAAGCTACTTACATATTGAGCATCAAGATCTATTGAGATAGATCAAGACGCTTGATAAGATTTTCAATGAGTACATACCTTGGCAAGATTTTGAAATAGTTCAAAATGGAACAGTCAAAGAAAGAGTTCTTGCCTGTGTTGCAAAGGTATGAAATTGAGTAAGACTCAAATCCCGACCACAGCAGAAAATAGAAAGAGAATGAAAAGTCATTCCCTATGCCTCATTCATAGGTTCTATAAAGTATGCTATGCTATGTACCAGACCTATTGTATACCTTGCTCTGAATTTGGCAAGGGAGTACAATAGTGATCTAGGAGTAGATCACTGGACATTGGTCAAAATATCCTTAGTAAGGACTAAGGAGATGTTTTCGATTATGGAGGTGATAAAAGAGTTTGTTGTAAAAGTTCCATCAGTGCAAACTTTTACACTGATCCAGATGACTCTAAGTCTCAACCTGGATACATATTGAAAGTGGGAGCAATTAGCTAGAGTAGCTTCGTGTAGAGCATTGTGGACATAAAATATTTGCAAAATACATACGGCTCTGAATGTGACAGACTCGTTGACTAAGCTTCTCTCACGAGCAAAACATGATCACACCTTAGTACTCTTTGGGCGTTAATCACATAGCGATGTGAGCTAGATTATTGACTCTAGTAAACCCTTTGGATGTTGGTCACATGATGATGTGAACTATGGGTGTTAATCATATACAGATATGAATATTGATGTTAAATCACATGGCGATGTGAACTAGATTATTGACTCTAGTGCAAGTGGGAGACTGAAGGAAATATGCCCTAGAGGCAATAATAAAGTTATTATTTATTTCCTTATTTCATGATAAATGTTTATTATTCATGCTAGAATTGTATTAACCGGAAACATAATACATGTGTGAATACATAGACAAACATAGTGTCACTAGTATGCCTCTACTTGACTAGCTCGTTTATCAGAGATGGTTATGTTTCCTAGCCATGGACAAAAGAGTTGTCATTTGATTAACGGGATCACATCATTAGGAGAATGATGTGATTGACTTGACCCATTCCGTTAGCTTAGCACTTGATCATTTAGTATGTTGCTATTGCTTTCTTCATGACTTATACATGTTCCTGTAACTATGAGATCATGCAACTCCCGTTTACCGGAGGAACACTTTGGGTGCTACCAAACGTCACAACGTAACTGGGTGATTATAAAGGAGTACTACATGTGTCTCCAAAGGTACATGTTGGGTTGGCGTATTTCGAGATTAGGTTTTGTCACTCCGATTGTTGGAGAGGTATCTCTGGGCCCTCTCGGTAATGCACGTCACTATAAGCCTTGCAAGCAATGTAACTAATGAGTTAGTTACGGAATGATGCATTACATAACGAGTAAAGAGACTTGCCGGTAACGAGATTGAACTAGGTATTGGATACCGACGATCGAATCTCGGGCAAGTAACATACCGATGACAAAGGGAACAACGTATGTGGTTATGCGGTTTGACCGATAAAGATCTTCGTAGAATATGTAGGAGCCAATATGGGCATCCAGGTTCCGCTATTGGTTATTGACCGAGAATAGTTCTAGGTCATGTCTACATAGTTCTCGAACCCGTAGGGTCCGCACGCTTAAGGTTTCGATGACAGTTATATTATGAGTTTATGAGTTTTGATGTACCGAAGGAGTTCGGAGTCCCGGATGAGATCGGGGACATGACGAGGAGTCTCGAAATGGTCGAGACGTAAAGATCGATATATTGGACGACTATATTCGGAGTTCGGAAAGGTTCCGAGTGATTCGGGTATTTATCGGAGTACCGGAGAGTTACGGGAATTCGCCAGGGAGAAGTATTGGGCCTTATTGGGCCATACGGGAAAGAGAGAGGGGCTGCCTAGGGCAGGCCGCGCGCCCCCCAAGGCCTAGTCCGAATTGGACTAGGGGGAGGGGCCGCACCCCCTCCTTCCTTCCCTTCTCTCTTCCCTTTCCTTCTCTCCTACTCCTACTACATGAAAGGTCTCCTAGTTGGACTAGGAAAGGAGGGAATCCTACTCCCGGTGGGAGTAGGACTCCTCCCTGGCGCGCCCTCCCTAGGCCGGCCGCCCCCTCCCCCTTGCTCCTTTATATACGGGGGCAGGGGGCACCCCATGACACACAAGTTGATCTACGGATCGTTCCTTAGCCGTGTGCGGTGCCCCCCTCCACCATATTCCACCTTGGTCATATCATCGCGGAGTTTAGGCGAAGCCCTGCGCCGGTAGAACATCATCATCGTCACCACACCGTCGTGCTGACGGAACTCATCTCTGGAGCTTCGCTGGATCGGAGGCCGGAGATCATCATCGAGCTGAACGTGTGCTGAACTCGGAGGCCCCGTACGTTCGGTGCTTGGATCGGTCGGATCATGAAGATGTACGACTACATCAAGCGCGTTGTGCTAACGCTTCCGCTTACGGTCTACGAGGGTACGTGGACAAACACTCTCCCCTCTCGTTGCTATGCCATCACCATGATCTTGCGTGTGCGTAGGAATTTTTTTGAAATTACTACGTTCCCCAACAAAAAGTAGTGATGATTATATTTATAAAACTTTTCATGATTATGATTACCCTTTTTCTGAACTTTAATCTTTTAATGTGGAATCAATTTATAGTATTCAAGTCTCTTATGATACTCCCACTATTCCGAATGAGAAGAATTTTGCTTATGTGGAGAGTAGTAAATTTTCTATGCAAGTAGATCATGAAAAGAATGCTTTAGGTGCTGGTTATATTGTTGAATTCATTCATGATTCTACTGAAAATTATTATGAGGGAGGAATATATGCTTGTAGGAATTGCAATAATATCAAGTTTCCTCTCTATGTGCTTAAAATTTTAAAGTTATGCTTGTTTTGTCTTCCTATGCTAGTTGATTATTGTTCCCATAAGTTGTTTCCTCACAAAATCCCTATTCATAGGAAGTGGGTTAGACTTAAATGTGCTAGTCATATTCTTCATGATGCTCTCTTTATGTTTCAATTCTTATGTTTTATGTGAGCATCATTGAAATCATCATGCCTAGCTAGGGGCATTAAACGATAGCGCTTGTTGGGAGGCAACCCAATTTTATTTTAGTTTCTTACTTTTTGGTTCTGTTTAGGAATAAATAATCCATCTATACTCTGTTTAGATGTGGTTTTATGTTTTATTTAGTGTTTGTACCAAGTAGAACCTTTGGGAAGACTTGGGTGAAGTCTTTATGATCATGCTGTAAAAAACAAAAACTTTAGCGCTCACGAGATTAACTAGAACTTTTTACTGGAAAGTGCTATTTAGTTGATTCTTTTTGCAGATGATTACTAGACAAATTCCTCAGGTCCACCAATTTATTTTAGAACTTTTTGAGTTCCAGAAGTTTTCGTTAGTTACATATTACTACAGACTGTTCTGTTTTTGACAAATTCTATTTTTATTGTGTTGTTTGCTTATTTTGATGACTCTATGGCTAGTAAAATAGTTTACAAACCATAGAGAAGTTGGAATACAGTAGGTTTAACAACAATATAAATAAATAAAGAGTTCATTACTGTACCTTGAAGTGGTTTTTTGTTTTCTTTCGCTAACGGAGCTCACGAGTTTTCTGTTAAGTTTTGTGTTGTGAAGTTTTCAAGTTTTGGGTAAAGATTCGATGGACTATGGAATAAGGAATGGCAAGAGCCTAAGCTTGGGGATGACCAAGGAACGCCATGGTAATATTCAAGGATAATCAAGAGCCTAAGCTTGGGGATGCCCCGAAAGGCATCCCCTCTTTCGTCTTCATTCATCGGTAACTTTACATGGAGCTATATTTTTATTCACCACATGATATGTGTTTTGCTTGGAGCGTCATGTCATTTTATTTTGTTTTGCTTGTTATTTGAATAAAGTACCAAGGTGTTAAATTCTTAAATGAGAGAGAGTCTTCACATAGTTGCATAATTATTCAACTACTCATTGATCTTCACTTATATCTTTCGGAGTAGTTTGTTGTTTGCTCTAGTGCTTCACTTATATCTTTTAGAGCATGGTGGTAGTTTTATTTTGAAGAAATAGATGAACTCTCATGCTTCACTTACATTATTTTGAGAGTCTTAAATAGCATGTTAATTTGCTTAAATAATCTTAATATGCTAGGCATACAAGATTTGTAAGAACTCTTATGAGTGTGTTGAATACTAAGAGAAGTTTGATGCTTGATGATTGTTTTGAGATATGGAGGTAGTGATATCAAAGTCGTGCTAGTTGAGTAGTTGTGAATTTTAGAAATACTTGTGTTGAAGTTTTCAAGTCCCGTAGCATGCACGTATGGTAAATGTTATGTAACAAATTTGAAACATGAGGTGTTCTTTGATTGTCTTCCTTATGAGTGGCAGTCGGGGACGAGCGATGGTCTTTTCCTACCAATCTATCCCCCTAGGAGCATGCGCGTAGTTCTTTGGTTTTTGATGGCTTGTAGATTTTTACAATAAGTATGTGGGTTCTTTATGACTAATGTTGAGTCCATGGATTATACGCACTCTCACCCTTCCATCATTGCTAGCCTCTTCGGTACCGTGCATTGCGCTTTCTCACATTGAGAGTTGGTGCAAACTTCGCCGGTGCATCCAAACCCCGTGATATGATACGCTCTTTCACACATAAACCTCCTTATATCTTCCTCAAAACTGCCACCATACCTACATATTATGGCATTTCCATAGCCATTCCGAGATATATTGCCATGCAACTTTCCACCATACCGTTCCTCATGACACATTCATCATTGTCATATTGCTTAGCATGATCATGTAGTTGACATAGTATTTGTGGCAAAGCCACCGTTCATAATTCTTTCATACATGTCACTCTTGATTCATTGAATATCCCGGTACACCGCCGGAGGCATTCATATAGAGTCATACTATGTTCTAGTATCGAGTTATAATCATTGAGTTGTAAATAAATAGAAGTGTGACGATCATCATTTAATAGAGCATTGTCCCCCTCCCCCCAAAAAAAAAGAGAAATGCCAAAGAAAAAAAAGAAGGCCCAAAATAATAATAATAAAAATAAAAAGGGGCAATGCTACTAAGCTTTTTTTCCACACTTGTGCTTCAAAGTAGCACCATGTTCTTCATATAGCGAGTCTCATATATTGTGCTTCAAAGTAGCACCATGTTTTTCATATAGAGAGTTTCATATGTTGTCATTTTCATATACTAGTGGGAATTTTTCATTATAGAACTTGGCTTGTATATTCCAGCGATGGGCCTCCTCAAGTGCCCTAGGTCTTCGTGAGCAAGCAAGTTGGATACACACCCACTTAATTTATTTTGTTGAGCTTTCGTACATTTATAGCTCTAGTGCATCCGTTGCATGGCAATCCCTACTCCTTGCATTAACATCAATTGATGGACATCTCCATAGCCCGTTGATTAGCCTCGTTGATGTAAGACCTTCTCCTTTTTTGTCTTCTCACGTAACCCCCATCATTATATTCTATTCCACCCATAGTGCTACGTCCATGGCTCGCGCTCATATATTGCGTGAAAGTTTATATGTTTGAGATTACTAAAGTATGAAACAATTGCTTGGCTTCTCATCGGGGTTATGCATGATGAGAGCATTCTTGTGTGACGAAAATGGAGCATGAGTAAACTATATGATTTTGTAGGGATGAACTTTCCTTGGCCATGTTATTTTGAGAAGGCATAATTGCTTAGTTAGTATGCTTGAAGTATTATTATTTTTACGTCAATATGAACTTTTGTCTTGAATCTTTCGGATCTGAATATTCATATCACAATTAAGAAGAATTACAATGAAATTATGCAAACTAGCATTCCACATCAAAAATTATCTTTTTTATCATTTACCTACTCGAGGACGAGCAGGAATTAAGCTTGGGGATGCTTGATACATTTCCAACGTATCTATAATTTTTGATTGCTCCATGCTATATTATTTACTGTTTTGGGCAATATTGGGCTTTATTTTCCACTTTTATATTACTTTTGGGACTAACCTATTAATTGGAGGCCTAGCCCAGATTTGCTGTTTTTTGCCTATTTCAGTATTTCGAAGAAAAGGAATATCAAACGGAGTCAAAACGGAACGAAATCAACTGGAGAAGTTATTTTTGGAAGGAAAGCTACCGGGTGGACTTGGATCCCACGTCAAGGAAGGAACGAGGAAGCCACGAGGGTGGGGAGCGCGCCCACCCCCCTAGGGCGCGCCCCCTGCCTCGTGGGGCCCTCGTGGCTCCCCTGACGTGCTTCTTCTGCCTATATAACTCCACGTACCCTAAAACTTCCAGAACAGAGATTAGATTGGGAGTTCCGCCACCGCAAAACCTTCAGAGCCACCAAAAACGAATCGGGACCCTGTTCTGGCACCCTGCCGGAGGGGGGAACCCTCACCAGTGGCCATCTTCATCATCCCGGCGCTCTCCATGACGAGGAGGGAGTAGTTCACCCTCGGGGCTGAGGATATGTACCAGTAGCTATGTGTTTGATCTCTCTCTCTCTCTCTCTCGTGTTCTTGATTTGGCACGATCTTGATGTATCGTGATCTTTGCTATTATAGTTGGATCTTATGTTTCTTCTCCCCCTCTACTCTCTTGTAATGAATTGAGTTTTCCCCTTGAAGTAATCTTATCGGATTGCATCTTTAATAATTTGAGAACACTTGATGTATGTCTTGCCGTGCGTATCTGTGGTGACAATGGGATATCACGTGATTCACTTGATGTATGTTTTGGTGATCAACTTGCGGGTTCCGCCCATGAACCTATGCATAGGGGTTGGCACATGTTTTCATCTTGATTCTTCGGTAGAAACTTTGGGGCACTCTTTGAGGTTCTATGTGTTGGTTTGAATAGATGAATTGAGATTGTGTGATGCATATCGTATAATCATACCCACGGATACTTGAGGTGACAATGGAGTATCTAGGTGACATTAGGTTTTGGTTGATTTGTGTCTTAAGGTGTTATTCTAGTACAAACTCTAGGGATGTTTGTGACACTTATAGGAATAGCCCAATGGATTGATTGGAAAGAATAAGTTTGAGGTGGTTTCGTACCCTACCATAATCTCTTTGTTTGTTCTCCACTATTAGTGACTTTGGAGTGACTGTTTGTTGCATGTTGAGGGATAGTTAAATGATACAATTATGTTATTATTGTTGAGAGAACTTGCACTAGTGAAAGTATGAACCCTAGGCCTTGTTTCCTATCATTGCAATACCGTTTACGCTCACTTCTACCACTTGTTACCTTGCTGTTTTTATATTTTCAGATTACAAAAACCTATATCTACCATCCATATTGCACTTGTATCACCATCTCTTCGTCGAACTAGTGCACCTATACAATTTACCATTGTATTGGGTGTGTTAGGGACACAAGAGACTCTTTGTTATTTGGTTGTAGGGTTGCTTGAGAGAGACCTTCTTCATCCTACGCCTCCTATGGATTGATAAACCTTAGGTCATCCACTTGAGGAAAATTTGATACTGTCCTACAAACCTGTGCACTTGCAGGCCTAACAACGTCTACAAGAAAAAGGTTGTGTAGTAGACATTACAGCACTACCTGTAAATTCTGTAATACCATACAAAATCTAGAATTTATTTTCTTTCTATTGTAATGCATGCGCTATTTTGGTTAAATTTGAATGCACATCTATCTATTCTTCTGTTGCAATGCACAGGCATATGTGCTAGTTTCTCTATAAGTAATAGTATATAGATACATCCATTAATTAACCCATATGGTTTAATAATATATGGTTAAATTTGTAATTTGGTGCTCCAAAAAGGAGTATATGTTTAGAAAAAAAAAGAACATATCGATCAACCTAATTACAAAAATAACCCCTCACTAATTTGTACTCTAGAATTTTCTACATATATATTTTCCTAATCATATAGTACAACCACTATTACGATATTTGTTTAACCATATGTTTTAGAGATATCAAACATAGATATGTATAAACTATATAATCTACACAAGTATCAAAAAATTCTTTTTTTACAATGTACAGATTCAACTTAGTGCACCATATGAGCATTTCTCAATGATATACATCATAAATAAATAAGTAAACTAATATTTAACTTTGTTATGTGGTTAAGTATGTCAAATAAGTAGTGATAATTCCTGCAATAAAATAAAGTAAAATAAGTAGTGACAAATTATATTTCTTAACATGTTAATATGGTAAGTATAAAATTTTAGTGTAAAATATACAAATACGCGAGACTGAAATTGGTGACATAAAAAGAAAGCCATGTAAAACCAAATTTGAAATGTTGGCCTTAGTTACAGCATGAAAAGTCATGAGCATCGACGTGATAAGCATGGGGGCGAGGACGTAAATAGTGTGGCGGCGCGCCGCCCCAACCGCGAACCAGAGAAACACGCTGACGTATGCCAACTGCAACAGCGTGGAGACGCAGTTGATGCTCAGGGAGACAACGACGACGGGGTTGTCCGGGAGCGCGTACAGGAACATCGCCACATTGTTGAACAGCGTGACGATGTGCATGTGTTAGTACTACTACAGGAGATCGAGTTGACACTATTTACTAAAAAACACACAAGTGTATTCCCACAGTTGGTTAAATATAAAGAACAGGCTAGCTAGGGTAATGCCTTGTACCTACGCAATCCTCGAGACAAAGCAAAAGAAAGCACAAACGAAATCACATGGGGCTTAAGATGAATGAGCCAATATGAACCAACATCGGCAAACTAAATGGTTAATCATGTAGCGAGAGGAAAACAACAGAAACAACAATATCAATTTGTACCATTTTTATTGTCGTATCTTATAGAGAACAACAAAGGGCAAAAGTTGGCTAGAGTGTCTATAATATCCTTACAACATAATCATCTCAATTTCCACGAGTTGGTAATGAGCTTGCATTATGGAATCATGACATATTACAATATTAGTGACTTTATTCCCTCATCATTGCAGATAGTATTCATGATCTAATTATTAACCAGGTTGCAGTATTACAACATTAGTAATGACTTGTATTGTGGAATCATGGCTATCTAGTTCTATCAAGTGGAATAAGGCAGTGTAGGAGAAAACAAAACCAGGTTGCAATGTTTTGTCAGCGTTTTCGATACGCACACACCAGTTGCTTGCTTTTTGCTGCATGTGTGTGTGATGACTTCAGTGCTAGTAATAATTCCACACCACGGCCTGACGCCTCTAGTTTCACAAGACAAAAACTCTGTTGGTATGATGCACACACACATGCAGTTCCACTTTAGCGTTACTTGATTCTGCACTTCACAATATTTTTCAATATCCAAGGAAAAAGATGTTGGTTCTACGACATAAACTAAACCCTCCCTACACCCTCAGTCGGCACTAGCTAGTTAAAAAAAAGCAAAGCTCTGAAATCTGAAAGCCTTGCCGCTACAGATTTCAGTGTAATCCACGCAGTGTTTGCTAACACATAAAACTTGAGCTGCATCGGCTATGATAGTGGACAAATTGCACTCATTCATACCAACAGATTGGGTTCGATATCGTTCATGCTTGCCAGGACAGGCATTTTCTCAATGTTAATACATAAACTTGAGCCGGCAGCAAGTTTGTAGTAACCATGTCTGAAACTCTATGCTAGGGTTCACAAGGTGAGAAACCGATTTGAAATTCATCAAAATATCGTCTGTCAAAGCAAGGTCATCGTCACTCCCAAAGTCACACGAGACAAACATGCATGATTATATATGATGTGCTTGCTACCTTGTACAATGAGGAGCTCACTTAAAAGCAACAACATAAACACTGGCTGGTTCAGTAATTTGACATTGAACTAGGGAAGTAGGACAAGCTGACAGGATTGCAAGCTAAAAACAAGACTTCAAGTATTGAGGTTCACATAGATCGAGCAATTGTCTTTACAAACCATATGATTCCATAATGCTGATAATATTCATGTTCTAATTTACCAGGTTGCAACATTCCTCCTAATTACAAGATGCATCATTTCTAATTAGGAGGCTAGCAAGCCAGCCTCTAATGCATTTATACCGATAGTAAAAATGTTACAGGGAAAAAAGGTAGGCCAAATACATGCCCCAATCCTATGACAATGCGAGCCACCAAAAAGAAAAGCCTGTAGCTTCCGGTAAGCATATGTGCAGGGAGCAGCCAACTCTACCGATGTTGTTTGTGTTGTGATCTAAATTCACGTACAAAGTTAAAGGCTAACTTCTGACGATTGGAACTGATCTCCGATCCGTTGCCAGATGCTTGGGTCGGATAGTATGGACCTTGGTCACGTCTATTATATATCTCTCTTGTAAGCCACCGTACGGGATAAGTTGATTAGTTGTAAATCCTCGGCATTTGTAACCTCTCCTGATATATTGAAGCTCATTGGTTAGCGCCAATGGTTTTTCCCCTTTGTGTTAGAGGGGTTTTCCATGTTAGAATCTTGCATATTTCTGTGTTGATTTTGTTCTTCATCATTGATTTACCTGTCTAATCTCTAACAAGTGGCATCAGAGCCTTATTTCTGTCTAGGGTTTCAACGACATGAGATTGATGAAGTTCGATCTACCGCCACTAGACTACAATACGAGGTTTTCCCTGTGGTAGGTGAATATGCGGGCAGTGCCGACGCATCCCGATCTGGACGAGGCACTAGATAGTTTCAGCGGAAAAAATAGAAGGCATGGACCGACGAACAGAAGTGAAAAGCTCGTAAGGTCATGTCTATATGATTCATCTTCATCTATCTAACAATGTTTTGTAAGAAGTTCTGGAGGACAAAAACTGTAGTAGCTCTGGCTCAAACTAGAGTCGATCTGCATGTCCAAGGATCTGACCAGTAAGATGCACAGGAAGATGAAGCCGTTCATGCACAAGCTACAAGAAGGTGATTCGGTGCTGAATCATATATCGACCTTCAAGGAGATCATTGCTGACTTACAGTCTATGGAGGTAAAGCATGATGATGAAGATTTAGGTCTTCTATTGTTCTCACTGCCTAGTTCCTTTACAAATTTTCGACGTACCATATTATATAGCCGTGATGAACTAACTGTTGCAGAAGTATATGATGCGCTGTCACAAAGGGAAAATATGAAAATATGGTAGAATCTGAGGACTCCTCCATGGGAGAATCTTTGTAGGTACGAGGTAGGGCAGAGCAGAAAAAAATACTGCAACAACAACAAAGATAAAAGCAGGAACTATAGAGGTTGTTCAAAGTCCATAGAAAAGGACAAATTATTCAGGTATTGTAAGAAACCTGGTCATCCCATTGAGGATTGTTGGAAGTTAGAAAATAAGGAGAAAAGGAATGATACGTGGAAGCCTAAAAACAAATCCGCTGATAATGGTAAGGTCAATGTTACATCTGGTAATAAGTATGATTAAGATGATGCTCTTGTTTTTTTTCCGGCTATGTTTCTTGTCATGATGAATGGATACTTGATTCTACCTATTCCTTTCATATATGTTGTAACAGAGATTGATTCAATACCTATTTCTTGCTGTTTTCTACATGTTTTTTTACACCGCAGGAAATCAATACCAAACGGAGTCCAAACGCAGCGAAACTTTTTGTGGATTTTGGACCAGAAGACATCCAGTGGGCCGGAGAAGAGTTTGGGGGTGCTCCGAGGGGAGCACAACCCACCAGGGCGCTCCTGGAGGCCCAGACGCGCCCTGGTGGGTTGTGCCCACCTCGGGTGCCTCCCGAACCACTTCTTTGCTCTATAAATACACCAATATTCCAGAAACCCTAGGAGAGTCGACGAAAATCATTTCCAGCCGCCGCAAGTTCCAAAAACCACAGATCCAATCTAAACACCATCACGAAGGGGTTCATCATGCTCATTGGTGCCTCTCCGATGATACGTGAGTAGTTCTTTCTAGACCTACGGGTCCGTAGTTAGTAGCTAGATGGCTTCCTCTCTCTCGTTTGATTCTCAATACAATGGTCTCTTGGAGATCCATATGATGTAAATCTTTTTGAGGTGTGTTTGTTGGGATCCGATGAACTTTGAGATTATGATCAGATCTATCTTTTTGTCCATGAAAGTTATTTGAGCCTTCTTTGAATCTCTTACATGCATGATTACTTATAGCCTCGTATTTCTTCTCCGATATTGGGGTTTGGTTTGGCCAACTTGATCTATTTATCTTGCAATGGGAAGAGGTGCTTTGTGATGGGTTCGATCTTACGGTGCTTGATCCCAGTGCCAGAAAGGGAAATGACACGTATATATCGATGCTATTAAGGATAACAAGATGGGATCTATTTCTACATAAATAGATCTTGTCTACATCATGTCATTGTTCTTTTTGCATTACTCCATTTTTCCATGAACTTAATATACTAGATGCATGCTGGATACCGGTTAATGTGTGGAGTAATAGTAGTAGATGCAGGAAGGAGTCGGTCTACTAATCTAGGGCGTGATGCCTATATAATGATCATTGCATGAATATTGTCATGATTATTTGAAGTTCTATCAATTGGCCAACAGTAATTTGTTCACCCACCGTTTGCTATTTTTCTCGAGAGAAGCCACTAGTGAAATCTACGGCCCCCGGGTCTCTTCTTTATTATATTTGCCTTTGCGATCTATTTTCCTTTGCTTTTATTTTCAGATCTATTAAACCAAAAATACAAAAATACCTTGCTGCACTTTATTTTATTTGGCATTCGATCTATCAATATTTACAACTCTCTCACGTCCGTTTGCCAATTTCTGGCGTCGTTGCCCGAAAGGGATTGACAACCCCTTTAACACGTTGGGTTGCGAGTATTTGTTATTTATGTGCAGGTGTTGTTTATGTAGTGTTGCGTGGTTCTCGTACTGGTTCCATAACCTTGGTCTCATCACTGAGGTAAATACCTACTGTTGTTGTGCTGCATCATCAGTTCCTCTTTGGGGAAATACCGACATAGTTCAAGCAAACATGAGAGGCAAAGAAGATAATTGCAGAGACAATGAAGTCCATATCAGCTAAGAACAAAGCAAAACAGGAAGCTAAAAAGAAGGCTGAGAGAGAAGTAGCAGCTGCAAGGAAACTTGTAGAGAGGTAGGCTGCTGCTGCACAGAGAGAGGTTGATAGACAAGCTTCCACTGCACAGAGAGAGGCAGATAGACAAGCTGCTGCTGCAGAAAGAGAAGTTCCAAAGAAGGAGGAGATGTGAAGGAAAATTGTTACTACTGGTAAGAGAAAGGTTCAGGAAGACCAAGTGCTGCCTAACAAAGCCAAGAGAACATCTATGTTTGATGTATTTAGGTGAACATACCAATGCTGGGCTGTGTTAGAATGATATGGTGTCTTTTGTTCACTCAGGATGTAGTTCTATCTTCATGTAGGACTGTCAAACTTACAATGTTGGGTTATGTAACAATTGATCCATACTGATGTCAGTTTGTGTGATTGGATCAATTGTTGATCATGAATTATCCCTCAATGACTAGAATCATTGTGCAATGAGCTTCTTTGAACTAGTATCAAAATATTTTGCAATGAGTTTGTTTGCTACTAAAAGAATTCTTATTTGCTGGTCACCACAACTTCTATCAACCTATTATTCACTGAGCTTCTTTTAGCCACATTTTTACATCTTTCTTGGTCACCAGTGCATGGTCGTCAAGCACAACATGAAATCAACAACCTCAATGCTGGATGCAAGAACAACTTTAGCCAGCACTATTGAATGTTAACTAACAGCCATCAGTTAACTAGCAAATGAACAGCCATCAGTTAAGACAAAGGTTAACATTTAGCTTAACAAGTCACATATCATTACCAGCATCCTTTCAAAGCCATTACATCATCCCCAAAAGAGGTTAACATCCTGACCAAGCATTACATACTGACCAAGCATTACATCCTGACCAAAAGAGTTTTGCAACCTCCATAACAACTACATTAGTCTTAACCTAAACAAACATTACATCCTGACCAAGCCTGAGTTGACATCATTTCTTCAGAAGGGATATACCAAACAAAACACACAGCACTATGACTGATCCAACTATTGCCTTCAAAACCAGAAGCATCTCTCTACCTAAACCTAAAAGAGCATCTGCCTGCTGCTTGGTCATGGGACTGCCTAAAGGCCTCCTGTCATCTATCCCAGCTCCAATGCCTGCAAGCCTAGCCCTTTCTTCCCTTTCTTCCCTTTCTCGAATGAGTTGTTCCCTCCTATCCTCGCGCCAATTGCATCCACTGCTTCATTCCCATTGAGGAAATGATTGTCAACAAGATACACAATGTACTCCAACTCCTAGTGCCAGAACCCACAAGGACCATATGTACACCAAATACACCACAACAGGGGAAAAACTTAAGCACACCAACAGATCCAACAAAAACACTTGATGAAGAAAAGGCGAAGATGAAGATCTTACATTGATGCACTTGTAGAACACCCAACCCTCATGCTTGTCTGTGTTCGACAGGTAGAACTTCACACGCATGTGACATTGATGGCATCGGATGAGAGGGACCGCCACGGACCGGCCGCCGAGAGATGACCTCGCCGAGCTCACGGTCATGGCGACGGCGGCGGCGGTGGGGCAACTGACGTGGCGGCTGCTGCTGGAGAAGGGAAGGGCGAAAGAGAGCCGGCGAACTAGGGATTTGGAGAGCAGGGTGGAGAAGGGGATGGGAACAGAGAGCGGGGTGGGGATAAAAGACTTTTTGCACAATCCCCCCACCCCCACCCCCATGCAAAGTGGGCCATATGACGTGGAACCTGCGGACTGGTCAAGCGGGGCGGTGTACAAGCTCAATACGCGCTACAGTGATTGTATAATCATGGCTTGTCGTATATAGTGACCATATTTCATGTATCCCTAAGTACGGTGACCGAAGTGAGCACACGGCGCAAAAAAATAGTGACTTCCGATGCATTTCACTCATTCGAAAATTACCAAGCAAACCCGTGCGGACAACCAACCCGTGTGATGATGTGCCGCTCGTCCGCCCTGCTTCATAGCTTGATACGTATAGAGGACCATTTTGGAGCGTCTTTGCGTATTTTTTTTGAACATCAGTACAGACACAAGAACTCATATGCACGCGCATACACTCTCCACGTATTTGAGGACCGAATCGGAGCAACCGACGAGTACCAAGACCATCTTGTTACGTGCCTAATAGTACATGTACCGCACTTGTAATTATCTCTCTTCTATCCGTGGGATCTGCGTTCGATCCCATGCCATTGGCAGAAATCACATATTTGACTTGAGGGCGAATCAAATCACAAACTGACCTTCCCTTGAAAAAATTTCACTCTGCTGACCCTCTCGTGTGGCGCCCGATAGCGAGGCGCCGCACCCTACTGTAAAGCGCCCTTCCCTTAGGCGTCGCACCTCTTGCCAACATGGCAGCCCTGGTCCTCTTGTGGCCCCACAGGAAGCACTGCAGTGCCCAAGGCTTGGGCGCCACACTTGTAATGTGCATCGCCCGTATCTTAGGCGCTGCACAGTCTGTGTGCCACTTAGGCTGGCCCCACCCTCTCTCCCCTCCCACCCCCACCCCACACACCCCCACCCCACACAAACCCTTAGCCTTGCGCCCCTCCTCTCTTGCCCTCTCCCCCCTCTCAAATCCTTCTCAAATCTTGCAAATCCGGAGTATTTGACCGTGGATTTCAAAGCCAACCCCTCCCTTAAGGTAATCTCCTTCGATCCCCTCATTTTCATCCATATGAATTGTCACATTTTCTCAAATCTAGCTAGTTTGGGGAAACCCTAGTTTTGGCTTGGATTTGGAAATTTGTGTTGAATCATGTTATGTTTCTTTGCTAATTTGGTATGGTTAGGCTTCCATACTATTCTAGGGTTAGGGTTATGTGTGTTTGATGTTGGTGTTAGGGTTATGCTATGGTTAGGGTTGTGGTTATTGTTAAGTGGGGGTTAGGGTTATTATTTCATATATATGCTAGGGCATATGTATTTTGTGCAAATATTTTTGTGAAGTACTTAATTGATATATGTGTGTTTTTGATTATTGTAGGGATGGGGAGAACATGTGTTTATGTTCATCATGTGGATAAAGAGGCCTTTTTGAAAGGCAATGTTGAGCCGGACCCGGATGAGCTTGACATGGTGTTTGAGAGTAGTCCTAGCTACGCGGAGCTCTTGGAACAAGTGAGGAAGGATTTGAATTGGATGGACCCAAGTGATGTTGTTGAGTTCGAGGGAAGGCATAATGTTGGTTTTGGAATGCACATCCGTTGGAAGACAATGCGTGTGAACTCCGAGCAACGTTGGGTTGCATACAAGGAGACTGTTGCCGAATCTCTAGACAAGGCTCTTGAGTTATTTGCCTCCAAGAAGTTGAGTCTACTTTGAATTTGGACTTGAACCGAAACCCCTCCCCGTTGGTTGCTAGCACTCCCCCACCCATGAACCAAGATCAAATGAGTGAACCTCATTTCAGGCAACAAGATTGGCTAACATTGAGCCCGACTCCAAACAACCAAAATGAAGCTTTTGAAGAGGAGAATGATGAGTACGAGGAGGATGACAACGAAGTTGATCTTCATGACAACAATGTGGGTGATATCGACCAATATCATGTGCAAGAGACAATGGACCAATCCATCCCTTTTTCCCGTGCATATGCATCGGACTCGGATGACGATGGTCCTGATGAAGAAGTTGATGAGGAGGGGTTCTCGCAGAAGGAGGCCCAAGCATTCAAGAAGGTATTCGGGCGGGATCGCAAGACACCATTGTTCAAGGATCTTAGTCTCGCGGATGAAGCCGTTGTGGATGGTGGCAAATGCATATCTCTTGGAGATAGGCCAAGTTCTCACCGTGATTTGGAAGACGGCAAGAATGGGATATATCCCGGTTGTGAGTTTCAATCCTTCTTGGAATTGAAGATGTGGCTCGACAACTACTCGGTTACACATTATCGTCCACATAAAGTGGCCAACTCGGATGTCAATGTGCGTTACACGGTCAAATGTGAAGTGCCAAGATGTCCATGGATTGTGCGTGCAAGGCCATGGAAAGGAGGTCCCACTTGGCGCACAGTGAGTTGTCTACCAACTCACATGTGCCGACCCAAGAATGCGGATGGTGAGCTTGTGTACCAACAACACAGACAACTCACGTCTGAGTTCATTGCTTACAGGTTATCCAACCAAATATCTACACTTCCAATAATGAGCATCAAGAGTGTCATTAACCTTGTGAAAGCCATCTTTCATTACATGGTGAAGTACGGCAAGGCATTGAAGGCGAAGCAAGCCGCATTCAAGATGTTGTATGGCAATTGGGAGGAAGCATACAACCAACTCCCTAGGTTGTTGTTAGCTATGGCCGCCACAAACCCAGGCATGGTTCACGTGGTTGAGCCTCATGGGCACCAAACATTGATTCATAACGGGAGGACCGTCCGAGTATTTGGCCGTGCATTTTGGGCCTTTGAGCAATGCGTGAGGGCTTTTGAGCATTGTCGGCCTGTCATCGCCATTGATGGCACGTTCTTGACCGGACAATACAAGGGCACTTTATTGGTTGCAATAGCAAGTGATGCCAATAACCGGGTGTTGCCTTTGGCTTTCGCTTTGGTTGAGGTGGAGAACAATGATAACTAGGAGTGGTTCTTGCGTCAATTGAGAACAAGGGTATTACCGGCTGAAAGGGAAATTTGTGTCATATCGGATCGCCATCCAAGAATTCTAAATGCGGTGGTTGTTGACATTCCCGGACATACAAAGTTGCACCATCGATGGTGCATGAGGCACTTTTGTGCAAACTTCTATAGGGCATGTGGTATCAAGGAGTTGGCCGATGATCTTCAAGATTGTTGTCTCGCTTTCACCAACAAGCGGTTTGCCACATTCTTCAATGCATTGCTAAGACACAAGAAACTTGACCCCGGTGGTCATGAATTTCTCAATAGGAACATTGTCGAAAGGAATACGTGGGCACGTGCTTTCGATGGGCCGGAGGTACGGTCAAATGATAAGCAATATGGCAGAATGCTTCAATAAGGTCCTCAAGGGTGTACGTGCATTACCCGTGACGGCAATAGTTCAATACACATTTGACAAGATGAATGGATACTTTTTAAAGTATTCAGTGGAGATGGGTAAGCAGATTGCTGGTGAGAACAAGGATAAGCACAAGTACTATTTCCCACCAAAGGTTGAAGAATGGTTGGACTTTCAATCACAAAAGGCAGACTCCCAAGAAGCTGTACTATATGACGACAACGAGTGGAAGTACGAGGTGAAAGATCCTGGAGGAACCACAAACGATGGCCACCAACACGGAGGCCGCCCTTTCAAGGTCTCCCTAACACGGTGTGATTGCAGCTGCATGAGGCCAGCGTTGCTTCATCTCCCATGCTCGCACTTGTTAAATGCGTCCCGTGTTAGGTATGTGGATGTCAATCACCCTCTTACCGTGAGGGAGTCCGAGTTCTCAATCATGACGGTAAAGAATACATGGGCTCCCCGGTTTCAGCCATACTTGGACCAATCACAATGGCCGGAGTATCATGGAGTTCAACTATGGCCGGACCCGAAATTGAAGGTCGTTAGACGGGGAAGACGTAAGAGCATCTTAGAGGTGACATGGATGGATGGGGCCGTGGTGGCGGTGGAGAATACGACACCGGCCAATTCCAAGAGCCTCGTGAGCAATCCCGTTGTGGGGACTGCAGTCATGGGGGACACAACACAAGAACTTGTCCCAAACCAAGAAAAAGATCAAAGAAAAATGATGCAAGCACAAGCCAAGCAAATGATAGCCAACCAAGTCAACCAAGGAGTAGCCAACCGAGTCAAACAAGTGCCCAAGTGCCAAACCAATCAAATCAAACAAGCCAACAAGGAACTAGGCAACAAAGAGGGAGTCAACTAGGTCTTAGAAGAGGCCGTGGTGATGGTCTTGGCCATGGTGGTGGTAGAGGCCGTGGTGATGGTCTTGGCCGTGGTGATGGCCTAGGCCGTAGTAATGGTCTTGGCCGTGTTGATGGTCTTGGCCGTGGTGACGGTCTTGGCCGTGGTGATGGCCTAGGCCGTAGTAATGGTCTTGGCCGTGTTGATGGTCTTGGCCGTAGTGGTGGTAGAGGTCGTGGTGATAGTCTTGGCCATGGTGAAGGCCTAGGCCGTGCTGACGGTCTTGGCCGTGGTGGCGGTAGAGCCCGTGGTAGTGGTCTAGGCCGTGGTGGCGGTAGAGGCCGTGGTGGTGGTCTAGGCCGTGGTGGTGGTAGAGGCCGTGGTGTTGATCTTGGCCTTGGCGGCGGCCGTAGTGGAGGAATGTTCACTTGGCTCACTGGACCATTGTCATACGTGACTTACTATGATCTTGTTCTTTTGGCTCAATGCTTGTGTCGTCATTTTGTATTATGTGACTAACTAACTATTATATTGCCATTTTCATAGGTATGGAAACAATGAAGGGGGTGGAGGACACGGAGGGGGAAGGTGAGATCCCTTGGTGGTGGAAGGAGGGAGAAGAAGAAGAAGAAGAACCAAAATGTGTGCTACTATGTGCTATGAGACTACTCTATTGCTATGTGTGTATGACTATATGATTGGACTACTCTATTGCTATGTGTGTATGACTATGTGATTTGGACTACTCTATTGCTGTGTGTGTATGACTATGTGATTTGGACTACTATATGTGCTATGTATTCTTTCTGTGTTTTGGACTACTAGATGTGATTTGGATATGATTATGTGCCATCTATGTGAATCACAAAATATAAAAAGCACATGGTATTTGAAAACAGCAGATAGTGCAGCGCATAAAGGCAAGGCGCCACACTACATAGTGCAGCGCCTCTCCCACAGGCGCTGCACAGCTCGACATGCCAGTCCAGAGAGCAACAGAACCGTTCCAGTAGCTTTTGCACCCCAAAAAATTCCAAAGTCAGTGTGCAGCACCTAAGGCAGAGGCGCTGCACTGTACTGTGCAGCGCCCAGCTGCTAGGCGCTGCACTGTAGTACAGTGCAGCGCCTCTCCCTTAGGCGCTGCACACTGACTTAGGAATTTTTGGGGTGCAAAAGCTACTGGAACGGTTCTATTGCTCTCTGGACTGGCATGTCCAGCTGTGCAGCGCCTATGGGAGAGGCGCCACACTACACAATGCAGCGCCTCTCCCTTGGGCGCTGCACACCTGGACATGCCAGTCCAGAGAGCACCAGAACCGTTCCAGTAGCTTTTCGACCCAAAAAATTGCTAAGTCAGCATGCAACGCGTAAGGCCGAGGTGCTACACTATAATGTGCAGCGCCTTACGTCCGGGCGTCACACAGTACAGTGCAGCGCCTAGGCCAAAGGCGCTGCACTCTGACTTAGCAATTTTTTGGGCGAAAAGCTACTGGAACGGTTTTGTTGCTCTCTGGACTAGCATGTCCAGGTGTGCAGCGCCTAAGGGCAAGGCGCTGCACCGTGTGGCGCCTTGCCCTTAGGCGCTGCACATCTGTACATCCATTAGGCACCCATCCCCACCCCACACACCCCCACCCCCACACAAACCCGAAGCTCTGTGCCTCCCCTCTGCCCTCCTCTCTCCCCCTCTCAAATCCTTCTCAGATCCGGAGTATTTGATCATGGATTTCAAAGCCAACCCCTCCCTTAAGGTATTCTCTTCCGATCCCCTCGCTTTCATCCATAGGAATTGTCACATTTGCTCAAATTGCTACTTTGGGGAAACCCTAGTTTTGGCTTGGATTTGGAAATTTGTGTTGAATCATGTTATGTTTCTTTGTTAATTTGGTATGGTTATGCTTTCAAAGTATGCTAGGGTTAGGGTTATGTGTGTTTGATGTTGGTGTTAGGGTTATGCTATCACTACTAGAAAAAGGGCTGCTAGTGGCGCACCTGTTTTCGCTACTAATGGCGCACTACAGGTGCGCCACTAGCACCACGCCATTAGATTTTTTACTAATGGCGCACCTGTGGTGCACCATTAGTATCTGGTATACTAATGGCGCACCGCTAGTGATACTAATGGCGCACCATATAGAAGTGCGTCATTAGTAACAATTTTTTTTCAAATTTTTTTTGAAATTTTTTCAATTTTTTTTCTGTTTTTTTCTTAATCTCAGGTCACTATAGCTTAATCTCGGGTCAATATGCTTAATCTCAAGTCAAATCGCACTCTGTGGTCAAACTTCCCAGAAGGTCACCCATCCTCACACTACTCCAGCCCGAGCACACTTAATTTCGCAGTTCTATCCAACCCCAGCACCAGCTCACTTCACAGGCACTTGTTGATATATCTATCATATCAATCATATTAAACCTTCTTGATGTCTAGGACTTTGTTCATGTTCATGAGTATGATGAAATTTTGAAAAAATATTTCAAACTTCCCGGTCATATTACGTATCATATTTTGAAAAAAAATCGATTTTTTTTAAACCAATTTTTTTGTGTTACTAGTGGCACACCTAGCAAACGGTGCGCCACTAGTAAGTTTGAATTTTTTTTCCTTTTTTTCCCTCTAGATCTTAAAACCTGTCAAATTTGGATGTAACTTTTCGAGTAGATGATTTTTCATATAAAAAACTTTTTAATCCGAGGTCGTATGCAAAAGTTATGCCCATTTTACAAATTCCAAAGAGATTTTGCAAATAAAGTCGAAATTCATATTTGTAAATTTTCCCAACAAGTAGACCACATATCACATGGGAAACTTATTTTCTTTTATTTTTTTAACATTTCCATCATTTTCTTTTATTTATTTTTAAACTGAAAAGGCGGTCCACAGGGGGGGTGTGCATTCGGTGAAATTTTTGGGCCAAGTTAGTAATGGCGCACCGTGGGAGTGGTGCGCCATTACTAGTTCAACTAGTAATGGCGCACCACACACACGGTGCGCCATTACTAGTTTTGAAAAAAAAATTGAAAAAAAATTTGAATTTTTTTTACTAGTGGCGCACCGTGGATGTGGTGCGCCATTACTAGTTTAACTAGTAATGGCGCACTATCCACTGGTGCGCCATTACTAGTTTTGAAATAAAAAAATTTAAATTTTTTTTTAAAAAAATTACTAGTGGCGCACCGTGGATGTGGTGCGCCATTACTAGTAACTAGTAATGGCGCACTTTCCACTGGTGCGCCATTACTAGTTTTGAAAAAAAATGAATTTTTTTTGTTACTAATGGCGCACCGTGGATGTGGTGCGTCATTAGTATTTGGACACTAATGGCGCACCAACACATGGTGCGCCATTAGTATATACTAATGGCGCATCACATGTCTGGTGCGCCATTAGTGGCCATATCATCTATAGCCCTTTTCCTAGTAGTGTATGGTTAGGGTTGTGGTTATTGTTAAGTGGGGGTTAGGGTTAACGAAGAATTCTCTGTTTTGTAGGCATGGCTTCATCCGGTTCCATGACGAGGCCACCGTGTGCTAACCAAGAAGACATGCCGAACAAGTCGGAGGACGCATCTTTGGACAAGGTGAAGGAGAAAGATGTCAACATCCTGCCATGTTGGTGTGCAGATGTTTGCAAGGTGAAGGTGTCCACCGACCGAAAGAAATCATGGACGGAAGGGCGGAGATATATTGTATGCCCAAACTATGCTTATGATCATGCACTTCCAACTAACGCCTATGACCAACCACCAGTAAGCTCGAGAAGTAAAATGTTACTCTCAAATGTGTGTCAACACTAAAAAAACTTTTATATGCAGTCACCGCCTCCTCTATGCAAGTACTTCACGTGGATAGATCTTGAAGTGCCAGAAGATGTCAAAAAGGACCAATACCAAGATTGTCTTAGGCGGCAACGGCGTTTCGAAGAATCGTTTCGAAGAGGCTTGAAGGAAGAGCGTCGTCAGAAGGAGAGGATGGAGTGGAAGAAATGAGAGGAGGAGAGGGAATGCCAAGCAAAACTTGCTCGTGAGGAGGAGAGGGCAAGAAAGCTTGCAAAGGCTCGCGAGGCGCAATAGGAGGACTCGGCACGTGACAAGAAGGGGAAATGGCCTCGCTCTACTCAGTAGGGACTTCGCTGCGGTGCACTCATCGTCAACTATCTTCTACTGAATGTGTCGTGAACTTGTGAGGTTGTTGGTGAACTATCTTCTAGGGCAAGCTGCCATTTGTCATTTGTAATGAATGTGTCGTGAACCATGTCGTTTTTAATGTTTGAATTGTCTTAAGTTATGAACTCATCAGCATAAAATTTATGTTTGTTCAAATTGATGTGATGCTGCAGTCATTGTAAGTATTATGATGTTTCGGTGAAGTGAACGTGCTATAACTCTGTTTTTCTAGTAAACAGCAGTGCAGCGCCCAGACCACAGGCGCTGCACTCTACTGTGCAGCGCCCAAGGGATAGGCGTCACACAGTACGGTGCAGCACCTGCATCTTGGGCGCTGCACTCTGACTTAGCAATTTTCGTGGATGGTCAGTGCTGCAAGGCTTCTATGGCTCTCTGGTTAGCCATGGCCAGTTGAGCAGCGCCTATCGGATGGGCGCTGCACTGTATAGTGTGGCGCCTGAGCCTTGGGCACTGCACAGTACAGTGCAGCGCCTGGCTGTTCGACGCTGCAGTGCTGTTAACTGCCAAAATGCAGAAACTGATGCCATTTTGGCCTCATGCAGCACTAACATAACTTGCTTGAACATCACTAAAATTACTGTAAACTGCACATACTGAACAAAGACCACTAGTAACTTGAACATCACATCATTTAAGACAATTCAACATTACTACTAGTTCACAAACACAAATACCACGCTAGTAAGAGTTCACCAACATATAACATAACCTCACAAGTTCATCAACCTAATGAAACGGCTACAAGAGAGCACTTCCATAGTAACAAACACAAGCACTAATGCCTTCCGCGCGTGTTCCTGGTGCCATGCTTGCAGGAAATCTTCTTCTTCCTGGGAGGACGAGCCTCCTCTTCCTGCACTTCCTCCTCCGCCTCCGCCTCTGCCTCATCATCCAAGCTAGCCATCAGCGAGGTCCCTACGACCACCTTTGGGTTGCCTCTGTTGTCAAAGTCGTTGGGCATGTACCGGCGTCTGGGCTGCCTAGGCTTGAACATATATGCGGACCGAACTTGAGTGTCCGCCAAATTCATGTCATCATCAATGTCATGGCCCTATCACACAATCAAACAATATGGTGAAGAGCGGCGTCGTAATCAAGTGAGAATCACATCTAGAGGATTAGTCATACCTCTTGGGTGACTGCACCCTCATCATCCCGATAATTATATGAGGAACTCACATCATCCCCCTGATGGTGAGATGAGGGGTCTGATGGTGTACCAGACCTAGAGGCAGATGGTTCATCAAATTCGGGATCACGGCACTCGAGAAGATTCGATAACCGCCTTAACTTCTTGGCCTGACGCTGTAACGTGAACAAGTGTATAAGATATGAAACTCCGCAACATAGACTGGCTCTCATAGTGAATGCGATATGTACCTTGAGGAATGCTAGTAGTGAACCATCATCATTTCCTTTTCCAACCGGTGTCTTCTCCAGAATAGACTGGCTCTCATCAGCTGCTTTCTTTATCTCGGTGCACTGCGAATGAGAAAGAATGAACATGTTAGCCATTCAAACATGTGTAATACGGCCAACGGGAAAGTAAAGAAGGGAACACTTTACCACATAGTTAATCACCGGAACAGCAAGGACTCCTTGTCCTTCCCTGATATCTCTGTTGTACTTCCTCTTTGATAGATCCTCAAATTTTACGGGTTCTTCAAGAATATCCTCATTGTATGCCGGCGGGCATATCTCAACTCGAGTATTTTCAAGAAGCCATCGTATGTAGTTATCAAAAGCAAGTGAGTTATGCTCATGAAGCTGGGCGTGTGCACTCTTACGAGCTTCCTCCACACAAAGCTGGAAGCGGGTAACATACGAAGCATGATGCTTGTCCCAGTCCTTTATCTTCTGCTGCCTTCTCCTGTCCAACCTGCATGGTACAAAACCAAACATTAGCAAAATCAAGAAGAAGTGACGATGCTTAGTCAATACGGTTCATGCTCTCTTACCTATGAAGTGCTTTGTCCGTATCCACCCATTCCGGTGGGTGAGGCTGGAACAGACCAAACTGACGAAACACGCGATGTGGCAAATGAAACTCAACCGCCCAGTTGCATACCAGTGGGCACCGCATAAGCCAGAGATCCCTATCCTGCAAGCACATCGGGTTGATGGAAAACTCCTCGGTGTACCCAAGTCTGTCATCGGCGCCATATGGCTACCATACCACCTATGAAATAGGGCAACAACGCAACATTGATGACTATTTTTCAGGCAAGCATGAGAAATGACTGAAGTAATGACCTCGTTACCTGCTCAGGAGTAATCGTGTCCAATTCGGCAATGTACTTTTGGTACATGAGATTGACATCGTGCGTCATCTCAGAAACCACATCCCACTTGTAAGCCCAAGTGGGGCGCCGTAATGCATCATCTTCATCTTGATACCAAGGATTAAACCTGACGCTCTTTGGGCGTCCAACAGGCAGACGCTCCCAGCTCCATACAGAAGGTAGAAGCATATTACCACCAATGCCTGCACTATCTGTGATCCTGCAACATGCATCGTCCAGTTGAAGAAAGAAAAACAATGTTAAGTTGACAGCAAGGTTGCATTGGTAATGAAGAAATGAGTTGATAACAAAACAAACCAACTACTTGTCGGTACAAGTACGCAAGAGTCGCTGAACCCCAGCTCCATTTGCTATCGAAGACGGTCAACGCCTTCAGCCACATCCATGGAGTGTTCTTGCCCGCGGAGTCAGGAAACAAAGTCCTCGAGACAAGGTACCACATATAGACACGAGCATGTGTCTGGATCACATCATCAGTGGCATCTGCAGGGCACGTCGCAAAGTTATTTTGAATCCACGTGAAAGCAGCTCCGGCAGCTTTCCTTTCCCTCTTCTTCTTCTCTTCTCCCTCCTCTACATCAGCCTCAGCCTCGGTAGGAGCCATATCGATAAGAGCAATCATCTGCTCGCGCCACCCATCAGAATCAGTGCTCATACAGAGAGGCCTCCCGTCAATAGAAAGACCAGTGATCAACGAGACATCCTCGAGCGTCACGGTCATCTCCCCAGTCCGAAGATGGAAATTGTGCGTCTCCGTCCTCCACCAATCAGCAAGAGCAGACACCAGTGGAGCGTTCAGATTCGGCGTGGACCGGCTGACCAACTGAATCCACGGGAGTAGTCCTGCCTGCTTGATGTACGGTGTATACCGCTCATCGTAAGGCATGGCAATGCCAGAGACCCCGTGATACCGAATCTTCAGAGGTTCAAGCTTCTGCAAAAAACAAGTAATGACAAATCTTAGGGCATGTCAATTTCAACTAAAGGCAAATTTGCAAAATATTTAGATTACTCGTTGAGTGTTTACCATCGCCTTCTCGCGCATCATGTAGGCCCGGTGTTTCGTGTCGTAGACATCATCGAGAAGCCAAACCATCCTTACAAATTTCAAACAATAAAAATATATGAGTTCATCTCAAATATCGGTAAACACTCAACATTTCATATGTGTTCATCTAAACATCTCATATGTATTCATCTACAAGAATCTCAACATCTTCTTCTCACACAATGAATAAATGATTGTAAATTCTCATATATATCTAGTATGTCATATGTGTTAAAGTAAATCAACATCTCATATTTCAAATAAACTCAACATCTAATATATATCTAAAAAAACTCAACATCTCACATATCTACAAACTCAACATCTCATAATTATCTACAAAACTAGGCATCTCATATATATCTAAAAAAATATACAATCTAGGTTTCACTAACAAGAATCATATTGTGTGTGTGGGGGGGGGGGGATCAAAGGTTCCTCCTAATCTTGGGGAAACAAAGATCCAAACCAAGCAAATCAAAGGTTCCACCTAATCTTGGGAAAATCCCTAAAATTTCAACGAATTTACGGAGGAAAACAAAGGGAACGGGGGAGTTTACCTAGTAGGAGGGATTGGAGATCGAATCCGGGCCTCAAAACTTCAGATCTGAGAGGGGTGTGGGGGGGATCCGAAGGGGGCGCCGCCGCCGCTCTCTGTACAGAGAGCAACTTCCTCAGATGGGGAAGAACTACCTGGGAGGGGCTGGCCCGATGCGGCTTAAGTCAATGTGCAACGCCCAAGCGATAGGCGCTGCACTTTGCACAGTGTGGCGCCCAAGCCTTGGGTGTTGCAGTGCTGTCTGTGGGGCCGCAAGAGGACCAGAGCTGCCACGCTGGCAAGAGGTGCGACGCCTACGGGAAGGGCGCTGCACAGTAGGGTGCGGCGCCTCGCTGTCGGGCGCCACACGAGAGGGTCAGCAGAGTGAAATTTTTTCGAGAGCAGGTCAGTTTGTGATTTGATTTCGCCCTCAGGTCAAATATGTGATTTCTGCCCATGACATTCCCTTTTTTCTTTCTGATTTGGGCGCCTTACTTGATGGGCTGCACTTTTTGGCCTACACACTCTCTGTTTGATCTTTTTTACTTTCAGTTTTTTGGGCAGATTCAAATGCTTTTCGAAAATGATCATATCTTTTAAAGCCTAACTTCCGATCTAACATATTATAATTGAAAATCTCCAGAAAAATGTGTAGATTCCAAATATGTGATTATCTGCATGTTAATCATTTTTAAAATTATGTTTAGGATGCAACCTTAATTAATAGTTAATACCTTCTTTATACGGGTATTTTGGAAATGTCTACTATATATGTTTCCTACCCATTTAAATGGAGTAAATATGATAGTTTGATGATCTCACAAAAGCTATTATTAGCACCATAGGGGATGTTGATTCCTACCAGATATTATATGCTAAAGGTTACAATACGTACATAATCATCATCTCTACTTCGCATAGTGCACAATAATCATCCTCTGTATGATGATGTACACGAAACTACTGATACAAGCTTTATATAATCAAGTGGCTTAAATTTCATTTCCATATTGTGCCCACAATTTATTTTTTAAGAATATCAATGTTGTTATGCAACCTTGAACATTTGGTATGCATGACCTTACAGATTGATTGTTCTCGGTGGAGCTATCTAATATATTTGCAACCAAATTAAGTCTGGACTTGGATTACAGTTGCAAACACATATATCAATAAGACAAAAATAATGCTCTTATGCACATCTTTTCATTGAATACTAAAATATACTTGTTATTTTCATCGTATGCAATATTTGTTGGGCATCACTAAGGAGAAACGACAGCAAAGACGTAAACATATACCGGTAACTTGGTAAATATTTCTGTTGTGTAATGAATTGGAAAAACCTTGAGTACACTTCAAAAATCATCCTACCTTTATGTTTTTGTACAACACCACTTATCGTGTTGCTTGTTGTAGGGCATCATGTAAGATTTCAAGAGATTTGTTCATGCTGTCGAGTGTGTGTGTGTATGAGGGGTGATCTTTTTTTTCCTGTTCCAACGCACGGGCATGTTTCTTAGTAAGGAAAAATGACCGAACAAGAAAAAAATTTAAACGAACAAAAGGACGAACGAGAACCGTACTAGGCCATCCCAATAATAGCGACGCGAGGCAACCGTGAGGCAAGACCTCTTTCTGTGTGCGGAGAAGCTATATCACCCGTACTGATTTGTAATACGTCTCACCTCTGGCGTTCTGCGTTTGGGCCGGCCCATGTTCACTCCTGTGTTTATTTGTACGCTCACTGTGGCTTGCCTTCGCTTCGCTAGTTTCCTAGTTCGCCTTGTTTATTTTTTTCGTTTTTCTCTGTTTTTGGTTTTCTTTGGTTATCATTTGTTTCTTTCCTAGTTTTATCGGTTTATTCACTTGGGAGAGAATTGGGATGTGCGCTGTCAGATCAAGGTCGGATCAGATGGCCATGAAAACGGTTGACGTGTGGAGAGTTGTCGGCCAGTTGAGCGCTAGTGTTTTCCTATGTATGTTCCTCATCAAGAGAGATAACAATGGAGTTGCCATTTTGGTAAATAAGATAACTCGGGACAGTTAAGGAAGTATATATGGCTAAAGTAGTCGTCTGCTACTTGAAAAGGGAGTAGCTTTTATTTTACTGCCAGCATAACGCTTCTTCAACCGGTTCTTTCCCCTCCCACCACGTCCTCTCATCATTTTTTTCATCCAGCTGATTTTTTAGTCCCACCACACCCTTTTTCGCACCTTCCCCATACGTTAATCAATCACCTTAATTAACTTACAGTCTACATCAATTTCACCTTAATTTACTTATTAAACATTATTTACAAAGTCACGTGTAAGATTTGATAAATATTTATTTCCGCAATCATGGGCAGGGCTTGATAAATATTTATTTACACAAACACATTAATATGGGCAGGTAAATCAATAGCTAAGATACTACAGTGGAATATTTATATCCGGTCGCAACACACAAGCATTTCCCTAGTGAAGAGGAAAAACCAGTTTGTGACTGGCTCTTATTTAGGGATGAAACTTGAATGATGTCTACTACTAGTAGGGCTGCAAACGAGTCAAGTTAAAGTAAGTTGGATTATGCTCAATTCAATTTATACTAAAATTCGAGTGAGCTTAAACCGAGCGAAGCTCAATGTTGAGATGTAGAAAGTGGCTTGTGCTCATCTTGTAACGATATCGAACCGATCTTGAGCTAGTTTCGAGATAAATAAATTGATTTTTTTAGTAATGTAAGACAAATTTTCAAACAAGGTAGGCCAGAACACAACATAAGAAACCATTATATAATTCAAAGTACTCTCTCACAACTGAACACTCGTACTTAATAGCATGATATCATAGATGAACTAGCAAGCCTACCACAAACTTTGGCCAAAATAACATGATATCCAACACATGCTTGATCACATATCATATTGGCAAGCTTTTAAATCTAGGCCGATACGACCGATATATAGGCCGATATATCACTTTTGGGGCTCCACCTATATAAACATAACATATCATTTTGCAAATATCATTTTCCAACATATCATCCGATACGGACCGAAATATCGACCGATATGCCCGATATCTAGCCCGATATGTCCACTGATATAGGACGATGCATAGAAGACAACAATTATTTATTATATAGCAGTGAAATAAGATTATGCATTTACAACTTCATTATATATTATCAAAGTCATGCACAATGTTTTCGTACAAATGCATATATATCATACTATTTTTAATCATAGAGTAAGCATTTTGTGCATCTTTCCTTAATACTAGTTTCTTAATCAACAAGTTAGTAAACTAAGAATCTAAAAGTGATATTTTAAAGCTTTGACATCATATATTTTGTTTTACTAAAAATAAATGTTTTGAACAAGAATAATGAAAAACAACTACACATGTTTTCGCCGATATATCTACATATCGTCCGATATATCACCCGATATCCGACATCCGATATCTCAAAGCTAAACCGATATGAACCTGATATCCGATATTTTGAAGCTTGCATATTGGGGCTAAATTTTCTCTGCGCTTGATTAAGCTTTCATGTTTGGTAGTATGTAAAATGAAGAAAAATTGTACACACCATATAAGAAGTTTTCTTGACTATCTATATGGTAATAAATTACCCCATTTATTTTCAGTATACATCAAAATTATGTAATATAATTATGTGATATCAGGCTAACGTGCCAGAATTGAGCGAGCAAGTACTGGCTAAAGATCAGTTCGTCTCTTGATCGAGCTACATAAAGTGTCCATACTCATCTCATTTATTTTCAAGTCGAGCGGCTCATGAGCCTCGAACTTTTCTTGCAGCCCTAACAACCAGGAGCTAGCTCGATCGGTAGAGGATGAGATACACATATTGTTGGATTCAGGTCCTAAAACGCAACTCAATCTAGTGGAATATTGGTGGAAATCCCTCTCTGTAATCTACAGCTAAGTCCCTGACGAACACGTTCAGAGAACAGCAGCGAAACAGAAAAACGGGAGACAGTAGTTTGCGACGCCTCAACCTCGCGTCCTTTTCGCTTCTATCCTTTTATTCCATAGTAACAAACTAGAAGCCCACGATCCGTTATCCCCACGCCATCCAACGGCCAGATCGTGGTCATCACTCTACCGATTATAGAGGAGAAGATAACTGAATAAAACTAACACCTGAAGCTATTAAGCCGCAGCACGAACAGATCGCACTTCTGGCTATTATTCAGCATATTCAGAAAACTGAAAAAACATCTACATGACTACTTCCAGTGCACCGAGATTATTTCTAACATTTCACCCCCTTAAACTTGGTGCACTGGCTTCAAATCCTGCATGCCAATCTTCTTCTTCATTTCCTGAAACAGAGACCTTGGGAGAGGTTTAGTCAGGATGTCTGCATGCTGTTCTTCAGACCTAACATGCTCCACTGCAACTTTTCCTTCTTCAACACAATCTCTCATGAAGTGATAACGTATGTCGATGTGTTTGCTTCTCTCATGAAACACAGGATTTTTGCAGAGGGCTATTGCTGATTGGTTGTCAATCTTCAGTGTCCATTTTTCCGGCTCGCGATCAAGTAATTCACCTAGGAGCCAGGCCAACCAAATTCCTTGACAAGCTGCAGATACAGCTGCCACCTACTCAGCTTCACACGAGGACATAGCCACAACTTTCTATTTTTGAGATGCCCAAGTCAGTGGATTCTTTCCGAGGTAGAACAACACCCCTGTAGTGCTCTTACGATCATCAATGTCACCACCTAGATCACTGTCGCAGTACCCAATGAGCTGAAATTTGCTCCTCTCACCTTTACTATAGCAGCATCCAAGATTCAATGTTCCTTTCACATACCTTAGAATGTGCTTCACAGCACTCATGTGCTCTGCTGTAGGTTTCTCCATGAAGCGACTGACAAAACCAAGAGAGTAACTCAAGTCTGGGCGAGTATGAATCAGGTACCTCAAACTTCCCACTACACTTCTGTATTGGGTTGCATCAACAGCCTCTGCTTGGTTGTTTTTGCTCATCTTCAGTCTGGCTTCCATTGGTGTATGCATAGGATTACAGATCGACATTCCCATCTTCTCAAGGATTCGAGCTGCATATGCTGATTGACAAAGAGTGATTGCATCCTCTGTTTGCTTCACTTCTATCCCCAAGTAGTAGCTCAGCAGTCCCAAATCACTCATACTGAACTTAGACTTCATTTGCTTTTTGAAATCTTCGATGGCTCGATCACTGCCTCCTGTTATGATGAGATCATCTACATACACACCGACAATCAGAGCTTTCTGATCCACTTGCTTGTTGTAGAGTCCAGATTCAGAAGGGCATCTTTCAAAACCAAGATCACTTAAGGTTGCATCTAGTTTTGAATTCCAGGCCCTTGGAGCCTGTTTGAGGCCATAGAGTGCTTTTTTCAGTCGATAGACTTTGCTGTCTTCACCTGTTACCTCAAATCCTAGGGCTGACAAACATACACCTCTTCATTCAAATCACCATTTAAGAATGCTGACTTGACATCCATATGATGCATTTTCCACTGAAATTCAGCTGCCAACGCCACCAACAATCTGACTAACTCCATACGAGCTACTGGTGCAAACACTTCATCAAAATCCACTCCCTGACGCTGCACATACCCCTCGGCAACTAGTCTTGCCTTGTGTTTCACTATGGCACCATCCGGGTCCTTCTTGAGCTTGTACACCCATTTCAGACCTATGGGTTTATGTCCTTTTGGGAGATCACACAAAACCCATGTCCCATTGGACTCAATCGAGGTCAGCTCCTCTCTCATAGCTTTCTCCCAGCATTTTTCTTTCTTTGCATCAATATGACTAGCTGGCTCTCCCAGACCAAACAGACACAAGCCTGAATCGACTTGCTTTATCTCCACTGTCTCCTCATAAATATCTTCAAGATGACGTTAACCTTGCGGCCCCTGTGATGGTTCTGTCCATGGTGACTCTAGTGAGGGCGATGCAAGTGCAGGGGTCATCGGTGAGGACCCGAGGTCACAAGGAATTGCTACCCCATCGCCGGCATGCCGCGTCTTCGCACCCAGCCGTGGTGCTGCCATGGTAGTGGAGTTCACTGTGGTAGAAATTTCTGCTGCCACGGCAGGAGTTCTAAAATCACCTTCTCCAGCAGCACATTTCTCTGCCACGGCTGCCGTTTCGGCTGACCTCGGTTCCTCTTGGACTCTGTCCTGATCTGGAAAGACGACAGTGAAAGTGCTTCATTCTTCTTCACCTAAACTTGACTGTGGGCCCCAATCCCAACACCTACCCTCTTGAAACACAACATCTCTGGACACCAACAACTTCTTCCCTTCCGGGTCATACATCCGGTATGCCTTTGAGCCAGGTTCGTACCCAATAAATACCATTTGCTTGCTTCTGTCAGAGAGTTTATTCTGTCCAGGCCCAACTAATTTTACATGAGCGACACAACCAAACGTATGCAAGTGTTGCACCTTTGGTTTTTTAGCATGCCATGCTTCATATGGGGTCATGTTCTTCACACTTTTGTAGGGGATCTGTTGAGGAGATACACTGCAGTGCACACAGCTTCTCCCCAAAACTTTGCAGGCACACCCAAACTCTTGAGAAGACTCCTAGCCATCCCAACTACAGTCTGATTTCTTCTCTCAACGACACCATTGTGCTGCAGGGTGTATGGCGCCATGAGAAAATGCTTGATGCCGTGTTCATCACAGTGTTCCACAAATTCCTTTGATGTGAACTCTCCACCCCTGTCAGTCCTTAGTGCCTTCAGTTTCAGATTTCGTTCGGTCTCCGCTGCTTTCTGAATCTTTTTCAAGGCCCCGAGTGCTTCATCCTTGCTGCGCAATAGTGCTATCCACATATACCGGGAGTAATCATCGACAAGGAGCAGAAAATACTTCTTGCCACCGGGGGTCTCTGGTGTGATTGGGCCACACAAGTCACCATGCACTAGTTGCAAATGTTCAGTTGTGCGATACACAGCTTGCATAGGGAAAGGCAGACGACGCTGCTTCGCGATCATGCAGCCGTCGCATATCTGTTCAACTTGCTCTATTAGTGGCAATCCATCGACCATGCCACCAGCTGCTAGTGCTCGCAAAGATCTGAAGTTGACATGCCCAAAGCGCATATGCCACAACCATGCATCTTCCTTTGTGTGTGTGAGTAAGCACACTGGCACTGACGGCTGTATGTTCAGAATATACATACGGTTGCGTGTGCGAGGCACCCGAGCCAGCACATTCCGCTGCCTGTCCCACACTGTAATGATTCCATTCTCACTTGAATATTTGCAACCATTTTCATCTAGCTGCCCGAGGCTGATTATGTTGTTCTTGAGCCGCGGTATATAGTACACATCAGATAGGACCCTGTGTTCTCCGGTGAGGCACTGCAACAAGACCGAACCCCGTCCACATATGTCTACAGCCGAGCCATCACCGAAACGTACTTTGCCTCTCACTGTGTGATCCAATTCAGCAAACTTGTCTGAGTTTCCTGTCATATGATTGCTTGCCCCTGTATCCAAGTACCAGGCAATGTCACGGTCACCTGACAACTTTGGGACAACCTTTTCCTCATTGAGCAGCACCTGTTCTGTCGGCACCGTCTCTGAAACCGTGAGCTCACATGTCTCCAGCATGAGCAAACCAGGGTCATCATCTTCTTCTACCTAAGCAAAATTTACATTTTCCTTCTTTGGCTCCGGGCAGTCAGACTTGAAATGACCCATTTCATTGCAGTTGAAACATCTCACCTTGGTTATGTCAAATTTCCTGTGTTTTTTCTGCTTGCCACGGTCGTTGCTGTCGCCACGTCCAGCTTGCCCATCGTCGACGCGATCACAACGCTCACGGCCACGTTCGCGGCCGCCACCATGCCCACGTCCAGCACCACTGCTGCTCGCACCTGGGGCACCTTTCTTGCCCTTCATCAACTGCTCCAGAGCCTGGGTCATCAGCATGAGCTGATCATCTTTGCCGCCAGGCTGACGACGGCGACCTCTCTGGTTTTCCTTGAAGGCTGCCAGACGACCAACAGCCTCAGCCATGGTCATCGTTGTGAGGTCGCCCCATTGCTCGATTGTGTTGACGATGTCGCCGAACCGTGCAGGGACGGCATTGAACAGGGTTTCGACCACTGTCTCATCGTTGATTTTCTCGCCGAGGGACCGGATCTCACCGACGAGGGTCATCATCTTCTGGGCGAACGTCGACACAGATTCGCCATCGCCCATTTCCATCCGATCCAGTTGCCTCTTGAGCTGATTTATCCGCGCCTTCTTGACGCGGTCCTCGCCGACGCGCATACGCCGGATCGCTTCCCATGCGTCCTGGGCCGTCTCACAGTCGGCCACCGCCATCATTACCGAGTCTGGTACGGACTGCGACAGGGCGGCGAACGCCTCATCATCCTTGGCCTGATCGAACTCGGTTGTGCCCTCCAACGCCTGCCATACGCCGTACGGACGAAGAAGCACCTTCATCTTCACCGCCCACAGACCATAATTCGAGTCCGTGAGCATGGGGTACTGGATCGGGACACCACCAGTCCTCGCCGGCGCACGCGGCATGATCGCCGTGCCTTCGTCCCCGGTTCTCTTCGGGGGCGGCGTGTACTTTCCGCCGCTTCCGCCGGTGTCGTCCTTCTTCGGCGAGTTACTCATCACCGATCACCGCCGCCACAACTCCTCCACTGATCACCGCCGCTGGATCGCCATGGAACAGAGGCTCTGATGCCAAATGTTGGATTCAGGTCCTAAATCGCAACTCAATCTAGTGGAATATTGGTGGAAATCCCTCTCTGTAATCTACAGCTAAGTCCCTGACGAACACGTTCAGAGAACAACAGCGAAACAGAAAAACGGGAGACAATAGTTTGCGACGGCTCAACCTCGCGTCCTTTTCGCTTCTATCCTTTTATTCCATAGTAACAAACTGGAAGCCCACGATCTGTTATCCCCGCGCCATCCCACGGCCAGATCGTGGTCATCACTCTACCGATTACAGAGGAGAAGATAACTGAATAAAACTAACACCTGAAGCTATTAAGCCGCAGCACGAACAGAGCGCACTTCTAGCTATTATTCAGCATATTCAGAAAACTGAAAAAACATCTACGTGACTACTTCCAGCGCACCGAGATTATTTCTAACACATATTTGAAAAACAAAAAACAGCAAATCCACACTCGACTCGAATGTCCCGGATCCATATCTAGCTAACTAGCGCCTTCGGGGGTGTTCTAGTTCGGCCAGAAAGAAGGACAGATAAAGCCGCCGCACATGGAAAACGGAGCAGCTAGCATATCATCTATCGGCACTCCCTCCTCTTGGCCGGAAAGCGCATCCAAGAGGCGTAACGTACGAGTGCGTGCCGTCCAGCGTGCAGGCATCGCCGTACGTTGCTCCTTTCTTTCTTTATTACCCCGATCGACCTTGGCCGGCATCTGGACTAACCTGGGAATGGTTATTAAAAAACTGGGTGAAACAGTTCGGTTCTTACTTTGGGTTTGATTGGTTCAGATTTTATTGGGTTGAATCTTTTTTAGTTTGATTTTGGTTTGGGTATGTGAAGAAACCAATTTGGGTATAGTTGGTTATGGGCTTAAACAGTTTGGTTATTAACGGTTATAAACTATGGGTCCAAACCGGTTTCAGGGCATTGGTTATGTGCAATAAGCAACGACGCATCGTCAACGAGTATCTTTGATCCACGTACATGCTGTGATGCACTATATAATTCTGTATTATGGGAAAACAACACATGCAAATCGAATGTGTCTGCTTGTGCTTTAGCTAAGCAATTGGTTTTAATGCACTTGTCAGTCAGCTTTTCAGTCGTGGGCGTACTTGTTGTGTGTTTGACCGTATCTCAACGATAACTTTGTTCCCAACTATTGTAGATGCACTTATGTCTTTTCTATGCCATTTGCTTCTTGACATGTCGATTTGTGCCATCATATATACATTGAAGCAAACCCATAGTTACGTATTGGGTTTAAACCCACGGTTATTTATTGGGTTTAAATTGGTTTGGGTAGAAAAAATAGAGGGTTTAGTTTTGGTTGGGCTGAAAATGGCATTAAACGGGTATGGTTCAAGTATGGTTTTGAGAGATACATATACGGGTATGGTTCAAGTATGGTTTACGTATGAAACCATTCTCAGATTTAATCTGGACCATGCATGCACATGTGTTCATGCATATCGCGATGTGCAACTTGGGCGCGCCCGGCCATCCGTCGGAATTAGTTTCGCTACGTCGATCGACACTTGTCGCCGGCGGCGACACACGGCGGCCGCTGCCGCGAACGCATGGCGGCAGCGCCATGCAGGACCCACGAGGGCACCCGTACGTGCATGTGCCGCCGCCTCCCATCAATTTGTTCGTTTCCATCACGATCGATCGACTTACCTAGTTATACGGCGCGCACGCACGTACATACTCGATCGCGCTATTCAATGAGTAATGATGGAGCTACAGGCAGTTTCTATGTAATTAATCATGTGCAGATGTGGAGTAGATTAATTGTAGGCTGGTTGTAATGGGGAGTATCATATACTAGTATCATGCATATGATACTAATGTATGATACTGCCTCCCTAATGCATAGTATCATATTTTAGTGTGATCGTTCTCCTCTCGTCCCTGGCGGCTAGAACCCTAGCAGCCGCCAGGGGAGGCCGATCTTCCAACGCCGCTCTCCAGCGGCTCCCCTCTGCCGGTGATCTCGGTCGTCGGTGGTGAGGGGGGCACCGAATCCACGCGTGTGGATCGTTTTTACTCTCGTAGTCTAGGTTTTTAGGTTGTTCATCGTCTTCGCTTCGGCGACGACGATGACAACACTAAATAAAGATTCTTCGGATCCTTCCCTGACAAGGCCATCGGTCCTATGGTTGGGGATGGATTTGGAAACCAGTCTGTTCAAGTAAGAATGGCATGGCGGCGGCAGCATCCTCGTGGTGGATCTGTGTCCTCGGGCTCCGCCGTTGCGACGGCGTTTGCTCCAGCGTCGGCGCGGAGCTTGGGAGGTAGTCCAGGAGCGGATGCAGATTGTGGTCTGCATCGACGACATCTGGAAGACGGAGCATGTGCTAGGCTCGTGGTTCGTGGATGTCAGATATGGTTTCCTCCTTCGGCGTTTTAGTCGTGGTGGGGTGCTAGATCTGGAGTTCGATGGCGTGTCCGGGGTGCTGCCTCGGTTTGATTCGTTCAACGGTAAGGGCTTCACTTTTGGTGAGCCACCTTTGAGGTCCGTAAAGCTGCAAATCAGCGATGGAGCCGCGTCGAGCTCGGGTGAGAAGGTGATTCATCATTCTTTTCTTCGGTGGCTACTGTGGTGGTGCCGGAGGTAGGTGACAGGCGTTGGTGTCAAGCTCAGAGATGTTCTGCTATCTTTTCAGTTTTGTCATGTCGGTCTTTACGTGACTTGTACTTTGGTCTTTATGATATGAATGAGACACGTATTACCATGCAAAAAAATAGTATCATATTTCAGTATCATATAGTACTCTGTTTATTAACATGCATGACACAAAGTAGCATAGCATTTATTATGATACGGTATCATGATATGATACTCGACCATTTTTTCTTCATTTAATACTATGACACATCATCAAAATTGTTTAGTTGGCATGTATGATAATAGCTATGATACTACCATTACGACCAGCCGATTAGAGGCTCGGGCACCCACACGTTAAATTTAGAGGAGAGAATGGAAGGTCACGTAAAGGTAACGTAGGTCACCGGTAGGGGTAGGATGTTTGGCATTCCGTGGTTTGAGTAAGGGAATCTCTGACGCTTACCCATGAATCGGACACCGCATCCGTCCGTGGACCGGAGTCCGAATACTGATGTGAAAGCCGGTCATCCAACCATATTTCTCAAATAAAAAAAATCTACACCAACATAGCTTGTTACGTGAAGCTATATAACTTCCCATCCCCATAAACTGATAACGCCCCCTGATTTTCAGGGGTGTCTGTAATAGTTATTAGGTAGGTGTAGCAAAAAACCTTTCCAAATGTCCATTCTATTAACTAAAAAAATAGGAGCACACAACCTTCTGCCAAATCCTTCGGTTAAATAAGTAACCTTTCGCCAATTGCTAACATGTGATTAAGTGAAACAGTTTGTCTAATTCACATCTAGATATTTTCTATGTATGTCACATCTAACCTTCCACAAATAACGCAAATCATAAAGCTAGCTACCATAGCTTTTGCTAAATCCTAATCAAATGACATACTCCCTCCATTCCAATGTAGTGCGCCCGCGTTTTCCGAGATTTTAACTACCAAGACTAACTGCGGCGGGGGCAAAAATTATACAACCTCCGTCCCAAAATTCTTGTCTTAGATTTGTCTATATATGGATGTATCTAGTCACATCTTAGTGTTAGATATATTCATATTTAGATAAATTTAAGACAAAAATTTTGGGACGGAGGGAGTACCAATGAATTCGTATTTTTAATATGAATTCAGTGATATAATTTTGGTCCCCGTCGCAATCGGTCTTGTTGGTTAAACTTATGGTCAAACTTGAATCTCGGAAAGCACATGCGCACTACATTGTGGAATGAATGCAATATTAATTAGCAGCACACCCATCTGCCATCATGTGTCTGGCGTGTTAGTGGCTTTCGTCAAATAGCAAAAAAAAAAAGTAGCAGCCTGGACAAGGAGAGGATACATGGTGGTTTTTGATTCGTCTCGTGGATGTCTGGATTTCCGCAAAGCTCTCCTAGTTTTGGTTCCAATTTGCGGGAAAACAGACGTCCGGGCGTATCGGTGAACCGATAAGGTACCGTGTTGGATGACAAACTATGTCCGGACATGTCGGTGCAGATGGATGCGGCGGTTTGAAGGTTCGCTTTGGAGATGCCCTAATGTAGACATAGTAAATGTCACGTAGATGTTTTACAGGCTTGCTGGTTTAAAGGATTAGGATTGAAAGTGGAGTGATGAAGGGGCCCACCCATTAAAATTCAGGGGAAGGAGGGGAGAAGATTTAGTTTGAAAGGTGACGTAACACGTTCGTAAAACCTTCACAGTCACAGGTGTAGGATTATCGTCACAGTTTTATGTTCGGATAATCCTACACCCACGGGCTACTTTGAAAGATCTCTACGTAAGCTTCCTAACAATTCGCTCTTCCCTGATTTTTAGACGGGTGGGCCATTTCATCCCCGTATCGCCAGTCTTCACTATTTATGTTGCCTGCTATGTTACTCCCGTAACAATTTTTATGTAGATGTAACATTACTCTTCATGGTATGTGGATGGAAGTGGCTGAGAATCCCTTGAGGCATCCACCATCGCAAAGTTGCATCCAACATGTGCCACGGGTCAGCTCAAGAGCATCATCTCCTGGATGCATGCATGGTGCAGCGCTTTATAATGGACACGGACTACTCAGCGGTAGGGCAGCAACAATTGCTCGCATATCTTCCCACAAACTCATGGCGCATTGCCCTCCTCTCCACTCGCCGGCGCCGGCGACACTACCAACGCCACCGTCATCCACCATGAACGCTCTCCAGCTCCCCTTTCAACCGCTCAAACCGCCGTCAACCTTAAACACCACCACCTTAAAGGGCCTTTTTGCCACAGCTCTGAACCTCCTTGAGGACCGCGTGATCGTCCCGCTCGAGGCGAGGAGGCAACTACCCAGCTGCATCGACCCGGTTGTGCAGCTCGCTGGCAACTTCGCGCCCGTGCAGGAGATACCGTCTCCACTGCGGAACCTGCGCGTCACCCGCGGCGAGATCCCGCCCGCTCTGCTCGGCGGCGTGTACGTACGTAACGGCGCGAACCCACTTCTCCCGCCGACGGCAGGGCACCACCTCTTCGACGGCGATGGGATGCTCCACGCGGTTTCGCTGCCGTCGCCTTCATCGACGACAGCGTCATACGCTTGTCGGTTCACGCGCACCAGCCGGCTCGCGCAGGAGGAGGCGCTGGGCAGGTGCGCGCTCCCCAAGGCCATTGGCGAGCTCCACGGCGGTGCGGGTATCGCCCGGCTCGCTCTCTTTGGCCTCCGCGCGGCCGTCGGCATCGTCGACGCCAGCAAAGGCACCGGCGCCGCAAACGCCGGGCTCGTCTACTTCGGCGGCCGCCTCCTTGCGTTGTCTGAGGACGACCTACCGTACCACGTGCATGTCGGCGGCGACGGAGACCTATGCACTGTCGACCGGTTCGACTTCGCCGGGCAGCTGCGCTCACCGATGATCGCCCACCCCAAGGTAGACCCGGCCACCGGCGAGCTGTTCGCACTGAGCTACGACCCTGTGAGGAGGCCGTACCTACGGTACTTCTACGTGGATCCGGACACCGGCGAGAAGTCCCGCGACGTGGAGGTGGAGCTCCGGCAGCCGACGATGGTGCACGACTTTGCCATCACTGAGAGCTTCGCCGTGATCCCAGACCAGCAGGTGGTGTTCGACATGGGCCAGATGCTACGTGGTCGCTCGCCGCTCCTGCACGACGATGGCAAGGTCTCCCGTTTCGGCCTCCTCCCACGGTACGTACCGAAGTAGCTGGCTGACACCTACTCATGCAGAGCCATGCATGCATGCTGACACGTACCAAAATCTTCTTGTTCCATTCGTCCACGTGTCACCTGCCACTTCACACGTGTCAACCATATATTTTGTTTATTCTGTAGGTATGACTCGGACGACTCGAGGATGCGGTGGTTCGACGTGCCGGAATGTTTCTGCTTCCACGTCTGGAATGCATGGGAGGAGACCGACCACGCCGGCGACGTCCCAGACACCGTAGTCATCATCTGCTCCTGCATGACGCCGCCGGACGCGCTTTTCTTGGAAGCCGCCGATGATGCCACGGCGAACTTGCGTGCCACCCTGACCGAGATCCGGCTGGACCTCCGAACAGGGGTGTCTCGCCGCCGTGAGCTCGCGTCGGGGTTGAGCCTGGAGGCCGGCACGGTGAACCGGACCCTGCTGGGGCGGCAGACGCGTTATGCGTACCTCGCTGTCGCGGAGACCTGGCCGCGGTGCCGTGGCGTGGCCAAGGTGGACCTGATGACCGGTGAGGCTGTCACTGTGCATCAGTACGGCACCGGACGGTTCGGCGGCGAGGCGTCGTTCGTGCCGGTGGCCGGCGGTGATGAAAAGGAGGACGAAGGGCACGTGGTGGTGATGGTGCACGATGAGGCGGCGGGCATGTCAGAGCTGGCCGTACTGGACGCGGTCACCATGGAGGCAGTGACAACGGTGGCGCTGCCGTGCCGCGTGCCCTACGGCTTCCATGGCGCGTTCCTCACTAGAGACCAGCTCGCCGCTCAGAGGACTTGTATCTCCTAGCTAGCATAATTTGTTTCACTTTAGCTACGGGTAAGTCGCCTAAAAATCATATTTATTTTCAGAACTTTTGGAAACAAAAATGTTTAAATTTTGAAGTTTTGAAATTAAGGCCTTTGTGGAGCTTGCTCTCGTTTGACATTTTCGCTTAGGGCGCGCTTGGTATAGGTGTAATTCAATACAGAGGTGTAAGATTTACAAGTGTATTTTATTGGGCATGACTGTTTTTTTTACAGGTGTATTCTGAAGAAAACGCTAATCCAAACAGGGCCTTATACTAATATTATTTTCGGAGAACTTATTATATAGTCGGCCACAGCCTCATTTCCTCAATACGCAAGTAATGGTAGAGAAAATGGTTTTTTCCTGCCCGTGTCATCTCAAGTACCAAAGTGAAAAATTACATTCCCGATCTGGCAACCAAGTACCCCTCTGATTTTTCTTGGGCATTTCGCCCACACTCTCAGCTAAATAATAATCGATACATACAGTCTTCAGGTACCGTGGCCAATTGTTCACTTCAGAAAAACGATATATCTACAAAGCATTATGAACATGTGTATACTCATAAATTTTCTAGTATTCTTGTAGAATCAATGGATACTGTTAGAAGAGATGGAGATCGGTACAAAACTGGTACCATGTACTCCCTCCGTTCCTAAATATAAGTCTTGTTAGACATTTCAAATAGACTATAACATACGGATGTATGTAGACATATTTTAGAATATAGATTCACTCATTTCGCTTCATATGTAGTCACTTGTTAGAATCTCTATAAAGACTTATATTTGGGAACGAAGGGAGTAGAAGACTATAGGATGCAACTCAATTGTATTCATCGTAGTCTGTTACAATATATATAGGTAATGTCTTGCGTGACAAGCCAACTAACCCTACAATATCTCTAGGAGTTAATCTATACGAGGCTAGAGATCATAGAAGGATTGATCGGTAATAGATACATATATGTCATGTTTCAACACCCCCCCCCCCCCCCCCGCCGCAGTCAAAGCGTCGGCATCGATGATGCAAAGACTGAAACGAAACTCCTGGAATGCAGCAGTTGGCAACCCCTTGGTCATGATGTCGGCGAACTGTTGGGTAGTCGGTACATGAAGAACACGAAGCTGACCCAACTGAACCTTCTCGCGCACAAAGTGAACATCCAGTTCAATGTGTTTGGTGCGCTTGTGTTGCGCCGGATTAGCCGCGAGGTAGGTGGCCGACACATTAGCACAGAAGACCACAATAGCCTTCGAAAGTGAAAACTGAAGCTCACCAAGCAGGTGACGAAGCCAACAGGTCTCAGCAAAAAACGTTGGCAACAGCCCGGTACTCAGCCTCGGCACTCGAACGGGAGACGGTGGACTGCCTTTTAGAGGACCACGAGACAAGAGAGTCACCGAAGAAGACACAACAGCCAGACGTGGAACGTTGAGTGTCAGGACAGCCAGCCCAATCGACATCAATGTATGCAATGAGCTCGGTCGAGGCAGAGGCGCGGAGGCGAAGACCATAGGTCGGCGTGCCGCGAATGTACTAGAGAATGCGCTTAACCAGGGACCAGTGAACATCACGCGGCGAGTGCATGTGCAAGCAAACTTGCTGCACCGCAAACTGAATATCTGGTCTGGTGAGTGTAAGGTACCGAAGAGCACCAACAATGCTGCGGTAGAGGGCGGCGTCAGTGGCAGGCTGTCCAACTGTGGCAGAAAGCTTCGGCTTGGCCTCAGCAGGCATGGCGGCCGGCTTGCATTCAGTCATGCCAGTGCGGTCCAGGAGGTTGAGAGCTTACTGCCCCTGATGAAGGAAGAACCCAGAGGCATCACGTCGCACATTGATGCCGAGGAAGAAGTGCAACGCGCCTAGGTCCTTCAGCCAAAACTCAGAGCCAAGCCGACCGATGAGGCCGCGAACAAGATCCTCCCGGGAGGCAGTGATGACAATATCATCGACGTACAGCAGGAGCATGGCCACATGATCAGCCCCAATGGAGCATGAGCAACGATGTGTCAGACGTGGTGTTGCGAAAACCGAGAGCGCCGAGAAACCTGTGATGCGCTGCTACCACGCACGCGCAACCTGTTTGAGGCTGTATAATGATTGTGACAATAGGCAGACATCATCCGGACGCTGAGGGTCGACAAAACCGGCCGACTGCTGACAGAGAACACGCTCCAGAAGATGACCGTACAAGAAAGCGTTGTTGATGTCGAGCTGATGTACGTGCCAGCGATGAGAGGCGGCCAGCTGGAGGACAACACGGATAGTGGCGGGTTTGACAACCGGAGAGAATGTCTTGGAGAAGTCAATGCCGGCACACTGTGCGAATCCACATACGAACCAGCGAGCCTTGTACCTGTCGAGAGAGCCTTCCTGAAGGAGCTTATGACGAAAAACCCACTTGCCGGAGATGACGCTCGCCCGTTGGAGGACAAGGGACGAGGGTCCAAGTATGATTGGCGACAAGAGCATCATACTCAGCGGGCATGGTGGAGGTCCAATGCGGATCACTCAAAGCAGAACGCACCGAGTGCGGGACCGGAGAGATGGCCGTGACGCCGAGGTTGTGGTAGGCTGGTAGCGCGGGTTTGGCTAACGGACCCAGCCTTAGCACGCGTCACCATAGAATGATGAGGCGGCAGGGGAGGTGGGCGTAGGCCGCGACGAGGAGCCACAACCGGCGGCTCAGAAGACGATGAAGTAGCAGGAGAGGCCGCGGGTGTCCGTGTAGAAGGCGCGGATGGCGGGACCGAAGGCGCGGTCGAAGAGGCAGGAGAGGGGCCATCCGTGGGCAGTGACGAAGGTGCCACTGGGCCGAGGAGGCCGTCTCCTCCTAAGCCAGCAAGTGGGAGGCCGGCGACGCCGTCGGGAGCCCGACCGTGAGCGACGACGGGTTCGAAAAGGCCCTCGATGGCCCGACTGAGGGCGATGATGGGGCCACCGCCGGGCTTATGGAGGCCGGCTCCTCCTGAGCCAGTGAGTGGGAGGCCGGCGACGCTGGAGCCTAGGAGGGCGGCTCCTCCTGAGCCAGCAAGGGCGACGCCGAGATTGGCGGGGTCGCAACCGAGCACGATGAGTCCGACGGAGTCACAGGGGCGACCAAGCGACGCGGTGGAGGGAGCACTAGGGCTCCACAAGACCAACGAGGAGGAGCGCCCGGAGATGGTGGGGAAACCGTTGATGCCTGCTGAAAAGGAAAACCAACCTCATCAAAGTAAGCATGCCGGGAGATGAGCACGCGATGGGACACCGAGTCGTAACAGCGGAGGCCTTTGGTGTTAGGTTGGTACCCTAGAAAGACACATGCAATAGATCGAGGCGCTAACTTATGTGGTGTCATGGTAGTCGTAGCGGTAGTGTTGCGAACAACATGAGTATCGTGGATGGTCAGACTGGAGAGAATAGCTGCCGACGGGCTGACATTACCCCACAGTCGTAGTGGTAGCGTCCTGGACGGTGTCCCGTCGCAGACGCGTTGACTCTAGAGGAAGCCGACGAGTTGCTCAAGCGAATGATAACCCTTTGTGCCGATGTCGATGCAGCCTAGAGCGTAGGGTGGTGTAGGCATGGTCGAGGTAGGCTTGCGAAGAACGTCATGGTCGATGTTGAGTCAGGGTAGCCGGTGTCGAGGAAGTCGCCGTGGAGCCGCGGGCGCAAGAGGCGCCGAGTTAGTCATGTGCGCATTGGTGTCGAAGTAGTGGTGCGTCAGGGAGAAGATGGTGTTGACGACCGTCGCGCTGGGTGTGCCAAACCCGGGGACACGGCTTAGACGAGGCACGTGTCGGTGTTGCCAGCACCGAACATGCGTAGATGGATGAAGACGAAGTTGACAAAGCGTCGCACCAGGCTTGCCCGGGAGCACGTCGTGGATGAAGGCACGCTTCGATGTTGCCAGCACCGGGCATGCCTAGACGAGGGACCTGCACGAGCTGTATGCCCTGTCGAAGAAGTCTGAGGGCCAGCAGAGAAGATGTCTCGACGACGGTTGCGGCGCCAATTGGCGCGAGGCTGATGTCGCCGACGGTGGTCGTAGTAGACGAAGTGGTCGGGGAAGATGACGGCAACACCGGCGATGGGCTGGTGCTTCGACGAAGACTATGGGTGTGGACGGGCGGCGGCGGCTACAGATGTAGCGGCGACTAGGTTAGTAGTGCGGAGGCGGTGCTTGAAGTAGGCGAGGAACCCGACAGCGTGACGAAGACCGGCGCGGGCGGTGGCGTTCCCGCGCCGAGGAAGGCGGCACGGCGCATACCACGGAAAGTCGACACGCGGGGACGGCGGAGTGGACCGCGGGCCGCAACGCTATGGCCCGAAGGGACGACACAGCGGCGGCAGGCAGGTCGGAGCGACGACGGGAAGACCTCGGGATGGCGGCGGGGACCGGAGGCCATAGAGGTACGGCACGAAGGGGCGACCCAACAGCTTCATCGGTCCGGGGCGCGCGACGCCTTGGTGCAGCGGTCGTCACGGGCTCACGGCTCGCAGGGACGGGGCATCAAGCCACATCGGCGGCTGGCGGCTAGGTTTCATCATGGAGAAAAGGAGGAACGGGAGCGTAATAGCTTTTTTTTTTAGCAACACGAGAGTGTAATAGCTGGCTGCCTGTGAGATCTCGCTTGTGACCTTGGGCTGGCCGGATGGGCCTATGGTAAATATGGTCTTGCACTCTCGCGTATGGGCTTTTTAAATTCGGTCTCTATGGTCTATTTGGTCCTGAAGACAAGAGGACCTAACAGACCGTAATTAGTTCGGTCTTCTATTTGTGCAGACCATATTTTATTCGGTCTTTTCTAGTTCGGTCTTTTCGGGTTCGGTCTCGGTCTTTTCAGGTTCGGTTTTCGGTATTCGGTTTTTATGCCCAGGGTGAGCCGCGGGGACGGCCTCGGGCGGCGACGGAGATTGCTTGTCATGCTTGCTACGGCTCAATGGAGCGACGCAGCGGCAGCGCGATGGTCAGTGCAGCCACAGAGACGGCCTGGAACGGATGTCCTCGGGGCGACGGTAGACCGTGGGCCGCGGCACTACGACCCAAAGTGGCGATGCAGCGGCAGCACGCGGGTCGATGCAACCGCAGGGAGAACCACGGGGCGGCGGCGCTGCGGCTTGACAGGGTGCCGCAGCGGCAGTCCGTTGCTCGATCAGTTGAGGGGCGCGTTGAACTCGGGGATGATCTTCACGGGACCTGTAGAGGCGCGTCCAACCGACGGGCCAGGTCGAGCGCGCGGCGTAGATGAGGTGGATCGTGGCGGCGAGCAGTTGATCAAGCCGATAGCACGAGATCGGGGACGCCGCTCGCTGGAGGCGGGGTGGTGGTGGAGTCCGAGATGAAACCGGCGACGACGGACGGCATGGATCGACGTGCGGACAAGCACGCCAGCACCGACACTCGGGCTGCCAAAGCAGTGCCGACACCCGGGCAGTAAGGCCCGAGTGACCAACTGAGCAGCGGCGCCCGAGCTCGAGGCAGCCGACGAGCCTGACACAGCCAGCCCGACGCAGCCGGGGACGAGGCCGGCGAGGCAGACCGCAGGGTCACCTTGCAGTTGTGGTAGAGGCGGGTGGCATGGATCGATGGGTGGTCCGGCTTGCGAACGGGACTATGATGGGCCGCCGCATGGCGCGAGGCCGCCGGGTCGGGGCGATGCAGGTGTCCCGGTCGGAGCAAGGCGGTGACAGCCGGCGTAGATCGACGAGCGAGTCGGCGCACGAACGACGGCCGTGAGGGGTCGCCCATCGTGCGAGGGCCGCCGGGTCGGTGAAGAAGCCGGCCGATGGCGCTGGTGTCGGAATAGAGGCGCGGTGGGTCGACGACGGTGGTGGGCGACACAAACCGATCAAGCATAGATCATAAAACCAAAAAGAAATACGCCGATCAAGGTGGCCGGCGAGAGAGAGAGAGTGAAAAACCCGGAGTAAGGGCTCGAAAAAAAAAGACTCTCTAGAACTGCTGGTCAACAAGACCGGCGGACGAACCCTAGTTACGGGCGGCGAGGCCCCCGGCGACGGTCATAGAGACCGACCACCCCGGGGGCGGCGTGGAGCGGAAGGGTCGGGCGGCTGCTAGGGTTGGATCGGTTAGGCTGATACAATGTTAGAAGGAATAGAGAGGGATTGGTGCGGAATATGATGGATTCAATTATTGAGCCTTGAGTGCGAGTATGTATTAAGTATAAGATTTGAAGGGCAAGACGTCTCTCCTAGAAAGATATGAGAGGAGACGAATTACAAATCCTCCCGGACTTGGCAGCGTCCGTACACAAACTTCTTTTTTTTAATGATTTGAAGGCACTTGTTTACAGCAATGACCGGGGAACACATGCCGTACACAAAGTGGATGCCCATACGCATTCTTAATCGTGTGGCTAGCCACCACCACATCTACACCCGATACCGGGGCGGTAAACACATGCAGAACACCAATTCCTGTTATAAGGATCACCTGCAAGAACGAGATACCAAAAGGAAGAACTTGTATGGTTAACTATCATTTGCTTTTGTATTTATTTCGACATATCAATTTCTGTTTTCTTTTGACATATCAACCAAATTTTATTTTTTTTAGCCCTGACGGTAGAACGATCGTTCTGCTGTATTTTCATTAATAAAATATAAGGATACAAAGTATAAAACTATGTTACAAATATTACAAGAGGTCACAGGCTTCTCAGCCTATACCAGTTCTAGGGAACATGATCACACCCATTATAGAATCAAGTCAGTCCAATCTTTAATCCTGCTTGCTTTGTCCTCTTTAGCCCTGAGTTGCACAGCCCATAGCCCTTGGGCAAAATAAAATTTCCTCGTATCAATAGAAGGAGGAGCTGACCTGAAGATCTTATCGTTTCTCACAGACCAAATACCCCGGCAACTCATTTTATTTTGTTATCGATACAAAGAAAATTTGAACCTAGAACACATAGTTATAGTATAAGTATGGAAAGCTTTCATATAAATTTCAAGGTTAAATTTCCCGTATTTGCACGCTTGTGTCAGGTACTAGAACCAGTTTGGCAAAGTGGGTACCATGCCACGTGTGCATCCTGATCAAAATACGGCGCCACGCCAGTGCATTATATGCCTACCGACCGTATTTGCATGTTTGTGTCAAGTATTGAAACCAGTTCGGCGTATTTTTCATGTTCAGGCATTAAACTAAATATCTGTGGCAAGTTTAAGCACCACCGATGATATTACCTCTAGAAGTAATAATGGATCTGTAGAACATATGATTTGCAAGACTATAAGGTCAAAGCACGTACCCGGAGACGGTGACGGCGGCCCATCCCGACGATTGTAAGAATCTGGACGATTCAGATCCAGGGCCCCGGCAGAAATTCCCACCCCAAAGGTTGTCGTAATGAGCAGAATGAGCTGCAGTATAACAAGGAGAAAGACCATGTCCATGAGGCACCACCAACTCGAAGCCATGCTATGGCAAAACGAAGGCTGTTGCACTCACCACTCTCCTCTCGTATGCTCACCCTGCTGCTTCTTGCTCTATATATACAAGATTTGTCTAGAAATTTCTAATGGATGTAGCTGGTATGCATGCACGAACGCAGTATCTAGTGCTCAGTGATGCAACATGTCAAAGTGCTACCTCAGAGAAGAGTTGGTCATTCTTTACAAGATGACCAAAAGGCCGAAGGAAAGTACCAGGTACTGATGTCTCGGCTGTCAGCACACATCAGTTGATTCTTTGTTACGTGTTGAGCATTCTCCTGATCAACGGTCGAGTGCCGCAAGATCAAGATGTCCAATAGGCACGAGGACCAGCTTTTAAAAAGAGAAGAAGAAAGATAAAGAAGACCAGGTTTATATATTTTGGTCCTTTTCTAAAAAAAATGTATATTTTGGTATCTCAACTATCAAGTTATGGACGCCAGTTCATTTTTTGGCGATAACGGACGCCTATAGCTATATGGTAATGAAGACTTTGATCATGACCAATGCATTATCGTTCAAGAGTTTTCTTGACTTGGCACGGAACTTTACTACTTGAAGAGGTTAGAGAATCAATCACTGGTTCCCGTGAGAGACGTTAGTGAATCGCCCACTAGGAAGGAGGAGTGTTCCTGCCACTTGAGCCACAAAGTGGTATTGTAAACATTTTGGTCTAGACCAAATCCCAGCTTGCATGCATGCAGTTCAAGTCTATAAAAGCAACACATACACATGTTTCTCAGAGTATCAAAGGCAGTTCATTCATATCCACTGTACATACCAACAACATGGTCTGTCCTCTCTTAGCCATCCTCCTCCTCTCATCAGCTTTGAACCACTTGCCATTTGCTGCAATATCAGCTGAAATGGAACAAAAAGACCGCCATAAAAGAAAGGAAAACTGGATGCTCATATGCATCCTCCCACTGTACCACGTCTTATCTCTAACCACATTTACAGTTACTTCTGTACCAGACACACGGGGGACACCGGTTCGATCTCCTTCCTGCAAGAACATTGCGAATTAGCATTGAATATTATGGGGATATGATTTGTCCAACCAATACGAATAAAAGTTTAATCCTTTGAGAGTGCGAAAAAGGAGAACTTGTCGTACTAAGTGTGATTAATTTTTTGGTTTCTCTTGATATATAAACTACATGACTTATTTTCATTTTCCTTAATGTAAATCATATGGTCAAACTTAGGTTGCCATAAGGTTTGCCCGGCTCCGGTGAGGAAAGGGGATGACGGTGTCGCGCCTCCTGCTCGCTTTAGTGCTTGCAGCCGTCGCTAAGTGATTTATGGACTTCGATGCAATTTATTTTACTTCTACTGTTTTTTCTACTGCCAAAAAGGAAAACTTAGGACACATAGGTAGAGCGAGTACGGAAATATATTCCCTATTGCAAGTTTTACAAACCACGGATAGAACTTTTGAGGTTTATTCTTATATTTGTTAACTATTAAACCTAGCCTGTAAGGAATTGTCCGGAGCCGTGGCATGCTCTACAAAAATACTTAGGGTTCCTCGACCTCGCGTAGGTGTCTTTTTCGGTCTGTCTCGTCTCTGGTGGCCTTAGGGCCATGTAGGCACGGTGGATCCGGCCTTACTGGCAGGAGGGCTCCGTTCTTAGATGTTTCTTTGAGTTTTGTTAGGGTTTGGATCCTCTTTAGGAAGGCGAGACGACAGCGGCTCTCTGAAGATGGAATAAGTCTCTTCCCGCCTAGGCCCTGTCCCGATGGTGCGTCTAGCATCGTCGGTCGGCGTGTGAAGGTGTGTCTCTCGTGGATCTATCTTCGCTGGATCTACTCGGAGCTGATCGTCATTCGTCTATGTTCGTGTGTCTTTAGGTTGTATAGTCTCAGTGTACGCTACTCTTCATTGGCGGCGATTGCTATTCTGATACGATGGTTCTATGGGGCCTTAGCATGACGATTTTCAGACTGTCTACCACAACATGTTTTGCTCATGTTCGGCTAGGGAGAGGCCATAACGGTGGCGCGCCTTCAACTCGCTTCAATGCTCGTAGTCTTCGGTAGGTGGTCTATGGATTAGATGTAATTTTTATTGTCACAAAAAATATATTATAAAATGTTTTCATCTTGATCCATAAGGCGAGGAAGGGGGGGGGGGGGGGGGGGGGGGCGGCGGCGGCGGCTAGGATTGGGAAAACAAAAACAAGGCTAAAGCACGTGGCTCCATAGTGGAATGAATTAGGTATAGTACTACAGGCTGGACGAGTCAGATCCATGGCCCCTCCAGAGATTCCCTGTCCAGACGTGGTTGTAATGAGCAGAATGAGCTCCGGTATAAGAGCATCTCCAGCCGTGCTCCCAGCGCGGCCTTCCCAGACGAATTTTTTGCACCGGCGCCGAAAAAACGGTCCAGTCGCGCCCCAGGACTCCGAATTCTGTCGGCTCGGCCCGTTTTTGCGCCCGGCGATCGCAGACCAAACCTGGCGCATTGGGGGCGCTCAGGGGCTCCGGCGCAAGGGAAAAACGTTTCTGGGGCCACATTGGCAGGCGAAAAGTCAAGCCACCCGTCCAGATTCGCCTCCTACCCCTAGCGCTCGGCCGCCACCCTGCGCCACCCTGCCGATCCCGGCGCCGTCCACCGCCCACCGCAGCTAGGTAGTCCATCTCCCGCCGGGAAAAAGAAGGGGTTTCGCCGAGGCAGCCTCTTCGCCACCGTCCGGGCACCTTTTCCGGCGTTCCGGCCGCGCAGGGCCTGTACACCGGCGGGCTTGCGCCCACCTTGCCCGCAAGGTGTTCGGTGAATTGCCCGGCCCGGCGATGGACTCTGAAGATGAGGAGGCGCTCGCGGCGTTGCTAGAGGAGGAAGCCGAAGCCGACGTCCAGGAGCAGGAGCATCTCATGGTGCTCACCGCCCTCGCCGGCCTCTCGTGAGCAGTGAAAAGCCGCGGCGAGGTGGCTCGACGCTTGGGCGGGTGAAAGCAAAGAACCGGCATTGTCTGGAAGGCTACTGCATGCTCTACTCGGACTACTTCACCGACGCTCCATTGCATGGTGAGAAAACATTTCGGCGCCGTTATCGGATGAGCCGAAAGCTTTTCCTCCGGATTGTGAATTCCATCCGGGAGTTCGACAGCTACTTCAAATGCAAGATGGATTGCACCGGCACACTTGGATTTACCTCGATCCAGAAGTGCATGACAACTATGAGGATGCTTGTAGACGGAGCTCCCGGTGATTCACTCGACGACTATGGGCGCATGGCCAAGTCCACCATCATTGAGTGTTTCTACAAGTTCTGCAGGGCAGTGGTGGCAGTGTTTGGACCGCAGTACTTGCGAACACCCAATGCGGAAGACACTACTCGGATCCTAGCACAGAATAAAGCAAGAGGATTTCCTAGGATGCTTGGAAGCATCGACTGCATGCATTGGAAATGGAAGAACTGTCCATTTGCTTGGCAGGGGTTGTAGAAAGGCGCCAAAAGCGGTTGCAGTGTGGTACTCTGGATTTGGCACTCTTTCTTTGGGATGCCAGGAACTCACAATGACATCAACGTCCTGCAGTGCTCCCCAGTCTTTGCCAAGCTTGTTGAAGGTCATTCTCCTCCGGTGAACTTCGAGGTCAATGGGCGGCAGTACAACAAGGGGTACTATCTAGCTGATGGCATCTATCTGAGATGGTCGACATTTGTGACGGCCATCTCAAACCCTGTGCCAGGAGGCAAGAACGCCTGGTTTGCGAAGGTTCAGGAGGCTTGCACGAAGGATGTCGAGCGGGCATTTTGTGTGCTCCAATCTCGATTTGCTGTTGTCGTCCGGTTCCCTGCTCTAACTTGGTCGAAAGATCAAATGTGGGAGATCATGACTTGCTGTGTCATCTTGCACAACATGATCATTGAGAGCGAGCAGGAAGAGCCAGTGTTTGACACTGAACCATATTACAAGCAGGGTCCTCTTGCCCAAGTCCATCACCAGCTACCGGCAAACTGGATTGACTACCTCAATATGCGTCAGGAGATCCAAGATCCACAGGTGCATCAAGAACTGCAACACGATCTGGTGGAGCACCTATGGAGGCTCAAGGGCGAGGCCGGAAATGACGTGTGATGAAACTTGAGTTTTTATTTGTTAAACTATATAATTTGTATTGAACAATTTATTTAACTATTTGATTTATGTGATGAAACACACCGAAACACGCCGAACCATGCCGAACTATGTGACGAACTAATTGATTTCTATTTGTATGCGAAAATTCACGCCGAAACACGCTAAACCACGCCGAATGTGGACCGATTCATGCAGATATCGGGCTGTTTTTGGACATAATTGGGCCGAACACTGGGCCGAAATGGGCGCATGGGAGCGACCTGGGGGGCGACGGCTGGGTGCCGAACCGCCCCCAGCGCCGAGTTTATCGCCGGCTCACCCCCAGGCCGCTCTTTTTCGGCGCCCTGGGGGGCCGAACGGCTGGAGATGCTCTAACAAGGAGAAGGAGCATGTCCATGTACTGGTACCTCCAACTCCAAGCCATGATCTTTGTGGCCAAACGAATCCCGTTTCAATAAGCACTCTCTTCTTGATCTATATATAAAGGATTGTACACAAGTTTGGGATTGGCAGTAGCTGCCATGGTCGCGCTGTACATGACTGAAGTGGGACCTCATGCCCGTTTCATTTTATGTGAGTCTAGTGGAGCATTCTCCTCGTTCATCGAGTGGCGCAAGATCGAGATGTCAGATATGCCCAAGAAAAATAGAAAGATAAAGAAAAGGAGCAGTTATGTATTTTTGGTGACTCAAGTGGGGCAGTGCACGTCAGTTCATTCTTTGCGGTAATGGAGGCCTACAACTATGTGGTGGCGAAGACTTTGGCCATGACCAATGCATCGTCGATCCAAAGCTTTCTTGACTGAAAGTGAAGACAAACCTGCTGCACTACTGCTCCGAGAGAGAATAAAGAGAGGCTGCTCGTCTTCAAGATGTTAAAATGGAGACGTTAAAGAGTGACTCACCAGGAGCTAGTGCTGTGCCATTTGAGCCCTGGTACTCAAGAGCGTCCATAGGTGGGAGGGACATTCATCCACCTCAACACGCCTTGTATTTTTTCTCATCATCTGTCATGGCAGCACAAGCAACACCAGACATAACGAAAGGTACATATAGCTTCGTAGACAACCTAACAAGTACTACTCGAGCAAGCCGAAGGCGCGTCACAAAGCCCGAGCCAGAGAAAACTTGTTGTAGCATGTGAAAAGAGCTCATAGGTTTAGTGAAGGAAAGAGAAAATCAGAAAAGAGAAAAATAGTATCATGTTAGAAGAACGCACGCGCACTCTACTCTACTTTTGAATGGTTGTAGCTGCGATGCATGGATGGAGACATACACTTTGATGTTGGGTAGAACCCTAGGAAGGACCTTTTCACACTTGGAGGGGGAAAAAGGAGGGAAATCACAAGAACAACAAGAACACAAGGATGAACACAAAGAGACAATCACTCCAACAATTCCCGATTACACATCCACTAGAGTAACAACACAAGATCCACAAGTCTCAAACACAATCAAAGGAAAGATACAATGGCAAAGTTCATCCCAAATCCAAAGGAAGAGGGGTCTTGGTGGTAGTCTTCTCCCAATGGAGGTCTTGAAATCCTCAAGGATTCTTCCCTATGGGGTCTTGATCCTCAAAGAGGGAAGGTAATGGAGCAAAGCTCACCAAGATCTCATCTAATACTTTTCTAACCCTAAACATGGCCCTAGGTACGGAATATATAGGCTTGGGGTCGAAGGAGGAGAAGTGGAGCCGAAGGAGTCATCTCAGCCGCCCATCCTGGGAGGCCCGTGCGCACGGGGTAAGTTGGGCCCGTGCGCACGGGGGTCCCGTGGGCACAGTACACGCCCGTGCGCACGGGGTGCTCCAGCGCCGGGTTCCTATGTAGTCCGTGGGCACGGGGTCTTTGGGGCCCGCGCGCACGCGGTCACCTGGGACTTGCTGTTCTGCTGATGTTGCACTCCGTCTTGATCCTTATGGCCTTGGGGTGGTTCTCCTTCTTCTTGGGGATGCTCCTGAGCTTCTTGGTGATGTTCCACTTCATACCTAAGGAGGCATAGCATATTTTGGTGAGGTAGTAAACATGTTCCATTTGTGTCCATATGCAAGTCTAGTAGGAAGGAGTTCACCTCGGTTTCCAAAGCACGTGCTCTAGCTCTTGTCATGGGTCCTTGTGGGGTTGGATGTGTTGATGTAGAGTCCATGGGGATGATGGAAGGATGCTCCGCATCACACTTGCACTTGACTAGCTAGTACACTCAAGGCTGCTACCTGAGGGAAGAGTTGACCATTCTCCTGGTCGACTCTCCACTCCTACAAGATGACCATTAGGCGGGGCCGGAGGGAATGACCAGATACTGATGTCTCAACTCACTGGATTAGCATGTAACAAGAATTCACAAGTTTCGGGCATCTCCAACGCCAACTTTCAAACCGTCCGCATCTATCTGGACCGCGGAATCCATCCAACGCGGGTTTGTATCAGTCCGCGGGGCGGTTCAGACGCATTCCCCCCTGCGAATTGGAGACAAAGTGAGGGAGGTTTGCGGGAGTCCGGACAACAGACACGTAGCACTTCAACACCCCCGGCCCACCCAATTCTCCCTCCCGGCCCCATTTCCTTCCACTCTTCCCCTTCTTCCCTTTGCTTTGCATCCGCACCCTTCACCTCCGCCACCGTTGTTGTGTGTCTCCAACATGTCAAGTGCAACCTCAGGGAAGAGTTGGTCATTCTCCCCATAGACTGTCCAGTGCTACAAGATGTCCAAAAGGCCGAAGAAAAGGACCAGCTACTGATGTCTCATTCTCTGCGACAATGGAGGTCGCTGCATGTTGTGAAACATCAAGATGGTTGAGTGCCGCAAGATCTTGGTCGATGGTCGAGTGCCGCAAGATCAAGATGTCCAATAGGCCCAAGGACCAGATTTTAAAAAAGAGCTAAAGAAAGGACCAGTTATTAATTGGTGTCTCAGGTAGCAGTGCACGTCACTTCATTCTTTGCGATAATGGAGGTCTATGTGGCACTGAAGACTTTGGCCCGCCGTGACAAATGCATTATGGATCGAAACCATTTTTTACTGAAAGTGGAGGCAAGCCCGCTGCACTCTGCGTGAATTTTACTGCTTCCAGAGAGTTAGAGAGTCGCTGGTCGTCTTGCAGATTCAATCCCGTGACTTACGATAAATAATCATTCACTAGGATGTACTTGAGTGTCCAGAGGTAGTGCCCGCTGTAAACATTTTGTTTGAAGACTTAGACCATGACCAATGCATTATCGATTGAAACCATTTTTTACTCAAAGTGGAGGCAAGCCCGCTGCACTTTGCGTGAATTTTACTGCTTCCAGAGAGTTAGAGAGTCGCTGGTCGTCGACTCGTCTTGCAGATTCAATCCAGTGACTCGCGATAAATAATCATTCACTAGGATGTACTTGAGCATCCAGAGGTAGTGCCCGCTGTAAAATTTTTGTTTGAAGACTTGGACCATGACCAATGCATTATCGATCGAAACCATTTTTTACTGAAAGTGGAGGCAAGCCCGCTGCACTTGGCTCGGAATTTACTGCTTCATGAGAGGTTAAAGGGTCGCTAGGTCGTCTTGCATACGTTAAAGAATTACTCACTAGAAGCTAGTGTTGTGCCACTTGAGCTCCGGTACGCCGAGCGCCCAGAGGTAGTAGTGCTCGCTGTAAACATTTTGGCCATGGCCAATGCATTATTGATCAAAAGCATTTTTTTACAGATAAAGCACTACAAGAAATATGTCAACTTATGACCTTCTGTAAGTGACCCTGAAAGAATTGGTCATAGATTTATGACCATTTGAGACCAATTGGTCAAAAGCTGTTCGAGGGGCTCCAAACCCTAAACCATTGCGACCATTTTGGTTAGAAAGGTCATAACTTCCTTACATGAAATGGTCATAAAGCTAACAGCGCTAATCCACTGCATTATTTCTAGTTGTTAACGACCAATATAGATGGTCATAGCCTTGTAAATTATGGTGGGCTGCTATGACTAGGCGCCACCTCATCAGTTTTGCCTATGTGTCATGTCCATGTGGCAGTTTTTGCCCTAGGTTGTGAAGCAACCTATATTTCTGTCATTCCCAAAATTCCCAAAAAATCTCATAAATTCTTTGGGGCATATCTTCATCAAATATGTAAAAATCCTTCCTTGCCTAGTTCAAAACTAATTCAAGAATATTCATTTTCCTATTCTGTTCACAACAACAATTTATGAAGGAAGTGCTATTTATGTATTCTTGATTGCCCTCAGAATTTTTGGGCACTCTTTCCTATCCAAATAATTACCGCATGACAAAATTCAGCTCCATTTACCTAGCAAATCTTCCTCGGCAAATTTCCAAAGTTTTTGTCCACCTAGAAGCATTGTGAAGGAAGTACCTTTTTTATATCTCTAAATGACATAAAATTTATACAGTTCCTTCATATGCCCAAATTATCACCCTCCTCCAGATTGCAGCTCAGTCAAATCATCTATGTGATCCCAGGTTCAATTTATATTTTATGGCCAAATTGGCACGTTGCAAAGCAAGTGTTATATATACCCCTCCAATTACCCTCAAACTTTTCGGGCACTCTTTCATACCCAAATCATTGCCACATGGTAATATTCAGCTCAATTTTCCTAGTAAATCTTTCTCGGGAAATTTCCAAAGTTTCTACCTCGAGAGAAGCTTTGTGAAGTAAGTACTAGTTAGGCTTACCCAAATGATCTGAAAATTTACCAGCGCATGACCATACCTAAGTAACTTACCTACACCAATTTTGAGCTCATTTCATTCATCCAATCTCTCTCACTAGTTTTCCCAAGTTTCTGTCCATAGAAGAGCATTGTGAAGGAAGTACTACTTTGGCATGTCCAAATGGTATCAATTTTCTAAAATGCTTTCCTATCCCCAAATAATCATCCTCCACCAAATTTCAGCTCACTCCATTCATTATTTTGAGCCCAACTTCAACATTCATATTTTTGTCCAGCGTGGTACTTTGCAAAGAAAGTACCACCTAGGGTCCTCCTTTTGAGCTAAAAATTTGTGAAGACATTCTCCTTAGTAGATGATCATCCTCAGCCAAAACTCACGCCCATTGGCCATGTGCATTTCCCGTACCGCTAATCAAACACTTGGCTGCTAATTCATATTTGAGCATCGATCGGTCTCCTCATGAGAATCTTATGTTGTAATTTTCTTCCTAGCACCAACCTGGGTAGTGCCCAACCCACTAGACATGCCTAGGCCTCCCAGAACACATGGCAACATTACGGTCACGCGGTGACCACGCGACGGGCATGCGAGTTTACGCGCTCTAGAGTTGGGGCCCTCGGCCACCGCCCAAACCTCGACGTATCGCCACCAAACCATGTATTTATGATTAAATAGGTCCTTATGTAACTAGAAATGATTTTTGGCAAAAATAAATAGCAAACTACGAGGCAGCTGCAGTTCAAATTTGACCCGCTTCCACCTGAATCGGCGGAAATTTGTCTTTTTCACGAGAGCTGGATCAAATTTTTTTACACCCAACCATTTTGTAAATTGTGCATTAAATATGGCCTAGTATTTTATAAAAATGATTTGGTCCAATTTTGCAACAATTATTTGGTAGTTCCTTCACAAAAAAACCTCCTTTGGGGCACTCGGAAAATGAAAAATGAATTTTCCGTGCAAAGAAAGTGAAAACTCTCTTAGACAACATTGTTTGGAATTCCAAGATGCACCCTTGTGCACAATATGAGATCATTTGAACAAACTATTCCATGAATGTGACCATAAGATTGATCATTTGGCTTGAAAACCATGAATCTTCACGCTTAATAGCTCATTTATGAGAACACTTTTTAAAAATAATTACTGTATTACAAGTTTATTATTTTTTCTGGAAACTTGGTCACATATAATGACACAATGTGAAGGTTTTCCAATTTTTTGATATTTTTTGAATTTTTTATGCCCGTTTCAAAATGCGGTCAAAACGGCGGGCTTGACCGTTCCTAGCTAGTGGTTGAATCTTGGAATTTTTTTGGTGTTTCTATGATTAAATATATACTTATTTACCTAGAAATGATTTTTGGAAAAAATAAAAAGCAAACTATGAGGCAGCTACAGTTCAAATTTGACCCGTTTCCAACTGAATCGGCGGAAATTTGTCTTTTTCACGAGAGGTGGATCAAAACTTTTTCCACCCAACCATTTTGTCAATTGTGCACTATATATGGCCTAGGATTTTATAAAAATGATTTGGTCCAATTTTGCAACAATTATTTGGTAGTTCCTTCACAAAAAAACCTCCTTTGGGGCATTCGGAAAATGGAAAATGAATTTTCCGTGCAAAGAAAGTGAAAACTCTCTTAGACAACATTGTTTGGAATTCCAAGATGCACCCTTGTGCACAATATGAGATCATTTGAACAAACTATTCCATGAATGTGGCCATAAGATTGATCATTTGGCTTGAAAGCCATGAATCTTCACGCTTGATAGCTCATTTCTGAGAACATTTTTTTTAAAATAATTACCGTATTACAAGTTTATTATTTTTCCTGGAAACTTGGTCACATATAATGACACAATGTGAAGGTTTTCCAATTTTTTGATTTTTTTTGAATTTTTTATGCCCGTTTCAGAATGCGGTCAAAACGGCGGGCTTGACCGTTCCTAGCTAGTGGTTGAATCTTGGAATTTTTTTGGTGTTTCTATGATTAAATAGATACTTATTTACCTAGAAATGATTTTTGGAAAAAATAAAAAGCAAACTATGAGGCAGCTACAGTTCAAATTTGACCCGTTTCCAGCTGAATCGGCGGAAATTTGTCTTTTTCACGAGAGGTGGATCAAAACTTTTTTCACCCAACCATTTTGTCAATTGTGCACTATATATGGCCTAGGATTTTATAAAAATGATTTGGTACAATTTTGAAACAATTATTTGGTAGTTCCTTCACAAAAAAACCTCCTTTGGGGCACTCGGAAAATGAAAAATGAATTTTCGGTGCAAAGAAAGTGAAAACTCTCTTAGACAACATTGTTTGGAATTCCAAGATGCACCCTTGTGCACAATATGAGATCATTTGAACAAACTATTCCATGAATGTGGCCATAAGATTGATCATTTGGCTTGAAAGCCATGAATCTTCACGCTTCATAGCTCATTTCTGAGAACACTTTTTTAAAATAATTACCGTATTACAAGTTTATTAGTTTTTTTGGAAACTTGGTCACATATAATGACACAATGTGAAGGTTTTCCAATTTTTTGATTTTTTTTGAATTGTTTATGCCCGTTTCAAAATGCGGTCAAAACGGCGGGCTTGACCGTTCTTAGCTAGTGGTTGAATCTTGGAATTTTTTTGGTGTTTCTATGATTAAATAAATACTTATTTACCTAGAAATGATTTTTGGAAAAAATAAAAAGCAAACTATGAGGCAGCTACAGTTCAAATTTGACCCGTTTCCAGCTGAATCTGCGAAAATTTGTCTTTTTCATGAGAGGTGGATCAAAACTTTTTTCACCCAACCATTTTGTCAATTGTGCACTATATATGGCCTAGGATTTTATAAAAATGTTTTGGTCCAATTTTGCCACAATTATTTGGTAGTTCCTTCACAAAAAAACCTCCTTTGGGGCACTCGGAAAATGAAAAATGAATTTTCCGTGCAAAGAAAGTGAAAACTCTCTTAGACAACATTGTTTGGAATTCCAAGATGCACCCTTGTGCACAATATGAGATCATTTGAACAAACTATTCCATGAATGTGGCCATAAGATTGATCATTTGGCTTGAAAGCCATGAATCTTCACGCTTGATAGCTCATTTCAGAGAACACTTTTTTAAAATAATTACCGTATTACAAGTTTATTATTTTTCCTGGAAACTTGGTCACATATAATGACACAATGTGAAGGTTTTCCAATTTTTTGATTTTTTTTGAATTTTTTATGCCCGTTTCAAAATGCGGTCAAAACGGCGGGCTTGACCGTTCTTAGCTAGTGGTTGAATCTTGGAATTTTTTGGGGTTTCTATGATTAAATAGATACTTATTTACCTAGAAATGATTTTTGGAAAAAATAAAAAGCAAACTATGAGGCAGCTACAGTTCAAATTTGACCCGTTTCCAGCTGAATCGACGACAATTTGTCTTTTTCACCAGAGGTGGATCAAAACTTTTTTTACCCAACCATTTTGTCAATTGTGCACTATATATGGCCTAGGATTTTATAAAAATGATTTGGTCCAATTGTGCAACAATTATTTGGTAGTTCCTTCAAAAAAAAACCTCCTTTGGGGCACTCAGAAAATGAAAAATGAATTTTCCATCCAAAGAAAGTGAAAACTCTCTTAGACAACATTGTTTGGAATTCCAAGATGCACCCTTGTGCACAATATGAGATCATTTGAACAAACTATTACATGAATGTGGCCATAAGATTGATCATTTGGCTTGAAAGTCATGAATCTTCACGCTTGATAGCTCATTTCTGAGAACACTTTTTTAAAATAATTACCGTATTACAAGTTTATTATTTTTCCTGGAAACTTGGTCACATATAATGATGCAATGTGAAGGTTTTCCAATTTTTTGATTTGTTTTTGAATTTTTTATGCCCGTTTCAAAATGCGGTCAAAACGGCGGGCTTGACCTTTCCTAGCTAGTGGTTGAATCTTGGAATTTTTTGGTGTTTCTATGACTAAATAGATACTTAGTTACCGAGAAATGATTTTTGGAAAAAATAAAAAGCAAACTATGAGGCAGCTACAGTTCAAATTTGACCCGTTTCCATCTGAATCGACGGCAATTTGTCTTTTTCACCAGAGGTGGATCAAAACTTTTTTCACCCAACCATTTTGTCAGTTGTGCACTATATATGGCCTAGGATTTTATAAAAATGATTTGGTCCAATTTTGCAACAATTATTTGGTAGTTCCTTCACAAAAAGACCTCCTTTGGGGCACTCGGAAAATGAAAAATGAATTTTCGGTGCAAAGAAAGTGAAAACTCTCTTAGACAACATTGTTTGGAATTCCAAGATGCACCCTTGTGCACAATATGAGATCATTTGAACAAACTATTCCATGAATGTGGCCATAAGATTGATCATTTGGCTTGAAAGCCGTGAATCTTCACGCTTGATAGCTCATTTCTGAGAACACTTTTTAAAAATAATTACCGTATTACAAGTTTATTATTTTTCCTGGAAACTTGGTCACATATAATGACACAATGTGAAGGTTTTCCAATTTTTTGATTTTTTTTGAATTGTTTATGCCCGTTTCAAAATGCGGTAAAAACGACGGGCTTGACCGTTCCTAGCTAGTGGTTGAATCTTGGAATTTTTTTGGTGTTTCTATGATTAAATAGATACTTATTTACCTAGAAATGATTTTTGGAAAAAATAAAAAGCAATCTATGAGGCAGCTACAGTTAAATTTGACCCGTTTCCAGCTGAATCGGTGAAAATTTTTCTTTTTCACGAGGGGTGGATCAAAACTTTTTTCACCCAACCATTTTGTCAATTGTGCACTATATATGGCCTAGGATTTTATAAAAATGATTTGGTCCAATTTTGCAACAATTATTTGGTAGTTCCTTCACAAAAAAACCTCCTTTAGGGCACTCGGAAAATGAAAAATGAATTTTCCGTGCAAAGAAAGTGAAAACTCTCTTAGACAACATTGTTTGGAATTACAAGATGCACCCTTGTGCACAATATGAGATCATTTGAACAAACTATTCCATGAATGTGGCCATAAGATTGATCATTTGGCTTGAAAGCCATGAATCTTCACGCTTGATAGCTCATTTCAGAGAACACTTTTTTAAAATAATTACCGTATTACAAGTTTATTATTTTTCCTGGAAACTTGGTCACACATAATGAGACAATGTGAAGGTTTTCCAATTTTTTGAATTTTTTTGAATTTTTTATGCCCGTTTCAAAATGCGGTCAAAACGGCGGGCTTGACCGTTCCTAGCTAGTGGTTGAATCTTGGAATTTTTTTGGTGTTTCTATGATTAAATAGATACTTATTTACCTAGAAATGATTTTTGGAAAAAATAAAAAGCAAACTATGAGGCAGCTACAGTTCAAATTTGACCCGTTTCCAGCTGAATCGACGACAATTTGTCTTTTTCACCAGAGGTGGATCAAAACTTTTTTCACCCAACCATTTTGTCAATTGTGCACTATATATGGCCTAGGATTTTATAAAAATGATTTGGTCCAATTTTGCAACAATTATTTGGTAGTTCCTTCACAAAAAAACCTCCTTTGGGGCACTCGGAAAATGAAAAATGAATTTTCCGTGCAAAGAAAGTGAAAACTCTCTTAGACAACATTGTTTGGAATTCCAAGATGCACCCTTGTGCACAATATGAGATCATCTGAACATACTATTCCATGAATGTGGCCATAAGATTGATCATTTGGCTTGAAAGCCATGAATCTTCACGCTTGATAGCTCATTTCTGGGAACACTTTTTTAAAATAATTACCGTATTACAAGTTTATTATTTTTCCTGGAAACTTGGTCACATATAATGACACAATGTGAAGGTTTTCCAATTTTTTGATTTTTTTTGAATTTTTTATGCCCGTTTCAAAATGCGATCAAAATGGCTGGCTTGACCGTTCCTAGCTAGTGGTTGAATCTTGGAATTTTTTTGGTGTTTCTATGATTAAATAGATACTTATTTACCTAGAAATGATTTTTGGAAAAAATAAAAAGCAAACTATGAGGCAGCTACAGTTCAAATTTGACCCGTTTCCAGCTGAATCGACGACAATTTGTCTTTTTCACCAGAGGTGGATAAATACTTTTTTCACCCAACCATTTTGTCAATTGTGCATTATATATGGCCTAGTATTTTATAAAATTGATTTGGTCTATTTTTGCAACAATTATTTGGTAGTTCCTTCACAAAAAAAACCTCCTTTTGGGCACTCGGAAAATGAAAAATGAATTTTCCGTGCAAAGAAAGTGAAAACTCTCTTAGACAACATTGTTTGGAATCCAAGATGCACCTCGTGCAAATATTTGATAGCTTCTTCACAAAAAAATTCCTTTTGGACACTCAAAACATAAAAATTAAAATGCTGACATGATTTTACACTTTATTTTTATTTGACCACGACCAATTTTGAATGGTCATAACGTCCAATACTAAATGGTCATAACGTTATACACGCGTACTGCGTTCTGATTGGGCCATAGCCATCTCACGTGGATCATGCGTCAAGCACCGTTGGATGCTCGTGGATCCAACGGTAGCCCTCGCCCCCCCCCACCCTCTCACCCACCTAGCCCTAACACAACCCCCCACGCCCCCACTTCCCCGCCTTCTCCACCTTCTCTTCCTTCTGGATCCACCGCCACTGCACACCACTTCTCCTTCTGGATCTCCTCGCCGCCGCGGCCCCCCTCTCGACCCACTCCACTCCCTGCCCACCGCCCCCTTACTCTCCTCACCCACCGCCCCTTCCTCCTCACCCACCGCCCCGACCTCCGCTCTGCTCCGCTCCGGGATCCATCCACCGACCCAGGCCGTCGTCATCCTAGGGTTCCAGCGCCCGCACCTCGCCCTAGTTCTCCACGCACACGGCCACGCCCTACCTCTCCCTGTTTGTCATTCCCCGCGGCTCCTCGTCGTCCTCATCTTCCTCCTCTCCCTGTCTGTTGTTCCCCCAAATCAGCCGCCGCCGGCGGCGGCGAGCTCGTCCCCCTCAAATCTCCCGCCGCCGACGGCCTCTCCTTCTCTCCCAGCCTGCAGATCGAGCCGACAAAGTCAGGTTGTGGCCAGATCTGCCAGGCTCGGGACGGGAGATACGGAGAGGGAGAGTGGTACGCCACCACCACGCCGTCGTCGAGCTCCATCCGTCCAGCACCTCCGCCATGGAGATGGAGACGGAGACGGAGACGGAGCTCTTCTCCCCTCCCCAACCACGCAGCGCAGCGCAGCACAGCGGCAGAGGACCCCTCCCCGGCTCCTAGGGTTTCGGTCCCCCCACGCCATCGTCGAGCTCTCTCCGGCGACCCTGCAGCATCTCCGATGACGCACAAGGTACGTACGCCCATCCTCCTCCCGTAACCCTAGCCCCTCCCCTCCCCTCCCCTCCCCTCCCCTCCCCTCATCTTCTGGATTTGTTGGTCTGACCCGTGCGGTTGGTTTGTGCAGGTCATCACCATGGAACGTGTGAAGGAGGAGCACCATCCCCATGGCCATGGCCATGGAAGGCCCTTCCTTCCTTCCTTTCATCCCTCTCTCGGTGGAGGCCATGGTTAGGTCAATCTCTTTCCCTTTTCTAAATCACTCCTCTGCCATACTTTGCTGCTGCTGCTGCGAGATCCATAACAAATATCAAGGGGTTTGCATATTTTCTTAATCTGAACATAACAAATCCATTGTTTGTGTGGTTTCCATCCATCTCATATCATATCCATGTCTTTGTCTTGTGTCAAGGGAAGGCCGACCATGCCGGGCCAGCAGAGGAGGGTGGACTTGATGCCGTTGGCGACAATGCTGTAACTAGAAAGGCTGTGCGCTGGTGAGTAGGACACTTCCGCTAATCCAACTATATCTCTGAAGATGTTCTGAAATTTGTTGGCTGACTCTCTGTTTGGAATTCGCAGGTTGCTGAAGCAGAAGAGAGGGTTGCGTGAAATCTATGCCACACAGTTTGCGTTTGGATGATGATTTGATTTCTGAAAGTAGCTAAATGTAAGCTATGACTGAATCAGTATAACTGAGAGTCAGTGTCCAACTTCTAGATGGAGTTAGGGAGTTGTTACTTATTGGAGTAGTAATTCCAGTTATTCAGTAGAGAGTAAGTAGAATCTGAAAGCAATTGTTAAATCTTATTAATTTATCCAAGTTCCACTCACAGCCTCAGTTCTATAATTCTGGAAGCAAGTTGAATCCTGAACACTTCACATTTCAGCCTTGTCCATAACTGTTATTTCTTGGATAAACATGCTTGCAAGGGATGATGATTCTATTCAGGTTACAGTACACTTCAAGCAGCATATCTGCATCTGGCATCTCACTATCTTTGTCACTTGCAGGAGATGCTCATGCTCATGTATTTGCTGTAGTTGCAGTTGATTTGGAGTAGTTAATGTTGCTGATATTATATGTTGTACTTGGATCTGATCTGATCTGCCGTAGTTTCTGTTGATCTGATATGCTGTAGTTTCTGTTGATTTGGAGTAGTTAATGTTGCTGATATTATATGTTGTACTGTTCCATGCATTGAATCTGGGGAGAAAATCACCTTCGGCATGTACACCATCACCTTGGGCATGCTTGTGGCGCTGCTGCTCGGCCTCAACATGTCCTGGAGTGCCATTAGTGCCGCCCTCACGCTCATCTTCCTCAACTTCAAGGACGCTCGCCCCTGCCTCGAGAAGGTAATTGTGTGTCCATCCGTCTGCAGTTAACTAAGTTGTGCCCCATTGATGTCCTACTAATGTTAATTGTTACTACCATGGTGCTGATGCTGTTCAGAATATGATATGTGCCTTAATTCTAAGTTCTGGTCTCTCTTAAGAGACACTTCTAGCTTTTCTGACTCAAAGTTGTTAACTTGGTACTGCATGAGTTTTACTACTGCTAACACAGAGAGTATTTACTACTGCCAACACAGAGACTTTGTATGCATGCTACCTGATGAGTGCTTTCTTTGTAATATTTCACCTTCGTATGCATATGTTTATTTGGTTTGAATTCTGCATGACATGAAATAGATTTTACAGTGTTTTTCTCAACTTGTTTTCACTGTCACTTGATATATACTTTCTTGTACTTGAAGCTGTGGGTTAATGTTGGTGGTTTTGTTCTACTTGGATGCATTGGTACCCATCATCGAGCGAACGGATGCAACAGCGGCAAGAAGCTCATGGCTGTGTGCATCTAAAGCACACCATGGACACCATCCACTTCCTCATCAATGCTAACTCAATCCAGATCATCGTCGACACTATCATCCACAGGTATCTTCCTTGGTTCCCTTTATTCTCTCCTGCCTTTGTGAAGTTTAGTATGCGTGTGCTGACGAGTATTGTTAGATCTTGCCAGTTGAATGTATGGTCGTGATAGTAGAATGGTATTTTGTTTTAGGCGCAATGTGTTGTAGTGCAGTTTTTTTGCACAACCTGCATATGTGCCATGCATATTCATATTGTTTCTCTGTTTCTTATATGAACTACTATCTCATTTTAACTAGCTCGACAACAAAAAGCATGGTACTAGCTGAATGTTGAATGGTCTGTTCTTGAATGGTCTGTTCATAATATATCTGCCCCAGTTTTTCTCATTCTTTTCTGATTCATGTAACAGGATGACAGAGGAAGCCATGTTGCTGTTTTGTTTGGTCTCAGCCCTGACTATCGCCGTCGAGCGAGTCCGGCGTGTTGTTCATCTAACTATGGTTCCAGCCCTGACTACCGAAGTTTTTGTCCTGTTGAAGTTGCATAGAAATATGAGAGAGTCCAGCGAGTCCAGGAGCTTGTGAAGTAGTACTATATTACACTTGTAGAGCTTGTAAAGTATTGTATTATACATGGCCCTTTGTACTGGCACGGATAGAGCTTGTAAAGTATTGTATTATGTGATCTGGTTGCTCTTGTTTAAGTATTATGTGTGTTTTTTTGTCTCTGCGAATCTGAATACTACTTGAAATATGAAGAATATGAGTCTGATAGATGGGACCCACTTACCTGACAAATTGAAACCTGTTACTAGAACCTGACAACTGGGACCCATCTGACTAGTGGACCCTTCTTTTGAAAAAAAAACTAAATTTATTTAGACAAAAAGGCCACAACCGAACAATTAAAAGGCTGCAATATTGGGCTTGGCCCATGAACCCAACCAAAAATTGACAGAGAGAAAAAACACAAATAGGCCGAATTGTTGGGCTCGGCCCATGTAGAAAATCGAATTGGACCGGGCTGAATCTTGTGCCACATCAGCTTGCCACGCTGGATGCCTACGTGGCCTGGGGGAGGTTGCTAGTGACCAAAACGCCACAGTAGGAATATTTTGGTCGTAAACGTCTTTGACCATTCCAGAAGAAAGGTCGCTATAGTCAGTTTACGACAGCCAGCTTTTGACCTTCTGTTTTTGGTCACAAAAAGGTCATAAATGGAAATTTGTGACCTTTCAGTGACCAATAGTGGTGGTCATAAGTTGACATATTTCTTGTAGTGAAGTGGAGGCACTTAGCAAGAATTTTACTGCTTTGAGAAAGGTTAGAGTCGCTGGTCGTCTTGCAGATTCTATCCTGTTAAAGATTCACCCACTAACGCATGTTGGTAGTGCATGCTGTGCCACTTGAGCTCCGATACTGCATGTAGCTCAAGTCTATAAAAGCAACACATATGTGTATCTCAGACAATCAAAGGCAGCACAGTCGGAAATTCAATCATGTCCACATTACATACCAACAACATGGTCTGTCCTCTGTTAGCCATCCTCCTCCTCTCATCAGCTTCCAACCTCTTGTCATCTGCTGCAACACTAGCAGATAGCATCCACACCAACAGAGATGCTCTTCTCTGCCTCAAGTCCCGCCTCCACAGTCCCACCGGAGCTTTGGCCACTTGGAACAGCGCCACCTCACCAGATTTCTGCACTTGGCATGGCGTCTCATGCACGAGGAGGCCAAGGCAAGCACCCTTCGTGATGGCCTTGGATATGGAGGCGGAAGGCCTCTCCGGTGAGATCCCACCCTGCACCTCCAACCTCACTTCTTTGGTAAGTATCCACTTGCCAAACAACACCCTCTCCGGCCATATCCCACCGGAACTTGGCCGGCTCTCTAGACTCCGGTACCTCAACCTCAGCTTCAACACGCTGAGCGGCACCATCCCGTTCAGCATTGGGACGCTTCACAACCTTTCATCTCTAGACTTAGGAAACAATAGACTTTCTGGTGAGATTCCACCGCTCCTTGGGAGCTCAAGGGCTCTAGAATCTGTGAGTCTTACCAACAATCTTCTTGATGGGGAAATCCCACAATCATTTGCAAATAGTTCCTCATCCCTTACCACACTCTTGCTTGCGCAAAACCAGCTACAAGGATTCATTCCAGATTTTGGTAAACTGTCAGGCCTAGAGATCCTTGACCTCTCCTATAATAACCTATCAGGGAACAGTGCCATATTCCATTTACAATCTGTCTGCGTTGTTCTTTCTTGGGCTGGCCAACAATAATCTTGGAGGAACGCTGCCTTCTGACATGGGTAACACACTTCCTAAAATCGAAATACTGATGATGTCTGACAATCATATCGAGGGAGACATCCCTGCCTCACTACAAAATGCCTCTCGCATGAGGTTTATCCATCTAGGCGACAACTCTCTGACTGGGGTGATTCCTTCCTTCAGCTCCATGCCCAGCTTGAAGTATGTGATGTTGTACTCAAACCAGCTAGAGGCTGGAGACTGGACATTCTTCTCCTCCTTGGTGAATTGTACACACCTCCAAAATCTGAATGTGGACACAAACAATTTGCGTGGGGATTTACCAGCAAATTCCATAGCGAATCTGCCCAAAAGCTTGACCGCTCTATCTCTAAATTCAAACAACATCTTAGGCACTATTCCCATGGAGATTGGAAACCTGTCTAATCTTTCCATGCTCTATCTTGATACAAATCTTTTCATGGGACCTATACCTTCTACCATTGGTCAGCTAAGCAACTTGATTGTGCTTAGTCTGTCGAGAAACAAATTTTCCGGGGAAATACCTCCTTCCATTGGCATCCTAAACCAACTAGAAGAGCTTTACCTGCAAGAAAATCAATTGAGTGGAAGCATACCTGAAAGTTTAGGCGGCTGCCGTAACTTGTTGGCAGTAAACCTTTCGAGTAATACCCTCGGTGGAATCATAAGTGGGCACATGTTCGCCAGGTTGAATTCATTGAGTTGGCTAATTGATTTATCACACAACCAACTCACAATGTCCATACCAGTAGAGATGGGTAGCTTGATAAACCTTGGGTCCTTGAACATCTCTCACAACAATCTCACGGGAAGAATACCGTCCACACTCGGTGCATGTGTCCGGTTGGAAGCGCTTCGTGTAGAAGGGAACCTCCTACAAGGAAGTATTCCACAATCACTATCAAACCTCAAAGGGATCCAAGTGTTAGATTTCTCCTAGAACAATCTGTCTGGTACTATCCCGGAGTTCCTTGAGATCTTCACCTCATTGGAGTATCTGAATATGTCCTTCAACAACTTGGAAGGACTAGTTCCGACGGGTGGAGTGTTTGCTAATAAAAGTGGTGTTTTTGTCCAAGGAAACCCACACCTTTGTGCAAACATTGCACTAGAAGGATTGCCTGTGTGCTTTGATTCGGCATCTGCAAAAAAGCACAAGTTTTTCATTCCGATGATGATAGCTCTATCAACTCTGGTTACACTTGCTTTGATCTTGGGTATGTTCAATTTTTTGTTGAAGTGAAAGTATACATCATGTCAGAGAATTGGCCATTCATACATGGAGATGAAGAGAATAACATATGGTGACGTCGACAAAGCAACAAATAGTTTTTCTCCAGAAAATGTAGTGGGTTCCGGACAAGTTGGGACAGTTTACAAAGGTTCGTTCAACGTGGAAGACGGTACAATTGCTATTAAAGTATTCAAGCTCAATCAGCATGGCGCATTGGATAGCTTCATTGCTGAGTGCAAGGCATTGAAACACATCCGTCACCGAAACCTTGTGAAGGTGATAACTGCATGCTCAACTTATGACCTAGTGGGAAATGAGTTCAGGGCTCTAGTCTTTGAGTATATGGCAAATGGCAGCCTTGAAAACCGACTTCATAGCCAGGTTGGTGATCTGAGTCTAGGGGCAGTGATAGGCATATCAGTTGACATTGCTTGTGCTCTTGAGTACCTCCATAACCAGTGCATCCCGCCGGTTGTTCACTGTGACCTGAAGCCAAGCAACATACTTTTCGACCACGATAATACCGCGTGCGTCTCTGACTTTGGTCTAGCGAAGCTAATTCATGGATGTTCATCTGGAGGGCAGAGCGGCACAACAAGCATAGTTGGACCAAGGGGATCTATTGGGTACATACCTCCTGGTGAGTATGTTTTACAAGCACATTCTGAAATAATGTTTACGAAATATAGTTTGATCAACTATATCAGTTGCAAGTTTTCTCTATCAATACTAGCATTTTCACCACCGTTGAAGAACCTTTTACTTCCAAACATTATTGCAGAGTATGGCATGGGATGTGAAATCTCGACCGAGGGAGACGTCTACAGCTATGGCATTGTTCTTTTGGAAATGCTAACACGGAAACGACCTACCAATGAAGAGTTCAGTGATGGCTTGACGCTCCGGAAGTATGTAGATGCATCGCTTTCACGAACCCAAGACATTCTTCACCCCAGTCTTACTTCACAGACGACAGATCAGCGTGTCGATCATATCCCAAACTTGCAAGAATACAACACACTTGCGCTGAAGGATATATGTGCTCTCCGACTCCTTGGACTTGGCTTATTATGCTCCGCGGAATCACCGAAGGATCGCCCAGCGATGCATGATGTCTACGGTGAAGTAACTGAAGTAAAAGAGGCATTTTTCTCTATGGACAACTGAAGCAATGACCTTATATACATTATTAAGGCAAACAAATAAGGCGGTCGATGAAGTTGAAGCTCGTTGCTTTGACCACGGATTGGCAATATGTTGATAACTTGCTATCTTTTCCACTGCCATCTTTTTCCTATTCAATAAGTCAATATGTTTGGCCCGCTGTAATAATTTGGTTGTCTATGCTACAGATGTCTCGGCAATATATTTTGAGAACCCTTCCACGTTAATAGAGCCCTTTGCCGGATAATTTTGGGTTTCTACTGGGGACATTTTTTATGTTTTATTTGCAGGAAAAAGAAGAAGCCTGGAACAAATACACATTATACGCACCTGTCAGATGCCTACTTAAACCAATATTTAATGCAAAATACAGTTAGAAGTGAAAAGCTCATTTTCCAGCTCACGTCTCGCCAAGAACTTATAAATTTTCTACGAAATATGATTCAATTTCTAACTTAGACAAGAAAAGTAGATATATAAATGAACAACCCTCGAGTAATATAGCCATAGAGTTATATTTTTGTACAAGTCATATGATATTTTTAAATGTTTCTTGCAAATGCATATGGTATAGACTAATTTACATCTAAACCTGAGAATAGTTTCAAACCAGATTGAGACCAGCCCAAACCGTACCACTCCGCCTCTTTCATTCAGACCAATCCAATCCAAACTTTAACCACCATAATATAGACCAAACCAAACTACGTGCATTTTTCACCCAGCCCCGTCCAAACCATTTTTCGTTTTTGGGTTGAAACTGAAATCTGAAACCATGGACACAAATAGCTGGCGTGCACGTCAAGTAGACCCGTGAGGATGGAGAAGAGCGCACTAGCGTCCGTGTGCGCTTCCACACCGACCAACAGCTGTGGCTATGGGCACCGCGCGTAGTAGTTGATCTTCAGCTTCAAGTGGCAAGTCGTCCTCGACGGGTAGTAGCGCCAGTGAGGTGAAGGCGGGGCTTGAGCGTGGGCACCAGAACACCTAGTCCAAGGGATATGATGCCGAGGAGCCTAGTCCAAGGGATATGATGCCGAGGAGCCTAGTCCAAGGGATATGATGCCGAGGAGCCTAGTCCAAGGGATAGGATGCCGAGCAGCTGGCAGGGAACGTAAGCTTGAGGGAGTGAACTGAAACTGGCCGATTTAGTCGAGAGACTGGTTAAACGGTTTGAGACCAACTCGTTTGTGTCTAGATCAAACCAGTCCAATCCAGTGTCTGACAAAGTCCAAACCACACCAGACTGTTTTAGATTCTCGGCCCATTTACACCAACCAAACACAATCCAATAAGAAAACCAAGGTTTCAGTCCAAAATATTACATCCATCAATTGTTTCCCATTTTTGGAAAATTCATGGGGAAAGGAGAATATGGGATGCCAAAGTAACTTTCGCCTGCATCAAGTGCATGTACCAACTTTACCTTAAAAAGAAGACCCGGTAGTAGAACTAGCAGAGTAATGTACTTGTTTGAAACAAATAACTATAATCAAATCATGGTGCAAACTGACAAAGGAGCAACTGAACTAATCTTCCGCCCTCTTTCAAGTTCTCCATATACACAGGTTGCTAGGTCATACATGAGAGATCATCGGTTGCTACGGACCAAGGTTGCAACCACACCAAAATGATGTATTAAAATCACCAGACAAATACTCTTTGCACAACACACATACAAAAAACGCAAAACGATATATCATGGGCTCCTGGTCGCATGCATGTACATCAACTTCTAACATTTGGCATCCACATTCTTATCGCACACAATGTCATAGCGGTCATCCAAGAGCCTTTTTTTACACTCTTCTTTCAGCAGGGAGTAAGAGTATGCCTGCATCTGACCAGCACCTAAGAGCACCCCAAACATTTACTTACTGGGCCTAGGAACTCTAGAAAGCCATGCGTAGGCGGGGGTGAATTTTCATCTGTTTTACAAGGCAAATGTTTCAGAAATGCCCTAACTGCGCCCGTTACGCCGTCTTCAGATTCCATGGCCTTGGCAAGCTCCAAGGCCTTTTCTTTCACCTGAAATCACATGGGAAGCTATTTATGCTGTAATTTTACCAACAGGAGATCATACAAACCTAATTCAGTACTGATTTGTGTATATATAAGTCCCAAAGCCGGTCCAATTTGAGAACATAAGATCTGAATTTGAACATTCTAAAGATCCAATTTGGGAATGGAACCAGACGGGTTCCTGCTTCTTGGGCAGTAACCAGTCAGTTCTTGGTTTTTGGAACCATGCTGGGTACCAAACTACCAATGCACCGGTAAGTAGCCGACGGTGACAGAATCTTTCCAAAAACTCAAGTAAATGGTCATTCAGAGAGGAAGCACTAAAACAAAGTATATTCGGATGAAGTCTTCATGTAAAAACGTTCTAGGTCTTAAATGGTGGATGGATCATGGGTGTAATGTTCTAAACATCTAATTATCAAGGTGACAATCTAGCAATTTTGTATATAAGTATATCATAATTCATAACCATACCTGTGACATTACCTACAGCCTATCTATGCACATCTGTGTCCATATTATTGTTATCGTTTTTTGCGATATGAAACAAAAGGAAAAGTAACATATGCCCAAGTGCAAAAAAAAATTGTACAGTTACCTCTAGATCTAACATGAAGTTTATAGCATCAACCAACTTCTGCAAATTGAATTGATCAACGGGTATAGGCGAAGGTCCTACCCCTCTAGCATGCACCCGTTCTCCCCAGAAAGGTTGGTCACCAAAGAAAGGTACAAAAGTTGTAGGAAACTAAAATCACCAAAACAGTGGGTTAGAACTAAACTAAATATAAGAACTGGTCCAAAAAATAGCAAACATTATGATCAGGTGCAGTTGTCAGTTGCTTAGCTAGTTATAAGAGTTCTGTATAGTCTTTATTTTCTTTTTATGCTTTTGTAAAACACTTGCCTGTACAATTTATTTAAAATTAATAAAAATACGCAGCGTAGTCCTGCTGTTTCCCTAAAAAAATACAGAGAAAATGCTGCTAATAAAAGTTGTCTCATTGGCAACTGCAGGCATGCCCTGATCAGGAATTGTTTTCAACTGATTCTAACTCTACATAACAATAATTGGCTTGAAAAATTATACTCCTTCCGATCCATATTAATTGTTGCTCCTTTAGTACTAAAGCAGCGACAATTAATATGGATGGGAGGGAGTACTGTATTTGCATCGAGAATAGTGTGGAAGTCATGTGGCATCGTGATGAATAGCTCGTAATGTAATTGAGAGAGAGAGAGAGAGAGAGAGAGTACCGCTGCTTTCAGGCCGGCAGCCGTCGTTCCAGCACCACCATGGTGTACCTGTGAGGTACAAAAAAGTGTGAGCCCTCCCCTCAACAGAATAAACAGACACTATTAGCACCATGGTGGCCACACTGGAGTTCTTTCACCAGATTTTCTTAATATGCCCCATGGAAATTGTTTGTTAATTAGTTTTACAAAATAGGAAACATTCAGAATTGATTGATGATCACCAAAAATACTATATGAATTAAAGATAATACACTTCATGCACCAATCCACCAAGAGTAACAAGTAGCAAAGGCTTACCACTGCCTTACACTGCAGGAAAATCCAGTCATGAGGGCAGTTGTCAAGTACATATATGGAATCTTTTGGTTCTGCCACTGCAAAATCCCAAAGGTTCAAGAACTCGGGATGGACTCAAAATATATGCCCACAACCAAATAGTGCAACATTCCCACAAATCACAAGATGAAATTACATGTTCCAAGGCCAGCCCAACCTTTGTTGATGATACCTCTCTGTCCAGTCATTTCGAGTGCTTTGACAATGGTTTCAGTTATCTTTGCTCGATCTTGAACTGGCTAGTGTATCAGAAAAAAAAATTGTAAAGAATTAGGTAAGGCATTATAGTGGCTTTTCAAAAGCACCTAGCATTTAAATTTTTATTAAATTTCACAGTTAGTTGAGACTATCTTTTTTAGATGTAATGTAACAATTGGCACCTAGCATTGCAAACTCCCTGTTTGAATTAGTAACAATTCCCCTAACTAACTAAGCTACAAACTATAGAGCTAAACTACCCTATGCCTAAAGCACACGACTAACTTCTTCTATGAGATTCCAAGTGGCAAACCAATTTCTTATAGTGGGAAAAAATGCATAAAGCCACTTTCTGCTGTAAAACATGGAAAGTTCCACTAATCCACAAAGTGTATTTACTGCCAATGACATCAGGGTAATTAAGAAAGATTCCCTTTGCAACTAAGCAACTAACCCTATCTTGCCAGGCAGTACAATAAGTTGAACACAGTAGGTCAAATAATGCACCATATCAGAATTGGAAAAATGGAACTTAAAAACGACATGCAGTAATAAATATAAGAAAGGTCAAACTGTTCTTACAAGGCTACCAAAACCAACATAAATTGGCTTGTCACCAGCTTCAAGCCATTTCACAAGTTCTTCAGGAGGTACGTAATCCGAAGCAAGATCAAGGAAGCAAAATCCAACAGCATTGATCTTGGGGCCCCAGTCTGCATTCAAATAGATGACAACTTCAACATTGAGCTATACAACCCATTCACAACAACAAAATGCTGACTTGAGGACAAAAGCCATCTGAAAATGCAAATGCTATAGTTTTCCCAATAAACTACTCCACAAATCACAACTGCAGTTATAATCTCAACACAAATTATAGAAGCTCCTTAACTAATTAGCAGTATAAGTCATGCACAAATCTAGCAAGTACTCCCATTGTTCATAAATATATGACGTTTTGGTAGTTCAAATTGAATTACCAAAATGTCTACGTCGTTCCTAAATATATGACGTTTTGGTACTTCAATTACAATGTCACATTTCTTGAAATTTCAATATGCTAGCTTGCAGTAAAAAGGCAATTGCGATGCAACTGCTCAACTAGTTGCCGTACGTTCGGTACTTGATCGGTTGGATCACGAAGAAGTTCGACTACATCAACCGCATTATTGAAACACTTTCAGCTTCGGTCTACTAGGGTACGTGGACACACTCTCCCCTCTCGTTGCTATGCATCACCTGGATAGATCTTGCGTGATCGTAGGATTTTTTTTGAAATTACCGCGTTCCCATAAGTGGCATCCGAGCCAGATCTATGCGTAGATGTTATATGCACGAGTATAACACAAAGAGTTGTGGGCGATAATAGTCATACCTCTTACCACCAATGTCTTACTTTGATTCGATAGTATTGTTGGATGAAGCAGCCCGGACCGACATTACATGACCGCGTTCATGAGACTAGTTCTACTGACGTGCTTTTGCACATAGGCGGCTGGCGGGTGTCTGTTTCTCCAACTTTAGTTGAATCGAGTTTGACTAGTGCCGGTCCATTGTTGAAGGTTAAAACAACACACTTGACGAAAAATCGTTGTGGTTTTGATGCGTACGTAAGAATGGTTCTTGCTAGAAGCCCATAGCAGCCACGTAAAACTTGCAACAACAAAGTAGAGGACGTCTAACTTGTTTTTGCAGGGCTTGCTATGATGTGATATGGTCAAGGAATTATGTGATATAATTTGTTGTATGAGATGATCATGTTTTGTAACAAATTTATTGGCAACTGGCAGGAGCCATATGCTTGTCGCTTTATTGTATGCAATGCAATCGTCATGTAATTGTTTTACTTTATCACTAAGCGGTAGCGATAGTCGTAGTAACAATAGTTGGCGAGACGACAACGATGCTACGATAGAGATTAAGGCGTCGTGCCGCTGACAATGGAGATCATGATGATGCTTCGGTGATGGAGATCATGAGCACAAGATGATGATGGCCATATCATGTCACATATTTTGATTGCATGTGATTTTTATCTTTTATGCATCTTATTTTGCTTAGTACGTCGATAGCATTATAGGATGACCCCTTACTAAATTTCAAGGTATAAGTGTTCTCCCTGAGTATGCACCGTTGCTACAGTTCGTCATACCGAGACACCACGTGATGATCGGGTGTGATAAGCTCTACGTTCACATACAATAGGTGCAAGCCAGTTTTGCACCCGCAGAATACTCGGGTTAAACTTGACGAGCCTAGCATATGCAGATATGGCCTCGGAACACTGAGACCGGAAGGTCAAACGTGAATCATATAGTAGATATGATCGACATAGTGATGTTCACCATTGGAAGCTACTCCATCTCACGTGATGATCGGACATGGTTTAGTTGATTTGGATCACGTGATCATTTAGATGACTAGAAGGATGTCTATCTAAGTGGGAGTTCCTAAGTAATATGATTAATTTAACTTTAATTTATCATGAACTTAGTCCTGATAGTTATTTTGCATGTCTATGTTATTTTAGATCAATGGCCCATGCTATTGTTCCTTTAAATTTTAATGCGTTCCTAGAGAAAGCTAAGTTGAATGATGATGGCAACAACTACACGGACTGGGTCCGTAACTTGAGGATTATCCGCATTGCTGCACAGAAGAATTACATCCTGGAAGCACCGTTAGGTGTACCACCCGCGCCAGCAACCGCAGACATTGTGAATGCCTGGCAGACGCGTGTTGATGAGTACTCGGTAGTTCAGTGTGCCATGATCTATGGCTTAGAACCAGGACTTCAAAGACGTTTTGAATGTCAAGGAGCATATGAGATGTTCCAAGAGTTGAAGTTAATATTTCAAGCAAATGCCCGAGTTGAGAGATATGAAGCCTCCAACAAGTTCTATAGCTGCAAAATGGAGGAGAATAGTTCTGTTAGTGAACACATACTTAGAATGTCTAGGTACCATAATCACTTGACTCAGCTGGGAGTTAATCTTCCTGATGATAGTGTCATTGACAGAGTTCTTCAATCACTGCCACCAAGCTATAAAGGCTTCGTGATGAACTATAATATGCAAGGGATGAACAAGACTATTCCCGAGCTCTTTGCAATGCTAAAAGCTGCGGAGGTAGAAATCAAGAAGGAGCATCAAGTGTTGATGGTCAACAATACCACTAGTTTCAAGAAAAAGGGCAAAGGGAAGAAGGGGAACTTCAAGAAGAATGGCAAGAAAGTTGTTGCGCAGGAGAAGAAACCCAAGTCTGGACCTAAGCCTGAAACTGAGTGCTTCTACTGCAAAGGGACTGCTCACTAGAAGCGGAACTGCCCCATGTATTTGGCGGATAAGAAGGATGAAAAAATGAAAGGTATATTTGATATACATGTTATTGATGTGTACCTTACTAATGCTCGTAGTAACGCCTGGGTATTTGATACTGGTTCGGTTGCTCATATTTGCAACTCAAAACAGGGGCTACGGATTAACACTAGTAGAAAAGAGGGCTTTGGTTCAGGCCGGGTCAGCCCATTGGTCCCGGTTCAGTCCAGAACTGTCAGGACCCCGACTCAATGTCACATCGATCTAGCCTGTAACACCTCATATCACTTTGCGGCCTCACGCACGGTATCCCCACGGGTGTCGCCTTACCTTTGCCCGGGACCGTTTGCGCCTTTTGGCACACGTATATGATAGTGTCGCTAGCATCCATATGAAAAGGAGCCCGGGCTGACATGGCTAGTTGTAAACCCAAAGTGGCACAGACTTACAGGGACAGGCATCCATGACCCAGCATCGAACGTGTCGGTCATTAGCAAGTAAGTTTCGGGCTGTAGCACTGGGCTAGCAAGACTCCGGTAAACCGGGCTGTAGCGGGCTAACAGGACTCCGGTACTCAATGCGTGACATTTCCCCGAAGGGACAGACACAGGAACGAAGAAGGACACATGCCGGCCAGCCAAGTGTTCCGGAGCAGTAGCAAGCTACCAGGCTCAGTGGAATCACTAGGAGACATTTCCCGGTAAGAGAGGCTACTAAAGATAAACAACTAGATAGTCAGATCCCACACATACCAAGCATTTCAATCATACACACAATATGCTCGATATGTGCAAATACAACAAGGCATCACAACATGACTCTACGACACAAGTACTTTATTTAAGGGCTCAGAGAGCCATACATAGCATACACACAAGTACGGGTCACACGACCCAGCATTCAAGTCATACAGTCATACAAACCAGCAGCGGAAGTAACTTGTCTGAGTACAGACAACTAGTAAAATAAAAGAGGCTTGGAAAGCCTAGCTATACTACGTGGTCCTTCACAAGCTCAGGATCACCACCTGGGCCTTAGCCTACTCATTGATGTCAACGTCTACGAAGAATCCATCAGAAGGGGTTGTAGCGTCTTCTATAAAAATGTAAATTATAGCAACATGAGTACAAAGGTACTCAGCAAGACTTACATCAGATCCTACATACATGCACATTATCAGGAAGGGTTGGTGGAGTTATTGCAGCAAGCCAGCTTTGACTCTTGGCTAAGCTATCCTACGAGACTCCAACTTGAAATGGTTTTGCGCACACGAGTCCACTACTCACCACTTCAATACACTACCGAGGATCCACCTCCGTCTTCCTACGGAAGAGCCATCCTTGGCACTCACGCTTATCTTGAGGCTTTTAGTAGTTTCCATTTACTTGTCTATGAACTGTATAGGCAACCAAGTAGTCCTTCACCGCGGACGCGGCTATTCGAATAGATTAGGTTAACCCTGCAGGGGTGTACTTCTTCATACACGCTCTCACCACTTACCGTCGTTTACACGACATGTACTCGGCAACCTTCAAGCGGAAGCCCAACGTGGGTGTCGGCCACGACCTACCTAGACACCTAAGTCTCTAGTCCAGGTTTATCGCCTATTTGGGTTCCATCCATGAGGAGATCCGGCCGAAGTTTCGCTCACAGCCCCAAACGATGTGAACAGGGTTCCCGAGATACCAAACGGGCATCCGGTACACCCGGCCACGTACCTACCGCATCACAGCCCACCCCTACGGTCAGCGCTGTCCATGGCCTCCAGTAGGCTACAAACACCAGAAACTACTTGCAACTCCTGGACAGAAGACTAGGGTGAATAAGAAGCCGAGAGGGTCCATTGGTTTCGGGCCCAATGCATGGTAGTAGCTGAGTCTTAAATCACACATACAGATCTCAGTGCTTAAGGACGGCTTCAATGAAATAACCCACCATGTACTCCTACATGGCCTCTCATCGATACCTTTACCAAATCGTGTTCAACACACCACTCTCAAACTGATATGATCATTTCACTCTAGCCCATCACCCAAATGAACCAGACCTGACACGACTCTAAGCATAGCAGGCATAGCAAGGTAGGAACAACACATACATATGGCTCAAACAACTCCTACACATGCTAGTGGGTTTCATCTAGTTACTGTGGCAATGACAGGTCATGCAGAGGAAATGGGTTCAACTACCGAGGCACACAGCAGTTTGAAACGCGTTGTCTTAATGCAGTAAAAGAGAGCAAGAGCGAGAACATGGGATTGTATCGATATGATCAAACGATTGGTTGCTTGCCTGATGGGTCGATGCACTGATACGGTTCTTCGCTAGGGTAATCACGGTACTCCTCGGAGGCAGAACCTGCCGCAAAGAACACCGATACACAGCCATCACCAAACAATGTGCGACAATATGATGCATGCATGAAACATGGCAATATGAGTGTGTTGGGCTAATGCAACTAAGACCAGAAGGGTTTGAACCAATTTGAACCAAAGATTCAAGTTTCAAACTCATACATGGCCCTTTAAAGTGTTTTATCTTGTTCTGCATTAAACATCAAGTTAACTTGTTTAATCATGCATTTAAACAGTACAAGTGGATAGATTGGATTTTTCTGATCATTTTTCATATATAACTTGTTTGATTTGGAGTTACAGATTAAAAGTTATGAATTTTTGAAGTTTAAACTATATTCTGGAATTTCCTATATTAGAATAAATCCAGAAATTAATTTATTGCGTCAGCCATGCGTCAGAATGACGTCAGGGTCAACGGAGACGTCCAGGTCAAACCTGACTGTGGGTCCAGGGTGTCAGGGTTATTAGTTTAGTTAAAGTTTAATTAAAACTAAACCTATTTAGTTAACAGGGCTGGGCCCCACCTGTCATTGACTCATCGGAGTCAACCAGGGCCCACCCGTGGTCAAAGTCAAAGCCAGCAGCGCCGGCGTTTAGCCGCCGGCGAGCCCGATGCGGCGGCGGAAGTGGTTTTGGCCGTTCCGGCCACCAAATGGGTCGCGGAGGCCATCGGAGTGGAGCTGAGGACGAGCCGCGGCTCTTGGCGGAGTTCGTTGGGGTCGGGGTGGCCGGAGTTGGCGTCGGCGGCGACTTTGGCGGCCACCGGAGTTCGGGTGAAAGCGAACTCGGGCTAGGGTGTGCAGTGAGGTGCGGGGAGTAGTTGGTTAGGTGCTACGTGACGTGGTGAGCACGATGGACACCAAGTGGTGGCCGGAGGGTGACCGGGAGCACGTCGGCGACGAGCTCCGCGGCGGTGGGTGCTGTTGAGCTCCGGGAGGTCACTACAAAGCTCGGGGGCAAGAAAAGAAGGGAGGGGAAGATGGCTAAGCTCACAGGGAGTTCGACGAAGCACTTGGTGCAGCTGGGGACGGGCCGGAGCGACGACGGCGTTGAAGGGGATCTCCGGCGACGGCCGTTCGGTCGAGGTCGATGCGGTGGACTCGGGCCTTGCGAGGGCTCGGGGCTCGGCTTGCTCGAAGGAGAGGAGGACGACGGAGCTTCTGGACACGGTGGCGCGGCGTGGAGATGACGGAGAGCACGCCTACGGCGGCGGAGCGGCGACGGTGGCGTCGGTCATGGCGTGGGAGCGCGAGGGAGAGGAGCTGGGGGCGAATGGAGGTGTCCTGGGGGTTCACGGCTCGACGTGGAGTTCATCCATCCAGCAACGAGGCAAGGAGGTGAAGCAAGGCGACGGCCAGCTGCGTGGCGCACGCTATGGTCGCCGTCGGGCACCTGCCTGCCTGCCTGGCCGGCAAGCAGCTCGCTGGCGCGGCGCTGGGCTGGGCCGGCAGGTGGGCTGGGTGCTGGGCGCCAGGTAAGTTTCCTCTCCTGTTATTTTCCTTTTTCTATTTTTCTGCAACTTTGTTGAATTATTAAAAATACTTAGGTAACTCCTAAAATCACCAAACTGCTCCTGGTCCATAGTTGGATTATTTCCAACATGAAACATTTTAGTTTGGAGATATTTGAGCATTTGAAATATTTTATATAATTTTAAATGCCCAAATTCAAATATTTATGATTTAATTCAAAGACCCTAAGATGACCTAGGAAAATGTGCATCACTTCTGGCTGAGGTTCTGAACCAAGACAAAAATGATGGACATTTTAGAAGGGCATTTCAGGTTCATTGAAAAAGTTTTTAGTAAACCCTAGTTGGTTTCAGAGGGGGCTGGGGGTTCTGTCATCCCCATTTCAAGTTTCTGATGAAAAAAATAGACATGATGCAACACTCTAATGCATAACTAGCTAGGGTGTGACAACTCACCCCCACTCAAAAGAATCTCGTCTCGAGATTTGGGTTCCTCCGGAAAGAAGGCGGGATACTCAAGTCGAAGACGATCCTCCCTTTCCCAGGTTGCTTCCTTCTCAGAATGGTGCGACCATTGAACCTTGAGAAACTTGATATTATGACGTCGAGTAATACGCTCGGCCTGATCGAGAATACGAACGGGGTACTCTCGATACGTGAGATTATCTTGGAGATCAAGCATTTCATGGTCCACTCCACGGATAGGATCCGAGAAGCAACGCCTGAGTTGAGAAACGTGGAAGACATCGTGGAGTCTGGAGAGATGCGGAGGTAGTTCCAATTGGTAGGCAACTTCTCCTCGTTTAGCGAGAATGCGAAAAGGTCCAATGTAACGAGGAGCCAATTTGCCTTTGATACCGAAACGATGGGTTCCCTTCAGAGGAGTAACCCGAAGGTAAGCCTTCTCGTCAACCTCAAACGTCATAGCCCTATGTTTTCGGTCATATTGACTCTTTTGACGAGATTGAGCTGTTTTCAACTTTTCACGAACGATGCGAACTTGCTCTTCTGCTTCCTGGATCATATCCGGGCGAAAGAATTGTCTTTCCCCGGTTTCTGACCAATTAAGGGGTGTTCGACACCGTCGTCCATAGAGAACTTCAAAAGGGGCTTTACCCAAGCTAGACTGATAGCTGTTGTTATAAGCGAATTCGGCAAATGGAAGGCATTTCTCCCAATCCATTCCGAATGAGATAACAGAAGCTCGAAGCATGTCTTCTAGAATCTGGTTGACGCATTCTACTTGACCACTTGATTGAGGGTGAAAAGCGGTGCTAAAGGAAAGGCGGGTTCCCATAGCATCTTGGAAACTTTTCCAAAATCAAGAGGTGAAAAGACTTCCTCGATCCGAGTTAATTTCCAACGGAACACCATGGAGAGACACTATTCGGGAGATGTACAAGTCTGCTAACTGACTAGCAGTTATACTCTCACGAACAGGTAGGAAATGGGCCACTTTGGAAAGACGATCGATAACGAAGAAGATATCATTATTCCCTCTCTTGGTCCTGGGAAAACCGGTGATGAAGCCCATACCAATTTTATCCCATTTCCATTCAGGAATAGCTAGGGGTTGGAGGGTGCCAGCAGGCCGTTGATGCTCTGCTTTTACACGACGGCAGACGTCGCAATTAGCAATAAACTGAGCAATTTCCCTCTTCATCCTAGTCCACCAGAACCTCTGGCGTAGGTCCTGATACATCTTAGTGCTACCGGGATGAATAGTGAGAGGAGATTCATGAGCTTCCTTAAGGATCAATCGCCTCAGGTTTCGCACCTTGGGAACCACTAGCCGATTCCCGAAGTATACGACCCCTTGATCATCAATGGAGAAACAATTCGCAACTCCTTTCTGGATGTTTCTCTTGATGCGGGAAATTCCCGGATCTACTTTCTGTGCTTTGATGATCTGATCCGTAAGGGTAGGTTTCGCCACCAAGGTGGAAAGGAATCCTTGAGGAACGATGTGAAGGTTAAGTTTCCAAAATTCCTCATGGAGAAGTGGTTGACTTTGTTGTAACATCAGGTTGTTACAATAAGATTTACGACTTAGCGCATCAGCCATGACATTGGCTTTCCCTGGGGTGTAAGTTATTCCTAAGTCGAAATCTGTGATCAACTCGACCCAACGTCTTTGCCTGAGATTCAAATCCGGTTGGGTGAAGATGTACTTCAGACTTTGGTGATCAGTGAATATCTCGCAACGATTACCGAGGAGGTAATGTCGCCAGGTTTTAAGTGCATAGACTACAGCTGCAAGCTCTAGACCATGAGTAGGATAATTCTCCTCATGTGGGTGTAATTGTCGTGAAGCGTAAGCAATTACGTGTCGATCTTGCATGAGAATACAACCTAGTCCTTGTCGCGAGGCGTCGCAGTAGATAACAAAGTCCTTAGAGAAATCTGGCGGTACCAGTACGGGAGTAGATGTCAGGCGTCTTTTCAGTTCCTGAAAGCTGTGCTCACATTGTGGAGTCCACTCGAACTTTTTATCTTTCTTGAGGAGTTCGGTTAGAGGTTTAGCAACTTTGGAGAAATTCTCGACAAAGTGACGACAATAGCTCGCTAGGCCAAGGAAACTCCGAACTTGCTTGACCGATTCAGGTGGAGTCCAATTAAGGACGGCTTGAACTCGCTCAGGGTTAACAGCAATACCTTTCCCAGATATTACATGACCCAGATAGGTCACTTCTGACAACCAAAATTCACATTTAGAAAATTTGGCATAAAGGCGATGCTCTCGAAGTTTCTTCAACACTAGCCTTAGATGTTCGGCATGTTCTTCCTCGTTCTTGGAGTAGATGAGTATATCATCAAGGTAAACCACGACGAATTTATCCAAATACTCCATGAAGATTGAGTTCATTAACCGAGAAAAGGTGGCTGGAGCGTTGGTTAAACCGAAGGACATGACGGTGTACTCGTATTGGCCATAACGAGTAACAAAGGCCGTTTTCGGAATGTCCCCGTTCCTGATTTTGATTTGATGGTAGCCCAACCTCAAATCCGTTTTAGAGAAGACTGAGGATCCAGCGAGCTGATCATACAGGTCGTTGATCCTGGGGAGCGGATACTTGTTCTTAATTGTGACCAAGTTAACCGGTCGATAATCTACAACCATCCGATCCGTACCATCCTTCTTCTTGACGAAGAGGACGGGGCAAGCCCAAGGAGATGAACTAGGTCGGATGAAACCCTTTTTCAAGGACTCATCGAGTTGTTTCTTAAGCTCGGCTAGTTCTAGTGGTGCCATCTTATAGGGTCTTCTAGCAATCGGGACGGTTCCTGGAATGAGGTCTATTACGAACTCAACATCCCTGTCGGGTGGAACACCTGGCAATTCCTCTGGGAAGACATCCGGAAAGTCACGGACTACCGGAACGTCCTCAAGGTCTGGCAAAGGGCTGGCGTTAAGAGAATATAACTGTTGCTTGGCTATTCGGGTCAAGACATTGACTATCTTCCCCGAAGGATGGGTGAGTTGAACAGTCCTAGAGAAACAATCAATTTTGGCATGATGGGCTGACATCCAATCCATACCCAAGATGATGTTAATATCTGAAGATTTGAGAGCTATCAAAGATGCAAGAAAAACAAGTCTGTCGACTTGAATTTCATTTCCATGGCTTACACTAGAGGTTTGCCATCTAGAACCCGGAGTGGAAATTTCCATGGTGGAAGGCATGTCACAGAATGCGGTGTTATGCAAGCGAGCATAATTCTCGGATATAAATGAATGAGATGCTCCTGTATCGAAAAGAACAGATGCCGGGTAGCAATTTACAAGAAGTGTACCGAGAACGACATTGGGATCTTCTTGAGCCTCTTCCGCAAAGACACAATTAACATGGCCACGTGCAGTGGTGGCCGGCTTGGCGTAGAACACTTTCCCTGTCGGCTTGCCACGGCCAACAGTTTTTGCTGTCTGGTTGGGGTTGGTTTGGGGGCACTCGCGCATATAGTGGCCTGATTCCCCACACTTGAAGCACGTCCCAGAACTAGTGCGTGGAGGAGCATTGTTGGTTGGACCCCCATAGGGCTTGGCTGGTGCATATTGCTGAGCTGGGCGAGGCGCCTGAAAGGATGGCCTCGGTGTATATCTGGGTGGCAGGGCAGTGTTAGGCACCATACACGGCGCTTCTGGGGTCCAGCACCGGATGAAGAACCCAAATCACGGCCATGCTTGCGTGATGCATCGAAATCAGTCTGTCCCGTCTCAGCACTGATGGCTTTATTCACAAGCTTCTGAAAAGAGGTGCACTCATGCAGACGGAGGTCACGACGGAGCTCAGGACTAAGTCCCTTACGGAACCTTGCCTGCTTCTTGGCATCGGTAGAAACTTCCTCAGTTGCATAACGTGCAAGGTTACCGAACTCCCTGCTGTAAGCGTCAACAGAGAGTCGACCTTGAGTGAAGCTACAGAACTCCTCACGTTTATGATCCATGAGACCCTCCGGAATGTGATGTTCACGGAAAGCCTCGCTGAATTCAGCCCAAGTAGTGACATGGTCCGCTGGGCGCATAGCTTCATAATTCTCCCACCAGAGACTGGCGGGGCCTTCAAGATGATATGCAGCAAAGGTGACCTTATCAGCCTCAGCTACCAGCGCAGAACGCAGTTTGTGAGTAATGCTGTGAAGCCAGTCATCGGCGTCGAGAGGCTCGATGGAGTGGTGGAAGGTAGGCGGGTCTAACTTGATGAAATCACTGAGTGACACCAAGTTATTTCTCTGATGGTGTGCTGTGTTCTGTTCGATGCGCTCCAACAAACGGTTGGTCTCCCGCTTGTTTCTCTTGGCTTCCAGCATAACTTCGGCCAGAGAAGGAGGGTGAGGTAGATTTGCATTCCTGACTTCACTGCCTTCGGCCTGCTCTTGGGGAGCAGGGTTTTTGCGCGTGTTAACCATCCTAGGAAAAACAAGACAATGGTTAAGTCCAAAATGCTAAGATTCCGACATAGAATGTAGAATGTAATGGACAACTTAGAATGCAAGATGATCATCCGTATGACACGGTAGATACAGAAACTACTTCTTTTATTCCATCGTCATACACACCATACAAGGTTTAGTACAAGACCAAACAAAGTACTACTACGGTGAAAGGGAGATTACATCTCATCGGAGGCATTCCAAGCTCCTATACATTATTTTTCATACACCTCCGGAATTACTACACACTAAGTCATATTCCACAAGTCACGCAGGACAGCGGAAATACAACTGTTACAGTACTAGTGGAACTACTACTAACTCAGACGTCTCCATAGTAGTCCTCGTAGAAGTCACCTCCATAGCCTGGAAGCTCAACATGATCATCCGGAAACAGACGATCTCGCGGAGCTTGTGGACCATAGGGGCTAGAATGAGGTCTTGGACCAACAAACGGTGGCCTGCGGGGACCACGAGGCGGGGTGATGCATCCTACATCACGCCAACCCATCACATCTGGCAGAGCAGATCTCACAGGATAGAGATCGTGCATATCCGAATATCCAGCTTGCACAGCCGGTGCAAACCGAGTCAACGTGGCCCAATGGTCAGCACGGGTATTGAAAAGCTCTAGCCTCAAGGCCCGGTTTTCACGGTCCTTATCCTCGAGCAACTCAGCAGTGGTGCGAGTCCGTGAATCCTCCTGAGTGGGGTCAGCATAGATAGCCTGGAGATACCCTTCTGCTCCTGGAAGTGATGCTGGCATATACCGGAAATCAGAGTCCCGAAATAGGCCAGTCCTGACTCGCATGATGGTCATCATAGAGTAGGCGGCATCCTGCACAGCCATCTCAATAGTAACCCCGAGTCCATAAGATCAGTGAAGGGGCTCGGTGGATCCAGGATAAGATGGAAATATCCTAACCGTGCAAAGATACTGGCTTTGATTAAAGTCTCAAAATTGCTCTTCGACCGTGTACTCAGGATACCAACGGTATCCAGCCTCAGTCATTACCCTGACCAACATAGCAGTATGGCCGGGTACATCTAGGCATCGAGTCAGGCGAACCACTTGATTTTGGTCGCGAGTGGCCATCTGAAAGCACAACCATAATGCAAAGGCATTAGAATTTCTAGCAAAATTTCGACAGCATAACAGCTGTAAATGCTCAAAAAGGATTTTGAGATATTTGACAAGGATTTCATACACACTCAACAACATCATATCAAAGTTCCAGGTCCATCTTAGCAACATAATGTGGTAGTAAAACTGAACTAGGCTTGTATCCATCAAACCTATAAAGTACTACTGATTAGTAACACGTGAACCTGATAGAGAGAAGAGATCCTAATTCCTTAACCCCCGGTGGAAGAATAGACTGACTCAGATCAGAATGTCATAAGATAAGGAGTAAAAAGAGCCTTACGTTCTAACCCACAAACAATTCCCCTACATATAACTAAAGAATTTCTAGACTCAACATCGACCAGTTTGGCTTGGAGAACCTACAGGCAGTCCGGCTCTGATGCCAACGCTGTCAGGACCCCGACTCAATGTCACATCGATCTAGCCTGTAACACCTCATATCACTTTGCGGCCTCACGCACGGTATCCCCACGGGTGTCGCCTTACCTTTGCCCGGGACCGTTTGCGCCTTTTGGCACACGTATATGATAGTGTCGCTAGCATCCATATGAAAAGGAGCCCGGGCTGACATGGCTAGCTGTAAACCCAAAGTGGCACAGACTTACAGGGATAGGCATCCATGACCCAGCATCGAACGTGTCGGTCATCAGCCAGTAAGTTCCGGGCTGTAGCTCTGGGCTAGCAGGACTCCGGTAAACCGGGCTGTAGCGGGCTAACAGGACTCCGGTACTCAATGCGTGACATTTCCCCGAAGGGACAGACACAGGAACGAAGAAGGACACATGCCGGCCAGCCAAGTGTTCCGGAGCAGTAGCAAGCTACCAGGCTCAGTGGAATCACTAGGAGACATTTCCCGGTAAGAGAGGCTACTAAAGATAAACAACTAGATAGTCAGATCCCACACATACCAAGCATTTCAATCATACACACAATATGCTCGATATGTGCAAATACAACAAGGCATCACAACATGACTCTACGACACAAGTACTTTATTTAAGGGCTCAGAGAGCCATACATAGCATACACACAAGTACGGGTCACACGACCCAGCATTCAAGCCATACAGTCATACAAACCAGCAGCGGAAGTAACTTGTCTGAGTACAAACAACTAGTAAAATAAAAGAGGCTTGGAAAGCCTAGCTATACTACGTGGTCCTTCACAAGCTCAGGATCACCACCTGGGCCTTAGCCTACTCATTGATGTCAACATCTACGAAGAATCCATCAGAAGGGGTTGTAGCGTCTTCTATAAAAATGTAAATTATAGCAACATGAGTACAAAGGTACTCAGCAAGACTTACATCAGATCCTACATACATGCACATTATCAGGAAGGGTTGGTGGAGTTATTGCAGCAAGCCAGCTTTGACTCTTGGCTAAGCTATCCTACGAGACTCCAACTTGAAATGGTTTTGCGCACACGAGTCCACTACTCACCACTTCAATACACTACCGAGGATCCACCTCCGTCTTCCTACGGAAGAGCCATCCTCGGCACTCACGCTTAGCTTGAGGCTTTTAGTAGTTTCCATTTACTTGTCTATGAACTGTATAGGCAACCAAGTAGTCCTTCACCGCGGACGCGGCTATTCGAATAGATTAGGTTAACCCTGCAGGGGTGTACTTCTTCATACACGCTCTCACCACTTATCGTCGTTTACACGACATGTACTTGGCAACCTTCAAGCGGAAGCCCAACGTGGGTGTCGGCCACGACCTACCTAGACACCTAAGTCTCTAGTCCAGGTTTATCGCCTATTTGGGTTCCATCCATGAGGAGATCCGGCCGAAGTTTCGCTCACAGCCCCAAACGATGTGAACAGGGTTCCCGAGATACCAAACGGGCATCCGGTACACCCGGCCACGTACCTACCGCATCACAGCCCACCCCTACGGTCAGCGCTGTCCACGGCCTCCAGTAGGCTACAAACACCAGAAACTACTTGCAACTCCTGGACAGAAGACTAGGGTGAATAAGAAGCCGAGAGGGTCCATTGGTTTCGGGCCCAATGCATGGTAGTAGCTGAGTCTTAAATCACACATACAGATCTCAGTGCTTAAGGACGGCTTCAATGAAATAACCCACCATGTACTCCTACATGGCCTCTCATCGATACCTTTACCAAATCGTGTTCAACACACCACTCTCAAACTGATATGATCATTTCACTCTAGCCCATCACCCAGATGAACCAGACCTGACACGACTCTAAGCATAGCAGGCATAGCAAGGTAGGAACAACACATACATATGGCTCAAACAACTCCTACACATGCTAGTGGGTTTCATCTAGTTACTGTGGCAATGACAGGTCATGCAGAGGAAATGGGTTCAACTACCGAGGCACACAGCAGTTTGAAACGCGTTGTCTTAATGCAGTAAAAGAGAGCAAGAGCGAGAACATGGGATTGTATCGATATGATCAAACGGTTGGTTGCTTGCCTGATGGGTCGATGCACTGATACGGTTCTTCGCTAGGGTAATCACGGTACTCCTCGGAGGCAGAACCTGCCGCAAAGAACACCGATACACAGCCATCACCAAACAATGTGTGACAATATGATGCATGCATGAAACATGGCAATATGAGTGTGTTGGGCTAATGCAACTAAGACCAGAAGGGTTTGAACCAATTTGAACCAAAGATTCAAGTTTCAAACTCATACATGGCCCTTTAAAGTGTTTTATCTTGTTCTGCATTAAACATCAAGTCAATTTGTTTAATCATGCATGGAAACAGTACAGGTGGATAGATTGGATTTTTCTGATCATTTTTCATATATAACTTGTTTGATTTGGAGTTACAGATTAAAAGTTATGAATTTTTGAAGTTTAAACTATATTCTGGAATTTCCTATATTAGAATAAATCCAGAAATTAATTTATTGCGTCAGCCATGCGTCAGAATGACGTCAGGGTCAACGGAGACGTCCAGGTCAAACCTGACTGTGGGTCCAGGGTGTCAGGGTTATTAGTTTAGTTAAAGTTTAATTAAAACTAAACCTATTTAGTTAACAGGGCTGGGCCCCACCTGTCATTGACTCATCGGAGTCAACCAGGGCCCACCCGTGGTCAAAGTCAAAGCCAGCAGCGCCGGCGTTTAGCCGCCGGCGAGCCCGATGCGGCGGCGGAAGTGGTTTTGGCCGTTCCGGCCACCAAATGGGTCGCGGAGGCCATCGGAGTGGAGCTGAGGACGAGCCGCGGCTCTTGGCGGAGTCCGTTGGGGTCGGGGTGGCCGGAGTTGGCGTCGGCGGCGACTTTGGCGGCCACCGGAGTTCGGGTGAAAGCGAACTCGGGCTAGGGTGTGCGGTGAGGTGCGGGGAGTAGTTGGTTAGGTGCTACGTGACGTGGTGAGCACGATGGACACCAAGTGGTGGCCGGAGGGTGACCGGGAGCACGTCGGCGACGAGCTCCATGGCGGTGGGTGCGGTTGAGCTCCGGGAGGTCACTACAAAGCTCGGGGGCAAGAAAAGAAGGGAGGGGAAGATGGCTAAGCTCACAGGGAGTTCGACGAAGCACTTGGTGCAGCTGGGGACGGGCCGGAGCGACGACGGCGTTGAAGGGGATCTCCGGCGATGGCGGTTCGGTCGAGGTCGATGCGGTGGACTCGGGCCTTGCGAGGGCTCGGGGCTCGGCTTGCTCGAAGGAGAGGAGGACGACGGAGCTTCTGGACACGGTGGCGCGGCGTGGAGATGACGGAGAGCACGCCTACGGCGGCGGAGCGGCGACGGTGGCGTCGGTCATGGCGTGGGAGCGCGAGGGAGAGGAGCTGGGGGCGAATGGAGGTGTCCTGGGGGTTCACGACTCGACGTGGAGTTCATCCATCCAGCAACGAGGCAAGGAGGTGAAGCAAGGCGACGGCCAGCTGCGTGGCGCACGCTACGGTCGCCGTCAGGCACCTGCCTGCCTGCCTGGCCGGCAAGCAGCTCGCTGGCGCGGCGCTGGGCTGGGCCGGCAGGTGGGCCGGGTGCTGGGCGCCAGGTAAGTTTCCTCTCCTGTTATTTTCCTTTTTCTATTTTTCTGCAACTTTGTTGAATTATTAAAAATACTTAGGTAACTCCTAAAATCACCAAACTGCTCCTGGTCCATAGTTGGATTATTTCCAACATGAAACATTTTAGTTTGGAGATATTTGAGCATTTGAAATATTTTATATAATTTTAAATGCCCAAATTCAAATATTTATGATTTAATTCAAAGACCCTAAGATGACCTAGGAAAATGTGCATCACTTCTGGCTGAGGTTCTGAACCAAGACAAAAATGATGGACATTTTAGAAGGGCATTTCAGGTTCATTGAAAAAGTTTTTAGTAAACCCTAGTTGGTTTCAGAGGGGGCTGGGGGTTCTGTCATCCCCATTTCAAGTTTCTGATGAAAAAAATAGACATGATGCAACACTCTAATGCATAACTAGCTAGGGTGTGACAAGAACCGGGACCCATGGGAGCATTGGTCCCGGTTCGTGAGCCCAGGGGGCCGGCCGGGCCACGTGGGCCATTGGTCCCGATTCGTCTGGACCTTTTGGTCCCGGTTGGTGGGACGAACCGGGACCAATGGGCCTAGCTCCTGGCCCACCACCATTGGTCCCGGTTGGTGGCTTGAACCGGGACAACAGGCTGCCCTTAATCCTGGTTCATGCCACGAACCGGGATCATTGAGGTGCCTATATATACCCCTCGCCCACGAGTAGAGCACTCCACTGCTATGTTTTTCTATGGCCGGGGAAGGGAGGGCTTTGTGGTGCTCTAGCTCACCTCCTATGCACATGAGGTGTTCGATGAAATGCCCGAGCCACACTAGTTAAGCTTTCTCCTCTCGAAGCACGACCTCCGAACTCTATTTTTCCTGAGATTTGTCTAGGTTTATATTAGCGGCCCGTCACGCCCCGTCCCCGTCTTCACTGTCGTTGATCGCCCGCACCGATCTCGTCGCCGGCACCATCGTGGTGAGCCTCTTGTTCTTATCTTCTTTCTGAGAGAAAAAAAATTCTTGCTTTAGATAGATACTTGTCTAATTTTCTTACTATTTTATTGCTTGTTATTATGTAGTGCGATGGTTTTGGTATCCGCCCCCATCGGCCCTCGTCCTGTCTATGATTCGGATGTGGTATATATTATCTTTATAACTATTGCTTCATTTATTGTTTATGAAAATTATGCCGACCAACATGACATAGATTTTATTTATCTAGGAGGTATGTGAACCGGAAATTCCAACCAACCCTATTGCCGAGAGGTTAAATTTAGATGAAGAAGAAAACAATTTCTTGAAGGAAAAAATAAAAAAATTGAGGAGGAGAAGATGATATTGGAGTTGCATGTTGCGGATGTCGTCAATGATCACAAGATCAAGATGGATGCAATGCGCTTGAAGATTAGAAAGATTAGAAAATATGCCATTCATACCGAGGCTTGGTATCATTATGCCGTTGGATCAATTATTACCTTGGTTGCGATTATGATCGCATTTGTTTTCGCATTGAAATGTTTTACATAGTTTCAATGTATGGTTTAATTAATTTAGATGCTCTAGAGAGCTTTATGTTGTTAGATGAGAACTATGTATGTACTTTGGTTTTAATGTGATGATGAACTTCTATTAATTTGGTCACTTAATTATCTATTCATGATGTTCTGTAATGGTTTTTGACACACTTAATTATATATAATGCACGCAGATGAACCGGCAATGGATGTATGGTGACAGACACACCTCCGAGTACATTAAGGGCATGCATGATTTTCTCAAAGAGGCTGAGGCAAACAAGCAGAATGGTTTTATGTGTTGTCCATGCCCTAAATTTGGGAATACGAAGTCTTACTCTGACCGTAAAATCCTTCACACCCACCTGCTTTACAATGGTTCCATGCCACACTATAATGTTTGTACGAGGCACAGAGAAATAGGGGTTATGATGGAAGACGGCGAAGAAGAAGAGGATGATGATAACTATGTGCCCCCCGAATACGGTGATGCTGCAACAGGGAAGCTGCTGAAGATCAAGAGGAACCAGATGATGTGCCCAATGATGCTGCAACGGGGGAAGCTGCTGAAGATCAAGAGGAACCAGACGATGTGCCCGATGATGATGATCTTCGCCGGGTCATTGTCGATGCAAGGACGCAATGCGAAAGTCAAAAGGAGAAGCTCAAGTTTGATCGCATGTTAGAGGATCACAAAAAGGGTTGTACCCCAATTGCGAAGATGGCAACACAAAGCTCGGTACCGTACTGGAATTGCTGCAGTGGAAGGCAGAGAATGCTGTGCCTGACAAAGGATTTAAGAACCTACTGAAAATATTGAAGAAGAAGCTTCCAAAGGATAACGAATTGCCCGACAGTACATATGCAACAAAGAAGGTCGTATGCCCTCTAGGATTGGAGGTGCACAAGATACATGCATGCCCTAATGACTGCATCCTCTACCGCGGTGCGTACAAGGATCTGAACGCATGCCCGGTATGCGGTGCATTACGGTATAAGATCAGACGAGATGACCCTGGTGATGTTGACGGCGAGCTCCCGGGAAGAGGGTTCCTGCGAAGGTGATGTAGTATGCTCCTATAATACCACGGTTGAAACGTCTGTTCAGAAACAGAGAGCATGCCAAGTTGATGCGATGGCACAGTGAGGACCGTAAGAAAGACGGGAAGTTGAGAGCACCCGCTGATGGGTCGCAGTGGAGAAAAATCGAGAGAAAGTACTGGGTTGAGTTTGCAAGTGATGCAAGGAACGTATGGTTTGCTTTAAGCGCGGATGGCATTAATCCTTTCGGGGAGCAGAGCAGCAACCACAGCACCTGGCCCGTGACTCTATGTATGTATAACCTTCCTCCTTGGATGTGCATGAAGCGGAAGTTGATTATGATGCCAGTTCTCATCCAAGGCCCTAAGCAACCCGGCAACGACATTGATGTGTACCTAAGGCCATTAGTTGAAGAACTTTTACAGCTGTGGAATGAAAACGGTGTACGTACGTGGGATGAGCACAAACAGGAGGAATTTGACCTAAAGGCGTTGCTGTTCGTGACCATCAACGATTGGCCCGCTCTCAGTAACCTTTCAGGACAGACAAACAAGGGATACCATGCATGCACGCACTGTTTAGTTGACACCGAAAGTATATACCTGGGAAGCTGCAGGAAGAATGTGTACCTAGGCCATCGTCGATTTCTTCCGACCAACCATCAATGTCGAAAGAAAGGCAAGCATTTCAAAGGCGAGGCAGATCACCGGAAGAAGCCCGCCATGCGTACCGGTGATCATGTACTTGCTATGGTCAATGATTTACACGTAATCTTTGGAAAGGGTCCCAGCGGACTAGCTGTTCCGAATGACGCTGAGGGACACACACCCATGTGGAAGAACAAATGTATATTTTGGGACCTACCCTATTGGAAAGACCTAGAGGTCCGCTCTTCAATTGACGTGATGCACATGACGAAGAACCTTTGCGTGAACCTGCTAGGCTTCTTGGGCGTGTATGGGAAGACGAAAGATACACCTGAGGCACGGCAGGACTTGCAACGCTTGCACGAAAAAGACGGCAAGCCTCCGAAGCAGTATGAAGGTCCTGTCAGCTACACTCTTACGAAAGAAGAGAAAGAAATCTTCTTTGAATGCCTGCTCAGTATGAAGGTCCCGACTGGCTTCTCGTCGAATATATAGGGAATAATAAATATGCCAGAGAAAAAGTTCCAGAACCTAAAGTCTCATGACTGCCACGTGATTATGACGCAACTACTTCCGGTTGCATTGAGGGAGCTTCTACTGGAAAACGTCTGATTAGCCATTGTGAAGCTATGTGCATTCCTCAATGCAATATCTCAGAAGGTGATCGATCCAGAAATTGTACCAAGGCTAAGGAGTGATGTGGCGCAATGTCTTGTCAGTTTTGAGCTGGTGTTCCCACCATCCTTCTTCAATATCATGACGCACATCCTAGTTCATCTAGTCGACGAGATTGTCATTCTGGGGCCCGTATTTCTACACAATATATTCCCCTTTGAGAGGTTCATGGGAGTCCTAAAGAAATATGTCCGTAACCGCGCTAGGCCAGAAGGAAGCATCTCCATGGGCCATCAAACAGAGGATGTCATTGGGTTTTGTGTTGACTTCATTCCCGGCCTTAAGAAGATAGGTCTCCCTAAATCGCGGTATGAGGGGAGACTGATTGGAAAAGGCACGCTTGGAGGGGACTCAATAATATGCAGGGACGGATATTCTTGGTCTCAAGCACACTACACAGTTCTACAGTACTCTACCTTGGTGACCCCATATGTCGATGAACACAAGAACAGTCTGCGCTCCAAACACCCGGAGCAGTGCGACGACTGGATTACATGTGAACACATCAAGACTTTCAGCAGTTGGTTGGAAACACATCTCAGAGGTCACAAGACTGTTTGTGATAAGCTATACTTGTTGTCCAGGGGACCATCTTTGACTGTATTGATTTACAAAGGATACGAGATAAATGGGAATACATTTTACACGATTGAACAAGATCAAAAGAGCACCAACAAAAATAGCGGTGTCCGCTTTGATGCAGCAACCGAGAGGGGAAAGGACACATATTATGGCTACATAGTGGACATGTGGGAACTTGACTACGGACATGATTTTAAGGTCCCTTTGTTTAAGTGCAAATGGGTCAATCTGTCAGGAGGCGGGGTACAAGTAGACCCACAGTACGGAATGACAACAGTGGATCTGAAAAATCTTGGGTACACTGACGAACCGTTCGTCCTAGCCAATGATGTGGCATAGGTTATCTATGTGAAGGACAAGTCTACCAAACCGAGAAAAAGAAAAGATAAGGAAGCGAATACATCATATAATGAGCCAAAGCGCCACATAGTTCTTTCAGGAAAAAGGGACATCGTGGGAGTGGAGGGCAAGACAGACATGTCTGAAGATTATGAAAAGTTTCATGAAATTCCTCTCTTCAAAGTCAAGGCTGACCCAAGCATCCTGATAAAGATGAAGATTATCCATGGTTACGGCGCAATAAGCAAATGACACAAGCGAAGAAAAAGTGAAGACTTTCTCCCGCAACTATTATGATAATACCATGCCAATTTTGTGACAGACGAGTATGATACCATTGCCCGTTTTGTACATGCACATGCTATGTGGGTGAAATTATGATACCATGCCAACTTTCAACTTTTTCAGAGTTCATTTGAAATGCTTTAATGTCTTATGGTTCGGCCCTCGTAATACCATTAATCCCGGTTCGCTCCTTGTCAACTATGTTCTCACCAAGAACACTCAAGAGGGCAGCCACGTGGGCCATTGGTCCCGGTTCCACACACGAACCGGGACCAATGCGCCTCGCCCCTGGCCCATCACCATTAGTCCCAGTTTGTGCCACAAACTTGGACTAAAGGGTTGGTCCTCGTTGCGGTCAAAGTTTAGTCCCACCTCGCCAACCGAAGGGCGCTCACACCGGTTCATAAGCCCCTCCCTCTCTGCCTTGTTGAGCTCCTCTCAAAGTGAAAATAGATGTCCTTATACAGGGAATTTGACCTAAATTCATACTGAATTTCTCCGAAATTCATAGAAATTTATTATGAATTTAGGTTGAATTTTCTCTATAGGCGCATCTATACTCATTTTTTTAGTAAAGTTAGTCACAAACTTGTGATTCACATAAATTTCAAAGAATTCAAATTTTAACTATTCAAATTTGAAAACTAATGGCACTAACAGAAAGTTTATAATTTTTGTGACTTAAAAGAAAAATAATTAAAAATAAACTTTAATAAAATAAATAAAAATAGCAACAATAAGTATTTTGTTGTTAGTAGAAACAAAATAAAATAAATAAAGCAACAAAGAAAACAAAAAAACAAAATAATTTTTCTAAAACTAATGGCACTAATAGAAAGTTTATAATTTTGCTGACCTAAAAGCAAAAAGAATTAAAAAATAAAGTGAAAAACAAAAGAAAATAAATAATGCAAAAAACAAAATAAAAAAACTGGAAAAAAACATTGAATTTTAAACACAGTAATATTAAACACAGTAATTTTAACTATTCAAATTTGAAAGCTAATGTCACTAACAGAAAGTTTATAATTTTTGTGACCTAAAAGAAAAATAATTAAAAATAAAATTTAATAAAATAAATAAAAATAGCAACAATAAGTATTTTGTTGTAAGTGGAAACAAAATAAAATAAATAAAGCAACAAAGAAAACAAAAAACAAAAAAGTGCCACCTACTGGGCCCCCACGGCCTGAATACGACTAGAAACCCTACCATGGGCCAGGATTCAGGCCCGCAGGAGGCCCAGTAGGCCCACAGGCACACAGCGTACGGTTAGGCCCGAAAGCCTACAATTGAGAGGAGCTCGAGAGGGTGGGCGCAGCAGCGCTTATAAACCACTCTCGAGCTCTCTCAGCTAGCAAGGTGGGACTAAACTTTGGCCGCGACGCGGGCAGCACAGAGGCCTTTGGTCCCGATTGATAGCACCAACCGGGACTAAAGGGGGTGCATTGGTCCCGGTTCGTGGCACCAACCAATACCAATGCCCTCCCTTTAGTCCCGGTTGGTGCTACCAACCGGGACCAAAGGCCACCGCTTCCCGCCCTTTGGTCTCCTGAAAAGAGACCTTTGGTCCCAGTTGGTGCCACCAACCGGGACTAAAGGGTGGCATCGGTCCCGGTTGGTGCCACGAACCGGGACCAATGCTCTCAGTATATAAGAAAGCACTTAGCATTTCTCAGATTCATCTGCATCAGTTTCCCCGCCCCGACGCCGCCGCCAGGCTGCCCGAGCTCGCCCCGTCGACACCGTCACCGCCCTCTGCTGCCTCGTCGACGCGCAGCCACCCCTGCCCGAGCACGCCGCCGGCGGCCCACCCTGATCACGCTGCGCGCCCCTGCCCCGACCACGTCATCGTCGCCCCAGCTACCCCGACCACGCCGTCGTCGTCTCTACCTCGCCCTGCCCCGACCACGCCGCCGTCGCATCTGCCCCTGCTCCGACCACGCCACCGTCGCCTCTACCTCGATGCGCGCCGTGCCTCTGCCCCTACCACGACCACGCCGCACCTCTCATCCTTTGGCCAGGGCCGGCACCGCCCCCTTCCTCCCTGTTTTTCCTGCACATATATATGATGTTTTTTCCTGATTATATGTATATGTATGAGTCTATGTATGTGTGTATATCTGTTTATATGTCCTTTTTTTAGATCTTTTTTTTTGCATTTTTATAAAAATGTATATATGTATGTATATATGTTCTCTGTGTATATATATGTTCATGTATATATGCAAAAGATAGATTTTTAGAAAAGTTAGGTTTTTTTTCTGTTCATAGATTTTTTTGGTGATATTAATTATTGTAGAATATGCAAATGTTTGTATATTCATATGAACAATGCATTAGGCAAAACCTTTACTTTTTTTCGAAATTATTCTATTTTCTTCTTCTCCTCTATTCCTTTCTTCTTCTCCTCTTTTTTTTCTTCTTTTTTTTCTTCGATCTTCTCCTCTATTCCTTTCTTCTTCTCCTCTTTTTATTTCTTCTTCGTTTTCTTATGTTTTATCGGCTCTGTCGTCGTTGATATACCCCTCCCGATAACTTCAACACGAGGGAGGGTCGATATACCCCCTCCCCGATAATATTATTTTCCCATGTACGTATGTCGTCGTTGTCGATATAACCCCCTCCCGATAACTTCAACACGTGGCGGGGGGGGGGGGGGGTCGATATACCCCCTCCCCGATAACATTATTTTCCCATGTATGTATGTCGTCGTTGTCGATATTACCCCCTCTCGACTGTGATAACTTATACCAAAACTCTCGAGGACACCCAAACCCTAGAAAAAACAATGTCGGTCTCCTACCCCCTCCCGCCGCGCCCCTACCCGACAAACTCTCTCGAGGCCACCCCCTCTCGCTCGACCAAAACTCTCGAAGACACCCAAACCCTAAAAAAACGATGTCGATCTCCTACCCCTCCCGCCGCGCCCCTACCCTTGAAGCGTTGCCGAGGCCACCCCAAACCCGGAATAAGCTCGGTCTACATTTTCCACTAATATATCCACCTGCTGTCATGTTTGTGTAATAATTGCCATGTTGTAATATTTGCAGAAACAATGGAGCACATACGAGACGAGGAAGCAGAAGAGGTGTTGGGGGACATAATCTTAGCCGGAGGTGATATCTTGTCGCATCTTAACGACAATGATGGTCTGGAAGAATAGGGTGAAGAAGCAGGCTACGTTGATCGAAGAATGGAGGAGGAAAGACATGATTATGATGGCTCCGGTGACCCAATGACGGTGCAAGAAGGAGACCGTGATGACGGCTCCGGTGACTGAACCGAGTCCGGCCAGGTATATATATTAGTTAAGCCTGTGCTGACTAGCTAATTGATGCATTCATTGTTTTGGTATATGTACACATATTAATTAACTCTTGTCTTTCTTCTTTTTTCTAGCCCTCCGGATCGAGCACAACTTCGGTAAAGAGACGAGGCCCAAAGAAAAAGTTGCGCTTGGATGAAAGGTTTGAGATCACAGAATCGCGCGCGACGGCGAACCGATTGAACCCATCCAGACAAAGGATGCATTTGCTGCTGAGTGCGGGGTTCTTGTTAGGGACAAGATCCCGATCAGCATCCACCAATGGTATAAGCCTAAGAACAAAGACCCTGAGGTGTCTTATGTCAATGATATGCAGAAAGATGATCTTTGGAATGAGCTGAAGGTAAATTTCACCCTACCGCCAGAGGAGGATCCGGAGAAGCCAGTTAAAGAGCAATTAATCAAGTCTCATGCTCTTAAGAAGATGGCAGGCCTATTCAGGAGGTGGAAGAATGAGCTGAAAAGGTTTGTCGACAAAGAAGAGACACCAAAATTCATCGGCAAATATGAGAAGATCAGAGATCACAGCCTCACATTTTTGGCCCACAAGACATCGGAAAAGAGTAAGAAGATGTCGGTGACAAACAAGCAAAATGCTGCGAAGAAGAAGCTTCACCATCGCACGGGGTCAGGTGGCTACCTCAAAGCCTGGCTTAAGTGGGCCAAGGCTGAGAATGATCTGCTTGATAAAGGGATCGAACCAGAGACAGTGAACTAGCCAGAGCATTGCCGGACTTGGTTCTTCGGGGCTGGCGGAACCTTGGACCCTATATCAGGGAAGTGCCTTTGGACGGACGAGCAAATGAAAATACCAGTCAAGAGGCTTCAGCACTATATCGATGCAGCACAGGAAGGGATGTTCGTTCCAGACAGAGAGAACGACGAGCTCACAATGGCCCTCAGGAATCCTGAGCACCCTGGACGGACACAAGGCACGCCAGGCTCCGTTCCGTGGAAGGTTGGGTTTTCGGACGCAGGCGGTTACAAATGCCAGGAGAGGAGGAAGAAAGTGCAGCAGACCGAACTGCAGGCGCTGCACGCAAGGGCACAAGCGATAGAGAAACGAGAAGCAAATCACAGCAAACGAACTGCCGAAGCTTCCCCCGAAGCTACCCCGCCATCTCAGCGGAGAAGCAGCGTGGCTTCCACCGAGCTGCTTCAACCGGAGCATGTCTTGACGGCTCCTTCTAGGTACCCCATGGATGCTATCACAGAGTCTCAAAATTGCCACCTTATGACGCAATCGCAGAACTTAAAAGTCAAGGCGGCTGTTGGCTCTGTTCGACCTTCTAAACCCGGCACAACCTTTCACCGTCGTCCAATTCCAGAAGGATATGCTAGGGTGACGGTGGACGAAATAACAGAGGGATTTGAGGACCTCCAGCTTGACCACCCTACCGGTGAAGGGAGATTCGGCTGGGTTCTGCTCTGAAGACTCCATGCCTATGGCGGAAGGAGTTCATCAACCTTCCGAACTGGACGCCTCCGCCTCCTCCTCCTCCTCCGGCGAGTCTGGGCACTCCGCCTCCTCCACCGCCTCCTCCTCCGGCGAGTGAAGATCAGGGCACTCAGCCTCCTTCTCCGGCGCGTGGCGGCACTCCGCCTCCTTCTCCGCCTGCACCGGCGCGCCCGAGCAACCAGCAGCCTCCTTCTTCTCTTCCTCGCCAACAAGGGAGGAAGAGACCCGCCGCCGCCCCGGCTGCTCCGGTGCGTCGTAGTCCTTCTCCGCCTGCACCGACGCGCCCGAGAAGCCAGCAGCCTCCTCCTTCTCTGCCTCGCCAGCAAGGATAGAAGAGACCCGCCGCCGCCCGGGCTGCTCCGGCGCGTCGTAATCCTTCTCCTCCGCCTCGTAAGCAAGCACGAAAGAAGACAGCCGCAGCCGCTCCGTCTGCTCCGGCGTCTAGCAGTACAGCCAGAGGCGGGAGGCAATACAGATACGGTCCACCTCTCAAGCCTCTAGAGAAGTTACCGTATGAGAGGACTGAGGAGGAAAATGCGAAGATCGTGCGGACCGAAGTGAAGGACTTATTTGAAGGGTTGAAAGCAAAGAGACATCCACCTCCGGAGGAGAAGGTAGATCCGGTGAAAGGAAACCGAACTATCGATGCCCTGAGGAAACCACCAAAGTCTCTGCTGAGAACCAACTATGAGCGCATTACAGAACAGCCATATCTCGAAGCGGAGCGGTCGGGAAGTACTGTCAGTGATCAAAGCTTAAAAGAACGAGCAGCTGGGAAAAAAATTGCCCAGCTCGGCGAACAAGCAAAGAAATCGTGCCCCCCGCTCAATGTGTCTAGCGACATCGTCGCTAATGCTCCGGGGATGGTGCCCGGTTATAGCAATCTTAGAGATTACCTACCTGACGATGTACATTTTGATTTCTTGGAGGTGGACGAACACAGATACGAGTACGAGAAGCCTCTCATCAAAGATGAAAAATCTCTAAAAACAATGATGCGAAGATTCCATAATTGGTACATGAAAACCTGCAGAGAGTCTAGGGGACAAATATTTTGTATCTGAGAATTAAAGAGGAGCACGACCTCGTTGGAACTGATCTGTTGCCTGTTCCATTTGAGGGGTTCTTTGAGTTCTTCAATCAAAAGGCCCTCGATAAATTAACGGTCTTTTGCTAGTGTCTGTCAGTACTGTTTCTGTCATTAAGTATCTATATATAGCTCAGCTCTTTCATTGCATGTATTTATAATTAATTATCCTCACTATATTATGCAGATTGAAGATCGTCGAGTGCAAAAAACAAGAAATGTATGATATTGGGTTCATTAACACAAATATCATAGATGAATTTCCGGTTACAAAGAACACAGAAGAGGCCGAGGCCAACTTGCTACAATCGTTGAACAAAAATCAAAACAAAGATTTAATACTCTTTCCTTACAACTTCGAGTGAGTGTTACTGTCGTGTGCATATTTGGTTTCCCTTTACTCGAGCGAGGTTATAGTAATGTAATTGATGAGTTATGCATGCGTGCACAGCTTCCACTATGTTCTTCTGGAGATTAAGCTTGAGCGGGGACTAGCAACCGTCTTAGACGCGAGACGAAAAGATCCCGAAACCTATGCGGACATGAATAAAATGCTCAACAAGTAAGTTCAATCGATCATTATCGCACCATATCGGTAACTTTTTGTTCATTTCTTGATATCTCAAGTAATAATAATTATTTTCTTTGTCTTGCAGGGTTTGGAAACAGTTCACCGCAGAAGCTCTGGGACTGCCGAAGGAGCTGTGATATACATACCCGAAAGTAAGTACTACTAGCTAGCTAGTTGCGCGCATCTCCCGTTGATTCTATAACTATACTTTCATCAATGCCATTTATAATGCTTCATTATCAGTTTGATTGACCTCTATTTCTCGTAAAGTGCTTGTGGCGGGAACAAGGGAATGATTACTGTGGATACTACGTGTGCGAGTTCATCTACAACGCGACTTTGAAACATAAGCGGGGCTACTCTAAAAGATAATATGAAGTGCGTAAGCAATAATATTCACAATTTCATTTTATTACACCATCATTTCTGTTGAGTTTCATTCATATATATGTATTAACCCCCTTCTTCAAATTAGACGTGGCAGATGCGGAATGAACTCCTACCACAAGATCACATGAAAGCAATTCAAGAGGAATTGGCAGGATTCTTTCTTGACCACGTCATCAATAAAGCCGGAGAATACCATGTGGAAGTTGATTTCAAATGCTAGGGGATTGTAAGAGATCTTACATATTGTATATGTATGTAGCCAGTAGCATCGGATAGATAATACGAAAACTTGTTGTTTGACCAATCTATCGGAGAAGGAGAGGTCGATCGATGACTTCTCTCGGTATGCATGACGAACTTCTGTACTTAATGGTTTCCTTCATTTTCTTACTAGCTAGCGTGTCGAGGGCCTCTCTATGTATAGTACGTAGCGTCGACCAAGAACAGACATAAGAGAGGACACTTCTCTCTATTAATTAGCTAGCTAACACAATATATGAAACACCTAAATTAACCCCCCAAAACCCTCACCGCCCCTTAAAAAAACAAAAACCCCAGCCCCTGAAATGCTGACGCGTGGATGCCTTTTGGTCCCGGTTGGTGCCACCAACCGGGACCAAAGACCCTCCTGCCTGGGCTCGGCGCACCGGCCACGTGGAGGCCCATCTGTCCCGGTTCGTGTTAGAACCGGGACTAAAGGTCTAGGGCATCAGTAACGACCCTTTAGTCCCGGTTCAAGAACCGGGACAAAAGGCCCTAACCAACCGGGACGAATGGGGGTTTTTCTACTAGTGTAAACGATGATTGGCTAAGGATGAGGTGACGATGCGCGTGGGAAATGGTTCCAAGGTTGATGTGATCGCCGTCGGCACGCTACCTCTACATCTACCTACGAGATTAGTTTCAGATCTGAATAATTGTTATTTGGTGCCAGCGTTGAGCATGAACATTGTATCTGGATCTTGTTTGATGCGACACGGTTATTCATTTAAATCAGATAATAATGGTTGTTCTATTTGTATGAGTAATATCTTTTATGGTCATGCACCCTTGCTGAGTGGTCTATTTTTGTTGAATCTCGATCGTGATGATACACATATTCATAATATTGAAGCCAAAAGATGCAAAGTTGATAATGATAGTGCAACTTATTTGTTGCACTGCCGTTTGGGTCATATCGGTGTAAAGCGCATGAAGAAACTCCATGCTGATGGACTTTTGGAATCACTTGGTGCTTGCGAACCGTGCCTCATGGGCAAGATGACTAAAACCCCATTCTACGGAACAATGGAACGAGCTACTGACTCATTGGAAATTATACATACTGATGTATGCAGTCCAATGAGTGTTGAGGCTTGTGGCAGGTATCGTTATTTTCTTACCTTCACAGATGATTTGAGCAGATATGGTTATATCTACTTAATGAAGCATAAGCCTGAAACATCTGAAAAGTTCAAACAATTTTAGAGTGAAGTGGAAAACCATCGTAACAAGAAAATAAAGTTTCTACATTCTGATTGTGGAGGTGAATATTTGAGTTACGACTTTGGTCTTCATTTGAAACAGTGTGGAATAGTTTCACAGCTGACGCCACCTGGAACACCACAGTGAAATGGTGTGTCCGAACGTCGTAACCGTACTTTATTGGATATGGTGCGATCGATGATGTCTCTTACTGATTTACCGCTATCATTTTGGGGTTATGCTTTAAAGACGACTTCATTCACTTTAAATAGGGCACCATCAAAATCCGTTGAGACGATGTCTTATGAATTGTGGTTTGGCAAGAAACCAAAGTTGTCGTTTCTTAAAGTTTGGGGCTGCAATGCTTATGTGAAAAAGCTTCAACCTAATAAGCTCGAACCCAAATCGGAGAAGTGCGTCTTCATAGGATACCCAAAGGAAACTGTTGGGTACACCTTCTATCACAGATCCGAAGGCAAGATATTTGTTGCTAAGAATGGATCCTTTATAGAGAAGGAATTTCTCTCGAAAAAAGTGAGTGGGAGGAAAGTAGAACTTGATGAGGTAATAGTACCTTCTCCCTTATTGGAAAGTAGTTCATCACAGAAATCAGTTCCAGTGATTCCTACACCAATTAGTGAGGAAGCTAATGATGATGATCATGAAACTTCAGATCAAGTTACTACCGAACCTCGTAGGTCTTCCAGAGTGAGATCCGCACCAAAGTGGTACGGTTATCCTATTCTGGAAGTCATGTTACTAGACCATGGTGAACCTACAAACTATGAGGAAGCGATGATGAGCCTAGATTCCGGGAAATGGCTTGAGGCCATGAGATCTGAGATGGGATCCATGTATGAGAACAAAGTGTAGACTTTGGTGGATTTGCCCGATGATCGGCAAGCCATAGAAAATAAATGGATCTTCAAGAAGAAGACTGACGCTGACGGTAATGTTACTGTCTAAAAAGCTCGAGTTGTTGCAAAAGGTTTTCGGCAAGTTCAAGGAGTTGAATACGATGAGACTTTCTCACCCATAGCAATGCTTAAGTGTGTCCGAATCATGTTAGCAATTGCCACATTTTATGATTATGAAATTTGGTAGATGGATGTCAAAACTGCATTCCTGAATGGATTTCTGGAAGAAGAGTTGTATATGATGCAACCAAAAGGTTTTGTCGATCCAAAAGGTGCTAACAAAGTGTGCAAGCTCCAGCGATCCATTTATGGACTGGTGCAAGCCTCTCGAAGTTGGAATAAACGCTTTGATAGTGTGATCAAAGCATATGGTTTTATACAGACTTTTGGAGAAACATGTATTTACAAGAAAGTGAGTGGGAGATCTGTAGCATTTCTAATATTATATGTAGATGACATATTGTTGATTGGAAATGATATAGAATTTCTGGATCGCATAAAGGGATACTTGAATATAAAATATTCGATGACAGACCTCGGTGAAGCTACTTACATATTGGGCATCAAGATCTATAGAGATAGATCAAGACGCTTAAGTGGACTTTCACAAAGCACATACCTTCATAATGTTTTGAAGAACTTCAAAATAGATCGGTCAAAGAAAGGGTTATTGCCTGTGTTACAAGATGTGAAGTTGAGTCAGACTCAAAGACCGACCACTTCAGAAGATAGAGAGAAAATGAAAGTCATTCCCTATGCTTCAGCCATAGGTTCTATCATGTATGCAATGTTGTGTACCAGACCTGATGTGTGCCTTGCTATAAGTATAGCAGGGAGGTACCAAAGTAATCCCGGAGTGGAGCACTGGACAACGGTCAATAACATCATGAAATATCTGAAAAAGGACTAAGGATATGTTTCTCGTTTATGGAGGTGACAAAGAGCTCGTCGTAAACGGTTACGTCGATGCAAGCTTTGACACTGATCCGGATGATTCTAAGTCACAATCCGGATACGTATATTTATTGAATGGAGGAGCTGTCAGTTGGTGCAGTTCCAAGCAGAGCGTCGTGGCGGGATCTACGTGTGAAGCGGAGTACATTGCTGTTCGGAAGCAGCAAATGAAGGAGTCTGGATGAAGGAGCTCATATCTGATCTAGGTGTCATACCTAGTGCATCGGGTCCAATGAATTTTTTTTGTGACAATACTGGTGCAATTGCCTTGGCAAAGGAATCCATATTTCACAAGAGAACCAAGCACATAAAGAGACGCTTCAATTCCATCGATCATCAAGTGTCGGAGGGGGACATAGAGATTTGCAAGATACATACGGATCTGAATGTTGCAGACCCGTTGACTAAGCCTCTTCCACGAGCAAAACATGATCAGCACCAAAACTCCATGGGTGTTAGAATCATTACTTTGTAATCTAGATTATTGACTCTAGCGCAAGTGGGAGACTGAAGGAAATATGCCCTAGAGGCAATAATAAAGTTATTATTTATTTCCTTATTTCATGATAAATGTTTATTATTCATGCTAGAATTGTATTCACCGGAAACTTAGTACATGTGTGAATGCATAGAGAAAATATGATGTCCCTAGTATGCCTCTACTTGACTAGCTCGTTAATCAAAGATGGTTAAGTTTCCTAACCATAGACATGTGTTTTCATTTGATGAACGGGATCACATCATTAGGAGAATGATGTGATGGACATGACCCATCCATTAGCTTAGCATTATGATCGTAACAATTTCATTGCTACTGCTTTCTTCATAACTTATACATGTTCCTTAGACTATGAGATTATGCAACTCCCAAATACGGGAGGAACACTTTGTGTGCTACCAAACGTCACGACGTAAAAGAGTGATTAAAGGTGCTCTACAGGTGTCTCTGAAGGTGTTTGTTGGGTTGGCATAGATCGAGATTAGGATTTGTCACTCCGTGTTTCCGAGAGGTATCTTTGGGCCCTCTCGGTAATGCTCATCACTATAAGCCTTGCAAGCAATATAACTAATGAGTTAGTTGCGGGATGAAGTATTACGGAACGAGTAAAGATACTAGCCGGTAACGAGATTGAACTAGGTATGATGATACCGACAATCGAATCTCGGGCAAGTAACATACCTATGACAAAGGGAACAACGTATGTTGTTATGCGGTTTGATCGATAAAGATGTTCATAGAATATGTGGGAGCCAATATGAGCATCCAGGTTCCGCTATTGGTTATTCACCAGAGATGTGTCTCGGTCATGTCTACATAGTTCTCGAACCCGTAGGCTCCGCACGCTTAAGGTTCGATGACGATTTGTATTATGAGTTATGTGTTTTTGATGACCGAAGTTTGTTTGGAGTCCCAGATGAGATCACGGACATGACGAGGAGTCTTGAAATGGTCGAGACATAAAGATTGATATATTGGACGGCTATATGGGGACACCAGAAATGTTCTGGAAAGTTTCGTGTAAAACCGGAGTGCCGGAGGGGTTACCGGAACCCCCCGGGGAACTAATGGGCCACATTGGGCCTTGGTGGACAGAGAGAGGGGCGTCCAGGGCAGCCCGCGCGCCCCCTCCCCCTTGGGTCCGAATTCGACTAGGGAAGGGGGGGGGGCGCCCCCCTTTCCTACTCCCTCTCCCTCTCCTTCCTTCCCCCTCTCTCCCTCTTGGTGGAATTCTACTAGGACTTGTAGTCCTAGTAGGACTCCCCTCTTGGGGCGCGCCCTAGGGGCCGGCTGGCCTCCCCCTTGCTCCTTTATATACGGGGGCAGGGGGCACCCTAGAACACACAAGTTTCTCTCCCAACCGTGTGCGGTGTCCCCCTCCGCAGTTACACACCTCGATCATACCATCATAGTGCTTAGGCGAAGCCCTGCACCTGTAGCATCATCACCACCGTTGCCACGCCGTCGTGCTAACGGAACTCACCCTCGTCCTCAACTAGATCAAGAGCACGAGGGACGTCATCGAGCTGAACATGTGCTCAACGCGGAGGTGCCGTATGTTCGGTACTTGATCGGTTGGATCACAAAGAAGTTCGACTACATCAACCGCGTTATTGAAACGCTTCCGCTTTCCGTCTACGAGGGTACGTGGACACACTCTCCCCTCTCGGTGCTATGCATCACCTAGATGGATCTTGCGTGATCGTAGGAATTTTTTTGAAATTACCGGGTTCCCCATCAATGGCCGCTGCCATGGAGCCCGCTGGAGAGACAACCACGCGGACTGTCATTCGAGGCCACCACCATCAGTCCACACTGTAACGCACCCACTATGGCAGGAAGAGCATAAGGCATCTCCTTCCACTCCTGGAAGAGCATAATACACCACCATTAGTCCACACTGTAGTTATGTCAAAATCGGATGCGGATTTTCGTGTTGATTTTTTTGATATATTATGCGGGTTTTTTTCGACATCGTATGCAAAAGATATGGCCGTTTTACTTTTTCATAACATGTCCAAATTTAAGTTTTTTAATTTTCCTAACTAATAGTGTAGTAACATAACTACATCTCGAAGGATTTTATTTTTGAAGTTTTTATCTTTTTCTTTTGCTTTTTACAAATCTGAAAGGCGATTGGGGGGGGGGGGGGGGGTAGAATTTGAAAATGGGACCTTTAGTCCCGGTTTGAGACACGAACTGGGACTAAAGGGCATTGCACCTTTAGTCCTGGTTCGTGCCTCAAACTGGTACTAAAGGTCTAATCTTTAGTCCTGGTTTGAGATACGAACCGGGACTAAAGGGCATCGCACCCTTTTGTCCCGGTTCATGTCTCAAACCGGGACTAAAGGGCTCATTTGAACCGGGACTAATGCCTTTAGCCGCACGAACCGGGACTAATGCCCACATGGGTCCCGGTTCGTGACTGAACCGGGACTAATGGGCTTATCTTGCCCGAACGAAAGTTCTGTTTTCTACTAGTGAGGGTGCCTCCGATAATCCTATCAGCAGCACAATGACTCTTCAACTCTGCAAAAGAATGATGAGATTTCTTGTGTAGTGTGTCTGGGGTAATTGAGCCAATAGGAGCCTGTTTTTATTGTTGATATTGCACTGAGATTCCTTAAGACACTAAACGTGTGGTGCCGCACTCCATGAAAAAGCCGAGGGTCTTCCGCTCTTTTCAAAATAATATAAAAAATTGATCCCCTTTAACATTTTCCATACATACACGGAGCCTGGTCATACATGTGAGATCATCAATTACTACAGTGCAACGTTGCATGCGCAACAAATGCTGCATCAAATCCCCGGACTAGTAGTCTTTGCACAATACAAAAACATAACAAACAATAAAAATAGGATGCAAACATGCTCCTGGATGGCTAACAAAATTGATACCGCATCAAAGGCATTCTTATTACATGGAGGAATAATATAAGATGGCCGAAGTAGTCATCATCAGGAAACGAAGATCGAAGACATAAGTGGAGGATATTAGTCCTCTTATCATGTTTTATGGAGGAGAGAGATTCCGTTGGTGTCAACTCACCTCCACTCTCTCTGAGGGATTATAATTTTCTCATGCCATGCAACCATTGATTTTTCAGGAATGAAAAGTTAAATGGGCCAAAAGTCCATCAACTTTCAACAGTTACAAGGATATTCTATACATGCCGGACAGTTGGGGCCACCCATTTCTGCAAGAACGATTTATGAGTTGCAAATTTGTATTGACTAATCACAATGGTGAACTTAAAATCTAACTAGTGTTTTAAATAGAGCAACCATTTCAAAAACAAAGTACAAATGAGTCAAGACAGAGGAAAAGCTATAATTAGACAGAAAGTGTATATGGAACAAGATTTTAACCATTTCTCTTTACCAACTTTTCATCTAAATTTATATGCTGTTTACAAAAACTGGCTAATACTCTGCGTCATCACATAAGAAGCAAATATTGTTCTAGTGGGTTAACTGGCTAGGATCTGAAAGACTGAGAGGCAAGAACACATACCCCTTGCCGGTCTCGCACTTGGACGCGCCAGCGCTGCGGACGGCGCCGTGGTGATGAGCAAAATGATCTCCAATATAACAAGCAGAAGAACCATGTTCATGTAGCACCCCCAAGCCATGGCAAAGTGAAGATTATTGCACTCACCGCTCTCTTCTCTTCTCTTGCCACTCTGCTGCTTGTTGTTGGTCTCTCTCTCTATATATATACATAAGGATTTGTACAGAAATTTTAATAGTCGTAGTTAGAAATTTGGATGGTTGTTGCTGGCAGCTTCCATGAACTTCACTGCTTCGAGGAGTAGACATCCACCCGTCAGGATTGATGATTCAGCCACACGAGAGAAAAGGTTAAAAAGTCGTTGTTCCTGGTATGGTCCCAGAGACAGACGTTGATGACTTTTTGTCACATATCATGTGGTCAAGAAACATTTCGACACGGACGTGTGGTCAAGCACCATTTCGTCGAACCGTGTCTGTGCTGCACCTCGGGAAGTTATAGGAGACATATAGAACGTGCATGCAAAACGAGTGGTGAAACACAATTTCCTCGCGCCATTAGTCACCATTCTCCGTAGGATGCTGTCCGCATTGTCCTCGTCCACCTTCCAGGGATGGCATACTTTGACCATGCGTATATCAGTTGATTCTTCGTGGCAGTGAAGGCCGTTCACGTGGGGAAGACTTTGACCATGCATTATGTAGTTAAAGACTATATTCACTCGCTTTTGGCTAATTTTATCATTGTTTTCTTCCCCTTTTTTTTCTAGAACTAGATGATTCCTCCACGCGTTGGTGCGAGGAAACTCGGAGACATGTAAAACGATGTTTTGTTAGCGCAACACAAATAAAAAATGTGATAGTTGGCAACGTAGTGGTTCGTGGAATTTTGGCAGTAAGTTTGACCTAATTAAGTATTTAATGAAAGGCGACTACTAGGCGCCGGCGCGCCGGCCCAATAGTTGGGCCGGTCGAGCCCCAGCCGCCCGATACAGCGCACCACAGCCGTTTGATCTGCCTTCCACATCCTCTTCTTCCTCCGTCCCTCGCCTTCCTCTTCTTCGCGAGCGACAGCCCCAGGCTCGCGTTGATTACCCCGAGCGACCCCACGCAGATTACCCCGAGCGAGACGACCGGCCTCGAAGCTCGCCATCCCCCGCTGTCAATAGTTGCCGCCGACGCTCACCCCTTGCCGGTGCTGCCTCCCCCTCGCCTCGCTGCAGATTCAACGACGATGACACCGTAGTTCGCATCCAAAAAGACGGTTGTAGCAAAAAATGGCACCGGTTCCAGCAAATCGAAAATACGGTCGTAGCAAATCATGCAAATTGGACGTTGTTCCAGAAAATCAAAAAATGCCAGTGGTAGCAAAAAACGAAGCTCGCTCCAGCAAACTAAAACGCCGGTGGTAGCAAAATTTACAAAATTGGGGCTAGTTCAAGCAAACCCAAAAACTGGTGGTAGCAAAAACTTGTGCTGGTTCCAGCAAAAAAATAAACGGTTGTAGCAAAAATGCAAAATCGGGCGATGGATGCAGCTTTGCCAGCCATGGATGCAGCTTTGCCAGCAAATGGATGCAGCACGTCTGTCGAGGGGTTCCAGCACCTCACTCATGACCCATCGCATGTCGTCGCAGCACCGCCGGCAGGGGATGCAGCTCGCCGGCAACGGACGCAACACCTCGGCCATGTCGTCACAGCGCCGCCGTCGACAGATGCAGCTTCACCGGCGACGGATGCAGCGTCTCCGCCATGCCGTCGTAGTGCCTCTGTTGGGCGGTTCCAGCACCTCCGTCCACCCTCATGGTGGGCGCCATCTCCAGCCTCACGGGATACATGCGTTCGACCTCGCCGAGGGAGGAGGATGAGGAGAGTGACGGCCATGGCTTTCCCCGGCTTGCAAGCAGCCCATGGCCTCCCTTTGCAACGTCGCTTGGAAAAAATGGTGGTTGCCGGACTTCCCCTGTGGTGGCGGCTGGCACTCCTCCCCGGCCCGTGGTGGTGGCTGGCCGACCGGAGTTCGTCGGAGAGGACGAGAAAGGAGAGAGAAGGGGATGGGGATTCGACGCGGGGAGGAAAGAACGAATGGCTGAGAGAGTTTCCTGGTAGAGATAAGGATAAGATGAGAGATACTAGAAAGAGCGGTGGCTGGTGGGCCAGGTCTGCCGCGTGGCGAGCGCCCATGAGACCGGCGCACGACTCGGCCGGCGCACCGGCCCCAAACCTTTCCCTTAATGAAAACATTACCTCAAGTCGGTTACTACATAGGTGCTCCCTTTCTTTTATTTTGCGGTAATGCTATCTGACTGACGTTCGCTGGGAAGGGAATGGCATACGAACGTTGTTTGTCGGCAGTTTTACTTGCGATGACAATTTCTGCTTGTTTTTGCTCAGTTTTTCCATCTTCCTAGAAACTGGCATACATGCTGTTCTGAAAAAATTGTCACCCCCCACATAATTAAAACTGCCAGCAAAACGTTTACAAATGACACCCCGGCTCCCGCGACTAGGCGGCTAGGTTTCCCCCTCCTCCCCTCCCGACGCTGCTGGCCCTCCCGCCGCCGCTGGCCGCCGGCCTCACGCCCCGCCTCCGTCCCCTTCCGCCCTTCCGCTTCCCCCGTCCAGTTCCGTCTCGCGCCGTCTCCCCGGGAGGTGGCCGGGGCGGAGCTCAACCTCCTCACCCGCGGCCCCCCTCCTCCCCTGTCACCCCACGCCGCCGCCGGCGGACGCCCCCGGCGCTGGCCCAGGTGGTGCCGGCGGCGACGGGCCTTCTCGTCCCCGCACACGTGCTCCGTTCCCGGGGCAGGGAGGCGGCGGCGGTGCAGCCCGGCTTGGCTGCGGTCCGACAGCCCTGCGGCGGCGGCCGGCGGCAGGCGTAGTGTCCGTGTCGCTCCTTGGCAGCGGGGCGGCGTGGTGGTACTGGGTGGCCGACGTCGTGCCCCCGACCCAGATCTGGGCCCGGCGGGCCCCATCTGGGTCCTAGCGTGATGGCCCCCCAGCGTGCCCTCGTTGTCTGCGGCGCGGTGAGGGGAATAGCGGCTCAGATATGGGGCGGCGGCGTGCCGACGGCAGCTTGAGGGCGGGAGCTTTACGGGCCCATGAGGGATCGGCCGGGCCTGTGGGCCCACGGGCCTGGTGTGCTCCTTCTACTGCGTCTGGACAGCTACCGTCGCTGACGTTGGAGGTAGGGCCATCCCGCGTGCCGACGGTGCTGATGCCCTAGTCCCGGCTCTGATTCTTCGCCGTGCTGTCCTCACTTCGCGGTCCCGTGGTGAGACGGCGTGGGGGCCTCATGACCACGTTGGCGCAGGGTGGTGGTTGGTTTGGTGGCAGGCTCCGGAGTGCCCGAGGTGCGGGTTGGGATCGGAGGAAATCCCTGTCGGCATGGCCGACACCGGTGCGGTGGCGCCTGCGGGTGCCACTTGACCTTCCAGGAGGGCGTCGGGGGCTACCCTTCCTCTCGCCTCGTCGTGTACCGGGGGAAACCCTTGGCAACATCGTCGTTATCGTCGCGATCCTTCTTGGAGGTGTTGATAGGTGCCGGCGCTTCGGAGTCTTGGAGCCTAGTGGAAGATCCCGGTGGGCGCAGCGATCATGAGGCTTCTTCGGTTTTGTTCATCCGCCGTTGTCGGCATTTGTTTCCTTTGCTCTTTCTATGTCGTTTCTTTTGGGCGTGCCTGTGCTGCTTCCGCCCCAGCACCTATTCATGTATGGTTCGGTTGGTTGCTTTGTATATAAAGCGGGGGGAAACCATTTTTCGGCAAATGCCACCCCTCTCAGCGAACGCCGCTAGATAAGAGGCTCCTTTATTTTGTTTGTCCCATCTAAATAAACTCTTGTACCAATTTCGAACTAGTTAAAAAAAGGGGTGCAATATGAGATCTTTTCATGTAGCGGTAGACTTGTATTCTTTCTTCCTTAATTGATTATTCTATGAAAATTCCATGAATCCTCAAAGCGAGGCTCATCAAAATGAAAAATCTTGGAGTAGTGTAAGAGTACTAAAACATAATAAAATGAGAAAAAAAATTAATAATTAAACTACTGATTCTTAATATTTAACAGAAGATTACTTTTTATGACGTATTCTATTTTTGTTTGCCAAATAAGGAAACAAATGTCATCTTTCTCCCACAAGTCTTCATAGACCTCTTTGTGATGAAAAAACTTTTTTCTGCAATTTCAAATGTGAAGGAAGTCTCTGTATCTTATTGGTGAAAGTGAATGGTGGAAATTCAATAGAGCCCCTATTTTATTATTTTTGTTCTTTAACCTTAAATCCCAAAACAAAAATCTTCCTCCTTTATTTTTCATGTATTTTTCTTATCAGGAAATATAAAAATAATGTCAGTTATTTTGAAGTTCGTACACACACAATTTTGCAATTATTGAACTGGTTCGATGCCAATTACATGCAACAAGAATGCCTGAGGATACCTCTAGCTATCTATATTTTCTTCTTGTTTCAAATTCAATTTCTTGCTAATCACAAAAATTGGAACAAATCTAATTGCTCCGTCTGAACAAGGAATTTCGGAGCCTCTGACCGACGTTGGTGACTACTCAGAGAACATTTCGTGTTCTTCGAAACCACCGAACACAGTTCATCCAGTCATTCTGAATAGTGCGGATTGAATATCATCTTCCCCTCCGGAATCAGCAAACATTTCCCCACCCTGAGCTGTCGAGGAACTCTTCAAACAATCATTTGTACAACTTGGAGCCTACGAGTGAGTTTTGTCTAGGGAACGAGTATCTAAATCCAGCACCCAAAACGTTTTTAGAAAATCCACCGCAAAACTCTTTGAAGCCATCGCCAGTTTCCTCCGCTGCCAATGGCAATCGCTCCCGCCGTCACCATCTCTGACAAGCGCCATGAGTTAGGGTGCGTTTCTACCCCTTCGTGCATCTCCCTCCTATTCCATGCATAGGATTCTCTGCATCAAGGTTATACACCTCCTCTCCAAAAAAATATAGGGTTCCTCTACCTCCCGTCGGCGGCACCGTTAGTCCACCTCGTCTCCAATGGCCTTAGGGCCATGGGGCGTCGTGGATCCCAGCCTTTGCCGGTGGGAGGCCTCCATTTTTTATTTTTATCTGAGTTTTGTTCGCGTTTGTGTCCTACTCAGGAAGGTGAGACGACAACGGCTCCATGAAGATGGAATAAGGTTCTTCCCGCCTAGCCCTCGTCTGGTGCGCCTAGCATCATTGGTGGACGTGTGGAGGTGTGTCTCTGGTGGATTTGACTTCGGTGGATCTTCTCGGATCTGGTCATCTTTCGTCTACGTTCATGTGCCTTCACTCTTCATCGGTGGCGGTTGTCGTTCTAGTGCGCTGGTCCTATTGGGTCTTAGTATGACAACTTTCCGACTGTCTATTACAACAAGTTTTTCCCGGCTCCAGGGAGGGAGGACGATGACGGCAACGCGCCTTTGGCTCGCTTTAGCGCTTATAGTCGTCGGTAGGTGGTCTACGTATCTTGATGTAATTTTTATTACTTTTGTTGTTCGTTCTACTGCCATGATTGAAGATGAATAGATTGGAAGTTATTCCCGCAAAAAAAGTTACACGTTGACCATATCTTCGAAACCCACATAGATCATAGTTTGGTAGGTCATTCAAGAAAATGCAATAGGGTTAGGGTTTTAGCTTCAATAGAAAAGATTTGCTCGTCAAGGACGTTCTAGCACTCATAGTGCTCGTCATGTCAAAGGTATCCAAGGAAATTACGAGCTAGCCGCCAATAAGCCCAAGAGCACTGCAAACAAACATCCCAAGATAAAAAGGCAAAGGAAAATAACTCTTGAAGATGTTCATCTCTTGATGATTCCCACAAAAGAAGAGCGGCAAGAGGATGAAGAAGAAGAGGTCCAAGAGACCCATATCAAGCAAAGAAGGTTCAAACCTCATGGTAGAAGGTACTAAAAGGGCATATTTCACCGTAAGTGTTTTTGGTGTTAATGACACCAAGATTAGTGTCATTCAAGAGGAAAAGAGGTGATATCCTATTGTTTTGTTTCATTTGAATTGATAGGATAGGCCTTCTGTAAGGGGGATTGCATCGTTGAGAAGTGGTGGCCGGCCGAAGTTAGCATGGAACCTCCATGGCAGGCTGAAGCCTCCATGGTGTTTATAATCTGGGCATAACCGTTCGAGTTTTGGGGAGCCTATTTAAAGCCCTCTTCTTGCCACTTAAGAAGGTGACGTATTGAATATTCTGATTTCAAAGTTTTGTTTTCATCTGAGGTCAAATCTTCTTATCCTAGATCCTATATATACCCAAAAGAGTGGTCCCCTATTTTAAATTATCTTAATATGCGTGCTTCCACATCATAAAAAAAATTGTAGCCGTTGGATTTACTACCTTGATCAAGTAGCATCCATCTGATGTACGCCGGAGAATCTTCTATCATGCAACATGTACTACTGCATTTTAAGTGTGTTTTAAATCACAATGCATTTAATTGTGACATTTCATAACTTTTTATGTTACTACTTTTTTTTGCTTATGTAGAAATTTCTCACTTAGTTTAATCATGAGGATCGAATTAGTATTCTACACAATATTTACAAAACACACATCCACCTCCGTGTCAACATGTGGGGTATCGTCTAGTATCTCTTGTATCCATTCCATCATATGTGGTTGCATGCATCGCCCACATGCAGAGGCTGGGGGTCTTCCTCCTTTTCAAAAAAAAAACTATTCCATCATTCTTTTTCTCTGTGTTTTTGTAGAATACCCGGAGCATACAGGGTATCTCACATAATCTCAGTCGGAAGCACAACGATTCTTCAACGTCCGCAATAGAATGATGAGGTGCAGCGACTCCTTAACCTCTCTCGTGGTGGATGTCTACTGCTCGAAGCAGTGAAGTTCGGCCTGTCTCCACCTTCAAAAGTCAAGCAAAGCTGCCAATTAAAAGGACAAGTAGAGCGTGTCTGCGTCCATGCCAGCTGCCAGCAACAACCATCCAATGAACCAAAAGCCAAGTTGCGGGTGCGTTCAACAGGGTGAAAAATCTCTTATATAGAGATAGACGAAGGAGCAGGGTGACAATACAAAGAGAAAGAGAGTGGTGTGTGCAACAGCCTTCATTTTACCATGGCTTCGAGGTGCCACATGAAAATGTTTCTTCTGCTGCTTATACTGGAGATCGTTCTGCTCATTACCATGCCTTCTGGAGGGCTGGCGGGTCCGAGTGCGACATAGAGAAGCAGTAAGTACTCTGGCCTTTCATTCTTGCAGATCCGACCACAGATTTATTACAAAATACCTTGTACTCCCTATGTAAATCAAAGGTGGGAACAAAGGGTTGTCCAAAAGAACCTTCCTGGCGGCGACGGGGGAACCTAGATCCAGCCGCCCTTCACCCTTCCCATCTCCATCCCAACCTCGCCGCCACCGGAGGAACGGCCGGCGAAGCCGGCGCCGGCTCCCGGGATGGTGGCGGCGGGGCGAGATCGCTCCCTTTCGGTGGTGAGAGTCCGGATCTGAGGCGGCGGCCTCGCTGGTGCGGATGGCGCTCCCCTGGCGGCGGGGAGTGATCGTCGGTGAGGTAGGCCGGTTCCCCTCGGCTGCGCGGGCAGCGAGGTCCCGGTGGGCGCAGGTCTTGGCGCGGGGAGGCCCCGGGCTCCCCGCGTCAGATCGGAGGCGATCCTGGTCCGCTCGTGATGCATGACCTTCGGCTGGCCTGGATCTCCGGCGTACTCGCGCCTGTGGATGTTATGGCTGGTTTGGAGGTGGCGGCAGGGTGCTTGGCCGGGGGAAACCCTTGGCCGCCGGTGGCGGTCACGGCGTCGATGGCGTCCCGGACGCCATTCCCTCCTTGGTGGCGGCGCCGAGGCTAAACCTCCCCTGCCTCCCCCCTTCCCTTGCGCCCGAGTGAAAACCCTAGCCCCGGTTGCTAAGCGGCGGCGGCGCCACAACGTCGTCACCTTCTTGAAGGCGCTGACTTGGGCATGGGGATGCTGGGTGTGCATGGCGAGCTTGTCTGGTTCCTGGTGGCGGCCCGCCTGATCTGCTGCGTCGCAGCTCCGGGCAGTGTCTCAGGGCTGCGGTGCTTCTCTTCTGGCCGTGTCTCCGATGGGGACCTCGCCCTTCCTCACCCTGTACATGTCGTGGTGGAGCGGTACTTCATCTCACTCATTGATGGCGGCGAAGATCGGCGGCATGGCGTTGTGGAGGCTCGCCGCCTGATGCGTGGAGATGGACTCGCGCAGGAGGAAGTTGCTGTCTGGCGTCATGGTGACGTCGATGGCAGAGTGGCCAGACAGGGTAGAAGCCTCAATATGATCTGAAGACGGACCTGTGGAAGATGGTGGCCGACGACACACGAGTGCGTCTGACCGGATTGTGCCCCAGACCCGGTATGTGGCTCGGCTGGGGCTTCCGAATATGTTTCGGTTTCCGGCTTTTTGATGTTAGGCTTAGGTGAGTGGTTTGGGTAGTGGCCCAGCTAGCACCCCTTCATCATTTTGGATAGGAGTAGCGGCATGTGTTGCCAAGATGGTGGATTCAGGCTCATTGTTGTAATACTTTGTAAGGTCCTCGAGAATAATCAATAAAGTGGCCGTATGCATCTCCCAGATGCAGAGGCCGGGGGTCATCCTTCTTTTCTAAAAAAAATGTAAATCAAAGGTAACAAAAAATTAAAAAGGGTTTGACAATTGATATATCAAGAAAATGAATCTCTACCTAATAATAAAGCGCCGTGGGTTTCTGGTCGTCCGTCGTCGCTGGCGTTTTGCGAAAAAGCCCCTCGGTTTATAAAAAATCAACCCGCAGTTCTTGTTTTCGTGTGGGTCTCTATATAACGTTTCATTTTGCAAAAAAAACCCTGTACTCATTTGAATTTCACTCGCTGTCCTCCCGTCATCTTATCCATTCCTCCTGCGGCAACGGCGGCGGCTACGCCCATTCCGTCGTGCGCCGTCGACGGCCGCCGCCGCCGTGTGGCCACGGCGAAGGTGGTCGGCCCAGACGGCTCTTTGGCGCAGTTCGCGGCGCCCGTCATGGCGGGCGAGGCGCTGGGGGACGCCGCCCACGCGTCGAGCTTCCTGTGCAGCGCCGACGAGCTCGGCTTCGACGCGCCCGCCCGTGCGCTGGCGGCCGAGGAGGCGCTGCAGCCCGGGTGGCTCTACTTCGCGAGCTCCGCTTCGACGCGCCCGCCCGTGCGCTGGCGGCCGAGGAGGTGCTGCAGCCCGGGTGGCTCTACTTCGCGCTGCCCATGTCCATGCTCCGCCGGCCGCTCTCCGGGCAGGAGATGGCCGCCCTCGCCGTCAAGGCCAGCTCCGCGCTCGCCGTCGCCAGCGGTAAGGGGTGGAAGGCGGCTCGGGTGCCGCCTCGCGCGGGAGGATGGAGTCCCTGACGAATTTTTGCTCCCGTGTTTGATTTGAATTTCTGACGGAAATCCTGCTCCCGTGTCCTTCTCAAACTCCTGCTGAGGTCTCCTCAAACAAAGAAACCGTCCCGACCCGGATTGGAGTTCGCTGCTATAAGTTGAATTGTTCTTGGCCCGAATCATGAACCAGGCCAGCGCCACCAGCGAGTAGTGCACCGTCGCTTATGCTCCGCATCATGTCGCCTTTGAGTACGCCGGAGGAACAGGCACCGAGTTCGCCTTTGAGTACGCCGGAGGAACCGGCACCGAGTTCGCCGGAATTCTTGGTCCAGAGAAGCACTCTGAGTCCAACGGTGGCTACAACACAGGTATGTGATGCCTCGACCTCCCTCAAAAACAGCCCTGCTGTTGCCCCTTCCCTCAAGCTTTTGTGTGTTCAGAGTATCTGTATTGTTTGATTTTTTGCATGCACTGTGGCTGGACATGATGTTGGCAGTGTATATCTTCTAGGCCAATTACTGAATAAATCTGACCATGGTTGATTCGGCAGTGTACTGATTGCTTAGTATAGATTGAAGCAGCTTATGCATTGGTGGGGCTGACAACTGAAGGAACTGCCCTGTTGTTGCCCCTTCCCTCAAGCTTTTGTTCTTCAGAGATTTATTTAGAGAGATGGTAACTGAGCAGTAGGTTGTTTTCTGTATTGTTTGATTTTTTTACATGCACTGTGGCTAGACATGATGTTGGCAAATACACTAGAGATTATGCTGCAATCTAGCATATATCTTCTAGGCCAATTACTGAATAAATGTGACGATGTTTGATTCGGCAGTGTACTGTTTGCTTAGTATAGATTGAAGCAGATTATGCATTGGTGGGCCTGACAACTGAAGGAACTGCATCCTCATGGTGGCGCCGCGTTCCCTACTTTATTGTCCATGCTTCATAACATTTTTTCAAGAATAAAAATCGTGACATGCATCCATGAGCACTCCTTTTGACTTGATTGTGTGCTGTAGGGACTGAAAGCCTACCAGTAATTGGGGTGGTCTGCCACTGAACATCCTCTCCAGCAACACCACAAAATACATACAGTTCCCTTTGATGTTTACATATAGCTTAAATTACAGATGTTTTTCCATATATTTAACTTCTAGATTGTATATGTATTGATTGTTAGATAAGGTAGTAAGATTTGACAACTATTGGCCATACAGATATCTGAAAGTGGTACTTGAGCCATATTTCTTAGTTACACGGATCTCATTCTACCATGGACCCCAGCTGTCAAGTTTACCCAATCTTTTTCTTATCGAATTGTTATTTTAATTCTCTCCGATTATTATTTCTGTGACACACGCACACGCACATTAATGCAGAAGATAATACATGTCATATTCCACAAATCCTATATAATTAACAATAGAAATCATGACAACTATTATGCTTATGTATAACAACAACAAAATTGAAAAAAAAAATACATTAATTTTGTTTCTCCCGTTGCAACGCACGGGCATATGTGCTAGTAGAAGTTCAAGTTACTAATACATGTTCGTTTTCTCATGCATTATTCAAATGTTAGTAATATTGATTGGAGGATTAAACGGCCGGAAAGCTTGTGGCTCCAAACGAAGATGATTCTCGACAAAATTCTCCCCCGCTTTGGGTAAACCCACAAAACAATATGTAAAATATATGGCTAGTCAGACGAAAAATTGGTAGTGAAATAATTAAAGACTAATTATAGCTTCCCTCTGTCTTGTGTTTCCAGAATTTGCAGCTCATAATTTGTTCTTGCAGATAGTGACAACCCCAACTGCCCCCCTTGCTACAGACCTCCTTGTCGTCATTGTTGAAAGTATGGGGGTTTGCCCCATTTAATTTTCATTCCTCAAAAGTCACATATAGAGTGAAGGAGAAATGAGACCAACATATAAGGGACTCTCTCACACACACACACTCCTCATTAGAGCATGATAGTAGTGGCATGCCTTCTCCACGGCCACACCGCACCGCTCGCCTACATCTTCGATTCCTGGCGACTTATTCAAACCTGTAATAAGAATGCTCCTTGGTGCGATAGCAACAATATTAGCCATCCAGGAGCATGTGCTTCATCGTTTTCCAATTTGCATCCTTAATGTCGTTGTTATGTTTTTGTGAGGTATAAAGACTACTTGCCTGGCAATTTGATACATCATTTCGTTGTGCATGAAACGTTGCCCTGCAGCAAACGATGATCTCACATGTGTGACTAGGCTCCTTGTATAAATGGGAAATTTAAAAGAGGCTCCAATTACCACACGGTCAGTATGGTAATCAATCCTAGACCAATGATATCAACATTGAAAGAGGCTCAGATTCACTAAATTCTCGAAGCAGGCTCTTAGCACACACCAAGGTACACAGTCAAATGATACAAGGTAGTGAGGAAGCCCTCTTACAAAGTAGATCCTGAGATAAACGCACAACATAGACATACGCGGCTACGTCGCTGAAAGATAACACTGGAAGGCTTGAACATAACACGACGACATGACCTGGGACACCAAACCTTCAAACGCCCTCAGGAGGAGGAACAACGCAAAGCGTCACCACAACCGAGTCTGAAATGAACAAGGGTCTTCTCCCAGAAGATAGCATGGAGAGGAGAACCACAATCACGTCCTCAATAGGAAATAGGAAAGCGGCACCCGTAGGCATTGCCGCCTTCGGCGCCAAAGCACGAAGCTTTAGCTCGACAGCTCAACCGTATCACCAAGAAGCACCTAGTAACACCACGACAGGTAGAAGCCCTCTAGATCAACATCTGGGCGTCGCGACTACCAATGATAGAGAGCGAGCTCGAGCCACCTGTTGCCACACCCCTCGCCACATAGATGACCAGGAGGCATAACCACTGCCATGGAGCTCACCGGAGAGACAACCATGTGGACTGTCATAAGAGGCATCCGCCCCGGCATTCATGTCCCGAGACACCGCATCAGTCCACATTGTAACGTACCCACTATGGCAGGAAGAGCATAAGGTATCTCCTTCCACTTCTAGACCGGCATCATCCATCAGGTCTAGGTCAACGCCTCTACGAAAGCAAGCATCCACGCCTCCTTCCCCAGCTAGTTCTGGTATTTGGGGGGGGGGGGGGGGGGGGGGGACTGTCGTCGAGCAAGCCTAGGCTAGCTCGCACGCGTCCACGCTCGTGGCCATCGACGTTGATGTGACTGATGGCATACTAACGTCATGAGATTCCAGCTCGGACTAATGCCCAAACTGACCAGTATGCAAGGAGATCACAAGGCTAAGGCCTGCATGCGCGTGGACCAAGTCGGCCCTCTATACCCGCACGCCGCCGACCGTCGTTCACCACAAAGGACCAGATTACGCCATCCACCGAAGCTATCCACACCAGGGCATGCACAAACGCCGTTGACGCGGATCGTACCGCTGCTAAACCAAGCAGTCGCACAACCCCATCACCGCCATGGGTGCCCCGAGCAGTGTCGCCCCGTTGGATCCATTATGGGTCCGTGTCAATGCCACATGCCAGCCCGTCTCGGCAGGTGGCACCGGATTGCAGATGTGGGTGGAACCTAGATCGCCACCGCACCAACGCCTGCACCCCTAGGACAAACGATGCGTCACTATCGTGAACCAAGCCTGTGGCGCAACCCGTCAGGCCGAGTCCACCACCACCGCTCACTGGCCCTGATGCTACTTGCAGAACCGGGCATGCAGCTGCTAACGATACATTTTATGGGGGTGGCCCATCGACCGGGAAGGCCCACACTGGGCCGGCCTCAGGGCCCAGATGCTTGACATCGACCTAATCACAGTGATGGGTCCAAGGGCCTACCTTGAAGATAGAGCATGATCTTGTTGTACAAGCCAAGATGCCCTCGCGGGAAGGTTGGTTAGGAACCCTGTAAACGCTAGCTCTCATCCCCTTTATAAGGCCATGCTAGGGGTAGTTTCATGCATCTGTTCCATTATACATATACCTCGTTAGTATTCATCATCCTCCACTGGTAACGCCCACGCACGAGGTGCTCCCACATCAATCTAAAACAAAGCAGGAGTGAGGTAATACCTCGACCATGAGGGACCGAACGTGGTTAAAACCCCGTGTGAACTCTCTTCTGGTGCTTCCGGCTATGCTCTCCACCCTACTGACGGCACTGACAGTTTTCCGCACCATGAGTTGGCACTCCAATCAAGGGTTGCTTCAAACGCATACTGGGCCCAGATTGGATATCTAGTCATGCCCGACGACTTCCTACCAGGCTAAAATTTCACCTTTGGCTCCTTCAAGTTCGTCACCGATGGAAGTAGGCTACTGTATAATGGCACACTGCCCTCTCCCATCATCACCATGCACTTAGGAAATGCCACGTTCGTCTTCAACCAACATGGGGACACTCTGTGCATCTGTGTCCCTGCATCGCCCTTGACACGGGAGGCAGCACCGACCCTAGACAACTCTGAAGCTGCTAGATCTTCGTCAACCCACCACCCTTCCCGACCACAAGGAGTGAACATGATCTTCCACGCTACCAATACATGGCGAGCCTAGAAGCTCGCATGACGTGCAGTTTATGCAACTACACCGGCTCACGTGGAATACCTAGAGTGGCTGGACTCCACCATCGCCTTCGGACATGCCAATCACTGGACTACATCCCACATCTAGGGAAATTTGCCCTGGTGTTCGACACGATCGTTGGCGACTTCTGCCTTCTGCAAGCCCTTGTGGACGGTGGCAGCAGGGTCAACATCATCTTCCCAAACACCATGTCAAATGTGTGAATCTCCAAGTCGCTCCTAAGCCCCACGCCCACCAGCTTCCACAAGTTTGTGTCAGGCATGAAGGTGCAACCCCTGGGACAAATCTACCTAGAAGTGATCTTGGGAGACAAGGAAAACTTCTGCTTAGAGACAATGTTCATTGAGGTTTCGTCATTTAACACGGGCTACATCGCTATCCTCAGTAGGCCCTCTTATCTCAAGTTCCTGTTGCTACCCTCATATGCGTGAAGATGCCAGGATCAAATGGCCTCATTTCCGCATAAGGTAGTGCCGAGAGGGCGCACGAAGTGGAGGTCACCAATCTAGAGCTTGCAGAGGCCGCACTAGCCTCCACGGAACTCGAGGAGATCAAGAGAACCTTCGACCAATCCATCACAACACTGTCCCACAAGACCAACTCTGGACCGGCTTTCTAGCCGGTCAAAGAGAAAACGAAATTCCAAGTGCAGACAGAAGATCCGACAAAGAAGATGATCATTGGAGGAGACCTCTGCCGAGAAGAGGAGGTCATCCTCCTACAATTCCGAAAAATTTGGACATATTCACTTGGAAGCCCGCTAACATGCCTGAGGTTCCTACACTCATTGCTGATCACAGCCTAGGCATCCAATTGGTCGCAAGTCGGGTCAGGCAATCCCTCGGACACTTCGCCACAAAAAAGCGGCAAGCAATTGGAAAAGAAATCGCTCAACTTCTCATTGCAAGGTTCATCAGGGCGGTTGCTCACCCCGAGTTGTTGGCGAACCCCATCATAGTCCAGAAAAAGAACATCTCATTGTGCATGTGTGTCGACTACACTGACATCAACATGGTTTCCTGAAAGATCCGTTCCCGCTGCCCCACATCGAGTCCACCACGGGCTGCAAATGGCTCTGTTTCTTGGACGCCTACTTTGATTACCATTAGATCCGGATGAAGGAGTCCCAGTTGGAGAAAACATCTTTCATCACACCTTTGAGGCCATCTTTTTACATCACAATGCCATTTGGGCTCAGGAACATAGGCGCCACATTGATACAAGAATGCGTCCACGAGCAGATCGGCATCAACGTTGAAGCTTACGTCGATGACATCATCATCAAAACAACGAGAGAAGCCAACCTGCTCTCCGACCTTGAACAAACATTCTCCAATCTATGTTGGTTCAACATTAAGTTAAATCCACAAATGTGTGTTTTTTGGGTTCCTTCAGGACGAACTCCTCAGCTTCATCGCCTCCCAACAAGACATCAAAGCTAACTCAAAAAAGATAAAAGCCATCCATGTCAGGATGTCCTCGGCCCATACGCCCGTCCCATTGACTGGTGAAACCTGACACTCTATTTATTACTGACGGACACCAGCGGTGAAAAGTCTCTGCCAGGCCCACATGGAAGCTGCCACATCAGCATCTGCTACCTATTTGTCAGAATCATCGACTATCAAAGTGACAAACCGATTACTATTGACATATTACGGTCACCAAAAATGATCTTTGGTGATAAATGGGCTGATCAAAGGTGACAATCTTGGTCGTTACCGAAAATGGACATCTGTGACAAAATTGTGTCTGTCACTTAAGATACGATATTAGATTAGAGAAAAAACTGGATCCCTCAAGATTTTTTTTTTGTGATAGTGCTTCGGTAATGAATGGGGTGATGACCAAAATCATCACAAGCATATTTTCGGTAAACAAAATCAGTTTTACGTGACATAATTGGACCGTAGCTAAAAGTCCTCTAATTTGTAGTGAGGGGCTCACTCACGCGTGGCTTAGATGGATCGCAATCTTGCTTTCCACAGCAAGCTCGAAAGTGGTGGTCAATTGTGTTCTTGGTAGAAAGATCTCTAATGCATGAAGGGTTGAGGCAAGGGGGCGCAATCTCCCCCTTGCTCTTTGTCGTCGCAATGGATGCCCTTACAGGAATGGTTTTGAGGTTCGCCCATCCTACCTGGGTAATAGCCGTTAGGCATTCAATTCCCAAACCATTATAATGTCGCACAACATAAGTATCTGACCATTGCGTCGGTGTTAGGGACCACACCATTGACTATTCAATTTTGGTGTTCGTTCTTTGAAATAGGTCGACGAAGTAGATTCATTTTGTCAAGAGGTTGATGACGATCAATCTATCAGTTGATGATGACTCATTTCAATGGAAGTTAACAATCTCTTGTTTTTTCATCGTTAAATCGATTAACTCGAGTCAACCTATCAGTTTGTGGTGACTCATTTAAGTGGAAGTTAACAACCTCTGGTGGTTCCATCGTTAAATCGAACCTTTGAAATAAATCTATCTGGAAATTACAAGTTCATTTGAAAATAAAGATCTTCATGAAGTTCTTACACAAAGGTGTAACTCTATCCAACGATAGCCTAGCCAAACATCCACGACATGTAAGAAAAAAATGTTGTCAGAAAGCTATTCATCATTTGTTTCAAGCGTGTATGTTGCAGCATTGGTGTAGCAGACGATACATGTACCTTTGAACCACCACCTTGAATAGCATGGCGAATATGATGGGTAACTGGTTGAGGAGAGCTCCCTCCTGGCTCAAGGCACAAATATGTGCCGGTATTTGTGCTTTGCTCTTGGTATTATGAAACTGCAGTAATGGCCTCGTCCTTAACAAATTCAAATTTCCAAATTCGTTGAAGGGCATCTATAGAACCACCAGTTTCATTCTTACATGGTCGGCCCTACTTTCTGTGAATAGTAGTAGATCCACAGACTTTGGGTGCAACCGACTAGAAATTAATGGTTGCACGGGGTATCTTTCTCCGTCTCGTAATATACGAACATTCTTGCGTGGTAGCACGAACAGCAGTTGGGGAGCGCATGCAGTTGGGGAGGAAGCACTACCGGACTCGCGATCTATGCCTACGGCCACGGGCCGTCGGCATAGGCCCCTAAGCCGTCGGCATAGCTCTATGCCTACGGCTGCCGTCGGCATAGACCCGTCGGCGTAGATGTCGTCAGCGTAGTCTTGTCAGACCGTCGGCATAGTATAGCCGTCGGCATAGGGACCTATGCCGACGGCCTGGCGTCAGCCGTCGGCATAGTATAGCCGTCGGCAGTGTTTTCCGTCTGACGGTCGCGGACGGCGCCGTCAAAAGCGCGGACGAATCATGCAATGCCGTGTGGCAGATGTGTACCGACGGCAAAGCCGTCGGCATATCTCTGCCACGTGGCAACCCATGGTACTCCTGGTGGCAGGTCTATGCCTATGGCAAAGCCGTAGGCATAGATGAATATATGCCGACGGCTTTGTCGTAGGCATAGATCTGCCACGTGTCGTCTCCTGGTTACTCGTGGCATCGGATATATGCCTACGGCTTTGCCGTAGGCATAGATGGAAATCTATGCCGACGGCTTTGCCGTCGGCATATATATGCCACGTGGCGAGCCCTGGTAGCTCCTGGGCATATATGTGCCGACGGCTTTGCCGTAGGCATAGTTTTTTTTTATTATTTTTCCTGTTTTCTCTTTTCCAATTCATTTGACAGCATTTCAAAACAGAACAATATGAAATTATGCAGAATTATGACAGTTCATCATCTAAACATACTCAAATTCAGCATCATCATCTAAACATACTCAAGTTCCTCACATCATCTAAAGATCATCACCGACTCAAGTTCATGAACATAAAAGTAGTGCAAGACATGAAACATCATAGAAGTAGGAATATGAAAGGCATGGCACAATGGCCACATGCACGGAATCATCAAGCAAGACCACCTCGGCCAAAACCACCACCACCTCCGCTAAAACCACCACCACCTCCGCCAAAACCACCACCACCTCCGCCAAAACCGCCATCGCGACCACCACCACTCTGCCAGATCGGAGTGACTGGGGTCGACGAAGCAGGAGTCGAGCCACCGGTCCCCTACATGTTTCAGAAAAGATTCTAACGGTAAATATGATATGATAGTGTTGAATGAACGAGAACTAGTTTGTCAGTAGTTAGGCAAATGTACTAACCGGACCATCACTGCCTAGTGCCACCCATTCATCGAACGTGGGCACGTGTGGGGGTTCTCCCGTAGGTGGTGGTGGGGGTCCCATTTGTGGTGGATCCGTGCGGTTACTCCAAGACGCCAACATAGCCTGAATGTTAGTTAAACAAGCAAACTAGAAGATCAGAAGGAATGAAAGTGCAAAAAATTAGCTTGGTTTTAAGAGGGCAAAACTAACCGTCATCATCTGACGGTTGTAATCATCGTTTGCCTTCACTCGTTTCAAGTACTCCCGCACCTCGAGATTCCTATGCTCGACAAACTCCTTATATGCCTACATAATTTAGATTGTTTCTAAGTGAGCAATGCTGAAAATAAACTGAGAATGCTAGATAGAAAAAGATAAAGAGGAAGTACTTACAGCATGCTGGCGGGCTAAGGGAGTCTGTGAACGCCCCGTACTCTCTAACTGGCTCGGGTTGGTAGCCCGAAGCTGTGTGTACGAGATTGAAGGAGTGATCAAGCCATCGAAACACGGATACCGGCCGTTCTTCTTCCCCTGGATGGCCACCACCGCCGTCTCGTCGATCTGAGACTGGGCGACCTCAGCAACAGGAACATCCGGATGCAACTCCTGATAGTGATGAATGTAAGACCCCAGGTGCTCCTCGGTCTTGCCGTAGTACTGGCTCTCGCCCTCCTTGCGATGACTCCGCTCGCGGGCCAGCTTCCATGACTCCATGTCTGAGAGCGGCCTCTTCAACTTGTCCTCCTACAACGTCAAATAGAAGTTAGCCATACATAAGAACATGGCTTCATGGCCTTGAACAAAAATGCATCATGCACATAGATATACCTTCATGGCCTTGAAGCTCCAGTGGTTCCTATTTCCTTGGCCGTGTGTCCCGTCAGCTCCACGGTTAGCCCGGCCCTTGATGCTCTTGGCAGCAAACTCTGCATCGATGCCGAGCCACCTATCCACCAAACTCGCCCATCCGTCATGCCTTCCATAACACCAACGAGGAACAACCTATGCAAATTTTGGAAGCATGACATGTGAGCACGAAACATAGAGTTGACTGCTTGAAACAATGAAAAGTCAGTAATAGTTACCATCATGAACTGCTCCCTGTTCAAGGTAAGTTTTTGCTTCTGCGCTTGACTTTTGGTCATCTTTTGGTGTAGGTAGATGTGGTAGTACTGCGAGACGGCAACCCAGCGCACCTCGTACTGCAACTGATGAGCGTTCTTCTTCGTAGCCGCAAGTAAGACCACGTCGGCTCTGGCCTTGTGCTCGTCAAGAACTCTATAGAGTTGCTGCATAAACCAGAAGCAAACAAGGCATGAGTTGAGTGATTCAGTGATAAACTATGAACGAAACTAAAGACAAGTGATTCAGAAGAGAACTTACCCAAAATTTGGTGATCACGGCCTTAGCGGCCGTCCCGTACTCCGCGTTGCTGCAAGCCTCGTAGTGGGCCCAGCTCGTGGCCAAAACCCGCAGCTGCGGGTCCCTGTCTGGCCGCGGGCAGAATAGGCCAGGCCAAAACTGCTTCAATAGGACAGTGATAAGGCCGTTCGGTTTACGGCCCTTTCCGCGAAGGATCCAGTTTCTGCAAAAGAATCAAATGATTGCCATGTGTACAATAAGAAAATGTTGTCATGTGTTGAAAATATGATTGAGAGGCACTTACTCTGTCCCCACAGGTTCAATGAGCCACTTGTGCTCCTCGGTAGAAGGTGGTGTAGGTAGTCCGGCATTACCACGCAGCCACCCCTGCGGAGCACCCGGTGGCAAGTCACCCCACAACTCGGGATCAACCTCCCCTCCACCCTCCTCGCCCTCCTCCTCACCCCCCTCCTCGGCCTCCTCCTCCTCACCCTCCTCCTCGGCCTCCTCCTCCTCACCCTCCTCCTCGGCCTCCTCCTCCTCGCCATCAGGAACATACTCCTCCTCCTCAAACTCAGAAGGTGCCTCTGTATGGGAGGGCATCGAAGAAGACCCTCCTATTTCGGACATGGCCCGGAGTTTTTTGCCCCGGTTGCCTCTCCCCCCACCTCCTCCTCCTCTAGGGGCTCTCCCCCCACCGCCTCCTCCTCTAGGGTCTCCTCCCCCGACCCCTCCACCTCCCTCTGAGGTGTCATCCTCGCGTAGTCGGGAGGGAACCTTGTGGGCTCGTCCACTCCGAGTAAGTCCTTTAAATTTACTGAGGAAACTGGCGCCGCTGGACTTGCCCATGATTAGCAAACCTGCATTGAGAAGAGAATAAACAATTAGTAAGGATATCAATTAAACAAGCATACAGGAAAAACATTAATAACAGAAGAGCACATTAAGCATACTATTGTAATGATCATTAAAAAAACTTACATTTTCTAGAACCCATATGAATCATCACTATTGTAATCTATTTGTGGAGCGGTCTCATCATCACTATCACGCATATCTTCTTCGTTGTCTGACGGAGGTGGAGGCTCTTCCTCATCGTCAGCGTCTTCATTTAACTTTTCAAGCATAATTATGTCTCTTTGATTCACAACTGCCTCACCATCAATCCGTGCGTCGTCGTCGTTTGGGTCTAGGTCAACATAACCCAAGTCATCATCCTCGTTGTTTCGGACCACGTCATCATGTTCCTCTTGATAGAACACTCCCTCGTATGTCATGGGGTTTATGTTATAGTAATCATCATCGTTCGGGTCCGGTAGCTTACCATGCGGCGACACCTTGAACACAACTTCCCAACCCTTTAGGTACTCTTTCTGGCATGGGTAAGGCAGATAATATACTTGTGTGGCCTGGGTAGCGGCGATAAAGAGATCAGCTCCGGCATAGACGGTTGATGGTTTAACTTCAACTAAACCAACAGAAGGCGTATGTCTCAGACCCTTTTTGGGGTCGAACCATCGGCATTTGAACACAGTGAGACTTAGGTGTTCGCGGCCAAGTTTGAATGTAAGCTCATATATTTTTCCTACCCTTCCGTAGTAATCTACTTTATTATCTCCTTCAGTGAAGACTCCGGTATTTATGGTTTTGGGATCAGGCCGACTGTTCTGGTGCTCCTCTGTATGGAAGCGATACCCATTCACATCATACTTTTCGCATGTCATGATGACAGGGTCAAAACCCATGGAAACCCATCTCAATTCTTCATCCATTGATTCGGTCGGATCATTTCCCTACAAGTTTAATTGAAATTATAGGGTGCATGAGTTTAATTGAAAGTGTGAAAAATTACTTTCTCCATGAACCACGCAACGAAATTTTACCTTCCATCAGCACCCTTTCGAAGAAGAGCAAGTGCCTCCGCTTCAGTAGGAGGCAGCATTCTCGTCCATTCTTCTTCAACGAATCGACTACAATAAGAAAAGCGGTATAAGAACTAGGCAAAGTGAACATAACGAATTGGCTAAAAGAATGGTGCAAAGGTATTACCTCATCCACTCATCCTCAACTTCCTTGATGTTGTGCAAGATATAGAACATGACATCGGACTAGGCCGACGGTAGCCGTCGGCATATGTTTGGCTGTCGGCTTAGAGCCCTGTTCCGGTAGTGAAGTATCGTTGGGAGGTTGTGCAGGAATGTTGTCCATGCAGTGTATTCGGTGTGATATACTGGCAACTTTCAGAAAGTCTACTTGACTGAAAGTGGACAAGTCGATGGCAACGGCATGGACGATATGCAGACACGCTCGACTTGACTGAGAGTGAAGACAAGCCGACTGGCCAGGCGCCCAACTTTAAAGACTCGCGCGCATATGGTAGTCGTCTTGCCGACAGCAAAAGTCGAAGAATCCAGACTTCCAGAGGCATGCATAGTCGGTCAAGTCAATTATAGCGGTGGCCTCAAGTGGTGCGCGCACTCGATTCTCAAAGATAACGATCTATATATGCCGCCGGTGAAGACTTTGACCAAGACGTCGAGGATGTGATGCGCACTTTCCTGCACGGATGGATGAAAGAGAATGCACTGCAGGTTCAATGCATGATACTATCCCGTTAGTGGGATCTTAACGTAAATGAGGATCATGTACATACTCACGTCTCAACTCTATAAAAGCATGCGACACATACCTGCCCTGGCCTGAGTATCAAAGGCAGCAGGCACCATTAAAAAATTCATGTCCACCATGTTACACACCGGCAACATGGTCTGTCCTATGTTAGTAGCCATCTTCTTCCTGTCGTTAGCTTTGAACCCCTCCTCGTCTGCTGATAGCACCACAGACACGAGCAGGGATGCTCTGCTCTGCCTCAAGTCCCGCCTCCACGGTGCCACCAGAGCCATGGTCACATGGAACCACACCACCTCGCCTGATTTCTGCACATGGCATGGCGTCTCATGCGCCAGGACGCCAAGGCGGGCACCCCTCGTGGTGTCCCTGGATATGGAGGCCGAGGGCCTCGCCGGTGAGATCCCGCCCTGCATCGCCAACCTCACTTCCCTGGTAAGGATCCACTTGCCCAACAACCGGCTCTCCGGTCATATCCCGCCGGAGCTCGGCCGGCTCTCCGGACTCCGGTACCTCAACCTCAGCTTCAACGCGCTGAACGGAACCATCCCGTTCACTTTCGGCACGCTTCACAACCTTTCTTCGATGGACCTGGACGGCAATGGGCTTTCCGGTGAGATTCCGCCGTTGCTCGGGAGCTCGCAGGCTCTAGAGTACATCAGCCTCTCTGACAATTTTCTTGACGGAGAAATCCCACTAGATTGGAAGACATCTAGACATCAGCCTCTCTGACATCTTTGACATCTCTGGCAACATCTCTGGCACCTTTCTAGATTGGAAACCTTTATAGTCTTTCCATGCTCTATCTTGATACTAATCTTTTCATGGGGCCTATACCTTTCACCCTTGGTCAGCTACGCAATCTAGTTCAACTTAGCCTGTCAAAAAACAAATTTTCAGGAGAGATACCCCCTTCCATTGGGGATCTACATCAACTGGAAGAGCTTTATTTGCAAGAAAATCGGTTGAGTGGAAGCATACCTGAAAGTCTAGCTAGCTGTCAGAACTTGGTTGCATTAAACCTTTCATGTAATACTCTTGGTGGAAGCATAAGTGGACACGTGTTGGGCAGCTTGAACCAACTGAGCTTGATAAACCTTGGATCCTTGAACATCTCTCACAACAATATTACAGGCATAATCCCGTCCACACTTGGCAACTGTGTCCAGTTGGAATCGCTTCGTTTAGAAGGGAACCTCCTGCAAGGAAGCATTCCACAATCACTAGCAGGCCTCAAAGCCATCCAAGTGTTAGATTTCTCCCACAACAATCTATCTGGTACAATACCGGAGTTCCTCGGGACCTTCACCATGATGCAGTATCTGAATATGTCCTTCAACGACTTGGAAGGACCAATTCCCACTAGTGGAGTGTTTTCTAACACAAGTAGTGTTTTTGTCCAAGGAAATCCACACCTTTGTGCAAATTTTGCGGAACAAGAGCTGTCTAGATGCTTTGCTTCGGTACCCACAAAAGAACACAAGTTTGTCATCCCAGTGTTGATAGCTCTATCAGCTCTTGCTGCACTAGCTTTGATCTTGGGGATGTTCATTTTCTGGTTGAAGAGGGGGTACAAATCCAATGAGAACATTGTCCATTCATACATGGAGCTGAAAAGGATAACATATAGTGATGTTAACAATGCAACGGATAATTTTTCCCTAGTCAATGTAGTCGGCTCCGGGCAATTTGGGACCGTCTACAAAGGCTGGTTCGATGCACAAGATGGTACTGTTGCTATTAAAGTCTTCAAGCTCAATCAGCATGGCGCATTGCATAGCTTCATTGCTGAGTGCAAAGCATTGCAACACATCCGCCACCGGAATCTCGTGAAGGTGATAACCGCATGCTCAACTTATGACCCAGTGGGAAATGAGTTCAGGGCTCTAGTCTTCGAGTACATGGCTAACGGAAGCCTTGAAAACCGACTCCATAACCACCAGTGTGGTGGTTTGAGTTTAGGCGCAGTGATATGCATATCAGTTGATATTGCTTGTGCTCTTGACTACCTACATAATCTGTGCATCCCACCGGTTGTTCACTGCGATCTGAAACCAAGCAACATAGTTTTCGACAATGACAATATTGCACGTGTCTGCGACTTTGGTCTGGCAAAGCTAATTCATGGTTGTTCATCTGGAGGGCAGAGCGGCACAACAAGCATAGTTGGACCAAGGGGGTCTATTGGGTACATACCTCCTGGTGAGTACATTATATGAACACATTCTGAAATGAGGTTGCAAAATCTAGTATGAGTAACTGTATCAATTGCTAGCTTGCTTTTACTAACACTAGCATGTTTCATTATGAGCTCCTTTGAAGAACTTTTTGTTTCAAAACATTGTCGCAGAGTATGGTATGGGCGGTGAAATCTCCACCGAGGGAGACATTTATAGCTATGGCATTGTTCTTTTGGAAATGTTAACACGAAAACGGCCTACTAATGAAGAATTCAATGATGGCTTGACGCTCCGCAAGTATGTGGAAGCATCACTTTCACGAACCCAAGACATTCTTCAACCTGGCCTTACTTCGGTGACGGGAGATCAGTTTGTTGATCAAATCCCAAACTTTCAAGAATGCAACACATCTGCGCTGAAGGATATGTGTGCTCTCCGTCTCCTTAAACTTGGCTTATTATGCTCTGCGGAATCACCGAAGGATCGCCCTGCAATGCACGATGTCTACAGCGAAGTAACTGAAATAAAAGAGGCGTTTTTCTCCGTGGATAACCGAAGCAACGACCTTACATTATTAAGGCAAAAAGGCGGTCGATGAAGGTTAAGCTCGTTGCTTCGACTGTTGTTGTTTAGCCTACTCACTGAACCACGGCGATCACCGAAGACAAGGAAGAAACAAGAGAGAGAGAGGACACGAGATTTCCCGGCGCACAAACGCCAGACGTGTGCCGCCGACAGAGAAGGAGCTAAATATGTTGGTATCTTTTTTTTTCCTTTTTTGTGAGCCAATCTGTTCGGCTCACTGCGGTGAAGAGCCCTTTACATGATAATGATGGGTTTCTACTAGGGAAGTGTTTTATATTTCTTTGCTAGAAAAACTAGAAGACTAGAAAATGACACATTGTACAAATATTGAAAATACAGTTCGAACAGTGAAGCTCATTTTCAGTTCACCTCTCCCCACGAACATGCAAATTTTCATCAAAATTTGTGATCATTTTGTGAACCAGACAAAAATTTCAAGATACAAATGAACAGCCATAAAGTTGTCTCTTTCGTACAAGTAACAGGTCATATTTCGCAAGATATAGCCCAGTTAACATCCATGAATTATTTCACTTTTGGGGGAACTCGGAAAAAAAAGGAGAACATGGGGTACCAAAATTACTTTCCCCTGCATGCAGAACAAGGAAAAACTTGAAACAATAATCATAAGCCTGGCAGTTTCAAATCAAACCATGTCGTAAACTGCAAAAGGATTAAGTGAACAAATCTTCCATCTTTCAAGTTTTCCATATACACAGGTTGCCTGGTCATACATGAGAGATCATCGGTTGCTGCAGGCCAAGGTTGCAACCACACCAAAATGATGTATCAAATCACCAGACAAGTACTCTTTACACAACACACATATATAAAAAAAAACTAAATGATAAATCATGCATCCCTGGCCGCATGTACATCAACTACAGCTGATATGATGAATCGGTGGGTCCAGAATGTAAGCTAACCCAAAGGAGACGGCAACTGGCCGGCACAGCGCGGAGGGCATGTAACTAATTTTTTCGCAAGCGGTAGTGGCATAGACCGAACTCGTGAAGTTCCAATGGCAGCCGTTGAATATCCGACTTCACTAGTGAGGCCAAAATTTTCCTCCACTCACTGATTGACCCCTTGTGGCTGCAACATATTATGTTGTAGGTGTATTTCGCAAAGAGTAAGGTTGCGTAGGTTCGCTAGTCTCCACTCTACACATTTCGCCTCTGGCATCGGACGAGACTTTCATTGTTAACTTTATTTACTTTGATAAGCTAGCTTTGGGCAAAAGCAATTTGTATTAAACTGTGTATTCTGGATCATGCGTTGTAATAGAATAGGATAATTTTGTGTTGGTATTTCATTGGTGTCCAGTGACGGGCACGGTAAGCACGTAGAGTAAAAACCTAACAGGTTTGGTCGTTACAACATGCAACCTGGGTGATAAAAAAAAAGACGATGCAACCTAGACTTGTTAAAAGCCGTTTTACAGGAGCACTCTTCCCTAAACCGAATTCAAAACTGAAACAGAACTCTATCTAGGACTCAAACATATGCCAACGGGCTGATCTTTGTACAACAAACATGATGAACTTTAACCAGCCACACTAGATCTTCTTCCTTTCTTTGCGGGAACACTATATCTTCTTTCGACAGGGAGGAATGATAGACTTTGTATCTGATCGGCGCTAGCGCCCTAAATGTATAAAAGTACAATCTTGATATACTTTTTGAGGGAAGTATAGTCTTGACTAACGGCCGCTAGTACAAAGTCTTGTGCGGCAAACACATCCGGGCCAGTCAGGATCACCTTTGCCTGCAGGAACAATTTACATATGACTTGCAATGGGTACTAACAATTGTGGGAGTATAATATGTTAACACTTAATTCATTAGATATTATGATGGATCTGTAGAACAACATATGATCTGCAAGATTACAACAAGGCCATACTATAAAAAAAAAGACTACATGGCCAGAGCACTTATGACATCCAAACCCACGGGCACATCCGCCAGCCCTCGGGGCGCCGGCGCAATGAGAAGAATTATCTCCAGTATAACGAGCAGAAGAACCATGTCCATGTGGCACCTCCAAGCCATGATCTATATGGCACAAAGAAGACTGTTGCACTCGTCACTCTCTTTGTCCTCTTGATCGTCACCTTGCTGCTTCTTGGTCTCTCTCTATATAATGGGGTTTGTACAGAAATTTTGATGACCACGCGCTCCATATGACTGTTGAACAATTGTAGCTGGCATAGACGACTCAAAGTGGAGAGAAGTCGGCTACAAAGAAGAGAGTAGCTGGTGGCAACAGTCATCGTTGCCTTCGTTTTCTTCTCCTGGAAGTCAGGCGACTACTAAGGTGACTAGGGTTTAGCCGGGCCGCCGCCGGCCGCCTCCTTGGCGACGGCGCGTGGGCTGGCGTCTCTTTCCCAGGGTGGCGCCGGCGGTGCCGTGGCTGGTCTCTCGCTCTCTGGTAGAATTTCAGGCTGCAACAATTAATTGTGCTGATGCAGGTTCATGAGGTTTCCATCTACTGTGTTTGCGTACAGTTTCCCTGGTGGTGCTTAGGGAACTTGCTTGTTGATCGGATCTGAAGACAACTTTGGATCTGTTCTTTTTGTCCCGGCGCTGCTTGGTGCAGTGATCGGTTTTCTGTCCCGGCGTTGGTTGGCAATGATCGGTTCTCTTTACTGCAGTTCTGGCTGTTTCCTCCGGTGAGGTTTTCAGGTCTATTCTCCGTCTTTCAGATCAGGGAGTATTGAGTTTCCAATCTGTTTGGCCTGGATTGATCTAGGCTTGGTCGAGTGAGTTGGGGGCGGAGGTCTCTGAATTGACGTCAGTTTCAGCGGAGGGTCGCCGGTCATAATGAAACTCATAAGTTGGAATTGTCGGGGCTTGCTTGGGGCCCGGACAGTTCGCTCGCTTCTGGACATCCAGAGGCGGAATAATGCCGATGTGTTTTTTCTGTCTGAGACGCATTTGGACGAGGTTAAGGCAGAGGAGTTGATGAGAAAGCTGAGGATGGATTATATGATTGTGGCACCATGTCTCGGTGGTAGGAGAGGTGGGTTACTATTAGTCTGGAAGAAGGAGGTGAGGATCTACTCCCGGACTACTACCTTTAGCTGCGTCGATGTGTCGGTGGAGGAACCGGATGGTAAATTGTGGAGGTTGACGGGGGTGTTTGGCGAGCCAAGTTGGGATAATACACTAGTAGAAAACCACCCATTAGACCCGGTTCGTAAGGGCCTTTAGTCCCGGTTCATGAACCGGGACTAATGGGTCGTTACTAATACCTCCACCCATTAGTCCCGGTTCAAACACGAACTGGGACCAATGTGCCTCCACGTGGCCCTGTGCGCCGAGCCCAGTCAGGGGGCCTTTGGTCCCGGTTGGTGGCTCCAACCGGGACCAAAAGGCATCCACGCGTCTGCATTCCAGTGGCTGGGGTTTTTGTTTTTTTTTGAAAGGAGGGGGTAGGGGGTTTTGGGAAGTTAATTTAGGTGTTTCGTATATTGTGTTAGCTAGCTAATTAATAGAGAGAAGTGTCCTCTCTTATGTCCGTGCTTGGTCGACGCTACGTAGTATATATACATAAGTGATCGAGAGAACCATTCAGTACAGAAGTTCATCATGCATACCGAGAGAAGATCGATCGACCTCTCCTTCTTCGAGAGATTGGTCGAACAACAAGTTTTTTACTGGCTACATACATGTATAAGATCTCTTAATTACAAACCCCTAGCATTTGAAATCAAGTTCCACATGGTATTCTCCGGCTTTACTGATGACGTGTTCAAGAAAGAATCCCGCCAATTCCTCTTGAATTGCTTTCATGCGATCTGGTTCTAGGAGTTCATCCCGCATCTGCCACGTCTAATTTGAAGAAGGGGGTTAATTAATATATATATATGAATGAAACTCAACATAAATGATGGTGTAATAAAATGAAATTGTGAATATTATTGCTTACGCACTTCATATTGTCTTCTAGAGTAGCCCCGCTTGTTTTTCAAAGTCGCGTTGTGGATGAACTCGCACACGTAGTATCCACAGAAATCATTCCCTTCCTCCTGCCACAAGCACTTTACGAGAAATAGAGGTCAATCAAACTGATAATGAAGCATTATAAATGGCATTGATGAAAGTATAGCTATAGAATCAACGGGAGATGTGCGCAACTAGCTAGCCAGTAGTACTTACTTTCGGGTATACATATCGCAGCTCCTTCGGCAGTCCCGGAGCTTGTGCGGTGAACTGTTTCCAAACCCTGCAAGACAAAGAAAATAATTATTATTACTTGAGATATCAGGAAATGAACAAAAAGTTGCCGATATGGTGCGATAATGATCGATTGAACTTACTTGTTGAGCATTTCAGTGATGTCCGCATAGTTTTCGGGATCTTTCCGTCTCGAGTCTAAGACGGTTACTAGTCCACGCTCAAGCTTAATCTCCAGAAGAATATAGTGGTACCTGCGCACACATGCATAACTCATCAATTACATTACTATAACCTTGCTCGAGTAATAAGGGAAACCGAATATGCACACGACAGTAACACTCACGGGCCGTTGTAAGGAAAGAGTATGGTATCTTTATTTTGATTTTTGATCAACGATTGTAGCAAGTTGTCCTAGGCCTCTTCGACGTGCTTTTTAACCAGAAATACATCTATGATATTTGTGTTAATGAACCCAATATCATAGATTTCATTTTTTTTTGCACTCGACGATCTTCAATCTGCATAATATATTGAGGATAATTAATGAAAGAGCCGAGCTATATATAGAGACTTAATGACAGAAATAGTACTTACAGGCAGTAGCAAAAGACCATTAATTTATCGAGGGCCTTTTGATTGAAGAACTCGAAGAACTCCTCAAATGGAACATACAACAGATCATTTGAAACGAGGTCGTGGTCCTCTTTAATGTTCAGATACAAACTGTTCTTCCCCTCAGACTCTCTGCAGGTTTTCATGTACCAACTATGGAATCTTCGCATCATTGTTGTCAGAGATTTTTCATCTTTGACGAGAGGCTTCCCATACTCGTATCTGAATTCGCGTCCACCTCCATGAAATCAGGAAGTGCATCGTCAGGCAGGTAATCTTCAAGATTGCCATAACCGGCCACCGTCCCCGGAGGATTAGACACATTGAGCGGGGGGGGGGGGGGGCACGATTGCTGTGCTTGTTCGCCGAGCTGGGCAATTTTTTTCCCCTTTGCTCGTTGTTCTTTTAACCTTTTATCACTGACAGTAGTTCCCGACCGCTTGGCTTGGAGATATGTCTGTTCAGTAATGCGCTCATAGTTGGTTCTCGGCGGAGACTTTGGTGGTTTCCTCAGGGCATCGAGAGTGCGCTTTGCTTTCACCGGATCTACCTTCTCCTCCGGAGGTGGATGTCTCTTTGCTTTCACCCCTTCAAAGAACTCCTTCACGTGGGCCTGCACGATCGTATTGTTTTCCTCCTTGGTCCTCTCGTACGGTAACTTCTCCAGAGGCTTTAGAGGTGGACTGTATCTGTATTGCCTCTCTCTTCTTGTGCTGCTAGACGCCGGAGCAGACGGAGCGGCTGCGGCGTCTGTCTTCTTTCGTGCTTGCTTACGAGGCGGAGGAGAAGGACTACGACGCGCCGGAGCAGCCGGGGCGGTGGCGGGTCTCTTCCGCCCTTGCTAGCGAGGCGGAGAAGGAGGAGGCGGAGTGCCGCCACACGCCTGAGAAGGAGGCGGAGTGCCGCCATGCGTGCCCTGATCGTCACTCGCCGGAGGAGGAGGCGGTGGAGGAGGCGGAGTGCCGCCACGCGTGCCCTGATCGTCACTCGCCGGAGGAGGAGGCGGTGGAGGAGGCAGAGTTCCCTAACTCGCCGGAGGAGGCAGAGTGCCCTAACTCGCCGGAGGAGGAGGAGGAGGCGGAGGCGTCAAGTTCAGAAGGCTGATGAGCTCCTTCCGCCATAGGCATGGAGTCTTCAGAGCAGAACCCAGCCTAGTCTCCCCTTCACCGGTAGGGTGCTCAAGCGCGAGGTCCTCAAATCCCTCCGTTATTTCATCCACCATCACCTTAGCAAATCCTTCTGGAATCGGCTGGCAGTGATAAGTTGTGCCGGGTCCACTAGGATAAACTTGGCCAACAGCCGCCTTGACCTTCAAATTCATCCATCGCGCCATAATGTGGCAATTTTGAGACTCCGTGATACCATCCACGGGATAGCTGGCAGGAGCCGTCAAGACATGCTCCGGCTGAAGCAGCTCGGTGGAAGCCACGCTGCTTCTCCGCTGAGATGGCGGGGTAGCTTCGGGGGAAGCTTCGGCAGGTCGTTTGTTGTGATCTGCTGCTTCTCGTTCCTCTTCTCGATCCTCTAGCCCCATTACCCTTCCAAGCAGCGCCTGCATTTGGTCCTGCTCCAGTTTCTTCCTCCTCTCATGGGTTTTGTAACCCCCTGCGTCCGGAAAACCAACCTTCCACGGAATGGAGCCTGGCATGCCTCGTGTCCGTCCAGGGTGCTCGGGATTCCCAAGGGCCATTGTGAGCTCGTCCTTCTCCCTGTTTGGAAGGAACGTCCCTCGCTGCGCTGCATCGATATAGTGTCGAAGGTTCTTGACTGGTGTTTGCAGTTGCTCGTCCGTCCACTGACACTTCCCTGTTACAGGGTCCAAGGTTCCGCCAGCCCTGAAGAACCAAATCCGGCAACGGTCTGGCCAGCGCATTGTCTCTGGTTCGATCCCTTTTTCAAGCAGATCATGCTCAGCCTTGGACCACTTAGGTCGGGCTTTGAGGTAGCCACCTGACCCCGTGCGATGGTGAAGCTTCTTCTTCGCAGCATTTTTCTTGTTTGTCTCCGACATCTTCTTACTCTTTTCCGATGTCTTATGGGCCACAAATGCGGGCCAGTGATCTTTGATCTTCTCATATTTGCCGATTAATTCTGGTATCTTTTTTTTTCTCGACAAACTGGTTCAGCTCTTTCCTCCACCTCCTCATTAGGCTTGCCATCTTCTTAAGAACACAAGACCTGATTAATTGCTCTTTAACTGGCTTCTCCGGATCCTCCTCTGGCGGTAGGGTGAAATTTTCCTTCAGCTCAGTCCAAAGATCTTCTTTCTGCATATCACTGACATAAGACACCTCATGGTCTTCATCCTTAGCAGGCTTCTACCATTGCTGGATGCTGATCGGGATCTTGTCCCTAACAAGAACCCCGCACTGAGCAGAAAATGCCTTCCTTGTCCGGATGGGTTCAATCGGTTCGCCGTCGGGCGCGATTTCTATGATCTCAAACTTTTCATTCGAGCTCAACTTTTTCTTCGGGCCTCGTCTCCTTACCGAATTTGTGCTCGATCCGGAGGGCTAGAAATTATAAGGAAGAAAGACGGCAGTAATTAATATGTGTACATATACCAAAACAATGGATGCATCAATTAACTAGTCAGCACGAGCTTAATTAATATATAAATACCTGGCCGGACTCGGTTCGGTGACCGGAGCAATCAGCACGGTCTCCTTCTTGTACCTCCATTATGTCACCGGAGGCATCATGAACATACTCCTCCTCTTGTACCGGCATTAATGGGTCGAAGCCATCATAAACATAGCCCTCTTCTTCATCTAGTCCTTCCAGCTGACCATCGGTGTCGATGAGAAATGACGCAACATCATCACTTCCATTTGCGATTATGTCCCCCAACATCGCTTCTGTTTCTTCGTCTCGGGAGTGCTCCATAGTTTCTGCAAATATTTACAACATGTCAATTATTATTCAAACATGGTACAGATGGATATATATATATATATATATATATATATATATATATATATATATATATATATATATATATTAGTGGCAAACGTAGAACTAGCTAGCTAATCACAATAAGGAATCATGTTAGTGGCCTCGACGCTGCTTCTCTAGGGTTTGGGGTCGCCTCGACACAACGCTTCAAGGTTTTGGGGTGGCCTCGACGACAACGCTCTTTTAACTTGATAAATTTGGGTGGCCTCGAGAGAGTTAATTTGTCGGGTAGGTGCGCGGCGGGAGGGGGTAGGAGACCAACATCGTTTTCTCTCTAGGGTTTGGGTGTCCTCGAGAGTTATCGGGGAGGGGGTATCGGTACCACCCCTAGCTCGTGTTGAAGTTTCTTCTTTCTCCTCTATTCCTTTCTTTCTTCTTCTCCTCTTCTTTTTCTTCTTCTCCCTCGAGAAAGGAAAATAATTAAGGAAAAGGAAGAAAAGAGAAAGAAGGAAGAAGGAAGAAGAAGAAGAAAAAGAAGAAGGAAAAAAAGAGGAGAAGAAGAAAGGAATAGAGGAGAAAGAAGAAAAAATAGAATTTCTTCTTTCTGCTCTATTCCTTTCTTCTTCTCCTCTTCTTTTTCTTATTTTTTCCTCTTCTTATTTATTTCTCCTCTTCTTCCTCTCCTCTTTTTCTCCTTTCTTCCTCTTCTTATTTTCCTTTTTCCTCTCATTCTTTTAGTATTGCTTGTTTTAAAAAAATGTTCAAATAGAAAATTTCGAAAAAAAAACAAAGGTTTTGCCTAATGCATTGTTCATAATATACAAACACTTGCATATTCTAAAATAATTAATATCACCAAAAAAATCTATGAACAGCAAAAAAACTAACTTTTCTAAAAATCTATCTTTTGCATATATGAAAACATTAATACACATATGAACAATAAATACATATATGAACAAAAACATGCTCTGAACAATTTTTGAACATTACATACACATAGCCACATACATACACATATACATTATATATATATGAACAAAAAAACTAAACTGATAAAAATGAAAAAAAACAAAGCCGCATATATATATAGCCACATACATACACATATATATATACATTGAACAAAAAAATTAAACTAATAAAAATGAAAAAAACAGAGCCGGTGCGGCGAGGCGGCTCACAGCGGTGGCGGCGCGCGGGGGCGGGCGACGGCGACGGGGCATGGGCTCGGGGCGCGGGGCGCGGGGGCGGGCGACGGCGACGGGGCAGCCTGGCGGCGACGACGGCGGGCGCGGGCTCGGGGAGGACGGCGCGGGCTCGGGGAGGCCGGCGACGACGACGGGCGCGGGCGACGGCGGGGGCGGCGGGCGGCGTCTGGGCAGCCTGGCGGCGTCGATGTGCTCGGCGTCGTCAGGGGGCAACTGGTGGCGATGAACTCTGCAAAACTGCGAAGTGCTACTTATATACAAGGAGCATTGGTCACGGTTGGTGGCACCAACCGGGACTAATGCCCCCTTTAGTCCCGGTTGGTGCCACCAACAGGGACCAAAGGCCTCTTTTCGGCGGCCGAAAGGGCGGGAAGCTGCGGCCTTTCGTCCCGGTTGGTGGCACCAACCGGGACCAATGCCCCCCCTTTAGTCCCGGTTGGAGCCACCAACCGGGACCAAAAGGCCCCTGTGCTGCCCGCATCGGGGCCAAAGTTTAGTCCCACCTCGCTAATTGAGAGGGGCACGCAGTGGTTTATAAGCCCCACTGCCGCACCCCTCTCGAGCTCCTCTCCATTGCAGGCTTACGGACCTACTAGCTACTGCTTTGCCTGATGGGCCTTCTAGGCCTTCTGCGGGCCTGAATCCTGGCCCAAAGTAGGGATTCAAGTCGTATTCAGGCCGTGTGGGCCCAGTAGGTGGCCTTTTTTTGTTTTTTTGTTTTCTTTAATTATTATTGCTATTTTTATTTTTTTCCAGTTTTTTTGTTTTGTTTTTTGCATTATTTATTTTCTTCTGTTTTTTGCTTTATTTTTAATTCTTTTTGGCTTTTAGTTTTAGGAAAATTATAAACTTTCTGTTAGTGCCATTACTTTTCAAATTTGAAAAGACTTTTTTTTGTTTTCTTCCTTGCTTTATTTATTTTATTTTGTTTCTACTTACAACAAAATACTTATTGTTTTTTTTTGTTTTGTTTTCTGCATTATTTATTTTCTTTTGTTTTTTGCTTTATTTTTTAATTTTTTTTGCTTTTAGTTTTAGGAAAATTATAAACTTTCCACCTTTTTTTTGTTTTCTTTCTTGCTTTATTTATTTTATTTTGTTTCTACTTACAACAAAATACTTATTGTTGCTATTTTTAATTATTACGAGGGCCGAACCATAAGACATTAAAGCATTTCAAATGAACTCTAAAAAAGTTGAAAGTTGGCATGGTATCATAAATTGACCCACACATAGCATGTGCATGTACAAAACGGACAATGGTATCATACTCGGCAGTTACAAAGTTGGCATGGTATCATCATAATAGTTGCGGGAGACAGTCTTCACTTTTTCTTCGCTTGTGTCACTTGCTTATTGCGCCATAACCATGGATAATCTTCATCGTTTATCAGGATGCTGGGGTCAGGCTTGACTTTAAAGTGAGGAATTTCATGAAACTTTTCATAATCTTCAGACATGTCTGTCTTGTCCTCCACTCCCACGATGTCCCTTTTTCCTGAAAGAACTATGTGGCGCTTTGGCTCATCGTATGATGTATTCGCTTCCTTATCTTTTCTCTTTCTCGGTCTGGTAGACATGTCCTTCACATAGATAACCTGTGCCACATCATTGGCTAGGACGAACGGTTCGTCAGTGTACCCAAGATTTTTCAGATCCACTGTTGTCATTCCGTACTGTGGGTCTACCTGTACCCCGCCTCCTGACATATTGACCCATTTGCACTTAAACAAAGGGATCTTAAAATCATGTCCGTAGTCAAGTTCCCATATGTCCACTATGTAACCATAATATGTGTCCTTTCCCCTCTCGGTTGTTGCATCAAAGCGGACACCGCTGTTTTGGTTGGTGCTCTTTTGATCTTGGTCAATCATGTAAAATGTATTCCCATTTATCTCGTATCCTTTCCAAATCAATACAGTCAAAGATGGTCCCCTGGATAACAAGTATAGCTCATCGCAAACAGTATTGTCACCTCTGATACGTGCTTCCAACCAACTGCTGAAAGTCCTGATGTGTTCACATGTAATCCAGTCGTCGCACTGCTCTGGGTGTTTGGAGCGCAGACTGTTCTTGTGTTCATTGACATACGGGGTCACCAAGGTAGAGTTCTGTAGAACTGTGTAGTGTGCTTGAGACCAAGAATATCCGTCCCTGCATATTATTGAGTCCCTTCCAAGCATGCCTTTTCCAGTCAGTCTCCCCTCATACCGCGATTTAGGGAGACCTATCTTCTTAAGGCCAGGAATGAAGTCAACACAAAACTCGATGACATCCTCTGTTTGATGGCCCATGGAGATGCTTCCTTCTGGCCTAGCGCGGTTACGACATATTTCTTTAGGACTCCCATGAACCTCTCAAAGGGGTACATATTGTGTAGAAATACGGGGCCCAGAATGACAATCTCGTCGACTAGATGAACTAGGACGTGCGTCATGATATTGAAGAAGGATGGTGGGAACACCAGCTCGAAACTGACAAGACATTGCACCACATCACTCCTTAGCCTTGGTATGATTTATGGATCGATCACCTTCTGAGAGATTGCATTGAGGAATGCACATAGCTTCACAATGGCTAATCGGACGTTTTCCGGTAGAAGCCCCCTCAATGCAACCGAAAGCAGTTGCGTCATAATCACGTGGCAGTCATGAGACTTTAAGTTCTGAAACTTTTTCTCTGCTATATTTATTATTCCTTTTATATTAGACGAGAAGCCAGTCGGGACCTTCATACTAAGCAGGCATTCAAAGAAGATTTCCTTCTCTTCTTTGGTAAGAGCATAGCTGGCAGGACCTTCATACTGCTTTGGAGGCATGCCGTCTTTTTCGTGCAAACGTTGCAGGTCCTCCCGTGCCTCAGCTGTATCTTTTGTCTTCCCATACACGCCCAAGAAGCCTAGCAGGTTCAAGCAAAGGTTCTTTGTCACGTGCATCACGTCGATCGAAGAGCGGACCTCTAGGTCTTTCCAGTAGGGTAGGTCCCAAAATATAGATTTCTTCTTCCACATGGGTGCGTGTCCCCCAGCGTCACTCGGAACAGCTAGTCCGCCGGGACCCTTTCCAAAGATTACGTGTAAATCATTGACCATAGCAAGTACATGATCACCGGTACACATGGCGGGCTTCTTCCGGTGATCTGCCTCGCCTTTGAAATGCTTGCATTTCTTTCGACATTGATGGTTGGTCGGAAGAAATCGACGATGGCCCAGGTACACATTCTTCCTGCAGCTTGCCAGGTATATACTATCGGTGTCAAGTAAACAGTGCGTGCATGCGTGGTATCCCTTGTTTGTATATCCTGAAAGGTTACTGAGAGCGGGCCAATCGTTGATGGTTACGAACAGCACCGCCTTTAGGTTAAATTCCTCATGTTTGTGCTCATCCCACGTACGTACATCGTTTCCATTCCACAGCTGTAAAAGTTCTTCAACTAATGGCCTTAGGTACACATCAATGTCATTGCCGGGTTGCTTAGGGCCTTGGATGAGAACTGACATCATAATGAACTTCCGCTTCATGCACATCCAAGGAGGAAGGTTATACATACATAGAGTCACGGGCCAGGTGATGTGATTGCTGCTCTGCTCCCCGAAAGGATTAATTCCATCCGCGCTTAAAGCAAACCATACGTTCCTTGGCTCACTTGCAAACTCATCCCAGTACTTTGTCTTGATTTTTCTCCACTGTGACCCGTCAGTGGGTGCTCTCAACTTCCCGTCTTTCTTACGGTCCTCACTGTGCCATCGCATCAACTTGGCATGCTCTCCGTTTCTGAACAGACGTTTCAACCTTGGTATTATAGGTGCATACCACATCACCTTCGCAGGAACCCTCTTCCTGGGGGGCTCGCCGTCAACATCACCAGGGTCATCTCGTCTGATCTTATACCGTAATGCACCGCATACCGGGCATGCGTTCAGATCCTTGTACGCACCGCGGTAGAGGATGCAGTCATTAGGGCATGCATGTATCTTTTGCACCTCCAATCCTAGAGGGCATACGACCTTCTTTGCTGCGTATGTACTATCGGGCAATTCGTTATCCTTTGGAAGTTTCTTCTTCAATATTTTAAGTAGCTTCTCAAATCCTTTGTCAGGCACATCATTCTCTGCCTTCCACTGCAGCAATTCCAGTATGGTACCGAGCTTTGTGTTGCCATCTTCGCAATTGGGGTACAACCCTTTTTTGTGGTCCTCTAGCATGCGATCGAACTTCAGCTTCTCGTTTTGACTTTCGCATTGCGTCCTTGCATCGACAATGACCCGGCGGATATCATCATCATCGGGCACATCGTCTGGTTCCTCTTGATCTTAAGCAGCTTCGCCCGTTGCAGCATCATCGTGCACATCGTCTGGTTCCTCTTAATCTTCAGGAGCATCACCGTATTCAGGGGGCACATTGTTGTCATCGTACTCTTCTTCTTCGCCGTCTTCCATCATAAACCCTATTTCTCCGTGCCTCGTCCAAACATTATAGTGTGGCATGAAACCCTTGTAAAGCAGGTGGGTGTGGAGGATTTTCCGGTCAGAGTAAGACTTCGTATTCCCACATATAGGGCATGGACAACACATAAAACCATTCTGCTTGTTTGCCTCAGCCACTTCGAGAAAATCATGCACGCCCTTAATGTACTCGGAGGTGTGTCTTGAACCGTACATCCATTGCCGGTTCATCTGCGTGCATTATATGATGAAGTGACCAAATTAATAGAAGTTCATCATCACATTAAAACCAAAGTACATACATAGTTCTCATCTAACAACATAAAGCTCTGCAGAGCATCTAAATTAATTAAACCATACACTAAAACTATGTAAAACATTTCAATGTGAAAACAAATGCGATCATAATCGCAACCAATGTAACAACTGATCCAACGGCATAATGATACCAAGCCTCGGTATGAATGGCATATTTTCTAATCTTTCTAATCTTCAAGCGCATTGCATCCATCTTGATCTTGTGATCATCGACGACATCCGCAACATGCAACTCCAATATCATCTTCTCCTCCTCAATTTTTCTAATTTTTTCCTTCAAGAAATTGTTTTCTTCTTCAACTAAATTTAACCTCTCGACAATAGGGTCGGTTGGAATTTCCGGTTCAACAACCTCCTAGATAAATAAAATCTATGTCACGTTGGTCGGCATAATTGTCATAAACAATAAATGAACCAATAGTTATGAAAATATAATATATACCACATCCAAATCATAGACAGGACGAGGGCCGATGGGGGCAGATACCAAAACCATCGCACTATATAAGATGCAATAATAAAAGTAAGAAAATAATACAAGTATCTATCTAAACATACAAGTAAGAATATTTTTCCATTCAGAAAGAAGATAAGAACAAGAGGCTCACCACGGTGGTGCCGGCGATGAGATCGGCGCGGGTGATCGACAACGGTGAAGACGGGGACGGGGCGTGACGGACCGCTAAATCTAGACAGATATTGAGGAAAATGGAGCTTGGCGGTCGAGCCTGGAGGGGAGAAAGCTTAAGTAGTGTGGCTCGGGCATTCCATCGAACACCTCATGTGCATAGGAGGTGAGCTAGAGCACCACAAAGCTCTTCCCTCGCCGGCCACGAAAAACAGAGCACTGGAAGTGCTCTGCTCGCGAGCAGGGGGTATATATAGGCACCACCATTGGTCCCGGTTGATAGCACGAACCGGGACTAAAGGTTGGCCTTTGGTCCCGGTTTGTGCCACCAACCGGGACCAATGGTGGTGGGCCAGGAGCGAGGCCCATTGGTCCCGGTTCGTCCCACCAACCGGGACGAAAAGGTCCAGACGAACCGGGACCAATGGCCCATGTGGCCCGGCCGGCCCCCGGGGCTCAAGAACCGGGTCCAATGCCCCCATTGGTCCCGGTTCTGGATTGAACCGGGAATAATGGGTTGGACCGGCCTGGACCATTGCCCCCTTTTCTACTAGTGATAAGGAGAGAACGTATCAGCTACTTCGCGATCTCCATGCACAATCGAATCTCCCGTGGGTGGCAATCAGTGATTTCAATGAGATTTTATTTTTGTCAGAGAAAGAAGGAAGCCCCTCGGCAGGAGTCTAGGCTTCAAGCCTTCCAAGATGCATTGTCGGATTGTTCCTTGGAGGATATTCGTTACCACGGGGATAAATTCACTTTCTTCGGAGGAGGTCTACGGGAACGGCTGGACCGGGCTGTCTCGAATGCATAATGGATGGAGATGCATCCATTATGTGGGCTGAGTAATATGGATATGGGCAAGTCGGATCACCGACCAATCTGTTTGGATACAGAGTACTTAGCAGGAGTTGTTGCGCAACGTCGTCAAGCTGGCCGAAAGTTTGGGGCGAGGTGGCTGGCAGAGGAAACTGTGGAAGAGGTGGTCAGAACAGCATGGCAAAAGGCAGTCGTCCAAGGGATTTGTCCTTTGGCTAGCGACAAACTAGCCATTGTGCATAAGGATCTCCATTTGTGGGATCGAAAAGTTTTGAAGGTCCCTCGTACTCGGTTGAAGGCAACACAACTGGAACTGGAAATGATCATGCTTGTGTCGTTTACTTCTGAGATTAAGTCGAAGCAGCAAGAACTTACATTGAAGAGTGAAAACCTCCTTGAACAGGAGGAAATCTATTGGGCTCAGAGAGGTCATGTGAATTGATTGCGACGCGGCGACCGTAACACAAAATTTTATCATCAGTACGCTTCGGCCCATAGGCGCCGCAATTTAATTAAGAGATTGAGAAATAATAATGATGAATGGGTTGGGGGGAATGATAACCTCAAGCCCCTCATTTTCGATTACTTTTAGAGCCTTTTTGATTCTGATGTAGGAATGATAGATGAGGATTTGCTGTCCACTGTTAAACTAGTGGTTACGCCGCATATGAATGTTGTATTAATTGCACCATATACATAGGAGGAAGTAAAGAAAGCCCTATTCCAAATTGGCGATATGAAGGCTCCTGGCCCGGGTGGTCTTCATGCTATTTTCTTCAAACGCTTCTGGCACATTGTTGGAGAGGAGCTTACTAGAGAAGTATTTGATGCTATCAACAATAAGAAGATCCCAGATGGGTGGAATACTACAAATTTTGTGTTAATCCCAAAGGTGGACAGCCCTGAGGTAATAACCCAATTCAGACCCATTAGTTCATGCAACGTGGTATACAAGATAATCTCAAAGATGCTGGCCAACATACTGAAAATGATCCTTCCTGACGTGATTTCTCCGACACAAAGTGTGTTTGTACCAGGCAGGTTAATAACTGATAATGTGTTGGTCGCTTATGAATGCTTTCATTCCATTAAAAAGCGAACACATGGCTCAAATGCTGGATGTGCTGTTAAGTTGGACATGCTAAAAGCATACGACAGAGTAGAATGGGATTTTCTTCAGCAGATGATGATAAGGTTGGGTTTTCATTCCCAATGGGTTGAACTTATTATGGAGTGTGTCTCCTCGGTAAGCTACAAATCAGATTTAATGACATGAAAACAGAGGAGTTTTTACCAACCAGAGGCCTTCGACAGGGCAATCCTTTGTCCCCATACCTCTTTTTGATCTGTTCTGGAGGTCTATCAAGCATGCTAGCTCATGAGGAAGAAATTGGTGAAACTGAAGGTATAAAAGTTTCAAGGAATGCCCCTTCTATTTCTCATCTTTTTTTTGCAGATGATTCTTTGATACTGATGAGAGCAACTGATCAGAATGCAAACACGTTGAAAAGGATTCTCGACATGTAATGTGTTAGTTCAGGGCAGTGTGTAGGTACCCCAAAATCCTGTCTATTTTTTAGTCCTAATACCAGAGTAAATGACAGGGAGAGTGTTTGTGGAATACTGGATATATTAACTAAAGCTCTGTTAGATAAGTATCTAGGTGTGCCAACTATGGTTGGGGTTGACCGTAGTGACTGTTTTCAGCATCTAGTTGACAGAGTGTGCCACAGACTGAAGGGATGGAAAGAAAAGATTTTATCAATGCAAGGTAAAGAGATTCTCCTGAAATCTGTGGTGCAGGCAATTCCATCCTATGCTATGTATTTGTTTAAGTTACTGAAAGGGATATGTAAATCAATCACTGATGAAATATCGGGTTTCTGGTGGGATGATGGAGAGGAGAAAAGGAAAATGCATTGGTTTGCATGGTGGAAAATGTGTGTCCCGAAGAAGAAGTGGGGCATGGGGTTTAGAGACCTTCACAGCTTTAACCTTGCTATGTTAGCAAAGCAGTGTTGGCGACTTCTCCAAAATCCCGACTCTTTGTGTGCACGTGTTCTGAGTGCAAAATATTATCCTAGTGGCGATATTCTCAAATCTGGTCCAAAGAAAGGCTCATCTTTTACTTGGCAAAGTATTGTTGCTGGAATACAAACTTTCAAAAGGGGTTGCATCTGGCGAGTGGGCACTGGTTTCTAGATTAACATTTGGGAGTACCCTTGGATCCCTTCTAGCGAAACCATGAAGCTTATTACCCCTAGAGGAGGAATTGTGTTAAAACAAAGGTGGAAGATATAATCGACCCCCACATGGGACAGTTGGATGAGGCACTATTGCATAGTGCGTTCTCACCAGTGGATGTGCATAGAATACTTCAAATCCCCCTCCATGTTGAAACTATGGAAGATTCTGTGGCGTGGCATTATACGAGATCTCGAACTTTCTCAATTCGTTTGGCATACCATGTGGAGTTCGATCATTAGTTCGGACGTCATTACGCAAGCTTGAATAGCTCAGGGAGTGCTCGGTTGAATGCGGTTTGGAAAGAATTATGGCAACTTCGCCTTCTAGGGAAGATCAAACATTTTGGCTGGAAAGTATTAAAGGGGGTATTACCATGTTACGATGATCTCGCAGGCAGACATGCACCCTTGATCCCGCAATGTCCACTGTGCAAAACTAGTCCAAAGGATATCCAACACTGTCTGCTTACGTGTATCCGTGCATCTGAAGTGTCGACTGCTCTAGGACTATCGGAGGTGATTGAACAAGTCGTTCGGCAGGACCGATCCGACTCTATTACCCTAGATATATTAATTCGGCTCCGCACATTGACACATACCATACCAACTTGATTATGCTTCTATCAGTTTGGATTATCGTAGTAAAGAGGCAAACTTGATAGCGGATGGTTTAGCAAAGCACTGTTTCAGCATTAGTATATCAGAAGAGTGGGAGAGCATTGTCCCTGACTTTATTCTTCACCATTATGTAAATGATCTTGTTGTTACTTGCGGAATAAAGTTATTATGCTAAAAAAGGGGTTAATTATCCTTTTGCCCTTAATGGTGTCCACCTGCTCAGTTTTGCCCTCAGATGCGAATTGTGCTCAGTTTTGCCCCTAGTCCGTGCGCACCGACTCGTTCCGTGAACTCTGACGTCTCCGTCAGGTCAACCTTTTGACTCGGCCCTTACAGGTGGGACCAGGTGGTGAGACGGCCAATTTTATTCAGACCGTTGCACGCGTGGCTTGTGGGACCCAGAAGAGAGCCGTTGCGGGTGTGCTATATAAGCGAGCGACAGCGGCGGTGACCACGGCGACAGAGAGCACGGCGGTGACCATGGAGAGAGAGAGAGAGAGAGAGAGAGAGAGAGCACAGCGGTGGTGAGGGAGTCCTGTATTAGGGGGTATCCGGACAGGCAGACTATATACATCTGTCGGACTATTGGAGCGTGAAGATATAAGACTCAAGACTCCGTCCGGTGTCCGGATGGGACTCTCCTTTGCATGGAAGACAAGCTTGGCGATCCGGATATTATATTTCCTTCCTTGTAACCGACTCCGTGTAAACCCTAGCCCTCTCCGGTGTCTATATAATCGGAGAGGTCGGTCCTTAGAAGGCCGATCACAACTACAATCATAATCATCATAGGCTAGCCTCTAGGGTTTAGCCTCTACGATCTCGTGGTAGATCTACTCTTGTACTACTCATATCGTCAATATTAATCAAGCAGGAAGTAGGGTTTTACCTCCATCGAGAGGGCCCGAACCTGGGTAAACATTGTGTACCTTGCTTCCTGTTACCATCAGCCTAAGACGCACAGATTGGGACCCCCTACCCGAGATCCGCCGGCATTGACGAAGGGCCGTTTCCCGGCCATGCACATATGCGCCCGTATTCGGATGCACGCAAAAGTACTAGGGACTACATAGTAGCCCCACTGTCCGGTTGCCTAGTTCGACGTGGGATCACCTTCTTAATGGACCAAGATGTTGGAACAATTGTGATTATGCATATTTTTCACAAACACCCCCGCATTGTATGCGTGGGGGCTGAAGCCAATGACTGCTAACTTTTGGAATTACACATAGACATAAAAACGGCCGCACAGGAGGCACAAATAATACTTTCGGGCACAAAGTATAAATATAGCCTCATAATCAAAATAACATTGTTTTTACAACGATTCACTTTGTCACTCGAACAATATATTCTTTGAGCACTGCGCCCCTATTAGGCGGGAACCTTCTGTTACCTGCTCCAAGTAGTGCTCGGCCGGATACTGGCCTCCCGCCAGATTCTGGGTCGTTACAATGGTGGCCTCCATATCTGTCCAATAGGCTTTAACGCGGGCAAGAGCCATTCGTGCACCCTCTATGCACGCTGACCTTCTCATGGCGTCGATCTGAGGCACGGCCCCAAGGAATTGTTGCACCAAGCCAAAGTAACTATTTGACTTAGGCCCCTTCGGCAAAAGATGGTCTATTACAGACCGCATTGCAAGCCCGGACAGCCTATGAAGCTCCGCCACAGCAGCCATCTTCTCACTTAACGGCAGCGGGCACGCGGGAGCATTGAATTGCGACCAGAAAAGCTTCTCCACTTCTTTATCACCTTGATCCTCGAAAAACTTAGCTGCATCAGCTGTACTCTTCGCCAAGTCTGCATATGCGTCTGCAGGACTCAAGCGTCCATCCAGGGGAGCATACTTCGGATCCAGAAACTTCGTCCGCAGTAAGTAGGATCCCCCAGCCGCGATTTTACCGGCCTATTGAAGCTCCTCCCGCACACCCCTGACCTCGGTCCGCATCTCCTTGGTGGCATTACGAGCATTGTTTAGGTCGGCCGAACTAGCCTTATTCTCCTTTTCAAGGAGTTCATACCGGTCGGCGGCATTTTTCAACTCCATAGCCATTTCGGCTATCTTTTCCTCGCTCCGGCGATGAGCAGCCTGTTCGGCTCTCAATTCTTCGGCCGCCTTTAGGGCAGCCGCATTGCTAACCCGAGCTTGTTCCTTGGCCTGGGCAAATTCTGCCCTCAGGGCTTCCACGGCAGCAGCACCATCTGCATTGCAAACACATTGCATTAATATTTATGCCCTTCTCATATTTTCCTATACAACATAATAAGGAAAGCATAGCACATACCTTGTGACTCGTTCAGCCGCTCATTCACCAGCGTAATCTCGGCATCAATAGATCCGATCTGCCTCCTTAGCTCGGAAACTTCAACGGACTGGTCGGCTGTCGGACCTTTAGATACCTGCGCATAGGTACAGCGCAATCATTACTATATGATCCCCCGTTTGCCGCCTAGGGCGGGCAACCAGAGTCTCAAGGGCTACTATCCATATGGAGCACACCTAGCGCGTGCCTCACAGTCAAAAAATAGTGTATTTTTTACTACATACCTCAAAGACTCAGAGCAGGCTCGTAAATGCTTCATTCAAACCGCTTGTGGCGGATGAAATCTTCTTGAGCATCGTGCTCATTAATGAGCGGTGCTCCTCCGAGAGCGCAGCTTGCTCCAGAAGGCCTGTTAGTATGTCCGGCCGGACATCGAACTGTGTCGGACCCTTCCCATCGCCCCCATCGGAGCCAAACGCTCCGGGCTCAGGGCGGCTGACGTATTAGCTTCCGGCTTCGGCAGATCCGGACTCCTCCGTGACAACACCTCAGTGTCGCCCGCTTCATGAGGCGAGCTCTCCATCATCTCTGGAGGAAGATCCCCCGAAGACGAACTCTGTTGAGAAAAGCTGCTAGCCGGACTGCAAAAGATGAATCCTGGTTATTGATCTCGGAGAAACGCAGTACCTTCCAATTAACGATTAACTTACGGCTCGATTGAGGGCTGGCCCATTGGCGGGCATGACATGGTGAGGACGCCCGTCGGGGCAGAGCCCCCCGGCGACACTTTCTTTCCCTGTTTAGGCATCTCCATCTCCAAGTCTTCGGAGGCGGCCCTTTTCTTCCCGCGCGGGGAGGTGGCCTCGGATTCCCCTCCCCGACTATCCTCCCTTGGGGAGGAAGCAATTCCCCCGGTCCGGATGCATAGCGTGTGAAGTTCGGCTTCACTATCCTTTCCTTCGTCCTTCCCTGAGGGCATTTTGCTGAGCACCCGGCCAAGCATCTTGGCAACAGTTGGACCAGGCGAGCCTTCGGGAAGTGGCGCCGGACACCTGATTCTCTCCGCTTTGCTGAGCCATTCCTGGCCTCGGAGGGTTTTCAGAATAATGACTATGACAAATAAAAACAAAGTGTCCGGTTTAAGGTTACTTACTTGGGCATCTAGGCGATTGCAGCTTAGGCCCGCATTCTCGGTGGTGTCCAGACACTTTACTTGTGGTCTGAAGAATAATTTACACATCCCTTCGAGCTTCAGGCCGAAGAAGTGCTTAATAGTCCGCGGACCCTCTGGATTGAACTCCCACATCCGGAGAGGCCGGCGTTTGCACGACAACATCCGTCGGATTAGCATTACTTGAATTATGCTGACAAGGTTAATGTCCTTCTCAAGAAGCTCCCGGATACAGCTCTGCAGTATCGGAACATCACTGGCGGGCCCCCAATTCCGCCCTACGTCGGTCCATGACGCCAATTGTGGCGGAGGGCCCGAGCGGAACTCAGGGGAGGCCACCCACTTTGTGCCTCTGGGAGCCGTGACATAAAACCACCTCTGTTGCCATACATCGGATACTTCTGGGAAAGAACCCTCTGGCCATGGGGCATCGGCGTTCCTGCTTATTATGGCACCTCTGCACTCCGATGTCTCCCCTCGACCATCTTCGGCTTCACATTGAAGGTCTTGAGCCATAAGCCAAAGTGTGGAGTGACGTGGAGAAAAGCCTCGCACACAATGATGAACGGCGAGATATGGAGAATAGCGTCCGGAGCTAGATCGTGAAAATCCAACCCGTAATAGCACATGAGCCCCCTCACAAAGGGGTCAAGGGTGAGGCCCAAGCCACGGAGGAAGTGAGGAACAAACACGACACTCTCATTGGGCTCCGGTGTAGGGATGACCTGCCCTGGTGCAGGAAGCCTGTGCTGGATGTCGGCGGTCAGGTATCCGACCTCCCTAAGCCTCGCAATGTCCTCCTCTTGGATCGAGGAGGGCACCCACCGGCCTTGAGGGTTGGATCCGGACATATTGGAGGATCTGGGGTGTTGGAGCTTAGGTCTTGGTTGTTGGAACTCGAGGTGTGAGAAGGTGCAAGGGAGGAGGAAAAGAGGCATAGGCCTCGGCCCCTTTATAAAGGGGGTGAATATCAAGAGTCCTCAGCGTGACCGCTTGAGGCTTATCTAAAAACACACGGAGTCATACCAACGGTCGTCGTGGGATCACGCACGCCCATATTGATGGAAGATCCCGTAATAAGAGGAACACGATCTCTGCTTTGGCAGGGCGTGCCAAAAAAACCGCCTCGCAACACGAGTCAAGGTGGGGCGAGAAACGTCGGTTCGTGTTGGACCAGGCGATGATGCAGGGGCACGACGTACGAAGATTGCCAGCAGATCAAATTTATGCTATGTTCCCTACAATAGTATGTGAAGATTACCTCGCAGATCCGGACACGGTCTAAGTGTTCGATAATTACTTTGGAGTATTCGTAGATGGAACCCGCCTTGCAATGCCGAAGACAAGACTGCGCGCCGGACTCATCATCATTGAAGCCTGGTTCAGGGGCTACTAAGGGAGTCCTGGATTAGGGGGTATCCGGACAGCCGGACTATATACATCATCCGGACTATTGGAGCGTGAAGATACAAGACTCAAGACTCCGTCGCGTGTCCGGATGGGACTCTTCTTTGCATGGAAGACAAGCTTGGCGATCCGGATATTATATTTCCTTCGTTGTAACCGACTCCGTGTAAACCCTAGCCCTCTCCGGTGTCTATATAAACCGGAGAGGTCGGTCCTTAGAAGGCCGATCACAACTCAATCATAATCATCATAGGCTAGCTTCTAGGGTTTAGCCTCTATGATCTCGTGGTAGATCTAATCTTGTACTACTCATATCGTCAATATTAATCAAGCAGGAAGTAGGGTTTTACCTCCATCGAGAGGGCCCGAACCTGGGTAAACATTGCGTCCCTTGCTTCCTGTTACCATCAGCCTAAGACGCACAGGTCGGGACCCCCTACCTGAGATCCGCCGGTTTTGACACTGACAGGTGGGAAGCTAGCTGTGGAGGGCGCAGCGATGGGAAGCTAGCTGTGGAGGGCGCAGCGGCGTTGAGATCCCCTTCGGCTCCGAGCTCCATGTCTTCCTCAAGCTCCCGCGCCACCTCGCGGATGTAGAGCCGGGCGCGTGTGGACATGACTGTCTTCATATGTTCGCGATGCCGGGCGGGCGTTGATCGGAGGGTTTCTCACACACCGAGGAACCAGAATCGTCTGTTCTACGTGTGCAACGAGAATGGGGTAAGAATCGGGGCAATTGCACCATTTTCGTGGTCGGGATCTTTGATCAATGGGTTGATATGTTTGGTGTTCATGCAGGTGACATGCTTCTTTCTTTGGGTCGATGCTTTGGCCAAGACTCTGATGAATTAACTGCAAGAAGAGCATGAAGAATGGTTGCGCATGCTGCCACGAACAGCAGTGGCTGCAGCATGAGCTTCGGAAGAAGAGATGGAGGGCGAAGCACGCATTGACAGAGAGCTAGCTATTGAGCTTAGGATGTTGAAGAAGAAGGTTAGGAAGCTTGAAGATCAAGCACTACCAATACCCATTTGCAAATGCTTTTGGGCATTTGTAGGTATGGTAATCGCACTGGTTGTAATGTTGAAAATGTATGGAAAGGCATGAATTATGGAGGAATTTGTAATCTTGAAATTGTATGACAAATTCACCTAGTTTAAATGTTGGTCAAAGTTGTTTAAATGTTGAAAAAAAGAGAAGAAGTGACCAACATTTAAATATGTTGAAAAAAAGGAGAAGAAATGAGGAATTCAGAAACTTTTGATCAATGAAATGCAGCTCTCTGCTCTGCCTTTCTGTCAAAAAAAAAGGTTGCTATTGGGCCAAATTCAGAGCGTAGAGCCAAGTGCAGGCTAGACTAATGGGCCAACTGCATCCAATTAGGCCCATTCGGGGGTTCTCTTGCGTGTTTTTCTATTTCCTGTTCTGATTTAATTTTGGCAGTAAATCATAATGCTGAAATTTTTTGTGCAAGCTAATTGAATTATTCCAGAGCCAAACAATTAAGGTTAGAATTTTTTTGGAGCTGTTAAATATTTAATAGCAATTTAATTAATCTAATTCAAATACACCGTGATTTAAATCAAAGACCAAAATTTCATGGAAAATGTGCCTCAGCTCTGGTAGAGGTTTACACCTGGTGCCAAAATAAATGAACATTTTTAAGGGCATTACATTGAGAAAAAAATAATTTGTCTAAAAAAATGAAGGGTGGAAAATGCACAAAAAATTGGTGCGGATGGGGACTCGAACCCAGGACAGCGTGGGTTTGTGGTGTTTAGGGCTGCGCTGGTAACCGCTAGGACAGATGGCAAGACTTTGACATGGGTAGGGAAGGAAGGTATACATAGTGAGACTGTGAAATTTGTCAAAAAAATAGTGAGACCGTGAATGTTTGCACACGCGTGAGAGTGGTTTTCCTTTATTTTGCACTGAAATTTTGGAGGGTTGGAATGTTGAAATCGTATGTTTGCACTGCCACATGATTTTGGTTAGAGTGGCACTTGGTTTAGGATTTAAAGGGAATAAATTTTCATATTAGTTCATGACTTTTTTTTGAATGAAACAGAGGGATTCTCACACCCTCCGATTTTCATTAATGAAAACCACAAGTTCTCGAACTTCATTACTTGGTTTAGGGAAGAAATGATATGTTTGGGCACGGACATTTTTTAACACACATAATAAACCCTAATAACTTAGATAAGATGCAACACACCGTATCATTACAATAATAAGTTCACGGACAGTTCACAGACACCTGACGAAACATGACACAACACGACACGACATAGAAAAGCAACAAAATAAAAAATGAAACATGACGATCCTGACTCCGGGCTTGAACATCTTCATCTTGACCTCCTTCTTCCACCTTCGTCGCGTGCACCCCTTCAACACCGTCTTCATCTTCACACCTCCTCCTCCTCATCGTAGGGAAGGGAGGGCATCTGGCCTGGAGTGGGGAAGATGCTCTCATAGTTGGTGTAGATGTTGTAGACGGTGAAGAAGATAGCTTCACAGCCGCACCAAAAGACTTCGTCAAGGAGCTCACGCGCGTCAAACAGGTTGGTGAAGGTGACCGTGAGCAGTAGGAGGATGCCGCCGCGGTCACGAACCTTGTTGAGGGTGAACATCCTCGGCGAGCCCCGTGGAAGGTGGGCATAGCCGGCTCTGAGGAAGGCGCGGGTGAGTTCGACGGAACCCCTCGACCTCGAAATAGCCCACACACGGAGCTCCCTCTCCACGAGCACGCCCAGTGGGTAGCGAAGCTCCGGCAGGACAGGTGGACGGTTGAAGGTCGGCCCGTTGAACTGCATCTTCACTTGGTCTTGCTTGGGGAGGGCTCGGTCGCTTGGGTGTTTGAAGTTGGAGAGAATGTATCGGATCTGGCTTGTGGGTGGGAGAGGAAGAGAGGCACCCCATTTATAGGCCTGTGGGTGGGAGAGGAAGAGAGAAAGGATGAGAATGGTGCGTGTGTGAATCCGAACACGTGTGTGTATCCGTTACGTTTTGCACTCTTAAATTTTTGCATAAAAATGATGCATGGGGCGCGTGCGTGCATCTGAATCACTGCATAGCTCTTTGACCGGGCGGTGCATCTGACTCGCTGCCCTAAACCACCTAGCTCGCCTCGCTAGCCTAGCTCGCCTAGCGCGCCTCGCTCACATGCATGCACGTCGCCGCCTCCCGCGCATGAAAACCCATGTCGCCGCCTCCCATGCATGCAAGGCCTGGAAAGGCTGAGACAGGATATTTACTGCGGTCTCAGGCCCAGACAACGAGACGGCCCAACGGTCCATCCAGCGCGCCCGATATTTGTTTAAGAAAAACAATCTCCCAGCCAATCAGATTGCATCTCGCGGATCCCCCCCCCCCCCTCCTCCGCGCAGATTCCTTCTAGAAGGGTTAGATCGACGGCCCTTGATCGCCGCTAGGGTTAGATGAACGGTCCTTGTTCAGCACTAGCGTTAGAGGGGTTTGGGAGGGGTTTTAAAATGAGCATAATAAATTAAACAAAAATCAGAAAAATAAAAAAACTTGCACACATAGTCTTCTTATGTCATATACTAACGATTTAAGTTGATAAACAAGGTTTACATACATTTAAATGGATAAGTTCATGTGTCTTGTGTGATATCTCGAGTATCTCAAACTCTCTTGTATGAAGTGAAGAGAAGTGTTTTGGGGAAATGAACATGAAAATTTCAAAAAACTCACCACAGCTTCATTTTGGCGTGACTAAGAAGGATCCAGGCTTAGTTTCTCATATTGATGTTTTACGCCTTGTTTAAATCTTGGTCAAAGTTAAGTTTGACCAGAATTCAAATGAGCAAAACAAAATTTAAAAAAAATCAAAAAATGGAAAAACCAGCGCTCATAGTCTGTATATATAGAATATATGTGTAAGAAAGTTATTTGGCTAATTTAGACCAGGTCGAAAAAAACCTTGCTTAGAAATGAGGTCGTTTACCCTACCTTTGGACCCTTCTTTTTGTTGGGGAACGTAGCAAAAATTCAAAATTTTCTACGACACACCAAGATCAATCTATGGAGATTCTAGCAACAAGAGATGGAGAGGATGAGCATATTCATACCCTTGAAGATCGCTAAGCGGAAGCGTTTCAAGAACGTGGATGATGGAGTCGTACTCACGGCGATTCAAATCGCGGAAGATCCGATCTAGCGCCGAACGGACGGCGCCTCCGCGTTCAACACACGTACAGCCCGGGGACGTCTCCTCCTTCTTGATCCAGCAAGGGGAGAGGAGAAGTTGAGGGAGAACTCCGACAGCACAACGGCGTGGTCGTGGTGGAGCTCGTGGTTCTCCAGGAGGGAGAGGGCTGCGGCAAGGGAAGGGTGTGCAGCTGCCCTCTCTCTCCCTCACTATATATAGGGGTAAGGGGGGTGGAGGAGGCGCCCTAGGGTTCCCTAGGGGAGGGGCGGCGGCCACAGGGGAAACCCTGGATGGGTTTGGGCGCCCCCACCCCCTAGGAAACTTGCCCCTCAAGCCGGGAAGGGGGGCTGCCCTAGGGGAGGCGCCCCCACCTCTCCTGGTTACGTGAGAGGGGCTGGGAGGGGCGCACCACCCCTTAGAGGGCTGGTTTGCCCCTTCCCCTTTGGCCCATGAGGCCCTCCAACACTTGCCGGGGCTCCCGAAACACCTTTCTGTCATGCTGGCCATAGCTTGGTACCCACGGAACACTTCCGGACTCCAATACCCTTCATCCAATATATCAATCTTCACAGTTGGACCATTCCGGAACTCCTAGTGACGTCCGGGATCACATCCGGGACTCCGAACAACCTTCGGTAACCACATACTATTTCCCATAACAACTCTAGCGTCATCGAACCTTAAGTGTGTAGACCCTACGGGTTCGGGAATCATGCAGACATGACCGAGCCAACTCTCTGGCCAATAACCAACAGCGGGATCTGGATACCCATGTTGGCTCCCACATGTTCCACGATGATCTCATCGGATGAACCACGATGTCGACGATTCAATCAATCCCGTATTCAATTCCCTTTGTCTAGCGGTATAGTACTTGCCCGAGATTCGATCGTCCGTATCCCGATACCTTGTTCAATCTCGTTACCGGCAAGTCTCTTTAGTCGTTCCATAACACATCATCCCGTGATCAACCCCTTGGTCACATTGTGCACATTATGATGATGTCCTACCGAGTGGGCCCAGAGATACCTCTCCGTCACACGGAGTGACAAATCCCAGTCTCGATTCGTGCCAACCCAACAGACACTTTTGGAGATACCCGTAGTGTACCTTTATAGCCACCCAGTTATGTTGTGACGTTTGGTACACCCAAAGCATTCCTACGGCATCCGGGAGTTACACAATCTCATGGTCTAAGGAAATGATACTTGACACTAGAAAAGCTTTAGCATACGAACTACACGATCTTTGTGCTAGGCTTAGGATTGGGTCTTGTCCATAACATCATTCTCCTAATGATGTGATCCCGTTATCAATGACATCCAATGTCCATGGTCAGGAAACCATAACCATCTATTGATCAACAAGCTAGTCTACTAGAGGCTTACTAGGGACATGGTGTTGTCTATGTATCCACACATGTATCTGAGTTTCCTATCAATACAATTATAGCATGGATAATAAATGATTATCATGAACAAGGAAATATAATAATATTAACTAATTTATTATTGCGTCTAGGGCATATTTCCAACAGTCTCCCACTTGCACTAGAGTCAATAATCTAGTTCACATCGCCATGTGATTAACACTCACAGGTCACATCGCCATGTGACCAACATCCAAAGAGTTTACTAGTGTCACTAAACTAGTTCACATCATCATGTGATTAAGACTCAATGAGTTCTGGGGTTTGATCATTTTTGCTTGTGAGAGAGATTTTAGTCAACGGATCTGCAACATTCAGATCCGTATGTACTTCGCAAATCTCTAGGTCATATTGTAAATGCTGCTTCCACGCTCCACTTGGAGCTATTCCAAATGGTTGCTCCACTATACGTATCCGGTTTGCTACTCAGAGTCATTCGGATAGGTGTTAAAGCTTGCATTGACGTAACCCTTTACGCCGAACTCTTTATCACCTCCATAATCGAGAAACATGTCCTTATTACTCCAAGGACAATTTTGACCGCTGTCCAATGATCCATTCCTGGATCACTCTTGTACCCCCTTGCCAGACACGTGGCAAGGCACACATCAGGTGCGGTACTCAGCATAGCATATGTATAGAGCCTATGGCTAAGGCATAGGGGACGACATTCGTCCTTTCTCTTTCTTCTACCGTGGTCGAGCTTTAAGTCTTAACTTCATACCTTACAACTCAGGCAGAACTCCTTCTTTGACTGATCCATCTTGAACACCTTCAAGATCATGTCAAGGTATGTGCTCATTTGAAAGTACCATTAAGAGTTTTTGATCTATCCTCATAGATCTTAATGCTCAATGTTCAAGCAGCTTAATCCAGGTTTTCTATTGAAAAACACTTTTCAAACAACCCTATATGCTTTCCAGAAACTCTACAACATTTCTGATCAACAATATGTCAACAACATATACTCATCAAAAATTCCATAGTGCTCCCACTCACTTCTTTGGAAATACAGGTTTCTCATAAACTTTGTATAATCCCAAAATCTTTGATCATCTCATCAAAGTGTATATTCTGACTCCGAGATGCTTGCTCTAGTCCAAGGAAGGATCGCTGGAGCTAGCATACCTTTTAGCATCCTTAGGATCGACAAAACCTTTCTGATTGTATCACATACAACCTTTCCTTACGGAAACTCGTAAGGAAACTCGTTTTGACATCCATCTGCCAGATTTCATAAATGCAGCTAATGCTAACATGATTCCGACGGACTTAAGCATCGCTACGGATGAGAAAATCTCATCGTAGTCAACTCCTTGAACTTGTGAAGAACTCTTTGCCACAAGTCGAGCTTCATAGACGGTGACATTACCGTCCACGTCCATTTTCTTCTTAAAGATCCATTTATCTCAATGGCTTGCCAATCATCGGGCAAGTCCACCAAAGTCCATGCTTTGTTCTGATACATGGATCCTATCTCGGATTTCATGGCTTCTAACCATTAGTCTGAATATGGGCCCACCATCGCTTCTCCATAGCTCGTAGGTTCATTGTTGTCTAGCAACATGACCTTCAAGACAAGATTACCGTACCACTCTGAAGTAGTACGCATCCTTGTCACCCTACGAGGTACGGCAGTGACTTGATCCAAAACTTCATGATCACTATCATAAGCTTCTACTTCAATTGGTGTAGGCGCCACAGGAACAACTTCATGTGCCCTGCTACACACTAGTTGAAGTGACGGTTCAATAACCTCATCAAGTCTCCACCATCCTCCCACTTAACTTTCCGAGACAAACTTTTCCTTGAGAAAGGACCTGATTCAAGAAACAATCCCTATTGCTTTCGGATCTGAATTAGGAGGTATACCCAACTGTTTTGGGTGTCCAATGAAGATGCATTTCATCCGCTTTGGGTTCGAGCTTATCAACCTGAAACTTTTTCACATAGGCGTCGCGGCCCCAAACTTTTAAGAAACGACAACTTAGGTTTCTCCAAACCATAGTTCACACGATCGTCTCAACGGAATTACGTGGTGCCCTATTAAAGTGAGTGCGGTTGTCTCTAATGCCTAACCCATGAATGATAGTGGTAATTCGATAAGAGACATCATGGTACGCACCATATCTAACAGGGTGCAACTATGATGTTCGGACACACCATCACACTATGGTGTTCCAGGCGGTATTAATTGTGAAACAATTTCGACAATGTCTTAATTGCGTGCCAAAGCTCGTAACTCAGATACTCATCTCTATGATCATATCATAGACATTTTATCCTCTTGTCACGATGATCTTCAACTTCACTCTGAAATTACTTGAACCATTCAATAATTCAGACTTGCGTTTCATCAAGTAAATATATAGTATCTACTCAAATCATCCGTGAAGTAAGAACACAACGATATCCACTGCGTGCCTCAGCACTCATTGGACTGCACACATCAAAATGTACTACTTCCAACAAGTTGCTTTCTTGTTCCATTTTACTGAAAACGAGGCTTTCAGTCATCTTGCCCATGTGGTGTGATTTGCATGTCTCAAATGATTCAAAAACCAAGTGAGTCTGAACGGTCCATTTGCATGGAGTTTCTTCATGCATATACACCAATAGACATGGTTCGCATGTCTCAAACTTTTCAAAAACGAGTGAGTCCAAAGATCCATCAACATGGAGCTTCTTCATGCGCTTTATACCAATATGACTTACATGGCAGTGCCACAAGTAGGTGGTACTATCATTACTATCTTATATCTTTTGGCATGAACATGTGTATCACTACGATCGAGATTCAATAAACCATTCATTTTAGGTGCAAGACCATTGAAGGTATTATTCAAATAAACAGAGTAACTATTATTCTCCTTAAATGAATAACCGTATTGCGATAGACACAATCCAATCATGTCTATGCTCAACGCAAACACCAAATAACAATTATTTAGGTTTAACACCAATCTCGATGGTAGAGGGAGCGTGCGATGCTTGATCATATCAACCTTGGAAACACTTCCAACACATATCGTCAGCTCACCTTTAGCTAGTCTCCGTTCATTTCGTAGCTTTTATTTCGAGTTACTAACACTTAGCAACCGAACCGGTATCTAATACCCCGGTGCTACTAGGAGTACTAGTAAAGTACACATTAACATAATGTATATCCAATATACTTCTATCGACCTTGCCAGCCTTCTCATCTACCAAGTATCTAGGGTAATTCCGCTCTAGTGGTTGTTCCCCTTATTACAGAAGCACTTAGTCTCGGGTTTGGGTTCAACCTTGGGTTTCTTCACTAGAGCAGCAGCTGATTTGCCGTTTCATGAAGTATCCCTTCTTGCCCTTGCCCTTCTTGAAACTAGTGGTTGCACCAACCATCAACAATTGATGCTCCTTCTTGATTTCTACTTTCGCGGTGTCAAACATCGCGAATATCTCAAGGATCATCATATCTATCCCTGATATGTTATAGTTCATCACGAAGCTCTAGCAGCTTGGTGGCAATGACTTTGGAGAAACATCACTATCTTATTTGGAAGATCAACTCCCACTTGATTCAAGTGATTGTTGTACTCAGACAATCTGAGCACAAGCTCAACGATTGAGCTTTTCTCCCTTAGTTTGCAGGCTAAGAAAATCGTTGGAGGTCTTATACCTCTTGACGTGGGAACGAGCCTGAAATCCCAATTTCAGCCCTCGAAACATCTCATATGTTCCGCGACATTTCGAAATCGTCTTTGGTGCCTCAACTCTAAACCGTTTAACTGAACTATCACGTAGTTATCAAAACGTGTATGTTAGATGTTCGTAACATCCACACACGACGCTCGAGGTTCAGCACACTGAGCGGTGCATTAAGGACATAAGCCTTCTACGAAGCAACGAGGAAAATCCTCGGTTTACGGACCTAGTCCGCATAATTGCTACTATCAACTTTCAACTGAATTTTCTCTAGGAACATATCTAAACAGTAGAACTAAAGTGCGAGCTTACGACATAATTTGCAAAGATCTTTTGACTATGTTCAGGATAATGAAGTTCATATTATGAACTCCCACTCACATAGACATCCCTCTAGTCATCTAAGTGATTACATGATCCGAGTCAACTAGGTCGTGTCTGATCATCATGTGAGACGGACTAGTCATCATCGGTGAACATCTTCATGTTGATCGTATCTACCATATGACTCATGCTCGACCTTTCGGTCTCTTGTGTTCCGAGGCCATGTTTGTACATGCTAGGCTCGTCAAGTTAACCTAATTGTTTCGCGTGTGTAAATCTGGCTTACACCGTTGTATGTGAACGTTAGAATCTATCACATCCGATCATCACGTGGTGCTTTGAAACAACGAACTTTCGCAACGGTTTACAGTTAGGGGGTACACTTTCTTGAAATTTTAATGAGGGATCATCTTATTTACTACCGTCGTTCTAAGCAAATAAGATGCATAAACATGATAAACATCACACGCAATCAAATAGTGACAGGATATGGCCAATATCATATTGCTCCTTTGATCTCCATCTTCGGGGCGCCATGATCATCTTCGTCACCGGCATGACACCATGATCTCCACCATCATGATCTCCATCATCGTGTCTTCATGAAGTTGTCACACCAGCGACTACTTCTACTTCTATGGCTAACGCGTTTAGCAATAAAGTAAAGTAATTTACATGGCGTTCTTCAATGACACGCAGGTCATACAAAAAATAAAGACAACTCCTATGGCTCCTGTCGGTTGTCATACTCATCGACATGCAAGTCGTGATTCCTATTACAAGAACATGATCATCTAGCGGTATAGTACTTGCCCGAGATTCGATCGTCGGTATCCCGATACCTTGTTCAATCTCGTTACCGGCAAGTCTCTTTACTCGTTTCGTAACACATCATCCCGTGATCAACCCCTTGGTCACATTGTGCACATTATGATGATGTCCTACCGAGTGGGCCCAGAGATACCTCTCCGTCACACGGAGTGACAAATCCCAGTCTCGATTCGTGCCAACCCAACAGACACTTTTGGAGATACCCGTAGTGTACCTTTATAGCCACCCAGTTACGTTGTGATGTTTGGTACACCCAAAGCATTCCTACGGTATCCGGGAGTTGCACAATCTCATGGTCTAAGGAAATGATACTTGACATTATAAAAGCTTTAGCATACGAATTACACGATCTTTGTGCTAGGCTTAGGATTGGGTCTTGTCCATCACATCATTCTCCTAATGATGTGATCCCGTTATCAATGACATCCAATGTCCATGGTCAGGAAACCATAACCATCTATTGATCAACGAGCTAGTCTACTAGAGGCATACTAGGGACATGGTGTTGTCTATGTATCCACACATGTATCTGAGTTTCCTATCAATACAATTATAGCATGGATAATAAACGATTATCATGAACAAGGAAATATAATAATAATAATAACTAATTTATTACTACCTCTAGGGCATATTTCCAACAGTCTCCCACTTGCACTAGAGTCAATAATCTAGTTCACATCGCCATGTGATTAACACTCACAGGTCACATCGTCATGTGACCAACATCCAAAGAGTTTACTAGTGTCAATAAACTAGTTCACATCATCATGTGATTAAGACTCAATGAGTTCTGGGGTTTGATCATGTTTTGCTTGTGAGAGAGGTTTTAGTTAACGGGTCTGCAACATTCAGATCCGTATGTACTTCGCAAATCCCTGGGTCATATTGTAAATGCTGCTTCCACGCTCAGCATTTACATCATCCAACAGAAATACAACATTACTCATAATGTTTCATAATTATTCATATATAGCGTTGGGGCTTCTGTCTCTTCCTTGAGCTTCTTGCCATCACTTTGCTCCTCGTGCACCTTGTGCTCATTGCTTCTTCTCTTCTCCTCTAGGTTGTCGGTACCTTGCGCGTCTTCTTCAAACCTATCATAGTGCTGTGCAAAACATAAAGGGTAATGAGATCATGTCAAGTGATAAATGTACAGTAGTATTTGACCCTTGCTAGATTTACATACCTAGCAGAACTCACAACAACAGAAGGTTGGTCACCATTTGGAGCCTCACTTGGATCACCATGATCACCATTTAGAGCCTCACTTGGATCACCATGATCACTATTTGGAGCCTCGCTTGGATCACCATTTGGAGCCTCACTTGAATCATTATTTGGAGGATATTTTGGATCATCGTCAAAATCATGGGGCTGTTGACCATCATCATTTGGAACCTCGTCAAAATCCTCATCTGATGCAACCGGCTGTTGACCATCATTTTCATCATCTATTGAGGCAACCGGCTGCTGACCAACATTTTCATCGAAGCCTTTATCAAAACTCTCTCCGAACGCTGGATCTACTGTGTTATCACAATACTTACCGAAATGACCAGACCACCACACCTTGTGCACTTACGCTTCCTCGCTCCAAGTCCAGCTCCTTCGCTGCGAGGTCTGATTCGACTCTTCCTTGGTCTACCTGCTGCTCTCTTCAGAACTGGAGCGCAAAGCTTGAATCCAGGGTCCACCATGTCCCATTGTTGTTTTCCCTCCATAGCAGGCAAGGCATAAGCATATGTGGCTTTGAACCTTGCAACAGAGTAGTAATCATGCACATACTGTTGTATGTTCCCTGCTAGACCTGGGAGAGAAGTGATGAAAAACAAGGCATGAATGCATGGCAACCCAGTTATCTGCCATTGCCTACAACTGCAAGTTCTAGCTTCTAAATCCACCGAATATCTCCATTCCCTCTTCTCTTTATCCAAATATGATATATCTGTTGTGGTACCCGAGCAAAGAGTCATGTTCATTTCTAAGCCTATTGTTTTCTGCTTCAGTTCATTCATCACGGCAGGGATGATAATGTGGCCCATGAATTTTGCCTCGGCTATTCCTGCACGATAATGAAATATCTGCATGTATTCTATCCTTATCTTGTCAAGCAAATCCACCACATAATGACCCTTTAGTTTCCAAGTCGTTGAGTTGAAAGACTCTGCTAGATTATTGTGCACATAGTCAACTTTGCTCAGTTCACTGAATTGGCTTCTGGCCCATAACATGGAGTGGTGTGTTTCCAAGTATTATTTCACTTTGGGATTCATGTATAACTGCCTCAACTGGTAGTTGTGCTTCTTCACACTGCAAGTCAAAGATGATGGCCATAAATTGTCGGTATACACCTTTCCTTTGAATTTCTTCATGAAATTTGCAGCAAGGTGACGCATGCATTCTCTATGCTCTACTCCAGGGAACACATTGTCCACGGCCACTTCTAAACCTTTGCAGGCATCTGTATGAATGACCAACCCATTGGGATGTGCAATAACCCTGCGCAGATTATGCAAAAACCAAGTCCAACTCTCCTCAGACTCTGTCTCCAGCACACCGTAGGCAACTGGAAATACAAAACTGTGTGCATCAACTGCACAAGCTGCTACTAACTGTCCTTTAAACCTCCCTGTGAGAAAAGTGGCATCAATAGCCAAATAAGGCCTGCAGCCTGCCAAAATACCCCGGCGACAAGCCTCAAAGCAGGCAAAAACCCTCCTAAAGCATTCCTTGGTCTTTGTCACTCCCCTGAATGTGTACTCCACGGTGTGGTGATCAATATCTACAATACTACCTGGGATTGTCCTCTTCACTTCACCTTTGAATGAATACAACAATTGAAAACATTCCTGCCAATTACCATAAATAGAATCCATAGCATGTTGTTTAGCATTGAACAACCTCATGTATGGTAAATCTATCTTAAACTTATCTTTGATGTTCTTCCGCAATTCCTTTGGATCCACTTGCTGGTTTTCTTTCACCCACTTCTTTACTTCTTCTGCCACCCATCTTGACTTGGCTCTACTGATTGTATCCTTCCTAAGGGTTGATTCCTAGCATGTGTGCTTAAAAGGGTTCACTTTGACCTGAACATTAGTGCTATTTCGCATTTTAGATGCGAGCATCCTCCATGGACAACCCTCAGTCGGACAGTGCACTCTGTAACGTACTTGATCGCTCTTGTCAGCTTTGAAAGTACGTTCTACCTTCATGCAGTATGTCACAAGTGCATTTCTAAACTCATTCATGGATGCAAAAACTGTACCTTCTTCCATATGAGGGTTCAAAGGAAAGGTATGCGTCCTCATCCACCATGTCATCATCCTCATGGACTGCATTGTGAGCCTCATCTTGGTTTTCAGCCCGAGGTGCCCGTCGTAAATTCCGAATAACATCAGAATATAGATTCTCTTCATCAACCCAGAATTGTAGTCATCAGGCTCCACTTCAAGGGGGACCCTACTGCTGTTGCCCACACTTGTCGAGCTACCACATCACCGTGCACCAACTGAACTGTTCTGGCTAGAGATGCCACTACGATGACTTGGTTCTGCCCGATATGTTGTACTCGTCATCCTAGGTCCAAATGCCTGCTCAAGCACATCAACTTGCACCCTCACATGAAAATTATCTTTATCTTTATGCCTAACAAACATGGTAGCTAGCTCTTCATCATTACTAACTGTCACCCATTTCTTTTCCCCATCATAGTGTTTGTATACCACTTCATCAAGAAAACCCCAAGGATATTGGCTAAAAATTACCTCCCCAAATTGTCTGAAACTCCAATTACTAGCCATTGGCAACCGATAATCAAAACCTCCTTGGTATTTCTTCTTATCCTTTGCATCGAACATGTACCGGTCCCTTCTAATGTGCACCAAGAAAGCAAACCGTAACTCCATCCTAACCGGCGAAAAACAGAGACGTAATCTGCACACTAATTGGGCAAACCTACTCGAATCGAGTGTTCAAATGCACAACTAAGCTCAATCTAAACAGGAGGCGAGACTTACCCCTCGGGAACCCAGTCGTGGACGCCGTGGATCTCCGGCCCGATGCCTGCCTCGCCAAATACTCCAGGGTCGCCGATGCTCGCCATTTCACCCTAGGGTTCTTCCTCCTAGTTCAAATAGCTCCAGCAGCCCCCCACCTTTGAGCGCTCCGGCAGGGCGCACGGAAGGAGGCCGTGCTGTGGGTCGAGCAGGTGGCGGGCGCCCCACCCGTGGCGTCGCAGGAAGGTGGCGGGCGTCGCAGGTAGCCATGGAGCGTAGGCGCAGGATGATAGCGGTGGAGCAGGCAGTGCAGCTGGTGGCGGGCCAGGTGCTGGCCGCGGCGCAGGTGGCGGCGGTGGCACAGGACAGCCGGCCGGCAGATGGGCAGAGTGAGTTAGAATCCTACGAATGATTTGGGGATTTAGTTGCATGGGCCTACATGTCCGCTCCGGACCCACGTCCACGCGGTCCCACATGTAAGATCCGGACCCACAACCACTAACGCCGGCGGACAGAATGGACTCAAATATGGCCGTTTGGCCTCGTCATAGTTGTTGTACATGGACTAGGGGCAAAACTGAGCACAATTCGCATCTGAGGGCAAAACTGAGCAGATGGACACCACTGAGGGCAAAAGGATAATTAACTCAAAAAAAGAGTAGCTGGTAATGGTAGTCCGGTCCTGTCCACGTTGCTGAAAGATAAAGAATATGGCGCTAATGTGTAGCTGGTAATGGTAGTCTTGTTCTAGAAGTTGGCACGAGCGTACAAATGTCATGCTAATCCAATCCACAGATGTATAATGCGCTGATGTGGCACCGTATTTTTATTATCACGCACACGTGTGTATGAGACTATAGGGAGCTCCACGTGTAAGCACAAAGGGAAAATCAATGTCAAAAATTGGAAGCGCGGTGACTCGAACTTGCGTGTGGGGTTGCGCCTGCTAGATCCACTCTACACTAGTACTCCCTCCGTTTCCAAATACTTGTCTTTCTAGGCATTTCAAATGGACTCAACATACGGATGTATGTAGACATATTTTAAAGTGTAGATTCACTTATTTTGCGCCGTATGTAGTCACTTGTTGAAATCTCTAAAAAGACAAGTATTTAGGAACGGAGGGAGTAGAAAACAGGGCTTTGGTTGAGGCCTGGACAAGGGCATCAATCCCGGTTCACTCACGACAGGGACCAAGGGGGGCATCAGTCCCGGTTTGTGAGGCCAGGGCGCCTGCCGGGCCTCGTGGGCCATTGGTCCCAGTTCGTCTAACCCCTTTGGTCCCAGTTCCAGACACGAACCAGGACCAATGGGCCTCGCTCCTGGCCCAGCACCTTTAGTCCTGGTTGGTGGCTGGAACCGGGACCAATTGTTGCCATTTAGTCCCAGTTTTAGCCACAAACTAGGACTAAAGAGAGGCCTATATATACCCCCGCCCATGCCCGCACGCAGAGCCACCGCTCTGTTTTTTTGGCCGGCCGTGGGAGAGCTTTGTGGTGCTCTAGCTCACCTCCTATGCACATGAGGTGTTCGATGAAATGTCCGAGCCACACTCAAGCTTTCTCTCTCGAAGTTCCTTGTCCAAGATCCATTTTCCTCAAGATTTGTCTAGGTTTGGCGGTTTGTCCTGTCCCGTCCCCGTCCTCACCGCCGTTGATCGCTCGTGCCGATCTCGTCGCCGGCACCACTGTGGTGAGCCTCTTGTTCCTATCTTCTTTCTAAAAGATAAAAGTTCTTACTTGTATAATTTAGATAGATACTTGTATAATTTCCTTACTTTTATTATTGTTTCTAATTATATAGTGCGATGGTTTTGGTATCCACCTCCGTCGGCCCTCGTCCTGTCTATGATTCAGATGTGGTATATATTATCTTTTATAAATATTTGTTTCATTTAGTGTTTATGATGATTATGCACTCCGCCTCCTCCCCCGCCTCCTCCGACGCTTTGGAGCAGTCCGCCTCCTACTCCGCCTCCTCATGCGTGTCAACGAACTCCGCCGCGTCAGCAACGGTGGAAGAGATATGTCGTTGCTCCGGTGGCTAGCAGTACAAGCAGAGGCGGGAAGCAATTCAGATAAGGTCCATCTCTCAAGGATCCGAAAAAGTTACCATATGAAAGGACCGACAAGGAAAACGAGGAGATCTGCGTTGCCCAAGTCAGGGACCATTTTGCAAAGAAACCTCCACCTCCAAAGGAGATGGTAGATCCGATGAAAGCGAAGCGCACTATCGATGCCCTGAAGCGACCACCACCGCCTCCGCCGGATTCCAACTTTGTTCACTATCTTAAAAAGACATATCAAGATGCGCGGTGGTCGGGAAGTACTTCCAGTGATGCAAGGTTACCACAATGAAGAAGTGGGAAACAAATTCCCTAGCTCGGCGAATAGGCGAACCAATCGTGCCCCCCGCTCAAGGTGTCTAGCGATATCGTCGCTAATCATCCGAGATACTGCCTGGTACCAATCCTGTTGATTACCTTAGCGATGATGTACAGTTTGAAATAATGGAGGTGGACGAATTCAGATACCAGTACGGGAAGCCTCTCGTCAAACCTGATGATCCTCCTCTAACAACGATGATGCTAAGATTGCATGAATGGTACATGAAAACCTGCAGCGAGTCTGGGAAGGATAGTTTGATGCTAAGAATTAAAGAGGAGCACTGTTGGGGAATGTAGTATTTCAAAAAAATTCCTACGCTCATGCAAGATCTATCTAGAAGAAGCATAGCAACGAGCGGGGAGAGTGTGTCCATGTACCCTCGTAGACCGAAAGCGGAAGCATTTAGTAATGTGGTTGATGTAGTCGAACGTCTTCACGATCCAACCGATCCAAGTACCGAACGTACGGCACCTCCGTGTTCAGCACACGTTCAGCACAATGATGTCCCTTGAGCTCTTGATCCAGTTGAGGACAAGGGAGAGTTCTGTCAGCACGACGGCATGGCGACGTTGATGATGAAGTTACCGGCGCAGGGCTTCGCCTAAGCACTACGACGATATGACCGAGGTGTTAACTATGGAGGGGGGCGCCGCACACGGCTAGGAACAATTGTTGTGTGTTCTAGGGGTGCCCTCCCCACATATATAAAGGAGGGAGAGGGAGGGAGGCAGCCTAGGGCGCACCCAAGTAGGAGGAATCCTACTTGGGCCCCTAGTCCAATTCCCCCCCCCCCCCCCACAGCCGCCCCCCACCATATTTGGACAAGGGGGAAAGGAAGGAGGGGGAGGGGAAGGAAGTGGGAGTCCTACTTCATACTTTCCTTTTCCTCCTCTCCTTTCCCTTTCTGCCCACGTGGCTGGCCCTATAGGGGCGCACCAGCCCCTTGTGGGCTGGTGTGTTCCCTTACTTGGCCCATTAAGCCCATATATTTGCCGGGGGTTACCCGGAACCCCTTTCGATGACCCGGTATCACCTGGAACACTTCCGTGTCCAAATATCATCGTCCTATATATGAATCTTTACCTCTCGACCATTTCGAGACTCCTCGTCATGTCTGTGATCTCATCCGGGACACCAAACAAACTTTGATCATCAAATCACATAACTCATAATACAAATCATCATCGAACATTAAGTGTGCGGACCCTACGGGTTAGAGAACTATGTAGACATGACCGAGACACATCTCCGGTCAATAACCAATAACGGAATCTGGATGCTCATATTGGCTCCTACATATTCTACGAAGATCTTTATCGCTCAAACCGCATAACAACATATGTTGTTCCCTTTGTCATCGGTATGTTACTTGCCCGAGATTCGATCGTCAGTATCATCATACCTAGTTCAATCTCGTTACCGGCAAGTCTCTTTACTCATTCCGTAATGCATCATCCCGTGACTAACTCATTAGTCACATTGCTTGCAAGGCTTATAGTGATGTGCATTACCGAGAGGACCCACAGATACCTCTCCGATACACAGAGTGACAAATCCTAATCTCGATCTATGCCAACCCAACAAACACCTTCGGAGACATCTGTAGAGAATCTTTATAATCACCCAGTTACGTTGTGACGTTTGATAGCACACAAGGTGTTCCTCCATTATTCGGGAGTTGCATAATCACATAGTCAGAGGAACATGTATAAGTCATGATGAAAGCAATAGCAATAAAACTAAACGGTCATTATGCTAAGCAAATGGATGGGTCTTGTCCATCAAATCATTCTCTAATGATGTGATCCCGTTCATAAAATTACAACACATATCTATGGTCAGGAAACATAATCATCTTTGATTAACGAGCTAGTCAAGTAGAGGCATCTTAGGGACACTCTGTTTTGTCTATGTATTCACACATGTACTAAGTTTCCGGTTAATACAATTCTAGCATGAACAATAAACATTTATCATGATATAAGGAAATATAAATAACAACTTTATTATTTCCTCTAGGGCATATTTCCTTCAGTCTCCCACTTGCACTAGAGTCAATAATCTAGTTCACATCGTCATGTGATTTAACACCAATAGTTCACATCACCATGTGATTAGTTCACATCACCATGTGACTAATACCCAAAGGGTTTTACTAGAGTCAATAATCTAGTTCACATCGCTATGTGATTAACACCCAAAGAGTACTAAGGTGTGATCATGTTTTGCTTGTGAGAGAAGCTTAGTCAATGGGTCTGTCACATTCAGAGCCCTATGTATTTTGCAAATTTTCTATGTCTACAATGCTTTGCATGGAGCTACTCTAGCTAATTGCTCCCACTTTCAATATGTATCCAGATTGAGATTCAGAGTCATCCGGATCGGTGTAAAAGCTTGCATCGGCGTAACTCTTTACGACGAACTCTTTATCACCTCCATAACCGAGAAATATCTCCTTAGTCTTCTAAGGACAATTTTGACCGCTGTCGAGTGATCCACTCCTGGATCAATATCATACCCCCTTGCCAAACTCATGGCAAGGTACACAATAGGTTTGGTACACATCATAGCATACTTTATAGAACCTATGGCTAAGGCATAGGGAATGACTTTCATTCTCTTTCTATTTTCTGTCGTGATCGGTTTTGAGTCTTACTCAACTTTACACCTTGCAATATAGGCAAGAACTCCTTCTTTGACTGTTCCATTTTGAACTACTTCAAAAATCTTGTCAAGGTATGCACTCATTGAAAAATCTTATCAAGCGTCTTGATCTATCTTTATAGATCTTGATGTCCAATATGTAAGCAGCTTCACCGAGGTCTTTCTTTGAAAAACTCCTTTCAAACACTCCTTTATGCTTTCCAGAAAATTCTACATCATTTTCGATCAACAATATGTCATTCACATATACGTACCAGAAAGGTTGTAGTACTCCCACTCACTTTCTTGTAAATACTGGCTTCACCGCAAGTCTGAATAATCAACTTATCAAAGCATATATGCCAACTCCGAGATGCTTGCACCAGTCCATAGATGGATCGCTGGAGGTTGCACATTTTGTTAGCACCTTTAGGATTGGCAAAACCTTCTGGTTGTATCATATACAACTCTTCTTTAATAAATCCATTAAGGAATGCAGTTTTGATATCCATTTGTCAGATTTCATAAAATGTGGCAATTTCTAACATGATTCGGACAGACTTTAAGCATCGACACGAGTGAGAAAATCTCATCGTAGTCAACATCTTGAATTTGTCAAAAACCCTTTTCGACAAGTCGAGCTTTGTAGATAGTAACACTACTATCATCGTCTGTCTTCCTCTTGAAGATCCATTTATTTTGAATGGCTTGCCGATCATCAGACAAGTCTACCAAAGTCCACACTTTGTTCTCATATATGGATTCTATCTCAGATTTCATGGCCTCAAGCCATCTGTCGGAATCTGGGCTTATGATCGCTTCCTCATAGTTCGTAGGTTCATCATGGTCTAGCAACATGACTTCCAGAATAGGATTACCGTACCACTCTGGTGCGGATCATACTCTGATTGACCTACGAGGTTCGTAGTAACTTGATCTGAAGTTTCATGATCATCATCATTAACTTCCTCACTAATTGGTGTAGGCATCACTGGAACTGATTTCAGTGATGAGCTACTTTCCAATTCGAGAGAAGGTACAATTACCTCATCAAGTTCTACTTTTCTCCCTCTCACTTCTTTTGAGAGAAACTCCTTCTTTAGAAAGGATCCACTCTTAGCAACAAAGATCTTGCATTCGGATCTGTGATAGAAGGTGTACCCAACAGTTTCTTTTGGGTATCCTATGAAGACACACTTCTCCGAATTGGGTTTGAGCTTATAAGGCTGAAACTTTTGGTAGGGTTTGGAAAGAGTTCACCGGAATTGTTCCGGGACTGCCGAGGGAGCTACGATTTACACACCCGAAAGTAAGTACTACTACCTAGTTCCGCGCAACTCCCATTGATTCTAGTTTCATCAATACCATTTATCATGCTTGATTATCAGTTTGATTGAACTCTATTTCTTGTAAAGTGCTTGTGGCAGGAAGCCGGGAATGATTTTTGTGGATACTGCGTTTGCGAGTTCATCTACAGCGCGACCTCTCAGCGGGGCTACTCTGAAAAACAATATGAAGTGCGTAAACAATAGTATTTATAATTTTATTTTATTACCATCATTTATGTTGAGTTTCATTCATATATATGTATTGACCCCATTCTTTAAATTAGACATGGCAGATGCAGGATGAACTCCTACCACATGATCGCATACGGGCAATTCAAGAGGAATTGGCAGGATTCTTTCTTAACCACGTCATCAATGGGAAGGGAGAATACCATGTGAAAATTGATATAGACTTTAGATGTTAGGGATTGTAAGAGATGTTATATTGTATATATGTTGCTAGTAGCGTCGGATGGATATACGAAAACTTGTTGTTCGACCAATCTCTCAGAGAAAGAGAGGTCACTTCTCTCTGTATATGTTCATTACGATCTTGTGTAATTAATTGTTCCTTCATTTTCTTACTAACTTGCGTGTCGAGTTCTCTCTACATGTATAGTAGCTAGCGTCGACCACGCACGGAGATAAAGAGAGGTCACTTCTCTCTATTAGCAAGCTAACATAATATGAAACCCCTAAACAAACGCTCCAAAACCCCAACCCCCCCCCCCCCTCCCTCCCTTTAAAAAAAACAAAAACCCTAACTCCTGCCAACTGCTGACGCGTGGATGCCTTTTGGTCCCGGTTGGTGTTACAAACCAGGAATAAAGGGCGTCCTGCCTAGGCGCCCCGCAGCGGCCACGTGGAGCCCCTTCTGTCCCGGTTCGTAAGCAAACCGGGACTAAAGATTTTGGGCTTTAGTCCCGATCTTTTTGTCCCGGTTCCAAAACCGGGACTAAAGGCCCTCTCGAATCGGGACTAATTCCCTGTTTTCTACTAGTGCTACTACTGTTTCATATCACCAATAATGATAACTTGATTAATATCTTGTGTAGGAACACGTTAGTGCAGCCCATTTCGCAAATGTTATATTTTGACAAATTTGTAAAAAGTTTGTAAACTAATATCACAGTGAATAAATTTCGAGTATTTACGTGTTATAATATTATCCGTACAAATAAAATAACTTATTTACAAAATCTTCATGTAATTTTTAAAAATATTCACTTTTTTACATGCTGATTATATTGAAAACATTTAGCAAATACAAAACTACTACTTATTTACTAAATGTGCAGATATATACCTTGTGGCTCATATTTAAATTGTACAAAATTATGGATACAAACATTTTTATTAATATTCACTTCTGATAACTTTCAGTCGTGGCATATATTCTTAATTGCTATATAACTTAAGTATACTCACATCTATATATTTACAAAAATTGAAATATTAAGTAATAATGAATATTTTTAAATAACATAAAAAATTGACCAACAAATATATGAATTATAAAAAATTGCATATAATTATACAAATGTTTTTCTAATTAATATAATAATTGTTAGTATAATTTGGAAAATATTTGTATTATTATGAATTATAGAAACATTTTTATAATCAGAAATACTATTTTATTTAGATGGTTTTTTCAAAATTATGACGTCAATACTTTTAAAATTACTTGAACATTTTTCTAAATAAGTTATTTTTTTGTATGTATAATATTTATAACACACGAATGTTTGAACCTTATTTCTATTACTATCATTATAATTTACGTACTCTTTACAAATACTTAAAAAGTAAAAAAAATAACAAGTGCAACATGGGCCGCACAGACAGCAACCCATTTAAACCACTCGAATGTGTTCGTTTATAATATATAGAAACTAATTATCTTTGGTTGACAGGAAAACTTGAGTTGTCTATAGGTACAGGTCAGCGTTAGCTAGCTTGACTTGGTAAGTTCGAGTCCTGTGGGGTACCGTTTAATTTCCCTTTATTCTAACATGTGAGGCCCATTGGTCATGGAGACGTACATTAGTGCTACCCAAAATATGGTGCCACGTCGCAGCATTATACATCTGCGAATTGGATTAGCATCGTATTTGCACGCTCGTGTCAAGTTCTACAACCATTTCAACGTGTTTTTCAAGTTTAGACACTAAAGTGAACATTAATGGAAAGTTTAAGCATCACCGGTGATATTACCTCTTTTTTTTGTGTGTTGAAAATATAGAAGTCAGCCACCATGATGGGCATGCGCGACGCTCTTGTGAATAAGAACGACGAACATAAAATCGGCGATTTGAAGCTCGTGCCATGGAGAAGCAAATAAGGAGAATATGATAAAGAATTTGAATGGGTAGTGAACTAGTGATTCACGGAAGGATTTTTCAGCGATGACTATCCATAGTGGGAGTAACATATATGTAGACAAAATAGATGATGTGGCAAGTAATTAATGAGAAAAGAGAGACATGTGGTAACATAGTATGTTACTCACACTATTGGTAACATCACACATACCAAAACAAGATGAGTCTACAACCTAATAAAATGAAGTGTTGCATTATATCACACATATGTTACTCCCCGGTATAGAGGTAGTAATATAGACTAGCAATATATGCATGGGAAGCGGATTAGGAGCACCCGGGTGCTCCACCCCCCTATATTCAAAACTAATTTAATAATTCAAAAAAAAAGTCAAAAAATCCTGGATATATTTTTGAAACAAATATGACTAGGTATTGTACTCATATAAAAAGTTTGGCTAAGGAATGATTCTCGTTGACTTCAGGGCAAAAAAAAACAAATTTATGACGACAATATAGCATGAATAGTACTTGTATCTAGCATTTTTTTGAAAATCTTTGACCCCGGATACAATAAAAGTCATTCCATGTTTAATCTTTTTATACGAGTGCAATACTTGGTCATGTTTGATCCCATAAAAAGTTCCAGGTTTTTTTGAATTTTTTTGAATTACTAAATTTTTTTTGAATATAGGGGTGTGTAGCACCCGAGAGCTCCTATGCATTTTCGTATATGCATGCTACTAGTCTAAGTTACTCCCCACTATGGATAGTCTGTGACATGTTGGATGTTTTGTTCTCTCCGTGATTATCTCTCCTGTTGATATGACGCGAGATTTGGAAGAGTTTCTTTATCTGCCATGAGGTCAGAGGGGGATATCTTCATTTTGTGACATAGACAAAAAACTTCTACAAAACATGAATGAAAAGCCCTCGAATTATATAGCCATGGAGTTGTCTATTTGTACATATCACAAGAAGTCATTCATTTAAAAAGGGTTTTGCAAATGCACACAGTGTAGTTTGATTTGCAGCCATGAACTATTTCAACTAGTTACCAAAATTACTTTCCCCTGCATGAGACCCCAGGTCCCTACATTATCTTAAATTGAAGACCTGTAGTAGAACTAAGAAGAACTTGAAACAAACGAATATAACTATGAAGTGTTTAGCAGTTTCAAATCAAATCATATCGAAAACTGCAAATGGATAACTGAACTAATCTGCCCTCTTTCGAGTTTTCCATATACACAGGTGGTGCTGGTGCCTGGTCATGCATGTGAGATCATCGGTTGCTGCAGGCCAAGGTTGCAACCACATGACAATGATGTATCAAATCACCAGACAATTACTCTTTACACACCACAAAAGATAACAACACAAAGGAAAGACACAAAACGATAAATCACGCGCTCCCAGCCAAATGTTCTTCGCCTTGCTACAATGGACTTTCACATACTTATCGCGCGAAATAGATAGCGCGCCAACGAAGAGTGCTTTCTTTTACACTCTCTTTGTTCAGCAGGGAGAAATGGCATACTGCATATGACCAGCAACTAAGAGCACCCCAAACATTGACTTATTGGGCATAGAAACTCTTGCAAACCGTGCGTTGGTGGGGGTAAATTTTCATCTGTTCTACAGGGCAGATGTTTGAGGAATGCCCTAACTGGCGCCCGTTACGCCATCTTCAGATTCCATGGCCTTGGCAAGCTCCACAACCTTTTCTTTCACCTGAAATCACATGGAAAGTTGTTTATGCTGTAGTTTTACACTTTCACTAACCAAGAGATCATATATGTAGAGGAATAGGATGCAACTCTCAATGTATTGATAGGTGCATATGCACAAGTATATATAGTACATAGGGCAAGCCATATCCTCAACTATACACAAGGAGGAGACTTGGAGTACAAGAATACATGTGCTAAATACATATCTCAACACCCCCCGCAGTCGAAGCGACACCGTTGCTGACGCAGAGACTGGACCGGAATTTCTCGAAAGACGTCGTGGGTAAGCCCTTGGTCATGATGTCGGCAAATTGTTGGGAGGTGGGAACGTGAAGAACACGGCATGGCCAAGAGCCACCTGATCCCGAACAAAATGGATATCAAGCTCAATGTGCTTGGTGCGACGATGATGAACCGGGTTGGCGGAGAGGTAGACGGCGGAGACGTTGTCGCAGTAGACGACCGTGGCCTTCTCAACAGGACACGAGAGCTCGTGAAGAAGCCGACGAAGCCAGGAGCACTCAGCAACAACGTTAGCCACAGCGCGGTACTCAGCCTCGGCGCTTGACCGCGAGACGGTTGGCTGCCGCTTGGACGACCACGACACCAGGGATGGTCCAAGGAAGATGCAGTAACCCGAAGTAGAATGACGGGTGTCCGGGCAACCAGCCCAGTCGGCGTCGGAGTAGGCGACCAGATCAGTGGCAGTGGAGGCGCGCAGAGTAAGACCAAGATCCATAGCACCGCGGATGTAGCGGAGAATCCGCTTAACGGCAGTCCAGTGAACATCTCGAGGAGCATGCATATGCAGGCAGACCTGCTGAACCGTGTACTGAAGCTCCGGCCGAGTGAGAGTGAGGTACTGGAGAGCACCAACAATGGACCGGTAGAAGCCAGCATCTGGAGCAGGAGTACCATCAGTAGCAGAGAGCTTGGCCTTCGTGTCGACAGGAGTGGCGGCCGGTTTGCAGTTAAGCATACCAGCACGATCAAGGAGCTCATGAGCGTACTTCCGTTGATGAAGGAAGAAACCATCAGGACGACGCACCACCTCAACACCGAGGAAGTAGTGCAACGGACCCAAGTCCTTGATGGCAAACTCAGCACGGAGATGATCAGTAAGCCGGCGAAGGAGCTCAGAAGTGCATGCTGTCAGGATGATGTCGTCAACATAGAGCAGCAAATATGCCGTGTCGGTGCCCTGGTGATAAACGAACAACGAAGCATCGGAGCGTGTAGAGAGGAAGCCGAGTTGATGAAGAAACTCTGCGATGCGCTGGTACCAGGCGCGAGGAGCCTGCTTGAGCCCATATAATGAGCGTGAAAGCAGACACACATGATCAGGACACGGCGGATCAACAAACCCCGTGGGCTGTTGATAGAAAACCTACTCCTCAAGATGACCGTGGAGGAACGCGTTGGAGACGTCCATCTGATGAACCGGCCAGGCATGAGAGACCGCCAACTGTAAGACAGTGTGGATCGTCCCGGGTTTAACAACCGGAGCGAAGGTGTCAGTGAAGTCCACACCGGCGCGTTGCCGGAATCCACGAACAACCCAACGCGCCTTGTAGCGATCAAGAGTGTCGTCAGGACGAAGCTTGTGTTTGAAGACCCACTTCCCGGTTATCACATTAGCGTGTCGGGGACGGGGAACAAGCTGCCAGGTCCGGTTCCGCTGCAAAGCGTCAAACTCCTCCTACATGGCGGCCATCCACAGAGGGTCGCGGAGAGCGTCCCGGACCGAGGACGGCAACGGGGAAGGAGCGGACGTCGAGGCGGTCCAGACGTAGTCATCCGCATAGCGGGAGCTCGGGCGAAAAACACCGGTGCGCGATCGTGTGACGGGGCCGGCCGTCAGGGCAGCCGCGGGTGGCGGTGAGGCCGTGGCAACCACGGTGTCCACGGGAGAGGCCGTGGCCTCCACGGTGTCTTCGGGAGAAGCGGGCCGGGCGGAGGACGAGGCCGCGGCGTCGGGAGAGCCAGGCGACACCGGGGCCGCGATCGTGCCGGCGGGCGACTGAGGCGGAGTCGATGCGGGCGACCGAGGCGGGGTCGACGCAGCGCCAAGAGAGGCCGCTCCAGGGGAGGCCACGCCAGTGGGGACCGGCCCAGCCATTGGCCCAGCATGCATGGCAGAGGAGCGGGGCGACTTAGGGGATGTCGACGCGGCTCCAGGCGACGAAGGCGCCGAACCGGAGGAGGGAGCCGCGGATGGTCCCGATCCAGAGGAGGGCGCCGCGGGCGGGATGGCCAGAGCACCCAAGGCCAGCAGCGGGCGGCGGCGCGGAGGAGAACCCGCCGTGGGAGAGGAAGGCGGCACCACCTGTTCCTGTGCAAAGGGAAACACAAGCTCATCATAGTACACGTGCCGGGAGGTGATGACACGGTGAGACACAGGGTCATAGCAGCGATAACCCTTAGTGTTGGCCGGGTAACCAAGGAAGACACATGGAACAGAACGAGGAGCTAGTTTATGAGGTGTGGTGGCGGTGGTGTTGGGGTAGCAACGGCAACCGAAAATTCGGAGACCATCGTAGGAGGGAGAAGCGCCATATAGGAGATGGTGAGGCGCATAGTTCCAGCGCGGACGGCATGGCCGGAGGTTAAGGAGGAGGGTGGCGGTGGCGAGGGCATCTGGCCAAAACCGAGAGGGCATATAGGCATGGAAGAGAAGGGTGCACACACACTCATTGAGGGTGCGTAGGATGCGCTCGGCACGGCCATTCTGCTGGGAGGTGTAAGGACACGTGAGACGAAACACGGTGCCGTGGGAGGAAAGAAGGTGGCGGATGGTGAGATTGTCGAATTCTTTCCCGTTGTCGGTCTGAAGTGCGAGTATGGGTCGCCCAAACTGTGTGGAGACATAAGCATAGAATGCAATGAGGGTGGCGGCAACATCGGATTTCCTACGAAGAGGAAATGTCCACACAAAGTGAGAGTAGTCATCCAGTATAACGAGATAATAAAGATAACCAGAATTACAAGGTACTGGAGAGGTCCATACATCGCTGTGAAACAACTCAAACGGAAAAGATGCAACTGTGGAAGAGGAACTAAAAGGAAGGGGAACATGTTTGCCTAACCGGCAGGCTTCACAGGAGTGAGCGGCCGTTTTATTACATGAAAAAGAAAATCCTCTCATTATTTGACGAAGTGAAGAAGTGCTAGGATGCCCGAGACGAGCATGCCAAAGATCGACGCCGGCGGAAAAAGCTCGAGGACCACCCGGAGATGACGGCGACTGAACTGGGTAGAGGTCGCTGGGACTGTCACAGCGGTGAAGAATCATCCTGGTGCGAGCGTCCTTAACAGAAAAGCCAACTTTGTCAAATTCCACAGTTACAAAATTGTCACGAGAAACATTACGAACGGAAACTAAGTTCTGAATAAGATGAGGAGAAACAATGACATTATTGAGAGAGAGAGGTTGAGAGTTAGAGGGAAAGGGTGCAGAACCAACATGAGAGATGGGAAGACCAACACCGTTACCGATGATGATGCGAGATGGAGTGGAAGTGGGATGGACGGAGGAGAGATTACCCGGGTGAGCGGACATATGGGAGGTGGCGCCGGAGTCCATAATCCAATCGCCGCCACCACCTGAGTATGGCGGCGGCTGCTGCAGTGCCGCTAGGAGAGCCGGGTCGTAGTAGGGGGCGCCGTACGCGCCGGGGGCGCCGTACGCGCCGAAGGGGGGCGCGGCAGGAGGGGCGCCGTACGCGCCATGTGCGCCGACAGGCACAGCCAGGAGCGCCTGGTGAGCGCTCGGGCGGGGGCCGAGGATGCGGGGGCTGCTGCTGGGGAGCCTGACCGCCGCCGCCGCCCCCTTTGCCGCCGCCTTGGCGTTGGCTGCCGCGACAAGTATATATAGTACATAGGACAAGTCATATCCTCAACTATACACAAGGAGGAGACTTAGAGTACAAGAATACATGTGCTAAATACATATCTCAACAATATACAAACCAGTAGTGATTTACCAATAAATTCTGAATTTGAAATTTTAGTACACCACTAATTGTATATGTCAAGAATACCGTTTCAATTTGAAAACGGAAGATCTGAAGTTGAACTTTCTAAAGGCCCAATTAAGGGAACGGGACAAGACTGGTTCCAGTTTATCAGGAAGCAACTAGTCGGTTCCTAGCATTTGGAATCCTTCTCACCACCAATACAGTGGTGACTCATAGCTAACGACGAGATCTTTCCAAAACCTCAAGTAAATGATTGTTTGTCTTGACTATAGTTCCTTGGTCGACTTGATTTTTACTGGAAACAGTAAGTAACAGATCCATCCATATTTCTTTTGTTCACGTGTAAAATGTCATAAAGTGGAGGAAGTGACGTAATCATAAAACTAACAGCGTGTGGCTAACCAACAAATCAACCATAAAAGTAGAAAGCAATTTCAGTTTGCAAGAATGAAGGTGAACAAAAAAGAACAAAAAATTACTGGTGTGGTCTCTGGATTAAACATCAATACATCAAACTAGGGTTTGAATAGCTGTTTAGAGAAGGAAAACTAAAATCTAGAAAGTGCTGCTTAACATGACGGAATGTCATGGATGCTGCGATATGGAAGGGATCAAGAGTTTTTCATGAACAGCTTATTCTGCAATATGTTTTTCTTCATTTTTATTCTGTTTTGCTGTTCAGGTTAGTCAATGGAAGTGAACAACACAGCAAATAGACATTTGTTAGATGTGTTCTTTTTCTGGCAGAAAAGGCAAGTAACCGCATTGCCGCATTATTTTTAATTGGCTCATTTTTCGGTCTGTTCAGTCGTTGAACTTGGTGGAATAGACTAACAAAGGCATGGAACATGAGAAAGTACAAGCCAGGCCAATCCTGTGAGCCCGGTAAAAAATAACAAGACAAACCAAGCACTAAGCCCAGGTCCAGCCCAGTTAAGCGTAACGAAACTAACAACACTGTGACACGAAGTACCCTGCACGCACATGTAGACAATGATCCCCAAATTGTGGAAATTTTTGCTACAAAACATTGTCATCTCGTAGTATACAATAAATACAGCGAGGAGCAACATATGGCATTGCTAAGAGCATCTTCAGCCGTTGGCCCCTAGGAGGCTCGAAAAATCGCCGCCTGGGAGCGACTCGGCGCTAAAAATCGGCTTGGAGCTGATCGGCTTCCCAGCCGCCGGCCCCAGGGTCGCCCCCAGAAGGCTTTTTAATTTTTTTTGAAAAGAAATTCGGTTGTAATTCGGCGAACGGGCATAAACGTCGGCGACTTCAACAATTTTTTACATAGGTGACTTAAAATTTACTTAAATAAAAACAAAGGCCGTGACTACAGGAAGAACTCGCTAAACTCGGCGAAGTCGCCGCCGTCGCCGCCGTCGTCGTCGTCCTTCTCCTCCTTCACGCGGCTGCCCCTGTTGGACCCCTGGCTGGAGTCGCCCTGGCAGACCGGTGGAGGCGCGTCGTCGTCGCTGTCGTAGAGAACGACGACGCCTCCCTCGTCGCGGCCACGGCACTGAGCGGTGATCTCCTCTAGGGCGCGGCGCTGGCGCTCCAACTCCAGCCGTGCCCAGTCCTCCCGCGCCCACTTCATGGCCGCCGCGTCGTCGAACCCCGGCTCCGTCTTCACGCCGGCGAGCCCTGGCTCCGTCTTCACGGCGGCGAGCCCCGGCTCCGTCTTCGTCTTGACGAGGCGGGGAGGAGCCGAGGAGGAGGCGTGCCCGCCCTCGTTGATGACGATGCCGGCGCTGCGGGTGCGCCGGCCGAGCGGGATCTCCGCAGGCTCGGCCTTGACGTTGTAGAGCGCCGGCGACCCGGAGGAGTGGGAGGAGTGGGAAGAGGAGGAAGAGGGGCCGGTCCTCCTCGGCATCCATTGGCCGCCGCTCCGACCGGGGGGCGGGGCGGCAGGGTACGTGTACGGCGGCTCATTGCCTCCCTCGAGGTGTTCGAGGATGGAGTGGAGCGTGCGGCCGGGGGCGCCCCACCACAGGCGACGGTCGTCGCTGTTCTTGGTCCCCCGCACCACTGGTGCGTTGTTGGTGGAGGCCAGCCGCTCCGCCTGCCGGCGCTCGAAGTAGACCACCCACGCCGCATGGTTGTCGGCGGCGTACTCCGGGCTGGCCCGCTGCTCCTCGGTCAGAGACGCCCGCGCACGCTCGACCTTGGCATTGAAGTAGTCGGTGCACGTGACGTCGGGTAGCGGGGGCATGGGGACGCCCCCGGCGCTGAGCCTCCACCGTCCCGGTGCGCGCATGTCGGGAGGCGCCGGGATGTTTGCTTCATGCAGGAGGTGGGCTTCCCACTCGTGCAGCTAGCGGTGGCCGAAGCCATTGGCCGCCGCCCCATCGCCGGGGAACCTCTCGCCTATCGTCTGCAGTGGTGGAAAGAGTTCGTCGATGGCGGCTGTACACGGGGAGAGAGGGGGGCTGCGGGCGGGTGCGGCACCGGCGAGGGAGGTCCTGCTTTATATAGAGGCCGGGGACGGCGTTTTGTGTACGCGTGGCGGGAGGTGGCGCGTCGCCGCACCGCGCCCCCCGTGAGGAATCAATGGAAGGCTGACCGGCGGTAGCCTTGGCATTGATTCCCCACGGGAAACCGAGGCGTTGTGAGGACGACGAGGCGGGGGTCACTGACTTGGCGGGCCCGTTGTTCGTTCGCGCCAAAACCAATTGCCCTAGCTTGGGTCCGCTGGCGCTAGTTTCAGCCAAAACCAGTGAAAAACAGGCTCCTGGGGACGCGACTGGGCCGGTTTTTGGGCGCCGGCGCCAAAAATGGCCCTTGGGGGCGCAGTTGGGGGGCGCGGCTGGAGGTGCTCTACGTTGACACTTGACTTCACTCGCAACTCCGCAGACTCGACCCCCGCGTCGCTCCTAGCAGCGACACGGGGAAAACCACGCCACCACGCCTCGGCGCCCCCACCTCCGCTCCACGCTCCCGAGCCCCCGCCGGAAGATGCGGCTAGGCTAAGCTTGTGCCGCAGACGGCGGTGGCGGGGCTTGCTCTCCCGCGTTGTGCTGCTCCCGTCAGATCCAAGGTGGTGCTCAGGGTCGCCACCGGCGGCGGCGCGCCCTCCTGGCGGCAGGTCTGCTGCTTCATCTCCTGTGGCGGACCGACAACGGCCTCTGCTCGCGCTGGAGGTTCATTCCTCCATGGAGCAAGCAGCAACGTTGGTTGGATTTGGATCCAGATCCGCTCGCGGAAGGGAGGCTCTACCCTCCCGCGGCCTCTGCGCGGTGTGGCGCTGTCGGGCCTTCTCGAGCCAAGGTCTCAGGTGAAAGTCATGATCCTATTGCAGGATCGGGCGGCGGCGGCGTCTTCAACGTCATATTCCCTCTTTGGGGCGTCGTCTTGGAGATCTTGGTCTCAATTGTGCTTTCGGCAGGCTGGACGTGCACGACATCGCGGTCGGCAGGTGTACGTCCGGTGATGTGGATGTTTGCACGGCATCTTGTGTGGCAACGATTGCGGCTTCGGGCGAAGTCAGGTTTGCTGATGGTTCTTGGTAGTCGGTCTCTTCCGGCGTGTTCGAGGAGTTGTCGTGCCTCGCTCTGTCCCCCTGAAGTCGGAGCTGCTGAGGAAGGGGCTCTTGCGGTGACGATGACACGAGACGGGTGGTTGGCTCTGGCGCTGGGTCGGCGCAAGCCCAACACTTTTCCCTTGCAATGACCATTGACAAAATCGGAGCTGCCTAGTTGTCGGCGTGTGTGGCTGACTGTTTGGCATCGGCCGGCGCAGGCCTCGACGCTTGTTCGTGGTGAAGGTTTCTTCGGTGGTCATCGATGATGGAGTCGGTGTCGCCCTCGCAGAGGCGTGATGACGATGATGTCGGGCTGCAACCTTGACGACGCTTTGCTCCTTGGCGGCTTGTGTGCGTTCTTGTGTGGGTTGCCAGGTCGCCCTATGTGCCTTGTTTTTGCGGGCCAGTTGTGACGGTTTTCGCTCCGTTTTCCTTTAATAATCGGAAGATTCTCTTCTAATACTTTTTTAATAAATCAGGCCCTAAGGGACCGCGTTTCAAAAAACTTCACTCGCAATAAAGAAAAGCTGGCACTTGACAGGGCATGTCTCCAGCATATCCTGTGTCAAGATGTGGCATTGTGTGGCACAGTTCATTTCTCCAGGCAACTCCTAAAGCACCAGTATCATCATGCATAGACAATGAAGTTCGTACTTAACACAGCATACTGCCTACATAATGTGACCATGTCATGTCTAGCAGTTTCAAATCAAACCATAGGGCAAGGGGGTCATTGAGCGTGTGGTAATTGGAGCCGGTTTCTCTTTTCCCGTATATACACAAAGCTTGGTCATACATATGAGATCATCACAATTCTTATTGCAAGGAGGAATAATATACGTCTTATTACAGGGAGAAATAAGTCGTCGTGAATCATAGATGGTGGCGGACGAGCATATGTACTAGTCCTCTTCTCATGGTAAACAATTACAAGGATCACCAGCACATCCTGGACAATCGGGGCCGGTCCTTCCTGCAAGAACGGTTTATGAGTTGCAACACCTTACTATCACCATTGTGAACACAACTTCTAGCTACTGCTTTATGAAGCAAAGTACACAATGGGTCAAGATAGAGGAAAGGTATAATTAAAAGAATTTTTAATTATATCTCTTCACCAATTTTTCATATAACTACCCATAAATTTCAAATATTGTTTCGTGGGTTTATGAGAAGTTGGGGAGTTATTCATCAAGAATCATCTTCGTTGGGATCCCGACGAGCTTTCTGGCCAGTGTAATGATCCAATCAATATGAATAACAATTCAATAATGCCTGAGAATGCAAACTTGTAATAGTAACTTTTGTTCCTTTTCTTTTATATATAAATTAATACAGTTGTTGCCAAGATGGTGGGCTTCAGACTTGTTGATGTATTACTTTGTAAGGTCTTGGTAAATAATTAATAAAATAGATGCATGCATCGTCCTGATAGAGAGGCCGCCTCCTTTTAAAGAAACTTGTTACTTCAATATAAATCAGATTTGAATTTAGAACACATAGATAGAGTAAGGATGGAAATATATGCCTGTTTCAATGATCAAAACCCTTAAGAACGGTCTAACAATAGTGTATGTCTCCAGATAAGAAGCAAACATTTAACTAGTGCGTGAAGTGATACTAGTTTATAATAATAAATTTATAGTAGGATCTGCAACACGGAGAGTTCAGAGCACGTACTATATGATTGAAAAGCCAGCACTCCAGACGGCATCGCAACGAGCAGAATGATCTCCAGTATAACAAGCAGAAGAACCATGTTCATCTGGCACCTCCAAGCCATGATGTTGCAATATCAAGGCTGTGCACTCACCACTCTCTTCTCTTCTCTCTTGTCACCCTGCTGCTTCTTGGTCTCTCTCTATATATAAAGGATTTGTTGTGCAGAAATTTGGAATAGCCGTAGCCGGTATGAACGCACGCTTTACTTGAGACCTTTGCATTGACAGCTATCATGGACGCAGACACGCTCTGCTTGGCTTGTAAAGTGGAGTAGGCATCCGCCCGTCCGCATCGGTGATTCATCCCCACAAGAGAGGTTAAACGTCGCTGTTCCACCTATGGTCCCCGTGACAGACGTTGAAGAATCGTTGTGCCTGCCGATCCGCACGATTAATGCAAGATAATCCTATGTGCTCCCGGTATTTATTAGAGTATATATTCGGTTTATGTGTAGTTCAAGTTGTAATCTATCTCTACTATCCTTTGTTGGAATTTCGCCCACGGGATCGATCACATCACAGTACGACGAACACACGCGCACAAAACTTTTGCCAAAGGCACGTGTCATGCCTCTCTTTTCTCTATATCTCTTTTCTTGTTTTCTCACGTTGTTACAATAAACTCACGCCAACCCCGTGTATATATATACACACACAGCCGGTAAGGACCATGGCTAGCAAACCTAGCCGAAAACTGAAACACACTTGGACTCTGCTACGTACTACTACGCCTACATGACACGGACTCTACTTCCAAGCCGACTCCAACCTAGACTACTCCTAGTCTCACCTAAACTAATCACCGGCCACATTGATCACTGGTGTCCTAACCAGGCACGACCTAGGCAACTCGTACATGCACACACTAATACAATCCTAACAATCAAGACGTGTGTTCATCGTACTGTGATGTGATCGATTCTGTGGGCGAAATTTCAACAATTGATACCTAGAGCAAGGTTCAGGTGTCAAGCGCTTGCCCCGGGGTGGCGACCTACTAGCACCTCAGGGCGGGCAATGAAGTTGCTGGGTGGTGCAGCAACACAGAGGATCAAGAGATCGTCGTTCGGCGGAGCTACAAGAAGGGAGGCGGCAGGCTGTCGTCGGGAAGACAGTGGAAAGAGATCGTTGATGGGAGAGGTGGTGCCGAGGTGCGGCGCTGGAGCTCATCAAGATCATTGTCCGAGGGAGTCGGATGAGTCAAGGAGTCGTGCAAGTTTGCACGCTCAGTCGTCGTTGCGTCTGTGAGGCGTCGTCATGTCCAAGTGCTCGTCTCTGCGAGGATCGGTTGAAGATGAGGCATGTCACGTTCAAAGGGTTGTCCGGTATGGTGTAATACCGAGTGCGAAGACGTGAGGTCGAGATCAAGCTCAAGCGTGTAGTGGGACGAGGACCAGTGAAGGGGAGCCTCTTCAGTGAGGACATGTCTCTACATGGGACGGTGTGTGATCCGTTGGCATGTATTGCCTTAGGGGTGACCCATGGTGTTGCTTGGCAGCGTGACTGGGAGTCTGGATCATACGTTGAGAAGATCGTCAAGTCGTGCATCTACAACGAGTCAAGATCAGAAGGAATACGAGGAGATGACAAGTCAAGATTAAGGGGAGATTGTTAGCATAATATTGATTGTTAGGTTTGTACTAGTGTGTGCATGTACGAGTTGCCTAGGTCGTGCCTGGTTAGGACACCAGTGATCAATGTGGCCGGTGATTAGTTTAGGTGAGACTAGGAGTAGTCTAGGTTGGAGTCGGCTTGGAAGTAGAGTCCGTGTCATGCAGGCGTAGTAGTACGTAGCAGAGTCCAAGTGTGTTTCAGTTTCCGGCTAGGTTTGCTAGCCATGGTCCTTACCGGCTGTGTGTGTATATATACACAGGGTTGGTGCGAGTTTATTGTAACAACGTGAGAAAACAAGAAAAGAAATATAAAGAAAAGAGAGGCACGACACGTGCCTTTGGCAAAAGTTTTGTGCGCGTGTGTTCGTCGTACTGTGATGTGATCGATCCTATGGGCGGAATTCCAACATCCTTGACCCCCAAGTTTTGTATCTTATATAAACAGCCCTCTGAGGCAATAATAGATATTCAGAATCCAATAATCTTCATGGTATCCGTCACCTAGGTTATCTCCTCGACATGGCCTCTCCGCCGGCCCCTCCACCTCTCCCGGCGCGGCCCCTCTTTACCGCGGTTGAGTTCAACGCCGCCAGATCGCCATCCTTCTCTTCTTTCTCCTATAACCCTAGTTCTCTTACCCACCACCAATACACCCTTCCTTCACCACAAATCTCTCTAGCAGATACAATTGCTGATGTTGCGCCGTTCATACCCATTTCGCTTGATCTCGCTGCCCACAATTACTACCATTGGCGCCATCTCTTCCACATCCACCTTGGTCGTTGCGGTCTACGCCACCATATACATCCATCCTCTGTCCCGCAGCCTGCCAATCCTCGTGGGTGAAGGACAATCTCGCGATCATCCAATGGATTTATACTCGGATCTCAACCAAGCTCTTCAATCTTGTGTCCAACGAGGACGCCACCGCAGCCGATCTTTGGGCCTCTCTTCAACAGTTGTTTCAAGACAACTCCGACGCCCGCATCAACGCTCTCCACACCGAGCTCCGCACCGTCATCCAAGGAGACTCCCCGGTCACAGTCTTCTGCCAGCTGATCAAGTCAATCGACGATGAACTCCGGCAGCTTGGGGATCACGTCGATGACCACGTCCTCATCAACGCTCTTCTCGTCGGCCTCGGTAAGCAGTTTGAGAAACAGGTGGCCCTCATCGCCATGTTGTGGCCCTACCCTTCCTTCGGCGAGGTCCGCTCTCTCCTTCAGCTCGAAGCTCAGAACCAAGCTCGCAAGGCCACCCGCCCGCAAGTGTTCCACACCACCACCAAGTCTTCTGCGCCAGCTCCATCATCTTCGTCGCCGGCACCTGCCCAGCCGCCTCCAGGCTGGCGCCTGAGCCCTAACTACCGCGGGAAGAATCCCGTCTACCGGCCACCCCAGCCTCGCTCCACCAGCTCTTCAGCGCCATCATCATCGTCTACGCCATCATCATCATCTACGCTGGCATCTACTCCACCAGCATGGCACCCGCAGCAAGATCCCTGGACCGGGCTGGTTCAGGCATGGCCCATGCCTTGGTCTGCTCCGTCTCCTTACGGCGCCCCTCCGGCATACACGGGATCCTGGAGCCCGGGCCTTCGTCGTGTCGCCGGCTCTCCTGGTCTCCTTGGACCCCGGCCACCGGCTCACGTCTACACCGCCACCACTACACCGACCTCGCCCGGCGCCCCCGTAGTTCCGCCCGGCTACGCCCTGGTTCCCTATGCACCTGGTGCTCTTTCGGTGCCGTCACCGTACGCATACGGTCAGCATGCACCAATGAACGTGCCTGCCCCTTCTACTTCCACAACATCGCCAAGCTGGGATCAGGATGCCTTCATCGCCGCCATGAACAATTTCACCCTCAACAACGAAGGTACGGATTGGATTTTTGATTCTGGTGCATCCGTGCATATGTCTTAAAATATGAATTTTTTGTGAGCTTGTTTTCCGTCTTCTTTTTCTTCCATTACCACTGGTGATGGTTCCACTATTCCTGTCTCTTGCACCGGTGACTCTTACATCCCCTATTCCTCTAACAATTTTCTTTTACGTAATATTCTTGTAGTCCCATCTTTAATTGCCAATCTTATCTCTGTTCGTCAGTTTACCATCGACAATCAAGTTATTCTTGCCTTTGACCCCTTTGGTTTATCTGTGAAGGATCTGAAAACGGGGGAGGTTCTCGCTCGGTACAATAGCACAGGCGATCTTTATCCTCTTCATGGCGCCCCCACTTCCACTCCTCGCGCCATGCTTGCATCAGTTGATCTATGGCACCGTCGGCTTGGTCATCCCAATAAAGCTACCCTATCATCATTACTACAGGAATTTCGTATCCCTAGCTCTAGTGTCTCTCATGATTCCTCTCTTTGTAATGCCTATCAATGTGGCAAACATGTTAGACTACCTTTTGGTACCTCCTCTACTATTAGTACTTTTCCTTTTGAATTACTACATTGTGATTTATGGACCTCTCCAATTCCTAGTGTTTCTGGTTATAAATACTATCTTGTAATTCTTGATGATTATTCCCATTATATTTGGACATTTTCTCTACGAGCCAAGTCCGAGGTACACCCATTTTTTCTCAATTTTCGTCAATATGTTCTAACCCACTTTGGTCTTCCAATACGCTTTATTCAATGTGACAATGGATGTGAATTTGATAATACTCGCAATCGCACTTTCTTTCTCTCTCACGGCATCCTCCTTCGCTTTTCTTGCCGCTATACATCCCCTCAAAACGGAAAAGTAGAACGCTCTCTTCGCTCCATCAATGATATTCTTCGCACTTTGCTTAATCAAGCTTCTCTTCCTCCCCGTTTTTGGGTTGAAGCACTACGTACTACCACACTTCTTCTAAATATTAGACCAACCAAAACATGTCCTCTCTACACCCCTTTTCAATCTCTTTTTCTTTCCCATCCCGACTATCTTTCTCTCCGTGTTTTTGGTTGTCTCTGTTTTCCCAACATCACTTCCACAACCTCTCATAAACTAGAGCCTAGGTCTTTACCCTGTATCTATCTTGGTCTCTCCGATGATCATAATGGCTCTCGCTGCTTCGATCCTTCATCCGGTCGTGTCATTATTTCCCGTCACGTCGTCTTTGACGAACACACTTTTCCATACGCTACCACACAATCATCACCTACGCACCAACCATCCCCTATTCATTCTTCATCTTCTCTACTCCCTTGTCTCACTCCTACCTCTATTGCCGTGGAGCAACGGCCACCAGAGCAGCCTCATGCAACCCCACAGCAGCCTTCCGCCGCGCCGCCCACTCCTCCCTCACCACAACCTTCCGTGCTCCTCCCCCTTCTCCCTTGACGGCAGCTACCTCTCCTCCCACGCCTATCTCCCCTGTTCTCGCTTCTCCTTCTTCCTCTTCTTCCTCAACACTGCCTCTTCCGTCCAATGTTGTTCCTATCATACCTCCGGCCAACGATCATGTCATGTGCACTCGTGGTAAGCATGGCTTTCACCTCCCTACACGAGGTCTTAATCTCACGGCTATTCCCACCGTCTCCCCTATTCCTACCTCTTATAAATGTGCTCTTCTTGATCCTCTCTGGCATTCTGCTATGCGTGACGAGTTTCATGCTCTTCAGCAAAATAACACCTGGACTCTCGTTCCCAAACCACCCGGTGTCAATGTTGTTTCCGGCAAATGGGTTTTCCATCACAAATTTCATGCTGATGGTACTCTTGCTCGTTATAAAGCTCGTTGGGTATGTCGTGGTTTTTCTCAACAACACGGTATTGATTTTGATGAGACCTTTTCTCCGGTTGTAAAACCTAGTACCATTCGTGTTGTTCTCAGTCTTGCTGTCTCCTCCTCTTGGCCGATGCATCAATTAGATGTTAAAAATGCTTTTCTACATGGCACTCTCAATGAAACTGTCTATTGTCAACAACCTTCGGGTTTTGAGAATTCCCCTTCTCCTGATTTTGTTTGTCTTCTTCACAAATCTCTGTACGGTCTTAAACAAGCTCCTCGTGCCTGGTTTCATCGCTTCACCACCTTCATTCACACATTAGGTTTTACCTCATCTAAATCCGGTTCCTCTCTCTTTATTTTTCGTTCCTCCTCTCATACTGCATATCTTTTACTCTATGTTGACGATATAATTCTCACTGCCTCTTCTGATTCCTTTTTACAACATATTATCTCTTCTCTTAATCATGAATTCTCCATGACTGACCTTGGTCCTCTTCATCACTTTCTTGGGATCAATGTTTCCCGCACTTCATCTACACTCTTTCTCTCTCAACACCAGTATATTCTTGACTTGCTCTCTCGTGCGGGGATAACTGACTGTCAACCCTGTCGTACGCCGGCCAATGTTGGTACCAAGTTGTCAGCCGATGGTGAACCTTTTTCCGATCCTACACTATATTGCAGTATCACTGGTGCTCTCCAATATGCCACTCTCACTCGTCCTGATATATCTTATTCTGTTCAACAAGCGTGCTTATATATGCATAATCCCCGTGTTCCTCATTTTTCTCATGTCAAGAGAATACTTCGGTATCTCAAAGGTACTATTGATCATGGTCTTCTTCTTAACTCTTCCTCTCCAGCAAGCTTGACAGTTTATTCTGATGCAGACTGGGTGGGTTGTCCAGATACTCGACGATCTACATCCGGCTTTTGTGTTTATTTGGGTGACAATCTTGTTTCTTGGTCTTCTAAAAGGCAGGTTACAGTTTCCAGATCTTCTGCAGAAGCTGAATATAGGTCTGTTGCTCATTTTGTGGCCGAGGCGGTGTGGCTCCGTCAGCTTCTGGTTGAGCTTCATCAACCAACTGAGTGTGCAACAATTGTTTATTGTGAAAATATTTCTGCAGTCTACATGGTGTCCAATCCTGTTCATCATCGTCGCACCAAACACATGGAGATTGATATTCATTTTGTTCGTGAGAAAGTGGCTCTTGGCGAGGTCTGTGTGCTTCATGTTCCTACCACTGAGCAATTTGCTGATATTTTCACCAAGGGGCTCCCCACTGCAACATTCACTGGCATTCGCTCCAGTCTCACCATCGTTACACCTGATGTTGACACTACCGGGGGGTATTAGAGTATATATTCGGTTTATGTATTTGGTAGTTCAAGTTATAATCTATCTCTACTATCCTTGGCCCCCAAGTTTTGTATCTTATATAAACAACCCTTCGAGGCAATAATAGATATTCAGAATCCAATAATCTTCGGTATTCCCGAATCTGAAAACATCGCAGTAAAATTCACAAACAAAGGTTGGGGCAAAAGAACGATGAGATACTGTTTTCAAAAAAGAGGGATAAGACATCTCCAACGCGGACCCTCAAACCGCCCACATCAATCTGTACCGCGTGGTCTGGACATGTTTTGCCATCCAACTCGGTCAGCTCGTTAGTCCAGACGTCATTTTCCCCGCAAACAGTAAATCAACCCTGGCATTCAGGTCGCTGCCACGTAAACGTCCGACGACCCTGGCCCACTCAAAAACTCTCTCTCGTCCGCGTCATTTCCCACCCAAAGCAGTCAACGCCGCTACAGAGCATTAGCGTTGCATTTATGCCAGCCCAGAGCGGACATGGCCTCTAAGGCTGGTCATGGTGGGAGTAACTTAGCAAGTAACATAGCACAATTCCAAGAGAAGTTTGCTTATGTGGCATATAGTTAATGAGGAGAGAGGTGTTTGAAATAACATAATATGTTACTGTAACATAACGCAAACCAAAGCAAAATGAGTCTATAATGTAATAAATGCAATCATCTATGATACTACTTGTATGTTACTTTGCACTATGAAGATAGTAACAAAGACTAGTGTCATATGCATGACACTAGTCTAAGTTACTATGACCAGCCTAACTGGAAATGACATAAAGCGGCATCCGGCAGAGAGCGCCATCCGCTCCGCTTGCCGGTGCACGTGTCATCTCTCTGCATTCAAACTGCACCAGTCCGTCCGCCTCCCTCCATTAAATGTACACGATTGCCAAGGAACCTACTCTGGTGCCACCTGTCGCTCTGTCTGCCGCTTACCATTAACCACATCGTCACCTGGTCGGCCAATTCCAGCCGCTGTTAAGACTTCAGGTCGGGCGTCACAACTCCATCCAACCTCCTCCGCTCCCTATCTCGTCTCGGCACCACATCCGCCATGGTCTCCTCAAGTTCCAAAGCCACGTGGGACAGCCTCTCGTCCGAACAAAAGAAGGACATCGCCGCCATTGCAGGAAGGTGGGAGGGCGCTAGAGGATGGGCTCACCGACACCAGTGCTACAAACGAGCCAATGGAAGACGAGGCCAACGATGAGTCGGCGCCACCGTCCTTGCTGGCCAATGCTGGCATTACCATGGGCGATGCGCATTATCACTACACCGACATGGTGTTGGAAGAGTGGGAGGCCGCGTTCCCACAGGCGCGGGCCGACCAAGCCTACAACCTCCGCCTCATCGGCGAACACCAGTGCCGAGAGGAGCAACTCACTGCCGGCACGGGCATCACAGCGGATGTAGACATGGACGAGCAGGAGGCTCTGCTCCTATACTACTGCTTCGCCCGTGACGCCCACCATAACCGTCGGTGGTACCGCGTCCGCCAGGAAGAGTTGTAAGACACCTTCAAGGAGATCGACGGAGCAGCAGAGGAAGTCTACGGGCCCGATGACGAGGAGGTTGACAGCTCCGTGACGGCCATGGCACGACGCCATGACGACGAAGCCAACCACATCCACGGGCGGCGGTGATGATGAGGAAGAGTAGAGCATGGGAGTCCGCCGGCGCTCGGGTCCTAGGACGGTCATCACTCCTCCCCTTCTGTTTAAGCTAAGCTTGGCGGGCTCATCATATCGTCGGCCAATTAGCCGCTTGTAGGCTGCGGAGGCGGAGCTTCATTTTCCGGGGCTCATGGTCGGCCGGACATGGGAAACAGACGCCGATGTTCATTTAGACTAGCTTACAGTATGGTTTAGTTGAAACATGTCAAAATGTAATGAATTTGCTCTCATTTATATTCATCGCCCACCACAGCTAAAGACCTGGCAATGGCAGGTATTTACTGACGCCTGCCGTTGATATGTGTTCTATTTTTACACCATTTTCATTTCAAACTTTTTCTATGCTAAGTACACACCACTGGAATTCCCATGCTGAAATTTAGCCACTTTTTTAGTTTGTTTTTCTATTTAAAGCATTAACTAATTTTCCGGCCATTAAAAAGGGCAAAAAGCTATTGGGTTCAACATAGCGTGCAAAAGAGTTCGGAAATGAATGAAACTTGGCATAGTGTCTTCATGTGATCCTTGTAGGGTGTGATAAAAATTGGAGAGCGTTACGGCAAAAACTTCATGCACTTCATGTACAAACTGAAAACTCTTCGACGAAGTATCAGGGTTTTGAACGAAAACCAACGTCTACCACACACAATTCAATTTTCTACATCATTTTCACTTCAAACTCTTTATATGTTTAACACACACCATTGGAAGTTTCATGCTCAAATTTTATACTATTCTGAGTTTAGTAAAAAAAATCAATCATTTTTCTTAATATATATGTGGCAGGCAGTATGCTAACTTTCGGAAATTTTGGAAAAAATGGCGCGGGTCACCGAAATTTTGGAAAAAGGCACGAGTTTGTCGCCCGCCTAAATTTATAAAAAGTTATAAGTGGCGGATGGTTTTTTTGGTCCGCCATTGCTGTCCTGCGGGACAAAAATAGATCATAAACAGACACAACTAGGAGCTGCCGCATTTGTATTCATTTTCTATTCCGGAAGCGGAAATGAATACAAAAACACCAAAAACAAATACTACCGAGAACAAAAGTGGAATGAATACAGCATGGACACGGAGACGGAAGCGACTGTCCACCAGAGCCAAAGACCCTTTGAACCATAGAAAAAAAACATAATGAAACCAAGAAAAATACCATTGAATATTGCCAACACAAAAACTTGGAAGGCAACACAAAAACTTGAGAATGCATCAAAATATTAAGATATGTCATGGATATATATAATAAGATATCCATTTATGCATAAATATTCTACTTAAGCAAAACAAAATCTTGGAAGGCATCAAATAACCAAACATTGCATCTAAAGTCACAATAGTGCTCATAGGGTCATACTAGTGACATATTGTTAGACTAGAACACAGTTTACATAGTTGACAACTTGATCAATAGTAGTACTAGTACTATAATACACAGTTCAGCTCAGCAAGAAAAGGGTCCATGATGCATTAGTAGTACTGTAGAAGTTGGGCCATATGGGCCATGCTGCCCATTAATGGAGGGCCTAGTATGTTTGTTGGGCTACAAAATAGCCATATGTTCATATTCAAAACGGAAAGTTCCGTATTAACGTAGACAAAAAATTCAGTTTCTGTGTCTATTTCACCGGAAAAAGTTTTTCCGCTTCCGGAAAGCAAAAATCATTCCCTGTCCCATTTTGCAAAATTCCGCTTTCATTTCCGTTTTTCCTCCCCGTTTCCATTTTTTCGCCGGAAAAGCGGATAGTTTCTGCTCCATTTTCATCCCTAGCTGTCCACATAGCAGCGGCCGGCAAACTTTTTTACCCGCCACTGCTACTTTTCTAAAATAGCAATGGCGGGTGATTGCCCATACCCGACATTGATTTGAGCTCACCTATAAGCCTTTTCCTAATAGTGTTTGGAGCAAGGAGCCAAGGAGAATTTTACCCCTCATGGATAGCGCGGTTTAGTCTTGATGGTCCTCATGTGAGCGCCTTAAGTTGTTTTCTTTTTGTTGAACTATGCTAGATTACATTTTTTTTTGTCCGCTGTGTGTTTGTATGCCTTGATGCGACAATTGAGTCGCTAAAATTCCCTTTGGCTGAAAAAAAATTGCATCTCACACATTTGTACAGAGTCACTGCTTTTGAATTGAACAGCATCCCGAGTTGGAGGCTTGGAGGAACGCAACGGCTCTATGGTTCTCAAAAACTCCTCTCTAAACTACCATGGTGCAAGGGTGACTTTGGCTATCGGGGCACATCCACCTTTGGGGGCACAAACTTCGTAACAAAATTTTATACTTTCTGCGTGGTTAGATGCAAAGGTCGGAAGACTTGTCTTCTCTCTGACATAAGGAGGGAAACGTTGAAGAATTTGATTCTAGAGGTACCCAGCTGCTCTACATTTTGGCTTGTCACGTCGTTGTCCGTTTGTCGTGCAAAAAATGCTCAATGTGCATGCATATCGAGTGGTGAAGCAGCGATTTCCACGCGCTTCTGGTCACCATTTCCATAGGATACTTTGGGCGGTTTCCTCGTCGATTGTCTAGTGGTGCAAGATGTCAACAGGCCCAAGGACCAGGCATGTACTATGTACTATTACATCGAGCTCACCTCTCAATCTCGGGTCAAGGTCAAGAGGGCCAAAGGAGCAGGCATTGATGGCAGCGTACATGATCAGATGATCCTTCCCGACAATCAAGGTCGTTTTTTGTGGTTCGCACGCATTATCGTCGACGGGTTCTGTACACGAATCTTCACGATTGCACTGATGTGAAAACGTATGACATGCCGAAAGAAAAAGAAGGTGGAAACAAGTGGGTCCACTAGGAAAAATAATACTTTGACCATCACCAAGTCTTGGAGTATATGACAGCGGGTAACGACTTGGAGGACAGAAATCGATGGATAAAAGAGGATGCCAAGTGAGTCCACTAGGAAAATTAATAGTAGCATGGAACAAGAACTGAGCTAAAGTGTTTGGGGAGTATTAAATTGGAGAAAATAATGGGATAAGGTGGAAAATAAGCACTACCTCCCTCCGGGTGTATAGGGCATACGCATAATTCTAGGTCGATAGCTTAATTAGCTAAATATGCATTACATGTGGGGAAAATTATCTTTAGAAACTACATCCGCATACGAATCTGATGATATGTTTATGACATATTTAGTTAATCAAATGAAAGACATAAAACTACGCACACGTCCTATAAACCCAGGTGGAGGGAATACTTGTGGCTGGTGTGAAGAGGCTGAAAAATTAGGCTTTTCCTGGAAGCTAAAGGAAAGGGTCAATGTCTCAACCTGTAGATCACGTCAGGAAATTGTGTCCTGGAGGCAAGAAAATTATGGAGGGAGAACGACTAAGTTGGAAATTAGTAGGCTAGAAAGGAGAGACGTCTCTGCATTGATTGATGCTCACAGCTTGATTTTCACACTTTTACATAATAAAGCATCTAGGGAATAAAAAATACAATGAGAATAAACCTAGTCTCTGCATAGTTAGGATGTACACAACCAACAACAACATAGATGCACAAAGGATCATGCCGACATATAGCAAAGTCATAGAAGACTAACGCTATGCCTGGGCAGGCGAGAAACAGAAGGAAGAGGATAAAAGAGCAACAATGATCCTCATCGAGCAGTTGCGGCAAGGTCTAGACATGATAACCACGCTAACTATAAACTATACACACCAAGAAAATAGCCAGCCATTGCCACCACTGAAAATCATCTTGGATACATTCCGACAATCTCACGTTTTTGTTGCCAGTGTCTTTCCGTGGTAAATCTAGACACCTTTGACAATACACCACGAGCTGTCACTATCCCACCAAGGGTGTGATTATCACCAGCAAATTGCCAAGCGCCATCCTCGTTGCAGCATCTCCACGAAAGGTGGAAAATAAGTACTTGTCACCGGTGTGAAGATGCCAAAAAATCAGGATTTTTCGAAAGCTAAATGAAAGAGACAGGTATTGATGTCTCAACCCATAGAGCACGTCAGGAAATTGTGGCCTGGAGTCAAGAAAATTATGGAGGGAGAACGACTGAGTTGGAAATTAGTAAGGCTAAAAAAAGAGACGTCTCTGCATTGATCGATGCTCACAGCTTAATTTTGGCAGTTTTACATAATAAAGTACCTAGGGGATACAAAACACCATGAGAATACACCCAGTCCCTGCATAGTTAGGATGTACACAACCAACAACAACACAAACACACAAAGGATCACACCGACAGATAGCGAAGTCATAGAAGATTAACGCTATGCCTAGGCAGGCCAGAAACAAAAGAAGAGGAAAAACGAGCAACACTAATCATCATCGAGCAGTTGAGGCATGGACGTGAAACCACGCGAACTATAAACAATACACATACCAAGAAAATAGACAGCCACAGAGCCATTGCAACCACTGAAAATCATCTTGGAGACATTCTGACAATGTCACGCTTCTGTTGCCAGTGCGTGTCTGGTAAATCTGGACGCCTCCGACAATACATCACGAGTTGTCACTATCCCGTCAAGGGCGTGATTATCACCGGCAAATTGCCAAGCGCCATCTTCGTTGCAGCGTCTCCATGAAAGGTAGAAAATAAGTACTTGTCGCAGGTGTGGGGATGCAGAAAACTCGGGACTTTTTCTAAAGCTAAATGAAAGAGTCGGGTATTGGTGTCTCAACCCATAAATCACATCATGAAATTGTGGCCTGGAGGCAAGAAAATTATGGAGGGACAACGACTGAGTTGGAAATTAGTAGGCTAAAAAAATAGATGTCTCTGCATTGATTGATGCTCACAGCTTAATTTTGGCACTTTTACATAATAAAGCATCTAGGGGATACAAAACACCATGAGAATACACCCAGTCTCCGTATAGTTAGGATGTACACAACCAACAAGAACACAAACACATAAAGGATCACGCCGACAAATAGCAAAGTCATAGAACACTAATGCTATGCCTAGGCAGGCGAGAAACAAAAGGAAGAGTGGAAAAGAGCAACAATGATCCTTGTCGAGAAGTTGCAGAATGGCCTAGACGTGATAATTAACCATGCGAACTGTACACTATACACACACCAAGAAAACAACCAGCCACGGAGCCATTGACACCCCTGAAAATCATCTCGGAGACATTCCGACAATCTCACGCTTCTATTGCCATTGTTTGTCTGTGGTAAATCTAGACACCGCCGACAATACACCATGAGTTGTCACTATCCCGCCAAGGGCGTGATTATCACCGGCAAATTGCCAAGCGCCATCTTAGTTGCAGCGTTTCCACGAAAGGTGGAAAATAAGTACTTGTCGCTGGTGTGAAGATGCAAAAAAAATCAGGATTTTTTCGAAAGCTAAATGAAAGAGTCAGGTATTGATGTCTCAACCCATAGAGCATGTCACGAAATTGTGGCCTGGAGGCAAGAAGTTATGGAGGGAGAGCGACTGAGTTGGAAATTAGTAGGCTATAAAAATTGATGTCTCTGCATTGATCCATGCTCACAGCTTAATTTTGGCACTTTTACATAATAAAGTATCTAGGGGATACAAAACACCATGAGAATAAACCCAGTTCCTACATAGTTAGAACGTACACAATCAACAACAACACAAACACACAAAGGGTCACGCCGAGAAATAGCAAAGTCATAGAAGACTAATGCTATGGCTAGGCAGGCGAGAAACAAAAGGAAGAGGAAAAAATAGCAACACTAATCCTCATCGAGCAGTTGCGGCGTGGTCTAGATGTGATAAGCACGCGAACTATAAACTATACACACGCCAAGAAAATAGCCAGCCACAGAGCCATTGCCACCACTGAAAATCATATTGGAGACATTCTGACAAATCTCACGCTTCTGTTGCTAGTGTCTGTCTGTAGTAAATCTGGACACCACTAATAGTACACCACGAGTTGTCACTATCCCGCCAAGGGCGTGATTATCAACGGTAAATTGCCAGGCACCATCTTCGTTGCAGCGTCTCCACGAAAGATGGAAAATAAGTACTTGTCGCTGATGTGAAGATGCCGAAAAATAAGGATTTTTTCTAAAGCTAAATGAAAGAGTCGGGTATTGATATCTCAACCCGTAGGGCATGTCAGGAAATTGTGACCCGGTGGCATGAAAATTATGGAGGAGGGAGAGGAACTGGGTTGGAAATTAATAAGGCTAAGAAAAGGAGGGATAATACCTCATCTTAGCATCTTAATTTTGGCATTTTTATTAACTTATAATGAAGCATCCAGGGATACAAAACACCATCAGCATAGACCCAGCTTCTGCATAGCTAGGATGTACACAATGCACACACACAAAAAAATCCTACCGGAAAATAGCAAAGTCATAGAAGAACAATGCTATGCCTAGGCAGACAAAAAAGAAAAAAGAAAAGAAAGAAAAGCAACATTGATCCTGTCAAGCAATTGCGGCATGGTCAAGAGATGATATCCACACGAACTATAAACCATGCACACATCAAGAAAATAGCCAGTCATGGAGCCATTGATCGTAGGGCTGCAGAAGACGCCACCACTGAAAACCTATCTTCGAGACAATCCGGCAATCCCACGCTTTTGTAGCCAGTGTATATCAATGGTAAATCTGGGCATCCCAGACAATAAACCACGAATTGTCAGTGTCCCGCCAAGGCCGCGATTATCACCGGCAAAATTTCAAGCGCCTAAACGAAGGATCGCCGCCACCCGATGCCATGCGCTGCCTCGATGCATCAGCCACCCAAAATACGGCGTCAACAAGACATGGAAACGTCCACCGTGGCGCAAACCTGCCATCATCCACTATCCCCCTACCAAAGAAGCTCCAAGATGATGCTCTCAAGACAGAAAAATGACAACATTGATGTCTTCGGCCGATCCGAGATCACGCAGACCTAGGGTTTCCCCCGGAGCAGCAGGCAAGTAGGCGACAACGGCAGTGACGACACCTTCAACAAGATAACGGTGCCCAAAGGTGTCACCATCATCGGCCTAGAAAAAAATTGAGCATGGCTTTCACTATCCATCTCTTGCAGCCGAACAATCCGTCCTGCAGCGCGTCGGGCAAGACAGGGTTGGACACCGCCCGTGAGCTGGCCGAGCCACAAGCCGCAAACACACCGCCAGCCGCCGCACGCCAAACCACCGCTCACCAAGCCCCGTCGCCACATGCATCGGAGCACCGCGTCGGCCGCAGGTCCCGAGGTGCCTTGAGAAAGGTCCTTATCACTGCCATTGGCCGCCCAGCCCTCGCCTGGTGGCTTCCTCTGGCGATGGTGCCTAGGGTTTGTGGGGAACCACCGAGTCCCCCCTAGGCAATGGTTGTTTAAGTTGTCCTCTGAGACAGAGGCAACTTGGGCGCAGATACTTCGTAGTAAATATCTGCACTCAAAGACGTTGTCCCAGGTCAATCTGAGACCTACAGATTCGCCGTTCTGGAAAGGGCTTATGAGGGTTAAAGCCGCTTTCTTTAACAGAACAAAATTTATTATGGGTAATGGCGAGAGTACACGTTTCTGGGAGGATACGTGGCTGGGTGACACACCATTGGCTACACAATACCCGACTCTGTATCGTATTGTTCAGCGTAGGGAGTCGCTTGTTGCCACGGTTATGCAATCTGTACCTCTAAACATCCAGTTTAGAAGGGTGCTTGTTGGGCCTCGATGGGAGGCATGGCTCAACCTTGTCCGTAGGCTTATGGACGTTCAGCTAACTCCTCACCGCGATCAGTTGCTGTGGCGACTAACTAGGACTGGGGTATTCACAGTCAAATCGATGTATGCTAATATTATTAATTCTTCTGTAATACCCACTTCCAAGGAGGTTTGGAAAGTTAAAGTTCCTTTGAAGATTAAAGTGTTTATGTGGTTTGTGCATAAGCAGGTTATTCTTACTAAGGACAATCTAGTTAAGCGCAACTGGACAAGTTCTACTAGGTGTAGTTTTTGTCATACGGAGGAGACCATCAAGCACTTATTTTTTGATTGTCCGTTGGCTCGCGGGTTGTGGCGCTCCGTGCAAATTGCCTTTAATATTACTCCTCCTACTTCGGTACACACGTTATTTGGGGCGTGGCTTGTTGGGATTCAGTCTGACACGGCCAGACATATTCGTGTAGGAGTATGTGCTTTATTATGGGCAATTTGGAATTGTAGAAATGATTTGGTTTTTAACAGAGCAACAAATACTCATTTTTTGCAGGTGTTATTCCGAGCTGCAGCGCTGATCCGTACGTGGTCGTTACTCACTCTGACGGAGGCCAGGGAGCATTTGGTTACTGGATCTGTCCGGTGGGAGATGGTGGCGCGGGATATCTTCAACCGGTTTGGATGGCGATCATGTAATAGGATAGGCATTTAGTTTTACCTATCTGGTTTCATGCTAGACCGGTTGTCGTTGTTCTTTTCGCTGCTTTGTCATGGTCGCTCTATGTGAGCTTATCCATGCTTTTGCTACTTTGCTGTAAGACATTGTTGAGACCTTGATTTATATCTAATAATAGAGGCCGTATGCATCTTTCTGATGCAGAGGCCGGGAAACTCCCCCTTTTTGAAAAAAAAAGGCAGCGACGGCGCGGGGGATGAGCCGCCGTCCCCTTAGTACAGGTTAAAAACAGAAGTACTATGAAGCACAATTTTTCGATGATCCGAACAAGACAAAGTACGATACGTAAAGGGCCACAAGGGCTAGCCAAGGAAGGAAACAACTGGCAATTATAAGACATATGAGGCCTCATGCATCACATGTTTTATTATGAGTGAAATTCATCCATGGTACTCGAACTTGCCCCGCGAGCTCACTTTGGTCATCGTACATAAAAACTTGATCAATACGATCACTATATACAAGTCTAGATGATTAATTATACAGTCACTGACCCGTCGTATAGGTTCATATTTTTTCATGTTGACCGGTCAAACAGGCTCCATGACAACTCTCTCTTTCTCTCTCTCTCTCTTCCAAACGCGACAGCACGACACGTCTTTATATAATACAATCACACGCATGCACGCACATCGCAAGCTTGCAACTGCACCGGAGCCAAATAATTATGGGCGCGATATCATCATGCCTAGATGGATAAATGGATCCAAATAAACATCTAAATATACATCTCAGCGGCATTACAGAGTCTAACCATATAGTATGGCCCAGGGTCGGGCCGGCAAAATCTGAGGCCCTGTACGAAACTAAAAAATGGGACCCTGTCTCACTAGAAAAAATGAACTCACAAGCAATTATAATGTATATATATATCTCACAAGAAAATATAATGTAAATGTTTTACATAACAATTGGATATATAGAAAATCATACCTATTCAACTCCGGTTGCATAATATTTATTTGAACAACATCATTCTTTTAGTGCTCTTTGCAATGAAATCTTCAATGATATCCTCGTAATCAATCTTCTCGAACACTTGGCTCTCAAGTGCTATTATGATCAAACCATTGAGTCTTTGTTGTGTCATAGTAGTACACATTACAAAAGCTTCCTTCTGCCAATTCAAACATGAAGATTAAATGCATGACGACAGCCATGTTCCGATTAACCCTGTAGCCATGTTCCCATTAACCCTGTATGAATAATTAAGAGTACAAGCCAGCGGCAACGGGTCCCTGTACGAATAAACATCTGAACGACACAACATCTGAACCAGCAGAAAGAAACGCGGCACCCGAAATTCCCCAAGGACCCCATGCATGCATCATGATTAATTGAATTGCTTTCCTGAAAGGATTGAGGCGATACAAGATCATCTGTATGCCTATCCAACTCGATGCCTGTCTGTTATACAGTAATCCTAACCTGGCTTCATCGCCGGGTTACAGCTGATTCTCAATCTCATATAACATTTTGAACTTGAATTTGTTCAGTTTTGGGCTGGAAGTTTGCAAAATGATATGGAAACAGATTGAGTTTTTTTTCCGGGGAAACAGATCGAGTTGCTTATGTAAAACTAGTATGTCAAGCACATGTGGACTTGGTGCCTTTTCTGACTATGATCAGTATGTGGAAAGCACGAGCACATTTGAAGAGAAATCTAAATTGGAATTGTACTTGGCTAAACCTACCAAGAGGTTGAATGAGAACATTGATATCTTGGATTACTGGAGCAAGTCTGCAGCTAGGTATCCGCAGCTAGCAAGATTGGCACGCAATATCCTTGTTGTTCCCGTGTCAAGTGTTGCATCAGAATCTGCTTTCAGCTTGAGTAAGAAGGTTATAACCCCGAGCCGAGCCGAGCCTCACTTAAACCAAACACAGTTGAGGCCTTGATGTGTTTGCAAGATTGGTATCGCTGCAAATTGGAGAAGAAAGATGGTATATAGTTTAACTTACTTTGTTTCTTTCTTCATGCTATGTACTTTAGAGTTTATAGCTAACATGTTGTTGTAGTTGTTGTAGGTAATAAGAGAAAGGCAGAAGTGGTTGAGCTAGATGATGAAAATTCTTCTTCCGATGATGAATGTAACATCCATATTCTTTGTTCATGTCAACTTGTCAAGTTCAACATGTGCTTTAGCTAACCTGATGTTTATTTCATTTTGTAGAGTTCTTGCTAGAGCACTGAGATGAGTAGAAGATTCGGAGAAGGCATGTCGAGATGGCAACTAGCAGCTACTGGTCCTTATTTTTGGTTCTATGAATTGGCCATCTGGCATGTAATAATACATTTGTGCATTTGTGTTTCTAGAAACTCGAAACTGGAATTTTTGATACTATTTGATGTGAAAACAATGCTCTTTAGTGCTGTTTTGGTGCTGATGTGCTGCTGTTTTGGTGCTGTTGTGCTGCTCTTTATGCACTTTTGGTGCTGCTGTGCTGCTATTTTGGTGCTGTTGTTGTCTTTAAGACTTTATAAGATACTATTTGCTGTTTTGGTGCTATTTGTTGTGCTGTTTTGATGTTACAACGTCGAGGGCCTTTGGGAGGGCTTAGGGCTTTCGGGCTTTCTGTGTTGGGAGGGCCTGGGCCTAGGAAACATAGTATTTTCATGGGCCTGGGAGGGCCTGGGCTTGATGGGGCCTGGGCCAAAGCCCGGCCCGGCCCGGCCCATGGCCAGATATGTACTACCTCTGTCCCGGTTTATTAGGCCTCATTGTATTTTGGGTCCAACTTTGACCATGTATTTGACTAAAAATACATAAATTATATGCTACAAAAAGTATATTGTTGGATTTGTATTTGAAAGAGGTTTTTAACATAATTTTTGTGACATATAGTTTATATATTATTATTTAAATTCATGGTCAAACTTTAGCTCAAAATGAAAGGGGGCCTAATAAACTCGGACGGAGGGAGTAAAGCCGGTCAACGTGGAAAAATTCGAAACTACTCTATATGCCGGGTGAGTGGCTGTCATGTTTGACCGGTCAACATGGAATAATCACCTAGACTTGTACATAGTGGCAGTATTGACCAACTTTTTATGTACGATGATCTAAGTGAGCTCACGGGACAAGTTCATCTATTATTGATGATTTTACTCTTTTATTATTAGGCTGCCACCTAAATTTGTTAAATAAACCCCAGGCGACTATGGAGGTCCGGTCCTCGTGTCGGCGCAGAAAGGAACATGCATGGATCCTGAAGATGAGTTTGTAGATGACACGCATAATACTAGTTGAAACTTCCGTCCGGTTAAAAACGAAGGTCATTGCAATTTTTTCATGGACTAACCATAACTCATCCGCTTGGATGGGTAATATCATGATTTTTGGTGAAGACAAGCCAACAAGCTTTCACGTCAGTCTCTCGAAGGTACTCATAGGGATAGGGTGTGCGTGTGAGCATAAATTGAGGTGAGTGTGTGCGCGTGTGAATAAGCGCGTGTGTCTGTACTGTATTAAAAAAAACGTTTCTTCAATTTGTTGGACCTGGCAAGCAAAGCCTGGTTTTGACCGCGCTAGCTGGAAGACGACTCGCACAGGCTCGAGTCTATAAAAGCAGCACATATCACAGAGTATCAACGCACAGCCGAAAAATTCATATTCATTGATATCCACCTTACGTACCAACACCATGGTCTGGGCATCTGTGCATACTCCTACTCCTAGTCCTCTCTTTTTACTGTTAGCCATCCTCCTCTTGTCACGAGCAGCTTTGAACCCCATGTCATCTGCAACTGCAACACTAGCTGATTACAGCACCAATACAACCAGAGATGCTCTACTCTGCCTCAAGTCCCGCCTCCACAGTCCCACCCGAGCTTTCGCCACTTGGAACGACGACACCTCACCAGATTTCTGCAATTGGCACGGCGTCACATGCACAACAAAGACAGGGCAACAACCCCTGCTGGTGGCCTTGGATATTGAGGAGGAAGGCCTCGCCGGTGAGATCCCGCCCTGCATCTCCAACCTCACTTCCCTGGTAAGGATCCACTTGCCCAACAACCAGATCTCCGGCCATATCCCGCCGGAACTTGGCCACCTCTCCGGACTCCGGTATCTCAACCTCAGCTTCAACATCCTCAGTGGCACCATCCCTTTCAGCCTTGGTAACCTTCGCAACCTTTCTTTTCTAGACTTAGGCAACAATGGGTTTTTCGGCAGGATTCCGCCGCTGCTCGGGAGCTCCCCGGCGACAGAGTTTGTCAACCTCCCCAACAATCTTCTATACGGAGAAATCCCACAATCACTAGCAAATAGTTCCTCCCTCCGTTACGTTTCTCTTGACAACAACAGCATTCACGGGGCTATCCCTTCGTCCCTGTTCAACAACTCAATCATCATGGAGATACACCTTTCGCACAACAATCTTTCCGGTGCAATTCCACCTTTCATCATGTTCCCTTCAAAACTCACCTACCTAGATCTCTCCCAAAACAGTCTTTCCGGACTCGTGCCATCGTCGGTGGCAAACCTCTCGTCCCTTACCTCGCTCGACCTCTCGCACAACCAGTTGCAAGGATCCATTCCAGATTTGGGTAAACTTGCAGGGCTACAAAGACTCGGTCTCTCCTATAATAGTCTGTCAGGCATAGTGCCACCCTCCATTTACAATCTGTCTTCATTGAACGTTCTTAGACTGACAAGCAATAACCTTGGAGGAACACTGCCTTTTGATATGGGTAACACGCTTCCTAACCTCCAAACACTGAGCATGGCTGATAATCATTTTGAGGGAGACATCCCTGCCTCACTGCAAAATGCCTCTAGCATGGTGTATATCCATCTAGCCAACAATTCTCTAACTGGGGTGGTTCCTTCTTTCAGCTCCATGCCAAATTTGAAGTATGTAATGTTGTACGCAAATCACCTAGAGGCTGGAGACTGGACATTCTTCTCCTCTTTGGCGAATTGTACACAGCTGCTGAAACTTAATGTAGGTGACAACAACTTGCGCGGGGATTTACCAGCAAATTCCATAGCAAATCTTCCCAAGAGCTTGACCGCTCTGACTCTCCGGTCAAACAACATCTCTGGCACCATCCCCTTGGAGATTGGAAACCTCTCAAGCCTTTCCATGCTCTATCTTAATACTAATCTTTTCATGGGGTCTATACCTTCTACCATTGGTCAGCTACGCAACTTGGTTGAGCTTAGCCTATCACAGAACAAATTTTCTGGAGATATTCCACCTTCCATTGGCAGCTTAAATCAACTAGAACAACTTTATTTGCAAGAAAATCAATTGAGTGGAAGCATCCCTGAAAGTTTAGGAAGCTGCCAGAAGTTGTTGGCACTAAACCTTTCCTGTAATGCCCTTGGTGGAAGCATGAGCGGGCATATGTTGAGCAGGTTGAGTCAGCTGAGTTTGTTACTAGATTTATCCCACAACCAACTCACAATGTTCATACCACTAGAGATGGGTAGCTTGGTAAACCTTGGTTCCTTGAACATCTCTCGCAACAATCTCATGGGCAGAATCCCATCCACACTCGGTGCATGTGTCCGGTTGGAAGCGCTTCGTGTAGAAGGGAACCTCCTGCAAGGAAGCATTCCGCAATCACTAGCAAGCCTCAAAGGCATGCAAGTGTTAGATTTCTCCCACAACAACCTATCCGGTACAATTCCGGAGTTCCTCGAGACCTTCACCTCGTTGCAGTATTTGAATATGTCCTTCAACAACTTGGAAGGACCAGTTCCCACTAGTGGAGTGTTTGCTAACACAGGTGGTATTTTTGTCCAAGGAAATCCACACCTTTGTGCCAATGTTGCAATACAAGAGCTGCCAAGATGCTTTGCTTCAGCATCCACAAAAAATCACAAGTTCGTTCTTCCTATGTTGCTAGCTCTGTCAACTCTCGTTGCACTTGCTTTGATGTTGGGGGTGTTCAATTTTTTGTTGAGGAGGAGATACAAACCCAGTGCGAAAATTGGACATTCATACATGGAATTGAAAAGGATAACATATGGCGACATAAACAAAGCAACAGACAGTTTTTCTCTAGCCAACGTAGTCGGCTCCGGGCAATTTGGGACTGTCTACAAAGGTTGGTTCGACACAGAAGATGGTACGGTTGCTGTTAAAGTCTTCAAGCTCAATCAGGATGGCGCATTGCATAGCTTCATTGCTGAGTGCAAAGCATTGCAACACATCCGCCACCGGAATCTCGTGAAGGTTATAACTGCATGCTCAACTTATGACTCAGTGGGAAATGAGTTCAGGGCTCTAGTCTTTGAGTATATGGCCAATGGAAGCCTTGAAGACCGACTTCATAACCACCAGTGTGGTGGTTTGAGTTTGGGCGCAGTGATATGCATATCAGTTGACATTGCTTGTGCTCTTGAATACCTACATAACCATTGCATCCCACCGGTTGTTCACTGCGATCTGAAACCAAGCAACATACTTTTTGACAATGATCATACTGCACATGTCTGCGACTTTGGTCTAGCAAAGCTAATTCATGGATGTTCATTTGGAGGGCAGAGCGGCACAACAAGCATAATTGGGCCAAGGGGATCTATTGGGTACATACCTCCTGGTGAGTATGTTTTATAAGCACATTCTGAAATAATGCTAACGAAATCAAGTATGACTAACTATATCAGTTGCTGGGTTTTTTATTAATACTAGCATGTTTCACTTTTGTTCTCCGCTGAAGAATTCAAAACATTATTGCAGAGTATGGAATGGGCAGTGAAATCTCAACTGAGGGCGACGTCTACAGCTATGGCATTGTTCTTTTGGAAATGCTAACACGGAAACGACCTACTAATGAAGAGTTCAGTGATGGCTTGACGCTCCGCAAGTATGTAGAAGCATCACTTTCACGAACCGAAGACATGCTTCAACCCAGCCTTACTTGGGAGACGGGAGATCAGCGTGTTGATGATATCCCAAAGATGAAAGAATACAAGCCACTTGCACTTAGTTATGCTCTCCGGCTCCTGAAGCTTGGCTTGTTATGCTCCACGGAATCACCAAAAGATCGTCCAGCCATGCATGATGTCTACAGTGAAGTCATAGAAGTAAAAGAGGCATTCTTCTCTATGGACGACAAAAGCAAAGACCCTAAATAATGAAGGCAAAGACAGTCGACAAAGATGAAGTTCGTTGCTTCGACCACAGCATGACAACATGTTGCTATCTTTTTCCCTAAAAAAACATGTTTCTATCTTTTTTCCTTTTCTGTAAGCCAATATGTTTGGCTCGCTGGTAATAATTTGATTGCATACACTCCCAATGATGGGTTTCTAATGGGGATTTTTTTTTGATATTTTCTTTGCTGGAAAAACTAAAGACTATAGGACAAAAACACATCGTATGCACATGTCAGATCCCCACATAAACAAATATTAAATGGTATATATAGTTAGAACTGTAAAGCTCATTTTCCAGTTCATCTCTGGCCACGAACTTGTAAATTTTCATCAAAATTTGTGATCATTTTGTGACCTGGACAAAAACTTTCAAGATACAAATGAATAGCCAAAGTTGTCTTTTTCCTACAAGTAATATTTCACAAGATATAGCCCAATTTACAACCATGAATTCTTTCATATTTTTGGAAATTGAGAAAAAAAAAGTAATGCGGTGACATAATTACTTTCCCCTGTGCATGAGGTCACAGGTCTCTACTTTATCTTAACATGAAGGCCTGTAGTAGAACTAGGAAAAACTTGAAACATAATTATAACCATGACATGTCTGGCAGTTTCAAATTAAACCATGTCGTAAACTGCAAAAGGATTGGCTGAACTAATCTGCACTCTTAAGTTTTCCATATACACAGGTTGACTGGTCATACATGAGAGATCATCGGTTGCTGCAGACCAAGGTTGCAACCACACCAAAAATGATGTATCAAATCACCAGACATACTCTTTACACAACACACATACAAAAAACCGCAAAACGATAAATCACGGGCTCATGGTCGCATGCATGTACATCAACTACTAACATTTGGCTTCCACATTCTTATCGCACACAATGGCATAGCGGTCACCCAAGAGCCTTTTTTTACACTCTTCTTTCAGCAGGGAGGAATGGTGTACCTGCATCTGACCAGCACCTAAGAGCACCCCAAGCATTTACTTACCGGGCCTAGGAACTCTAGAAAGCCGTGTGTCAGCGGGGGTGAATTTTCATCTGTTTTACAAGGCAAATGTTTGAGGAATGCCCTAACTGCGCCCGTTACGCCGTCTTCAGATTCCATGGCCTTGGCAAGCTCCACAGCCTTTTCTTTCACCTGAAATCACATGGGAAGTTATTTATGCTGTAATTTTACTAACAGGAGATCATACAAACCTAATTCAGTACTGATTTGTGTATATATAAGTCCCAAAGCCGGTCCAATTTGAGAATGTTCAGATCTGAATTTGAACATTCTAAAGATCCAATTTGGGAATGGAACCAGACGGGTTCCTGCTTCTTGGGCAGTAACCAGTCAATTCCTGGTTTTTGGAACCATGCTGGGTACTAAACTACCAATGCACCGGTAAGTCGCCGACGATGACAGAATCTTTCCAAAAACTCAAGTAAAAGGTCATTCAGAGAGGAAGCACTAAAACAAAGTATATTCGGATGAAGTCTTCAAGTAAAAACGGTCTAGGTCTTAAATGGTGGATGGATCATGGGTGTAAGGTTCTAAACTTCTAATTATCAAGGTGACAATCTAGCAATTTTGTATATAAGTATATCATAATTCATAACCATATCTGTAACATTACCTGCAGCCTATCTATGCACATGTGTGTCCATATTCTTGTTATCTACTATTGCGATATGAAACAAAAGGAAAAGTAACATATGCCCCAAGTGCAAAAAAATTGTAGAGTTACCTCTGGATCTAACATGAAGTTTATAGCATCAACCAACTTCTGCAAATTGAACTGATCAACGGGTATAGGCGAAGGCCCTACCCCTCTAGCATGCACCCGCTCTCCCCAGAAAGGTTGGTCACCAAAGAAAGGTACAATAGTTGTAGGACACTAAAATCACCAAAACAGTGGGTTAGAACTAAACTAAATCTAAGAACTGGTCCAAAAATAGCAAATATTATGATCAGGTGCTAGTTGCCAGTTGCTTAGCTAATTATAATAGTTCTGTATAGTCTTTATTTTCTTTTTATGCTTTGTAAAACACTTGCCTGTACAATTTATTTACAATTAATAAAAATACACAGCGTAGTCCTGCTGTTTCCCTCAAAAAAAATACAGAGAAAATGCTGCTAATAAAAGTTGTCTCATTGGCAACTGCAGGCATGCCCTGATCAGGAATTGTTTTCAGCTGATTCTAACTCTAACAACAACAACAACAAAGCCTTTAGTCCCAAACAAGTTGGGGTAGGCTAGAGGTGAAACCCATAAGATCCATATTAATTGTTGCTCCTTTAGTACTAAAGCAGCGACAATTAATATGGATGGGAGGGAGTACTGTATTTGCATCGAGAATAGTGTGGAAGTCATGTGGCATCGTGATGAATAGCTCGTAACGTAATGCAACTGAGAGAGAGAGAGAGAGGGAGAGAGAGTACCGCTGCTTTCAGGCCGGCAGCCGTCGTTCCAGCACCACCATGGTGTACCTGTGAGGTACAAAAAAGTGTGAGGCCTCCTCTCAACAGAATAAACAGACACTATTAGCACCATGGTGGCCACACTGGAGTTCTTTCACCAGATTTTCTTAAGTATGCCCCATGGAAATTGTTTGTTAATTAGTTTTACAAAAATAGGAAACGTTCAGAATTGATTCATGATCACCAAAAATACTACTCCCTCTGTCCCAAAATATAAGAACGTTTTTAACATTACACTAGTGTCAAAAACGTTTTTATATTATGGGACGGAGGGAGTATATGAATTAAAGATAATACGCTTCATGCACCAATCCACCAAGAGTAACAAGTAGCAAAGGCTTACCACTGCCTTACACTGCAGGAAAAGCCAGTCATGAGGGCAGTTGTCAAGTACATATATGGAATCTTTTGGTTCTGCCACTGCAAAAGCCCAAAGGTTCAAGAACTCAGGATGGACTCAAAATATATGCCAACAACCAAATAGTGCAACATTCCCACAAATCACAAGATGAACTTACATGTTCCAAGGCCACCCCAACCTTTGTTGATGATACCTCTCTGTCCAGTCATTTCGAGTGCTTTGACAATGGTTTCAGTCATCTTTGCTGGATCTTGAACTGGCTAGTGTATCAGGAAAAAAAATTGTAAAGAATTAGGTAAGGCATTATAGTGGCTTTTCAGAAGCACCTAGCATTTAAATTTTCATTAAATTTCACAGTTAGTTGAGACTATCTTTTTTAGATGTAATGTAACAATTGACACCTAGCGTTGCAAACCCCCTGTTTGAATTAGTAACAATTCCCCTAACTAACTAGAGCTACTAAACTATAGAGCTAAACTACCCTCTGCCTAAAGCACGCAAATAACTTCCGCTATGAGATGCTGCAAAAGATTCCAAGTGGCAAACCAGTTTCTTACAGTGGGAAAAAAATGTACAAAGCCGCTTTCAGCTGTAAAACATGGAAAGTGCCACTAATCCACAAAGTGCATTCACTGCCAATGACATCAGGGTAATTAAGAAAGATTCCATTTGCAACTAAGCAACTAACCCTATCTTGCCAGGAAGAATAATGGAACTTAAAAACGACATGCAGTAAATATAAGAAAGGTCAAACTGATCTTACAAGGCTACCAAAACCAACATAAATTGGCTTGTCACCAGCTTCAAGCCATTTCACAAGTTCTTCAGGAGGTACGTAATCTGAAGCAAGATCAAGGAAGCAAAATCCAACAACATCGATCTTGGGGCCCCAGTCTGCATTCAAATAGATGACAACTTCAACATTGAGCTACAACCCATTCACAACAACAAAATACTGAGTTGAGGATAAAGCCATCTGAAAATTCAAATGCTATAGTTTTCCCAATAAACTACTCCACAAATCACAACTGCAGTTATAATCTCAACACAGATTATAGAAGCTCCTTTACTAATTAGCAGTGATAAGACATGCACACATCTAGCAAGTACTCCCTCTGTTCCTAAATATATGACATTTTGCTAGTTCAAATTGAACTACCAACGTCGTTCCTAAATATATGACATTTTGGTAGTTCAACTACCAAAACGTCATATATTTAGTAGCGGAGGGAGTAGTAAGCACTTCCATACAATGTCGCATTTCCTGAAATTTCAATCTGCTAGCTTGCAGTAAAAAGGCAATTGAGATGCAACTGCTCAACTAGTTGCACCCACAACTTTAAGCGTGCCATAATATATTGACAAGTTTGAAGGAGTGCTGCAAAATTCCAGTATGCAACATCACTGGTGTCATAACCATTAGCAAGTTAATTTACCAGATTCAATTCTTATAAATACTAGCAAAAGGATGGAATCATATGAAGAAAGTAAAGGGAGAAACGCAAGATAAGACCAAACGGATCTGGTACTATCTTGACTTTGCCTACACTGTGTTTTGTAAAATGGGATAGAAACAAGATCATTCAATCATATTAATATCTTTAACTTTGGCAAATGGCAATCAACACAACTAAGAACGACAAGGTTAAGCATGATCTAGTTTCAGCTCAAATTAATATGAATCAAGCACCTTTCGGTTTTGGGACAAGATGAGGACTCCAGATGTATCCATGAGGAATGTCACTTCCAGAACCCTGTGCACCACTTAGGTATGTTACTGGACGCAGCTTCAACTTCTTTTTCCTGAATTCGTTTATCATATCACGTATCCCAAGCCAAATCATAGAGTCGACAATTTGGTAAGAAAGCTGCAAATGCAGACAAACACTAGAAGGTATCAGATCAGATGAGGAAATAATACAATTTCAAGAAATAACATCTAGGGCATCCAGTTCAAGTGGATGTTCAAAAAGATGCTTGCAGCCTGTTAGGTTGGGCTACAGATTGTGGTTACAAAAGCTGAAGCCAGTCGGGCCACACCAGCAATAAACCAGTAAATGATGCAAAAGAAATATGTCAACAGGCCAGGTTTCACTACAATTAGTTGAAATGTGTTTGGATAAAATCCTTTTTCGATTGGGTATGGCTTCAACCATTACTGGGTCCCACCAAGTTCTCGTTGCAAACCCCGAGATAAAATGGTTGCTCTCAAAACATACTCGATGCTTATAGGTCCTGAAGGCAGCGCCAAGATAGAAGAATTTATTTGTTGGAAAGAATCTATTTGAATGCAATAACAAGGAACCAACTCGCCATTTATGAAAAGTTGAAAACTGAAGATGTAAATAGCAAGAGAACATACATCCACAACAAGCTGTTACCTATGAACAGAACAATTTTATGGATGAAAGAAAATATAGGGATTCGGTCTATGTTTTGCAATATTGCTTTCACTTTCATTGAAAATGACGAATTAAAAACCAGCCTTGCCTCAATGCTTTGGAAGTATTAATACTGTAGGTTTTCCTAATTTTTATAAGCATAAAACCATGTGACCAACTATAGATTTCATATATAACCAAGCTTCAGGCATATGTGGGTGAACTACTCAACTGGGATTCACTACAGCAAAAAAGAAAAGACCCTATTGATGTACTACTCCATAGGATCAAATGGACCAAATTCTTAACTCATAGACAAGGTGGAAGACAAATAATAACAGATGGCAAAGGTTTTCTTTTTTATTTCTTTCTTTTTAAAATAATTTCAACATGTACTTATTTTTTTTGTTCCTTTTCATGAAATTTGCAATGATTTAGAAAGGGTTCACAGTAGTCAACCGATACACTTAACAAATAAGTAAATACAACATGAACTCACTCGATATCCAGCTGATGTTTTCACGCGAGAAAGAGGATGAGGAAATTCGCTAGTTGGCCTGAACAAGCAGCATATGTTAGATCTGAAAATGACAGTATTCATCAACAATTGTCTTCAAAGAGGAGGCAGAACAACAGTGACTCACGTCCATGGCATGGTAAAGAATATATGAATGGGTACTTTTAATGCCTCCGCCACATGTGTATGTCCTGAATAAATATTGAGGTCAGCAGGATCACGCAGTTGTAATTGTAAAACATGGTAATCAAGTAAATTAACATGCTTATCTAGATCATAAAAGGGGAAAATATGCACAAAAAAAATATAAAGTGATAGAAGGCACACGTGAACACATAAGTGACACAACACCCCCTCGTCATATGGACGCGAGAGGAAAATCGTACCATTCGACATGGACCAAAATCGTCACATTCAAAAACTACAAGTTGGAAGGAGAGCCACTACATTGTGGTTGCACCACCAGTCAAATCAAATAGCTAAAACAACAAAGCTTTAGTATCATTTCATCTCCTAACAATTTCTACGCCCTATTTGGAAAGAGGAAAAGGTCCATACCACCACCAGCTACTTTGTGGATAGTTCTGTATAACACTCCACATTAAACAGCATTTAACGCCCTCGACTTAAGCAGGTAAAATTATAACATGGTCTGGTTTTTAGGATGATTTCACCATACTAGCAGGTTTACGGTAGTCATGCCAAGGAGCTAAATTTCTTTTCGAAGATTTTCACATACAGAGAAACTGGGTGAGTGTTTATTTGTCAGAAGATATAGTAATCTCGATAAAAAGAGAGTTTGTCCGATTTTTATCGTATATATCAATTTTATGCATGAAGTCATGAACTGCAGTTCATTCAAATTATGACTGTTCCTCTTTGTTCTTTTTTTTTACCATTCTTAATTCTTGAATTCCGAAAATGGAAGACAACATAAATTAACCAAACATGTGCCTTGGCACAAGCAAGATGAGACAAGGTGAGACCAAAAGAGAACTCTATGAGTTTACATTGCTAAGCAAAGTTGTTTATTAATAACAAGAGAGCGCGCCCCATCAACATGCTAAAGCATAAATAATAAATTGATCTATCTGTAAAAAAACTGGTCTTGAATGAAATTAATCCCAAATCAGAAAAGTAACCAAACTGAATGTTGTAGAACAAATTGTGCATGAGCAGTGTTGATTGATAAGATTAAAACAGTGCTAGAGAATCTTATTATCCTGTGGCAGAATTCAAACCCAGTCATATGTAAGAACCATGTAGAATAGTATTCTGCACCTTGTAATCACCATAACCAAAAATTTCGAGCTATCAACATAGTAGAATCCTCATCCTACTGTTCACTACCAAGGTTGTTCATTACAAATAAATGAGCTTTGTGTTTCAGTCATAAGAAATTAATTTCAGGTAACAAGGTATACTGACCATATGCTGGTGGGTTGGCAATAATCGCGTCCACTTTGAAAGGAATACCAGTGTCAGGATCAGGATCCTTGCATGCAGGATATAAGGAAAATATAATTTCTTTCATTTGTTTTCTTTGAATAGGAATTTCGGATGGACCTGAAGGTAGAAATCCTTTATTCTTCACCATGTCTGCTCGGAGTGTTGACATATCAAAGATATTAATCTTCATATAATATAGAAGTTAAGAAGAAACAATTAAATCACTGAAAAACATACATTCAGCAAGTACTTTTGGATCTCCACCAAGTGGAAAAAACTCCAGCCCAGCTGTGAGTATGAACTCTTTGTAATTGGCATGAGTGGCTAATCTTACACGGTGTCCATAATCCTACAATAGAAGTCATATTGATCCTTGTCATACTAAAAACACAAATACGGTGACATTAAGCTAGAAGAAAGGCCCATGAAACTAATCGGAGCTAGCAAACAAAAATGTGTGATTAATAACAATGTTAGTTTGGGCTAACCTGTAAGCGTTTTCCTATAGCAACAAATGGCTGAACATCTCCCCTTGTACCCACAATAAGTATAACAATCTGTATCGGAGGCTTGTATGGTATATCTGATCCATCTAATGATTCTTCAACAACAACATCCTCATAGCCATCCACTGCTCCAACGTCAATTGGAGTCGCTTCTAGAGTACTTGGTACATTAACAACCACAGTTCCATCATCCTTGACTGTAGCTATTCGATTTAACATTTTGAGCTGTGTGAAGTTAAATATGCAGAAGATTAGAAGAGAGAGAAATCCAGCACTAGACACAAAGTAGTAAATCTGGCCATGTTTCAAGCTTCCATGCAATGCATTGTAATATGTCAAAACTTACAAATTTTAATATACTATGTTGTTCCAATCCACTAAAGCACTTACAATTTCATCAGCTCCAACTTCTATAGAGATGCAATTACATATTAAAAAACTATCTCCCAAACATATTAATGACAATCTTCATACAGAAGCTAACATAATTAACAATTCAATACCTCCTAGATTTACATAACCCACACATGGACCGTGTCAAGAAGAAGCTACATTTCATCATACTAAGGAAGATAAGAGGGCCAGCTATACACACCTTTTTCCTTATGGAAATCTTATCATCCAATAACTGTTTAGCAGGATCATCGGCTGGATTATTTTGTTTGCGCCTCTCAGTTTTTGACCTTTCCAGATTTGATGGGCCCGTAGTTTCAGCAGTTATCTCGGTATCCTTGATCACCCCCGGCATAGTGCTTGATCTATGGAGGTTTCCGTTATCTGCAAGGAAGGATGACTTGAGGGTCGAATTAAAAGGAAATGATAAACATTTATTATTTATTTCCAGTCACATTATCACAAGATAAATAGAAGGAAGTGGGACTAAATTGTACAAACAGAAAACCAACTAATCAGATCTCTTAACACACCCTCTTACTGGGTGCCGGCGTGCTACTTTTTTACAGTTGATGCAACTGTGTGTCATGGGTTAAATTGAGCACAAGTACAGAAAAAGTTGAGAAACATTTGGTTTGGGTAAACTATACAAATAACAAATGTACTGTCTAAAGTTGTCTGACAATGTGAGCAAGCATTTCCTCAGAATAGCAAGCACTATTATTATACGCAGAAACTTGTAATCTAAAAAAAGTGCCCAGAAAAGCGATGGGACGGGCCCCAATAGATAGTGGCAAAGGAGAAACGACAAACGGTTCAGACCGGCACAATCCACAAGTCATATGTATATAGCGTGTGATAAACTCCAACTCAGCTTACGGTGTTGAATTGCGTCACACTCCCCCCTACACCGTGAATGGGGCAACGACAATTACCACGAGGCGAGTCGGAATAGTGTGACCCTGTGTGGCAGCAGAAGCAAAATTGCGACAGCTACGGGTCAGATTCAGGGGCGTGTTGTTTCTTTGTTCAGGTTCACGTGGCACCGCTGGTTGTATGAATGAATGCTTGGTCTAGAAAAATGCAGGGGATGGCAATGCAGAGCATCCCCCGTGTTGACTGGCCTAAATTAGCAAGCAACCCGGGCTCCCCTGGTTCAGGAGGGATTGCCGGTGTTATCCCCCTCGGAAAGTGAGTAGAAGGAAAATCCGCTAATCCTTTCTGCCTCTCTCTCTCTCTCTGTGTGTGTCTGTGTCTGTGCTTTCCCGTGGCAGAACCCTAGCCAGACTCTTCCCCCGTTGCTCCGAAGTCCGAAGGACGAGAGATCGCGGGGAGGGATCACGGCCGAAGGAGGGGGGCCCTTTTACCTGAGGCGGAAGACGTGGACGCCGCGGGCGCTGCTGATGATTCCGGCGCGGCGGAGGGGCCGGGGGCGTCGTCGGTGGGGAGCTCGCCGTTGTGCGCCTCCGCCGTGGCCGCGGCCCCCTCTCCTCCTCCTCCTTCCGTAATCTCCTCCACGCCCTTGCCGCCTCCGGTCGGCTCGGCAGCGGCGGCCATTTGTAGCCCCCGCCCCGGTGCCGGTGGGGGGGTCGGGAGATTCGAGGCTTGCGTAGCTCCTCCTCCCTGCCTGTCCCCCTCCGACCCCGGCCCCCGTTGCGTGGCGGCGGGGAGGGGGGTGGATGGATGGATTCGCGGCCGCCGACGCGATGCGATGCGGGAAGGGTGAGCAAGGAAGGAATTTGCTGCCTGCCTGCCTAGCTGTGAGCGAATCCCACCTGAGCTGTAAGCGAGGATCAGGAAAGGAATTTGGTTAACCCGATTTAATAAATTATTTAATTAACAGCTTGGCTGGACTACTACTACTACAGATATTTTGTGTTTTGGTTCGAGGGGGAGTGGAGAGATGGACGTACCTAGCGGCGGAGCAGCTGGAGGAACCACCTGGTGTGGTGAAGTGGGTGGCCTCACTAACACACTGCAATAATACGTGGTCTACCGTGTCCTCCTCCTGGTCACACAGGTAACGATGCGAGCTCCAGTCTTGCAGTCCGTGTCCGTGTCTAGCCCTTCTATCAAAAGTCCACAGGCGATGCTGCACCGCAAGCCACATAAAGATATTGCACGCTAGCGGCGCCCAGCACTTGCAGATGGCCCCGAATCTAACTCCTCCCTCACATGGTATCTTGGTATGCTGATGACGTTGTGCAGGCTCCAGATGCGTCCCACGCCCAAACTGGGCTGCGCTCCATCTCTGTATTCCAATTGCACTTCCGAAAGGATATCCCAAAAGGGTGATGAGCTGGGCTAAACCCTTTCGTGCATAGGTCGCACGTCAACTATGATTGGTTGCCACTCTGATCTTTTCAGTTGTCTTATGCTTAGCTGGAGCCCTATGTACTTGCACATGTCAATCTTCCAAGGCAGGCCAGATTTGACAAGCTCCTCGTCGCCCGAATCATGATTGTTGTAGATTTGGTAAAGTTCAGTTTAAGCCCGGATGCCACTCCGAAGATTGCGAGCGCTTCCTTGACAAATTGGAGATCCGGCCATGTTGGCTTGATGAAGAGGACGACGTCATCCGCGTACAAGGACAGTCGTTGCATCAGGCTACATCCATTGATGGTACTCAGTACTCGGGCATCATGTGCCTTGATGATAATTGCCGTTAGTACGTCCATGGCTATAACAAATAGTAAGGGGGAGATCAGAGTCCCCTTGCCTAAGCCCTTTGGCGTGCATGAACTTGTCTCCTGCACAACCGTTCACCAGTACTCTCGAGCTGGTTGTAGTGAGTAGAATAGCAATCCAAGAGATCCAACTGGTTGTAGTGAGTAGAATAGCAATCCAAGAGATCCAACGCTCAGAAAACCCTTTTGCTCATAACACCTCAAAGAGAAAGGGCCACGACAGGGAATCAAAGGCTTTCGATATGTCTAATTTGAGCAGCCTCCTTTAGCATTTCTCTAGTGCACCAAGCATGTCATTTGTCTAACCAAGAGGAAGTTGTCGTGTAGGCATCGCCCCTTAATGAGTGTAGACTGGTTGGTCTACACCAGCTCGCCCATGCGTGGTCTAAGCCTTGCGGTCAGAAGCTTCGATGCAATCTTGGGCATGCTATGCATGAGGCATATCGGGCGAAAGTCGAACACGGTTCATACCTCTAGTGATTTCGGTATAAGTGTGATCAATGCTTGGTTGAGTCTTCCAAATCCACGTCTATTTCCAAGGAAAAGCTTGTGTATTGCAGCTATTAGGCCCACCTTGATGATCTCCCAAGCTTTTTGGAGAGAAAAAAAGGTCCTATGAATCCATATGACCCTGGTGCCCTGTCCGAGGGCAAGTCTTTGGTGACCGCCCAAATCTCGCCCTCACTGAACACATGGTCCTGCTCCAAGAGGTCCACACTTGTCATGCCAAGGCCATCCAAATCGAGAGTGAAGTCGCGGGCTCCGTCCTTGCCCAACATATACTTGTATGCCTTGAAGAAGGCTTCCTCCTTGCCTTCTGATCCATGATAATTTGCCCTCCCGCAGTCAAAGAAGGTATATAGTTCTTCAGATGCCACCCATTCGCCACTAGGTGAAACAACTGCGTGTTCACGTCACCTTCTTGTAGCTAGGTGATTCTAGACCTTTATCTAGCAATTGTCCTATCTAGGGATGCAAGCCCTAGGACTAGCTGCTTCAGAGTTCTTCTAAGCCATTGCTCCTCGTCCGTAAGCCTAGGTTCTCCTGGGCACAATCAAACTGCGGGATGACAATGTTCGCGATTGCTATTTGCAGTTTGATGTTCCCAATTCTCTTTTGTCCCCAAATGGCAAGAGCCCGGTGTCGGTGTCAAAACCGGCGGATCTCGGGTAGGGGGTCCCAAACTGTACGTCTAAGGCTAATGGTAACAGGAGGCGGGGGACACGATGTTTACCCAGGTTCGGGCCCTCTCGATGGAGGTAATACCCTACTTCCTGCTTGATTGATCTTGATGATATGAGTATTACAAGAGTTGATCTACCACAAGATCGTAGAGGCTAAACCCTAGAAGCTAGCCTATGATTATGACTGTTGTTGTCCTACGGACTAAACCCTTTAGTTTATATAGACACCGGAGGGGGCTAGGGTTACACATAGTCGGTTACAGAGAAGGAGATCTACATATCCGAATTGCCAAGCTTGCCTTCCACGCAAAGGAGAGTCCCACCCGGACACGGGACGAAGTCTTCAATCTTGTATCTTCATAGTCCAACAGTCCGGCCAAAGTATATATTCCGGCTGTCCGAGGACCCCCTAATCCAGGACTCTCTCAGTAGCCCCTGAACCAGGCTTCAATGACGATGAGTCCGTCACGCAGATTGTCTCCGGCATTGCAAGGCGCGGGTTCTTCTCCAAATTCTCCAAGTACCTGTTGTAACGAGAAGTGTCCGGCTTCCCATTAATGTTGCACTCCTCGGCTTCTGTGCTTTAATAATGGTTGTCTCCACGCGTCGAGCGAATGCGAGAAGTGGGGGCATTTTTACATTTGCCACCCTGACCATGTAAGAAAATCGTCTATTTAAAGAGATGGGGATCCTCAGATCCAAATCACACCATCTCCTCCCAGCGAGCATCCATCTGAGCACGCCCGAAAAAATCCATCCCATCATGGCCAGCCATCGCACCTCCTCCTCTCGCTCCCGTAGCACTAAGCCAGGCGGTTGGGAGAAGTGTTCCGTTCCCCATAGCCAATTGGTAGAGTTGCAGACCCAGGGGTTTCTCCCGCCTGCATACATGGTCCCCGTCCGAGCCAGACTAGCCACTTATAATGGCGAGGAGCAAGCAGAGAGTTTGCCCAACCCGTCCAAGGGGGAGCGGGTATGCCTTGTCCCTTACTTGCTGAGGGGACTTGGATATCCAATCCACCCGTTCCTCTGCGGGCTCCTGGAGTTCTATGGCCTCCAGCTGCATAACTTCACCCCCGCCTCCATTTTACACATCGCAGGCTACGTTGCCTTCTACGAGCTATTTCTGGGCTGCGAAGCTCATTTCGAGCTATGGAAGAGGCTATTCTGCCTCGTACCCCGCACTCAGGAGGGGTCGGTATATCAAGTGGGCGGAGCCGAAATATGGCGCATCGCTGGGACCGAATACCTATCCGGTACTCCGAAGAAGACATCCGAAGACTGGCCTTCAGGGTGGTTTTATATAGAGGATGTCCCCCTTCCGGACCCTATTCGATTGGGCATTCCTGAGTTTGCAAATGCCCCGCTGAAGAAACGCCACAACTGGCGCCCTTGGAGCCCCCAGGAGGAAGGTAACACAAAGGTCCTTTTCCTGATGGACAGGATAAAGACGATGGCCAAATCAGGACTGACAATAATTGAGGTTATGTCAATATGTATAATGTGGGGAGTGCAGCCACTTCAATATCGGGGGAAACCCATGTGGCACTTCAATGAAGAAGACGATGCCACCCGCTGCGGCCGTAAAGGTTCGGACTCCGCCACCGCTCTGGCGAAAATACTGTCTGATTTGTACAAAGGAGAAGAAGAGGAGTTCATCCGTATTAAGCCACGGGATGGATTCTCCATGTACAACCCCCCAAGATGGGTGAGCTGCTATCTTTTATTCCAGTCTTTCCTGCATTCCTTAGCACAAATATTTACCTTGCCAATTCATAGCAGGAACTGCGAAAAGCTATGAGGGAGGTTCACAGCCCGTCTCCACAGCCAGAGGACCCTGACTGGGCCCTTGACCCCGGATTGAAGAAGATCCGGACATATTTGTCAAGCTCGTCGACAGGACATTCTATCAGTTAAGCTGTGATGGTGCCTTGGTGGCCATCATAGCTGATTATCCTGGCCTACTCCCTGTATCACATGTAAGTAAAACCGGAGTCCCAACTTCCAAGAAGGATCCCCTCTTTGCGCCTTACCCACCGCACATGTATTTGCGTTTTACAGGGAAGGCCATCAGGACGCCGGGCCGAACCCGCGGTGACTCGTCAACAAGGGGCACCGAAGCCGGGTAGGCTTAAAAGGAAGGCGGTCAGGACCGAGACGCCATTGCAGAGGTATGATTAAAAACCTAGTACATAATTATCGTCCTGAAAATATAACAATGTCCGTAGTTTCCTGGCAGAAAAAGCGCTTGCCGGACTATATCCGGAGAGCCTGCCGGCCACACCTCCACCAGCCGGATTCCGAGGCCAGACTCAAGGGCGGAGGTCAATGCCGAGACAACGCTGGATGATCCTCCTGCAGAGGATGCAGATAGATTATCCGCTACAAACTCCGAAGTGGAGAGCGCCATGAATCACAGGGGCCGACGGGCCACACTAAGCGACCCTAATTTCTCTGAGGAGGCGTTTAATGCCTTCAACTCAGGGGACGCATACATCCGAGCTGCTCAAGATGGCCTTGCCAGAGCTACGGACCAGTATGTAAAGGATATACGGGTAAGAAGATCTGATAAGTATGTATATTAGTAGCCCATGAGACTTGAAACAGTTGGCACAACTGATTTAAGGATCAATTATATGCGTAGGTTCTTACAGAGAAGAATACCCAGATGTCTAATTAAAGAGCTGGAGGAGTGCAAAGCCCAGCTACGGGCCGCAGTCGCCGGAATGGAGGAGTCCAAGAAGGCCTCATCTGGTAATACTTGTCTTGATCAAAAAGAATGTACTGACATATACCAGTTAGTATTCAGCATGCATGCAAATCTAATAATAGATTCTGCAGACAATCCCGGAGGTAATCCGGAGATCGTATCGGAGGATGAACAACATGCTCAATGACAGCTAAAGGCTGGTGAGCGCGTGCTTACAAAGGTTACACGAGAGAAGAATGATCTCCAGGACGCGAAGACCTGACTGGACGTTGCATTAAAAGATGTTCGGGCCTAGCTTGCTGACTCCGTGAAGGAGAATAAGAGGCTTCGACGCGGCATTTTTAGTAAGTGCTCGAACGAACCTTTATAAAGTTCGGCGAAGAGGCAGGCTAACAGAATTATGTCTGTAGGTATGCTGACGGGTCATCCTGAAGAGGAGATGCCCGGATCTGCAGGCGATCTTCTGCAAGAGCTCTCGCAACTGCACGGATAAATTCGGCAGGTGATGCAGGGTATTGCCCAGGCCTTGTGGCCATCCGCATCCCTGCCCGGAGGCATGGGAGAGCTTGTGGAGATGCTCAAGGGAGCGCGGCGGCGCTTCCGATTATGGAAGATATCAGCATGCCGACAAGGTGCAAGGGAAGCCTGGGCCGTGGTGAAGACGCGATACACCAAGGCTGACCCGAACCACATGGCCGAGGTCGGACCTGTAAGGTCGGATGGGAAAGAGATCCCCGTTAGTCTGGTATATGACCAGGTAGCATTAGCCGCAAAGTATTCCCAACAGGATTGTAGGCTAGACAGCCTGTTGGATGGTATAGAAGAAGAATTTAGTCGGTCTAAGTGACTGTGTACTTCAAATGACATATTTTGTCCCTAGCCGGATTGTAAATCATTTGTCATGGCGGACCTTTTCACTTCAACCTCCGGATTCGACAGTCCGGAGTGTATCCGAATACCCGCTCAGTTATGAAAAAACCGGGGTATGCGTGGAAACTAGGCGTAGGGGTCATAAGTGCTTGAACAGACAGGTACCCAACTAGCTATGTTATATTACATGGGTAGTAAGAAACATCTTCCAGGGAGAATAGTTCCGTTAAGGGTTCCTTTCCCTGGGTACGCATGCATTAATGTGCATGTCCGTGAAGGAAGTATGCCCTAGAGGCAATAATAAAGTTATTATTTATTTCCTTATTTCATGATAAATGTTTATTATTCATGTTAGAATTGTATTAACCGGAAACATAATACATGTGTGAATACATAGACAAACATAGTGTCACTAATATGCCTCTACTTGACTAGCTCGTTAATCAAAGATGGTTAAGTTTCCTAACCATAGACATGAGTTGTCATTTGATTAATGGGATCACATCATAAGGAGAATGATGTGATTGACTTGACCCATTCCGTTAGCTTAGCACTTGATCGTTTAGTATGTTGCTATTGCTTTCTTCATGACTTATACATGTTCCTATAACTATGAGATTATGCAGCTCTCGTTTACCAAGGAACACTTTGCGTGCTACCAAACATCACAGCGTAACTAGGTGATTATAAAGGAGCTCTACAGGTGTCTCCGAAGGTACATGTTGGGTTGGTGTATTTCGAGATTAGGATTTGTCACTCCGATTGTCGGAGAGGTATCTCTGGGCCCTCTCGGTAATGCACATCACTATAAGCCTTGCAAGCAATGTAGCTAATGAGTTAGTTACGAAATGATGCATTACATAACGAGTAAAGAGACTTTCCGGTAATGAGATTGAACTAGGTATTGAGATAACGATGATCGAATCTCGGGCAAGTAACATACCGATGACAAAGGGAACAACGTATGTTGTTATGTGGTTTGACCGATAAAGATCTTTGTAGAATATGTAGGAGCCAATATGAGCATCCAGGTTCCACTATTGGTTATTGACCGGAGACATGTCTCGGTCATGTCTACATAGTTCTCGAACCCGTAGGGTCCGCACGCTTAAAGTTAGATGACGGTTATATTATGAGTTTATGTGTTTTGATGTACCGAAGGAGTTCGGAGTCCCGGATGAGATCGGGGACATGACGAGGAGTTTCGAAATACGTAAAGATCGATATATTGGGCGACTATATTCGGACTTCGGAAAGGTTCCGAGTGATTCGGGTATTTTTCAGAGTACCGGAGAGTTACGGGAATTCGCTGGGGAGTATATGGGCCTTATTGGGCCATACAGGAATAGAGGAGAGAGGCCAAAAGGAAGGAGGCGCGCAGCCCCCTCTGGTCCGAATTGGACAAGGGGTGCAGCCCCCTTTTTCCTTCTTCCTCTCCCCCTCTTTCCTTCTCTCCTACTCCTACTAGGAAAGGAGGAGTCCTACTCCCGGTGGGAGTAGGACTCCCCCCTTGGCGCGCCCTCCTCCTAGGCCGGCCGCCTCCCCCCTTGCTCCTTTATATACGGGGGCAGGGGGGCACCCCATAGACGCAACAATTGATCCCTTGGATCTCTTAGCCGTGTGCGGTGCTCCCCTCCACCATAATCCACCTCGATAATATCGTAGCGGTGCTTAGGCGAAGCCCTGCATCGGTAGAACATTGTCATCGTCACAACACCGTCGTGCTGACGGAACTCTCCCTCAAAGCTCGGCTAGATCGGAGTTCGAGGGACGTCATCGAGATGAACGTGTGATGAACTCGAAGGTGCCGTACGTTCGGTACTTGGATCGGTCGGATCGTGAAGACGTACGACTACATCAACCGCGTTGTGCTAACGCTTCCGCTTTCGGTCTACAAGGGTACGTGGACAACACTCTCCCCTCTCGCTGCTATGCATCACCATGATCTTGCGTGTGCGTAGGAATTTTTTTGAAATTGCTATGTTCCCCAACAGTGGCATCTGAGCCTGGTTTTATGCGTAGATGTTATATGCACGAGTAGAACACAAGTGAGTTGTGGGCGATACAAGTCATACTGCTTACCAGCATGTCATACTTTGGTTCGGCGGTATTGTTGGATAAAGCGGCCCGGACCGACATTACGCGTACGCTTACGCGAGACTGGTTCTACCGACGTGCTTTGCACATAGGTGGCTGGCGGGTGTCAGTTTCTCCAACTTTAGTTGAACCGAGTGTGGCTACGCCCGGTCCTTGAGAAGGTTAAAACAGCACTAACTTGACGAACTATCATTGTGGTTTTGATGCTTAGGTAAGAATGATTCTTGCTCAGCCCGTAGCAGCCACGTAAAACTTGCAACAACAAAGTAGAGGACGTCTAACTTGTTTTTGCAGGGCATGTTGTGATGTGATATGGTCAAGACGTGACGCTATATTTTATTGTATGAGATGATCATGTTTTGTAACCGAGTTATCGGCAACTGGCAGGAGCCATATGGTTGTCGCTTTATTGTATGCAATGCAATTGCCCTGTAATCGCTTTACTTTATCACTAAGTGGTAGCGATAGTCGTAGAAGCAATAGGTGGCGAAACGACAACGATGCTATGATGGAGATCAAGGTGTCGCGCCGGTGATGATGGTGATCATGATGGTGCTTCGGAGATGGAGATCACAAGCACAAGATGATGATGTCCATATCATATCACTTATATTGATTGAATGTGATGTTTATCCTTTATGCATCTTATTTTTCTTTGATTGACGGTAGCATTATAAGATGATCTCTCACTAAATTTCAAGGTATAAGTGTTCTCCCTGAGTATGCACCGTTGCGAAAGTTCTTCGTGCTGAGACACCACGTGATGATCGGGTGTGATAGGCTCTACGTTCAAATACAACGGGTGCAAAACTGTTGCACACACGGAATACTCAGGTTAAACTTGACGAGCCTAGCATATACAGATATGGCCTCGGAACACTGAGACCGAAAGGTCGAGCGTGAATCATATAGTAGATATGATCAACATAATGATGTTCATCATTGATAACTACTCCATCTCACGTGATGATCGGACATGGTTTAGTTGATTTGGATCACGCGATCACTTAGATGATTAGAGGGATGTCTATCTAAGTGGGAGTTCTTAAGTAATATGATTAATTGAACTTTAATTTATCATGAACTTAGTCATGGTAGTATTTTGCAAATTATGTTGTAGATCAATAGCTCGCGTTATTGCTTCCCTATGTTTTTATATGTGTTCCTAGAGAAAACTAAGTTGAAAGATGTTAGTAGCAATGATGCGGACTTGGTCCGTGATCTGAGGTTTATCCTCATTGCTGCACAGAAGAATTATGTCCCAGATGCACCGCTAGGTGACAGACCTATTGCAGGAGCAGATGCAGACATTATGAACGTTTGGCTAGCTCAATATGATGACTACTTGATAGTTTTGTGCACCATGCTTTATGGCTTAGAACCGGGACTACAAAAACGTTTTTGAAACATCACGGAACATATGAGATGTTCCATGAGATGAAATTTATATTTCAGACTCATGCTCGTGTCAAGAGGTATGAGATCTTTGACAAATACTTCGTCTAAAAGATGGAGGAGAATTGCTCAACTAGTGAGCAAGTACTTAGACTGTCTGAGTACTACAATCGCTTGAATCAAGTGGGAGTTAATCTTCCAGATAAGATAGTGATTGGGAGAGTTCTCTAGTCACCATCACCAAGTTACTGGAACTTCGTGCTGAACTATAATGCAAGGGATGACGAAAACGATTCCCGAGCTATTCGTGATGCTGAAATAGACGAAAGTAGAAATCAAGAAAAGAGCATCAAATGTTGATGATTGACAAGACCACTAGTTTCAAGAAAAGGGCAAAGGGAAAGAAAGGGAACTTCAAGCAGAATGGCAAGCAAGTTGTCACTCCTGTGAAGGAGCCCAAAGCTGGACCAAAGCCGGAAACTGAGTGCATCTACTGCAAAAGAAATGGTCACTAAAAGCGGAAATACCCTGAATATTTGGTGGATAAGAAGGATGGCAAAGTGAACAAGGGTATATTTGATATACATGTTATTGATGTGTACCTTACTAGTGTTTATAGTAGCTGTCGGTGTCAAAACCGGCGGATCTCGGGTAGGGGGTCCCGATCTGTGTGTCTTAGGCTGATGGTAACAGGAAGCAAGGGACACAATGTTTACCCAGGTTCGGGCCCTCTCGATGGAGGTAAAACCCTACTTCCTACTTGATTAATATTGAAGATATGAGTAGTACAAGAGTAGATCTACCACGAGATCGTAGAGGCTAAACCCTAAGAGCTGGCCTATGATGGTACGATTGTAATTGTGATCGGCCTTCTAAGGACCATCCTCTCCGGTTTATATAGATACCAGAGAGGGCTAGGGTTTACATGGAGTTGGTTACAAGGAAGGAAATATAATATCCGGATCGCCAAGCTTGTCTTCCACGCAAAGGAGAGTCCCATCCGGACACGGGCCGGAGTCTTGAGTCTTATATCTCCACGCTTCAATAGTCTGGACGATGTATATAGTTCGGCTGTCCGGATACCCCCTAATCCAGGACTCCCTCAGTAGCCCCTAAACCAGGCTTCAATGACGGTGAGTCCGGCGCGCAGTCTTGTCTTCGGCATTGCAAGCCGGGTTCCTTCTCCGAATACTCCAAGGTAATTATTGAACATGTAGACCGTGTCCGGATCTGCAAGATGATCTTCACACACCATTGTAGGGAACATAGCATAAATCTGTTCTGCTGGCAATCCTTGTACGTCGTGCCCTTACATCGTGGCCTGGCCCAACACGAACCGGCGTTTCCTGCCCCACCTCGACTCGCATTGCGAGGCGGTTTTATTGGCACGTCCTGCCAAAGCAGAGATCGTGTTCCTCTTATTACGGGATCTTTCATCAATATGGGCGTGTGTGACCCCACGGTGACCGTTGGTATGACTCCGTGTATTTTAGATAAGTCTCAAGCAGTCACGCTGAGGACTCTTGATATTCACTCCTTTATAAAGGGGTCAAGGCCTACGCCTTTTTTCCACCTCCCTTGCTCCTTCTCGCGCCTCGAGTTCTAACACCCAAGACCCAAGATCCAACACCCCAGATCCAACATGTCCGGATCCGACGCAAAAGGCCGGTGGGTGGCCTCCTCGATCCAAGAGAAGGACATTACGAAGCTTAGGGAGGTCGGATACCTGACCACCGATATTCAGCACAGGCTTCCTGCTCCAGGGCAAGTTATCCCTACACCGGAGCCCAACGAGAGCGTTGTGTTCGTCCCACACTTCCTCTAAGGCCTGGGCCTCACCCTCGACCCCTTTGTGAGGTTCATGTTCTACTATGGGTTGGATTTTCATGATCTGGCTCCAGACGCTATCCTCCATATCTCGTCGTTCATTATTGTGTGCGAGGCTTTTCTCCACGTCACCCCACACTTCGGCTTATGGCTCAAGACCTTCAATGTGACGCCGAGGATGATCGAGGGGCGACATGCAGAGTGCGGAGGTGCCATAATAAGCAGGAACGCTGATGCCCCATGGCCAGAGGGTCCTTTCCCGGAAGTATCTGATGTATGGCAACGGAGGTGGTTTTATGTTAGAGCTCCCAGAGGCACAAAGTGGGTAGCTACCCCCGAGTTTCGTTCGGGCCCTCCGTCACAGTTAGCATCTTGGACCAACGTAGGACGGAATTTTGGGCCCGCTGGTGATGTACCAGAACTACAGAATCGCATCCGGGAGCTTATTGAGAGGGACATAAATCTTGTCAGCATAATGCAAGTGATGCTAATCCGACGGATGTTGCCGTGCAAACGTCAGCCTCTCCGGATGTGGAAGTTTAATCCGGAGGGTCCGCGGACTATTAAGAACTTCTTTGGCCTGAAGCTCGAAGGGATGTGTAAATTATTCTTCGGACCACAAGTAAAGTGTCCGGACACCACCGAGGATGCGGGGCTGAGCTGCAATCGCCTAGATGCCCAAGTAAGTAACCTTAAAGCTGGACACTTCATTTATATTTATCATAACTATTATTCTGAAAATCCCTCCATGGCCAGGAATGGCTCAACAAAGCGGAGAGAATTAGGTGTCCGGCGCCACTTCCTGAAGGCTCGCCTGGTCCGACCGTTGTCAAGATGCTTGGCCGGGTGCTCAGCAAAATCCCCTCGGGGAAAGGCGAAGGAAAGGGTGGTGAAGCCGAACTTCACACAATACGCATCCAAACCAGGGGAATCGTTACCTCCCCTGAGAAGGATAGTCAGGAAGGGGAGGCTAAAGCCTCCTCCCCGCGCGGGAAGAAAAGGGCCGCCTCTGAAGACTTGGAGGCAGAGATGCCCAAGCAAGGGAAGAAGGTATCACCAGGGGGCTTTGCCACGACGGGCACCCTCACCACGTCGTGCCCACCAACGGGCCAGCCCTCCACCGAGCTGTAAGTTATTCATTAATTCGAAGGTATGGTGTTTCTTCGAGATTCATAACCGGGACTTCATCTTTTGCAGTCCGGCGAGCAGCTCCTCTCAACAGAGTTCGTCTTCGGGGGATCTTCCTCCGGAGATGATGGAGAGTGAGACCCCACCCACCTCTCCGCCTCATGAAGCGGGCGACACAGAGGTGTCGTCAGGAGGAGTCTGGATCTACCAAAGCCGGAAGCGAACATGTTAGTCGCCCTGAGCCCGGAGCGTTTGGCTCCCACGGGGGGCGATGAGAAGGGTACGGCACAGTTCGATGTCCGGCCGAACGTACTGACGGGCCTTCTGGAGCGAGCCGTTCTCTCGGAGGAGCACCGCTCTTTAATGAGCACGGTGCTCATGAAGATTTCATCCGCTACAAGCGGTTTGAATGAGGCATTTACAAGCCTGCTCAAAGGCTTTGAGGTATGTAGTGAAAAAATGCACTATTTTTGGTTGTGAAGCACGCGCTAGGTGTGCTCCCTATGGATAGTAGCCCCTGAGACTCTAGTTGCCCGCCATAGGCGGCAAACGGGGGATCATATAGTAATGGCTGCGCCGTACATGTGCGCAGGTATATAAGGATCCGGTAGCCGACCAGTCTATTGAAGTTGCCGAAGTGAGGAGGCAGATCAGATCTATTGATGTCGATGTCACGCTGGTAAACAAACGGCTGTAAGAGTCACAGGGTATGTGCTCTGCTTCCCTTATTATGATGCATAGGAAAATGCAAGAGGGGTATAATATTAATGCAATGTGTTTGTACTGCAGATGGTGCTGCTGCCGTGGAGGCCCTGAGGGCGGAACTTGCTCAGGCCAAGGAACAAGCTCGGGCTAGGAATGCGGCTGCCCTAAAGGCGGCCGAAGAATTGAGAGCCGAACAGGCTGCTCATCGCCGAAGCGAGGAAAAGATAGCCGAAATGGCTGGGGAGTTGAAAAATGCCGCCGACCGGTACATACTCCTTGAAAAGGAGAATAAGGCTAGTTCGGCCGAGCTGGACAAGGCACTTAATGCCGCCAAGGAGATGCGGACCGAGGTCCGGGTTACGCGGGAGGAGCTCCAACAGGCTGACAAAATCGTGGCTGGGGGCTCCTACTTACTGCGGACGAAGTTTTTGGATCCGAAGTATGCTCCCCTGGCTGGGCGCTAGAGTCCTGCAGACGCATATGCGGACTTGGCATATAGTACAGCTGATGCTGCTAAGTTCTTCGAGGGTCAAGGTGATAAATAAGTGGAGAAGCTTTTCTGGTCGCAGTTCAATGCTCCCACTCGCCCGCTGCCGCTAAATGAGAAGATGGCTGCTGTGGCAGAGCTCCACAGGTTGTCCGGGCTTGCAATGCGGTCTGTAATAGACCATCTTTGGCCGAAGGGGCCTAAGCCGGACAGCTACTTTGGTTTGATGCAGCAATTCCTTGGGGCCGTGGCTCGGATTGACGTCATGAGGAGGTCGGCGTGCATAGAGGGTGCGCGGATGGCTCTTGCCCGCGTTAAAGCCTATTGGACGGATATGGAGGCCACTATTATAGCGACCTAGGATCCGGCGGGAGGCCAATATCCGGCCGAGCACTACTTGGCGCTGGTCACAGAAGGTGCCCGCCTAATAGAGGCGCAGTGCTCGAAGAATGTCTTGTTCGAGTGATAAGTCGAACCATTGTAAAAACAATGTTTATTTTGATTATGAGGCTATATTTATACTTTTTGCTTGGAAGTATGATTGTGTCCCCTTTGCGGACATTTTTATATAGATATGAGTAGTCCGAAAGTTAGCAGTCGTTGGGATCAACCCCCATGCGTACAATGCGGGGGTGATCGCGAGAAATATGCTTAATCACACTTGACCCAACGTCTTGGTCCATTAAGGAGGTGATCGCACGTCGAACTAGGCAACCGGACTATATAGCTGTAACACTTTCGCTTAGCCATGGGGGTCTAACGGTGGGGCTACTATGTAGCCCCTGGTACATTCGCGTGCATCCGAATACAGGTGCGTATGTACATGGCCGGGAAACGACTCTTCATTAATGCAGAGGAATCCTTAAAGATTCCGGTGAGTCTTCGAGTGGTTGAACAGTCTCTCGCTGTATCATGACAGTCAGGTTTTGGCTTTCTCTACTGAGGTGCTCATCCGGAATAACCAGGGCACAATCGCAGTAGTTCTCCTTTGGCCGCCTTAGCCGATAATAACGGAACATAAGGCGGCAAACCCAGGAGCCGGGCAAACCCAACATTTGACCAAAGACATAATTCGGAGCTGATGCATATAAGGCCAAACTCGTGACGCCAAACACTCCTGAAGGTATTCGGTGTTTGTAAAAGAAAACAGGCTAAAGAAAGCCTATTATAAACCCTAAAGTTCCAGGTACGTGCGATTAATCTATCGTGGTGAGATGCCAATAACGGTAGTATCCTCTGTGGGTATGGAACCCATGGGATGGTTAAACAACAAGAGGCAGTAGAAAAGGTTTACACAGGGGCTTAATCTAAAAACAAACCTGTTGAACGGGGCCCTGCTGCACGTCTGCGCCTTTGTCTCCGTTGTGCCGTATCCTGGAAGGGTATCGCGCGAACATTGTCTGTGGAAAAAGAAAACTTGTAGGAGAGAACAACGTAAGTATGCGATTGATAATAAAAGTGTAAGATATTGGCCTGCTAGTAAGGTTGAGCCAGATGTGGGGCTGCATTAAATATTTATAGCCCCTGATATCCGTTATGGGAGTACATATACGGTGCCCTGGTCCAGTTTTATTCGGGCTACCGGACTCGTCTAACCATGTATGTGGTCGTAATGACCAGTCATGTTTTTGATATTGGAGGCCGCTTACAGTCCGGGCGCCAGGGCCGTCGCGTGTTCCTCTGCGTGTGAAGAGCGCTCTGTGATTCCGCTAACGGTGATGACGCCACGTGGACCGGGCATCTTGAGTGTAAGGTAGCCGTAGTGCGGCAATGCGTTGAAGCAGGCGAAGGCCGCTCTTCCAAGCAATGCGTGATAGCCACTTTGGAAGGGTGCGATGGTGAAGAGTAGTTCTTCGCTTCTGGAGTTACCTGGGGAGCCGAATGTTACTTCCAGCATGACGGAGCCCCTGCCGTGGGCTTCAACGCCTGGTATCACCCCTTCAAAGGTGGTGTTGCTTTGGCTAATTCTGTATGGGTTTATCCCCATTCTGCGGACAATGTCCTCGTATATTAAATCGAGATTACTGCCGCCGTCCATGAGGACACGGGTGAGACGTTATTCGTCGATTATTGGGTCTAGCACCAAGGCCTCTAATCCTCCGCGCCGAATACTAGTTCGGCCGTCCATGTGATCGAAAGTGATCGGATGAGACATCCAGAAGTTAGATGTGGGTACGATGGGCTCTACATCGTGCGCTTCTTTGATTGCGCGTTCGTGCCTTCTCGTGAATGTGTGAGTCGCGTGGATCATGTTTACTGTTTTAACCTTTGGGGGAATTTTTTCTGTCCCCCAGTGTTCGGCTGGCGAGGTTCGTCCTCGTCTTCACTTGGTGTTTCTCTCCCCTCGTGTTCGGCATTTAATTTGCCGGCCTGCTTGAAGACCCAACATTCTCTATGCGTGTGATTCGCAGGTTTCTCCGTGGTGCCATGAATTTGGTATAGTCTGTCCAGGACTCTGTTCAGACCGGACGGTCCCTCTTTATTGCCTTTAAATGGATTCTTTTGCTGATCAGGTTGAGAGCCCCTGAATCCAGCATTGACCATTGTGTTATCCGGGCTCTCTTCCTTGTTTTGGCGTTTGTGTTTATTACGCCGTGGCTTCCCGTTGCCATCCCTTATTTCGGATGTGTTGGGGTCGCTGGTGCCTTTACGGGCTAACCAGCTATGTTCACCCGCACAAAAGCGGGTCATAAGGCCTGTTAAGGCTGCCATTGTCCTTGGCCTTTCTTGGCCGAGGTGCCGGGCGAGCCACTCATCGCGGATGCTGTGTTTGAATTCTGCTAAGGCTTCAGCGTCCGGATAATCGACTATTTGATTCTTTTTAGTGAGGAATCTATTCCAAAGCTTGCGGGCGGACTCTCCGGGTTGTTGAATTATGTGACTTAGATCGTCTGCATCCGGAGGCCGGACATAAGTCCCTTGAAAGTTGGCCCTGAAAGCGTCCTCGAGTTCCTCCCAACTCCCGATTGAATTTTTGGGGAGGCTTTTCAACCAGTGTCGAGCTGGTCCCTTCAACTTGAGGGGAAGGTATTTGATGGCGTGCAGGTCATCCCCACGAGCCATGTGAATATGCAGGAGAAAATCCTTGATCCAGACCCCTGGGTCTGTCGTTCCGTCGTATGCCTCTATGTTCACAGGTTTAAAGCCTTGTGGGAATTCATGGTCCAGTACTTCTTCGGTGAAGCACAGGGGATGAGTAGCCCTCTGTATCTGGGCGCGTTGTGGCATGCAGTCGGCTATTTTTGTGTCCGATGCTTATTCCGAACTGGTATTTGGCTTGTATGAGCGTTTGGGTGACCATAGTCCCTCGTTGGAGTGTGTCCCTTAGATCCATAGATGGACCTGGCTGCACCGGCTTTCTTATCCAGATGCTCACGCAGATCGTGCACGACGTTAGTAGCTGCTCTGTTGTGGGGTTGAAGCGGTACGTCTGGTCTGCTGGTCGTATTATTCTTTGGTGGAACGGCCTCGTCGTTGAATTCTGGCAGTAGCTTGCATTTTGGATAGCTTTTTGTATGGCGATCGTCGCCATATCTTTCTTCAGTGTCTAGCACTTTATTCCATCCGCGACTGAGCTTTTCCTGTGCGGCTTTAAGCCGTTGTTTCTGCTTCTTTAGAGTTCTTGCTGTGGCCATAAGCTTTTGGTGGAGGTTGTCTCCACTACAAAAAAATACACTTCCGTGATGATACGTGTTTGTCACAGTAGGTCGCGTTTTTTGTCATGCATGTACATCCATGACAAATTTATGACATAATCAACAATCAAGATAGTCATACCTGTGCTGTCGTAGAAGTGTTCCATGACATTACCAAAATTATCATCACAGAAGTGTCCACTTCCATGATGATAAATCGTGCGTCACAAAAGTGCTTTCGTCAAGGGTGACCGACACGTGGCATCCACCGTAACGGAACGTCGTTAAGCTATCGGGTCGGCTTTTGGATCCGATAACCCGTTAACAGCCCCGGCCAATGGGAAATTTCCACGTGTAAAATTCTGATTGGCCGAAGGGAACACCTGTCAGCTCGTCAGTGGGCCAGATGTCGCCCAACCATTGGAGGAGACATGCCTATGGTACGTTGACATGTGGCTGGGCCCAAGAGAGGCCCATATAGGTTAAAAAGGCCGGCCCAGTCAAAGGCCCGTAGAACTTAATCAGGTACTAGTGGGCCAGCCCAATAACAGCCTGCTTAATAAAGGCCCATTTATAGCCCGAAACCAGATCTGGCCCGTTAATTGTTCACCCAATATTTGGGCCCATTTACGGCCCGAAGCCAGATCTAGCCCGTTAATTGTTCGCCCAATATTTGGGCCAATTTGCGCCCCGAAGCCAGATCTGGCCCGTTAATTGTTCGCCGAATATTCGGGCCCAACTACAGCCCAGTGACTTTCGGCCTGTTAGAGGCCTGATGTAGACATGGGCCCATTTCAGCCCGGTGTGACTTTCGGCCTGGGAATGGCCCGTGCTGCCCATGGGCCATATATGGTCCGACGAGACATCGGGCCCACCCGGACACGAGACGAAGTCTTCAGTCTTGTATCTTCATAGTCCAACAGTCAGCCCAAAGTATATAGTCCGGCTATCCGAGGACCCCCTAATCCAGGACTCCCTCACCCGAGTCGTGTTCCTGAGCATGATGTCGAAACGCAGAAAAGGATCTGAGTGGTTCGGATCGCAAATCAAAGCCTCCTTAATGACGTCCAAGAATCCTTCCATTTTGACACAAAACTTCTAGAATCAAAACCTCCTCCTAGCCTGCTTGTGTTCTTGGAGCGTGAAGTGCAGCCGACAGTGGTCCGAATACTCAGTCGATAAAGCTTGCAACAGGTATTCCGGGTGTTCTAGCACTCAATCAACTGAGACAAAAAGCACGGTCTATCTTTGTGAGAGTGGGCATCTCCCTTTCATTGCTCCACGTGAATTTGCGCCCATGCAAAAAGAGCTCCTTGAGCACGTTATTGTGCACAAAGCGTTTGAATTTCCCCATCATTCGTCGATCCAACATGGAGTTGTTCTTGTCTGCAGCATATAGAATGAGGTTGAAGTCTCCAATGACCAGCCATGGCCCAGGGCAACGCTCCGATAGCTCGTTTAGAAAGTTAATCTTATGGTCATCCTCCTATGGTCCATATACTACAGTTAGCCACCATGGCGTTCCCTCCTTAGGTGAAACGAACCCAGTGATGCAGTGAGAATCATTGACGAAATTTGTCAAAAGCACCCGCGTGGAATCCCAAGCCACGAAGATACCACCTCTAGTGTCCGACACTAGGAGATAAGTGTAGCCATCATAATTCGGCCCCATGCATTGCAGGATTACATAAGTGTCCACTAGCTCTAATTTAGCTTAATTGGATTTAAAATCAAACTATATGTATAGAGGGTACGGAGTAGCGTTAGAGTATAGTGTACGGAGTAGTCGTTTGAATAGGCCTCTAATTTTTCAGGCCTCCTATATAACGTGGGTAGACACATGTGCAGCCCTAAGGTGGCCGGTATGCGATATTACAATGATATCAACAGTGAGGGGCACCCTTAATCATGCCCGGAGATTAGCCAATATTTGGGGAACCTCGTTAATGAATATCAGTGTCCTGTGCCTCAAATTATTCGAACAAGTGGTATCGAAGCCCATGTGCTCGGAAACAAATCGTGGTGGACTCACGGGCGGTCGATCATGGTTGGTCAGTTCGAACTAGACCAGGGCATCCACTGGGCCGGGCCTGTCAACGCTCGACATGCAAAGTCTAGGCCCAAGCCTGGCCCCGCCCGGCCAAAAAAACGTAATTTAAGCCCGAGCCCAGCCCGAGGAGACAAAATGGAGCAATTTCGTCTCAGGCCTCCATGTAAACTACCTGATTTCCTAGGCCCGAGCCCGGCCTGACATACGCAACGGGCTGCATTTTCAGGCCTGAGCCCGGCCTGAAGACAAAGCCCGAGGCCCGGGTTTTTCAGGCTGGGTTCGGGCGGGGTCGTCAGGACGGGCTGCCCATGCCTAGGTTTAGTTGGAATGCTGGTTCTAGGGGCCTCATAGAGATCGATGTGTTATGGATGATTTGTTTGGTTTAGTAATACGTCTCCAACGTATCTATAATTTTTGATTGTTCAATGCTATTATATTATCTGTTTTGGATGTTTAATAGGCATTTATAAGCTATTTTATATTATTTTTGGGACTAACCTATTAACCTAGAGCCCAGTGCCAGTTTTTGGTTTTTTGCCTGTTTTAGAGTTTCGCAGAAAAGGAATACCAAATGGAGTCCAAATGGAATGAAACTTTCGTGATGATCTTTCTTGGACCAGAAGCAAACCAGGAGACATGGAGATGAAGTCGGAGAAGCAACGAGGCGGCCACGAGGGTGGAGGGCGCGCCTAGGGGGGGTAGGGTGCGCCCCATGCCTCGTGGGCCCCTCGTGGGTCTCCTGACCTAGTTCCTTCGCCTATATATACTCTTATACCCTGAAAGATCCAGGGGAGCCATGAAACCACTTTTCCACAGCCGCAACCTTCTGTACCCGTGAGATCCCATCTAGGGACCTTTTCCGATGTCCTGTCGGAGGGGGATTTGATCACGGAGGGCTTCTACATCAACACCATTGCCTCTCCGTTGAAGCGTGAGTAGTTTACCAAAGACCTATGGGACCATAGCTAGTAGCTAGATGGCTTCTTCTCTCTCTTTGATTCTCAATACCATGTTCTCCTTGATGTTCTTGGAGATCTATTCGATGTAATATTCTTTTGCGGTGTGTTTTCTGAGAACCTCCTCACACCATGTAAATAGCACCTACACATAAATAACAAATACTCGCAACTCGACGTGTTAAAGGGCTTGTCAATCCCTTCCAGGTACGGTGCCTCAAGATAGGCAAATAACGTGAGATAAAAGTGGTAGATAGGATAAATAAATCGCGGAATAAATAAATTGCAGCAAGGTATTTTTTATTTTTGGTTTAATAGATATGAAAATAAAAGCAAAGGAAAAATGGATTGCAAAGGCAAATATGATGAAAAGAGACCCGGAGGGCCATAGGTTTCACTAGTGGCTTCTCTCGAGAAAAATAGCAAATGGTGGGAAAACAATTACTGTTGGGCAATTGATAGAACTTCAAATAATCATGACGATATCCAGGCAATGATCATTATATAGGCATCACGTCCAAGATTAGTAGACCGACTCCTGCCTGCATCTACTACTATTACTCCACACATCGACCGCTATCCAACATGCATCTAGTGTATTAAGTTCATGGAAAAACGGAGTAATGCAATAAGAATGATGACATGATGTAGACAAGATCTATTTATGTAGAAATAAACCTCATCTTGTTATCCTTAATAGCAACGATACATACGTGTTGTTTCCCCTTTTGTCACTGGGATCAAGCACCGGAAGATCGAACCCATCACAAAGCACCTCTTCTCGTTGCAAGATAAATAGATCAAGTTGGCCAAACAAAACCCAAATATCGCAAAATAAATACGAGGCTATAATCAATCGTGCATATAAGAGATCAAAGAAGACTCAAATAACTTTCATGGATAAAAACATAGATCTGGTCATAAACTCAAAGTTCATCAGATCCCAACAAACACACCGCAAAAAGACTTACATCATATGGATCTCCAAGAGACCATTGTATTGATAATCAAGAGAGAAAGAGAGGAAGCCATCTAGCTACTAACTATGGACCTGTAGGTCTACAAAGAACTACTCACGCATCATCAGAGAGGCACCAATGGACATGATGAACCCCTCTGAGATGGTGTCTAGATTGGATCTGGTGTTTCTGGACTCTACGGCGGCTGGAATTGATTTTCGTTGACTCCCCTAGGGTTTCTGGAATATTGGGGTATTTATAGAGCAAAGAGGCGGTGCGGGAGGCCAACAAGGGAGGGCACAACCCAATGGGGCGTGCCTGGCCCCCAGGTGCACCCTGGTGGGTTGTGCTCCCCTCGGAGCTCCCCTGAGGTGCGTTCCTGGCCCACTGGATGTCTGCTGGCCAAAAAAAATCCACATAAAGTTTCGCTGCGTTTGGACTTCGTTTGGTATTGATTTCCTGGAATGTAAAAAACATGCAGAAAACAGCAACTGGCACTGGGCACTATGTCAATAGGTTAGTACCAAAAAATGATATAAAATGACTACAAAATGATTGTAAAACATCCAAGAATGGTAATATAACAGCATGAAACAATAAAAAATTATAGATACATTGGAGACATATCATTCCTCATCTCCTATTCAATTTGAAGTATTATTTAAAGAGTAATTTGCTCTTAAGTCCCTTCAAACTTGACTGACTATGAAAACTATACATTAATTTGATATTGCATTTACCATGTTTAAGTGAGGTTTACCATCCATGGCATGAATAAATCATGATGCAGCGATACACCATTCTTCTGAGTGGAAATTTTGTGAGTTGCATGGTTTTGAGAATAATTGTTCTTGTCCAAAATAAATTTAGCTAGTACTCCCTCCGTCCGAAGTTAGTGCTAGATACTTCCATTTGAGGAACAAGCTTGGGACAAGTTTTTCTGGACAGAGGTGGTACTAAGCACATGGAAAAATAAAATGTAAATATACATGAATACTCCCTCCAGTTCTCTATAAGTTGTAGTTTTGTTGTTACAGATATAAGGGTGGTCTTAACTTTTGAGATCTTTGACTAGTAACATTGTTAAAAATATTTTTTTGGATACCTAAAAATTGTAGGTGTAACTCTTAAAATGCAATATAACATCGTATAATTTTTTGTTTTTTCATAAATATATTTCAATATAGGCTGTTGGTTGAAGATTTAATTTCGGGACCATGTAGATGTCCAAAATGGCAACTATTATGGAACCGAAGGGAGTACGTGCTTGAATGAATTACAAAAGCAAATGCAGAAGTCCTTCTCTTTCCATGATCTTACCTTCTCACAATCATTAGTGTTGATTTGTACACCAAGGATAAATTATAACTCTTTTAGAAATGCTATTTAAGTAGTAACATGCAAGTATCTTTCATTTCTATCATCTTAAATCTTGAATTTTCTGGTAGTTCTTCCTAATATAAATTCATGACCCCCCCCCCCCTAAAATTGTTGAATTGGTTTAGATTATTTATTATATTAAAAAGAGCTAGGTCCCACAACTACTTATGACCTATTTGTTGAGAATGATGTAAATTCAATGTTATCCATTCTTATTGTGTCCTTTGCATTATATATTATCACTAGCATTTGGGGATAAATCTACAGGTACCGGAGACCCGCTCTTCATTGTGTCTCCATTGAACATGACAAAAAGAAGAAAGTGAAACTGTTATAAATATTCACCTCATGGCAACACACTATGTATAATTTTGATAAGTCTTGGCACAAATTAGCATGAAACAATAATGTAGACTCTATACATTGTTGCCTAAAATAACACATATGAGCCGCTCTAAAATGAATGTATTAGGAAAAAGTGGCCCCTCTTTACAATAGTAAAGCCAAACTAACTAATTAAAGCACCACATCAACTAGGATGTCAAAACTTAGTGAACACGTGATTCCTCAAAGCGAAAGCAGAAGATGATCAAAAGACTACATTTACAAGGCCCTAAGTTCTAAAGAAACAAGGCCTTTGTAGATGCTTGTTTTCTCCATCAGCAAGGGAAAGAAAAACCGGTCCATATGTTTTAAACGATCTAAACATAGAAGTAAAAGTAGGTATAAGCCATTATTCACAACATAATTTGCAAATTGTCATGGTCTCAGTACATAAATGACATACACCTTCTTCGGTAAGAGACAAATATCTTTAATGACACAAACCATCTTGTTATACTAACGACAAAATCACAATAAGCACCATCCAATTAATGAAAAAGTAGTTCCCAACACCGCACATTACGCAGATAGTTCCAAAAGCTAACGTAATTTGTTACGTTACTAATAAGAAACTCTTTCTTCTGTGACCTGTACTTGCTTTTATTATTGTTCCTTTGTATCATAGAGTTCCTTCGTCTCCACATCCCTCCTCATCCTCTAGATCTATCTATGTCCCTGCCTTCATCTCCTTCTTTGGTGAGAGGCGGCAAAGTTGGCACCGAGGTGGTACAAGCATCGGTGGACCAAAAGATGACATCGATGGAGTATCTGGTGCTCAACCTTTGCGACCCTACGCTACGCGAGAGATCCCTCACGGAGCTCTCTAAGGTCCTTGTGCATCCTTTCATTTTCCTGATTAGCACCCCTCTTGAGGAAAGAGTCCCCTTTCATAAATCCCTAGCAATGTTTGTTGTGAATTCTGGCCCAGGATAGTGGAAAAATTGCGCCTTTAGGCCTAGTTTTGATTGAATGCATTTTTTTGTTCTCTCTCATGCTTAGTTCAAAGTAAACTCAATCAAACATGGCCTTAGATCTTAGTGATGTTGTTTGCTCTAGTGGGGCTATTTAGTTCATAATAAACTCAATCCAAACATGCCCTGGAATTCCCCCTCCTGGCAACGGCGAACTCCGATCCCTCCCCATCATTCCACCCCGCCACTGGTGCCGGCGTGGTCCGGTGGGTGCGACACTGGCCGCGGCAGGATGACTTTCCCCGCGCATGGGTGCCCTTGACGCGGCGACGCGACCGTTGGTCACGGGACGACACGGTGGTTGGCGGTGCCCGCTCAGCCCAGATCTGGGCCCTTTTGGGCCCCATCTGGGTTGAGACGGGCCAGCGGTTCGGCGGCGGTGTTGCTCCCTGGTGGTGGTGAGGTGACGGTGTTTTCAGGCGATGGCGGCTTCGTCGGCCGGCGTGATGCAGCGTGCGGGTAGGGACTGTCCGGACCCATTTCGGCCCGGCCGAGCCGTCAGGGCCTTGTAGGTCCTTGTCATCGCGTCCGGTCGGCTTCGCGAGGGCGGTGGAGGTTGTCCCCTCCCGCCGATCGAGTTGTGGTTGCTCCCGTGGTCGTTGTCTCCTTTCCCTTCCTCTAGATCTCATGTTGGCGGCCCCAGTGAGACGACGATGTTGGTTCGGTGACCGTGGTGGCATAGGCTGGTGGGCAGCAAGTTAGGTGGTGCACTACGGAGTGTCCAGGGTGGTAGTGGTTGTTGGGCCAGGATAAACCCCTGGCGGCTCGTCCGTCACCGACGCGGTGACGCATGCGGGCGCAGCCAGACCTTCATGAATGGCGTCATGTATACCCCTTCCCCACTACCCTCCGCGTACCGGTGAAAACCCTAGGACTTGTACGGGCAACATCGGTGGCGTCGTCGCATTCCATCTTGAAGGTATTGCTTGGTACACAATGCTTTGGGGTGCTAGGAACGCGGTGGAATTTCTCCGGAGGGTGCAGGGGTTGCCGGTCTTCTTCGCTTTGTTGATCTGCCAGTGTCGGCATTTGTTTCTCTTTCCTTTTTCTTGTTCTTCCTTTTGGGCCTGTTTGTGCTGTGGCCCCAGCGAGCTGGATGTACCGGATGGTTGCTTTATAATATAAAGGGGGAGGGAATCCTTTATCATAAATAGTTGTTAGGGATATGAACCACTCCAATGTGGATGTTTTTTACTTGTATACAATGCTGCTTTGATGAAGAGATACAACACTCTTTGTATGTTACAATCTGATTTGTCAATAGTGACTAATCAATTCAACAATGCTTCTGAACGGAACAATGGTCGATTTTATGTTCATTTATTAGTTTGTATAATCATGAAGGAAGACCCTATTTTGTTGTATAATGTTGTTTCGTTAAATTTTAGGAGAGGGAGATGTTTCCTGATCTGGCCCCTTTGTTGTGGTACTCTTTCGGCACAATTGTCGCGTTAGTCCAGGTATGTCATAAACATTTGCTACTTATATATTTGCGAATTTAGTATGAGCATGCGTGAAAACCACAAAAAACAAGGTTTTGAGCCTTTTAGCCTATTTATTAAAAAAATCAGTTTGATATGGTAGTTAGTCATTCTTGGTCATATTCAATCTTCTTGTAGTAAGTGATAGTATCAGTTATTATTAAGTTTTGAATTTCCAATCTTAGTTTCTCACTGGCCTACTTGGCTACTTGAAACATAAACAGGAGATTCTAAGAATCTACCCTGCACTTTCGCCTCCAACTTTAACGTCGGCTGCATCAACCCGAGTTTGCAACGCCCTCACACTTTTTCAGGTATGCACTTAGGAAAAAATAAATTCATAATGATTTCTTGTTACTGTCATATCATGGTTTAATGTTGGACAAAGGAGTTTCTAATGCATATTTGTTCTTAATTACCTTGAATTTCACACAATAATTTTGCAACATATTTCTTTAACCTCTTCTATTTCTATTTGTTATTGCAGTGCGTTGCATCACGCCCTGAGACCAGAAGCTCTTTCATAGAAGGTAATGAGAACCACTTCGCGTATTAGATTTCAGTGCACCGTTGGTGTGCTTTGTCAGTTATCATACGTTTTGGCTAAATATTTTTGCTGGCTACTATCTTAGTAGTTGATTTGTAATAGTTTTATATATGGCATGGTTCTCAAAATGATATAGAGCAACAAAAGGTTTTTCACTTTTATAAACCTTTAGTTTTTGGATCTTTTTGTCAATGATTTGTTTTTCAACTATTGGTATTTCAGCTGATATTCCATTGTACCTGTACCCATTCTTGCGTACCCTAGACAAGGCCCAAGCTTTTGAGCAATTGCGGCTCGCCACTTTGGGTGTCATTGGTGCTCTGGTAAAGGTAACTCGTACTTGGAAGGCTGGAAATTTAAATTTCTTACATGGCCTTAAACTAGATAGGAAAACTCGGCTCGTTTCACATAATATGCAATGCATTTGTCAATTAACTTATGTACCTTGGCATGAATTTCAAATGGGTTTACCATCCTTGTTCTACATGGAATGGGACTAACTCAACCAACATGGAAGGGAAATATAGTTACATATTTATAACTTAAGTTTTGTTGTAATGATTCTTCCATGTTTTTGCTGAATAATTAGTTGAGTTTTTAGCACAACGCAGTGAACACATTATATCATCTTCAAATTAGCTGATACGAATATAGATAATATGGCCAGTTTGTCACCACATAATGTAGTTCTCGGTTGTTTATAAGTTTGAAGTATTAACTCATCGTCATATGTTTAGGAACTTGGTTCTTAGTGAAATAAATTACATTAATAAGATTCCAAACGACATGGATTTAAAGGGTATGAGATCAGGGTCTATCGTTTTTTGTGTGTATTGGGATGGGGAGGGGAGGGATAGCGTTGATTGAGATGGGTCATGGGAGAGAATTAGACAAGATGAGAGGTATCAAATAGAGAGGATTTTTTGATGATTGATTATGAGATATGTGATTTCCATATATAATGGATGTTTGGGTTCTTAGAGGCCTTTTCAATTTAATATGTCGTCCTAACTCGTATAAACGTGTTGAACCTGTTGTTACCGTCATTGTCCAACACGTCGGACTAACTCACTGCTGCAGCCTGGGCATTTCTCCACAACATCATCACTACTTTTACTCAATGTTCTCTTTTTAGTGCCTGCAAAAAAGGGTAAGTTAGTAATACTAATGTGTTGGTCCAGCTGGAAGGCAAATTTATAGCACCATATGTTTCCCAGTAAAGCTTGAAAGGATAAACTTGTTTTGTTGCATATTATCCTCAATCTCCCCCTTCATTTTGTTCAAATACATCATAATATTTTGAAGATCTATTTTTTGTTTTATCAATACAAGTTTAACAAATGAGATTTAGTTGGTTTTCCTTATGATATGTGCATGCAGGATGAGAATACTAAAGTTACTGAGTATTTGCTCAAATGTGAAACCATTCCTTTGTGCTTGAATATCATGGAGATAGGCAATGAGCCTTCAAAAACCGTATGTAGCTAGACACCTTTATTCTCACATAAAATGTATGTTGCTTATGCTCAACACACGATTTATTAGGAAGACTTCTCCCCCGTTCTTGCCCCCACCAAGATTCCATCCCCATGGGATACAATGGCAATTGAAAAGCAGGTTTAATATAATTTTGAAGTAATAGAACAACTTTACTGATTTACAAGCATATATGAACACATTTTGTCCAATATAGCTTTGAAGCTTAAGCCCCGCTATTGTTTGGGCTACAAATTCGGTTGTTTTTTGTAGCAGATATACTTCCACCACGTCAACTCAACAATTATATGTAACATTGTTATTTTCCTTGTAACACCTCTTTTGCTTATAATAATCCACGCAAGTCAAGTATCAGGAGCCAGTCTCTTGTTCCAGTTGAAGTTCAAGTAGAAGCAAATCCTAGAGATAAGCCCCATAACGAATGTACACTCCTTTTGCTAATTCCTATGACCATTGCCCACTCATTTTGCAGGTGTCCACTTTCATTCTCCTAAAGGTTCTGCGAAACGAAGTTGGTCTGCGCCACTGCTGTGACACTCGCGGTCCTTTCTATGATATTGCTTTTGCTTTACAAAAGAGGGTTAACTCACCAGATGAACGGCCTTCGGCAAGGTTGCTGAGGTGCATTATCCAGTGTTACCTTAGGCTATTAGATCATCCTAGGTTTGTACCTGCTGTCATTCCTATTATTACTGTGATGTCTTTTCACAACTATATATACTCTTATGAAGTAGTAGTACCAATGCTATTTTCTTCTTCTCTCCGATGCAGGGGCCATGCGGTGTTAAAAACATGGTTTCCCAGCGTGCTACAAACCGGGACATTCAATGACTATCTCATGGTGAGTCTTGATACTTGGGCTATAACAATAATGCTGCTCCCAAAATTCAGTTTGGTCCACTGAAGTAGATGGCGCAAGATTGCATATGAAACTGACTATATATATTTTCTTGCTGGAAACGTATATATGTAGAAGGATCCTTCAATGCAAGAGTGCCTGCAGCAACTGCTGGCTAAGCTGGAGGGTGGGAGTCCCATCAGGTCGCTCCATTTTCTCCGCTGCAGTGACAACGCTATCATACCATGAATCGCACAATATCGTTGCAGTTTCCATCTAGACAACAAAAGAAAAAGTTTGTTGTGTTAATAAGCCTTGGGCAATCGTCGGTGTTTGGAACATGTAGAGACTGTAATAAATTATAGGGGACGGAAGAAGCCCCTATACATGATGATCCTTCTCTTCTGCCGTATTTGCGTGTTAATTAAATAAAGGGAAAATTTTGTTTTTGCCACTCTAGATTTTGCCAGTTTTACTTATGCCACTCTAGATTTTGACATTTCACTTTTGCCACTCTTAGTTTTTGACAATTATCACAATTGACATTCCCGTGGCAAAAGCAAAATTTTCAGAGTGGCAATTGCAATAATTGTCAAAAGCTAAGAGTGGCAAAAATGAAATAAAATTATTTTGCTTTTGCCACAAAATGGCAATTGTGATAATTGTCAAAAACTGAGAGTGGCAAAAGTGAAATGTCAAAATCTAAAGTGGCATAAGAAAAATTGGCAAAATCTAGAGTGGCAAAAACAAAATTTTCCCTTAAATAAATACTAGCTTCATTATGGTTCCATGTTGGGGAGGTTGTTGTGTTACCGTTGAAATTATGGAACGTGAATCGAATTGAGTTGTCATGGAGATTGTTGTTTTGTTGATCGTACACTTTTCATGAACATTTTTTTTTGCGAATTCATGAACATTTTTTTTTGCGAATTCATGAACATTGGCATTCCTAAAGAATTTTCATGGCTAAATGACATCGGTGGAGCTCGGTAAAAACAAATGAATAAAACATCGGAGCTCGGAAAGTGGTGACAAGTGGCACATTGCATGCCCTACACTTAATCACAACCTGATAGTGTTATAATTTTATCCGTAGATTATTATTTTAAATGTTTCATTTCTTGAACCATGCACCCAAATCACGAACCGTTTTCACCGCTGCATTTCTTACATTGAGATCTTTGAAACTGGATCCAGTATTAACAGGTTTGGTTGTACTTTTTAGAAGAAAAAAAAACCTGAGAAAAAAAACTAGAAACAAAAAAACCCGATAAAAACAGGAAAAAAAAAGAGATCAACCCCGCTGATTTGGGCCCCAAACCTCGTGGGGGAAGGGCGTAAAAGGAACAGCACATCGTCTCTCTCGCCACTTCTCCAGGCTTCCCTAAAAAAAAAAAAGTTCTCCAGGCGGCGGCCGCCTCCTCCCTCTCTCCTCACACCGCCGGCGGCGGCCTCGTGCTCCTCTCCCCCCTCCCTCCCCGTGAGCAGCTTGGCCCAGCACCGAGCGACGCCGAGAGCTGGCCGCGTCGGGCGCTGTTGGCACGGGGAGCAGCGGGGTAGGCGCGGTGGCGGCGCGGAGGATGGACCCGGAGGCGGCGACGGAGCTGGCGCGGAAGGGGGTGACGCTCCTGCTCCTCGACGTGCCCCAGCACACCGTCCTCGGCCTCGACACCCAGGTACGTACTACGCCAGCCCTCTCCACCCCCAACTGCCGGCTACAGCTTCAGTTCTGAGATTGGTTTTCCGCAGGTGTTCTCGGTGGGCCCCAGGTTCAGAGGGATCAAGATGGTGCCCCCAGGCCCGCACTTCATCCACTACTGCTCCCCCAGCAGGTAGCAGCATGCTTGATGAGCAATAAGACACCCAATCCTCTTCTTCTTTTGGACGACTACTGATTTGATGCACTATCTGAGGAATTTTTTACTGCTGGACACGTATTAGTGATTTGACTGAGTAATGTAGAGTTAATGCAGACCCTGCTGTATTGACACATTCATAGCAGCAGCACCATGCTGCCTTGCCTTTCTCCTCTTCTCTTTGATACATTAACCTGTTTCTGGGACATCCTGAAAAATCTGCTGCCCACTGTTTAGATTTGTGAAGGCTCATTTTACTCGCAGTCTGTTCATTTTACTCGCGTTATCCACATGTTCTAATGGTTAAAGTAATTCCGTTATGGCTGATGCCATTATGCCATGTAATATGACACCCCATACTGACCGTTCCTCCACTATCTGTCATCCTTTTAGGCAGGGGAATGAGTTCGCGCCGACAGTCGGGTTCTTTCTTACTACTCACCCATCTCAGGTACTCCTCCCTGTTCCAAAGCAAGCACATCACATTTGAAGTACTGAATGAGTGCATATCATGTTTTGAGTCTGTGACTGTTCTTTGCACCGGGACCTGATCGGTAACTCGAAAAGGTTCAGATGAACTATTGTATTAACCATTAAATTTGTTAGACCAATGGCTCACAAGGCCTTTTTTTTCTTCTAGAGTAGTCTGATATCTTAGATCTCTGCATTTTATCTGTCCCCTTCTATTGTGTACTACAGTTTAAGAGTTTTGTTTTCTCGTCTCTTATAGCACATATCCGGAATTAGAAATGATGCTATAACTTCTTAAACTACGGTTGCATCTGGAGTATATCTGAGTCTGAATTAGATAACTCACAATGCTCATTGGTATTTATGTGTCAAGCTTCGCATTTCCCGTCTATAGAGTGGTGGGTGAAAAATAGTTAAGAACACAATGCACTTGGAAGAAGAAGAGCCAAACAAAGATTTTCATACTGTGTTGGAAATTTCGAGCCATGGACAGGGCGTGGAAGCTTGTTATCCATGTGCCAGAACCATGGGTTGGTTGGGAGATCTTATGGTTTTCACCTCTAGCCTACCCCTACTTGTTTGGGACTAAAGGCTTTGTTGTTGTTGTTGTTGTTGTTGGAAATTTCGAGCGGTCTTAGCTGTCAGAGTTCTGATAATTACACAAAATTGCTTGTTTACATGTACTCACCTCCTGCCTATTGTTTCCAGGTGGTCGTTCGAAGATGGCATGCTCAAGAGGAGAGACTAGTGACACTATCAGAAGAGGAGGTGACATGTTTGATTATATTAGAATCTTTAATATATTGCAGCCTACTTTATTGCTTTATCTTCCCATACCTTTGTAACATATAGTTCTCTTGTCTTCTTGCACATAGTACATCACTTGATAGTTGAGACTATACTGGTATTGGCTGAGACGACAACTACTGTTGAAAGGCAATATTGCGTTAGGATAACTATATTGCATTTTGCGAAATATTAGTATGGCAGCGTCAGCTTCCTCAGTTGTTGTAAATCTTGTATTTGCGCCTTGCACTGTAACTGCAAAGCTCTAGGTATCAATATTCAATACGTCTTGTAATTTTTTAAGCATTTTGGAACCTTACAAATAACTAATTCAGTTGATAATAAAACAGAAGATGCATCACCACAATGAAATTACTACATCTCTTATGGATAATATATGAAATATGGACTACCAAAACTGTATCTGTCCGGTGTCTCAAAATTGCAACATATTCAAAATAGTCGACCTTCCTGTTATTGACTGTAGCATATAACATAATAATACCTCAAACTAGGGATTGCATGTGCTTGATTTTTCTTGGGCTAGAAGCCTAGGATACTGAAGTTTGTTTTATGGTAGGAAATCAGATACTCTGAAGCAGTAAAACGTTTCGAGTTCGATGATCAGCTTGGACCATACAATTTGGATTCTTTTGGAGACTGGAAACAACTTTCAAGCTACTTGTCACAAAGTGTCATTGAACGCCTTGGTAAGTCTGATGCATTCTTGATTTTTCTCGTACCCTTAATAGTTACAGAGCAGCCCGTGTTTAAGACATTTTTGATAGAACTAACTAATGAACTACTGGTTATGTGTGTTTGATTTGTACAGAGCCAATTGGTGGAGAAATTACAATTGCATTGGAGACATCATGGATGGATAGAGCTCCCCAAACAGATATGGAGAGACGATTGATGGAACAACTTAGAGAAGACAAGTTTGCAAAGAAAGCCCCTGCACAGCCTGAGAGGAGAGGATGCTATTACACAACTATCCCCGCTTCGGTTAAGCACAGAAACATTTCTGCAGACGAGCTGACTTTGCTGAATTTGGACAGAGTAATGTTCTTATTATATTATTTGTTAGCATACTTTGGCACGGTTAATCTTATCAGCGTGTATCTGGTTTTTTTATATCTTTTGTTTCCACAATCGATTTCCTGAAGCAATAATTTATCTGATGTGAACACATCCTTGTAACAATTTGAACACTGAGATCTTTGGATGGCCTTACATATGGACACAACAGCCTGAACTTGAATGGTACAATCTACAATTGTAGTTAGCACATCGACAAACAGCCATGTGAAAACATTAGTTTGCTGCCTTTTGTCATTTCAACCACAATTCCATCAATCATACTATAATCTGCAAATAGGCATCATTACTGCTAATGGTGGTTTGCTCAAATTGATTCTTCATATAGGTTCCCATGTGTAGAGAACACTGAGTTGATAAGTTATACCAATATTTATTGACGAGTCTGTTCTACTTTCCAGACAAGCTTGCTGGAGACTGTCTTGGCCAAAAATTATCAAGGCCAAGAAGATTTACTCTTGGGGGAGCTGCAGTTCTCTTTCATAGCGTTTATGGTACTGCCCACAAAACTACACAATTGTTTTGAAGACGTTTTATTTACTATGTGGCTCTGTTCTCTAATGTATTTGAGTTGTGTAGATGGGACAGTCACTGGAGGCGTTTATGCAGTGGAAAGCATTAGTCAGTCTTCTTTTGAGCTGTAGCGAAGCTGTAAGTACTGATATTTGTTATCTCCTACAGCATTGTTACTCTTGCTCCTTAAACATTGATGGTTAAATTGTTTTTATCCACCTATCTGTAGTATTTCTATTCAGGGTTTAGAAAATCATATGGAACCAGCTGGCTACCCAGATGACCCTGGGCCATTTTTTCAGAACCCTGGCCCATTTCAGCCATCTAATGTCTCCTTTTGATTCCATCTTCTGTTCAAAAAATTGTAATACTCCCTCTGTCCGAAAATGAGTGTCTCAACTTCAGTACAAATTTGTACTAGAGTTAGTACAAAGTTAAGTCACTTATTTTGGGATGGAGGGAGTACTATTTATTCCTATCACAAAGAAGGTTGGAAGTCAAAGAACGGCCAAATTTTAAACTCAAGAAATGAAACCAAGTTTCTGGATGAAGATTGGAACTGGCCAGGTTCTGATATATCGCCCCATAACAGTTCTTGAAACTCTGGTTGTATTCTGTTTAAGAAATAATCTTACCTAAGTATCTTCACAGTTAAACTACATACAGGGGCATCCTTATTTTGTTGGGTCTAGCCCAAATGCTCTTTTAGTCTTTATTACCCTGCCTTGGTTTGACATTTTATTCGGTCCTTTGCCTGCAACCAGGCCGTTTCTTCTTCTTTTCCGTTTTTGAAGTGATATAGGTTAGGCAAGCAATATAATTGGTAGTTCGAACTACCATCTCAGGCCATACATTGATTAAGCTGAGTCACTGTGCTTCTATATGTTATTCAATTAAAATTCTCTGAATAAGCCGTGCTCTATGTTTTGATAGCCAGTATAATGTATGTACTGGGTGTTTTGAGATTGGGATTGTGGGAAATTGAAAGGGAAGAGATCAAGAGATGCACTGCACTTGATAGTTGATGCGATCCTCTTGAAGATGTATTGCACATCTGGCACTACGTAATACTCCCTCCGTTCCTAAATATTTGTATTTCTAGAGATTTCAACAAGTGACTACATACGGAGCAAAATGAGTGAATCTACACTCTAAAATATGTCTATATACATCGTATGTGGTAGTCCATTTGAAATCTCTAAAAAGACAAATATTTAGGAACGGAGGGAGTACATGCCATTATATTCTTAGCTGACTCCTGTGTTTCTTTCTCCCTGGCAGCCACTTCATACAAGGACACAATTGTTTGTGAAGGTACTATGTGACTGTATTTGTTGTTTACTTTTGTACCTGAGGCATTCTTTGTTGAATTTATCAGGGCAATGCAATTGAACCGTGAGGTCTATAACGAGCTCTGTATGCCACATTTTATTCCGTGCAGTTTATTAGGGTTATTTACTACCAGTTCAAGCATGGCTTTCAACGCACACATGATTCCAGAAGTAATGAGGACAAGGGAAACTCTTTGTTTCTGGACGAAGCATGGTTTTCAAGAGACATATTTCTTTACCGGCTTTCCAAGGTAATTTGTTGTAATCTTTATTTGGACAATGCACTACGCATCCTATTGGTATCACGATATGTAGCTGTACACCCCGGTGAAGACAAATATTCGATGTCACTTCACCGTGAAATCAGTTTGTCCGGATATATCCGATTATCAGTCCCATCACCTTGAGATCTGCAGGGTCTCATTGTTTTCTTGTTCACTATTGACACTGTTGTGAAGAGGGAAAGTAATTGTTCCGTAAAGTTCCTGTCCAGCTTGGTCATTTGTATTTAATTCATAAGGCAACACCTTTTGGCCCCTGACATATGTAAATGTAACTACAAGAACTGCTGTACTGCTGGAACTCAGGAAGGTAGAAAAATAAGTCAACTTTGCTCGGATAAATGTGGCTAGGTGAACACGTTTTTCAGCTCTATGTCACTTTCATGGTTTACTTTGGAATTATTGTAGTATTTCATCATATGCCATCATGACTTCTTTTTTTGGTAGCACAAGGTCTTAATATGACGCACCGAGCAAATGGATACTTATCCTTTTGGCCTAGTCTCTGATTGTAGTTGTTTCCTGTTTGGTCTTCTAAATGGCTCATACACCGCGAGATGTCATACACATAAATAAACAAGATGGCAATGTTAATCGTGTTTCCCGTAGTTTCTAAAATTGTTACTGTGAAAGATCAGAGTTACTTATACATATACTTACAAAATGTGTTTGATACCTTGTATGCAAAATAATTTAGTTCTCTCATCTGCTGTTGTCAGGATTTCTTGACGGTCATATTTGAAGCTCAAGTCGTGGATGGGGACCTTCTGTCATGGGTTAGCATTCTCGAATCTTCTCTCTGTGTGTCTGATCTCTTAGCTGTTTACATGTACCCTGGCAGCATAAGTGAGGCCGTGCCCTTCCTGTTTTCTGCTATCTGACTAGCGGCCCATGCATGAATTGTGATTTGGTTATTTAAGGCACTGGATTATCACCCAGAAATAATGAAAGTTTGCATTGGTAAATAGGAAATTAATGACAATATTTTTGAACCAAGTCATATCTAGAGTAAGAGCAAACGAAATACGCATCAATTGAGTAGCTTCACTGTTGCTGTTAAAAAAAATGTTGAGGATATATCATATACTGTTGCGCACTTTGTGGAGAAATTCTAAGAGCGTGGATATTTGTAACATCTTCCCTTCATACCCAGGCTAGGAAACTTAAGACGCTCCTGGAGACCACATTTGGATGGGATCTTGAGAACAATGCGGCGAACCTTATTGATGAGGACGACGAGGTACGTCGGATCATGAACAAGCCAGCGACAATATTTGTTTGAACGCTCTTATATTAGTTTACAGAGGGAGTATCTCAAAAAAAAAAAAGGAGAGGAGGACAATAGGACAATACTTGTCTGCTACATTTGATTGAGATTCTTCTTCTCTTCCGAACGCAGTTTGCTCCCGTGGTCGTGGAGATGGACGGCTCCTAGGGCGCACATTCCGCGGAATCTCACGACGATGGTATGTTAGATTACTACGCCAAACAACATGGATGCTCGAGAATTGGCCGTTTGCTTCTTGCACCTTGAGATGCTAGCTGCTGCTGCTGCTGCTGCTCCCTAAGGTTGGCTTGTTCACTGCCGCTTCTGTAGGACGCACCGTTTTCGCAAGCAACAAAGGGACATGGTGAGGTTATCAGCTGGCTGGCTGGCTACTCTTGTGAAGATGGATGCTTTGCTTCCACTGTCAGAAGAGAAGGATGGATTCTTGCTTCGCACCAGCATTCGAGTCGTTCCCCGAACGTTGACTGTAAATATACCAACTTCAGAAGGTTGCATGTGGCAGTAGTGCTGAATTTGGTAGGCTTTGCAGATTGTATGCGGCACTAGTGGATTTCGTAGGCTTTGCGGACTGTGAGCTTTTATTTCCACCATCCTTCTCTTGAATATGGCATGTGGAAAACAAAAAAGGTTTTCTGGACAACACGATCCCCGGCTATAATCGTGTCGGATTAGATCAAACATTCGACACCATACCCGGTATAATCGCTCGCTCAGAAAGACGACGATATAAAATTAATTTGCAAAGAGAAATACCCGGTGGGAAAATAATTTAAAGTGCATTGCAAATTGAAATCAATTTGCGCACAGTTTCAACCGTGTCAGTCTCTCTCATCGCAGCTAAAGTAACTGCCTTAGCTTCAGCGGTCGGTGTGGATTGGATCAGAACCGTCGACCATGACGCTGACAAAAATTACCCCAAGAGGAAGCCGCACTTCACTTGTCTGTATGAATCTTTCATGTGCCTAGCAGCAGGCCTAGTCACTTATTCAGTGGTAATGGAATCTGCCGGCATGTGGCTGCCGCCCTCATTAACCTCGGGATGATGGCAGTAATTAATGTGGCTGCGAGGCACCTCCTCACCACCAAGCTGAGAGATGCTTTCAACTAGTTTTACCTTTTCCCTTTCCCCTACTTTTTTCACCGCAGCTGCGTCACATGGCTCGCGTGCACCCGCACTTGCTCTCTCAGCACCCGCACTAGTAATTACCGAATCCTAGCATTAAACTACTACAGCTAACCAGAATCTTCGTTCACTAGTAGTACTAGTATAGTTTTTACTTGGCCCCAAATGTACCCTGCTGCCTTAAAGCTGTAGTATTGTACTACAGCTGCTGCGGTTTAAGCATCTCTGACGGTAAAAATCAACGGAAACACCAGGGCTACTTGGATCCAACGAGTTGATTGATATTCGCGGCCACTGCGCTGCGTTGGGATCCAGGACTCGAATTTCCGTTGGTAATTTACCTGCTGCCACCTCTGCCCGTAGGAGTACCATATATTTTTTTACAGTATCCGGTCAGAGGAATTTTTACAGCTCGATGCGATGGGCACGTAGTAGTATGTGCTTCCTTCTCGTGCATCCACATGCGGCCGCGTGATCCCATCACTTCTCGGGGTTTTAACAGTTTAATCTCGCAGTGGAGCATGTCTTGGCATCGATTCCGTCTCCCATTTTCACCCAGCCACAACGGATCATGATTCTACCAACCAACTCTGTGTGTGTGGGCGTTGCAGCTTAATTAGATCGGTTCTTGGGATTCGATTTCCCAGTTTCACCCACAACGGATCATGATTCTTAGGGTTAGTGATGTTGTGAGACCGTACTAGATGGTGGGAGAGGGGGTATATAATAAATAAACACGACAGGGGTAAAAAAAACTCTAGAAAATAAAAAAAATTGAGGATCTTGTTAAAAAAAATCATGAATCTAGTAGGACGAAAAAAGTGACTCCCTCCTTCCTATAATATAAGAGCGTTTTCTACGCTCGTAATATGGTATGGAGGGAGTATTTCTCTTTGTTGGGCACACAATACATCAACAAAAATTATATGGTTTCCCAAGTTTTCCTTAATATTTTGGTCAGTTCCCCGAATTATATGATATTTCCATGTCCCATTTTTTGTCTTGATTTCCGATGGTATCCCTGTTTTTTGAACAGTTTTGCATTTTTTTCGCCAATTTTGTGAAACGAACTGGGATTTAGGGCATATGCCGGCCATTTTGTTTGCCGTTCATTAGGGAAAAGTGGTTTAGATATTTTTAAGGTATTCCCTGCCCCCACCCACCCACTTGGCCACCTTCTATAAAAAAATTCTAACAGGAGAACAAGATGCATCCAAATTTTAATTTTAGAAGGTGTTTGCCTTTCTTAATTTCTTGATGGAGTAGAGTAGCATGAGATGTGGTGTTGTTTGACTCTCCAACCCAATCATAGTGTCCTGAATGCACACGAGCAGAGAACCATCCATGCATGGACGGATGGACGGATGGATTGACCTCACACGATGTCTTGTCGCTGTCCCAGGAGGAACATCTGGCCGTCCAATGGGGCCCCCATCCCAAACTTTGTTTGTCCACAGGCCTTTTAATCCCCCAAAAACCTGGAACTAGCATGACATGACCTAACCAATATCGATTGACACCCCAACAAACTCAAACTTTTTTGACCAAACTCCACTGTTAATTATACTATTACTTGTGTTTCTATCAACAAGAACATGTTGCACAACAGTTACAATGAAGAATTGAATCCACTACAAGTGATCCATGGAAAATTCTATCTTTTCATAATGTTTTTCATTGACAGCGTACACGTCGTCGGAACAATCATGAACCATGCCAATCTGTGGCGCGAGTTCCCCTCCTCTACAAACCTGTAACTCTGTGTAACAGTGCTGCTCTTTGAAATATATTCAGGTGGGGAGCCTTTCCCCCGTGACCATTTCAAAAAAGAAGAAGAGGAATTAGCCCCATCTCAACTCATCCTTGGCGCCTACCAATGCCTTCCTTGGCACACCATGCCTCAAAAGAAACCCAGACATTTCAAATCATAAAACACTTTGAGATTCGATGCTTTCCTTGGCTCACAATTTTTGACTGGCAGTGCAGCCTAACGTGGCTCCAATTTAAATAGGCACCCACACGGCTCAAACCCCCACATTGTTAGCTGCAGTATTCAACTGGGGTAGGGTTAGACAAAGAGAGTTGGAGTACTAGCTAGTGTAAACACTGTCAATGCAGCTAGGATCAGACAGGGAGGGTTAGTTAATTTGGAGCAAGATAAGTACCATCAGCAGCTAACGTGGTGAAAAGCTGCTGCTGAATTATATTACCCATGCACACTCACACCCCACCTTCATTGTGAACTGTAAATTTGACTTGTGTAATTAACCCCTTTGCCCTCACACTTTCACTGTGCGTAGATGCTCCATGTCGAGGGGCTTCATGGTCATCAATCATCCATCGATCCTAGCCGTACATTCCTTTCCACGTCCACAAGATTTCTCTTACTACTAAACAAGATGGACAGTAACAATAAAAAGTTGCTGATCTCTCTCATAACCGCGTGGCATCACTTGTTGGCGCCACTGCCTGTTTCAGTACTACTCAATTAGTTAACTAACTAATCTTGTTTAGGCTGCGTGATCCAATGAATAACCCATGCCGGCATCCTGACATCTCCATGCCTTGCCTGCCAGTCCTGTGTTTTTATCTTAATCTAGGCCGGGAATCAACCGTGTCAAGTTGACAAGCGGGCTAAGTTGACACCATGCATGGTGAAAATTGAGCATTATTCGGAATGTCAGATTATCTTGTCATCCTCCTTAGAGAATTGCAGTTCCATTTGATCCCACGGTGAAAACTATAGAATTCAGTTTGTATGTGGTGTGTATTTTAACATTTTATTACTACGTGGGATCTCGCCTGCCTTCGCCTGGAGTAGGGGCCGCGGGGGGCTCCTTCCTCGGGCGCGGCGGCGGAACTCGGGGACGGCGCGTCGGGTGGCGCGCACTGGTGGGATCTGAGGCGGCGGCCTCGACGGTGCGGACGGCACTACTCCGACGGCAGGGAGTGCTCGTCGGTGAGGTAGGCCGGATCCCCTCGGCTGCGCGGGCAGCGAGGTCCCGGTGGGCGCTGGTCATGGCACGGGGAGGCCCCGGGTTCCCCTCGTCAGATCGGAGGCGATCTGGTCCGCTCGTGATGCATGACCTCCGGCCGGCCTGGCTCATGTTGTGGCTGGTTCGGAGGTGGCGGCAAGGTGCTTGGTCGGGGGAAACCTTTGGCCGCCGGTGGCGGTCACGACGTCGATGGCGTCCCGGACGCCATTCCCTCCTTGGTGGCGGCGCCGAGGCTATACCTCCCCTGCCTCTCCCCTTCCCCTATGCCCGGGTGAAAACCCTAGCCCCGGTGGCTAAGCGGCGGCGGCGCCACAGCGTCGTCACCTTCTTGAAGGCGCCGACTTGGGCCTGGGGATGCTGGGTGTGCATGGCGAGTTTGTCTGGTTCCTGATGGCGGCCCGTCTGATCTACCGCGTTGCAGCTCCGTGGCTGCGGTGCTTATCTTCCGGCCGTGTCTTCGATGACGACCTCGCCCTTCCTCACCTTGTACTTGCCGTGGTGGAGCGGTACTTCATCTCACTCATTGATGGCGGCGGAGATCGGCGGCATGGCGCCGTGGAGGCTCGGCGTCCGATGCGCGGAGATGGACTCGCGCAGGAGGAGGTAGCTGTCTGGCGTCATGGTGACGTCGATGGCTGATGTGGCCTTCACAAGGTAGAAGACTCAATATCATCTGAAGACGGACCTGTGGAAGATGGCGGCGACGACGCAAGAGTGCGTCTGACCGGATTGTGCCCCAGACCCGGTATGTGGCTCGGCTGGGGCTTCCGGCTTTTGATGTTAGGTTTAGGTGAGTGGTTTGGGTAGGGGCCCAGCTAGCATCCCTTCATCATATGGATAAGAGTAGCGGCATATGTTGCCAAGATGATGGATTCAGGTATATTGTTTGTAATACTTTGTAAGGTCCTCGAGAATAATTAATAAAGTGGCCGTATGCATCTCCCAGATGCAGAGGCCGGGGGTCATCCTCCTTTTCTAAAAAAAATGGTTGAACGACTGAAATGTAGTAACAACTAATTAACGGGGTAAATATGTTATAAATAGAAAAAAGAAAACTTATACTCCCTCCGCTCCTAAATATAAGTCTTTGTAGATATTTTACTATGGACCACATATGGATGTATGTAGATGCATTTTTTAGTGTAGAATTACTCATTTTGCACCGTATGTAGTCCATAGTAGAATCTCTACAAAGGTTTATTTAGGAATGAGGGGAGTATTTAACCTAAACCGATCCATTTTACGACATGTTTGCACTTGGAAAAATTTGCTGACTTATTTTCAGTTTTGGCTTGCCGGCTTGTCGACGTCACTCACAATTCATCTACTTTTTGCGCACATTGGTGTATATAACCTAGAAACCATGTTTGCCGGTGTCGCCGTGTTCACTATAGGCATGATGATTTAGGAAGAGGTTATGTGTGACATGCTCTACGCAATGGGCGAAGGAGGAGTAAATTGCACCCAAAGAAAACACCACAATTAGGGACCCTAATTCAAAAAACCACCACTATTCAGTATTTTTTCTCAAAAAACCGCCACCATTGTGCTGTCAATTTTCAAAAAACGCTGATTGAGTCATTTGCGCCATTTGAGAGAAAACCTGACGGCTGGGGGCTGCTCTCAGGCGCCACGTGTCCAGGGTGATGTTGGAAATATGCCCTAGAGGCAATAATAAAGTAGTTATTATTACATTTCTTTGTTCATGATAATCGTTTATTATCCATGCTATAATTGTATTGATTCAAATACATGTGTGGATGCATAGACAACAACATGTCCCTAGTGAGCCTCTACCGGACTAGCTCATTGATCAAAGATAGCTATGGTTTCCTAGCCATAGACCATAGACATGAGTTGTCATTTGATAACGGGATCACATCATTAGAAGAATGATGTGATGGACAAGACCCAAACTATAAACGTAGCATATGATCGTATCAAGTTTATTGGTATCGTTTTCTGAATGTCAAGTATCTGTTCCTATGACCATGAGATCATGCAACTCACTGACACCGGAGGAGTACCTTGTGTGCGTCAAACGTCGCAATTGGGTGACTATAAAGATGCTCTACAGGTATCTCTGAGGGTGTATGCGTTGGGTTGGCATGGATCAAGACTGTGATCTGTCACTCCGTATGACGGAGAGGTATCTCGGGGCCCACTCGGTAATACAGCATCACAATGAGCTTGCAAGCAATGTGACTAAAGCGTTAGCCACGAGATCTTGTATTACGAAACGAGTAAAGAGACTTGCCGGTAACGAGATTGAACTAGATATGGTGATACCGACGATCGAATCTCGGGCAAGTAACATACCGATAGACAAAGGGAACTGCATACGGGATTAGCTGAATCCTTGACATTGTGGTTAATTCAACCGATAAAGATCTTCGTGGAATATATAGGAATCAATATGGGCATCCAGGTCCCTCTATTAGTTATTGACCGGAGAGGAGTTTCGGTCATGTCTACATGATTCTCGAACCCATAGGGTCGCACGCTTAACGTTCGGTAGCGCTAGGGTAGTATTGAGATGTTAATAGTGGAAAGTCTGAAGGTTGTTCAGAGTCCCAGATGGGATCCAGGACATCCCGAGGAGCTTCGGAATAGTCCGGAGGTAAAGATTCATATATGGAAAGTTGTTATCGGGGTTCCGGAAAAAGTTCAAGTTTTTTGGTATTGTACCGAGAAGGTTCTAGAAGGTTCCGTATTGGGGCCCACCTGCATGGGGGACCCACATGAACGTGGGTAGTGGGAAAAGTCTCCACAACACTGGTCTAGGCGCACCAAGATACTCCCTTAAAAGGAATAGTATCATATCCCAAGGGGATAAGATCAGGATCCCTAAAAAATGGGGATAGCGATCGGTGGAGAAGGAAGGTGGGATTTCCTTCCTCCCCCTTTTGCCAACAACCCTAGGGCCTTGGAGGGCAAGCCACCAGCCCCCTCCATGCCTATATAAATGTGGGGAGGCGTTCGGGGAGCCACCCTTTGACCCTTGCCTGTTACCTCTCCCAACTCCTCCCACGTATCAACAGTACGCGCTTGGCGAAGCCCTGCTGGAATTCCGCCGCCACCACCATACCGTCATGTTGTCCCCGATCTCATCTACCTCCTCTCTCTCTCGCTTGTTGGATCAAGAAGGAGAGGACTCCGCCGAGCCGCACGTGTGCTAAACTCAGAGGTGCCGTCCGTTCGGCACTTGATCAGGAGTTTGTGGACGGATCGTGATTGGATTGTGAAGACGTTCGACTACATCAACCGTGTTTATTAATGCTTCCGCTTAGCGATCTACAAGTGTATGTGGATCCAATCTTTCCTCTCGTAGATGTGCATCTCCTAGATTGATCTTGGTTTACATAGAATTTTTTTTGTTTCCCATGCAACGTTCCCCAACAGGTGAGACGTGCCCATGACGCACCATTAGATGGCGTCAGGCTAAAACTAAGAAGCCGGTCGAACCCCAACCCATTCGGCCATTCCCCTCTATCTCAGGTACTTCTCTGCCGCTGACGCTACGCCCCTACTTCTGCCGCTCATCCTCGTCGCCGGCCGTCGCATCCATTGTTTCCTGGAAGGACATGAAACTAGCAGTGATGGCTCGGTTTCCCCATTGTTCAACTCGTACGTGGATGAATCCTACCTGAGTTTTCCTCTGCAATTGGGGTTAGGTTTTTTGATTTGAGGTTTGTTTTGGCTGATTTGATTTGAGATTTGAGCATTTGCTCTATCTGAACTCTTGTAGATCCCACATGCCATTGTTGATCCGGAGTGGTGCGACATTGTTGCCGGAGGACCGATGTGCAGTCACAAGGTGCCGGTGCAGAGGAATGTTGTGTTCCAAGGCATTAACACTGGTAGTAGGTTTTATGGATGCGCTAATGAGGATAGTGGAGAGGACTGTTGTGTTCCAAGGCATTAACACTGACTGTAGGTTTTAGGTGCATATTGATATATGAGCCATATATGTTTGTTGGTTAACTGAACATTTGATGCAGTTCTAGTCAATTTGCTTAGTACTAAAAGCTTAGTACTAAGTATTGTTTGTGTCAGGTTTAATCAATGCTTAGCACTGAAATCTTAGCAATTTTATTATTACAGGAAGGTGACAACTGTGGTCTGATCGAGTAGATTTGACATAGAATGGTCTGAAGCAATGAAGAATGCATTGCACAAGCTATGTGATATGTATGACCAGAGCACCAAAGAGGTTGAAATTTGATAAAAAAAGGTGATACTGAAGCTAGCAGAAGAGAATAGATTAATACATGAGAAGTATCACAACAACAACAAAGAAACAAGCCATTTTTTGCAACAAATCACAATAATGTGATGAGGGAGAATTACCAGAAGAATATGGAGGATGGTGATGTAGAGAAAGTTGTAGTTGAAGCCCAGGAAGAAAGGGCTAAGCTTAAGAAACAAACTATGGAACTTACGACAACACTTCAAGTGATTAAGCAGAGCAATGATGAACTGATTATCAATTGGAAGAAGGTTGTAGCAGATCAAGGTATGGAACATGTGAAGTAAGAGAAGAAAAGGCTAGAGTATATCATAGCTAATTTGCTGAAGGCTGGGGTGGAGAACAAGAGTAGTAGAAGGAGAATCAAGGAAATTTGTCATGAGTAAATGTAATATGTAGGTATTATGTATGGTGGCTGGTAGGTTGTTTGTTATTTGTTAAACTATGTATGGTGAAGACTGTAGTGATCCTATCAGAACCTTAGAATATTTATTATGTTGGAAATGTGATGTTGGTTGGAATGAATTGTGTTGTATTGATATTAATTATGATGATGGATGAAATGAAATGTGATGTTGTCAATTGAATTGTGTTCACCATATGCATTGTGGTATCCTATTGTTTAACCCCTAGCCTCTCGGCAACCCTCGACGACAAAATAAACCCTATTGTTTAACCCCTAGCCTCTCGACAACCCTTGATGATGAAATGATCCCCATTGTTTAACCCCCTAGCCTCTCAACAATCCTCGACAACAAAATAAACTCTTTTGGTTAATGACATGATCATTATACTCACTTTGATGGCAGCACCACAATCAACATTATGTTCATTTTGATGGCAACACCACAATCAACATTATGTTCATTTTGATGGCAACACCACATTATGCCCATTTTAAAGAACATGTTCAGCATGATTTGTTTAGTGCATTAATAAGTTGATAACAAAGAAACTGAAATAGGTCATTGCACCTGGTAGCACCACATTCTACACATATCAAGTTCAACATGATATTCAACAACCATAATAAGTTCATTAGAAACATAACAACTCTTACTTAACCAAGATAGTGAGGTAACACCATGGCAACATATTAGTCTCACATAACCAAAATGATCAACTTGGCAGCACCACAATACATTCTAACATGACAACATAGTTTTTGCAAAATGATTTCACAAACACTCCTTCCATCAGCCTGGGTGCATGATATAGCTAGTTACCACTAGCATAGAAGTAATCCTTCAACCTATTTGGCCTCTTGCTGACCCTTTTACCAGATGAACTTCCATCCCTATGGTCAGTGGAAGGCCTTGGAGGATCAAATGAAGACCTAGCAGAGGCTGGTGCAGTTCTTGAAGCTCTTGGAGCAGGCCTTGATGATGAAGATCTTGGAGCAGCCCTAGATGATGAAGCTTTTGAAGCAACACTTGAAGCAACAGTTGTTGCAGATTTTGGAGCAAAAACAACTAAGTATTAGTTAGGTTTAGGTTCAGGGAATGGAAATGATGATGCTGAGATCTTGTAGCAACTGCTGGTGGTGAAGATCTTGGAGCTGTTGCTGCTCGAGATCTTGGAGCATCTCTTCATGAAGAAGGATGACCTGGTGCTTCAGTGCTTGGTGAAGATGCTGGTGGAGGGGCAAATCTATTTTCCCGAAACAAATGAACATAAATTCAAAGCGCGTTAGTTGTTCAGTGCATTACTTATCAGAAAACAATGGAACCGCAGAAATCTAAAGAACATAAATTCAAACCTTGTGCTTGTTCTTCCTAGCAGCAAGTGTTGTCTTTAGATCATATCTAAACTATTAGTATACCTATGCCCTTGCCTTCCATAGTTACTGCAAGTAATTGTTCCAATTATAGACGTGTCATTTGGTTTTGGCACCTCAAATTGGCCTTTCCTTCTCTGGGTCTGCTTTCTGCCCTTCTTTCTATGAAACACAAGGGGATCAATGTTTCTTGTAGCAGTTCTTGTCCAAAGATCAGGTCCAAGAACTGGGTAGATCATTGGCTTGTATGCTTCAAGGTACATTGGCTTCTTGAAGAATTGATGGGCAAAATCTTCAGGTTCCTGTTTTGATTTGTATACGACAGATACAACATGGTTACATGGTACACCTGTCATATCACATTTTTTACAGCCACATGTCCAATTTTTCAAATTGACAGCATATGAAATCTCACCATTGTTGACCTGATATAGATCTGGGCCTGACATCATAGCCTTACAATTTCTAGCCCATTCCTAGCTTGGACTGTTCTAGCATCTCCGCATATGTTGGGGTAAATTCTCATCTAGCATTTTGCCCTCCAATCATTTTCTCATTGAACTTGACCATCAATTTGCTCTGGCCCTTCAACCATTGTTTTAATGGGTTTTCTCATAATATATAAAATCATCCTGTTGAACACCTCTAATGTTGTTGACTACTAGGTTAGTCTTGCAGTTGGTGTCCATGGCATACCTAGCCCATGTTTCAACAGGAATTGTCTTAAGCCACATCTAGGCATCCTCACTTTACTTTCTAATTTCTTCCACTGATACATCAAACCCTCTTCTAGTGTAAGAGTAAGCAGCTACATCCATATATTTCTTAAGTTCATCTCCTCTAAAACCAACACTTTGAAAATTTGAAAAAATGTGTCTTAAACAATATCTTTGAGGGCAATTTTGAAATACTTGGTTGATGGCATTAAGCAGACCCTGAATACAGAAATAATGTACTAATTAAGTCTCTACCTATGTTGTGCAACTAGATTTTCTAAGTAACAGTAAGTCAATGAATTAAGTAAGGAAATGCTCATATAATTTACCTTCTGTCTATTTGAAATAATTATTTATTCCCCAAATTCTCCTGATTCTCCGCCAATAGCTATCTTCAGCTGAGTTAACAATCAACACCAACTTGGGGTATCTTCCTTCTCAACTACTCCAAAAGCCAATGGATATATGTTATTGTTTCCATCTCTACCTATAACAGTTAGGATTTGTTGACCTGTGTTCAACTTCACAAAGCAACCATCTAGTAGACCTAAAAATTAGCACACAAGACAATAGTAAACTTTAGAAGACAGTAATATACTACACTAGGCCATAGTAAACTTCACAAGACCATAAATGTATATATGTGCATTGCACAGTAACATGCCTATGAAAGGTCTACAACATTTCAGAAACCCATCTCTCCGAGCTACCAGACAAATGAAAGATCTACGGAATCTAGTTTTTTTTGCTTGGATGCTCTTTCACAACTCTAGTTCTCACAATGCATTTGCTTCCAGGGTTTATATCCACACAGCCTGAAGATAGTCTCTGATTCTGGTATACCGTGCTTCCTGATCACCTCTTACCACACCGAGAGCTTGCCGCCTTGCCCTGTAAGCCTTCATCTTCCCAACCACCACACCAAACTTCTCATTTGTCTTGTCTATCACAGTCTCAATTTCTGCTTTTGGATATGTCTTGAAGCTGTCCTCAACTACTTTGGCCACAAATCTAGTAGGAATCTTACAATTCTCACCACTTGGAGCACATGCATGCTCTAATTGCAACTTCCTAATACAAAATGTTTTTTTCATTTGCAATAACAGATGCAACCATGTGAAAGGGACAATCTTTCTCAAGACAGTCAACTATTACCCTGTCTTTGTTGTTCTTGTGGTAATAAAAGTTCCTCCTTTGAGTGACATGCAGGTTAACTAGAGCTCTCCTGAAGTGATAAACATCAGTAAAACACATCTGGCAACATATTTGCTCCTGTGGTACAAGCCTGTTCTCATCTTACCATTTCCTGACTTTTCTCTTCTTTGCCCTTGACTTTCAGCCAGATGAGGAGTAGTAGAACACAACTTCTTCATCTGAATCAACAGCAAGTTCCTCATCTATATCCTCATCAAATAATGGAACATAGTATTCCTCAAGTTTTGCTTCTGAACTACAATGAGATATTGTTGTGGATCCTCTTCTAATGGGAAATTTCCCCAAAGGTAAGGTGCTCGTTCAACAACGCCCTCTTCTTCCTCCTCCTCATCAGCCTCACAAAAAAATCTTCTAGCTCAGAATCACATTCAAAAACCCTCTTCCTCTTCAGATCTTTTATTTTCTGGTGTAGGTTTGCATCCTCCCCCTCTTGCTGAGAATCAGAGCTGTTAAAATCCATCAACTCCCCCTCCTCCATGTTTTCTTCTATCTCCATGTTATATTCTTCCTCCATGTTCTCTTGTCCCTCCGTGTTATCTTCTTCTTGCACCATTGGCATGTCATCAAACTCATTAAGGAAATCATCTATCTCTCTAACACCTGGAATATTTTTCCCCTTCCTCACATTGCAACTCTCCTGAGTGATAAGATATTCTCCAAATGAGTCTTCTGTGTGAACACTAACAATTGGACTAGAACAAGATGCTTGTTCTGATTGTTCACTGGTCCGACTTTCATAGGCCACACCTGCATCATCTATACTATAGACCTTAGGAGAACAAATCTCAGAAATTGGAATCTGCTTATCACATCCATCTCCAATTAATGTTGATCTGCAAGTTTGGCATATCTGACTCTCTTTCTTTCATAATTGTGATTGTAACACACCTCTTGTCCTCATACAATATCATCATTTCTTCAACATCTTCCTCAGATTTGATTAACCTCATCTCTGACATTCCTACACCCTCTTGCTTCACACAATACATGTAATCTTTCTGATCATAACACTTTATCCCAATAATTGCTAACAGTCTGATAGATGTTATATCAGACTCACACAAGGTCCTTTCCAGATTGCAACAGACTTGGAAATGGAACCTCACATCCCATGGTTAATCTTCATCTAAACTACAATTAACAACAAGTTCAATCACCAGTAAATTTAGTTAACAAAAAGTTAGGTTCAAAGCAAATTCATTTAAAATGCAATTTCACTTAACACTACATTCAGATCAAATAAAATTCAGTTCAAAACAAACTTAGTTAGCACTACATTCAGTTAACAATAAATATAATGTACATTATATTCAGTTAACACTAGCTTCAGCCCAGCATTATATTTAGCACATTTCAGTAACCATACATCCTAAAATGCAGTACCCAAGCCAGCAAATCACATACATTCAAAATAATATATGTGACCCTAATTCCTAAATTTAGTTGGATAAGAGCAAAGTATAAACATAATATAGTAACAATTATATAGTGCTAAGCATTCTGTAAGCTCAAATTAAAAAAATCACACGAACAAAAATTACAAATCACAAGAGAGAGTTCAGAGGAAGACTCACTCCATGCCGCCTAGGCCGGAAGTGAAGCGGTGGCTCTGCGCAAGATTTGCCTTCCAGACCAGGGCCAATCCTGCTACCGCTCGTGAACCGATGTCATACGCAGATGGCTTGAACTTGCTGCCGCCTAGCTCGTCGCTGACCTCTATGCCGGCAACGACAGATCCACCGTCGGCCGCAACCCTAGCAGGGGAGACCGTGGGAGGGCGAGGACTGGCGAAGGGGCCCGTGGAATCAATGATAGAGTAGTGGTCGTGGTTGTCCCTACCATCACCGGGAGAGCCGCCGCCGCCATGCGGTGGCCACGAGAGGAGAACCGATTTCGAGCGGGTAGGCAGAGGGGGACGAGAGGCGATTTGGGGGAAGTGGGTGGTCGGGGTCCGGCTAGTTAGGTTTTTCCCTACGCCGTCTAACGGCGCATCACGGGCGCCGTCTTGCCCCAGACACATGGCGCCTAACATCGGCCCCAGCTATCAGGTTTCCACTCAAACGGTGCAAATGACTTGATCAACGTTTTTTGAAAACTACCAGCACAATGGTGATGGTTTAAAAAAACACTAAATGGTGGTGGTTTTGTGAATTAGGGTCCCCAATTGTGATGGTTTTTTGCAATTTACTCAAGATCCATGTTAATTTTCATCGGAGACCACCACTGCTGATTTCCCGCGAATAGAAAAAAGCTTTGCAGATCATTGTATTGAAAGAGCAAGAGTTTGCCACGTCACATTGAGAAGAGAACTCTTATCGTGTGCATTTTCTAGGATTTGATGCTACATTTTCTGTCCACTAAGTTTGTTGGAAGAAAACTCTTTTTCGTGCGCATTTCTTGGGATCTGATGCCAATTTAGAGTACTACAAGTCTATGCATACTTTCTATATACACATACATTTAATATTAATGTAAACTCTTTTCATGAGCAATTTATGGGATTTCAGTGCTACCTTTTCCGTCATTTGAGCAGGCCGTTTTAGTTGGTACACTAATGATCTCCTCCCCCACAAGCCGCTCAAAAGCCACTATTATCAGTAGTCTGCTTCACTCACTCACCAACTCAAAAAACCCTCAACCAACAGCAACATCAGTACATCACGGCCGCACATGCCAGTACCGTGGTGCATCATAAACCCCAGCTGCATGTTCTGTCTTGACGTACACTTGAGAGTTAGACTAGGTGTAGAAAAAGGCCACCAAGCTGAGCTAAATTTATTAAGCTCCCATTGTCAGTGCTAGCACTGCATTTGATTTTTCTTAATCTCTCTCTTTCCCTCCCTCCAATGCACACTCACTCTGTTTCTCTCTCTACACTTTCAAACCAGCAAGAGAGAGAGAGATAGAGAGAGAGAGAGAGGGGGGGAGAGCACCAAACAAACAAAGCTTGGATGTTGAGAAGCCCGACGCATCGAAGCAAGAACCCTACCCTATTCATTCATGGAGGACACAAGCAAACACCTTTGAGAGTTTTGAGGAAGAGATAGAGAGAGAGAATCCTAGAGAGAGAGTGAGAGCATGGTTAATAGTATAGCCAGCCGCTGGCTATAAGCTAGTGCCATGTCATCTATAGCCCATCTTATAGTCAACGTGTACAATAATAGATTAAACGAGTGTACTACTTTTTTATTACGTGGCCCACCTTTCATTCTCACATAGTGCCTAGGAGCACGTGCTAGAGCTGGCTCTTCACGAAGAGTCCGCTTACCTTCTCTCTCCTCTTCTCTTTTCTCCGACTAAGCAGAAATATACTAGTTTATTCCTTATAGCCCGCTGACTCAGCTCTATTGTACTTGCTTTGAGTGAGTGAGAACTGGAGGACACAGTCTCACTTCCATTGCCATCTCCATAGAGATCGTCGTCGCGGTCCTCCATAGTGTGTCGTGCACGCAGTCGCACTGCCCCAAGCAAGGCCGAGCCCAGTTTTTGATGCCAGTGTTGCCGCTGCTGCCGGCGACGACGGCAGGCCCGATGCGCCACCTCCACCTCATCCTCTTCCTCCCACTCTTACTCAACCTCCTCCTCCTCACCTCCACCTCCACCACCACCGCCGCCACCACTTCTTCTTCGCCCAACCCAGAGGTCGCCTTCTTGTCCTCATGGCTCGCCGCGTCCCCCTCGCGCCCGCCGGACTGGGCCCCGGCCGCCGCGTCCCCGTGCAAGTGGTCGCACGTCGCCTGCGACGCCGCCGGCAGGGCGGTCGTGTCCGTCACCTTCCAGTCCGTCCACCTCGCCGTGCCGGTCCCGTCCGGCCTCTGCGCCGCGCTGCCGGGGCTCGTTAGCTTTGTTGTGTCGGATGCCAACCTGACGGGTGGGGTGCCGGAGGACCTCGCGCTGTGCCGCCGCCTCGCCACGCTTGACCTCAGCGGCAACTCCCTCACGGGCCCCGTCCCGGCGTCGCTCGGCAACTTGACGGCACTGGAGTCGCTGGTGGTCAACACCAACCTGCTCTCCGGCCCCATCCCGGCGGAGCTTGGCGGGCTCGCGGGGTCGCTGAAGAACCTGCTGCTGTTCGACAACCGCCTCTCCGGCGAGCTTCCCGCGGAGCTCGGCGGGCTGCGGCGGCTCGAGTCCCTCCGCGCCGGTGGCAACCACGACCTCTCCGGCCCGATCCCCGACTCGTTCTCCAAGCTGTCCAGACTTGAGGTGCTCGGCCTCGCGGATACAAAGATCTCCGGCCAGCTCCCGCCGTCGATCGGCAACCTCAAGAGCCTCCAGACGCTGTCGATATACACCACCATGCTCTCCGGCTCCATCCCGCCGGAGCTCGCGCTGTGCGCCAACCTCACCGACGTGTACCTCTACGAGAACGCGCTCTCCGGCGCGCTTCCCCCGGAGCTCGGCGCGCTCCAGAGCCTCCAGAAGCTGCTGCTGTGGCAGAACGCGCTCACCGGCCCCATCCCGGAGAGCTTCGGCAACCTCACGTCGCTCGTCTCGCTTGACCTCTCCATCAACTCCATCTCCGGCGTCATCCCGGCGTCGCTTGGCCGGCTACCGGCGCTGCAGGACCTCATGCTCAGCGACAACAACCTCACTGGCACCATCCCCGTGCAGCTCGCCAACGCGACGGCGCTCGTGCAGCTTCAGCTCGACACCAACGAAATCTCCGGCCTCATCCCGACGGAGCTCGGCCGGAGCCTGACCAACCTGCAGGTGCTGTTCGCGTGGCAGAACCGTCTCGAGGGCGCCATCCCGGCCACCCTTGCGTCGATGGCGAGCCTCCAGGCGCTCGACCTCTCGCACAACCGATTCACCGGCGCCGTGCCGCCGGGGCTCTTCTTGCTGCGCAACCTCACCAAGCTGCTAATCTTGTCCAACGATATCTCCGGCGTGATACCGCCGGAGATCGGGAAGGCAGCGAGCCTCGTGCGGCTCAGGCTCGGTGGCAACCGCATCACCGGGGAGATTCCCGCGGCCGTGGGAGGGATGAAGAGCATCGTCTTCCTCGACCTTGGCAGCAACCGCCTCACCGGCACCGTTCCCGCCCAGCTCGGCGACTGCTCGCAGCTCCAGATGCTCGACCTCAGCAACAACACGCTCACTGGAGCCTTGCCGGATTCGCTCGCCGGCGTGCGCGGCCTGCAGGAGCTCGACGTCTCACACAACCAGCTCACCGGCCCCGTGCCAGAATCCTTGGGAAGGCTGGCGGTGCTGAGCCGTCTCGTCCTCGCCGGCAACGCGCTGTCCGGGACGATACCGGCGGCGCTCGGGCGGTGCCGCACGCTCGAGCTGCTCGACCTCAGCGACAACCGCCTCTCCGGCGGCATCCCCGACGAGCTCTGCAGCCTCGCCGGCCTCGACATCGCCCTTAACCTCAGCCGCAATGGTCTCACCGGCGCGATCCCGGCGAGGATATCACAACTGAGCAAGCTGTCTGTGCTCGACCTGTCATACAACGCGTTCGCCGGCAGCCTCACGCCGCTCGCCGGGCTCGACAACCTCGTCACCCTCAATGTGTCGCAGAACAACTTCTCCGGGTACCTCCCGGACACGAAGCTCTTCCGGCAGCTCTCGGCGTCCAGCCTCGCCGGGAACTCGGGGCTGTGCACCAAAGGCGGCGACGTGTGTTTCGTTGGCGTGGACGCCGACGGCCGGCCGATGTCCGTGACCGCTAGCGACGATGCGCAGCGCGCGCACCGGCTGAAGCTCGCCATCGTGCTGCTGGTGACCGCGACGGTGGCCATGGTGCTCGGGATGATCGGCATACTCAGAGCGCGCGGGGTGGGCGTGAAGGGCGGAGGTGGGGGCGGGAGCAGCGACTCGGAGGCCGGCGGCGGGGAGCTGGGGTGGCCGTGGCAGTTCACGCCGTTCCAGAAGGTGAGCTTCTCGGTGGACCAGGTGGTGCGGAGCCTGGTCGACGCCAACATCATCGGCAAGGGCGTCTCCGGCGTGGTGTACCGCGTGAGCCTGGACTCCGGCGAGACCATCGCCGTGAAGAAGCTGTGGCCGGCCACGACGGCCGCGGCCGCCGCGTTCAAGGACGCCGGCCGGGACTCGTTCTCGGCGGAGGTGCGCACGCTGGGCTCCATCCGGCACAAGAACATCGTGAGGTTCCTCGGCTGCTGCTGGAACAAGAGCACGCGCCTGCTCATGTACGACTACATGGCCAACGGCAGCCTCGGCGCCGTGCTCCACGAGCGCGGCGGCGGCGGCGCGCAGCTCGAGTGGGACGTCCGGTACCGGATCGTGCTCGGGTCGGCACAGGGTCTTGCGTACCTTCACCATGGCTGCTCGCCGCCGATCGTCCACCGTGACATCAAGGCCAACAACATCCTCATCGGGCTCGATTTCGAGGCCTACATCGCCGACTTCGGCCTCGCCAAGCTCGTCGACGAGGGCGCCGACTTCGGCCGCTCCTCCAACACCGTCGCCGGCTCCTACGGCTACATCGCCCCTGGTATGTCAACCAACCTCCATTTCTGCATAGGGCGTGTCTAGGTCTCAGTCGACTGAGACTTAACCGAGTCTTAGTCAAGTGAGTACATGGGAAGAAAAAGGAAAAATTGAAATCTCAATGCATGTTCAATGTAAAATAACATCGACCGAGACATAATGAAGTCTAAGTCGAGTGAGACTTAGCAAAATTGTTCTGCATAGTGCCAGTCTATTGTTAGTCTGTTACTGATATGTTGTTTCTTGTTTTCTTACGTCAGACTGTTGGTGTTTGATTGTATGCATCTTAGTTATGCGGTCGGATTATTTATCTTGATGTTTCCGATTAACACTATATTTTAAGTTAATAAAAAGGACCTTCATCGAAAAATGATGGTCCAACACACCATCCATGAACAATCCTTCATTTTTTATCTTGTTGGATGCAGAGTACGGGTACATGCTCAAGATCACCGAGAAGAGCGACGTGTACAGCTATGGGGTGGTGGTGCTGGAGGTGCTGACGGGGAAGCAGCCCATCGACCCGACAATTCCGGACGGGCAACACGTGGTGGACTGGGTGCGGCGACACAAGGGTGGCGCCGGCGTGCTGGACCCGGCGCTGCAGGGGCGGTCTGACACGGAGGTGGAGGAGATGCTGCAGGTCATGGGCGTCGCCTTGCTCTGCGTCAGCCCCGTCCCCGACGAGCGGCCGGCCATGAAGGACGTCGCGGCCATGCTCAAGGAGATCCGGCTCGAGCGCGAGGAGTACGCCAAGGTCGACGTCCTGCTCAAGGGCGGTGGCGGCGGCTGCGGGTCGCCGGCCAAGGATGCCACCTCGACAACAATGCCATTGGCGATGACAAAGGCCACCACATCGACGTCGAGCACGCCGCCATGCCGGCAGGGCCCCGGGAGCAGCGCCTGCAACAGCAACAGCAGCAGCTTCTCTGCCGTCTACTCTTCATCGAAGGCCAAATTGCCATTCGATTGACTGATCGTAGGCGCCAAATTTCATTTTCGTTGTGGTGGTTTACTTGGCCGTGTAAATGGTTTTGGTTTGAATGGTGAGAGCACTTAATTAGTGTAAGTTGAGGACTTAGGAATTACTTTGAGGATGAAGAAGAGGACATTAGAACGAAAACTAAGGCTTTTTATTTTATGGTGCCTTCTGTGTTGAGCTAGTGTTGAATAAAGATCCCAAAGAATCATGGCAGCAAATGCCATGCCATGTCACGAAGGTGTTGTCCACGTTACTTCACTGGTGTTAATTCACCCGATTCCTCGTGTACTTTGTTTGGCAGAAGATTAATGGCTTTAGCTAGGTGTGGCTACTTATATAAATTCCATGATCGACGGCCATAGATAAATTGGCGATTTGGCATAAATCTGTAAAATGCTTTCCAGAGTAGTTCCCCTAGCTAGGAGCTCATGAAGCGTAGGGTCATTGTTACTTTTGTCTAGAAATGCTCCCCACTTGCATACATCTAGAAATGGAAGATACCATGGAATCTTGCATTACATTTTCCTTTTGTCTCTCGCCTCTCATGGAATCATCATCATTGTAGCTAAGCTAGTAAGTGATTTGATGATGCCTTATGTGTTGAGCTAGTAGTGTTTAATGGAAGATCTCAAGGAGTCCTGGCAGCAAATGCCGTGTCATGTCAAATTCACTAAGTTTCTTCTGAGTAAACTGGAGACAACAAAGGGCTGCCAGACGGATTTCATATGAACTAGAGTCTGTAGAACATTTTTTTGCCAATATTTAGGAGTTTTTCCCTACATAGTTTGTTTGATTTGCATGACTTTTTTTTTACGGGGTACGACCTAAGCCATTCGAATACTCATGAACTTCGGTTCCAAAAAAAAATACTCATGAACTTGAAATAACCGACGGCACCTATCGCGTGGTTGATTCGTAGGACTAGAATCAAGTCTTTGCACTCTATTTGGAAGAAAAATTTCATTCGCTCAAATCTCATTCTACAATTCCTTGTTTTTTCATGTGTGGAATGCTGTATGATTCAAGTTCATGTGGTTCCAAACCCTAATCCTATAGGATTGAAGAGAACATGCCACTTACAAGTGGAGAAAAGCTATTCATGATCATTAAGTCAATGCGGTAGTTTTTAGCAAAGAGAGAGAGAGAGAGAGAGAGAGAGAGAGAGAGTAAAATAGGCCCGTTTCTGCCAAGAACTGTAAGGTGGTAGTTGTAGAGGGAGGTTACCTGAATTGACTAGTAGTTTACTCGAACTAAAGACATATGCCATAATGCTTTTCAAGACCGGATTGAAGGAGCTCTCCGAATAATTTTGCATGTTTCCTAAGACAGGAGTTGGATGAACCGTATTTTATTTCTTTGTTTTGGTTGTCTTTTCTACATCTATTACTCTTACGAATGAAAATACCGTAGACCAATTCAGGGCCTCAAAGAAAATATAAACACAAACACAAACACAAACACAAACACACACAGAGATGGGGTAGAAAAATGACCCGCCGTGGTAACAAGTGGAGATGGAATCGATGCCAAGACATGCTCCGTTGTGAGATTAAACTGTTAAAACCCCAAGAAGTGAAGTGATGGGATCACGCGGCCGCATGTGGATGCACGAGAAGGAACCACATACTACTAACTACGTGCCCATCGCATCGAGCTTTAAAAATTCCTCTGACCCAAAACTGTAAAAAAATATGGTACTCCTACAGGCAGAGCTGGCAGCAGGTAACTTACCGGCGGAAATTCACAAGAGTTCTAGTAGATCCCAATGCAGCGCAGTGGCCGCGAATATCATCTTGTTAGATCCAAGTGCTCTGGTGCTTCCGTTGATTTTTACTGCCAGAGATGCTTAAACCGTAGCAGCACAGGTTTGGGCAGGGCACATTTTGGGCCAAGTGATAAAAACTACTAGTGTGGTCAAGAAAGATTCTGTAGTACTACTCGGTGAAGTTGAATTTACTAGGATCTTGTTGTGTTTGTGTCGAATATTTTGTACTAGTTGAGTTACGTTTGGACTTGACGTTGTAGTGTGGGTAGGATACGTGTAGTGTCGGAGTCGGACACGTTGTATCCTTGGCCTCTTATATATGAGGAGGCACCCCAAGTTGCAACCCATGACGACTACATAGCGACAGGCTCGCAAGGGGGTGCTGGCGGTTTGTGCCGGCGCCCGGGTGGCCGGTGTTGCGGCATCTCGGGGAGGAGCGCCCATAGTCATTGCCCCGGGGAGTAGGCGAGTTCGCCGAACCTCGTTAACAAATCTCGGCGGCGTCATTGTCTGTGATTGCTTGTTCGTCGGAGGATCGACCGCGTGCCTCGGATTGATACTAACAAGTGGTATCAGAGCTAGGTTTGATGTTCAAAGGTCACAGACTATTGATCTAGAGGAGGGGTGCCAATTTCGTATGGTTCGCGTGGAAGCAGAGAGGAGCCAAGATCGCGTACATAGGCGATGGGTTTGACACTGCACGCGGTGTGCCTGCGATGATATAGGCACCGTGAAGCAATTGGGATCGGCGCCACTTCTCGGCGGATTAAACTAGACAGTTTCACTAGTGCGGAACCGGGCTATAGCACCGGTTCGTAAGGCCCTTTAGTGCCGACTAAAGGTCCCCCCTTTAGTACCAGTTCTGCACGAACCGCCGCTAAAGGGCCACCACGTGGCACGAGCCAGCGCCGGGGGCGGGGAGTGTCGTGGGAGTAAGTCTGACAGTAGAATAGGGGGTACGTAGGAGGAGGCAAGATCCTAGCTACGATGAGATTGTGCACGCAAGATTTACGAGTTCATGCCCTTCTCGGAGGAAGTAATAGCCCTACGTCTCGGTGCCTGGAGGCTTGGTCGACTGGATTATGCGTGAAGTTACCGGGGGTGCGAACCTTTTGCCACTGGAGGGGGGTGACTTATATAGAGTGCGCCAGGACCCCAGCCAGCCCACGTTACAAGGGGTTCAATGTACATTAAGGTGAGACATTACTGGTAACGCCAACAGTAAAGACATATAAATGATCATTAAGGCTACGGAGTGAACGCCTGACCGTTGCCATTCTGGGTGACTATAGACCTTCTATACTCTGAGTGGTTTTTGGTGTGGTCGAATGAGTATATCCTGTTCGAATAGAATTAGGTTATCCGAGTGGAATGCGGCTAGTCGAGTGGGTTGCACTCTGAGGTGATTTCAGTCGGTAGATGCTGTTGTGCTTTGAATGCCTTTGACTCTAGGGCAGTGTCCTTGGGGAGGGTGTCTAGGTCAGGCCCATTACCCTACCCTAGGTACATGTCATCGTCATTAGCCCCCGAGTGGATCAGGGTCCTAGTGGAGAAGGGGTTGAAGATGATTCCGACCCGAGTTTTATGCTTCGGAGGCATTTTACCTGGGTCGGTGAACCATTGTTAAAACTTCAACTTCATTTTTAGTCGCCTTGATCCATTCAGAGTTTGTCGAGTGAACTTATGCTGATATGTTTTGAGTGTTGGAGCGGTATGAAATCTTTGGCGCGATTGGTTGCGCTGCCGTTTCCGGATCTCACGGGATTCAAAATTTGGAGAAGCGTGCGGGACGGTGGGCGCTGCAGTAAACATAACAGATTAGGTAGGGATGCCTCGATCCTCGCGCTACCTTTTTTGCCACGTACTGAGCGCGCGACTGTTGCAGGATTTGATAGGATCGCTTGGGCCCACGAATCAGCCACTCGGAAGTAGGCCTATATAAGGCGTTGGGGCCGATGTGTTTTGCACAGTGCGCCTCATTCCCCTTCTTCCTCCTTTGCTTCTTCACCGTGTTCTCCCTACTCTCGACGCCGCCGCCCCATCCGCATGTAGCGTGTTGCGATGGGGAAGGACAATATGGCAGCCCTGGAGCGCGCGAAGAAGGCGATGGTGATGGCGAAGGGCAAGAAGACGAGTCGGGGGGATTGTCATCGAGGTCTGCCCTGCCGCCTGGCTGATCCAGGGAGACTAGATCCCGGTCCACGATCGAGAAGGAGGACATGGAGGATCTGGTAGAAGGAGGCTTGATCGCCCACGTGTCTTGGAGGCTGCCGGGAAACGAGACCGAGCCGCGACAACAGGAGGGTGAGTGCGTCCTCCTCGCGACTCATGTTGACTGTGGTTTCTCTCTGCCCCCTCATCCTTTTTTCCGGGGTTTCCTGAGCTTCTTTGGAGCCCAACTCCATCACCTTTCCCCCAACACCATCACATATCTCGCTGCGTTTGTTTCCATGTGTGAGAATTTCTTGGGTTGTCGACCGCACTGGGGTTTTTCCAAACACATCTTTACTTGCCGCTCCCAGACTGTAAGAAAGGCTAATCCGAGTGATGAGAGGACGCATGTGATCCAGATGTGTGGAGGTCTAGGGATTCAGATGAGGGGTAGGAGTACTTTTCCAGCTATGATTCTTCCCGACTCAGTTAGGGGGTGGCAGTCAACCTGGTTTTATTGCAAGGACCAACCGACCCCGGTCAGTCGACTGGTCTTCCTCCCTTCTCCATGGAGCGAGTCCAGTAGCCCTCTTCCTTGAAAGTGACTCCAACAAAGAAGGCGGAGGTGATCATATTAGTCGAACGAGTAGTCCAACTAGTTCGTGATGGCGTGACTGGCGTGGATTTGCTTGAGGTGGTTCTCAGTCGACGCATCCAGCCACTCCAGGCCCGCGATCATCCTATGTGGATGTACTCGGGTATCGACAACACCACTCGGATCCACCCGGAGGAAGTCACCGAGGAGACGGTGGCGTAGTGGTTGCAGGGCATCACTGGAAACAAGGACAACCCCATGGGGTCCAGGAGGGTTCCACCACTCGACACCGCCAATGAACCAGACAAGGTCTGACCTTTACTGCCGAGTGTCTTTTTGCTCTGATTTGAAACTGTCCTTGAGCCTGACTGATGCTTGTGCATTCCTTTTCCTTGCAAATCTATACTGAGATGTACTCCATGCCAAATGGAGAGCAAGTCCAGGAGGGAGAGGCCGGCGGAGGCGAGAGCACCGACGGGAAATCCGATGACGAAGACGAGGAAGAAAGTGAGGACTCGAGCAGCAGTGAAGAGGTCGACTCCCCCTCGTTCTGAAAGATGTTCCAAGCAGACCCATGATCCAGCAAGTGACCGTGGCAAAGCGATTGCGCCGAATACGCAGACTTCGAAGCGCACTCAGACATCCTCCCCCGTTCCGACTGAAAAGGCCCCGCAGCAGCCCAAGGTCGTGCCTTCAAAGCCTCGGAAGACCTTGCCTAAGATCAAAGTGGATGTCCCCGTCGCTTCTGGGTAATTATTGTGCTTTATCTATTTGCTTTTGCATAGTTTGAAAACTTCTATACTTTAGTCGGCTCATTCTCCTGCTTGACCGAGTGAATTCTGAAATTTGCAGTGCTGCTACTTCTGGGACTTCCATTTACAAGGATGACAATGACGAGGAGATGGAAGACGCAACCACTTCCAAAGTAGGTATGACTCATGCCATCTTTCCTTTACTTTGTCAATTATTTTCACGGTCGACTGAACTCTTGCGGTCGATTCTTTTGCAGCTTCGCAGAATGTTATTGAACTTCCAGACGACGATGAAGACATGCCCCAGAAGCCCATGGGAAGGAGGAGCAGGACCTCAGGCAGGAGGGTGCCAGCCAGCAAGACGCCCAGACGATGACAGTGTTAGAACTAGTGATCCAGCAGTCCAGAGACCTCAATCGAGCTTCTGTTACTTTTGCGGATCCTGTGTCGAGTGAATGACCTTCAGCATCGACTGCACAAGTCCCTGTTTCGTCTGTGCAACTCCATGCCGCAAATCCCCTGGCTGCTGCAACTATTCCTCCAGCTCCGCTTTTCGCCACCCATCATGTCCCAGAGGATCAGGTGAGCGCTGCCAAGGAAGCTATACGCCAAGCTGGCCTTATGATGGAGCAGATGAAGGTGGTGCGTGAGGCCAGTTAGGCTGCTTATGATGCCAGCTCGGCTCGCCAGACCAACGTATGATAATCCCCAAGTGCAGGGAATCATCATAGAAATTCCCAAAGGTGGAAGTGATAAGTATGGAGTGTCGAACCCACAAGGAGCTAAAGGTAAGATCAATATTCTCTCAAGCCCTATCTGCCACTCATACGACTCTACGTACACTGAACGTTTGCTTCCAACTAGAAACGAGAAATAAAACTACGTTGTAGGTATGAAGAGGATAACTTTGCATGGTATCAGAGAGCTAAAATATAAAAGTAGGTGCTATTATAATAAAGCTAGAATATATTACTAAATATTATAAATAGCTAGTGCGGAATAATGATGGATCGGTGTGCGGAATTGTCCTAGGCAATTGTTAAATGACCGGTGGTCGTCATTGCAATTTCATATGAGGGAGAGACATAAGCTAACATACTTTCTCTTCTTGGATCATATGCACTCATGATTGGCACTTTAGCAAGCATCCGCAACTACTAAAGATCATTAAGGTAAAACCCAACCATACCATTAAAGCATCAAGTCCCCTTTATCCCATACGCCACAACCCCCTTACTCGGGTTTATGCTTCTGTCACTCAAGCAACCCACTATAAGCGAATCATGAACGTATTGCAACACCCTACAGCGGGAATCCCTCACGCTTGTGCGACACGGAGGGCACAATAGGACAGCACCAAATTAAAACATACAACTCATACCAATCTATATCATCAATCAACCCAAAGACAAAGGATATCTACTCAAAACATCATAGGATGGCAACACATCATTGGATCATAATATGTGGCATAAAGCGCCATGTTCAAGTAGGGATTACAGCGGGGTGCGGGAGAGTGGACCGCGTAAAATAGATGAGGATGGTATGATGATGGTGATGTTGATGAAGACGATCACTGCGGCGATGATTCCCCTCCCGATGGCACTCCGGCGCCACCGAGAGAGAGGAGGAGAGGTTCTCCCCCTTGTGCTTCGTCCTCCATGGCCTCCCCCCTAGATGGGGAGAGGTTCTCCCTCTGGTCCTTAGCCTTCATGGTGATGATGGCCCCTCCGGGATCCTCCTCCATGGCCTCCGGTGATGATGGCCCCCTCCGGCAGGGTGCCAGAGAGGGCTTAGATTGATTTTCTCGTGGCTACAGAGGCTTGCGGCGGCGGAACTTCCGATCTAGGTTATTTTCTGGAGGTTTCTCTATTTATAGGAATTTTTGGCGTAGGTCTCATGTCAGGGGGGTCTCCGAGTCATCCACGAGATAGGCGCCCATGCCCAGGGGGGGTGGGCACGCCCCCCACCCTCGTGGAAAGCCTGAGACTCTTCTGGCCCAACTCTTTTACTCCGGGGGCTTCTTTTGGTCCATAAAAAATCATCAAAAATTGGCACGTCAATTGGACTCCGTTTGGTATTCCTTTTCTGCGATACTCAAAAACAAGGAAAAAACAAAAACTGGCACTGGGCTCTAGGTTAATAGGTTAGTCCCAAAAATCATATAAAATATCATATAAATGCATATAAAACATCTAAGATGGATAATATAATAGCATGAATAATTCATAAATTATAGATTCGTTGGAGATGTATCAGCATCCCCAAGCTTAATTCCTCCTCGTCCTCGAGTAGGTAAATGATAAAAGAAATAATTTATGAAGTGTCAATGCTAGCAGGTGCACAAGTTTGATCAATGATAATTTCAATCACCTTTTCTAGCATCATTATATGTCATAACAGTAGCTCAACTCATAAAACTTTTCATGATCAAGTAACAAGCTATTCACATGTTAAAGTATAGATCATAAACTTTCTTGAAAACTAACAAACAGTGCTCTTAGTCATCAAACAATTGCAATTCATCTTATTTTCGGGAAGAGTCTATGTAAGAGCTCTGATTCAGCAAACTCCATGTAAGGGCATATTTATCCCTAAGGTGTTTTGGTGATTGATGACAATGCTTTTGCGGACTAATCGTGTGCCTTGAGTTCTTCAGACATTTCATCGCTAGGCACAAGATGGTTTGGTGCCCCTCGAAGACTTTTGAAGACGGCGTTTTTCTACATTTCTTTTCGGTGGATCTGAGTCATAGGAAAGCCGTACTATTAAGAGGGGGTCCGCTCTGGAAAGGCTCGGGTGGAATCATCACGTACACGTTTTCTTCCTCTGCACCGCCTTTCCCCTTGCGCTTTGGAGCATCCTCCGTTTTCCTCTTTTCTATGCAAAGAGAAGGATTCCTAGTGTTGCTGTTCTGGGGCATGCGGTAGTACTGCTCTAAGGAGCGGTAGTACCGCAGCCCCCCGCGGTAGTACCGCACGCCCTTGCGGTAGTACCATAGGCGCCCGCGGTAGTACCGCTCCTACAGAGCTGTACTACCGTGGTCTCAGACCAGACTCAGCTACTCGTGCGGCTGTAGGGGCGGACGTAATTTTTTACGCCTGCGCCCTACGCGGTAGTATCGCCCCATGCGCATGGTAGTACCGTGAGTCCTGATCTGGCACAGCTACACGAGTGGAAGTAGGGGCGGATGTAATTTTTACATCCGCTCTGTGCGCGGTAGTACCGGATGCCATGGGCGGTAGTACCGTGTCAGATTTTTGCATCGATTGTTGTTCAGCGGAAATTGGCACGAATATATTTTTTCTCATCAGCGCCCTTCCCAGGCTAGTCCAATCCTACCTTGCTGTAGTACCACAAGGGGGAGCGGTAGTACCGCGCCAGCGGCAGTACCGCCCTCAGCCCATGTGCTTCAGGCCTGTCCTAGCTCCTGCCGCATCAGCGGTAGTACCGTGGTCAGTCACGGTAGTACCATGATACCTTGCGGTAGTACCGCTTGTCTGGGGCGGTAGTACCGCAGGTCGCAGGCTGGTTAAGTGGATAACGGTTGGATTTGGTTCTCCACTATATAAGGGGTGTCTTCTTCCTCTAGTTGACTACCTCTTCCAACCCTGAGCTCCATTGTTGCTCCAAGCTCCATTTTCGCCCGATCTCTCTCCCTAGCCAGTCAAACTTGTTGATTTGCTCGGGAGTAGTTGAGAAGGCCCCAATCTACACTTCCACCAAGAGAAATTTGATTCCCCCCACTAATCCCTAGCGAATCTTGTTACTCTTGGGTGTTTGAGCACCCTAGACGGTTGAGGTCACCGCGGAGCCATAGTCCATTATGGTGAAGCTTTGTGGTGTTGTTGGGAGCCTCCAATCAAGTTGTGGAGATTGCCCCAACCTTGTTTGTAAAGGTTCGGTCGCCGCCTTCAAGGGCACCAATAGTGGAATCACTGCATCTCGCATTGTGTGAGGGCGTGAGGAGAATATGGTGGCCCTAGTGGCTTCTTGGGGAGCATTGTGCCTCCACACCGCTCCAACGGAGACGTACTTCCCCTCAAAGGGAAGGAACTTCAGTAACACATCCTCGTCTTCATCGGCTGCACTCTTGGTTATCTCGTGACTTTACTTGTGCAAGTTTTTTCGCGTTATATTCTTTGCTTGCTTGTGTGCTTGTTGTTGTTGCATCATATAGGTTGCTCACCTAGTTGCATATCTAGACAACCTACTTTCATGCAAAGTTTAATTTGGTAAAGAAAAGCTAAGTATTGTTAGTTGCCTATTCAACCCCCTCTAGTCAACTATATCGATCCTTTCAATTGGTATCAGAGCCTCGTCTCTTTATTAAGGACTTTGCCGTCCGAAGAGTATGGTTGACACCGTAGAAGGTGTGGAGGAGCACTCCGGTGTGAATCCATTCTCGTCTACGGCTGATGGGGGAACTGCAGTCTCTCGTGAGGAATTCAATGTGGCTTTGGACACATTGAAGACCTCCATGACGACCGAGGTTGAAAGCATGTTTAATAAATTCATAGAAGGGCTTAAAATATCCACCGTACCATTGAAAGTGGGTGATCCCTCTAACAAGGTGAAGGATTCTAACTCCGACAAGGGGGAAGCTACTAGTGAGAAAGCTCCTTCTTCTAGTGGTAAAAATGGCACCGGCATATTTGCCCATGTGGAACCCCCACCTATCTATGGTGGACCGCTTCCTTCCACTCATTTGAATCATGCGGGCCCTGCCCCTAAGATTGAGAAGAATGTGGACTTTGATTCTTGGGTCTATTGCTTTAAGCGTCATTTAAATCATGTGAACACTAATCTTTGGAGAATCATTGAAGAAGGTTTCTATCTGCATGACCGGAGCAACTTCACTCCGGGAGAAGCCATGGATAATCAATTCAATGAGAATGCTCTCTTCATTATCCAAGAAGCAATTCCACCCGAAGATCTTCCTCATCTCCGGCCTTACTCCATGGCCAAAGATGCTTGGCACCAAGTTGTTTCTCTCTACCGAGGAAGTGCAAGCATTCAACACTCAAACTATGAAGTGGTGCAAGATGAAGCCGATGAGTTTGCAATGAAAGAAGATGAAGAACCTCGTGAGCTTTATTGGAGGGTAACCAAACTCGCGGTTTCACTCTGAGATCATGGAAGCAAGGACACAGATGACAATTGGATCAAGCGCAAATTCCTCAAGGCAATGATACCTTACCACAAAGCCATGTCCTCTGTCATTCGTCAAAGGCCGGACTTCCACACCTTGTCCTCAAGTGAAGTGTTGGATGAGTTCGTTGCTATGAGCATCTTGGACAAGACCGCCGACAATGCGGTGCTACGCTCTCAAAGAGTAAAGAAGCCCAACCTTGCACTAAAGGCCAAGGTTAATGTGGAGGAAGAGGACGAAGAGGAAGAAGAGGAGAGCAACCCCGAAGATACAAAGTATGCCTATCATGAACACATGGCTCTTGCTTCAAGGCAATTTTGGAGCAAGAAGAACCCAAAGCCCAACTTCAACAAGAACAATTCAAGTGGCGCAATGGTCAAGCAACGTGTGAGGACTTGCTATAATTGTGGCAATGTGAGTCACTTCGTTGCGGAGTGCCCTTATGAGAAGAGGGAAGACAATGGTGGCAAGCTCATCCGAAAGGACAAGGCCAAGTCTTTCCCCAACAAGAGCAACTTCACCAATAGGACTCCTCCCAAGGCGTTGGTGGTCCAAGAAGAGTACAATGGGGATGACGATGATGATGAAGATGGTGAGTCGGTTGCCATGGCCTCCGTTGCCATCGCGACAACTCCACGGGTGTCTCTCTTCGATTCACCCAATGAGAGCATCATCGCCAAGTGCCTCATGGCTAAAGCCACCAACAAGGTAACCCCCAACATCAAAACTACCATCATTAATAATCCTTCTTTGACGGATTGCATTGATGAACATGAGGGTTCTAGTGTGGAGGAGAATGAGTTTGAGTCTTTTATGAGTAAACTCAAGGGTAAATCCAAGAAGCACTTCGTTGCTCTCTTGGAACAACTTGGTGAAGCCAATGACATGATCGTGGCTCACGAAGATACCATCTCTAAGATGGAGGGGCATAGTCGTGACTATGCCGATGAGATTTCGGATCTTTCCAATGCTCTTGAGGAAGAGCGTGGTCTTCGTTTGGCTCTTGAGGAGTCACACAACAATGATCATGCTAAGTTAAAGAAAGATCTTGATCATGCTCTTGTTGTTTCTCGTGTGCTAAATTTCGAGAAGGCCAAACTTGGGGTTGATCTTGCTAGACTCAAGGAGGAGTTTGATATACTTTACAAGGCTCATAAAGCCTTGAAAGGTGTTCATGCTAGCCTCAAGGAGTCTCATGATCAACTCCAAGTGAAGCTAATCAAGGAGAAAGCCACCTTTCCTCATATGGTGTTAATTGACAATGCAAATGCTACTAACCCTTGTTGTGAGCATGTGCATCTTGTTGAGGAGAATGCTAAGTTGAAGGAGCAACTTGAGAAAGGCCTTGTGTCGTGCATTCAAGGGGAGAAGAACCTCAATGACCTTTTGAGAAATCAAAAGGAAGTGGTGGCCAAGGAAGGGATTGGGTTCGCACCCATGCCCAAGAACAAGAAGAAGAATGACAAGACCAAACGACCTCCCCCTCTCAAGCAAACCTTTGTGAAGGAGGGAGAGGGTGCTTCTAAGGAGAAGAAGAAGAACATTGTGAAGAGTAGTGATGCCAAGAAAGTCAACGCTATCCTTCTCAACAAAGCCGGCGACTTTAACCCTTCTTATGTGTTGTGCCATGCTAGTGATGGATATGTTTATGCCAAATTTGTTGGTTCTCCTTATGAGTACATTGAATGGTCTATTTGGGTTCCTAAGACCCTTGTTACTAACATCAAAGGACCCATTAAAAAATGGGTACCTAAAACCAAGCATTGATCTCTTGTAGGTGTTTGCTTCCGGTGGGGGATCATGGTTGCTCGATAGTGGAGCCACTAATCATATGACCGGGAGCAAGGACTTGGTGGTGGATTTCACAAGATTCCATCAATGCCCACCAATGTTGAGTGGGGTGATGCCTCGTCGTCAAAGGTATTGGGACATGGCAAGGTTGTCATTTCTCATGATCTCACGATTGAGAAGGTCATGCTTGTTGAGTCCCTTGCATACAACTTACTTTCCGTTCGTCAACTTACACTCATGGGCTTTGCCACTTTCTTTGATATTGATAATGTGGCCCTCTTTTGGAGCAAGACTCTTAAACTAGCCTTTGTTGGGCATGTCGAGAATGGTCCCTATGTGATCAACTTTTCGGAACGACCCACTAAGACAGCGACATGCCTAATGGCTAAAGTTGATGTGGGATGGCTTTGGCATCGCCGTTTAGCCCATGTCAATATGAGATCTTTGCAAATTCTTCTCAAGGGGGACCATGTCCATGGACTAACGAATGTTTGTTTTGCTAAAGATCGTGCTTGCAGTGCTTGTATCGAAGGAAAGCTACATGAAAAGGCTCACCCTCCCGCGACTATCATTTACTCGAAGAGGCCTTTGGAGCTCCTTCATTTGGATCTCTTTGGGCCTCCATCCTTTGATAGTCTTGGGGGTAGAAAGTATTGCTTGGTGATTGTGGATGACTATTCAAGATACACTTGGGTATATTTCTTCAAGAGGAAGAGCGAGACCCAACAAACCGTCATTGACTTTGCAAAGGAAGCCCAATGTCAACACAATGCAAAGATCTTGACAATAAGAAGCGACAATGGCACCGAGTTCAAGAACTACACCTTGGATGAGTTTCTTAGTGATGAGGGGATCAAGCATCAATATTCCGCACCATACACACCTCAACAAAATGGTGTAGCGGAGAGGAAGAACCAGACGTTGATGGATGCGGCAAGGACCATGATGGAGGATGAGGGAGTCCTGGACTAGGGGGTGTCCGGATAGCCGAACTATCATCATCGGCCGGACTCCAAGACTATGAAGATACAAGATTGAAGACTTCATCCCGTGTCCGGATGGGACTTTCCTTGGCGTGGAAGGCAAGCTTGGAAATACGGATATGTAGACTCCTACCATTGTAACCGACTCTGTGTAACCCTAGCCCTCTCCGGTGTCTATATAAACCGGAGGGTTTTAGTCCGTAGGACAACAATCACAACAACAATCATACCATAGGCTAGCTTCTAGGGTTTAGCCTCCTTGATCTCGTGGTAGATCCACTCTTGTACTACCCATATCATCAATATCAATCAAGCAGGAGTAGGGTTTTACCTCCATCGAGAGGGCCCGAACCTGGGTAAAAACATTGTGTCCCTTGTCTCCTGTTACCATCCGCCTAGACGCACAGTTCGGGACCCCCTACCCGAGATCCGCCGGTTTTGACACCGACATTGGTGATTTTATTGAGAGTTCCTCTGTGTCGTCACCAATAGGGTTGATGGCTCCTTCGATCATCAACAACGACGCAGTCCAGGGTGAGACTTTTCTCCCTGGATAGATCTTCGTATTCGGCGGCTTTGCACTGCGGTCCAATTCGCTTGGCCATCTGGAGCAGATCGAAAGCTACGCCCCTGGCCGTCAGGTCAGATTTGGAAGTCTAAACTTCACGGCTGACATCCGCGGAGACTTGACCTTCGATGGATTCGAGCCACAGCCGAGCGCGCCGCACTATCTCGATAGGCATGATCTAGCTCTGCCGCCGGACAATGCCCTGGAGGCCGCACATGAGTCCGCTCCGACCCCTAATTTGGAGCCGATTGCGCAGATCGAGGATGGGTGGCTAGACACCGCCTCGGAGACTGCTGCCTCTACGGCGATGGAGCCGAATACTGACCTTGTCCCTTGTGAAGCTCATGACTCTGAGGTGCCGGACTCCTCGCCGGACTCCGAACCTCCCGCGCCCCCTCCAATCGAATCCGATTGGGCCGATCATGGAGTTCACCGCGGCGGACATCTTTCAACACTCAACTTTTGGCGACGTCCTGAATTCGCTAAAGTATCTCTCGTTATCAGGAGAACTCTGGCTGAACTGTGGTCAGGATGGTTGGGATGCGGACGACGAAGAAATTCAAAGCCCACCCACCACCCACTTTATAGCCACTGTCGACGATTTAACCGACATGCTAGACTTCGACTCCGAAGACATCGACGGTATGGACGACGATGCCGGAGACGACCAAGAACCAGCGCCTACTGGGCACTAGAAAGCCACCTCAACTCATGACATATACATGGTGGATACACCAAAAGGAAGCGATAACGAGGAACAACGGGATGCGTCGAAGGATAATTCCCCCGAAAAACAACCAAAACGGCGACGCAAGCGCCGCCCGAAGTCCCGCCTCGATAACAACAGCACCCATAATGACCCAGCCGTAGAGCAGGGCGAACCAGTGGACGACGAACATGCAACCAAGCAACCATCCGAACAGGATGAATTGGACAAGCAACCATCCCCGGCGAAAACAACAGTCCAGGCGATCTCACGCCGGACACATCACCGGAGCATAGGAACCTTCACAGAAGGCTCGTCGCCACTGCAAGAAGTTTGAAGAAGCAGAAGCGGAAGCTCAAAACAGCGGAAGACGTACTCAGAATGAGATGGAGCAAAGTACTCAAGACCGCAGACAAATACGGCAATAGTCACCAAGCAAAGAGCTACCCGAAGCGCAAGCTGTTGCCCGAATTCGACGAGGAGGCCGTAGAGCCACCACAATCAAAAAGCAAAGAGGCCGCCTGGCTGGATAGACGACCAGATGACAGGCTAAGAGCGGCAAGCGGCGCCGCACACAAGCCGACACATGATACACATAAAGATCCTCGCAAAAAGGATGGCCCGGTCAGGTCCATTTATGGGCCAAAAAAGAGGGCTCCAGGAAGCAACACAACACGCCGAGTGTTCGAAGATAATGGCACACCTAAATACAGGGGCGCCGCACACCCACTATGTTTCACCGATGAGGTACTGGATCATGAATTTCCAGCGGGTTTTAAGCCCATAAACATAGAGGCATACGACGGAACAACAGACCCCGGAGTCTGGATTGAGGATTACATCCTACACATACATATGGCTAGAGGAGACGATCTCCATGCCATAAAATACCTACCCGTCAAGCTCAAAGGGCCAGCTCGGCATTGGCTCAAAAGCCTCCCAGAAAATACCATTGGAAGTTGGGAAGAGCTCGAGGATGCGTTTAGAGCAAATTTTCAGGGGACTTATGTCCGCCCTCCGGATGCAGACGATTTAAGTCACATAACTCAACAACCCGGAGAGTCAGCACGCAAATTCTAGAACAGGTTCCTCACCAAAAAGAACCAAATAGTCGACTGCCCGGACGCCGAAGCCTTAGCAGCTTTTAAACATAACGTCCGAGACGAATGGCTCGCCAGACACCTCGGCCAGGAAAAACCAAGAACAATGGCCGCGCTAACGAGCCTCATGACCCGCTTTTGCGCGGGAGAAGATAGCTGGCTGGCAAGATGCAGCACCAGCGACCCAAGTACATCCGAGGTCAGAGATGGAAATGGGAAATCACGATGCAGAAAAGATCAGCGCCGGAATAAAGAAAATGGCCCAAAGAACACGGCGGTCAACGCCGGATTCAAAAGCTCCCGGCCGAATAACAAAACACTGCCTCTTAAGGACAACAGTGACGAGCTATCCAACCTAAACAAAATCTTGGATAGGATATGCCAAATTCACAGTACCCCCGGGAAGCCTGCAAATCACACCCACAGAGATTGTTGGGTCTTCAAGCAGTCCGGCCGACTTAACGCCGAACACAAGGGGCTCGACACACCAAGCGAGGATGATGACGAACCCACAAGCAGAGCGCCAGAAAACAAAAGAACTTCCCACAAGAAGTCAAAACAGTGAATTCACTTCAAGTGATAACAAGGAAAAATAGGGCGGCATCCAACAAAGCACATGCCGCACGGTCCACCCCAGCGGAATCCCGAGATTGGATGTCAAAACCAATTACTTTCGACCATTTGGATTACTCCAGAAGTATTCGAAACGCAGGATGGACTGCTTTGATATTGGATCCTATAATCGACGGACTACAACTTACACAAGTCCTAATGGATGGCGGCAGCGATTTAAACCTGCTATATCCAGACACAATTAGCAGAATGGGGATAGACCCTACCAAAATTCGCCATAGCAACACTTCCTTCAAAGGGGTGACGCCAGGCCCTTACACCAATTGAACGGGCTCCTTACTACTAGAAGTTGTGTTCGGTTCATCCGACAACTTCCGTCGCGAAAAGCTAATCTTCCATATCGCCCCATTTAAAAGTAGCCACCAGGCACTATTGGGACGCGAAGCTTTCGTCCGCTTTAACGCAATACCGCATTACGTGTCTCTTACACTTAAAATGCCCGGTCCATGCGGCATCATCTCCTTAAAAGGTCGCTCAAGACCCCGGACACGGCTAGGCGAGTCCGGCATAAATAAACTAGGAGCTTCCTAGCCGCATACCGCTTCACAAGGGGCTATGCGCATGAACAAGGAGAGCCAATAAAAGCTCAACTTTATTCATTTATTCATACTCTGTTTTAAATACATTTTTTGCACGATACCTTTCCAAACTAAGTTCTTCTCTTTTACAGATGAACAGCGTGCTACACCCGTTCAGAATACAGCACAACGGAGACACAGGCGCAGACGTGCAGCAGGGACCCGTTGCAAGGATTCTTTTTAGATTAAGACCCTGCGTAAACCTTTCTTACTATCTCTTGTTGATACACATCCCCCGGTTTCTTATCATAACCAAGGAGGAGGCTGGTGTTTTGGCATCGGCCGCGCCAGACGTTCTTGCCCATACCTGGATACTAGGGGCTTAGGGCATTGTTCTGCCCGTTATCATAAAGACCGAATACCTCAGGGAGTGTTCGGCGTCTCGAGTTAGGCCTTATATGCATCAGCTCCGAATCATGTCTTTGGTCAAATGTTGGGTTTGCCTGGCTCCTGTGTTTTGCTGCCTTACGTTCCGTATCATCGGCTAACGCGGCACCAGGAGAACTACTGCGATTGTGCCCCGGTTCGGCCAGGCGAGCACCTCAGTAGAGAAAGCCGAAAACTGACTGTCATGATATAGCGAGAGACTGGTCAACCACTCGATCGACTACCGGAATGTCTAGAATTCCTCCGCTTTGACGAAGGACCGTTTCCCGGTCAGGCACATACGCGCCCCGAATTCGGAGAACGCGGTGCCCCTAGGGGCTATTATCGTAGCCCCACCTTCGAACTCCTATGGCTAAGTGAAAGTGATAAAGTATTATAGTCCGATTGCCTAGTTTGCTACGCTACCACCTCCTTCACAGGACCAAGACGTTGGATTAAGTGTGAAAATGCGCTATTTTGCAAACACCCCCGCACCATGTGCGTGGGGGCTGAAGCCGAAGACTGCCATCTTTCAGGTTATATACACGTATACATTAACGGCCGCACAGGAGATATTTTAATACTTGAACGCACAAGTATAAAAAGCACTTATATTATGAATATCGTTTTACAAATCATACATGTCATTTGAACATAACATTTTTTTAGCACTGTGACTCTATTAAACGAGCGCCCTGCAGGACTTCCCCAAAATAGTGCTCGGCGGGTAACCGGCTCTCGTCCGAACCCCGGGATGCAACGTCGGTGGCATCCATCTACGCCCAGTATGTCTTAACACGGGAGAGAACCATCCGTGCACCCTCTATGCATGCCGACCGCTTCATCGCCTTGATATGCGGCACCGCCCCAAGGAATTGCTGTAATAAGCCAAAATAACTCTTCGGCTTGGGCCTATCCGGCCACAGATGAGCCACTACATCCGTCATGGCAAATCCGGACAATCTATTCAGCTCAGCCCACTCAGCCAACCGATCGGTCAACAGAAGTGAACGCTCCGGACTGTGGAATTGAGACCAAAAAAGCTCTTCCATCTCGTGATCCTTTTGGCTTCGGAAGTGCACAACCGCATCCGCCGCACTCGCCGCCAAATCCAGATAAGGATCCTCCACACCCCATAGCTGGCCAAGCTGAGCATACTTCTGATCTGTGAACTTCCTGCGCAGCAGAAAGGGCTTTCCACCCGCAATGTCTCCGGCCTGACGCAGCTCCTCCTTTATGGCCCTCGTTGCAGAACGGGCATCCTTGGCTTCGGCGGTGGCCTTCTTCAGGTCTTCTTGCTCCGCTCGGCGTTCTTTTTCAAGAACCTCATAGCGGTCGGTAACATCCTTCAGCTTCACGGCCATTCCGGCCATCTCCTCCCTGCTTCGGCGGTGAGCAGCCTTTTCGGCTTTTAGCTCTTCGGCTGCCTTCGAGGCAGCCGCATCACTCCTTCTGGCCTGCTCCTTGGCTCGAGCAAGCTCTGCCCGAAGGTCCTCCACAGCAGCGGCACCATCTGCATTAAGCATACATGTTGTAAGGAGCGGGCATCAGCTCCCTTACTAGGTGACCACAGAGAAACAACCTACCTTGTGACTCGTCAAGTCGTTTATTGACCAGCGCGATGTCCGCATCCGCAACGTCGAGTTGCCACTTCAGCTCGGCAACTCTATCAGTCCGGCTGGCCACCGGACGATCTGCCACCTGCATAGGAAAGGCGAGAATTAATAACTGAGATTATGATCCTCGGCACGCTGTCGCTTTCGACAACATACCGAGTCTCAGGGGCTACTATCTATACAGGGCGCACTCTATGTGCAAAACTGTCAAAAGGTATGTCATTTTTACGTACCTCAAACCCCGCCAGTAAACTTCTGACGGCATCATGCAACCCGCCCTCAGCGGATGAAATTCTTTCAATCACCGTACTCATTAATGTACGGTGATCTTCTGAGATGGACGCCCTCTCGAGCAGATCCTTCAGCTCCCCCGGCCGTACACCAGTTGGTGCCGAACTCTCCGGCCCTGCCGGACTCGGGGATACCCTCCGCGACGACACCTCAGGGTCGTCCGCCCCGCCTGACGGTACGGCAGATGGAGGCGTCTCACTCTCCATCATCTCCGGACGAAGGTCCCCCGAAGACGAGCTCAGCTGAGAAGGACGGAGATCCGAACTACAAGGTAAAAACTTCGGTTATCCTCAGAAGCAAAAATAGGGATGTCCCTTATTACAAAACTCCCCTTTTTCTACTTACGGCTTGCTGGAGGGCTGATTCCTTAGGGGAGATAGTGCATCCGGGGCTTCCCCTGGCGCAGGACCCTCTGGTGAAGATTTCTTCCCCCGCTTTGAGGCCTTAGCCTCCAGATCTTCGGAAGAGGTCCTCTTCTCCCTGGAAGGAGGGATTCTCGATCCCCCCTTTCTCGAAAGCCTCCTTAGTAGAGGCGGTAGTTTCTGTGTTTTCCCCGTCGCCCTCCTCTGAAGGCGCAACCTCCAGCATCTTGACCAACACGGGATCCGGCGCGGTCTCCGGGAGGGGGGCCGGACACCGTATCAGTTTTGCTTGCGCTATCCACTCCTGTTCAAAGGACGATTGGTTAAAAGGCAAATCCAAGATATGCGAACAAACGGTATGTCCGGACACAGGGCTACTTACTTGAGTATCTGGGCGATTGCAGCTTAAGCCGGCGTCCTCGGTCAATTCCGGACACACCTCTTGTGATCCGAAGAACAATTTGTACATCTCCACGGGTGTTGTACCCATGAAGTGTTGGAGAGCTCGTGGTCCTCCGGATTGAATTCCCACAGACGGAGAGGGCGACATTTGCAGGGCAGAAGACGCCGAATCAGCATGACCTGCATCACTATGACCAGATTGATCTCCCTCTCTTGGAGGTCTCGAATCTGGCCCTGCAATAGGGGTACATCCTTGGACGGCCCTCAGTCAAGCCCTTTGTTGACCCATGACGTCAGCCGCTGTGGAGGGCCAGAGCGAAAGACAGGCGGCGGCCTCTGCCTGCTGCCCCTGGGAGCGGTAATATAGAACCACTCCTGTTGCCACAAACCGAGCTCCTCCTGAAAAGAGCCCTCGGGCCATGGAGCATCGGCCCTCTTGCTTATAATCGCCCCGCCGCACTCTGCCTGACGCCCCTCAATCATCTTCGGCTCCACGTTGAAGGTTTTGAGCCACAAACCGAAGTGAGGGGTGGTGCGGAGGAAGGCTTCGTAGACGACAATGAATGATGAGATATGGAGGATGGACTCCGGAGCCAAGTCATGGAATTCCAGCCCATAGTAAAACATGAGCCCTCTCACAAAAGGATCCATCGGGAAGCCTAAACCCCGACGGAGGTGAGACACGAACACGACGCTCTCGCCTGGCTCGGGAGTAGGAATGACTTGCCCTTGGGCAGGCAACCTATGCGAAATCTCGTAGGTTAAGTACCTGGCTTCTCTCAGCTTTAGCACGTCCTCTTCCGTGACGGAGGAGGCATCCACCAGCCCTGTAGGTCGGAGCCGGATATTGTCGAAGGTCCGAAGTGCTCGAATCTGGAGCCCTGAGTGCTGGAACTTGGGGCGAGGGGTAGATTCGATTGAGGATTGAAGAAAAGAAACGAGCCTTGGTCTCATTATAAAGGGGGAGAATACCAAGAGCCGTCCCCGTGACTGTTTGGAACTCGCCTTCGATGGAGGGGGCGTGGCAACGGGAGCGGTTGGGTTACCCATGTCCGTATTGATGGGAATCCCGGAATAAGGGGAACACGATCTCTGCTTCGACAAGACGTGCCAAGGAAACCGCTTCGCTAAACGCGCTGAGAGCCGGACACTATCCTGGTGTTCGCAATCTTCTATGAATTATTCGGAGGAGGAACCCGCCTTGCAATGCCGAAGACAATATGCGCGCCGGACTCGTCGTCATTGAAGCCTGGTTCAGGGGCTACTGAGGGAGTCCTGGACTAGGGGGTGTTCGGATAGCCGTACTATCATCATCGGCCTGACTCCAAGACTATGAAGATACAAGATTGAAGACTTCATCCCGTGTCCGGATGGGACATTCCTTGGTGTGGAAGGCAAGCTTGGCAATACGGATATGTAGATCTCCTACCATTGTAACCGACTCTGTGTAACCCTAGCCCTCTCCGGTGTCTATATAAACCGGAGGGTTTTAGTCCGTAGGACAACAATCACAACAACAATCATACCATAGGCTAGCTTCTAGGGTTTAGCCTCCTTGATCTCGTGGTAGATCCACTCTTGTACTACCCATATCATCAATATCAATCAAGTAGGAGTAGGGTTTTACCTCCATCGAGAGGGCCCGAACATGGGTAAAAACATAGTGTCCTTTGTCTCCTGTTACCATCCACCTAGACGCACAGTTCGGGACCCCCTACCCAAGATCCGCCGGTTTTGACACTGACAGAGGAGTTCAAGTCTCCTTACAACTTTTGGGCCGAAGCCATCAACACCGCATGTCATGCATCCAATTGGCTCTATCTCCGCAAAGGCTTGAACAAGACTCCATATGAGATTTTCACCGGTAACAAGCCCAACCTCAAGTACTTCCGGGTGTTCGGGTGTAAGTGTTTCATTATCAAAAAGGGTGTTCGTTTTTCTAAATTTGAGGCTAGAGCTTATGAGGGCATATTTGTTGGATATGCTACAAACTCTCATGCTTACCGTGTCCTCAATAAGTCCACGGGGCTTATTGAGGAGACGTGTAACATGGAGTTGATGAGAATAACGGCTCCCAAGTGGAGCAAAGTGGCACTTGTGATGTAGGTTATGAAATTCCTCCCCAAGCCATAAGAAGAATGGGAGTTAGTTTTATCCTACCCATTGAGGAACCCCTTGTGGCCGAAGGAGAGGGACAATGCTCCACTCATGTGGAGCCATCACCAACCCAAGGCCCACACGCTTCCGAAGAACAAAGTGAAGGCCCTCAACCTCAAGAACAAGATTAAGGGCAAGATCAATCTCAAGATGGTGTTGTAACAACAAGTGATTCCCAAGGTCAAGTGCTCTCCTCCGAGCATATTCAAGATCAAGAACCTCCTCGAGATCAAGAACAAGCTTAAGACGGCGCTCAAGATGATCAAGTGACCGCTCCTCGACTCACCCCCGAGGAGGAATTGGAGCGTCGTGCCGCCAAGATTGCATCCAAGCTCTCCACCAAGGGTCATCTCGTGAAGAATGTGCTTGGAAGCATTCAAAAGGGGGTAAGCACTCGTATACAATTGGCAAACTATTGTGAACATCATGCATTTGTCTCTTGTGTTGAACCCCAAAAGGTATATGAGGCACTCGAAGATCCGGATTGGCTTAATGCCATGCATGAACAACTCAACAACTTCAAGTACAACAAAGTGTGGAGATTGGTGCCAAGGCCAACGGGGAACTACAATGTCATTGGAACCAAGTGGATATTCAAGAACAAGCAAGATGCTCATGGGAGCATCTTCGCAACAAGGCTTGATTGGTGGCACAAGGCTACTCCCAAGTCGAGGGTATGGACTACGATGAAACCTTTGCTCCCGTGGCTCGCCTTGAATCCATTTGTTTGTTGATTGCATATGCTTCTCATCACAACTTTAAGTTGCAACAAATGGATGCTAAAAGTGCTTTTCTTAATGGTCCTATTAATGAGTTGGTATATGTCAATCAACCCCCCGGGTTCGAGGATCCCTACTTTCCTGATCATGTGTATCAACTCGATAAGGTACTCTATGGCCTTAAACAAGCCCCACGTGCGTGGTATGACCACCTTACCAAGTTGTTACAAGACCGTGGATTTGAAGTTGGGCTAATCGACCCCACTCTTTTTACTAAGAAGGTTAAAGGGGAGTTGTTTGTGTGCCACCTATATGTTGATGATATTATCTTTGGTTCCCCTAACAAAGCTTTCAATGAGGAATTTGCCGCTCTCATGACCTCAAAGTTCAAGATGTCTTCCATGGGAGAGTTGAAGTTCTTTCTCGGGTTCCAAGTGAAGCAAAGAAGAGAAGGAACCTTCATCAACCAAACCAAATACACTCAAGACATGCTCAAGATATTCAAGCTAAGTGATGTCAAGCCGGCTTCCACTCCAATGCCCACCAAGTGCCAACTTGACATTGATCCCAATGGTAAAGCGGTGGATCAAAAGGTATATCATTCCATGATTGGATCCTTGCTTTACCTTTGTGCATCTAGACCGGATATCATGTTGAGTGTGGGAATTTGTGCACGGTTTCAAGGCGCACCTAAGGAAAGCCACTTTGTGGCGGTCAAGCGAATCTTTTGATATTTGCCTCATACCCCAAACTTTGGCTTGTGGTACCCAAGAGGAGCAAACTTCAAGCTTGTAGGGTATTCGGACTCCGATTGGGCGGGAGACAAAGTGGATAGGAAGTCCACTTCCGGAGGGTGCCAATTTCTTGGTTGCTCTTTCATGAGTTGGTCTTCCACGAAGCAAAGTTGTGTGTCTCTCTCGTCCACCGAAGCGGAGTATGTGGCCGCCGGCAGTTGTTGTGCACAACTTATTTGAATGAGGCAAACTTTAAAGGATTACAGTGTCACTTGTGACAAAGTGCCTCTTTGGTGTGACAATGAAAGTGCCATCAAGATTTCTCTCAACCCGATGCAACACTTCAAGACGAAGCATATTGAGATTCGGTATCACTTCATCCGGGATCACATTAGGCAAGGGGAGATCGAGCTCAACTATGTCAACACTCATGATAACCTTGCATATATTTTCACGAAGCCTATGGATGAAGCAAGATATCGTGAGTTAAGGCATGAGCTAAATATCATTCATTCGAGCAATGTTGCTTGAACCCTTGCAGACCCCACCATACTCAACTTTTTGTCTAGTTTAGATGTAGGCATGGACATAGGGGGAGTGTTGTTCTCTCAATGAACTCTCCCTCCCCCCATTATGCATAAATTGATCAACTCTTTCACATTAGCCATTTTTGATGGTACTTGTGCTTCAAAGACGAGTTTTGGTCATGGGCCCAAGGATAATTCTTCGCGGTGCCATACCAATTGACTCAAACATAGGTGGCTCCGGCCACCGCCCTCTCCTTGGAGAGGTTGTGTCTCGTGGTTGGTCCTTGTTGTCTCTTGTCTTTCTTTTTCGTGCTGAGAGTGTTCTTGTGGTGTCTCGTTTGCTTGAAGTTTCCTTACGAAGACCTTTTCTCTTGTGTTTGAAACGTGCATCTTCTTGAGCTCACGATACTACCGCGGTCAGTCACGGTACTACTGCATGTGGAGTGCACGGTACTTCCGCACCCAGCGTGGCAGTAATTTTTTACTGCCGCCTGGGGGAGCGGCACTACCGCTTCGGTGCGGCACTTTCGCCCGAGTGGTACTACCGCGATGAGATGCGGTACTACCGCGCTGACGAGTGCTCTTGGGGGTTAAGACCCGAGCAGGTGGAGTTCCAACTCCCCCATACCCATTCGTCTGTCTCTCTCCCTACTGCCTCTCTCTCTCCTGCTCAAGAACGGCGTCAGAGACCCTCGCTGGATCTCCGCCTCCGGCTGCTCTCCTCGGATTCCGACCGGTGGGATCGTTCCCCACCACCTCCTCTTGCCATGGAACAAGGTTTCTCCCCAAATCCCTCTCTATCTTGTTCGTTCTTTTGCCTCTAGGTTTTTGGGGAGATGCATGTGTTCTTGAGATTTTAGGCCAAATCTATGCAAGAGTAGGATGTAGGAGAGTAGTGTTGCGTAGAAATTGTACCTGATATGTTGTCCCGTGGTAGATTTGATCAACCGTAGTACCGCCTCATTTTCGCGGTTGTTTTCAGATTGAATTGGTTCGGATCTGACGCCGTGTGGTACTACCGCATCTCTGGTGTGGTACTATCGCTTGTATGGTACTACCGCCCCTTCGGTGCGGTACTACCGCACGAGCCATGGTACTAAAGTCCTACTACCGCTCCGAGCCCCAGTACTACCGCGCCTTCACGCGGTGCAACCGCGACTAGGAGCAGCACTAAAATTTTAGTACCGCGCAAACTGGCAGTACTACCGTTGTTGTCCAATCTTCTTCTTGGCAATTACCACGTATACTTTTTACATGTTTCCCTTGCTTTGCTGAGGTCCTTGCATTGATTCTTCTCACTTTTCGTGTGTGCTTTGTGCTTTATGTCTTAGGTGGTGGCTCCGGTGCTCCTGCTCGCCGTTCCAATCCCAGTCGTGACACTAGCTCCAAGCGGCTGCGCAATCAAGATGAAGCTCCAGAGGGCTCCAATGCCCCCAAGCACAATGTCAAGACCACCTCTAGCAAGTACAAGAAACCCGCAAAGGGCATGGACGAGATGCCCCTTTCTGAGTTTATCTCTCGAAGGCAGATCAACCCGTATGTGAATGCTCGTGCTAACTTCAGAGGAAATGACTTGTTTTGGACCAAGCAACAGACTCTCATTTATCTGGATGTGATCAAGGCCAAGCAAAACATATATGTGGATGTGCACTGGATCGACATGCATCACATGAGGCAGGACAAGCACCGTGCTTACTTTGGGGAGGCTCTGGACCTGGTGGAGCAGTTTGGCATTGAACATGTGATCTCCTTCCACCTGGATTATGACCCTGAGATCATTGCCCAGTTCTTTGCCTCAGTTCACTTTCACACTGGGGAGGACCAAAGGATGACCTGGATGACCAATTGACGTCAGTTGTCTGCTACCTGGAAGGATTTCATGGATTTGCTTCACGTACTTGATGAGGGGCTCACCACGCCCGTTGGTGTTCGCCCTCATGCCAACCCTGATTCAACCAACAAGAACAAGCTCCAGCAGTACTATGTTGAGAATACACTTCCCAGTGGCAAGTCAGCATGGGTGCTGAACCCATTTCTGGACATCATGTATCGCATCTTCCGCAACTCTCTCTTCCCTCGCATTGGTGACAAGGACAAAGTGCATGCCTATCTGGTGGATATGATGCTCCTGTGTGAGGAGGCGCGGGTGTCTCAGTCTCAACCACTTGATGTCTCACATATCATGTGGTGTGAGCTTAGGTTCGCGGTGTTCAACCGCAAGGTACCCATCTATGGACCGTACCTGTTTCTGTTGATCTCCAAGACTTGGGAGAAGTTGTTCCCTGGTGATGAGTTCCTTTCTCCGGACTGGATTCGTCATGACTCCATCAGGCTCCGTGTCAAGCCCAAGTGGGCCAACACTACTACTCGTGCTGAGGCGACGACTGCTAAGAGGGTTGTTGATGGGGAGGAGAGTGAGGTGGAGGATGCTAACGAGGACCAGGCTGCTGGGTATGCCCCTCACTCCTCTGAGCCCTCGTGTGCCAAGAAGCTGAAGGACAAGATGAAGACTCTGTTCTGCATGCAGGCAAAGGGGCGGTACAAGACCCACGTTGCCTCCAAGGAGAGTTGCCGCCGGCGACAAGAAGATTATGAGGGTCTTTGGCGAGGAAGTCTCTAGTGGTTCTGAGGAGGTTATCACTCCAGAGGCTGAGTGGATGGCGAAGCAAGGTTTCAAGTGGACTGATTCTGAGGAGGACATTGAGGAGACCGTCCCCGCTGCCGAGTCTAATGAGGAGCGTGCAAGTGATTACACCGCTTGAGCCAACCCTTGTGTGTAGGTGTCCTCTCTGCCTTTTTGGTGTCTCGATGCCAAAGGGGGAGAGAGTGTAGGATTTGCGAGTCATTTTCTCGTGTTGTTTCGTTTACGTTTGCTTAGTTGAACCTCGTTTTCTTTGGTTTGGTTTGCGCTTGTGAAACCTATTCTTCATATGGTGTAAGACATATGCACTCTATCGTATCTTAGTGAGCTTATGATATATTGTGCTATTCATGTTATGCTCTTGTTTGCTATCTTGCTTAGTGTTAGCCTTATTATTGCAAGATATGCCTTGTCTATAAAATATAGGGGGAGTGTTGATCCTAGTATGTGTGACATGCAGTCCAAAGCACCTATCTAGATTGCACACATCTAGGGGGAGCCCGTCTATATTTTAGAGAGGAGGGGTTTTCTTATGCTCTATATTATTTCCCTTTGTGCAAATCCCGTATTGTCATCAATCCACCAAAAAGGGGGAGATTGTAAGGGCATATTTATCCCTAAGGTGTTTTGGTGATTTATGACCATGCTTTTGCGGACTAATCGTGTGCCTTCAGTTCTTCAGACGTTTCATGGCTAGGCACAAGACGGTTCGGTTCCCCTCGAAGACTTTTGAAAACGGTGTTTTTCTACGTTTCTTTTCGGTGGATTTGAGTCATAGGAAAGCCGTACTATTAAGAGGGGGTCCGCTCCTGAAAGGCTCGGGTGGAATCATCACGTACACGTTTTCTTCCTCTGCACCGCCTTTCCCCTTGCGCTTTGGAGCATCCTCTGTTTTCCTCTTTTCTATGCAAAGATAAAGATTCCTAGTGTTGTTGTTCTGGGGCATGCGGTAGTACATCTCTAAGGAGCGGTAGTACCACAGGCCCCCGCGGTAGTATCGCACGCCCTTGCGGTAGTACCGTAGGTGCCCACGGTAGTAGCACCCCTACGGAGCTGTACTATCGTGGTCTCAGATCAGACTCAGCTGCTCGTGCGGCTGTAGGGGCGGACGTAATTTTTTACCTCCGCGCCCTACGCGGTAGTACCGCCCCATGCGCATGGTAGTACCGTGAGTCCTGGTCTGGCACAACTACACAAGCGGAAGTAGGGGCGGATGTAATTTATACACCCGCTCCCTGCGCTGTAGTACCGCATGCCATGTACGGTAGTACCGTGTCGGATTTTTGCATCGATTGTTGTTCAGCGGAAGTTGGCACGGATGTATTTTTTTTCATCCGCGCCCTTCCCAGGCTAGTCCAATCCTGCGTTGTGGTAGTACCGCAAGGGGGAGCGGTAGTACCACGCCAGCGGCAGTACCGCCCTCGGCCTATGCGCTTCAGGCCTGTCCTAGCTCCTGCCACAGCAGCGGTAGTACTGCGGTCAGTCACGGTAGTACCGTGATACCTTGCGGTAGTACCGCTTGTCTAGGGCGCTAGTACCGCAGGTCGCGGGCTGGTTAAGTGGATAACGATTGGATTTGGTTCTCCACTATATAAGGGGTGTCTTCTTCCTCTAGTTGACTACCTCTTCCAACTCTAAGCTCCATTGTTGCTCTAAGCTCCATTTTCGCCCGATCTCTCTCCCTAGACAATCAAACTTGTTGATTTGCTCGGGAGTGGTTGAGAAGGCCCCGATCTACACTTCCACCAAGAGAAATTCGATTCCCCCCACTAATCCCTAGCAGATCTTGTTACTCTTGGGTGTTTGAGCACCCTAGATGGTTGAGGTCACCACGGAGCCATAGTCCATTATGGTGAAGCTTCGTGGTGTCGTTGGGATCCTTCAATCAAGTTGTGGAGATTGCCCCAACCTTATTTGTAAAGGTTCGGTCGCCGCCTTCAAGGGCACCAATAGTGGAATCACGACATCTCGCATTGTGTGAGGGCGTGAGGAGAATACGGTGGCCCTAGTGGCTTCTTGGGGAGCATTGTGCCTCCACACCGCTCCAACGGAGACGTACTTCCTCTCAAAGGAAAGGAACTTCGGTAACACATCCTCGTCTTCATCGGCTCCACTCTGGGTTATCTCGTGCCTTTACTTGTGCAAGTTTATTCGCATTATATTCTTTGCTTGCTTGTGTGCTTGTTGTTGTTGCATCATATAGGTTGCTCACCTAGTTGCATATCTAGACAACCTACTTTGATGCAAAGTTACTTTGGTAAAGAAAAGCTAAAAATTGTTAGTTGCCTATTCACCCCCTCCCCTCTAGTCAACTATATCGATCCTTTCACTCCACATACTCAACTATCATTTAATATTTCACAATTGCTAACACTCATGTGATATTTATGGGTTCAAAGTTTTAATCGGACACAGAGAAAGATAGGGGCTTATAGTTTCGCCTCCCAACCTTTTACCTCAAGGGTAATGTCAACAATAATAATTTATGAAAGCCTACATCCAAGTGGATATATATATATCCGGATTGCTCCAACACAAAGTGCTTGCCAAAGGAAAAAGTGTAAAAAGGAAAGGTGATGGTCACCATGTGTCTTGTATAAGGGTAGAAGATAAAAGTAAAAGATAGGCCCTTCGTAGAGGGAATTAGAGGTTGTCATGCGCTTTTATGGTTGGATGCACAAAATCTTAATGCAAAAGAATGTCACTTTATATTGCCGCTTGTGATAAAGACCTTTATTATGCAGTCCGTCGCTTTTATTTCTTCCCTATCACAAGTTCGTATAAAGCTTATTTTCTTCGCCCTAATAGATCATACATATTTAGAGAGCAATTTTTATTTCATGTACCGATGACAGCTTACTTGAAGGATCTTACTCAATCCATAGGTAGGTATGGTGGACTCTCATGACAAAACATGTTTAAGGGATGTTTGGAAGCACAAGTAGTATTTCTACTTGGTGCAAAGAATTTGGCTAGCATGAGAGGGAAAGACAATCTCAACATGTTGGATGATCCAAGACAATATAACATTTCGGATATAGGAAAACATAACCCATTAAGTTGTCTTCCTTGTCCAACATCAACTTTTTAGCATGTCATATTTTAACGAGTGCTCGTAATTGCAAAAGATGTCCAGATAGTATATTTATATGTGAAATCTCTCTTCCTTCAATATTCTTTCATGAATTGTTCAAGTGACCAATTCTGCGTTTGCTAACTTTCAATTGCCTATAATACCAAGGTAGGAGAAGGGTAAATCCCCCAACTCGCGCCCAAACAATTGCCTATAAGACTCCTGTTCGTCTTTGGTTGTACCAAAGCAGAACAACTCGCTCTTGTGAAAGTTAATCTTTAACCCGATCAATTGTTCAAAGAGGCATAACAAAAGCTTCATATTTCTCGCCTTGGCCAAGTCATGCTCCATAAAGATGATTGTATCATCAGCGTATTGAAGGATGGATACACCTCCATCAACAAGATGAGGTACCAAGCCACCCACTTGACCATTCTCCTTAGCCCTTCCTATCAAAATTGCTAACATATCCACCACAATGTTAAACAGGATAGGGGACATCGGATCTCCTTGTCTGAGGCCTTTATGAGTCTGGAAATAATGACCTATATCGTCATTCACTTTAATTCCCACACTCCCTTTTTGTGTAAATGATTCGACCTGCCGGCGCCAGGCGTCATCAAAACCTTTCATACGCAATGCCTGTTGGAGGAATGGCCACTTGACCTTATCGTACGCTTTTTCGAAATCCACCTTAAAAATTACCCCATCTAATTTTTTGGAGTGAATTTCATGGAGCGTTTCATGAAGGACAACCACCCCTTCAAGGATGTTTCTGTCCGGCATGAAAGCAGTTTTTGATTGTTGCACCACAGAATGCGCAATCTGTGTGAGCCTATTAGTCCCGACCTTGGTGAAGATTTTGAAACTAACATTGAGGAGGCAGATCGGCCTGAACTGCTCAATTCTCACAGCTTCCGTTTTCTTAGGGAGCAATGTGATAGTTCCAAAATTCAAATGCCTAATTTTATTCTGCCAACGCTCGACCACCGTCCTACCTCCTACACCCTTAGCCCATTCCCTGGCAATGAGGTCTAAGAAACCCTCACGTTCGAACCAGGCCATCTCGAATGAGAAGGTGTTTTTGTTTCCCACATGGTTCGGCTCCCCTGAGTCCACAAACAGTGGTGTGTGATCGGATATTCCCCGCGAGAGAGCTTGTACCGTAACAAGAGGGAACTTCTGTTCCCACTCCACGCTCGCGAGAACTCGATCAAGCTTTTCATATGTCGGGTTTGGTAAAGCATTAGCTCAGGTAAACTTTCTACCAGAAAGCTCTATCTCCCTCAGATCCAAGCTTTCAATAATGGTATTGAACATAAATGACCACCTGCCGTCAAAGTTATCATTATTCTTCTCCTCTCTCCTCCTAATGATATTGAAATCACCCCCGACCAACATCGGAAGCTGCTCGGATCCACAGATTCGAACAAGGTCCGCCAGAAACTCTGGTTTAAGCTCGGGCTGTGCGGCACCATAAACCGCCACCAAAGCCTAGTTGAAACCATCAACTTTAGACCTAACTCAAAACTTTACCGCGAAGTCGCCCATCACTACACTCCGGACTTCAAGGGAATCGCATCTCACACCCAGCAAGATACCTCCCGACCGTCCTCGCGGAGGTAGGCAATGCCAATCGAAATCAACACCACCCGCAAGAGAGGAAAGAAACTGAGGTGCAAAATTATCTCTACCAGCTTCAGAGAGAGCAATGAAATCTAATCGATGCTCCAGAGACGCCTCAGCGAGAAACCTTCGTTTAGCCAAGTCCTTCAGACCTCTGCTATTCCAAAAGATTCCTTTCATAAGTCATCATGAAATTTTTTTGCCGTACGAATCCTAGCAGTCCTACGTACCGCGGATGCGGGATACACCTTCCGCTTCCACTTACGTTTGGGTTTAGTATTGTCCACCATCCGGTCCTCATAACCGGGCTCTGGTGGTTGATTCACAACCTCCTCGACACTAACTTCCTCCTCCTCGGACTCAGTAGTGGATGGTGCAAGGTCCGCACACAAATTGTCAAGCACTCTCACCCCAACGCATCAATCTCAACATCATTCACAGGTCTCACTGCCGCTAGGTTTCGAATGGTTTCTAAAGCGCGTTCTGCTTCCAGATCAAGGAGATCATTAACCGAGTTGGAAATTTCAGAATTGGTATTCCCTAGCGACACCCCTACTTGATTTGCATTATTTATAATCTCATCCGTAGAAAAATGCAAAATAGAATTCGACAAGTTGACTGACATACCGGTTGTGACCTCAATGTCACGAAGCTTGGCTGCCCTCATAGCGCACCTCTGCTGCATGTCATCAACCTCCGGGTGATCCTGGAGACGAGAGCTCATCCGTCTCCCCTTAGAGACCGGGTCGGGGATCCCGCCGAAGGCAATAACCTCCTCCCGAGTAGCGCCACTCGGAGGAGGTAGCGTTAGAGGGCTCCCACGGCGAACGGACTGGAGGCCGGGGGAAGTAGGTGCCGGCGCCGCCTGCCCGAGCATCCCCCCCCCCCCCCCGCCCCAACCCTCAAGCCTGAGGGCGTCACCGTCCCGGCAGCCGAAGGCGAGGAACGAACCGGGGCCATCTGCCCCAGACTCCCGCCGAGCACCACAGGAGAAGCCGCAACAGCCGGTGCCAAAAGGGAAGGGTCTGAGGCCACCTGCCCCAGACGGACTCCCTCACGGCCGGCCAACGACGGCGAGGCTGGCGTCGCCGGGGCCACCTGCCCCTGACTCCCACCGAGCACCACAGGAGAAGCCGCAGCAGCCGGTGCCGAAAGGGAAGGGTCCGAGGCCACCTGCCCCAGACAGTCTCCCTCACGGCCGGCCAACGACGGCGAGGCTGGCGGCGCCGGCGCCAGAGTAGAGGAAGAGGAAGTCGTGGCCACCTGCCCCGAACTCCCCCCCTAGGCAGATCCACCGGCTCAGCCACCATCTGTCTGCACGAGACCGCAGACACAAAATCCAGCACCGGGAGCGAGCACTCAAAAGCATCCTCAGACTCCACCCGGTCACTCCAAAGTCTAGGAGGAGCAATCTACAACAACATCCATATCCGCGCCGACCATCAATGATGATGTTGTGCCGGCAAAAATCTTTGACATTGCCGGTACAATGAGAAAGATTTTTCGACGTCAACGACTTCAAAAGGGGTACGTAGCTCAATCATCATCATTGCTGGATCCAACTAGGTTTTCACCTAGAAGAAACAGTCGAGCAAATTTGCGGAATGCCTTCAACAAGGTAACGACACAAGAAATATCGCCATTGCCAGATATAAGCAATAAGGATCAGACCTTGGGCTTCACCCCGAAGCTTGAGACTGATGTTTAAGATGCACCACTGAATCGTAGTCATCCAATGTTGTCGCCACTACTTTCCGCGATCCCAGCAGCTATGTGCATAGCACGGTCTAGACGTGAGATGCCACGCAAGTGAAGACCATGCTCGCATAAGCAGCAGTCGAGCCACGATAATAGCCGGTCACCACCAACATGCAACAGGTACAAACAACGAAGGTCACCATCGCATTTTGCAATGAAAATTGAAGGATGAAGCTCATCAGCACCGCCAAATCCTAATTCAGCGTGTTCCACGCCATCCACCTACTCGCCCCCCTCGTCCATGGCGGTAGAATGAGGCAACAAATATTTATCGTTGCTACCGGATTTGAAGACCCACGATCCTTGGTCCCGTGCTGATGGGATATATAGTGGCAGTCTCGAATGTTGGGGACTGTGTCGCACCCAGATTTTTGCCAACTATTTGACCAAGACGGCAGGTTGATCTTCCACATGCTCACGAAGAGCATGTTACCTGGACATTCTCTGATCTTAACTCACAGGTCTAAAATCCACTTCTTCCTTTTCCTTTTCCTTTTTTATTTTGCTGTTATTGTTCCCTTTTCCATTTTTTTTTTTGCCTTAGTCTTCTGCCGCGTATGATGGATCCATCCAATTAGCGAGTGATTAGCAACGATGTGGAACAACGATAAGCACAATGGTCCACATCAGCAAATCAGAGAGGCAGCAACTGCCAACATAAAGATTTAGATCTTGGGCAGCAAGCGTGCATACCCGGCGGCGTGATCAGGCGGTCTGCATGCAATAGCTTGCCTAATAGAATACAAAAGTCTAATAGGTTGGCAATCAGCATGATGACTTGTATGATGTGTTGAACAAAGTATTTGGGATGAGCTAAGCTATCTGCATACAATGGACTTCAGAAAGTCTTGTTTTTGAATTTTCGGACTTGAGAAAGTTATTAGTGCTAAGATATGTAAAAAAAGCAGAAAGACATGTAGGACCTACAAGAGTGTACTTGAGTTGTTTGAGCTAGTAAGAAATTGTACTAAGCATTCAAATATACCAATGAAAGTTACAACAACATTTTTTTACTAATGTTGCGAGGCAACTTCTTATAGGCAGGGCGGGATGGAGAGGACGGCGGTGACTGGCGACTAGTGCATGTGTAGGGTAACTCTACAAAACTAGAGGATACCCTGCGCATTGCTGCGGGTTAAAACATGAATTTTTTTAAAATAAAAACAGGAAGATTTTTTTGGAATTTTTTTAATTATCTTTAAATAACATGATGAACTTTGAATAATCTGTTACAAAATTTTGATCCTTTTTTTAGAGACATGAACATTTTTTGTTTGAAATTCCAGACATCTTTCAGAAAAGCTGTTTATTTAATAAGACCAGTTTTAAAAATTTCAAAATATTTTTTGGAAACATGTATGTTTTTTGATTTTTTTAAAAAACTCCAAACAGTAGAGAAAAAGAACTGGCGCCTGCAGCGCTCCGCACTAGGACGGCCCAGGAAACATGCAGACCCGTGAACGCAAAAAGCTCACAAAAAATGGGCGAAAAAGATGCTCTGTACAGGTTTCGAACTCCCCACATCGTGCTAATGCAGAGGTCCCACCAGCCACACAAAATGCTTACCATTTGTTATTAGTAACAGAGGCAAAATCCTAATAACAAATACGCAGCGCTATGTATATTGAACATAACCATTCATCTATTGTACCACTTAATTTTTTTGAATTATTTAGGAAAAGAGTTCGTGATTCTGAAAAGAGTTCTTCACTTTGGAAGAAAAAGTTCACAAATATGGAAAACGTTCATTGATTTTAAAAAAAGTTTATCGACTTTGCAATCAAGTTCATCAAATTTGGAAAATGTTCACAGATTTTTCAAAGAAAAATAAATTAAATTTTGAAAATATTCATCGAATTTGACAAAGGTTCATCAATTTTGATAAAAAGTTCAACGGTTTTGAAATACGTTCATCGAATTTGAAAAAAAAAAGTTAATTGATTTTCAAAAAAAGTTCACTGATTTTCGAAATATTTTATCAAATTTGAAATAAAAGTTCATCAAACTAGAAAAAATTTCACTGAATTTGAAAAAAATTTCAAATAATTTCAAAAAAGTTGAATGATTTTGAAAAAAGTGCATCTATTTTGAAAAAAGTTCATAGAATTTGGAAAAAATATTTCATCAAATTTGAAGAAAAGTTCATCAAATTTAAATAAAGTTCATGTAATCTAAAAAAAGTTCATCGATTTTGAAAAATCGTTCATCGGTTTTTGAAAACTTGAAATCCGGTAAAAAAATCACGCATTTAAATAAACAAAAAAGGAAATGAAAAACCGAATAAAACCATCTGCAAACTAAACATTGAACCAGGGAAAACCAGTTTGGGAAGGTTCTTGAAGCTTCCCAAAACCGGGCGTTCACGAACCAGAAGAAACAAATAAAAATGCGCCAGCAAATTAACTATGTAAGCTAGAACGGCAATGGCGCGCTTGTTAGAGCTCAACGATCGTAACGAGCCTGGCGTGGCTTCGATTCCCAGTTCTATCACCTTTTTAAGTTTTCTGTAAAACAAGAAAGAACTAGGATGGGCCGGGCCAGCTTGGACTGCTGCAGGCGCCCGTTTGCAAATTGCACCGTAACGGCTCCTGCAGCGCCAAATAGGATTCGCCCTCGCTGTGAGCGAGACAGAGGGCCCAGCCCACCCGCGCGGGAGGTTACAGCCTCCTTTTTCTGTGTTTTTTCCCCAAGTTTCCTGTTTTCTTTTTCTTTAAATTTTTTATTTTTGTTTACACATTAAAATATTCTAATTATATATAACACGAAATTCTGCAAAACACATTTGAAAATGTTGACCACACATATGAAAATTGTTAAATGTGTATAAATTTTTTTTATCACGTATAAAAAAGTATAAACAAATTGATCATGTATTTGAAAAATGCTACTCAAGCATTTGAAACACATTAAAAAAATTATTTTAAAATTGCTCATAAAGCATAAAAAATGTTATTTTTGTAAATAAAACGTCGACAAAGTATTAAAAAAATGATGAATTTTTTTGATCATGTACATAAAGACTGTTAATCGAGCTTTTAGAAAAATGTTCATAAAGTATTTGAAAAATGTAAATTAAGGACTCAGAAATGTTATATGTGTATAGAAGAAATGTTGGCCATAAATTAAAAAAACGATGACATTTGTTTACCATGTCTATAAATGTAATCAAGCATTTGAATAAATGTTCAACAAGTATTTGAATTTTTTTAACCAAGCATTTGAATTTTTTTAAATATGTGTTGAACACATGTTGACCATGTATTGAAAAAATGATAATTTTTTGAACATGTACATAAAAATGTGAATCAAGCATTAAAAAAATGATAATCAAGCATTTGAAAATTGTTAAATGTGTTTAGAAAAAAGGTAGACAATGTGTTAAAAAATGGTTAATACTGCATTTCGAAAATGCTAATCAAGGATTTGAAATTTTCAATGTGCATAGAAAAATATGGAACATGTACAAGAAAATGTTCATCAGCATTTGATTTTTATAAAAGTGTGTATAGGAGAAGTGATGATCATCTATTCAAAAAATGTTAATATAGTAATTCAAAAATGTTAGTCAAGCATTTGGAAAATGTTTAGAATATTTATATGATTTTTTTGACCATGTATAAAAAACTAAATTTGTAATTGAAAAATGTTAAACATGTATTACAAAAATGTAATTGACATATATAAAAAATAGAATGAAAACAATAAGAAATAAAGAAAACCAAAAAATGAAAACTGAAAAATAAACAATTAAACCAAAGAAAAAATAAAAGTGGAAAGCAAATAAACAAATGCAGAAATAGTGAAAAAAATGGAGAAGAAAACCAAGAGACAAAAAAAAAAGAAACAAACCCCTCACGCTCCTGTATTTTCTTCAAGTAAGCCGCGACCTGTTATATATCATGTACTATTGTCTGACGAGGTAGCTTTCCCCGCTCCAACAAGGGATCGAAACCCAAACCCTATTAGGCGCCTTAAGCGCCCGTTTTAGGCGTTTTGACAATCGGGCGCATACCCCTCCCTGCGAGATGGGCTGGCCCATTTATCCCTATTTTTCTGTTTCAAACTGCAAAAAAACCTGCGGCAGCTTAATCTCGAAATCGCGACCTTAAGACTTCCTCCTACTAGCTAAGCTGCAGTAGACAACTACACAACTGCTTCGCTATGATTTGGAAGATCCTTTTTATTCATTTATTGAATCTTCTTTTCTTTTTCTTTCCCCTTTTTCTTTTCCTTGTTCCTTTCTCCTTTCTTTTTCTTAAATGCATGATTTAAAAAAACTCCAGTGAACATTTTCCCAGTTCTTGAACTTTTTCTTCAAAAATTGATGAAGGTTTCGAATTCGTGAACTTTTTTTGAAAATCCGTGAACCTTTTTCAAAGAAGTGAACTTTTTTATCGAAATTTGCTGAACTTTTTTCAAACCCATGAACTTTTTTCAAAATTCCGTGAACTCTTTTCAAATTTGTGAACTTTTCTTACCAAAATTGATGAACTTTTTTAAATCTGTGAACTTTTTGATCGAAATTGATGAATTTTGAAAAAAAAATTGGTGAACTCTTTTCAAATTTATGAACTTTTTTTAATCAAAATCGATGAAATTTTTCAAAGTTGATGAACTTATTTTTAAAATCGATGAACTTTTTTCAAATTCGTGAATTATTTTTCATATTTCGATTTTTTTCAAATAAATTATACTGGGACTGAAGCACGGGTCTCATAGGATGTGTTTTCGCATTGATAACATCAAAGGCAGTGAGGCGCGGTGGTTTTTTTTTTTAGTTGTGAGGCGCGGTGGTTATTCCGTCAACTGCTTCAGCGTTCGCATCCTGGTTCAAATCCCACTACTGGCAAAATATATTAGCTCTTTTTTGTCCTATTTTTTAGCAAGCTATGCTGGGCCGGCCCATTACCGCTTGCCTTCGAGCGCCAGGTGGCCTAAGCGGCGCTGAGGGCGCCGAAGAGGAGCTCTCCGATCGAACCCTCATGCTTCCGTTTTTTATTCTCTTTTGTATTTAACAGTGCACGAAAATTGGCCGGTCCAGTAACGAGCATAGTCGCGAAAATCTCGACGTGAGACTTCCTATGGAAACAATGAAAGCGATATATAGTCACCGCGACATTCACGTCCCTCACGTCGCTGCCTTGCTGGGCCTGTCCAAGAAGGTGGTCGCTATGCTGGTGCCACTCCAAACCGGGAGCTCCTATTCGGCGCTTAAGGCTCCATGGAGGCTCCGTGGCGCCCACGCACCGCCACTGATGGGCTGGCCCATCTACACATTCACATGTGAGAAAAAAAACGAAAAAAGGGGAAAATCACCAAAATTTGGAAAAATCGTGAATTGAAAAAAGTTCACAATTTTTAAAAAAGGTTCATGAACTTGACAAAAAATTCATCAAATTCATAAAAAGTTCATTGAATACAAAACAAAGTTCACTGATTAAAAAAGAAGTTTATCAATTTTTACAAAAAGTTCACCGAACTTGAAAAAAGTTCATCGATTTTGCAGAACTTTTTATAAAATTCTTCAATTTTAAAAAATTTCATAAATTTTGAAAAAAGTTCATAAAATTCTGAAAAGTTCACAAATTACGAAAAATATCACGTTTTTTTGTAAAAAAAATCTCTCATTTGGTAAAAAGTTCACGAAATTTAAGTAAAAAACAATAAACAACAAAGATAAAAAGAAAAAGAAATGAAAAAAATAGCATTACGGGCCGGGCAAACTTGGAGGCTTCAGACGCCCATTTGCAAAATGCAAAGTAATGGGCGCCTGAAGCGACAAACAGCATATGCCCCGAACCCTGCGAACATGCAGGTTGCGCTCCCGCGTGATAGACTCGCGTGCGCGTTGCTCAAAGGAAAAAAAAAAGCTGTACTCATGTGTATAACATCGTGCCTAGCATTGCGCTGCTTATACGCGTACGTTAGGGTGCCGCTCTATTAATAAAACATAGTGCTCAAGAAGAGCCCAAGTTTAATTTAATAAAGTCATCAACCATTTGGGATTAGAAATTTGATACCAACACAAGATACAAAATAAAAATGGTAACACACATATGCGTTGACCATCTATTCGATAAGAAGCTGCTCATTCCCAAACTTATCTGATCACCTAACTTGCAAATCAACGCAGCCTCCTGGCTTTTTATTTGTTTTACAAAGGTTTGTGAGATAGAGGTAGATTAAAAAATGTTTACATATTCAAAAAGTGTTTGTTTATTCAAGTAATGTTCACGGATTCAAAAATTGATCTTGAATTTAAAATATGTTCATGGTGAATTCAAAATAATGTTCACAAATTTAAAAAATATTCGCATATTGAAAAAACCACGTATTAAACAATGTTTGCAAATTCAGAAAATATTAGCGCTGAATTAAACAATGTCTGTGAATTCAAAATGCTCATGTATTAAATAAATGTTCTTGGACTCCAAAAATGTTCCTAAATTTTAGATATATTCATGGAGTATTCAAAATAAGATACAAGAAATGTTCGTGCTTCGAAATATGTTCGTATTGCATTTGAAATGTTCGTAGATTCAAAAAATGTTTTGAATTCCACATATGTTTGCGACAAATGCAAAAAATGTTTGCAAATTTAAAAACTATTCATGAATTCAAGAAATGTTCACTTATTTGAAAAAAAATATGAAGTCAAAGTATGTTTTTGGTGAATTGAATAAAGTTCATTTATTCAAAGAAATGTTTGCGATTAATAATATTGTTCATGAACTCAAATAAATTTCATGATTTCAAAAACTGATTGCGAATTCGCATAATGTTGCCGAATTTGAAAATGTTTGCAAATAATAAAAAACTAACTGAGAAACAAATGAAAAACCCAGCATTCTAGACATGGTTGCAACCGGCCTGAGAGGGAGCTACTGTATACCACACAAAAAAGAAAACATAAATGTAATGATCGAACGTTCTCTTTGATTTTAGTCCCATTGAATGTCCTCACAACCATTGGATCCGGATCACTTGGTGTTGGGGAACGTAGTAATTCAAAATTTTCCTTCGATCACGCAAGATCTATCTAGGAGAAGCATAGCAAGACAGGGGTGGAGATTGGTACAGAACCCCAACAGCTTATGTGCACGGGTTCTAAAATCTAAATACTACCCAAATGGTGAGCTTTTGAATACCGTGTTCTCCTCTCTGATGCTTCCCCCACGTGGCGTGGTATTGAGTTTGGGCTTGAGCCCCTAAAACAAGGTCTGATTTGGAGAGTTGGCAGTGGTAGGAAAATTCAAATAGAAAGAGATCAATGGATTCCAAGAAAGGAAGGCCTTAAAACTGCAAGTTTTATTAGCCGGTCCAGATTGAGATGGGTCAATTAGCTTATGATCCCGGGCACGAAGGAATGGAATGTTGAGCTTATCAGGAAAATATTTCATACCTTTGACGCTGTTGAAATATGCAAAATCCGGATTTCATATGAGGAGGTTGAGGACTGTGTGGCATGGCACTATGAAAAAACGGGTGTCTTTACCATTAAAAGTGCCTACAAGCTTGTTGATACACTCAAAAGAAATGGAACGGGGGCGCCTTTCAGCTCGTCGAACGAGCCCGAGAATAGAAGCATTTGGGATGTTATATGGAAGGCAAAAATCCCAGAGAAAATAAAGATTTTTGGATGGAGAGTGGCGACCCAATCGTTGGCAACTAAGCATAATACTTTCAGAAGAACCATTACCAAAGAGGATGTGTGTGATATATGTGGGATGGAAAGTGAGGATGAATTTCATGCAGTTATATCTTGCACTAGAAGTAAAGCGTTGAGAGCTGCCATGAGGACACACTGGGAAATCCGAAAGGAATCACAATTCAGACGAACAGGCGAAGACTGGCTGCAAAACCTCCTTCTTCCGCAATCAAACAATGTAAGAAATAATATAATGATGATCTTGTGGAAAGCCTGGAGCCTCAGAAATAACATTATCCATGGGGATGGCAAAGAGACTGTCACAGGAGCGATGCATCAACTCCTCAGACTGAGCGATGATATGCTACTGGCTGTTCATGCAACAAGTGCTCCTTACAGTAAGTGTGCAATCTCCTTATTTGGCTAGAGCGAATATAGGGCCTCTACCCTGAAACCCCGTTTCTGGAATGCCCCTCCCTTTGGGACTGCTAAACTAAACTATGATGCAGCTTTCTTTAGTGAATCTGGCGACACCCGAGGGGGGGGGGGGAGGGCGCTATGGCTCAAGATCATCGAGGTCACGTATACATCTCGGTCGGACGCAGGCTGAGGGAATGCATCTCAACTGAAGAAGCAGAAGCTTCTGTGGTACTGATGGGATTATTTGAACTGGCAAAATGGTATAAAGGCCCCCTGATCCTAGAGGTGGACTGCTCTGCTGTGGGTTGAGACCTACTATTGGAAGAGACCTGCAGATCGGATGATTTACAGGATTTTTACGAACAAGGCTGAGGTGGGTAGTTTTAATTGGTGATTAGATGAGGCCGACCCCACTCCGAGAATCAGGAGGGAAGATTAGTGAGGGGAGAAGGGATAGCAGCAATAGAGTGGACGAGCTCGCGCGCTCCTGTTATCTGAATGGGCAGTTCAAGTCACCGGATGTGTGCCTCTGACTCTCTGACAGTACCGGGAGCGTGTGGGAATATACAAATTGTCTATACAACATACGTGTCAGCTGCAAGTCTGTGCGCGTTACGCGTTGACGGACATGTGCGAATGGTACATGATATTCCAATAGTTCTGGGGACCGGCAAACTTCATGGCGAGTTATCCCTCTCATATCACTTGGCAGAAAAAGAAAGTTTTGAGGTAGGGACAACGGGACATGCGTTCGAGACAGGGAGCAAGACTTACCGTGGGCGGTGGAGGCTATTCGGGAGGAGACAGATGGATTTGAGTTCATATCAGATCCTCAGATCCAGTTGACAAGCACTTTGCTCGGAGGTACGTACGATGCATTGGGGTCTGGTACTGAGTTTCTTCTGGTTCAAATTTTCACTTGTGCTTCCGATTCTAGTGCTGATTTCCAGTGTTGACCCTCGCCCCTGGGTTGGGGGGGGGTGAACTACTGGACAAGGAGTTCCGATGATGTGCCACCGGATCTGGCGGATGCTGCCGGTGTTCGCAGAGATAGCGCTGATGTGGGTATTGTAGTAGTCGCGCGCCTTCTGGACCTGAACTGCGGCGCAACCTACGGCAGTGCCTTCGCGGCGGACTCGTGTCAGTCTATAAGAGAGATGACTCATAGGCGCCTGGATGGATGAAAAGGTTTGTTTAGCCACCCGGCTAGTTCTCTGTTGCGTGATTATCGTCCGTCAACGTTAAATGGTGTGGTGTGTCTGTTCATGGCGTGGTTGATGAAGTTGTAGTTTGATACGTCTCCGTCGTATCTACTTTTCCAAACACTTTTGCCCTTGTTTTGGACTCTACCTTGTATGATTTGAAAGGAACTAACCCGGACTGACGCTGTTTTCAGCAGAATTGCCATGGTGTTGTTTTATGTGCAGAAAACATAACTTCTCGGAATGACCTGAAACTCCACGGAATATCTTAGAATAAATAATAAAAAATCCTCGCCAAAGATGAAGACCAGGGGGCCCACACCCTGTCCACGAGGGTGGGGGGCGCGCCCCCCTACCTCGTGCCCCACCCTGGATGCCCTCCAACGCCAACTCCAACTCCATATATTGGCTTTCGGGGAGAAAAAAAATCAGGGAGAAAGTTTCATCGCGTTTTACGATACGGAGCCGCCGCCAAGCCCTAATCTCTCTCGGGAGGGCTGATCTGGAGTCCGATCGGGGCTCCGGAGAGGGGGATTCGTCGCCGTCGTCATCATCAACCATCCTCCATCACCAATTTCATGATGCTCACCGCCGTGCGTGAGTAATTGCATCGTAGGCTTGCTGGACGGTGATGGGTTGGATGAGATTTATCATGTAATCGAGTTAGTTTTGTTAGGGTTTGATCCCTAGTATCCATTATGTTCTGAGATTGATGTTGCTATGACTTTGCTATGCTTAATGCTTGTCACTAGGGCCCGAGTGCCATGATTTCAGATCTGAACCTATTATGTTTTCATGAATATATGTGTGTTCTTGATCCTATCTTGCAAGTCTATAGTCACCTACTATGTGTTATGATCCGGCAACCCCGAAGTGACAATAATCGGGACCACTCCCGGTGATGACCATAGTTTGAGGAGTTCATGTATTCACTATGTGCTAATGCTTTGTTCCGGTTGTCTATTAAAAGTAGGCCTTAATATCCCTTAGTTTCCAATAGGACCCCGCTGCCACGGGAGGGTAGGACAAAAGATGTCATGCAAGTTCTTTTCCATAAGCATGTATGACTATATACGGAATACATGCCTACATTATATTGATGAACTGGAGCTAGTTCTGTGTCACCCTATGTTATGACTGTTACATGGTGAACCACATCCGACATAATTATCCATCACTGATCCGGTGCCTACGAGTTTTCCATATACTGGTTTACGCTTATTTACTTTTCCATTGCTACTGTTACAATCACTACAAAAATACCAAAAACATTACTTTTGCTGTCTTTACTTTTGTTACCGTTACCACCACTATCATATTACTTTGCTACTAAACACTTTGCTGCAGATATTAAGTTTCCAGGTGTGGTTGAATTGACAACTCAGCTGCTAATACTTGAGAATATTCTTTGGCTCCCCTTGTGTCGAATCAACAAATTTGGGTTGAATACTCTACCCTCGAAAACTGTTGCGATCCCCTATACTTGTGGGTTATCAAGACCTTTTTCTGGCGCCGTTGCCGGGGAGCATAGCTCTATTCTTTGAGTCACTTGGGATTTATATCTGCTTGACACTATGAAGAACTTGAAAGACGCTAAGACAAAAATTTATCCCTCAACTACGAGGGGAGGTAAGGAACTGCCATCTAGCTCTGCACTTGATTCACCTTCTGTTATGAGTAAGCTAGCGACACCTAAACCTGCTTCTGCTATTCGTTCTGATATGTCGCATGTTATTGATGATGCCACTTCTGCTATGCATGATACTTATGATGAAACTACTTCTATGCTTGGTGAATATCTTGATGAGCAAATTGCTAGGTATAGAGAAAGAGAAATTATTGAACCTGAACACGATAATGTGAGTGATGATGAACCTATGCCTGTTATTCCTGAGGGTTATCTTTTTAATAATGAATCTTATGAAGCTATTCTTGCTTGTCCGGATAAACCTGAACGTAAGAGGTTATTAATTAAGTGGAGTAAAGAATCTTTTAGAGGTAGGATGAGACCCGACCCTGCTTTTTCTACTTCACCTATCTGTGTTCCTGATCAGGATTATTATGATATTTCTGTTGATCCAGATATAATTACTTTGGTTGAATCTGATCCTTTTTATGGCTATGAATCTGAAACTGTTGTGGCACATCTTCGTAAGTTAGATGAAATAGCTGCCCTGTTTACTAATAATCTGAGATCGCGCCACTTTTATATACTCAAAATATTTCCGTTCTCATTAAAGGGTGATGCTAAGAAATGGTTTAATTCTCTTGATCCTGGTTGTGTGCAAAGTCCCCAGGATATGATTCATCGCTTCTCTGCTAAATATTTCCCTGCTCATAAGAAACAAGCTGCCTTGAGGGAAATATACAATTTTGTGCAAATTGAAGAAGAGAGTCTCCCACAAGCTTGGGGGAGGCTTCTCAAGTTACTTAATGCTTTGCCTGATCATCCTCTTAAGAAACCTGAAATATTTGATATCTTTTATAATGGACTAACTGATGCTTCTAGAGATTACCTGGATAGTTGTGCTGGTTCTCTTTTAAGGGAAAGAACACCGGATGACGCTGAAATTCTATTGAATAATATGTTGGCAAATGAAAATAATTGGGCACCTCCTGAGCCAACTCCTAAACCAGCTCCTGAGCCAATTACTGAGCCTATTCCTAAACCAACTCCGAAGAAGAGAGGTGTTCTATTTCTCAGTCCCGAAGATATGCAAGAGGCAAAGAAATCTATGAAAGAAAAAGGTATTAAAGCTGAAGATGTTAAGAATTTACCTCCTATTGAAGAAATACATGGTCTTAATTTACCGCCTGTTGAAGAAGTATATGATCTCAATTACTTATTTACTGAAGAACCTCTCGATATCCCGACACAGGTAGTAAAGGTAAATTCTCTCTATAGATATGATAAAGCTGAAGTCCCTCCTACTAAAATTGCTAGTCAGTGCTTGGATGAGTTTGATGACTTTATGTTTAAGCAAGATGACTTTAATGCTTATTTTGGTAGACAATTAAAACCGAATACCTTTATGATTAAATGCTTGAGTGATTATATGGCTGATATTAAAGGTGAACTTAAACTTGTTAGCAAACATGCTTCTATGGTTACCACTCAAGTAGAACAAGTACTTAAAGCTCAAAAAGAAATGCTTGCTGAAATGAATAGTAAGAAAAATGATTATGCTGTTAGAGTGGCTACTAGAACTGGTAGAATGACTCAGGAACCTTTGTATGTTAAGGTCACCCTAAGAGAATCGAGCAAGATTCTCAAAGAAATAATATTGATATGCCTAGTTCTTCTAAAAGGAAGAAAAAGAAAAATGATAGAACTATGCAAACTTCTAGTGAACCAATTGCTGAACCACCTAATAATCCAAATGATATCCCTATGTCTGATGCTGAAACACAATCTGGTAATGAACATGAACCTAGTGAAAATGTTAATGATAATGTTCATGATGATGCTCAACCTAGTAATGATAATGATGTAGAAGTTGAACCTGCTGTTGATCTTGATAACCCACAATCAAAGAATCAACGTTATGATAAAAGAGACTTCGTTGCTAGGAAACATGGTAAAGAAAGAGAACCATGGGTTCAGAAACCCATGCCTTTTCCTCCCAAACCATCCAAGAAAAAGGATGATGAGGATTTTGAGCGCTTTGCTGAAATGATTAGGCCCATCTTTTTGCGTATGCGATTGACTGATGTGCTCAAAACAAATCCTTATGCTAAGTATATGAAGGATATCATTACTAATAAAAGAAAGATACCTGAAGCTGAAATTTCCACCATGCTTGCTAATTATACTTTTAAGGGTGGAATACCAAAGAAACTTGGAGATCCAGGAGTACCTACTATACCATGCTCCATTAAAAAAAATTATGTTAAAACTGCTTTATGTGATCTTGGAGCCGGTGTTAGTGTTATGCCTCTCTCTTTATATCGTAGACTTGACTTGAATAAGTTGACACCTACTGAAATATCTTTGCAAATGGCTGATAAATCAACTGCTATACCTGTCGGTATTTGTGAGGATGTGCCTGTTGTGGTTGCGAATGTTACTATTTTAACAGACTTTGTTATTCTTGATATTCCCGAGGATGATAGTATGTCTATTATTCTTGGAAGACCTTTCCTTAATACTGTAGGGGATGTTATTGATTGCAACAAAGGCAATGTCACTTTTCATGTTAATGGTAATGAGCATACGGTACACTTTTCGAGGAAACAACCTCAAGTTTATAGTATCAACTCTATTGGAAAATTTCCATCGATTATATTTGGAGGTTTTGAATTTCCTCTCCCTACTGTCAAGAAGAAATATGATATACTTATTATTGGGGATGTCCATATCCCCGTTGAGGTAACATAGTGTTATTCGAAATTTCTCCGGTTCCATGTTAATCGGAATGAGTTTGTTAACAAGACTTGATCAACCTTGTTAGTGGATTCTTTTTGATGAGAATGATATGGATGAAACTAGAAGCACAACATTCTGTACCCTCTTTGTATTTTCTGTTCTTTAGTAGAAATAAAGTAAAATAGTATTTTTCTGTCTGTCTCCTGACTTATCCGTGCAATATAAAAATATCCCGAAAATAAAAGTCCTCAGAATGCCATGCCAATTTAATATGTTTTTTTGGGAATATTTGAGAATTTTTAGTGCAAAAATTACCGCGGGGGGAGCTGCCACCTGGCCACGAGGGTGGAGGGCGCGCCCTACCCCCCTGGGCGCGCCCCCCTGCCTCGTGGGCCCATGGTGGCCCTCCTCCACTTATTCCTGCACCCATCTTCTTCCTCTGTCTCACACAAACACGAAAAACCAACTCAAGCACGAGTTCCAGCCCCATTGCTGTGATTTTCGATCTCCTTGCTCAAAGCACCTCTCGCAAAACTGCTTGGGGAGATTGTCCCTTAGTATGTGACTCCTCCATTGGTCCAATTAGTTTTTGTTCTAGTGCTTTATTCATTGCAAATTTGTGCTGCATAGGTGACCATGTTCTTGAGCTTGCATGTCAAATTTATATGGTTCCAAGTAGTTCTAATGCTTGATATATGCTCTAGGCACTTGTATGAGTAGTTGCTATCAATTTTATTGAAGTTGGTTCACTTTTGTTTGAATTTACTAAAAATTTCAGATTGTTTCAGAAATAATGAAGAGACTTTTGAGGGGCTTGTCGAGCCGAAGCTCTAAGGAGAAACAAAAGGAAGAAGAACAGAAGCCCAAATTTAATTTGCCTCGTATCGCGGAGGTTCGGCCGTGTGAATGGCCTTTCTATGACTTCTTGAGGAGTGCCGGGATTTATGAGGATTTCTATCTATTAATTGAGAATGCCGGCCTCACCAACTTCCTCCGCGACCAACGTCATCAGTATCTCTTACTCACAAATACTTTTGTGCAGAACTTCTACTTTTTCCCTAAGAAATCACCTCCAACAGTAGAGTTCCATTTATATGATGTTGCTAGGGAGATGACATTAGCTGCTTTTTGCGAGGTTTGCAAAATACCTTTCGAGGGTTCTTTAGATGAACCACACCGTAATGAAGTGGAAGCTTATATTGACACTATCACTGTGGGAGAAACTAGGAAGGTTTCTGATGCAAGAATTACTAGCATACATTTTCCTGTTTTACGCTACTTTGCCTTATTTGCTAGTCGTTGCTTGATTGGTCGCGGGAACTGTGGGAATCTTAGTATTCTTGATATTATTATTTTGCTCCATGGTTTATACCACAATAACTCTGTTAGTATGGGTGGAATTGTTGCTAGACGGTTAAGTATGAACCGTACTATGGGCCCCATCTTTGGAGGCATTTATGCTTCGTGCCTAGCTGAATATTTTGAGATACCTATTAGGCATGAGGAGAAAGAAGAAACAGCGCTGCCCCGTGCTTATTTAGATTATAAGAGTATGGTAGCGCATGATTTTCTTGTTAAGAATCGCGAAGGGGCGCTTAAATATAAATTGTACTTTGATAAACATCACCCCGAGACTATTACCTTGCCCGCTCCCTCTTTGTTTAACTTGTCTGCAGGTACTTACATTGTTCCGTGGGCGGCTGTTCAAGCCTACCGGAATCCTGCACCAGCCCCGGAACCGGAGCCTCCACGAATGTCTGTTTATTCTTGGGATCCTAAGGCGGTTGCCAGCCAGTGGCAGTCAGAGTCCTCTTCATCACATTATGATCCCAACTACTCTTCATCGCAGTACGACCCCAGCTTCACCTACGGGTATCAACCAGGCTATCCCTGGCAATAGACCAACTTAGGCCAAAAGCCTAAGCTTGGGGGAGTACGTATTTCCCACCGACATTACATTTATGTTCACACACACTCATTGCTAGATGTCGGTGCTCATACTCTTTCACTGTAATATCCATGCTAGTTTATATTCCTTTTTCTAGCTTTCTTCTTGTGTGTTTAATAAACCTTAGAAAAAACCAAAAGAATTAGTAGTAGTTTATTTTTCCTGCTGTAGTAGTAATAATTAAAAAGAAAACCCAAAAATATTTCCCGTTCTTCTTTTGCTTGTTGGGAGATTTCCCGTGTAAATAGTTTTTATTTCTTTTCCTTTCTTTGGGGGTCGAGAAGACTATATTGAAAATTCTTAGTGGCTCTCATATGCATGATCGTTTATTAACTTAGAGCCAATATTACTTGTCTTCTCTCTTGAGTTGAATGCTTGCAGATTCCATCTTAGTCCAATGCACGTGCACTCTTATTATTATTCACACCGTTCGGTCGTGCAAGTGAAAGACAATAATGATGATATATGATGGACTTATTGGGAAGAGAAAAGCTGGTATGAACTCGACCTCTCTTGTTTTTGTAAATATGATGATTCATCGTTCCTGATTCAGCTATTATGAAGTAAACATATTTGCAATGACATTTGGAGATTATAGTTGCTTGTGCCATGCTTGATTAGCTATAAGTTATAATGGTTTACCTTGCGTGCCAACATGCTATTAGAATGATTATGATGTGGTATGATGGGATGGTATCCTCCTTTGAATGAATTGAGTGACTTGACTTGGCACATGTTCACGCATGTAGTTGAATCGAATCAACATAGCCTTCATAATATTTATGTTCATGGTGGATTATATCCTACTCATGCTTGTACTCGGTGTGAATTAATTTTAATGCATGTTTACGACTGTTGTCGCTCTCTCAGTTGGTCGCTTCCTAGTCTTTTGCTAGCCTTCACCTGTACTAAGCGGGAATACTGCTTGTGCATCCAAACTCCTTAAACCCCAAAGTTATGCCATATGAGTCCACTATACCTTCCTATATGCGGTATCTACCTGCCGTTCCAAGTAAATTTGTATGTGCCAAACTCCAAACCTTCAAATGAAATTCTGTTTTGTATGCTCGAGCAGCTCATGTGCAACTAGGGCTGCCTATATCTTCCATGCTAGGTGGGTTATTCTCAAGAGGAGTGGACTCCGCTCCTCATTCACGAGAAAGGGCCGGTAACCGGGATGTCCAGTCCCATGATCCAAAAAGATCAAAGCAAATCAAAATAATTAAACAAAACTCCCCCTGGGACCCGTTGAATGTTGGAGGCACTCGTTGTTTAGAGCAAGCCATGGATTGATGCTTGTGGAGGAGGGGGAGTATAAACCTTTACCATTCTGTTTGGGAACTGCCTATAATGCATGTAGTATGGAAGATACAGCCATCTCATAGTTGTTGCGTTGACAGTGAAAGTATGCCGCTCAAAATATTATTTATCTCTATTTTAAAATCGAGCTCTGGCACCTCTACAAATCCCTGCTTCCCTCTGCGAAGGGCCTATCTATTTACTTTTATGTTGAGTCATCACCCTTCTTATTAAAAAACACCCGCTGGAGAGCACACTGTCGTTTTCATTCATTATAATTGGTTTATATTGGGTATGACTTGACTGGATCTCTTTTACCATGAATTACAATGTTTAGTCAGTCCTTGATCTTTAAAGGTGCTCTGCATTTATGTTTTGCGGTCTCAGAAAGGGCTAGCGAGATATCATTTTGTTATATCATGTTATGATTATTTTGAGAAAGTGTTGTCATCCGAGTTTTATTATTATGGCTCGCTAGCTGATTATGCTATTGATATGAGTAATTGTGAGACCTACGTGTTATTGTGAGTATGGTTAGTTCATAATAATTGCTGAAACTTGAATGCTGGCTTTTCATGTTTACAACAACAAGAGCAAACAGAGTTTGTAAAAGTTTTTCTTTTCCTCTTTCAGTTTGTCAACTGAATTGCTTGAGGACAAGCAAGAGTTTAAGCTTGGGGGAGTTGATACGTCCCCGTCGTATCTACTTTTCCAAACACTTTTGCCCTTGTTTTGGACTCTAATTTGTATGATTTGAATGGAACTAACCCGGACTGACGTTGTTTTCAGCAGAATTGCCATGGTGTTGTTTTATGTGCAGAAAACAAAAGTTCTCGGAATGACCTGAAACTCCACGAAATATCTTAGAATAAATAATAAAAAATCCTCGCCAAAGATGAAGACCAGGGGGCCCACACCCTGTCCACGAGGATGGGGGGCGCGCCCCTCCCCCCTGGGCGCGCCCCCTACCTCGTGGGCTCCCTGGATGCCCTCCGACGCCAACTCCAACTCCATATATTGGCTTTCGGGGAGAAAAAAATCAGGGAGAAAGTTTCATCGCGTTTTACGATAGTGAGCCGCCGCCAAGCCCTAATCTCTCTCGGGAGGGCTGATCTGGAGTCCGATCGGGGATCCGGAGAGGGGGATTCGTCGCCGTCGTCATCATCAACCTCCTCCATCACCAATTTCATGATGCTCACCGCCGTGCGTGAGTAATTGCATCGTAGGCTTGCTGGACGGTGATGGGTTGGATGAGATTTATCATGTAATCGAGTTAGTTTTGTTAGGGTTTGATCCCTAGTATCCATTATGTTCTGAGATTGATGTTGGTATGACTTTGCTATGCTTAATGCTTGTCACTAGGGCCCGAGTGCCATGATTTCAGATCTGAACCTATTATGTTTTCATGAATATATGTGTGTTCTTGATCCTATCTTGCAAGTCTATAGCACCTACTATGTGTTATGATCCGGCAACCCCGAAGTGACAATAATCGGGACCACTCCCGGTGATCAGTGGTGTAGCCAGGCCCCAGGCTACCAGGGCCATGGCCTGGGGCGTGGCAGCTTCTCTGTTTGTTGACTGTAGCATCAGGAACACTATTCGACACTGTTTAGTACTGTAGCTAGGCTGTTGGCCCGGGGCGTGTCTCCAACCTGGCTACGCCTTTGCCGGTGATGACCATAGTTTGAGGAGTTCATGTATTCACTATGTGCTAATGCTTTGTTCCGGTTCTCTATTAAAAGGAGGCCTTAATATCCCTTAGTTTCCAATAGGACCCCGCTGCCACGGGAGGGTAGGACAAAAGATGTCATGCAAGTTCTTTTCCATAAGCACGTATGACTATATACGGAATACATGCCTACATTATATTGATGAACTGGAGCTAGTTCTGTGTCACCCTATGTTATGACTGTTACATGATGAACCACATCCGGCATAATTATCCATCACTGATCCGGTGCCTACGAGTTTTCCATATACTGGTTTACGCTTATTTACTTTTCCGTTGCTACTGTTACAATCACTACAAAAATACCAAAAACATTACTTTTGCTGTCTTTACTTTCGTTACCGTTACCACCACTATCATATTACTTTGCTACTAAACACTTTGCTGCAGATATTAAGTTTTCAGGTGTGGTTGAATTGACAACTCAGCTGCTAATACTTGAGAATATTCTTTGGCTCTCCTTGTGTCGAATCAACAAATTTGGGTTGAATACTCTACCCTCGAAAACTGTTGCGATCCCCTATACTTGTGGGTTATCATAGTTCGACACTGCAGCCCACCACTGGAGCGGCCGCCATGCGCTGGCGGAAGCGTTTTGCCCCCTCCCCCAGAATGTGCTATATTCAGTTCGGCGATTGTCCTGGGGGGCTCCAACGGCTGGAGATGCCCTAAGAACTACGATAGTAAGGCCAACTCCAGCACACGACCCCATCCGGACGTCCGTTTTGCCGGATTATGTCCGTTTGGGTACGGCAATGGGGTCGTGTTCGGCCATGTTCTGGGATGCGGTGGCCGTGCACCCAACGCTCGGATGCATTTCGGCCGCATCCTGTCTGCATGCATTTTATCTTTTAAGCACAAATTTTCATTGATTTTTGATACATCAAAGTACATCACCAAATTTTGACTAGAATAGCAAGCCCAATGAAAACAAGAACCATAAGAAGACATTTTAGAAGATATCCAACTTCCATAACTGCTTTCTTGAGTTGGATTAGTGCCTTCTCGATGCACTCATTGTTGATCTGCGGAGGCTTGATCTTGCATGCTTCTTTCTTCTTCCAGTCTGAAGAAGTAGAGGTTGCTTCCTCGAATCTAGTCTCATCTCGAGCCTCTATTCTACCAACATATGCACTAGTCTCATCTCTAGTATCTATTCTAGCTAAAAGTGCACGAACATCTATTAAATTACGCGATATCAATAGATCAATGTATTCTTCTTCCCATTACCAAAAATTGCATCCGGTCTACACAACAAAATTTTCAGTTAGTACAACTAGTCGAATCCTAGAGCACAACCGAAGCTAAAGTAGCACATACCCCAGCGTTCGAGCACTTGACGAAAACCCATCCGGGATGTTTCGGCGGTGTAGACACGCGGCGCAAGACCTTATTCGGGCAGTTGTCGCACTTTATGAGTGGCAACGGTGAGCCGACAAGTCTTTGGGCCAGCACCGAGCCCGGCTGACGGCCATTCGCGTATCTGTCGACGAACCGTCGACGGTGTAGATCCGAGCGGCTAGAGGCAGACTCTGTACCTGCATGTGGCCTTGCGGTGTGGTCGTGGCCCTCCGGCCCCGTGCCCGGCCAGTCCATGGCACGGTGTGATCTCCCGCAGCCGGGCGAGCTCACGCCCGACCGGATCCGCTCCAAATCCGGCCGCCGGGAGGGCAAGGTGGCCGTGGGAAGAGTAGCTCGTGGGGCTGCGAGAACGCTTGGGGCGTCTGAGCGGCGCAACGGCAGTGTTGGTGGCGGCGACGAAGGAGGAAGGGGGGCTCTGGTTTGGGGCGCTCGGTGGTGGGGGTGGGTGGGGTAGAAAAAGGGGTGGCCTCTGCCACTGACAGGCGCGCGCGTCTGGGCCGTCCGCGCGCTGTCCGTTTCACCCCAAAAACGAACCAAACTTAGATCGGAGATGGGTAAAAAGCGGACAGAAAATAGACGAAAGTCCGTTTGCGCCCGCGCGCTGGGCCGTCTGGTATGTCCATTTTACCCCAAACGGACTCACCCGGACAGGATGGGGTAGCGCGCTGGAGTTGGCCTAAGTGGTACATTAGTGGGTCAGTGGCAATGTTCTTCATTTGTAGGTAGCGCCTTTTCGAAAGAAAAAAATTGTAGGCAGTGTGCTGTTCGATCTTTTTTTTTTTTGAGACATTGTTTCATCTAAACTGCTCACTTTTACTTGTTGGCAGGCTGCACCGGTGATGAAGATGGACACCCCCTTGAAGTGCACGCAAGCAAGGTGTACACACGAGCCATATTAGATCAATTTGAAGAAATGTTGTATGAGGCTGTGCAGTACAAAGTCGAGGAGGTTGTAAAAGGGGTTACCGGCCTCAAAAGCACGACAAATGGTGCAGAGTGGTCTATGAGGTTGGGATGCTATCTCAAGGTGACGAGATAAGATGTGAATGTGGGAATTCTGAACACAGAGTGTGGGAATTCTGAACACAGAGGATCGATGTGCTGCCATGCGGTAAGGTAATTTCAGGCTTTGATTTGTCAAAATGGTTTTGAAGTCTCGAAACAATTGTCTGATTGACATCATTTGCACGGTTCTTCACAGGTGCTCGACTTCCTGGGCTACAGAAAAATCCCTCAGAAGCTCATCCTAAAGTGCTGGATAAGGAATACTAGTGATATCCTGCCGGACCACCTTGCGCGCCTTCAGAAAGACAATATGGTGAACAACTCTACTTCGTACCAGCATTCAAATCCATAAGCACACGCGTTTGAGGCTGTTCGTCTCGTGACGCCAACACAGAGGCTTAGAGCATCTCAACTAGGGCCCCCAGGACGCCCCAAGCACATTTTTTTAGCACTGGCGGTGAAAATACGTCCCAGCCATACGCCCAAAACATCGTTTTGCGCCGGATTTGATGTTATTTACGGCCGGCACGCCCACCCCACACCCAGCCTCCTGGGGGCAGCTGGAGACGCCGGCATTTGCCTTTTGCATGCAAAGGCCCACTTGCAGCCCCGCTCTCTCTCCTCTTTCCTCTCCTTTCTCTCTTTTCTCTCTCCTCTGTCCTCTCCTTTTCCTTCCACCACCTACAGCGGGCGAGCGGAGCTGGCGCGCGGCTGGGGTGCGCGAAGACCACAAAGGGCCGCGACAGCGACTCGGCGGGCGCGCGGGGAAGGATCCGGCCGGGCCAGCGTGCGAGGAGGCCGGACGCTGGGGCGGCCGGCGCCTCGGGCACCCGTTGGAGCGACGCTGGAGGTGGCCCGGCGGAGCGGGCGCGCGGCTGGCTGTTTCTGGCTTGCGGGAGGCGGAGCAGGCGTGTTGCCGGGAAGCGAGGAGCCGGCGAGCGGGCGAGGGAGGCCGGGCGGGTGGAGCCAGAGGCAGACGGCGGAGTCGGCCCGACGCGCGGGTGGGAGGCGGAGCCGGTGGCCGAGTTGGTGTGGACGATGGATGTGGAGGCCGGCTTGTGGCGACCCGGCGGACGGGCACGGGAGCGGCGCAGGTGGCCCGGGCGCACGGGCGAAGCTGGAGGCGGATGGAGGAGCGGGTGCAGCCGGATAGCCGGGAACCGGCCCAGCGCGTGGACGGCCTCCGTCGCATCGGGCGAAGCCGGCCGAGGCCGTGGCCGCGCGGGCTAGCGCGGTGCCAGATGAGCGCGTCGTGCGCAAGGTAGCCGACGACGGGCGGTGGAGGCGAGGAGGAGCCAGCCGCGGAGCATCCGGTCCGGAGACGAGTGGAGCCGTGCGCGAGGTAGCCGGCGACGGGCGGTGGAGTAGCCGGCCGGTGGCTTACGGGCGCGAGGAGGAGCCGGCCGGCGGCTGACGGGCGCTAGGAGGTGGCAGCAGGCGGTTGCAGAGCGGGGCAGTGGCAAGCATGAGTGCCAGCATGCGCGCTTGGGCGGTTTGGGGGGGGGGCAATGAGTGGATACTATTCAATCGTCATGCTAAATTTTTCGCCGGCGGCCCCCAACACTCAACACGTATGTCATTAGGAGGCATTTTTTTTGCCAGCGTTTTCGCTAAACGCCTCAAAATCATGGTATTGACGGCACTGTTAAAAAGTGCTTCCGAAGCTCGCAGCCTTCAAGGGCAGTTTTAGAAAATGCCTTTTAAACAGGGAAAAACAAGGCGTCCTCGCTGCATTCCAAGGTAAAAAACAAATCTGTTCAAAAAAAAAACAGAGGTCCTCCAAAAATGAGTTAATTGCACAGAAGTACCACAATTCAGGCATCACATGCAGATTGGCACCACGATTGGTAATTTTTGCGTGTCAGTATCAACATTGGTCCAAATTTTTGCAAATTGGACTAAAACGCGTATTTATACGTATTGATGCCCGATCCGACAGGTCGGGCCCACCCGTCAGGTGCCACGCTGGCCAATCGGCGCGTGCCCGCGTGCTGACTAGGACGAGCCGGTGCGTTGCAACCTGGTCCGGTCGCACCAGCTCCAGCCCGGCCGCACCATTCCCCTCCCCTCCTCCTCCTCGCTCGTTTCCTCCATCGCCGCCGACCTTGTCCCGACTGCCGGCCGGCCGCCGCACCGCCCCGCCGACGCCATGTTTTGGAGGACGAAAGTAGTGACGACCATTCTAGCCCCCCGTACATGCATTCTTCCTCCACAGACGGTCTCAACGAGGTCAGTACAGGGTTAGGGTTAGGGTTTCATATTTGGGATTTCTTGATTTGGTTGATTTCGCTAGGTTTTGATTTGGCCATTGTCTTTGTGCGAGCTTCTGCAGGTTCCTTTCACCATTGAAGATCCAGATTACAAGGGGCTTGAGCTGGATGTGATGTCTCCATGTGAGAAGCACGGCATGGCATCTGAGAGGCTTGTTGCCTTTGAAGGAACAGACACAGGCAGGAGGTTTTTAGCATGTGCACAGCCAGTATGGATTGTAGGATTGTAGGCATACTGATTTTTTTTCTTACTTGGTCAGTGCCATATTGAACTCTGTTTGCTGGAGTACTCTGCTTGTTGTCAACATTTTGGTTCATAGTGGTTAGAGTAGCTTATTTAGGTCAAGCATGAGTATATTTTGCTGGAGTACAATGGCATAGTAATTTTTGTTAATAGTGGTAGTAGAGTAGCTTACAAATGGTTGAACACTCCTTGATATGAACACTAGAGTAACTAACCTAGTCAGTCAGCTACTCAAGTGGCTACTCCTCTTGTTAAATGTAGTGGTCTGATGCTAAATTTAGACATTCTTTTTGGCAACTGTAGTGATTTTGTGTAATTACTTGCTGTATGAACTGTTTTGTTGTTGTTGTTGTTTTTGCAGGAAGGTAGCAATTGTGGCTTTGTTGAATGGGTTGATCACCAGTGGCCCCCAACAATGTAGAATGCATTGTTGAAGCTATGGGCAATGGTTGAAGATGCCAAAAATGCTAGGGTGAATGACAATCTTGAAAATTCTTTCACTATCCACCATCTGACAGAAGAGAAGAACAAGCTGGAGGCCAACTATGACAAGCTAGTCCAAGATGTGCATGAGCTGATGAACTTCCAGGAAGATAAGGTGGTGGATTTCAGACATCTGCAGTCTGCCATTACATATCAGCAGGAGGTAAGAAAAGAACTAATTGATGATATGAAGGCAAAGATGGCAACTGAGATGGCAAAGAAAGATGCAGAGACCCAGCAACTTACTCAGAAGTATGAGGTGCTGCTCAACCTGACAAGAGCTCAAGCAACAGTCATTCAGAACTTGAAGTTGAACAAAATGAAAGAGAAGCAAGTGCTTACTGAAGCTAGTATGAATTTGGAGCTGAAGAATGCAGAGCTAACTAAGTGTCAGGAGAAGCTCACCCAAGAGAAGCTAGAGTTGAAGCTTCAGGTTGCTGATCTGCTTAAGGGAAATAAAAAGCATATTAAAGAGAAGTGGCAGTTAGAGTTTCAGAATGAAAAGTTGAAGGAGAAGTTCAGGGGGATTCAAGCCATCTTGGAGAAGTGAAGAAGATGAAATGAGATTAGTGGCATTGCTGACCTTTTGGGAATGATGGTTGTGTAATGACCTAGCATCTAGGAACTAATGTTGTGTACTGTATGCTTGTACTAATGGTGAACTATGGCTATGTATGTATGTAGTACTTATGCTATTCATCCTTTTGTGAGAAAAGGATGAACTATGCATTTGAAGTGGAACTCCTCTATGTATTGTGAACAATGGTTATGTATTGCTATGTATGGATCAGTTTCTTATTATGTATGGTTATGCTGATTATGTAGATTGTACATTATGACAATGTTGCAGCAAACCAGACAGTACATTGCAATAAAATAGGAACAAGACTCACTAAATCTCATTGCATCAGAAGATAACTTCACTGATCCATTACAACTTGGCTGCAACTGAAGCAACTAACTAACTTAATATCTTGCCTGCAACTAAGCCAAGCACAAATATAGTGAAAAGAAACAACACATTGTGAAATTTGGCCCTAATCCCTGCAATCTCTGCATTCTTCTCTCTGAGTTGAGTTTGCAGAGACAGAAACATGGCCTCCCTTGTTCCATCATCTTCACTTGGAGTCAGGATTGGAAATTGATCTTCAGATCTAGCAACAGTTGCACCTTTAAGCCTCCATACTTCATCACGCAGATCCCCAATGAGCTCACTCCAGAATGTGGGCAATGGATCATCATGCCATTGCACAAATCCACATCCACCGTGCTATTAAGATACACAAGCAAATTTCACCATGCTGCCAAAAACTATTGCACAGAAGAAAGAGGAAGAAAATTAGGGCAAAAAACAGCACTCACCATAGCATCCACGCAGCTGTAGTACCTCCTACCAGGGTTCTGTCTGCTCCAGAAGATCCATCTTGGCGCCTTCCTCGGAGTTGAGCAGTGGCACATCACTGGAGGCTCGTATGCCATTGGGTTCTCGCGGTAGCGCACCGGCGAGCGCGACTCCTCCCCCCTCCTTCCTGCAGCTCGACGAAATCCGAGAGCGGACCCGACACTGGACGACCACGACATCTCCGCCACCGGCCCCAGTCAGCGCCTCTGAGATTTCTCCTTGGCTGCGCTCCAAATGGCCACTGCGTAGATGAACCCTAGTTTCGTTCCCCACTCTGAGATCTTGTGCTGTCACACTTTAATAGTAGGAAAGGTATCTGGCCCACATGTCAGAATCCCCAAATGTGGTACTGCATGTTATGTGATGCCCCAATATTGGTACTGACATGCAACAGCTAGCAGCAGTATTGGTACTGATTTGTCACAATTAACTGCAAATGTGGTACTGATTTGTCACAATCAACTCACATTACAAGCATCCGGTAGCAAGTTCAGATAACCAACTAAAGTTCAACATTCAGATAATCACCTAAAGTTCAACCACATATCCAGTAGAAAGTTCTACATTACAAGCATCAAGTTCAACATTACTAGAGTACTCCACCAGTACTCCACCTCAAGCATCAAGTTTAACCAAAATAACACCACAATATTTCACATTACATGGCTCCTCCACCTCCCATGCTAGCAGTGAAGTAGGACATCCATCCAGTGTGTGTGCCATCAGTAGGAATGTCAGCATATTGCCTTGGGGCAATGAATCGCATTGGAGCACCTCTTCCAGCTCTTCCTCTGCCAGCTCCTCTTCCAGATGGTGGTGGTGTAGTAGAAGTAGCAGCTCCTCTTCCTCTGCCAGCTCCTCTTCCTCTTCTAGATGGTGGTGTTGTAGTAGAAGTAGCAGCTCCTCTTCCTCTGCCAGCTCCTCTTCCTCTTCCAGATGGTGGTGTTGTAGTAGAAGTAGCACCAGCTCCTCTTCTTCCAGATGATGGTGGTGTAGGAGCAGAAGCAGCAGGTCTTGGTTGTCTTGCTGTTGGTGCAGTAGAAGGACCAGCAGCTCTTGGCTGTGAGGTACTTGGAGTAGCCTTGCAAAGAAAAGGAAATAGTTAATAATGCTAGAAAGAAATGTACAAGAAAGAAAACATTAGTATATTTGAAGGTGAAAAATTATTACCACATGCTTATTCTTCCTCAAAGCTAGCTCAAGCTTCAACTGTTTAAGACAGTTTGTGTACCTATGCCCTTGGAGACCACAATTGCCACATGTTATGGTCCCCATTCTTGAAGTTTCTTTTGGCTTTGGTACTTCAAATTTGCCCTTGATCCTCTTTTCTTTCCTTCTTCCTCTCTTGATTTTGAATGCAGGTGGTTCTATGTCTGGACCAGGGGTCCTTGTCCAATCATGCTCACAAGGCACAGGAAAGATCATTGGTTCATAAGCTGCAGCATAAAAATCTTTCTTGAAGAATTTGCTGACATAATCTTCTGGTTTCCTTTTAGCCTTGTTTATTGCAGAGATGGCATGGTTGCAAGGTATGCCACTAAGGTCCCACTTCCTGCATCCACAAGTCTCAAGTTCCAGGTTGACAGCATGTGTTTGCTGCCCACTTGTAACTTGCCATAAGTTGACCCCTGCCTGTATTGGCTTGCAGTATCTGGCCCTCTCCTTCTCAACCTCTAGCTTCTCACTGTAATGAGGTGTTATCTCCCATCTTGCTTCCTTTACACTCTCTCTCTCTTCATGTGCCACCTCACCATCTGCTTATCTTTTATCCCATCACACATTGTCCTTATAGGTTTTCTCCTAACATCTAGAATGTACTTGTTGAACACCTCTGACAAGTTGTTCACTACCAAGTCAGTCTTGCAGTTTGTGTCAAATGCATGCCTTGCCCATGTTTTTTTTGGTATTGCAGTAAGCCACTCCCAAGCTTCCTCACTTTCAGCTCTAAGATCATTCATTGCAATATTAAATTTGTGTTCATTGTAGGCATAGCTAGCATTATCCATGCACTTCTTAAGATCTTCACCCCGAAACCCAGCATTTTGGAAATTTGCATATAAATGTCTAAGGCATAATCTTTGGTTGCAATTTGGAAACACAACATTCACTGCATTCAATAACCCCTGACACAAACAATTTAACAAGTCTAAGCTACAAGCTAAAGAAATATGCACCAATGAAAATCTAAGCTACTGTAAACACTTGTTCAAAACAGAATGAAATATGCAAACACATACCTTTTGTCTATCTGACATTATAGTATAAGCTCCAAACTTGCCCACTTCTCCCCCTAGGCAAATTTTCAGTTGGTGTAGAAACCAACACCAACTAGGTGTGTCCTCTTGACCAACTATGCCAAATTCCAGTGGATATATGTTGTTGTTGCCATCTCTACCAGTGGCAGCAAGTAGTTGAGCACCTGTAGTGAGCTTAATGAAGCATCCATCAACACCTGCATAATCAACATTTCCAAGTGAGAGACAATATGGAGTACTCTACAATATGTAAATGGTTCACACAAGGTTCAAGAACTAACCAATGAAAGGCCTACACCCATTGAGAAACCCCTCCCTTGCTCCATTAAGGCAAAAAAACATGGCATGGAATCTTGGACCTGGGTGGGGTATTTTTGCATTAGGTACTGGAGTAACAGTAGTGACTATTACTCTACTCCCAGGGTTTGTGTCCATGACAGTCTGAGCATAGTCTTTAAGCTTAGGATATTGCTTCCTGTGATCTCCTAACACATCATCAATATCTATGTTCTTTGCCCTATATGCCATGCACTTGGGCACATCTACACCATATTTTTCATTGCATGCATCAATTATAGTCTGAATACCAGTAGTTATATCAGATCTAAAGAGATGCTCATATTTCTGTGCTAGCCACTTAGCACTAACCCTGGTGGTCTCAGTGGTACTAGGGCAAGTGTGCTCTAGTCTCATCTTCTTAATTACAAAGGTTTTCTCCCCTTTTATAACTGCTGCCACCATTAAGAACTGGCATTTTTTATCTGTACACTCAACAATTATCCTCTGATCTGAATTCCTGTGATACCTGAAATTCCTGGCCTGGGTGATGTGAAAATTCAACAAAGCTTCTCTGAATTGATGCTGATCCCTAAAACACAACTTCATACACAGTTGCTCATGTGGTTGCTCCATTTTCTCATTGTACCACTTCCTAGGAGGCCTTTTCTTTGCCCTACTCTTCCTTTTCTTTTGTAGGACAAAAGAGAGTGGCTGAAAACCATCATCATCAATCTCCCTCAACAACCCCTTCTCTTCTTCATCTGATGATGGTCTGAAATCAGGTTCAACCTCTGGTAGCTCACTACAATGTGACCTAGTGGTTGGGCCTCTTCTAACTGGCAGCTTCTGCTTCTTCTTTACAGGTTCAACTATAGTTTCTTCTTCTTGTTCAAAAGTCATATCTTCCTCTACCTCAAATGGGTCCTCAACTTCAGTGTCACCCTCATAATGCAGTATTTCTTCCTCTTCTGATTGATCATCATCTGATTCTTCCTCTTGTACTTCTAGCTCTCTCTGCCTCTTTCCCTCTTCCACCTCTACATCTTCATCATCAACCATGTAATTAGGGTCACTTCCAATTTGACCATCCTCATCAGAGGAATCACTGTCCTCATAAGCCTCAAATCCTTGATATCCCTCTTCTTCTTCTTCCAAAACTGCTTTCAACTTGTCTGTTGCATTTTTGCTTTCTTGTGTGCAAACACCAGCAGGAGCAACAGGGTGATGTGTGCTACATTGACTCTCAAAGACTACTCCTTCCTGATCAATAGCTAAGATAGGAGGCTCACTCAGATCATAAACAACAGGCTCTTGGTAGACCACAGTGGACAAGTCTGGCTTTTCAAAATGCTGCCTCTCAAAATCAGTATCAGGGGGTGGACAAGCCCTGACTAGCAAATTAAGCACCAATTTGTCCTGGATCTTCCTCTTTATCATCTGTAGTTCTGCATGACTGTCTACCAAATCCATCCCTTTCTCTCCTAAAGATGGATTTTCAATGTGAAACAAACAATCATATGCATTAAATCCTTGGGTTTCCATCACTGCAACCAAATTCAGATAAGTAATATCTGAACCACACAGCTTCATCTCCAATGGTTCTCTTGCATCAAAATGGATCCTTACTTGCCAAATGTCTTCATCCAAACTACAGAAAAAATTAAATTTCATGTATTCATTATAATTACTCTTAATTTGGAGAGCAACAGTACAGTACAGTACAATTTAAAGTAACCTGTAAGTCTATTATTTACTAATTTAGCACAATAGCAAATTTTGGAGAGCAACAGTAAAGTACAAAACAGTTTAAATTACAGTACCAGATAGTACAGAACAATTTGGAGAGCCACAATAATCCCAAATTTTTACTGTCAGTGTCATTGAACTAATTTGAGAGTGCAATACACTATGTTACTAGGTTAGTCAAGTCACTTCAATTGGATAAAACCTAATCCCCAACTAGATAAAGTAGAAGATGAACAAACCCTAAAAATGCCCAATTGGATGAATCAGAGGAGTAGGACAAGGGTACTTACAGCACGCCGCCAAGTCCATGCGTCAACTCATGGCTGCTACTAGGGTTCGCCACCCACTGATGCGCCAACCGCAACCGCTACTCCATGGTGAGTAGCATCGACTCCTCATCGTCGGTCGAGTACGCGGAGCTGGACTCGTCGCCGCCATCCCCGTCAACGCCAGCCGTTCCGCTAGGAGGCCAGAACGACATCTCACCGCCGCCGTGGACGCCCTCACCGCCGCCGTGGACGCCCTCGCCGCCGCCGTGGACACCCTCACCACCGCCTGGCGAAATCGTCGACGCCATGGACTAGGGTTCGAGTGAGGAGGAGGAGGGGAGGGGAATGGTGCGGCCGGGCTGGAGCTGGTGCGACCAGACCAGGTTGCAGCGCACCGGCTCGTCCTAGTCAGCACGCGGGCACGCGCGGGCACACGTCGATTGGCTTGATGGGTGGGCCCAACCTGTCGGATCGGGCGTCAATACGTATAAATACGCGTTTTAGTCCAATTTGCAAAAATTTGGACCAATGTTGGCATTGACACGCAAAAATTAGCAATCGTGGTACCAATCTGCATGTGATGCCTGAATTGTGGTACTTCTGTGCAATTAACTCTCCAAAAACAAAAAACAGAGGAACTCCCACGGCCACCGCAGCTTCTCCGCACTGGGCGCCTCGTCATCTTCGCCGCCGGCGCCTGCTCCGTCACTGGCGCTCCATGCCGGACCTTCTGCATCCACCGCGACCTGCACCGCCATCCACACTCCGTGCCTTCCCTCTCTCGTCCCCAATCTCGGGGTGGGATTCATAGTGCACGGTGAAGAAGAAGGGGAGATCCAGGCTCGGAGAGGAGGAATATCAAGTGGTCCAGACCACAAACTCATCAGCGGTGACCCCCCCCCCCCCCCCCCGCCCCCAACCCACGCCAGAGAAGCCCATGTCAGGTTGCTATTGATCTGACGCTCTGCTGCGCACAAGGTGTTCGAGCTAATGCCTCTTCATTTTTGTAGTTCATTTTTCTTCCAGTTTTTGTTGGTGCTAGACTTATGGATGAAGAATCATTATGCTATGACATGTAGGATCAACTTGTACTGTGTGTCATGTCCTTCTTGTAATTATACTAGGAGTGTGGCAACTTGTCCTGTTGAAATTGGAGCTTGTTTGTTGTTGCCTTGTGTGCATGGTGGCCTTCTGTTCATGTTAGAAAACTGCACACAAGGAGTAAGCTATATAGATAGACTGATAATCAAACTGCAGGTGCATTTGGCATTTCTATATAGAACATCCCTACATGTTATCTAGTGTACTTTGTTACTTCTAATCTTGTTGCATCAGGTTTCAGCTAAACTGTTTTCTTGCTACACGTGAGGTCTTCTATATAGAACATCCCTTTGATTCCGCTAATAGTAAACTGATATTGCTTTTAGAAATTTCTCTTTGATGCATTCAAATATTTATTGTAGAACTTTATGTGGTCTCTGCTTTAACGTGTCGTAGAACTTGGGTCTGTTTAGTTGAGAATGGATAAGAGTTGGATGCAAGCAGCAAGGTCTTCCACTGAGTATTCTGAAGGAACTATCAACTTCATACAATTTGCTTTTCGTGAGTCAGGAACAAATAGTAGGATTCTCTGCCCTTGCAAGATATGTGTAAAATCTCGTTGGTTAGGTGAACATGAAGTCTAGGATCATTTGATTTGCGATGGATTCATGTCCGGATATACCACATGGATTCACCATGGAGAAAGTATGCGGCCCTCCGAAGCAACTACCGGTCCTAGTTCACAGTTTGAAGAATATGCTGATAATTATTTGAGCATTTACTACTAGCTAAATATGAGTTTCCACATACTAGGACTTGGAAACCATGAATGACGAAGATATATGAAAAACATGGTGCTACTTTGAAACACAAATATATGAGACTCACTACATGAAGAGCAAGGTGCTATTTTGAAGCACGAGTGTGGTAAAAGGATAGTAACATTGCCCCTTCTCTCTTTTTCTCTCATTTTTTTATTGGCCTTTCTTTTTTTATTGGCCTTTCTCTTTTTTTCATCCGGAGTCTCATCCCGACTTGTGGGGGAGTCATAGTCTCCATCATCCTTTTCCTCACTAGGGCAATACTCTAATAATGATGATCATCACACTTCTATTGATTACAACATAAGGATTACAACTCGAAACTAGAACAAGATATGACTATATATGAATGCCTCCGGCGGTGTACCGGGATGGTGCAATGAATCAAGTGTGACATGTATGGAAAATAATGCATGGTGGCTTTGGCACAAATACGATGTCAACTACAAGATCATGCAATGGCAATATGACAAAAGTAATGCATGTCACGATGATGATGGTGGAAGTTGCATGGCAATATATCTCGGAATGGCTATGGAAATGCCATGATAGGTAGGTATGGTGGCTGTTTCGAGGAAGATAAAAGGAGGTTTATGTGTGATAGAGCGTATCGTATCACGGGGTTTGGATGCACCGGCGAAGTTTGCACCAACTCTCAAGGTGATAAAGGGCAATGCACGGTACCGAAGAGGCTAGCAAAGGTGGAAAGGTGAGAGTGCGTATAATCCATGGACTCAACATTAGTCAAAAGAACTCATATACTTATTGCAAAAATTTAGAAGTCATCAAAAATTCAAATACTACGCGCATGCTCCTAGGGGGATAGATTGGTAGTAAAAGACCATCGCTCGTCCCCGACCGCCACTCATAAGGATGCACAAGCCAGGTACACTTCATGTTTCAAATTTGTTACACAACTTTAACCATACGTGCATGCTACGGGATTTGCTAACTTCAACACAAGTATTTCTCAAATTCACAACTATTCAAATAGCACGACTTTGATATTATCACCTCCATATCTCAAAATAATTATCAAGCATCAAACTTAATTTAATTCACTCAAAAAAAGGAAAGTTTCACAAATCTTGAATACCAAGTATATTAACATTAAGTAAATTACCATGCTATTAATGACTCTCAAAATAATCTAAGTGAAGCATGAGAGATCAAGTTTCTTTAAAACAAATCCACCACCATGCTCTAAAAGATCTAAGTGAAGCACTAGAGCAAAAATTATCACGCTCTAAAGATATAAGTGAAGCACATAGAGCAAAGCTATCAAGCTCAAAAGGTATAAGTGAAGCACATAGAGTATTCTAACAAATTCCAAATCTTGTATGGCTCTCTAAAAAGGTGTGTACAGCAAGGATGATTGTGGTAAACTAACAAGCAAAGACACAAATAATACAAGACGCTCCAAGCAAAACACATATCATGTTGGTGAATAAAAATATAGCTCCAAGTAAATTACCGATGGAAGTGGACGAAAGAGGGGATGCCTTCCGGGGCATCCCCAAGCTTTGAATTTTTGGTGTCCTTGGATTATCTTGGGGGTTCCATGGGCATCCCCAAGCTTAGGCTCTTGCCACTCCTTGTTCCATAATCCATCAAAAGAATTCACCCAAAACTTGAAAACTTCACAACACAAAACTCAACAGAAATCTCGTGAGCTCCGTTAGAGAAAGAAAACAAAAGACTACTTCAAGGTACTGTAATGAACTCATTATTTATTTATATTGGTGTTAAACCTACTGTATTCCAACTTCTTTATGGTTTATAAACTAATATACTAGCCATAGATTCATCAAAATAAGCAAACAACACACGAAAAACAGAATCTGTCAAAAACAGAACAGTCTGTAGTAATCTATAACTAACGCAAACTTCTGGAACTCTAAAAATTCTACAAAAATAGGAAGTCCTGGACAATTTGTTTATTGATCAGCAGAAAAAAGAAGAAACGCAAAATCACGTTCCTGTGATTTATCATAACTAAATTCGTGCGTGCAAAGTTTCTGTTTTTCAGCAGAATCAAATCAACTATCATCGTAGGTTATCCTATAGGTCTTACTTGGCACAAACACTAATTAAAACATAAAACCACATCCACACAGAAGGTAGATGGATTATTTATTCCTAAACAGAACCAAAAACAAAAAACACAAAATAAAATTGGGTTGCCTCCCAACAAGCGCTATCGTTTAACGCCCCTAGCTAGGCATAAAAGCAAGGATAGATCTAGGTTGTGCCGTAATAATAAGATAGATCTTGAAAGCTCATCTCGTATTCCCTACATTTGGCAGCAAGTTTCCTTTGAGGCAAGCAAAAATAATCAAAAGGGCTAAATTTAGCAGGACAAAAATCATCAAGATCAATCATGGGAGGAACGGGTTCCTCTCTTGGCCCTTCATAGTGCACAACTATTTCATCACTGAAAGCATTTTTTTGGCAAAATCTTGTGAGCTTATACTTGAGAGAGTATCCTAGCTCATTATTTCTAAGGGCAAAATCATTATTAAGCTCGTTAATGCAATCGACTAAGACATTGATAGGGACCTTTTTTCTAAGGTTTTCATTGAAAGCGACATAGTCCGAAGATTGAAAACGTCTAATTTCCTCTTGATCATAGAGGATTGCTTCTATGGGTGGACGACCGGCGTCCACCCTATAGTGCGAAAAGATTTCTTTGGCTTCTCTTATGATAAATCTGAATTCATGAGCCAAAAAGATAGTAACAGCACGCTTAATAGAAGAGTGCTCAATATTAGAGAATTCTAAGAAAATTCTCTGTATGCAAGGGTGCATATGCATAAATTGTCTTTCAAGTTCAACCACAAGCTTGGCTATAGCATCCGCAAGGCTACTTGTTCTATGAAGAATAGAACAGCCCATGGAAGGTAAAGCACCGGCACAAGTAAAGAAATCTTGAATAACGCCTTTGCCAATGATGTTACCACTACCGATTCGAAACTTTTTGGTATGCAACATAGGAGGTTCATCGGCCGAAGCCTCGGGATTTTCTGTATTATCATGGTTGTCCATATCGACGATAATCTCCCCAATTTCAGACATAGCGGTAGAAAAAGTAAGGCGAAAGAAAGCAAGCAAAAGGGAAAGGAGGAGGATATTGGGAAAGAGAGGGCGAATAAAACGGCAAGGGTGAAGTGGGGGAGGAAAACGAGAGGCAAATGGCAAATAATGTAATGCGAAAGATAGGGATTGCGATGGGTACTTGGTATGTTGACTTCTGCGTAAGCCTCCCCGGCAACGGCGCCAAAAATTCTTCTTGCTACGTCTCGAGCTTGCGTTGGTTTTCCCCGAAGAGGAGAGGATGATGCAGCACAGTAGCGTAAGTATTTCCCTCAGTTTTTGAGAACCAAGGTATCAATCTAGTAGGAGGTCATGTGCAAGTCCCTCGTACCTGCACAACACGATAGCAACTCGCAACCAACGCTTAGGGGTTGTCAATCCCTTCACGGTTACTTACGAGAGTGAGATCTGATAGAGATAATATTTTTGGTATTTTTGATATAAAGATGCAAAGTAAAAGTAAAGGCAAAGTAAAAACAAGGCAAGTAGATAAAGTGATATAGATTGATATGATGAGAATAGACCCGGGGGCCATAGGTTTCACTAGTGGCTTCTCTCAAGAGCATAAGTATTCTACGGTGGGTGAACAAATTACTGTCGAGCAATTGATAGAATTGAGCATAGTTATGAGGTTATCTAGGTATGATCATGTATATAGGAATCACGTTCGAGACAAGTAGATCGAAACGATTCTGCATCTACTACTATTACTCCACTCATCGACCGCTATCCAGCATGCATCTAGAGTATTAAGTTAAAAACAGAGTAACGCCTTAAGCAAGATGACGTGATGTAGAGGAATAAATTCATGCAATATGATAAATACCCCATCTTGTTATCCTCGATGGCAACAATACAATACGTGCCTTGCAACTCTTTCTGTCACTGAGTAAGGACACCGCAAGATTGAACCCAAAGCCATGCACTTCTCCCATTGCAAGAACTACCAATCTAGTTGGCCAAACCAAACGGATAATTCGAAGAGACTTGCAAAGATAACTCAATCATACATAAAAGAATTCAGAGAAGAATCAAATATTTTCCATAGATAAGTTGGATCATAAACCCACAATTCATCGGTCTCAACAAACACACCGCAAAAAGAAGATTACATCGAATAGATCTCCACGAGAGAGGGGGAGAACATTTTATTGAGATCCAAAAAGAGAGAAGAAGCCATCTAGCTACTAGCTATGGACCCGAAGGTCTGAAGTAAACTACTCACACTTCATCGGAGGGGCTATGGTGATGATGTAGAAGCCCTCCGTGGTGGATGCCCCCTCCGGCGGAGCTCTGGAACAGGCCCCAAGATGGGATCTCGTGGATACAGAAGGTTGCGGCGGTGGAATTAGGTTTTTGGCTCCCCTTCTGATCATACGGGGACACGTAGGTATATATAGGAGGAAGGAGTACGTCGGTGGAGCTTCGAGGGGCCCACGAGGTAGGGGGGCGCGCCCAGGGGGGGCGCCCTCCACCCTCGTGACCTCCTCGGAAGCTTCTTGGAGTAGGGTCCAAGTCTCCTGGATCACGTTCGGTGAGAAAATCACGTTCCCGATGGTTTCATTCCGTTTGGACTCCGTTTGATATTCCGTTTCTTCGAAATACTGAAATAGGCAAAAAACAACAATTCTGGGCTGGGCCTCTGGTTAATAGGTTAGTCCCAAAAATAATATAAAAGTGGAAAATAAAGCCCAATATGGTCCAAAACAGTAGATAAAGTAGCATGGAGCAATCAAAAATTATAGATACGTTGGAGACGTATCATGCCTGTATATTGCTCCACAAATGTTCTACTCACCATGTGAATGAAGCTTCTCTACTATTTCTTTCATTGTTGCACTGTGCTCTGCCTGAAGGAAGGCGCTTCATTTACTCTTCTTGCTGCTGTTGCCCCCCCCCCCCCCCCCCCGATCAAACCAGCTAACCAGGATAGTGTGGTGAGCAACCACAAGGATGGCCAGACATTCCGAGAAAGCCAATCAATATAGAGATGACAAAATTTCATGAATTTAAACCTCCATAGAAGCAATTTCTTTGACTCCAACGATGGGTAGATATTCTCGTTACATAGTATGGTTTAGCTCATACAACAAAACTTGTTTGGTGTCAGGCCGGCCATGGGCATTATCCAAATTGGCCCACAAAGGATGACATTTCCCTCTCATTTAGATCTCGGTCCGACAAGCGCCAGGGCTATATCTCCGGGATCCTATATGGTGCCCGTTGTGCCCCTTAATCGTGTTTCAACAGAGCGGCGCACCCCCCCTCCCTCCTCCACATTCGTAGCTAACTCAGCCGGCCCATGTAGGTATTTTATTTCACCGATTCCTCATATTATTTTCGTTATCTTATTTTGAATGTTTTCCAATTTTTTACTTTTTCAAATTATGATTTTTTTAAAATTCATAAACTTTTTCTCAATTTTTTGGACAAAAATCAGTTCTCATGAACTTTTTTCAAAAAAAGAGAGTTTTCTTTTCATTTTTGTGAAATTTAATTTTTCGAATTCATAAATTTTTTGAAATCCACAAATTATTTTTGAATTCGTGAAAAATTTATTTGAATTCCCAATTTTTCGAAGATTTCACATTTTTCTCTAAAAAGTCAATGGTCAACCACTACAATCACTAAAAACTAAGATACCAAAGAACTAGAAAAACCACGCAACAAGAGCAAGCAGTCTCTTGATTGTTGGGCCGGCCCACCAGTGTAGGCTCGTGAACTCGCGTTTGATAAGCGGCACATAAGGCGCCGAAGAGGAGGACTCGCTATATCTTCTTTTTAAAATTGAGGACTCACTATATCTTGCCTGTACCCGAGCGAACCATCCTGGATGGCGTGCGTACGTTCCGGCGTGAGCGAGCGGCCTGAGTGTGGTAACTTGCCAAATACACCCTTTGTAAACAAACACTACAATACTTACCTAAAACGTCTTATATTTGTTTACAGAGGGAGAGGGAGTACAATACAAAGTTCTAATAGGCTGGCAATCAACATCACGAGTCGTATGGTGTCCTAAACAAAGGAGTTTTTGGATGAAGTATGTGCATATAAAGGACTTCAGAAAATTATTAGTTCTAAAATATGTAGGACCTACATGAGTGAAAATAGCTTTACACTTCATGCTTTGCTTGCTATATAATTTGGTCAAAATAACTTACAAATTACTTGATTGTTTGAGAAAGTATGAATTCTGCAAAGCATTCAAATATACGAATGAAAGTTGCAGCAATATTCTGTATTGATGTTGCGAGTCAATCTCTTTTTTTTAGAGACCGAGTCAATCACTTCTGGCATAGCCTTGGTGAGGCAAACAGCGACAACTGCGCCGTGGTCTGGCGAGATGTGTGCCACCCTGTTGAGCTAGGAGGCCTCGACATCAAGGATATGATGAAGATTTGATGGGCACTCGAACATAAGTGGACATGATCCATGGCTGCAATGTCTTGCTGGTTCCAAAGCCAGGGCATGATTCCCGATCAAGGCGAGACGACGTGATAGACAGTCTAGCTATGGCGAGGAATAAGGTCATGGTAGGTGGGGGCAGTGGGCACCCTGCCCTATTCTGGTTCGACCTATGCTTTGATCAGCTCCCAGAGTATCAGCAACATTCAACATTGGGTTCTAAGGCTTCTTAGCATTGACCTAGCTCGAGCATATACTCAACACAATTTCAAATATGGTGTGCTGTTTTAATGTTGGTAAATATTCCTTTTACTTTTTTCATTTTGGCAAACATTGTAAGTTGATAGTAATCCCAATAAAACCTTTTAGCTTTATGTGAAGCTGAGTCGGAGGACCTTACTGTACAAGATCATTTGCATTGAAAGAGTCTTAATGTTGGATACCGAGTTTTTATAGTAGCTAGAATGCTATAGCGTGCATATTCTTATATCAACAAAGTAAAGAAAATACAAATATTCCATACATAAAAACATAAATAAAAAAAGACTGTTGAAATATGCACATTGTCAAAAGCATGCGCAGGCAGGCCTCCTTCTTGTTCGATGGACATATCTTTGCTGTAATCATACTACGTTGTTGGTGGACCGAAATGCGTACTTACTATGACTGTACTTTGTTTGGTAGAGAATTAATAGTTAGCTAGCTCTGGCGACTTTATAAGAACATCATGCATGAGTATGAGGAAATTGGCGGTTTGGTACAAATTTCGAACATGCATTCTAGAGTAGTTCCCATCTGAGTTCACGAAACGCTAGAACTAACATGTCTCCGTGCAGTTCCTTGGTTGAGCAGTCCATGTTACTTACCCCACATATCACATTCATCTAACCATCTAGGAATGAGAGGTGTTAGGAAATGTTACATTATTTGCGTTTCTTTTTGCATATGGAGCATCAAGGACAACGTTGGTCGAACGCGTGCTGAGCCAAGCCGGGTGCTCAGTCGAGCCACATAAAGAGGCCCGGTCCAAACATGGCTCCATCTTCATGCAGCTCGGCTGGCTCACTGGCTCGTGCACAGAAGCAACAGGCAGAAGACTTCTGTGGCGCTTAGTACAGTGATTACCAGTGATGCACAACAGCAATCAGCAGAGCGATGCACGTCAGCAAATCTGAGAGGCACCAGCCACCAGCATTTACACTGAAATCTTGGACACCATCCGTGTGTGCGCACTGTCGAGAATGGCTGGGCGCGTGAGTCTGCCACAACAACTTGGCAAATGAAATAAAAAATTCTAGTAGACTAGCAATCAACATGACGATTTGTATGATGTGCTAAACAACCGATTTGGGATGAACTATGTGCATATAAAGGCCTTGACAAAAATATCAGTGCTAACATATGTCGGACCTAGGAGTGTAATAGCTTACACTTCCCCGCAAAAAAAAGTCTAGAGGCATTTTTTCCGAGGAAAGTCAAGAGACATCTTTGACCCTCTTGGCATCCATCTCATATCAAAAAAACAAGTGGTGGGGTGGGCAAAAAGTGGGTATTTTTTGTTTTTGCCACTCTACCTTTTGCCCACTTTGCTTATGCCACTCTAGAATTTGACATTTCACTTTTGTCACTCATAGCTTTTGACAATACATCACAATTGTCATACTGTGGCATAAGCAAAAATTTCATAGTGGCAATTGTGATGCATTGTGAATTGCTAAGAGTGGCAAAAGTGAAATGAATTTTTTTTTCATTGAATGGCATTTGTGATGTATTGTCAAAAGTTAAGAGAGGCAAAAGTGAGATATCAAATTCTCGAGTGGCATTAGCAAAGTGAGCCAAAGCTAGAGTGACAAAAACAAAGTTTTCCACACAAAAAATGAATCTGTAGAAAAAGAAAATGGTGACAAGTGGATCTCTAATGTAGGTGCTAAGAACAACATAACATTGGATAGTTTTCTTGTTTCTTTAACTCAACCTACTTTTTAATTTTCTAGCACCAACAAATTGGTCTTGCTCTCAGTCGTCGACCTTCGGGCCCACGGTCACTGCTGCGGTTGGCACTCATGTTGCCAAATGATGTGTGTATTCAAGACAACATGGGTGCATCCAACGTGCAGGAGAGTGGAGTTTCTTCAGCTTGCTGAGGTCATTAATAACCTGGCCAATGCACCACTCGTTCGGCTTATGCAGACTTTCCCTATTCTCCGATAGCCTCCTTGCTCCCCTCAGGCAGCCGAATCTAGGGAGAATTATAGGCCCTGCTAAAATGGAAGATCTTTGTTTGGCTTGCAGCCGATGTGTTGATCTTCCACGCGATCACTAAGAGGACCTCCTATTATCTTGACATTCTCTAACTCATGCTCTCAAGTCCAAAATTCACTTCTTTTTTTTCATCTCCAAAATTTCTTATGATTTTGCTTCCTTTTCCACTTTATTTTTCAACTTTGATTTTCTTTTTTCCATTTTTAATTTATTATGTCACTTTTTTCCGTTACTAATACTATTTTTGTTCTTTTTCATTATTTTATGCCTTCCTCCTCTTAATTTTATTATTTCTTTTATTGCTCTTTATTTTCTTATTCATATATTTCTATTTTAAAAATTCATTTTAATTTATCATTGTCTATTTATTTCCTTTTCACTATTTCTTCTTATTTCTAACCAACACATCGATGTTTATTGAAATATTACATAATTTTGATAGAAGAAAAATAGGTTGAGAGCTCCCTCATGTACCTGTGTTAATATTGTGGCCCTTAATGGTGGGCATTAATAGGATGAGAGGTTCTTCGGTGCACTCCCTAATATGATCACTTGTTTTTTGTTGCCAATGCCCTGACGGCAAACTGGGTGGCTTTTTTGCAACACTTCACATTCAGCGCAATGAGTAATTACTCTCACATCTTTTTTATAAACTCATAAATCCCGCACCATGTAGACTTGTTAACATACAACATGTTAGAATAGGAGGCAAATGAGGATTTACAAAGGATATGCAACTATGGGTAATTGATGCAGGAGACAATGTTTGGAAATCTGGTCCAACCATGTGAGCCCTACGTGCCATGTGAAATAAAATATGTGTGTCTCACAACCATAACTCTGTGGCCTCGGGAGCTCACTCGAGTGGAACTTGCGACACTAGTCCTCTTGTTACATGTTGTTCATTACATAGGGTGTGCTTTGTTTTATGAGAGGCCTTGGTAAAACATGAGCCGACAAAAGACTAATGTTTATAGTCTTAATTTGTAAGACATGTTTATTCAAACTTGAATTTGGTAAATATTGTAGGTTGATGGTAGCCTCAACAGAATGTTTTAGCTTCCTATGACGCTAAGTTGAAAGACTACCTAATTGTAAATAATTTTGTGCATTAAAAGGGTCATGAAGGTGCCTAGATGTTGCACATCATCTTTTTATGGTAGGTTGCTATAGCCTTCATAATCTTATAAATAAAGAAGATGCAAGTAAACCATACAGAAAAACGTAAATACTAAAAGGAACACCTTCATAATGCATGATTCCCTTGTACCTCCCGTTCCTAGATGTATGGAATGCAGAGTAACAATGATTCAAGCAAGGGAAAGCCATGACCAAGGAGACATGTGTGTTCCAGGTTTCATGAAGCTACACTAAAAAGTACTTATATGCCACTTTGTTTGTTTTCTTATTGTTGTGCATAGAATTCTTATAAGTAGCAAGAGCTAGCTAACTACTCTACTATAATGACATGATGTGCAAAATAGTGGCTCTCCTTCAAGACCCTTTCAATGCACAACATCTATTACAATAAGGCATTACCCGACTTTAAAGAGAGTGGTTTTCCAGGGTTTATTTTATATTTCTCTACTATTTTCACTAAGCCAAGCCCGTCAAGTGCAATTGGCACCCCCCACTCACTAGTAATGCAGGATAGGCACACAATGTTGCACGAGACACTGTTCTTCTCGCCTTCCAATATTTCTCTCACATCTCCTCTCTTCAGGTCCCCCGCTCCTCGTGTAACGTTTTGGTTCGCAATGGTCTCTTCTCCAAAAAGATACAAGGTGTTTCAATTCCAGCGACCCAAAGTGGCATTGATAAGAGCTCTCTAGTTTTGTGTTTCCCTCGGGACATTGCCAAGATTGATTGCAATATGACATGCCAATCTTTCCACATTCCTCTAAGCAGTAAATTTGTCTCATCGGCTCGCATAACTTACGCCATATGAATATGTTCAAGAGAGATTGCACCATAGAGGAAACAAAATATGGTCTTGTATGAAGATTTACTAGATCGAGTGATCATGATAGCTTGTCGCTAATCCTTATTCCACACTACATACACTAGGAAAGGTGGTACGTACTAGGGAAACTTATATTAGTGGTTTTTTGACATAACATCTCGTGAATCACAATTAAGTGGTCAGTAGTGTTCTACATATCACATGCAGGCCCCCTTGTTAGATGGGCATATCTTTAAGCATGGTACGTTTCTAGTGTATTGAAATGCGGGTTTACTATGATTGTACTTTATTTGGTAGAAGATTAATAGTTAGCTAGCTCGGGCGACTTTATTAGAACTTCATGCATGACTATGAGGAAATTGACGGTTTGGCACAAATTTCTAATGTGCATTTTAGAGTAGTTCCCAACCGAGTTCATGAAACGCTAGAACACACATGTCTCTGAGCTCATGGCAGTTCCTTGCATGATCGGTGCATATTACTTACCCCACATCGCATACATCTATAATCTATCCATCTACTCCCTCCGTTCGGAATTACTTGTCTCGAAAATGAATGTATCTAGATGTATTTTAGTTCTAGATACATCCATTTCCGAGACAAGTAATTCCGAACGGAGGGAGTAGGAACGAGAGGTATTAGGAAATGTTGCATTACTTCCATTCTTTTATGCATACGGAAGGATGATGCAAACAGTGGCCGGACGGGAGCCGAGCCAAGCTGGGTGCTCAACTAGGCCACAGAAAGAGGCCCGGCCCAAACTTCCCGCCATTCTTGTGCAGCTGGGCCTCGCCGACTCGTGCGCAAAAGCAACAGGCAGCAGACCTCAGTGGTGACTAGCACTATGATTAGCAGCGATGCACAGCTGCGATTAGCAGAGCGATGCAGGACAGCGCATCAGTGAGGCAGCAACTGCAACATATACATTGAGATCTTGGACAACATACGCGCGTGCATATAAAGGGCTTGAGAAATTTATCAGTAGTACTACTAATGGAAACTAAAGGCCGAACACGCAGATCTCTTTGGTCATGCCAGTTGCGTGCTTGATCAGACTTACTCCACATTGCAACCGAGACGACTTATGCATGCATGCATTACCTCCGATTGGCGTCTCTTTTCTTTTTTTTTTACGATGAGTGCACGCGCCACTCGACGAGGTTGATCGGGTAAATATCCAGCGGCTCATAGTGGCCCAAGACCAGACGGCCAGGATCGCAGAGGAAATTGAATCTAAGGGCCCTGTGCTCCGGTGAATGTGGTCAGTTGTACACATCTTTTTAATTATGGGATACCCGCATCATCCTCTCTCCCTCTGGATAGGAAAAGAGAAGAAAAACGATTTGATCGAGCATTGTCAATTATCGCCTGCTGCATGCATGCGACATGCCTGCCAAAGCCAAGTCCCAAGCATGGTCCCACTCCCACTCCGACACAGTCGATCGATCGAGGCAGTCGCCCTGGTTTCTGGCAAATGAGCCAGGTACGCCCTGGTTCTGCCTAAAAACGACCCACATTTAGGTAGAAAACGACAAAAAGTTGTTGAAATTTACAAACATTTTACAATATGAAATTTTCAAAAAATTGTATTTCCAAATGTCTTTTAAATTTTCTTTACTTTTTTGAAACATCAGAACAACAATTGAAATTTCTAGATGAAATATGAAAATTCTGAACATTATTTGAAAAATATGATTTTTTAATGAAAATTTCAAACATATTTTAAAGGGAGAAAACGAAAGTGCGATAAAAAACAGAAAGGAAAACAGGACCGAAACCTTTTGGAGGCAGGGGCGGAGCCAGGATTTTAGTATAGGGGGGGCCAAGTCAGGTTCCTAAAAAATTTCATACCAAAAAATAACAATCATCATACTGTAATTTATGCTACGCGCTACAAACATTGATGCAGTTGTATGAGTTCAAATTTACCTTTACAATTGCCAATAAGATGACAAAAAATAATAATTTCACTGAAAGAGAACTTACCTGTTGTAAAAAATTCAACGTTTATAATCACGCACAAGCCTAGTAAGTCTCCAGTTTCATAATGTCCGGAATATCCTGGTCATGAGTGTCAATTGGACCAGATTTGTGACTTGCAGATAGAGAACTTGAAGCAACCGGCTTAAAAAATAAATTAATGTTAATAGTGTTTGACAATGCTTTTCTCTTCATAGCTGCTTTGCAATATCACAATTAGCTATATTGGATAAATTTGACATGGGGAAAATTTGCATCACAAATACTTACTCATACAAGATAATTTGCATCACGGTCACACTAATTTTTAGGACATGTACAGGATAGGAATTCTTCATGGAATCGTAGCATTACAAATCAGACAACCAAAACATGTGAACTAGTAAAATCTGATGTATATGTTCAACAATGATATAAGATGAGAATTGAGATTAGTAGATGCCCGGAAAAAAAAATGCATGGCCTGATGTGCCGATGTGCTAAACCTTGGGTCCTTGGCTAGTTTCCGTTGGTTGGAAATCAATCCTGCGTCGCGCCGTCGCAGTAGGGCAGGGAAAAGAAGCGGCCGGGCAAGCGAGGGCACGGAACGGCGACGACTAAGCCACATACAGTTTTTTTTATAAGCCTAATCCACGTACAAGATAACCACGCGAGAAGGCAGAGCCCAGACCATGTGACTAGAGAGCTAAACCTGGACGCTAGTGGGCTTCATATGGGCCTTTTCTCTTTTTTATATATTCACGTTGTGACATAGGGGGGGGCCAGAAACGTATAAGCCTATGGAATAGGAGCGTTCGCATCGCTGATTACATAGCACCGTTCGATCATTAGGGGCCCCCCCTTGGCTCCGCCACTGTTTGGAGGGTTCCCCAAACCCGTTCCCAAAACCCGAAACATTTCCAGTTAAAAATTTACAAACAAAATTATAGTTTCCAAACATTTTTTTATTTTTTTTTACTCTTTTGAAACTTCAGAAAAAAATTGACATTACCAGACGAAATTTGAAAATTTTGAGCCTCATTTGAAAATTATGATATTTTATGAAAATTTTGAAAAAAATAAAGGGAGAAAACGAAAGTCTGATAAAAAAAAAAGAAAACAGGACCGGAACAATCTCCCTCTGTAGTGGGTCTACAGTATCTATTGGGTCGGCCCATTTGTTTCTCATTGGGTTCGCTTGCCTGTGCGTTCGGTTGACTATTTGACTCGAAGTGCGTCAAATATGAAACACTTCCTACTCCTACCAAAATGCGTGATGCATGCCTCCGTCTCTCCCTTCATGGTTAAAATTTGTGAAAGTGTTAATTCTAGCTGACTAGCTAGCTATACCCAGTTCTTCTTTGGACACAAATTAAAGGAAGACCACAAGGCCAACTAGCCTGACCAATCGACCGACCTTTGCGATGCCGACGCCTCCAAGCATCACCCTCCTTCAGGCCCGCGGCCAGAACATCATTAGGTACAACTCACCGTACATGCGCAAGAGTGCCACGGGGTAGTGCACGACTATCCTCTATGCCACGACCGACATGTTGGTACGTTCGGACTGACTAGCCGAGTGTGAAATAATGAAAAGCAAATAGGTGTGAAGGAATGTAGGTTGAGCTCGAGCTCCTTGTTAGCGCCGCTTTGCATCCCTGGCGCTCACGGGGCTGCCGTTGTGGGCCAGCACAAAATAGCACATGGTTTGCTATTCACCTGTCGTGGTTGACCGGTCCGCCTGTTGACCGGTTGACCATTGACTATAGGGAATCACAAAAATCAGGAATTCAATAAAGCTCATGGATTTGAATGAAAATTTCAAATTCAAATGTTGTTCAGAAATTAAAAAAATGGGTATGCAAAAAGTTCACGAATAAAAACATAGGTCACTGATTTAAAACCATGCATTGATTTGGAAAAAAAAGTAATGAACTTTGGGGAAATTCGCAAATTTGAAAATGTTTCATCAGTTTTAAAAACATTTCATGGATTTTGAAAAGTTTCATTGATTTTGAAAACAAACCATGAATTTGAAAAACAAAATCTTGAATTTTGAGAAAGTATTCCACAAGGATTTGAATAAAGTTAATTGATTTCAAGAAAAAGGGTTCGGGGATTTGAAAAAAGTACATCGATTTTAAAAACAAGTGCACGTATTTGAAAAAAAATCATCAGTTGTAAAAAAGAATCACGAATTTGAAAAGAGTTCAAGCACTTAAAAAAAGGAAAAGGAAACAAGATAAAAAGTAAAAAAAAAGTAAGAGAAGGAAAAACAAAAGGAAAGAAAAATGAACGAGAAAAAAATAAAAGAAGTATGAACAGCGAAAATACGAATAAGAACCGTCCAAAAGCAACCGCCGAACCAGGAAAACCCAGTTTTGCAATATGCCGAAAGCTTCCCAAAACAGGGGGCTTCCGCGAACTGAAGAAAGAAGTAATGAGAAAAATGAAGTAAATAAACCCAAGCATTAAGATTTCCAAGTTGGTTGCTGTAGCTGAACGAAGATATCTTGAGTGTGAATGACGTCGCCGCACCTTTTTTAAAGTTTAACAGAAAAGAATAAAAAGGGTAAATGGGCTGGCCCAGCATGTAAGGGGCTATGCTCCGGTTGGCGAAATAGCATTTATCTGGTGCTGAAGGCGCCAAATGGTTGGTATGGGTTGCCGCCTTTAAACATATACAAACGGTGACCCAATCCACAAGGGACTCCTAGACTGAGCCGGCCCATTCGCGAGGCTTTGCCACTTTGGAGCGGCGCCCTTATATCCCGCATTCACCCAGAGGGGAGGAACAATCACTTATAGGTGTCACGAGTTGAGCCGGCCCAGGCGCACGGGAACAAAAGCCTCGTTTTTTGTATTTCATGTTTTTTGTTTTCTTGTTTACCTTTTGTTTATGATTCCAAATATTCTAAATAAATACATTAGAAAAATCAATCTACATAAAACATTTGAAAATGTTGATCAAGCATTTAAGAAATGTTATACGTATATTCATAAAATATTTATCATGTATACGAAAAATGTATGCAAAAAAATGTGTATGAAACAATTTGATCATGTATTTAAAAAACGTTCGTCAAGCGTTTGAAAAAATACAATGTCAGGGATATCGCTCATCAGGATCTTATCGGTTGATCCGAAATGAGGGGTAAATCGGTCAGTTTATCAGTATATCGGCTGATTTATCTTTTCGGTCAGACACCGATAAGCGGTAAAGCGGCTAGTTTTATGGAATATCAGCTGATATCTTGAACAGTGAATAAATGTTGAACAAGTGGTTGAAAAATTCTAATCAACTATTTTGAAAATGTTAAATGTGTATAGAAATAATGTTGACCATGTATTAAAAAATGATGAATTTTTTCTCATGTATATGCAAATGTTATTCAACAATTTTAAAAAAATTATGAACAAGCATTTGACAAATAGTAATCAAGAATTTTAAACATGATAAATGTGTATAAAAAATGTTGACCATGTAAAAAATGATGGATATTTTTTGTCAATATATATAAACATTAATCAAGCATTTGAAACACTGTTGAACTTGTGCCTGGAAAATGTTAACCAGGCATTTGACAAAAAATTAATGTATTTAGAAAAAATATTGACCATATGTTCAAAAAGAGTTAATATTGCATTTAAAAATTGTAAATCAAGCGATGTATTAGAAATTCTTAATCTTGTATTTAAAAAACATTAATCAGCATTTGGAAAAAATGTCTATAGAAAAAATATTGACCATGTGACGTTTAAAAAAAATCGGAAAAATGTTAAATGTCTATTAGAAAAATGTTGTTGGCATATACAAAAAATATAGATTGAAAACAAAACGAAACAAACAAAACCGAAATAATCAGAGCAAACTGATGTAACATACTTTTGGTATAATTACTGCACCTTTGGAGATAGTTTATTTGCACCATCCAGTTTTTATATTCGGTTTTTAGAATACACAAAAAATATTCTTAAAAAGTGATTTTCTAAAAACAAGAGTTTTTCTTGAATCTTTTTTAAGTTTGTTTTAGGAAAGATGGACTTTTTTAAAATATAATAACATCTTCTAAAACTTCCATGAACATTGTTTAAAAAGTATTGGGCTAGCAAACATGAATTATTCTTGAAAATGAAATGAGGAGTATTTTCTAGAGGTGAAAGATTGACAATCCAAGCCCTCCTCCTCTTGCTTCATGCTCGTCATTACCTTGGGTGTGCCACCTTTCATGAGAGGTCTAGGTACCATGAGACCAGCAAAAAGTCTACTCTTTATGGTCTTAAATTCTTCTTCTTTTTCTAACTCAATCTTGGCATATATTGTAAGTTGATGGTAACCTAAACCTTGCCTTATGGACAATCAGAGCAAACTTATGTAACATATTTTTGGTAGAATTGTCCATGTTGTATTGCCGAAAATTTCAAATGTGAATTAACTATGAGTGTAGTTTGTTTGCTAGAGGTTAAGAATGGCCATGGAGACGGCCTCCGTCGAAGCAGCATGGCTCAGGGCGGCACAGAACTAAACCCAGGCCGTGTCCACCGTGACGAGCCGTCTATGCGCTGCCGACGCGGCCTGCCATAAATGAGGTCATGGCCCACCTGATTTTATATGTGACTACGTTGTGCATATGGTTAAGAATACAATTTTACGCACAGATCCACATGCTACCGAATGGAAGAGATATCGGGATCAGCTAAACTCGGGCTCAGTTTCAAATTTTCGGTTTGCTAGAGGATTAATAGTTAGCTAGCTGGCTACTTATAAGAATCACATGCACGTCTATAGGGACATTGATGCTTTTGCATTATTTTGTAACATGATTTCTAGAGTAGTTCGCTTGTGAGTTCATGAAAATAGCTACAGCATTGATGTTTTGACATCATTTTGTAACACACTTTCTTGAGTAGTTCCAGAATGAGTTCATGAAGTGCAGAAATACATGTCTCTTCGCTTGTGATAGTTCCTTGTTGGGGTCTTTGTTATCTACAGTGCACACATCTAGGACCAAGTTGTGCTAGGGAATCAATATTATGTTGTCGATAGCGATGTGCTTGTTTTGGTCTTTGTTCTCTCATTCAAATCGAGGTGCCAAACCAGATCCAGTTAAGGAGCAGCACGCTAGAACCTTGTATTAGGCATAGAAAATAGAAATCTGAAACAACCAAACATATTCAACGCAACACCTCGAATTATTTGGGTGACAATGTTTTGCTGAAACCAACTGCAACTAGATCATCTGATGACACATAACTATATAGTCAACAACGCACATGCAACACATTATCGAACAAAATGATAAAACAATCGGTGGTTTTACCATGGACTGAAATACATGATTTTTTGGAAGTTTTGTTCATCCCAATGTACCATGCGCCGTAAACATGAAATCTTTGATTGAGTTATACCGAGCTCTGGAAGAGCTAACTACACTAAGATTATGTTCTTGAAATAGATATAATATGATAGCATGATTCTTAGAATTCTAACAGGAATGATTAGGTCCCAAGAATAGTGAAAATCCATACGTAGCCCACATATCATCTAGACATCCTCTGATCTTAGGTACAAAATTCAGTGTATGTTGAAGATGTACCGATATCCTTTAAACTACGTGCAAATGTTGGGTGAATGCCGACGGTGATGACGAACATTATATATAAAAACGAGATGACGAGTGATGTCATTGTCAAGTATCACAGTGCTCCAACGCATCATACCATATTTGGTATGATTAACCTCTATCTCAATGAAACAATGAAACTCTTAGATATTTCAATACCATGTCGCTTTTTAAAGTCCATTGCAAAGTGTCATACTGACTTGGGTGGAGTTTATATAGAAAAGTTCAGTCGCATGAAGCATATAAAAAGCACATATATATTCATACTTGGGTGTTGTGGCTACATATGTTATGTATTGATATAATGATATTTTTGTGGATATTGTGAAATAAGTGCTCTTCACGAAGCCTTAAACTTGCATGATCTTGTTGAATGAGATCTTCATTCAGAACCGTACAAAGTTGCATTGCAATCAGTAGGTACACTGAAGTTGGCTCAAACAATATACCAATGGTACGACTAAGTTCCATTTTTTGGTGTAATTATGCTATGTTGCAAATGGTTTGAGACATGGATTTACTATGTGTGTACTTTCTTTGGTAGAAATTAATGTTCGCTACCGGTGACTACTAACAAAAGTTTCATAAACTACAATGGTGATTTGGCATAATTTGCAAGATGCTTTCTCGAGTAGTTCCCATATGAGTTCATGAATCGCAGAACACACATATCTCTTTGCCCATGGCAGTTTCTTGCCAAATGTTTACATTTCATACATCTAGGAACCAAAGGTACTAGGGAATGTTACATTGCGGTCTTTTTTTTTGTTCAAGTCGCCACTCGGATCATGGAAGCCAAAGCTATGATCAAGTTACAATTGGTTAGAATCTAGCCTCAACAAAAAGAATCTGGTAGCTCTCGTCAAGATCAAGTTATCGTTAGCAAGCTACCCCTCAATCGTAGATCGTGTTGCAACATTTTCTTCGCCCATGGAAATCGAGCTTTGGCGTGCAAAGAGATCAAATTGACCTATATCTGAACTCGTTTCTTCACTTTTCCGTTCAAAAGTTGAACATAAGGCTTTGGCATCTGCGACAACTAAGATTGTACAAACCACTGTTCACTGTAGCTCATTTCTTCACATTTCCATTGGCTTGCGAGACTATAAGGCCCTCATTCTGGATCGGAGTTGGTAGGATATTTTGTATAGGATAAAGCCACCACATTGTTCTGACTAGCTCATAGGTGTCTCCGAATTCGCCGCAAGTTCTCGCCTTTGTTTCTCCAAAGATCACTACTTGTTCTCTCTGAACTTGTGTTTTAAGTTTTAACTGAAGATTCGTCATCTACTACTCTGAACGTGACAAAAGATCAGCTGGAGTACTGGCAGCGGTTACGCCAGTATAGCGCGCACGTGCACAAAAGATGCATACATTGCAGCAGATGCAAGTTACACGCACATGTTAATCCTCGCTCCCTTGTGTCTGTGATTATCATATACCACCGATTTTGAACATGTTGTGTTTTGTTTTTGTTTCTCTATTACTCATAGTAGCCATCCTTAGGCCTTTAACTGCTTGCCAATAACTGCATGTACAGAACCTACTGATGTTGGTGGGTGTCATTTCTATGAAACGAAGGAGGGGAGGGCCCCGGATTTTCCCAAGAAAAAATATATGGTAAAGGAAGGTACTATATCAAAGTCCTGGCCTTGTCATATTTGCATGTATGTATGTGTCGAAGGCTACGGTCGTCTTGTTTCTTAACACTTGAAGCTTACTAAAGTGTTGGTTTGTTAGTTTTGAGAATTACAACTTTTGTTTATTCGGTGCGTACTTCAGTGCATAGGCACTACTATAATGCTGCATATGAAACATATATTAACTCCAATGTAGTATTTGGTAAAGCCTGAAACTGCTGCCTATGCATGCCTGGAATTCTCATTGACGGTTTTTTCTCGGTAACCATTCTGTTGTTTCGGGGAAAGCAAGAACTCTTGTTTGTGTGTCGCATCATATCTATGACTATATCTTGTATGGGTGTGGCTAGTTCTTAGTCGTATGAGACTTAACCAACCTCAGTCAGGTGACATAACATGTAAGAAACAAAAAAGAAAAACTGAAGAAAATAATTGCACGCATCTTAATGCAATATCTCATGAATACAGCTTCAACTAAGACATAACCAAGTCTCAGCCGGCTGAGATTTAACAAGACTGATCATGCATTGCTCTTTGTTCACCGGATTCACCGGTGTAGAGTTCTGAAGGAGCAATGTTTCTGATATAGTTCCCCTAAATTCAAACAAAATGGTCAGACTTGTGTTGCTCTTTTCCTATGGATTCTGGAAAAAAAATAAGCTAGTCAAGTTAGTTTCGGGTTGCCAACTGACAATCGAGGGTTTTGCAGCGTTAGTGAGTTTGATGCCAGGTTGGTTCATTGGCAATACTTTTATGTACTATGAGTGTACTTTGTTTGGTAGAATATTAATAGTTGGCTAGCTCTGGCTAGCTATAAAATTTCCATGCACGACTATAAGGACTTAGGAAATTGACAATTCGGCATGAATTTGTAAGATGCTTCCTACAGTAGTTCCTCTGTTACTGTGAGCCCATGAATCACAAAGCACACATGTCTCTTTCCTCATGGCAGCTCCTTGCTAGAGTCCTTACTCCGCAATGCATACGCCTAGGAATAAGAGGTATCAGGCAATCTTATGTTACAACTGCCTCATAAACCATGATTATGTGATCACAAGCTCTATGCACATCACAGTCGGGACATTGTCGCCGTCTCTCATTTAAATGGGGGATATCGTGCCCATAATCAAGTTTTCACACCCCAGACTTGAGAAACTATAGAAATCAAGGCTCCGCCTGTTAAACTACATGCGTCACAAGATACAGTTCTCATGTTGATGTCAGGATAATAGAGTATGTTGTTAGGAGATTAGCTAGGATTCTCTCTGTAACTGAACAAGCTTATCTCTATCTCTCTATGCTTTTCTTGTATCTCAAGATGTAATCCTCTCAACCGATTTGTATGCGCATCAGGGATAAGCCCATGCCTATAAACACGAAGGCGCGCCCCTCAGCAGGGTAGGACGCTTACCGCAAACTTCACATGGTATTCGGAGCAGGTCTCTTCCATTGCATCTAGGTTTTTCCATCTCCACAACAAAACTCCACCATGTCTTCCTCCAGCGCTTCCCAGGGCAGCCTCACCGGCCAAGTCACGGAGAAGCTCACCCGCGGAAACTATGTGCTCTGGCATGCCCAGATCATTCCCCAACTCAGAGGTGCAGGTTCTTCGGCTATGCCGATGGAACCGTGCCGAAGCCCGTCCAGATGATCACCACCAAGGACAAGGACGAGAAGGAAGAAACGTCGCTGAACCCACTTCACTCGATCCGGGTTAGGGAGGATCAGCAGGTACTTGGATACTTTCTTAACAATCTGTCAAAAGAAGTGCTTGTGCAGGTCACTTAAATCTCCCATGCCCATGAGCTATGGTCTGCGTTGGCGAACATGTTCTCCTCGCAGTCCGTGGCTTGCATCAACAACGTGCGCGTAGCACTGGCCAACGCACAGAAGGGGCACCAGACGGTCGTGGCATACTTCGCGCACATGCGCGGACTGGCGGACGAGCTTGCCGCCGCTGGCAAACCCCTGCAAGATGACGAGATGGGCCCGTACATCCTTGCCGGGCTGGATATGGAGTACCATCCCCTGGTGTCTGCTCTTGACGCTAGAACCATCCCCGCCTCCCTCAATGAGATCTTTGCCATGATGAGCAACTTCGATCAGAGTGCGGCTCTCTACTCGGGTTCAGGCGGTGGCTTCAAAAGCTCCGCCAACGCTGCTGCTCTAGGCTGCAGCAGCGGCTCCTCGCGGTACCGTGGACCACCACGGAACAAGGGCAAGAGCGGCAGCGCAACCCCAACAACAACTCTCGCAGCAACGGCGCCGGTGGGCGGCCCCCCTCCTCCAACAACAGGGGTCGCCGCAACTCCTCCAACAAAAACTCTCGCCCTGATGCGATCCGCTGCCAGATCTGCGGCAAGCCAGGTCACTCCGCCAAAGACTGCTGGTACAGGTTTGAGGAGGATGATGACACCTCTTCTCAGGATTAAAAAGTTGCCGGCGCAGAGGGGTCCTATGGAGTCGATACCAACTGGTATGTCGACAGCGGCGCCAAGAATTCACATCACTGGCGGGCTAGAGAAGGTCACTATGAGGAAAAATACCATGGCCAGGACCAAATCCACACCGCAAACGGAACATGTATGAGGATTCAACATGTTGGTCATTCAGTTATAAAAACCCCTCATCGAAAAATACATCTTAGAAAAATTCTGCATGTTCCTAGTGCTTCTATGAATCTCCTATCAGTTCACCGTATTGCCATTGACAATCATGTTTACCTTGAGTTTCACCCGTATTTATTTTTGATCAAGGATCAGACCACGAAGAAAATCCTCTATTGAGGTAGATGTGTTCGAGGGCTTTACCCGTTGATTCCCGAGCTTAGGAGATCCAATAAGCAAGCATGTGGTGTCACCAAATTATCTTCGTCCCGGTGGCATGATCAATTAGGGCATGCATCTTTTTCTTTAGTTGAACGAGTGCTTAGGAATAATAAGCTCCCGTATGTTGGTGAGCGTAGCATTGAAAAAAAATTATGATTCTTGTCAAAGGGATAAAAGCCATCAATTTCCATATCCAATCTCTACTAGCATTTCTACCAAACCTTTGCAACTCATTTTTTCTGATGTTTGGGGTCATGCCCCTAGTTCTGTTGGTAGACAACACATATTATGTGAGTTTCATCGATGATTACAGCAAGTATTCTTGGATTTATCTCCTTAAACAAAAATTCGATGTCTTTCAAGTTTTTCACAATTTTCAAGCACTCGTTGAACGTAAGTTTGATAGCAAAATCATTGCTCTCCATTCTGAATGGGGAGGGGAATATGAGAAACTTAACTCATTTTTTCAAAATATTGGTGTCTCCCATCATGTGTCATGCCATCATGCCCGCCAACAAACGGTTCTGCCGAACGCAAACATAGGCACATCATAGAAGTTGGTCTTGCTCTTCTAGCAAGAGCTTCCATTCCCCTCAAATTCTGGGATGAAGCATTTCTTACTGTTGTCCATCTCATCAACATGCTACCTAGTCGTGTGATTCAGAATGAAACTCCTGTAGAAAGACTCCTTCATACCAACCCCGACTACACAACACTTCGTGTCTTTGGGTGTGCTTGTTGGCCCAACCTCAGGCCATACAACAAACGGAAACTTATGTTTTCATCTACATAGTGCGTCTTTCTAGGATATAGTCCACAACACAAAGGTGTCAAATGCCTTGATGTCTCCACTGGCCATGTCTATATATTCCGTGATGTTGCTTTGATGAAACAAAATTCCCCTTCGCTGATCTACACCCCAATGCTGGTGCCTTGCTACGACAAGAGATTCTTCTTCTACCTCCTCATCTCACCAACTTAGATCAAGGGGGAAATTATTCTGATGATCAACTGTTGACTAACCCTCATGATAATATCTTGCGTGAGTCTTGTGATGATGCAGAAGAACACAGCGAAGAAAATGGTGAAAATCACGCGGAAAACAGTGCAGAAATCAGGTCTATAGGGCTCATTTTATGTGTCCACAACCGGTGGACATATCCTCCTCGGGATCACCGCGGCTAACACCCGTCAGTGGATCTGCACCGGGATTCGAAGCGTCAGCAGGGCCAGAGATCGCACCGGGCGCCGCGCGCGCCTGCAGCGAGTCCCCGCCTGGCACGCGGCGTGATGCTCCTCGCCCAGACGACGCCACCGAGCCGCGCCAATTGCCTTCTGCCACATGTCCACCGGTCGCTCGGCTGCGTGATCCACCGCACGTCTATGCGCGTTGCCCGCGCCAGCAGATAGGCGCGGATTTGGAGGCACCAACCAGACCGAGATTCGGTGCTGGTCCTGTCGGGTATGTGACCGGCTCGCGGCACGAAGCGGATCCGGCTAGACCCACGCCATCATCAGGCAATGATGAGGCACGAGGCTCGTGATATTCTGCACCACGTGCAACAGCCACGCCTTCTACCGATGCCACAGAAGATCCAGCTGCTTCGATGGATGCGGCTGGCAGTCTGGGATCGGCTGTTGATCCCATGGGATCTTCTGCGGACGCTGCTCCAAGTTCATCTCATGTGCCAGTGCCGCGTACACGTCTCCAACAAGGGGTAATTCAGAGAACTAAGTATAAAACTAAATTTGGGTTAGCATGTTCAACAGGTGAACCTGGCACGCTAGCAGAGGCACTCAATGATACACGATGGAAGAAAGCCATGGAAGAAGAATACATGGCACTCCGGAAAAATAAAACATGGCATCTAGTTCCACCACGGCAAGGTAAAAATCTTATTGATTGCAAGTGGGAATTCAGAATTAAGAGAAAATCTGATGGAACTATTGATCGCTACAAAGCAAGACTTGTTGCAAAAGGCTTTAAACAACGTTATGGTATAGACTATGAGGATACCTTTAGTCCTGTTGTAAAAGCTGCTACTATTCGTCTTGTTCTGTCCTTAGCTGTTTCCAGGGGATGGAGTCTCAGACAACTAGATGTACAGAATGCGTTCCTCCATGGCGTTCTGGAAGAGGAAGTTTACATGAAACAACCTTCTGGGTTTGAAAGTAAGAATGCACCATATCATGTATGCAAACTTAATAAGGCTTTTATGGATTGAAGCAGGCTCCTAGGGCATGGTATTCAAGACTCAGCCAAAAGTTGCTAGCACTCGGTTTTGTCTCTTCAAAGTCAGATACCTCATTGTTCATCTATAACAAGTCAAATACCTCTATATTTGTGCTTATCTATGTTGATGATATTATTGTCACAAGTTCATCAGATGATGCTATATCAGGGTTGCTCAAGGATCTAAGTGCTGAGTTTGCTCTTAAGGATCTGGGAGATCTACATTTCTTCCTAGGCATTGAGGTAAAAGAACATGAAGATGGACTTCATCTTTCTCAGGAAAAGTATGATGCTGATCTGGTAAGAATAGTTGGGTTGCAAGGCTCTAAGTCATCACCAACACCTTTATCCAGTATAGAAAAGTTATCATTAGTAGAAGGAGAGCTAAATCAGGAAGATAGTACCAAATATAGAAGTCTAGTAGGAGCACTTCAGTACTTGCCTCTTACAAGGCCTGATATTTCATTTGCTGTAAACAAGGTATGCCGGTTTCTCCATGCACCCACCACAACTCATTGGACTGCTACAAAACGCATAATTAGATATGTGAAAGACACCATGAATGTTGGTCTTACTTTCAGCAAGTCATCATCTACTCTTGTGAGTGCCTTCTCTGATTCAGACTGGGCTGGGTGTCTTGATGATAGACGCTCCACTGGTGGGTTTGCTATTTTCTTTGGACCCAACCTTATATCATGGTGTGCAAAGAAACAGGCTACAGTGTCCCGGTCAAGCACAAAGGCAGAATACAAAGCTCTAGCAAATGCAACAACAGAAATTATATGGGTGCAGTCAATGCTAAAAGAATTGGGTGTGAAACACACTCCAGTTCCATGTTTGTGGCGTGAAAATCTTGGTGCCACTTACCTTTCTGCTAATCCTGTCTTTCATGCAAGAACTAAACATATAGAGATTGATTTTCATGTTGTCAGAGAAAGAGTTGCTGACAGGAAATTGGAAATTTGTTTTATACACTCCAGAGACCAGGTAGCAGACGGTTTCACCAAGGCATTGCCCACGAGAAGCTTTGAGGAATTCAAGCGTAATCTCAACTTAAGCAAGTTGTGATTAAGGGAGGATGTTAAACTACATGCATCACAAGATATAGTTGTCACGTTGATGTCAGGATAATAGAGTATGTTATTAGGAGATTAGCTAGGATTCTCTCTGTAACCAAACTAGCTTATCACTATCTCTCTATGCCTTTCTTGTATCTCAAGATGTAATCCTCTCAACCGACTTGTATGCGTATCAGGGATAAGCCCCTGCCTATAAACACGAAGGCGCGCCCCTCAACAGGGTACGACGCTTACCGCAAACTTCACACTGCCGTCAATAGGGATTAGCCTACATCCCGTCAAAATTGAGTTAAGTTATCGTGCCACTCCTCACTCTCACATTGCGTTGCCACCTTGCACTCACCAACTGCGAGCTTCAGTGCACTTGACATACAAATTTTGTAGAATGTACGGTCAAGTTTTGAAAAGCCCTAGTAATTCTTAGCATATAGATCCAGAATGCATTGTCTTGTTCAGCATTCCGTGTTTTTCTATTCGATCCCAACCAAGATTTTTCTAGATCAAAGTATGATCAAGAGGCAAGTAGCTAGCCATAGCCCTATCATAGTGTCATAGGGGGATCATTGTTGAGAGTCAATATAGATCAGGATCCCTAAGTTTGTTCTGAATCCTCGGCCCTAAATCCGCCTGTTCTGCAAAAGAATAAAAAGACATATGTATGTTCTCCATTTCCTTCTAAATCCTGATTTTTGTAGGGATAATTTGTGTTTTACGGATATGGTATATAAATCAAATGTTGTGGAATAGGTGTTCTTCAGGAAGGCTAACTTATCGTTGCAGGATCTGGATGAATGGCCATCAAAGTAAGAAACTTGTTATGACTGGCACATATAGTTCCTTTAAGGTGGAAAGAAAAGAAGGGCGCGGTACGTATCTCGTTATAGAACAAAAGGATCAGTGTTCCTTGGCACTGAGCGGTTTGCAATGCAGCTTATCTTAGTTCGATTCAGTTCGAGGTGTGTTCAATGTGGTTGATTCGGTCAAACCATGTGCATCCCATCTCTAGACAACAGTCGAAGGTCATCCCAGAGCAAAACTAGAGTGGTGGTAGTGACGACTAAATGAATCATTGAGCGTTCATGTGCGTGTATATTGCTCCACAAATGTTCTACTCACCATGGGAATGAAGGTTCTCTGCTTTTTCTTTTATTGTTGCACTGTGCTCTGCCTGAAGGAAGGCGCTTCATTTACTCTTCTTGCTGATGTTCCGAGAAATCCAATCAATATGGAGATGACAAAATTTCATGAATTTAAACCTCCACAGAAGCAATATCTTTGACTCCAACGATAGATAGATATTCTGGTTACATAGTATGGTTTAGCTCATACAACAAAACTGGTTTGGTGTCAGGCCAGCCATGGGCATTATCCAAATTGGCCCACAAAGGATGACATTTCCCTCTCATTTAGATCTCGGTCCGACAATCACCAAGGCTATATCTCCGGGATCCTATATGGTGCCCGTTGTGCCACTTAATCGTGCGCACCCCCTCCCTCCTCCACACTCATAGCTAACTCAGCCGGCCCATGTAGGTATTTTATTTCACCGATTCCTTAATTTATTTTCGTTATCTTATTTTGAATGTTTTCCATTTTTGTACTTTTTCAAATAATGATTTTTTTCAAATTCGTGAACTTTTTCCCAAATTTTTGGAAAAAAAAATCAGTTCTCATGAACTTTTTTCAAAAAAAGAGAGTTTTATTTTCATTTTTTTGAAATTTAATTTTTAGAATTCATAATTTTTTTGAAGTCCACAAATTATTTTTGAATTCGTGAACAATTTATTTGAATTCCCAATTTTTTGAAAATTTCACATTTTTCCCTAAAAAGTCAATGGTTAACGGCGACTGGTCACTAAAACTAAGAGACCAAGGAACCGGAAAAACCACGCAACAAGAGCAAGCAGTCTCTTGATAGTTGCGCCGGCCCACCAGCCGAGGCTTGTGAACTCTGCGTTTGATAAGCGGCGCATAAGGCGCCGAAGAGGAGGACTCGCTATATCTTGCCTGTACCGAGCGAACCATCGGCCACCTATGGTGCAAGGCTAGCGGGCTGGCCCAGTACTGTAGCTCACAGAATGATTTTGGCAAGCTTCACTAGACCTGCCTGTTCGATCCGATTTTAGTAGGTTCCATGCATTATATTTTCCCTTCTTTATGTGTTTTTCTTATTGGATTTCAAGGTTTGCATTGGTTTGTTGTTTTCTATGTCTACATCTTTCAGTTCATCCTGTACATTTTTCATATACACATGGAATATTTTTTTGATAAACGTTGACCATTTTCCAAATGCATGATGAATTTTTTTTAAGAACATATTCTGAATTTTTTAAATGCATGAACATTTTTTTTGAAATATCTGAACATTTTTTAAATTTCAAAAACTTTTTTTAGAGTCCTATCGACATTTTCAAAAGCCATGTCAACATCATTTTGTATTTTATGAACATTTTTTAAGTGTTTGATGAACATTTATTTAACACTTCAGTAATTCAATGTTTACATACTAACAACATTTTGAATGATGTATTTTGAATACTTAAAAATATAAACAAAAGTAAGAAAAATGAAAACAAAAAGAAATTACAAGCATTCAAATGTGCAGCTCGTGCGCTTTTTTTGTGTGTAATCTCGCCACTTTATTGATTATCAGTAATGTTCATGGGTACAATATGTTGGTCATAAGGATTGACCAACCATAAACGTCTACCTGACTGAAGATTACAAGCTAATTTGGCGAGATTGTGAGCCTTGAAATTAAAATTTCTACGCTCATGAACAATCAAAACAGAAGTAAAGTTGTTTCTTCGTCCCAAAATTTCATGGATGATAGCAGAGTGCGGACCTCCTGTCCCTTGGTTTATGTCGTTCACCACACCTTGGCAATCCGATGCTATTATCATATGTGACACCTGAAAATCGCTAGCAAGTGCCAAAGCCTCCCTGCATGCATAACTTTTCAAGATCGTCGGATCAAAAACTCCATTGTAAACCACCGCCGATGACCCTAGATATAGGCCCATGTGGTCTCGGCAGACCGCGGCGATAGCACCGCCCCGGCTGCGCCGCGCCACCGCTCCATCAACATTAAACTTCACCATCCCGGCCGGTGAGGCTAACCATCTTCGTGGAGCTTCCCTCGTGCGCTGCAACATACAACTATGTAGATCTCACATTGTTGGGCTGGGCCAAATATCCGGGGCGCTGCGAGCTACGTGTCGTTGGCACTCACTAAGCGGGACATATCCCCTCCCTCCGACATGTTCTTCCAGCTTCAGACTGAGCTTGAATGCGCTCCGTCTCCATCTTTTATTAGAGCAAAAGGCGAGGGTGTATTCAGGTGTCCCTGCTTTTATAGTTGGTTCAACGAAATTTTCAATCTTCAAAGAGGGGCGTACAATCGGAGGAAAAACAAACCTAGTATGAATATCCTTTTACAGGTCGTTCTCATCTAGTACTCTTTTTTTTTAATTTCAAAAAAAGCGAGTTGCATTTGCTATTGTTTTTCGGAAACACTAACGCCCACAAGTGTGGGCATTACCCAACTCGCCCACATACCTCGATCGTCGTCCAGTGTCTTTTGCACGAATCTTGGCACGAAAAGGTTGATTTTGTGTGCCACACAGGACGGGGCTGGTGTGTGGGCGTTGGAGAGTTTGCCCACACGTTAGCATCATGCTGTTTGCCAGCTGCGCTGGGTGGGCGAACTAGTTTCTGCCCACACAACCAGCCACCTAGTTCATGCACGGGCGAACTACTTTTTGCCCACACAACACTCCTACGTTGTGGATGGCAACTGAGTTAGACGAACGTGGCAACTAGGTAAACATATATGGCAACTGTGATTTTTTGCTAGACGGCAACTGCAGTTGCGCGTACCTGGCAACCAGATAAACACACATGGCAACTAGGTAAACACACATGCGAACTACTGTTTGACCATATGTGGCAAATAGTTAATCACACATGGTAACTACGGTTTGATTACACGCGGCAACTATCATAAATTAGACATGGCAACTATAGTTAACCAAAACAGATAGAGTTGCCATGCTTTTACAACTACACTTGCCATCCCCGATAACTACATCTGCCAACCAGGATGGCAACTACGCGGTGTACCTAAGGTAGTTGCGTCAGGACGTGTGGGCATTTTTGCTTCGTGCCACACGTGCGGGGTGGAGATGAGTAGTACTTGTTGGCGTGTGGCACGAAGCAGCCGCGCCCATACGTGTGGGCAATTCTAATATCCGCCCACACATAGCCCGTGTGGGCTGCCTCCTGCTCACAGCACACACGTCGTGTGGGCGCATGTCGAATATACCACACGTGTGGCAGTTATCGGCGTCCTTGTTTTTCTTAATATTTAGGACAACGCTAACGCCCACACGTGTGGTGGGAGCCAAACCCGCCCACACGCCCAAACGGATTTTCTTAATCACTACGGGAAACAAGTAATTTGCCGTCTGTAATCCACAGACGGCAAAGACCTAAATCCAGACGGCAAAGATTTTGCCGTCAGGAAGCAGACGGCAAACTCAGACGGCAAAGATTAGTCGGCAAAGAATACTTTGCCATCAGCTTTTAATAGGGCAGACGGCAAAGACTTTGCCGTCAGCCAAATTTGCTTCGTTGTCAGCCTTATAAATCACAGACGGGAAAGAAAAGTACTTTTGCCGTCAGCCAGACTACATCTTTGCCGTCAGCTATTCGCGTGTTTGCTGTCAGCCGCGGATATCAAAGACAACAAAGAAAAGGGTTAAATTAAAAAAAACACAGCTTCCGAGGGATGCGGTCAATGCATGCAGTGCACTGTTTCTTCTTTTTCTTTTAACAGGGAAAGGCCCAGCCGTGTTTAGTGCCTTTCTTTCAATGTTACTCCAGTACAAAATGCAAACATGATTCTGCAAAAACCAAAGTTACATAATAGTCCTGGAAATTAACAAAAGGACCCTAAAAAGTAAAACTAAAAATCAATCGGGTCCTTCTCCACTGCCGTGCTCTGTTCGCCCAGCCGCCCGTCCCGCTCACCGCACCGCTCTGCCGTGCTCCGCTCGCTGCGCCGTCGCCCGGCCCTGCTCAGCCGCGCCGCTCCTCCGCAGCCGCGTTGGGGAGCTGACTCGCTCCGGTGGCGCGAGGAGGCAGGGGATGGGCGGTGCTCGACCGCCGGCGACGGCCCTGCTCAGCCGCGCCGCTCGGGCCCAGCCACGCTCGGGAGCTGAATCGCTCCGGTGCCGCTAGGACGCACGCGAGGGACGTCGGGGATGGACGGTGCTCGACCAGCGGAGCTCCTGCTGTTCTCGCGGCAGAGCTCGCGAGGCGGAGCGCGCGAACGGCGGGTGAGGAGGAGCTCGAGGTGTGCACGGGCTCGGATGCGCGGCCGGAGGAGCTGGGTTGCGGCCGGCCGGCGGGCGAGGACGACCTCGCGAGCTGGAGCATCACGCCGTGGTGGGCGCCACGGCGGACAGACGGGAGCGCTGGCGTTGGCCCCGGTGTGCGGCTTCTCAGGGGCGGCAGTCGCTGGGCTAGGGGGCGGCTGCTCGGAGGCGCCGGATTTGTGGGCGGGCGTTGGCCGGCGGCGTGTGGCAGCTCGGGCGAGGAGGGAGGAGGGAGCAGGAGAGAGCGTGCGAGATGGAGAGAGGAGGGAGCACGAGCGAGATGGAGAGAGGAGGGAGCACGAGCGAGAAGGAGAAGGGAGTCGTGGGTGGGCAGGTACGGTCCTGGCATTGTGGGTGGGGGCGTGCGTGGGGGCGCGTGCATCGTGGCGGTCGGTGGGAGCGTGCGTCCGACGACTTCAGACTGGGTGGGATCTGCGGCTAAGATGTTGCCAAGTCATCGATCCGTGTGATCGATCCGCGTGGTGTGCTTTTCCTTTGCCGTCTGCGAAACAAAATACAGACGCCAAAGAACTCTTTGCCGTCTACCAAAAAAAACACAGACGGCAAAGATTTTTTGCCGTCTGCCAAAACAAATGCAGACGGCAAAGGTTCCTTGCCGTCTGTGATTTTTACTGCAGACGACAAAATGAGCTCTTTGCCGTCTGTATTTTTTCTGCAGACGGCAAAGTTTATTTTGTCGTCATTTTTTCTTTGCCGTCTGCTAATGACGGCAAACCCTTTCTTTGCCGTCTGCCCGACAAAAAGCTGACGACAAAGATGCCTCCTGACGGCAAATTAATTGTTTCCCGTAGTGAATATTTAGGACAACGCTAATGCTCACACGTGTGGTGGGAGCCAAACCCGCCAAAACGGATTTTCTTAATATTTAGGACAACGCTAAACGCCCACATGTGTGGTGGGAGCCAAACCCGCCCACACGCCCTATAACACATAGACTATGCCATGTCACTGCATGCATGCATGTGGGAATCTTTTTCGATTTTCAGTTTATAAAATGTTTTATCTCTTAAATGAAAAATTCGATTGAGAATCCGTTTTCATCATTAAATCTCTCGCGACGAGATCTTCGAAACTAGATCTCATATCAATATATTTCGACGAATTTTTTTTGGATTAAAAGTTGCCGTGTCTATTGTACATGAATTGTCATGATATTTACACTGAAATTTCCATGATATGTTTCAACTATTTTCTCCTACATTTAAAAGTAAATTTTGACATATTATAAAACAGAGAATTAAGAAACTAGACTTGCCATGTACCATTAAACAAAATTGCCATGATACATGTATTTAAAGTTGCCATGGTTCATACAAAAAAATATTTTTATGGTCAAAGTACTGGAATTGCCATCATAAAAAAACTAAAATTGCCATGCTTTGTCACATGGCAACTTTAGTTTAAGCACTATGGCAACTACAGTGTAAATATCATGGCAATTTTTGGTCAATTTTTTTTCGTCTAAACATATCAACATGGAGTCTAGTTAATTTTGAAGATCTCGTCGAGACGGATTTAATGGTGAAAACGGATTTTTCATTTGATTTTTTAATTAGGAGATAAAACATTTTAAGCCAACAACCAAAAAGATTTCTGCTAATGTCATCTATTCATATGTGACAAAATGAGTGGTGATGGAGGCGTGTGGGCGTTAGTTTTTCCGAATATTTATTAGATCTAAGATGCCGTGTAGAATTTGCTTAACCCTCCGGCACTGGACATGGGCACGGGCTGCCAGGCACACAAGCCTGAGAGCGCCACATAACCTCTCCAGCACATCCCTTCTCCTCACCGATGCCGCCAACGGCTGCGGCGGGGCAGCTTGGCCGTCTCCTTCCTCCCTCCCTACCCCTTCTCCCGCGGCTCCTCGTCATAGGAGGCTCGCTCGTCTGAGTGCACAATCTGATACGATCTGCTCTGGTGATCTGGGTGCCTGTGTCGCTGCGACGTTGGGCAATGAAGCCCTCATGGACGTCTACTAGTGCATGTAGCCTAGTCTGCTCTTGGTGGTGGGCTCGTGGTGGCCAGTTGGGGATGTCGCGCTGTTGCCAGATCTGGCCGGCTCTCATGGTGGCTGTAGCCTAGAGCCTACAATGGCAAAGGCTACCGCCCTAGATCGATGGGCAGCGGTGTGAGGCCCTTTGATGGCGCCATCTCCTCCACGATGGAGTGTGACATTGGCACAGCGGTGGTGAGCACAACAGCGTGAGTCGGTGGTGAAGGTTCCTGATGACGGTGTTGTGTAGCGTTGGATGGCTGATGCACAGATCCGGCCTGTTGTGACACCCTCAATGTGGCTAGCGCTATCCAACAGGTTGTGCCATCGGTTGTCCATTCATGTCGTGGATCGAGGCGGACACCAAAGGTCTTCGTGACGGCTCCTCTCTCCAGAGCTAGTGGCTCGTATTGGTGAAGTTGTGTGATGCACCCTAAAGGCTCCTTTGCGGATTTCGGTGGCACTCACTTCAGCTAGTTTGCCTTCAGCGGTGAGATGCAACCTATGGACGGCGATTTGATGTCGAGGATATGGTTGTGCAGCGGCGCCGGGGGACTCTAGCGCATGTAATTGCTCGGATTGCGAAAAGTGGTGGTGACAACACATGATTGACTCCGATTTGATGGTGCTTCTCGAGTACCAGGACTTGAGCTCGGAGGTGAACTCCCTAGGTCTAACTCGAGTTGGTTATACCTAGGGAATGGTGATGTTTTTGCATCATTACCTTGTTGAAGGCGTTGCTCGGATATGTTCAGACTTGTTCTTTAGTGAAAACCTAGAATCTGACCTTGAGTGGTTGGATCCAGCGACGGAGATGCTTGTGCTTCGTTCCTTAAGGCGTTGTTGTTGAAGAACTTTTCTTGTTGTCCTTGTGGTGTCAAGATATGGTTGGTGCGGATATGGTCGTAGTCATAGTTTGTTGACCCCTATTTTGATCGCTTCATGTTTCTTTTTTCCTTTTTTTTTCCGCGCTTAGGCAAGCTTTGGTCTTGTATGACTTTGCTCTTTGCCAGCATATTTATGTATGTGTGCGTTAGTGTTGGATGTGTGCATCCCAACTATACAAAGGTCGGATGTGTGATCGTTGTATTTGTATCCCCTTAAGATACTCAGGAGTACATCCGTTGGCTTATCTCACCCCTAAAAAAGTTTCTTAGGCTTCTCTCTCACACCACTCCTTGTCACGTCGTTGGTAACTTTAAATTCATCGACATCATGGTGAGGATACATCGATTCGACTTTTTGCACTTCTAGAGATCTTCCCATGTCCAGGTACGTTCATCAATCAAGGCTTTCCATCTTTTGGATGGCGACTCAAGGCGCTTTAAAAAATGATTATTACTGATATATGTGCAAGTGAAAGAGTGAAAATATCGTTGCTACAGTCCAATTGTTGCCTTTTTACCGAAGTCTTTGTAGTATCTCTTCGGCAGATATTGATATCGCGAAGAAGGTGTTTCCAAAAGATTTCATTGTAATTCTTAGTCATATGAGTTACTTTGTATCTTTTTGGATCCTACATTCAAATCAGTGAACTTGTAATCTTATGAGTAGAAAAAGGGTCCGTGTGTTGCAACAGGAGAAAAAAACATAAACTCCAATGACTATGAATACATTTTGCTGCATTACCAAGATGTACTATCACTCTCATTCTCATTGACACATCACGTTGCTTGAAAATAACTGCATATATTTCTAAAAAAAGGAAAAAACGTATATACCTTGACCAGAGTCAGTTAAAAAAATAGCATAGACGCATCATCGTCAAGAAACCGCGAGTGACAACTAGTGTCCCAACACAAATGCAAAAACACCCCCAAGGAAAAAGAAGATACAATACGGTCGCAGAGGGGAGGGGGGTGCGGGGGCTTAACGCAAACCAAGCCACCACCAGTCGCTAACTGTCGCCGCTGTTGGGACTAACAACAACGGAAATCCACCAAATCCTGAACCGAGGGCACACCATCACCTGAATCGGCTTTCTGAGTTGAATATATATGAACCCCGTCGTGAATGAAGAGGCGTTGTCGTTGTGGCACGTCGACCAGGGATCAAACTCGTGTATCTCCTCGAGTCCAGCTCCAACACCTCTATCCACGAAGTCAAAGGAAAATCACCAAATTTCTCCCAAATAATGAACATTTTTCAAAACTCGTGAACATATTTGAAATCATAAACATTTTTACAAATTTGCAAACATTTTCTAAAATCATCTACATTTTTTGAATTCATGATGATTTTATACAATTGGCAAACATTTTTTTGCAAGTATGAACATATTTTAAGCATTTTCTTTATAATTGGCGAACATTTCTAAAATCGACGATTTTTTTTGGAAATTGGTCGAGCAATTTTTGAAAATCACAAATATTTCTTGGTTTAATGAACATTTTTTTGAATCAGGGAAAATTTATGATTCAATAAGCTATTTTGTAATTTAGGAACAATTCTAGAATTTTAAGGACATGTTTCAAAATTCATGAACATTTTTTGAATTAGAAAACAATTTTTTAAATTTGATTAACACTTTTTTAATACACGGACTTTTTTTTTAATCATGAAAAAAATTATTTCCCAAATTTGTTTAGAAATACAGAACATTTTATCAATTTAAAACAAATTATTCACAAGTAGTTTTTGAACTGACAAACATTTTATAATTTATTGACCATTTATTTAAAAATTCTAAAAAATGTCGGAACTTTCTTCAATTCCCAAATTATTTTAAGTAAAAAAAATGAAAAATGAAAATAAAAAAATACATAAATAAACAGGCTGCCCGCACATAGGCCGGCCCAGATGGGCGCGCTGCGTTTTCTCCCAGAGCGCATAGCGCTGTACAAATTCCCTACTGCGTGGGTCGGGCCAGGCGAGGGGATTCCCCTGTGCGAAACGTTTTTGGTCACTTGGAGATGGCATCGCTGAGTAATTTTTTGCAACTTTGGGACAATTTCCTTAATGGACAGGCAGAAGCACTAATCTCTTTATTTATTTATTTTTGAACACATCACACTAATCTCTTTATTAATAGGAACGGATATAGTTTAATAAGAGGTAATATGCATAGATATAGATAGACAAAATTACAGGAAAACACTTAAATTCAGTACCATTGCCTAAAAAAACCTAAATTTAGTGCACGTAAGTACTATACTACTCCTGACGGGGTCAGCTTAAATGCACCCTATCGAAGAATAATAAAGGGAAAGTAAATTATAACAGGGCTCCTATTACACGGTTCAAATTCAGAACGAAAGGTGACCCGAAACACTGAGTTTCGACTGTCGGCATGCAGGAGTACGTTCATGCTGTTTGCAATGTGACAACACTGTACAACCACGACTTTTCCGTTTGATTAGTGCTAGTACATGGAACGAGGAGGTACCAGCAAATTTTCTTGTCTGTTGAACCAACGTGTGGTTGAATGGTTAGAGGGACTGTGCTATCCCCAGCCCACCAGAGTTCAAATCTTGATGTTCGCATTTATTTTTGAATTTATTTTAGGATTTCCGGTGGGAGGAGACGTTTTCGTCGACGATGATATGTTGGCTCAGTCTTTCAGAGATGCTCATAGGAATAGGATGTGCGTGTATGCGTTCATAGGGATGAGTGTATGCGCGTGTATATGAGCGCTTGCGTCTGTACTATGTTCAAAAAAAATCTTGTCTGTTTTGGAGCCACCACTATTTTAGGTTAGTGGCTTTGGGCTGCACTAAAATACAAGCCTTATGAAGACCATCAAAGGTGTTGCAAACCAGCTAAAAGTTTGTCGCACTAGTGCTTAATTATTACCAAGATTTTTTTTAGAAAATCCACTTTGAATTGAAATCAAGGGCAGACATTTAAAAATTTCGAGGTCATGCACAAGGATAGGCCACCTTGAGATCATCAATTGATTGGACAATGAAAGGCATAGCATGGCGCCGTTTGCAGTGCAGCGGCCTCAGATCCAGCGCGGGACTGGGCCTTTGCAGTGGCTCACGCTGCGGTGGTGGTGGCGTCCTTGGGCGGTGGAGGTGGTGCGGGATCGATCCGGGCGAGACTGTGATTGCCCTGTTTTTGGTCTCGTTGGCTTGGTAGTGGAGGATGTGGAGCTACCAGATACACCCCCCCATCCCGTTGCGGTGGCCGGCTCGCTTGAGCATCTCCGGCAGATTTGGGGATTTGTGGTCTGGGGTTGGGAGAAATCCTGCTTGGCGATGCCCGAGGCTGATAACGGTGACCCCTGCGGGTGACGTGCCTTCCATGGAGGCATTGTCTTTGACCCCGACCTGACTATCTCTCTCGTGCTCTTCGGAAACCCTTGTTCCATCCTTCAGACCAGACAACGGCGGCGTCATGGCGTCATCCCCTCCTTGGAGGCATCGTCGTGTTGCTCGAGGAGTCCGATTGGTTTTGATTGAGTCTGCTACTGCTCGGGTCGTGGGCCTCCAGGCCGCAATGTACATCATCGCTGGTGCCCTCTTGACATCAACTCCTCTTGGCCCGCCCAGGCCATGCCGCCCACTTGCCGATTTCCTCTTGGCACATTGGGTGCCAGCACGTTGGTCTGTGTTGTCCTCAGGTCTTGGTTTTGTTGTAGAGGTACTTGGCGTTGGTTGTGAAGCGGCTTGGTTGCCATGTGGCTTGCCATGTGATCTAGGGGAAGCATGTAGCGTGGTGGTGTGTGTGGTTGCTAATCCTTGTGATTAGTGTTGCAATGGCCGAAAGGCGTTTTAACATGCTTCTTTGCCGCTTCTTCTCTAATGCATTGATACACATGTTTATGCGTATTCTAGAAAAAAAACATAGCTAGGGGTAGGATTCGAGGAAAGAAGTACTTAACCTAGCACAATTTTGATCAAGTCCCTCTACAGGAAAGATACACCCTCCGATTTTAAAATACAAGGCTACTACCAAAAATACAATTTGCATACAAGGCCACTCTCTGTTTCTGAGAAAAATGATTAGATTTTTGCCTCGTATGATAATGCTTATTATCGCAAACATTGCATCTAGCCATAGAGAAGAGGCACCACATGAAACATGTTTAATTAGGTCGAAACTCGAGTTGTTTTCTACACAATTAGTCATGCTATTACATAGTTGGCCTTATTTTCTTATTATCTAAAAAATGAGATAGTGCCTTGTATAGAAAAGCAGAGGGGGTAATTATGATGAAGTGGAAAATGTGTATTTGTTGCGATTAACAATACCTCAAACGACTTACAAATGGTTGTTTATCACGATATTAATAGCCATTTCAATGAAGATACTTTTGTTTTTGTTTTGCATGAATCTACACACGATGCTTACACCTGGTTGTTATTAGTAGTAGTTTAGTGATTTATACTCCAGCGGTCTATATTTACATGGCAGCCTCACTTCGTGATTAAACATTGATCATAAATTTTACCAACAACTTATAAGTTTTTGCCATAAATATTATATAGTTGGTAACTAAATATCAATACGAATTGAATGGCATATTATTTGTAACATGTAACACAATGTATTGTTGGTCAAACACGTGCTCATATCTATGCGGCTAGGCTGTATAAATGAAGGACAATTGCCGATTGATCGCCACAACTAAGATAACATACCCTCGTATTTGGATAAAAGCACATTGCTGTTTAACATGGGAACCAGCCAATGTCGTCATTTTTCTATGTCAAGAATTGATGAGATCCTAGATTGATTGTTGGAATCCAAGTAATCAGTGTACATACAGATGAACCATGCACATCATCAATCCTATTTCAATAAAGATGTTGCCTTGTGGCCGATTCATTTTTTATAAGCTTATCTATTTGGAATCCCAGCTGGTCTATGTTGTGCTCACACGAGTAGAAAACAGGATTTTGGTTGAGGCCTGGGTAAGGGCATTGGTCGTCGGCCTACATGTGCTGAACCCCTAGCGGAGTAATACACTGATATGTACCAACTACAGTCTGTAGAAACAAGTAACCCAACTCCATTTCTCGTCGTTACGTTGACCAATTTGTTGGGTTTTTTAAAAAAACAATAAAGTTGTCCCATGACAATTGAGAGCTAGATCCATTGCCTGTTGTCCATTAAAAATATATCATTCAAATTTTCAGTTCAATAAGAGTTGAATGATATTTTTTCGTTGCATGCATCAAATATTTTGTTGGCCAAAAATTGTGTGCGACATGTAAATACATACGGAGGGGGTATACGCTTCTTAGGGGGGTTGTTTGGTTTTTACATATGCTCACCCTGCAAAAATTTGTGCGCCAGTTAGTCTGCTGCCGAATTGGCCGCTGGGGATGGACAAAAAAATAGCGCCTAACTGAAGAAGGGAGCTGAGGAGGGTGGGATGCACCAATTATTTGTTGTCCATCCAAACATGCATGCGAGAGTCGGTCAATGCCATCATTTTGCAGGGCGTTTCATGCTCCAATCTGAATAGAGCCTTAGTGGTTGTTTGGATTAACCAGTTTTAATAGAGTTTTTGTGAATACTCGTTTTATAGACAAATACGTTTGGGGTTTGGAAAAATGTAAAACCGCCCAGTCCAGATTCTTCTTTGAAGAGCGATCCATACAGTTCCTATTCCCCCAAGAGTTGTCTTCCTTGTATGTCGCTTGTTGCACCTTGGGGGGGGGGGGGGGGGGGGGGGGACTGGTCTATGGAAAAACAACTAGTACTGGCTTTTCTATAAACGTGGGATTCTAGTTTTTTCATAACCAAATTTTCTATATTCACGACTTGGATAGAGTAGACAAACACAAATTTATTTGTTAGATGGTTTTCCTGGTTTATAGAGATTATATGCTATATAATCTACCTATCGAAACGACCCCTTAGTCATCTTTAAAAACCAAAAATGGAGATTCATAGACATGTGTTATGTGCCAGAATTAGACAGAGTTGTCCAGTAGGGGGGGGGGGGCATTGGCCCCCCTAGCATGCACACTGGTCCGCCATTGGACGAGATTATTGTGTTGGAGATAGCTTGCTGTCTTGGAGGCATCCTATTATATTGAGCTCTGCGAGGAATTCCTTGTTTAACTTTATCCCCCAAGAACTGCTTGTATAAGTCGTTTTTCCTGTTCTCAATTTCTCTTAGTCGAATTCCTTAGGCAGCTGCTATTCCCGTAGGAGTTATTGGATTCCCCGAATAGGAAATGTGATGTTGCACGACAGAAGATAGTATTTCCCTCAGTTAAGAACCAATGTTTATCGAACCAGAAGGAGACACCAAACTAATAATGTTGGCGGTATCTCCACACAAACAAATAAAATTGCTAGCACCCAGCAATAGCAAGGAGTTTTCCAATCCTCTTGTTGTTGCTAGTTACAAGATTAAAATAAAATATATAATGGTAGGGAAAACAACAATAAAGTAAAGGAGAAAATTGTAGGAGTTTTTGTATTGACGACAAATAGACCCATGGGCAATAGGTTCACTAGTGGCATCTCTCTCGAAAGCATGTAGTGGCATGGTAGATAAATTACTGTTGAGAAACTGATAGAATTATGCAAATTATAACTATGATCATTTATGGCATAATCTCACATAGGCATTACATTCGTGATAAGTAGACCGTAATCCAACTACATCTACTATTGTCGCTTCACCCCAAGAATGCTATCCAGCAAGCATCTCATAGTATTAAGTTCACAAGAAAAAGTGTAACACAATAAGCAAAATGGCATAACGTAGACAGAAGAAAACCTAGCAATAAGATTAACCCTATCATTCTATCCTTAGAAGCAAAGACATAATACATGTATTTGTCCTTTCTGTCACTGGAAAGATCACCGCAAGATTGAACCCACCACCTCTCCCACTGAAGATAAATCAATCAAACTTTGCCGAAGTAGATGGATAGATTAGAGAGAAATACAAAGCTATAAATTACGCAGTAAAGAATTTCAAAAGATTCATATAAATTCAATGGACAATCTGGTCATAAATCCAAATTTTGTCGGATTCCAACAAACAAACCACAATAATTACACTGAATTGATCTCCGAAGAGATCATTCTATTGGAGAGAGAGAGAGAGAGAGGAGGGAGGGAGGGAGGGAGAGTGCCATCTAGCTACTACTATGTACCCGCAGTTCCTGAAAGAACTACTCACACATCATGATGGGGGCAACAAGGTTCATGAAGATGGCCTCTCAAATGAATTCCCACTCCAGGAGAGTGCCAGAACAGGGCAGCAAATGGGTTCGCTTCAAACAGAGGCTTACAGTGGCAATAAAATTGTTTCGGGTCTCACTTCGAGAGTTTTAGAATATATGTGTGTATCTATAGGCCAACAATTATGGCAAGTAGATTACCGGGGGGGGGGGGGCACAAGCCACCATGGCGTGCCCTACCCCCCAGGGTGGTTGTGTCTTGGATTAGGGGTTGCTGACCACGTCTGTCCGCCAACTATGGGCCGGGTCGAGGACCTACCAATTATTAATGGATGAGCCATGTTGGCCTCAACCCCAGGCGTAATCAAAATCAAGATCTCCAGAAGGCTTGGCGTACACTTCAACGCATTTTTAAACTATCGGCCTGTTTATCCCTAGATCGCACCCAACCATGTGTAGACCATAGATACCCCCGGCGCCTATATAAGCCATGGGGTTTAGTCTGTAGAGGCACAATTAGAATGTTTAGAGCTTAGAACTCCTTCATACGATCTCGAGGTAGATCATATGGTACTTGGTAACCCATTATAATCAATATATCAGAAGCATGAAGTATGGTTTTTACCTCTTTGAGAGGACCCGAACCTGGGTAAATATTGTGTCCTTATTGTCTCTGTTACCATCAAGCTCAGATCACCAAGGTTGGGACCGCTATTCGAGATCTGCCGGTTTTAGCACCGACATTGGTGGCCCATGCAGGTCCTGCCGGGCGATCACGAGGGTTCGATGGAGATTTCGTCCGATGATCGGATCCGTCCAAGCGTATCGCCTACGACGGAGACTCAAGACTTCGGTTTAACCAAAGCACCAGTGCACTCTGAAGCGCTAATCCACCATTAGGAATTAAGACCTGATGGATCCAATCCAATGATTAAACTTTGAGGATCATCCCAGGACCAGGCTTAGGATGGTTAGCTGGCGGTTGTCAAGGCACTAGATGTTCACCCTTTCGGAAATGACGCCCGCAGCCGATTGAATCAAGCTTGGAGTTCGGATCCGAGCTCTCAAGATGACCTCGACAACGTCGCCGTGCAATCCGGCCGAGGGTGCCCTCGAGCCACCCTCATAAGGTTTTCCTCGGCGAGACGATGTCAAACCCTACCCACCAGGGCGCGCCTCACTGGCTTGTGGCCCCCTCGTGGGTCTTCTTGCTTCCTCCCAAAGCTTCTAGCATCTCTTATTGTCTAGAAAATCGTTAAAAAGTTTCATCATGTTTGGACTTCCATAGGTATCGATTTTTTGTATAACCAAAATCATGCAAAAAAGTGGCACTGAACACTAAATTAATAGGTTACTCCAGGAAAATAATATAAAATAATATAAAAAGCATAAAAAATGATAATATAATAGCATTTAACAATAAAAAATTATAGATATATTGGAGACATATCAGCATCCCCTAGCTTAATTCTTGCTTGTACTCGAGTAGGTAAATAATAAACAAAAGTTTTTTATATATTGAGTGCTACCTATCATGTCCTGATCAAATGATGTAATCATGATATTATTGGGATAGAAATGATTCAAGACAATACTCTATCAATTTGACCTCAAAACAATAAGAGATAAACATGCAAGCAAACCATCATTGCCTTTGTAAAATTAAAATGCTGAACCACATGATCCCTACACACCTAATCATGATAAGCGGCAGGCCAAATGAGGGGCCGTCCAGCGTTGTCCGTGGACGCCCCCGGGAGTGTATTGGTGGCCAGTTTTTTCAAGTCTGGCTGTAAATGCTCTTATAGGGGTAAGACGTGTGTATGGGTTCAGGTAAACCCGGGCATGGGCAGCCCGGCCCGACGACCCGGCCCAAAAAACTCGGGCCGGGCCGGGCTCGGGCTTTGTTTTGCAGCCCGAAAGATAGTTCAGGCCGGGCTCGGGCTTCATTTTTTCTGTATTTCGGGCCGGGCTTTCGGGCTTCGGGCCGGGCTTGCACGTGCGCGTACTAAAAAACAGCATTCGGGCCGGGCTTTCGGGCTTCGGGCTTGTTTTCGGGCCGGGCTCGGGCTTGAAAATATGGAGTATTTCGGGCTTCAGGCCGGGCTCGGGCTTGAGAAATGAATGTCGGGCTTTTACAAGCCCGGCCCAAAACCCGGCCCGGCCCAACGTTTGCCCAGGTTTAGGTTCATGTAGGTGAATATATATATAAACAATGACGATTGTACCGTGTTTAGAAAAAACTATGGTCTGTGTCACCCTCACACAAGCACGGGCCCAATGGTAATTAGTGTAATCTCGATGTTGGATATGTAATCTGTATCTAAAAAAGATAAGAGCAACTTCAATGGGCTGACCCAAATTTTGTGGTGTTTCATCCGTTTGGGTCAGCAAGCGGATAGGTATGCCCGCCTTTTTGTTCGGGTCGGCCAGTGCGTCCAATGGTTCTAATCGAATTTTGTTCGCGTTTTGTCCGTTTGGGTCGGTCGGTGAGATTCAAATGTACAATGAAAGAAATTTAGATGAACCATGGAAGATTCAAATTAACACTAGAGGAGATTCAGATGAGCACCCCCAGGACTTCATGTAGCTCCGCCGATGGACGGCTCTGCCGAGCGCCCCTCCGTCCGTGTATTTGTGTTGGGCTGTGTTTTTGGCTTCTTCCCCTTGCGGATCCAAAAGGACAAAAGCGGACGAAATAAGTCGCCCTGTTGGAATCGCTCTAAGAAGAAGAAGGCGACGATGACGACACGCGTAGCGGCGCCGCATGCTATCGAGTTTTAGGCTTTTTATGCTATGGAAAGCTTGGTGTGAAAAATACGTGTATGTGGAGGCGAATCATCCGGTCGTGTTGATTTCCAAGTTACACGGGCAGCCACACCTCTCAGGTTGACCAGAGCAAGCACAGCATGAAGAGATCATCATTGCATAACCATCATGGTTCTTCGTTGTATGAGTTACGTGTAAGGGCAGTCTAGTGGAGTGACAAAGCATATATTGACACATCACTTACTGTGAACAGAAGAGTGTCTTGTTATTTAGCTCCTGTCACCTGATCGGCAAACAGCATTGTGTTTTGTTGTTTTGCCAGTAGCACTATGTGGTGAGTGGGATGTCCATTTTCATTTCCTTGGTGCCACCTATGACTCACTAGTGTACTACGAAATACTCTCTCCGTCCGGAATTAGTTGTCATCAAAATGGATGAAAATGGATGTATCTGGAACAAAAATACATCTAGATACATCCATTTCAATAACAAGTATTTCCGGACGGAGGGAGTATTTGTAAATAACCCTATCTTATATATATAGTGGTCTGTGCATGGGCTGTTAGTGTTCAAAGTCCTTGCTATAGCTGCACGAATGGATTTCTTAATTTTATAACTAGGCCCATTTTTCCACACTTCAAGAAAGTTCACCCCTTCCTTTAGACAATGGAAAGGTTATTAGACAGACCTCCTCGAGCGGCATGCATGTAAGCACTAGCTATATCATCCCTTTTGTTGCCAAGGGAAAATGTCATTATTTTGTGTTAAAGCTAAGATCATGTGTACGATCCATCTAGAAGAAAATAAACACACCCGCGCACACTCACGTACGTGTGCACATCGACAAGCATTGAAGCATAGGAAAAGGAGAGGTACCCACCACCACCACTGGAGGACCGGAAGAGGACAAGTGATTTGATTTGATTTGATTTGATTGGTTAGGCGCTCGTGCGCCATGTTAATGTACCTTGATGCATTGCATGCCACATTCCAATGTCACCAAGAACAAAAATCCAACAGGCACGTACACACGTAGAAAATGCAACAGAGGTGTGGAAAGTGACCCGGCGACGTAGCAGTGTAGTACGTTGTACAATGTTACTCTAACCATCTTTTTTCTTTAATTCACTGCCACATCGGCGTATTTGCTATTCCCGAATACATGATATTGTCTAAGATACCACCACCATGACCAACCTAAAAGCATCTCCAGCCGTTGGTCCCCCAGGAGGCGCCTAAAATCGCCGCCTGTGGGCGAGCTGGCGCAAAAAACCGGCCTGGGGGCGAGTTGGCCCCCAGTCGCCGGCCCCAGGGCCGCTCCCAGGCGCGTCTAATTGTTTTTAAAAAAAGAAAACATTCGGCGAGTTCGTTTAAAACATGGCTAAATTCATGCAAACTTCAGGCGAGTTCGTACATATTTAAAATATTTTACAGAAAAGAAAAAAAATGCTACTAGGCCAGCCGTCGCCCTCGCCGCCCACCGCCCTTGAAGCTCTACATGCCGAGGCGCCTGTAGAACTGCGTGTAGTCGCCGCCGCCGCCGTCGTCGTTGTCGCCTCCTCCGCGGCTGCCGTCCCTGCTGCACCCCTCCCAAGGCTGGCGCGGCGGGTTGGACGGTCTGGGGCGTCTTCGTCCTCGTCACTGTCGAGGATCACCACGCCGTGCTCGTCCTCGTCGCTGTCGATGATCACCACGCCGTGCTCGTCACTACTAGGAAAAGGCATGCTAGTGGCGCACCAGTTTTGCCTTCGAATGGCGCACTACTGGTGCACCACTAGCATCACGCCATTAGAATTTTTTTCTAATGGCGCACCACATGTGCGCCATTAGAATCTGGTGTTCTAATGTCGCACCATATAGTGCGCCATTAGTATTGCCCACAGTGCGCCACTATTATCTGCTATACTAATAGCGCACCACATGGTAGTGCGCCATTAGTAACAATTTTTTTAATTTTTTTTTCTTAATCTCAGGTCACTATTTCACATATGAGATATTCAACACATATATATACAACAAGCATCCATATAACAATCATATCCAACACACAAGTTTCATCATATATACATACATAGCCAACACATAGTTCCGTCATTACATATTACAAAAGTTTCACATTGTTCATCCAACACCGTTATCCATCAATTGACAAAAGTTTCACATTGATACAAAATAAAAACACAAATGGAAAAGAAGCACTCCATCCACGCAAGCTTCCGTCAATTAAATCAAATCTGCAAAACGATAAACAAGAAGTTAGTAGAAGAAAAAGAAGAAGACTAGAAGAATACTAGAATAAGAAGAACACTAGAAGAAGAATAAGAAGAGTTTTGGAAAAGAATAAGAATAAGAAGAAGACTATAAGCTTATTATGTAAACTTGATCATTTTGTGCTAACATAAGTTATTTTGGAGCTAACCTATAGGAAACTAAGCATATAAGCTCTAAATTAGTATATTAGAGCCAACTTAGGTAAAATGAAGCTAACCTATGTCATTTTGGAAAAGAAGAAGAATAAGAAAAAGACTATAAGCTTATTATGTAAACTTGATCATTTTGTGCTAACATAAGTTATTTTGGAGCTAACCTATAGGAAACTAAGCATATAAGCTCTAAGTTAGTATATTAGAGCCGACTTAGGTAAAAATGAAGCTAACCTATAGAAAACTAAGCATATTAGAGATAACATAGGTAACTAAGTATATATCTATATATATATATCTATATATATATATATGTATATATATATATATATCATTTTGGATAACTAACCTATAGGAGATCTGACATACCTGACAAAGTTCAGTTCTCATGCATTGTTCTTCTCCTTCTTCTCCTTCCTCTCCCTGATGCGCCTAGAGCGGCGAGGCGGTGGAGGCAGTGGGATGTAGTCTTCTACCACAATTGGTGTGGTCATGCCGCCCAGCTGTGGGATCGCCGGCGCCACCACCGGTGCATGGTCATTGTCAGGCACCACCACCATCGCGAGGCCACCTTCAGGCACGACCATCGCTAGGTCATCCTCAGCCACCTCCATCTCTTGCCCATGGTCAGCCACCACCATCTCTTGCCCTTGGTCAGCCACCACCAGCGCTAGGTCATCCTCAGCCTGATGCCCATTGTCATCCTGCAGCTCCTCATCCTCACTCTGCTCCTCTTCTCCCGCACTCCAGTCTGGATCATCCTTCTTGTTGTCTATGCTGCTGCCAGAATCGCTACTGCTTTCGCTACAGCCAGAATCGTTGCTGCTTTCGCTACAGCCATAGTCGTTGCTGCTTTGGCTGTAGCCAGTGTCGCTGCTGCTGCTCCCATTACCTGTCCAAAATGCAACAATGACCGTTAACAATCGATGTGAGACAAAGCCAAATGTAGAGGAATAAGAAGAGGCAGAACGTACCGGCATCATCATCGGCAGTGTAGCGCATGCGACACATAGTCTTGTTGAACACCTTCATGATGAGCATGTTGGCGTCGTCGTCGTACCTGAAGAGAAGGAAGTACCCCAGCCGCAGGTCGTAGGCATGGTAGAACTTCTCCCATCCACGAGACAAGTACATGTGGCCCTTCTTGATCACCAACTGCACATCCCACTGCCTGCGAAACCCGCTGCCGGCCTGTCGCAGCTTCACATTATTTGGCGGATCTTCACCCATCAGCATGTTCATAAAACTGTCAGGTAGCCTCTGCAGTTTGGGACAATGAGTGATGTAGCAAACAACAGATATCATAATGAGATGGGTGAAGGGGAGATCTCTCGTTTTATATACCTGCGTCATGGATGATACTGAAGCCTCAAGTATGATAGTGAAGAACTCGGAAGCATCCAACTCGTATTGCGATGTCGCAGATCGGCGGTGGCTGCTTCCCGCCATCTCTGATAAGCAGCAGAAGAGACCAATTAGTACCCTTACAATAGATCATAAAACATGCATGATAACAGGCATTAGTCGCAAGTACCCCATATGTCCTATTTTTAGCCAAGTAATGCTAAAATTCACGGAAAATTTTAGCATTATCTTTGCTGAAAATAGGACATATGGAGTACCCGAATTTACCGGAACGGAAGTTAATCGACATTCCGGCAAACTCAAGGGCCTCTCGGGGTACCTACAACATCATCACAAGTACAGTAGCAGCAGCAGTGAATACAGGCATAACAGCAGCAAAACTATATATTTTTATGCAGTAAACAAACGAACACTAAGAGTAGAATGTTCTTGCAACAAACATTATTGTGTGACATCGAAAGGCATCACTCTGCTTAAAGGGAAGGATGACTTAAGTGGCAGATGTATATGATTGCACCACTTGATCTGCACTTCTCTATATTATATGATGTACTGAAGAACTTGAGCAAAAAAAGATAAATAGGAACATATTTCTCACCTTGGAGGTGTTGTTGCTGCTGCACTGTCTGAACTTCACTTCCTTTACCTCCTCGGAAACCTGAAATATGCAGATGTTAGAAAGGTTAATGAACCAACAGATGCCCTAATGGAAGTAATAACAACATGACAGCAAACAACCAAAAAACTATCTTGCCCTCTACGTGCAAAATTAAGAACAGTTCAGTCAGTTTCAGAGGAAATGTGCATCTTGGAATAAGATAACAGTTGATTTTGTCATGATCCTGCTACACCTCTATCATCAAACAGAGTCCATATTAAGAACATGTCAGTTTGAGAGAAAATGTGCATCTTGGAATAAGATAGCAGCACATTTTGTCATGATCCTGCTACATCTCCCCATCAGCATGTTGCTACTACATACATGATACATGATAGGTGTGTGCTCAAGAAAAATGGAGATAAAGACAAGTTGATAGTGCCACTTGGTCTGCCAGATGCTGAACTGAGTGTGACACTCTCTGAAGTTGATTATACTAGTATAGTTAACACTAATTAATGGCGGTGCAGGTCAGACCAGAAGAAGAAGCGTGCAGCTGGCATCTAGTCATCATCCATATCCAACCCAGCAAGCACAAGGATCGGCACGATCGATCAAACATGTCGCGTGGCTGATTCGCACCCGAAAGGCAATCAGTCGGGCCGGGTTAGTGGGATGATGCACCCGAAAGGCAACCATCCATGCTTTGCCCCTTGTAGCATGTTTTAAGATAAGAAAAGAAAGCAGTATACCCTCTAAAGAGCTAGTATTGGGCAGCAGTATGTAGCTAGTGTTGAGTTGGGTTGTGAAACTGAAACTTGATTTGGGAAACTAAAACTGCTATAATTTCTACTTAATTTCACTTAATGTCGTATGGTTCACCAGCAAAAACTAGTAGTACTACTATACACACAATCTAATTAATTTCACTTAATGTTTGTCTGGTTGCTCTCAAGAAGCCTCTGGTTCTTCTCCATATTTTCAGTCACATATGGTGATTTCCTCGTGTCTTAGGCGAACCACGGGCAATATATACAGGCATATATAGGCACACCGCATACGGTTCAACCACTCGATGGTCTTAGACATGAATGTATTATTACCTATCATCTTGGGTGTTTTCTTCTATCTTGTTAAAATAAATCTCCTACCAGATAATAGTTTCAAGTATTTGGCTTCTCTGCTCTGTCGAAGGCAGAGTATAAATACCACAGTTTCATCCACAGTAGCCCATGTATCTAACCGATGTTCTTGTCATACTCCTTCCTACGAAGATGGATTGCAAAATACGTTGCCTTCCGGGATCAATCAAGTCAAATGCCTCGTTTACAAAGGACACACACTGAAATACGTTGGGCCTCCAAGTGACTTTGGCTCAAATAAATACGTTTGAAAAATAGAGTGACACAACACAAAGAGAACTAGAGTATATCTTCACCATATAAGAAAATAGCATCATTATCTTAGCTTCACAACAAACAAGTAGTACAAATAGAAAGACTGAATAGAAAGACTGAATGAAAATGCATCATCATCTTACCTGGCTGTTTACTGCTGCTGCTGCGCTGCAGGGGCGGAGGAAGGGGCGCCGCCGGTGGAGAGGGCGAGGCTGAGGACGGCGTGGGGCTTGAGGGCCTGCGGCCTGGTGAGGCCGACGAGGTGGTCGTCCCCGACGCCGGCGGAGCTAGGGTTCGGGGAGATGGCGGGCGGCGCTTAGGGGACGGGGCGGTTGAGAGGGGGTAGGGGGAGGTCGCGGGAGAAGAGAGGAGGAGGCGGGCGGGGCCGCAGCTTCGGGGCTGGAGGGGCCTGTACCGGAGGCGGGGCAGCGGAGGGTTCGGCCGGCTGGGCGCGCCCGCGGCAGTGGGCCGGTAGCGGTGGCGGCGGCTAGGAACCCTAGCTGTCGCGCTCGGGAGGGAGGAGGGCGCAGGCGGGGCCGCAGGGGGAGGGGGACGGCGAGGGCGCGGGCGCGGGCGGAGGGGGGACAGTGAGGGAGGTGGTCAGCGGCGGAGGGTGGTCGGGTGCACGTACGGCCGGGGACGGCGGGTGAGGCAGGGGAGGGATTAGAGTGTGGATTGGGGATTGGGGATTTTAGTGTGGGGGAGGCTTAGCAATAGCGCACCACCCAGGGGTGCGCCATAAGTAGATCAATAGCAATGGCGCACCACCGAAGGGTGCGGCATAAGTAATTTAATCTAGCCCAACATATATACCACCTACCCTATCTACAACAGAACTCGCCCACTAGCTCGATTGGTCAGTACGCAGCACACACATCAGGAGGTCCTGGGTTCGATTCCTAGGCTCCCCAATATTTTTTTATGCATTTTAAATCCTGTTTGATATTTATTTGTGTTTAAATATGTCCAAACTTGTTTAAATCATAACAGTAATATTTTTTTATAAAAACAGTAATAATTATTTAGAAAATATGTTCAAATTTGTTAATTGAAAATATCATCGGCAGCGGCGGTGGAGCGGGGGGAAGGTGCCGGGGGTGCCCGTTGGCGGCGGTGGAGCAGGGGAGGGTGCGGGGGGCCGGGTGCTCGTCGACGGCGGTGGAGCGGGGGAGGGTTGCGGTGGGTCATCGGCGGTGGTGGAGCTAGCTGGGGAGGGTGCGGGTGGGATCGAGATCGAGATCAAAAAGAACCTGCCCACTAGCCCGACTGGTCAGTACGCAGCACACACACCAGGAGGTCTTGGGTTCGATTCCCAGGCTCCCCAATATTTTTTTATGCATTTTAAATCCTGTTTGATATTTATTTGTGTTTAAATATGTTCAAACTTGTTTAAATCATAACAGTAATATTTTTTTTATAAAACAGTAATAATTTTTTTAAAAATATGTTCAAATTTGTTAATTGAAAATATCATCGGCGGCGGCGGTGGAGCGGGGGGAAGGTGCGGGGGGTGCCGTTGGCGGCGGTGGAGCGGGCGGGGGACCGGGTGCTCGTCAGCGGCGGTGGAGCGGGGGAGGGTGCGGGGGACCGGGTGCTCGTCGGCGGCGGTGGAGCGGGGGAGGGTTGCGGTGGGTCGTCGGTGGCGGTGGAGCTAGCGGGGGAGGGTGCGGGGGGTGCCCGTTGGCGGCGGTGGATCGGGGGAGGGTGCGGGGGGGCCGGGTGCTCGTCGGCGGCGGTGGAGCGGGGGAGGGTTGCGGTGGGTCGTCGGTGGTGGTGGAGTTAGCGAGGGAGGGTGCGGGTGGGATCGAGATCGAGATCAAAAAGTGTCCATGAAAATATACACGGTGCGCCATTAGCAGTTTTGCAAAAGAGTAAAAAAAATTATATACTAATGGCGCACTATTTAAAGGGTGCGCCATTACTTGGTAGAACTAGTAATGGCGCACTTTGGCAGCATGCGCTGTTAGAGTGTATGGAAAAATGAAAAAAAAATTCAATACTAGTGGCGCACCGTGTGCCTGGTGCGCCATTAGTGTCTTCCACACTAATGGCGCACCTCCAACCGGTGCGCCATTAGTATATAGTAGTGGCGCACTACTTACCTGGTGCGCCATTAGTATCAATCATATCTATAGCCCTTTTCCTAGTAGTGCGTCCTCGCGCCCACGCCTGCGGGCGGCTATCTCCTCCAGGGCTCGGTGCTGCCGGACCATCTCGTCGCGGAGGTAGTCGTCCCGTGCCCACGTTAGGGCCTCCTCGTCGGAGAAGCCGCGCCGGGTTATGGCCTCGTACTCCGCGGGGAGGCCGGGCTCCGCCTTCGGCCTGATGAGGACGAGGCATCCAGAGGTGGAGGAGGGGTCGGTGATGCGGACGCCGACGCTGTGGGTGCGGTGGCTGACCCGCGTGTCCTGGGGCTTCGGCTTGACGGGGTGGAGGCAGGGAGAGCCGGTCCAGCGGCCGGACGAGGAGGAGGATGCCCCCAGGTCCATGTGTCTCGGCGTCCACGAGCTCCCACGCCGGCGGGAGAAGGACGGTGGAGCGGGGTACTCCAGCCTGGGCGTGTTGCCGCCCTCGATGTGCTCGAGGACGGCCTCCACCGTGCGGCCGGGCACGCCGCACCATCGGCGGCAGCCTTCGGAGTTGAGCCTCCCGGAGGGCACGACGTCGTTGGTGGCCTCGAGCTGCTCGGTGTGGCGGCGAAGGAAGTAGGGCTCCCACAACGGGCTGTCGGGGACGTACCATGGACCTTCCCTCGCCGCCTGCGGCAGGGAGGCGTGGATACGCGCGATCTCCGCACGTCGCGCCACCCCGGTGGCCGGTGGTGGCACCGGGACCCTGCCGACGCTGATCCTCCATGCCCCGGGCACCCGCATGTCCGGCGGGACCGGGTACTCGGCCTTAAAGAGGAGCCGAGCTTCGTCCTCGTGAAGGTGGCGGCGGCCGAAGCCGTTCGCCGCCGTGTCGTTGTCTGGGAAACGCTCGGCCATGGCTGAACTGGAGACGGCGAGGGGAAAGGGAGGACCGGGAGAGGAGCGGGGCGTCGGCGATGCAGTGTCTATGCGTCACCGGCGCGCTGGGTGCAGCTTATATAGGCGGAGGCGCCGCGCGTACGCGTGGCCGCCGTGTGTACGCGTGGCGGGCGAAGGACGCGCGTCATCCGGTCTTCACTGCGCCGCCCGTGAGGCATCAATGAAGGAGGCTGACCGGCGCGGCAGCTTTGGCATTGATTCGCCGCGGGAACCAAGGTGATGGGGACGACAAAGCGGCGAGAAGAGCCGAGTCGCTGACAAGGAGGGCCCGCCTGTTTTCGCGCCAAAAACGTTTCGTCCGGCGCCCCAAGCGCCCCAGCGCGCCAGGTTCGGCCTTTGTCCGCCGACGCCAATTTCGGTACTAGCCGAAAAAAATGGACCTTTGGGCCGCGACTGGGTCTTTTTTGGCGCCGGCGCGAAAAAATCACCTCGAAATGCGGTTTGAGGGCGCGGCTGAAGATGCTCTGATGAGTATGGGTACGTGCGGCTGGTCTGTACGTCTCTCGCTGTGCTCGTGTGCGCTGGCAGCGTACTCCACACTCCAAAGTGAAGTAGTAGTACAATGGATCGAAAGGCGTCCCTGGACATTATTAAGAGAAAGAGTCTTACAGTCCTGCATGCATTATTGTTCCGATCAATAATCTAGTTAGTCCACGATGATTTGGTCTGGTCTGGTTAATGGATGCATGCACGCATGCATTATCAGTGTGCTAATCAAGTGGTGGTAACATGCATCGCAATCAGTTGACAGTGTCACCTTGGGTCCACGTAATAATTCCTGAATTACACGAAGACAGGCAGGGCCAGTGGGATTGCAAGCAAGCAGACTCCCACGGTGAAGAAAGAAGAAAGAAAGACGATCTCGCCGCCTGCCGCCGGGGCGCCTTCCTCCGCCGCCGTCCTCCGGCTGCTCCCCTCCGCTGACGACCTCGGTCGTCCGTGGTGAGGGGGGTCGCTGGATCAGCGCGTGTGGATTGTTTTAGACATTATTTTCTTAGAATTTTGGGTTGTTCATCGTCATGGTTTCGTCATGGCGGCGCCGACTAATAAATCTTCAGATCCTTCCCCAACGAGGCAGTTCGCTTTTGGGGCGGATTTAAAGACCAGACTGTTCAAGCAAGGATGGTGGGGCGGCGGCATCCTCGTGGTGGACCTGTGTCCTCGGGCTCCGCCGTTGCGACGACGTTTGCTCCAACGCCGGCGTGGAGCTTGGGAGGTAGTCTAAGAGCAGATGCAGATTGTGGTCTGCAGCGACGACATCCGGAAAATGGTGAATCTGGGTTTGTGGTTCGTGGCATGCAGTAATGGTTTCCTCCTCCAACGTCTTAGTTGGGCGGGGGTGCCAGATCTGGAGTTCGATGGCGGGTCTGGAGTGTTGCCCCGGTCTGATTCGTTCAACGGCAATGGCTTCGCCTTTATTGGCGAGCCACCTTGAAGGTCTACAAAGTTGCATATCAGCGATGGAGCTGCGTCTAGTTCGGGTGTGGAGGTGATCCGTCATTTTCTTCTTTGGTGGCTGCTATGGTGGTGCCAGAGGCAGGTGACGGGCGTTGGTGTCAAGCTCAGAGGATTCTTCAGTCTTGTTTGTAATTTTACTTCTTGGCCGGTGTTCCTGTGTGCAAAGGCTAGCGTTCTGCTGTCTTTTCAGTTTTGTCAGGTCATGATGTATGTGGCTTGTACTATGATCCTTATGATATAAATGAGACACGTATTACCATTCAAATAAAAAGACTCTCACGGTGAAGTATACCCATACGTACAAGAGTATGTCCAATCTTACTGTGTACGCTAGTAGTAGCAGCTTGCTGATCGCATCTACAGCAAGAGATAGTAAATCCAAGCCCTCAAATGCCCTTGGACGTGTCCGGGCGTGTCCACAGGCGCTGGCCGGGCATATCTGATTTGTTGTTTTCCAAACCCGTGTTTTTCATATTCGAAACCTCAAAATCATACAACACATGCAACTCTACGTAAAAAGATGATCAACACACGCAATTCATCGCATCAACATTTCATCACCGGAAAAAAAAAGAGCATAGTTCATTGGAGTTCAACGGCACAGTGCAAATCCACACTACAAACTACTTAAAATATTGTTAATTTATAAATAGAAGAAGGAAGGGCAGAGGAAATCACCATTTCCTCGCCGCCCCTTCCCCTTTCGGTCGTCGATGCGGTTGTGCCCCTCCTCCATGTAGGCGTCGGCGTGCGGTGGTGCGTCGCCGGAGCTGGAGGTTGAGCTGTCTATCAAGTCGGAGTCCGAGCTGGAGCTTCGGCTCGACGGCCTGCAGAGCAGGCGCTCCTGCTCCTTCGGATGGCGGGCCACTGTTGCCTTCCCCGCCGCCTCCTTGCTTGCCTCGTGCTCCAACAACTCAATGGCGAGTCCGAGTGCCATGGCATTCTTGCGATGGAGGTGCCGCGCATCCATCTCCACCGTTGTGAGAGAGCGGTGGAGGACTGACACGAGGAGCGCGGCATCAGGATTGACCGGCGTGCTGTCAGCGCCTCCCCCGCCACCGCCCTCTCCCTTGCCCGCTACCACTCGTGGCGGGTTGCTCGTGCCTCGGACTCGGGCGTCCTCCTGCGCACCGGCGCCTGCACGGGCACGAGGATCTAGCGGTGGCCGGGTACCACTTTCAGAACAGAGGGTGGTGGTTGCCGGCATACCTGAAGGACGGGAGCGGAGCGGCCGGAGTTGCGTGCAGGGCGGGATGGGTCGGTGATGTTGGCAGCGCTGCATCGACGGGCGGCGGGCGTTGAGGAAGAAGATCTGCTACCGGGGCCGCCTTGCTCGAGCAGCGACGGCCTCAAGACGATGCGCAGGGCGACCACCTCCACATCAATGCTCGAGCCGTCGGATTCTCCACCGGAAACACCGCTGCTTCCGTCGCCGGCCAACGGATCGGAGAGGAGGGGATCAAAATTAGAGTGGATGGAGAGGGGAGTAAGTGGAGTTCGGATTAACCGGTGTCTAGGGTTTTCCGGATGGGGATATTTGTGGGGCACAGGTGGATCAGGCTGGGCCAAGCCGACATGTCGGATGCGCCCGGGTGTTTGAGGAATGTTTAAGGTGTGTGTCTGAGTCGGTTTTTCTTGGTCAGGCCATCCGCCTCGGCGTTTGCGGACGGTTTGGGGTGGCCGACTGTATATGCTCTTAGAAATCTGCGTCACGGCGCATCTGTGCCAGATTTTCGACTGACTGACGTGAATGACGCTACCCACTTGCCTGAATCTCGTGGAGTACTAGCAACGCTGGCTAGAGAGGGTTAAACTAGGATTGCATCGGAGAGTCGAAAGAGGGAAAGTGAAATATGATGGGGCTCCTTTTACGTCTTAAAACTTGTTTTTCAACAGTCGGCAGGATTAAGAGTCATAAGCAACTCTTGACGGTGGCTTTCTTAGGCCATGTACAATGCAAGATGCTTGGGATGCTTAGATAAATAAACCAAGCTTTTCTTAAGCACGATGCTTATTTGTACGGGGTAGACGTTTAACTAGGCGTCTCTCCTGTAGAAATAGATACCGGTGCTTCAGAAAAACCCGATTTATTTTTCTAAGCACCGCCCTAAACATCTAGCATTGTACAAGGCCTAAGCATCTCCCCTAATTATCTCCCATTGTACAAGGCCTAATGCACTAGAGTCGCATGTCTTTGCTTAGGAGGTGAAGATGATGAAGATCCTTTTGGATTATTGGGTTGGGATGATGGTAGATGGATGAAATGAATGGGCCAAGGGGGGTATATTATGGTACCTACTGCTGCTGCTGCTGGCTGCATGTGGTGTGGCCGTGTATGTGGCAGCATGTATCGTACGTCTATAAAACCAGGTTGGGCCCTACCGCATGCGGGGCTGGTTTCAGTGGCCAGATCCCCTGCCCTGCATACCCACTCGTGCACCCTCTATCCTCTGTCCTTTTCCTCTCTCTCTCAAATTATTGACCACTGGAGTACCGTACTACAAGTGCCAAAATCGTGTTTTTTCACTCACAAAGTTACGGCTAGTAAATCATGATGTGATGGTCAGCTGCTGCAGAGGCTTGGATCTGTTTCCCGTAGTACTATGTCCTCTCCGTTTTCACCTATCCCTCACCCTCGAAAACTTTGAGCGGCCAGAGTGAAAATGGATAAAACTGACCCTTTTTTGAAATTTTAACACAAAATGAACTCAATCTGAGAATATTTCACAAAATGACTTTATTTTGCATGACGTCCGGAGCCGAAGCACCATGCTAGAGAGCATGATGCTTCGGGCTAGGGCGTCATGATACAACATGTAACATGGCGCCCCGGGCTAGGGCGTCATGCCAAATAGCATGGCGCCCCGGGCTAAGGCGGCATGCCAAATAGCATGGCACACTAGTCCGGGGCATCATATGCTACCTAGCATGACCCCCTAACCCCGGTCGTCATGCAAAAGGCTACTTTATGAAATATTTTTATGTTAAGGTCATTTTGTGTTGAAGTTTCGAAAAATGGTTAGTTTTGTCCATTTTCACGCGGCCATGATACAACTATGCTACGTACTTGTTGCTGCGTGCTAGCACCACGTTATTTTCAGCACGATTAATCCACAAATTCATCTCGACTTGACCCTACGTGATGCGACTTAAAAAGGTAGTACGTACTGTACTATAATTGATGAATCCCTGTTGTCCTGGTGGGTCAAACAGGTTGGCCAGATCTCTTGAGTCCATTCACCGAAAAAGGGTTTACCCTGCTTTGTATTACAAAGCAACCAACCGATACAACCAATGATAAATGTTTGGCCGAAAGGAGCACAGACACGTCCAAAAGAACTGAAAGAGAAAGACAAAAGAAACAAATGCCGACAACGGCCGATGGACAAAAACGAAGAAGCCTCGCGACCACTGTGCCCGTTGAAAATCTGCCACCTAGCTCCTAGACTCCGAAGCGCCGGTACCAATCAACACCTCCAAGAAGGGACGCGACGCCGACGACGCTGCTGCCAAGAGTTTCCCCCGATACGCGATGAGGAGAGAGGAAGTGTTGCCCCCGACGCCCTCTAGGGAGGTCCGGTGGCACCCTCAGGCGCCACTGCGTCGGTGTCGGTCAAGCCGACTAGGATTTCTCCCGATCCCAACCTTCACCTCCGGCGCTCCGGAGCCCGCCACGAAACTGACCACCATCCTGCACCAACAAGGTTTTAAGGAGAGTACTATGCCCCGCTCCCGATCCCGCTCTCGCTAGGGTTCCTTCCCTAGTGACGTCCCGCCGCCACCGACCGTCCTAGACCCCCGCGCCGCCGCCGGCCACCGGTTTCTCGAGCATGGCCCCGCCCCTCCCTCCTCCCTCCCGGATCCGCCCCTGCGCCGCCTCCCCAGGAGGTTGCCGAGACGGCTCGCGACCTCCTCCTTCTAGGCGGCCCCTCCCATTTCCTCCCGCTACCGCCGGCGGTGGCCCGGGTGGTGTCGGCGGTGGCGGAACTTCCAGTCCCCGCACGCTCGTTTCTTCTTCCCGAGGCAGGAGATAGCTGCAGTGCAGCTCGATTTGGCGGCGGTCCAGCCCTGCGGTGCTGGCCGGCCGTGAGCGAGGTGGCGGCGCGGCTCCTTGGCGGCGGGACGGCTTGGTGGTGCCGGGTGGTCGGCGGTGTGCCCCCGGCACAGATCTGGGCCCTGGAGGCCCCATCTGGGTCCTAGAGGGCCAACCTTCGGTGGGTCTTCGGTGTCTTCTACGCGTAGGGGAGGAGGAGCAGCTTGGACCGGGGGCGGCGATGCCGATGGCATGCCTGCTGCAGCGCGAAGGTGGGAGCTTCACAGGCCTATGAGGGCCCGGCTTGCCCTGGTATGCTCCTGCTATTGCGTCCTGTCGGGTACTGTCGGGGTGGAAGGTGCGACATATGCCAAAGGATGGCTAATCATTATGGGAGATAGTAAGACGTCGCCGGTACCTGGAAATGGGATAAGGCGTAGACATGCACGCCTTCTGGTATCTCGCCGACAGGTAGGGCCCGCCGCCTGCGGTCCGTACTGACAGGCTGTCGTGGGAGCATGGCTGCTCTGCCATAGCTGATGTCATGGTCAGCATGGCAACAGTGTCGCGCCGGGCTAGGGATGGCCGCCCAGTTCGGTGCACTGTGGCCACGCCCGCTCCGGGATTTGGGGGTGACATGCGGCACTGTAGCAACGCCCTATCTCGTCGCTGTTATGTGGGTGCAAACTTTGAGGGCATAATAGTGGGCCGCCTACTAGGAGTCGGCCACGCTGGTGGCCGCCTTCTAGGAGGCGGCCCGCTCTGGGGCTTCTCTTTGGGCCTGGCCGCCTTCCTGCAGCTGGCCACTCGGACCAGTCGGCCAGAAGAAGGCGGCCCTTTGCCTTTGATGCTCGAGGGGCGTAGCCGGTCCCGATGTCTTGAAATGTCATGGGGAGCAGATAGGGCTACCCATGATCATTTACTCCGACAGTAGTCTCAGAAGCTGATGGGGCATCGCGGCTGAAAGGGTGAGAGGCCTCAGAAGCTTCCTACTCTGAAGAGCCGACAGCTAGGAGTCGGCCACAACCAGGCACACCGTCTTGACGATTTCGAAACATGAAGGCGGGAGCCAGGTGGCGAGCACGCCGGGCGTTGAGCTGGCCGCCCGTTGTCCGAGCGCCACACGGCGTCAACCGGCTGGACCAGGCTGCCAGCCCACGCGCGCGACGAGACATCGCCACAGGCTGGGGCACGCCACCACTGTGCCTCGGCCCACGCGCGGATCCGCTGTGGCCGAGGCGGATGGTTGGCATTCCGGGCGCGGTTAATGCATGCCGCTATGGCGCGATAAACACGGGGTCATGGGGACGTGGGCACAATTAATCCCACAACCCCCACGCCCCGTACCCTCGGCTCCGCCGCCTGGGGCTATAAGTAGGATGAGGAGGGGGCGGCAGACGCACGCACGCCCTCCTCCTCCCTTGCCATCCTCTGTCTCTCTCTCCCTGCTGCTGCAGTTCGCCACCGCACCGCGCCTCTGGCCACCCTGCCGCGCTGCTGCTCCGCCGCGGGTCCGCGCACTTGTCACCGCACCGCCCCTCCACCAAGCTTCGAGGGCTCATGGCGCGCTCCGGAGCGTGGGACAGCTCCAACGTCCATGAGGACCACATCACCTTCCTCCGCTAGACGCGGCGGCTGCCCGACGAGGATTTTGTGAAGGTTCGTCTGGCACCAGAGAGGGAGATCTCGCCGGCGCCGGAGGAAGGCGAGCACGCCGTCTTCCGGTCGCAGTGCCTGCGTGGCTTCGTCCTGCCGGCAAGCGGCTTCCTCCGCTCCTTCCTCCAGTTCTACGACCTCCAGCCGCACCACCTCACACCGAACACGGTGGTGCTGCTGTCGGCCTTCGTCACCCTCTGCGAACACTACTAGGGAAAATCCTAGCAGTAGCGCGTGTTTAAAGCCTATCAGTAGCACAGTGAACCGCGCTACTAGTAAGGTGCTACAACTAAAGGTTAGCAGTAGCGTGGGCTGGACCGCACTACTGCTATATCGACTTAGTAGCAGCGCTTTCTAAAACGAGCGCTACTGGTAATTAGTAGTAGCGCTTCTTCTAGCACGCTCTACTACTACTATTCTGTATTTCTTTTTAATTTCATGTTGTATTCATACACCTTTATACAAGTTTTCATACCGCAGCAATTTAGAGAATGATTTTACATCATAATGAGTTATTACATCAGTGGGAGAAAGAACCGTGGAGTAGTTTCAAGTGGATGGACATCCACTTGACACTAATCCACGGTTCTTTCACCCAATGATATAATAAATATCATCATAATCATCATCATATCATTAACAACTTATCATCATAATACATCATTGTCATATAACACCTCATGATCATCGTTTTCATCAATGAGACATCACATACAGGCTGGTCACTAGATGTAATCACAACTACTCATCATCATCAAGTCTCATAAACATATTGTAACTCATAGGACCTACTACATTCTCTTAGGACCTACTATATTATCTTAGGTAAAATAGCATAAAACAAGATACTGACTCTCCATTATGAAGAATGGAGATTATCCTGTCTCCAATTCTTGCCTTTCACGCAATGTTGCTTCCAAGAACCTCCTTACAAATGTCCATACAGTTCTTCCATTCTTTGATTATCATGTGTTCACCGTTTTTAGAAATCCGTATGCACAGGTGAGATTCGTAGGACGACCTGGCTGTATGTTCAAAACATCCAGGCGACCATTCTGATACATCAAATGAGGCACACAATCCATCGGGATTTTCTGTTGAAAAACATAGTAATAACTTTGTAGTTAGCAATGTAGTTCAGTTTTAGAAGTATGCAAAAGATGCATTTATGTCGTAATAGTAAAAGATCTTACCAGGAAATCTCCATGGAAGTTATCGTTGTTCAACACGTGCACTAGTGGCACGTATTCACCATAATTTGGAGGAGTTCGATAAAAGGCATTGTAATTCTCAATGTCAGTACAATATGCGACCAGATGATTTTTCTCTTGATAAGTTAACTCAGAGCCATCGGTGTAGTTGGTTCTGTCAACCATCTTCTGCACACTCTTTGAAGAATGAAAATAAGCTATCAATGGAAATAAGTTGTCAACTATTTTGAAATAAACAATATAAATTACTTAATGACTATGTTTGAGGAACTCACATAGCGGTAGAATTGGAAGCGTATCAACAAGAACCCAAATGTCCAAATTATCTTGGGCAATGTCAGGATCACCAAGATCCATGGTGACAAACATACCCTCTTGAAAATCATACATCTTGCAATGTGCTTCCCAACCCGGGCAACCAAAATTGGATACGATCTCAGAATTGTACAGATTTACCTCAAAATCCATACCATGATGGGTCCTTGTTTCTTTGTTTCATTCCTCTCATGATCTTCAAAACCCATCCTCTCCAAGACATAGCATCTTGCATGGCATGGGATAAGCTAGTTGAATTATAAAAGAAGAAAATTTCACGTTGAAGTAGTAGAAGTCGAGCTTAATTACGAAAAAACACTTAGCGTCGTAGCGTACCGTTTCACAATCGAAGGCCTCCTCGAGCTTAATGTTGAAGCACCGATCGTCGTCTAGGTGAGGCCTGTCGCAGAAACCCCGGTTGTCGCCGCACCAGGAGCACTCCCCGGGACCTTCTTCGTCCGACGACATTTCCTATGTTCATAATTAAAAGATTAAAATTGTACAATTAAATATATGTAATACAAAACTAAATTAGATCATTATTATTTATCACGGGTTGACTATTGGTCTGTCGAGTCTTTTCTTGAAAACTCTCAGCGCACGTGGTGTATATATTTGACCGTCGGTGATGGTAGCTCCTACTTTCGTTCCCGAGTGCATTACGCCAAATTGTCTAGAACATGGGAACGAAGGAGAGGCTACCCCCACGACAACAGTCGGGATTCTTCGTCCTCTCATATATGGTGGATACTCTCCCTCACTGATTCCTCTCTGACATTTGCGACCGTCGGTGATGGTCGTTACTCCTCCTTCCCCTAGTGCATAACAGAGGTCTAGCACCCGGAGAAGAAGGAGAAACGGCCCCCACGACAACAGTCGGGATTCTTCGGCCTCGACAGTCTTAAAGTCAACCCGAAATATCGTCTAGTTATCTTTCTAGAAAATCCAGGCCACTCGATATTTCCTACATATTCTAGCACAAGTCATGCCAAAATTGACGGAAAATTCCGGCATGACCTTTGCTAAAACAGGACATATCGAGCGCCTGAAATTTGCCGGAACGGAAATTAATCAACACTCTCGCAAAATATAGGCCACTCGGAGGTGTAACCTGCAAACATGACCGGCCACTTGGGCAACCACATATCCTATTCAACACAAGATATACATGTTTTTATCTACATCATATCTTATAGGACTAATATTGACATGTAGATTTGGCTGGTCTCACCTCGAGGTCGGAGGGGGTCGGTGACGGGGACGACGGCGGGGATGATGGAGGGGCTCCTTTATTCTGCAAAAACAAAAACCCTATAAGTTATCACTAATACATCCCTTGACGTTGATGCGGGAATAATTGCTTAAACTAAAAAAATAACATCAAATGTGACATGTTCAACTAGTTCTATTAATTCAACTAGTTCTTACTAAAAATAAACTTACTATAAATAGAAATAAACTAGTTCTTTCTAAAAATAAACTAGTTCAACTAGTTATATTAATTTTCTTACTAAAAATACATTAGTTCTATTAATTCAACTAGTTCTTACTAAAACCAAACTAGTTCAACTAGTTTATAAATTTACTTACTAATTATTTTAAACACTTACTAAAAACAATATAAAAAACTACATTATACAATAGTAAAAAACAGGAAAAAAAGATGGAGGGTGGAGGAAGAAGGAGAGAGGAGGAGGGGGAGGAGGCCAGTGGGATCGGAGGAGGGAGGGGGCGGGGGGGAGGAGGGGGAGGGGCGGCCGAAGGAGGAGGAGGGAGGGGGCGGGGATGGAGGGGGAGGGGGCGGCCGGAGGAGGAGGAGGGAGGGGGCGGGGGCTGGAAGGGGAGGGGCGGCCGAAGGAGGAGGAGGGAGGAGGGAGGGGGCGGCCGGAGAAGGAGGAGGGAGGGGAAGTGGGAGGACGGCGGCCGGAGGAGGAGGGGGGAGGAGGCAGTACCTCGCCGAGGATCAGCGCGGCGGTGGCGGACGACTCGGCGCAGGCGAGAGCGAGTGAGAGGGAGAGAGTGAGTGAGAGGGTACCGGCGCAGTGAACCGCTTGAGGATAAGGTAAGAAAGTAGTAGCGCGTTTCAGAGAAATGCGCTACTGCTAAAGGACGTAGCAGTAGCACTGGTCAGGAATAAGCGCTACTGCTAAGTGGGGCTAGCCATCTGCGCCCAGTACAAGTATAGCAGCAGCATTCTTTAGCAGAACGCGCTACTGCTAAAGTAGTAGCTGTAGCGCGCTTTATTTAAACTCGCTACTACTAAGTAGCAGTTGCGCCCTGTTTTGTCCAGCGCTACTGCTAAGATGTTGTGTATAAGGTTTTCCCTAGTAGTGGAAGGCTACCTCGGCATACTCCCCACCCTCAAGCTCTGGGGCGAGTTCTTCTACACGAAGCTCGGCACCTTCACCAAGGGGGTAGCGGCGCAGTGCGGTGCCTTTGTCGCGGTGCGGAGGCAGGCAACTGACAACCCCTTCCCGGACATCACCTTGACGCAGTAGGTCAAGCTCTGGCAACAGTCCTACTTCTACGTCAAGAACGTCCACCCGGAGGCCGACTTCGTCAACCTGCCGGCTTATGCAGCTCCAACTGGACGTACCGGCCCAAGACGCTGTCGGCTGCCGGCGCCACCGCCGTTGCGCGGCTCAAGGTGATGATGAAGATGGAGGGCCTCACGGGGCCGGACTTGCTGACCGCCTTCGTGGCGCGCCAGGTGCTCCCCCTTCAAGGCCGGCCGCACATGATATGCCAGATGAGCAGGCACCGGGACCCGAGCCGGATGTGCATCAAGGACACTAGTGCAGAAGCGGGCTTTAGTGCCGGTTCGTAACAGCCTTTAGTACTGGTTCGGCAACCGGCACTAAAGAGTGGGGACTAAAGGCCCCCACTTAGTACCGGTTCATCATGAACCGATGCTAAAGTGCCACCACGTGGCACGAGCCAGGCCCGGGTGCGTGTAGGGCTTTAGTACCGGTTGATAATACCAACCGGTAATAAATGTTTGGGTGTTTTTTTCCTTTAATTTTATGTTTTCAATTTAATTTAGTGATTGTTTTACATTATAATGAGTTGTCAAATCATTAGGTGAAAGTACCGCAGATTAGTTTCGACTGGATGCATGTGGATCCTAGCTATAGCTAAGTGATCAAGTATATGCCATATCACTTAGCTAGGATCCATCCAGCTGAAACTAATCTGCGGCTTCTTTCATTAAATGATATAATAACTCATCATCATCATCATCATATTAATATAAAAACTCTTGCATCATATTATCAACATCAGTTATATATACTACTCCCTCCGTCCCATAATATAAGAACGTTTCTGACACTAGTGTAGTGTCAGAAATGTTCTTATATTATGGGACGGAGGGAGTAGCTAGCTAAAAATCATCATAATCGTCATTATGACTATTTAATTCTCATAGTCATTACCGCTATCTAATCACCAGCAACACTAGCTTAAAGAAGAAACATTCACTTGTACCAGAAGCAAAAATATCATCGAATTCAACATGATGGTCATGATATTATAAGCGTTCATAACACCACAAAAGCAAATCACTCTTTGAGATTAAGTCCAGGACGAAGAACACGGACATGAGAGGACAAGTACGTAGTAAGAGCATGAACTAGCTAAATCACTCCTGCTGCTCTCTCTCTCTCTCAGGTAAAATAGCATAGAACATGTAAAGCTCTCCTGATTCATCATACTGGAGCATGCAGATGAACCTGTCTCCTAATTGTGGGCTGCGCTTCTCATTGCTGCCCCCTAGTACTTCATTGTGATCGTTAACAATTTTCCTCCAATCTTTCACTATTAAGCATTCATCGCTTCTAGAAATCCTGAATGCACTCATGTGCAATGCAGGATATCTTGGTCGTAAGCTAACAATTGACATGCGACCTTTAGTCTCGATCCACTAAGGCACAACTGTCATCGGGAGTCCCTGTTAAAGAACATCGTATAGTAATTAATATACTTAGCAATGAAAGTTTAGCAAAAAATTATGTATGCAAAAGATGCACTGAGGACAAATAGTAAAAAATCTTACCATCATTCCTAAATAAATGTGACCGTAGTTCAATACGATCACTATTGGTCGCACGTTTTGAGTACTTACATTTCTAAGTGCAGGAAGAAAATTTGTCTTGACAGTATGAAGATCCTCAAGCCATGAAACATAATGACTTATCTCCTCGTAGTTTAGTTCAGCTCCGGGACAGTAGTAGGTCCTGTCTACCAAGCGCCAGACATGTTTCCTTGAATGGAATAAGCTGTCAATAGAAATTAGTTGCCAACTATTTTTGAATAAACAATATCAAAGACATAAATATGGTTGAGAAGAACTCACATAAACTAGAGGCGTCTGCACATCGACCCAGATGTCTCTATTACCTTCAATATCATCTTCCGGACGAATATCAAAGGTGATAACCATATCAGGCTCAAATGCATAAGCCTTGCATAGTGCTTACCAAGTTTTGCATTCAAAATAGGTGTACATGTCTGCATTGTATACTTTGATGTTAAAAGTATAACCATGCCAAGTTTTCAGGTAAACTCTCTTTACCTCCATAGTTTCCATAGCATTTAAACCTATCTTATCCAAGACAAAAATTCTTGCATGGCAGGGGATGCGCTAGTAGAATAGTGAAAATTAAAATTATAAGTTAAGCAAATGAACCATATATAAGCTATGCTTAATTACGAAAAAAGACTTGTCGTTGTGACTTACTATATCGAATTCGAAGGTCTCATCCAGCTTGATGCTGAATCGCCTATCATCAACAAGGAAATTTCTGTTGCACAGGCCGCGCTGGTCTTCACAGTATTCACACATAATGAAATCTTTTTTGTCGTCAGACGACATTTCCTATGTTCATATAGGTGAAACATTAAACACTTACTAATTCTACTAATTCAACTAGTTCAACTAAGCATTTACTAATAAAAATAAACTAGTTATGTTAATTCAACTAGTTCAAATAATCTCATATACCTAAATTTTCTTACTAAAAATAAACTAGTTATATTAATTCAACTAGTTCAACTAAGCATTTACTAATAAAAATAAACTAGTTATATTAATTCAACTAGTACAAATAATCTCATATACCTAAATTTTCTTACTAAAAATATACTAGTTCTATTAATTCAACTAGTTCAACTAAGCATTTACTAATAAAAATAAACTAGTTATATTAATTCAACTAGTTCAAATAATCTCATATACCTAAATTTTCTTACTAAAAATAAACTAGTTCTATTAATTCAACTAGTTCAACTAAGAATTTACTAAAAATAAACTAGTTATATTAATTCAACTAGTTCAAATAATCTCATATACCTAAATTTTCTTACTAAAAATAAGCTAGTTCTATTAATTCAACTAGTTCAACTAAGCATTTACTAAAAATAAACCAGTTATATTAATTCAACTAGTTCAAATAATCTCATACCTAAATTTTCTTACTAAAAATAAACTAGTTCTATTAATTCAACTAGTTCAACTAAGCATTTACTAAAAATAAACTAGTTATATTAATTTAACTAGTTCAAATAATCTCATATACCTAAATTTTCTTACTGAAAATAAACTAGTTCTATTAATTCAACTAGTTCAACTAAGCATTTACTAAAAATAAACTAGTTATATTAATTCAACTAGTTCAAATAATCTCATATACCTAAATTTTCCTACTAAAAATAAACTAGTTCTATTAATTCAACTAGTTCAACTAAGCATTTACTAAAAATAAACTAGTTCCATATTCATCTAGCTAACAATTGACATTAATATTTAACAACTTTTCTATCTAATTCATCTAACATTAACATTCTAACATTCTTATCTACGAAATTCATCTAACATTAATCTAAACAATAGAAAACATAAAATAAGTAAAAAAATATATGTGTGTGTGTAGTACTGTGTGTGTATGTGTGTGTAGTGTGTGTGTGTGTGTGTGTGTGTGTGTATGTGTATGTGTATGTGTGTGTGTGTGGGGGGGGGAGGGTACGAGCGGGCTGGGGGTAATCGATGGCGCGATCGAGATGACGACTTACTCGGGGCGGCGGCGCGAGACGACGACGACGGGGACGGCGAGGGCGGCGGGGATGACGGCGCGGCGGCGACAGCGATGTCGCGCGCGCGAGAAGTGGAGAAGTGGTCTACGATGGTACGGATTTTTCGTAAGTGTAGTATATATAGGAAGAGCCTTTTGGCCTTTAATACCAGTTAGTGGCTCCAACCGGTACTAAAGGACAACCCATTAGTACCGGTTGGATCCACCAACCGGTACTATAGGTCAGGCGCTGCCACCTGCGTTGCACTATGTTTAGTCCCACCTCGCCGAGCGAAGGGCAGTCGCGCTGGTTTATAAACCCAGCCGCGACTGCTCTTTCGAACTCCTCTATATACCAGGCTTCTGGGCCTAACTAGGGCACGCTGCCCTGTGAGCCTGTCAGCCCTTCTGGGCCTGAATTTGCACACCCTAGGTCTGGCAGGCCCATCGGACAGCGCCCCAACAATTTTTTATATAGTTTTTTCTTTTCTGCATTATTTATTTTCTTCTATTTATTTTTGAGTAATTTTTTTCTATACTTTTTCTCTTTTCTGCTTTATTTTTTTCTTCTATTTATTTCTGAGTAGTTTTTTTTGCTGTATTTAGTTTCTTTGTGAATATTTTTGCTTTATATAGTTTTTTCTTTTCTGCATTATTTATTTTCTTCTATTTATTTTTGTGTAATTTTTTTATATAGGTTTTTTGCTGCATTTAGTTTCTTTGTGAATATTTTTGCTTTAGTTGCTTCGAATAAGTTAAAAAAAATGAAGTGCCCATGTAACAGATGAGTTCTCGTCCGAAACCCTGATACTCCGAAAGAGATTGTCTAGTTTGTACACGAAGTGCGTCCAGTTTTTGCCGTGACCCTCTCTACTCTTTCGCACATGCTATGCAGGTGAAATGATGATACCATGCCAAGTTTCAACATTTTCACAGTTTGTTTTGTTGTGATGTACTATTTCACGGTCATTTAGCTCTCTAAACAAATTGGTAAATGACTGAAAAATAGCAAATGATGTCAAAACGTGTTGAAAATCGATGACGTCACTTCGAAAGCAGCATAATGCCGGCTCAAAAAAAGTCTGGAGTTCAAATAAGTTAAATAAATGAAGTGCCCGTGTAACAGATGAGTTCTCATCCGAAACCCTGATACTCCGAAAGAGATTGTCTAGTTTGTACACAAAGTGCGTCCAGTTTTTGCCGTGACCCTCTCTACTCTTTCGCACATGCTATGCGGGTGAAAGGATGATACCATGCCAAGTTTCAACATTTCCAGAGTTCGTTTTGTTGTGATTTACTGTTTCACGGTCATTTAGCTCTCTGAACAAATTGGTAAATGACTGAAAAATAGCAAACGATGTCAAAATGTGTTGGAAATTGATGACGCCACTTCGAAAGCAGCATAATACTGGCTCAAAAAAAGTCTGGAGTTCAAATAAGTTAAAAAAATGAAGTGCCTGTGTAATAGATGAGTTCTCGTCTGAAACCTTGATACTCCGAAAGAGATTGTCCAGTTTGTACATGAAGTGCGTCCAGTTTTTGCCGTGACCCTCTCTACTCTTTCGCACATGCTATGCGGGTGAACTGATGATACCATGCCAAGTTTCAACATTTTCAGAGTTCGTTTTGTTGTGATTTACTGTTTCACGGTCATTTAGCTCTCTAAACAAATTGGTAAATGACTTAAAAACAACAAATGATGTCAGAACGTGTTGGAAATTGATGATGTCGCTTAGAATGCTGCATAATGCCGGCTCAAAAAAAGTCTGGAGTTCAAATAAGTTAAAAAAATGAAGTGCCCGTGTAACAGATGAGTTCTCGTCCGAAACCCTGATACTCCGAAAGAGATTGTCCAGTTTGTACACGAAGTGCGTCCAGTTTTGCAGTGAGTGGAGAGAGTGAGGGCGTAAACATGTAAAAATATACATCAAAAATACATTGATTATGAATGATCTTTTTGTGTACAATCTGAATTGTCAATATGAGTCCTCAACGGTTTAGAAACCGGTGAAGACTCATATTGAGTCCACAAATTATACACATAGAGTTCAATGAGGAACAAATGCTTGAAATAGTTTAAGACGTAACATATTTAAGATGGTAAAAATCTTGCTAGGGGAGCGAGGTGGGACTAAAAATAGCCTGCCACAACCTCTTTACTACCGGTTCGTGCCACGAACCGGTACTAAAGGTGCTGGTCGGGCCCCAGCATCTTTAGTACTGGTTCGTGGCACGAACCGATACTAAAGATTCGCAATGAACCGGTACTAAAGCTCTCCTCCCGCCTAGCCATTTGAACCGGCACTAATGGACACATTAGTGTTGGCTCAAATGCAAACCGGGACTAATGTGTCTCGGATTTGACCCTTTTTCTACTAGTGGGAGATGCCACACGCGGAGGTGGCTCATCTGGTGAACTATATTTCAAACTGCAAGCTCCTGGAGGAGGAGTGGCAGTTCAGCAAAGAGCCGTATTCACGCGCGCATCCACCGCCTGCGGTAAGTCTTAAACTCCTCTTTTATTTTAGTTGCCGAGTTATCTTTTGCCCATCTGACGAGTCGGCTATGAAACAGAGCTCCATCGCCCAACCGGTAGCCGACGCCTCAGGGCAGGGCCACGAGTTCCTCCTCAATCGGTCGGCGAGTGACATGGACGATCCCGACATGGGGCGGCCGCCCTGTAAGACGACGCCACGGGCGGTGGTGGCGAGGCAGGCGACTCTGGAGCTGTAGGCGGCCTCGAGGACTGGCCGGATGATGATGATGAAGAGGCCGCATCACGCCACCAGCTGGCCACCGACCAGGCGAGGGCGAGCTCATTAGCCGCGCCGACTGCCCGAGGCGGCACACATAAACATCGGGCCGCGCTGTCGATGTACGGCAACCGGCCGAAGAAGCCCAGGGGTTCGGCGGCGGCGACCAAGTGGGAGGAGGCGGCCGCGAAGGTGAACCACTTTCGGAAGGTCGTGAAGGAGCCCCTAATGGTGTCTGCGTAAGTGTTGATTCATCTCGCGCCCCTTCTTCATTTTTCTTCGCGGATTCATTTTGAGCTCTTTTCTGTATGCTTGGTCAGGGCCCCGCTCTCTCTTGAGCGGTCGGGCGCCGCTTCCATGGTCAGGACAGTGGAGGGCTCCGCCAGCACCTGCCACATGGACCCGCACCGAGCTCCTGGTGGCGACAGAAAGGAATCGCAGGAGGCGCGCGGGGAGCAGGAGGCGGAGCAGCAAAAGGCGGCGGCGGTGGCCAAGGCGGCGCAAGAAGAGGTGGACGAGGCCGCAAAGGCACAAGCCGATGCCGCAGCCTAGGCCCAGTCGGATGCGGCAGCCAAGGAGCAAGCGGAAGAGGCCGCGCACGGCCAAACCCCGCAACTCGTCATCCTCCTCCACGTTGTTCCACTCGTGCCTGAGGTCTCGGCATCGCCTGAAGGAGCCGGCGGCGACCAGCCGGCCATGGAGAGGGAGGGGTGTGATGACATCGCCCTGGGGATGGAAGTGCCTCCGCCGTCACCAACCGTTGAGGACCAAGGCGGCCAGCCCAACGCACCACCGGTGCCGCCGGCTGGCGGCGAACTAGCGGCGGGGCTGGACCCCGCGGTCCACTCTCCGGCACGCCGGCACGCGGTGAAGGTGACCTCGGCACCACGGTAGCAGGAGGCCCGGGGCGCAAGCTCGACGGTCCTAGAGGTGGAGGCCAGCAGCATCGGCTCGCTGGAATGGACGCTTGGGGGTGGGACGGCCGTGCTGAACGCGGCAGCACAGGACGTCCGGGCTCGGCTCCAGGCTCAGGCCACCGCCCTCCATAACTACAACTAGGAGTTCCTGGTGCTTCTTGCTTCTTGTGTTCTTCCGTGGGGGCGCGTCAGCGCACCCATTGGGTGTAGTCCCCAAGTTCCGGGCCGGCGGCTGAGCAGGCGGCCTGGAACTTTCAAGTAGGCTCGAGTGTTGACTTCCCTTTTCTTGTCCGTTGTCTTTATTGCAGGATTATCATAATCTCTGTGTGGATGCCTTCAACTCCCATGTCCGGGAGCTAGCCCAGCGTATCGCCGACTTGTCCGAAAGACGGAGTAAGAACTCTACCTTCTTTCTCTCGCGGGGGCGCGTCAGCGCACTCGCTGGGTGTAGTCCCCGAGATTCAGGCCGACTGCTGAGTAGTCGGGCCGGATCTCTTCTGGCTACTTCTCGTTTTCTTTCTTGCTTTATTGACCATCTTTCCTTGTTATCTTTCTAGAAGCCAACTCCGTCTTGCAGCAATAGTTGGGCAAGTCCCAAACTGCGCTCCGTGCCAAGGAGGAGGAGTGCAGCAAGGTGGCCCAGGAGCGCGACCGCCTGGCCAAGAGGCTGGCTGACCAAGAGGAGCTTCACAAGGCGGCCCTTCAGGCGGCGAAGGGCAGCGAGGCCACCCTCCAGGCCGAGTACGAGACCCAAGCGGCGAACTGGGCCGGCACGGAGAGGGCGCTGAACGACGGCTTCGGCCGGATCGAGGGCATGGTCGACGGTGAGTTGCTTGCTCTTTCTTTCGCCTGCTGACTGTTATGCGATCCGGCTTCCGACCTCTTACTTCTTTTTTCGTCTTGCTCAGAGTACTTCCCTGGCTATGCCGTCGCTGCTAGCCAAGCCATTGAAGCCCACCGTGAAGAGCGGAGGCAGGCTGATGCGGAGATCACGCTGAACGCCCGTCAGACGCTCGACGAGCAGCTCCTGGCCATCCAGGCCCGTCTCCAGCCGGCTCATCGGATGCTTTGCCGGCTGTAGCGTGTCAGAGCTCAGGTGATCTCCGCCCTCTGGGCCGACGTCCAAGCTCCGCGCACCCCTAGTCGGACTGCCGACTGGCTGGAAGTGGCAGTCGGCCGCTTCGAGGCGTGGAAGGGGTCTTCGGCCTGGGCAGGCCCAAGGCGGGCCCTGGAGTTTGTCAGGGTGTGGCACCCTGGGCTGGATCTAGCCCGGTTGGCAACGTTCCGGCAGGAGGCAAACGAGGAGTTGATGGTGGTGAGGCCTGCTCTTATTCATCGCACCACGGTGATCGCCGACTACACCGACACCAGCATCTTCGTCCCCGAGCTGAACGAGGACGGTGTTGAGGTACCGGACAACTTGTTCGGCCTGAACCCGGAGGACGGCGAGGACTCGGTGGAGGAGAACGACTCCAGCGACAAGGGCAAAGATGAGGAGGGCGAGGACGGGGAAGACGCCACGCCGGAAGATGGAGTGGACGGCCAGCCTCAACCCGATCATGCCTCCAGGAATGAGCCATGTGCTAGCGCACCGACTGCTGCTGGGGACGACCAAGCCGAAACTCCCCAGATGACCACTCCACCAGCTGGCGTTGCCGACTCCACCAACCTGCCGGATTCACCTGCTGCTCCCTTGGCCTAGGCGGCCAACTTATCTTTTGCTTTTCCTGCCTAGTAGTATTTTGAACAATGTTTCTTAAATTTGCGCAGTTCCACCCACTGGGGGTGTATTCAAACATTGTTGAATTCCGCCTTGAAAGGCTGCTTATGTAAATATTATTTTGCATGTGCTATGCTTGTGTCGACTTCCGACTTTCCTTGCTTTTTAGTCCTTTTTAGCTTTTTCCTTTGCCGCCTCCCTTGGCTGCCGCCTTGCCAGCCGGACAGCCGCTCTGCGGACTGTGGCTGGGGCAAGTACTTAGCCGTTTGGGAGGACAAGTACTTCGGCCTTTTAGGACGTAGCAAGGTAAGTGAGAAGTCGTCCGGCCGGCTGCTCAACAGCCGGTCGGCGAGGCGGGAGGCCGGCTTATGTTATGTAAATGCTTTGGTCCTTAGCAATTTTTTATGTGGGCATCGTTTCCTACCTTTGACTCTTGCCAGCCAGACAGCCGCTCTACAAGCTCTGTCTTGTGGAAAGAGAGAGCTTAGATGCCAGCACATTATTTGTCCGACTGCAGGTAGCACTGACATAATACAAGGCGGCAAGCCCCTGGGCCAACTAGTTGAACCCGGTGCCAGGCGGAAAAATGAAGTAACACATTCATAGGCATAGAACTTATCATATAGATAAAAAGGATAGTCCCCGAGTGCTCCTCGGGGGACACGATGTCTTGTACTTAATACAAAAGGTATCATGGTACATACATCATTAACTGTAAAATCTTCTAAGGAGATTTGCGTTCCATGGGTGCTCTGATTCCTTGCCGGAGTCGCCCGTCTTGCGCGCCCTGGGCTTTTGTGCATCGATCAGGTAGTAGGAGTCGTTTCCGAAGGCTTTGCTGATGACGAAGGGGCCTTCCCTAGGGGCCGAGAGTTTGTGCTAACCGGCTGTTCGCCAGATCAGCCGGGGCACAAGGTCTCCCTCTTGGAAGGATCTTGGCTTGACCTTCCGACTGTGGTAGCTGCGAAGGCTCTGCTGGTAGATGGCGGACCGGCTGAGTGCCAACAGCCGGCCCTCTTCCAGCAGATCGACGTTGTCTTCTCATGCTTCCTTCGCCTCTGCCTCCGTGTACATGGTGACGCGAGGTGAGTCGAACTTGATGTCAGTTGGGATGACGGCCTCGACACCATATACAAGGAAGAAGGAAGTGAAGCCGGTTGACTTGTTTGGAGTGGTGCGCATGCTCTAGAGGACGGCCGGCAGCTCATCGATCCAGCAGCCGGACGAGCGCTCCAGTGGCTCGACCAGTCGGGGCTTGATGCCGAAGTGGATGAGGCCGTTTGCTCGCTCGACTTGGCCGTTTGACTATGGGTGGGCAACGGACGCTAAGTCCAGTCGGATGCCTTGCGTCGCGTAGAAACGAGCCAATGCTCCTTTGGCAAAAAAATTGCAGTTCTTGATGATGATGTTGTGTGGTATGCCATACTAGACAGTGATATCTAAGATGAAGGTCACGGCAGTCGGCCCATTCAACTTCTTGATTGGCTTTGCTTCAATCCACTTGGTGAATTTGTCGACGGCGACAAGCAGATGAGTCATACCACCGCGTGCTGTCTTGAACGGGCCCACCATGTCCAGTCCCAAGACGGCAAAGGGCCAAGTGAGGGGGATGGTCTTGAGTGCGGAAGCCGGCAGGTGTTGCTTGGAGCTGAATATTGGGCAACCCTTGGAGTGCTTGGCGTCTTCCAAAGCAGGCGGCCAGAAGAAACCGTGGTGGAAAGCTTTGGCAACAAGTGATCTTGAGGCTGCGTGGTGGCCACACTCGCCTTGGTGGATATCTTTGAGGATCGCCGTGCCTTTCTCTGGCTCTAAGCAATGCTGGAAGACTCCAGTCACGCTGCGCCTGACGACCTCTCTGTTTACTATTGTGTAGGCTCCTGCTCGACACTGAATTTGCCGGGCCGAGATCTCATCAGCCGGCAGCTCTCTGTTCAACGGAAAGTTGAGGATGGGCTGGGCCCATGATGGAGCTACGATTTCTTCTACTGCCAGCATGGCCACTATGACTAGGGCGGTTGGGCTGAGAGGTGGCGGGTTGGAGTCGGCCACCGCCTGCTGTGTCGTTGAAGTCCCCGGGCCAGGTGCGGCTGCAACAATCCCTGAGCCTCCTGCCGATGTCCCCGAGCCGGTTGCTGAGGTCCCCAAGTCGGATCCGACTGCTTCGGGGGGAGCCGGCGTGAAGATGGAGTCTGATTTTGGTGAAGGCTTGATAGATGGCTTGAGGAGGCAATGAAGGGAGACGCTGGATGGAGCCGATTCGTGTCAGGGCATCTGCTTGTTCTTGTTGGCTTGTGGCCCGTGAAGGAACTTGCACCCTTTGAAATATCCGCTGAGTTGCTGGATGAGGAAGTGGTAGCTTGCCATGTATGCATCTTTGGCGTCCCAGTCGCCGGAGGACTGTTGGACCACCAAATCCTAGTCGCCATAGCACAAGATCCGGCGGATGCTGAGTTCCTTGGCCAGCCGGAGCCCATGTACGAGCGCCTCATATTCGGCCACATTGTTGGAGGCGGCGAAGTGGATTTTCAATGTATATCTGAGCTTGTCGCCTTTGGGAGAGGTGAGGATGATGCCGGCTCCCAGACCGGTGCGCATCTTGGAGCCATCAAAGTGCATCCGCCAATGGTTGGAGTGCGGCGCTGGCGGCAAGTACTGGGTCTCGGCCCAGTCGATGAGGAAGTCGGCCATTACTTGGGGCTTGATGGCGGTGCGAGGCTGGTAGAAGATGGTACATGGAGCCAGCTCGATGGCCCACTAGGCCACCCGGCCTGAAGCATCTCGGCTGCCCATGATCTCGGCCAGTGGGGTAGTGCAAACAACCGTGATGGGGTGCTCTTGAAAGTATGGCTTCAGCTTCTTGATATGTCTCCAATCTATCTATAATTTTTTATTGTTCCATGCTATTATATTACTCCTTTTGTATGTTTATGGGCTTTATTTTACACTTTTATGTCATTTTTGGGACTAACCTACTAACCGGAGGCCCAGCTCGTATTGCTGTTTTTTTGCCTATTTTAGTATTTCGAAGGAAAGGAATATCAAAAGGAGTCCAAACGGAATGAAACCTTCCGGAGCGTGATTTTTGGAACGAACATGATCCAGAGGACTTGGAGTGCAAGTCAAGAAGCAATCGAGGCGGCCAGGAGATAGGAGGCTGATACGTCTTCGTCGTATCTATAATTATTGATTGTTCCATGCCAATATTATTCACTTTCGTATGCTTTTTGGCAACTTTTTATATTATTTTTGGGACTAACATATTGATCCAGTGCCCAGTGCCAGTTCTTGTCTGTTGCATGTTTTTTGTTTCGCAGAAACCCAATATCAAACGGAGTCCAAATGGGATAAAAACAGACGGAGATTTTTTTTGGAATATTTATGATTTTTGGGAAGTAAAATCAACGCGAATATTTTTATGATTTGCTTATGGTGGGTGGCGTGAGTGACAGAAGCACATACCCGAGTAAGTAGGTTGTTTCCGTATGGGATAAAACGAGAACTGATGCTTTATTGCTATGGTTGGGTTATACCTTAATGAATCTTTAGTAGTTGCGGATGCTTGCTAGAGTTCCAATCATAAGTGCATATGATCCAAGTAGAGAAAGTATGTTAGCTTATGCCTCTCCCTCAAATAGATTTGCAATAGTGATTACCGGTCTAGTAACATAGTCAATTGCTTAGGGACAATTTCACAACTCCTACCACCACTTTTACACACTCGCTATATTTACTTTGTTGCATCTTTATGTAAACATCCCCTAGTTTATATTTACGTGCTCTTTACTTTCTTGCAAGCTTACTCAAAAACACCTACTAAGTACTTCTAGTTTCATACTTGTTCTAGGTAAAGCGAACGTCAAGCGTGCGTAGAGTCGTATCAGTTGCCGATAGGACTTGAGAGAGTATTTGTTCTACCTCTAGCTCCTCGTTGGGTTCGACACTCTGACTTATCGAAAGAGGCTACAACTACCCCGTATACTTGCGGGTCATCAAGACCTTTTTCTAGCGCCGTTGCCGGGGAGTCATAGCGTGGGGTGAATATTCTCGTGTGTGCTTGTTTGCTTTATCACTAAGTAATTTTTATTTGTTGTTCTTAGTTGTTTTCTATCTTTAGTCATGGGTAGGAAACGCAAAATACCAACAAAATTAGTTGTACCTGCTGAACCAATGGTTGAAGAACCACTCAAAATCTATCACACTGCTGAAGCTTATTACTTGGATCATCTTCGATCCCCATGTGCTCGTGCTGAAACCCCAACTAGCTTAGTTGAGGGCAAATCTTTAGATGAGCATGCTTGTTATGTGCGGCACCGTATATCTGAAAAAGGGAAACTATTATGGAGTCAAATTCAATGTTTACAATGCTATGCTTGGAATTTATGTTGGGAATATGATTTTACTTGTTGTTCTGAAAACCCTAAAAAACACCTTCCCTACCAATGTGAGTTTATTGATAATGGAGTCTTATCTTCTTATGCTAAGGGTGTTTATAGTTACTATGATTTCAACAAAGTGAAGAATTTGTTGCTTTTAAGGGTGCTTTTGAAAATGCTATGTTGATTGCAAAGTATGATGCTACTCTTTACAAATCTGAAAATTTTGCCATACTTGAATATTGTTATGAGAATTATGCTTCTAATGCCTATGTTAAACAATCTATTAAGAAAGTCTCCACTATCCAAGAAGAGACTAATATTTTGTAGGAAGCTTTGGAAGAAGAAATTGATGAAACTGTGAGCTCATTGGATGAAAAAGATGATGAGGAGAGCGAAGAACAAAAGGAGGAGGAACGGATTAGCTACCCGTGCCCACCTTCTAATGAGAGTAACCCTCCAACTCATACATTATTTAATTCCCCTTCGTGCTTACCGAGGATGGTTGCTATGATGATTGCCATGATGATTGCTATGATGATTGTTATGATCCCGTTGATTCTCTTGAAATATCCTTTTTTGAAGATGCTTGCTATGCTTATGGCCAAGATGCCAATATGGATTATGCTTTTGGAGATGAACTTGCTATAGTTCCTTATGTTAAACATGAAATTGTTGCTATTGCACCCATGCATGATAGTCCTATTATCTTTTTGAATTCTCCCGACTACACTATATCGGAGAAGCTTGCACTTATTAAGAATTATATTGATGGGTTGCCTTTTACCGTTACACATGATGATTTTGATGAATATAATATGCATGTGCCTGCTGCTCCTAATTGCAATTATTATGAGAGAGGAACTACATCTCCGCCTCTTTATGTTTCCAACAGGATAGAATTGCAAGAAACTGCTTATACTATGCATTGGCCTTTACTATGTGTGCATGAATTGTTCTTTTATGACATGCCGATGCATAGGAAGAGAGTTAGACTTCGTTGTTGCTTGATATATGTTACTTTGTGCTCACTACTAAATTACAAATCATTGTTAATTAAAATTGGCTTTGATATACCTTGGGATCCGGGTGGATTCATTACTTGAGCACTTTATGCCTAGCTTAATGGCTTTAAAGTAAGCATTGTCAGGGAGACAACCCGGAAGTTTTAGAGAGTCATTTATTTCTGTTGGGTGATTTCATATAGTTTAAAAACACAAAAATAAAGAGGGGAACCTAAAAAATTTTCAAAAAGGAAAGTGAAAGTAAGAAAGACAAGCATTGTTGAAGTGGGAGAGCTCCTTGAACTTTGTTCATGCTCACGGAAACTTTATGAATCTTGATTACAGAAACTTTTCAACAAAAATAATTATCACCTTGTAAAATTCCATTGCATTACAAAAATAATGTGCCAAGGCTTGCCTTTAGGATGTTTACAATGCTTGTTGCTTTGTATGGTGGAGGACAGAAACTTTGGCTGTAGTGCGCGATTTTACATTTTTAACTGGAACATCAATTGGTTCTGATTCCTTTTGCACTGTCTTGCTATGCAACTTTTTTATTTTTCCTAATTTTGGTAGAATGTTTGGAGTACCAGAAGTAAGGTGGCTGTTCAGATTGCTACAGACTCTTCTGTTTTTTGAAAGATTTTGTTTTTGATGCATAGTTTGCTTGTTTTGATGAAACTATCAATTTATATCAGTGGATTAAGCCATGGAAAAGTTATACTACAGTAGACACAATGCAAAAACAAAATATGAATTGGTTTGTAACAGTACTTAGAGTGGTGGTTTGCTTTATTATACTAACGGATCTTACCGAGTTTTCTGTTGAAGTTTTGTGTGGATGTAGTGTCTAATCGAGGATGTTTCGATGTGAGAAGAAGAAAGAGAGGCAAGATCTCAAGCTTGGGGATGCCTGAGGCACCCCAAGTAAATATTCAAGGAGACTCAAGCGTCTAAGCTTGGGGATGCTGGGGAGGCATCCCCTCTTTCTTCAACAAGTATCGGTATGTTTTCGAATTCGTTTCGTTCGTGCATTATGTGCAAGTCTTGGAGCGTCTTTTGCAATTAGGTTTTTATTTTTATTTTATGCACCATGCTGGTATGAGATAGTCCTTGGTTGATTTATAGAATGCTCATTGCACCTCACTTATATCTTTTGAGTGTGGCTTTATAGAATGCTTCATGTGCTTCACTTATATCATTTGAAGTTGGATTGCCTGTTTCTCTTTACATAGAAAACCGCCATTTGTAGAATGCTCTTTTGCTTCACTTATACTTTTTAGAGCGTGGGCATATATTTTGTAGAAAGAATTAAACTCTCTTGCTTCACTTATATCTTTTTAGAGAGATGACAGGAATTGGTCATTCACATGGTTAGTCATAAAATCCTACATAAACTTGTAGATCGCTGAATATGATATGTTTGATTCCTTGCAATAGTTTTGCGATATAAAGATGGTGATATTAGAGTTGTGCTAGTGGGTGGTTGTGGATTGTAGAGACACTTGTGTTGAGGTTTGCAAGTCCCGTAGCATGCACGTATGGTAACCGTTGGGTGACAAATTTGAAGCATGGGGTGTTTCTTTGATTGTCTTCCTTATGAGTGGCGGTCGGGGACGAGCGATGGTCTTTTCCTACCAATCTATCCCCCTAGGGGCATGAGTAGTAGTACTTTGCTTCAAGGGCTAATAAACTTTTCCCATAAGTACATGAGTTCTTTATGACTAATGTGAGTCCATGGATTATACGCACTCTCACCCTTCCATCATTGTTATCCTCTTCGGTACCGTGCATTGCCCTTTCTCACCTCGAGAGTTGGTGCAAACTTCGCCGGTGCATCCAAACTCCGTGATACGATATGCTCTATCACACATAAGCCTCATCATATATTCCTCAAAACAGCCACCATACCTACCTATCATGGCATTTCCATAGCCATTCCGAGATATATTGCCATGCAACGTCCATCATCATCATATACATGACCTGAGCATTCGTTCTCATATTGCTTTGCATGATCGTAAGATAGCTAGCATGATGTTTTCATGGCTTGTCCGTTTTTTGATGTCATTGCTACGCTAGATCATTGCACATCCCGGTACACCACCGGAAGCATTCATATAGAGTCATATCCTTGTTCCAGTATCGAGTTGTAACATCGAGTTGTAAGTAAATAAAAGTGTGATGGTCATCATTATAGAACATTGCCCCCCCCCCCAAAAAAAGAGAAAGAAAGAAAAAGAAGGAAAGGCCAAATAAGCCTAAATAAAAAAGGGGGCCAAAGAAGCCCACCAGAAAAAGAAAGAAAAGGGGCAATGTTACTATCTCTTTTTCCACACTTGTGCTTCAAAGTAGCACCATGTTCTTCATGTAGTTAGTCTCATATCTTGTGCTTCAAAGTAGCACCATGTTCTTCATATAGATTGTCTCCTATGTTGTCACTTTCATATACTAGTGGGAATTTTCATTATAGAACTTGGCTTGTATATTCCAACGACGGGCTTCCTCAAATGCCCTAGGTCTTCATGAGCAAGCAAGTTGGATACACACCCACTTAGTTTCTTTTGTTGAGCTTTATAGCTCTTAGTGCATCTGTTGCATGGCAATCCCTACTCCTCACATTGATATCTATTAATGGGCATCTCCATAGCCCGTTGATACGCCTAGTTGATGTGAGACTTTCTCCTTTTTTTCTTCTCCACCTAACCTCCATCATTATATTCTATTCCACCTATAGTGCTATATCCATGGCTTGCGCTCATGTATTGCGTGAGGGTTGAAAAGGCTGAAGCGCGTTAAAAATTATGAACCAATTGCTCGGCTTGTCATCGGGGTTGTGCATGATGGGGGCATTTTGTGTGACGAAAATGAAGCATGGCCAAACTGTATGATTTTGTAGGGATAAGCTTGCTTTGCCTTGTTGTTTTGAAAAGACATGATTGCTTTATTGGTACGCTCGAAGTATTATTGTTTTTATGTCAAATGATAGATTATTGCTTTGAATCACTCGTGTCTTAATATTCATGCCATGATTAGACATATGATCAAGATTATGCTAGGTAGCATTCCACATCAAAAATTATTCTTTTTTTATCATTTACCTACTTGAGGACGAGCAGGAATTAAGCTTGGGGATGCTGATATGTCTCCGTCGTATCTATAATTTTTGATTGTTCCATGCCAATATTATTCACTTTCATATACTTTTTGGCAACTTTTTATATTATTTTTGGGACTAACATATTGATCCAGTGCCCAGTGCCAATTCCTGTCTGTTGCATGTTTATTGTTTCGCAGAAACCCAATATCAAACGGAGTCCAAACGGGATAAAAACGGACGGAGATTTTTTTTGGAATATTTATGATTTTTGGGAAGTAAAATCAACGCGAAACGGTATCCGAGGTGGTCACAAGGTAGGGGTGCGCGCCCTACCCCCCAGGCGCGCCCCTGACCCTCGTGGTCCACCCGTAAGGCGGTTGATGCTCTCCTTCTGGAGCAAGAAAGCTAATTTTACAAGGAAGATCTGAGCGAAAGATTCACCCCAATCGGAGTTACGGATCTCCGGATATAAAAGAAACGGTGAAGGGATAGAATCTGAGAACGCAAATACAGAAAGATAGATCCAATCTCGGAGGGGCTCTCACCCCTCCCAAGCCATGGGAGCCAAGGACCAGAGGGGAAACCCTTCTCCCATCTAGGGAGAAGGTCAAGGAATAAGAATAAGAAGGGGGGCTCTCTCCCCCTTGCTTCCGGTGGCGCCGGAACGCCGCCGGGGGCCATCATCATCACCGCGATCTTCACCAACACCTCCATCATCTTCACCAACATCTCCATCACCTTCCCCCATCTATATTCAGAGTTCCACTCTCCCGCAACCCGCTGTACCCTCTACTTGAACATGGTGCTTTATGCTTCATATTATTACCCAATAATGTGTTGCCATCCTATGATGTCTGAGTAGATTTTCGTTGACCTATTGGTGATTGATGAATTGCTATGATTGGTTTGAGTTGCATGTTCTATTATTGGTGCTGTCCTATTGTGCCCTCCGTGTCGCGCAAGCGTGAGGGATTCCCGCTGTAGGGTTTGCAATATGTTTATGATTTGCTTATGGTGGGTGGCGTGAGTGACAGAAGCACAGACCCGAGTAAGTAGGTTGTTGCCATATGGGATAAAAAGGGACTTGATGCTTTAATGCTATGGTTGGGTTTTACCTTAATAAATCTTTAGTAGTTGTGGATGCTTGCTAGAGTTCCAATCATAAGTGCATATGATCCAAGTAGAGAAAGTATGTTAGCTTATGCCTCTCCCTCAAATAGAATTGCAATAGTGATTACCAGTCTAGTAACATAGTCAATTGCTTAGGGACAATTTCACAACTCCTACCACCACTTTTCCACACTCGCTATATTTACTTTGTTGCATCTTTATGTAAACAGCCCCTAGTTTATATTTACGTGCTCTTTACTTTCTTCCAAGCTTACCCAAAAACACCTACTAAGTACTTCTAGTTTCATACTTGTTCTAGGTAAAGCGAACCTCAAGCGTGCGTAGAGTCGTATTAGTGGCCGATAGGACTTGAGGGAGTATTTGTTCTACCTTTAGCTCCTCGTTGGGTTCGAGAATCTTACTTATCGAAAGAGGCTACAACTATCCCGTATACTTGCGGGTCATCAGAGGCCATGCCCACCCCCTCTGGGCGCGCCCCTGTCTCCTGGGCCCCTCGGGCGGCCACCGACGTACTTCTTCCTCCTATATATACCCACGTACCCCAAAAACATCCAGGGAGACAATGAAAAACAATTTCCACCATCGTAACCTTCTGTATCTGCGAGATCCCATCTTGGAGCCTTCGCCGGCGCTTCGCCGGAGGGGGGATCGACCACGGAGGGCTTCTACATAACCACCATAGCCCCTTCGATGAGTTGTGAGTAGTTTACCACAGACCTTCGGGTCCATAGTTATTAGCTAGATGGCTTTTTCTCTCTTTTTTGATCTCAATACCATGTTCTCCCCCTCTCTTGTGGAGATCTATTTGATGTAACTCTTTTTGAGGTGTGTTTGTCAAGATCCGATGAATTGTGGGTTTATGATAAGGTTTATCTATGAGAAATATTTGAAGCTCGTCTGAATTCTTTTATGTATGATTGAGTTATCTTTGCAAGTCTCTTCGAATTGTCAGTTTGGTTTGGCCTACTAGATTGATCTTTCTTGCAATGGGAGAAGTGCTTAGCTTTGGGTTCAATCTTGCGGTGTCCTTACCCAGTGACAACAGGGGTTGCAAGGCACGTATTGTATTGTTGCCATCGAGGATAAAAAGATGGGGTTTATATCATATTGCTTGAGTTTATCCCTCTACATCATGTCATTTTTCTTAATGCGTTACTCTGTTCTTATGAACTTAATACTCTACATGCATGCTGGATAGCGGTCGATGTGTGGAGTAATAGTAGTAGATGCAGGCATGAGTCGGTCTACTTGTCACGGACGTGATGCCTATATACATGATCATGCCTAGATAATTTCATAATTATTTGCTTTTCTATCAATTGCTTGACAGTAATTTGTTCACCCACCGTAATACTTATGCTATCTTGAGAGAAGCCACTAGTGAAACTATGGCCCCCGGGTCTATCTTTTATCATAAAAGCTTTCAGTCTAGTTTTATTCGCATCTTTACTTTTCCAATCTATATTATAAAATAGCAAAAATATATTTATCTTATCCCACTATCTTTATTAGATCTCACTTCCGCAAGTGGCCTTGAAGGGATTGACAACCCCTTTATTGCGTTGGTTGCGAGTTCTTTCTTTGTTCGTGTAGGTGTGTGGGACTTTTGAGGAGCCTCCTACTGGATTGATACCTTGGTTCTCAAAAACTGAGGGAAATACTTACGCTACTATTGCTGCATCACCCTTTCCTCTTCAAGGAAAACCAACGCAAGCTCAAGACGTAGCAAGAAGGATTTCTGGCGCCGTTGCCGGGGAGGTCTTCGCTCAACTCAAGACATACTAAGTACACATCACAAACTCATCTCCCTCGCATTACATTATTTGCCATTTGCCTCTCGTTTTGCTCTCCCCCACTTCACCCTTGCCGTTTTATTCGCCCCTCTTCCGTTCGATCTTGTGTCTCCATGTGCCTTCTTTTTGCTTGCATCTTCGCTTGCTAAAAGTCTATGGATCCTCATCCGCTTGCTAATCTTTTTAAGAGATCCAATTATGATGAACCAATTTCTAGTAAGTTTTGTGCACTAAATTTTCTTTATGAAGTTTTACTTGAAATTCGTGAATCTGAAAATTGTGATGAAGAACTTTATGAAGTGATTCACGATAGATCTTGGAATAAAAAGCATGATTGCAATGATTTTACTATAAATTCTCTTGATGTCAATTGTGCTAATAATATGCAAAACCCTAAGCTTGGGGATGTTAGTTTTTCTATGTCTACTACTTGTTGCAATGATCATGATTGGAGTGATTCTTCTTATGATCTTGAAAATTTATTTAAGCCCCATGATGAAGATGAGATTGATAATAGTGTTTGCAATAATATTTAAAGTGGGTTTGGAAGAGTGTCAACTTTAGATCCCACATATTTGGAGAATGTTCAATCTTATGGTATTTTTGATAAAAGTGGGTTTGGAGAGGTCATGACTTTAGTTAATGTTAATCCCACTATTTTGGAAGAGTGTCAACTTCGCATGCATGTGGATCGTGTTGGAAATATCTTATGGGATAGTTATTTTGTTAAATTTTCTTACGATCCTACATGCAGTTATTATGAGAGAGGAAAATATGGTCTTAGAAATTTTCATGTTACTAAATTACCTCTCTTCATGTTGAGATTGCTAATCATCTCTTTGTTCTTCCTTGCATATGCTAGGTTTTGCTTGCCTTGATAATTTGTTTTCTTACAAGATGCCTATGCATAGGAAGTATGTTAGACTTAAGTGTGTTTGTCACATGTTTTATGATGCTCTCTTTGTGCTTCAATTCTTGTCTTTCATATGAGCATCATTGAAATCTCAATGCCTAGCTAAAAAGGCTATAAAGAAAAGCGCTTGTTGGGAGACAACCCAATATTTTTCCTTGCTGTTATTTAATAAATTTTGCATCTACCTTCTGTTTAGATGTGTTTTTATGTTTTAATTAGTGTTTGTGCCAAGTAGAACCTATAGGATAACCTATGATGATAGTTAATTTGATTCTGCTGAAAAACAGAAACTTTGCACGCATGACATTAGTTTTGTTAAATCACAGAAACGCGCTTTTGTGTTAATTCTTTTTGTTGCTGATCAATAGACAAATTTCCCAGGACTTCCTATTTTTGTAGGAGTTTTAGAGTTCCAGAAGTTTGCGTTAGTTACAGATTTCTACAGACTGTTCTGTTTTTGACAAATTCTGATTTTCGTGTGTTGTTTGCTTATTTTGATGCATCTATGAACCATAGAGAACTTGGAATACAGTAGGTTTAACACCAAAATAAAGAAAGAATGAGTTCATTACAGTACCTTATGTGGTGGTTTTGTTTTCTTTCACTAACAGAGCTTATGAGATTTCCTGTTGAGTTTTGTGTTGTGAAGTTTTCAAGTTTTGGGTAAAGATTTGATGGACTATGGAATAAAGAGTGGGAAAAGACTAAGCTTGGGGATTCCCATGGCACCCCAAGATATTAAATAATAGCCAAAAGCCTAAGCTTGGGGATGCCCCGGGAAGGCATCCCCTCTTTCGTCTTAGTTCATTGGTAACTTTACTTGGAGCTATATTTTTATTGGCCACATGATATGTGTTTTGCTTGGAGCGTCGTGTATTATATTAGTATTTGCTTTTTAGTTTTCCACAATCATCCTTGCTGTACACAACTTTTGGGAGAAGCCTACTTGATTAGAATTTATTAGAATACTCTATGTGCTTCACTTATATCTTTTGAGCTTGATAGTTTTTGCTCTAGTGCTTCACTTGTATCTTTTAGAGCACGGCGGTGGCTTAATTTTGTAGAAATTGCTAGTCTCTCATGCTTCACTTATATTATTTTGAGAGTCTTTTAGAACAGCATGGTATTTGCTATGGTTATAAATTGGTCCTAGAATGGTAGGCATCCAAGTTGGGTATAATAAAAACTATCATAGGAAGTGAATTGAGTGCTATGATCAATTTGATACTTGATAATTGTTTTGAGATATGGAGGTAGTGATATTAAAGTCATGCTAGTTGGTTGATTATGAATTTAAAGAATGCTTGTGTTGAAGTTAGCAAGTCCCGTAGCATGCACGTATGGTTAAAGTTGTGTAAAAAATTTGAAACATGAAGTGTACCTGGATTGTGCATCCTTATGAGTGGCGGTCGGGGATGAGCGATGGTCTTTTCCTACCAATCTATCCCTCTAGGAGCATGCGCGTAGTGCTTGGTTTTTAATGACTTTTAAATTTTTTGCAATAAGTATATGAGTTCTTTTGACTAATGTTGAGTCCATGGATTATACGCACTTTTACCTTTCCACCATTGCTAGCCTCTTCGGTACCGTGCATTGCCCTTTCTCACCTTGAGAGTTGGTGCAAACTTCGTCGGTGCATCCAAACCCCGTGATACGATACACTCTATCACACATAAACCTCCTTATATCTTCCTCAAAACAGCCACCATGCCTACCTATTATGGCATTTCTATAGCCATTCCGAGATATATTGCCATGCAACTTTCCACAGTTCCGTTCATCATCATGACATACATTACTTTTGTCATATAGCCATTGCATGATCATGTAGTTGACATCGTATTTGTGGCAAAGCCACCATGCATAATTTTTCATACATGTCACTCTTGATTCATTGCACCATCCCGGTACACCACCGGAGGCATTCATATAGAGTCATATCTTGTTCTAGTTTCGAGTTGTAATTCATGTGTTGTAATCAATAAAAGTGTGATGATCATCATTATTAGAGCATTGTCCCAAAGAAGAAAAAAGACAGGCCAAAAGAAAAAAAAGAAAGGCCCAAAAAAAGAAAAAAAAAGAAAAAGAAGAAAAAGAAAAAATAAAAAAAATAAAAAAAAATAAAAAAAAATAAAAAAAATAAAAAAAATAAAAAAAGGGGCAATGTTACTATCTCTTTTTCCACACTTGTGCTTCAAAGTAGCACCATGTCCTTCATATACTGAGTCTCATATATTGTGCTTCAAAGTAGCACCATGTTTTTCATATAGTGAGTCTCATATGTTGTCACATTCATATACTAGTGGGAATTTTTCATTATAGAACTTGGCTTGTATATTCCTACGATGGGCTTCCTGAAATGCCCTAGGTCTTCGTGAGGAAGCAAGTTGGATGCACACCCACTAGTTTTCTTTTGTTGAGCTTTCATTCATTTATAGCTCTAGTGCATCCGTTGCATGGAAATCCCTACTCCTCATATTGACATCAATTGATGGGCATCTCCATAGCCCGTTGATTATCCTCGTCAATGTGAGACTTTATCATTTTTTGTCTTCTCCACACAATCCCCATCATCATATTCTATTCCACCCATAGTGCTATATCCATGGCTCACGCTCATGTATTGCATGAAGGTTGAAAAAGTTTGAGATTATTTAAGTATGAAACAATTGCTTAGCTTGTCACCGGGGTGTGGAATTTGGGAACATCTTTGTGTGACGAAAATGAAGCATAGCCTAACTATATGATTTTGTAGGGATGAACTTTCTTTAGCCATGTTATTTTGAGAAGACATGATTGCTTTGATTAGTATGCTTGAAGTATTACTATTTCTTTTGTCAATATAAACTTTTATTTTGAATCATTTGGATCTGAACATTCATGCCACAATAAAGAAAATTACATTGAGAATTATGCTAGGTAGCATTCCACATCAAAAATTCTGTTTTTATCATTCACCTACTCGAGGACGAGAAGGAATTAAGCTTGGGGATGCTTGATACGTCTCCAACGTATCTATAATTTTTGATTGTTCCATGCTATTATATTACCCCTTTTGGATGTTTATGGGCTTTATTTTACACATTTATATCATTTTTGGGACTAACCTACTAACCAGAGGCCCAACCCGTATTGCTATTTTTTTGCCTATTTCAGTATTTCGAAGAAAAGGAATATCAAACGGAGGCCAAACGGAATGAAACCTTCGGGAGCGTGATTTTTGGAATGAACGTGATCCAGGAGACTTGGAGTGCAAGTCAAGAAGCAATCAAGGCGGCCAGGAGATAGGAGGGCGTGCCCACCCCCTCTGGGCGTGCCCCCTATCTCCTGGGCCCCTCGGGAGGCCACCGACGTACTTCTTCCTCCTATATATACCCACGTACCACGAAGACATCCATGGAGCCAATGAAAAACAATTTCCACCGCCGTAACCTTCTGTATCCGTGAGATCCCATCTTGGAGCCTTCGCCGGCGCTCCGCCGGAGGAGGAATCAACCATGGAGGGCTTCTACATCAACACCATAGCCCCTCCGATGAGTTGTGAGTAGTTTACCACAGACCTTCGGGTCCATAGTTATTAGCTAGATGGCTTCTTCTCTCTTTTTGGATCTCAATACCATGTTCTCCCCCTCTCTTGTGGAGATCTATTTGATGTAACTCTTTTTGCGGTGTGTTTGTCGAGATCCGATGAATTGCGGGTTTATGATCAAGTTTATCTATGAGAAATATTTGAATCTCCTCTGAATTCTTTTATGTATGATTGAGTTATCTTTGCAAGTCTCTTCGAATTATAAATTTGGTTTGGCCTACTAGATTGATCTTTCTTGCAATGGGAGAAGTGCTTAGCTTTGGGTTCAATCTTGCGGTGTCCTTACCCAGTGACAGCAGGGGTTGCAAGGCACGTATTGTATTGTTGCCATCGAGGATAAAAAGATGGGGTTTATATAATATTGCTTGAGTTTATCCCTCTTCATCATGTCATCTTTTTTAATGTGTTAGTCTGTTCTTATGAACTTAATACTCTAGATGAATGCTGGATAGCAGTCGATGTGTGGAGTAATAGTAGTAGATGCGGGCAGGAGTCGGTCTACTTGTCACGGATGTGATGCCTATATACATGATCATGCCTAGATAATCTCATAATTATTCGCTTTTCTATCAATTGCTCGACAGTAATTTGTTCACCCACCATAATACTTATGCTATCTTGAGAGAAGCCACTAGTCAAACCTATGGCCCCCGGGTCTATCTTTTATCATAAAAGCTTTCAATCTACTTTTATTTGCATGTTTACTTTTCCAATCTATATTATAAAATACCAAAAATATATTTATCTTATCATACTATCTCTATCAGATATCACTTTCGCAAGTGGCCGTGAAGGGATTGACAACCCCTTTATTGCATTGGTTGTGAGTTCTTTGTTTGTTTGTGTTGGTGCGTGGGACTTTTGAGGAGCCTCCTACTGGATTGATACCTTGGTTCTGAAACTGAGGGAAATACTTACGCTACTATTGCTGCATCAGCCTTTCCTCTTCAAGGAAAACCAACGCAAGCTCAAGATGTAGCACTTCTTGGCGGCAAAGTACACGCCGTAGCACATCTTCTGGTAGTGGGGGTAGTTCTGTTTTGAGGCTGACAACACCTCACTCAGATAATACACATGCCTTTGGACTGGCTGTGCCTTGCCGCCTTCTGGGCGCTGAAGCACGATGACTGTGTGCTACCTCTTGAGCACTGCGTTGGTTTTCCTTGAAGAGGAAAGGGTGATGCAGCAAAGTAGCGTAAGTATTTCCCTCATTTTTTGAGAACCAAGGTATCAATCCAGTAGGAGGCTCCTCAAAAGTCCCACGCACCTACACAAACAAACAAGAACCTCGCAACCAACACAATAAAGGGGTTGTCAATCCCTTCATGGCCACTTGTGAAAGTGAGATCTGATAGAGATAATATGATATGATAAATATTTTTGGTAATTTTATGATATAGATTGGAAAGTAAAAGATGCAAATAAAAGTAGATTGAAAATTTATATGATAAAAGATAGACCCGGGGGCCATACGTTTCACTAGTGGCTTCTCTCAAGATAGCAAAAGTATTATGGTGGGTGAACAAATTACTGTCGAGCAATTGATAGAAAAGCGCATAGTTATGAGATTATCTAGGCATGATCATGTATATAGGCATCACGTCCGTGACAAGTAGATCGAAATGATTCTTCATCTACTACTATTACTCCACACATCAACTGACTCCAGCCTACATCTAGAGTATTAAGTTCATGAACAAAGTAACGCATTAAGAAAGATGACATGATGTAGAGGGATAAACTCATGCAATATGATATAAACCCCATATTTTTATCGTCGATGGCAACAATACAATACGTGCCTTGATGCCCCTGCTGTCACTGGGAAAGGACACCGCAAGATTGAACCCAAAGCTAAGCACTTCTCCCATTGCAAGAAAGATCAATCTAGTAGGCCAAATAAAACTGATTATTCGAAGAGACTTGCAAATATAACTTAATCACACATAAAAGAATTTAGAGGAGATTCAAATATTTCTCATAGATAAACTTGATCATAAACCCACAATTCATCGGATCTCGACAAACACACCGCAAAAAGAGTTACATCGAATAGATCTCCAAGAAGATCAAGGAGAACTTTGTATTGAGAATCAAAGAGAGAGAGGAAGCCATCTAGCTAATAACTATGGACCCAAAAGTCTATGGTAAACTTCTCACAACTCACAGGAGAGGCCTTGGAGATGATGTAGAGGCCCTTCATGGTCGATTCCCCCTCCGGCGGAGCGCCGGTGAAGGCTCCAAGATGGGTTCTCACGGATACAGAAGGTTGTGGTGCTGGAATTAGGTTTTCGTGGTCGCTTCTGATGTTTTCAGGGTACGAGAGTATATATAGGCAAAGGAGGTACGTCGGTTGACGCTCGAGGGGCCCACAAGGGTGGGGGTGCGCCCACCCCCAGGGGGCGCGCCGGGCACCCTCGTGGCTGCCTCGTTTGTTGCTTGACATCCACACCAAGTCTCCTGGTTGGCATTTGTTCCAAAAAGATCGCTCACGAAGGTTTCATCCCATTTGGACTCCATCTGATATTCCTTTTCTTCGAAACACTGAAATAGGCAAAAAAATAGCAATTCGGGCTGGGCCTCCGGTTAGTAGGTTAGTCCCAAAAATGATATAAAAGTGTAAAGTAAAGCCCATAAACATCCAAAAGAGGTAGTATAATAGCATGGAACAATAAAAAATTATAGATACATTGGAGACGTATCACTGTGATGACCACCCGGCTGGTTGCGGCAATATAAAGGAGCATGGGCTCTTTGTCAGTCGGAGCCGCCAGGACAGGCGGTGTGGTCAACATCTTGTTCAACTGGTGGAAGGCTTCGTCCGCCTAGTCATTCCACTCGAAGTAAGTGGTTTTCTTCATGAGATGGTACAGGGGAAGAGCCTTCTCTCCCAGCCGACTGATGAAGCGGCTAAGGGAAGCCAAGCACCCGGTGAACTTCTGGACGTCTCGTAGCCTGGTGGGACTCTCCATCCTCTCGATGGCCTTGAGTTTCACAGGGTTGCACTCAATACCACGTTCAGAGACCGGGAAGCCAAGGAGCTGGCCGGCTGGTACTCCAAAGACGCATTTCTCGAGGTTGAGCTTGATCTGAAAGCGGCGCAGATTGTCAACTGTTTCCTTGAGGTCTTCCAGCAGGGTGCCGCGCTTCTCCGTCTTCACCACAATATCGTCTACATAGACGTGGGCATTTCTGCCGAGCTGCTTGAGGAGGCACTTCTGCATGCAACGCTGAAAAGTGGCACCGGCATTTCTCAAGCCGAATGTCATGGTCAGGTAGCAGAAGGCTCCGAATGGTGTGATGAAGGCGGTCTTCAAGCGGTCGGCCGGGTCCAACTTAATCTGGTGGTATCTGAGTAGGCATCCAAGAAACTCAACATCTCGCATCCGGCTATGGAGTCTATCACTTGATCAATCCGAGGCAAAGCAAATAGATCTTTGGGGCAGGCTTTGTTGAGGCTTGTATAATCAATGCACATGTGCCATTTGTTTTTCTTCTTCAGTACAAGGACTGGATTGGCAAGCCACTCTGAAAAGAACACTTCCATAATGAAGTCGACTGCTAGAAGCCGGGCTATCTCTTCACCAACAATTCTTCTTTTCTCCTCCGACAGTCGGCGGAGGGGTTGCTTGACTGGTTTTGCATCTGCTCTGACGTGTAGCTTGTGCTTGGCGAAATCCGTCGGAACACCCGGCATGTCCTTGGGGGACCATGCAAAGATATCCCGATTCTCACGGAGGAAATTGATGAGCTCGCTTTCCTGTTTGTTGTCCAGGTTGGTTCCTACAAGAGCGTACCTCTCTGGGTGGTCTGGTTCCAAAGGTATATTCTTGGTTTCCTTGGCCGGCTGGAAGGAGCCCTGGGTCTCTGACTCCCTGGGGTCTGGTGACAGGTCCGGCTGCTTGCCAGCCATGGTGACAACCCGGTCAAGAAGCTTCTTCTCTTCAGCAATCACAAGGGACTCGGCCAGCCGGCTGCTTGCTGCGGCACAGGCGGACGACTTCTTGTAGTCTCCGACTATGGTGATGATGCCCTTGGTTCCCGACATCTTCATCTTGAGGTAGGCATAATGAGGCACTGCCATGAACTTGGCCAGAGCAGGTCGGCCAAGCAATGCATGATAAGGGCTCTCCAAGTCCACTACTTCAAACCAAATTGCTTCACGGTGGAAGTGATCTTTGTCTCCGAAGAGGAGATCTATCTTGATCTTGCTGATTGGTGAGCAGGAAAGGCTGGGTACAATGCCATGGAAGACGGTCCGACTAGGCAGGAGTTGCTTCGCCTTGATGTTCAGCTTCTCCATGGTATCGCGGTAAAGGATGTTGATGCTGCTACCGCCATCTATCAGGACTTAGAAGAATCGATCAACTCGCCTCTCTGTTGCAAAGGTGGCATCCAACACCAAGGCATAAGAACCCGGAGAAGGCATCACCTCCAGGTGGTCAGCTCGGCTCCAGCTAATGGGCTTCTCAGACCAGTGCATGAACTCTGGGACTTTGCAGGCGATAGCATTGACATCTTGGTGCTGCTGGCACCTGCTGCGCATGTCATCAGCCTGGCTTGTGAAGACGATGTAGGCTCCGTGTTCTTCAGGGAATTTGCCTTGGATGGCGCCGACTGCTGGGCGGGCTGCCGGTTGCTGAGGAGCTAGAAGCGGTTGGCCAGTAGGCGGAGGAGGCAGCAGCCCCTCGCCCCTGGAGATTCGTGTGAGCCAGTGGCACTTCCGCGTAGAGTGATTGGACGGCTTCGCGCCGCTGTGGAACTTGCAGGGTGCATCGAGGGTCTGCTCATAGGACAAGGCGGGCTGCCAAGCCGGCTTGCCGCCTTTCTGATGCTTGGGCATGGGCTGCCCTTCTGGCTGTTGATCTTCGACTCTTGCCACGTGCCGGCTGGTGGAAGCCGGCATCGGGGTCTTGCGCTTGTTATCATTCTGCTGGGGGCGCCGACTGGTGTCGCCAACCGGCGTTCTGGGAGCCGGAGGGAGCACCTTCCCAGAGGCGTCCACCCGGAGCTCCGACTTCATCGAGGAGTCAGCGGTGGCGTATTTGTCCTCTATGATCAACAACTCGTCGAGTGTAGCCGGCTCGTCGCAGAGGAGTCGGTGCTTGAGGAGGGAGCCTTCTCTGCACCCGGCGGTGAAGTACTTTATAGCTTTGCACCTCGTGCACCCCTTCACAGGAGTTGCGGAGCTCGGCCCATCTTTCGAACCAATCAGGACACAGCCCACGGATCACCCCCTTTATTCGATCTGAGCCGTCCTTCCTGCTTATCCAGCGTCTCCCGATCCCCTCCTTCCCGAGAAACCCTAGGGCGCTGCTGCCTCCCTCTCCCATATCCAAATCCCTCCTCCGCCGCCCCTCCTCCCCCATCCAGATCCAGGTCGCTCCCCCACCCCTCCTGTTCACTCCCGCAGCCGACGCCCCACCCTCACCGTCGACGACCCACGCCCCCGCCGCACACCACCGCGCCCTCCCCTCACCTTGGCCAAATTCAATCCAACCCTACGCGCACATCGCTGCCGCCGCTGTCGACCCCTTCCTCCCTCTCCTCCCTCACACCCATGGCATTTGCGCTCAAGGCCTCCACCTCCCCCGCCATCGCCACTCCCTCCTCGGCGGTGTTTCCCTCCTTCTCAGCCGCCTCCGCGGCGCCGAGGGGCCGCGTCGCCGCGGCCAGGAGAGTCTCGCTCCGCGGGGCCGCACCCACGACCTGCTACCCCGTGCCCGCGCCAACTCCGGTGCTGCTCCACCCGCACCCGTGCCACCCGCCGCTCCCGCACCGGCGCCGGCGTCGAGGCCGTCCCCGCCCACCATGAGTTGGACGCCAAGTGGAATAACTGCCTCGACCTCTCCATCCGTCGCATCGCCTACGCCCCTCGTGGCGAAGCTCGATCTGGGCGATGGAGGGGCGCGGCAGCAGCGGTGCAGCGCCGGAGTAGCTTTGCGGTGGATCTGCGGCGATGCCGTCGGGCCTTCGCGTGTGTCCTGGTCGCGCTCCTCTGCCTCTTCTATGGTGCCTCCTTCGGCCCCGCCGACCTCGTGCTCTCCTCCCTCCCGTTCCGCAGACCCCAGCTAGCGTCGCTTCGTGCTAATGGTGCCTGGTTCGATTTGCTGAGTCGGTATGCTGTGTGTGCAGGTGTGAGATGCGATGCACTCGGAGCTGATCTCATGCCTGGAATGGGGCCTCCACCACCAGCCCGCCCACGCCCCGCCGCCTCAACTGCCTCATCCCCCTGCCCGCTGGCTACCTGGTCAGACGCAATGACGATCGATGAACCCCCCCTTCATTTGTTTTTCGTTGCTGCAGATTGTTGCTCTATTCTGTACTGTTACTGTCAGTAGCTTCATTTACTGACGAGGAAGTCAACAGGCAGGTGATAATCTTGCCAGATTTGAAGTACTGTTACTGTCAGCAGCTTGTGTTAATTTTGGAGTAGTAGCTTCAGTAGCATACTCCAGTACTGTTAATGGAGTATTGTGAATGGAATAATGAAGCTGCCGCTGATTGTTAAGTTGAATATTCTTTGTTGCTGCTGATTGTTAAGTTGAATATTCTTTGATGCTGCTGATGATTGTTGCTGCTGATGGAGTACTCTAGCACAATGAACTGGAGTAATTTTTTCAACCACTATCTTTGTTTTCTTTTGGCTCCCATGATGTTTCATTACCTACAACTGAGGACATCTCTTATAATACTCTCCGCTGGAGTACAACTGATGAGTAATCTTGGGTTATCTTGCATTTTCTGTTAATTTTCTTGTGATTGGCTGTTTCTGACTTCTTAGAATTATCTCTCTTGCAACACACTGTTTAAAGAATGAAATTGGCAGTGTAATCGAAGAACCATAAAGAAGAAACCAACCATAATTTTTCTTTTACTTAACTTCAAATCATTTTTATAATTTTAACTATAACATTTTCTGTTAATTAAGATAAACTGAAACCTTTTCTTTTAATTAACTTAAACCTTTTCAGTAAAATTAAGATAAATTGAAACCTTTTCTTTCAATTAACTTAAAATTATCTGAACCATTTGTCCTCTCTTACTCCCTTCTTTTTTCGTAAAAAATAGGAGTAAAATAAACTGAAACCTTTTCCTTTAATTAACTTAAATCTTTTCAATAAAATATTTGTTGGCTATGATATGAAATTTAATCTGTACTAAAACTTTTTAAATTACAATATACTGCAGGACTTGCAAGAAGTAGTGCTTGCTAGCAGTTTAGTGTAGGAGTAGTGAAGGAGTAGTGTAGGAAAGTTTCCAATAAATTAGATTGCTGATACAGATTGCTGTCAAATATTCAGACTAAACTTCAGCAGTAAATTAGGAGTACTAGAGATTGCTGTCAAAATAAGTATAAATTCAGTCAGATGTGTGCACATGTTGCTGCTACATGTTCATTTTGGTTATTTAGTGAGATAATGGTCATTTTGGAGATGCCATATGAACATTTTAGGGTCATTTTGGAGTAACGGTCATTTAGTAATGCTAAACTTTGACTATTACTTTGTCAAGACTCCCTGTGTTTATGTTGGAAGTTTATGATGAAATTGTGTTTATGGTCATTTAGTAATTTAGTTAGATACTGTGTCAAATCTGTGGAGTACTAGAACTGGGACTGGTAGTATTGTGTCATCCTCTTCTCTTCTCTGAAACTATAGCATTTCTGTTTAAGTGCATCTCTGTGAAACTACGGTTTACTTTCAGAGGAGCACTACAGTTTCTTCTCTTCTCTTGTCATGAAATTGTGTTTATGTTAGCAGTTTATGATAATGAAATTGTTTTATGTTTGTAGTGTTTCAAGCGACTGCACAGCGAGTACCAGGAGAGGAGATGAATCTGAGGCGAGCAAAATTGAAAGTTGTGCAGCAAGTACTCCTGCGGGCGAGCAAAATTGTGGAAGCGCCTATGCACGAGCTTGCCTCCACCTTGGCGAGGGCGAGGAAGAGCCCAGTACAAGCAGGCGAGGTAGATCCTGGGCGGGGGCAAGGAAGAGCCCAACACCAGCAGCCGAGCGCAACACCAGTAGGCGAGGGAGATCCTGGGCGAGGAAGAGCCCAACACCTTTCTGGGGCATCCCCAAGTCTCAAATTAAGTTATCCACTAAAAGAAATCCTATAAAATCTTCATCACACACAACACCATAACAGGGCCACAAGGTTCTGTGCCCCAACAAAGTTGTTTAGTTGTCAACATTTATTCAGTAACAACAAAGCAGCAGCAGTAGAAAAAAGGGTCAACATTTCTTTAGAGTTTTACTGTCGATGATTGATTGGTTTGCTTTAGTTGTCGTTCGATTCAGAGTTCCAATCCTATGATGTGCTTGCAGGCCGACGCCGACGGTGGTGCATGTGGTGCCAAGCAAGACTAACTGTATGTGATATGTAAGTGAGATGGATGCATTTTTCCTGTAATTTGGTTGTGACAGGCAAGACTTACTGTATGTGAGGCTTGTGAGCTCGCTTTAGTGTTCTTTCCTGTAATACTGTAAGCGAGATGGATGCATTTTTCGGTGCCTGTAGTGTTCTTTCCTGTACTCATGTAGTACCTGGAGTAGTTATGTTCTTTCCAGCATGATCAACATCTTACTCCTGTATTTGTCTTGCCCATAGTACTCATGTATGAGTAGCTGTATACTCCTGTAGTTTTTCCTGCCTGTAGTGCAGAGATGGTGTAGCTTGTCCTGCCTGTGTGATACTCCCATAGTACTCAATTAAAACTACTCCAGAGATGTTATTTCCAGCATCGACATAATTTATTTTCTTTTGTTCATGGTTACTGCTGATGGTGCTGACTTTCCATGTATGCTCTCACAATCTAAACTAATTTATAGTTTTACTGAAACTGTAGTTTTTGTAGTTTTATTTTGTGTTCTTATAGTTCTACTTAAACTGTAGTTTGGTCCATCTTTACACCAGCTATAGTTTTCTGAATTTTTGTGCTTGCTATGATGCAGTATGCTTCGACTGGAGCACCTGCGGAGAGGGTCAGGGAGTGGGTCTCAGAGCTGGCTCATCCACTTGGAGGTACGCACCTTGCTAAATCTTGGTGCAACTTATCATCAGATTTTCTTTGAAACTTGGCGTTGATTGGTCTGAAGATGAAACTATAGTACTATACACACGACATGCATCAGCCACTTATATCAAACAGTGGAGCAGTGCTGCTGATGTAGGGTGGAACCCTATAGCGTCGATCTTTCACGTTTGGAGTGGATCCTATGGGGTAATCACGAAGAACACGCGGAAGCACAAGGGGAAACACGGGGAAAACGAGAGAGAATCACTCAACCAACAAGGAATCGATCACACAAGTGCTAGATCACCACACACATAAGAGATCCACAAGATACAAAGTCAACAAAGGTAAGGATACAAAGGAACCGTTCATCTCCAAGAGGAGGCCTTGATGTTCTTCCCTAAAGAGGGGTCTTGAATCCGCTTGGGGGATCTTCTCCGAAGAGGTCCTGAGCTTCGAGGAGAAGTAACCAAGTGGATGAGCAAAGGCTCTCACACAAATATGAGCTAATCCAATGCTAAGTCTCAAAGTGAGGAGGAGGAGTCCTATATATAGGCTAGGGGCGAAGGGGTACATGGGCTCAGCCCAAGTCACGCACACAGGCGGGGTCCGGATGATCCGGATGGTGGCCCGGATGATCCGGGTGTCGGGGGTCCGGATGATCCGGGTGACCGTCCGGATGATCCGGCTTCGTCGAACAGCTTCGGGTGTCTTCGGGCGCGTTAGCCGGATCGTCCGGGTGGTCGTCCGGATCATCCGGGCTCGGTCCGGATCGTCCGGCTGGGAGTTCGGATGATCCGGGCAAGTCCAGTCTTGCTCCATTCTTCTTCTTCCTTCTCCTCTTCCATGCTTGGCCTTGGTCCTTGGATTCTCCATGGTCATCTTGGTTGTACCTAAGTGTATGCAAGGTCCATGCATGAGGTAGTAGCCTTGTCTCACATGTGGAAAGTGACGGTTCGAAGAGGAGTGAATGCACCTTGTGTCCAATGGCGTATGTTCGAGGTCTCGTCATATGTCCTCTTGGGTCTTGGAGAGTAGTCGGAGTGTACATGGGGATGAACGTGGGATGCTCCGCATCATATCCCCCCCCCCCCCTTGGGAAAGATCCGACCTCGGATCGTGATCCTCATCACCATGGAAATGGTTGTCATAGACGGACTTGTAGTTGGACGAAGTTGAAGACATGGTGCAATCCGCGTAGTCCAAGGTGTCGCCGGAGTGATAGACATGCAAAAAGAGCAAACACAAGCAACACTCGGAAATACAATGGTTAGCGCACACAAAGTGTCCATCATGTAAGAATGAGTCTGTGCGGCAAGATTGGTTGTGACAAAGCGCATGAAGCTTATCAAGATGATCTAGAATGAGATGCAAAGCATTCATGGGAGGAAATGCAATCATTGTGCACACAAGTGTGTTGTAAATATGATTAATGCAACCACGGTGCAAAATGATGTCATAGTGAGACGGTTTATCAATAGCGTGAATATGGCAATGGATGCTCAATATGTATATGTTATCATGCAATTGATGATGGACAATATGATCATGATGTATGAATATGCCTTCAAGGTAGATCACAACAAATTTGCTAAGGAAATGCGCAAGCTCATATATCATGGATGACATGGGAATACAAGATGCAACAAGGCAATCATAATGTGAGTCAATCCATGCATGAGGTGCAAACTTGTGGTAAGTATTATATGTCCATCAAGCATGACTTGTATGAGCACAATCAAGAAATATGGAGGTGTTGGTGTACCAAAGATCGATGTCGAGGCATGAGTGGAGTTCCGAAGGTGCATCCAATAAGTGCGAGCGCTCCTCAATGTGAAGGTCCATAGAGCCAATCTCCAATGTTGCTCCTCCATCCAATAGGTGTAACATGTAGACAACAAGAAGGAAACAACAATGAAAGAGTGACCCATCCAATATGCGTATTTGAGGATGGCTCAAAGAGAAGGAGGTCACCTTTAGGAGTTTCTCAAGGATGATGGAGTCGCACATCTTGTATGCCTTCACATAACCAATATGTCTCGTGGTGGTCCCGCCTTGTAAATCCTTCAAAATGAAAGAACATGACAAACACTTGGAAAAACAAATGAGGGTAGCAAAATGGCAAAACCAATCATTCGTGTGGTAAGATACCCAACAAGTGTATGTATCATGCTCATCATAAGAAATGACAAGGGAGTATTGCATAGTATGGAGGCATATGATGCGAGAACAACCAAATGCAATAGGCTCAATCAAACAAACATGCATCACAAGTAAAGTGTCCAAGTCTCCAAGATCAATAAGCATAGCAAGTTGCCACTCAATACAAGGTGATATGAGAGATGCAACTAATGGACACAAGAGACAATGATCAAGATATATCATGTGAGAGGCATGAGCATATATGTCATCAACCCAAGAAAGCAAGTAATAGTGGAACATGGGTGATGCAACATAGCAAGCAATCATAGCGATCAAGTCAAGCAAGCTAGTAGTGCGAAGATGCAACATACTAGAAGGAATCATGGCAAGCATGTCGTGTGTGCAAATAGTGGGCATGAATAATTCACATGACATATCACAAGCATGAAAGCAAGATGTGAGTAGAATGGCATGAATGTATTGGTGAGAGGCCATATGTAAATAGAAATAGGGCATCATGACTCTCCCAACACAACAAGCATCAATAGTATGGGGCACATGATAAACATGGCAATAGCAACAAGGATCTCCACCAAGCATGCAAATACACATAGGGATATCATAATGGTTCATCATGGGTAAATGCAAGCAAGGGTCACAATTGCATGGTAAAGGCATAGAAGCAAGCATAACATGCAAAGTGAACACAATAGTATGGGCATAAGGTGACAAGTGGTAAATAGCCCATAGCCGTGTGAGAGCCAAGTAGAAGAGATGCGCGTAGTCCTTGTGCGAAGGGAACGGTGGTAAGGATAGTCCACGGGATCCCAAAGCATCGTTGCTCTCAAGAGCTCGTTTCGTCAACTCTTGGGATTGAGAGGTTGACGAGTATACATGAGTACCTACACAAAACAAAGACAAAGGAAAAATTGTGTGTGCGTGGTAGATGTACACATCATCCATCATGATGCGCACGTGCGTGTGTTTGTTAACACAAAATATCCAACGCTCAAATAAGTGAGATGCGTGATATAGAAACATGTCATCCATCATGAGAGGTTTGTTATGATGTGTGTCATAATGGAGACTCAAAGGATGTAATGCATCATGAGTTATTTCTATAGCATTGTTATTCATGGAATGCATATGGTGTACACTATCATGGGAATCATGCAAAGTATGAAATGCATCAAGATCTCCTAATATGTATGAGGAAACTATGGGGGTCTCCTCATGAGCATGAGTAGTAACATCACATGGAGAGTATTGACAACATCCAAAACAATGCATATTTGGAACAATGTGATCATGGCATGACATATTAGATGAATTGCGTAAATCATGTAAAGGAAGCATGGCAATATCATCACAAGAGAAGCAAAAGCCGATGACCATCATCTCATCATCTATGCCATAAGTGCAAATGGGATTGATTTTAATGGGGCATGCATAGTTACTATGTTGAGATTGAAATGATGCAATATGGGAGATCTCACTCATAGCATATGACAAGTTCAATGGGTTGTCAAACATGATGTGACCAAAAGAATTTTCACATGATATCCTATGAAGCATAGCATCACAACTAGGCAACTCAACATGCTCATCATCATATTCATCATAAATAGGTAAGTCAAGGCATGAAGAAGTCTCACTAGCATGAAGCATGGGAATAGGTGGGTCAACATCATGGGAGCAATCATCGTCAAGAGAGTCCACTAGTGGGACAAGAGAAGCACCATCACCTATGTTACCTTTGGAGTGTCGCTCATGTGTTGTAGGTGAGGTGTTGAAGATCGTCTCGTTGTCATCTTCATGTTGATGGAACCATGTGGGAGGTTCATCATCGTCCACCATGGCCATCGGTTTCTCCATTGGAGGGATGGACTCGTCGAGTATAGGCATGTCGTCATGTAGGAGACCTAGCACAAAAGAAGAAAACACACTAGGAGTAGAGGTTAAGCCGTTAGAAATCATAGTGGCCTCACATGCCGTGTCAATTATCTCACTCGCTAAGTGTTGTGGCTCACTCACTCCCTCAAGGATGCTCTCGCTCATATGGTTGGTGGAGTCACTCAAATGGCAATCAACCTCACATAGGATGTGTGGCATGCTCTCATGTGTGGGGCTAGTGGTGGTCACACTCATCCTCTCAAAGGAAATGCTCACAAAGTCACGTATGGTGGAGTCACTCATGTCACTCATGTGGTGGTGTCTCTCCTCACATGACAAATGGGGCATCTCGACATATGTGGGTGTCGGAGAGATGTTGGTGCAAATGTCTCCATGCTCAACTTCTATCGCCCTGGTCGAAGGGGATGGCCCTTGCTCGACCTTCTTGTCGCCGTCTTGGTGTTGGAGGTCCATTTGATGTGGCACCTCGTAGCTCGTCTCCATGACCGAAGGGAGTTTCCCATGCTCGGCCATCTTCCTTGAGGGGCTTCCGAAGATGGAAGTGTCACCCTCGCTCGTAGGTAGTCGCCTTGGACTTGATGAAGTCGATGTAGGCATACTCGTGGGAAGTAGGCGAAGATGTCGTACGTCCAAAGGCGAAGATGCCTTGATAGCACTTGGCGAAGATGCCAAAGTGGTTGTTGTAGCCATAGCGCCGTCTTGGTGGTGGTCGTCTCGCGGTCTTCTTTTGTGCTCTTGAAGCTTGGACTTGGCGTGAAGTAAGGCTTGTTGGGACTTGTGCATTTGTGCTTGTGGAGCATCTTCATGATGATGATGTTGTTGTCGTGCTTGAGCTCGTAGACGTTCGTCGTCGTCGTGCACATGTTGCTTGGAGGTGACTTGGCCTTCATGACGATGTGGATCATGAACGTGATGATGGTCGCCATGTAGATGTGGACGAGGACGATTTGCACTTGCATGTTTTTCGCGCTCCGAAGACTTGTGGCTTGACCGTCGTCGCCTTGAGGATGACGAAGGGGAAGAAGACTTGACCAAGACTCTAATCTCCTCCATCCTTGCATCTTGCTCTTCTTTATGTGCGGCAAGCTTGTTGTGGATGTAGTCCCTTTTCCTTGCTTCGGAGTGGAAAATGTCGATGGAGATGTTCTCAATGCGCTCTTGCAATCTTGATTGTGCGCCTTGCATTTGTCGTTGTAGTCCGAAGATGGACCTTTTGGTGATGTAATTGTTCACGCCGTCGTTGTTGTCGTAGACCGGAGAGGAAATGCCTTGCCTATCCATCACAAGACTCGAGAAAATATGAGTGGGAGAAAGAGAAGAACTTATACCAATGTACCTTGACCGATGTTGACAATGAATCAAGTTCACTCAAATGCGGACAATGAAATAGCACTATTGGTACCAATCCTTGTCGGTTCTCACACCTACACAAGTAAAGCTTATGGTGGAGCTCGGTGAGGATAGTGGCACAAAAATTTAATGCAAAATGTTAGCAAGAGTCAATAATGTTGAAAGAGATTCACAAATTCGCAAGTGAAACAAATGGACCAATAGCAACAAATGGCACACGGAAACACACACACGGATAGATAAATGGGGTCGTGCAACCAAGGAATGAGCACGAAATGTGGAATCCACGGAAAACGCTCGTGTTGCACAACTCAAGAGAGACGCTAGCACGATTGCTCAATAGGCGGATACGACACTTGTGCACAACCTATAAGATGCAAAATGGATATTCTTCTATCCCAAGTATGCTATGTATGTATGGTTCCCGGTGTTTCTCTCAAGATGATCCAAGATGATCGGATATGACAATCTTAAATGCAATGTGGTATGATACTATGGCACTTGCTTACAAGCTTCTTTGCTCTCTCTCTTTTGCTCAAAATCTTTATTTTTTTTTCTATGGCCACTTTTGCACAATGCACAAACCAAGATAACAATTGTGTATATGCGGGAACAAACTTGAGGCACAATGGATGGTATGATACCAAGATGATATGGTATGTATGCAATGGATGGTGTAGACCACTAATGTGCACAAGTCACGTTGCCGGCAATACTCAAATGGCTAGTCTCGATAGGCAAGTAACGCAAAATGGGCTAGGGGTTAACAATGCAATTGCAAGGGAATATACAATGGTGTCGTCGAGGTTACCGTCCTTTGCGGTGATGAGTGGCGGTGTTCTTGGTGTAGATACCAAGATGATGGAGACTCGTCCCTAAGTAGCCGAAACACCTTAGGAAACGGAAAAACCGCAAACTCAAAATCTCAAATGACAAATGTCAAAATGGTGGTAGTGGAAAGCCGTGGTGGTGTTGCACTAGGCAATGCGGAAGTGGAATGATGGGCTATACACGAGTCGGAGTTGAAGTTGCCGTCCCTAAGTAGCCGAAACACCTTAGGAGACACAAGCCACAACTCAAACAAGCTCAAACAACTATTGGGTTAAGTTGGGGGTGGCGGAAGTGTACGGTGGGCACGCCTATGTGGAAGTGGTGGTGGTGGTTGATGAAGAAGCAATTGTCCCTAAGTAGCCGAAACACCTTAGGAGACTCTAATCACAACTCAAACAACCACATATGCAATGGGGAACAAAATGGGTTAGGTTGCGGAAGTCGGTGGTGGTAATGCGAATGATATGGTGGAGGGCCTAGGCAAACTTGCCAAATTTCAAAAAATATGATGGAGTCAAATGATGTTGGTGGTATTTTTGTGGGATAGGGTATGTCAAGAGCTTCAAAACGAGCTAAAGAACGTCAAAATCGGAGTTCGGATGAATTAGTTACGGCCAAAACAAGATTTCAGCCGAGTCAGTGTCAGGGTTAACCGGACATCCGGGAGGAGGTCCGGATGATCCGGGTGTACATCCAGATGATCCGGGTTCGTCAGCTCCGGTTCTGTTTTCTGGGTGCGTGGGGTATCCGGACGTCCGGGAGAGGGTCCAGCTGATCCGGGAGGTGTCCGGATGATCCGGGAGAAGGTCCGGATGATCCGGGCAGGTCAAACTGCTCGGGATTTCCTCCCGGGGACGAATTTTTGGGCGGAAATGGATGATTTTCGGGGCAAAATTTGATGGATTTTGTGGATGGAAGGTGGGGAAACTTGGGGAGATGCTAGATCCACTTGAAACCAAGCAAATCCACGGATCAAAATCAACAAAGCATCATCAAACCAACAAATCACAAAAAAATTTGGGGCTATTTTTGGTGGGGATTTTTGGATTTAGGACGAAATCAACAAAATCAAGCTAGAAAAAGAGGGGCAGGGGCTCCAAAAACGTGATCAACGTGGCTCATGATACCATATGATGTAGGGTGGAACCCTATAGCGTCGATCTTTCACGTTTGGAGTGGATCCTACGGGGGAATCACGAAGAACACGCGGAAGCACAAGGGGAAACACGGGGAAAACGAGAGAGAATCACTCAACCAACAAGGAATCGATCACACAAGTGCTAGATCACCACACACATAAGAGATCCACAAGATACAAAGTCAACAAAGGTAAGGATACAAAGGAACCGTTCATCTCCAAGAGGAGGCCTCGATGTTCTTCCCTAAAGAGGGGTCTTGAATCCGCTTGGGGGATCTTCTCCGAAGAGGTCCTGAGCTCCGAGGAGAAGTAACACTAGTAGAAAAAGGGTCATAGGTGAAGCCCAATAGTGCCGGTTTGAGTTTCAGCCGGCACTAATGTGTACAATAGCACCGGTTCGTGGCGGCGATCAATAGCACCGGTTCGTGGTGAACCTTTAGTACCGGTTCATGCCACGAACCGGTACTAAAGGGGATGTGTCAGCCTGCGGTCAGGCTATGGCCCCACCGTCACCATTTAGTGCCGGTTCGTACCACGAACCGGTACTAATGAGGTTATGTCAAGTTGTTTTTAGTCCCACCTCGCTCCCCTAACAAGCCTTTTACCACCTTAAATATGTTATTTCTCAAACTATCACAAGCACTTGGTCTTCATTGAACTCTATGTGTAGAATTTGTGGCCGCAATATGAGTCTTCATTGGTTTATAAATCGTTGATGACTCATATTGACAATTCAGATTGTACACACAAAGATCATTGATGATCAAAGTATTTTTGATGTTATAAGATCATATTGACAGTTTAGACTCTAAAGAAATATAAGATCGTGATGTAAATGCTCTTATATTTTTTGCTTCAGTATGCACCATTCAAAGCGACGCCATCAACTTTCAACCATTTCTGCCTTCATTTGCGATTTTTCATGCATTCAATGATATGTTTTGAGAACTAAATGACCTGAAAATTGAAAAGCACTACAAATGAACTCTGAAAAAGTTGAAACTTGGCATGGTATCATCATTTCACCCACATAGATTGTTCAAAAAAGTAGAGAGGGTTACGGCAAAAACTGGATGCACTTCGTTTACAAACTAGACAATCTCTTTCGAAGTATTCAGGTTTCTGACGAAATTAAACTCATCTGTTACAAAGGCATTTCATTTTTTAAAACTTATTACAACTCCAGACTTTTTGTGCATTCAGTATGCACCATTCAAAGCGACGCCATCAAATTTCAACCATTTCTGTCTTCATTTGCTATTTTTCATGCATCCAATGATTTGTTTTGAGAACTAAATGACCTGGAAATTGAAAAGCACTACAAATGAACTCTGAAAAAGTTGAAACTTGGCATGGTATCATCATTTCACCCACATAGATTGTTCAAAAAAGTAGAGAGGGTTACGGCAAAAACTGGATGCACTTCGTTTACAAACTGGACAATCTCTTTCGAAGTATTCAGGTTTTTGACGAAATTAAACTCATCTGTTACAAAGGCATTTTATTTTTTAAAACTTATTACAACTCCAGACTTTTTGTGCATTCAGTATGCATCATTCAAAGCGACGCCATCAACTTTCAACCATTTCTGCCTTCATTTGATATTTTCATGCATTTAATGATTTGTTTTGAGCTAAATGACACTAATTAAATTTTGTGCAGGCAGCGCACCACCTTTAGTACCGGTTGGTGGCTCCAACTGGTACTAAAGGGTAAGCTGTTTTTTAGTCCCACCTCGCCAAGAGAGAGGGAGTAGGAGCGGTTTATAAGCCCTGGGTACGGTGCAGAGACGATGAAGAAGAGGCTCAATGCTCACGTTGCTTAGCTTCAAGCCTTTAGGAATATGGTAGATTGCACGGAGCTATGCGCAGTGCAGTTTACACTATTCTAAAAGGCTTGAAGCAAATTAACGAGCATTGCACCTCTTTTTTATTTTTAATAACTTATTACAACTCCGGACTTCTTCTGTTATGGCAAAAGGAAGGAGGAGAAGAAGAAGGAGGAGGAGGAGGAGAAGAAGAAGAAGAAGAGGAAGAAGAAGAAGAAGAAGAAGAGGAGGAGGAGGAAGAAGGAGAAGAAGGAGAAGAGGAAGAAGAAGGAGAAGAAGAAGAAGAAGAGGAGAAGAAGGAGGAGGAAGAAGAAGGAGAAGAAGAAGAATAAGAAGAGGAAGAAGAAGGAGAAGAAGAAGAAGGAGAAGGAGAAGGAGAAGGAGAAGAAGAATAAGAAGAGGAAGATGAAGAAGAAGAAGGAGGAGGAGAAGGAGAAGGAGAAGGAGAAGAAGAATAAGAAGAGGAAGAGGAAGAAGAAGAAGAAGGAGGAGAAGGAGAAGGAGAAGGAGAAGAAGAATAAGAAGAGGAAGAGGAAGAAGAAGAAGAAGAAGAAGAAGAAGAAGAAAATAAACCAGAAAAGAAATAACTATATAAAAAAATTACTCAAAAATAAATAATGCAGAAAAGAAAAAAACTAATATAAAGCAAAAATATTCACAAAGAAACTAAATACGGCAAAAAAACTACTCAGAAATAAATAGAAGAAAAAAATAATGTAGAAAAGAAATAACCATATAAAAAAATTACTCAAAAATAAATAGAAGGAAATAAATAATGCAGAAAAGAAAAAAAACTAATATAAAGCAAAAATATTCACAAAGAAACTAAATACGGCAAAAAAACTACTCGGAAATAAATAGAAGAAAAAAATAAAGCAGAAAATAAATAACTATATAAAAAAATTACTCAAAAATAAATAGAAGAAAATAAATAATGCGGAAAAGAAAAAACATTAAAAAAATGTTGGGGCGCTGCCCGGTGAGCCTACCAGTCCTAGGGTGTGCAAATGCAGGCCCAGAAGGGCCAGGAGGCTCACCGGGCAGCGCGCCTTAGTTAGGCCCAGAAGCCTGTTATATAGAGGAGTTCGAAAGGGCAGCCGCGGCTGGGTTTATAAACCAGTGCGGCTGCCCTTCGCTCGGCGAGGTGGGACTAAACATAGCGCACCGCGGGTGGCAGCGCACGGCCTTTAGTACCGGTTGGTGGCACAAACCGGTACTAAAGGGGGGGCCTTTAGTACCGGTTGGAGCCACCAACCGGTACTAAAGGGCCTCGTTTCCCGCCGGTTGGGCTGGCCAAAATTGGCCTTTAGTACCGATTCGTGGCTCCAACCGGTACTAAAGGCTCCCCCTATATATATGGCACTTACGAAAAATCAGTTATCGTCGCCACTTCGTTCCACGTTTCTCGCGCAAGAGAGTCTCTCGCTCGATCTCGCCGACGCCGCCGCGCCGCCGTGCCGTCGCCCTCGCCACCCCCGCCGACTGTCGTCGTCGTTGCCGCGCGCCCCTGCCGTCCGTCGTCGTCGCCGCCCCCGCCGCCCGTCATCGTCGCCGCGCGCCCCCGGCCCGCCGTGCGCCGGGTCGTCGCTGCCCCCGGCCGCCCGTCGTCGCCACCCCCGGCCCGCCGCGCGCCCGTCGTCGCCGCCCCCGGCCGCCCGTCGTCGTCGCTGCCCCGCGCCACCCGTACGCGCCCTATATACGTACACACGCATACGTATACACACATACACATACACACACGCACACATACACACACATACACACACACGTATACACACACACACACACATATTTTTTTACTTATTTTCTGTTTTCTATATATAATATGTTTAGATGAATTAGAACTATCTAGTTTATTTTTAGTAAATATAATGCTTTTAGTTGAACTAGTTGAATTAATATATAGATCAACTGGTTTATTTTTTGAAGATGCTTAATTACTTGAACTTGTTGAATTAATATATATAACTAGTTTATTTTTAGAAGATGCTTAATTAGTTGAACTTGTTGAATTAATATATATAACTAGTTTATTTTTAGTAATGCTTAATTAGATGAACTAGTTGAATTAATATAACTAGTTTATTTTTAGTAAATGCTTAGTTGAACTAGTTGAATTAATAGATTTTTCTGTTAATAGATTTTTTTTTCTGTTAATAGATTTTTTTGGTGATATTATTATTGAATATGTATGTTTGGTGATATTATTGTTAATAGATTTTTTGGTTGATATTTAGATTGTGTAATTAGTTTTGTTCATAGAATTTTAATAATTTTTTTGTTCATAGTATTTAGAAAAAGGAAAAAAAGAAGAAGTAGTTTATATATAGTTGAACTAGCTAGTTGATTTAATAAACTAATTTATTTTACTATATATAGAAGTAGTTTATTTTTAGTAAGTACTACTTATTTATTTATAGTAAGTGCTTAGTAGTTGAACTAGATAGTTGACTTAATTAATAAAACTAAATTATGAACGTAGGCCGGAAATGTCGTACTCATCGGACGACGATAACCGCCCGAGGGAGTGCGACTGGTGCCACGACGACCGAGGTATCTGCGACAGGTTCATTGAGCTGGACGAAGATCGGCGCTTCAGCATTAAGCTCGAGGAGACCTGCGATGTTCATACGGTACGCAACGACGACAATAGTTTTTTCGTAATTAAGCACGACTTCAACTATTTTAACGTGTATTTTTCATCTTTTCCAATTCGACTAGCTTATCCCATGCTTTGCAAGACGCTATGTCTTGGAGAGGATGGGTTTTGAAGACCATGAAAATTTCGAAACCAAAAAAATTATCCTAAGTACCGAACATGGTGTGGATTTTCAAGTAAAGTTGTACAATGCTCAGAGTGTAACCCATTTTGGTTGCAAAAATTGAAATGCATTTTGCAAGATATATGGTCTTGATGAGGGTATGCTTGTCACCATGGATCTTGGTGATCCTACAATCGAGCAAGAGACACCTTCGATTTGGGTCTTTGTGGATACACCTCCAGTTCTTCCCTCATGTGAGCTAAACATAGTTATTAAGTAATTTATATTGTTTATTTCAAAATATAATGTTGACAACTTATCTCCATTGACAGCTTATTTTCATTCTTCAAAGAATGTGCGGAGGATGGTAGACAGAACGTACTACACTGAAGGCTCCGAATTAACTTATCAGGAGAAAAATCATCTGGTCGGATTTTGTACTGATCTTGAGAATTACAATATCTACAATCAAACTCCTCAACATTATGGTCAATACGTGCCACTAGTGCACGTGTTGAACTACGGTAACTACCATGGAGATACCCTGGTAAGATTAATTTTTACTATTACAACATCCGTGCATCTTTTTGCACACTTCTAAAACTAGTACATCATTGCTAACTACAAAGTTATTATTATGTTTTTCAACAGATAATCCCGAATGATTGTGTGCCTCATCTGATGTATACGCGTGGTAGCCTTCATGTTTTGAACATACGACCAGGTCGTCCTACGAATCTCAACTGTCCATACCGGGTTTCTAAAAGAAGTGGAGACATAACAATCAAAGAATGGAAAAAATGTATGGACAGTCGTAAGGAGCTTCTTGGAAGCAATAAGCAGTGAAAGGCAAGAATTGGAGACAGGATGATCGCCATTCTTCATAATGGAGAGTCAGGGTCTATATTATTTTATGCTATTTTACCTTAAGGGTGTTTAGGTCCTACCTGATACTGATGATCATGTGCTAAGAATAATTATGTAGGGTTGGGTTCGATGACTATATATGAGGATGATGATCGTATAACTTATTATTAATAACGAGTAGAAGTTGTATGATGATGCATGATTAGTAGGACTTGTTATTATATATATATGATGATGTAATGATGCAAAGCATGCATGAGCATGTTATATCTGCGGGTGCAATGAACATAGCAGCAGCGTTGATAAACAAAGCATGCATGATGTATGATGCATAACGTGTAGAATGTGTAGTATCGTAAAATACCAGCAAACGAAAAAGAATTAAAATGGAAACACAAAATTAAATGAAAAAGAAATCATAAAACTAAAAACCCACCAAACCTTATAGTACCGGTTGGTGTTACCAACCGGTACTAAAGGGCTCCAGGCCCCCGGAGCTGGCTCGTGCCACGTGGTTGCCCTTTAGCACCGGTTCGTGCTGAACCGGTACTAAAGGGGGGGGGCTTTAGTGACCACAAATTAGTGCCGGTTATGTAACCGGCACTATAGGGCCTTACGAACCGGTGCTAATGCCCGGTTCTGCACTAGTGTAACCAAGTGGATGAGCAAAGGCTCTCACACAAATATGAGCTAATCCAATGCTAAGTCTCAAAGTGAGGAGGAGGGGTCCTATATATAGTCTAGGGGCGAAGGGGTACATGGGCTCAGCCCAAGTCACGCACACAGGCGGGGTCCGGATGATCCGGATGGTGGCCCGGATGATCCGGGTGTCGGGGGTCCGGATGATCCGGGTGGCCGTCCGGATGATCCGGCTTCGTCGAACAGCTTCGGGTGTCTTCGGGCGCGTTAGCCGGATCGTCCGGGTGGTCGTCCGGATCGTCCGGGCTCGGTCCGGATCGTCCGGCCGGGTTCCGAATGATCCGGGCAAGTCCAGTCTTGCTCCATTCTTCTTCTTCCTTCTCCTCTTCCATGCTTGGCCTTGGTCCTTGGATTCTCCATGGTCATCTTGGTTGTACCTGAGTGTATGCAAGGTCCATGCATGAGGTAGTAGCCTTGTCTCACATGTGGAAAGTGACGGTTCGAAGAGGAGTGAATTCACCTTGTGTCCAATGGCGTATGTTCGAGGTCTCGTCATATGTCCTCTTGGGGCTTGGAGAGTAGTCGGAGTGTACATGGGGATGAACGTGGGATGCTCCGCATCAGCGGCTGTCCTGAATGGAAAGACACGATATTCAACATCGTTGAGAAATCGTTGTGTGTATAGTAGGGTTCAATTAGATACTTGGAATTAATGTCTGCATACATATATAACCGATTGGATTCTGTATGTATGCTTAGATGGTTGTTTGGCTCTATATAATTGTTGACATGAATATCTTGACTTTCCAAACAAGTATAGGACTGTGCCTATGCATACAGATTATCCTAACAAAACTGAAAGTAAAAATTGAAGCATGAAATAAGCAATAAGTGGCTGATTTTTATCTGCATGTTAAGCGGAAAGTTGCAGCCAAGGCTTATATATTACGAAATATTGTCTCACATTTGAGCTTCTACCGCTATGAGGGACATTGTAATCAATATCCTCACTGCTAATTTACCTAAAGTTTATCGTTTACCAGAAGTTTCAAATTAGAAGAAGTTTCAAATTCTTATGCTGGTTTATATTCTCTTTGTAGGTTATGAGATATGCTGCTGGAGAGATGCCGTTAGCATAACTGGAAGGGCTGCAACCAAATCCAATCGGCAGCATGGCAGTGGTCTTTGAATATTCAGTGATTCCTTTTTTGTTTGGCCTTCTTGTAGGTTTGCACATAAGTGGAAGTTGTAGTGTATATTAGTAGTTGTTGGAGCAGTCATGGTGATCTTTTTTTTGACTGGCTGTCGTTTGTTATGACAATCTTTTAGTTGCTGCTTCTTATGTATAGATAATGTGATGAAGATGTAACTGCAACAAATGATGTATGATTGTATAGTGAAACAAATGTTGCTTTGATAGCAAAATTGAAAAAAACTGAATTGTTTCTCTGTTGTCCAGTCCTTTGAATTAGCGGGATGAAAATATTGATGGGCTGGAAGAGGCCTTAGCCCAAACAATATTGGTCAAAAAAATGAAAGGAAAAACATCTTAAAAAATTTAAAAAGTTAATTGGACCGTAAAAAGGCTGAGGCCCAGAAGAATGGAAGAAGCTCGGAAAACAAAAAGGCTGGCCCAAAAGAATAAATGGCTGTTGGGCTTGGTCCATGAAGCTAACAAAAAATTCATAGGAAAAAATATAAATGGGCTGAATTAATGGGCTTGGCCCATGTAAAACACTGAATTGGACCGGACTGATTCTTGTGCCACATCAGATTGCCACGTCGGATGCCTATGTGTCCTGGGGAGGCTGCTAGTGACCAAAACAAAACAGTAGGCATATTTTGGTCGTAAACGTCTACGACCTTCTCACAGAGAAGGTCGTTAATTTCAGTTTACGACCGCCAGCTTTTGACCTTCTTTTTTTGGTCACAAAAAGGTCGCAAATGAAAAACAATGATCTTTCAGTGACCAATAGTCAAGGTCACAAGTTGACATATTTCTTGTAGTGGGAGCAGATAGAGCTACCCATGGTCAATTACTTTGACACTACCGTCATTGACGATGGAGCTTGAGCCCTCCCGCGTGCCGACGGGTTGCTGCCTCTAGTCCCAGCTCCTGCTCTTCGGTGTGCAGACCTATCTTCGTTTTGCCGTGGTGAGACGGCGTGGAAGCCTCTTGAGTCGATGGCTGGATTAATTGGTACGATCATACGGCACAGCCGCGCCCAATCCTTGCACGGTGCAGTGCTGGGAGGATCATACGTGTGTTGTGTGTGTGCACGATCAAGACATTGCTGCTTGCACAATTACTGTCAAATTATCACCCTAGCCCACCCAAACCCCCACCCGCCCCTCCCTCTCTGTCCTTTCAATGCACGCGCCGCTTACCGCGACGCACTCATAACAATCTAGAGCACTCATCACTTCGGCGCTTGTAGGCGGTGGTTCTAAGGCGGGCTCGGGCGGATCGTGGCGACGCCGCCCTCGAACTCCGGGGTTGTCGTCCTCATTGGCGGACGGCTCCATGATGACGGAGGATATCGTCATCTCCTCTGGCAACGAGGAGGACAGCCGCAGAAGCAGCAGTCCACGCCGGCGGTGGCGGGCTAGGTGTATGCCGCCACCGGCACGAGTATGAGGAGCAGATGGAGCTGATGCTCTGTCGCTTGGTGCTCCACCTCAATAGCCGGGCTCTGGCCTAATCCCCGTGAAGCCGGAACCGGCATCCCGGCCGTGCTCTCCGCCATACAACCACGACGTCCAAATCAGACACCGCTTGAAGGAAGAGCGCCTCTCGCTGCCACCAATGCATGTCAAGGAGGAGCGGCTCCGCCGCCCAGGCGCGTCCAGGCGGAGCGCCGCTTGCCGCTGCCCACGCCTAATGCGATCGCGAAGGCACGCGGTCCCCTTCGCCACTACCTCGGCAGCGGCAGCGGGGGCGGCAGCTCCTCGTCGTCCCGGAGCGCCATAACAACGCAGGAGTTCGCTGACAGGGAGCGGCGCCGGAAGGCACGCCAGTTGGAGTTCACTGACTCCGACGTCCTGCAGCCACACATCGCGGCTGACTCGGAGCTGGAGGAGATGAGAAAGCGTTGTCTCCGCCGCTTTGACAGGGAAATGGCCAAGTATGGCGATAAGTGGTCTCACAGCAAGATCGCCGCCGCCAGTGCCGCCTCCTCCAAGGCCCGCCTCTTTCTGCCCCCGCCGACGTCGCTAGTGGCCACGGCCGCACTGCATATGGCGCAAGAGGAAGGCGAGAGGATCATCCGTGAGTGTCAGGCGACTGTCGCGAAGCCGCCACCTTCCGCCACCTGAAGCCCGTTGACGACGACTCCGACGCCGCATCGGGCGATGTTGACGGAGGAGGAGCCGCCTACCAGCCCGGCATAGCCTACGAGGTCACTGTCAAGTATAGGGTAGTTTAGTGTTTTATTTTAAGGTTTTTAATTCAGCGGACAAAATATCGTCCGGTTTCGTATAAAAATTACCTTATTTCAAATGAAATCCAACATGTTTATATCAAAATTCGCCCGGTTGACACGATTTTTGTCCAGTTGGTTCTAACCGTTCTCAAAATATATGCGGCTAAGGTTGGATGGCGTCCTCCGACATCTGTGTTCGCGGACTGGACGAATGTGGAAGGAAATTTACGGGTCACCATTGGAGATGCCCTTGACACTGTATATCTCGGAGGTGGAGGTGTTGGTAGCAATGAAGGCAGCAACCGGCAAGCAGGAGATGGGTGGATGGATCGGCTGGGTTGTGGGTTCGGTGCACGCAGAAATAGTACGTGCTCCAAACCACGTACATAGCACAAGAGAAGTCGAACAGAGAAGATGCATAGTAGTGTGTGTGTGTGGCGTTGTACCGTTTGACATTTGCATCGGCTAGGTAAGGTAGCTATGGCCTTGCTATACTAGCTCGGTGTGCTGTGCTGGGGCCAAGGCACGCATGGATGGATAGACCTAAGCTATAGGTGAGGTAGGTGATGGGCATGGAGCCATTCTTGCATGGTCCATGCATGGACGCTCATTACTTCACCCATTTATTTCTGTACGTACATGTATGTGTGCCCTTCCTTCCTTGCAGAGTGATGGACCGATCGGCGCAAAGAAGGAAACTTCCTTCCTTGCCGATCAACGATCATCGAGACGGACGGATGGAGGTCGACGGCGACGTGCGCGCGTGCGGCACATTGATGTATGGGCATTTGTTGCGAACAGGCAAGCAAGCTGCAGCGCGTCGGCGTCGCCCGTGCGCGTGCGTGTGCATATCCATATCCATATCTATCCGATGCAGCCGTGCGCGCCCATATCATCAACCAAGCAGCAGGAAAGAAAGAACAATGCCACATGCACAACCAGCGGGGAATGTCTCGCCTCACTCGGTCATGTCAGTACGAAATTACTTGTCGTTCAAACTGATGTATCTGAAAAATATTTGTATCGTTCAGAGGCGATTCGTCTGTTGATGATGGAGGTGCACAAGAAGGTACACTACTAGTACACATTTCTGTTGCTTTTCATATTCGTGTTTTTGGGATGGAGAACATGAATGAAGGTACTACATGTAGTTGGCTGGCCAATCAATCAAATCAGAGTTGCACGAGGCGCCTCTCGCCTGTCCTCTTCTCATGTCTCCCACTCCACGGTCCCACCTTTACTTTTGCTGTGTACCCATCGATGTGCACATGCGTACGTGTTGTGGCTAGTTTCACGATCAGATCGATCGAGTGGGTAACAATTGGCCAGTAACTCCTAATGTAAAGATGTATCTCCAACAAAGATTTATTTCGAGTATGGACCATATGTCATCTGGCTTCACAAGAGTGCTCCCTTTTTGTGATGATAGGATGATAATATATAGTGCATGCCGTTCGAGGTCTGTCTAAGAACGCTTCCATTGTCAAAAAGGCAGCCATGAACTTTCTTCAAATGAGGAAAAGCTGGCCTTATTGTCAAATTTAAGCCATGGCACCGTTAGGTCTTTGAACACAAATGCATGCTCGAGGGTCAGGTGCCTAGAGCACTAGTAGAGCTGATAGCACGTAGCAGAAAATTAAAACATAGGCAGTACAGAGAAAATGGAAATGGACATCCCACTCGCCACGTAGTGCCGGCAAAAAGGACCAAAAAGCAAAGTTGTTCAAAGATCCAATGACAGGGGAAAAGTAACAGATCCTCCAGTGTTCACTGGACTTTAGGCTGTGAAGTGGATGAAAATACGGGTGACATGTTTGTGCCACGCCCAAGCATCGTGTATATATATATATGCACGGCATGCAAAAAGGAGCGTACTCCTATCGGTGTCAAGGTTGGGGCGCCATTCCTATCCAAATTGTACAGGTATTTCATCCATAAATACCAAATATATTGCAAATAAAGCAACCTATCATGGGGTATCCATCGACGCATTGATTTCAAAATGTGGCAATTAAGCTTTCGATCGCCGGATCGTCGGTCTGGTAATAATCTCCAGATGTAGGACCAAGACAAGGTGTACGAATGGCACTCCATATTAAGTTGTAGTGCTCCTGTATTTCATTGACATTTCCCCCATGTAAAAATGTAGTGCATAATAGTTCTTACTAGCAGGAGAAGCGTTTTACCGCGCCTTTTTCATTTGTGGAATTTATTCCATGTAATTTTTGAACAATTGTTATGACAATTCCTTTCTCTCGCATACCTTAGAGGCAGTCGAGCAAATGCAGCACCTCACGGGTGGCATTTGAAGGTTCTGTTGCTTCTTCTTTTTTTCTTGATTCTCTTCACTTTCTTTTTGGTTCGGTTGGTTTTCTTTCATTTTGTCTTTTAAAATTTTCTTTTCTTGTCTGTTTTTAGATTTGTTTTCTTTTCTTTTTTAATTCATACATATTTTAAAATTTGTGTCTATTTTCCGAAACTTGGGAACACACTTTTAATTCATGATATTTTTTAATTTATCTACATTTTCAATTTCGTGAATATTTTTTCATATTTGTAAGCATTTTTAATCCATGATTTTTTAAGTTTGTTGAATAATATCTGAAATATTCAATATAGAGTAGTTTCATTAATATTTGAAAATCATATTTTTCTAAACATTACCCATTGTCAAATAATGAAAAAAAATCCGAATTATTTGACATATTGATATTATAAAATTTTAGTAATATGAATTATCTGAAATATAAAATAATGTAAAAATAATGAATATTTTTTTCATTAATTGGATATATCTTACACATAAAAAAATATTTCGTAATTTTAAAACAGCAAATTTGGTCCCACAAAACATATAGGCTTACTTAACAAACGTTGGTATCTGAAATATCAAGAAATACAATGGGAAGATATCTCTTAATTTTGTGATGGGTCCAATAATAGTGCTCTTCCGTTTCCTGGCAATAGTGGAGTACAAGCGAGCAGTCGCTGCTGGATCCACACAATTAGTGTGGCGCGCTGTGCTGCGGCTGTGTCTCTGCCTGCTGCCGCCCGTGCGTTCCCGTGCGCGTGCGGGCTCTGCCGTAGCCGCAGGCACTGTTGGACTGTAGGAAGCGATGTGCTCGCGCGGGTGTGCAAGCAAGCAAGAAGGCAATCGTGGCAGGAATATTGATGAGCATTTGACTCGATGCTCAGCACAAGCGGCCACCGGTGAGCATGCATCGTCCCGCGCAGCAGCGCGTGCCCGTGCTCGTCCGTGCGCGGCCTCCAGGCACACGCTCGGCCGGAGCGGCGCCAATCAGTCTAGGAACGAAGAACCCTACTGGCTGCCTTGTACTACCACACTCGTACATGTGCACTCCCTCCCTCCCTGATCCGCGCTCGCTCAAACCCACGAGCTTGTGGTACGTATCATTGGCCCGTTCAGAGAGAGAGAGAGAGGGGGGGCGATTCTTGCATTGCATGGTTCACTTTCCACATTTCTGTTGCTTTTTGCACAGTAGGTGCATGCAGTTCCCCTGTTGGAGTATGCAGCAAGGTACTGTTACACGAGGCTGGCTAATCAATCAAATCAGGTTGCACGAGCGCCACTCGCTTGTCCTCTTCTTCTTCTAGACCCCGCACCCTCCCACCGGTGGATCCTTTTCCTGTGCTCGGATAGTGCCCATCCACGTACGTGCACATGTGTGTCCATCTGTAAAATAATATAAGAGCGTTTAGATCATTAATGATTTAAAAGCTTTTATATTAGTTTACAGATGGAGTAACAAACTAACAATCACGCGGTCAAACGGATTCTCTAGTAGTAGGGTCGGATCCGGTGGTGGTAGATTTCACTGTTCAAATCATGTGTGGCGCTTTTCCAATGAAGAAAATGGGATAAGGCCGATATCGGCGTTTTACAGACTGAGTTCAAGGAGAGTTGTATTTTGAAAACATCAAAAATGCTATTTATTACTAGCTTTTTTCTAAAAATAATTTGCACGGATTCACATATATGTTTTTTACATGCATGTAAGTTTTCTTTAAAATACCATGATTTGTGGCCTACGCAAAAAGACAAAATCCTGGTCCTAATGAAACAATAAAAGGATGGTCAGTATTTATACATGTATTTGTCTTTCTTGTGTACATCGCGTATGAAAATATATATTGCTCGGGATTTATACGCATATACTACACATTTATATGTATATGTACATTTCTTTACGCAATTTCATCAGATGTATAAATTATAAAATCAAGTTTCTGGCCAAAAAAAATATAAAGAGCTGCCTGGAGACCGGGCTACAACAGGCATTATCGGAATAAGGCCAGCTCAACCCTCGTGTCATGCATGCTCCAATTTCTTCTGCATATACAATGTACTCCAGTCTCCGGTGCAGATTTGCTGGTACACTGGTCATCTCTTGGAGCACTAAAAAAAGCATGATCTCCAGTGCAGTTTAGTTGTTTTCCACACTATGTGTGGGTTCCCTTATTTTCTTCCAAATGGAACGTACGCATGTGATCTAGCTTTCATATAAATTATTGCACGTTTCCTTTGCTACAAAGATATGATAATTTAGTGTGTGTGTCGCTCGAGGTTTTGTCTCACGGCTTTTCAATTGTCAAAAGGAAGGACTGAACTTTCTTGAAATGGGGGAAAGTTGGTCCTGCTAATTGTCAAAAATAAGAAATCCACTCGTCCAGCTATGGCACCATGATCCATCAAGAACACTGAACACACATTCATGCGTATGGCACTACATATATGGGAGCACGCGGCAGAATAAGTTAAGCACCTAGGTGACACAGAGGAAATGGAAAAGGACATCCCACTCACCAAATAGGACTGCTCACAAAGCACCAAAATACAAAGCTGTTTCATGATCAGTCGACATGAGAGAAAAACAAGGTCCTCCAATGTTCACCACAGGTGACGTGTCGATACATGCTTTGTCACTAGATTGCTTATGAAATCATTGAAGCTAGTTTTCTTTTACTTTTTGCTGAGTTGGCCCTATCAGCCATCTTGTCTATACTTATAAATTTACAAACCCAAAAAATAAGTATACACCAGAGTTACTGCTGTTTCCCTCACAAAATAAATGGGTGGTGCCTGTACATCGTGGTCAAAGTAGAGGCGCGTTCCTATCTAAGTACTCCTATAGGTATTTCGTCCTTAAATACCACATAGACTGCAAATAAAGCAACATATAAATTGCCCTTGTCGCAAACAAAGTATAGTACTACTTGTATGCATCAACCCATTGAGTTTGAAAGTTACATGCCAATTCAGCTTCCAAATAATCAAGTCATGATTGCATTCGTCCTCGTGTGACAAAGACACATATGTGATAGAGATGTCGCTTAATAGATTTATAAAATATATGTCTTAGGCTAAAAAGAAATTAGTGTCTATGTTGGTTAAACTGTGAAGGTACACAAGCGCAGTGGCATGCACACATGTGCGGGCAACGTCTTTGATATATCTATTAGTCTCACAACTTATTGTTAAGTCTGGTATTAACCAATTACTATTCATATTCATAATCTTTGCGGTGGATAATATGTAAGTTTTGTACCATGTCTTTATTTAGCCAAGACATGAGGAGTAGTACCACCATCGAATAAATGAACAATACCATAGTGACATTTAGCATCTGGCGGAAATGGACCTGCAAAAGTTGAGGAGGCAAGTATCCCACGTAGGCACATCCAAATCAGTGTCACATCATACTGTAACTCGTACAACGACGAACCATGATGATTATGTAATGATGGGCTCGAGAGAGGCTTATCTCTTTTGTGTGGAGCTGAATCTGGTCAACCTGAGAGGTGCCGATGCACGTGTGCCTATAAAATGGACATGAACTGCTGATCCGCCTCCACGCACGTAGCTATTACACCAAGCTTCCGATAGCATAAAAAACCCGAAATCCTGTCACTTGCATTTGTGTGCACGGCGCCACTATGTGTGTTGTCGTCGTCCTCTTCATCTTCTTATCTTTTCTAGATACCGAGTGCATATCCAACGCTGGAATTGCACGGTCAGTCGTAGTGTCACGCCTCACGCTAGTGTGGTTGTTGTCGCTTCATGTCGTGTTATTGCTACATGTACATCAAACATGTCTTAAAATTAATTTTATTATAGCACGGTCTGCGACTGAATTGGCTTGCGCAATGAACCATGTTGTATATCCATCATCTAGGATTTGGGAGACCGTCATCTCGGTACCGACCTCCCAATTAAGTCCTAGCCTATCACTGCTAGCTGGAGAGTAGGAGCAGTTTAATTTCTAGGCAACACACTCATGTGAGACTACCGCAGAACACAAACTTTCCTTCTTGATTGAAGAATGAACACTAGAAGTATAACGTATACTACAATACTGTTTGATGTAGTAGTACTTAGAAGTAATCCAGATTCCAAACAGACTTAGAAACAATTAGGACCCCCAACAAGCAAATATATATTTTCTCCCAACGTATGTGTGATTTCATCCTTAATCCTGGAGGATATGGAAATGGACATCCCACTCACCATGTAGTACTACTGACGAACACATGGCATGAGCTAAATAACAAGATCACCCCACTATTCACAACAAGTGACATGACGATATATAGATCAATAGATGCTTTTCACTAGACTGCGCTAATGAAATCCTTGAAGCTAGCTAGGGTCAAGTGCAGCTTGTGAACATCATTGTCAAAGTAGAGGCGACACCCCTATCTAAGTACTCCTATAGGTATTTCATCCTTAAATACCACATATAGTGCAAACAAAGCAACAGATAAATTGTCCTTATCGCAAAACAAAGTAGAGTAGTACTAGTATGCATCAACACATTCATTTTGAAAGGTACATGGCAATTCATCTCCAATGATTAAGTCATTATTTGGTTCTCCCTCATGGGACGGAGACCCATATCTGACAATGTCATCGGATAATAATATTAAGTTGTGGTGCTCCTGTATTTAGTTAACATTCCATCGACGGTAAAACATAGTGCGTGTTAGTATTGTGCTAAGTGGTCTTTGTTAAGCTTGACCGAATGTATGAAAGAAAGTATCGGTATCTGAAAATACAAGCAAATACAATGTGAAAATATTCCTATTTAGTTATGGATCCAATAATAGTGCTCTCCCCTGTACTAGTAGTCCTACATACTCTTGCTAGCTGCTTTGGTCAACCTGAAAGTAGCTGGTTTACGTGTGACTGGGAAATGGACACGACCGGATGATTCTCCTCCACACATGTAATTGCCATAGCAACCTTTTGATAGCATAAAAAGCTTGAAATCCTTTATACGCATATACTACACATTTATACGCATATACTACACATTTATATGTATATGTACATTTCTTTACGCAATTTCATCAGATGTATAAATTATAAAATCAAGTTTCTGGCCAAAAAAAATATAAAGAGCTGGCTGGAGACGGGGCTACAACAGGCATTATCGGGATAAGGCCAGCTCAACCCTCGTGTCATGCATCCTCCAATTTCTTCTGCATATACGATGTACTCCAGTCTCCGGTGCAGATTTGCTGGTACACTGGTCATCTCTTGGAGCACTAAAAAAAGCATGATCTCTAGTGCAGTTTAGTTGTTTTCCACACCATGTGTGGGTGCACTTATTTTCTTCCAAATGGAACGTACGCATGTGATCTAGTTTTCATATAGATTATTGCACTTTTCCTTTGCTACAAAGATATGATAATGTAGTGTGTGTGTGTCGCTCGAGGTTTTGTCTCACAGCTTTTCAATTGTCAAAAGAAAGGACTGAACTTTCTTGAAATGAGGGAAAGTTGGTCCTGCTAATTGTCAAAAATAAGAAATCCACTCGTCCAGCTATGGCACCATGCTCCATCAAGAACACTGAACACACATTCATGCGTATGGCCCTACATATGTGGGCGCACGCGGCAGAATAAGTTAAGCACATAGGTGACACAGAGGAAATGGAAAAGGACATCCCACTTACCAAATACGACTGCTCACAAAGCACCAAAACACAAAGTTGTTTCATGATCAGACGAATGAGAGAAAAACGAGGTCCTCCAATGTTCACAACAGGTGACGTGTCGATACATGCTTTGTCACTAGATTGCTTATGAAATCATTGAAGCTAGTTTTCTTTTACTTTTTGCTGAGTTGGCCCTATCAGCCATCTTGTTTATACTTATAAATTTACAAACCCAAAAAATAAGTATACACCAGAGTTACTGCTGTTTCCCTCACAAAATAAATGGGTGGTGCCTGTACATCGTGGTCAAAGTAGAGGCGCGTTCCTATCTAAGTACTCCTATAGGTATTTCGTCCTTAAATACCACATAGACTGCAAATAAAGCAACATATAAACTGCCCTTGTCGCAAACAAAGTATAGTACTACTTGTATGCATCAACCCATTGATTTTGAAAGTTACATGCCAATTCAGCTTCCAAATGATCAAGTCATGATTGGATTCGTCCTTGTGTGACAAAGACGCATATGTGATAGAGACGTCGCTTAATAGATTTATAAAATCTATGTCTTAGGCTAAAAAGAAATTAGTGTCTATGTTGGTTAAACTGTGAAGGTACACAAGCACAGTGGCATGCACACATGTGCGGACAACGTCTTGATATATCTATTAGGCTCATAACTTATTGTTAAGTCCGCTAGTAACCAACTACTAATCATATTCGTAATCTTTGCCATGGATAATATGTAAGTTTTGTACCGTGTCTTTATTTAGCCAAGACATAAGGAGTAGAACCAGCACCGCCGAATAAATGAACCATAGACCATAGTGACATTTAGCATCTGGCGGAAATGGGCCTGCAAAAGTTGAGGAGGCAAGTATCCCACGTAGGCACATCCAAATCAGTGTCACATCATACTGTAACTCGTACAACGACGAACCATGATGATTATGTAATGATATGCTCAAGAGAGGCTGATCTCTTTTGTGTGGAGCTGAATATGGTCAACCTGAGAGGTGCCGATGCACGTGTGACTGTAAAATGGAGACGAACTGCTGATCCGCCTCCACGCACGTAGCTATTACACCAAGCTTTTGATAGCATAAAAAGCCCAAAATCCTGTCACTTGCATGTGTATGCGCGGCGCCACTATGTGTGTTGTCGTCGTCCTCTTGGGTCTTCTTATTGTTTCTAGATACATAGTGCATATCGAGCACTAGGATTGCATGGTCAGTCGTAGTGTCACGCCTCACGCTAGTGTGGTCGTCGTCGCTTCATGTCGTGTTATTGCTACATGTACATCAAACATGTCTTAAAATTAGTTTTATGATAGCACGGTCTGCGACTGAATTGGCTTGCGCAATGAACCACGTTGTATATCCATCATCTAGGATTTGGGAAAGTGTCATCTCGGTACCGACCTCCCAATTAAGTCCTAGCCTATCACTGCTAGCTGGAGAGTAGGAGCGGTTTAATTTCTAGGCAACACACTCATGTGAGACTACCGCAGACCATAAATTTTCCTTCTTGATTGAAGAATGAACACTAGAAGTATAACATATACTACAATACTGTTTGATGTAGTAGTACTTGGAAGTAATCCAGATTCCAAACAGACTTAGAAACAATTAGGACCCCAAGCAAATATACATTTTCTCCCAACGTATGTGTGATTTCATCCTTAATCCTGGAGGATATGAAAATGGACATCCCACTCACCATATAGTACTACTGGCAAAACAACAGCATAAGAAAATATTGGCAAAACAACAAAACACAAGCTGTTTGACGAACACATGGCATGAGCTAAATAACAAGATCACCCCACTATTCACAACAAGTGACATGACGATATATAGATCAATAGATGCTTTTCACTAGACTGCGCTAATGAAATCCTTGAAGCTAGCTAGGGCCAAGTGCAGCTTGTGAACATCATTGTGAAAGTAGAGGCGACATCCCTATCTAAGTCTCCTATAGGTATTTCATCCTTAAATACCACATATAGTGCCAACAAAGCAACAGATAAATTGTCCTTATCGCAAAACAAAGTAGAGTAGTACTAGTATGCATCAACACGTTCATTTTGAAAGGTACATGGCAATTCATCTCCAATGATTAAGTCATTATTTGGTTCTCCTTCATGGGACGGAGACCCATATCTGACAATGTCGTCGGATAATAATATTAAGTTGTGGTGCTCCTGTATTTAGTTGACATTCCACCGACGTTAAAACATAGTGCGTGTTAGTATTTTGCTAAGTGGACTTTGTTAAGCTTGGCCGAATGTACGAAAGAAAGTATCGATATCTGAAAATACAAGCAAATACAATGTGAAAATACTCCTACTTAGTTATGGATCCAATAATAGTGCTCTCCCATGTACTAGTATTCCTACGTACTCTTGCTAGCTGCTCTGGTCAACCTGAAAGTAGCTGGTACGTGTGACTGGGAAATGGACACGACCGGATGATTAGCCTCCACACATGTAATTGCCATACCAACCTTTCGATGGCATAAAAAGCCTGAAAGCCTGTCGCTTCTATGCATGTCGCCGTCGCCGTCTTGTTTTTCTTCTTATATTTTTTAATACAAAGTATGTATCTAACATTAGGATTGCACGGTCAGTGTGGTCGTTGGTCGCGCCCGGCTGTGCTTTCTCTACGTGTATATCTGACACATCTTTAAATTAGTCGTGCGCTCATGAGGTCGCCAATTAGATTCGGCTAGGCTATACATCGTTCTTATGGCTGTATGCATTATTCAGATGTAGAGACCGGGATGACCCTTTAAAAAAAAATGCTACGTCGTACATCCACTGTCTAGAATTCAGGAGGCTTTCGTCTTCATAGCAATCGCATAATTAAGTCCTAACCTGTCACGGCTAGCTGGAGAGCATGAGGTGTTTAATATCGGGGCAATGCACTAATAATTATGGAATTATTGTTGATTGAGATTGCCCTCGTGTGAAAGTAACACAGACCACAAAATTGCCTTCTTTATTTTAGACGACTATAGTAGAACGTACATTGTACTGTTGGATGAAGTAGTGCTGAGAAGTATTCTCCGTTTCCAAATATAGGCCATTTTAGAGATCTCAATGCGGATTACATACAGATGGATATAGTCGCATTTTAGAGTCTCGTTTTCTTTCATTTGTAATATGCAATAGAATCTCTAAAAAGGCTTATATTTAGAAACGGGGGAGTAATTCAGATTTCAAACGACTACAAGACAGTTAGCACTTATCCACACAAAACACACAGTTTCTCCCAACGCAGCGTAGTATGGTTTCCGTTTCATTATAGGGCGATTGAGGATCTCAGAGTGGAACATACACCTGTGCACGAGCTCGAAATTTCTGAATGGCTTTCCTTTGTTGTTGACACATGGTAATGACTTTCCATGATTTCAGCTCAACGTGTGTTTTCTATTTGTGTTTCACTAGTGCGACAAGAGCGGGTTGGCTGGTCTGCGACACCTTTCATGATTTTCAAAGCTTGTTGGATTTTTAAGGCAGCACACGCAAAGTGTTGGAATCAGCAGCTAATCGTCGTTGTTTGCCACTAACCTAATTAGTGGTGGAAGGAGTGCTCTAGCAAACTAACCGTTGGGAGGATCTGTCCAAATCCTACCTGCAAATTTGCAGGCACTTGCTCGATACACGTGCCAGCACTAGTCAAACCACGAGTCTTGTCAGTATGACATTATGAAGTTCCACGTCGTACCAGAGAAGACTGCTGCTCAAACAAAACAACGCAGAGCTAAATCCTGAAGGAGCATTCTTAGAGCATCTACAGCCAGCGCGCCCCAAACTCTCCTCAAACCAGTGGACAGCCTGCTCAGCCATTGCGCGGTCACAAAATTTTGACTCAGGCAGCCCCCTCAAACGACCCTCAAACATCTGAGCTGACCGGCATCCCTCATATCCAGCTCAAATACGGGACGGCCTGGACACGCCCGGGTGCGTCCGCCAGACTAACCAGCCCAATCCGTCCTGTCCTCTTCCTGATCCGTCCTCTCCTCTTCCAACTCCGGTCCATGGCCGACGACCGCAGCGGCTCCGGCTCCAATGGCAACGAGAGGGACGTTGATGCGGCCGCTCTCCACATTGCTCTGCGTAGCTCATGTCTAGTTCAGGGCGGCAACATCGGTGAGCGCGTCGTCCCCATCGCCAGTCGTGGCAGTGCGGGCAATGTTGCCCCCCCCCCCCCCCCGCGCGTCCAGCGCGCATCACTAGTCGGAGCGCCGCCTCCGCCGCACTCCAGGTACGCTGCCCAACCACCACCCCGTCCATTCAACCTCCTGAGAGTGTCCACGGGCATCGTTGGGTGCTTGTGCCCTCGCCGGCACCGAGTTGGGCGAGGACGCCTGAGTCGGAGGCGCGGGCAGCTCAGCGTGAGCGGCAACACGAGAGGGAGGCCATGGCGGACGCGTCGGGCACGTGCGCGCACGTCGGTCGATCCCGAGGACGCGCTTATTGCGTCCGTCCTCCGGCGGTCCCTACCAAAGGCGGAGACGGATGCCTGGCGGCTGCGGCGGAAGAACGCCAAAGCGCTCCGGCTCGCTATCGAGCTGTCGGAGGGCGAGGTGTCGGTGAAGGCGACGGAGGAGGCGAAGGCGAGGAGGCATTCCCAGGAGCAGGAACGCTTGCTCCGGAGTCTTGCCGGGGAGCACATGGAGCTGTTGGACGACTCCGACGACGGATCAACCTCCTCCTCTGGCGACGACCCTCTGGCGGCCGAGCCAACACCGACGGCCAAAGAAGCATCGCGGACCGCAAGGGGAAGGGGGCGGGAAGGAAATGGTGATTTCCTACGCCCTTCCCCGTTTAATTAAGTTTTTTGTCGTATATTTAGAGTACTGTTTGATTAAGAATGCATCTTTGGGTTGTCTGATGATCGTTTATGCTACAATTTGCCCGATTTAACAAGATTTGCTGCTAGTCCAAAGATCTATGTATGTTCATTTTCATGTGTGCATGTCTTGCATGGATATGAGATGCCGGATTTGAGATACACAGGTGCGGACGCAGTAAAATGTGGAGTGCCCGGTCAGTGCCTGTGGACGCGCCCGGGCGCGTCCCCGAGTGTTTGAGGATGTAGATGCTCTTAGGTCTCCTTTGGTTCATACGTAGAAATATCATAGCAATAGAAGGATTATAGGGAGTGAGATGATATCTATCTCCGGTCTTATAGGAAAAGAGATGTCATTTAATACATCGGATAGAAATTTTCACTGAGTATAGGCTAACGAAATTTTTTCTTTGAAAAGTGAAAGATTGATTCCTATCGTACATGGGAAAAATCCATTTCTACAAAACAACATGCCCTAAAGAAATTTTCCTACAAAATTTCTATCCAATAGAATGCCTACAAAATTCCTGTAAACTAAAGGAGTCCCTAATTAAATTCTGCCAATGGCTTGGAATTTTGCTGACTAAGATTGTCCATAGTGGGAGTAACTTCAACAATAACATAAGGTCCAACTCAGCAAATTTACTTATGTGGCAATTATTTAATGAGAAGAGACATGATTTGAATAACATAACTAGTTAATAAAACTATGACTAACATCACACATATCAAAACAAGATAAGTCTACAAGCTAATAAAATAAATGATGTTTTGTATGACATTACACATATATTACTCCCCACTATATGCATGTTACTACACTCTAAGTTATTTAAGAAGAGAAAGACTAGTCCGGTGAACCAGGAAAAAACAGTGCTAAGCAGGTGTACCTAGGTGGAACGACAATTTTGAGTCTATTGCTAATTAAATGAAGCAAGCTTAGCAACAAAATTAAGCAAATATGCATTGGAGACTTGAGTTGCTAAGCCATTTAATACACTTTGCACCTTATTTAAGACTACCCATAGTGGGAGTAACATAGGTGGTAACATCACACATATTTAGGTAAAGTAGATGATGTGGCAAGTAACTAATGAAGAATGTAGTCCTGGCCATCCCCGGCCCGGCCCTGTCAGCCCACCCAGGCCCGGCCCTAAAATCCAGGGGCTAGGCCCGATGGGCTTACCCGTGGGCCGGGCTTGGGCCTGAGTTTTGAGCCCACCAATAGGGCCTGTACGGGCTGGGGCTTGGCATATTGGCATTTTAAGGAAGTGGCCCGACCCATGGCCCTAAGCCCTAAGGGCTTTTCAGGGCTTTTTACCAGATGGGCCGGGCTTGGGCTTGAAAAGTAGGCCCGATGGTAGGGCCTGCGAGGACCTGGGCCTCAGTTTTCTTCCGTGGGCTTTTTTAGGCCATAGAAGAAAGAGAGTCATGTGGTAACTTAGCTAGTTACTAGTAGTATGAGTAACATCACACATATCAAGGTAAGATGAGTCTACAACGTAATAAATAAAGTGTTGAATGACACCACATATATGTTAGTCCCCACTGTAGAGGTTGTAACATAGACTAGTGATACGTCCATTTTGCATCATGCTTTTATATCAATATTTATTGCATTATGGGTTGTTATTATACATTATGTCATAATACTTATGCATTTCTCTCTTATTTTATAAGGTTTACACGAAGAGGGAGAATGCCGGCAGCTGGAATTCTGGGCTAGAAAAGGAGCAAATATTAGAGACCTATTCTGCGTAACTCCAAAAGTCCTGAAACTCCACCAAAGTCAGTTTTGAAATATATTAAAAATATTGGGCGAAGAAAGCACCAGAGGGGGGCCACCCACCAGCCACGAGGGTGGAGAGTGCGCCCTACCCCCCTGGGCGCGCCTCCTGCCACATGGGCCACCTGGCAGGCCCCTGATGCCCATCTTCTACTATATGGTGTCTTTTGCCCTCGAAAAAAAAATCATAAGGAAGCTTTCGGGACGAAGCGCCGCCGTCTCGAGGCGGAACCTGGGCAGGACCAATCTAGGGCGCCGACGGAGCTGTTTTGCCGGGGAAACATCCCCGGGAGGGGGAAATCGTCGCCATCGTCATCACCATCAATCCTCTCACCGAGAGGGGGTCAATCTCCATCAACGTCTTCACCAGCACCATCTCCTTTCGAATCCTAATTCATCTCTTGTATCCGATTTTTGTCTCAAAACCTCAGATTGGTACCTGTGGGTTGTTAGTAGTGTTGATTACTCCTTGTAGCTGATGCTAGTTGTTTTATTTGATGGAAGATCATATGTTCAGATCCTTAATGCATATTAATACCCCTCTGATTATGAACATGAATATGATTTGTGAGTAGTTACGTTTGTTCCTGAGGACATGGGATAAGTCTTGTTATAAGTAATCATGTGAATTTGGTATTCATTCGATATTTTGATGAGATGTATGTTGTCACCGTCATCTTCCACTGGTCCATCTTCAGAGCAGATTGAGGTGACAACCTTGGCAGATCCTCCGCCATCAACGCCGCCATGACGCCAAAAAGACGACATCCACCTACCCGCGCCTTGGCAGGTCCTCCGCCATTGACGCCACCACGACGCCAGCCGACGACCTCTACCTACACGACTCCATCTCGAAGCAACGAACATAAATCCATGCTAGGAAAGGGCCGTACCACCGCTGTAGCCCACCACCCACAAGCGCCACCCAATCCCAAGGTTCCCAAAAGCGGCCCCTTCAAGAAGGGAATGGCTCCGTGAGCGCCGCCGCCGCCCAACAGAGTTAGAGATTTCGCCCGGGAAACCTAGGGGAAGGTGAAGTGAGGAGATCAATCCATACCGACGCCTCCAAGGAGGGAAACGGCGCCCTTAGGCATCGTCGGCGGCGCGGCCGGTCATGGCCGGCCAGGGATTTCACCCGAACTAGATCTCGGCCACTAGCAACAGCTCCTATACAGAACCGGTGAGCAAGAGGAAGCGTGGCCCGACCAGGCAGGCCCGCATGCCGAACAGGGGAGGAAGGGACGCGCCAGATCGCGCACACCGACCACTGCAGAACCTGCTGCTGGCCGCCAACGACCACCGGATCCCGCCGCCCGCGCGGCCAGCACACCGGATCCACCACCCGCACGGCTGTTAGCTGGCTTTGCCTTGCCAATGGAGCCGCCGCTCCAGATCCGGGGTTCCCCACATAGGAGCAGGACCACCATCCTTGGCGCCCCGGGCTTGCCAGACGGCTGCCTTACGAGGCGGCGAGGGAGGGAGGAGGGAAGGGGTGAGGAGGAGGGGTGGCTAGGGTTGGGAGGAGGAGGCGGCTAGGGTTGGGAGGAGGGAAGGGTGGAGGGGGAGGAGGCGGCCCTGAGCAGGGCCGACAGCACTATGTGGTGAGTGGGATGTTCATTTCCATTTCCTTGGTGCCACCTATGCACTCACTAGTGTTCTGCTGTGTGCATAGTAGTATTTGTATATATCCCTATCTATATATAGACAGAGCTATGCCATGGACTGTTAGTGTTCAAAGTCTTTTGCTATAGTTGCACGAATGTATTTTTTAATTTTATAACTAAGCCAAATTTTCCTCACTTCAAGAAAGTTCACCCCTTCCTTTAGATAATGGAATCCTCCCCCCGCGTCGTCCGCTCTCGGGTGACTCGGGGGCGAAACCCTAGGCGCCGCCGGTTCCCCGCCTCTCCTCTCCTCCTCCCCCGCCGCCACCGGCAGCCGTTGTTGGGCTTGCCCACGCGGCGGTAGGTGGCGGGGGGGCTTCCCTGCGCACCCGCCTCGGCCTCTGGAGAGACCCCCACCCAGCATCGGGCGCCACTGCGTGCTTCCCCTGGCCTGGGATTGGGGCCAGCTCCTCCGATCTGGCGGCTGGTGGGCGGGGTTCGCCGGATCTGGCCGGTGTGGCCTTGCCTCGTCCTGCCCGGCTTGGGTTTTCGCGGTGTGGTGCTCCCTGGTGGTGGCGGTGTGGGTCTTTCTCCATGTTTCGACGGGATGTGTGTGGTGGGTGGATGCCGAGACGGCGGCCTCAGGCGGTGTGGATAGGGGGAGGGGGGATGGATGTACAACGTCTTGACCGCGTGGGAGGTGAGTTGCCGGTGGATCTCCTCAGCGCTGCAGGCTCTCTCCCGCTGCACTTGGTGGCTTCGCGGTCCTCGGCCTTGGTGCGTTCGTGGGGGCTGGTAGAGGTGACATCGGACTGGAGGAAACTCTGGATGACTCGTTCATCCCCACGGTGGCGACGACCAGTGTCGCCATTCTCCTCCTTGTAGGCGATGTCGAGGTCCCTGCCCTCCATCCCGACCCCATGCCCGGGTGAAAACCCAAAATCTCCTTAGATTGGGTGGCGGCGGCACTGCGTGTGTCGTACCCTTCTTAGAGGCGCCGCCTGGGGCGTTTGGGTGCTCGGTTAGAGGAACTGCAGGTGGAGGGGATGGGACCAGTGGCAGCAGGTGGTGTTCGCGAAGGAGGAGCGGGCGTGGTATCTGGCACATCAACAACGGCGGGTCTCAGTGGCATGGAGCAGCGGGGTCTCGCCGGTGGGCGTGTGATGATGGACGAGCGCAGGATGGTGGCGTTGTCTGGCGTCGTGGTGGCGTTGACGACAACTAGACAGGGCAAGGTAGATGCAGCAGTACAACACTGAAGATGGATTGGTGACAGGTGGCTGCGGCGGCCTCATACCCGGCAGGCGTCCTGGTTGAGGTGTGCGCCGGACTGGTGGGTGTCCCATACCCGGCAGGCATCCTGGTTGGGCCTCGGGTCTTAGATGTTAGGTTTGGCTGCGTGGTCTGTTTGATATTAGGCCCAGACTATCAGCATCCGTACATCAACTGGATAGGAGTAGCGGCAGATGTTGCCCAGACGATGGCTTTAGACTGGCTGTTGTATGACTTTGTGAGGTCTTGTGTGAATAATCAATAAAGTGGCTGTATGCATCGTTCAGGTGCACAGGCCGGGGGTCCTCCTCCATTTTTTAAAAAAAGACAATGGAAAAGCTATTAGAGAGACCTCCTCGAGCGGCATGCCTGTAAGCACTATATCATGTTTTTTGTTGCCAAAGGAAAAGGTCATTATTTTGTGTTAAAGCTAAGATCATGTGTACGATCCATCTAGAAGAATAAAAACACACACGCGCACACACTCACGTACGTGTGCATATCGACAGGCATTGAAGCATAGGAAAAGGAGAGGTACCCACCACCACCAATGGAGGACCGGAAGAGGACAAGTGAGAGGCGCTCGTGCTACCCTGATATGATTTGATTGATTGGTTAGGCGCTCGTGCCCCATGTAATGTTACTTGATGCATAGCATGCACATTCCAACGTCACCAAGAACAGAAATCCAACACGCACGTACACACGTATAAAAAGCAACAGAGGTGTGGAAAGTGACTCGGCGACATAGTAATGTACTCCAGTACGTTGTACACCTATGTTATTCTAATCCTCTCTTTTTTCTTTAATTCACTGTCACATCAGCTTGTTTGCTATTTCCGAATGCATTGATACCGTGTAAGATACCACCACTATGGCGAGCGTGTGTGCATGTGGCTTGTTTGTACATCTCTCGCTGGGCTCGTGTGCACTGGCACCGACCTCCACTGTCCAAAGTGAATTAGTAGTAGTACACTGGATCGAAAGGCGTCCCTGGACATTATTAAGAGAAAGTGTCTTACAGTCCTGCATGCATTATTGTTCCGAGCAATAATATAGTTAGTCCACGATGATTTGGTCTGGTCTGCTTGATGGATGCACGCACGCATGCATTATCAGTTTGCTAATCAAGTGGTGGTTGGCAATCAATTGACAGTGTCACCTTGGGTACACGCAGACAGACAGACAGACAGGGCTTGCTAAGATCGGGCCAGCGGGCAAGCAAGCAGTCTCCCAAGGTGAAGTATACCCATACGTACAAGAGTATGTCCAATCTAACTGTGTACGCTGGTAGTAGCAGCTTGCTGATCGCATCTACTGCAAGAGATAGCAAATCCAGGCCCTCAAATGCATGCGGACGTGTCCGTGCGTGTCCACAGGCACTGAACGGGCATATCTGATTTGTTGTTTTTCACATCCGTGTTCTTCATATTCGAAACCTCAAAATTATACAACACATGCAACTCTACGTAAAAGACGATCAGCACACGCAGTTCATCGCATCAACATTTCATCGCCGGACAAAAAAAGCATAGTTCATCGGAGTTCAACGGCAGACAGTGCAAATCCACACTACAAACTACTTAAAGCATAGTTAATTTATAAACAGGACAAGAAAGGGCAGAGGAAATCACTATTTCCTCGCCTCCCCTTACCCTTTCGGTCGTTGATGCGGTTGTGCCCCTCCTCTGTGTAGGCGTCGGCATGCGGTGGTGCGTCGCCGGAGATGGAGGTTGAGCTGTCTATCAAGTCAGAGTCCGAGCTGCAGCTTTGGCTCGACAGACTGCGGAGCAGGCGCTCCTGCTCCTTCGCATGGCGGGCCGCTTTTGCCTTCCCCGCCGCCTTCTTGCTTGCCTTGTACTCCGACAACTCGATGGCGAGTCGGAGTGCCTTGGCATTCTTGCGATGGAGGCACCGCGCATCCATCTCCACCGTTGTGAGAGAGCGGCGAGGACCGATGCGAGGAGCGCAGCATCGGGATTGACCGGCGCGCTCGCGCGTGACAGACGTCCTGTCAGCGCCTCCCCCGCCGTTGCCCTCTCCCTTGCCCGCTACCACTCGAGGCGGGCTGCTAGTGCCTCGGACTAAGGCGTCCTCATGCGCACCGGCGCCTGCACGGGCACGAGGATCTAGCGGTGGCTGGGTACCACTTCCAGAACAGAGGGTGGTGGTTGCCGGCGTACCTGAAGGACGGGAGCGGAGCGGCCGAGTTGCGTGCCGGGCGGGACAGGCCGGTGATGTCGTCAGCGCTGCATCGACGAGCAGCGGGCATTGAGGAAGAAGATCCGCCGCTGCCGAGGCCTCCTTGCTCGAGCAGCGACGGCCTCAAGTCGACACGGAGGGCGACCTCCTCCACCTCGATGCTCGAGCCGTCGGATTCTCCACGGGAGCTACCGCTGCTTCCGTCGCCGGCTATCGTATTAGAGGGGAGGGGATCGGAAATGGAGTGGGCGAAAAGGAAAGTGAAGTGAACTTCAGATTTACCGGTGCCTAGGGTTTTCCGGATAAGGATATTTGTGGGGCACGGGTGAGCCATTCTGGATCAAGCCGACCTGACGGACGCGTCCGGGCGTTTGAGGACAGTTTAATGCGTCCGTCTAGATAGGTTTTTCACGACCGTTTAGTGAACGGGTCGTCCGTCCGAATGTTTGGAGACGGTTTACGGTGCTGGACTATAGATGCTCTTAGAAATATGCGTCACGGCGCATCTGCCGCAGATTTTTCTCTCTCTCTCGTCACGTCACGGGGAACGCCTCTTCTTCTTTTGACCAGGGGCAGATTTTCTCGCCCCTTTGGCCACACCCGCTAGCTAGTTACCGACCGACTGACTGACGTGAATGGTACTATGCACTTGCATGATCTCGTGGAGTACTAGCAACGCTGGCTAGAGAAATTCCAAACCGTCGGCAGGGTACGGTTAAATCAGGGTACGTCCTAAAACCTGATTTTCAACCGTCGGCGTGATAAAGTTAGAGTTGTAAGCAACTCTTGACGTGGTTTTGTTAGTGCTAGTCCACGGACCGATCGAGGAGGTTCGAAGAGATCCTGACATGACATGGTTAGTTTACTAGAGTACTCCTGCCACCTCTGATTACATTAGTGGCAAACAAACAACGATTAGAGCCGTTGATTCCAACCACTTTGCATGCATGCGCTGCCCTAAAAATCCAAGGCTATGAAAGCTGTGAAAGGTGGTGTCGAAGACCAGCCAAACCGTCTTGTGCAACATAGTGGTAGTGCCACACACGCACACATCAGGACGTTGATGTGAATTGAAGCACAGGAAAAGGAAAGGTATCTACCGGTGGGGCCGAGGAGAGAGAGGGGTCTTGAAGAAGAGGACAAGCTAGAGGTGCTCGTGCAACCATGATTGACGAAATAGGGTTTCCCCTGCTTTGTATTACAAAACAAACATCACCGATACAATCAGATAGGTGATGGGGTGGAAGCAGCACAGGCATGCCCGAAAGAAACGAAAGAGAAAAAAAACAAATGCCGACATCGGTGGATCAACAAAAAAGAAGAAGCTCCGCGACCACCGCGCCCACTAGGCTCCTATACTCCGAAGCGCCAGTACCAATCAACACCTCCAAGAAGGTACGCGACGATGACGACGCTGCTGCCAAGGGTTTCCCCCGGTACGCGACGAGGAGAGAGGAGGGGTACCTCCCCCCCCCCCCCCCCCCCGACGCCCTCCAGGAAGGTTCAGCGGAACCCTCAGGCACCATCGCGTTCGAGTCGGCACGACCGACAGGGATTTCTCCCGATCCCAACCTTCACCTCGGGTGCTCCGGAGCACGCCACCAAACAAACCACCACTCTGCGCCAAAACGGTCTTGAAGCTTCCGCGCCGTCTCACCACGGCACCACGAAAGGGACCTGTGCAACGAAGAAGAGAAGCCGGGACTCGGGACAGCAGCATCGTCGGCACGCGGAAGGACCCAACCTCCACCGTCAGCAACGGTAACCGACCGGACGCGACAGCAGGAGCATACCGGTTCCGTGGGCCCACAGGTCTGGCTGGGTCCTTAGAATCCCGTAAAGCTTCCTCCCTCACGCCGCAGAAGGCACGCCGTTGGCGCCACCACCGCGAGTCCGAGCCGCTCCACCTCCGCGCCACGCAGGGACGTCGAAGCCACGCCAATGGCCAGCCCACTAGGATCCAGATGGGGCCGGGAGGGCCCCGATCTGGGCCGGGGGCGCGCTGGACAAGGGCAGCACTGCCACCTCACCCACCGCCGCTGGGTCGCCGGGCCGCCAAGCAGCACCGCCGCCGTCACCTGCCCCGGGAAGGGGACATGCACGCGGGGACAGAAGGTATTTGTAAATATCTCTTTCTGTATATAGTGCTCTGTGCATGGACCGTTAGCGTTCAAAAGTCTGCTATAGCTGCACGAATGGAAGTCTTCATTTTTATAATTAATCCATTTTCCCCTCATTTCACGAAAGTTCGCCCCTTACTTTAGACAATGGAAAAGCTATTGATTAGACAGACCTCCTCGAGCGGCATGCCTGTAAGCACTATATCATCCTTTTTGATGCCAAAGAAAAAGGTCATTATTCTGTCTGAAAGGTAAGGTCACATACGATCCATCTAGAAGAAAATGAGCACACATACACGCCGACACGCGCCTACGTGTGCACGTCGATGAGCATTGAAGAGAGGTACCCACCAGTGGAGGACCGGAAGAGGACAAGCGAGAGGCGCTCGTGCTACCCTGATTTGATTTGATTTGATTTGATTGATTGGTTAGGCGCTCATGCCCCATGTAATGTACCTTGATGGTTGATGCATTGCATGGCACATTCTAAAGTCACCAATAACAGAAATCCAACAGGTAAGTACACACGTTTAGAAAGCAACAGAGGTGTAGAAAGTGACACGGCGACGTATGTTCTGTATATACATAACGAGTGACCGTGTTCCACAGTCCAAAGTGAAGTAGTACTACACTGGATCGAAAGGCGTCTGTGGACATTAATAAGAGAAAGATTCTTAGTTAATCTCGATGGGAAGAGAGAGTGAGCCTGCATGTTCCAGATCGAGTCAACGAGGTAGTAGTAGCAAGCAAGCGGACTCCCAAGGTGAAGCGCTATAAGTATGTCCAATCGAACTGTGTACGCTAGTATAGTACTCCTTCCGTTCTGAATTGCTTGTCGCAGAAATTAAAAATAAATGCATTTAAAACTAAATGATACATCCATTTCTACACCTCTGGGAGCCTTCCTCCCTTGGGTCTCTCTCTATTTCCTAAAAAAAAAAGAAATCATACTTAAAAAAACTGAAACAAGAAATTTCATTGTCATAAATCACTTAAGGGTGACATATAGAAAAATCCTCACATATTTTCACGCACCAAAAAATTTCATAATTAATCATAAAATATTTAAATTTCAATGGTGAAGATCAGTTAGGCATATAGAAAAATACTCACATATTTTCGCGCACCAAAAAATTTCATAATTAATCATAAAATATTTAAATTTCAATGGTGAAGATCAGTTAGGCAGTGATATATGTTAGAAGGCCATTTTCTAATTAAAAAGACATGTACGTAAAGTATTAAACCTACATGTACAACAGAGAAAAGATGCCCTGCCACATATATAGGAGGCTAGACAAACACATTTAAAGAAAAAGAGTCCTCCAAAAAGAGCACGTGTCTTCTCCTTGCAAAAAAAGGCACGTACAATTAAAAGGAGGCCTCTCACGCTAAAAAAAGAGCTCACGTTTCCATACTCACGCAAATACTATCACATGCGTTTGTACTTGACGAAAAAGAGAAGCCACGTGCATATATGGGGTCCTGTAGGGTCACGTTAAATTAGATGAAAAAAAGTGTCACGTTAAATAAATGAGCCATTGCCCCCACGCTAAATAAGATCCCACATCTCTATCTCAAGAAAAAAAATACCACATACTCCCTCCGTAATGAAATATAAGTGTGTTCAGATCACTTCAGATCACTTAGTGATCCGAACACTCTTATATTTCTTTACAGAGGTTTTACATTTCGACTTGAAAAATAAGACCTATACAAATAAGGAGTCTCAGAAGGTCATGTTAAAGACAAGAGCCAGTGCCTGTTTATTAAAAAATCAGATCCACTGCCACTATCTCCCTAATGGCTCTCTAATATGACCAGTACAAAAATCATCAAGTTAGTATGTGAAGTTACCTAATTATGACAGAAGTAGGAGAAAAATATTGTGACACATAAAACATCTATCTCCCTAATGGCTCTCTAATATGACCAGTACAAAAATCATCAAGTTAGTATGTGAAGTTACCTAATTATGACAGAAGTAGGAGAAAAATATTGTGACACATAAAACATCATATATGCACATAAACCTATTATACATTAGAGCAATATTATTGCTTTTTGTGCTAGGCATTGGCAAGGCATTCTATTAAGTATTTGAAATATGGATATTTCACAACCATATCTATTTAAATATTTAGTTTTTATGGGTAAAAATATGAGGTATTTAATGTTTAATTTGATGCTAAACAGATACATTCTATATTAATGAATAAATGTACCAAAACTTTGAGGTAGTGTAATGTTAAATTTGATGCGTCACAGATACATTCTCAATAGAGTATAGCAATGTTTTATTTGAAGTTAAGGTAAGAGCACAGCCCAATGCATCTAGAAGAAATACATCGTTGTTGTGGTACATGTATAGATGGACCACGACAAAGTAATACAACCTTAAATAATGAATCGAACACTAATTGGAAACATACCCACTAAAACAGTATTCAGTACAATAGTTTAAAAACACTATGCATTGGTTGTAATAACTTGGTTTGTGCAAAGAAAAAATCGTATACATCATCATTGAAAAGAGGTAATTGCCTTTGGCTCCTAGGTGCATATGCACCCATTGTCGAAATACACATTTTAAAAAGTTGAAAATTTGGAACAAAAATCCCGCGTGCATATCCGGACATTTTATGTGCGTGCACAAGGTTTCAGCGAAAAACGACGTTTTTTATGGCTTGTGTAAAAAAGGCAATTTCTGATGCTTCATTCTAACTATTCACGAGGCATTTCTTTATCTTTTTTACACAAGCCACAAAAAACGCCGTTTTTCACCGAAACCTTGTGAACGCACATAAAATGTCCGGTTAAACCCGTGGGATTTTTGTTCTGAATTTTTTAACTTTTCAAAATGTGTATTTCGACAATGGGTGCATATGCACCTAGGAGTACTTAGATAGGAACGTCGCCTCTACTTTGACCATGATGTACACCCAACACTCTGCTGTGTTTTGTTTTCAAGAAAAATAAATACAAATAAGATGGCCAAGCAAAAGAAAAAAGAAAAATCCGCAAAATTTTTTTTTGGAAAACTAGCTTCAATGATTTCATAAGCAATCTAGTGGCGAAGCATATATCGACACGTCACCTGTTGTTAACACTGGAGGATCTATTTTTCTTTCTCATCTGATCATCAAACAGCTTTGTGTTTTGTTGTTTTCCGAGAGGTACTATTTGGTGAGTAGGATGTGCGTTTTTCATTTCCTCTGTGCCGGCCAGTATGTGTTTAATATACTCTGCTGCGAGCGTGGTGTACTCCATATATGTAGTGCTATGTGCTCATAGTCCTTCGTTGCTGGTGCCATAGCTACACGAGTGGAATCTTATATTTGACAATTAGCAGGGCTAACTTTTCCTCAGTTCAAGAAAGCTCACACCTTCCATTTGACAATCGAAAAGTTGTTAGGCAAAACCTCGAGCGGCACACACACACACACACACTACACTATATTATCACACACTACAGGATCCTAGTACACTAGTGCTGGAGAATCCGTTTGACCGTGTGATTTGTTACTCTCATGGGCATTATTGAAGCACAAATCTCAGCAACAACAAGAAAAATCCAAGCACAGGAAAAAGGTGAGGGATGCAACCACCGATCCACAGGAAAAGGATGGGGCTGAGGAGAGGGAGGGGTCTAGAAGAAGAGGACCGTCAGCGAGAGGCGCCCGTGCAACTCCGATTTGATTGATCTATCGATTGACTGTAGGATCATCTTGCTGCATATGCACATCTGAGAGAGAGAGACCAAGAACAAGAATCCAACATGCACACTGGACGGACGCACGTACAAAAAGCAACAGAAATGTGGAAAGTGACCCATGCTCTGTGAACAGGCCAGCCGTAGAAGATACTACATGCGTGCATCTGAGCATGTGGATCGGACAGTGCACGGCCAGCCAGTGCCGAGGGAGAAGGCCAGACCCGGGCCGGGGCACGCACCGCTGCGAACGAACGACGCCCCGCAGTGGCAGTGGGGTGGCCGCTTGTGCTGAGCTGAGCAACAAGGAGTCAAATGCTCATCAATATTTCTGCTGCCGCCATTGCTTTCTTGCTTGCTCGCACGCGCGCATCGCCTCCTACAGTCCTACTGCGCCCATCAATATCCCTGCCGGAGCCCCGCACGCTCACGCTCACGCGCACGCACGGGCGGCCACAGCATGCAGCAGACCCAACAGGAGGCTTCAGGCCACAGTAATTGTGTGGATGTACTACTAGAACCATGTACGGTGACGTGTTCGGCCAGTTGACACATAGGATTTGGCCCATTCAGGATCACTTTGTTTTCTTTTTTTATTCTTTCTTACTCTTTATTCTCACCAATCACATACATGTGACCGGACGTACTTGTAAAGAACTGGGGGACATGGTTACGGACATGTAGGGTCTCAGAACAGAATGCTTAGGCACTGACATGTTTCATCGCTGACGTTTGAGGGGTCAAATTTGCTCACTCCAACTGTAGACACCCTAACAAAATTTAGGCATTGCAGTTCAAATTGAACTGCAAAAACGCCTTATATTTGTGTATAGAAGTGTTGTATCTTAACATTGTATTTGCTTGATACTCCCTCCATCCGGAAATACTTGTCCTAGAAATGGATGTATCTAGACTTATTTTAGTTATAGATACATTCATTTTATTCATTGTAGGACAAGTATTTCGGGACGGAGGAAGTATTTCACATTCAGTGTTCCCTTCCATAAATCTTATTTGGTCGAACAGAGCAACAGTTTACTTTGGAATAATAAAATTTTCGAGAAAAAATACTTAGCTGGAAATAAGGGCCTAGGAGAGCTCCATTGTTTTTGCTCAAAGTGGACCCGTTGGTAGTAGGCCCGACACCGCCGCAACCCGTGTAGCTCTAGGTGCATATTACCCACGCGGTATTTTTCTTTGTCGGTTTATCAACCGGGTCTCAATTTTGATCGGTTTCTATTATAATATTTTCCAGTTCTTTGAGGAAGTTATGATTGCGAGCAAACACGCAGATCTGCATCCCATACCTATTGCGTTGGCCATTTTTCCTAGACCGTTTTTCAACCATTTTTCTTATCTCATTTGATTTTTCTTGAACTCTTTGAATTTTTTCTTAAAAAAATCGGAAAATTTTAACATTTTTCAAAAAAAAATCACAAATTTTAATAAATAGTTACGAATTTAAATAATGTTTATAATTTTAAAACTGTCCTTGAATGTGCAAACAATCATTAAAAAGTCATGCATTTTTTAAAAATGGCTAAGAAACTAAAATTATCATAGAGTAAAAAGATATGAATTTTAAAAATCATGAATATGAAAATATCCATGAATTTCAAAATGTGCATGAATTAGAAAAAATATTCACTAATTTATAGTATGTTTCCGAATTTCTAAAATCAATTGAGAATTTAAAAATTATTTACAAATTTAAAATGGAAAAATTAAATTAAAAATATTTACTAAAACCAGGAAATGGAAAACTGAACATGCAAAGAGGGAAAGAAACCTGATCTCTAAAAAAGGAAAGAAAGAAAACCAGGAGAGAAAAAAGGAAAAAAAAGAAACCAGAAGGATCATTCTACAAGACCAGCCCAATAGCGCTACTGGATTGTTGTGTTTTCTCGACCGCCTCCATGGTATGCGCGAAATATGACCCTATTAACCAGCGTATTCGTGGATGGGCAAGAAAAAAACCCAGCATATTTGCCACGGATGGGTCCCAGTCGTGTGAGGGAGGCGTCATTCATGCACTTATTCTTGGTCCTTTATATACGTAGATTAGTTGCCTATCGCGTGATCGAAAGCTTAATTGCCACCTTTCGAAATCAATGCGTCGATAGAAACTCCTTCACAGATTGCTTTGTTTTGCAATGCACTCCCCCCGTAAAGAAACATAAGGACGTTTAGATCACTAAAATAGGATGAAATACATGTACTATTTTACAGAGGAAGTATTTCATACGAGTAGGCTCCTTCGCATGTCATCCATATATATACGATGGTTCGACGTGGTACGATAAAACAGAGACACATGTCACCTATTCAATTGCTATAGTGACAAATTTGCATCTATCGGCACGTCACTTTTGTGAACACCAGGGGATTTGTTCTCTTTCCCGTCATTCAATCTTTGAACAGCTTTGTTTTTTGGCCCTTTTTGCCGGTGCTATGTGGCGAGTGGGACGTCCAATCTCATTTTCTCCGTGCTGCCTACATTTTAATATTCTATCTACAACGTGCTATCAGCTCTAGTGCTCTAGACACCTGGCTGTGGATCATGCATTTGTGTTCAGAGACGTAATGGTGCCATGGCTGCACGAAAGGATTTCTTAATTTTGCTCAACGACCGTCAAATGAACTTTCCCTCATTTCAGGAAAGTTCACCCATGCCTTTTGACAATGGCACCATTAGGAAAGTTGTTAGGCAGACCTCGAACGACATGCACTACCATCATCCAGCCGAATAAAGGAAGAGAGCACTCTTGTGAAGCCAGATGACATATGATCTATTTAGCATTGTTGGAGATAGTACATGCTCCCACAAACCAACCCACAAATAGTCGTAGTAATGTTTAACTTAATATCTAACATACCTTGAGAAAGACGGTGTTATGAAATGATGCACTAGGGCATCTCCAACGCCCACCCGCAAACGTCGGGATCGCGCTGTTTGGACCACAGAAGGCATCCAACGCGGTCCTGTATCGAACCGTGGCATGGTCCAGACGCGATTTCTCGCGCAAACCGCAGGCAAACGTGGACGCTTTGTGGGAATCCCGACAGGAGAAACACCACTCTCTACCCCCCCCCCCCCCCTCCCCTGCCCACACAAAAGCAAGACGGAGCCCGCGCTTTTGTAGCATCCCGCATTGTTTTCACGCCAAAATCACACACACTCTTCTTCCATTCCGGCCACTCTCCGTCCAATTCCCACTGTTTTCTCTCACCCTCTCCTCCTTCCGAAGCCGACGCGTGGAACTGTGGGAGAACATGTCGGAGATAGAGCCAGCGGAGGTGCCGAATGATCCGAGCATTACACTCACCTGAAAGATCGGCTCGAGGATGCGGCAAACTCGACGCGTCAACGTGAAGGCCGCAAAGGAGAAGCTCAAGAAGTGGTTGGCTGCTGGTGGCCGTGGTGGTGGCGGTGGGCGTGGAGGTCCTGGCGGTCAGCGCGGCCGTGGCGGACGTCGCCAGACGGGCGTGCCCATATTACACAGGGCATCATGGCCGGAGCATTAAAAGTCTCTGTACTACTACGCCGCCAAGCAGCTAGGAACCCCCATCGGCACGGTGCCATACATCGTCGACGTTAACGCGGCGCCGCTCTTCTACAAGTGTTCTTCGTCGCAGCTCGTCCAGGCGCGGATGGTGGCCAGGGAGCAAATAGGTGCCCGCACGTTGTTCGCTGCAATGCCTGAAGCATGGGAGCCGGTGTACGACCAGGAGAGGGAGATGCTCGACATCATCCACGACGGAGGCGAGCGAGGAGGAAGGAGCTATGAGGACGGGTAGGTGGAAGACTCGGATCCCACCCGGTCCGGCATCTACCAGTAGCAGCAGGCTTACACCTAGATGTGGCGCAGGTGAAGATGCAGGCGGACGCGGACATGGAGGCAAAGGCTGCCTATGCGGCGGTGACGGCACCTCCTTGATCTGGGAGAAGCTGGCTGGGATTGCCTGTCTAGCAGGGCAGATATGTACGGACACTAGTAGAAAAAGGTCAAACGTGCAGCACATTAGTGCCGGTTTGTATTAGAGCCGACACTAATGTATACATTAGTGCCGGTTCCAACGGCTAGCCGGGCCGCTCTCATTAGTACCGGTTCGTGGCTAACCTTTAGCACCGGTTCATGCCACGAACCGGTACTAATGAGGGTGGTGGCAAGATGTTGTCAGTCTGGGCCCCCTCCAGCACCTTTAGTACCGGTTCGTGCCACGAACCGGTACTATAGGTCCTCCTGCATATAAACCCTTCGTCCAGCTCGCTCTGTTCTTCCCCCTTTCCCCTCTCCTCTCCTCTCTGTTCTTCCTCTTCTCCCCTCGAGCTCATCACACATTTTGCCCAAAATTTGTCAAGATTTGAAGGCCCCCATCCATTCAAGTGATCACAAAGGTTAGCAACTTTGTCCTTTCATCTTTCATTGCTAGATTAGCTCTTGCAATGCTTTGTATAGTTACTAATTTGTGAGTTTAGTAATTTGGGAGGAAATATATATATGTACTAGTATTTGATTTATATGCAATCTGAGGTCAAAAATAACACTTAGTTTGCATATGTAGGTGTGGTTTACTTAGTGCCTTCTAAATCTCTGTTGTAACCACCGTCGATCGCCCGCACCGTCCCGTCACCGGCACCACCTTGTAGTGAGCCTCTTGTTCATGAATTTTTATATAAAAAATTGATGTTTGTGTGATTTGGATATATAGTTAATCATGTAATAATTATCTTACCCGTACGTTGTTTGTTATACATAGTGCCATGGTTTTGATATCCGTCCCCGTCGGCCCTCGTCCTTGTTATGATTCGGATGTGGTATATTCTCTTTTAAAACTATTTGTTGCATTTCGTGTTTATGACAAATTATGCCCATCAAGTTGACATAGATATTTTTATCTAGGAGGTATGTGAACCGGAAATTCCAACCGACCCTATTGTCGAGAGGTTAAATTTAGTTGAAAGAGAAAACGAGTACTTGAAAGAAAAATTGAAAAGAATTGAGGGGGAGAAGATGGAATTGGAGTTGCATGTTGCCGATGTCGTCGATGATCACAAGATCAAGATGGAGAAAATGCGCTTGAAGAATAGAAAGATTAAAAAATATGTCATCGATAGTGAGGCTTGGTATCATTATGCTGTTGGATCAATTGTTACCTTAGTTGCGATCTTGATCGCATTTGTTGTTGCATTTAAATGCTTTAGCTAGAGAGTTATTTGTTTGTTGCATTTAAGTGTTGTATGAACTTTATGTATGAACTTGTATTAATTTGGTCTATTCGGTGTTGTGTAATGAAGATGAGCCGGCAATGGATGTACGATGACCGATGCTCTCCCCAGTTCGTTGAGGGCGTGCATACTTTTCTGCTTGCGGCTGAGGCAAACAAGCGGGCGGATGGTTTTATGCCTTGTCCATGTGCTAGCTGTAAGAATGGTCGCAATTACTCTACGTCAAGAACCATTCACGTCCACTTGTTTGAGTCCGGTTTCATGCCCCACTATAATGTTTGGACCAAGCACGGAGAAAGAGGGGTTATGATGGAAGACAATGAAGAAGAAGAGGACGATGACAGCTATCCTGGCCATGGGTTCCCTGAATACGATGATACAATAATGGGGGAAGAAGTTGAGCCGGTAATGCGGGAAGAAGTTGAGCCGGCAATGCGGGAAGAAGCTGAAGAAGAGGCATCAGATGAGCCCGTTGATGATCTAGGTCGGGCCATTGCCGATGCAAAGAGAAACTGTGCAAGTGATTTGGAGAAGAAGAAGTTGCAGCGCATGTTAGAGGATCACAAAAAATTGTTGTACCCGAATTGCGTAGGTGACAAGAAAAAGCTGAGACCACACTAGAATTGCTGCAATGGAAGGCAGAGAATGGTGTATCTGACAAGGGATTTGGAAAGTTGCTGGTAATGATAAAAGATATGCTTCCAAAGGACAACGAGTTGCCCGAGAGTACGTACGAAGCAAAGAAGGCTGTCTGCCCTCTAGGGTTAGAGGTGCAGAAGATACATGCATGCCCTAATGATTGCATCCTCTACCGCGGTGAGTACGAGGATTTGAATGCTTGCCCGGTATGTGGTGCATTGCGCTATAAGATCAGCCGCGATGAGCCTGGTGATGTCGAGGGCGAGCGCCCCAGGAAGAAGATTCCTGCCAAGGTGATGTGGTATTCTCCTATAATACCACGGTTGAAACGTTTGTTCCAAAACAAAGAGCATGCCAAGGCGATGCGATGGCACAGAGAAGACCGTAAGAAAGACGGAAAGTTGAGAGTACCCGCTGACGGGTCATAGTGGAGAAAAATCGAAAGAAAGTACGGGAAGGAGTTTGCAGATGACGCAAGGAGCGTATGGTTTGGTCTAAGCGCAGATGACATTAATCCTTTTGGGGAGAAGAACAGCAACCATAGCACCTGGCCTGTGACTCTATATTTGTATAACCTTCCTCCTTGGTTGTGCATGAAGCGGAAGTTCATTATGATGCCAGTGCTCATCCAAGGCCCTAAGCAACTCGGCAACGATATTGATGTGTACCTAAGGCCATTAGTTGAAGAACTCTTACAACTGTGGAATGGAACAGGTGTACGTGCGTGGGATGAGCACATGGGGGAAGAATTTGACCTAAAGGCATTGCTTTTCGTGACCATCAATGATTGGCCTGCTCTCAGTAACCTTTCAGGACAGACAAACAAGGGATACCGCGGATGCACGCACTGTTTGGATGATACCGACAGTATATATTTGAATAGTTGTAAGAAGAATGTGTACCTGGGACATCGTCGATTTCTTCCGAGCAGGCATCCCGTAAGAAAGAAAGGCAAGCATTTCAAAGGTGAGGCGGATCACCGGACGAAGCCTCGCCATCGTACTGGTGCTGATGTACATGATATGGTTAAGGATTTGAAGGTGATATTTGGAAAGGGTCCTGGCGGACAACCTGTTCCGAAGGACGCGGACGGACGCGCACCCATGTGGAAGAAGAAATCTATATTTTGGGACTTGCCATATTGGAAAGACCTAGAGGTCCGCTCCGCAGGACGCGTGATGCACGTGACGAAGAATCTTTGCATGACCCTGCTTGGCTTCTTGGGCGTGTATGGGAAGACAAAAGATACACCTGAGGCACGGGAGGACCAGCAACGTATGCACGGAGAAGACGGCATACATCAGGGTCATGCAAGCTATGCTCTTACCAAAGAAGAGAAGGAAATCTTCTTTGAATGCCTGCTCAGTATTAAGGTACCGTTTGGCTTCTCGTCGAATATAAAGGGAATAATAAACATGGCAGAGAAAAAGTTCCAGAACCTAAAGTCTCATGACCGCCACGTGATTATGACGCAACTGCTTCCGGTTGCATTGAGGGTGCTTCTACCGGAAAACGTTCGATTAGCCATTGTGAAGCTATGTGCATTTCTCAATGCAATCTCTCAGAAGGTAATCGATCCAGAAATCATACCAAGGTTACAGAATGATTTGGTGCAATGTCTTGTCAGTTTCGAGTTGGTGTTCCCACCATCCTTCTTCAACATCATGACGCACGTCCTAGTTCACCTATGCGAAGAGATTAACGTTTTGGGTCCTGTATTTCTACACAATATGTTCCCCTTTGAGAGGTTCATGGGAGTCTTAAAGAAATATGTTCATAACCGTGCTAGGCCAGAAGGAAGCATCTCCAAGGGCCATCAAAATGAGGAGGTCATTGAGTTTTGTATTGACTTTATTCCTGACCTTAAGCCGATTGGTGTTCCTGAATCGCGACATAAGTGCAGACTGGATGGAAAAGGCACGCTAGGAGGGGAACAAATAATATGTATGGACGGACATTCTCTCACTGAAGCACACTACACAGTTCTACAGAATTCCACCTTGGTGGCTCCGTATATGGATGAACACAAGAATTTGCTACGCTCCAAACACCCGGAGCGGTCTGATGACTGGATTACACGTGAACAAACCAGGAGTTTCGCCAACTGGTTGCAGACACGTACCATGCATGACACCTCTATTGAAGATGACGTGTACTTGCTGTCCCAGTTACCATCTTCGAATATAATGACTTTCAAAGGGTACGAGATAAATGGTAATACATTTTACACGATCGCCCAAGATTAGAAGAGCACCAACCAAAACAGTGGTGTCCGCTTTGATGCAGAAACCAAGACGGAAAAGGAAACATATTATGGTTATATACAGGACATATGGGAACTTGACTATCGACGTGGTTTGAAGGTCCCTTTGTTTCGGTGCAAATGGGTCAATATGACACGAGGCGGGGTAACGGAAGACCCGCAGTACGGAATGACAACAGTGGATCTCAACAATCTTGCATATGCAGACGAACCATTCGTCCTAGCCAATGATGTGGCACAGGTTTTCTATGTGAAGGACATGTCTACCAAGCCAAGAAAAAGAAAAGATAAGGAAGCGAATGCATCGTACGATGAGCCAAAGCGGCACATAGTTCTTTCTGGGAAGAGAAACATCGTGGGAGTGGATGACAAGACAGACAAGTCAGAAGATTATGAAAAGTTTGATGAAATTGCTCCATTCACAGTGAATATTGACCCGAGCATCCCGTTAAATGATGAAGATTTTCCATGGTTACGGCGCAAAGGGACACACGCGAAGAAAAAGTTTCACACCCAAAGATCTGGGATGTGATCGGCTTCACTATCATCACTTTCTTCTATGTTTCACACCCAGGAGGGAATGTTTGTAATAGTTCTGGTAGTTATTTGTTTTGGCATTTGAAACGCGAAGAATTTTATGTGCAAACAAATTCTTTTCATGCATTTACTGATTTTTTTCCAGCTAAATGACCCTGAAATTGAAAAGCAATTCAAATGAACTCAGAAAAGGTTGAAAGTTGGCATGGTATCATAATTTCATACAAATAGCATGTGCAAGAAAGTAGAGAGGGTTACGGCAAAAACTGGATGCACTTCGTGTATAAAATGGACAATCTCTTTCGAAGTATCAGGGTTTCCGACGAAAACTGAACTGTTACAAAGGCATTTCATTTTTTAAATACCCTAAGCATTACTAAATTGAATATAATGATAAAACACACTAATATTAAACATAAGAAAAAAGAATCACTAAAAAACTTTTTTCAAAGTTAAGTTATTCACAAACTAGTGATTCACACAAATTTCAAATAATTCAAAATTTAAACTATTCAAATTTGAAATCTACCGGCACTAACAAAAAGTTTGTAATTTTTTGTACCTAAAGCAAAAATATTCACAAAGAAACTCTAAATACAACAAAAAACAACTCAAAAATAAAACAAAAAAATAAAGCAAAAAAAATTAAGAAAAAAAAGCCCGCCAACTGGGCCAAAGCGGCCTGCATACGACTAGCGACACAACCTTTCGTTGGGCCAGGATGCAGGCCCGCGAAGGCCCAGTAGGCCCACAAGGCGAGGAGGACAGGTAGGCCCAGTAGGCCTGATTAGGAGAGGAGCTCGAGAGAGCTACCGCACTGGGGCTTATAAACCAGTGCGGTAGCCCCTCGACTAGCGAGGTGGGACTAAACTTCCGCACCGCACCTGCGCCAGCGCACCCCCTTTAGTACCGGGTCGTGGCACAAACCGGTACTAAAGGGGGGCCTTTAGTACCGGTTTGTGCCACCACCCGGTACTAAAGGGGGTCGCTTCTCGCCGCTTGGCGTGGCCAAAACAGACCTTTAGTACCGGTTGGTGGCTCCAACCGGTACTAAAGGTGCCTTCTATATATACAACTGCTACGAAAATTTCAGTTTTCCTCTGTTTTTGCCTCTGTTCCGTCGTCTTCGTCGCCGTCGCCACCGCCCTCGATCGTCTCCGACGTTGCCGCTCGTCTCCGTCGCCGCTCCCGTCCCCGTCGCCGCCCCCGTCCCCGTCGCCGCCCTCGTCTCCGTCGCGCCGTCCCCGCTGTCGCCGCCCCGGCCGTCGCCTCGCCGTCGCCTTGCCGTCGCCGTCGCCCGATGTGAGTCCTCCAGCCCCGAGCCCGTACACACACACAAGCATTAGATAATTAGTCTTTAATTAGTTTAGATAATTAGTCTTTAATTAGTTTAGATTATTTAGATTATTATTTTGTATGTTTAATTAGTTTAGATAATTAGTGTTTAATTAGTTTAGATTATTTAGATTATTATTTTTTCACTATTATATATGTATGAATGCATGTTAGATGGATATAATTAGTGCTTAATCAGTTAGAAATTAGTGTTATATAGAAATGTTAGAAATGTTAAAAAATTTAGTGTTATTTAGATTAGCATAATTAGTGTTATATAGAAATGTTAGAAATTTTAGTTATCAAAATCCAATCATTAAAAAAATGTTACTTTTTGTGGGCATATAGCTAGTATTTGTTCTCGACAATGCCCGGCCCGCATCCTCGCCGTCGACCCGTCCGCGACGACGTCCAGCCGACCCATGTCCGGGACTGGGCTCCGCCGGACTGGCACTGGGAGGTGCTGCTTGGAGGGGCGCGCCGCTTGATGAGGAACCCGGCCGCGGGTCCCGTCGTCGACCCTGATCTCGTTTGGTGGCGTTCGCGTGGGCCAGTTTCGGTGCGGAGGGACCCGGCCCCGCCGGAGGTGGTACGTCGCCGTGTCAAGGAGGAGGACGAGCACGTCCATCGCTACATGGTTGCGTTAGAGGGCGGCAGGTTCTCCAATACGTGGCAGTATCTTCGGGGATCTCACTTTAGCTATGATCCTGTGAGGGTTCCTTCTCTTTGGGTGACCACCGCCCGCGCCGGAGGAACCGCGAGTGTCCAAGATTCTTCTGTAGTATTCGATCTTTATTAGCTAATAGCCAGTGATGTACTATTCAATATTATATATTATTCGAGACGATGTATTCGAGATTATATCTATTATTCTGGACGATGTATTCGAGATTATATCTATTATTCAAGACGATGTAATTTGAATACTAAATTGTTTTATATTTCTTTTGGATTAGTTAAACAAAAGCTATGGCAGACAATACCGACAGAGAGGGAGAACAGACCATGTTCGATATGATATGCGGGCCAGATGATAATCAGAATGAAGAAGATTATGACGGCTCCGAATTTCTAAACAACACCGGAGAGGGTGATATGATATTCGATCGCGACGACGAAATTGATGAAGTCATGAACTATGATTATGACGATGACGAAGAACATGGTGATCCTGAAACAACAAACACCGACGAGGTATATATATTAACGAATCGATCTTTGTTCTTTCAGCCATCCGGATCGAGCAAATCTTCAGGCAAAATGACGAAACGAGGCCCAAACAAAAAGTTGAAGCCGGGCGTAAAGTACAATATCGAGGCATGCGGCCCTACTGGCAAACCATTAGCGCCTAAGAAGATTGCGGACAAGTTCGTTCGTGAGTGCGGAGTTCTTGTGAAGGACCAACTCCCGATCAAACTTCAAGAATGGAGAGCGCCAGCAAAGCCACGTCCAGATGTTACTTTTGTCGACAAGAATCAAAAAGATCTGCTTTGGGATGCTCTCATGGAACATTTCACCCTACCAGATCATTTCACAGAAGCAGATGTGTAGAAAGTCAAAGAGGCTGCTCTTAGGATGATGGCGACTGCATTCAAGAACTACAAGAATCGTGAATGGAACAAGTACGTCAAAGGAGGAAGCACTAGTGGAAAACCACCCATTAGTCCCGATTCGTAAGGGCCTTTAGTCCCGGTTCATGAACCGGGACTAATGGGTCGTTACTAATGCCACCACCCATTAGTCCCGGTTCAAACATGAACCGGGACCAATGTGGCTCCACGTGGCCCAGTGCACCGAGCCCAGTCAGAGGTCCTTTGGTCCCGGTTGGTGGCTCCAACCAGGACCAAAAGTCAATTTTTTTTAACAAAAGTGGCTGCTTTAGGGTTTTGGGGGGTTATTTTTAGGTTGTTATTATAGCTAGCTAATAGAGAGAAGTGTCCTCTCTTATCTTCGTCCTTGGTTTATCAACGCTGCTGCTATGTTCATTGCACCCGCAGATATAACATGCTCATGCATGCTTTGCATCATACATCATCATATATATGTAGATAATAACAAGTCCTACTAATCATACATCATCATACAACTTCTACTCATTATTAATAATAAGTCATACGATCATCATCCTCATATATAGTCATCGAACCCAACCCTACATAATTGTTCTTAGCACATGATCATCAGTATCAGGTATAGGACCTAAACACCCTTAAGGTAAAATAGCATAAAACAATATAGACCCTGACTCTCCATTATGAAGAATGGCGATCATCCTGTCTCCAATTCTTGCCTTTCGCTGCTTATTGCTTCCAAGAAGCTCCTTACGACTGTCCATACATTTTTTCCATTCTTTGATTGTTATGTCTCCACTTCTTTTAGAAACCCGGTATGGACAGTTGAGATTCGTAGGACGACCTGGTCGTATGTTCAAAACATGAAGGCTACCACGCGTATACATCAGATGAGGCACACAATCATTCGGGATTATCTGTTGAAAAACATAGTAATAACTTCGTAGTTAGCAATGATGTACTAGTTTTAGAAGTGTGCAAAAAGATGCACGGATGTTGTAATAGTAAAAAATAATCTTACCAAGGTATCTCCATGGTAGTTACCGTAGTTCAACACGTGCACTAGTGGCACGTATTGACCATAATTTTGAGGTATTTGATTGTAGATATTGTAATTCTCAAGATCAGTACAAAATCCGACCAGATGATTTTTCTCCTGATAAGTTAATTCGAAGCCTTCGGTGTAGTACGTTTTGTCTACCATCTTCCGCACATTTATTTGAAGAATGAAAATAAGCTGTCAATGGAGATAAGTTATCAACTATATATTTTGAAATAAATAATATAAATTACTTAATAACTATGTTTAGCTCACATGAGGGAAGAACTGGAGGTGTATCCACAAAGACCCAAATCGAAGGTGTCTCTTGCTCGATTGTAGGATCACCAAGATCCATGGTGACAACCATACCCTCATCAAGACCATACATCTTGCAAAATGCATCCCAATTTTTGCAACCAATATGGGTTACACTCTGAGCATTGTACAGCTTTACTTGAAAATTCACACCATGTTCCGTACTTAGGATAATTTTTTTGGTTTCAAAATTTTCATGGTCTTCAAAATCCATCCTCTCCAAGACATAGCGTCTTGCAAAGCATGGGATAAGCTAGTCGAATTGGAAAAGATGAAAAATACACGTTAAAATAGTTGAAGTCGTGCTTAATTACGAAAAAAACTATTGTCGTCGTTGCGTACCGTATGAACATCGCAAGTCTCCTCGAGCTTAATGCTGAAGCGCCGATCTTCGTCCAGCTCAATGAATCTGTCGCACATACCTCGGTCGTCGTGGCACCAGTCGCACTCCCCCGGATGATTTTCGTCGTCCGATGAGTACGACATTTCCGGCCTACGTTCATAATTCAAATATTAAACTAGATCATTATTATTAATCACGGGTTGACTATCGATGATCGATGTACGTACGTAGCTCCTCTTTCATTCCCGAATGCATTATTATACCAAATTGTCTAGCGCACGGGAATGAAGGAGAACTTATCCAATATGAGCATTCAATAAGCAAAACCAAATCACAAAATAAAGTATAGTATTCAAATTAGCATGCATTCAATAATTATAAGCAAAAGTATATCATCTCTTGGTGTCCGTACATCATCGAATATTATCACTAATACAACTAGAACCGTAGCGCCCGACGGGTATCGACGCGGGCGGTGGACACCCAAAAATAAGGAATCATCACAGGATCGTAGCTCCAGTGAGATCCCCGAAGAACCTGGCAGGTATTGTCGAACCTTCCCTCCAATGCAACCATTTAGCGACGGACGTGCTCGTCCTCCTCGCTGACACGGTGACGTACCACCTCCGCGGTGTCCGGATGCCTCACCACCGTCACTAGCCCACGCGACCGCCACCAAACAAGGATCGGGTCAACAACGGGCTGCCTCCTCACCAACCTACGTCCCCCGGAAGGTAGCACCTCCCAATACCAACCCGGCGGAGCCCAGTCCCGAACATGGCCCTGATCAAGCAGGCCTCCACCACCGAGTCGACGACGATGAGGATGCGGGATAGGCATCGCCGACGTCGACGCGGGAACTACTTCTATATATAGTCAAATAAAAGTAGTATTATTAATTAAATCAACTATCTAGTTCAACTACTAAACACTTACTATAAATAAATAAGTAGTGCTTACTAAAAACAAACTACTTCATTATATAGTAAAATAAATTAGTTTATTAAATCAGATAGCTAGTTCAACTATATATAAACTACTTCTTCTTTTTTTCCTTTTTCTAAATACTATGAACAAAAAAATCATTAAAATTCTATGAACAAAATTAATTACACAATCTAAATATCACCAAAAAATCTATTAACAATAATATGAACAAATTAATTACACAATCTAACATAATATAATACATATCTAAATTACTACACATCTAATCTAACAAAAAGATCTAAATTACACAATATGAACAAATCTAACAGAAAAAAAATCTAACATAAAAAAACAAACATAAAAAATCTATGTACAGAAAAAAAATCTAACATAATATAATACATATCTAAATTACTACACATCTAATCTAACAAAAAGATCTAAATTACACAATATGAACAAATCTAACAGAAAAAAATCTAACATAAAAAAACTAACATAAAAAATCTATTTACAGAAAAAAAAATCTAACATAATATAATACATATCTAAATTACTACACATCTAATCTAACAAAAAGACCTAAATTACACAATATGAACAAATCTAACAGAAAAAAAATCTAACATAAAAAATCTATTAACAGAAAAAAAATCTAACATAATATGAACAAATTAATTACACAATCTAAATTAACTACATATCTAAATCTATGAACTACAAAAAAAATCTATGAACTACATATCTACTACACATCTAATCTAACAAAAAAATCTATGAACTACAAAAAAATCTAAAAACAAATCTAACAAAAATAAAAAAAAGAGGCTCACAGCCGGCGACGGCGACGGCGACGGCGACGGCGAGGTGCGGCGCGGGGCGGCGACAGCGTCGAGGCGGCGCGGGCCGGGGCGGCGACGCGTCGATCGAGGCGGCTGCAGGGCGGGCGGCGACGGCGCGCGGGGCGGGGCGGGGCGGCCGGGGCGGCACGGGGCGGCGACGGCGTCGGGGCGGGGCAGGGCGGGGCGGCGACGGCGAGGTAGCGGCAGGGGACGCGGCGACGAAGGAGGAGGAGAGGCCGGAGAGATCGAAGTCGGAAGAGGAGGACGACGCGCTAAGTGTTGTATATATAGCAACGGCATTGGTCCCGGTTCGTGGCACAAACCGGGACTAATGCCTCCTTTAGTCCCGGTTGGTGCCGCCAACCGGGACCAAAGGCCTCTTTTCAGCAGCCCAAAGGGCGGGAAACGAAGACCTTTGGTCCCGGTTGGAGGCTCCAACCGGGACTAAAGGGTGGACATTGGACCCGGTTGGAGCGCCCAACCGGGACCAAAGAATAGCATTGGTCCCGGTTGGAGCCATGAACCGGTACCAATGGACCCGTGTAACTACTTTTTTATTTTCTGCAGCTATTTTTTTGTTGATTCTTCCTGCAGCTGTTTTTTTAGTCCCACATTGCCAAGCGAGAGGCACTCGCAGCTGTTTATAAGCCCTGAGTGCAGATACAATGACGAAGAGGCTCAATGCTCCTGCACGTTGGTTAGCTTCAAGCCTTGCGGAATACGGTAGACTGCACAGAGCTATGTGCAGTGCAGTTGACACTATTCCAAAAGGCTTGAAGCAAATTGACAAGCATTGCGCCTCTTTTTTATTTTTAGTGACTTATTACAACTCAGAAAAAAAAGAAAAAAATAAATGTAGCAGAAAATAAAAAATATAAAAAAAATCACTCAGAAATAAATAGAAGAAAAAATATAACAGAAAAGAAAAAATATATAGAAAACTACTCAGAAATGAATAGAAGCAAAAAATAGTTGTGATTAACTGTACTAAAAAAGGAGCATATATGCTTATTTTTAATGGCTTATTACAACTCAGAAAGAAAAAGAAAAGAATAATATAGCAGAAAAAGAAAAAAAAACTATATAAAAAACTACTCAGAAATGAATAGAAGCAAAAAATAGTTGTGATTAACTGTACTAAAAAAGGAGCATATATGCTTATTTTTAATGGCTTATTACAACTCAAAAATAAAAAGAAAAAATAATACAGCAGAAAAAGAAAAAAACTATATAAAAAACTACTCAGAAATGAATAGAAGCAAAAAATAGTTGTGAATAACTATACTAAAAAAGGAGTATATATGCTTATTTTTAATGGCTTATTACAACTCAGAAATAAAAAGAAAAAAATAAATATAGCAGAAAAAGAAAAAAAACTACTCAGAAATGAGTACAAATGCGCTTATAGAGGAAATTCAACTTAAATTCATAACGAATTTCAAGAGAAATTCGTATGAATTTATGCTAAATTACCTATATAAGCGCATCTATTTTCATTTTCGGAGGAGCTCAATAACGTAGAGAGGGAGGGGCTTATAAACCGGTCCCGTTCCCCTTCGGTTGGCGAGGTGGGACTAAACTCTGGTCGCAACGGGTACCAACCATTCAGTCCCGGTTGAAGGTTCGAACCGGGACTAATGGGAAGCCCATTGGTCCCGGTTCATGCCACCAACCGGGACCAATGGTTTTGGAGCAGGAGCGAGGCCCATTGGTCCCGGTTCGTCCCACCAACCGGGACCAATAGTTTCAGACGAACCGGAACCAATGGGCCACGTCGCCCGGCCGGCTCCCTGGGCTCACGAACCGGGTCCGATGCCCCCATTGGTCCCGGTTCTGGATTGAACCGGGACTAATGGGCTGAAGCGGCCTGGACCATTGGCCCCTTTTCTACTAGTGAAGGAAGACTCCAGTATTCAAGGGAACACTGGAGAACCAATGTGATCATTGGGACGATTTCGTGAAATTCAAGGATTCGGAATTAGCTAAGGAACGGTCGAGAATAAACAAGAAGAATGCCGAAAAAAAGGATAAGTTCCATAAGCTGGGGCCAGGTGGCTATGCAGTGGCAATGCCTAAGTGGGATAAGTCTGAGAAAGAGATGGAGGATGCAGGTGTCACTCCGGCTACTAAGAGCTGGCCCCCCAGGGTCAGGACTTGGTTCTATGCGCATGGGGGGGAGTTGGACCGGGAGACAGGCAATGTTTCGACGAGGGCAAGTCTGAAGGGAGCCGACGATGCGATACTTGTTGCAATAGAAGAGGCACGAACGGGGGTGTTCCAGCCCAACAGAGAGAACGACGAGCTTACGCGTGCCCTGGGAAATCCTGAACACCCGGGAAGAACACGAGGCAAGGGCGCTATGCCCTGGTATGAGGGGTTTTCAGACTGGAACAACGACTACAGAACCCGTTCGAGAAAGAAGATTGCGGAGGAGAAGAAGAGGAAGATGGAGGAGGAGCAGAGGAAGCGGGACTATGAACGCCTTCAAGGCCTAGAAGCAAGTCAAGCGGAATTGGCAGTCAAATTCCAGCGGCAGCAGGAGCAGATCGACTCACTTACCCATCAAAGGGGGTCTCAGCAGCTGCAGCAGCTAGCGGATGATCCAGTATTGGATAGCACCGGCCCATCCATGCCGAGAAGCAGCGTGGGTTTCGTCCCGGACGACGCAATGCTGGGTAGATACCCCGTGGATGACATCATGGAGAACACTAACTGCGAGCTACACGTCAAAATGAAGAACATATCCATGAAGCTGGCGGACGGCTATGCTTTCACAAATCCCCCCGAGGCAACCTTCCATTGCAACCCGATTCCAGCGGGCTATGCTCGTGTCTTGGTTGATGAGGTGGTGGACCCACCATATTCGGGGCTACAGCTTGACATTGCTGGAGGTGACGGCGAGCGCTTTTTCGGAGAGGCCAAACATCGTATCATCCTATGGAAAAAGGATTGCATCAACTTTCCAAAGCCACCGACGCCGCGTCAGCCGAGTCCTCGTCGAAGTCCGCCACCGAGTCAGCAGACTCCCGCTCCTGCAAGTCCACCAAGTCCGGCAAAGTGTCAGGCCACTCCTCCTCCTCCAAGTCCGGCAAAGTGTCAGGACAATCCTCCTCCTCCAAGTCAACGTCAGACGTCCACTCCTCCTCCAAGTCCGGCACAACCTCAGGCCACTCCTCCTCGTCCAACTCAGTCCCGTCAGCCGTCTCCGCCGCCTCAGCAATCGCAGAAGAGACACCCCGCAGCTATGGTGCGTAGCGGTACGAGTCGAGGTAGTACAGGAAGTACAGGCGGAGGCAAGCGATATAAATATGGTCCAAGCCTCAAGCCTCTTCCGCAGAGGTCTTATAACAGGTCCGAGGAGGAAATCACAACCATATCGAAGGCCGAGGTGGAAGCCCATTTTGCACCGAAACCGCCACCGCCGCCAAGGGAGAAAGTGCCTGAGGAAACGATTGACCACTTCATTCGTATGGCTCAACCACCAGCTCCCAAGCCTATTGACACATACTATGAGCGCCACATCAGGAAGTTAAATCGAGCACGTCTACAAAGGGAGGCGAGCACGTCTACATCGGGATCGAGCAAACAAGAAGCAGCTGCCAAAAAATGCGGGAAAACCATTCCCCAGCTAGGAGAACAGGCGGCGCAATCGATCCCCTTGCTTGTTGTGCCAACAACAGGTGACAGTATGCGCGCCCAATATTATTGTGGGCAAACAGTGCATGTTCCCGAGGTGGGCAATGTGGTAATAACGGAGGAGCATATAATGCAGGCTGAAGTTCTCAACATCACTGTTGGACAACTCCTCGAGATCGAGCCCATGCCTTTGCTTAGAGAGGATGAAGTAAAACAGAAATATGTCCGGGGCCAACCTTTGGTCGCGCCAGACAAGGTCAAGAACCTCCCAACGAGAATGTATGAATTGCATCAACGGTACATGAACATTACCAAGATTTCAAAGCGATTGTCCCTCATGGTGAATGTCAAGCAGGACCATTACTACCATGAGAAAGCTGTGTCCGTTGAGTATTTAGAACTGTTTCAGTTATACAATCAAGACGCACTCGATAAATCTATCTTCAGTTGCTATTGTCTGTAAGTGATTTCTTTCTATAATTTAAGTCTCAAGCTAGCTGTAGTGATCCTTTTGATCAATCATTACCTGTAATTATCCTCACTATATTCTTTTCTGTGGTATTATGCAGAATGAAGATATATGAAATGAGAAAAGGTGGACGCTTTGGCATTGGGTTCATTGACCCAAACACCGTTAATGAATACACATGGAAGATAAATAAACATTGTGCAAAGGAAGTAGATGACAGCATGCTAGAGTTCTTTAAGCGCCTCAAATATAATGAAGATATACTACTTCCTTACAACTTCCAGTAAGTCACATTGTCTTGTACTACAAATTCTCTGTTTTTGCCTACTAGCTAGCTACATGTTTTTGCTTACACATGCCCGCTTAATTAAGACATGTAAACGTGTGTCCATGCAGATTTCATTGGGTCTTGTGTATCATAAAAGTTGACGCTGAAACAGTTGAAGTACTGGACTCACTAATCTCAGAAAAAACTAACTATAACATCTTGTATGGGATAGTCAACAGGTAATTTCAATCATTATTAACTATATATCTCGGCCTATTTAGTTCGTCATTTCATGATATGAACTATTTAACAACCCCTTTATTCATTTTCTTTGTCGGCGGGCAAGGCTTGGGAAAGATTCATCAACATCACGGAAGGTGAATGGAAACAAAAGCTTAAATGGATTCGACCCAAGGTAAGTAATTAAGTAGTACTAACTAGCTAGGTAGCTGCCATCTCTTTAATTATCATGCTTGATTAATTATTATCTGATCAAATTCCATTCTCGTAAAGGCCCTGAAGCAGGCGCAGGGGACTGATCTGTGTGCATTCTGCGTTTGCGAGAACATTCGCACGATGGCGTCCGAAAGGAGCAGATCTCAAAGACAGCAATGGGTACGCTTGTCAGAACACTATTCACAATTTTTACACCATTATCGATATCTAGTCACACAACTAATACACATGCATATTGATCTCCTTCTTAACAGTTCAAAGACGTGCGGGAGAATCTCATAGAAAGGGAGCGCGTAGAAGCACTTAAAGAGGAAATAGCGGTATTTTTGCTCGACCAGGTCATAAATCCGAATGGAGAATTCTATTACCCGCTACCGCCCCATGATCAACCACTTCCAATTGTCATCGTGCTCCGAAGGCACCAATTAGGCTAATGCCACTGGCTCCGAAGGCAACATTCATATGTAGGAGAAATTGTATATAGCTATACATGTGTGTATGTGTGAATTAATTAATATGGTGGTTTGTGAGACATTGATGATATATATATGCATGATTGGTTCTACTAGAAATTCTATATATATATATATATATATATATATATATATATATATAACGTGTACAATGTGTAATATCGTAAAATACCAGCAAACGAAAAAGAATTAAAATGGAAACACAAAATTAAATAAAAAAGAAATCATAAAACTAAAAACCCCCCAAACCTTATAGTACCGGTTGGTCTTACCAACCGGTACTAAAGGGCTCCAGGCCCCCGGAGCTGGCTCGTGCCACGTGGTTGCCCTTTAGCACCGGTTCGTGCTGAACCGGTACTAAGGGGGGGGGGGGGGCTTTAGTGACCACAATTTAGTGCCGGTTATGTAACCGGCACTAAAGGGCCTTACGAACCGGTGGTAATGCCCGGTTCTGCACTAGTGGGACTGCCGGATTAATGTTTTTTCGAATTCGGGCATGTAAAAACTAAGCATATTTTCCTATTTTTGGTTGTGATCAGGCATGCAGTCTAACGCTGGGGTGATCCGGCTCTATTTGTGTATCGAAGTACATATGAATTTAAATTTGTTAACGGATATATACAAGATACGGTTGGATGGTTGCCTCCCGCATCCGTGTCAGCGAACTGATTCCCTGTCCACGGACAGATGCGTGAGGAAATTTGCATGTTGCCGTTGAGGATACCCTTAGAGCATTTATTGCCGGACATAGAAAATCGGACCCCCTAAACGCCCACGGACGCGCTCGGTCAGTGACCGGGCGTGTCCATTTTGAGCACCTTTTGTCTGTCATGCATCTACACTTTTCATTTTTTTTCCTTATATGTCCCGTCATTTCTGTACGAGGGTTCGCGGACAACCCAGATGTACAGGAATGATATGACTGTACATCTGGGTTGTCTGGTTGGGTTGTTTTCTTTTTTCTCTTTTCCGTACGGTCACAGACCGGGCGCATTTGCGGACGCTTGAGGTGCCCGATAGTAGGTGCTCTTTAGTAGTGACTGCCTGGAGTAGTAGTACTTGTATGTTACTTTTACCCGATGGATCTCATCGTGAAACTAGCCACCACACGCACACCTGTGCACATCGATGGGCGGTGTCCATTGTCCAAGCACAGGAAAAGTAGAGGTATCCACATCCATCCACCGGTGGGGCCGCTGCGAGATGGAGAGGTGAGACGAGGACAAGCGAGAGGCGCTCGTGCAACTCAGATTTGATTGATGCATCAGCCACATGTACCTTCTTCATGTACATCCAATACCAAAAACAAAGGTCCAACACACGCATATGAAAAGGCAGCGAGCAGAAATGTGTACTACTTACAACCTTGATAGAAGAATCACCCCCGAATGAACTTGTGGTACTACTACAAGTTAGAAGTAATAGATACCGAGTAGTAGTACTAGTTGGGATGGCAGTGCATGGGCAAGCAAGCATGTGATCCTCCATGTGATGTGAGCAAGCATGGCATGTGGTGTGGAGGGACATTCCCCGCTCGTGTGCACGCATGTGCCTCGCAACCCAGTATCCTTTGCTGCTGCTTGATTAATCCATGGCAGACGCGCAACACCGGCAGGTCTGGCTGGATATGGATATGGATCTGCACGCGCACCGCCGACGCCGACGCCGACGCGCTGCCGCTGCAGCTCGCGTGCTGACCTGTGCGCAACAAATGAGCATCAATGTGCCGCACGCGCGCACGTCGCCGTCCGTCGATCCGTCCCAGTGCATTCTGCAACAAGGAAGGAAGAAAGAGGGCCACACGCACACAACGTAAATGAATGTACGCAGTAATGAGCGCCCAACCATCAGTGATCAGTCCATGGACCATGCACGCATATGGCTCCTTACCTCCAAGGTACATGCCCATGCAGATGCAGGCCGTGGCCCCAGCGCAGCACACCGGTGCAAATGCCACACAGTACAACGCCACACGTACTATAGGTTTTGCTGCCGCTACGTGCGCCGAACCCGGCCGATCCGTTCGTCCTCCATCTCCTGCTTGCTTGCTTGCCGCCTTCATTGCCCTCAACCACTCCACCTGCTCCTCCTACGTGCACTGTGTCCGGAGCTTCAGCCCCGCACGCGCACGCGCGGCCAGCAGAGCAGCAGGCAGATCAGAGAGGCAGAGAGGCAGGCAGTAATTGTGTGTTGCTTCTCGCTCCTAGTCGTAGTAGACTCCTAGGGCAACGCAAGATTGTCGGTGGCGACTTCTGCGTAGAGCACGTCGTACATCGTACGTACGTACGTATCTGAATACTACCAGGATTACTCTCCAGCTAATCTTCACCAGGTCACCATCTCGCAACCGTGTGCCCGCGCTGATGGCCGATCCATGTAGTACCAGCCAGCAACACCAATCATGCACTGCAGAGATCCCTCCCTCCGTGCACCTACGACAGGAACGTGTGCCTGGCCATCCGTCCATATATTCCGTCAGGATCTCTCTCTCTCTCTCTTTGGTCGTCAAACAAACGGAACGGATGGACGCATCGATGGGATGGACGGACTCATGACCCCCTGCCCGCCCTGCCCTCCGTATCACCTAAGAGCATTTACAGCTGGACTTGTAAATCCGACCCCTCAAACGCCCGCCGTTGGCCCCCAAGTTCTTCCTCGCAATCCAATCCGCCTCCCGGCCGCTCGACGGTGTCGTTTCCAAGCTACTCGCGGCCGTTCTCAATGGCCGAGCTACACCGTTGACACCTCCCACTCAGGCCGCGCGTCGGTTCCGCCACCATCTCGCCCGATTCAGATGTTCCCGCAGTCGTACCCGCTTCCAAGCCTCTCCATTGTAAGATCTTGATGTTTCATGTGGTTCAGAAAACACAGGTATGTTGTAAAAGCGGATTTCTTTTGACTAACCAAATCTTGTCTCTTCTCCACATACAATGATATGGATTTAGGTAGCCAAACTGTGAAGATAAAATGGTTTTAGGTAGTAGCTAAATTGTAAATCAGTAATTGTGGAAGCTCTAAGTGTGTCACCATCTGCCCATGATTTCACGAGTCAAACACACGGACGGACGGACGGACGGACGGACGGCTGCAATTGAGTGGTATATATACTACTCAGGAGCCCGTACTGAGCCAAAAAGAGTGAAGAAATATTTTGAATATTTTCTTGTACAGCGCTGGAACACACACGGTACACGTACATACACATGGATCATGCCAGCAGTGCGCTGTGCAACGAAATGGGCTCCGCTAGTTGTGCCGTATCGATCGTACCAATTGATTGATTGACTCGAGATCTCGCCAACCCGTTTGACCCACCGGCCCGGGATTCAATTATATTATGCACGTACACCGTCTATTTTTAAATACATAAGTTTTGGCAGTTGAACATCTTTTTATAACATTTTGGCAGTTTAACCTAAACTGTCAAAACGTCTTGTGTTTAAGGCATGTTTGGTTTGTGACTACGCATGCCACAGCTCGCCACAGCTCCCTACGCCTAAACTTAGCCGCTGTTTGCTTTATGCCGATGTTGTGGCGTGCTGCACCGCTCGCCACAGCTTACTAGTTCATTTTCACGCCACAACTCGCCAAAAGTGTGATGCTCGTTTCGTTCGCCGCACCTGCGGCGCGGTCGCATCTTCGGCGTGGCGAGCTGAGGCTAAGAACCAAACAGCCTCTTAGAAACAGACGTAATAGCTTTTAAAATAGTGTCACGCTAGGGTTAAGCTGAGGTCAGTTGGCTAATTACGCGGCCGATTCGGACAATCAAGCCTCAGAATTGTTGGATGATCATTCGGACACAAGCATGTCATCTCTAAGCTAATGACATCTCAAATGATATCTCTGCTTTTGTAGGAATTGAGATGCATGTCATCTCACTTCATTTGATTTCCATATTTCTATAACATTCATATCCTATGAACCAAAGGAAGCCTGAGGGTTTAGACAGGGGAAAACAGAGTGTACGTAACATCAAGATTTACCAGCCGTAACTTTGTGAGAAAAATTACATTACTAATCAAGATGCCAATAATTTGAGAGAGAGACAGAGGACAGAGGACAGAGGGCGCACGAGTGGGTATGCAGGGCAGGGAGGGAGATCTAGCCACTGAAACCAGCCCCGCATGCGGTAGGGCCCGACGTGATTTATTTATGTGCAGTGCCAGTACATGGTGCCACCCACACCCACATGCCGCACCCAGCAGCAGTGGCCAGCCATTTCATCCATCTAATCTACCATCACTCAATCCAATAATCCATCCATGCATCCCAAAGGACCATGAATTATGATCATGTCAGTGGATTATCAGCTAGTTAAATCACAGATCCAAGCAGTACATGGTCCAACGCGAACCACCCCATCCCCATGTGCCACCTCAGTTCCTCGAAATGCAGCCTCCCTCGTTCTCTCCCCGTTTAATCTAATTCCAGCAACAACAAAAATAATCTAAACAGAGTGTAAATCTCGTTGAGCTAAGCTAGGACTGTGCATGAGCAATCAGTGCGCGGACACAAGCATGTATCTTGCACATGGCACCCATGCAATGCAACACCTCCATTTCCAATAATCTCCTCTTTCTTTTGCAGCAATCCTCATGATTAATCGGATCGACACCGACCCACTGTTCACTGGCAAATCTCCGACCAAGATCAACAACAAGCATTTTTTTCTCTCTCTCTCTCTATCGTTGAGAAAAAAACTACCAAGGGGTTGGATGATCACTTGTATATACAAAAATCCCGGATCTACTTTGAGCAATACTATACTTAGGGCCTCTCCAATGCCGACATCTAAAACGGTCACATTGTTCGTCCACGAACTGGTCCAGGCCAGTCCACGAACACTGATGCGGGAGCCAGTCATCCAATGCCATGCCACAAACGTCCGCCCAATAACGGCGCCAATTTACATCTCAAATGCATAACAATATGGATCAATTTTCCGGTTGCGTCGCATAGCTCACTCTCCCAAGACAAGTCTCAACCTCTGACAACTCGTCGTCGCCGTCCATGCCACGCACCCTGCCCCCACCCCCCATTCGCGATTGTCATTGGGGTCCACCACCACGTAGGTCTAGTAGAGAGAGAGATGGGGGAGTTAGGGGAGAGTGTGTGAGGTTAGGGAGGGGGACACTGTGGCGGCCGCTTTGACCTGGTCTGGCCAGGTCAAAACGGCCTTGCCTAATATTAGTCTCCCTATGCATGAATTATGTCCAAATTACTTTGTATTGTGGGTGGATGTTTTTTCACACGCATCGGATGACCGACTCTTGTATCACTATGTCTGTTTTTAGGGGCGGCATTGAAGATACCTTAAGGGCACATCTTCAACGCCGACCTGCTAACTTCCTTCTGCAACCGTCCGCTCCGTGGACACAGATGCGGAGGAAAGCCATCCAACCATAGCCGCATACATTTTGGCAACAGGTCGAACCAATCAGAAGAAATTCGTGCAAACACGGCCGTATTTCGTCTAAACACATGACATATTTCATATAAAGATGACGGATTTTCATACAAATATAGATTTCATTACATTTACATCAACTAAGCGGTACTAGTCCGTCTCTGGAGGTATAATTAATACCTAATCTAAATGGTTGCCGGCGGATCCCTTTGCCTTCCTCATGTTAGGCAACCCAATCACGGGACTGCCGGGAGCCCCGAAGGTATATGCTTCAGCGCAAAGGACGTCTCGCTTCCTCACCGCTCATTTGAGTGGAACCCCCGGCTGATGCTTCAGCCAGAGGGGAAGGGGGCACCTCTGCCTCCGTGGAGCTCATGCGGGGTCGACGATGGTCTGCGCTGAAGAAGAATCGGGCAAGATACCGGCTATGTACGCCAGCGTCGCCTTAAGGTGGCCTTCATGGGATACAAGTGGCGGCGGCCTCCCATGTTCTACTTCTACTCGATGATGGCGGCGGACGCGGACACGCAGGCCGCCGACTCGTCCATCTCCGTGTACCCGACTTCTGTCTCTTCCTACATGGCACGCCTACGCGCATGTCCACGGCTTATGTCGCGGTCGCAGGCACGTGAGGCGCGGAACCGTCGTTGATGGCAGCGAAGATGCCCATGCCGCCGTGCTCCCGGCCATGCCGGCGTGGAGCAACTCACCACTCCTCCTCGAGCTATCTTGTCTCGACGAGTTGCTGAACCACGTGCCGACCTGGGATGACAACTGGCTCTGTTGGGCGAGGTGTGGGAGGTCGAGCAGCGAGCTGCCTCGCTTGTATCTGCCGGGCTCGGCGGGCCAGCCAACCGGATTTTATGTCCGAGAGCTGCTCTTCCTGCTCGTCGGATGCCATCGAAAGAGTGGAGAAATGGTGAAAGGAGGAGATGTGGAGCGGCGGAGTGGTGCGATTCTTGCTCGGCATCTGGCCTCGCCTAAATAGAGGATGGACGGAGGGAGCTTGATCGGCGTTGCGTTTAATGTCTGCCTGCTCTTGAACGGACTTATGGCAGGAGTAAGTTTCTCGGCTTCCACGCGGGTTTAAGGGAGGCCTTTGTGGCGAGGAGGCGTGTTCAGTCGGGCGTGTAGGGGCCGACGCCTTCAATGTGGAGCGGCGCGCTTTACATCTACATAATGTAGGCGAGGGAGGAAGGGTTTGGGTGGACCAGGGCGGTCAGAAGCGGGCGTGACAGCGGTTTGGACTCCCGCAAACCTCCTCACATTTGTCTTCATATTACGGGAGAAAATACGTCCGGACCACACGGCGGATCAATAAATGACCACGTTGGATGGCTCCCATGGTCTCCGAACAGCGCAGTCCAGTGAGGCTTGAGGGTCGCCGTTTAAGAGCAACTCCAACAGGCTGACCTAAACGGACGACGATTTTGACCGTTTTTTGTCCATTTGGGTCGGCCAGGCGGACACGAATGTCCGCTTCCGCGTTTGGGTCGGCGCATGCGTCCAATGCTTCTGGGTTTGGATCGGCGTGTTGGGCCTCCTCTTTTGTCCGCGACCCAAACGAACGGCGGCGGACGAAATGGGTAGCCCCGTTGGAGTTGCTGCCCTAGTACGTGTAAGGCTAACTCCAGCGCGCGACCCCATCCCATCTGGCCCCGTCCGTTTGCAGTAAAACGGACAAACCAGACGGCCCAGCGCGTGGACGCAAACGGACTTTTGTCCGTTTTCTATTCGCTTTCGACCCACCCCCGGCCCAAGTTTGCACCACTTTTGGGGTGAAGCGGACAGCACGCGGACGGGCGCGTGTCCTCTCCTGGCCTGCCCGTCGGTGGCATAGGGACGCCTTTTTCTATCCGCCCCCTCCAGCCGCACCCCGCCCGCTCTTCTCCACTCTGCCCCCCGCCACTCCCGCCGCCGCCGCCGCTGCCATTGCAGCTGTGCAGCTCGGACACATGCCCGCCTAGCCCCTTCCCCTCGACGCCCCTGAGCTACACAACCACGACCACCTGATTAGCGCACCCCGCGGCCGGATTTGGAGCGGATCCGGTCAGTCTTGAGCTCGCCCGGCTGTGGGAGGCCGCACCACGCCATGGACTGGCTGGGCACTGGGCCGGAAGGCCCCGACAAGGCCGCAAGGCCGCATGCAGGCAGTGGCTCCTCCTCTAGCCGCTCGGATCTACACCGTCGGTGGTTCGCCGACAGATACAAAAATGGCGGTCGGCCGGGCTCAGTGCTAGCCCAAAAGATCGTCGGTGCACCGTTTCCACTCATTAAGTGCGACAACTGCCCAAAGAAGGTCGTGTGCCGCGTGTCTACAACGGCGAAACATCCCGGATGGGTGTTCGTCAAGTGCTTAAAAGACGGGGTATGTGCTAGTTTAGCTTCGCTTGTGCTTTCTGATTTGACTACTTGTGCTAACCTAGCATTTTATTGTGTAGAGTGGATGCATGTATTGGTATTCGGAAGAATAGTACATCGATATATTGATAACACAATTTAATAGATGTTCGTGTACTTTTAGCTAGCATAGAAGCTAGAGATGAGACTAGTGCACTTGTTTCTAGAATAGAGGCTAGACACGAGACTAGACGTGAGGAAGCAACATCGACTTCTTTACACTCGAAGAAAGAAGCACGCAAGATCGAGCATTCGCAGATCAACAATGAGTGCATCGAGAAGGCACTAATCCAACTTACAGGAGTAATTATGGAAGTTGGATATGTTCTAAAATGTATTCTTGTGGTTCTTGTTTTGTTTGGTCTTGCTTTTCTAGTTAAAATTTGGTGATGTATTTCCATGTATCAAAAATCAATGATGAAAAATGTTTATGGGCTTGCAAAAAAAATGCACGTGAACAGAATGCGGCCGGGATGCGTCCGCGCGTTGGGCACATGGCCACCGCATCCGAGAAATGGTCCGGACACGACACCATTATCCTACCCAAACGGACATAATCCGGGCAAAACGGACATCCATTTGGGTCGTGCGGTGGAGCTGTCCTAATAGACGGTGAAATTTCTAGATAAAAAATTATGCCAGAGCTTTGTACCAGGTGTGAATGGCAAGGTAAGATGAAAACAAGCACACACGGGGAGCAGCGGCATCTCGGCGGGATACCTTTTTGACCGTCTGGCCGCAAACCAACTCCCGCACGGACGGCGGGGCACCGGTTTCGAGGCCGAGCATGCGCCTCCTCCTCCTATCCTCTCCGTAGCTCCAGCCCTAGTCATTTTCACTCTGCACCGCTCCCACTAGCACTGGAGTATTTTGTTGCCTTGCGTGTAAAATTTCTGGTGCTCTCGTCTTCTTGATCCCCTCCTCCCTCCGCTCCATGGTCAAGACCTCACCTTGGAATGGGGGCCCTCGTCGGAAAAAGAAATGGACGCCCTCCATTTTTACACCACGGGGGTGGATAATCTCCTCCTCCTCCTCCTCTTCCCTGTATAAAAGGGCCTCCTCCTCGGCCTAACATCTCCAGTCCAGAGCAACACTTGTTGCCAAGACAGACACCACACCACCAGCTCTGCTCTGCCTGCCTATTGAACCAAAGCAGAGTATCCAAGAAACCAGAGGAGGCAGAGAGGAAGAAAGAGCAAGTAGACATGGCGCTCCTCCTTGTGCTGCTTGGTGTTGTGGTCGGCGTGGTGGTGGCGAGCAGCCTGCTGCTGCGGTGGAACGAGGTCAGGTACGGCCGGAGGTGCTTGCCGCCGGGGACAATGGGGTGGCCGCTCTTCGGCGAGACCACCGAGTTTCTCAAGCAGGGCCCGAGCTTCATGAAGCAGAGGAGCCTCAGGTACGTACGCCCGTCCGCATGGTCGACCATGAGATGTTGATGCATTCTTGCTTGCTTGCGTCTTCTTCCTCTTCCTCGGATTAGATTACTAGGAGTAGCTATGTACCTCTATTGCCCGGACATGTCGCTTCCCCTGGATTTGGGGGATTTTGTTGGAGGTCAAGTTGGTTGGTTTGTCTCTGCTGGAGATGGATGCATGCTATCGGAGAACCACTCGCTCTGTATTTGCCAAGCTCTGGGGCTTGGGCAGCAGTAATAAAAGTGCAGTACTATTATTGTTACGAGAGAAATTGCAGTTTCTTCTATTTATAGTTATCAGCTGAGCCTTCTTTTTCAACAGATTTGTAGCACTTACTTTATAAAGGAATATAAGACCTTTTGGATTAAATGCTCTTATATTTCTTTACGGAGAGAGTAGTAATTTAGTACTCCGTCTATTTACAAATGTAAAGATGTTTTGACAGTTCAAAACGCCTTATATTTAGGAACAAAGAGTGCAGTATATTATTACCAAAACTTTAGTACCTCCCACATGAATCCATAAACTATGGAAATGTGCCGGTTTGGCAGCTGCTTTCCGGGTATGAAAGGTGATCTGGAGAGGAGGAGTATCACTTGCTTTTCGCGGCTTGTCCCCCAAAAGCTCACTTCCCTCGCACACACGCTCACTCATCACTGTTCCAGCTCCCAAAGTACCATTTCGGTTCTAAATTATGATACAGATCAAAAGAGAAACACCTACCAGCTTAATAATACTGTTTCCTTGCCTGCCTGCCATCGGGAAGAACAGAGAATCCCATGCATAATGATGATCTTTGCATAGACTTGTTGAAAATACTACTACTAGTACTAGGAATTTTAACATGTGTGTGTGCGCTGCTGCAGGTATGGGCGGCTGTTCCGGACGCACATCCTGGGTTGCCCCACGGTGGTGTGCATGGACCCGGAGCTCAACCGCCGGATGCTGCTCCAGGGCGAGGCTGGCGGCATGGTGCCCGGCTACCCGCAGTCCATGCTCGACATCCTCGGCCGCAACAACATCGCCGCCGTGCACGGCCCGCTCCACCGCGTCATGCGCGGCGCCATGCTCGGCCTCGTCCGCCCCGCCGCGCTCCGCACCAGCCTCCTCCCCAAGATCGACGCCTTCATGCGCGACCACCTCAAGGGATGGGCCGGTACCGTCGTCGACGTCCAGGCAAAGACCAAGGAGGTCAGTCAGTCACAGCAGAATGCTCTGTTCTGCTCTAAAAACTGAATATTGGTACATCACATTTAGGAACAAATAAAAAATGATACACGGTAAAGCAGGAAAAAACATTCCAAAGTGGTTGTTGCAGAGTTTTATAGTAGTATCTCCTTGGAAAAACAGAGTATCACTTTGAATTCTTTTTCCAAAGTTGTTGCCTCTTTTGTGGTTGTTGCAGAGTATCATGGGCATGGCAACAACATACCACAGAATCTCATCTCCTTGCAGAGTTTCATGGAAGCATCATCATATCTAACTGACCTTCCCTTTCCCTTTCCCTTTCAGATGGCTTTGCTGTCCGCACTCCGGCAGATCGCCGGCATCACAGCTGGCGCACTCTCTGACGCCCTCAAAACAGAGCTATGCACCCTTGTGCTGGGCACCATCTCGTTGCCCATCAACCTTCCGGGAACCAGCTACTACCAGGGTTTCCAGGCTAGGAAGAAGCTCGTCTCCATGCTAGAGGAAATGATCGCGCAGCGGCGGTCCTCTGGTGATGTGCATGGTGACATGCTGGATGCTCTCTTGAGAAGCGGCGACGATGGGGCCAGGGAAAAGCTCAGTGATGAACAGATCATTGACTTGCTCATCGCCCTCATCTACTCCGGATACGAGACGATGTCGACGACTTCGATGATGGCCGTCAAGTACCTGTCGGACCACCCGCGAGCTCTTGATGAACTCAGGGTATGTACACATATATTCTCGAACCAATTTATTTTGATCCCATAACAAGAATCATGTGCCTTTTAGAGTTTGCTGATGATATTTTCACTTGTGAATGCAGAGAGAACATCTTGATATCAGGAAGGGGAAATCGCCGGAGGAAGCCATCAGCTATGAAGAATTTAAGTCAATGGCCTTCACTCGAGCTGTAAGTAGGAGCTAAATGTAAAACAGCAGAGGATGAAAAGTCAGAGTAGGAATTTAGTATGAATAAGATCATAATGAACTGATGGATACTTCTGTGCAGGTCATCTTTGAGACGCTAAGATTAGCTACAGTTGTGAATGGGCTGCTGAGGAAAACTACTACGGATGTAGAAATGAATGGTGAGTTGTGCTTGGAATATACTCTGCTACTGAAGCATTCCCTTGGCAAATATTAGGTGATTTCTAATGCGATAGGGTATCGATTTCTTCCAGGGTATGTCATTCCAAAAGGGTGGAGAATCTATGTTTATACGCGGGAGATAAACTACGATCCATTCATGTATCCTGATCCATTGACTTTCAATCCGTGGAGGTGGCTGGTAAGTAAAAGAGCGAACAAATATGACCATCAAAACATGAGTAAAACATACCACGTAGGCCCTAGCAGAAGTTCTAACCTTTTGTTGCCTACTGAAAATGTACAGGAGAAGAACATGGAATCGCACCCACACTTCATGTTGTTCGGAGGAGGCGGCCGGATGTGCCCCGGGAAGGAGGTGGGCACGGCGGAGATCGCGACTTTCCTCCACTACTTTGTGACCCGATACAGGTCTGTTCAACCTCTTCTTAGTCCACACTGATTCAATTCTAGGAACAGCTCCAGCATTATTTACTGACAGATACTTGGCATTGGCTTTGATGTTTCAGATGGGAGGAAGAAGGCAAGAACACCATCTTGAAATTCCCCCGTGTGGAAGCTCCCAACGGGCTACATATCCGAGTTCAAGATTACTGATCTTGCAACATACATTTTGCAGAGTTTAGGTAGATATGGCCCTGACTGAGGCGACGCGTGTGCAATTCTGCGCCGACGGAAAGATTAGATCAGCCTTGTAAGAAATAGGAAACATAGATATAGTGTAGGTATTATAGGTTTAGGAGGCAACTGGTGTAGAAGGCCACAAGAAGCAACAATGTTCTTCTTTGTGAACAATTACATATGCATGATAAGCAGCACTAAACGTGTGTGATATGTCTGGTGACTTCAATCTGATAAGCAGCAATGCATATATGTGATACGTCAGGTAAGTTAAATCCAATAAGCAGCAACACATCAATGAGATATGAGGTGACTTAAATCTGGTGAGCCATACTTACATGTTTGCTTACTGGGCTGGATTGCATACAAGCATAGCAAATGGATTCTTTTACAAGAAAATAGGATGGGAGCCAATGACGAAATGACCATTAGAGCATCTACAGTCAGGATAAAACAAACCAGACCATCAAATCTCCGCGGACGTGCCCGGGTGTGTTCGCGGACAGTGAACGGCCAATCATCAAATAATCACTTCCACGACAAAGAACTGGTACTCCAACCCTAGCCGCCCAACTAGAGCGCTCTCCTCCTCCTCCCAACCCTAGCCGACCCTCCTCCCTTCCTGGCCGCCGCCTGAGGCAGCCGCCGGGCAAGCCTGGGGCGCCAAGGATAGTGGCGGCGGGGCCTCGGTTGCCCTGCTTCTACGTGGGGAACCCCGGATCTGGAGCGGCAGCTCCATTGGCAGGGCACGGCTGGCTAGCAGCCGTGCGGGAGGTGGATCCGGTGTCCCGGTTGCCGGGGCGGCAGGATCCGGTGGTTGTTGGCGGCCGGCGGCGGTCGGTGCGCGCAATCTGGCGCCTCCCCTTCTCCCCTGCTCGGCGTGCGGGCCAGCCTGGTCGGGTCGCGCTTCCTCTTGGTTGCCGGTTCTGTACAGGAGGCGCTGCTGGTGGCGGAGATCCAGTTCGGGCGAAATCTCTGGCCGGCCATGACCGGCCGCGCCGACGGCGATGCCTGAGGGCGCTGTTCCCCTCCTTGAAGGCGTCGGTATGGACTGATCTCCTCACTTCACCTCCCCCTAGGTCTCCCAGGTGAAAGCCCTAACTTTGTTGGGCGGTGGCGGCGCTCACGGCGTCATTCCCTTCTTGGAGGCGCCGCTTTGGGAACCTTGGGGTTAGGTGGGGTTTGTGGGTGGTGGGCGACGGCGGTGGTGCGGCCCTATCCTAGCATGGATTTACGTCTGTTGCTTGGAGATGGACTCGCGTAGGTGGAGGTCGTCGGCTGGCGTCGTGGTGAGGTCAATGGCGGAGGACCTGCCAAGGCTCGCGTAGGTGGAGGTCGTCGTTTGGCGTCGTGGTGGCATCGATGGCGGAGGACCTACTAAGGTTGTCACCTCAATCTGCTCTGAAGATGGACCAGTGGAAGATGGCGGCGACGACACATGTGAGTGCGTCAGACCGGTTTGAGCCCCGGACCCGGTAGATGGCTCGGTCGGGGCCTCCGGCTTTAGATGTTAGGCTTAGGTGAGAGGTTTGGGTATGTGGCCCATCTTGCGCCCTTTCATCATTTGGATAGGAGTAGCGGTAGATGTTGCCAAGATGACGGATGCAGGCATATTGTTGTTATACTTTGTAAGGTCCTCCAGAATAATCAATAAAATGGCCGCATCCATCTCCCAGATGCAGAGGCCGGGGGTCATCCTCCTTTTCTAAAAAAATGAACAGATACCACAATTTGGAAACCTCAAATCGATACTATTTCATACAACATAAAACTTAATCTAAGCGGAGCTCGTTCGATCCCGTTGTGCCCATGTCTGACGGCGGTTGCGCCCCTCAGAGAAGGAGGTAGAGTAGGACATGGGACACAGACCGACTCATGGTACTCAAGGCGCAGTCGCCTCCCGTGCCCCACTCTTCCTCGTCCGAAACTGGAGCCTTGACAGTGCCGGTGGACATGAGATTGATGATGGTTCCATGCGCCATTTGGGTGGACACAATGGATTTCCGATGGAAGGAGTCCGAGCGTTGTCATCGGGCGGCCTCCACTAGAGAGCAGCAGAGCGCAAGCTGGACAGTCATATCCTCCCCGGGACCGCGTGGGATGAACTCAGTTTGATGGATCTGGAGGTGTAGGACTCGGATCCACTGCCCGCTGTGCCGGAGAAGGCCAGAGATCGCCGGACGGGTGCTTGGGTGGCCAAGTGGAGTGGTTAGGGTTTGGTCCGGGGAGCGGACAAGGATGGATATATGTGGGGTCGGGTGGGCCAGCGTGGGAGGGATCCGACATGGCAGATGCACCCGGGTCTCCCCATATCGCCCATATTTGGACTGGATGTGAGGGGTGCGGGTTAGCTCGGGAATTTCAGGGCCGTTTGAGGCACCCGTCTGGCTCGAGTTTTTTTGATCGTCCAGTGAACGGGCCGTCCGCCCGGACATATGAAGGGGATTTGTGAAGGAAATATGCCCTAGAGGCAATAATAAAGTTGTTATTTATATTTCCTTATATCATGATAAATGTTTATTATTCGTGCTAGAATTGTATTTACCAGAAACTTAGTACAGATGTGAATACATAGACAAAACAAAGTGTCCCTAGTATGCCTCTACTTGACTAGCTCGTTAATCAAAGATGGTTATGTTTCCTGACCATAGACATGTGTTGTCATTTGATGAACATGATCACATTATTAGAGAATGATGTGATGGACAAGACCCATCTGTTAGCTTAGCATTATGATCGTTACAGTTTTATTGCTATTGCTTTCTTCATGACTTATACATGTTCCTCTGACTATGAGATTATGCAACTCCCGAATACCGGAGGAACACCTTGTGTGCTATCAAGCGTCACAACATAACTGGGTGATTATAAAGATGTTCTACAGGTGTCTTCGAAGGTGTCTGTTGGGTTGGCATAGATTGAGATTAGGATTTGTCACTCCGTGTATCGGAGAGGTATCTCTGGGCCCTCTCGGTAATGCTCATCACTATAAGCCTTGCAAGCAATGTGACTAATGAGTTAGTTGTGGGATGAAGCATTATAGAACGAGTAAAGAGACTTCCTGGTAACGATATTGAACTAGGTATGAAGATACCGACGATCGAATCTCGTGCAAGTAACATACCGATGACAAAGGGAACAACGTATGTTGTTGTGCGGTTTGACCGATAAAGATCTTCATAGAATATGTAGGAGCCAATATGAGCATTCAGGTTCCGCTATTGGTTATTAATCGGAGATGTGTCTCGATCATGTCTACTTAGTTCTCGAACTCGTAAGGTCCGCACGGTTAACGTTCGATGATGATTTGTATTATGAGTTATGTGTTTTGGTGACCGAAGTTTGTTCAGAATCTCGGATGAGATCACGGACATGACGAGGAGTCTCGAAATGGTTGAGACATAAAGATTGATATATTGGAAGGTTATGTTCGGACACCGGAAAGGTTTCAGAAGGGTTTGGACATTTTTCGGAGTACCGGGAGGTTACTGGAACCCCCCAGGGGAAGTAGTGGGCCTTAATGGGCTTTAGTGGAAAGGAGAGAAGGGCCCCAGGGTGGCTGCACGCCCCACCATGGCAGGTCCGAATTGGACTAGGGAGGGGGCGGCGCCCCCCTCTTTCCTTCTCCCTCTCCTCCTCCTTCCCTCTCTCCCCCTCTTGGAAAAGGAAGGGGACTCCAACTAGGATTGGGAATCCTAGTTGGACTCCCCCTTTAGGCATGCCCCTCCTGGCCGTCGGCCTCCTCCCTCCCTCCTTTATATACGGGGGCGGTGGGGCACCCCAAAGCACAACAAACAATCTCTTAGCCGTGTGCGGTGCCCCCTACCACAGTTTAACACACCTCAGTCATATTGTCGTAGTGCTTAGGCGAAGCCCTGCACCGGTAACATCATCATCACTGTCACCACACTGTCGTGCTGACGGAACTCTTCCTCGACCCTCTACTGGATCAAGAGCTCGAGGGACGTCATCGTGCTGAATGTGTGCTGAACATGGAGGTGTCGTACGTTTGGTACTTGGACCGGTTGGATCGTGAAGACGTTCGACTACATCAACCACGTTACTAAACGCTTCTGCTTTCGGTCTACGAGGGTACGTGGACACACTCTCCTGTCTCATTTCTATGCATCTCCTAGATAGATCTTGCGTGATCATAGGATTTTTTTTTGAATTACTACGTTCCCCAACAATTTGAGGCGCCCTATTGTAGATGCCCTTATACTGTGGTTCTTATTCTAATCGTTTATATAGTTTGTTCCCCTATTAGGGCATCTCCAACATCGACCCGCAAATTTCCTCCCGCATCCATCCACGGACAGGGGGACCAGTCCGCGGACACAGATGTGGGAGACCCTCATCCAACGCTGCCCGCATACATTTCAACTACCATCCGAACTAACCAGATGAAATTTGTGCAAACACGGCCGGATTTCATTCAAGTTCAGATACGATTTACATAAACAGGTGTCATTCACGCAAACACGGCCGGTTTTCATTACATTTCAAACATTTAAAACAGAAAAAAAAAACTACGACAACCGCTGGCATCCAAGCCATTGTTGTTTCCTTCCTACGAGCGCCTCCTCCACCCGCCATCTCCATGAGAACCGGTGATAAGACCCGCGAAGTGAAGGTGCCTTTCCGGCGAGTGAGAGTAGAACACGGGAGACGGAGTGGCACACATGGGACACAAGGCCCTGCAGCCTCCTGTGCCCTACTCATTCCCGGAGGAGTCCGCGACCTGTTTGTCGCTGGTGGATGTGAGGTCTAGGATGAAAATGGTGGTGCTCATGTAGTCGTTGTCCCACAGTGCCGCCTGATAGTTCGTCGGCAGCGCGTAGGAGGCACAACTGGCATTGTTCTCCTCTACGATCGCCTGGAGTCGCGCCTCCGCGGCGGCCGCTTCCTGGCGAGCGATGGCTTGAGCGCGAACGACCTCGTAGATGGCACACCGCTCCGCGATGAAGTTGGGGTTCCTCGCGGCCATGGCCACCATGGCCTCCTCGCTCGCACGATTGCCATAGATCTGGCCCTCTGCCATCCGGTGTTATTCCAGGATGAATAGGTTGTATCTCTATTCCTCCCGCGCCTACTAGAACGCAGACATAGGAGTCGGCGCACGCCCCACCTCCGCCATGGCAACGTTGTAGTGTGTCTGCGCTTGCTCCATGGTGAAGCCAGTGTGCACAGGCGCGGGCGCCGTGGCAGTGTCGTTGGAGTCCGTCTCCATCATGGGGTCGTCCTCGTCGTCGGAGACCTCGGGCGAGCTGGCTGGCAAGCCGGCCTCTATCCGCCTGGCACGGCGGCTCTACTAGGTGGCCACAAGGGCGGCAATATCGTGCTTCATATCTGTGGAAAGACTCTCCCACAGAGCTTCGCCACCTGCAGTCATGTCGGATCCGGTGCAACGAAGAAGGATGGGGAGCGGCTTGTGTTGTGGTGTGGAGTTAGCTGGGTATAGCCTCCTTTGAATAACGGATTCCGGTGAGGCCAGCCGATCCGGGTGCGTCCATGCACGGCGCCGGAGTGGGTTTCTCGGCCTGTAAGCCTGCTTAATGGCGGCATACGGACTGACGGGGATTTGAAATGACGTGGTAGATATTCGTCCCGTCTCATCCAGTAATTCATCTACGACATTGAACAGTCACAGGTGGTCCCTCGGCCAACGCACTGCTACAATGGAGGAGGCAGTGAGAGGCCGCGTCCGTTTTGGGCTGGCTTCAATGTGGAGCGGCAATCCAGGCAGCTGGCACTTGGCAGGAAAGCGTGCGAGCGAGGCCAGGTTGGTCAGAAGCGGGCGTGGGTGCTGTCCGAACGCCCACAAGGCCCCCCATGTTTTATCTCCAATGTGCGGAAGAAAATGCATCTGGACCGCCTTGCGGATCGATACAAGACCGCATTGGATGACACAACATGTCCGAACCATATGACGCGAACAATTGCGGACGGTTTTAAGGGTGGGGCGTTGAAGATGCCCTTAGTTGTTACTTGTTGCTTATCATTTTGTGTGGCGACCGCTGGGAGCCCTGCGTTGTTAGCCCTGTCTCTGTCTTACTTTAGTTCATGCCTCTTGAGTGTCATGATAGGGTACCCGGGTTTTAGATCATCTGAACAAATGTCGGTTTCCTTTCATTATTGAAATGAAATCGGGGCACGCACCTTAGACTTCTTTCAATGAAAGGGTGCTTAGATAAGGTGCAAAGTGTATTAAATGGCTTAGCAACTCAAGTCTCCAATACATAGTTGCTTAGTTTTTTGTTGCTAAGCTTGCTTCATTTAATTAGCAATAGACTCAAAATTATTGTTCCATGTAGGTACACCCGCGTAGCACCATTTTTTTAGGTCACCAAACTAGTCTTTCTCTTCTTAAATAACTTAGAGTGTAGTAACATGCATATAGTGGGGAGTAATATATGTGTGATGTCATACAAAACATCATTTATTTTATTAGCTTGTAGACTCATCTTGTTTTGGTACATGTGATGTTACTCATAGTTTTATTAACTAGTTATGTTATTCAAATCATCTCTCTTCTCATTAAATCTTTGCCACATAAGTACATTTGTTGAGTTGGACTTTATGTTTGTGCTGAAGTTACTCCCACTATGGACAGTCTTAGTCAGAAAAATTCCAAGCCATTGACGGAATTAAATTAGGGACTCCTTTAGTTTACAGGAATTTTGTAGGCATTCTAATGCATAGAAATTTTGTAGGAAAATTTCTTTAGGGAATGTTGTTTTGTAGAAATGGATTTTTCCTATGTACGACAGGAATCAATCTTTTACTTTTCAAAGAAAAAATTTTGTTAGCCTGCACTCAGTGAAAATTTCTATCCTATGCATTAAATGACATCTCTTTTCCTATAAGACCTGAGATACATATCATCTCACTTCCTATGATCCTTCTATTGCTATGATATTTCTACGTATGAACCAAAGGAGACCTAAGAGCATCTACAGCCAGGACTTGCAAATCCGGGCTCTCAAACACTCGAGGACGCGCCCGGGCGCGTCCGCAGGCACTGACCGAGCACTCCTCATTTTGATGCGTCCATACCCGTGTATCTCAAATCCGGCATCTCATATCCATGTAGGACATGCACGTATGAAAATGAACGTACGTAGATCTTCGGTCTAGCAGCAAATCTTGTTAAATCGGGCAAATTGTAGCATAAACGATCATCAGACAACTCAAAGATGCAGTCTTAATCAGACAGTACACTAAATATATGTAAAAAAATTAATTAAACGGGGAAAGGGCGGAGGAAATCACCATTTCCTCCCCGCCCCCTTCCCCTTGTGTTCTGCGATGCTGCTTTGGCCTTCGGTGTAGGCTCGGCCGACGGAGGGTCATCACAGGAGGAGGAGGAGGTTGAACCGTCGTCGATCGGAGTCGTCCAACAGCTCCATGTGCTCACCGGCAGGACTCCGGAGCAAGCGTTCCTGCTCCTGGGCGTGCCTCCTCACCTTCGCCGACACCTCGTGCTCTAATAGCTCGATAGCGAGCCGGAGCGCTTTGGCGTTTTTCCGCCGCAGCCGTCGCGCATCCATCTCTGCTGTTGTTAGGGACCGCCGGAGGACGGACGCAATAAGCGCATCCTCAGGATCAACCGACGCGCGCACACATGCCCGACGCGTCCGCCATGGTCTCTCTCGCGCGTTGCCGCTCGCGTTGAGCTGCCCGCGTATCCGACTCAGGCGTCCTCACCCAACCCGGCGCCGGCGAGGGCACAAGCACCCAACAATGCCCGTGGACACTCTCAGGAGGTTGAATGGAACGGGTGGTGGTGGGGCAGCATACCTGGAGTGGGGCGGAGGCGGCGCTCCGACTGGTGCTGCGCGCCGGACAGCGAGGGAGGGGGGGGGGGGGCAACATTGCCCGCACTGCCACCACTGGCGAAAGGGACGAGCGTCGCTCCGTGAGCTCCCACCATTGTTACCACCCTAATCTAGACGGGAGCGGCGCAGAGCAATGCGGAGAGCGACCGCATCGACGTCGCTCTCATCGCCGTTGGAGCCGGAGTCGCTGCTGTCGTCGGCCGTGGACCGGAGTTGGAAGAGGAGAGGACGGATCAGGAAGAGGAGAGGACAGATTGAGAAGAGGAGAGGACGGAGAGAGTAGATCGGGCTGAGATCTAGGGTTAATCGGATAGGATATATGTGGGGTCGATGGTGGGCTGGGCTAGTCTGGCGGACGCGCCCGGGTTGTCCGGGCCGCCCCGTATTTGGGTTGGATATTAGTGGTGCCGGTCAGTTCAGACGTTTGGGAGCCATTTGAGGGGGCCGTCTGGGTCAAAATTTTATGACCGTACAATGGCTGAGCAGGCTGCCCGCTCGTTTGAGGAGAGTTTGGGGCGTCCCGGGTGTAGATGCTCTAAGAATGCTCCTTCGGGATTTACCTTTGCGTTGTTTTGTTTGAGCAGCAGATAAATCCATAATAATTCGTGCATTGCCCAGATATTAAACACCTCCTGCTCTCCAGCTAGCAATGACAGGTTAGGACTTGATTATGAGTTTTTATGAAGACGACAGTCTCCCTGATTCTAGACGGTTGATGTATGATGTAGCACATTTTTATTTTTATTTTAAAGGTGGGTCATCCCGGCCTCTTGCATCTGAATAATGCATGAAGGCATAAGAACGATGTAGCACATATAGCCTAGCCAAATCTAATTGGCGACCTCATGAACGCACGACTAATTTTAAGATGTGTCAGATATACGCGTAGAAAAAGCGCAGCCGGGCACGACAACGACCACCCTAGCTATCAAGTTGTGACAGTCTTACTGACCATGCACTCCTAATGTTGGATACATACTTTGTATCTAAATAAGATAAGAAGAAACGGAAGACGGCAACGACGACATGCATAGAAGCGAAAGGATTTCAAGCTTTTTATGCTATCAAAAGGTTGCTATGGCAATTACATGTGTGGAGGAGAATCATCCGGTCGTGTCCATTTCCCAGTCACACGTAAACCAGCTACTTTCAGGTTGACCAAAGCAGCTAGCAAGAGTATGTAGGACTACTAGTACAGGGGAGAGCACTATTATTGGATCCATAACTAAATAGGAATATTTTCACATTGTATTTGCTTGTATTTTCAGATACCGATACTTTCTTTCATACATTCGGTCAAGCTTAACAAAGACCACTTAGCACAATACTAACACGCACTATGTTTTACCGTCGATGGAATGTTAACTAAATACAGGAGCACCACAACTTAATATTATTATCCGATGACATTGTCAGATATGCGTCTCCGTCCCACGAGGGAGAACCAAATCATGACTTAATCATTGGAGATGAATTGCCATGTACCTTTCAAAATGAATGTGTTGATGCATACTAGTGCTACTCTACTTTGTTTTGCGATAAGGACAATTTATCTGTTGCTTTGTTTGCACTATATGTGGTATTTAAGGATGAAATACCTATAGGAGTACTTAGATAGGGGTGTCGCCTCTACTTTGACAATGATGTTCACAAGCTGCACTTGACCCTAGCTAGCTTCAAGGATTTCATTAGCGCAGTCTAGTGAAAAGCATCTATTGATCTATATATCGTCATGTCACTTGTTGTGAATAGTGGGGTGATCTTGTTATTTAGCTCATGCCATGTGTTCGTCAGTAGTACTACATGGTGAGTGGGATGTCCATTTCCATATCCTCCAGGATTAAGGATGAAATCACACATACGTTGGGAGAAAATATATATTTGCTTGTTGGGGGTCCTAATTGTTTCTAAGTCTGTTTGGAATCTGGATTACTTCTAAGTACTACTACATCAAACAGTATTGTAGTATACGTTATACTTCTAGTGTTCATTCTTCAATCAAGAAGGAAAGTTTGTGTTCTGCGGTAGTCTCACATGAGTGTGTTGCCTAGAAATTAAACTGCTCCTACTCTCCAGCTAGCAGTGATAGGCTAGGACTTAATTGGGAGGTCGGTACCGAGATGACGGTCTCCCAAATCCTAGATGATGGATATACAACATGGTTCATTGCGCAAGCCAATTCAGTCGCAGACCGTGCTATAATAAAATTAATTTTAAGACATGTTTGATGTACATGTAGCAATAACACGACATGAAGCGACAACAACCACACTAGCGTGAGGCGTGACACTACGACTGACCGTGCAATTCCAGCGTTGGATATGCACTCGGTATCTAGAAAAGATAAGAAGATGAAGAGGACGACGACAACACACATAGTGGCGCCGTGCACACAAATGCAAGTGACAGGATTTCGGGTTTTTTATGCTATCGGAAGCTTGGTGTAATAGCTACGTGCGTGGAGGCGGATCAGCAGTTCATGTCCATTTTATAGGCACACGTGCATCGGCACCTCTCAGGTTGACCAGATTCAGCTCCACACAAAAGAGATAAGCCTCTCTCGAGCCCATCATTACATAATCATCATGGTTCGTCGTTGTACGAGTTACAGTATGATGTGACACTGATTTGGATGTGCCTACGTGGGATACTTGCCTCCTCAACTTTTGCAGGTCCATTTCCGCCAGATGCTAAATGTCACTATGGTATTGTTCATTTATTCGATGGTGGTACTACTCCTCATGTCTTGGCTAAATAAAGACATGGTACAAAACTTACATATTATCCACCGCAAAGATTATGAATATGAATAGTAATTGGTTAATACCAGACTTAACAATAAGTTGTGAGACTAATAGATATATCAAAGACGTTGCCCGCACATGTGTGCATGCCACTGCGCTTGTGTACCTTCACAGTTTAACCAACATAGACACTAATTTCTTTTTAGCCTAAGACATATATTTTATAAATCTATTAAGCGACATCTCTATCACATATGTGTCTTTGTCACACGAGGACGAATGCAATCATGACTTGATTATTTGGAAGCTGAATTGGCATGTAACTTTCAAACTCAATGGGTTGATGCATACAAGTAGTACTATACTTTGTTTGCGACAAGGGCAATTTATATGTTGCTTTATTTGCAGTCTATGTGGTATTTAAGGACGAAATACCTATAGGAGTACTTAGATAGGAACGCGCCTCTACTTTGACCACGATGTACAGGCACCACCCATTTATTTTGTGAGGGAAACAGCAGTAACTCTGGTGTATACTTATTTTTTGGGTTTGTAAATTTATAAGTATAGACAAGATGGCTGATAGGGCCAACTCAGCAAAAAGTAAAAGAAAACTAGCTTCAATGATTTCATAAGCAATCTAGTGACAAAGCATGTATCGACACGTCACCTGTGGTGAACATTGGAGGACCTTGTTTTTCTCTCATGTCGACTGATCATGAAACAGCTTTGTATTTTGGTGCTTTGTGAGCAGTCCTATTTGGTGAGTGGGATGTCCTTTTCCATTTCCTCTGTGTCACCTAGGTGCTTAACTTATTCTGCCGCGTGCTCCCATATATGTAGTGCCATACGCATGAATGTGTGTTCAGTGTTCTTGATGGATCATGGTGCCATAGCTGGACGAGTGGATTTCTTATTTTTGACAATTAGCAGGACCAACTTTCCCCCATTTCAAGAAAGTTCAGTCCTTCCTTTTGACAATTGAAAAGCCGTGAGACAAAACCTCGAGCGACACACACACTAAATTATCATATCTTTGTAGCAAAGGAAACGTGCAATAATTTATATGAAAGCTAGATCACATGCGTACGTTCCATTTGGAAGAAAATAAGGGAACCCACACATAGTGTGGAAAACAACTAAACTGCACTGGAGATCATGCTTTTTTTAGTGCTCCAAGAGATGACCAGTGTACCAGCAAATCTGCACCGGAGACTGGAGTACATTGTATATGCAGAAGAAATTGGAGCATGCATGACACGAGGGTTGAGCTGGCCTTATTCCGATAATGCCTGTTGTAGCCCGGTCTCCAGGCAGCTCTTTATATTTTTTTTGGCCAGAAACTTGATTTTATAATTTATACATCTGATGAAATTGCGTAAAGAAATGTACATATACATATAAATGTGTAGTATATGCGTATAAATCCCGAGCAATATATATTTTCATACGCGATGTACACAAGAAAGACAAATACATGTATAAATACTGACCATCCTTTTATTGTTTCATTAGGACCAGGATTTTGTCTTTTTGCGTAGGCCACAAATCATGGTATTTTAAAGAAAACTTACATGCATGTAAAAAACATATATGTGAATCCGTGCAAATTATTTTTAGAAAAAAGCTAGTAATAAATAGCATTTTTGATGTTTTCAAAATACAACTCTCCTTGAACTCAGTCTGTAAAACGCCGATATCGGCCTTATCCCATTTTCTTCATTGGAAAAGCGCCACACATGATTTGAACAGTGAAATCTACCACCACCGGATCCGACCCTACTACTAGAGAATCCGTTTGACCGCGTGATTGTTAGTTTGTTACTCCATCTGTAAACTAATATAAAAGCTTTTAAATCATTAATGATCTAAACGCTCTTATATTATTTTACAGATGGACACACATGTGCACGTACGTGGATGGGCACTATCCGAGCACAGGAAAAGGATCCACCGGTGGGAGGGTGCGGGGTCTAGAAGAAGAAGAGGACAAGCGAGTGGCGCTCGTGCAACCTGATTTGATTGATTAGCCAGCCTCGTGTAACAGTACCTTGCTGCATACTCCAACAGGGGAACTGCATGCACCTACTGTGCAAAAAGCAACAGAAATGTGGAAAGTGAACCATGCAATGCAAGAATCGCCCCCCCTCTCTCTCTCTCTCTGAACGGGCCAATGATACGTACCACAAGCTCGTGGGTTTGAGCGAGCGCGGATCAGGGAGGGAGGGAGTGCACATGTACGAGTGTGGTAGTACAAGGCAGCCAGTAGGGTTCTTCGTTCCTAGACTGATTGGCGCCGCTCCGGCCGAGCGTGTGCCTGGAGGTACGCTAGTACACTCGGCGACACCAGATCTGCGACGGACGAGCACGGGCACGCGCTGCTGCGCTCGACATCCCTGCCACGATTGCTTTCTTGCTTGCTTGCTCACGCGCGCGCGAGCACATCGCTTCCTACAGTCCAACAGTGCGTGCGGCTACGGCAGAGCCCGCACGCACGGGCGACAGCAGACCCAACAGTAGCCTGCAGGCCACACTAATTGTGTGGATCCAGCAGTGACTGCTTGCTTGTACTACTGCCAGTAAATGGAACACCACTATTACTAGTTTGACCCATCACAAAATTAAGAGCGAAGTCTTGTTTTGAATCCCGAGGTTATAGAGCACGATGGCCCCGCGTCGCTCCCAAGTGGGGCGACTCGGGTGGATCCCACGAGCGTGCCGCCGCCGAAGGACACCTCCGGTCTAAGGCCGTGAGGCTGACGGCGGTGGCGGGTCCTCAACCTCATCGCGCAACTGATGGCGGTGGGGGCCCCATCCCTCTCGCGTTGCGGGGTCTTCGGCTGGAGTTTCATGGCGGCCCTGGACAACATCGTTCTTATAGCGGAGATGGGCGTCAGGGCGGCGGTCCCGGATTTCTCCAGCAACCACGGCTGCCGCTGTGGCCGCGAGTGGCGCACGGCGTCTGGTTCTAGGGGCCTCGGTGCGACTCAGCTACTCATGTCCGAATGGTGCGGGTGGTGGCGGTGGCGCCCGCTGGGATCTCCGGCCTGCTGTTGGTAGCCGGTGGGTGGTACGGTCCTTTGGTTCTTTTTGCTCTAAGATGGTATTCTGCTGGTTTCTGACCCTTATGGGTCTGACCATGGACAAGTTCCGGAATGCTTTGTTGGAGATTTTCATTGGGTGCTTGATGCCTGTAGATTTCTGGGTCGGATGGGATTCGGTCGTGTGCGCCTTGATTTCAGCCCGAGTGGCTCCAGGAGGGTGTGATGCGAAGCTTCGTTATCTGTTGACATAATGGGACACGTCGGTATTTCGATTTCCATGGTGAAGACAATGAAAGAGAACGTCATGATGGCTGAGGTCCGAGGTCTTGTAATAGCGGATAGACTCTTCATGGCGATGAGGACTTTGCGTGGTGATTCGTGACTCGTGGCAGCGGCATCGGCAAGTGGGGGCGGCAGCACATTCGGAGTACAGAGTCTTAGCTTTCAGGGTGAAAGCCCAAATGTCTGGCCTTTATTGGTTGTGCCTGGCAGTGACTTTGTTGAAGGCATTGTTTTGAGAGCGCGGATCTTCTCTAGGGTGAAAACCTAAGATCTAGGATCGTGCGATGACGGTGCTTCTACATTATTTTCTTCTTGGAGGCGTCACTTTTGCAGAATTAGGACTTCGGGTGTTTGTGCTGCAGCTACGAGGAATTGATCACTGTTGCGGGACCTTTCTTCTTCTTCTTCTTGTCTTTTGGTTGTTTGCATCCGTAATGTCTTTACGATATTGCATTGTTGCAGAGGTCGGGTGTAATTGATATCTCCATGATATTAATATATTCCCTTTGTCGAAAATAGAGCGTGACGCAAACAAACCCTTACATTGAAATCCCTCTAGTAAGAACTATTATGGACTACATTTTTACATGGGGAACATGTCAATGAAATACAGGAGCACTACAACGTAATATGGAGTGCCATTCGTACACCTTGTCTTGGTCCTACATCTGGAGATTGTTACCAGACCGACGAGCTGGCAATCGAAAGCTTAATTGCCACATTTTGAGATCAATGCGTCGACGGATACCCCATGATAGGTTGCTTTATTTGCAATATATTTAGTATTTATGGATGAAATACATGTACCGTTTCGATAGGAATGGCGCGCCAACCTTGATGCCGATAGCAATACGCTCCTTCCCATGATGGTTCAACGTGGCACAATAAGACCGCGACACATGTCACCCATACTTTCATCCACTTCACTGGTAAGACTAGTCACAGTGGGAGTAACTTCAGCAGTAACATCGAGTTCAACTCAACAAATTTGTTTATGTGGCAATGAGTTAATGAGGAGAGACGTAGTTTCAGTAATTTAGCTAGGTACCGTAACATCACATGTCCCAATGCAATATGAGTCTATAACCTAATAAATGAAGCTTTGCATGACACCATACTTATGTTACTACCAACTACTCCCTCATTTCCGGTTTATAAGGCTCAATTCAAAACTCTCACCAACCAAGGTAGATGGTGAGTGGTGGAATACCTTTTGGAGTTTGCAAAAGCACCCAATTAATGCTCTTGTTTTCCTCAAAAAAGTATGTTTAACAATGCATTAATTGCAATGCATGCATGCATAAATTACATGCATTGGTCAATTTTCTCTTAATACTTGCATGCAATGATTTAATGCACCTTGGAATCTGAACATGTGATGAAAAACAACCAAATTAAGCCTTATAAAATGGAAAAACTAAAATTTTGAGATAAGCCCTATAAACCGGAAAGGAGGGAGTATGAAGGTAGTAACATAGTCTAGGGATATGTGTATGTTACTAAATGTATGTTACTCTTCAATGTGGCTAGTCTAAAGTCCAGTGACAAGTTTGTGTCTGTCAGCATGTCACTTTTGTGAACACTGGAGGATCTGTTCGTTTTCCCCTGTCATTGGATCTTTGAACAGCTTTGTTTTTTATTTTTCGGTCCTTTTTGCCGGCACTATGTAGCTAGTGGGATATCCATTTTCAATTTCTCCGTGCTGCCTACGTTTTAATATTCTGCTACGTGCTATCAGCTCTACTAGTGCTCTAAGCACCTGGCCCTCGAGCATGCATTTGTGTTCAGAGACCTAACGGTGCCATGGCTTAAATTTGACAATTAGACAAACTTTTCCTCATTTCAAGAAAGTTTACGGCTGCCTTTTTGACAATGGGAGCGTTCTTAGACAGACCTCGAACGGCATGCACTATATATTGTCATCCTATCATCACAAAAGGGAGCACTCTTGTGAAGCCAGATGTCGTATGATCCATAGCATTGTTGGAGATACATGTTTACATTAGGAGTGACTGGCCAATTGTTACCCACTCGATCCATCTGATCGTGAAACTAGCCACAACACGTACGCATGTGCACATCGATGGGTACAAAGCAAAAGTAGAGGTGGGACCGTGGAGAGAAAGACGTGAGAAGAGGACAAGCGAGAGGCACTCGTGCAACTCTGATTTGATTGATTGGCCAGCCAACTACATGTGCTACTCTACCTTCATTCATGTTCTCCATCCAACACGAATATGAAAAGCAGCAGAAATGTGTACTAGTTGTACTTTACCTTCTTGTGCACCTTCTTGTGCACCTCTATCATCAACAGAAGAATCACCTCCGAAGTGAATGGTAGAAGTTAGAAATACTTGCTAGATACATCTATTTGAACGACAAGTAATTTTGTACTGAGAAGACCGAGTGAGGCGAGACATTCCCCGCTGCCTGCGCATGTCGGCTTGATTGATGATATGGGCGCGCACGGCTGGATCGGATAGATATGGATATGGATATGCACACGCACGCGCACGGGCGATGCCGACGCCGACGCTCACTCGCTGCAGCTTGCTGACCTGTGCGCAACAAATGCCCATCCATGAATGTGCCGCACGCGCGCACGTCACGTCGCCGTCCGTCGTACCGCCATCCGTCTGGATGATCGTTGATCCGCAAGGAAGGAAGCTTCCTGCTTTGCGCCGATCGATCGACCCCTGATCTGATCTGCAAGGAAGAGAGGGCCACACAAAGATAAATGGATGCAGTAATGAGCGTCCATGCCCATCACCTACCTATAGCCAGGTCCAATGGTTCATGCCATTCGTGCCTTGGCCCAGAACAGCACAGCACACGGAGCTAGTATAGCTAGCTAGCCGGTGCAAATGTCAAACATTTCTTACTACTACTACGCCACACACACTATGCATCTGCTCTGTTCGACTTCTCTTGTGCTACGTACCAGTATTACCGTGCTTTGTAGTAGTACGTACTGTTAATAGCCGCGTGCACCGAACCCAGCCGATCCATCCATCCATCTCCTGCTATGATGAAGTAGGAGCGACAGGATTCTACATACACCCCAATTCCTCGCACTTGCACAAAATATGATGATTTGGTCCAATACTTGCAAATGTGCATCCCACCATCCTCAAACTTGCACCAGATGTGATGATTTGATCCTAAGTCAATCAAAGCGAGACAAATGGCGCCCAGGTGGCCGGACCGGTCGTTGTGACACTTTTGCAGATACCCCCATAGACAACATAATCCTAATGCCTGAGGTCTCCCGGCTCATCACATTTTTTCATGTTTAAAGGAAGAACACAAGCCGCTGTACCATCACATTTTGTGCAAGTTCTAGGATTTGGAGTGCTTTTAACTCTTTCATATTATTCCTTGAAACATGCATGAATGCCCGAGCAGTACAACAAGAATGTGTGTCACAACCCAACCATGATTTCTCTTCTCGGGTCAAAAGGAACAGATGGATGCATGCACGGACGGACGGATCGATGCTATGGATGATTTCTCTTCTCGGGTCAAAAGGAACAGATGGATGCATGCACGGACGGACGGATCGATGCTATGGACAGCAGTAGCAGCAGCAGCAGTGCGTACTGGGCCAAAACGAGTCAAGGAATATCTATCTTGCATTCTTGATTATCTCCAAGTCTGAATGACACGCCCACACACAATACACGTGGGATCCTCTGTGCACTGCACTGTGCAACGAATGGGCGCGGCTACGCCGTATCGATCGCCTCGCCCTAGTGCGACATGTCCTCTGCGCCATCCCCACGAATTTCCTCACGGCCAGCGCCTTCAACAAAACGGCCATCAAGAAGGTGAATCGGATCATCCGTGGATTCCTTTGGGCGGGCCACAAGGAGGCCAACGGAGGCCAATGCCGTGTCAACTGGCAACAAGTGTCCCGCCCTATCTCTCTCGGCGGCCTTGGCATCCGCGACATCTACCGCACGGGCTTGTCTTTGCGCGTTCAATGGATGTGGCTCCAGCGCACGGACCCCTCGCGACCTTGGAGCCACCTCCCCATTCCTCACGACACCGACGCAAATGCCATCTTCCGCGCCTTCACAAGCTGGCAGCTTGGCTCGGGCGACACCTGCCGCTTCTGGACCGATCACTGGATCAATGGCAGATCCGTGGCTGAGATCGCCCCTCTCGTCTATGCTCTCGTCCCGCGCCGCCCCCGCAAAGCCCGCACTGTGCGCGACGGCCTTCACCTACGTTCCTGGGTCCACGACATCCGAGGCGCACTCGGCCCGGTGGCCATGGTGCCATACGTCGACCTATGGCGCCTCGTGCGCCACACATCGCTCTCCTCCACGCCAGACGTGCTCTCCTGGCGTTGGACCGCTTCCGACACGTACTCGGCGAGCTCTTGCTACAAGGCGCTGTTCTTGGGCGCATGTGAAGACCCTCACTGGCGGCTCACCTGGCGTCCCTGGGCGCCTCTTCGCGTCAGGTTCTTTCTTTGGCTTGCCATGCAAGACCGTTGCTGGACCGTGGAGCGGCTTGCCGCACGAGGACTCTTGTGTGCTCTGCGATCAAGAGCTCGAGTGCATGCATCACCTCCTCGCGGCCTGCTCGTTCTCGCGTCAGGTTTGGCATGAGATCCTCGGCTGGGCTCGCATGGCCGTCGATCTTCCAACTGCAGACACCCCCTTCCAGACTTGGTGGACTTCCTGCCTCAACCACTCGCCGGCGCCAGTGCGAAAAGGCCTATCATCCCTCATCATCCTCACTGCGTGGTGGCTCTGGAGACACCGCAACGCGTGCATCTTCGACCGAGCCACTCCTTCTCTCACCCTGGTCTCCGACACCATCAAAGACGAGGCGCGCCTATGGGCAAAGGCAGGTGCCAACGGGCTGCTTAACATCATCCCTGGCGAGTAGTTGCTAGTGTAGGCACCTAGGGCTGAGCAGACCTCTTGTTCTAGTTTGCTCCAACGCTTGTGCACCATGCCTCTGCGTACATGGCCCTGTATGCGTTGTAATCCCATGCTACTTTCTCCTTCTATCAATACAAAAATAGGCAGCTTGCGTATTCGCGAAAAAAATAATATAAAGCGTTTTTCGGCACCACACTAGAGAGTATCAATTAATCCAGCTATGGACTTGAGATCTGGCCAACCTGTTTGACCCACCGGGACAACAGGGATTCATCAATTATACGTACTACTACTACTACCAGCTTTCTAAGTCGCGTCACGTAGGGTTAAGTCGAGATTTAATCATGCTGAAAATGACGTGGTGCTAGCATGCAACAGCACTGTAGCAGCAGCAGCAGCAGCAGCATGACCGCAAAAGTTTTCGGCCTCCTTTGATTTAGAGGAATTTTGTAGAAATTTCATAGATATGATTTCTATAGAAAAAAAATTTGTAGAGCCCTATGAAGGAATTCTTCTTATCCTCCACATTTCATAGAAAAATAAATATTAGCCTAGACCCGATGGGGAAAATCCTATGGTATGAACTAAAGGGCATCTCATTTTCTATTCCTATTCATAGGATTTAAGATACATGTCATCTCATTTTCTATGACTTTCCTATTGCTACGATTTTCCTACCCTGTAAACCAAATGAGGCCTTCGAGGGTCCGGGACAGAGGAAACGGAGAGGACATAGTACCGGAAACAGATCCAAGCCTATGCAGTGACCATCACATCATTATTTGTTTACTAGCCATAACTTTGTGAAAGAAAGAACACGATTTAACACTTGTACTCGTACACTACTCCAGTGGTCAATAATCTGAGAGAGGACAGAGGGTGCACGAGCGGCAGGGAGATCTGGCCACAGAAACCAGCCCCGCATGCGGTAGGGCCCAACCTGGTTTTATTAATGTAGTACTGTACAATACATGCTTGTCCTAAAAGGATCTTCCTTTTAGGACACACATTTCATCCATCTACCATCGTCCCAGCCCAATAATCCATCCATCCAAAAGGATCTTCCTCATTTTCACCTGCTAAGCAAAGGCATGCTTGTCCTAAAAAAAAAAGCAAAGGCATGCTACTCCAGTGCATTATTAGCCAGTTAAATCACAGATCCAAGCATGATTAACCTCACAACCGCGTAACACGGTACACATAATCATTTGCATGCATGTGAACTGCCGGACCATCTGTGACAGCAAACTACCCTAGATCAGCTTCTTCATTTTAAAATTTCTTGCAAAAAATATGCCTTTGATCGCCTTTAGTTACGTGTCCACTGTTGGTCCAAGTATTGGCTGGCCCTGGCCGGAACTGTAGAGTAAAAATGGTCCAATGCGGACCACTCCATGTGCCACCTCAAAATGCAACCTCGCTCTAATTTTATTTCAGCAAATCACTTTAACCAACACCGTCCCGGGCACACATGCATGATACACGAAACCACCAAGTACAAACCTCTTTTCTGCCTAGCTAGCACTGTGCACGAGCAATCAGAAGCGCGGACACGCGCATGTATCTTGCACATGGCGCCCATGCAACGCAACAACTCCCTTTGTAAGTAATAATCTTTTCTTTTGCAATCGTCATGATTGAAAGGATCACAAAGACGCACTGCTCACAGCAAATCTCCAACCAAGATCAACAACAAACAATTTTCTTTTCCGTTGAGAGTTTGTTTACTAGAGGATGGCTGATCACCTGTATATACAATCCCGGATAATTATGCTAAAAAAAAGAAAAGAAAAACTCTCGCACGGAGCTCACTTAAGACGCTATGTGTAATATTCGATCTTAGCCGTCCATTGATCAAGGGTAAAAACTTGGCCATAATATTTCTTGTGTAAAAAATATAAATAAACGTAAAATATTATGGTTTCAAAAAATTTCCCCATAGTACTAGGTGAGTACTTTGGTTTTGAACCAAATGTTAAGGCGTCCTTTGGTTTGGAGGAATTTTGTAGGAATTATATAGGATATGATTTCTATAGGAATAATTTCTTTAGTGTCCTTTAGGAATATAATCCTATTCCTATGCAATAATTCTTCCTATCCACCAAATTTCAAAATAAAAATAAATGTTAGGCTAGATTCAATGAAAACAAAATTCTATCATGTGAACTAAAGGGCATCTCTTTTCCTATTCATATTCATAGGATTTGAAATGCATGACATCTCGTTTCCTATAAGTTTCCTATTCCTATGGTATTCCTACCCTATGAATCAAAGGAAGTCTGAAAAGTCCCCAGAACTTACCAGCACTTTACATATTAACACAATATGGAATGTACACTAATAAGTACATATTTATCAATTATTCAAATCGACTAACTGTCATTTTTTTGTGATTAACCAGTTAACTTACCGATTAATCTCTACTCTTAGGGTCACCAATAAACCGATAAACTATTAAATCGGTCGGTCAATAGATTAATTGGCCGATTAACTGTCCGATTAGCCAATTAATCCACTACTCGCGAGCCGACCGAGCAGCTACAAGTTAATGCTTTACTCAACATTGGGTCTAAGACTATATTAAGTAGCACATGACTTTACAAACCCACCCATACAAAAAAATAAAATTACATTCACATTTCTTGGGGGAGTCGAAGTCTTTTTCCTCCTGCATCCACCGACAGTGATGTCGCCTCTGGGTTTCCGCCTTGACGGAGCAAACCTTTTTCTAGCCCAGTACCTTGTAGAAGCAGGGGCCAAGAAATCGTTGATGTAGATTATGAGATGCCGCGAGCGCGATATGAGAAGTAAATTGCCGCCTCGAAGTGGAAACCATGAAGACCACAAAAGCCGACCAAATTAAGATAGGTTGACTGAAAATCTAAACAGACAAGATGCCGGATGACCCATCGTAACACAGCTTTACACACTCTCCGCCTACGATCAACACACCAACAGAATGGGGGAGAATATTATTCCTACTGAAGGATGCAGATGTCTCACCTCCCTAATCAAGATGCCAAGACCTATTTACGCCCAGGGTCACGTCGTAGAGGCCACTTCTCCGACGACCAACCTAGGTCGGATTGCAACGAATGTAGCCAGCACGCCGGAGCTGTGCCGGCAGCCTGGGACATTCGCCACCAATGCATGCACGCCAGCGTGCCAAGCAGGCGCCAGGGCACCACATCTTGGAAGGAACTCCTGGCCACCGCCACACTGCATTGGGGTTTGACTAACTATTAATCAAGCTCGAGAAAACCTAACAATAGAGTTGTGTCATGTAGGAACAGCGAGACGCGTAAAAACCACAAATAAATCAGAAATTAACCATGTGCATGCCATAGATTGAAACCTCAAATGAGCTCGGGATGAATAGTAAATCCGTAAAAAAATTCAAAAATTCAGAATTGTTTTTGTGGCAAGCTTTGACAAATGTTTCAAGTGCTTGAAAAATTTCTTCCTGAGATGACTACGTGGAAGCCATGTCACAAAAAACTAGCACTCCAAAATGCTTTAAAAATAGCTTTCCTGGAGCATCGATTTTTTTATTTCTTCCACGGATTTCATTTCATGGTAATTTTTTGCAAGCACACTTGTGAAAAGTTGCCATAATTTTAACTTATTTTCTAAATAACCTTTTGATTTTACCGAAAAAGACTTTCGTCCCGCTTTATATATAAAGCATCAAACCACAAGCATCCAGACAAACACACGCCACGCCACCGCAACACACGCACACACCCAGGACAGGATACATAGGCGCTGAGCGCAGCAACACCACCACTAGCACTACGGCCCCGAAGAGGTGAGACTACATATGACGAACCATGAGCTCCAAGACGGCGCCTTCAGGAGGGATACGACACCGGAGCGCCGCCACCGCCCGATCCAAGGATCAGAGTTTCCCCCGGAGCCGCATGACGGGCAATGAGAGCTGCGACGACGCCTTCAAGAAGGGAACGATCTTCGCCACCGCCGGTCCGTCCGAAGATAGAGCAGGTTTTCACCTCGACCAACCATCACCGCCACCAAACGCCACACCCTGGCAACCACGCCGCCCACACGACCATGGTGACCGGGCAACACCAAGGCACGGGCTCTGCCCAAGAGCACCGCGCAACCATCACCAGGGCCGCCACCCCAGCATCCAAGACCTTGACACCACCTCACCCGAGACCCGCCACACCCCAACGAAAGAGACGAGCGGAAAGGTCTCACCTTTCGCGCCCCTGGACCACCCCCAGCGTCGAGACCCAATAGGTCGGGCAGAACTGGCATCCACCGACCCGTCCTGCTGCCCCTAGAGCGAGACGAGCTCGGTCCTGCAGCATCGAGAGGGGGACGAGGTCGGTCCTGCTGCACCGTGCGCGAGACGAGCTCGGTCCTGCTGCATCGTGCGCGAGACGAGCTCGGTCCTGCGGCACCGGGCGCGAGACGAGCGATGGACTGCAGCCGGGAGAGGACCAGCCCCTTGATGGGAGAAGCGCCCGGGCGACGAGGAGATGGGGTGAAGGTCGAGACGGCCCGATCACCGGCGAGCCGACGCCGGAGAAGCCGGCCGCTGCCACGGACAGATCCGTCGAGCCACCGTGAAGCCGCCACGACACCGAGAGGTCACCACCGAGACCTCCCCACGCTGCCGCCCACGACCGGAGCAGCGGCCATGCCCGACCGCCGGTCGGCCCCCAACGCCAGATTTGGCCGGATCCGGCAAGAGACTGGCCGCGCGCCACCTCCCGAGACGGGAGCAACGCAGCCGCCCCGCCGCGCGAGGAACGAAGGGAGCCGGAGTGCCGCCACCAGCAGGCCACCCCGCCGCACAGCGAGACCGCCGCCGCGCCGCTGGATCCCGCGACAACCAGCGCCACCGCTCGAAGGGGCCGCCCCGCGTCGGCGCCTACAAGCGAAGGGGGAAGAGAGGCCCCGCCGCCGCCATGCCCACCGGGCTTTGCCCGACGGAGCTCGCCGGCGGTGGCGGGGGAGAAGGGAGGGAGGCGGGGCGAGGGCCGCGGCAGGAGGGGATCCTCCCCGGCGTGCGCGGGCGCGCCGCCGGAGGAAAGGGGGGAGGGGGGGAGGGGGGAGCGAGGCGGGGGAGACGCGCCCGAAGGCCGGCGGGTGGGAACCCTAGCAGGAGTCGCGGGAGAGCAAGGAGAGGTCTGGCAGTGGGATGACTTTTTGATTTTACTGCTCATCAGGGAGCATTTGGGCACGGTAACCGGTAGTCCGCATCTTGATATAGGTCATACACAGTGGTTCCCAACCTAAAATGACTTACTCACCTAGACGGAGGGAGTAGGTCATACACAGTAGTTCCCAATCATCCCTTGCCATGTTTTCACGAAGGGCAACCTTCAGCCAAAGAGATAATAGTAGTATTATATATATTCCATTTGTTTCCTTTTAGTCTGCATATAAAATTTGTCTAAAGTCAAACTTCATAAGGTTTGACCAACTATATAAGAAAAAAATATCAACATTCACATGATGAAATCAATATCATTAGATGCATCATGAAATTAATTTTCATACTATCTAACTTCTGTATTGTAAGTGTTAGTATTTTTTATGATAAATTTGATCAAACTTTACATAGTTTGACTTCAAACAAATTTTATATGCAGAGAAAAAAGAAACGGAGCCAGTACATGTAATGGACGGTTAAATTAATTTACAAGCGGTCGAAAATTTAACAAAAATCATGCCTCTGCTTTGCCTCGGGAAATCAAAGGAGTAGGAGTAGCGTGTACGTGTACTAAAACCAAAACAAGCACACATGGGCAGCAGCATCTCGGCAGGATACCTTTTTGACCGGATGGCTGCAAGCCAACACGCGCACGGACGGCGCGACGCCGATTTCGAGGCCAAGCATGCGCCTCCTATTGCTGGTTTGTGTAAGAATTTCTCTGGTTGTGATGCCATCTGACGATCTGACCCTCGTCTTGATCGGATCCTCCCTCCATGGTCAAAGACCTCGCCTTGGAAAGGGGACCCTCGTCGGAAAAAAGAGTAATTTTCACAAGGGATGGATGGATGGATAATTAGGCAGAGGAATCCTCCTCCTCCCCTATATAAAAGGGGCATCCTCATCTGCCTAACTCCTCCAGTACACAAGCAAGCAAGAGAGAGCAACACTTGTTGCCAACACAGACGCCACCAGCTCTGCTTGCCTATTGACCGAAAACAGAGCATCCAAGAAACCAGAGGAGGTGGGGAAGAAGATGGCGCTCCTCCTCCTTGTGCTGCTTGGTGTTGTGGTCGGCGTGGTGGTGGCGAGCAGCCTGCTGCTGCGGTGGAACGAGGTCAGGTACGGCCGGAGGTGCTTGCCGCCGGGGACAATGGGGTGGCCGCTCTTCGGCGAGACCACCGAGTTTCTCAAGCAGGGCCCGAGCTTCATGAAGCAGAGGAGCCTCAGGTACGTACGCCCGTCCGCATGGTCGACCATGAGATGTTGATGCATTCTTGCTTGCTTGCGTCTTCTTCCTCTTCCTCGGATTACTGCTCCTAGTGTGTGGACTTGCGTCCCTTCACCGGGATTTGGGGGGGATTTTGTTGGTTGTGTTGAGGAGAGAACTCAACTGGAGATGGATGGATGCATGCTATTGGTCCAATAACAGAGACCACTCACTCTGTTTTCGCCGCTCTGGCTTGGGCAGCAGTAACAAAAGTGCAGTATTATTACTTGCAGTTTCTTCTAAATTTCTAAATCCGCACAGCCTTCTGTTTAAAGAGATTTATATAGTAGTTATATATTACTCCTAAAAGTTACTCTTGCCTACACCAATCCGTCAACTACGGAAATGTGCCGGTTTGGCAGCTGCTTTCCGGTTGTGCAAAGTGATGGGGAGAGCTGTGTCCCCCAAAAGCTCACATAATAACACACGCTCATCACTGTTCCAGCTCCCAGAGTATACACCATTTGTAAATTATGATACTACGACAGATCATCAAAAGAGAAACATCCCCATCATGCCCTCCCTTGCTTCTTCTAGAGAGAGAAATGAAATATCATTGCTCGTGCATAATCATAGTGAAGAAGACTAAAAGAACAGAGAATCTTAGCTTAATCATAGTGTACTATGTTGGGATTCGCCTAAAGGATCGATCACATCAAATCACGACGAACACGCACACGCATCTGTTTGAAACTAGCATAAGCGTATTTGAAACTATGAGGAATTAACATGTGTGTGTGCGCTGCTGCAGGTACGGGCGGCTGTTCCGGACGCACATCCTGGGCTGCCCCACGGTGGTGTGCATGGACCTCGAGCTCAACCGCCGGATGCTGCTGCAGGGCGAGGCCGGCGGTCTCGTTCCGGGCTACCCGCAGTCTATGCTCGACATCCTCGGCCGCAACAACATCGCCGCCGTGCACGGTCCGCTCCACCGCCTCATGCGCGGCGCCATGCTCGGCCTGGTTCGCCCCGCCGCGCTCCGCACCAGTCTCCTCCCCAAGATCGACGCCTTCATGCGCGACCACCTTGAGGGATGGGCCGGCACCGTCGTCGACGTCCAGGCCAAGACCAAGGAGGTCAGTACAGTACAGTCTCTTCAATCAAATCTCCTAACGCGTAGAGCCGTAGGGTACACAGGCCACCTTTACCGTACATGTAGAGACAGTTGGGTGGCATGTCTGAGGACGTTAATGGCAGCAACCACTTCCATGCTAATTCTCTGTGCCGCAAAGATTAGTTCACTCACTGCTTTGCTCTGAAAAAACGGCTAGTTATAAAATAGAATTTGAAAGCTTGATGTTTAGCAAAACCGGTCCACGGTTTGGGGATAGAATAGATGCATCTGTTCATCTCTACTGAGAATTTTTTGTTCAAATACATTTCGTTTGTTAATTGTTTTGCTTATAGTAGCTGGTGGAAGCCAGATGTACCAGTGATAAAAATAGCCTTGTTCTAGCGACAGCATCACTCTGCACATTCCAAAGTGGTTGTTGCAGAGTTTCATAGTAGAGTAGTATCTTCGTTGCAAAAACAGAGTATCACATTTGGGGACATCATCATTACCCGTTTCCGTTTTGCCGCTTTTGTGGTGGTTGCAGAGTTTCTTAGAAGCATCTTCTCCTTGCATGGGCATGGCACAGAATCTTATGTCCTCACATCATATCTAACTGACTTTCACTTTCCAATTCAGATGGCCTTGCTATCTGCACTCCGGCAGATTGCCGGCATCACCGCTGGCCCACTCTCCGATGCCCTCAAGACGGAGCTGTACACGCTTGTGCTCGGCACCATCTCCTTGCCCATCAACCTTCCGGGGACCAGCTACTATCAAGGCTTCCAGGCAAGGCAGAAGCTTGTGTCCATGCTAGAGCAGATGATCGCGGAGCGGCGATCCGCCGGTCAAGCTCACGATGACATGCTGGACGCCCTCTTGAGAAGCGGTGATGACGGGACCAGGGAAAAAATTAGTGACGAGCAGATCATTGACTTGCTCATCGCCCTCATCTACTCTGGGTACGAAACCATGTCGACCACTTCGATGATGGCCATCAAGTACCTATCAGACCATCCACAAGCCCTCGAAGAACTCAGGGTATGTACTATGTACACGTACTCTGAAAATCTATTTTTGAATCCATGACAAAAGCCCATGTGCGTCTGGAGTTTACTGATGACATTTTCACTTATGAATGCAGAAAGAGCATCTTGATATCAGGCAGGGGAAATCGCCGGAGGAAGCCATCAGCTACGAAGATTTTAAGTCCATGGCCTTCACTCGAGCTGTAAGTAGGAAATCAAACACACACACAAAATGAAGTCAGAGTAGGAATTTACTATGAGCATGGCATGATCATGATGAACTCATGGATACTTCTACCATGCAGGTCATTCTTGAGACGCTGAGATTATCTACAGTCGTGAATGGGCTGCTGAGGAAAACCACCCAGGATGTAGAAATGAATGGTGAGATATGCTCGGAAATTGTACTACCACGTTAATTAGCTTCTCCTGGGAATATATGAAGTCAGTTGTGCTAATGCTATATTATTATCGATTTCTTCCAGGGTATGTCATTCCAAAAGGCTGGAGAATCTATGTTTACACGAGGGAGATAAACTACGATCCATTCATGTATCCTGACCCAATGACCTTCAATCCATGGAGGTGGCTGGTAAGTGAAAGAGCGAACAATTATTAAGTTACCATCGAAACACCAGAAAAAAAAGGCACCACCATAGCAGAGGAAGTTCTAATCTTTTGATACCTGCTAAAAATGTACAGGAGAAGAGCATGGAATCGCACCCGCACTTCATGTTGTTCGGGGGAGGCAGCCGGATGTGCCCCGGGAAAGAGGTTGGCACGGCGGAGATCGCGACTTTCCTCCACTACTTCGTGACCCGATATAGGTGTGTTCAACGTCTTATTAATCCACGCCAGTCCAATTGCTAAGGAAACAGCTCCAGCATTATTGTTTACTGACAACAGATACTTGGCATCGGTCTTGATGTTGCAGATGGAAGGAAGAAGGCAAGAACACAATCTTGAAGTTCCCCCGTGTGGAAGCTCCGAACGGGCTGCATATCCGAGTTCAAGATTACTGAGCTCTTGCGACGTACATTTTGCAGAGTTTAGATAGATAGGACCTAGACGCAGCCGATGACATGAAAATATTAGATCAGCCTTGTAAGAGATAGGAAGCATAGCCACATAGGGGTAGAGTAGGTATTACAGATCTGCTAGGTAATTGATGCAGAAGGAAAGCCACAAGATGCACCTGGTGTTCTTCTGTGTGATGAGGAATTCCTGAGCTAAAACAGGGGAAATCATCATCTCGCTGCCTTGTATGATGCTCTAGGGCGTGATTCAGGCATCAACTGTCTGTTTCCAGACACAAGAGCAATGTACAAAACCAGCCCCGCATGCGGTAGGGCCCGAGCTTTTATTTATGTACTCCATCCGTCCCAAAATAAGTGACTCAACTTTTTACTAGTTTTAATACAAAGTTAGTACGAAGTCGAGTCACTTATTTTGCGAGAGGGAATACTATTGCACAGTACATGCACCATACCCCTCTTAGCCACCCATGTCATCCATCTACCATCATCCCATCCGAAAGGATCTTCATCCAAGCAAAGGCATGCTACTCCAGTGCATTATGAGCTAGTTAAATCACAGATCCAACCATGGTTAACCTCACAACAGCCCACATAATCATTTGCATGCATGTGAACTGCCGGAGAGTCCGCGTCTTCATTTTCATTTTTCTTACAAGAAATATGCCTTCGATTTGCCTTTCACTACGTGTCCACTCTTGATCCAACTACTGGCTGGCCCTGGCCGTACCAGTAGTGTAAAAATGGTCCAATGCGAACCACCCCAAGTCATGTGCCACCTCAAAATGCAACCCCCCTCACTCTAATTTTGTTTGGGCAATTAACGTTACGAGAAAACTAACGCCCACACGTGTGGTATCTTGCACATTGCTCATACACCTTCATCACACTCATTTTGCCACGTATGAACAGATGACATCAGTGGGAATCTTCTTGGTTTTCGGCATAAAAATATTTTATCTTCTAATTAAAAAATTGAATTAAAAATTCGTTTTCATCGTTAAATCTGTCTCGACAAGATCTTCAAAATTAGACCCCATGTTGATATTTTTCGACGAAATTTTTTTGCCCAAAAATTGCCATGATGTTTACACTGTAGTTGCCATAGTGCTTAAACTAAAGTTGCCATGTGGCAATTTTAGTTTGTAGAGCATGAAAATTTTAGTATTTTGATGATGGCAATTCCAGTACTTTGACCATGAAAATTATTTTTTGTATGAACCATGGCAATTTTAAGTGCATGTATCATGGTAATTTTAGTTTATGGTTCATGGTAAGTCTAGTTTCTTAATTCTTCATTTTATAATATGTCAAAATTTACTTTTAAATGTAGAAGAAAATAGCTGAATCATATCATGGCAACTTCAGTGTAAACATCATGGCAATTCATATGCAATAGACATGACAACTTTTAACCAAAATAACATTCATCAAAATATATTGATATGAGATCTAGTTTCGAAATATATTGATATTTAAGAGAAAAACATTTTAAAAAACTAGAAATCCAAAAAGATTCTCACATGCATGCATGCGGTGACGTGGCGTTCTTATAGGGCGTGTGGGCGGGTTTGGCTTCCCACCACATGTGTGGACGTTAGCGTTGTCCTTAACGTTAACCTACACCGCCCGGGGCCGGGGCACACATGATACACAAAAGCACCAAGTACAAATCTCTTTTAGCTTAGCTAACACTGCATAAGCAATCAGTAGGTAGACACATGGCGCCCATGCGACGCAAAATAACCCCCTTTCTAATAATCTTTTCTTTGGCAATCCTCAGGATTGATCGGATCGCATCGACGCACTGCTCACAAGCAAATCTCCAACCCAGATCAACAACACAAGTTTTTCTTTTGGAAATGCTAAAAATCTAATATCGGATTTTTAGCCATGGCAAATCCTATGTTTTATTTTATGGCAAATTATATTGTTGTGAGGATGACAATTTTCTTTGGCAAGCATGGCCATTTCTGGCCAAATACTAAACATGACAAGGATTTGCCGTGCTTGCTAAAAGAAATTTCTATCCTCGCAGCAGCATAATTTATCATCTCGGGCGTTTGCTTTGCCATGCTGCAAAATCTAACGTTTCATTTGTAGTGAGATCCTTTTCTTTTTCGTTGACATTAAAACTACTGGCGGATGGATGATCGCCTATATTTACAATCCCAGATAAACTAATTTCTATGCAAAAAAATTCTCTTACGGAGCTCTTTTAAGACACTATGTGTAATATTCAATTTTAGTCGTCCATTGACCAAGGGTAATAATTTGGACATAAATGTTTCTAGCATATAAAATATAAATAAATTTTAAACATAGCCATTTCGCAAAAAATGCAGAATTTACATACAATGTAAAGTATTATTGTTTCAATTTCTTTCCATGGTATTATGTGAGTACTTCTGTGTTGAACCAAAGGTTGAAAAATGCCAAGAACTCACCAGCATTTTACATGTTACAAGAATATGGAGTGTATGTTGGGGATTGATACGTCTCCAACGTATCTATAATTTATGAAGCATTCATGCTATATTACTATGTGTTTTGAATGATTATGGGCTTTATTATACACTTTTATATTACTTTTGGGACTAACCTATTAACCGGAGGCCCAACCCATATTGCTGTTTTATTGCCTGTTTCAGTATTTTGAAGAAAAGAGATTTCAAACGGAGTCCAAACGGAATGAAACCATCGGCATCGCGATTTATTGGAAGAATATCATCTAGGAGGCTTGAAGATCAAGTCAGAAGATCCTCGAGGTGCCTAGGAGATAGGGGGGCGCCCCCCCCCCCTACAGGGCGCGGCCCCCTGTCTTGTGGGCCCCTCGAGCACCTCCCGACGAAATTCTTTCGCCTATATATGCCTACGTACCCTAAAGCCATCAGAAATCAAGATAGATCGGGAGTTCCGCCGCCGCAAGCCTCTGTAGCCACCAAAAACCTCTCGGGAGCCCGTTCCGGCGCCCTGCCGGAGGGGGAATCCATCACCGGTGGCCATCTTCATCATCCCAGTGCTCTCCATGACGAGGAGGGAGTAGTTCACCCTCGGGGCTGAGGGTATGTACCAGTAGCTATGTGTTTGATCTCTCTCTCTCTCGTGTTTTCTCTCGTGTTTCCTCTATGGAACGATCTTGATGTATCCCGAGCTTTGCTGTTGTAGTTGGTTCTTATGATGTTTCTCCTCCTCTACTCTCTTGTGATGAATTGAGTTTCCCATTTGAAGTTATCTTATCGGATTGAGTCTTTTATGAGAACACTTGATGTATGTCTTGCCGTGCTTATCTGTGCTGACAATGGGATATCATGTACTACTTGATGTATGTTTTGGTGACCAACTTGCGGGTTCCGCCCATGAACCTATGCATAGGGGTTGGCACACGTTCTTGACTCTCCGGTAGAAACTTTGGGGCACTCTTTGAAGTACTTTGTGTTGGTTGGACGAATCTGAGATTGTGTGATGCATATCGGCCTATTTATAACTTTTGGTACCTAACCACCTGAACTGGGAATAATGGCTAAAGATTGAAGGTTCTAAGCCATGTATCAGAACCGGTTATTTGAGTATCGATGTTGTTGGAGTCTTGCTTCCGACCAATCCACTTCACTTCGGAGGACATAACAGCTTAAGAAGAAATCGAGATCAGGCCCGTGGAAAGCACACACACACACACACGCCTGGGGAATGAATCCACTTTTGCATTCTCAATACTAGGGGGGCTTCTCCGATCGATTGCTTTAACTGTTATTCCCCAGATTGGCGAAATGACCTTTCGTCTTGCTTCCGTAAAATAATAAAATGTGCTTTCGCCAGAAGAAGAAAAAAGAAGATAGCTCAGTAAATGGCATTCAAGTAAAGTCGAGAAAGAGGCCTTGCTTTCGCACAGGAAGGAAAGAATTGTCTCGGGGAAGTAAGCCCTATTGGGGGATTAAGGGCTCGAATACGATTAGAGCGCCTTTTTTTCTGCTGCGCAGGCTGACCATTTTAAATAGGGGGAAACAGGAGACTGTAGAAGATGAATATGGCTAGTCTACTGCTACTGTTTGATTGGCAATCCTTAGACTATAGGGATGAAGCAAAGGAGCATAACCTACCTGCAACTATGCTTTAAAGCAAAGAAATCTATCGAAATTCTCATTCCAGTCTGAGGGGATATCTGAAGCTACCGATCCGGGATCTCACTCAAATCCAAACCTAGCACTTTTGTATTTATTGCTTCTCCTTTTAGAAGGTCCGTAGCCGAGTAGAAGAGAAGAAAAGAGATTTCCTTATCTGCATGCCAGCTTTCATTCCTACTTTTGATGAAAGAAAGGTCATTTGCTGCCGATAAGTCGACTAAACTTTCACAACTGTCACCTATGTTTAAGCATCTTCTAGGCCGCTTCCCAACCTAATGCATTCAAGTCTGCCTTCGGTACTGGTACTTCGGAATCAAGGGCCCAACAAGCGATATCAGGAGTCTTTGGCCGAAGAACTCGCGGATAAGAAGGTTACTGAAGATTGTGAGGCGTTTCCACTACATAATAAGAAACTAGAATTAGATCTTGGAAATGATCGACTCTAATAGATGCTCATCATAAGCTTTTTTCCCTCCTATTCCTATTGATCAGAAGTATCCAGCACCGCCATGCCAGAGTGACTTCCGAAGCGCTATGGACGGGACGAAATCCAGTAGCCAGTTGCTGGCTCTGAATAACCAGCCCAGCAAGAAGCTAAATTCTTCCATAACATAACATAACGGGGCGGGGTTTATGCTTGGGTGAATGCCATAAGCGGATTTATATGCCCCGGTTCCCAGGGTTAGGATATTCCCTATGTTGAGCCTACTCAGATCAGAACAAAACTGACATTAGGGTTTTGGTTGATTTGTGTCTTAAGGTGTTATTCTAGTACGAACTCTTTAATAGATCGATCCGAAAGAATAACTTTGAGGTGGTTTCGTACCCTACCATAATCTCTACGTTTGTTCTCCACTATTAGTGGCTTTGGAGTGACTCTTTGTTGCATGTTGAGGGCTTGTTATATGATCTATGTTATTATTGTTGAGGGAACTTGCACTAGTGAAAGTATGAACCCTAGACCTTGTTTCCTATCATTGCAATACCGTTTACATTCACTTTTATCATTAGGTACCTTGCTGTTTTTATTATTTCAGATTACAAAAACCTATATCTGCTATCCATATTGCACTTGTATCACCATCTCTTCGCCAAACTAGTGCACCTATACAATTTGCCATTGTATTGGGTGTGTTGGGGACACAAGAGACTCTTTGTTATTTGGTTGCAGGGTTGTTTGAGAGAGACCATCTTCATCCTATGCCTCCCACAGATTGATAAACCTTAGGTCATCCACTTGAGGGAAATTTGCTACTGTCCTACAAACCTGTGCACTTGCAGGCCCAATAACATCTACAAGAAGAAGGTTGTGTAGTAGACATCAAGCTCTTTTCTGGCGCCGTTGCCGGGGAGGCTAGGTAAGCGGCACTCACTCACACCCCGTCAACTAAGCTCTTTTCTGGCGACGTTGCCGGGGAGGTGAGTGCCTAAAGGTATATCTTTAGATCTTGCAATTGAATCTTTTTGTTTCTTGTTTTATCACTAGTTTAGTTTATAAAAGAAAACTATAAAAAAATGGAGTTAAGTTTGTCTCATACGCTTCGTCTTTTTAATATCTTTCGTGAGTTTGATGGAAAGGAAAATTGTGCTCAAGTGCTAGAAGAAGAGTGCATTAAAATGCTTGGTACTAAATCTTTGAATGATGAGCATGAGTATAAACTCCTTGAATATCCATAGTACTAATGACGATTGCTCTAGTCATGATGAAAACATAACTTATGAGCATGTCAACGTTTGTGGAGTGCATGTTTGCATGAACACACCAAATTGAGAAGATATTTATTGCAAGAGGCATAAGCATTTAGAAACTAAATGGTTGCATGAAAGGCTAGGTGTGAGTGCTGAAAATTTAAAATTCCTTTGCTGTACTTGTGAACTTTGCAATGAACATGGTCATTTACATCTCCTATGCAAATTGTTTCATGATCGAATCGTGTCCAAAAATTGTGATGATTTGATCTCCATTGCTCATTACAATGAACTTAGTTTGCTTTTGAGTTATGAAGAATTGAAACGTTTACTTAAGGACCTTCCAGAATTTGCCCATAAGAAATTCCTTGATATTGATCTAGAAAAGATTTATTTGTTTTGTGCGGAAAATTGCATTGAAAATCCTTATATTGCCAATTACCTAAAGAAAAGAAAGCAAATAGAAGATGATGAAAATACTAATGAAAGGGAAGAGACTTCCCAATATCCTCCTATTATTTCTCATGATGAATCAGGTAACGAGGAGGAGCTTTCTATTCAACCAATCTCATCAATAAGGAGCTCAAAGCGGAAGGTTGAACCCACACATAATATGAAGAAGAAAAAGAAAAGAAGGAGCAACAAAGGTAGAAAGGTATACATCCCAAATGATGTTGCTCCTACTACTCATTGTAATGATGATAATTGCTATACTATTGGTGCTATCAACATTTTTAATGATGAGAGTGATTATGTTTATGATATGAAAGGGCCCAAGCTTGGGGAAGCTATGTTTGATGAGGATGACATATTTGAGAATATATTTGCTGAAATTAATGTTTATCCCAAGCTTGGGGATGCTACGTTTAATGAAGATGATATTTTTAGCATCCCAAGTTTTGATATGCAAAGTTGTTATGATGATAGCATGCCTCCTACTTATGATGATTATATTGATGAAAGTGGGTTTGGAAGAGTGTCAACTTTAGGAATTAGTGATCCCACTATTTTGGAGGATTTTGAATCTTATTGTGATGAATATGAAAGTGGATTTGGAAGAGTGTCAACTTTATTTAGTGATTCCACTATCTTGGGAGAGGTTTCAATTGAATATGATGAGAACGAAGTTGCTACTTATGATGATTATTGTGATGAAACTTATTCTATAAAAAGTAGTGATGATTATATTTACAAATTTTGTCATAATTATGATTACCCCTTTTCTGAACATTACTCTTTTAATGTGGAAACAATTTTTAGTGTTCAAGTCTCTTATGATACTCCCACTATTCCGAATGAGAAGAATTTTGCTTATGCGGAGAGGAGTAAAAATTCTATGCTTGTAGATCATGAAAATAATGCTTTAGGTGCTGGTTATATTGTTGAATTCATTCATGACGCTACTGAAAATTATTATGAGGGACGAATATACGCTTGTAGGAATTGCAATAATATAAAGTTTCCTCTCTATGTGCTTAAAGTTTCGAAGTTATGCTTGTTCTACCTTCCTATACTAATTGATTATTGTTCCCATAAGTTGTTTGCTCACAAAATCCCTATGCATAGGAAGTGGGTTAGACTTAAATGTGCTAGTCATATACTTCATGATGCTCCCGTTATGTTTCAATTCTTATCTTTTATGCGAGCATCATTGTCATCGTCATGCCTAGCTAGAAAGGCATTAAAGAAAAGCGCTTGTTGGGAGACAACCCAATATTTATCCTTACTATTTTTGTGTGTCCACATGATTATTCTACTGTAGTAATCATGTTTTATAGCTTTTGTTTCAATAAAGTGCAAAGTAAGACCTTTAGGATGGCTTACGGTGATAGTTGTGTTGATCCTACTGAGAATCAGAAACTTTTGCATCCAGTAAATTAGTTTTGTTAATTCACAGAAACGTGCTTATGATCCGATTCGTTTTGCTATGGATTGGTACACTAATTGCTTAGGACTTCCTAATTTGTTAGGATTTTTGGAGTTCCAGAAGTATACGTTTTATACAGATTACTACAGACTGTTCTGTTTTTGACATATTCTGTTTTCTATGGGTTGTTTGCTTATCTTGATGAATCTATGAGTAGTACCGGAGGGTATGAACCATAGATAAGTTGGAGTACAGTAGATATTACACCAAATGAATTTACAATGAGTTCATTGAAGTACCTTATGTGGTGGTTTTGTTTTCTTTCACTAACGGAGCTTATAAGATTTCCTGTTGAGTTTTGTGTTGTGAAGTTTTCAAGTTTTGGGTAAAGCTTTTATGTACTATGGAATAAAGGGTGGCAAGAGCCTAAGCTTGGGGATGCCCAAGGCACCCCAAGATATTCAAGAATATCCAAAAGCCTAAGCTTGTGGATGCCCCAGGAAGGCATCCCCTCTTTCGTCTTTGTTCATTGGTAACTTTACTTGGAGCTATATTTTTATTCGCCACATGATATGTGTTTTTCTTGGAGCGTCATTTTCTTTTGTTAGTATTTGATTGCTGTTAGTTAGAATAATGTTTTTCATCTTTAGTTTCAATAAAGAAGTCAAGGATAGCCTTTGCCATACTTATTTTGCTAGTATACATGTTGTTGTTTGAAAACAGAAAGTTTACCGCTGTTGAAAAAATTCCCTAGAAAAGTCAGAGAATGATATAATGTTGAAACCTTTTTCCTAATGAGCTCTGATAAATTTACTACAGTGTGAATTTTATTTCATAATTTTTGGAGTTAGGAAATTATTGATACTCCTGCATTCTTTACAGACTGTACTGTTTTGACAGATTGCTGTTATGGTTGTATTGTTTGCATTTGTTTGCTTGGTTAATGATTCTATTTAAGGATAGGAGTATTAAATATGCAGAGGCATTTAGTATGCAATATTGAATAATAATTTAAGTGATTTGTTATAGTAGAAATTGATAAGGTTTTGCATTGGTTTATACTAACCTATCTCACGAGTTCTTGTTGAGTTTGTTGTGGATGAAGCTTTTGATAAAAAGAGAAACCATGATATGAGATGAATTAAGGAGATACAAAAGTTCAAGATTGGGGATGCCCAAGGCACCCCAAGATAATATTTCATGAATTCTCAAGCATCTAAGCTTGGGGATGCCCCGGTAGGCATCCCACCTTTCTTCTTCAACAACTATCGGTTAGTGTCGGTTGAGCCTAAGTTTTTGCTTCTTCACATGAGTTGTGCTATCCTTGCAATGTTATTTTACTTTGTTTTTCTTGCTGTTTGAATAGAATACCAAGATCTGAAATCCTTTAATGAGAGAGAGTCTTCGCATAGTTACATAATTATTTAGCTACTCATTGATCTTCACTTATATCTTTTTGGAGTAGTTTTTCATTTACTCGTGTGCTTCACTTATATCCTATGAGTAAATTGTTGAATGAATTTGATTGTCATGAATATGAAATTATATATGCCTCATTTGCTTATCCCATGGGGAGTAATGACTTCACGTCTAAGAAGTAGAGGTTGTAAATTTATTGGAGGTTAGCAAGCATTGTATTGGTCATTTGAACAATTTCATGAAAGAATATTGAAGGAAGAGAAATTTCATATATAAATATACTATTATAGACATCTTTTATAGTTGGGAGCACTCATTAAGTATGACATGCTAAAGAGTTGACGTTGGACAAGGAAGACAACGTAATGGGTTATGTTTTCCGACATCTCAGTTAAAGTATATTGTCATGGATCATCCAAACATATTGAGCTTGCCTTTCCCCCTCATGCTAGCCAAAATTCCCTGCACTAAGTAGAGATACTACTTGTGCTTCCAAATATCCTTAAACCCAGTTTTGCCATGAGAGTCCACCATACCTACCTATGGATTGAGTAAGATCCTTCAAGTAAGTTGTCATCAGTGCAAGCAATAAAAATTGCTCTCTAAATATGCATGACTTATTAGTGCGGAGAAAATAAGCTTTGTACGAACTTGTTATGGAAGCAATAAAAGCGACGGACTGCATAATAAAGGTCCATATACAAGGGGCAATATAAAGTGACGTTATTTCGCATTAAGATTTTGTGTATCCAACCCTAAAAGCGCATGACAACCTCTGCTTCCCTCTGCGAAGGGCCTATCTTTTACTTTATGTCTATTACTTTATGCAAGAGTCAAGGTGATCTTCACCTTTCCCTTTTTCATATATATATATATATATATATATATATATATATATATATATATATATATATATATATATATATCCAATTGGATGTAAGTTAGCATGAACTATTATTGCTGACATCACCCAAAGGTGAATACGTTTGGAGGCAACATTATAAGCCCCAATCTTTCTCTGTGTCTGATTAAAACTTCATAACCATTAGTATTGCGTGAGTGTTAGCAATTCTAGAAGACTATATGATAGTTGAGTATGTGGAGTTTGTTATTCCTGAAAATAAGATGAATTGCAATTGTTTGAATGACTGAGAATGAAGTTTGCTAGTTTTCAAGAAAGTTTATGGTCTATGCTTTGACATGTGAATTGCTTGTTACTTTATCGTGAGAAGTTTTATGAGATGAACTATTGTTATGACATATTATCATGCTAGAAAAGGTGATTGAAATTATCATTGATCAAACTTGTGCACCTTCTAGAATTCACACTTCATAAATTCTTTCTTTATCATTTATCTACTCGAGGACGAGTAGGAATTAAGCTTGGGGATGCAGATACGTCTCCAACGTATCTATAATTTATGAAGCATTCACGCTATATTACTATGTGTTTTGAATGATTATGGGCTTTATTATACACTTTTATATTACTTTTGGGACTAACCTATTAACCGGAGGCCCAGCCCATATTGTTGTTTTATTGCCCGTTTCAGTATTTCGAAGAAAAGGGATTTCAAACGGAGTCCAAACGGAATGAAACCTTCGGCATCGTGATTTCTTGGAAGAATATCATGCAGGAGGCTTGGAGATCAAGTCAGAAGATCCTCGAGGTGCTCAAGAGCGCGGTCCCCTTTCTCGTGGGCCCCTCGAGCACCTCCCGACCGACTTCTTTCGCCTATATATGCCTACGTACCCTAAAACCATCAGAATTCAAGATAGATCAGGAGTTCCGCCGCCACAAGCCTCTGTAGCCACCAAAAACCTCTCGGGAGCCCGTTCCGGCGCCCTGCCGGAGGGGGAATCCATCACAGGTGGCCATCTTCATCATCCCAACGCTCTCCATGATGAGGAGGGAGTAGTTCACCCTTGGGGCTGAGGGTATGTACCACTAGCTATGTGTTTGATCTCTCTCTCTCTCTCTCTCTCTCTCTCTCTCTCTCGTGTTCGCTCTCGTGTTTCCTCTATTGTACTATCTTGATGTATCCCGAGCTTTGCTATTGTAGTTGGATATTATGATGTTTCTCCCCCTCTACTCTCTTGTGATGAATTGAGTTTACCCTTTGAAGTTATCTTATCGGATTGAGTCTTTTATGGGAACACTTGATGTATGTCTTGCCGTGCTTATCTGTGGTGACAATGGGATATCATGTGCCACTTGATGTATGTTTTGGTGACCAACTTGCGGATTCCGCCCATGAACCTATGTATAGGGGTTGGCACACGTTCTTGACTCTCCGGTAGAAACTTTGGGGCACTCTTTGAAGTACTTTGTGTTGGTTGGATGAATCTGAGATTGTGTGATGCATATCGTATAATCATGCCCATGGATACTTGAGGTGACAATGGAGTATCTAGGTGACATTAGGGTTTTGGTTGATTTGTGTCTTAAGGTGTTATTCTAGTACAAACTCTTTAATAGATCGATCCGAAAGAATAACTTTGAGGTGGTTTCGTACCCTACCATAGTCTCTATGTTTGTTCTCCGCTATTAGTGGCTTTGGAGTGACTCTTTGTTGCATGTTGAGGGCTTGTTATATGATCTATCTATGTTATTATCGTTGAGAGAACTTGCACTAGTGAAAGTATGAACCCTAGGCCTTGTTTCCTATCATTGCAATACCGTTTACGTTCACTTTTATCATTAGTTACCTTGCTGTTTTTATTATTTCAGATTACAAAAACCTATATCTGCTATCCATATTGCACTTGTATCACCATCTCTTCGCTGAACTAGTGCACCTATACAATTTGCCATTGTATTGGGTGTGTTGGGGACACAAGAGACTCTTTGTTATTTGGTTGTAGGGTTGTTTGAGAGAGACCATCTTCATCCTACGCCTCCACGGATTGATAAACCTTAGGTCATCCACTTGAGGGAAATTTGCTACTGTCCTACAAACCTGTTCACTTGCAGGCCCAACAACGTCTACAAGAAGAAGGTTGTGTAGTAGACATCAGGGATCATTGCAGAAATTAAAAAATTTCTACGGATCACCAAGATCAATCTATGTAAAGGCTAGCAACGAGAGAGAGGGGAGTGCATCTTCATACCCTTGAAGATCGCGATGCGGAAGCGTTACAAGAACGCGGATGAGGGAGTCGTACTCGCAGCGATTCAAATCGCGGAAGATCCGATCTAACGCCGAACGACGGCACCTCCGCGTTCAACACACGTACAGCCTGGGGACATCTCCTCCTTCTTGATCCAGAAAGGGGAGAGGAGAAGTTGAGGGAGAGCTCCGGCAGCACGACGACGTGGTGGTGGATCTTGCAGTTCTCCGGCAGGGCTTCGCCAAGCACTACTGAGGAGGAGGTCGAGTTGGAGAGGGGGAGGGCTACGCCAGGGGCAGGGTTGAAGCTCCCATGCGCCTCCCCACTATATATAGGGGTGGAGGGGGCTGGTTTCTTGCCCTCCAAGTCCATTGGGGCGTTGGCAAAGGTGGGAGGAAAGAAATCCCATCATTTCCTTCCCCACCGATTGTTATCCCCCCTTTTCGGGGATCTTGATCTTATCCCTTCGGGATATGATCTTATTCCTTCTAAGGGGGGATCTTGGTGCGCCTTGACCAGCGGTGTGGGGCCTTTCCCCAACTACCCACGTTCATGTGGGTCCCCCCCATGCAGGTGGGCCCCACTCCGGAACCTTCTAGAACCTTCCTGGTACAATACCGAAAAATCCCGAACATATTCCGGTGGCCAAAATAAGACTTCCCATATATAAATCTTTACCTCCGGACCTTTCTGGAACCCCTCGTGACGTCCGGGATCTCATCCGGGACACCGGACAACATTCGGTAATTGCACACTAATTCCCATAACAACTCTAGCGTCACCGAACCTTAAGTGTGTAGACTCTACGGGTTCGGGAATCATGCAGACATGAGCGAGACAACTCTCTGGCCAATAACCAACAGCGGGATCTGGATACCCATGTTGGCTCCCACATGTTCCACGATGATCTCATCGGATGAACCACGATGTCAAGGATTCAAGCAATCCCGTATACAATTCCCTTTGTCAATCGGTACGTTACTTGCCCGAGATTCGGTCGTCGGTATCCCAATACCTCGTTCAATCTCGTTACCGGAAAGTCACTTTACTCGTTCCGTGATGCATGATCCCATGACTAACTACTTAGTCACATTGAGCTTATTATGATGATGCATTACCGAGTGGGCCCAGAGATACCTCTCCGTCACACGGAGTGACAAATCCCAGTCTCGATTCGTGCCAAACCAACAGACACTTTCAGAGATACCCATAGTGCACCTTTATAGCCACCTAGTTACATTGTGACGTTTGGCACACCCAAAGCATTCCTACGGTATCCGGGAGTTGCACAATCTCATGGTCTAAGGAAATGATACTTGACATTAGAAAAGCTTTTAGCAAACGAACTACACGATCTTGTGCTATGCTTAGGATTGGGTCTTGTCCATCACTTCATTCTCCTAATGATGTGATCCCGTTATCAATGACATCCAATATCCATGGTCAGGAAACCATAACCATCTATTGATCAACGAGCTAGTCAACTAAAGGCTCACGAGGGACATTGAGGGAGTCCTGGACTAGGGGGTGTGTTGACACCTGATTTTGGCACAATGCGAAATGCAATGGAGATGACCTCAAATGACAAAATATTCTAAATGAGAAATTTCACATTGCCGAGTGGAACAACTTTGATGTTTGGACCATAATCATTCGGCATCATATCAAAGACCAAAACTACACTCAGATTGTCATGTTTACGTGTTCTGAGTGCTTTTTGGTCAATTACGCCACCACGACAATCTCGGATGAAGGAATGCTCTACGTGAATTGTCTTCGTCTCGTCGAGTCAGTAGATTTTGATATAAAAAACATCTCAATCCAAGTTCGTATGCAAAAGTTAGAGCTATCTGAATGCAGCCCTGTCAAGAGGCGAAATATAACGCGGGAGACCAGACTCGTCTTGGCAAGTGTCTGATGTAATGCGTGAGTGTTTTGGCCTAGAAGATGGCCTCGAATTGGAAAACGTTCAACACAAAAGTTGTTCGTCTCGTCGAAACGGTCCAGATTGCTTTTGGGCTCGTTTCCATCAGAGATTGTTTACCACCACAAAAAAGACCCGCAAGGTGCAGCCAGTTTAAACCGAACAGTTTTGGAAAGTTCGGACAAAACCAATCCGAATTTGACTAGAGTTTTGGACGCGAATCCAAGCCTTTTCCTTGCACGGGAAGTCCAGCCGCCCTCCATTTTTACACCACGGGGGTGGATAATCTCCTCCTCCTCCTCCTCTTCCCTGTATAAAAGGGCCTCCTCCTCGGCCTAACATCTCCAGTCCAGAGCAACACTTGTTGCCAAGACAGACACCACACCACCAGCTCTGCTCTGCCTGCCTATTGAACCAAAGCAGAGTATCCAAGAAACCAGAGGAGGCAGAGAGGAAGAAAGAGCAAGTAGACATGGCGCTCCTCCTTGTGCTGCTTGGTGTTGTGGTCGGCGTGGTGGTGGCGAGCAGCCTGCTGCTGCGGTGGAACGAGGTCAGGTACGGCCGGAGGTGCTTGCCGCCGGGGACAATGGGGTGGCCGCTCTTCGGCGAGACCACCGAGTTTCTCAAGCAGGGCCCGAGCTTCATGAAGCAGAGGAGCCTCAGGTACGTACGCCCGTCCGCATGGTCGACCATGAGATGTTGATGCATTCTTGCTTGCTTGCGTCTTCTTCCTCTTCCTCGGATTAGATTACTAGGAGTAGCTATGTACCTCTATTGCCCGGACATGTCGCTTCCCCTGGATTTGGGGGATTTTGTTGGAGGTCAAGTTGGTTGGTTTGTCTCTGCTGGAGATGGATGCATGCTATCGGAGAACCACTCGCTCTGTATTTGCCAAGCTCTGGGGCTTGGGCAGCAGTAATAAAAGTGCAGTACTATTATTGTTACGAGAGAAATTGCAGTTTCTTCTATTTATAGTTATCAGCTGAGCCTTCTTTTTCAACAGATTTGTAGCACTTACTTTATAAAGGAATATAAGACCTTTTGGATTAAATGCTCTTATATTTCTTTACGGAGAGAGTAGTAATTTAGTACTCCGTCTATTTACAAATGTAAAGATGTTTTGACAGTTCAAAACGCCTTATATTTAGGAACAAAGAGTGCAGTATATTATTACCAAAACTTTAGTACCTCCCACATGAATCCATAAACTATGGAAATGTGCCGGTTTGGCAGCTGCTTTCCGGGTATGAAAGGTGATCTGGAGAGGAGGAGTATCACTTGCTTTTCGCGGCTTGTCCCCCAAAAGCTCACTTCCCTCGCACACACGCTCACTCATCACTGTTCCAGCTCCCAAAGTACCATTTCGGTTCTAAATTATGATACAGATCAAAAGAGAAACACCTACCAGCTTAATAATACTGTTTCCTTGCCTGCCTGCCATCGGGAAGAACAGAGAATCCCATGCATAATGATGATCTTTGCATAGACTTGTTGAAAATACTACTACTAGTACTAGGAATTTTAACATGTGTGTGTGCGCTGCTGCAGGTATGGGCGGCTGTTCCGGACGCACATCCTGGGTTGCCCCACGGTGGTGTGCATGGACCCGGAGCTCAACCGCCGGATGCTGCTCCAGGGCGAGGCTGGCGGCATGGTGCCCGGCTACCCGCAGTCCATGCTCGACATCCTCGGCCGCAACAACATCGCCGCCGTGCACGGCCCGCTCCACCGCGTCATGCGCGGCGCCATGCTCGGCCTCGTCCGCCCCGCCGCGCTCCGCACCAGCCTCCTCCCCAAGATCGACGCCTTCATGCGCGACCACCTCAAGGGATGGGCCGGTACCGTCGTCGACGTCCAGGCAAAGACCAAGGAGGTCAGTCAGTCACAGCAGAATGCTCTGTTCTGCTCTAAAAACTGAATATTGGTACATCACATTTAGGAACAAATAAAAAATGATACACGGTAAAGCAGGAAAAAACATTCCAAAGTGGTTGTTGCAGAGTTTTATAGTAGTATCTCCTTGGAAAAACAGAGTATCACTTTGAATTCTTTTTCCAAAGTTGTTGCCTCTTTTGTGGTTGTTGCAGAGTATCATGGGCATGGCAACAACATACCACAGAATCTCATCTCCTTGCAGAGTTTCATGGAAGCATCATCATATCTAACTGACCTTCCCTTTCCCTTTCCCTTTCAGATGGCTTTGCTGTCCGCACTCCGGCAGATCGCCGGCATCACAGCTGGCGCACTCTCTGACGCCCTCAAAACAGAGCTATGCACCCTTGTGCTGGGCACCATCTCGTTGCCCATCAACCTTCCGGGAACCAGCTACTACCAGGGTTTCCAGGCTAGGAAGAAGCTCGTCTCCATGCTAGAGGAAATGATCGCGCAGCGGCGGTCCTCTGGTGATGTGCATGGTGACATGCTGGATGCTCTCTTGAGAAGCGGCGACGATGGGGCCAGGGAAAAGCTCAGTGATGAACAGATCATTGACTTGCTCATCGCCCTCATCTACTCCGGATACGAGACGATGTCGACGACTTCGATGATGGCCGTCAAGTACCTGTCGGACCACCCGCGAGCTCTTGATGAACTCAGGGTATGTACACATATATTCTCGAACCAATTTATTTTGATCCCATAACAAGAATCATGTGCCTTTTAGAGTTTGCTGATGATATTTTCACTTGTGAATGCAGAGAGAACATCTTGATATCAGGAAGGGGAAATCGCCGGAGGAAGCCATCAGCTATGAAGAATTTAAGTCAATGGCCTTCACTCGAGCTGTAAGTAGGAGCTAAATGTAAAACAGCAGAGGATGAAAAGTCAGAGTAGGAATTTAGTATGAATAAGATCATAATGAACTGATGGATACTTCTGTGCAGGTCATCTTTGAGACGCTAAGATTAGCTACAGTTGTGAATGGGCTGCTGAGGAAAACTACTACGGATGTAGAAATGAATGGTGAGTTGTGCTTGGAATATACTCTGCTACTGAAGCATTCCCTTGGCAAATATTAGGTGATTTCTAATGCGATAGGGTATCGATTTCTTCCAGGGTATGTCATTCCAAAAGGGTGGAGAATCTATGTTTATACGCGGGAGATAAACTACGATCCATTCATGTATCCTGATCCATTGACTTTCAATCCGTGGAGGTGGCTGGTAAGTAAAAGAGCGAACAAATATGACCATCAAAACATGAGTAAAACATACCACGTAGGCCCTAGCAGAAGTTCTAACCTTTTGTTGCCTACTGAAAATGTACAGGAGAAGAACATGGAATCGCACCCACACTTCATGTTGTTCGGAGGAGGCGGCCGGATGTGCCCCGGGAAGGAGGTGGGCACGGCGGAGATCGCGACTTTCCTCCACTACTTTGTGACCCGATACAGGTCTGTTCAACCTCTTCTTAGTCCACACTGATTCAATTCTAGGAACAGCTCCAGCATTATTTACTGACAGATACTTGGCATTGGCTTTGATGTTTCAGATGGGAGGAAGAAGGCAAGAACACCATCTTGAAATTCCCCCGTGTGGAAGCTCCCAACGGGCTACATATCCGAGTTCAAGATTACTGATCTTGCAACATACATTTTGCAGAGTTTAGGTAGATATGGCCCTGACTGAGGCGACGCGTGTGCAATTCTGCGCCGACGGAAAGATTAGATCAGCCTTGTAAGAAATAGGAAACATAGATATAGTGTAGGTATTATAGGTTTAGGAGGCAACTGGTGTAGAAGGCCACAAGAAGCAACAATGTTCTTCTTTGTGAACAATTACATATGCATGATAAGCAGCACTAAACGTGTGTGATATGTCTGGTGACTTCAATCTGATAAGCAGCAATGCATATATGTGATACGTCAGGTAAGTTAAATCCAATAAGCAGCAACACATCAATGAGATATGAGGTGACTTAAATCTGGTGAGCCATACTTACATGTTTGCTTACTGGGCTGGATTGCATACAAGCATAGCAAATGGATTCTTTTACAAGAAAATAGGATGGGAGCCAATGACGAAATGACCATTAGAGCATCTACAGTCAGGATAAAACAAACCAGACCATCAAATCTCCGCGGACGTGCCCGGGTGTGTTCGCGGACAGTGAACGGCCAATCATCAAATAATCACTTCCACGACAAAGAACTGGTACTCCAACCCTAGCCGCCCAACTAGAGCGCTCTCCTCCTCCTCCCAACCCTAGCCGACCCTCCTCCCTTCCTGGCCGCCGCCTGAGGCAGCCGCCGGGCAAGCCTGGGGCGCCAAGGATAGTGGCGGCGGGGCCTCGGTTGCCCTGCTTCTACGTGGGGAACCCCGGATCTGGAGCGGCAGCTCCATTGGCAGGGCACGGCTGGCTAGCAGCCGTGCGGGAGGTGGATCCGGTGTCCCGGTTGCCGGGGCGGCAGGATCCGGTGGTTGTTGGCGGCCGGCGGCGGTCGGTGCGCGCAATCTGGCGCCTCCCCTTCTCCCCTGCTCGGCGTGCGGGCCAGCCTGGTCGGGTCGCGCTTCCTCTTGGTTGCCGGTTCTGTACAGGAGGCGCTGCTGGTGGCGGAGATCCAGTTCGGGCGAAATCTCTGGCCGGCCATGACCGGCCGCGCCGACGGCGATGCCTGAGGGCGCTGTTCCCCTCCTTGAAGGCGTCGGTATGGACTGATCTCCTCACTTCACCTCCCCCTAGGTCTCCCAGGTGAAAGCCCTAACTTTGTTGGGCGGTGGCGGCGCTCACGGCGTCATTCCCTTCTTGGAGGCGCCGCTTTGGGAACCTTGGGGTTAGGTGGGGTTTGTGGGTGGTGGGCGACGGCGGTGGTGCGGCCCTATCCTAGCATGGATTTACGTCTGTTGCTTGGAGATGGACTCGCGTAGGTGGAGGTCGTCGGCTGGCGTCGTGGTGAGGTCAATGGCGGAGGACCTGCCAAGGCTCGCGTAGGTGGAGGTCGTCGTTTGGCGTCGTGGTGGCATCGATGGCGGAGGACCTACTAAGGTTGTCACCTCAATCTGCTCTGAAGATGGACCAGTGGAAGATGGCGGCGACGACACATGTGAGTGCGTCAGACCGGTTTGAGCCCCGGACCCGGTAGATGGCTCGGTCGGGGCCTCCGGCTTTAGATGTTAGGCTTAGGTGAGAGGTTTGGGTATGTGGCCCATCTTGCGCCCTTTCATCATTTGGATAGGAGTAGCGGTAGATGTTGCCAAGATGACGGATGCAGGCATATTGTTGTTATACTTTGTAAGGTCCTCCAGAATAATCAATAAAATGGCCGCATCCATCTCCCAGATGCAGAGGCCGGGGGTCATCCTCCTTTTCTAAAAAAATGAACAGATACCACAATTTGGAAACCTCAAATCGATACTATTTCATACAACATAAAACTTAATCTAAGCGGAGCTCGTTCGATCCCGTTGTGCCCATGTCTGACGGCGGTTGCGCCCCTCAGAGAAGGAGGTAGAGTAGGACATGGGACACAGACCGACTCATGGTACTCAAGGCGCAGTCGCCTCCCGTGCCCCACTCTTCCTCGTCCGAAACTGGAGCCTTGACAGTGCCGGTGGACATGAGATTGATGATGGTTCCATGCGCCATTTGGGTGGACACAATGGATTTCCGATGGAAGGAGTCCGAGCGTTGTCATCGGGCGGCCTCCACTAGAGAGCAGCAGAGCGCAAGCTGGACAGTCATATCCTCCCCGGGACCGCGTGGGATGAACTCAGTTTGATGGATCTGGAGGTGTAGGACTCGGATCCACTGCCCGCTGTGCCGGAGAAGGCCAGAGATCGCCGGACGGGTGCTTGGGTGGCCAAGTGGAGTGGTTAGGGTTTGGTCCGGGGAGCGGACAAGGATGGATATATGTGGGGTCGGGTGGGCCAGCGTGGGAGGGATCCGACATGGCAGATGCACCCGGGTCTCCCCATATCGCCCATATTTGGACTGGATGTGAGGGGTGCGGGTTAGCTCGGGAATTTCAGGGCCGTTTGAGGCACCCGTCTGGCTCGAGTTTTTTTGATCGTCCAGTGAACGGGCCGTCCGCCCGGACATATGAAGGGGATTTGTGAAGGAAATATGCCCTAGAGGCAATAATAAAGTTGTTATTTATATTTCCTTATATCATGATAAATGTTTATTATTCGTGCTAGAATTGTATTTACCAGAAACTTAGTACAGATGTGAATACATAGACAAAACAAAGTGTCCCTAGTATGCCTCTACTTGACTAGCTCGTTAATCAAAGATGGTTATGTTTCCTGACCATAGACATGTGTTGTCATTTGATGAACATGATCACATTATTAGAGAATGATGTGATGGACAAGACCCATCTGTTAGCTTAGCATTATGATCGTTACAGTTTTATTGCTATTGCTTTCTTCATGACTTATACATGTTCCTCTGACTATGAGATTATGCAACTCCCGAATACCGGAGGAACACCTTGTGTGCTATCAAGCGTCACAACATAACTGGGTGATTATAAAGATGTTCTACAGGTGTCTTCGAAGGTGTCTGTTGGGTTGGCATAGATTGAGATTAGGATTTGTCACTCCGTGTATCGGAGAGGTATCTCTGGGCCCTCTCGGTAATGCTCATCACTATAAGCCTTGCAAGCAATGTGACTAATGAGTTAGTTGTGGGATGAAGCATTATAGAACGAGTAAAGAGACTTCCTGGTAACGATATTGAACTAGGTATGAAGATACCGACGATCGAATCTCGTGCAAGTAACATACCGATGACAAAGGGAACAACGTATGTTGTTGTGCGGTTTGACCGATAAAGATCTTCATAGAATATGTAGGAGCCAATATGAGCATTCAGGTTCCGCTATTGGTTATTAATCGGAGATGTGTCTCGATCATGTCTACTTAGTTCTCGAACTCGTAAGGTCCGCACGGTTAACGTTCGATGATGATTTGTATTATGAGTTATGTGTTTTGGTGACCGAAGTTTGTTCAGAATCTCGGATGAGATCACGGACATGACGAGGAGTCTCGAAATGGTTGAGACATAAAGATTGATATATTGGAAGGTTATGTTCGGACACCGGAAAGGTTTCAGAAGGGTTTGGACATTTTTCGGAGTACCGGGAGGTTACTGGAACCCCCCAGGGGAAGTAGTGGGCCTTAATGGGCTTTAGTGGAAAGGAGAGAAGGGCCCCAGGGTGGCTGCACGCCCCACCATGGCAGGTCCGAATTGGACTAGGGAGGGGGCGGCGCCCCCCTCTTTCCTTCTCCCTCTCCTCCTCCTTCCCTCTCTCCCCCTCTTGGAAAAGGAAGGGGACTCCAACTAGGATTGGGAATCCTAGTTGGACTCCCCCTTTAGGCATGCCCCTCCTGGCCGTCGGCCTCCTCCCTCCCTCCTTTATATACGGGGGCGGTGGGGCACCCCAAAGCACAACAAACAATCTCTTAGCCGTGTGCGGTGCCCCCTACCACAGTTTAACACACCTCAGTCATATTGTCGTAGTGCTTAGGCGAAGCCCTGCACCGGTAACATCATCATCACTGTCACCACACTGTCGTGCTGACGGAACTCTTCCTCGACCCTCTACTGGATCAAGAGCTCGAGGGACGTCATCGTGCTGAATGTGTGCTGAACATGGAGGTGTCGTACGTTTGGTACTTGGACCGGTTGGATCGTGAAGACGTTCGACTACATCAACCACGTTACTAAACGCTTCTGCTTTCGGTCTACGAGGGTACGTGGACACACTCTCCTGTCTCATTTCTATGCATCTCCTAGATAGATCTTGCGTGATCATAGGATTTTTTTTTGAATTACTACGTTCCCCAACAATTTGAGGCGCCCTATTGTAGATGCCCTTATACTGTGGTTCTTATTCTAATCGTTTATATAGTTTGTTCCCCTATTAGGGCATCTCCAACATCGACCCGCAAATTTCCTCCCGCATCCATCCACGGACAGGGGGACCAGTCCGCGGACACAGATGTGGGAGACCCTCATCCAACGCTGCCCGCATACATTTCAACTACCATCCGAACTAACCAGATGAAATTTGTGCAAACACGGCCGGATTTCATTCAAGTTCAGATACGATTTACATAAACAGGTGTCATTCACGCAAACACGGCCGGTTTTCATTACATTTCAAACATTTAAAACAGAAAAAAAAAACTACGACAACCGCTGGCATCCAAGCCATTGTTGTTTCCTTCCTACGAGCGCCTCCTCCACCCGCCATCTCCATGAGAACCGGTGATAAGACCCGCGAAGTGAAGGTGCCTTTCCGGCGAGTGAGAGTAGAACACGGGAGACGGAGTGGCACACATGGGACACAAGGCCCTGCAGCCTCCTGTGCCCTACTCATTCCCGGAGGAGTCCGCGACCTGTTTGTCGCTGGTGGATGTGAGGTCTAGGATGAAAATGGTGGTGCTCATGTAGTCGTTGTCCCACAGTGCCGCCTGATAGTTCGTCGGCAGCGCGTAGGAGGCACAACTGGCATTGTTCTCCTCTACGATCGCCTGGAGTCGCGCCTCCGCGGCGGCCGCTTCCTGGCGAGCGATGGCTTGAGCGCGAACGACCTCGTAGATGGCACACCGCTCCGCGATGAAGTTGGGGTTCCTCGCGGCCATGGCCACCATGGCCTCCTCGCTCGCACGATTGCCATAGATCTGGCCCTCTGCCATCCGGTGTTATTCCAGGATGAATAGGTTGTATCTCTATTCCTCCCGCGCCTACTAGAACGCAGACATAGGAGTCGGCGCACGCCCCACCTCCGCCATGGCAACGTTGTAGTGTGTCTGCGCTTGCTCCATGGTGAAGCCAGTGTGCACAGGCGCGGGCGCCGTGGCAGTGTCGTTGGAGTCCGTCTCCATCATGGGGTCGTCCTCGTCGTCGGAGACCTCGGGCGAGCTGGCTGGCAAGCCGGCCTCTATCCGCCTGGCACGGCGGCTCTACTAGGTGGCCACAAGGGCGGCAATATCGTGCTTCATATCTGTGGAAAGACTCTCCCACAGAGCTTCGCCACCTGCAGTCATGTCGGATCCGGTGCAACGAAGAAGGATGGGGAGCGGCTTGTGTTGTGGTGTGGAGTTAGCTGGGTATAGCCTCCTTTGAATAACGGATTCCGGTGAGGCCAGCCGATCCGGGTGCGTCCATGCACGGCGCCGGAGTGGGTTTCTCGGCCTGTAAGCCTGCTTAATGGCGGCATACGGACTGACGGGGATTTGAAATGACGTGGTAGATATTCGTCCCGTCTCATCCAGTAATTCATCTACGACATTGAACAGTCACAGGTGGTCCCTCGGCCAACGCACTGCTACAATGGAGGAGGCAGTGAGAGGCCGCGTCCGTTTTGGGCTGGCTTCAATGTGGAGCGGCAATCCAGGCAGCTGGCACTTGGCAGGAAAGCGTGCGAGCGAGGCCAGGTTGGTCAGAAGCGGGCGTGGGTGCTGTCCGAACGCCCACAAGGCCCCCCATGTTTTATCTCCAATGTGCGGAAGAAAATGCATCTGGACCGCCTTGCGGATCGATACAAGACCGCATTGGATGACACAACATGTCCGAACCATATGACGCGAACAATTGCGGACGGTTTTAAGGGTGGGGCGTTGAAGATGCCCTTAGTTGTTACTTGTTGCTTATCATTTTGTGTGGCGACCGCTGGGAGCCCTGCGTTGTTAGCCCTGTCTCTGTCTTACTTTAGTTCATGCCTCTTGAGTGTCATGATAGGGTACCCGGGTTTTAGATCATCTGAACAAATGTCGGTTTCCTTTCATTATTGAAATGAAATCGGGGCACGCACCTTAGACTTCTTTCAATGAAAGGGTGCTTAGATAAGGTGCAAAGTGTATTAAATGGCTTAGCAACTCAAGTCTCCAATACATAGTTGCTTAGTTTTTTGTTGCTAAGCTTGCTTCATTTAATTAGCAATAGACTCAAAATTATTGTTCCATGTAGGTACACCCGCGTAGCACCATTTTTTTAGGTCACCAAACTAGTCTTTCTCTTCTTAAATAACTTAGAGTGTAGTAACATGCATATAGTGGGGAGTAATATATGTGTGATGTCATACAAAACATCATTTATTTTATTAGCTTGTAGACTCATCTTGTTTTGGTACATGTGATGTTACTCATAGTTTTATTAACTAGTTATGTTATTCAAATCATCTCTCTTCTCATTAAATCTTTGCCACATAAGTACATTTGTTGAGTTGGACTTTATGTTTGTGCTGAAGTTACTCCCACTATGGACAGTCTTAGTCAGAAAAATTCCAAGCCATTGACGGAATTAAATTAGGGACTCCTTTAGTTTACAGGAATTTTGTAGGCATTCTAATGCATAGAAATTTTGTAGGAAAATTTCTTTAGGGAATGTTGTTTTGTAGAAATGGATTTTTCCTATGTACGACAGGAATCAATCTTTTACTTTTCAAAGAAAAAATTTTGTTAGCCTGCACTCAGTGAAAATTTCTATCCTATGCATTAAATGACATCTCTTTTCCTATAAGACCTGAGATACATATCATCTCACTTCCTATGATCCTTCTATTGCTATGATATTTCTACGTATGAACCAAAGGAGACCTAAGAGCATCTACAGCCAGGACTTGCAAATCCGGGCTCTCAAACACTCGAGGACGCGCCCGGGCGCGTCCGCAGGCACTGACCGAGCACTCCTCATTTTGATGCGTCCATACCCGTGTATCTCAAATCCGGCATCTCATATCCATGTAGGACATGCACGTATGAAAATGAACGTACGTAGATCTTCGGTCTAGCAGCAAATCTTGTTAAATCGGGCAAATTGTAGCATAAACGATCATCAGACAACTCAAAGATGCAGTCTTAATCAGACAGTACACTAAATATATGTAAAAAAATTAATTAAACGGGGAAAGGGCGGAGGAAATCACCATTTCCTCCCCGCCCCCTTCCCCTTGTGTTCTGCGATGCTGCTTTGGCCTTCGGTGTAGGCTCGGCCGACGGAGGGTCATCACAGGAGGAGGAGGAGGTTGAACCGTCGTCGATCGGAGTCGTCCAACAGCTCCATGTGCTCACCGGCAGGACTCCGGAGCAAGCGTTCCTGCTCCTGGGCGTGCCTCCTCACCTTCGCCGACACCTCGTGCTCTAATAGCTCGATAGCGAGCCGGAGCGCTTTGGCGTTTTTCCGCCGCAGCCGTCGCGCATCCATCTCTGCTGTTGTTAGGGACCGCCGGAGGACGGACGCAATAAGCGCATCCTCAGGATCAACCGACGCGCGCACACATGCCCGACGCGTCCGCCATGGTCTCTCTCGCGCGTTGCCGCTCGCGTTGAGCTGCCCGCGTATCCGACTCAGGCGTCCTCACCCAACCCGGCGCCGGCGAGGGCACAAGCACCCAACAATGCCCGTGGACACTCTCAGGAGGTTGAATGGAACGGGTGGTGGTGGGGCAGCATACCTGGAGTGGGGCGGAGGCGGCGCTCCGACTGGTGCTGCGCGCCGGACAGCGAGGGAGGGGGGGGGGGGCAACATTGCCCGCACTGCCACCACTGGCGAAAGGGACGAGCGTCGCTCCGTGAGCTCCCACCATTGTTACCACCCTAATCTAGACGGGAGCGGCGCAGAGCAATGCGGAGAGCGACCGCATCGACGTCGCTCTCATCGCCGTTGGAGCCGGAGTCGCTGCTGTCGTCGGCCGTGGACCGGAGTTGGAAGAGGAGAGGACGGATCAGGAAGAGGAGAGGACAGATTGAGAAGAGGAGAGGACGGAGAGAGTAGATCGGGCTGAGATCTAGGGTTAATCGGATAGGATATATGTGGGGTCGATGGTGGGCTGGGCTAGTCTGGCGGACGCGCCCGGGTTGTCCGGGCCGCCCCGTATTTGGGTTGGATATTAGTGGTGCCGGTCAGTTCAGACGTTTGGGAGCCATTTGAGGGGGCCGTCTGGGTCAAAATTTTATGACCGTACAATGGCTGAGCAGGCTGCCCGCTCGTTTGAGGAGAGTTTGGGGCGTCCCGGGTGTAGATGCTCTAAGAATGCTCCTTCGGGATTTACCTTTGCGTTGTTTTGTTTGAGCAGCAGATAAATCCATAATAATTCGTGCATTGCCCAGATATTAAACACCTCCTGCTCTCCAGCTAGCAATGACAGGTTAGGACTTGATTATGAGTTTTTATGAAGACGACAGTCTCCCTGATTCTAGACGGTTGATGTATGATGTAGCACATTTTTATTTTTATTTTAAAGGTGGGTCATCCCGGCCTCTTGCATCTGAATAATGCATGAAGGCATAAGAACGATGTAGCACATATAGCCTAGCCAAATCTAATTGGCGACCTCATGAACGCACGACTAATTTTAAGATGTGTCAGATATACGCGTAGAAAAAGCGCAGCCGGGCACGACAACGACCACCCTAGCTATCAAGTTGTGACAGTCTTACTGACCATGCACTCCTAATGTTGGATACATACTTTGTATCTAAATAAGATAAGAAGAAACGGAAGACGGCAACGACGACATGCATAGAAGCGAAAGGATTTCAAGCTTTTTATGCTATCAAAAGGTTGCTATGGCAATTACATGTGTGGAGGAGAATCATCCGGTCGTGTCCATTTCCCAGTCACACGTAAACCAGCTACTTTCAGGTTGACCAAAGCAGCTAGCAAGAGTATGTAGGACTACTAGTACAGGGGAGAGCACTATTATTGGATCCATAACTAAATAGGAATATTTTCACATTGTATTTGCTTGTATTTTCAGATACCGATACTTTCTTTCATACATTCGGTCAAGCTTAACAAAGACCACTTAGCACAATACTAACACGCACTATGTTTTACCGTCGATGGAATGTTAACTAAATACAGGAGCACCACAACTTAATATTATTATCCGATGACATTGTCAGATATGCGTCTCCGTCCCACGAGGGAGAACCAAATCATGACTTAATCATTGGAGATGAATTGCCATGTACCTTTCAAAATGAATGTGTTGATGCATACTAGTGCTACTCTACTTTGTTTTGCGATAAGGACAATTTATCTGTTGCTTTGTTTGCACTATATGTGGTATTTAAGGATGAAATACCTATAGGAGTACTTAGATAGGGGTGTCGCCTCTACTTTGACAATGATGTTCACAAGCTGCACTTGACCCTAGCTAGCTTCAAGGATTTCATTAGCGCAGTCTAGTGAAAAGCATCTATTGATCTATATATCGTCATGTCACTTGTTGTGAATAGTGGGGTGATCTTGTTATTTAGCTCATGCCATGTGTTCGTCAGTAGTACTACATGGTGAGTGGGATGTCCATTTCCATATCCTCCAGGATTAAGGATGAAATCACACATACGTTGGGAGAAAATATATATTTGCTTGTTGGGGGTCCTAATTGTTTCTAAGTCTGTTTGGAATCTGGATTACTTCTAAGTACTACTACATCAAACAGTATTGTAGTATACGTTATACTTCTAGTGTTCATTCTTCAATCAAGAAGGAAAGTTTGTGTTCTGCGGTAGTCTCACATGAGTGTGTTGCCTAGAAATTAAACTGCTCCTACTCTCCAGCTAGCAGTGATAGGCTAGGACTTAATTGGGAGGTCGGTACCGAGATGACGGTCTCCCAAATCCTAGATGATGGATATACAACATGGTTCATTGCGCAAGCCAATTCAGTCGCAGACCGTGCTATAATAAAATTAATTTTAAGACATGTTTGATGTACATGTAGCAATAACACGACATGAAGCGACAACAACCACACTAGCGTGAGGCGTGACACTACGACTGACCGTGCAATTCCAGCGTTGGATATGCACTCGGTATCTAGAAAAGATAAGAAGATGAAGAGGACGACGACAACACACATAGTGGCGCCGTGCACACAAATGCAAGTGACAGGATTTCGGGTTTTTTATGCTATCGGAAGCTTGGTGTAATAGCTACGTGCGTGGAGGCGGATCAGCAGTTCATGTCCATTTTATAGGCACACGTGCATCGGCACCTCTCAGGTTGACCAGATTCAGCTCCACACAAAAGAGATAAGCCTCTCTCGAGCCCATCATTACATAATCATCATGGTTCGTCGTTGTACGAGTTACAGTATGATGTGACACTGATTTGGATGTGCCTACGTGGGATACTTGCCTCCTCAACTTTTGCAGGTCCATTTCCGCCAGATGCTAAATGTCACTATGGTATTGTTCATTTATTCGATGGTGGTACTACTCCTCATGTCTTGGCTAAATAAAGACATGGTACAAAACTTACATATTATCCACCGCAAAGATTATGAATATGAATAGTAATTGGTTAATACCAGACTTAACAATAAGTTGTGAGACTAATAGATATATCAAAGACGTTGCCCGCACATGTGTGCATGCCACTGCGCTTGTGTACCTTCACAGTTTAACCAACATAGACACTAATTTCTTTTTAGCCTAAGACATATATTTTATAAATCTATTAAGCGACATCTCTATCACATATGTGTCTTTGTCACACGAGGACGAATGCAATCATGACTTGATTATTTGGAAGCTGAATTGGCATGTAACTTTCAAACTCAATGGGTTGATGCATACAAGTAGTACTATACTTTGTTTGCGACAAGGGCAATTTATATGTTGCTTTATTTGCAGTCTATGTGGTATTTAAGGACGAAATACCTATAGGAGTACTTAGATAGGAACGCGCCTCTACTTTGACCACGATGTACAGGCACCACCCATTTATTTTGTGAGGGAAACAGCAGTAACTCTGGTGTATACTTATTTTTTGGGTTTGTAAATTTATAAGTATAGACAAGATGGCTGATAGGGCCAACTCAGCAAAAAGTAAAAGAAAACTAGCTTCAATGATTTCATAAGCAATCTAGTGACAAAGCATGTATCGACACGTCACCTGTGGTGAACATTGGAGGACCTTGTTTTTCTCTCATGTCGACTGATCATGAAACAGCTTTGTATTTTGGTGCTTTGTGAGCAGTCCTATTTGGTGAGTGGGATGTCCTTTTCCATTTCCTCTGTGTCACCTAGGTGCTTAACTTATTCTGCCGCGTGCTCCCATATATGTAGTGCCATACGCATGAATGTGTGTTCAGTGTTCTTGATGGATCATGGTGCCATAGCTGGACGAGTGGATTTCTTATTTTTGACAATTAGCAGGACCAACTTTCCCCCATTTCAAGAAAGTTCAGTCCTTCCTTTTGACAATTGAAAAGCCGTGAGACAAAACCTCGAGCGACACACACACTAAATTATCATATCTTTGTAGCAAAGGAAACGTGCAATAATTTATATGAAAGCTAGATCACATGCGTACGTTCCATTTGGAAGAAAATAAGGGAACCCACACATAGTGTGGAAAACAACTAAACTGCACTGGAGATCATGCTTTTTTTAGTGCTCCAAGAGATGACCAGTGTACCAGCAAATCTGCACCGGAGACTGGAGTACATTGTATATGCAGAAGAAATTGGAGCATGCATGACACGAGGGTTGAGCTGGCCTTATTCCGATAATGCCTGTTGTAGCCCGGTCTCCAGGCAGCTCTTTATATTTTTTTTGGCCAGAAACTTGATTTTATAATTTATACATCTGATGAAATTGCGTAAAGAAATGTACATATACATATAAATGTGTAGTATATGCGTATAAATCCCGAGCAATATATATTTTCATACGCGATGTACACAAGAAAGACAAATACATGTATAAATACTGACCATCCTTTTATTGTTTCATTAGGACCAGGATTTTGTCTTTTTGCGTAGGCCACAAATCATGGTATTTTAAAGAAAACTTACATGCATGTAAAAAACATATATGTGAATCCGTGCAAATTATTTTTAGAAAAAAGCTAGTAATAAATAGCATTTTTGATGTTTTCAAAATACAACTCTCCTTGAACTCAGTCTGTAAAACGCCGATATCGGCCTTATCCCATTTTCTTCATTGGAAAAGCGCCACACATGATTTGAACAGTGAAATCTACCACCACCGGATCCGACCCTACTACTAGAGAATCCGTTTGACCGCGTGATTGTTAGTTTGTTACTCCATCTGTAAACTAATATAAAAGCTTTTAAATCATTAATGATCTAAACGCTCTTATATTATTTTACAGATGGACACACATGTGCACGTACGTGGATGGGCACTATCCGAGCACAGGAAAAGGATCCACCGGTGGGAGGGTGCGGGGTCTAGAAGAAGAAGAGGACAAGCGAGTGGCGCTCGTGCAACCTGATTTGATTGATTAGCCAGCCTCGTGTAACAGTACCTTGCTGCATACTCCAACAGGGGAACTGCATGCACCTACTGTGCAAAAAGCAACAGAAATGTGGAAAGTGAACCATGCAATGCAAGAATCGCCCCCCCTCTCTCTCTCTCTCTGAACGGGCCAATGATACGTACCACAAGCTCGTGGGTTTGAGCGAGCGCGGATCAGGGAGGGAGGGAGTGCACATGTACGAGTGTGGTAGTACAAGGCAGCCAGTAGGGTTCTTCGTTCCTAGACTGATTGGCGCCGCTCCGGCCGAGCGTGTGCCTGGAGGTACGCTAGTACACTCGGCGACACCAGATCTGCGACGGACGAGCACGGGCACGCGCTGCTGCGCTCGACATCCCTGCCACGATTGCTTTCTTGCTTGCTTGCTCACGCGCGCGCGAGCACATCGCTTCCTACAGTCCAACAGTGCGTGCGGCTACGGCAGAGCCCGCACGCACGGGCGACAGCAGACCCAACAGTAGCCTGCAGGCCACACTAATTGTGTGGATCCAGCAGTGACTGCTTGCTTGTACTACTGCCAGTAAATGGAACACCACTATTACTAGTTTGACCCATCACAAAATTAAGAGCGAAGTCTTGTTTTGAATCCCGAGGTTATAGAGCACGATGGCCCCGCGTCGCTCCCAAGTGGGGCGACTCGGGTGGATCCCACGAGCGTGCCGCCGCCGAAGGACACCTCCGGTCTAAGGCCGTGAGGCTGACGGCGGTGGCGGGTCCTCAACCTCATCGCGCAACTGATGGCGGTGGGGGCCCCATCCCTCTCGCGTTGCGGGGTCTTCGGCTGGAGTTTCATGGCGGCCCTGGACAACATCGTTCTTACAGCGGAGATGGGCGTCAGGGCGGCGGTCCCGGATTTCTCCAGCAACCACGGCTGCCGCTGTGGCCGCGAGTGGCGCACGGCGTCTGGTTCTAGGGGCCTCGGTGCGACTCAGCTACTCATGTCCGAATGGTGCGGGTGGTGGCGGTGGCGCCCGCTGGGATCTCCGGCCTGCTGTTGGTAGCCGGTGGGTGGTACGGTCCTTTGGTTCTTTTTGCTCTAAGATGGTATTCTGCTGGTTTCTGACCCTTATGGGTCTGACCATGGACAAGTTCCGGAATGCTTTGTTGGAGATTTTCATTGGGTGCTTGATGCCTGTAGATTTCTGGGTCGGATGGGATTCGGTCGTGTGCGCCTTGATTTCAGCCCGAGTGGCTCCAGGAGGGTGTGATGCGAAGCTTCGTTATCTGTTGACATAATGGGACACGTCGGTATTTCGATTTCCATGGTGAAGACAATGAAAGAGAACGTCATGATGGCTGAGGTCCGAGGTCTTGTAATAGCGGATAGACTCTTCATGGCGATGAGGACTTTGCGTGGTGATTCGTGACTCGTGGCAGCGGCATCGGCAAGTGGGGGCGGCAGCACATTCGGAGTACAGAGTCTTAGCTTTCAGGGTGAAAGCCCAAATGTCTGGCCTTTATTGGTTGTGCCTGGCAGTGACTTTGTTGAAGGCATTGTTTTGAGAGCGCGGATCTTCTCTAGGGTGAAAACCTAAGATCTAGGATCGTGCGATGACGGTGCTTCTACATTATTTTCTTCTTGGAGGCGTCACTTTTGCAGAATTAGGACTTCGGGTGTTTGTGCTGCAGCTACGAGGAATTGATCACTGTTGCGGGACCTTTCTTCTTCTTCTTCTTGTCTTTTGGTTGTTTGCATCCGTAATGTCTTTACGATATTGCATTGTTGCAGAGGTCGGGTGTAATTGATATCTCCATGATATTAATATATTCCCTTTGTCGAAAATAGAGCGTGACGCAAACAAACCCTTACATTGAAATCCCTCTAGTAAGAACTATTATGGACTACATTTTTACATGGGGAACATGTCAATGAAATACAGGAGCACTACAACGTAATATGGAGTGCCATTCGTACACCTTGTCTTGGTCCTACATCTGGAGATTGTTACCAGACCGACGAGCTGGCAATCGAAAGCTTAATTGCCACATTTTGAGATCAATGCGTCGACGGATACCCCATGATAGGTTGCTTTATTTGCAATATATTTAGTATTTATGGATGAAATACATGTACCGTTTCGATAGGAATGGCGCGCCAACCTTGATGCCGATAGCAATACGCTCCTTCCCATGATGGTTCAACGTGGCACAATAAGACCGCGACACATGTCACCCATACTTTCATCCACTTCACTGGTAAGACTAGTCACAGTGGGAGTAACTTCAGCAGTAACATCGAGTTCAACTCAACAAATTTGTTTATGTGGCAATGAGTTAATGAGGAGAGACGTAGTTTCAGTAATTTAGCTAGGTACCGTAACATCACATGTCCCAATGCAATATGAGTCTATAACCTAATAAATGAAGCTTTGCATGACACCATACTTATGTTACTACCAACTACTCCCTCATTTCCGGTTTATAAGGCTCAATTCAAAACTCTCACCAACCAAGGTAGATGGTGAGTGGTGGAATACCTTTTGGAGTTTGCAAAAGCACCCAATTAATGCTCTTGTTTTCCTCAAAAAAGTATGTTTAACAATGCATTAATTGCAATGCATGCATGCATAAATTACATGCATTGGTCAATTTTCTCTTAATACTTGCATGCAATGATTTAATGCACCTTGGAATCTGAACATGTGATGAAAAACAACCAAATTAAGCCTTATAAAATGGAAAAACTAAAATTTTGAGATAAGCCCTATAAACCGGAAAGGAGGGAGTATGAAGGTAGTAACATAGTCTAGGGATATGTGTATGTTACTAAATGTATGTTACTCTTCAATGTGGCTAGTCTAAAGTCCAGTGACAAGTTTGTGTCTGTCAGCATGTCACTTTTGTGAACACTGGAGGATCTGTTCGTTTTCCCCTGTCATTGGATCTTTGAACAGCTTTGTTTTTTATTTTTCGGTCCTTTTTGCCGGCACTATGTAGCTAGTGGGATATCCATTTTCAATTTCTCCGTGCTGCCTACGTTTTAATATTCTGCTACGTGCTATCAGCTCTACTAGTGCTCTAAGCACCTGGCCCTCGAGCATGCATTTGTGTTCAGAGACCTAACGGTGCCATGGCTTAAATTTGACAATTAGACAAACTTTTCCTCATTTCAAGAAAGTTTACGGCTGCCTTTTTGACAATGGGAGCGTTCTTAGACAGACCTCGAACGGCATGCACTATATATTGTCATCCTATCATCACAAAAGGGAGCACTCTTGTGAAGCCAGATGTCGTATGATCCATAGCATTGTTGGAGATACATGTTTACATTAGGAGTGACTGGCCAATTGTTACCCACTCGATCCATCTGATCGTGAAACTAGCCACAACACGTACGCATGTGCACATCGATGGGTACAAAGCAAAAGTAGAGGTGGGACCGTGGAGAGAAAGACGTGAGAAGAGGACAAGCGAGAGGCACTCGTGCAACTCTGATTTGATTGATTGGCCAGCCAACTACATGTGCTACTCTACCTTCATTCATGTTCTCCATCCAACACGAATATGAAAAGCAGCAGAAATGTGTACTAGTTGTACTTTACCTTCTTGTGCACCTTCTTGTGCACCTCTATCATCAACAGAAGAATCACCTCCGAAGTGAATGGTAGAAGTTAGAAATACTTGCTAGATACATCTATTTGAACGACAAGTAATTTTGTACTGAGAAGACCGAGTGAGGCGAGACATTCCCCGCTGCCTGCGCATGTCGGCTTGATTGATGATATGGGCGCGCACGGCTGGATCGGATAGATATGGATATGGATATGCACACGCACGCGCACGGGCGATGCCGACGCCGACGCTCACTCGCTGCAGCTTGCTGACCTGTGCGCAACAAATGCCCATCCATGAATGTGCCGCACGCGCGCACGTCACGTCGCCGTCCGTCGTACCGCCATCCGTCTGGATGATCGTTGATCCGCAAGGAAGGAAGCTTCCTGCTTTGCGCCGATCGATCGACCCCTGATCTGATCTGCAAGGAAGAGAGGGCCACACAAAGATAAATGGATGCAGTAATGAGCGTCCATGCCCATCACCTACCTATAGCCAGGTCCAATGGTTCATGCCATTCGTGCCTTGGCCCAGAACAGCACAGCACACGGAGCTAGTATAGCTAGCTAGCCGGTGCAAATGTCAAACATTTCTTACTACTACTACGCCACACACACTATGCATCTGCTCTGTTCGACTTCTCTTGTGCTACGTACCAGTATTACCGTGCTTTGTAGTAGTACGTACTGTTAATAGCCGCGTGCACCGAACCCAGCCGATCCATCCATCCATCTCCTGCTATGATGAAGTAGGAGCGACAGGATTCTACATACACCCCAATTCCTCGCACTTGCACAAAATATGATGATTTGGTCCAATACTTGCAAATGTGCATCCCACCATCCTCAAACTTGCACCAGATGTGATGATTTGATCCTAAGTCAATCAAAGCGAGACAAATGGCGCCCAGGTGGCCGGACCGGTCGTTGTGACACTTTTGCAGATACCCCCATAGACAACATAATCCTAATGCCTGAGGTCTCCCGGCTCATCACATTTTTTCATGTTTAAAGGAAGAACACAAGCCGCTGTACCATCACATTTTGTGCAAGTTCTAGGATTTGGAGTGCTTTTAACTCTTTCATATTATTCCTTGAAACATGCATGAATGCCCGAGCAGTACAACAAGAATGTGTGTCACAACCCAACCATGATTTCTCTTCTCGGGTCAAAAGGAACAGATGGATGCATGCACGGACGGACGGATCGATGCTATGGATGATTTCTCTTCTCGGGTCAAAAGGAACAGATGGATGCATGCACGGACGGACGGATCGATGCTATGGACAGCAGTAGCAGCAGCAGCAGTGCGTACTGGGCCAAAACGAGTCAAGGAATATCTATCTTGCATTCTTGATTATCTCCAAGTCTGAATGACACGCCCACACACAATACACGTGGGATCCTCTGTGCACTGCACTGTGCAACGAATGGGCGCGGCTACGCCGTATCGATCGCCTCGCCCTAGTGCGACATGTCCTCTGCGCCATCCCCACGAATTTCCTCACGGCCAGCGCCTTCAACAAAACGGCCATCAAGAAGGTGAATCGGATCATCCGTGGATTCCTTTGGGCGGGCCACAAGGAGGCCAACGGAGGCCAATGCCGTGTCAACTGGCAACAAGTGTCCCGCCCTATCTCTCTCGGCGGCCTTGGCATCCGCGACATCTACCGCACGGGCTTGTCTTTGCGCGTTCAATGGATGTGGCTCCAGCGCACGGACCCCTCGCGACCTTGGAGCCACCTCCCCATTCCTCACGACACCGACGCAAATGCCATCTTCCGCGCCTTCACAAGCTGGCAGCTTGGCTCGGGCGACACCTGCCGCTTCTGGACCGATCACTGGATCAATGGCAGATCCGTGGCTGAGATCGCCCCTCTCGTCTATGCTCTCGTCCCGCGCCGCCCCCGCAAAGCCCGCACTGTGCGCGACGGCCTTCACCTACGTTCCTGGGTCCACGACATCCGAGGCGCACTCGGCCCGGTGGCCATGGTGCCATACGTCGACCTATGGCGCCTCGTGCGCCACACATCGCTCTCCTCCACGCCAGACGTGCTCTCCTGGCGTTGGACCGCTTCCGACACGTACTCGGCGAGCTCTTGCTACAAGGCGCTGTTCTTGGGCGCATGTGAAGACCCTCACTGGCGGCTCACCTGGCGTCCCTGGGCGCCTCTTCGCGTCAGGTTCTTTCTTTGGCTTGCCATGCAAGACCGTTGCTGGACCGTGGAGCGGCTTGCCGCACGAGGACTCTTGTGTGCTCTGCGATCAAGAGCTCGAGTGCATGCATCACCTCCTCGCGGCCTGCTCGTTCTCGCGTCAGGTTTGGCATGAGATCCTCGGCTGGGCTCGCATGGCCGTCGATCTTCCAACTGCAGACACCCCCTTCCAGACTTGGTGGACTTCCTGCCTCAACCACTCGCCGGCGCCAGTGCGAAAAGGCCTATCATCCCTCATCATCCTCACTGCGTGGTGGCTCTGGAGACACCGCAACGCGTGCATCTTCGACCGAGCCACTCCTTCTCTCACCCTGGTCTCCGACACCATCAAAGACGAGGCGCGCCTATGGGCAAAGGCAGGTGCCAACGGGCTGCTTAACATCATCCCTGGCGAGTAGTTGCTAGTGTAGGCACCTAGGGCTGAGCAGACCTCTTGTTCTAGTTTGCTCCAACGCTTGTGCACCATGCCTCTGCGTACATGGCCCTGTATGCGTTGTAATCCCATGCTACTTTCTCCTTCTATCAATACAAAAATAGGCAGCTTGCGTATTCGCGAAAAAAATAATATAAAGCGTTTTTCGGCACCACACTAGAGAGTATCAATTAATCCAGCTATGGACTTGAGATCTGGCCAACCTGTTTGACCCACCGGGACAACAGGGATTCATCAATTATACGTACTACTACTACTACCAGCTTTCTAAGTCGCGTCACGTAGGGTTAAGTCGAGATTTAATCATGCTGAAAATGACGTGGTGCTAGCATGCAACAGCACTGTAGCAGCAGCAGCAGCAGCAGCATGACCGCAAAAGTTTTCGGCCTCCTTTGATTTAGAGGAATTTTGTAGAAATTTCATAGATATGATTTCTATAGAAAAAAAATTTGTAGAGCCCTATGAAGGAATTCTTCTTATCCTCCACATTTCATAGAAAAATAAATATTAGCCTAGACCCGATGGGGAAAATCCTATGGTATGAACTAAAGGGCATCTCATTTTCTATTCCTATTCATAGGATTTAAGATACATGTCATCTCATTTTCTATGACTTTCCTATTGCTACGATTTTCCTACCCTGTAAACCAAATGAGGCCTTCGAGGGTCCGGGACAGAGGAAACGGAGAGGACATAGTACCGGAAACAGATCCAAGCCTATGCAGTGACCATCACATCATTATTTGTTTACTAGCCATAACTTTGTGAAAGAAAGAACACGATTTAACACTTGTACTCGTACACTACTCCAGTGGTCAATAATCTGAGAGAGGACAGAGGGTGCACGAGCGGCAGGGAGATCTGGCCACAGAAACCAGCCCCGCATGCGGTAGGGCCCAACCTGGTTTTATTAATGTAGTACTGTACAATACATGCTTGTCCTAAAAGGATCTTCCTTTTAGGACACACATTTCATCCATCTACCATCGTCCCAGCCCAATAATCCATCCATCCAAAAGGATCTTCCTCATTTTCACCTGCTAAGCAAAGGCATGCTTGTCCTAAAAAAAAAAGCAAAGGCATGCTACTCCAGTGCATTATTAGCCAGTTAAATCACAGATCCAAGCATGATTAACCTCACAACCGCGTAACACGGTACACATAATCATTTGCATGCATGTGAACTGCCGGACCATCTGTGACAGCAAACTACCCTAGATCAGCTTCTTCATTTTAAAATTTCTTGCAAAAAATATGCCTTTGATCGCCTTTAGTTACGTGTCCACTGTTGGTCCAAGTATTGGCTGGCCCTGGCCGGAACTGTAGAGTAAAAATGGTCCAATGCGGACCACTCCATGTGCCACCTCAAAATGCAACCTCGCTCTAATTTTATTTCAGCAAATCACTTTAACCAACACCGTCCCGGGCACACATGCATGATACACGAAACCACCAAGTACAAACCTCTTTTCTGCCTAGCTAGCACTGTGCACGAGCAATCAGAAGCGCGGACACGCGCATGTATCTTGCACATGGCGCCCATGCAACGCAACAACTCCCTTTGTAAGTAATAATCTTTTCTTTTGCAATCGTCATGATTGAAAGGATCACAAAGACGCACTGCTCACAGCAAATCTCCAACCAAGATCAACAACAAACAATTTTCTTTTCCGTTGAGAGTTTGTTTACTAGAGGATGGCTGATCACCTGTATATACAATCCCGGATAATTATGCTAAAAAAAAGAAAAGAAAAACTCTCGCACGGAGCTCACTTAAGACGCTATGTGTAATATTCGATCTTAGCCGTCCATTGATCAAGGGTAAAAACTTGGCCATAATATTTCTTGTGTAAAAAATATAAATAAACGTAAAATATTATGGTTTCAAAAAATTTCCCCATAGTACTAGGTGAGTACTTTGGTTTTGAACCAAATGTTAAGGCGTCCTTTGGTTTGGAGGAATTTTGTAGGAATTATATAGGATATGATTTCTATAGGAATAATTTCTTTAGTGTCCTTTAGGAATATAATCCTATTCCTATGCAATAATTCTTCCTATCCACCAAATTTCAAAATAAAAATAAATGTTAGGCTAGATTCAATGAAAACAAAATTCTATCATGTGAACTAAAGGGCATCTCTTTTCCTATTCATATTCATAGGATTTGAAATGCATGACATCTCGTTTCCTATAAGTTTCCTATTCCTATGGTATTCCTACCCTATGAATCAAAGGAAGTCTGAAAAGTCCCCAGAACTTACCAGCACTTTACATATTAACACAATATGGAATGTACACTAATAAGTACATATTTATCAATTATTCAAATCGACTAACTGTCATTTTTTTGTGATTAACCAGTTAACTTACCGATTAATCTCTACTCTTAGGGTCACCAATAAACCGATAAACTATTAAATCGGTCGGTCAATAGATTAATTGGCCGATTAACTGTCCGATTAGCCAATTAATCCACTACTCGCGAGCCGACCGAGCAGCTACAAGTTAATGCTTTACTCAACATTGGGTCTAAGACTATATTAAGTAGCACATGACTTTACAAACCCACCCATACAAAAAAATAAAATTACATTCACATTTCTTGGGGGAGTCGAAGTCTTTTTCCTCCTGCATCCACCGACAGTGATGTCGCCTCTGGGTTTCCGCCTTGACGGAGCAAACCTTTTTCTAGCCCAGTACCTTGTAGAAGCAGGGGCCAAGAAATCGTTGATGTAGATTATGAGATGCCGCGAGCGCGATATGAGAAGTAAATTGCCGCCTCGAAGTGGAAACCATGAAGACCACAAAAGCCGACCAAATTAAGATAGGTTGACTGAAAATCTAAACAGACAAGATGCCGGATGACCCATCGTAACACAGCTTTACACACTCTCCGCCTACGATCAACACACCAACAGAATGGGGGAGAATATTATTCCTACTGAAGGATGCAGATGTCTCACCTCCCTAATCAAGATGCCAAGACCTATTTACGCCCAGGGTCACGTCGTAGAGGCCACTTCTCCGACGACCAACCTAGGTCGGATTGCAACGAATGTAGCCAGCACGCCGGAGCTGTGCCGGCAGCCTGGGACATTCGCCACCAATGCATGCACGCCAGCGTGCCAAGCAGGCGCCAGGGCACCACATCTTGGAAGGAACTCCTGGCCACCGCCACACTGCATTGGGGTTTGACTAACTATTAATCAAGCTCGAGAAAACCTAACAATAGAGTTGTGTCATGTAGGAACAGCGAGACGCGTAAAAACCACAAATAAATCAGAAATTAACCATGTGCATGCCATAGATTGAAACCTCAAATGAGCTCGGGATGAATAGTAAATCCGTAAAAAAATTCAAAAATTCAGAATTGTTTTTGTGGCAAGCTTTGACAAATGTTTCAAGTGCTTGAAAAATTTCTTCCTGAGATGACTACGTGGAAGCCATGTCACAAAAAACTAGCACTCCAAAATGCTTTAAAAATAGCTTTCCTGGAGCATCGATTTTTTTATTTCTTCCACGGATTTCATTTCATGGTAATTTTTTGCAAGCACACTTGTGAAAAGTTGCCATAATTTTAACTTATTTTCTAAATAACCTTTTGATTTTACCGAAAAAGACTTTCGTCCCGCTTTATATATAAAGCATCAAACCACAAGCATCCAGACAAACACACGCCACGCCACCGCAACACACGCACACACCCAGGACAGGATACATAGGCGCTGAGCGCAGCAACACCACCACTAGCACTACGGCCCCGAAGAGGTGAGACTACATATGACGAACCATGAGCTCCAAGACGGCGCCTTCAGGAGGGATACGACACCGGAGCGCCGCCACCGCCCGATCCAAGGATCAGAGTTTCCCCCGGAGCCGCATGACGGGCAATGAGAGCTGCGACGACGCCTTCAAGAAGGGAACGATCTTCGCCACCGCCGGTCCGTCCGAAGATAGAGCAGGTTTTCACCTCGACCAACCATCACCGCCACCAAACGCCACACCCTGGCAACCACGCCGCCCACACGACCATGGTGACCGGGCAACACCAAGGCACGGGCTCTGCCCAAGAGCACCGCGCAACCATCACCAGGGCCGCCACCCCAGCATCCAAGACCTTGACACCACCTCACCCGAGACCCGCCACACCCCAACGAAAGAGACGAGCGGAAAGGTCTCACCTTTCGCGCCCCTGGACCACCCCCAGCGTCGAGACCCAATAGGTCGGGCAGAACTGGCATCCACCGACCCGTCCTGCTGCCCCTAGAGCGAGACGAGCTCGGTCCTGCAGCATCGAGAGGGGGACGAGGTCGGTCCTGCTGCACCGTGCGCGAGACGAGCTCGGTCCTGCTGCATCGTGCGCGAGACGAGCTCGGTCCTGCGGCACCGGGCGCGAGACGAGCGATGGACTGCAGCCGGGAGAGGACCAGCCCCTTGATGGGAGAAGCGCCCGGGCGACGAGGAGATGGGGTGAAGGTCGAGACGGCCCGATCACCGGCGAGCCGACGCCGGAGAAGCCGGCCGCTGCCACGGACAGATCCGTCGAGCCACCGTGAAGCCGCCACGACACCGAGAGGTCACCACCGAGACCTCCCCACGCTGCCGCCCACGACCGGAGCAGCGGCCATGCCCGACCGCCGGTCGGCCCCCAACGCCAGATTTGGCCGGATCCGGCAAGAGACTGGCCGCGCGCCACCTCCCGAGACGGGAGCAACGCAGCCGCCCCGCCGCGCGAGGAACGAAGGGAGCCGGAGTGCCGCCACCAGCAGGCCACCCCGCCGCACAGCGAGACCGCCGCCGCGCCGCTGGATCCCGCGACAACCAGCGCCACCGCTCGAAGGGGCCGCCCCGCGTCGGCGCCTACAAGCGAAGGGGGAAGAGAGGCCCCGCCGCCGCCATGCCCACCGGGCTTTGCCCGACGGAGCTCGCCGGCGGTGGCGGGGGAGAAGGGAGGGAGGCGGGGCGAGGGCCGCGGCAGGAGGGGATCCTCCCCGGCGTGCGCGGGCGCGCCGCCGGAGGAAAGGGGGGAGGGGGGGAGGGGGGAGCGAGGCGGGGGAGACGCGCCCGAAGGCCGGCGGGTGGGAACCCTAGCAGGAGTCGCGGGAGAGCAAGGAGAGGTCTGGCAGTGGGATGACTTTTTGATTTTACTGCTCATCAGGGAGCATTTGGGCACGGTAACCGGTAGTCCGCATCTTGATATAGGTCATACACAGTGGTTCCCAACCTAAAATGACTTACTCACCTAGACGGAGGGAGTAGGTCATACACAGTAGTTCCCAATCATCCCTTGCCATGTTTTCACGAAGGGCAACCTTCAGCCAAAGAGATAATAGTAGTATTATATATATTCCATTTGTTTCCTTTTAGTCTGCATATAAAATTTGTCTAAAGTCAAACTTCATAAGGTTTGACCAACTATATAAGAAAAAAATATCAACATTCACATGATGAAATCAATATCATTAGATGCATCATGAAATTAATTTTCATACTATCTAACTTCTGTATTGTAAGTGTTAGTATTTTTTATGATAAATTTGATCAAACTTTACATAGTTTGACTTCAAACAAATTTTATATGCAGAGAAAAAAGAAACGGAGCCAGTACATGTAATGGACGGTTAAATTAATTTACAAGCGGTCGAAAATTTAACAAAAATCATGCCTCTGCTTTGCCTCGGGAAATCAAAGGAGTAGGAGTAGCGTGTACGTGTACTAAAACCAAAACAAGCACACATGGGCAGCAGCATCTCGGCAGGATACCTTTTTGACCGGATGGCTGCAAGCCAACACGCGCACGGACGGCGCGACGCCGATTTCGAGGCCAAGCATGCGCCTCCTATTGCTGGTTTGTGTAAGAATTTCTCTGGTTGTGATGCCATCTGACGATCTGACCCTCGTCTTGATCGGATCCTCCCTCCATGGTCAAAGACCTCGCCTTGGAAAGGGGACCCTCGTCGGAAAAAAGAGTAATTTTCACAAGGGATGGATGGATGGATAATTAGGCAGAGGAATCCTCCTCCTCCCCTATATAAAAGGGGCATCCTCATCTGCCTAACTCCTCCAGTACACAAGCAAGCAAGAGAGAGCAACACTTGTTGCCAACACAGACGCCACCAGCTCTGCTTGCCTATTGACCGAAAACAGAGCATCCAAGAAACCAGAGGAGGTGGGGAAGAAGATGGCGCTCCTCCTCCTTGTGCTGCTTGGTGTTGTGGTCGGCGTGGTGGTGGCGAGCAGCCTGCTGCTGCGGTGGAACGAGGTCAGGTACGGCCGGAGGTGCTTGCCGCCGGGGACAATGGGGTGGCCGCTCTTCGGCGAGACCACCGAGTTTCTCAAGCAGGGCCCGAGCTTCATGAAGCAGAGGAGCCTCAGGTACGTACGCCCGTCCGCATGGTCGACCATGAGATGTTGATGCATTCTTGCTTGCTTGCGTCTTCTTCCTCTTCCTCGGATTACTGCTCCTAGTGTGTGGACTTGCGTCCCTTCACCGGGATTTGGGGGGGATTTTGTTGGTTGTGTTGAGGAGAGAACTCAACTGGAGATGGATGGATGCATGCTATTGGTCCAATAACAGAGACCACTCACTCTGTTTTCGCCGCTCTGGCTTGGGCAGCAGTAACAAAAGTGCAGTATTATTACTTGCAGTTTCTTCTAAATTTCTAAATCCGCACAGCCTTCTGTTTAAAGAGATTTATATAGTAGTTATATATTACTCCTAAAAGTTACTCTTGCCTACACCAATCCGTCAACTACGGAAATGTGCCGGTTTGGCAGCTGCTTTCCGGTTGTGCAAAGTGATGGGGAGAGCTGTGTCCCCCAAAAGCTCACATAATAACACACGCTCATCACTGTTCCAGCTCCCAGAGTATACACCATTTGTAAATTATGATACTACGACAGATCATCAAAAGAGAAACATCCCCATCATGCCCTCCCTTGCTTCTTCTAGAGAGAGAAATGAAATATCATTGCTCGTGCATAATCATAGTGAAGAAGACTAAAAGAACAGAGAATCTTAGCTTAATCATAGTGTACTATGTTGGGATTCGCCTAAAGGATCGATCACATCAAATCACGACGAACACGCACACGCATCTGTTTGAAACTAGCATAAGCGTATTTGAAACTATGAGGAATTAACATGTGTGTGTGCGCTGCTGCAGGTACGGGCGGCTGTTCCGGACGCACATCCTGGGCTGCCCCACGGTGGTGTGCATGGACCTCGAGCTCAACCGCCGGATGCTGCTGCAGGGCGAGGCCGGCGGTCTCGTTCCGGGCTACCCGCAGTCTATGCTCGACATCCTCGGCCGCAACAACATCGCCGCCGTGCACGGTCCGCTCCACCGCCTCATGCGCGGCGCCATGCTCGGCCTGGTTCGCCCCGCCGCGCTCCGCACCAGTCTCCTCCCCAAGATCGACGCCTTCATGCGCGACCACCTTGAGGGATGGGCCGGCACCGTCGTCGACGTCCAGGCCAAGACCAAGGAGGTCAGTACAGTACAGTCTCTTCAATCAAATCTCCTAACGCGTAGAGCCGTAGGGTACACAGGCCACCTTTACCGTACATGTAGAGACAGTTGGGTGGCATGTCTGAGGACGTTAATGGCAGCAACCACTTCCATGCTAATTCTCTGTGCCGCAAAGATTAGTTCACTCACTGCTTTGCTCTGAAAAAACGGCTAGTTATAAAATAGAATTTGAAAGCTTGATGTTTAGCAAAACCGGTCCACGGTTTGGGGATAGAATAGATGCATCTGTTCATCTCTACTGAGAATTTTTTGTTCAAATACATTTCGTTTGTTAATTGTTTTGCTTATAGTAGCTGGTGGAAGCCAGATGTACCAGTGATAAAAATAGCCTTGTTCTAGCGACAGCATCACTCTGCACATTCCAAAGTGGTTGTTGCAGAGTTTCATAGTAGAGTAGTATCTTCGTTGCAAAAACAGAGTATCACATTTGGGGACATCATCATTACCCGTTTCCGTTTTGCCGCTTTTGTGGTGGTTGCAGAGTTTCTTAGAAGCATCTTCTCCTTGCATGGGCATGGCACAGAATCTTATGTCCTCACATCATATCTAACTGACTTTCACTTTCCAATTCAGATGGCCTTGCTATCTGCACTCCGGCAGATTGCCGGCATCACCGCTGGCCCACTCTCCGATGCCCTCAAGACGGAGCTGTACACGCTTGTGCTCGGCACCATCTCCTTGCCCATCAACCTTCCGGGGACCAGCTACTATCAAGGCTTCCAGGCAAGGCAGAAGCTTGTGTCCATGCTAGAGCAGATGATCGCGGAGCGGCGATCCGCCGGTCAAGCTCACGATGACATGCTGGACGCCCTCTTGAGAAGCGGTGATGACGGGACCAGGGAAAAAATTAGTGACGAGCAGATCATTGACTTGCTCATCGCCCTCATCTACTCTGGGTACGAAACCATGTCGACCACTTCGATGATGGCCATCAAGTACCTATCAGACCATCCACAAGCCCTCGAAGAACTCAGGGTATGTACTATGTACACGTACTCTGAAAATCTATTTTTGAATCCATGACAAAAGCCCATGTGCGTCTGGAGTTTACTGATGACATTTTCACTTATGAATGCAGAAAGAGCATCTTGATATCAGGCAGGGGAAATCGCCGGAGGAAGCCATCAGCTACGAAGATTTTAAGTCCATGGCCTTCACTCGAGCTGTAAGTAGGAAATCAAACACACACACAAAATGAAGTCAGAGTAGGAATTTACTATGAGCATGGCATGATCATGATGAACTCATGGATACTTCTACCATGCAGGTCATTCTTGAGACGCTGAGATTATCTACAGTCGTGAATGGGCTGCTGAGGAAAACCACCCAGGATGTAGAAATGAATGGTGAGATATGCTCGGAAATTGTACTACCACGTTAATTAGCTTCTCCTGGGAATATATGAAGTCAGTTGTGCTAATGCTATATTATTATCGATTTCTTCCAGGGTATGTCATTCCAAAAGGCTGGAGAATCTATGTTTACACGAGGGAGATAAACTACGATCCATTCATGTATCCTGACCCAATGACCTTCAATCCATGGAGGTGGCTGGTAAGTGAAAGAGCGAACAATTATTAAGTTACCATCGAAACACCAGAAAAAAAAGGCACCACCATAGCAGAGGAAGTTCTAATCTTTTGATACCTGCTAAAAATGTACAGGAGAAGAGCATGGAATCGCACCCGCACTTCATGTTGTTCGGGGGAGGCAGCCGGATGTGCCCCGGGAAAGAGGTTGGCACGGCGGAGATCGCGACTTTCCTCCACTACTTCGTGACCCGATATAGGTGTGTTCAACGTCTTATTAATCCACGCCAGTCCAATTGCTAAGGAAACAGCTCCAGCATTATTGTTTACTGACAACAGATACTTGGCATCGGTCTTGATGTTGCAGATGGAAGGAAGAAGGCAAGAACACAATCTTGAAGTTCCCCCGTGTGGAAGCTCCGAACGGGCTGCATATCCGAGTTCAAGATTACTGAGCTCTTGCGACGTACATTTTGCAGAGTTTAGATAGATAGGACCTAGACGCAGCCGATGACATGAAAATATTAGATCAGCCTTGTAAGAGATAGGAAGCATAGCCACATAGGGGTAGAGTAGGTATTACAGATCTGCTAGGTAATTGATGCAGAAGGAAAGCCACAAGATGCACCTGGTGTTCTTCTGTGTGATGAGGAATTCCTGAGCTAAAACAGGGGAAATCATCATCTCGCTGCCTTGTATGATGCTCTAGGGCGTGATTCAGGCATCAACTGTCTGTTTCCAGACACAAGAGCAATGTACAAAACCAGCCCCGCATGCGGTAGGGCCCGAGCTTTTATTTATGTACTCCATCCGTCCCAAAATAAGTGACTCAACTTTTTACTAGTTTTAATACAAAGTTAGTACGAAGTCGAGTCACTTATTTTGCGAGAGGGAATACTATTGCACAGTACATGCACCATACCCCTCTTAGCCACCCATGTCATCCATCTACCATCATCCCATCCGAAAGGATCTTCATCCAAGCAAAGGCATGCTACTCCAGTGCATTATGAGCTAGTTAAATCACAGATCCAACCATGGTTAACCTCACAACAGCCCACATAATCATTTGCATGCATGTGAACTGCCGGAGAGTCCGCGTCTTCATTTTCATTTTTCTTACAAGAAATATGCCTTCGATTTGCCTTTCACTACGTGTCCACTCTTGATCCAACTACTGGCTGGCCCTGGCCGTACCAGTAGTGTAAAAATGGTCCAATGCGAACCACCCCAAGTCATGTGCCACCTCAAAATGCAACCCCCCTCACTCTAATTTTGTTTGGGCAATTAACGTTACGAGAAAACTAACGCCCACACGTGTGGTATCTTGCACATTGCTCATACACCTTCATCACACTCATTTTGCCACGTATGAACAGATGACATCAGTGGGAATCTTCTTGGTTTTCGGCATAAAAATATTTTATCTTCTAATTAAAAAATTGAATTAAAAATTCGTTTTCATCGTTAAATCTGTCTCGACAAGATCTTCAAAATTAGACCCCATGTTGATATTTTTCGACGAAATTTTTTTGCCCAAAAATTGCCATGATGTTTACACTGTAGTTGCCATAGTGCTTAAACTAAAGTTGCCATGTGGCAATTTTAGTTTGTAGAGCATGAAAATTTTAGTATTTTGATGATGGCAATTCCAGTACTTTGACCATGAAAATTATTTTTTGTATGAACCATGGCAATTTTAAGTGCATGTATCATGGTAATTTTAGTTTATGGTTCATGGTAAGTCTAGTTTCTTAATTCTTCATTTTATAATATGTCAAAATTTACTTTTAAATGTAGAAGAAAATAGCTGAATCATATCATGGCAACTTCAGTGTAAACATCATGGCAATTCATATGCAATAGACATGACAACTTTTAACCAAAATAACATTCATCAAAATATATTGATATGAGATCTAGTTTCGAAATATATTGATATTTAAGAGAAAAACATTTTAAAAAACTAGAAATCCAAAAAGATTCTCACATGCATGCATGCGGTGACGTGGCGTTCTTATAGGGCGTGTGGGCGGGTTTGGCTTCCCACCACATGTGTGGACGTTAGCGTTGTCCTTAACGTTAACCTACACCGCCCGGGGCCGGGGCACACATGATACACAAAAGCACCAAGTACAAATCTCTTTTAGCTTAGCTAACACTGCATAAGCAATCAGTAGGTAGACACATGGCGCCCATGCGACGCAAAATAACCCCCTTTCTAATAATCTTTTCTTTGGCAATCCTCAGGATTGATCGGATCGCATCGACGCACTGCTCACAAGCAAATCTCCAACCCAGATCAACAACACAAGTTTTTCTTTTGGAAATGCTAAAAATCTAATATCGGATTTTTAGCCATGGCAAATCCTATGTTTTATTTTATGGCAAATTATATTGTTGTGAGGATGACAATTTTCTTTGGCAAGCATGGCCATTTCTGGCCAAATACTAAACATGACAAGGATTTGCCGTGCTTGCTAAAAGAAATTTCTATCCTCGCAGCAGCATAATTTATCATCTCGGGCGTTTGCTTTGCCATGCTGCAAAATCTAACGTTTCATTTGTAGTGAGATCCTTTTCTTTTTCGTTGACATTAAAACTACTGGCGGATGGATGATCGCCTATATTTACAATCCCAGATAAACTAATTTCTATGCAAAAAAATTCTCTTACGGAGCTCTTTTAAGACACTATGTGTAATATTCAATTTTAGTCGTCCATTGACCAAGGGTAATAATTTGGACATAAATGTTTCTAGCATATAAAATATAAATAAATTTTAAACATAGCCATTTCGCAAAAAATGCAGAATTTACATACAATGTAAAGTATTATTGTTTCAATTTCTTTCCATGGTATTATGTGAGTACTTCTGTGTTGAACCAAAGGTTGAAAAATGCCAAGAACTCACCAGCATTTTACATGTTACAAGAATATGGAGTGTATGTTGGGGATTGATACGTCTCCAACGTATCTATAATTTATGAAGCATTCATGCTATATTACTATGTGTTTTGAATGATTATGGGCTTTATTATACACTTTTATATTACTTTTGGGACTAACCTATTAACCGGAGGCCCAACCCATATTGCTGTTTTATTGCCTGTTTCAGTATTTTGAAGAAAAGAGATTTCAAACGGAGTCCAAACGGAATGAAACCATCGGCATCGCGATTTATTGGAAGAATATCATCTAGGAGGCTTGAAGATCAAGTCAGAAGATCCTCGAGGTGCCTAGGAGATAGGGGGGCGCCCCCCCCCCCTACAGGGCGCGGCCCCCTGTCTTGTGGGCCCCTCGAGCACCTCCCGACGAAATTCTTTCGCCTATATATGCCTACGTACCCTAAAGCCATCAGAAATCAAGATAGATCGGGAGTTCCGCCGCCGCAAGCCTCTGTAGCCACCAAAAACCTCTCGGGAGCCCGTTCCGGCGCCCTGCCGGAGGGGGAATCCATCACCGGTGGCCATCTTCATCATCCCAGTGCTCTCCATGACGAGGAGGGAGTAGTTCACCCTCGGGGCTGAGGGTATGTACCAGTAGCTATGTGTTTGATCTCTCTCTCTCTCGTGTTTTCTCTCGTGTTTCCTCTATGGAACGATCTTGATGTATCCCGAGCTTTGCTGTTGTAGTTGGTTCTTATGATGTTTCTCCTCCTCTACTCTCTTGTGATGAATTGAGTTTCCCATTTGAAGTTATCTTATCGGATTGAGTCTTTTATGAGAACACTTGATGTATGTCTTGCCGTGCTTATCTGTGCTGACAATGGGATATCATGTACTACTTGATGTATGTTTTGGTGACCAACTTGCGGGTTCCGCCCATGAACCTATGCATAGGGGTTGGCACACGTTCTTGACTCTCCGGTAGAAACTTTGGGGCACTCTTTGAAGTACTTTGTGTTGGTTGGACGAATCTGAGATTGTGTGATGCATATCGGCCTATTTATAACTTTTGGTACCTAACCACCTGAACTGGGAATAATGGCTAAAGATTGAAGGTTCTAAGCCATGTATCAGAACCGGTTATTTGAGTATCGATGTTGTTGGAGTCTTGCTTCCGACCAATCCACTTCACTTCGGAGGACATAACAGCTTAAGAAGAAATCGAGATCAGGCCCGTGGAAAGCACACACACACACACACGCCTGGGGAATGAATCCACTTTTGCATTCTCAATACTAGGGGGGCTTCTCCGATCGATTGCTTTAACTGTTATTCCCCAGATTGGCGAAATGACCTTTCGTCTTGCTTCCGTAAAATAATAAAATGTGCTTTCGCCAGAAGAAGAAAAAAGAAGATAGCTCAGTAAATGGCATTCAAGTAAAGTCGAGAAAGAGGCCTTGCTTTCGCACAGGAAGGAAAGAATTGTCTCGGGGAAGTAAGCCCTATTGGGGGATTAAGGGCTCGAATACGATTAGAGCGCCTTTTTTTCTGCTGCGCAGGCTGACCATTTTAAATAGGGGGAAACAGGAGACTGTAGAAGATGAATATGGCTAGTCTACTGCTACTGTTTGATTGGCAATCCTTAGACTATAGGGATGAAGCAAAGGAGCATAACCTACCTGCAACTATGCTTTAAAGCAAAGAAATCTATCGAAATTCTCATTCCAGTCTGAGGGGATATCTGAAGCTACCGATCCGGGATCTCACTCAAATCCAAACCTAGCACTTTTGTATTTATTGCTTCTCCTTTTAGAAGGTCCGTAGCCGAGTAGAAGAGAAGAAAAGAGATTTCCTTATCTGCATGCCAGCTTTCATTCCTACTTTTGATGAAAGAAAGGTCATTTGCTGCCGATAAGTCGACTAAACTTTCACAACTGTCACCTATGTTTAAGCATCTTCTAGGCCGCTTCCCAACCTAATGCATTCAAGTCTGCCTTCGGTACTGGTACTTCGGAATCAAGGGCCCAACAAGCGATATCAGGAGTCTTTGGCCGAAGAACTCGCGGATAAGAAGGTTACTGAAGATTGTGAGGCGTTTCCACTACATAATAAGAAACTAGAATTAGATCTTGGAAATGATCGACTCTAATAGATGCTCATCATAAGCTTTTTTCCCTCCTATTCCTATTGATCAGAAGTATCCAGCACCGCCATGCCAGAGTGACTTCCGAAGCGCTATGGACGGGACGAAATCCAGTAGCCAGTTGCTGGCTCTGAATAACCAGCCCAGCAAGAAGCTAAATTCTTCCATAACATAACATAACGGGGCGGGGTTTATGCTTGGGTGAATGCCATAAGCGGATTTATATGCCCCGGTTCCCAGGGTTAGGATATTCCCTATGTTGAGCCTACTCAGATCAGAACAAAACTGACATTAGGGTTTTGGTTGATTTGTGTCTTAAGGTGTTATTCTAGTACGAACTCTTTAATAGATCGATCCGAAAGAATAACTTTGAGGTGGTTTCGTACCCTACCATAATCTCTACGTTTGTTCTCCACTATTAGTGGCTTTGGAGTGACTCTTTGTTGCATGTTGAGGGCTTGTTATATGATCTATGTTATTATTGTTGAGGGAACTTGCACTAGTGAAAGTATGAACCCTAGACCTTGTTTCCTATCATTGCAATACCGTTTACATTCACTTTTATCATTAGGTACCTTGCTGTTTTTATTATTTCAGATTACAAAAACCTATATCTGCTATCCATATTGCACTTGTATCACCATCTCTTCGCCAAACTAGTGCACCTATACAATTTGCCATTGTATTGGGTGTGTTGGGGACACAAGAGACTCTTTGTTATTTGGTTGCAGGGTTGTTTGAGAGAGACCATCTTCATCCTATGCCTCCCACAGATTGATAAACCTTAGGTCATCCACTTGAGGGAAATTTGCTACTGTCCTACAAACCTGTGCACTTGCAGGCCCAATAACATCTACAAGAAGAAGGTTGTGTAGTAGACATCAAGCTCTTTTCTGGCGCCGTTGCCGGGGAGGCTAGGTAAGCGGCACTCACTCACACCCCGTCAACTAAGCTCTTTTCTGGCGACGTTGCCGGGGAGGTGAGTGCCTAAAGGTATATCTTTAGATCTTGCAATTGAATCTTTTTGTTTCTTGTTTTATCACTAGTTTAGTTTATAAAAGAAAACTATAAAAAAATGGAGTTAAGTTTGTCTCATACGCTTCGTCTTTTTAATATCTTTCGTGAGTTTGATGGAAAGGAAAATTGTGCTCAAGTGCTAGAAGAAGAGTGCATTAAAATGCTTGGTACTAAATCTTTGAATGATGAGCATGAGTATAAACTCCTTGAATATCCATAGTACTAATGACGATTGCTCTAGTCATGATGAAAACATAACTTATGAGCATGTCAACGTTTGTGGAGTGCATGTTTGCATGAACACACCAAATTGAGAAGATATTTATTGCAAGAGGCATAAGCATTTAGAAACTAAATGGTTGCATGAAAGGCTAGGTGTGAGTGCTGAAAATTTAAAATTCCTTTGCTGTACTTGTGAACTTTGCAATGAACATGGTCATTTACATCTCCTATGCAAATTGTTTCATGATCGAATCGTGTCCAAAAATTGTGATGATTTGATCTCCATTGCTCATTACAATGAACTTAGTTTGCTTTTGAGTTATGAAGAATTGAAACGTTTACTTAAGGACCTTCCAGAATTTGCCCATAAGAAATTCCTTGATATTGATCTAGAAAAGATTTATTTGTTTTGTGCGGAAAATTGCATTGAAAATCCTTATATTGCCAATTACCTAAAGAAAAGAAAGCAAATAGAAGATGATGAAAATACTAATGAAAGGGAAGAGACTTCCCAATATCCTCCTATTATTTCTCATGATGAATCAGGTAACGAGGAGGAGCTTTCTATTCAACCAATCTCATCAATAAGGAGCTCAAAGCGGAAGGTTGAACCCACACATAATATGAAGAAGAAAAAGAAAAGAAGGAGCAACAAAGGTAGAAAGGTATACATCCCAAATGATGTTGCTCCTACTACTCATTGTAATGATGATAATTGCTATACTATTGGTGCTATCAACATTTTTAATGATGAGAGTGATTATGTTTATGATATGAAAGGGCCCAAGCTTGGGGAAGCTATGTTTGATGAGGATGACATATTTGAGAATATATTTGCTGAAATTAATGTTTATCCCAAGCTTGGGGATGCTACGTTTAATGAAGATGATATTTTTAGCATCCCAAGTTTTGATATGCAAAGTTGTTATGATGATAGCATGCCTCCTACTTATGATGATTATATTGATGAAAGTGGGTTTGGAAGAGTGTCAACTTTAGGAATTAGTGATCCCACTATTTTGGAGGATTTTGAATCTTATTGTGATGAATATGAAAGTGGATTTGGAAGAGTGTCAACTTTATTTAGTGATTCCACTATCTTGGGAGAGGTTTCAATTGAATATGATGAGAACGAAGTTGCTACTTATGATGATTATTGTGATGAAACTTATTCTATAAAAAGTAGTGATGATTATATTTACAAATTTTGTCATAATTATGATTACCCCTTTTCTGAACATTACTCTTTTAATGTGGAAACAATTTTTAGTGTTCAAGTCTCTTATGATACTCCCACTATTCCGAATGAGAAGAATTTTGCTTATGCGGAGAGGAGTAAAAATTCTATGCTTGTAGATCATGAAAATAATGCTTTAGGTGCTGGTTATATTGTTGAATTCATTCATGACGCTACTGAAAATTATTATGAGGGACGAATATACGCTTGTAGGAATTGCAATAATATAAAGTTTCCTCTCTATGTGCTTAAAGTTTCGAAGTTATGCTTGTTCTACCTTCCTATACTAATTGATTATTGTTCCCATAAGTTGTTTGCTCACAAAATCCCTATGCATAGGAAGTGGGTTAGACTTAAATGTGCTAGTCATATACTTCATGATGCTCCCGTTATGTTTCAATTCTTATCTTTTATGCGAGCATCATTGTCATCGTCATGCCTAGCTAGAAAGGCATTAAAGAAAAGCGCTTGTTGGGAGACAACCCAATATTTATCCTTACTATTTTTGTGTGTCCACATGATTATTCTACTGTAGTAATCATGTTTTATAGCTTTTGTTTCAATAAAGTGCAAAGTAAGACCTTTAGGATGGCTTACGGTGATAGTTGTGTTGATCCTACTGAGAATCAGAAACTTTTGCATCCAGTAAATTAGTTTTGTTAATTCACAGAAACGTGCTTATGATCCGATTCGTTTTGCTATGGATTGGTACACTAATTGCTTAGGACTTCCTAATTTGTTAGGATTTTTGGAGTTCCAGAAGTATACGTTTTATACAGATTACTACAGACTGTTCTGTTTTTGACATATTCTGTTTTCTATGGGTTGTTTGCTTATCTTGATGAATCTATGAGTAGTACCGGAGGGTATGAACCATAGATAAGTTGGAGTACAGTAGATATTACACCAAATGAATTTACAATGAGTTCATTGAAGTACCTTATGTGGTGGTTTTGTTTTCTTTCACTAACGGAGCTTATAAGATTTCCTGTTGAGTTTTGTGTTGTGAAGTTTTCAAGTTTTGGGTAAAGCTTTTATGTACTATGGAATAAAGGGTGGCAAGAGCCTAAGCTTGGGGATGCCCAAGGCACCCCAAGATATTCAAGAATATCCAAAAGCCTAAGCTTGTGGATGCCCCAGGAAGGCATCCCCTCTTTCGTCTTTGTTCATTGGTAACTTTACTTGGAGCTATATTTTTATTCGCCACATGATATGTGTTTTTCTTGGAGCGTCATTTTCTTTTGTTAGTATTTGATTGCTGTTAGTTAGAATAATGTTTTTCATCTTTAGTTTCAATAAAGAAGTCAAGGATAGCCTTTGCCATACTTATTTTGCTAGTATACATGTTGTTGTTTGAAAACAGAAAGTTTACCGCTGTTGAAAAAATTCCCTAGAAAAGTCAGAGAATGATATAATGTTGAAACCTTTTTCCTAATGAGCTCTGATAAATTTACTACAGTGTGAATTTTATTTCATAATTTTTGGAGTTAGGAAATTATTGATACTCCTGCATTCTTTACAGACTGTACTGTTTTGACAGATTGCTGTTATGGTTGTATTGTTTGCATTTGTTTGCTTGGTTAATGATTCTATTTAAGGATAGGAGTATTAAATATGCAGAGGCATTTAGTATGCAATATTGAATAATAATTTAAGTGATTTGTTATAGTAGAAATTGATAAGGTTTTGCATTGGTTTATACTAACCTATCTCACGAGTTCTTGTTGAGTTTGTTGTGGATGAAGCTTTTGATAAAAAGAGAAACCATGATATGAGATGAATTAAGGAGATACAAAAGTTCAAGATTGGGGATGCCCAAGGCACCCCAAGATAATATTTCATGAATTCTCAAGCATCTAAGCTTGGGGATGCCCCGGTAGGCATCCCACCTTTCTTCTTCAACAACTATCGGTTAGTGTCGGTTGAGCCTAAGTTTTTGCTTCTTCACATGAGTTGTGCTATCCTTGCAATGTTATTTTACTTTGTTTTTCTTGCTGTTTGAATAGAATACCAAGATCTGAAATCCTTTAATGAGAGAGAGTCTTCGCATAGTTACATAATTATTTAGCTACTCATTGATCTTCACTTATATCTTTTTGGAGTAGTTTTTCATTTACTCGTGTGCTTCACTTATATCCTATGAGTAAATTGTTGAATGAATTTGATTGTCATGAATATGAAATTATATATGCCTCATTTGCTTATCCCATGGGGAGTAATGACTTCACGTCTAAGAAGTAGAGGTTGTAAATTTATTGGAGGTTAGCAAGCATTGTATTGGTCATTTGAACAATTTCATGAAAGAATATTGAAGGAAGAGAAATTTCATATATAAATATACTATTATAGACATCTTTTATAGTTGGGAGCACTCATTAAGTATGACATGCTAAAGAGTTGACGTTGGACAAGGAAGACAACGTAATGGGTTATGTTTTCCGACATCTCAGTTAAAGTATATTGTCATGGATCATCCAAACATATTGAGCTTGCCTTTCCCCCTCATGCTAGCCAAAATTCCCTGCACTAAGTAGAGATACTACTTGTGCTTCCAAATATCCTTAAACCCAGTTTTGCCATGAGAGTCCACCATACCTACCTATGGATTGAGTAAGATCCTTCAAGTAAGTTGTCATCAGTGCAAGCAATAAAAATTGCTCTCTAAATATGCATGACTTATTAGTGCGGAGAAAATAAGCTTTGTACGAACTTGTTATGGAAGCAATAAAAGCGACGGACTGCATAATAAAGGTCCATATACAAGGGGCAATATAAAGTGACGTTATTTCGCATTAAGATTTTGTGTATCCAACCCTAAAAGCGCATGACAACCTCTGCTTCCCTCTGCGAAGGGCCTATCTTTTACTTTATGTCTATTACTTTATGCAAGAGTCAAGGTGATCTTCACCTTTCCCTTTTTCATATATATATATATATATATATATATATATATATATATATATATATATATATATATATCCAATTGGATGTAAGTTAGCATGAACTATTATTGCTGACATCACCCAAAGGTGAATACGTTTGGAGGCAACATTATAAGCCCCAATCTTTCTCTGTGTCTGATTAAAACTTCATAACCATTAGTATTGCGTGAGTGTTAGCAATTCTAGAAGACTATATGATAGTTGAGTATGTGGAGTTTGTTATTCCTGAAAATAAGATGAATTGCAATTGTTTGAATGACTGAGAATGAAGTTTGCTAGTTTTCAAGAAAGTTTATGGTCTATGCTTTGACATGTGAATTGCTTGTTACTTTATCGTGAGAAGTTTTATGAGATGAACTATTGTTATGACATATTATCATGCTAGAAAAGGTGATTGAAATTATCATTGATCAAACTTGTGCACCTTCTAGAATTCACACTTCATAAATTCTTTCTTTATCATTTATCTACTCGAGGACGAGTAGGAATTAAGCTTGGGGATGCAGATACGTCTCCAACGTATCTATAATTTATGAAGCATTCACGCTATATTACTATGTGTTTTGAATGATTATGGGCTTTATTATACACTTTTATATTACTTTTGGGACTAACCTATTAACCGGAGGCCCAGCCCATATTGTTGTTTTATTGCCCGTTTCAGTATTTCGAAGAAAAGGGATTTCAAACGGAGTCCAAACGGAATGAAACCTTCGGCATCGTGATTTCTTGGAAGAATATCATGCAGGAGGCTTGGAGATCAAGTTAGAAGATCCTCGAGGTGCTCAAGAGCGCGGTCCCCTTTCTCGTGGGCCCCTCGAGCACCTCCCGACCGACTTCTTTCGCCTATATATGCCTACGTACCCTAAAACCATCAGAATTCAAGATAGATCAGGAGTTCCGCCGCCACAAGCCTCTGTAGCCACCAAAAACCTCTCGGGAGCCCGTTCCGGCGCCCTGCCGGAGGGGGAATCCATCACAGGTGGCCATCTTCATCATCCCAACGCTCTCCATGATGAGGAGGGAGTAGTTCACCCTTGGGGCTGAGGGTATGTACCACTAGCTATGTGTTTGATCTCTCTCTCTCTCTCTCTCTCTCTCTCTCTCTCGTGTTCGCTCTCGTGTTTCCTCTATTGTACTATCTTGATGTATCCCGAGCTTTGCTATTGTAGTTGGATATTATGATGTTTCTCCCCCTCTACTCTCTTGTGATGAATTGAGTTTACCCTTTGAAGTTATCTTATCGGATTGAGTCTTTTATGGGAACACTTGATGTATGTCTTGCCGTGCTTATCTGTGGTGACAATGGGATATCATGTGCCACTTGATGTATGTTTTGGTGACCAACTTGCGGATTCCGCCCATGAACCTATGTATAGGGGTTGGCACACGTTCTTGACTCTCCGGTAGAAACTTTGGGGCACTCTTTGAAGTACTTTGTGTTGGTTGGATGAATCTGAGATTGTGTGATGCATATCGTATAATCATGCCCATGGATACTTGAGGTGACAATGGAGTATCTAGGTGACATTAGGGTTTTGGTTGATTTGTGTCTTAAGGTGTTATTCTAGTACAAACTCTTTAATAGATCGATCCGAAAGAATAACTTTGAGGTGGTTTCGTACCCTACCATAGTCTCTATGTTTGTTCTCCGCTATTAGTGGCTTTGGAGTGACTCTTTGTTGCATGTTGAGGGCTTGTTATATGATCTATCTATGTTATTATCGTTGAGAGAACTTGCACTAGTGAAAGTATGAACCCTAGGCCTTGTTTCCTATCATTGCAATACCGTTTACGTTCACTTTTATCATTAGTTACCTTGCTGTTTTTATTATTTCAGATTACAAAAACCTATATCTGCTATCCATATTGCACTTGTATCACCATCTCTTCGCTGAACTAGTGCACCTATACAATTTGCCATTGTATTGGGTGTGTTGGGGACACAAGAGACTCTTTGTTATTTGGTTGTAGGGTTGTTTGAGAGAGACCATCTTCATCCTACGCCTCCACGGATTGATAAACCTTAGGTCATCCACTTGAGGGAAATTTGCTACTGTCCTACAAACCTGTTCACTTGCAGGCCCAACAACGTCTACAAGAAGAAGGTTGTGTAGTAGACATCAGGGATCATTGCAGAAATTAAAAAATTTCTACGGATCACCAAGATCAATCTATGTAAAGGCTAGCAACGAGAGAGAGGGGAGTGCATCTTCATACCCTTGAAGATCGCGATGCGGAAGCGTTACAAGAACGCGGATGAGGGAGTCGTACTCGCAGCGATTCAAATCGCGGAAGATCCGATCTAACGCCGAACGACGGCACCTCCGCGTTCAACACACGTACAGCCTGGGGACATCTCCTCCTTCTTGATCCAGAAAGGGGAGAGGAGAAGTTGAGGGAGAGCTCCGGCAGCACGACGACGTGGTGGTGGATCTTGCAGTTCTCCGGCAGGGCTTCGCCAAGCACTACTGAGGAGGAGGTCGAGTTGGAGAGGGGGAGGGCTACGCCAGGGGCAGGGTTGAAGCTCCCATGCGCCTCCCCACTATATATAGGGGTGGAGGGGGCTGGTTTCTTGCCCTCCAAGTCCATTGGGGCGTTGGCAAAGGTGGGAGGAAAGAAATCCCATCATTTCCTTCCCCACCGATTGTTATCCCCCCTTTTCGGGGATCTTGATCTTATCCCTTCGGGATATGATCTTATTCCTTCTAAGGGGGGATCTTGGTGCGCCTTGACCAGCGGTGTGGGGCCTTTCCCCAACTACCCACGTTCATGTGGGTCCCCCCCATGCAGGTGGGCCCCACTCCGGAACCTTCTAGAACCTTCCTGGTACAATACCGAAAAATCCCGAACATATTCCGGTGGCCAAAATAAGACTTCCCATATATAAATCTTTACCTCCGGACCTTTCTGGAACCCCTCGTGACGTCCGGGATCTCATCCGGGACACCGGACAACATTCGGTAATTGCACACTAATTCCCATAACAACTCTAGCGTCACCGAACCTTAAGTGTGTAGACTCTACGGGTTCGGGAATCATGCAGACATGAGCGAGACAACTCTCTGGCCAATAACCAACAGCGGGATCTGGATACCCATGTTGGCTCCCACATGTTCCACGATGATCTCATCGGATGAACCACGATGTCAAGGATTCAAGCAATCCCGTATACAATTCCCTTTGTCAATCGGTACGTTACTTGCCCGAGATTCGGTCGTCGGTATCCCAATACCTCGTTCAATCTCGTTACCGGAAAGTCACTTTACTCGTTCCGTGATGCATGATCCCATGACTAACTACTTAGTCACATTGAGCTTATTATGATGATGCATTACCGAGTGGGCCCAGAGATACCTCTCCGTCACACGGAGTGACAAATCCCAGTCTCGATTCGTGCCAAACCAACAGACACTTTCAGAGATACCCATAGTGCACCTTTATAGCCACCTAGTTACATTGTGACGTTTGGCACACCCAAAGCATTCCTACGGTATCCGGGAGTTGCACAATCTCATGGTCTAAGGAAATGATACTTGACATTAGAAAAGCTTTTAGCAAACGAACTACACGATCTTGTGCTATGCTTAGGATTGGGTCTTGTCCATCACTTCATTCTCCTAATGATGTGATCCCGTTATCAATGACATCCAATATCCATGGTCAGGAAACCATAACCATCTATTGATCAACGAGCTAGTCAACTAAAGGCTCACGAGGGACATTGAGGGAGTCCTGGACTAGGGGGTGTGTTGACACCTGATTTTGGCACAATGCGAAATGCAATGGAGATGACCTCAAATGACAAAATATTCTAAATGAGAAATTTCACATTGCCGAGTGGAACAACTTTGATGTTTGGACCATAATCATTCGGCATCATATCAAAGACCAAAACTACACTCAGATTGTCATGTTTACGTGTTCTGAGTGCTTTTTGGTCAATTACGCCACCACGACAATCTCGGATGAAGGAATGCTCTACGTGAATTGTCTTCGTCTCGTCGAGTCAGTAGATTTTGATATAAAAAACATCTCAATCCAAGTTCGTATGCAAAAGTTAGAGCTATCTGAATGCAGCCCTGTCAAGAGGCGAAATATAACGCGGGAGACCAGACTCGTCTTGGCAAGTGTCTGATGTAATGCGTGAGTGTTTTGGCCTAGAAGATGGCCTCGAATTGGAAAACGTTCAACACAAAAGTTGTTCGTCTCGTCGAAACGGTCCAGATTGCTTTTGGGCTCGTTTCCATCAGAGATTGTTTACCACCACAAAAAAGACCCGCAAGGTGCAGCCAGTTTAAACCGAACAGTTTTGGAAAGTTCGGACAAAACCAATCCGAATTTGACTAGAGTTTTGGACGCGAATCCAAGCCTTTTCCTTGCACGGGAAGTCCAGCCGCCTCTTATATACCTAAGGGGTGACGGCCGATTGAACAACACACAATCGATCAAATCATTTACCACTTTTTATCTTTTATCTTTTCTCCTTAACCCTAGTTCTTCTTCTTCCTCGTTCTTCGTCTGTTCTTCTTGTTGCAGGGCGGCGAACCTCGAGGCCCTAGGGGCGATCAGGTCGACCTAGGGCAGCCCATAGCCGCCACGCGCCCAGACGGGGTCCCTCCCGGGCGTGTGGGGTTTCGGGTCCTCAAAACCACCCGCCGGATTGCCTGCGTACCGCGCTTCCGGTCGGGTCTCCTTCGACGTGAGCTGCGGTGCATCACCCTCGGCGTTGGAGGTACACGGTGACGTGTTCGTGTGCGAACAGGGTGTCCGGATAGCCGGACTATCATCGTCAGACGGACTCCAAGACTATGAAGATACAAGACTGAAGACTTCGTCCCGTGTCCGGATGGGACTTTCCTTGGCGTGGAAGGCAAGCTTGGCGATACGGATATGTAGATCTCCTACCATTGTAACCGACTCTGTGTAACCCTAGCCCTCTCCAGTGTCTATATAAACCGGAGGGTTTTAGTCCGTAGGACAACACAACCATTACAACAATCATACCATAGGCTAGCTTCTAGGGTTTAGCCTCCTTGATCTCGTGGTAGATCCACTCTTGTACTACCCATATCATCAATATCAATCAAGCAGGAGTAGGGTTTTACCTCCATCGAGAGGGCCCGAACCTGGGTAAAAACATCGTGTCCCTTGTCTCCTGTTACCATCCGCCTAGACGCACAGTTCGGGACCCCCTACCCGAGATCCGCCGGTTTTGACACCGACATTGGTGCTTCCATTGAGAGCTCCTCTGTGTCATCACCGATAGGCTTGATGGCTCCTTCGATTAACAACGATGCAGTCCAAGGTGAGAATTTTCTCCCCGGATAGATCTTCGTGTTCAGCGGCTTTGCACTGCGGGCCAATTCGCTTGGCCATCTGGAGCAGATCGAAAGCTACGCCCCTGGCCATCAGGTCAGGTTTGGAAGCCCAAACTTCACGGCCGACATCCACGGAGACTTGATTTTCGATGGATTTGAGCCACAGCCGAGCGTGCCGCGCTATCACGATGGGCATGATTTAGCTCCGCCGCCGGATAGTGCCCTGGAGGCCGCACACGAGTCCGCTCTGACCCATAGTTCGGAGCAGACCGCGCAGATCGAGGACAGGTGGCTGGACACCGCCTCGGGAGCTGCAACTTCTATGGTGATGGAGCCGAATACCGACCTTGTCCCTTATAAAGCTCGTGACTCCGAGGCGCCGGACTCCTTGCCGGACTCCGAACCTCCTGCGCCCCTGCCAATCGAATCTGATTGGGCGCCGATCATGGAGTTCACCGCCGCGGACATCTTTCAGCACTCACCCTTTGGCGACATCCTAAATTCGCTGAAGCATCTCTCGTTATCAGGAGAACCCTGGCCGGACTGCGGTCAGGATGGTTGGGGTGCGGACGACGAAGAAATTCAAAGCCCACCCACCGCCCACTTTGTAGCCACTGTCGACGATCTAACCGACATGCTAGACTACGATTCCGAAGACATCGACGGTATGGACGACGATGCCGGAGACGATCAAGAACCAGCGCCTACAGGGCACTGGAAGACCACCTCGTCATACGACATATACATGGTGGACACCCCAAAGGATGGGGACGGCGAAGAAGCAGCGGAGGTAGATTCTTCTAAGAAACAGCCCAAGCGCCGACGTCAGCGGCGCCGCTCTAAATCCCGCCACAGCAAGAATGGAGATTCTGGCACCGGAGATAATAACACCATAGAGAGTGCCGAAGACAACCCCCTGCAGCAAGATTCAGCACAGGAGGACGGGGAAGCCAGCCCTCGAGAGAGAGCGGCAGACGAGGAGGATGAAGACTACATGCCTCCCTCCGAAGACGAAGCAAGCCTCAACGACGACGAATTCGTCGTGCCAGAGGATCCCGTCGAACAAGAGCGTTTTAAACGTAGGCTTATTGCCACGACAAATAGCCTAAAGAAAAAGCAGCAACAGCTTCAAGCTGATCAAGACCTGTTGGCCGACAGATGGACCGAGGTCCTCGCGGCCGAAGAGTATGAACTCGAACGCCCCTCCAAGAGCTACCCAAAACGCAAGTTGCTCCCCCGACTAGAGGAGGAAGCATACAAACCTTCATCACCAGCGCACAATACGGCAGACCGACCACCCCGTGGTCGCGACAGAGAGGCATCTAGGCCCCTCATCAAGACCGTACCCCGGCATCGCTCGAAAAGTATGAAGCCATGAGGGAATGCGCCGGACTTGCGGGATATATTGGAGGACAAGGCAAGACAATCCAGATCTATCTACGGATCACGTGGGTGCCCCACGACCCACGACGACTACCGTCGCACCGGATACAGCAACTTCGGCCGGGCCGAACACAGCAGACAACGTTCTCTTGAGCTACGTCGTGATATTGCTCAATATAGAGGCGCCGCACACCCACTATGCTTCACTGACGAAGTAATGGATCATCAAATCCCTAAAGGGTTTAAACCCGTGAACATTGAATCCAACGATGGCACAACAGACCCCGCGGTTTGGATCGAAGATTATCTCCTTCACATCCACATGGCCCGCGGCGACGATCTCCACGCCATCAAGTATCTCCCACTCAAGCTTAAAGGACCAGCTCGGCATTGGCTTAACAGCTTGCCCGCAGAGTCAATTGGGTGTTGGGACGACCTGGAAGCCGCATTCCTAGACAACTTCCACGGAACATATGTGCGACCACCAGACGCCGATGACCTAAGCCACATAATTCAGCAGCCAGACGAATCGGCCAGACAGTTCTGGACACGGTTCTTAACAAAGAAAAATCAAATCGTCGACTGTCCGGATGCAGAGGCCCTCGCAGCCTTCAAACATAACATCCGCCACGAGTGGCCGGATTGCCTGCGTACCGCGCTTCCGGTCGGGTCTCCTTCGACGTGAGCTGCGGTGCATCACCCTCGGCATTGGAGGTACACGGTGACGTGTTCGTGTGCGAACACGCTTTTTGGCGACTCCGCTGGGGACGAAGCTTTGAACGGTCTCCAGCCCATTCTTGCTACGAAGAGATCGTCATCAAGTTGCTGCAATCTACAAAGGTAATATGAATACCCAATTCCCCTTTGTAGATGCAAATAATCCATATGTTGTTGCTGGATCACCTATTGAGCATAATGTATCGGCTAGCCCTAGTTTTATTAATCATGCATCTAATTATGTGCAAGGGCCGATGCAAAACAATCTTCATGTTTCAAATTCTTATAAATTTATCAACATGCAACATATGTATCCCAAGTCCCATGCATCGGCAACCCCACAAATTCATATGCCGATGAGCAACATGATGAGTTCGATTAATCAATTTGAAACACCCCAAGTTAGAATTTCCAATGCCATACAAGAAAGTGTTTCACCCTTTTATTCATCGGCAGCTAATGTGCAATATAGTAATCCAACCATGCCGATGAATGAGAGAATTGGCCATGCTACTAATGGCTATTTGGCCAGTTACTCTCAACCGTCATATGCTACACCTCATGTTAGTAATTCTTCGGCACCATACACAACTGTAGATGCTCATGATTCGGCTTCACACCTTCCTGGTTATAGCCGAATGAATGTAAATTTTACAGGAGCGGTTGTGCCCAACATTGTAGAAGATGAGGTAGTGGTGGCTGCATTGAAGAGTTTAGCCCAAAATAAGAGAATTAGTGCTCTTTGCCTTGAACAACATGAAAAGGGGCTATTTCCTGATTATGCCGCAATAAAAGCTATAGTTTTGCAAGAAGATGAATCTTTGCCAATTGATAAAATTGGCGAGCAAAAATATGGTTTTACAACAATGCATATGCCTTCACCTAATACTAAATCATATTATACAGCCCCTGCACAATTGCAAAGTTTCGGCAACACCCATGTGCCATTGCCGAAAGAATCTAAAAGCATTGGGAGGCAATCGTATCCGAAGTGGGATGAAATTGAGAAAAAGATTAAAGCCAATTTCGCCGCTCGCCGCCAGAAACAAAAAGAAACAGAATTGGCTCAAGTGAAAGAAGCATTGCCAATTGGTAGAAGCAATGTTAAGAAAGATGATTCAGAACATGAAAGTGCTCCGGTTAAAAGAGCCGAATCAAGAAGTATATATTTTGAATCCATCAAATGCAAAGAGGCAAGCATTATTGAGAAAGGGCATGGCAAGCATAGCAAAGCGACCATACTTGATTTTTCTAAAGTTAATGGAACCTACTTCCTGCCCTATGAGTTTCATGACAGAGAAATTGATGAACTTCAAGGACAAGAACAAGTAGCCGAACAAAGTTCGGCCGACAAAAATATTCAATGTAATGATGCACGGAATCAAGAAAAAGATGATGAAGAGGCATTGGGGAGCCATCCAAAGGCGGAGCAAGATATTGTTCAAGTCACACCACCATCGTGCACTCCCAACATATTTGAAGAGGTATGTTTAGCAAGTAATTTACCTATTTTCAGATTTGGTCAGGACTTTATTGTTGATGCATCTATTAGAAAAATCCTCATAAGTAATTTTAAAAGACCAATGAAGAAGGGTAATTTACTTGCTAGCAATAAATTTGTTATCGAGCATATCGGTCAACCCATTACGCCATTTATAAAGACCGATAGTGACTTATTATTACAGCCAAAGCTTTCCCCGTTGCTTTATCTAAAGTTCATATCTATTTGGGTAGCTTTGCTTATTTCATACTTGGCTTGCACTTGGTCTCAGTTGAGACATGTATATTCTAACTATTTTTGTTTTAGAAATTTAAAGCCAAGGTTAAATTCTGTTGAGAAAACCGATGCTAATATAATATCTTACCCAAAGACATCAGAAATAGAGTGCAAAACACAATGCATAACCGAATGGTGTGGTGCAAAATCTGAACCATTCATTTGCTTAGTTCCGAAGCCGTTCTCACAGCAAGATCGGCTAGAAAATAAAAGGTTTACCTTTAATTCAAACATGTGTGATCAAATCTTTGATTTGTTGTTGAGGAATAATTATATTAGAATTCTTGATCACCATGTTGAGCCATCTGTCCAGGGACGAATGTATTGTAAGTTGCATGATTCGTCCAAGCATAATTTTGAGGATTGTAACATGTTTCGTCAAATAGTTAAATCGGCCATTGATAAAGGACGATTGAAATTTGTTGAGATACCAAGAGATGACCAGTCTATTCCGATTGGTCCCGATGGTAGAAAGTTTTTGCATCGGCTGCTTCAAGCCGATCCATTTGAAGAGAAGGTAAAAACTGCAGGTGATGGGATCAAGCTTTCAAGTAAAGAAGTTGTCGAAGAGCATAATGAACATAATCTTGAGGGCAAGAATTCCATCTAAGATACAATGGAGACGCGAAGGACTGGGGGGCAGCAAGCAAATCCAACGATCGATGAAAGCAGACCAAAAGAAAACAAAGGCCGAAATAAGCGCAAGTGTAAAAGATCAAAAATCACCTTCGCTGAACTATTGGAGAAATATCAAAAGAAGAGTGAAGAGAAGAATGCTTATCGGCCCAATCATGCAAAGAAACCAAGATCACCCCCAAGGCGCAAATATGAGGATCGGTATTGGCAAAGTGAGAGTTTCAATGCAACATATTCATATCCTTATTTTGGACCGCCAATGCCAATGCCGTGGATGCCTCCCTATGCTCATGTAGAGGCATATTCATCATGGGACAGGTATGATACAAGGGCACATTCTCCATCTTATTTTAGACCATCTCACCAATATTATGCAGCTCCGAGAAGATCAACATTTGAAGACTCACATGTTAAAGACCGTTTCAATTATAAGGAATCGGTCCGGACACCATGGATGAAAAAAGAGGTGGTCAATCAAGTCTACCACGTGAAAAGAGATGGTTGTAAGTGTGCTACTTCAGATTTGATCTCAAATAATAAAGAGCCAATTAAAGTGTTGACATTGGATACAAAAGGCAATGAGACGAAGCAACCAATTATTGAGAGTCAAAGTGCCAAATCTGAAGAAAAGAAGTTGAGAGTGCACAAGGTCAAAAAGGAATTGCCATTGGTCAAAACAGAATCACAGCCGAGATGCCCACTCGGCTTATCGTACTGGCAAAAGAGGGAATTACACAAACTTAGTGCACAAGAAATTGAAGAAAGGAACATGGCATGGGTTCCCAAAGGAAGTGCTCAAAACAAGAATTATGTGCAAGCCTCCATTACAAGAAGTGCGGCAAAGGTGAAGAAGGAAAAGAGTGAAAACTATGAAGGACCAAGATTAAGGTTTCAGCATCTTCGGTCTACACATTATCCATATTCTTCAACTATGCCATTAACGCCTATGCTATGGAATTCTTCATCAGGTATGATTGGTAACCCTCAATGGGCTTATTTTAATCCATGGATGCAATATAATTTCTTACGTCATGAGAGGGTATTACCAAGTCACTATACATTTGATTAGCTACAAGTTTGTTGCGGATCCAAAGGGCCGAAATACTTGATTTATCATTTCATTTGTTTATTTCGGCTATATGTGCTTTGAATGAAGTTTACATGGTAATGGCCGATATTTATCTATCGTCCTAAGAGTATGTCAATGCATGGCCGGTGTAGTATTCTAACATCGTCCTTAGTTTGATTGGAGAGCGAGACAAGGTACGTGCTGATGAAAATTTATATGTATGCCTATATTATGATTGAATGGAGTTGAGACATCATGACCGATGTCATTGAATATATGCTGCATAGACCAATTCATAGCTGCAGAATTGGTTGGTGGGCTTATACTTTGTTTGGATATGACTTGGCTTATGCATCTTTGAGATCTATAAGAGGCCAAATCATAGTTGATTTCGTTACTGAACATCGGATTAATGTCATGCATAACATTGATATAAACCTTGTCTCATTAGTACCGTGGAGATTATATTTTGATGGTTCAGTTTGTAGCAATGGCCGAGGTGTTGGTATTGTTTACATATCTCCTCATGGTGCTGTTTTTGAAGCCTCATGCCGCTTAGAATATTTTTGCACAAATAATCAAGCCGAATATGAAGCATTATTATTCGGTTTAGAGATGTTGCTTGCTATAGGTGTTACACATATTGAGGCTTATGGTGATTCGTTACTAGTGGTGCAGCAAATATCCAAAGTCTTTCAGTGTTTTGACGAATCACTTAATGTTTATCTTAATAAATGTCTAGATATAATTTCTACTTTGGATTATTTTAGCATTGCTCATATATCTCGCCATGACAATTGGAGAGCAAATGAGTTGGCACAACAAGCATCCGGCTATCATGTTCATCATGACATGTTTCATATTTCTCAAAGGCCGATGTCTAGTCTTGCCAGCATAGGAGGGGCCGAACCGGAGCCCACTGTTTCGGCCACTAATGAAAAATTTAATGCAGGAGAAAATCAGGACTGAAGGAAACCCATTATTGATTATTTATGTGATCCTAGTAAAAGGGTGGACAGGACTGTTCGACGTATGGCTTTCAAATACACAATGAGAGATGATGGTCTCTATCGCCGAACGGTTGATGATGTTCTTTTAAAGTGCTTGGACGAGGACCAAGCGAGAGTTGCTATGGGAGAGGTCCATGAAGGTATTTGTGGCACTCATCAGTCGGCTCCCAAGATGAAATGGCTATTACGACGTGCTGGGTTTTATTGGCCGACGATGGTTAATGATTGCTCCCAGTATTATAAAGGGTGCGAAGCTTGTAAATTTTTTGGTGATATTCAGTTGGCTCCTGCTGCTATGTTCCATCCTATTATCAAGCTGTGGCCTTTCAGAGGATGGGGTTTAGACTTTATTGGGCAAATTCATCCATCTTCCTCAAAGGGGCATCGGTTCGTGTTGGTGGCAACTGATTATTTCACTAAATGGTCTGAAGCAGTACCTCTCAAGAACATGACACATACGGAGGTAATTCAATTCATAACCGAGCACATTATTCATAGATTCGGTATTCCCCAAACGTTAACTACAGATCAAGGTTCATCTTTTATGTCACACCAAGTCAGAGAGTTTGCCGAATCTTATAATATAAAGTTGCTCAATTCCTCTCCGCATTATGCCCAAGCTAATGGACAAGCCGAGTCTAGCAATAAAATTTTAATCAAGCTCATCAAGAAGAAGATTGAGGATAATCAAGGAAATGGCATGAGTTGCTGTCTGAAGCTTTATGGGCACATAGAACTTCAAGGCATGGTGCTACCAAGGTGACTCCATATGAGCTAGTATATGGTCAAGAGGCTGTTTTACCGGTGGAGGTGAATTTGAATGCTTTGAGAATAGCCAAGCAAAATGATTTATCGGCTGTAGACTTTTATAACTTAATGATGGATAACATTGACGAAGTTGCCGATAAATGTTTGACTGCTTTGAAGGCCATAGAGAGAGACAAGTTGAGAGTGGCAAGGGCTTACAATAAGAAAGTCAAGTTGAAGAATTTTCAAGTTGGTGATCTCGTATGGAAAGTGATTCTACCGATTGGTTCAAAAGATAGAAAATTTGGGAAGTGGTCTCCAAGTTGGGAAGGTCCTTTTAGGATCGCAAGAGTAGTTCCCGGAAATTCATATTTGGTGGAATCCATACAAGGGGCGTTGTTACCTCGAGCTCTCAATGGCAAGTACTTGAAGAAATACCACCCGAGTGTGTGGCAAGAAGCCTAAGTAGGCAACGGCTGATACATAATTATCGCCCTAAGAAAATAAATGGCCGATACATAATTATCGCCCGGAGAAACATAGATGGCCGATGGAGTGTTGACATCGTCCTTAGAACAAACATGGTGCAAATTATTTTTCGGCATGCAAGCTTTGCCGAAAAACAGGGGGGCATGTGTTGACACCTGATTTTGGCACAATGCGAAATGCAATGTGAGATGACCTCAAATGACAAAATATTCTAAATGAGAAATTTCACATTGCTGAGTGGAACAACTTTGATGTTTGGACCATAATCATTCGGCATCATATCAAAGACCAAAACTACACTCAGATTGTCATGTTTAGGTGTTCTGAGTGCTTTTTGGTCAATTACGCCACCAGGACAATCTTGGATGAAGGAATGCTCTACATGAATTGTCTTCGTCTCGTCGAGTCGGTAGATTTTGATATAAAAAACATCTCAATCCGAGTTTGTATGCAAAAGTTAGAGCTATCTGAATGCAGCCCTGTCAAGAGGCGAAATATAACGCGGGAGACCAGACACGTTTTGGCAAGTGTCTGATGTAATGCGTGAGTGTTTTGGCCTAGAAGATGGCCTCGAATCGGAAAACGTTCAACACAAAAGTTGTTCGTCTCATCGAAACGGTCAAGATTGCTTTTGGGCTCGTTTCCATCAGAGATTGTTTACCACCACAAAAAAGACCCGCAAGGTGCAGCCAGTTTAAACCGAACAGTTTTGGAAAGTTCGGACAAAACCAATCCGAATTTGACTAGAGTTTTGGACGCGAATCTAAGCCTTTTCCTTGCACGGCAAGTCCAGCCGCCTCTTATATACCTAAGGGGTGACGGCCGATTGAACAACACACAATCGATCAAATCATTTACCACTTTTTATCTTTTATCTTTTCTCCTTAACCCTACTTCTTCTTTTTCCTCGTTCTTCGTCTGTTCTTCTTGTTGCAGGGCGGCGAACCTCGAGGCCCTAGGGGCGATCAGGTCGACCTAGGGCAGCCCATAGCCGCCACGCGCCCAGACGGGGTCCCTCCCGGGCGTGTGGGGTTTCGGGTCCTCAAAACCACCCGCCGGATTGCCTGCGTACCGCGCTTCCGGTCGGGTCTCCTTCGACGTGAGCTGCGGTGCATCACCATCGGCATTGGAGGTACACGGTGACGTGTTCGTGTGCGAACAGGGTGTCCGGATAGCCGGACTATCATCGTCAGACGGACTCCAAGACTATGAAGATACAAGACTGAAGACTTCGTCCCGTGTCCGGATGGGACTTTCCTTGGCGTGGAAGGCAAGCTTGGCGATACGGATATGTAGATCTCCTACCATTGTAACCGACTCTGTGTAACCCTAGCCCTCTCCAGTGTCTATATAAACCGGAGGGTTTTAGTCCGTAGGACAACACAACCATTACAACAATCATACCATAGGCTAGCTTCTAGGGTTTAGCCTCCTTGATCTCGTGGTAGATCCACTCTTGTACTACCCATATCATCAATATCAATCAAGCAGGAGTAGGGTTTTACCTCCATCGAGAGGGCCCGAACCTGGGTAAAAACATCGTGTCCCTTGTCTCCTGTTACCATCCGCCTAGACGCACAGTTCGGGACCCCCTACCCGAGATCCGCCGGTTTTGACACCGACATTGGTGCTTCCATTGAGAGCTCCTCTGTGTCATCACCGATAGGCTTGATGGCTCCTTCGATTAACAACGATGCAGTCCAAGGTGAGAATTTTCTCCCCGGATAGATCTTCGTGTTCAGCGGCTTTGCACTGCGGGCCAATTCGCTTGGCCATCTGGAGCAGATCGAAAGCTACGCCCCTGGCCATCAGGTCAGGTTTGGAAGCCCAAACTTCACGGCCGACATCCACGGAGACTTGATTTTCGATGGATTCGAGCCACAGCCGAGCGTGCCGCGCTATCACGATGGGCATGATTTAGCTCCGCCGCCGGATAGTGCCCTGGAGGCTGCACACGAGTCCGCTCTGACCCATAGTTCGGAGCAGACCGCGCAGATCGAGGACAGGTGGCTGGACACCGCCTCGGGAGCTGCAACTTCTATGGTGATGGAGCCGAATACCGACCTTGTCCCTTATAAAGCTCGTGACTCCGAGGCGCCGGACTCCTTGCCGGACTCCGAACCTCCTGCGCCCCTGCCAATCGAATCTGATTGGGCGCCGATCATGGAGTTCACCGCCGCGGACATCTTTCAGCACTCACCCTTTGGCGACATCCTAAATTCGCTGAAGCATCTCTCGTTATCAGGAGAACCCTGGCCGGACTGCGGTCAGGATGGTTGGGGTGCTGACGACGAAGAAATTCAAAGCCCACCCACCGCCCACTTTGTAGCCACTGTCGACGATCTAACCGACATGCTAGACTACGATTCCGAAGACATCGACGGTATGGACGACGATGCCGGAGACGATCAAGAACCAGCGCCTACAGGGCACTGGAAGACCACCTCGTCATACGACATATACATGGTGGACACCCCAAAGGATGGGGACGGCGAAGAAGCAGCGGAGGTAGATTCTTCTAAGAAACAGCCCAAGCGCCGACGTCAGCGGCGCCGCTCTAAATCCCGCCACAGCAAGAATGGAGATTCTGGCACCGGAGATAATAACACCATAGAGAGTGCCGAAGACAACCCCCTGCAGCAAGATTCAGCACAGGAGGACGGGGAAGCCAGCCCTCGAGAGAGAGCGGCAGACGAGGAGGATGAAGACTACATGCCTCCCTCCGAAGACGAAGCAAGCCTCAACGACGACGAATTCGTCGTGCCAGAGGATCCCGTCGAACAAGAGCGTTTTAAACGTAGGCTTATTGCCACGACAAATAGCCTAAAGAAAAAGCAGCAACAGCTTCAAGCTGATCAAGACCTGTTGGCCGACAGATGGACCGAGGTCCTCGCGGCCGAAGAGTATGAACTCGAACGCCCCTCCAAGAGCTACCCAAAACGCAAGTTGCTCCCCCGACTAGAGGAGGAAGCATACAAACCTTCATCACCAGCGCACAATACGGCAGACCGACCACCCCGTGGTCGCGACAGAGAGGCATCTAGGCCCCTCATCAAGACCGTACCCCGGCATCGCTCGAAAAGTATGAAGCCATGAGGGAATGCGCCGGACTTGCGGGATATATTGGAGGACAAGGCAAGACAATCCAGATCTATCTACGGATCACGTGGGTGCCCCACGACCCACGACGACTACCGTCGCACCGGATACAGCAACTTCGGCCGGGCCGAACACAGCAGACAACGTTCTCTTGAGCTACGTCGTGATATTGCTCAATATAGAGGCGCCGCACACCCACTATGCTTCACTGACGAAGTAATGGATCATCAAATCCCTAAAGGGTTTAAACCCGTGAACATTGAATCCAACGATGGCACAACAGACCCCGCGGTTTGGATCGAAGATTATCTCCTTCACATCCACATGGCCCGCGGCGACGATCTCCACGCCATCAAGTATCTCCCACTCAAGCTTAAAGGACCAGCTCGGCATTGGCTTAACAGCTTGCCCGCAGAGTCAATTGGGTGTTGGGACGACCTGGAAGCCGCATTCCTAGACAACTTCCACGGCACATATGTGCGACCACCAGACGCCGATGACCTAAGCCACATAATTCAGCAGCCAGACGAATCGGCCAGACAGTTCTGGACACGGTTCTTAACAAAGAAAAATCAAATCGTCGACTGTCCGGATGCAGAGGCCCTCGCAGCCTTCAAACATAACATCCGCCACGAGTGGCTGGCCCGGCACCTAGGATAGGAAAAGCCGAAATCCATGGCAGCCTACACATCACTCATGACCCACTTCTGTGCGGGAGAAGACAGTTGGCTAGCTCGCAGCAACAACCTCAGCAAAAATGCTGGCAGTCCGGATACTAAGGGCCACAATGGCAGGTCACGTCGAAACAAAAACAAACGCCGCGTTAACAGCAATACCAATGAGGATACGGCAGTCACCGTCGGATTCAGAGGCTCTAAACCCGGTCAGCGGAAGAAGCCATTCAAAAGAACTACTCCGGGTCCGTCCAATTTGGACCGAATACTCGACCGCTCTTGCCAGATACATGGCACCCCCGAAAAGCCAGCTAATCACACCAACAGAGATTGTTGGGTATTCAAGCAGGCATGCAAGTTAATTGCCGAAAACAATGACAAGGGGCTGCACAGCGACGACGAGGAAGAGACCCGGTCGCCGACAGTAGAGGACAGAAGGGTTTCCCCCCACAAGTGCGGACGGTGAACATGATATACGCAATCCATATACCCAAGAGGGAGCAGAAGCGTGCACTTAGGGACGTATATGCGATGGAGCCAGTCGCCCCAAAGTTCAATCCATGGTCCTCTTGCCCGATCACTTTCGATCGAAGGGACTACCCTACCAGTATCCGTCATGGTGGATTCGCCGCATTGGTTTTAGACCCAATAGTCAATGGATTTCACCTCACTAGAGTCCTGATGGACGGCGGCAGCAGCCTGAACCTGCTTTATCAGGATACAGTGCGCAAGACGGGCATAGACCCCTCAAGGATTAAACCTACAAAGACGACCTTCAAAGGCGTCATACCAGGTGTTGAGGCCAATTGTACAGGCTCAGTCACACTGGAAGTGGTCTTCGGATCCCTGGATAACTTCCGAAGCGAGGAGTTAATCTTCGACATAGTCCCGTTCCGCAGCGGCTATCACGCTCTGCTCGGACGAACCGCATTTGCGAAGTTCAACGCGGTGCCGCATTATGCATACCTCAAGCTCAATATGCCAGGCCCTCGTGGAGTCATCACGGTCAACGGAAATACTGAACGCTCCCTCCGAACGGAGGAACACACAGCGGCTCTCGCGGCAAAAGTACAGAGCAGCCTTTTAAGGCAATTTTCGAGTCCGGCCATTAAACAACCGGACATAGCCAAACGCGCCCGGAGTAACATCAATCAAGACCACCTGGCACGTTCCGAGCACGCGTAGCAATGCGGCCCCAACCCCAGCCCTTGCATGATTGCAAGACCAGCTCTTCGCGTACATCATTACGCTATGGAGATACCATGGGCATAGGGGGAGGGGCACGACCACGACAGGCCCAGAGTGCGGCTTAACCACACCAGGGGCTCCCAAGTGTGTCACTCTTTTTTCTTCTTTTTTTATTTTTTCACAGGACTCCGTTCACCAGAGGCCCTGTCCGGCAGTAGATCTGCCGAACTCACGATGCAACAGCCAGGGAGGGACAAAGGCTACGACGAACACTCAGGTGGTCTTCATTACGAGCATTAAATTTGTTAAATACACCATTCCGCAGCCGACCCTTGGAGGGAGACACTTCTAATAGTCCAGCCCTTGCTTACCGCACTATTTGTATCGTTCTGCACTCATGGCAGAATCTCTTGAATAAACAATGCATCACTTTTTGTTTATAATTGCATTTCCTTTTTACATATATGTTTATTCTTCACATCTTGCACCCGTACATTTTGGTACGGCCGAATACACCAGGGGATTATGTTTCCCGCATTATGGTGTGATAAGTCCGAACACTTTCACAAGTGCGGCACCCCGAACTTATAGCATTATATGCATCGGCTCCGAATCATGTCTTGGGTCAATAGTTGGGTTTGCCCGGCTCCCATGTTTTGGTACCTTACGATCCGTTCTGTCGGCTAAGGTAGCACTGGGAGAACCACTGCGATTGCGCCCCGGTTGAGCTGGGCGAGCGCCTCAGTGGAGAAAGCTAAAACTGACTGTCATGATAAGGCGAGAGACTGGTCGTTGTTCGAGAGGTCTTTTCGAGTCCCTAAAGATTGATGCCGCTTTGAGCGAGGAACCGGCTGTGTCCGGCCCAGGCGTGGATAGCGCCCCGAACTCGGTCTTCCGAATACTAGGGGCTTCGCCGAAATTTAAAATTATAGAATTCTATGGCTAAGTGAGAGTGTTCAAGCATTATAAGTCCGGTTGCCTTGTTCGTTGTGTTGAGCGCCTCCCTAGATGGACCCAAAAATGGGAACAAGAGTGCTCAAGTTTATCCCGAACACCCCAGCACTCGTGGCATGGGGGCTGAAGCCGACGACTTGCCATCTCTCAGATTTAATAAACGGCCGCACAGAAGGTAATATTTTAAATCAATAAGCGTTGCTTAGCGCATATGAACAAAGTTTTCAGCGCACAGGATAACACATTGCGAGTTTACTCAATAATTACATCTCTGGGGCACTCATCCGCAATCTTGCGGGCACCCTTCAGGACAGTCTTATAGTACATTTCGGGCGTACGATACTCCTTGCCCACCGGCGGCGCGTCCGTGATAAGCCTCTCAGTATTCAGCCTGCCCCAATGCACCTTTGTGCGGGCAAGGGCCCGACGGGCACCTTCAATGCAGGCGGAGCGCTTGATGACTTCCACCCAGGGGCACGCATCCACCAGTCGCCGCACGAGGCCGAAGTAGCTACCAGGCATGGCCTCTTCAGGCCACAACCGGACTATGAGGCCCTTCATGGCCTGCTCGGCTACCTTGTGGAGCTCGACCAGCTGCTTCAGCTGGTCGCTAGGGGGCACCGGGTGTCCGGCCTCAGCGTACTGAGACCAGAAGACCTTCTCCGTTGAGCTCCCCTCCTCGGCTCGATAGAATGCGGCGGCATCAGACACGCTGCGAGGCAGATCTGCAAACGCCCCTGGAGAGCTCCGAATTCGGGTAAGTAACAGGTAATTTACATTCACATGCTTGCTTTGCATGAAAAATGCCTTACCCGCCGCTATTTTCTTCACCTCCTCAATCTCCTGGAGGGCCTTACGGGCCTCGGCCTTAGCGGCGTTGGCACTTTCAAGAGCCGAGGCAAGCTCGGACTCTCGAGTCTTTGAGTCGCGCTCCAAACTCTAATGCTTTTCCATGAGAGCCTCGAGCTCTTGCCGCACCTCCTCCACCCGCGCCTCCTGCTTCTCTCGCTCCGCCCGTTCCGCGGCTGCATTGCGTTCGGCCGTGGACACGGCCTCCTTCAGGATCGCCACCTCGTCCATGGCCCCTGCAGTACCCACGTTATCCTTGTTATTTCTATTGCAACCAAAATCCTTTTTCTGTAAGGTACAAATTTTAAAGTGGTGTTACTCACCTTCTTTATCCTCGAGCTGCTTCTTGGCAAGGCCGAGCTCTTGCTCGGACCGCTCGAGGTCCTGCTTCAAAGCATCGACCTCCGCAGTCAGTGCGGCAGAGGTCAGCAGCGCAGCCTGCAAACCCATATTGACATGATTTTCAGCACTCCTGCGTTTACCTTTTTTAGATACTCAATCCAATTTTTCTTTCCGAACACCGAACCGAGCATCAGGGGGTACTGTCTATGCGGTATTACATTACATATTTTAAACTTCTTACCTCAAAGCCTGTTAGAAGGCTACTGCAGGCTTCGGTCAGCCCACTCTTGGCGAGCTGAACCTTCTGAATCACCGCACTCATGATAGTGCGGTGTTCTTCCTCGATGGAAGCGCCGTTAAGCGCCTCCAACAAGTTGTCCGGCGCCTCCGGTTGGACGGAGGCTGCCGGCGTCACGGTCTTGCCCTTCTTATGAAGGGGCCGCCTGCCGGACTCCGGAACCACTGCGGGTTCCGGCATAGAGTCCGGCGCGAAGTTCGGGAGGCTGCCTTGCGGCACCTCCGGAGCCTCCTCCTGATGGGTCCCCTCCTGGGATCCCACCTCGATGTCATCAGCGTCACGAGGGGTGGAGGCGGTCGGAATGGAATCCACGTCCGACGGAGCCAAGGACCCGCTCGATGAAGCGGGAAGATCATCATCGGCCGGACTACAGGCAGCGTGCGGCATTAGAAGGACACTATGTGACACAAAATTATAAATCATTCAGGAATCCGGATACTTACGATCTTGCCGGAGGCCTGGCCCTTGAGGGCCACTCTTCGTCGCCAACGTTGGCGTTGGCGGAGCTGTCCGGGGGAAGGGTCCTTCCCCTCTTGGACCCTTCGGCCTCCCCCGTTGGGGAAGCCTTCCTCTTCCTCTCTCCCTCCTCTGGGAGAGAGTCTTCTTTCTCCTCCTCGCCTTCGGGGGAGGAGTCCGCCGCGGAGTCATCGGACGATGAGTCCGATACCACCTGGCGCCGGGAACTCCTTCGGGTTCCCGTGGCCTTCTTCTTGGCCTTCTTCTCCGGCACCACATAAAGTGTCGGGACTAGCAGCCCCGTTAAACGGGCGTCCGCTGGGTCTTCGAGAAGGGGAGCCGGTCAGTCTACCTGTCCGGACGTCCTCTGCCGGACCTGTCAAAGGCATTGGGAGTTTTAGATCCCATATAGAGTCAAACTATGAAAGAAAATAAGTGTCCCATAGAGGATAACAAAGCTTACCTCGCCAGCCGGGCGCGTGGTGCTTAATTCACGGTCTTCCGTCGCGGATGTGGGGGCTTCTCCGCCCTTGAACAACACCCTCCAAGCAGCTTCGTACGTCGTGTCGAAGAGCCCGCTCAGGGTCCGGTGCTGTGCCGGATTGAACTCCCACAGGTTGAAGACCCGTTGTTGGCAGGGGAGAATCCGGCGGACGAGCATGACCTGGATCATGTTGACAAGCTTGAGCTTCTTGTTCACCAAGGTCTGGAGACAGGACTGGAGTCTGGTCAGCTCCTCCGAACTGCCCCATAGCAAGCCCTTTTTTTTCCAGGAGGTGAGCTGCATAGGGGCACCAGATCTGAACTCGGGGGCCGCTGCCCATTTAGGGTCCCGCGGCTCGGTGATATAGAACCACCCCGATTGCCACCCTTTGATGGTTTCCACAAAGGCGCCCTCGAGCCAGAGGACGTTGGGCATCTTGCCCACCATGGCGCCTCCGCACTCCGCTTGGACGCCCTTCACTACCTTCGGCTTGACGGTGAAGGTCTTGAGCCACAAGCCGAAGTGGGGCCGGATGCAGAGAAAGGCCTCGCACACGACGATAAATGCCGAGATGTTGAGGATGAAGTTTGGCGCCAGATCGTGGAAGTCCAGGCCGTAGTAGAACATGAGCCCCCGGACAAAGGGATGAAGTGGGAAGCCCAGTCCGCGGAGGAAGTGGGGAAGGAATACGACCCTCTCATGGGGCCTGGGGGTGGGGATGAGCTGCCCCTTGTCGGGCAGCCGGTGCGCGATGTCGCTGGAAAGGTATCCGGCGCCGCGCAACTTTTCGATGTGCTCCTCCGTAATGGAGGAGGCCAACCACTTGCCTCCCGCTCCAGACATGGCTAGAGAAGGTCGAGACGAGATGTGCGGACTTGGGCGCTGGAGCTCGAGTGCGCGGAGATGGATAAGCAAAGGAGGAAGAAGGCGTAGGTAAAAGGTGGATCCTTATCCCCTTATATATAGGCGGACGAAGACTATGCGTCCCCACCGACCTGGTAAAACTCGCTTATCTCCCAAGCGCCACCATCAATGGCACGGTTGGGTTACCCACGTCCGTATTGATGGGAATCCCGGAATAAGGGGAACACGATCTCTGCTTCGACAAGACGTGCCAAGGAAACCGCTTCGCTAAACGCGCTGAGGTGGTATAATAAAGAACGATTCAAGTAAAAGCTTGGTGGTGGTATGATGTCATGCCACAAAATACGTCAGCAGATTGAACTTGTGTACATATTATTCTCTCTACGGTGGAATGTGGAAATTATTTTGCAGAGCCGGACACTATCCTGGTGTTCACAATCTTCTATGAATTATTCGGAGGAGGAACCCGCCTTGCAATGACGAACAATATGCGCGCCAGACTCATCATCATTGAAGCCTGGTTCAGGGGCTACTGAGGGAGTCCTGGACTAGGGGGTGTCCGGATAGCCGGACTATCATCGTCAGCCGGACTCCAAGACTATGAAGATACAAGATTGAAGACTTCGTCCCGTGTCCGGATGGGACTTTCCTTGGCGTGGAAGGCAAGCTTGGCGATACGGATATGTAGATCTCCTACCATTGTAACCGACTCTGTGTAACCCTAGCCCTCTCCGGTGTCTATATAAACCGGAGGGTTTTAGTCCGTAGGACAACACAACCATTACAACAATCATACCATAGGCTAGCTTCTAGGGTTTAGCCTCCTTGATCTCGTGGTAGATCCACTCTTGTGCTACCCATATCATCAATATCAATCAAGAAGGAGTAGGGTTTTACCTCCATCGAGAGGGCCCGAACCTGGGTAAAAACATCGTGTCCCTTGTCTCCTGTTACCATCCGCCTAGACGCACAGTTCGGGACCCCCTACCCGAGATCCGTCGGTTTTGACACCGACAGACATGTTGTGGTCTATGTATTCACACATGTATTATGGTTTCCAGTTAATACAATTATAGCATGAACAATAGACAATTATCATGAACAAGGAAATATAATAATAACCATTTTATTATTGCCTCTAGGGCATATTTCCAACAGTCTCCCACTTGCACTGGAGTCAATAATCTAGTTCACATCACTATGTGATTGTAATGAATCCAACACCCATTGGGTTTGATCATATCTCGCTTGTGAGAGAGGTTATTTATCAACGAGCCTGAATCTTTCAGATCCATGTGTTCTTTACAAATCTCTATGTCATCTCCTAGATGCAGCTACCACGCGGTATTTGGAACTATTCCAAATAACTGCTCTACTATACGAATCCGGTCTACTACTCAGAGTCATCCAGATTAGTGTCAAAGTTTGCATCGGCGTAACCCTTTACGACGAACTCTTTTACCACCTCCATAATCGAGAAAATTCCTTAGTCCACTAGTTACTAAGGATAACCTTGACCGTTTTCCTGTGATCCATTCCTGGATCACACTTTTACCCCTTGACTGACTCATGGCAAGGCACACTGTAGGTGCCGTACATAGCATAGCATACTGTGGAGCCTACGTCTAAAGCATAGGGGATGACCTTCTTCCTTTCTCTCTCTTTTGCCGTGGTCAGGTATTGAGTCTTACTCAATACTCACACCTTATAACACAGCCAAGAACTCCTTCTTTGCCGATCTATTTTGAACTCCTTCAAAATCTTGTCACGGTGCGTACTCATTTGAAAGTACTATCAAGCGATTTTGATCTATCCTTATAGATCTTGATGCTCAATGTTCAAGTAGCTTAATCCAGGTTTTCCATTGAAAAACACTTTTCAAATAACCCTATATGCTTTCCAGAAATTCTACATCATTTCTGATCAACAATATGTCAACAACATATACTCATCAGAAATGCTATAGTGCTCCCACTCACTTCTTTGGAAATACAAGTTTCTCATAAACTTTGTATAAACCCAAAATCTTTGATCATCTCATCAAAGCGTATATTCCAACTCCGAGATGCTTACTCCAGTCCTTAGAAGGATTGCTGGAGCTTTGCATACTTGTTAGCATCTTTTAGGATTGACAAAACCTTCTGGTTGTATCACATACAACCTTTCCTCAAGAAAATCATTGAGGAAACAATGTTTTGACATCCTATCTGGAAGATTTCATAAATAATGCAGGAACTACTAATATAATTTCAACAGAATCTTAGCATCGCTACGAGTGAGAAAGTCTCATCGTAGTCAACTCCTTGAACTTGTCAGAAAACATCTTAGCGACAAGTCGAGCTTTCTTAATGGTGACACTTACCATCATTGTCCGTCTTCCCTTTTAAAATCCATCTGTACCCAACAGCTTTACGACCATCAGGTAGTTCTTCCAAAGCCTACACTTTGCTTTATACATGGATCCTCTCTTGGATTTTATGGCCTCGAGCCATTTGTCGGAATCCGAGTCCACCATCGCTTCTCTAGCAACATGACCTCTAAGACAGGATTACGTACCACTCTGAAGTAGTACGCATCCTTGTCGACCTACGAGGTTTGGTAGTGACTTGATCTGAAGTTTCATGATCACTATCATCAGCTTCCACTTCAATTGGTGTAGGCGCCATAGGAACAACTTCCAGTGCCCTGCTACACACTAGTTGAAGTGATGGTTCAATAACTTCATCAAGTCTCCACCATCCTCCCACTCAATTCTTTCAAGAGAAACTTTTCCTCGAGAAAGGACCCGTTTCTGGAAACAATCACTTTTGCTTCCGGATCTGAATCAGGAGGTATACCCAACTGTTTTTGGGTGTCCTATGAAGATGCATTTTATCCGCTTTGGGTTCGAGCTCATCAGGCAAAATTTTCACATAAGCGTCACAGCCCCAAATTTTTAAGAAATGATAGCTTAGGTTTCTCTAAACCATAGTTCATATGGTGTCATCTCAACGGAATTACGTGGTGCCCTATTTAAAGTGAATGCGGTTGTCTCTAATGCCTAACCCATAAACGATAGTGGTAATTCGATAAGAGACATCATGGTATGCACCATATCCAATAGGTTGCATTTATGATGTTCGGGCACACCATCACACTATGGTGTTCAAGGCAGTATTAGTTATGAAACAATCTCCACAAGGTCTTAATTGTGTGCCAAACTCGTAACCAGATATTCATCTCTATGATCATATCACAGACATTTTATCCTCTTGCCACGATGATCTTCAACTTCACTCTGAAATTATTTGAACCTTTCAATAATTCAGACTCATGTTTCATTAAGTAAATATACTTAGAATCTACTCAAATCATCTATGAAGTAAGAGCATAATGATATTCACTGCGTGCCTCAGCACGCATTGGATTGCACACATCAAATGTATTACTTCCAACAAGTTGCTCTCTTGTTTCATCTCACTGAAAAACGAGGTCTTTCAGTCATCTTGCCCATGTGGTATGATTGGCATGTCTCAAGTGATCCAAAATAAAGTGAGTCCAAACGATCCATCTGTATGGAGTTTCTTCATGCATATATACCAATAGACATGGTTCGCATGTCTCAATCTTATCAAAACGAGTGAGTCCAAAGATCCATCAACATGGAGCTTCTTCATGCGTTTTATACCAGTATGACTCAAATGGCAGTGCCACAAGTGTGTGGTACTATCATTACTGTCTTATATCTTTTGGTATGAACATGTGTATCACTACGATCGAGATTCAATAAACCATTCATTTTAGGTGCAAAACCGTTGAAGGTATTATTCAAATAAACAGTGTAACCATTATTCTCCTTAAATGAATAACTGTATTGTGATAAACATAATCCAATCATGTCTATGCTCAACGCAAACACCAAATAACAATTATTTAGGTTTAACACCAATCTCGATGGTAGAGGGAGCAGGCGATGCTTGATCACATCAACCTTCGAAACACTTCCAACACACATCGTCATCTCACCTTTACCTAGTCTCCGTTTATTCCGTAGCTCTTTTATTTTGAGTTACTAACACTTAGCAATTGAACCGGTATCTTAATACCCTGGTGCTACTAGGAGTACTGGTAAAGTACATATTTTATATAATGTATATCCAATATACTTCTGTCGACCTTGCCAGCCTTCTCATCTACCAAGTATCTAGGGTAGTTCTGCTTCAGTGACCGTTCCCTCATTACAGAAGCACTTAGTCTCGGGTTTGGGTTCAACCCTGGGTTTCTTCACTAGAGCAGCAACTGATTTGCCGTTTCCTGAAGTATCCCTTCTTGCCCTTGCCCTTCTTGAAACTAGTGGTTTTACTAACCATCAACAATTGATGCTCCTACTCGATTTCTACTTTCGCGGTGTCAAACAACACGAATTGCTCAAGGATCATCATGTCTATCCCTGATATGTTATAGTTCATCACGAAGCTCTAATGGCTTGGTGGCAGTGACTATGGAGAACCATCACTATCTCATCTGGAAGATTAACTCCCACTCGATTCAAGTGATTGTAGTACTCAGACAATCTGAGCACATGCTCAATGATTGAGCTTTTCTCCCTTAGTTTGCAGGTTAAGAAACTTGTCGGAGGTCTCATACCTCTTGACGTGGGCACGAGCCTGAAATCCTAATTTCAGCTCTTGGAACATCTCATATGTTCTGCGACGTTTCAAAATGTCTTTGGTGCCTCAATTCTAAACCATTTAACATTACGCACTGAACTATCACGTAGTCATCAAAACGTGTATGTAAGATGTTCACAACATCCACAAACGACGCTCGAGGTTCAGCACACCGAGCGGTGCATTAAGGACATAAGCCTTCTGTGCAGCAATGAGGACAATCCTCAGTATACGGACCCAGTCCGCATAATTGCTAGTGTCAACTTTCAACTAAATTTTCTCTAGGAACATATCTTAAACAATAGAACTAAAGTGTAAGCTACGTAATTTGCAAAGACCTTTTGACTATGTTCATGATAATTAAGTTCATCTGATTATTGAATGAACTCCCACTTAGATAGACATCCCTCTAGTCATCTAAGTGATACATGATCCGAGTCAACTAGGCCGTGTCCGATCATCACGTGAGGCGGACTAGTCATCATCGGTGAACATCTTCATGTTGATCGCATCTGCTATACGACTCATGTTCGACCTTTCGGTCTCTTGTGTTCCGAGGCCATGTCTGTAGATGCTAGGCTTGTCAAGTCAACCTAAGTGTTTTGCATGTGTAAATCTGGCTTATACCCGTTGTATGCGAACATTAGAATCTATCACACCCGATCATCACGTGGTGCTTCGAAACAGCGAACCTTCGCAATCGTGCATAGTTAGGGGGAACACTTTCTTGAAATTTTATGAGGGATCATCTTATTTATGCTACCGTCGTTCTAAGCAAATAAGATGCAAAAACATGATAAACATCTCATGCAATCAAATAGTGACATGATATGGCCAATATCATTTTGCTCCTTTTGATCTCCATCTTCAGGGCGCCATGATCATCATCATCATCGGCATGACACCATGATCTCCATCATTGTGTCTTCATGAAGTTGTCTCGCCAACTATTACTTCTACTACTATGGCTAACGGTTTAGCAATAAAGTAAAGTAATTACATGGCGTTATTCAATGACACATAGGTCATACAATAAATTAAGACAACTCCTATGGCTCCTGCCGGTTGTCATACTCATCGACATGCAAGTCGTGATTCCTATTACAAGAACATGTTCAATCTCATACATCACATATATTTCATTCATCACATCCTTTGGCCATATCAGATCACACGGCATATGCTGCAAAAACAAGTTAGACATCCTCTAATTGTTGTTGCAAGTTTTTTACGTGGCTGCTATAGGTTTCTAGCAAGAATGTTTCTTACCTACGCCAAAATCACAACGTGATATGCCAATTGCTATTTACCCTTCATAAGGACCCTTTTCATCGAATCCGATCCGATTAAAGTGGGAGAGACACACACCCGCTAGCCACCTTATGCAACTAGTGCATGTCAGTCGGTGGAAGTTTTCTCACGTAAGTGTACGTGTAAGGTCAGTCCGGGCCGCTTCATCCCACGATGCCACCGAATCAAGATAAGACTAGTACTGGCAAGTAAATTGACAAAATCGACCCCACAACAACTTGTGTTCTACTCGTGTATAGAAACTACGCATAGACCTAGCTCATGATGCCACTGTTGGGGATCGTTACAGAAATTAAAAAATTTCTACGCATCACCAAGATCAATCTATGTAGAGACTAGCAACGAGAGAGAGGGGAGTGCATCTTCATACACTTGAAGATCGCGATGCGGAAGCGTTATAAGAACGCAGATGAGGGAGTCGTACTCGCAGCGATTCAAATCACGGAAGATCCGATCTAACGCCGAACGGACGACGCCTCCGTGTTCAACACACGTACAGCCCGAGGACGTCTCCTCCTTCTTGATCCGGCAAGGGGAGAGGAGAAGTTGAGGAGAGCTCCGGCAGCACGACGGCATGGTGGTGGAGCTTGCAGTTCTCCGGCAGGGCTTCGCCAAGCACTACTTAGGAGGAGGTGGAGTTGGAGATGGGGAGGGCTTCGCCAGGGGCGGGGTTGAAGCTCCCATGCGCCTCCCCACTATATATAGGGGTGGAGGGGGCTGGTTTCTTGCCCTCCAAGTCCATTGGGGCGTTGGCAAAGGTGGGAGGAAAGAAATCCCATCATTTCCTTCCCCACCGATTGTTATCCCTCCTTTTTAGGGATCTTGATCTTATCCCTTCGGGATATGATCTTATTCCTTCTAAGGGGGGATCTTGGTGCGCCTTGACCAGGGGTGTGGGGCCTTGCGCCCACTACCCACGTTCATGTGGGTCCCCCCATGCAGGTGGGCCCCACTCCGGAACCTTCTAGAACCTTCCTGGTACAATACCGAAAAATCCCGAACATATTCCGGTGGCCAAAATAGGACTTCCCATATATAAATCTTTACCTCCGGACCTTTCCGGAACTCCTGGTGACGTCCGGGATCTCATTCGGGACTCCGAACAACATTCGGTAACTGCACACTAATTCCCATAACAACTCTAGCGTCACCGAACCTTTAGTGTGTAGACCCTACGGGTTCGGGAATCATGCAGACATGAGCGAGACAACTCTCTGGCCAATAACCAACAGCGGGATCTGGATACCCATGTTGGCTCCCACATGTTCCACGATGATCTCATCGGATGAACTACGATGTCAAGGATTCAAGCAATCCCGTATACAATTCCGTTTGTCAATCGGTACGTTACTTGCCCGAGATTCGATCGTCGGTATCCCAATACCTTGTTCAATCTCGTTGTCGGAAAGTCACTTTACTCGTTCCGTAATGCATGATCTCGTGACTAACTACTTAGTCACATTGAGCTCATTATGATGATGCATTACCGAGTGGGCCCAGAGATACCTCTCCGTCACACGGAGTGACAAATCCCAGTCTCGATTCGTGCCAACCCAACACACACTTTCGGAGATAACCGTAGTGCACCTTTATAGCCACCCAATTACGTTGTGACGTTTGGCACACCCAAAGCATTCCTACGGTATCCGGGAGTTGCACAATCTCATGGTCTAAGGAATTGATACTTGACATTAGAAAAGCTTTTAGCAAACGAACTACATGATCTTGTGCTATGCTTAGGATTGGGTCTTGTCCATCACATCATTCTCCTAATGATGTGATCCCGTTATCAATGACATCCAATGTCCATGGTCAGGAAACCATAACCATCTATTGATCAACGAGCTAGTCAACTAGAGGCTCACTAGGGACATGTTGTGGTCTATGTATTCACACATGTATTACGGTTTCCAGTTAATACAATTATAGCATGAACAATAGACAATTATCATGAAGAAGGAAATATAATAATAAGCATTTTATTATTGCTTCTAGGGCATATTTCCAACAGTGTACCCTAAAAAAGACATATCTATCAATTATTAAAATCAACTAATTGTTATTTTTTTCTTTTGCGAGAAGGCCTAAGACCATATATTAAGTAGCACATGTCCTTACAAACCCACCTATACAGAAAAAATAAAATTACATTCGCATTGTTGGGAGAGTCAAAGTATTTTTCCTCCTACATCCGCCGACAACTATGCCTCCTTTGGGCTTCCGCCTGGATGGGGCAAACCATTTTTAGCCCAATTGCTCGTAGAAGCAGCGGCCACAAAGTCGTTGATGTAGACACGGAGAGGCAGCAAGCACGATTTGAGAAGCAAATCGCCGCCTTAAAGAAGAAAACGAGCAGCGCTTGTAGAAACCCTGAAGACCACGATAGCCGACCGAATCATGACGGCTACTGGAAATCTAAACCGTCAGGATCCCGGATGACCCGTCATAGCACAGCTCCATGCACCCTCTTCCTACGATTAACACACCAACGGAATGAGGATCACATTACTCTTACAGAAGAATGGAGACGTCTCGCCTCCCTAACCAAGATCCTAATGACCATCAACGCCTAGGATCCCCTCATGAATACCACTACTCCGATGACCGAGCTAGGTTGGGTCACATCAAATGTAGCCACGCCGAAGGTATGCCGCCAACCCGGGCCAGTCGCCACCAACGCATGCACAACAACGTGCGAAGCAGCCACGAGAGCACCACATCTTGGAAGGACCTCCCCACCGCCGCCACCAACGCATGCACGCCAATGTGCGAAGCAACCACGAGAGCACAACATCTTGGAAGGACCTCCCCGGCCCACCACCGCCACCGTCCACCCATAGCGAAACACGCAATAATACTAATTAATCAGAAATTAGCAGTATGCATGATACAGATCGAAAGTCCAGACATGATCTCGAGCTCAAATGAGCTTAGGATGAATAGTGAAATCCATTTAAAAAAATTAGATATGAATTGTTTTGTGGCAAACTTTGACAGATGTTTTAAGTGCTTGAAAATTTTCATCAGGAGATGAGACCAAGGACGTCATGGCACAAAAACTAGCACTGCAAAATGCTTTAAAAATAGTTTTTTTGGAGCATCTGTTTTTTTATGACTCCACGGATTTCATTGCATGATAAACTTTTCCAATCACACAAAAAATTTCTCAAAAATTACCACATTTTTTCTTAGAATTTTTAAATAATGTTTTGATTTAACTGTATTGTCAGAGGGCATTTGAGCTCCGGAGCCGATAGCATGTATCTAGATATAGTTCCCAATCATCCCTTTGCCTCTATATTTTCACAAAGGGCAACCTTCAGTCAAAAAGATGATACTAGTATAATGCACATGTAATCAACTGTTAAACTAATTTACGAGCTTTTGGAAATTTTACAAAAAATTATGCCACAGCTTTAATTTGCCCCGTCAAATCAAGGAGTAGGAGTAGCATGTGTGTGTAGCAAAGGTAAAGTCCAAACAAGCACACACATGGGCAGCAGCATCTCGGCAGGATACCTTTTTGACCGGATGGCCGCAAGACAACACGCGCACGGACGGCGCGACGCCGATTTTCGAGGCCAAGCATGCGCCGGCAAAATTTCGTGTTTTGACCCTTTTCTGAAACCTATTCGAGATTTGACCTTAGTTTGAAAAAATTTCGAGATCTGACCCTTTTGCTACAGCCTACCGCCAAGGACTTTGGCGGTAGGAAACATCGCTACCACCAAACGGGCTGGCGGTAGCCTGCACAACCCTACCGCCAAGGTGCTTGGCGGTAGGCACGAGCACACACTGTGTTCAATACTTACAGATTTTTGGCGGTAGGGCATGCAACCCTACCGCCAGGGTCCCTGGCGGTAGGCTGTTAGACCCTACCGTCATGAATTCTGGCGGTAGCAAAAGGGTCAGATCTCGAAATTTTTTCTAACTAGGGTCAAATCTTGAATAGGTTTCAGAAAAGGGTCAAAACACGAAATTTAGCCGCATGCGCCTCCTAGCCTAGCCACAGGCCTACAGTTTTTTGGTGCCTTGTGTAGTGAAATTTTCTCTCGATAGTGATGCCATCTGAGGCCAACTCCAATAGCACGACCCAAATCGTCCGCCCGCGTCTGTTTGAAGATAAACAGACACACATCGTGACGGACAAATGTTCGATTTCGGTCTGCTTTTGACCCATTCCCAGTCCAAATTTGGACCGCATTGACGATCAAATGGACAACGCGTCGACGGGCGGGACGCGTGCCCTTGTCCTTCCCTAGCCCGCCCGTCGGAGACACAACCCCATTTCTTCCTCCTCTTTTGTAGCTCCGCCCTTGGCTCCTCGTCATTGCTGCCATCACGCCCGTCACCACCTTGCTTTGCCCGTCGATGGAGCAGCCCCTTTTCTTCCTCCCCAGTCATCGCTCCGCCCTCCGCCTGCGGTCATCCACCTTGCTGCGAACCAACGGCCTTGGCGTTCCCTTTTCGGCCGCGTCTTCACCACGCCCGCAAGGTGTCACTACAAGAAATATGTCAACTTGTGACCACCACTATTGGTCACTGAAAGGTCACAAATTTCCATTTACGACCTTTTTGTGACCAAAAACAGAAGGTCAAAAGTTGGCCGTCGTAAACTGACTATAGCGACCTTTCTTCTGGAATGGTCAAAGACGTTTACGACCAAAATATTCCTATTGTGGCGTCCAGCGTGGCAAGCTGATGTGGCACAAGATTCAACCCGGTCCAATTCGGTTTTCTACATGGGCCGAGCCCATTAATTCAGCCTTTCTATATTTTTTTCGTGTCAATTTTTGGTCGATTTCATGGGCCTAGCCCAACGTTGTAGCCTTTTTTATTGTTGGCCCATGGCCTTTTATTATTTATTGCTTTTCTATTTTCAGCCATTATATATTCAAGCTGGTCCCACTAGTCAAATGGGTCCCACTTGTCATGATCATCTCTCAAATTGGTCCCACATGTCAGAAATGTACAAATTTGACAGATTATTTTCATAAGTGGACCCATTGGTCAAGTTTCCATTTCACAAGTTTTCAGATCACATACATAATCAAAAAGAACACATAAATTTCATCAAATATACCACTAAATAAATCTATTACAATCTTTACAACACATATATGCTACAATATGCTACTCTTTACTAAGTAGAACTTGACGGTTTCACACTTCACGGCTTCACACTTGCTTCACACTTCACACTTGAGCATCTGTAAAAGAGGAACAACCACAAATTTAAATCTCAATTGCAGTATAGGCCATATGCAGAAGCAGTTCAAAGTTGAAACAACATCAATTAAAAACACGCGCACAGAAACATAGGAGTCAAAATGCAGTATAGGACCAGGACAAGGAAACTCCTGTTATCAAATCAACACACAACTTGTAGCAAAACAGCAATAGAATACATTATAACGAGAGTAAGCTTGAATCAAACAGCACAGAAACATGTGTATATCTCATGTGAGCATCATGCTGTGGTTTTATTAAACAATGATACAGCAATAGAATACAATATCTTCAATGCAAATTATGGTACTTGTAGCAAAACAGCATAAGCTTTGAATTTTCAAAGAATAAGTTCGAAAGAAAGTATAGTAGTGCGTAAGCTCAGGTTACCTGGGTTGTCGACCAGAGGTGCCTTCCACTTTGCCCTTGTTGTTCAGGTTCTTGATATTCTGAATACACAAAAATCTCAGCTCAGAACTTGTAATACACATCGCTGCTTGTCTAAGCAAATAGACTACCTAGTCATATTGCCATGAGATAGTTCATGGTGTACCTTTTGTTTCCATGGCCCCTTGAACTGGTTTGGAATGGTTGGAGTTGTCCATTTCCCATGTTATACAATCTGCACCTTCAAATAGAACAAATATATGTCAAACATAGATGAGCAGACAATACCAACTAATCAACGAAAAAACTAACGTGCAGATAGTACTCAAACAAATCAAAGAGGAAGGAAACAAGACATCTGTTTTGCTAGCTAGGAGTGGGTAAACTGAAACATGAGCATGCTGGCCTAACATTGTCGTAACAGCCGGATGGGATGAAGCGTCGTTCTAAATAAAAGGAAAGGCGGCGGAGAGGCTAGTGCATCGTCCGATGCGCCTGCCTGCCTCGGAGATGAAGGCAAGACTAGCGGAATTTGGCTGCCATCAATTAGTTCAGCCATAAGATTGGTTAGTCTAGCAAGCATATTAATGTTTGAACGATTTAGCATTGATAAGGTTTTTACAACAAACATGTTGGCATCATGAGGCTGGCACATGCCGGATCCAGACAGAGACAAGCAACAAGACCCCCACCCACTACTAAGAAGTAGAGCATCTAACAGAACCGCGAGAGATGAAGCAAGCAAGGGGAGGCCAGCAATTCAGTTTGCCAGGAGCAGTAACAGGTTGGATAAGAATTGGGAGGCCGACAATTTCAGTCAATGGCAATAGAAAAGCTGCAGCAGGCTCTCCGTGAAAAACAAAGAGGCCAGCTCTGTATCTGTTGCTGTTCACAACTTCACACAGATTATATGCACAACATGTCAACTTATCCGAAGCAAGCAACAGATTATTTGGGACCAAAGCAATGTCTGCATTCTAATAGTAGTACAAATTAAGCAAAGACACCATAGCAGAATGGAAGCTCCAAACTGCTGTTGCACAAATTTGAAGAGATGAACACGTACAGAGCATATGCATCCATTCTACTGTACTACAAAATGAACCAAAGACAAGATGCATTCAAGAAGCATTCATCCCAGCAGGATAGAAGCAAGACGAACTGTTGCTCCACACAGTCAGCCGCTGTCAGCTACTGCTCCATACAAGATGCCAAAGACAAGTTAGCAACGGCCAGTTTATCGCGCATGAAACAAAAGCACTCCCTCGGAACAGGGCATATGCAGAGTGCGGGGAAACAGAGTAAGCCGTATGCAGAAATGAAAGAACAGTAAGCAATCTAACAACATTATTATCTTTCCAGCATGAATATGTGAGCACATACTAAGTAGCATCAGCAGAAGATTAACTGAAATGACACTCCAGAAGATAAACAGAAATTACTAGGAACTACTCTCTGCTTTGACAACAGAAGGTATACTCACACATTTATATTATATTGTTGGTACAGGAAATATGCCATAAAGCATATAAGCATACACACAAGATACTGAGGCTACTAATCGACTTCCAAAGCTATTTACAAATAAGCAAGGCCTCATTCCCACTGTAGAAATCATCAAAGGTGGATGGTTTATCTGTGCTCGCATAAAATTCTTTTCAGATTTGTATCCATAAGACAAAGCAGTAGTAATTCAGTTTGCAACACTATAGATTGCTCTGAAAGTGGACCACAAACTGTACATAATTAGGACAACCGGCAAACAAATGAAGAAGTACAACGTTTGTAACAGCAAAGTTAGGAGCAGAAATGTGTAATGTTATCGGTTGTAACAGCAAAGTTAGGAGCATATAAGCAAACAAGTGCCAACCCAAGTTTCTACTGGTAAAGCAAGCATCACCAATGCAATGTGTAATGTTATCGGAGGAGGGGGCGAATGCGCATACTTCTCTGTGAGGTTGGGATCGCCAAAAGGGTTGGAATCATTGGAGTAGCCCGACACCGCGTTGGCCTTCATCTTCTTGGCCACCTTCTCGCCTGCAGAAGCAGCACCATCGACAAACAAGTTAGCAACGGAAACCCTAGGCGCGGGGCAGGAAGGCAGCCGAGCGGAAACCCCCACCTTCTTCTGCGCCTTCTTGGACATGTACTCCAGGATCTGCTCCTCGGTGACGCCCCCGCGCTTGGCGCTCCTGCTCCGCCTCCTTCGGCGGTCCCCGGAGTCGGAGCCGGAGCCGGAGGCCTGTGAATCGCTCACGCCGCTGGAGGAGGAGGAGGAGGAGGACGGGGCGGCCTTGCGGCGGCTCCTGCGGCGGTGGCGGCTCCGGCCCCGGCGGGGCGAGCCACCGGAGTCGGAGTCGGAGTCCAAGTCGGACGGCGACCGCCGCCGCTGCCGCCGAGATGAGCTCCGGCTGCCCTCGGTGTCGCGCTCCTTCCTAGGCATGTCGGCTACGGGAGGGAAAGGCGGCTATTCGTGGACATTTGGCGTGCCGATGGAGCCGAGACGATTAACTGAACGAACAAATTGGGGCTGGCGGTTGGGTCGATCCAGAGATCCATAGAGGAGGAGAGGAGGAGGAGTCGTGGGTTGGAGGGTTGGAGGGGATCAGTCCATATGGATCTCGCCGGACAGAGGGGCGCCAGAGGTGGTGGCGGATTGGAGGGGATCGATCCATATGGATCTCGCCGGACAGAGGGCGCCGGAGGTGGTGGCGGACAGAGGGCGCCGGAGGTGGCGGCGGCCAGGGAGGAGTGGAGCGCTAGGGTTCGAGAGAGAGAGAGAGGAGGGCACGAGGGGTTGGGTGCGGTTGGGTGCGTGGGAGGGAGTGCGGGTTGTGGGTTGGGCGACGTGGGTAAGACATGCGGGCCGTTGGATCAGGAGCATCCGACGGTGATTAGGCACGATCCGCGTGAGATGTTCCTGGACCAATCAGAACGCAGTATATCAGTACTACATTTTTTGACCATCTAAATTGGTCGTAATCGACTAAAAGTAAGGTGCTAAATCATATTGGCTATTTTATGATCTGAAAAATAAAAATAAAAATAAAATACCTTCTCATGTTTCATCAAATTTGACCTTAGTTTTCAGGAATAATGACAAATCGAAATAAGACAAATATCTTTTAAAAGAGTTGGGAGAAATTAGTTTTTTAAAATCATTTTCCATTTTTAAAGTGTCCAAAATGAGTTTTTTTGTGAAGGACGTACTATATATTTATTGTAAAATTTTACCAAATCAATTTTATAAAATAATAGGCCATATATAATGCACAACTGCAAAATAGTTGAGTGTCCAAAGCTTTTATCCACCTGCCACGAAAAAGACAAATATCCGCCGATTCAGCTGGAAACGGGTCAAATTTGAACTGTAGCTGTCTCATAGTTTGCTCTTTATTTTTTCCAAAAATCATTTCTAGGTACATAAGTATCTATTTAATCAGAGAAACACCAAAAAAATTATAAAATTCAACCACTAGCTAGGAACGGTCATTGCCGTCGTTTTGACCGCATTTTGAAATGGGCATAAAAAATTCAAAAAAAACAAAAAATTGGAAAACCTTCGCATTGTGTCATTATATATGACCAGGTTTCTAGGAAAAATAATAAACTTGTAATACGGAAATTATTTTTAAAAAGTGTTCTCAGAAATGAGCTATCATGCGTGAAGATTCATGGCTTTCAAGCAAAATGATCAATCTTATGGCCACATTCATGGCATAGTTTGTTCAAATGATCTCATATTGTGCACAAGGGTGCATATTGGAATTCCAAACAATGTTGCCTAAGGGAGTTTTCACTTTCTTTGCACGAAAAAACCATTTTTCATTTTCCGAGTGCCCAAAAGGAGGTTTTTTTGTGAAGGAACTACCGAATAATTGTTGCCAAATTGGACCAAATCAATTTTCTAAAATACTAGGACATATTTAATGCAGAATTGACAAAATGGTTGGGTGCAAAAAGTTTTGATCCACCTCTCGTGAAAAAGACAAATTTCCGCCAATTCAGTTGGAAACGGGTCAAATTTGAACTGAAGATGCCTCATAGTTTGCTATTTATTTTTTCCAAAACTTATTTCTAGGTACATAAGTATCTATTTAATCAGAGAAACACCAAAAAAATTCCAAGATTCAACCACTAGCTAGGAACGGTCATTCCCGCCGTTTTGACCGCATTTTGAAACGGGCATAAAAAATTCAGAAAAAAATCAAAAAATTGGGAAACCTTCGCATTATGTCATTATATGTGACCAAGTTTTCAGGAAAAATAATAAACTTGTAATACGGAAATTATTTTAAAAAAGTGTTCTCAGAAATGAGCTATTATGCGTGAAGATTCATGGCTTTCAAGCCAAATGACCAATCTTGTGGCCACATTCATGGCATAGTTTGTTCAAATAATCTCATATTGTGCACAAGGGTACATCTTGGAATTCCAAACAATGTTGCCTAAGAAAGTTTTCATTTTCTTTGCACGGAAATTTCATTTTTCATTTTCTGAGTGCCCAAAAGGAGGTTTTTTTGTGAAGGAACTACCAAATAATTGATGCAAAAATGGACCAAATCAATTTTATAAAATACTAGGACATATTTAATGCACTATTGACAAAATGGTTGGGTGAAAAAAGTTTTGATCCACCTCTGGTGAAAAAGACAAATTGCCGTCGATTCAGTTGGAAGCGGGTCAAATTTGAACTGCAGCTGCCTCATAGTTTGCTATTTATTTTTTCCAAAAATCATTTCTAGGTACATAAGTATCTATTTAATCAGAGAAACATCAAAAGTTTTCCAAGATTCAACCACTAGCATGGAACGGTCAAGCCCGCCGTTTTGACCGCATTTTGAAACGGGCATAAAAAATTCAAAAAAAAAATCAAAAAATTGGAAAAACCTTCGCATTGTGTCATTATATGTGACCAAGTTTCCAGAATAATAAACTTGTCATACGGTAATTATTTTAAAAAAGTGTTCTCAAAAATGAGCTATCAAGTGTGAAGATTCATGGCTTTCAAGCCAAATGATCAATCTTATGGCCACATTCATGGCATAGTTTGTTCAAATGATCTCATATTATGCACAAGGGTGCATATTTGAATGGCAAACAATGTTGCCTAAGGAAGTTTTTATTTTCTTTGAACGAAAAAACCATTTTCCATTTTTCGAGTGCCCAAAAGGAGGTTTTTTTGTGAAGGGCCTCCAAAATAATGGTTGCAAAATTGGACCAAATCATTTTTCTAAAATACTAGGACATATTTAATGCACAATTGACAAAATGGTTGGGTGTAAAAAGTTTTGGTCCACCTCTCGTGAAAAAGACAAATTTTTGCCGATTCAGTTGGAAGCGGGTCAAATTTGAACTGCAGCTGCCTCATAGTTTGATATTTATTTTATCCAAAAATCATTTCTAGTTACATAAGTACCTATTTAATCATAAATACATGGTATGGTGGTGATACGTCGAGGTTTGGGCGGTGGCCGAGGCCCCCAACTCTAGAGCGTGTAAACTCGCATGCCCGCCGCATGGTCACCGCGTGACCGTGACGTTGCCATGTGTTCTGGGCAGTCTAGGCATGTCTAGTGGGTTGGGCACTCCCCAGGTAAGTGCTAGGAAGAAAATTACAATATAAGATTCTCACGAGAAGACCGATCGATGCTCAAACATGAATTAGTAGCCAAGTGTTTGATTAGCGGTACGGGAAATGTACATGGCTAATGGGCGTGAGTTTTGGCTGAGGATGATCAGTTACTAAGAAGACCGTCTTCACAAGTTTTCAGCTCAAAAGGAGGAGCCTAGGTGGTACTTGCTTTGCAAGCTACCACACTGGACATAAATACGAATGTTGAAGCTCAGCTCAAAATAATGAATGGATTGAGCTGGCATTTGGTGGAGGATGGTTATTTGGGCATAGGAAAGCACTGTAGAAAATGGATACTATTTGGAGATGCCAAAGTGGTACTTCCTTCACAAACTGTTGTTCTGAACAGAATAGGAAAATGAACATTTTTGAATTATTTTTGAACTAGGCAAGAAAGGTTTTTACATATTTGACAAAGATATGACCCAAAGAATTTATGAGATTTTTTGGGGAATTTTGGGAATTACAGAAATATGAAAGTGCGTTATATCGACTAGAGGGGGGTGAATAGGTGATTTTTATGAATTCTTCACTGAGGAATTTGCTGGTGAGGAAATTCCTTAACGAAGAACTACTTGCAGCGGAATAAGTACTCAGAAGTAAACATAACAGGATACAAACATAGTCATCATGAAGAAATGAAAACTAGCACAGAGTACAGAAAGCGTGAACACAGGATAACAAGATGAAGACGGACAGACTGAAGAAATTGAACTGAGGAATTTGTGAAAGTCTTCAGTCAAAGTCTTCAAGCACAGATATGAACAATGTACAACACAGTAATGAAGAAATGAAAGAGTTGAGGAAATAGAACCAGTTAGTTGGTGAAGACAATGATTTGGTAAACCAGTTCCAACTGCTGTCTCAGTTGTACGTCTGGTTGGAGCGGCTGAGTATTTAAACTCGAGGACACGCAGTCCCGGACACCCAGTCTCTGAGCCGCAACTCAGGACACCCAGTCCTCACCGTATTCTCCTTGAACTAAGACCACGCAGGCCTCGTCCAATCACTCGTGGTAAGTCTTCAGGTGACTTCCAAACCTTCACAGACTTGGTCACTCGGCGATCCACAATTCCTCTTGGATGCTCTAGACCTTGACGCCTAACCGTCTGGAAGAAGCACAGTCTTCAAAGGTAACAAGCGTCGGATCCACGCAGGATCAATTTCTTCAGTGATGCTCAATCACTTTGGGTTTGTGGGGGTTTGGTTTTGGGATTTTCCTCACTTGATGATTTTCGCTCAAAGTCCTCGGAGGATGGGTTGCTCTCAGATGACAAGTGTCAAGTTCTCTCAGAGCAGCCAACCAACTAGTGGTTGTAGGGGGCGGCTATTTATAGCCTAGGGAGCAGCCCGACATGATAAGACATAAATGCCTTTCAATGATATGACCGTTAGGTGGATAAGATATTTTGGACAACCGGCGCGCAGCACAGCAACGGTCGGAAATTTGACTCTCAAATTCCTCAGGGCTATCATGTTCCTCACTGTGTTGGTAATTCGCACTGGCGAATTCCTAACTCCTCAGTCAGAGCAAAGTCCTCAGTGACCAGAAGAACTGCGTCTCTATCACTGAAGAAATTGACTGAACTGTATGAGATTTCCAATGGCTTCACTCGAAGGGATTGGTAGGTGTAGGATTTTGAGTTGAGCATCACATGGAAATTTTTCCTTAGTATTTCCTCGACCCCCTTTAACAGTACGGTATTTCCTATGACTCAATAAGGAGAAAATGAAACTACGAAAACAAAAGTCTTCACGCTTCATATTCCTCGAATGAATATCAAGTCTTCAAGGTCACACCAATTTCTTCACTTTCAAAGTCTTCAGAAAGTCTTCAGAATATCAAAGTCTTCAGTCGAAGAACTTCATTTTTAGGGGTCGACTTTCTCTGTAAATATCAAACTCCTCATAGACTTATAGACCTGTGTACACTCACAAACGCATCAGTCACTTAACCTATAAGTCTTCAATACACCAAAATCACTAAGGGGCACTAGATGCACTTACAAAATATAGGTTGCTTCACAACCTAGGGCGAAACTGCCACATGGACATGACACATAGGCAAAACTGATGAGGTGGCGCCTAGTCATAGCAACCCACCACAATTTACAAGGATATGACCATCTATATTGGTCGTTAACAACTAGAAATAAGGCAGCGGACTAGCGCTGTTTGCTTTATGACCATTTCGTGTAAGGAAATTATGACCTTTCTGACCAAAATGGTCGCAATGGTTTAGGATTTGGAGCCCCTCGAACAGCTTTTGATCAATTGGTCTCAAATGGTCATAAATCTATGACCAATTCTTCCAGGGTCACTGACAGAATGTCATAAGTTGACATATTTCTTGTAGTGTGTTCGACGCTTTGCTTACAATGAACCGAGGCCGCATCCTACTGATGTGGTCATGGACGACCAATGCTGCCACCATCATGTCCTCATCGTCTGATTTCATTGTGAGTTGCGTGATCGGAACACTCATACATAGCTGCAAGATGACTTGGTTGATCACATTGGAAATCAATAGATCTATCGGTTTAATCTATTTTCATGTGCACAAATTTTAATTGGATTGTAATAATAGACTATTTTGAACATATGTTTGATTTAAACTATTTTTGCTATGCTTCATTTTGTTGTACTTGGCCTTCGGTGGATGAGATGGGGCCGAAGATGCGGCTGCGTGTTGGGCGCCCAGCCGACGCAAACCCAAATTCGGGTGGACACGTCCCCATTGCCATCCCCAAACGGACGGAATCTGGACAAAATGGACGTCCATTTGGGGCCTTGCGTTGGCCTGACAATCTGACCGTCGTCTTGATCCCATCCACCCTCCCTCCATGGTCTCTATTCAATTTCAACGTTCAACTTTTTTTCTCCACAAGTCAACATGCTTAAGTTTTTCCTCTGTAAGTTTGCATGTACCATTTGGGTGTGATAATGAACACATCTATTTTTTTCTTCATATTTTTGCATATTTGTAAATTTTATTTTTGGCACGCAAGAGCATGTGCTAACTAGAGCCAAAATGAATTTCCGGAATTCCCCCAACTTCATATCGTCTTCGGATGAAAGTGTGGAGCTGAAAAACATCCTAACAAACGATGTTAGGGAGACTTTTACCGAAAAGTGATACTCGAGGACACATGTTTACTGACATTAGTCAGAATTCAATATAAGAAGTGTTAAAAAGGACTAAGTGCTACTCCCTAAAATTATCGCCCGTTGCAACGGACATGGTCTAAATATTCAAATAGACAACACACGGGCACCAACAGATAGAAGGGACAATGCGAGCATGATCGAGGGTTTCCCCACCACTAGATCTAAAAAAAAAAGATCCTCACAAAAAAGATCGAGGGTTTCCCCACGTCGCCGCCATTCACATTTCCTCTTCTCTGTTCAATCTGGGGTCCCGTCGCGCGGAAAAGAATTCTATGAGACCAAGTCTCACGGGTTAGCAGGTGAGACCCATCCTGATGGATGATACGTGTCATTCACAAATCACAAAGCATCTACCCCACCCCCACCTGAAATCAAGGGGGAGAGAGATTAGATGCTTTGTGATTTATGAATGCCACGTGTCATCCATCAGGGCGGGTCTCACCTGCTTTATATGAGACCTGGTCTCATATAATTTTTTTCAGATCATCAAATCCCCCAAAAGGATAAGGGAAGCCGCCGCACCACGGCCTCCTCCGCTACTGCTTGCCCCAGGGGCGCCAGTGAGGCCGAGGCCATACGGCGACCAGGCGCCACGGAGGGCAGCGCGGTTTTGCGCCATGGCCGCGGCGAATTGGCGCAGGATCAGGCGGTGGCGTGGGAGGTAGAGGCGGCGGCGGAGGAGGAGGTGGTGTCGCCGGTGATGGAGGAGGTGGCGTCGACGACGAGCCCTGGTCCTCCATCTTCTCTTCTTCAACCTTGATCTTTATGTTCATGTCGGGGACGGTGGGGTAGCCGCCGGTTTCCGCTGCTGCCGGCGTCCAGGAGGGATGAAGTGCTCCGGCAATTCGTCTGATGGTTGCAGGTGCAGGTGCGCCTCGGTTTGCAGCGGCGGCCAGAGCGGAGGGTCCAGCCGTTGGTGCTTGCCTTGGCCATACCCACGGCGACGGTTCCTGGCGGTGCTCCTTGAGGGCCACTCCTTGCACCAAGACCATGACTGCAACGTGCAGCAGCACGGTGGCAATGGTATCATCATTCATCTAATATTTCTAGCCTATGAGTTTGTAGCACATGGACCCAGAGTTAGATATTTGTGTATAAAGAGCGGATGTTCTCCTTGAAATTTAATATCTGCCAAGGAATATCTTGCAGAGCCACATTTTCTCAATTGCTCATGTCCAGTAATTTTTAGAAACGAATCCTATTCCATTCTGCATCACACATCACGCCCTAGTTTCAACATGTTTTTATTCAGCAAGATATGGATTGTCATGCGGTAGTTTCTAACATGCTTTGCAGAAACATTTGAATATGACACACGTCCCATCAATAAATCCCTCCTTGTGGCAGGCCTTAACACATGGATCAGTCAGGCACCTAAAAGGGGTATAGCTCTCGCTGAGCTCCTTGCAAGTCTTGGCATCAAAGCCTGCAAAACAAAGAACACAATATAGCCTATGAAAAAATAAATCCGATAGTGTTCTACAAAGATACAAGATATTCCATGACTAGCAAATGTATAGATGATGCATCGACCAAGTTCCTTGTTCTTTAAAACTTACTAGGAGCCAAGAGGAGTAGCATAAGAAATACCAAGAATAGCAGGCTTGGAACCTTGAGGACTCCCATGTCTCAACGATTATCAAGACGCAACCACAAAACTGATATACATCCAAATAGTCTACGCCATCTGTTATATTCCCTCCGTTCCAAATTACTAGTCGCAGAGATGGATGTATCTAAAACTAAAATACATCTAGATACATCCATACCTGTGACAAGTAATTCGGAACGGAGGAAGTAATAGCCATGGATGGTGTGGCCTAATGGAAAATTAATGGCAAATATATTATTGGGTGATCATATTTGGCAGATATGATTGTGTGATCCTCCGTACGTCCTGATTCTCATAAGGCATAATTATCATTAATTACGGTTTTCTTTTACTACTCACAGGTGTGAAACGGTTTCCTATTCTGAGCCAATGCATGCAGATAAATAAGCGGCTATTTTCTGAAGAAAATTACTAATCCCGTAATTGACACGGGCAGTTATTAAGCACATAATTAGGCGCAATATCTCTGATTCCCTCATTAACTGCCCCTCCTTATTCTAGCGCGATGGAGAGCCACAATCTGAGGAGACGCCAATCAGAGATTTGCAAAGAGAAATCTGACGCGAAGCAATCGCCAGACCACCTGTGATCCGTCGATGCCTGGTCAATCCCACGGTTAAGGCCTAGGTGTTGCTACCCTCAGAAAAGAAACAAGAAAAACTGGTGCTAACCACCGTATTTGACGCAGGCACACAGGCCCTGATCCCTCTCCTATTAAATCCCTCGTCAACAACGCCGCCCCTGCCCTCTCCGATGGCGCAGCCTAGGTTCCATCTCCGGCACACTGTGCTCCCTTCCCACCTCGCCGCTAAAGACACTATCTACCGCCGACAATGCAATCCACCATGCCACCGGCCAGATCCAATCCCCTGCGATCCCATGTGACCTCGGTGGTGCATCATCCCGGCATTAGGTGGTCATGCCCTCATCTCCATCTTGTTTGTTGCCAAACGAAGTGCCTGGATCCTGGAGGTTTGAACTGGCAGCCAAGAAAACTAGGAGTGGCCTCTGATCCTTTTGCGCTCTAAGAGCAACTTCAATGGGGCGATCCATTTCGTTCGCTGGCGTCCATTTGGGTCGGCGCGGACACAAAAGTCGGCCCAACGCGCCGACCCAAACGGACGCGCGTTCGCTTTTTGTCCACGGGCTACCCATTCCCGGCCCATTTTTTAGCCGGATTTCCGTCGGCGCGAAAACGATACGGATGCGCGCTCGCCTTCTACTCCCCTTGGGCCCGCTGATCGGTGGCACATTGGCCTCCCCCATCCAACAACAACCCTCGCTCGCCTCCTTCGTCGCCGACGCCGCCGCCCATTTTTCGGTGACTCTGTCAGCAGCCGGCGCCGCAACATCCGCTCAGCAAAGCCGCCACCTCCCATGTCGCCCGCCACCGCCGTCTAGCCGTCGGGGAAGCGACTGCTTCCCACCCCCGCTCACCCCCCACCCCCCGGCACATCCGCGACCAAGAAGCCGCCTCGCCGCCCCGGCCAGATCCTCACCGGCACGCTCGTCGGACGCCGGTAGGGCAGCTAACTTGGTCCATGCGCGCCGCGACTCCCTTCGCCGGCCGTCGCCTTCGTCGACGCCCGCAAGCTATTCGACAGTTTGCCAAGGTACAAATGGACTACGCCGACGAGTTCTTTTTCGCAATTTCCTTTGCGACTCCGACGATTCGTCGTCCGATGACGAGGTGGCTGCCGTGTTGGTCCATCACCACCTCAATAGCCAGTGGCCGTTATTCCGTGGCTCCATTCCAGGCCACCTCCCAGCGTTGAATCGCAACCGAGAAAGCGGGCATCTCCTTCTTCGAAAGGACTACTTTGATACAACAAATCCGTTGTTCAAACATCAGAAATTCGGCCGTCGTTTCCGTATGAGTAGGCATCTTTTCAACCGTATTAGAGAGGGGGTGGTCGGCTACGATGACTATTTCGAGTGCAAAGAGGATGCCGTTGGAAAGATTGGTTTCTCCTCTTATCAGAAATGCACTACCGCCATCGGAATGCTTGCATACGGAGTGCCCGGTGATCTCATTGACGAGTACGTCCATATGAGCGAGTCTACATGCCAAGAGTCCCTGTATAAGTTCTGCAAGGCTGTTATTGCTGTGTTTGGCACCGAGTACTTGAGAGAGCCGACTCCTGAAGATATAGCCCGTTTGTTGGCGATGAATGCCAGTAGGGGCTTCCCAGGGATGCTTGGCGGCATAGACTGCATGCACTGGAGTGAAAGTACTGCCCTTCTGCTTAGCAAGGGCAGTATAAGGGGGGCTTGCACTGCCATACTAGAGGCCGTGGCATCTCAAGATCTCTGGATATTTCACTCTTTCTTTAGCATGGAGGATCACACAATGATATCAACGTGCTTCAGCGGTCGCCGGTGTTTGCTAGGCTTGCCGAAGGCAACAGTCCACCGGTGAACTTTACTATCAATGGCCACAACTACGACAAAGGATACTACCTGGGTGACGGTATCTATCCTCTGTGGACCACTATTGTGAAGGCAATCCCCAACCCTTACGGAGAGAAGATGAAAAGATTTGCCCAAGAGCAAGATAGTTCTAGGAAGGATGTCGAGCGTGCCTTTGGTGTTTTGCAATCTCGATGGGGCATCGTTTGGTATCCTGTTAATACATGGAGCACGCAGAAACTATGGGAGGTGATGACTGCTTGTGTGATCATGCACAATATGATCGTAGAAGATAAGCGCCCGGAACGTCTGTACAATCAAGGGTTTCAATTTAATCAGGATGAGAATGTTGTACCTGAGCATGGAGGAGCGGCAACGTTTGAACAGTTCACCCAATTTCAACATGACATGCGTGATTGGAAAACTCACGTGCAACTGCAAAAATGATTTGGTTGAGCATATGTGGGCTCAACGTGGCAACCAATAGATGTATCTTCCTTATTCGTCTTGCAAAACTATGTGAGACATTTTTACTTTTATTCGGCTTGTAAAACTATGCTATTTTATTCAGTTTGAAACTAGGTTATTTGACTATATGTTTGAATGCAAAAGTTGTGTCTGAAACAATGCAAAAATGAGTTATTTGTTGAAATAGAGCAGCCAGCCGGCCACGCGGACATAAAATGGGTCTACGTGTTGGACGCACTACCGACCCAAATCTAAAACGGAGCGGGCGGCGGATGGGCGGCCGACCCAAAGGGACGAAAGGCGGACGAAATCGGCGTTCGTTTGGGTCGGCCCGTTGGAGTCGCTCTAAGTTCTTCCTCTGAATCAAAGGTATTGCATTGCTTGAATCCCCCCCCCCCCCCCCCAAACACACACACACATCAAATATGTCTTTGACATCCCAGTTTGTTTGCATTGATGGATGAAATTGATTTGTAGATGACAAACTGATCGATGCACACACATGTTTGCAACATTCGTTGCAAGTGTTACAAAATTATATGCTCCTACTAGGTATAAATTACGTTGAGATAACAACAAAATGATGATTCTTAATATATATGCTTCCTAACTTTATTGTATGTTTTCTTCAGTCTAGATAGTTTGGGGGATTAGAAACTCACTTCCAATGTTACTGTACTTGCTATTACATTGTCGAGAGAATTCTTTGTATTTAAAGACTGTCATCATGCTTCCTATATTTCATACATATGTTGACACGGGCAAGCTGAAAATATTCGTTTTTGCCTGTTGAATAATGCCAAATCGAATCCATAAAATCCAAAAATCAAGGACCGCGACATAGCATTATGAAGAGTACATGCTTCCTCACATGGGAATGTGGGATTTTCTACCTTACTATAGTACCATACATGTAATACCTGGTGTTACTTCATACCTTTTATACTTATGCACCATGTCTAAGAGCATCTCCAACAGACGCCGAACGCGGCGCGCGCAAAAAACAACTTTAGCGCGCGCCCATCGCCTGGTTTGGCGCGGCGCGCTGCGCCCGCTCCAGCAGCCGCGCTGAAATGCAGCGCGCGCGCCGCTCCAGCAGCGCGCTAAAATGCAGCGCGCGCGACTAGAAATGTATGCATTTTAAAGTAGAAATTTTTTAAAAAAACTAGATAGATTGCATAGATTAAACGATACAAAGGTATTTTACATCCAAAACATAGATTGCATAAAATAAAAACGACAAACGATAGATTTCAACAAACATAGATTGCGGCGCGGCGGCATGGCGGCGCATCGGTGGCGGGGCGGCATGGCGGCGCGTCGGTGGCGGGGCGCTGGAGCGGCGCGTCGGTGGCGGGGCGCTGGAGCGGCGCGTGGCAGAGAGGGAGAGGGAGAGGGGAAGAGATGTGTGTGGAGAAGGCGCGTGGCGCGCGCAGCTTTTATAGGCGCGCGCGAAGCGGCGCGCCAAATCTTGCGCGCGAGCTGGCGCCTTTTCGCGCGTGCACGCAAACGGTTCCCGCGCGCGCTTGTTTCCCACGGCCGCTGGAGCGCGGCAAACCGTCCCGCGCGCGCTAAAAGCTGCGTTTACCCCGCGCGCGCGTCGTTTGGGGCGTCTGTTGGAGATGCTCTAACGGATGCATATTTTTCAGCAGTTGTGTGCGGCTTTGGAGCTGATGGGCACGACCAGAGAAATGTGGAGGAGACTGATGCATGCACTAAGAAGTGCGACGGCACTTGCATCTTCCCTACGATGAGGACAGCCGCAAGTGAAGGGAAGCATGTCATGAGTCAGCCAATGTGGCAGAGATGTTTAACGGAAGCTGTTACAGGGAGCAATCAATTGACGAACCAATCTAACAAATCATGTGCGGGCCATGCTAGTTGATTGCACGGTTACTATGCTTCTAATCCAATGGTCTTGGACTAGTCTGATGGGAGGCAAGGAAACAGTAGTCTGATCCCTAGTGCTGTCCATGTGCAAATTGTGCCTCATAAACTAGGATGGAGGGAGTATTAAATATATGATTTAAGTGATCCTAACTTGCAGATATGATAATGCGATCCTAATTTTTTTTAAGAAATGCATGCAATCCCAGTATTCTATTTGAAAGAGAGCCACTGTCGATTTCTTTTACTACTCTGCAGTCGATTTGAGTGCCCAAGATACTAATTTTTTTTTTGCGGAAAAACTTCCAATCTATTCATCTTCAATCATGGCAGTACAACGAACACCAGAAATAAAAATTACATCCAGATCCGTAGACCATCTAGCGACGACTACAAGCACCGAAGCGAGCCGAAGGCGTGCCGCTGTCATCGCCCCTCCATCGCCGAAGCCGGGCACAACTTGTTGTAGTAGACAGTCGGAAAGTCGTCGTGCTAAGGCCCCATAGGACCAGCACCCCAGAACAGCAACCGCCGCCGATGAAAAATAATATAGATCGGAAGGATCCAAACCGAACACACACGAACATGGACGAATAACGACGAGATCCGAGCAAATCCACCAAAGATAGATCTGCCAGAGACACACCTCCACACGCCCACCAACGATGCTAGATGTCCAAGATACTATTTTGTTCATAGTTTCAAACTGAACATTTATCATCTAGAGGTGAGATTGTCAGACTGCTAAGTTCAGCTGTATGACGGAGCTGCCTCCAAAAGACCCAGATTAATTCATCAAGAAAGCTGTAAGTACTATGCTAGAACACCACCAATCAACACGTTCTTTTCTATTTGAATTGTAGGTCTATGAATGCACTTCTTAATATGTAGAATTAGTCACTATGCTTTTCTATTTTCTCAACTGCAATTCGGGTAGTGGTCAATTCATTTCGAGAAATCAGAACTTGACTAGCTCTACTTCATCGGAGAACAATGCATTATCTTTTTATTTTGAAATGACCCATCAGTTAAGGTTCACTCACTTATCTCAGTGTTGTTTTTGGTTCTACATGTATCATATTTTTTTCTATTCAGGAAAATTTATTGCCGAAAAAGGGTTTTCCTCCGCTTTGTATTCCAAAGCAACGAACACCATACACATAGCATTGCTGGGGCGAGCAGCACATCAAGCCCAAAAGAAAAAAAAGAAACAAATGCCAACAACGGCAGCACGACAAAGCGTGGATGAACCGCCACCGCTGCACCCTCTAGAGACAAACCACTACAACCCGAGGCTCCGATCTGCCGTGTGCCAAGCAGCACCTTCTAGAAGGAATGCGACGACGAAGACGCTGCTGCCCGGACGAGTCCTAGGGTTTCCCATGGTACGCGGAGGGAAGTGAAGGATGGCTACCACCGACACCCTCCAAGAAGGAATAGTGGCACCCGTCGGTGTCACCGCATTGGAGCCCGACGAACCGCAAGGATTTCTCCCGCACTCCAACCCCACCGCCCAACCGGAGCCGACCAGCCAAACCACCGCCCAACACCATGCGCCATCACGGTTGAGCCGCCACCCACGCTGTCTCACTATGAGCACCAACACGAGGCTAAGAAGACCGGGGAGAAGAGCCAAGCGACGGGAGCAGCAGCACCAAGGCTGAGCGGGAGGGAACGACCTCCTCCGCCGTCGTGCGATAGGCCCGCGCCTCCGGCACAGTCGCGGTTGTTGTCCGGACAAGGCAGTGGGGCAAACCAGGTCACCCTGGCCCGGCCAGGCCTGAAACAGGCCCGCTAAGCCTCGCTGGCCACGCTGCAGCAGGCTGGCGCCGGCGCCGCCAGCACCCCGTCGTTCAACGCCGCTCCCCCGCCTCCCGGAAGTCTCCTCGCGGACCCGCCCCGCTGCTGGCCCGCACAGGCCCAGATGGGGCCCGTAGGGCCCAGATCTGGGCCGAGCGCCGCCGCTAGGACCCGTCGCCAACGACGTCGCCGCCGTCGAACCGCCCGCCCGAGCCGCGCCGGGGAACCCGCCGCCACCCGATCCGACGCCGCCTAGGAGCAGCCCCGGTGCAGCTCCGCCCCGCACCGGAGAGCAACCGGGAGGGGAAGGTCAGGGGGCCGCCGCCACCAGCGACCCCGGGTACAGGGCGGCCGCGGGCGGCAACGACGGCGGCAGGAGGAAGGGGAGAGGTGGGGGTTGGAGGAGGGAGCAGGCGATGCGCGGCCAGTCTCCCGCGGGGGCAACACGGTCGCGAGGGGGGAGCTGTGGTTTGAGTACCACTTTCAGCTTTCTATTCAGGAAAATTTATTCAAGCACAACTGTACTATATTGTTTACATAATTTTGCATGCTATCGATATCAAACTATTTCCCCATAAAAAATAATAATATCAAATTCTTGGATTTTTTTTACCTCTGATAGGAGTTGGTTGTTGTGCATAAATAAACTCGATTGTTGAAATAGGTGGAGTTGGTGTTTGTTGTGCTTTCTGTTTTTACACTTCTTCACGCTACTCCCTCCATTTCTAAATATAAGGCTTTGTAGAGTCTTGAATATGAACTATATACGGACGTATATAGACATATTTGAGAGTGTTGATTCACTCATTTTGCTCCGTATATAGTCCGTATTAGAATCTCTAAAAGATCTTATATTTAGGAATGGAGGGAGTAGATCTATATGTTAGTCTTGCTAGACTCTGCCTCTGTTATATGATCATTTCAACAAAATTATTTCTCGAGGATGCTACTCATATATGTTTGTGTCTCTCAGTTTGTAGCCTCTGAAAGAAACCCCCTTGGCTTATTATCATATTTTACCTCTTTGGCTGTTATTTGAAAAACATGTGAAATGCTCTGAATCTCCTACTTTGCTTAGTGTGTATACAGAGGTACAAGTTAGAGGTGATCTCTTCCGATTATTGTACTTGATCTGTGTATTGCTCTTTAGCCGGTGGGTAAACTGTGTTTTCTCTATCACATGTTATCTAATTATATGAGATCTCCGACAATATTTTGTTTTCTATTTCGTTCTTCTAGATGTTGCACTTCGTAAGCCGTGGCCTTGGTTCTGATAGAACACCATTAATTTACCCTTCATGTCTTGGTTTGATCTGAAACATGAAGTCGTAATGGAAAAGTGTCATTTTGCTAGAATCCATTCCCATGTCCAAAAGATTAGCACTATCTTTATGTGATATGCAGAAGCAATTTTGGCTCTTGTACGTGCAATTGTCAGGCATATGGTTTGGAGCCATTAGTCTCATGTACATTTGTTGCACAAACTTGTGAACTTGTTTTCTATTATCAGAAGCTTATTCTGTACACATCTATTCAATTTCACGAATCCTCTTGAAACCATGAGTAACTCGTGCAATCCATTCATCAATTGCATAAAAAATATCAAATTGAGCTATAGTTGTACCTTTTCTCTCAGCGCCCTTTCTTGTGCACAGAGTTTCAGCAAACAAGATAATCTGTTTTAAATGTATAACACCAAGTCCATGCACTTTTAGTATGATTAGTTTATTTTCCTTCTAACCTGGTCATTAGTCACTTTTTACAAATATGAAAAAATATGAAAAAAAAATAGATGTGTTCATTGTCACACCAAAATGCTACATGCAAACTTACAGGGGAAAAACTTAAACATGTTGACTTGTGGGGGGAAAAAGTCGAACGCCAAATGTTATACTTAATTTTATTTTTTCACTTGGCTGGGAACTGTTTTCTCTTGAAACTGAACGGGAAATTGCGGGACGAAGCCATCAGCTACGATGAATTTAAGTCCATGGCCTTCACTCGAGCTGTAAGTAGGAAATCAAACACACACAAAAATTAAGTCAGTGCGGGAATTTACTATGAGCATGGCATGATCATGATGAACTCATGGATACTACCATGCAGGTCATTTTTGAGACGCTGAGATTAGTTACAGTCGTGAATGGGCTGCTGAGGAAAACGACCAAGGATGTAGAAATGAATGGTGAGATATGGTTGGAAATTGTACTACCACGTTAATTAGCATCTCCTAGGAATATATGAAGTCAGTTCCTCTAATGCTGTATTATTATCGATTTCTCCCAGGGTATGTCATTCCAAAAGGGTGGAGAATCTATGTTTACACGAGGGAGATAAACTATGATCCATTCATGTATCCTAACCCAATGACCTTCAATCCATGGAGGTGGCTTATAAGTAAAAGAGCGAACAATTATTAAATCACCATAAGAACACCAGTAAAAATGTACCACAATAGCAGAGGAAGTTCTAATCTTTTGTTACCTGCTAAAAATGTACAGGAGAAGAACATGGAATCGCACCCGCACTTCATGTTGTTCAGAGGAGGCGACTGGATGTGCCCCGGGAAAGAGGTTGGCACGGCGGAGATCGCGACTTTCCTCCACTACTTCGTGACCCGATATAGGTGTGTTCAACGTCTTATTAATCCACGCCGGTCCAATTGCTAAGGAAATAGCTCCAGCATTATTGTTTACTGACAACAGATACTTGCCATTGGTTTTGATGTTTCAGATGGGAGGAAGAAGGCAAGAACACAATATTGAAGTTCCCCCGTGTGGAAGCTCCAAACGGGTTGCATATCCAAGTTCAAGATTACTGATTTTGCAATGTACATTTTGCAGAGTTTAGATAGATGACGATGACAGCACAATTCTGCGCTGATGAAAATACTAGATCAGTCTTGTAAGAAATAGGAAACATAGCCACATAAGGATAGAAGTAGGTATAACAGACCTGCTAGGTAATTGAAGCAGAAGGAAGGCCACAAGATTCACCTGGTGTTCTTATGTGTGATCAGTGAATTCATGAATCAAAAGAGGGGAATCATCTCGCTGCCTTGTATGCTCGAGAGTGATTCAGGCATCAACTGTCCGTTTCCAGATAAAAGAGAAATGTACAAAGAAGAATTTGTGCAGCACAGTGAATGAAGAAGTAGCAGCCTCGGATATGATTTGTGCTTGGAATCGACATGGCACCGCATGTTCTTCCTCACCTGCATTCTTCAGTGTCGTGGAGATTAGGGAGGAGGACGAAGTTCTGCCTGAAACCACCCACTCATAAGCTACACACGGGATGGCGGCTGAGGTATCTCGGGGTCGGCGGCGGCGCCGGCCAGTCCATTATCTTGTCCATAGTGCAGCGCCCCTCTGCTTCGGCATATCCATCACCTTTGCCACGCTGTGACGGATACTCAAATGTCCTTGTGATTTGGGTTATTAAGGAAAATAAATCAGGAAGTTCCCTTTTTCGAATAATAAGAAAAGGAAGGTAAGTCGTTATATATTCAAACATGAGAGCCAATACTCCAACAAGTGTTTGAATTTTTCTTCAATGTTTTGCCAAAACTCAAATATTTCATGCGAATAAATAAATAAAGTGTGTCTTTGTTAATGCTACGACAATTGGAAACAAATTAACCACAATAAAACCCCAAGTTATTGAGAAGTTGTTGCAGGCAAGTGCTAGCTAGCAATGCAGTACGCATTCAAGAAAAAACAAAGAAATTTAGAAAAAAAGAATCTTTTTATAACTATTTTATAAAACAAGTGAACTTGCTCACATAAATGTGTATATGGGTTTTTGAATGCGCAAAAAACAACAGAAGTTGCTAAACTAGAGTCTAGACATACCACTAACACACATTCTGTCCAGCATTGGGCCGTAGCCCGCCGGATAGGCTGCCATCACTTGTGGAGGGTGGTATATAAATTGGCTTCCCTTGCAAAACTATTGTGAAGCAACTTTCGTGATGCCAACAAGCATCATCATTTTTTTTAAATGCATCCCACGGTCCATATAGATATATATGCACCTTATTCACAAAAATATTGACATCCTGAGATGAAACTAAGTTTGACCTCTTTCACGTGAATCGGAGAGTGAACAAAAAATCATAGAAAAACAACAAATTATAGTTCAAACTGAAGGAAATATGCCCTAGAGGCAATAATAAAGTTATTATTTATTTACTCATATCATGATAAATGTTTATTATTCATGCTAGAATTGTATTACCCGGAAACATGATACATGTGTGAATACATAGACAAACATAACGTCACTAGTATGCCTCTACTTGACTAGCTCATTAATCAAAGATGGTTATGTTTCCTAACCATAGACATGTGTTGTCATTTGATTAACGGGATCACATCATTAGGAGAATGATGTGATTGACATGACCCATTCCGTTAGCCTAGCACTTGATCGTTTAGTATGTTGCTATTGCTTTCTTCATGACTTATACATGTTCCTATGACTATGAGATTATGCAACTCCCGTTTACCAGAGGAACACTTTGTGTACTACCAAACGTCACAATGTAACTGGGTGATTATAAAGGAGTTCTATAGGTGTCTCCGAAGGTACATGTTGAGTTGGCGTATTTCGAGCTTAGGATTTGTCACTTCGATTGTCGGAGAGGTATCTCTGGGCCCTCTCGGTAATGCACATCACTATAAGCCTTGCAAGCAATGTAGCCAATGAGTTAGTTACGGAATGATGCATTACGTAACGAGTAAAGAGACTTGCTGGTAACGAGATTGAACTAGGTATTGGATACCGACGATCGAATCTCGGGCAAGTAAACATACCGATGACAAAGGGAACAACGTATGTTGTTATGCGGTTTGACCGATAAAGATCTTCGTAGAATATGTAGGAGCCAATATGAGCATCCAGGTTCCGCTATTGGTTATTGACCTTGAACAGTTCTAGGTCATGTCTACATAGTTCTCGAACCCGTAGGGTCCGCACGCTTAACGTTACGATGATAGTTTTATTATGAGTTTATAAGTTTTGATGTACCGAAGGTTGTTCGAAGTCCCGGATGTGATCACGGACATGACGAGGTGTCTCGAAATGGTCGAGACATAAAGGTTGATATATTGGACGAATATATTCAGACACCGGAATTGTTCCGGGTGATTTCGGAGAAAACCGGAGTGTCGGAGGGTTACCGGAACCCCCCGGGAACTAATGGGCCTTGTTGGGCCCTAGTGGAGAGAGAGGGGCCGGCCAAGGCAAGAGGCGCGCCCCCTCCCCTTGAGTCTGAATAGGACAAGGAAGAGGGGGCGGCAGCCCCCTTGCCTTTCCCCTCTCCCACTCCTTCCTTCCCCCTCCCTCTTGGACTAGGAAAGGGAGGGGCAAACCTACTTGGAGTAGGTTTCCCCCTCCTAGGGCGCACCACCCCCTTGGCCACCCCCTCCTCCTTCCCCCCTTTATATACGGAGGAGGAGGGCACCTCTACACACACAAGTTGATCTTCGTGATCATTCCTTAGCCGTGTGCGGTGCCCCCCTCCACCATATTCCACCTCGATCATATCGTTGCGGTGCTTAGGCGAAGCCCTGCGTCGGTAGAACATCATCATCGTCACCACGCTGTCGTGCTGACGGAACTCATGTCCGACACCCTGCTGGATCAGAGTCCGGGGATCGTCATCGAGCTGAACGTGTGCTGAACTCGGAGGTGCCGTACGTTTGGTGCTTGGATCGGTTGGATCGTGAAGACGTATGACTACATCAACCGTGTTGTCATAACGCTTCCGCTTACGGTCTACGAGGGTACGTGGACAACACTCTCCCCTGTCGTTGCTATGCATCACCATGATCCTTGCGTGTGCGTAGGAAATTTTTTGAAATTACTACGTTCCCCAACAGTGGCATCCGAGCCTGGTTTTATGCGTAGATGTCATATGCACGAGTAGAACACAAGTGAGTTGTGGGCGATACAAGTCATACTGCTTACCAGCATGTCATACTTTGGTTCAGGGTATTGTGAGATGAAGCGGCCCGGACCGACATTACGCGTACGCTTACGCAAGACTGGTTTCACCATTACGAGCACTCGTGCTTAAAGGTGACTGGCGGGTGTCTGTCTCTCTCACTTTAGTTGAACCAAGTGTGGCTACGCCCGGTCCTTGCGAAGGTTAAAACAGCACTAACTCGAGGAACTATCGTTGTGGTTTTGATGCGTATGTAAGAACGGTTCTTGCTAAGCCCGTAGCAGCCACGTAAAATTTGCAACAACAAAGTAGAGGACGTCTAACTTGTTTTTGCAGGGCATGTTGTGATGTGATATGGTCAAGACGTGATGCTATATTTTATTGTATGAGATGATCATGTTTTGTAACCAAAGTTATCGGCAACTGGCAGGAGCCATATGGTTGTCGCTTTATCGTATGAAATGCAAACGCCCTATAACTGCTTTACTTTATCACTAAGCGGTAGCGATAGTCGTAGAAGCAATATATGGCGTAACGACAACGATGCTACGATGGAGATTAAGGTGTCACGCCGGTGACGATGGTGATCACGACGGTGCTTCGGCGATGGAGATCACAAGCACAAGATGATGATGGCCATATCATATCACTTATATTGATTGCATGTGATGTTTATCCTTTATGCATCTTATCTTGCTTTGATTGACGGTAGCATTTTAAAATGATCTCCCACTAAATTATCAAGAAGTGTTCTCCCTAAGTATGCACCGTTGCGAAAGTTCTTCGTGCTGAGACACCACGTGATGATCGGGTGTGATAGGCTCTACGTTCAAATACAACGGGTGCAAAACAGTTGCACACGCGGAATACTCAGGTTAAACTTGACGAGCCTAGCATATACAGATATGGCCTCGGAACACGGAGATCGAAAGGTCGAACGTGAATCATATAGTAGATATGATCAACATAGTGATGTTCACCATTGAAACTACTCCATCTCACGTGATGATCGGACATAGTTTAGTTAATTTGGATCAGGTGATCACTTAGATGACTAGAGAGATGTCTGTCTAAGTGGGAGTTCTTTAGTAATATGATTAATTGAACTTAAATTTATCATGAACTTAGTACCTGATAGTATTTTGCTTGTCTATGTTTGTTGTAGATAGATGGCTCGTGCTGTTGTTCCGTTGAATTTTAATGCGTTCCTTGAGAAAACTAAGTTGAAAGATGATGGTAGCAATTACACGGACTGGGTCCGTAACCTGAGGATTATCCTCATTGCTGCACAGAAGAATTACGTCCTGGAAGCACCGCTGGGTGACAGGCCTGCTGCTGATGCAACTGACAACATTAAGAACATTTGGCAGAGCAAAGCTGATGAATACTCAATAGTATAGTGTGCCATGCTTTACGGCTTGGAACCGGGTCTTCAACGACGTTTTGAACATCATGGAGCATATGAGATGTTCCAGGAGTTGAAGTTAATATTTCAAGCAAATGCCCGGATTGAGAGATATGAAGTCTCCAATAAGTTCTATAGTTGTAAGATGGAGGAGAATAGTTCTGTCAGTGAACACATACTCAAAATGTCTGGGTATAATAATCACTTGATTCAACTGGGAGTTAATCTTTCTGATGATAGTGTCATTGACAGAATTCTTCAATCACTGCCACCAAGCTACAAGAGCTTCGTGATGAACTATAATATGCAAGGGATGGACAAGACTATTCCCGAGCTCTTCGCAATGCTAAAAGCCGCGGAGGTAGAAATCAAAAAGAAGCATCAAATGTTGATGGTTAACAAGACCACCAGTTTCAAGAAAAAGGGCAAAGGAAAGAAGAAGGGGAACTTCAAGAAGAACAGCAAACAAGTTGCTGCTCAAGAGAAGAAACCCAAGTCTGGACCTAAGCCTGAGACTGAGTGCTTTTACTGCAAGCAGACTGGACACTGGAAGCGGAACTGCCCCAAGTATTTAACGGATAAGAAGGATGGCAAAGTGAACAAAGGTATATGTGATATACATGTTATTGATGTGTATCTTACTAATGCTCGCAGTAGTACCTGGGTATTTGATACTGGTTCTGTTGCTAATATTTGCAACTCGAAACAGGGACTACAGATTAAGCGAAGATTGGCTAAGGACGAGGTGACGATGCACGTAGGAAATGGTTCCAAAGTCGATGTGATCGCGGTCGGCACGCTACCTCTACATCTACCATCGAGATTAGTTTTAGACCTAAATAATTGTTATTTGGTGCCAGCGTTGAGCATGAACATTATATCTGGATCTTGTTTGATGCGAGACGATTATTCATTTAAGTTAGAGAATAATGGTTGTTCTATTTATATGAGTAATATCTTTTATGGTCATGCACCCTTGAAGAGTGGTCTAATTTTATTGAATCTCGATAGTAGTGATACACATATTCATAATGTTGAAGCCAAAAGATGCAGAGTTGATAATGATAGTGCAACTTATTTGTGGCACTACCGTTTAGGTCATATCGGTGTAAAGCGCATGAAGAAACTCCATACTGATGGACTTTTGGAATCACTTGATTATGAATCACTTGGTACTTGCGAACCGTGCCTCATGGGCAAGATGACTAAAACGCCGTTCTCCGAAACTATGGAGCGAGCAACAGATTTATTGGAAATCATACATACTGATGTATGTGGTCCAATGAATATTGAGGCTCGCGGTGGGTATCGTTATTTTCTCACCTTCACAGATGATTTGAGCAGATATGGGTTTATCTACTTGATGAAACACAAGTCTGAAACATTTGAAAAGTTTAAAGAATTTCAGAGTGAAGTTGAAAATTATCGTAACAAGAAAATAAAATTTCTACGATCTGATCGTGGAGGAGAATATTTGAGTTATGAGTTTGGTTCACATTTGAAGATGTGCGGAATAGTTTTGCAACTCGCGCCACTCGGAACACCACAACGAAATGGTGTGTCCAAACGTCGTAATCTTACTTTACTGGATATGGTGCGATCTATGATGTCTCTTATTGATTTACCGCTATCGGTTTGGGGTTATGCTTTAGAGACGGCCGCATTCACGTTAAATAGGACACCATCAAAATCCGTTGAGACGACGCCTTATGAACTGTGGTTTGGCAAGAAACCAAAGTTGTCGTTTCTTAAAGTTTGGGGCTGCGATGCTTATGTGAAGAAACTTCAACCAGATAAGCTCGAACCCAAATCGGAGAAATGTGTCTTCATAGGATACCCAAAAGAGACTATTGGGTACACCTTCTATCACAGATCTGAGGGCAAGATTTTCATTGCTAAATTCGGATCCTTTCTAGAGAAGGAGTTTCTCTCGAAAGAAGTGAGTGGGAGGAAAGTAGAACTTGATGAGGTAACTGTACCTGCTCCCTTATTGGAAAGTAGTTCATCACAAGAACCGTTTCCTATGACAACTACACCAATTAGTGATGAAGCTAATGATATTGATCATGAAACTTCAGATCAAGTTTCTACGGAACCTCGTAGGTCTACCAGAGTAAGATCCGCACCAGAATGGTACAGTAATCCTATTCTAGAAGTCATGTTACTTGACCATGACGAACCTACGAACTATGAGTAAGCGATGATGAGCCCAGATTCCGCAAAATGGCTTGAAGCCACGAAATCTGAGATGGGATCCATGTATGAGAACAAAGTATGGACTTTGGTTGACTTGCTCGATGATCGGCAAGCCATTGAGAATAAATGGATCTTCAAGAAGAAGACTGACGCCGATGGTAATGTAACTGTCTATAAAGCTCGACTTGTGCGAAAGGATTTCGACAAGTTCAAGGAGTTGACTACGATGAGACTTTCTCACCCGTAGCGTAAGTCTGTCCGAATCATGTTAGCAATTGCCGCATTTTATGATTATGAAATTTGGCAAATGGATGTCAAAACTGCATTCCTGAATGGATTTCTAGAAGAAGAGTTGTATATGATGCAACCAGAAGGTTTTATCGGTCCAAAAGGTGCTAACAAAGTGTGCAAGCTCCAGCGATCCATTTATGGACTAGTGCAAGCATCTCGGAGTTGGAATAAACGTTTTGATAGTGTGATCAAAGCATATGATTTTATACAGACTTTTGGAGAAGCCTGTATTTACAAGAAAGTGAGTGGAAGCTCTGTAGCATTTCTGATATTATATGTAGATGACATATTGTTGATCGGAAATGATATAGAATTTCTGGATAGCATAAAGGGATACTTGAATAAAAGTTTTTCAATGAAAGACCTCGGTGAAGCTGCTTACATATTGGGCATCAAGATCTATAGAGATAGATCAAGACGCTTAATTGGACTTTCACAAAGCACATACCTTGATAAAGTTTTGAAAAAGTTCAAAATGGATCAGGCAAAGAAAGGGTTCTTGCCTGTATTACAAGGTGTGAAGTTGAGTCAGACTCAATGCCTGACCACAGCAAAAGATAGAGAGAAAATGAAAGATGTTCCCTATGCTTCAGCCATAGGCTCTATCATGTATGCAATGCTGTGTACCAGACCTGACGTATGCTTAGCAATAAGCTTGGCAGGAAGGTACCAAAGTAATCCAGGAGTGGATCACTGGACAGCGGTCAAGAACATCCTGAAATAGCTGAAAAGGACTAAGGATATGTTTCTCGTTTATGGAGGTGACAAAGAGCTAGTCGTAAATGGTTACGTCGATGCAAGCTTGACACTAATCCGGACGATTCTAAATCGCAAACCGGATACGTGTTTTTATTAAACGGTGGAGCTATAAGTTGGTGCAGTTCTAAACAAAGCGTCGTGGCGGGATCTACATGTGAAGTGGAGTACATAGCTGCTTCAGACGCAGCAAATGAAGGAGTCTGGATGAAGGAGTTCATTTCCGATCTGGGTGTCATACCTAGTGCATCTGGACCAATGAAGATCTTCTGTGACAATACTGGTGCAATTGCCTTGGCAAAGGAATCGAGATTTCACAAGAGGACCAAGCACATCAAGAGACGCTTCAATTCCATCCGGGACCAGGTCCAGGTGGGAGACATAGAGATTTGCAAGATACATACGGATCTGAACGTTGCAGACCCGTTGACTAAGCCTCTTCCACGAGCAAAACATGATTAGCACCAAGACTCCATGGGTGTTAGAATCATTACTGTGTAATCTAGATTATTGACTCTAGTGCAAGTGGGAGACTGAAGGAAATATTCCCTAGAGGCAATAATAAAGTTATTATTTATTTCCTCATATCATGATAAATGTTTATTATTCATGCTAGAATTGTATTACCCGGAAACATGATACATGTGTGAATACATAGACAAACATAACGTCACTAGTATGCCTCTACTTGACTAGCTCATTAATCAAAGATGGTTATGTTTCCTAACCATAGACATGTGTTGTCATTTGATTAACGGGATCACATCATTAGGAGAATGATGTGATTGACATGACCCATTCCGTTAGCCTAGCACTTGACCGTTTAGTATGTTGCTATTGCTTTCTTCATGACTTATACATGTTCCTATGACTATGAGATTATGCAACTCCCATTTACCAGAGGAACACTTTGTGTACTACCAAACGTCACAACGTAACTGGGTGATTATAAAGGAGTTCTACAGGTGTCTCCGAAGGTACATGTTGAGTTGGCGTATTTCGAGATTAGGATTTGTCACTCCGATTGTCGGAGAGGTATCTCTGGGCCCTCTCGGTAATGCACATCACTATAAGCCTTGCAAGAAATGTAGCTAATGAGTTAGTTACGGAATGATGCATTATGTAACGAGTAAAGAGACTTGCCGGTAATGAGATTGAACTAGGTATTGGATACCGACGATCGAATCTCGGGCAAGTAAACATACCAATGACAAAGGGAACAACGTATGTTGTTATGCGGTTTGACCGATAAAGATCTTCGTAGAATATGTAGGAGCCAATATGAGAATCCAGGTTCCATTATTGGTAATTGACCGGGAACATTTCTAGGTCATGTCTACATAGTTCTCGAACCCGTAGGGTCCGCACGCTTAACGTTACGATGACAGTTTTATTATGAGTTTATAAGTTTTGATGTACCGAAGGTTGTTCGGAGTCCCGGATGTGATTACGGACATGACGAGGAGTCTTGAAATGGCCGAGACATAAAGATTTATATATTGGACGACTATATTCGGACACCAGAATTGTTCCGGGTGATTTCGGAGAAAACCAGAGTGCCGGAGGGTTACCGGAACCCCCCGGGAACTAATGGGCCTTGTTGGGCCCTAGTGGAGAGAGATAGGGGCCGGCTAGGGCAAGAGGCGCGCCCCCTCCCCTTCAGTCCGAATAGGACAAGGAAGGGGGGGGGTGGTGATGAAGTCATGTACCTAGGGTAGGGTCATAGACCTGTCTTAAGTACCCTTCCCAAGGACACCCTCAGAAGAAACTGCCTTCCAGTCGATCAAGAGAGACTTCACTCGACGGACTCGAAGGACTCGACCATGAAGACTCACTCGACCACCAGGAGATCAAGAACCACTCTGCATTTAAACGGTCTGTAATTAAGTAGTCTTTATGGCATTTAGGACACTTTATGTAAGGCGTTACCAGTAACGCCTAGCCTTAATGTACTTTAAACCCTGCATAACTGAGGGCCGGAGGGGTCTGGCAGACACTATATAAGCCACCCCCCTCCTCAGTGTAAAGGGTTCGCACCCCTGTAATCTATACTCATATAATCCAGTCGACCGCCTCTGGACTCTGAGACGTAGGGCTGTTACTTCCTCCGAGAAGGGCTTGAACTCATACATCCCTTGTCCTTACAACTGCTCCATAGCTAGGATCTTTCCTCTCCATACCTACCCCCCATTCTACTGTCAGACTTAGAACCACGACAGTTGGCGCCCACCTTGGGGCGGGTGTCTTAGCGATTTTTTGGAGAAGTTGCCATTGTTCCGATTGCCTTCATCATGGTTTCTGGTGGAGTTTTGGTCGAGGGCCGCGAGATCCGTCTCGGCGCGCTCACCTTCATCGCCGACGACTCCGCTTGGCTTCAGGAGGCTCCACTCGACATCGACGCGCTCCCCGTCCGCGGCGCGACACATTTTCGGGCAGGTGTCCGCGGCGTTCTGCTGCGGCAACCGTCGACTCCTTATCGGTCGACAGCCCTGTCGTCCTCCCTCCCTGTCTCCCGCCAGTGCAAGCGCTCTGGTCGGTCGAGGCTCCAGCGGTGGGTGAGACACGCGGCGGCTCGCCAGTCGGCCACCACCCAAGTCACGGCAATCGAGCCCGACGAATCTCTCTACGGCCTGTTCGATCTGTCGACTGGCTCCGTAGAGACCGCATCCGAGTGCGACAGCAGCGATCCGGCGGTGGAGGTCTTGATGGTCAATGGGCCTCGTAGCCCTCCCGGCTTCCCCCGCGACGACGGGATGGACGGTGGAGGTGACCCCGCTCAGGCTCATGAGGAATATCAACCCGAGCCACTTAATTCCCTGCAAAGGGAAGAACTTCGCCGCAGAAACATGGATGCCCTGCATACTCCCATCGCAGGAGAAACCCACGAGGCTCGCGCCTTGGAGGAGGCACGTTTGGCCAACTTGGCTGAACGCATTCGTCTGGAGAACCTCCAGCGAGCACTCGACGAGCGCGCGCGGCAACAAGTACCCGACTCCAGTCGACATCAACTCTTCCGGCAGCCGACTCAGGTATATCAAACCCCGATTCAGAATTTAGCAGCTGCAGCCTGTATAGCAGAGTCAATTCAGCCCTCTCAGTCGGAGGCTGGCAGAGGCTTGATGCAGATTAGGGATTTGCTCTGAGCATCAGGAGATCAGAATTCAGCCGTGTCACAGTCACGCAACAGGATTCACAGTCGATCCGTCGCTGCGAATACGGTTCAGTCGGCTCACAACCCTAGATCGCCTCCGCGGTGTGAGGGACGCGAGAATCGACGTGACCAATATGGTGACCGATACGATCGTGATGATAGGCATCGAGTGCCCACTCCTCCCCCAAGAGGTGGGTCTTACGCTCATCGGCAGCAGGATGACAGGCGCCAGCTCAGTGTGGGGGGAAGATCTCCGGTCGACCCCAGGGAACCAGGCTTTGACGCGCGATCCATCATCATGCAAGGTCTGGTCGATCGGAACAGGGCTCATCGAGGTGGCCACGACAGAGATGCGCCCACTAGCAGCCGAGTACATGTTTCAGGTCTAGAATGTTTCAGCAGGGCTATCAGAGCCACGGTGATCCCCCCAACTTCAGGTTGGCGACTGGAGTAAGTAAGTTCACCGGTGAGTCTAAGCCTGAAACTTGGCTTGAAGACTACCGAGTGGCGGTGCAGATTGGCGGCGGAAATGATGAAGTGGCTATGAAGCATTTACCACTCATGTTGGAAGGTTCTGCCAGGGCGTGGTTGAATCAGTTAGCTCCAAGCAGCATTTACACTTGGGAAGATCTCTCCCGAGTGTTCGTCAGGACATTTGTGGGAACCTGCAAGCGACCAGCCAGATTGACAGAGCTGCAAGTATGCGTGCAGAAGTCGAATGAAACCTTAAGAGATTACATTCAGAGATGGATTACTTTGCATCATACCGTGGAGAACGTGTCTGATCATCAGGCAGTCTGTGCTTTCAAGGATGGTGTTAAGAACAGAGAGTAAAGTTTGAAGTTTGGGCGGACCGGAGATATGACCCTGAGTCGAATGATGGAAATTGCCACCAAGTACGCCAATGGTGAAGAGGAGGACCGACTCCGGAGCGGCAAGTACAAGCCGAGTCAGTCGGAGAAAGGAAACTCCAGGAAGCAGAAGCGGAAGGCCGAGCCAGTGGCTCCTGGAGAGGCTCTGGCCGTGACTCAGGGCAAGTTCAAAGGAAAACCGAAAGGATCCTGGAACCCCAAGAAGGTGAAGGATAAAGAAGGAAATGACGTGATGGATCTGCCGTGTCACATCCACACGAAGAAAGACGAAGAGGGTAATTTCATCTACCCGAAGCATACCACTCGCCAGTGCCGGCTCTTGATCCAGCAGTTCCAAGGAAAACAGCCCAAGGACAAGGAAAAGGAGTCGGAGAAAGCTGAGGACAAGGAGGACAGTGATGGAGGATATCCTCATGTCAATTCTACTCTGATGATCTTTGCTGATGTGGAAAGCAAAAGCCGATTGAAGGTTATCAACCGAGAGGTCAATATGGTCGCCCCGGCGACGCCAAGTTATCTGAGATGGTCCCAAACTCCCATTACATTCGACCAGTTCGATCACCCGACTCATATAGCCACTCCTGGGAGGCAAGCTTTGGTGGTCGACCCAGTCGTTGAGGGCACTCGACTGACGAAGGTGCTAATGGATGGGGGTAGCGGACTGAACATATTGTATGCGGAGACACTGAAAGGAATGGGCATTCTGATGTCCAAACTGAGCGCCAGCAACATGAGTTTTCATGGAGTTATACCTGGAAAGAAGGCTGAGTCACTCGGCCAAATAGCTCTGGACGTGGTGTTCGGTGACTCGAAGCATTTCCGCAAGGAGAAGCTGACATTTGAAGTCGTGGATTTTCAGAGCGCTTACCACGCCATTTTGGGGCGACCAGCTTACGCATGGTTCATGGCTCGACCATGTTACGTGTACCTCAAACTGAAGATGCCCGGCCCCAAGGGCGTGATCACTATCACTGGTAATCGGAAGAAGGCAGAAGAGTGTTTTCAGAAAGGCTCGAAAATTGCCGATTCACAGATAACGATGGTAGAGCTGGAGGGGTACAAGAAGAATGCAGACCCGAGTGATTTGTTGCGGGCCAAGAAGCCTGCCACAGAATCAGCATTTCAGTCGTCTGGTGAGACGAAGCCTGTTCACATTCACCCGACCGACCCCAATGCGGCTCCGACCCATATTTCCACAACGCTCGACCCTAAATAGGAAGAAGCGCTCATCCAGTTCCTCCATGAGAACTGGGACATCTTTGCATGGAATCCTGCTGACATGCCGGGTGTTCCCAGGAGACTGGCTGAGCATCGCCTTAGAGTCGACTCAACAGCAAAACCAGTCAAAGAACATCTTCGACGGTCCACCGTCCAGAAGAGAAAAGCCATTGGTGAGGAGGTGGCTCGACTATTGGCGGCAGAGTTTATCCGAGAGATATACCACTCCGAGTGGCTCGCCAGTGTCGTCATGGTTCCCAAGAAGGACAAGTCACTCCGCATGTGCATTGATTTCAAACACATCAATCGGCCCTGCCCGAAAGATCATTTTCCTCTCCCTCGCATCGATCAAATTGTCGATTCGACTGCGGGATGTGAGAGATTGTCTTTTCTAGACGCCTATTCCGGGTACCATCAGATCCGTCTGTACGGACCCGACGAGATAAAGAACATCTTTCATCACTCCATTTGGGTGCTTCTGTTATGTCACCATGCCATTCGGCCTCAAGAATGCCGCAGCCACGTTCATGACGATGATTCAGAAGTGTTTACTCACTCAAATCAGTCGGAACGTGGAAGCGTACATGGATGATATTGTGGTCAAATCGCGAAAGAGTTCCGACCTGTTGACTGACCTTGCTGAAACATTTGCCAATCTCAGGAGGTATGATATCAAGCTCAATCCATCAAAGTGCACATTACGAGTTCCTGGCGGAAAGTTACTCGGTTTTCTCGTTTCCGAACAAGGAATCAACGCCAACCCAGAAAAAGTTGGCACTATACTCCGAATGAAACGCCCTGTGCGGGTGCACGATGTCCAGACGCTTACTGGATGCTTGGCCGCATTAAGTCGATTCATCTCTCGACTCGGTGAAAAGGCATTGCCTCTTTACCGACTGATGAAGAAGGTAGACAAGTTCGAGTGGACTCCAGAAGCTGATGCAGGGTTTGCCGAGCTAAAAGCTCTGCTCTCCACCCAGCCGGTGCTTGCTGCTCCAATCAGCAAAGAGACTCTGTTGCTTTATATTGCAGCCACAGGACAAGTCATCAGTACAGTGCTTACGGTCGAGCGGGAAGAAGAAGGGAAAGCCTTCAAAGTTCAGCGCCCGGTGTATTATCTTTCTGAAGTTTTGACTCCATCAAAGCAAAGATATCCTCATTATCAGAAGCTTGTGTATGGGATCTACATGACCACAAAGAAGGTTGCTCATTATTTCTCTGATCATTCCATTACAGTCGTCAGCGACGCTCCACTTTCAGAGATTCTGCACAACAGAGATGCAACTGGTCGAGTGGCAAAATGGGCAATTGAACTTCTTCCCCTTGATATCAAGTTTGAGGCAAAGAAAGCCATTAAGTCCCAAGAAATAGCAGATTTCCTTGTCAAGTGGATCGAACAGCAGCAGCCGACTCAAGTTCACTCGGAGCATCGGACCATGTTCTTTGATGGCTCTAAGATGTTAAATGGTTCCGGTGCTGGGGTAGTCTTAGTATCCCCCAGAGGAGATAAGCTCAGATATGTGCTCCAGTTTCACTTTGATTCCTCCAACAATGAGGAAGAATACGAGGCCCTTTTGTATGGGTTGCGCATGGCCATTTCACTCGGCGTCCGTCGCCTTATGGTTTACGGCGACTCAGATTTGGTGGTCAACCAAGTGATGAAGGAGTGGGACGTTAGAAGCCCAGCCATGACTGGATATTGTAATGCAGTGAGGAAGCTTGAAAAGAAGTTTGAGGGGTTAGAGCTCCATCATATACCCCGACTGAAAAATCAAGTGGCTGATGATTTGGCAAAGATAGGTTCCAAGAGGGAAGCCATTCCCAGCGATGTGTTCTTGGAACATATCCATACTCCATCAGTCAAAGAAGATCCTTTTACCGAAGAAGTTCCGCAACCGAAGAGTGCCACAGATCCGACTGAGGTTGAAGTTCCGGCAGTAGTCGACCTGGTCATGGAGGCTTTAGTGATCACTCCTGATTGGACAGTACCATATATCGCGTATATCTTGAGAAAAGAGCTCCCGGAGGATGAGGAAGAGGCTCGACAGATCGTCCGTCGATCCAAGGCCTTTACCGTGATCAAGGGGCAGCTATACAGAGAGAGCGCGGCTGGAGTGGGTCAGAAGTGCATAACGCCAGAAGAAGGTCGAATAATCCTTGATGACATCCACTCGGGGACCTGTGGCCATCATGCGTCCTCTCGGACCATCGTGGCCAAAGCATACCAAGCCGGATTTTACTGGCCAAGGGCGAATGAAATGGCAAAGGAGATAGTCGACAAGTGTGAGGGATGTCAATTTTACTCCAACATGTCACACAAGCCTGCATCAGCTCTGAAGACCATACCACTCATCTGGCCCTTCGCAGTATGGGGTTTGGATCTGGTTGGTCCCTTGAGAACAGGACGAAGCGGTTTCACACATGTACCGGTAGCAGTCGACAAGTTCACCAAGTGGATTGAGGCTAAACCCATCAAGAACCTTGATGCCGGTACTGCTGTCAGCTTCATCAGAGAACTGATATTCAGATATGGAGTCCCACACAGCATCATCACTGACAATGGATCAAACTTCGATTCGGAGGAATTCAGGGCGTTCTACACATCTCAGGGCACACGAGTCGACTATGCTTTAGTCGCCCATCCCTAGTCGAATGGACAAGCGGAGCGGGCCAATGGCTTGATCCTCAAAGGGTTGAAACCCCGACTGATGCGTGACCTCAAGCATGCGGCTGGAGCATGGGTCAATGAACTTCCCTCGGTGCTGTGGGGTCTAAGGACCATGACTAACCGGTCGACTGGAAGAACTCCATTCTTCTTGGTCTATGGAGCTGAAGCGGTCTTGCCGAGTGATCTGCTCCACAATGCTCCTCGAGTCGAGCTTTACACCGAAGCTGAAGCAGAACAAGCGCGGCAGGACGTAGTCGACCTTTTAGAGGAAGAAAGGGAGATGGCTCTGATCTGATCGACCATCTACCAACAGGACTTGCGTCGCTTCCACGCCAAAAACGTGAAGAGTCGAGCCTTCCAGGAAGGGGATTTGGTTCTCCGAGTGGATCAGCAGAAACCACACAAGCTTGCTCCTTCTTGGGAAGGACCCTTCATCGTCACCAAGGTTCTCCACAACGGGGCGTACCATCTCTACAACGTCGAGCACAACATCGACGAGCCCCGAGCTTGGAACGCAGAGTTACTCCGCCCCTTTTACACTTAAGTATTCACTCGGATGAGTTGTAATAAAAATACTTCTGTAGTTCATGTTTCGCAAGATAATAGTGTAATAATTTCCCCAATAATTTTTGTCACTTTTATTTGTTCAGTAAAATTCCCCCTCAGTGGGTGGCTTAGCTGCGAATCCGTTTTGCCTAAGTTTGTAAAAAAAAATCCTTACCGAGTGGCGAGCCGGCCTCCCACTCGGGGGCTTAGCTGCGAATCCGTTTCGCCTAAGTTTTAATAAAATCCTACCAAGTGGCGAGCCGGCCTCCCACTCGGGGGCTTAGCTGCAGTCCAAGTACTTGCCTAAGTTTCAATAAAATCCTACCGAGTGGCGAGCCAGTCTCCCACTCGGGGGCTTAGGTGCAGTCCAAGTACTCTCCTAAGTTTCAATAAAATCCTATCGAGTGGCGAGCCAGTCTCCCACTCGGGGGCTTAGCTGCAGTCCAAGTACTCGCCTAAGTTTCAATAAAATCCTACCGAGTGGCGAGCCAGTCTCCCACTCGGGGGCTTAGCTGCAGTCCAAGTACTCGCCTAAGTTTCAATAAAATCCTACCAAGTGGCGAGCCAGCCTCCCACTCGGGGGCTTAGCTGCAGTCTAAGTACTCGCCTAAGTTCAAATTCAACGTGCGCTCGCAAGGAGGACGAGGTGCAGGTCGACTGCTACCTTCTCCTCCGAGCTACGCCACAAGTACAACATGCGCTCCGCAAGGAGGACGAGGTATAGGTCGACTGCTACCCTCTCCTCCGAGCTACGCCACAAGTACAACGTGCGCTCGCAAGGAGGACGAGGTGCAGGTCGACTGCTACCCTCTCCTCCGAGCTACGCCACAAGTACAATGTGCGCTCCGCAAGGAGGACGAGGCGCAGGCCGCCGCCACCCTCTCCTTCCGAGCTACGCCACAAGTATAATGTTCTCTCCATAAGAAAGACAAGGTCGATTAACGCCTTTTCCTTCACGGAGGCGCCGTAAAAATCCTACCGAGTGGAGAGCAGGCCTCCCACTCGGAGGCTTAGCTGTAGTCCAGTGCTCGCCTAAGTTTTGAAAATCCTACCGAGTGGAGAGCAGACCTCCCACTCGGAGGCTTAGCTGCAGCCCAGTGCTCGCCTAAGCTTTGAAAATCCTACTGAGTGGAGAGAAGACCTCCCACTCGGGGGCTTAGCTGCAGCCCAGTGCTCGCCTAAGTTTTGAAAATCCTACCGAGTGGAGAGCAGACCTCCCACTCGGAGGCTTAGCTGCAGCCCAGTGCTCGCCTAAGTTTTGAAAATCCTACCGAGTGGAGAGCAGACCTCCCACTCGGGGGCTTAGTTGCAGCCCAGTGCTCGCCTAAGTTTTGAAAATCCTACCGAGTGGAGAGCAGACCTCCTACTCGGGGGTTTAGCTGCAGCCCAGTGCTCGCCTAAGTTTTGAAAATCCTACCGAATGGGGAGCAGACCTCCCACTCGGGGACTTAGCTGCAGCCTAGTGCCTGCCTAAGTGAATTGGGGAACAAGTCGATTGCAATAAGCATTTCGCTTTAACCTGCAAAAGATACCTCAAACCAAATGCAAGCATATTTAAACGTCGAATCTAAGTTCGGATAACATCTAACGGAACCGAAAGTGCTCAGGCGCTAGGCCTGTTAAGGTTTGTCGGTTAAAAAAATCACTCGGCATACCGAGGCAAATTTAAAGTGTGAAGCTCAGAAGTTTTTTAACCCTCCTGGGGAGGGCTGGAAGGTGCAACAAACTCGTCCAGGTCGATTCCATCAGCAATCCGAGTGGCAGCGGTGATGAAAGTCTCCATGAAAGACCGGAAATCGTGCTTCTTGGTGTTAGCCACCCTAAGGGCCGCCAGCTTGTCCTCTCGTGCATCCTTGCAATGAACTCGGGCCAGAGATAGAGCAACGTCAGCGCCACACCTTGCAGAAGACTTCTTCCACTCCTGCACTCGACTTGGGACTGTGTTCACTCGAGTCATCAGAGACTCGAGGTCATTCTGGAGCGTCTCTCTGGGCCAGAGCGTGGCGTCGATGCGGTAAGTGGCAACCTTCAGCCTTGCGAGATAGTCAACGACGGCATCAACACGAGATTTGAGCCGGAGCACGTTCGTGACGACTTCATCCTTCACAGGAGAGTTGATGGGGTCCAGGTTTGGCTCCAGTCAACCAGTCTCCTCTTCAAAGTTCTGGCAAAATTCTTCAAGCACAACCACCGAGTCAAGACAACAGTCGAATGGAAAGATCACAGTTAAAATACCTGTTTGGTGCAAAAGATTACCTTCGAGCATGAGGAATAGTTTCTTGGCGAGTCCGCCCAGATAAACCTCCAGATCGTTCTTCTTCCCCACCAACTCACTAGCCTTGTCACTCAGGGCAATTTTATCGCTTTTCAGTCGACTGACCTCTTTGTTGGCAGCATCAAGAGCAGCTTTAAGATTGGTGTTTTCTTCTTCAAGCTTGGTGACCGAAGTCAACTTCTCATCTGCGAGCTTGGTTTTCTCCAAAGCCGCCTTCTGCATTTCAGCCAACTCAAGGTCTTTCTTCTTCAGGGCATCCTTCACTTTGCCTGCAAAGTTACAGCAAGGTCAGACTTTGAAACAAACTAGGGGCAAAGGCAGTCGGAGAAAGCCTCACCAAACATACCTTTAGCTTCCTCCTTCGCCTTCGTTAAATTCTCCTGGGCCAGCTTCAGATCAAGCTCGAGCTGGATGTGTTTGTTCTCCAACTCAGTATAACGAGCCGCAAGGTCGCAGGATTTCTACGAAGAACCAATCGACAGATGTCAAAGACAATTCACTTCCGAGTGACTAAGGAAAAATCATACGTTTCTAAGACTACGGCCGAATACAAACATTCGACCACAGTCTCGGGGACTACACCCAGTGGGTGCACTCAGCGTGCCCCCACTAAGTTCCATCAAGTTAGAGTCGATCAGTCGACCAACAACATAAAAAAAACGGGAGATGTTCTTCAGACTGTAGTCCACTGCCAGCAGTCGACCATAGTCTCGGGGACTACACCCAGTGGGTGCACTCAGCGTGCCCCCACCGGTTTATGAATCCATTCGACCTAGTCGAATAAAGGGAAAACTTAAGACATAAAGACTATGGTCGACTGCCAGCAGTCCACCAACCCAGTGAGTGCACTCAGCGTGCCCCCACTAACTCGGAATTTCAATCGACACACCCAGTGGGCGTAGAACAATCATTAGGAATTTCAGAAAGAAGAATCTTCAGACATCATATCCTAACAGAACAGGCGGTGACCGACTGACCTGAACGTTACTCTGAAGAGTTGAACTGGCGTCATAGGCTGCCTGGCTGGCTTCTCGAATGGCCTTCACTTGCTCCATCATGACTCCCGCCTGGCATATTGCTTCTTTCGCAGCACTGGCTTGGTCCTCTGGGACGTAGTGGGTCGAGAAAAGTGAAGGCTGTGCAGCACTCGACGACGAGGGGAGAGCACTCGTCAACGGCACCGCAAAACATACGGTAGGTCGAGTGATGTTCTCTCCCTCCGCGACCAGTATCTCGGGTGCTGGCACGTCCTGAGTCGCCTTGCCAGTGGACGCTTTCCTGCTCCTCCTTTGCCTCAGTGGTTCCTCATCATCGTCGTCAGGAAGGTTAATAACGACATTAGATGGAGCTACAGAAAAGAATCAAAATTAGAGACAAAGAGCCAATCGACTGAAGACGGAACTATGAAAGTCATACCAGGTTTTGAAGTGGCAGCGTCTTCCATCTCATGATCTTCAGCCCTGGCCGAGGTATCATAAGTAGCAGCGCTGCAGTTCCAGAAGTCAGTCGGTTGATTCATGAGTCGACCAAGAATAAGTTCATGGGGAACAGAAAAACTCAAATAGCATCATTACCCTGAGATAGTGCGGATCACCATCTTCATCTTCGGCAAGACCTTAGCCGGCTTCGACGGCGCCACTCTGGATTGCTTCGGAGCCTTCTCAGTCGGTGCCGGAGAAGTGGTCCTAGGGAGCTTGGTCGACTGCGTGACAGTCGCGACCCCCTTACCGCGCTCGGTTGCAGGATCATGGACGAGCTTCGAGCGTCTCTCCTAGCGAGGAGGCGCAACTTCCTCCTCCTCTTCCTCCTCTTCCTCTTCACCAGAGTCACTGCCCTCATCATCATCGACAGCATCCGAATCCCACTCCTCCTGGCTTTCGCCCCCACTTCCTTCCTCCTCCCCAGTCGGCGTCTGTGCTCCATTTGGCATCGAGTATAATTCAGTGGTGGCCTGACAGACAACAAAACAAAGATCAATCGACCAATTTGCAGCGAAAGCAGAATGAGTATAGCAAGATTACAATTGAGGATAAAGTGGGCATACCGTGTCCGGAGTGTAGGAATGGTCGAGTGGTGGAATCCTCCTGGCTCCTCGAGGGTTGTCCTTATTCCCTGTGATCGCGGTCATCCACCTCTCCAGTGTGGCATCGTCGACTGCTTCTGGATGGACCCGAGTTTCATCCTCGGTTCCACAGTACAGCGACATCGGATGGCCTCGGTACTGAAGTGGTTGGATGCGCCGCCTAAGGAAGACCTCCAGAAGGTCCATACCCGTCACTCCTTCCCGAACTAGCTGGACTACACGCTCCATCAACATTTTTACTTGGGCTTTCTCCTCAGGGAGCACCTTCAGAGAAGAGGGCTTGTTCACTCGGTCCATGGAAAACGGAGAGAGACCAGTCGACTGCCCCGGCGTCGACTCGTCTTGGCAGTAGAACCAAGTCGACTGCCATCCTCTGACCGACTCAGGAAGGGTCATGGCCGGAAAAGTACTCTTGCTCCTCATCTGAATCCCAAGACCCCCGCACATCTGAATAACCTTAGTCCTATCGTCATCCGGACTCGCCTTTTTCACTGTCTGTGAGCGACAAGTGAATATGTGCTTAAAGAGACCCCAGTGTGGTCGACAACCCAAGAAGTTCTCGCACATGGACACGAAGGCAGCAAGGTAGGCAATGGAATTTGGATTGAAATGGTGGAGTTGCGCCCCAAAGAAATTCAAGAACCCATGGAAGAAAACACTCGGAGGCAGGAAGAACCCACGGTCTACGTGAGTAGCTAGAAGAACGCACTCACCCTCCTGCGGCTGCGGTTGCCACTCGTTCCCCGGGAGCCTCGCTGCCCCGTGAGGGATCAAGCCCTCGTTGGCCATCTCATTGAGATCCGTCTCGGTGATGGTCGAGCGGATCCAATCCCCTTGGACCCAACCTTGCGGCAGGCGGGACCTTGACGAGGATCCGCGCCGACTGGACGCTCTCCCTTTCGCCTTCCCCATCGCCGTCGCCTTCTTCGCGCGCTCCAAAGCCGCCGTCTTCTCCTTCACCATTGTCGCCGACGAAGCGCACGAGGAGTGGATGGGCGGGGGCGAGAGCAGGCACGGCAGGCGGAGATGGAGAGGGCAGAAGGAGGAATGGGGGGTACTGTTCAAAAAACCCTCGCCCAGCGCCTGTTATAAGGATGCTCCCGAGTGGCTGACGAGTGGGCCCGGGCGATCCTATCGCATCCCGAAACAGTCGCGCACGCGTGATACGTGGCAAAAAAGGCGGCACGGAAATCGAGGCGTCTACGCCTTATCCCATCCGAGCGCCGCGGTCCGCCCCGCTTCGCGCGCTTCCCAAAATTCGGATCCCACGAAATCCGCTAACAACGGATCAATCTGTCAGACGGAAGATTTCCTGCGATCCGTCGCTCGGAAGTTTACTAAGTTCAAAAGTTCACTCGACGGGAGAAAAGAATGGATCAAGGCGACTGAAAGAAAAGTTGCTGCCATCAACAAAAAGATTATTGGTCCAAGATGAGACATGTTCAGAACACAAAAGTAGGTCGAAAATATTATCAACTCCTTCCTCACTCAAAACCTCGATCCATTCGGGGGCTAATGACGAAGTCATGTACCTAGGGTAGGGTCATAGACCTGTCTTATGTACCCTTCCCAAGGACACCCTCAGAAGAAACTGCCTTCCAGTCGACCAAGAGAGACTTCACTCGACGGACTCGAAGGACTCGACCATGAAGACTCACTCGACCACCAGGAGATCAAGAGCCACTCTGCATCTAAACGGTCTGTAATTAAGTAGTCTTTATGGCATTTAGGACACTTTATGTAAGGCGTTACCAGTAACGCCTAGCCTTAATGTACTTTAAACCCTGCATAACTGAGGGCCGGAGGGGTCTGGCAGACACTATATAAGCCACCCCCTCCTCAGTGTAAAGGGTTCGCACCCCTGTAATCTATACTCATATAATTCAGTCGACCGCCTCCGGGCGCCGAGACGTAGGGCTGTTACTTCCTCCGAGAAGGGCCTGAACTCGTACATCCCTTGTCCTTACAACTACTCCATAGCTAGGATCTTGCCACTCCATACCTACCCCCATTCTACTGTCAGACTTAGAACCACGACAGGCGGCGCCCCCCTTGCCTTTCCCCTCTCCCACTCCTTCCTTCCCCCTCCCTCTGTGACTAGGAAAGGAAGGGGCAAACCTACTTGGAGTAGGTTTCCCCCTCCTAGGGCGTGCCACCCCCTTGGCCGGCCCCCTCCTCCTTCCCCCCTTTATATACAGAGGAGAGGGGCACCTCTAGACACACAAGTTGATCTTCGTGATCGTTCCTTAGCCGTGTGCGGTGCCCCCCTCCACCATATTCCACCTCGGTCATATCGTTGCGGTGCTTAGGCGAAGCCCTGCGTCGGTAGAACATCATCATCGTCACCACGCCGTCGTGCTGACGGAACTCATCCCCGACACCCTGCTGGATCGGAGTCCGGGGATCGTCATCGAGCTGAACGTGTGCTGAACTCGGAGGTGCCGTACGTTCGGTGCTTGGATCGGTCGGATCGTGAAGACGTACGACTACATCAACCGCGTTGTCATAACGCTTCCGCTTATGGTCTACGAGGGTACGTGGACAACACTCTCTCCTCTCGTTGCTATGCATCACCATGATCCTTGCGTGTGCGTAGGAATTTTTTTGAAATTACTATGTTCCCCAACACAAACAATAGATGCAATGCGGCTAAATTCGAAGTTGAGGTCATGAACAATTATCTAACATGGTTGACCATTTCTTCTACAATGTTAGGCTACTCATAGTGGCGAGTATCATATACTACTATCATGCATATGATACTAATGTATGATACTATCTTCATAGTGCATAGTATTACAGAGTAGTATCACAGGTGATCATATCTAATGCCATGCATGACATAAAGTAGCATAGCATTTAACATGATACAATATCTACCTATGTTAGTTTAACACACTCTCTCTCTCTCTCTCTCTCTCTCTCTCTCTTCTTTAATTCTCTGCCACATCAGCGTGTTTGCTATTACCGAGTGCATAATACCAGCTAAGATACTACCACTCTTGCCGGCCTTAGTGTGAAGTCACGGAAGTAGGATGCTATTTCATCACGATGGTGAAGCCCGCAATAAAGAAAGCAATGAGAAAACAAGAACATAAATGGATAAACTCGAGGGAGTACTCACGAGAGCATTAAGGTGAAATTCCTCACTGTCGAAAAATTTATTGGCCCAACAATTGACGACAACCAAGAGATCGCCATGGTCTGTGAGCTCTGCCATAAATGCAAGTTGTTATTCTTGATCAAGGAAATCATACAGTTTGCCATAGAATAAAAAACATATGGCGGATGGTCTTTGAAATCCAATCATATCTTGACACATACTTCCCACTAGAAGATTATATTTAATCAGATCTGGATAAATCCATAATATGTAACAGAGCGGCAATATCCCGACTAACACATGCCAGGTCTTTATGGATGCAACTAGATCTAGATTTGGCCAACCATACGTCAGATCTAGTCATATATTATGCTTGAATGCCTAGAATATAAATATACATCAATAACCAAACGATGATAGAATACATCTTGCAGTACCTTGAATTTGATGGGATACATATCCATCTAGAAGCTGCTGGTACAACAAATATTACATATCTCTACTTTGGTGGGAAGGATTTGGTTAGATCCAGGCAAATCTCACCTGATGAAACTGAATTCATCATGAGGGGATGGTACATATTGCAGTATCGCGAATTCAATAGGGGTATGTGCTACTTTTGATATGTTGGGATTTCCCTGAAGAGGAAGGGTGATGTAGTGTCGAGCGAATTAGAATCCGATTGACAATAGATGTTTCTACTACTGAATATGTGCATGGAAGTTTCGACATTATTTGAAACCAATTGTACAATGGTGTATAGGTAGTTTCTACTAGTGAGGCAAGTTCACACATCGGCGTACGCAAACTGCCCTTCATGCCATGTTGTTTCATGATGACTTGTTTAGTGAAATGGTGCCATATATGCACCCAATGCATTCCAATTCTTTGGACCCGTATAAACAAAATTGAGAAATGCGATCTGGCTAGAAGATGGATTCGACATATTTGCATAGAAGACCTCACACTTTAGTCCAATCAACCGGCACCACACCTTAGCTGTCGGCCATTAAATCAATGTTTTTTTATTTCCTTCCAAACACAAAATGGCACATATGTTCTAAATTGTTCTTGTTTCAAAGATATTGTCAAGGCAAAGACATGAGTCAAAACGGATACAAAATTAACCATCTAGTAGCAAATATAAATAAATACACATATTTATTGATGGGAAAGGAGTGCGGATTGATTCTAATAAAATAATAGAAGGCTCATTTTGCAGATATGCCACTATCCTTGCACAACTGAGCTGTATCAGATGTTGTTGAGCCTCCCGCGCTCCTATAATACAAGCCCGTGTGGAGGAGCAGCTAGGGGGGGTGGAGCGGGGGGTGGGGGGGGGGGGGGGTGGGGGGTCGGCAAATTGGCCAGAGCTCCTTAGATGAACGGTAGATCTAAGATCAAATGGACGAGATCGCTTTGGAACATAGGACCAAGGCTAACACCGAGCATCTAATATTTACCCTCTCCCAGCCCTATCATGTCCTTATATTCCTTTCCCATGGTTTAAATAGTGCATAAGTTAGGGAAGTACCCAAGATATGTTCTCCCTGCTTCATCCTAGCATTCTGGCTGGCCCTTGCATTGGATTGTGTTCGAATATTAGGAAAATTCATGATCAATTTCAGTAAATAATTCATAACTAGAATAGAAAATAGCAAGCAATAGTCTAGCATACTAGATGAACAAGAAAACATGCACAACAACATCAAACATGAAATAGTAACTAAAAATAGACATGAACAAATCATGATCGACATTGTGTTGCGATCATGATATCAAACCAACTTGGATTCTAAGTCGTATACTTAGCGGACAAGAAATAATTAATTTATCTGCCAAGACATCAAAAACTAAAATGACAAAGGAAGTTGCGCCCCTGCAAGGCAACAAACCCGATTTCGGCGGATCATTCACATGCATGTCGCATGCGCGCGCCATCCCGGCCTCGGCCTAAGCCCGTGCCCTTGCCTTTGCTCGACAAGGTGAGCGAGCACGCGGGTGTGGTCTCCTATTTATCTCCTCAACACACCACTTAAACTGGTGGAGAGAACCCACTATACAAACAGATCTCACACTTCCTCAACTTTTGGGGTGGGACTAAATTTTAGAACGACCACTTGCTATTTTACACATGGACCACTTTGAGATTTCAGATATTTTTAATGGGCCAAGCAACCCCCACCAGATCTCAAATAGCCATTTATTTCTAACATTCGCTTCTCCAAGCGGTGTTAAGAACGATGACGCGGTGTCCCACAACAGAACGCCTCGTTGTGCTGATGCTACATTCAACAGAGCATTACAACAAGTCCCTATGTACAAGGATAACACCTCCTTGATAGCTGCACCACAACCAAAGACTCTCAATCCCCAACTTATTCAGAAATAATATCACAGTCTTCACTTCTTCATTGTGCTGCATGTTTGTTATCTTCTTTTTTTGAGGGTATCTAGTACAAGCCGGCCGCATGATACATCTGTTTCAGTCTAAGATTTGATCGAACGAAAATAACACAGGAGCATTCTACCTCAATTATTCCCTAATTAGCTATAACAACTATATTGTACTCCCTCATTCCAAAATATAAGAGATTTTTGACACTAGTGCCAAGCTCTCATCACCCCTGTCTGGGTCCTATCAATCCAAACTATGCGAAATGTATGCTGCAAGATCAGTAATCTTGAACTCGGATATGTAGCCCGTTAGGAGCTTCCACCCGGGGGAATCTCAAGATGGTGTTCCTACCTTCCTCCTCCCATCTGCAACATCAAGACCGAGTGAGAAATATTCGTTGTATGTAAATTATAATGCTTGAGTTGTTTTTCTTAGTAACTGAGTGTGGAGTCACAAAAGGAACAGACCTGTATCGAGTCACAAAATAGTGGAGGAAAGTCGCGATCTCAACCGTTCCCACCTCCTTTCTGGGGCACATCCGGCCACCTCCTCCAAACATCATGAAATGTGGGTGCGATTCCATGTTCTTCTCCTGTATATTTATAGTGGGCAGCACAAGATTAGAACTTCCTCTGTTGTGGTGGTATGTTTGAGTAGGTAGTAAAGATCATAATTGTCCGCTGTTTTGCTTACCAGCCATCTCCATGGGTTAAAGGTTGTCGGGTCAGGGTACATGAATGGATCGTAGTTTATCTCCCTTGTGTGAACATAGATTCTCCAGCCTTTTGGAATGACATACCCTAAAAGAAATTGGTAATGCCGCATGAGAACAAACTTAATATTTACATAGAAAGTGCTGAAGTAGCAGGATAATTTGCAAGCATAACTCACCATTCATTTCTACATCCTGAGTAGTTTTCCTCATCAGCCCATTCACGACTGTGGCTAATCTTAGCGTCTCAAAGATGACCTGCATAGAAGTATCCATGGGTACATCATGATCATTCATACTCATAGTAAATTCCTACTCTGACATCATTTTTGTGTGTGTTTGATCTTCTACATACAGCTCGAGTGAAGGCCATGGACTTGAAATCCTCGTAGTCGATGGCCTCCTCCGAGGATTTCCCCTTCCTGATATCAAGATGCTCTCTCTGGATTCGGAAGTGAAAAGATAATCATTAAACTCTAGAAGCACATGATCTTTTCTGTAAAATGAAAATTGTTTTTGCCCGCAAGAACAATATCAATTTTTAGAGTATGTGTACATACCCTAAGATCTTGGAGAGCCCGTGGGTGGTCCGACAGGTACTTGATAGCCATCATCGAGGTCGTCGACATGGTCTCATAGCCGGAGTAAATAAGGGTGATGATCAAGTCAATTATCTGCTCATCACTGAGCTTTTCCCTGGCCCCATCATCGCCGCTTCTCAATAGAGCATCCAGCATGTCATCGTGAGCTTGAATAGAGGACCTCCTTTCCGTGATCATCTGCTCTAGCATGGACACGAGCTTCTTCCTCGCCTGCAAGCCCTGGTAATACCTAGTCCCTAGAAGGTTGATGGGCAAGGAGATGGTGCCGAGCACAAGGGTGTATAACTCTGTCTTGAGGGCGTCAGAGAGCGGACCAGGGTTGATGCCGGCGATTTGATTGAGTGCGGATAGCAAGGTCATCTGAAAGGGGAAGTCAGTCAGCTACAATATGAGCAAGCAAGGAGATGCTTCTATAAAACTCTGCAACAACCACACAATACCAAACGAGCAATGATGATGTCCTGAAATATGATACTATCTTTTCTTTTCTTTTCAAGAAGATAGTATAAAACTCAGCAACAACCACTTTGGATCCGCCCCCCCCCCCCCCCCCGCCCTTGCTGAGTTACAAGTTTGAGTGTGTACCAATTTCTTATATGTCCCTAATGTGATATATCAAAACTCTGTGATAGTTCTGAGGTTGGTTACCCATTTTTTTCAGGGGAAAATAGTACGAAAAGTGAGCATTTCTTTGGTGACTACTGACTGACCTCCTTGGTCTTTGCCTGGACGTCGACGACGCAGCCGGACCATCCATCGAGGTGGGAGCGCATGAAGGCGTCGATCTTGGGAAGGAGGCTGGCGCGGATCGCGGTGGGGTGCACGAGGCCGAGCATGGCACCCCGCATGGCTCGGTGCAGCGGGCCGTGCACGGCGGCGATGTTGTTGCGGCCGAGGATGTCAAGCATGGACTGCGGGTAGCCTGGGACCAGGCCGCTGGACTCGCCCTGGAGCAGCATCCGGCGGTTCAGCTCGGGGTCCATGCACGCCACTGTGGGGCACCCCAGGATGTGCGTCCGGAAAAGCCCCCCGTATCTGCGGCAGCCCATGGATTAATTCCTCGTAGTAATTTTAGAAAAAACTTATAACACGCTAGTATAGTACTACTTCCTCTGTCCTGAATTACTTGTCTTAAATTTGTCTAATACATTTGTATCTAAACAAATCTAAGACCAGTAATTTAGATTTAGGACGCATGTAATATTATATATTCTTTTCGTTTCTTAATAGAAAGCATGCAAGCAAAGAGTATCATTATGCAATGTTGTATCCCAGAGATGCAACATCATGTCAACCATGCGAGCGAGCGGCAAGTTGACGGACGTACCTGAGGCTCCTGTGCTTCATGAAGCTCGGGCCCTGCTTGAGGAACTCGGTGGTCTCGCCGAACAGCGGCCACCCCATTGTGCCCGGCGGCAGGCACCCATTCCCCCGCCTGCCGTACCTTACCTGGTTCCACCTCAGCAGCAGGCCGACCACGCCGACCACAACACTGATCAGCACCAGGAGGAGCGACATCTTCTCTCCTTTCTACCTCCAGTCCTCTATCTTTTGGTTCAAGAGGCCGGGCAGAGCTGGTAGTCTCAGTCTCAGCAAGAAGTGCTGTTTTGGTTGTGTGTGTACTGGACGAGTTAGGCAGGGGTGGAGCCCGTTTTATATAGGGAGGCTGGGGAGGACACACGCCACAACATTTAATACTCGGCGATTAAGAAGAGAATCACATGTAGATTGCTAGTAATTAGCATCCGTTTAATACTCAGCGATTAAGGAGAGAATCACATGCAGTTTGATAATCTTCATCTCCATCTCCACTAATGTTAAAAGCAAGAGTTGGGTTGGATCCAAGCAATATCAGCCATTCAAACGTATAAATCTGGCTGTTCAGATTTTTCTAGTACTACGTCTTAGTACTCACCATTAATTATCTACATTCGACGACCCATATCCATGCAGTGATGTACTCTCTTTAAGATTTTGTCCGTAATGGGAATATCACAAGTAGTATTATGCATGCCAACTAGGCAATAGTGATGAGATGACATAGAAATAAATGAAGAAAGAAATGGTTGAGTATCATATCATGATACCGTATCATATTACATGATGTGTTACTATATGTCATGCAAGGCAATAAATGAACTATCATATGATACCAATATATAATACTATGCACTACGGATAAGTATTAAAGACTATTATCATATGCATGATACTAATATATGATACTCTCCATTACGACCAGCCTAATCGCCAAATTAAAGAGTGCGCGCAATCCTCGGCACGGCCATAAGGAGAGAAACGTATGTAGATTGGTAATTATCATCCATTTAATACTCCACGATTAAGAAGAGAATCACATGTAGATTGCTAGTAATTAGCATCCGTTTAATACTCAGCGATTAAGGAGAGAATCACATGCAGTTTGATAATCTTCATCTCCATCTCCATCTCCATCTCCATCTCCACTGATATTAAAAGCACAAGCTGGGTTGGATCCATACAATATCAGTCCTTCAACCGTATAAATCTAGCGGCTCAGATTTGTGTATGTTGTATTGTCAACACCAACAATACCTTAATCATCGCCATTAATTCTCAGCATCTAATGAACTATATTCATCCGATTATGTACTCCCTCTAATCACCAAAGGAGGGCGCACGTTCCTCAGAGCGGCCATTATAAAGATAGAATCGCTTGCAAATTGGTAGTGATCAATCATTTAACACTCGGTGATTAAGACCGAATCGCATGCAGATTTGTAATACACGAGAATCGCATGAAGATTTCTATCTCCATCTCCACAATAATCTCTACTCCTAATATAGCAGTTGGTGAATAGTCTTTCGGTTTTTTTTCGCTGGTTTTTTATCGTCTGGTTTGTTTTCGTGCTCCTCCCACCTTGTCTGGTTTTATTTCGTCCATTCCATCACACGTAAGGAAACAAATCAATCCTTCGATCTATTTCCTAAGCCGATCGTCAGGACGCCCTAGCCACCAGAGCCCTTCGCCAGCGCCGAGATCCGAGAGGAGCCGCTGCCACCGAGGTCCAAGAGGAGACGCCGCCTCCAGGTCGTCACCGAGGTCCGCAACCGTCGACGTTGAGGTCCGAGAGGAGCCGCCGCCGCACCGTCTTCCTCCTCCGCCAATCTCCGAGTCGCCCTACTCGTGGGCCGCCGCTGCCGCCTCGCAGAACCCTAGGGCAGGGCAGGGCATGGTCGCGTTCGGGCAGCGAGGAGCGGCGCCGGCGCTTGTGTCGCCAGTAAGCGAGAGAGGAAGGGAGTGACGGCGATGTCTTCGTGCGAGGACAAGGACTCTGCCGCCGCGCAGGTCGCGGCGACCACGGACGTGGAGCTGCTGAAGCAGTTTTGGCACAACGAAAAGGCCGCTCTGGAGATCCTCCACTTCGACTCCGCCCTCGTCTCCCGTACCTATGGCCATTGGTTTTGTCGTCGTTCTTCACAATACTGAATGATTCTGATTCTTTACGACCTGTGCTGAAACCAGGAGGAGACGTTCGGTGACTTCACAGATAACGGCATCGACGACCTGGTGGTTTTGCTGTACCAGATGGAGTTCGACCGCACGCTCTTCCTGCTCTGCTCCTACGGTCATACATATGCCTCCACCTGCAAAAGCTCAGCCTGAATTCAGTCTCTGTAGTCTGCACCGCACAGTGGTTCTGTTACTGACTGAAATGTTGCATTAGGCAATTACTTGACCTCATCGTGCTGCTGTATGTAGATTGAACTGGTTGTAACTCCGTTCATTCTCTTCCTAACGGTATTTTGTCAGCCACATTGGACTAATCTAATGCATTCGAATTGCCTTGGTGTATGAAAATAACGATATAGGCTTGATGTGTACAAGTGCATAGCTACTTATCTAGCCTAATCTGACTGTAGCTTATATACTTAATCTTTTTATGCACACTATTTTAGCTAGCAGCAGATGTTGGGCACTTTGAGGTATGCAAACCTTCTCAAAGCAAGGGGAGCAAGAGTACCGGTACTGCATTTCTTATCTTCATCACTCAAAATTCCCAGAACTAATCTTGAGCTCTTGCTTTGATACAGAACTAATCTCGAAGGTGATAGCCCTGTTTCTTCCCTGTTATAGATCAATCGTTCTTATTTCTTCCTTGGAGCTCCACTGTTTTGGATGAACTGGACTAACCATAGGTAATTAATTAATTTCTTATGGAAATGGAATTTAGATGAGAGTGAAATTGAATTGGAGGGTGCTTAATTCGCTGTTTGTTTCTGGATGGAGGCTGCATTATTTTCTTTAGGAGAGAACCCCTTTTCCATAGTATACTCTGTACTTGATAAGGACACAAATCCCTCTCAATAGTCTTGCAAGGTGAACTCAATTTGTTTTTTTGTGCTTAATTGTGTAGAAGGGATGAAGGTCATCCACGAGGTGTCTCAAGGTGAACTCCATGGTACCCGATCAAGTGGCTGCAGGGAATGGTGTATGCTCACAAGGTACGTGATTTAGCTGTGCTTCTGACTATATGTGTGCTCATGGCCTCATGGGTTCTGATATAGCTGTGCTGGCTATATTTCGGTTTGTACAGACCAATTTGTTTCACTCGGACAAGAATCCCACGAACCTTAATGTGGCCTTTAAGTTTCAGGTACAACATTCTCTTCTGCTCTATTGCGTCATGTGCTCCACCCCTGTACCGTATGATTCATGAGTTTCCGGTGACAAAATGTGTTATATTTGTAGAGTCGATGCTTTAGGAGAGGGAAAAGCAGCTGCCCACACAATGGTTTCCAGTTATAAACCAAGCCATTTAAACATGATCAAGTAACGAAAGAAATATTTCATGGCTGTACCTATTTCCTTCGTGGCTACAATTGGACACTTCATTTGTTTGCTTTTGAACTAAGTTTGATAAGGCCTATGAAGTCCTGTAAAAAAGGATTCTTATGATAAGTGTGGAAAGCAACTTCTGAACTTTTATGTAGATATTTAAGTGCCAATGCCATATTTTGTTATAACACAGGAAAACCAACTTTTGAGGCCACCAATTTACCTTGGATGTTGCATGTGAATTACTTTAGCTAATTGTCTTGCCGTCGAGCTTTTAGTTGAAGTTCACTGAATTTCTTGTAATGACATTTCAAGGATAATACGGTCGACCCAACTATTAGCTTTAGGATGCTTTTTGGAATCGACTCATGAAGATGATGGCTAGCCTGCACGAACATTTGTAGCTTCTGCATAAATGATGCAGATAGTCTACAAGAAAGGTAAATAATTATAGGGAACACATGTACATTGCTCCCACAATATCCAGTTATTGTCAGCTAACTTGCTTGTGGGCCATGCCGACAACGACAGGTGGATGAAAATGCAGCTCACCGACGGCGATTGGAGCACCGACGTGGGTGAACCAGCGGTTTGACGCCGCCGGCTCGACCTACTTTGCTAGCAGCATCGACGAGGGCGTGGAGCTCCTAGCCTCCCGAGCCCTCCGTGGGGCTTGTCTCGTTAGGCCGCCATGGTTGCAGTATATAAATCCTTGCTGCCATATACATGTCCTTTTTTCCTCCCCGTCGCTTCCGCGGATGAAAACTATAACAAACTCCTCTGCAAACATGCGAACTATCAGCCATGGCTTCCGCCCTGGGAGCCCAGTTACGTCATGTACAATCTTACCGGCTGGCATCATGTACAATCTTACCGGCTGGCATCATATAGTTATCACAGTGTCACTTTTTGATATGGAACTGTCATATTTTTCAACAGCCATTATTAGCTGATCATCTTCCCACCTGGTGTTATAGCCCTGCACATATCTGAAGGCAGAGATGGTCCATGAGTGACCGTGTGATGAAAACTTTCATGGCTATTTCAAAATAGACCTGATGTTAGGTGAAAATATTCATCGATGGTTCAATGAAGATGCATCAAATTTCATTTTGTAGTTTTGCCTGTGGAGGTGATTATCATTGAAAAGCATTATTTAATGGATGTTACTTGCCATCTCGGATGGCTCTTTATATTTTCAAAAAAATTTGTAAACCATGGATTAGACTTATTTCGGCATAGACAGTACGGAAATTCACATGATATGCACTGCACTATTGCTTGCTCTTCAGCCAATCATTAATATAGTTCTTTTTTTATGCGTCTCTGTATCTAACTCTTACGCATTTTGCCAGTATATGTATATATAGATAATAATATGCAGATTCGGTGATATATATGCATAAAGTTTGTTTGTTCTCTTTTAGTAATTATGCGGATCATCAATATTCATATTAGATGACACATTGGCCACAACATTCAGTAAGTGTGTTAATCCTAATAAATCATGGACGGTTGCTGATTCTAGATATTGATAGAATGGTAATAAATTACACCGTAGAGTAATATGAGAGTATTTAAATTTTGATGAGCCATCCATGATTCCGGCACAGTACACAGGCTCTTTTAAAATATCGACATTTCTCCGGTTTGCATTTTTTGTACTGAAGTTAAACCTATCCAGTGTGTTCGTGAACCTGAAGTCGGCTTCAGTATATATCAATTGGAAGTCGGCTTGTGTGCCTCTGCCTGTATGTTTACATTTTGCAAACACAGTTTATGCCTGACATTTGTGTCTCTTTATTTATGCAGAACTATTCTAGAGCTAAGGCATCAGGTACGCTTTAGATACAAACTCTTGCTCAACGTAGTTCCCATGTAGTGTTAAATTCCAGTGAACTATATCTCACCCCATGCATGCTGCCTACCCCTTTGTTGCAAACCCAAAGTTGCATGAGACCATATCGATTAGTTTTACTTTGTTACTGACTGATTGGTTCATGGATTAAAGATGGACTGTAGGAAAGTGGGAGTTGTAGAAGGAGGAAAGGGGAAGAGAAGAGAATATAAGAGAAGAAAGAGGACTTATTTCACTGGATTCACGGCTGTTTGATTCCTTTTTGCTGCAAGGATAGATCTCCATTGATCACATATTCAGTAGTAGGTCAAAAGGTTATTTTAAATTCTATAAATAATTGGGTTCATAATTTGGTTGTGGCACTCACATGAAAGTTGTAGAGTTCATCGATATCTTTCCAAGGATACCAAGTTTCTGCAATTCAGAATAATGATTGTCAAGATATCACCAAAACATATTTCTATGTTCGAGGATTTTTAATACTAGAAGATTTTTTGTTTTACAAGAATTAGTCTACTTACAGGAAGAACCAGTTTTGGGCCACCACATGAAACTTGGAAATGATCTCCTTCAGATATTCATACTATTCTCATTTGCTTGATTTTGTGAAGTGCATTAAGATTTACAGTATAGACCAGATATGTTTAGAATGGTTTCAATGTTAAGTGAAAGATATAGGAAGACATGATTTAAGTATCTTGATGAGGGCCAGATGTAACATCCTGATGAATAACGTGTTTTATATTGCTGGGACATGTCTTTGGCCTCGCATTACTTAACTCTGCAGCTGGCTTGTAGAGCTGCATCTTCTCTTCTTCTTTTAGGTTCTTCGGAGGAGCGACGCTGCCTGTGGATCGTATACGAAGCGGCTGCTACTTCCAGGCTTGATTTTTTGATGATCATTTCCCGGCGATGGGATTATAGTTTTTTGTGTGACTTCTCCTGAAGAGATTTTTGTTTTTGTTTTTGGTTTTGATGGTGAATTTAGGATAACAGGGACAATGGTACAATGCTGCTGCCATACCGGCAGGTGCTGGACATGATTCTCAAAGAAGATACAGATGTGCATGCTTCACATCTTGTACAGGCTTATGCAAAGTGTGATTTTATTCGTGTTTTGATGAGCTTAATTTCATATGCTACTGTTTGCTTCTGCCTGAAGGATACATATGGTATGTGAGCTGGGTATGTATGAGGTGAGAGCGTTTGTTAGTGCGTCATTTTTGTTGGATACTTTAATCTGTTAGGGTTGTTATATACTGAGGGTTGATGATGACATGTTTATTTGGATTGGTGCGGTTGTCTCAAAGTAATGCCCTGCTACTCCATGGGGGGCGTGAGCGAAGATTTAGGCCTTAAGCATAGGAATGAGGGAGTAGGTCTCCAACAGAAGAGGCAATGGTGCTAGGAGAAAAAGAAAACTTTGATCTGTTTCTTCAAAGAGGTACACCGAGGAACAAGTATATGGTGCTACTCGATGGTCAGTCAGATTCTGACTATTATTTTGGGATGCCAAAGAGATAGCACATGATATTCTACTGCTGGGGAATTGAGGTATAGTGTATACCGGCATGCATTTTTTTCTAAATGATATACTGGTTTCCTTTAGTTGAAATACAGAAAAATTTCACCCCAATGATTCAACAAGAGTTCTCCATTAAAAGCGTGTGGCTTCCTCATCAAAAATTGAAATAATATGCGCTATTAGAACTCCGTGGAGAGCAATAGTATAATTGTCACATGGGGTGACCTTTATTGGCTAATTGTATAGCTTATGATCTTATGGAGTTTAGGTTTGTAAGTCCACGTATTTTATAGATGAAGAAACAAAGAGGAAATGACTATATCAAGGATAACATATGGTTAAATGTAGAAACAAGTTTCAGTTGCAACATGGTGAAACTTTTAGGATAGAACGGTAAACCAATTGCTTGGTCGCTTCAAGAGTTAATAATGGACACAGCGCCACAAGAATACTTTTGTTTCGTCGTAATGCATGGTATTCAATTGTATGTTATAACGTGGCAATGACTCGGGATATATTGGATCTGCCTTGATGGCGGTGGCGGATCAGCATGAACACAAGGGAGGGAATCAGGGCGGAGAGCGGGTTATCGACGGGGGACTCCTCCTTGGTGGTCCGTGGGGATGTACAATGTGAAGGTGGAAGGGCGCCATGGTGAGGTGAGGTGGGCGTCATCAGATTTTAAAGGCCCTAGCGAGAAATGTCCGGCTACAGCGGGAAACCAAGCGGGAAGGGTTTGACAAAAAAGGGAAGGGTGCATCGCGGGGTTGAGTTTTTGTGTTAAGACCGTGTGTTCGAGATAACATCATAGTTTAAAAAACCGGACCAGAGCGGTGGTCAAACCAGAAAAAACCAGAATCGGCAGCCTCAACGGTTTTTAAGCTAATAAGACCGTTCTGCAATCAGACCGGAGAAAACCGGTGAAACCGGCTGGTTTTTTGGAAATCTGATGAAAAAACCAGGCCATTGAACCGGAAAAACCAGAAAAAAAAATAATAGAAATTGGGAGAAGTGGAATTCAATCCCAGGACGTGTGAGCAGTACGCAGGGCCTGCCCACGACCCAATAACCAACTCGGATGGGCTACTTTGTTGTCCACTACATGAAAATAATTTTATTTGATCATTGTTTCACAGTATATTAGCACATATATTACTCAACATATATTATTTTATTGCTTAAAAAAACGACAATTGAACCAGTGAACCAGCGATCTGACCGGTAAAAACCTGAACCAACAACCTTTTCGGTTCGATTTTCGGTTCAGTTTTTTAAACCATGGATAACACGAGGATAGTCCGGACAAGCATATTTCTCTTCAACGTATGGTCTGGATTTGAACAAGTCTGAACTGTTCAGATGATTGAATTTTGGGGTGCATGTTGGGCGCCCGTTCGATGTCCGAACACGCCCAAATATATGAGGAAGAAATGACTTTGACATTCGTGACGACCTTAGTCATCTGTTTGATTCATTTATATGCCTTGTAGCCCGTAGCAACGCACGGGCGTTTTACTAGTATTATTAAACGCATGAGTTGGGCTGGATCCAAACTATATCAGCCCTTCAATCATACTCCCTCCGTTCCTAAATAATTGTCTTTCTAGAGATTTCAACAAATGACTACATATGGAGCAAAATGAGTGAATCTACAATTTAAAACATGTCTACATACATCCGTATGTTTTAGTCCATTTGAGATGGCTAGAAAGACAAATATTTGGGAACGGAGGGAGTATAAATCTAGCGGTCCAGGTTTGTCCATTGTTTTATTGTCAACAACAACGAGGCCTTAATCATCACCATTGATCTTCTGCATCTGATGACCCATATTCACCGAATGATGTACTCCCTCCAATCCCCAAAAGAGACGACCCATATTGTTATCGAAATAATGGTCTTGGATAGGCCCAACTTATAAATTACTGCAAGATCATATTGTTAATATGTTGTTGGTATTTTCCTATCTATACTTCTACATCTATCTATATATATATATCTATCTATATCTGTACTTATAATTACTTATATTGTAGTACCCCCTTCGTCCGGAAATACTTGTCGGAGAAATGGATGTATCTAGATGTATTTTAGTTTTAGATACATCCATTTTCATTCATTTTTGCGACAAGTAATTCCGGACGGAGGGAGTACTAATTAGAGACTCCTAAATAATTCCAATGTTAATTAGAAAATATGAGCCGTTTATCTAGAGGGGCCGAGTTATTATGGTGTAGATTAACCCATGTAATCCTTCTATACTTATACGGAGTAATAATTAACGTTCAATCTGTAACTCTCCACCAAGAAAAAACAATCCATCATACACGTAACTTCCTCTGTTTATATTGTAGAGAATTAAAAATAAGAAACTAATCATCTAAATAAATAGAAACCACCAAAAAAAACTTTAGAAACTAATCGAATCGTCCAGAAAATCCAGAACCCAATCTAGCGTACTCCAAAAAAACTAAAACTAATCCTCTAGAAAAACTAGAAACCAATCTAGCGTACGACTAATTCAAAGATCAATCTCTCAAAGAATCCCGAGGCTGTACGTGTATCTCCGATGCCTTCTCTTCCCAATCCCTTCGATCCCACATGTCTTCTCTTTCAGGATGTGCACCTCCGCTCGATCCAGCAAATACATGGCAGTACTAGAGCCCTGCCTCACACCCCTCTCGATGCTGCCCTCCATTATAATCTTGATGCTGCTTATACTAGGCTTGTGGCGCTGAAACTATCGGGGCTGCAGAGCCAACTTACATCTCCCAAGGATCTGTCCATCTCCATTATCCAAGCATGCCCGTTCTCTTCAATCTAGATCGAGGCCTTCATTTCCTCTCGGCTGGTGCATGGAATTCGATTAAGCAGTCAGTGAGGCTTCCCCGTCCCTTTCCTCCAAACAATGGTGGGTTCGTTGTGCCTCACAAGCGTCTCAGGCAGTAGGTGTGGATGGATTACTCGTCAATCCAGTGTCTTCAACAGCAGTGAAGCATGACGTTATCTAGCAGAGGAGATCAGATCGCTCCCTCACCCCGCTCCAGGCTCCCTCGATCGCTCCCACGAGGGCGATCAGGGGGCCAACTCTAGCGCCCCGGCCGCCGCCCCCTCCCCACTCTCCTCCACCTCGTCATCCCCAGAAACGTGCGCCGGCTAAGCCCGGGCCCGTCGGTGATGGGGACGGTGGGGATCTACGCTGCAGCCCCGCGGTCTGAAGGGACCGGCGGCGCGAGATCGCCCTTCAGTCTTCGTCTTTCTTGGCGGTTCAGCACTGCTCTGGTCAAGAGGTGATGTGGCCATATGGTTGACTGGTCGGCGGCGCCGGCCGGTGCCGCTGGCGGTGGTGGCTATCTCCTCCGTCGGAGGTGGTCGGCATGAGGATGGATGGTCATATCTCGAGATCCGCCATTTAGTTTCGGCTGCGAGTCGGGAAGACATAGTTGCCGGTGAAAACCGAGCCGATGGCAGGCGATGGTGGTGTTCTGCGTGTAACTACTGTCGACCCACTCATGCTGCTCCGTGGGAAACCCTAGGATCTGGTCTTTCAGATCGGACGAAGTCAGTATTGCGGTGTCGTTTTCTCTCTTGGAAGCATCGTTTGTGGTGCAGAGCTGGAAGGCAGAAGCAGGAGGTGGAGCGGCTTCGTCTTGCACGGAGCTTTCGGTGGAGATGTCAAGTCATGCCTGGCCGACAGGTGCTACGCTGTGTCATGCCTGGTTGGCAGGTGGTACGCATGACAGATCTACCACAATCTTCGTGTCTGGACGGACGAGCACGGGGCGGTGGCGCCATTGGGCGCCGTCGTAGCGTCGACAAATGGACGGATTGTCAAGGATGATGCAGATCTCTCTCCTGAAGATGGGTCAGCGGTTCGATGATGATGGCGGCAAACGTGTTCATGTGGTGTACGCTTTAGGTCTGCTGCATCAGTTGTGGGTTCCGATACGTTATGTGGATGGATCGGCGACGGCACCGGTTTTAGATATGAGGAGTGAGAGCACTCCACATTATCGAGTTTTGTAGGTGTGAGTGATGGCTTCGGTGCTAGATGTATGTTTTTGTTAGACCTATATCGAATAATAAATAAAGATGACCATATGTATCAGCAGAGGCCTGGGCTCTTAACCTTTAAAAAAAAATGATGTTATCTAGCACTCTTCTTTTAGATTTTAGTTAGACGATGAAAAGCGTATGGAGAATCGGAGATGCATTGGCCTTCACTTGTGAGGGGCCGGTTTTGCTGAGGCAGTTCAAGCCCGTACATATATACTTCCTCCATTCAAAAATACTTATCATCAAAATGGATAAAAAGAGATGTATCTAGATGTATTTTAGTTCGAGATACATCTTCCTTTATCCATTTTGATGATAAGTATTTTCGGACGGAGGCAATACTACCTTACTAGGTTTTAGTTTACAATACAACGCCTTATGCACTACTAATCCATGTCTTTCCAATGTCTAATTAGTTTCTCTCTGCCCCTTTTAATGCAGGTCCACATATATGTGTGATGGCGCACACGAAACTATTATTTGCACTACACTGTGGCAAGGAGGAATGCACATGGCCACTGCCGAGGAACGATGCTTCATCAGGTGTGCATTTGTATTTAGTGTTGGAAAGATATCTCTGCTTTGGACTGGTGGACAAATCCATGCCTATGACTATCAGTACGTAATTGTACAAGGCCAAGGATCGCCCAGTATTCAATTTTTTTACAGGCCGTGTGAAACTCATGATGGGAATGACCGAACCCCTTTATAGTGTCCAATATAACCAAGCATCCAAGAGAAATTTATTCAGATGAAAAATACAGAGCACTCATCATGACCTGTTTCTTTAATAACAATACAGAACCCATCCATGTAGTATGTAATAATACATGGAAGTAAATTTGTCACATAAGACCATAATCCATGTCATACATATGCAGTATATGATTTGAATTTGAATTTTACGCATGTCCGTAAATGTGGTTCAAGTGCATCCACCCACGCAAGAAAACATACGAAAACATTTCGAAAAAATCTGGAACTTTGTGGAAATGACCATCAAAAAATGTTAAAGAGGCTTGCCAAGTTTGATGGTCAATTGACATCCGAGGAGAGCTGTACAAAAAAAATTACAAATTTTGGACAAACAGTGCACATACATTTTGACTATTTTTGAGTAATTTTGTTTTTTTTTCTTATAGAGCTCCTCGGATGTCATTTGACCACCAAAGTTTGCAAGCCTCTCTAACATTTGTTGATGATCATTTCCACAAAGTTTCAGATTTTTCTGAAATGTATCAGTATGTTTTATTGCGTGGGTGCATCGAGGGTGGGTGTAGAAAAACCACTCTCTATTTCCTTGTATGTACGATTCTTTGCTATGTTGTTGAACAAAGGATCTCTTCAAAGTTCTTCAAATACCGAATCTAGAAGATTGTATCGTTTGTATAATTCTAACTTATTTGTTGTATCTTTGCTTGGTTGAATAAGTGTGTTCGTTATTTCCCAGCTATTTTCACTTACTCAATTAATATGAAGGATATATGAACTGTGAAACATAAGAAGTATCTGAGAATGTTTTTCTAATTGTGTTTCCAATATTCTGATAGATTACACGAGTAACAATCTTATATAAGATGCACATAAGATTTTTTTAAGCACACAATAGGTAATATTATTTATGAAATACATTTCATAAAGGAATATCATTGGTAACTGTGCTAATATATATAAATAGTCACATGTATTAAAGTTCATGAATATACGCATATGAGTAAGTACAAATGCCAATGCCCCGATCGAAAGCGCTGGTGCCAAGTCCATGATACAGATCCATCGATTCCAGGGGACTGCCAGATGAACCGGTTTCTCGCGACTAGAGATTGGCGATGCTCTAGACAAGGCCCTAGCAGTGGTGCCGGCGGGCGCAGTTGCTTCCAATCTGATCCCATCAGCTGATCATCCTGATGTCATGAAGAGCAACAGGTACACGCTCACCCTGACGCGTGGTGCCGTTCATTTCGATCAGGATTCCGCAAGACAAGAAGACATGATTCAGGAACACGCCCACGCTCCTACTGTGCTTTAATCTCCAAGAGCAAGGTTCCCTTTTCAATTCATGTTATTGTATTTGAATGATAGTCATGTAGTCATTACATGAAAATGATCTCTTGGAGAAGTCCCAATTTCTTACAAGCCTGGTCTAATCCGTTCATCGGCGCGGAATCACACTCTCATCGTCCCTGTCCGGGTCCTACCAATCTAAACTAAGCAAAATGTATGTTGCAAGATCAGATATCTTGAACTCGAATATGTAGCCCGTTAGGAGCTTCCACCCGGGGGAATTTAAATATGGTGTTCTTGCCTTCCTCCTCCCATCTGCAACATCAAGATCGAGTGACAAAAATTTGTTGTTAGTAAATAATAATGCTGGAGTTGTTCTCTTAGCAACTGAGTGTGGAGTAAGAAAAGGAACATACCTGTATCGAGTCACAAAATAGTGTAGGAAAGTTGCAATCTCAGCCGTGCCCATCTCCTTCCCGGGGCACATCCGGCCGCCTCCCCCGAACAACATGAAGTGTGGGTGTGATTCCATGTTCTTCTCCTGTATATTTTTAGTAGGTAGCACAAGAGTAGAACTTCCTATGTGGTGGTGGTATGTTTGAGTAGGTTTGAGTAGGTAGTAAGGATCATAATTGTCTGCTCTTTTGCTTACCAGCCATCTCCATGGGTTGAAGGACATCGGGTCAGGGTACATGAACGAATCGTAGTTTATTTCCCTTGTGTAAACATAGATTCTCCAGCCTTTTGGAATGACATACCCTAAAACAATTGGTGAATCGTGAGTAAATGACACCCTAGTCGCATTAGAACATACTTAATATTTACATAGAAAATGCAGAAATGGCAGGATAATTTGCAAGCATAACTCACCATTCATTTCTACATTCTGAGTAGTTTTTCTCAGCAGCCCATTCACGACTGTGGCTAATCTTAGCGTCTCAAATATGACCTGCAAGGTAGAAGTATCCATGGGTACATCATGATCATACTAATAGTAAGTTCGTGCTCTCACTTTATTATTGTGTGTGTTTGATCTCCTACATACAGCTCGAGTGAAGACCATGGACTTGAAATCCTCGTAGTTGATAGCCTCCTCCGGCGATTTTCCCTTCCTAATATCAAGATGCTCTCTCTACATTCAGAAGTGAAAAGACAATCACTAAGCTCTAGAAGCACATGATTTTTTCTTTGAAATCAAAATTGTTTATTGCTCGCAAAAACAATATTGATTTGTTTTCAGAGTATGTGTACATACCCTTAGTTCTTGGAGAGCCCGTGGGTGGTCGGACAGGTACTTGACAGCCATCATTGAGGTCGTCGACATGGTCTCATACCCGTCGTAAATAATGGTGATGATCAAGTCAATGATTTGCTCATCACTGAGCTTTTCTCTGGTCCCATCATCGCCACTCCTCAATAGAGCCTCCAACATGTCACCGTGAGCTTGAATAGAGGACCTCCGCTCCGCGATCATCTTCTCTAGCATGGACACAAACTTCTTCCTCGCCTGCAAGCCCTGGTAATACCTGGTCCCTGGAAGGTTGATGGGCAAGGAGATGGTGCCGAGCGCAAGGGTGTAGAGCTCTGTATTGAGGGCATCAGAGAGCGGGCCCGCGGTGATGCCGGCGATTTGCCTGAGCATAGATAGCAAGGTCATCTAAAAGGGAAAGTCAGTCAGCAACGATATGTGTAGATAAGATTCTGTGATATATTATTGCCATGCCCATGCAAGGAGATGCTTCTATGAAACTCTGCAACAACCACAAAAGCGGCAAATGGGAATGACGGTCTCCCGAAATGTGTTACTCTTTTTTTAGCAAGGAGATAGTATAAAACGTTGCAACAACCACTTTGGATTTTACCCCGTTACTGAGTTACAACTTTGAGTGTGTACCAATTTTTTATATGTCCCTAAATGTGATATATCAAAATTTTGTGATTGTTCTGAGGTTGGCTACCCATTTTTTTTCGGGGCGAAGTAATATGAAAAGCGAGCATTTCTTTGGTGACTACTGACTGACCTCCTTGGTCTTTGCCTGGATGTCGACGACGGAGCCGGACCATCCATCGAGGTGGGAGCGCATGAAGGCATCCATCTTGGGGAGGAGGCTGGTGCGGAGCGCGGTGGGGTGCAGGAGGCCGAGCATGGCGCCGCGGATGAACCGGTGCAGTGGGCCATGCAAGGCACCGATGTTGTTGGGGCCGAGAATGTCGAGCATGGATTGCGGATAGCCGGGGACCAGGCCGCTGGACTCGCCCTGGAGCAGCATGCGGCGATTGAGCTCGGGGTCCATGCACACCACCGTGGGGCACCCTAGGACATGAGTCCGGAAAATCCTCCCGTATCTGCAGCAGCGCACGGATTAATTCCTCGTAGTACTTTCAAAGAAGTCTTATATGATATAGAGTATTATATTCTTTCGTTTTTTAATATTACCTTCGTCCCAAAAAATTTGTCTTATATTTATTTAGATACGAATGAATCTATCACTAAAACATGTCTAGATACATCCATCCGTATCTAGACAAATGTAAAACTAGCTTTTTGAGACAAAGGAAATAGCAAGCTAAGAAAAAAGTTTGTCTCTTCATCGGGATACCTGAAATCCCGGTGAAGAGACATGTCCGTCCGGACATTAGTAGCTATACGTACTACTCTGAGAAACAAAATGCATCATCAACACCAGCCATGCGAGCAAGCGGCAAGTTGACGGACTACGTACCTGAGCCTCCTCTCCTTCATGAAGCTCGGGCCCTGCTTGAGGAACCCGGTGGTCTCGCCGAAGAGAGGCCACCCCATTGTCCCCGGCGGCAGGCACCCATTCCCTCTCCTGCCGTACCTCACCTGGTTCCACCATAGCAGCAGGTTGCTCGCAACAACCACGCTGACCACAACACCGATCAACACCAGGAGGAGCGACATATATCTTCTTCTCCTTACTTCCTCCACTCCTCTGCCTCCTCTTGGATGCTCTCTTTTGGTTCAAGAGGCAACAAGTGTTATTCCTGCTTGTGTGTGTGTACTGGAGGAGTTAGGCCGTCTTATATAGGGAGATTAAGGAGATAATCACATGCAGATTCGTAATTAGCATCCATGTAATATTCGGCGATTAAGGAGAGAATCGCATGCAGATTGGTAATCTCTATATTCATCTTTAGGAGGAGTATCGTTTTTAGTATTGATTGAAAGCACGAGTTGAGTTGGATCCAAACAATATCAGCCATTCAACCGTACAAATCCGGTGGTTCAGATTTGTATATGTTGTACTGTCAACAGCGACAACACCTAACTCTCACCGTTAATTCTCTTCATCTGACGGCCCATATTCATCCAATAAGGTGCTCTCTCTAATCACCAAAAGAGGGCGTGCAATCCTTAGCGGCCGTTAATTTCAGAATCGCATGCCGAATTGTAATAGTACTCGACCATTAAGGAATGAATCACATGCGGATTGGTAATTAGCATCCATTTTGTGCAATTAAGAAGAAAATCCCCTGCAGATTGTTATCTGCATCTCCATTGTTAATATTAAACGCATGATTTGGGTTGGATCCAAACAATCAACCCTTCAATCGTGTAAATCTGGTGGTCCAGATTTGTCTAATGTTGACAACAACTACGAACCAACCTGTGGCTCGATGGTTAGGAGGACAGTGATATCCCCAGCTCACCAGGTTCAAGTCATGGTGTTTGCATTTTTCTAAAAAAAACACCAACAAAGCCTTAATCCTCTGTATCTGACAACCCATAGTCACACATTGATGTACTCCCTCCAATCGCCAAAAGAGGACGCACCATCCTCAGCGCGACCATCAGAGAGAAGTGCATGCATATTGTTAGCGGAAAGGATCAATATGATCGACTAGAGGGGGACGATGAGGCGACTAACAAACAATTAAGTTTTTTTGTTGCAAATTTTAGGTTCAACAATAAAATAAGTTGTTTAGATATGCAACTAGATGGACAAACGATATAACAAGAACAACAAGCAAGTAAGAGTAAACACAAGGTAGTAGCTTTCATCGAAACTAAAGGAGTGAGTTAACTGCTAGTGAAGACGATGAAGACAAAGATGTGCTTCTGAAGTTCCCTCCTTGGGGGCCGGGGGGTATGTCTCTGCTGGAGTGGTGCGGACGCACAATACTAAAACATCATAGGGCATTAATGGAGGAGAAAGTAAGGCAAGATGTGAGTGGGAGGTTCCAAAAAGTTCTAGAAAAAGCTTGCGAAAAACTCCGGAATAAAATATTTGAGCTCATAAACCCTCTAGGATTGGCCAAGGGGGGCAGCCCCATGTGGGCCAAAAGAGGCCCAAAGGGGCGCCATCTTAGGACGGAAGGCGAAGGCCAAATTAGACATGGGGAGGGGCAATCACTTTCCCCCTTGGTTCGGCTGGAGGCATTCCGGTGTGTGTGTGTGTGTGTGTGTGTGTGTGTGTGTTGGGGGGGGGGGGTGCGTGCGTGCGTGTGTGTGTGTGTGTGGAGAGAGACCCCAAAAAGCACATCAACTCCAAAAAGGACACGTACAACCTACGTTCTAGTCCCAGACTAATTGGTCTAATAGTTGGGACTCCTAATTAGATGGGAATGCTGCTAGGATTCTCTCTATAGTTTTCTCTGAACTCTTGTTCCTGGATGTGGAAGTGTTGTCGGGTTATTACTTCGGAACGCGTGAATGTTTCGAAGGGGTCGTTTACTTCAACTCTTGACCGGCGGATCGTCTCGAAGAAATTCTCGTGGCTAGGGGGTATAAACCTACCCATAGGAATTGTCGCGGTTCACCGACAGAATAAACTACTTCCGCTACTTTACTCGTCGATGAGATTGATCTTACCGGCACCTTCATAATGTTCCTGGGTGTGATCATGTACCATAAATTTTTATTGTGTAATATGTTCGCCTACGCACGGTCCTCCGTTGTAGTGATTGTATGGTAAGAGAAAGCATGCTCTCTGTTAGTCACCATGACTACGCCAACAGAGCAGAGCAACAACTCCCTCCACACAACGACAACACCTCCCTGATGGCCGTAATGCACCCCGGCACTCTCCAGCACCAAACTCATTCAAAAATTGTATCTGAGACTCTACTTCCTTCATTTTACTGCATATTTCTTGTTTACACTCCTATTCTTCAGAAAATTGTATTTTTCTCTATCTATCATTTGACATGCAGCTCTTCTGCATGGTTCAAAAAGAAACAGAGAATTGAAGCTATTCACATCATACGCCTTTGTCCATTTCAGAATTGGTAGAACAAAAGAACACACGAGCATCTTGTTGCCTTCTACCTCAGCTACCTAGTGAACCTATAACATCAATACTATCCCTATGTTCCTATATTTTTACAGGCATCAAATTTCTAATCTAATCTATTCATCAGCGCAGAATTGTGCTCTCGTCGTCTTTGTCTTTGTCATATCTATCTAAACTCTGCAGAATGTTTGTTGGAAGAGTTCAGTAATCTTGAACCCGGATATGCAGCCCGTTGGGAGCTTCCACCCGGGGAAATTTCAAGATTGTGTTCTTGCTTCTTCCTCCCATCTGCAACATCAAACAAAATGCAAGCATCTGTTGTTAGTAAAAAAATAATGCTGGAGCTGCCCTTAGCAATCGGATCGACGTGGATTAATGAGAGGTTGAACATACCTGTATCGGGTCACGAAATAGTGGAGGAAAGTTGTGATCTCCACCGTTCCCACCTCCTTCCCGGGGCACATCCGGCCGCCCCCTCCGAACAACATGAAGTGCGGGTGCGATTCCATGTTCTTCTCCTGAACATTTTTAGTAGGCAAAAAAAGGTTAGAACTTCCTCTGCTGTGGTGATATGCTGTTGTACTGGTGTTTTGATGGTAACTAAAATTTTCCGCTCTTCTACTTACCAGCCATCTCCACGGATTGAAGGTCATCGGGTCAGGATACATGAACGGATCATAGTTTATCTCCCTTGTGTAAACATAGATTCTCCAGCCTTTTGGAATGACATACCCTGCAAAAAAATCGATAAAACACCGCATTAGAACTGACCTATTGTTTTTCCTAGACAATGCTTTTGTAGCAGAGTAATTTCCAACCATAACTCACCATTCATTTCTACATCCTTGGTAGTTATCCTCAGCAGTCCATTCACAACTGTGGCTAATCTTAGCGTCTCAAAAATGACCTGCATAGAAGTGCCCATGAGTACATCATGATCATACTCATATTATTCTACTACTCTGACTTCATCTTTTGTGTCTGATCTCCTACTTACAGCTCGAGTGAAGGCCATGGACTTGAAATCGTCGTAGCTGATGGCTTCGTCCGGCGATTTTCCCTTCCTGATATCAAGATGCTCCCTCTGCATTCAAAAGTGACAAGACCATCAATAAACTCTAGAAGTACATGATCTTTACCACCAATATTGATTTGCAAGAGTATGTGTACACACCCTAAGTTCCTCGAGGGCTCGCGGATGCTCCGATAGGTACTTGACAGCCATCATTGATGTCGTCGACATGGTCTCCTACCCAGAGTAGATGAGGGCGATGAGCAAGTCAATGATCTGCTCGTCGCTAATCTTTTCCCTGGTCCCGTCATCACCGCTTCTCAGGAGAGCATCGAGCATGTCGTCGTGAGCATCACCAGAGGATCGCCGTTCCGCGATCATCTGTTCTAGAATGGACACGAGCTTCTTCCTTGCCTGGAAGCCTTGGTAGTAGCTGGTCCCTGGGATGTTGATGGGCAAGGAGATCGTGCCGAGCACAAGCGTGTACAGCTCCGTTTTGAGGGCGTCGGAGAGCGGGCCGGCGGTGATACCGGCGATCTGCCTGAGTGCAGATAGCAAGGCCATCTGAAAGGGAAAGGGAAAGTCAGTTAGATATGATATGAGGACTTAAGATTCTGCGATCTGCTGTTGCCATGCCAATGCAAGGAGAAGAGATGCTTCTAAGAAACTCTGCAACCACCACAAAGGCGGCAAACGGGTAATGATGATGTCCTGAAATGTGATGCTCTGTTTTTGGGCACAAGGAGATACTACTCTACTATGAAACTCTGCAACAACCACTTTGGAATGTGTGGAGTGATGCTGTCAGTAAAACAAGGCTATTTTTATCACTGATACATCTGGCGTCCACCAAGCTACCATTCGCAAAACAGTTAACAAGCGAAATGTATTTGAACAAAAATTTCTGAGTCGCATGAACGAATGTAAAATATTTTCAGAGCAGAGCAGTGAGTGAACGGATGCAAAATATTTTCAGAGCAGAGCAGTGAGTGACAGTTGCTGGCATTAACGTACTCCGACATTCCACCCAACTGTGTCAACTTTTTTTTTTGCAAAAAAAACTGTCTCTACATTTACAGGTGGCCTGTGTGATATACCTCCTTGGTCTTGGCCTGGACGTCGACGACGGTACCGGCCCATCCCTTGAGGTGGTCGCGCATGAAGGCGTCGATCTTGGGGAGGAGGCTGCTGCGGACCGCGGCGGGGCGGACGAGGCCGAGCATGGCGCCGCGCATGACGCGGTGGAGCGGGCCGTGCACGGCGGCGATGTTGTTGCGGCCGAGGATGTCGAGCATGGACTGCGGGTAGCCGGGCACCATGCCGCCAGCCTCGCCCTGGAGCAGCATCCGGCGGTTGAGCTCGGGGTCCATGCACACCACCGTGGGGCAGCCCAGGATGTGCGTCCGGAACAGCCGCCCGTACCTGCAGCAGCGCCTCCATTACTATTCCTCGTTCAGAATAAGATTATATATCCCATGTTTTTCTTACTGGCAAGCAAGCAAGCAGACACTATGATTTGCAGCTACTAGCATGATCCTCTTTTGATCTGTGACAGTAGTAATTTAGAAATGGTACTTTGGGAGCTGGAGCAGTGATGAGCGTGTGTTGTTATGTGAGCTTTTGGGGGACAAGCAGCTAAAATGATGCTCCTCCTCCTTTACACAGCCGGAAAGTTGCTGCCAAACCGGCACATTCCCGGCGTTAACAGATTCGTGTGTGCGAGTATACTATACTTGTCGTAATTCTTGGGAAAAAGTAGAGGTGGTTCTCAATTATTGGACCAGAAGCTGGCTACGCCGGCCGGCGGCAGCATCCATTTCAACCCAGCAACAAAATCCCCCAAATCCCGGTGAAGAGACAGACATGTCCAGACTCGAGACCCCGGAGGAAGAAGACGGAGGCAAGAATGCGGAGTCATATCGTCGACCAGACGGCGGACGTACCTGAGCCTCCTCTGCTTCATGAAGGAGGGGCCGTGCTTGAGGAACTCGGTTGTCTCGCCGAAGAGCGGCCACCCCATTGTCCCCGGCGGCAAGCGGCCCTCCTTCCTCCGTCCGTTGCCGTACCTGACCTCGTTCCACCGCAGCAGCAGGCTGCTCGCCAGCACCACGCCGACGAAAACACCGAGCAGCACAAGGAGGAGCGCCATCTTCTTCCTCTACCTCTCTCTGCCTCTGGTTTCTTGGATGCTCTGTTTTGGCTGGAGAGGAGAGGCAGAGCGGTGTCTGTGTATATGTGTTGCTCTTGCTCGGTAGGCAGAGAGGAGGCCCTTTTATATAGGGAGGGCACGGGAGGCAAAGATTCCTCCTCCGCCTAATTATCCACCCATTGCTGTAAAAAATGGACGTCCATTTCTTTTCCGATGAGGGTCCCCATTCCAAGGCGAGGTCTTGACCATGGAGGGAGGGAGGATCCGATCAAGACGAAGGTCAGATCGTCAGATGGCATGACAGCTGCGACGCGCACCGCACCAGAGAAAATTGTACACAAGCCAACAAAACAGCGCTGATGGAGATAGAGGTGGTGGAGATAGCAGAGCGGCGGAGAGAGAGAGAGAGGTGAGGAGGCCTGCTGCTGCTAGGGGTAGTGTAGATAGGATAGGAGGCGCATGCTTGGTCTCGAAATCGGCGCCGTGCGTGTGCGTGTCGGTTTGCGGCTTTCTGGTCAAAAGGTATCCTGCCGAGACGATGGGATCCCATGTCTGGTTCTCTGGTTTCACGCAGCCCAATGCCCCAATGCAAACCCTCTATCAACAGCCGGACATTTCAAACCCGCCTCAGATGTCCCGGCGGGCCGCCCACTGATCGGGTCTCAAACGCGCAGCCTGACCGTCACCCCTCATATCCAGTCTAAATACGGGGTGGATACGGGCGCGTCCGCTACATCGGACTGACGGCAGGGTCCCACGCGGAATCGCCCGGAAACCCTACGGTCCGAAGCTCGTCTCTTCCGTCGGACCGATGTCGCCGCTCCAGCAGACCTCGTACTGCCTAGCCCGGCTATTAAAGTCGACCGTCGGCACCAAAACCCTACCCTTCACATTTTCCTTTGCCTGTCCACCGCCACTTTCCACTCCCCATCCGCCTAGTAGCCATGCCCCACGCCCTCGAGTGAGGAGCTACCCATTTCTAACGCCGGAGCGCCGGCTGGAGCACCTTGAGTAGATCTGTGAAAGGCGCGAAGCCCGGATTGACACAGGGCTACCTCTGAATGCAGTGGATCTGGACGAGGAGGATGATGAGCCGGAGTCCTCCTACGTGCCACTCCACCCGGTGCCCGGCACCAACATCGTGGACACCTCCGAAGACGAAGATTAGCTAGGGTATTATGTTGCATGTAGTACGTAGTATTTCTTGTGCATGCATGCTTTGTATGGATCTAGGGGCTGAAATATGAGAGATTCGGATGCAGAGTGGATAATTTGAGGCATTGACCGGTCACTGTCCGCAGACACGCTAGGTCGCGTCCGCGGGTGATTGAGGAATCGGATTTGTCAAGTCCGGTTGTAGATGCTCTTATTTTGTTTGTCGCCGCGTCTCCATGTGTGAATTCTCGTGAACCAGAAGCAGACCGAGGGAGCTTTGTTGGAGTCCAGACCACCACCCTGTAAGGGTCCTGGGTCACCTTTCTTCCACTTCGTCTGTGCCCCACCCTTGCTCTGCATCCCACCCTCTTTGTCCGACGCCCTAGCTATGCCTCTCCGATCGCCGCACGGGCATTGTCGGATGCCTGCAGCCCCACTCACGTGCCTACCCAACCTGGACTACGTCGTCGTCCACCATGATGCGTCTGTCGCCAAGTACACTCCGCCCCATGTCGACGCCATCCATCGCGAACACCATGTCCGGCAGTTGTTTGGTCACATGTGATTGAGCTTTTTTTTGAACTTCTCGTTGTGATATGAAATAGATGAATTGGTTCTAATTATGACTTCTAAAAATCCCAACGGGTTAAACAAAAAGGAAATATCTTTTAGAATTTACTTAATTCAAATATTTGTTTATACTTCAAATATGCATTTTCTTTATACTACCTCTCTTTCTTTGTACTCCGCATATAAAATTTGTTTGAAGCCAAACTACACAATGTTTGACTAAATTTATATTAAAAATAGGAACATATACAATACTAAAACTATATATTATTAAAATAAATTTCATGATGCATTTGATAATATTGATATCATATTGCGAATGTTGCTATTTTATAATATAAAGTTAGTCAAACTTATCAAAGCTTAACTTTCAACAAATTTTATATGCAGACTAAAAAAATGGGGGGAGTACCTCAAATATGTATGGTTGAAATTCCCCTTGATCAATTGAGGGTTAGGAATGAACGTTCCTTTTTTTTTTGCGGGTGAATGTACGTTCCTGTTGTCAACCTAAAAGAGTTGCATAAGAGAAACTATAGTGAAAACAATGATTTATCCAGGATTGTATATGTAGGTGATCATTCCTTCACAATCAAAATAACGAACGTTATCGATCCTGATCGGAGATTTTCTTGTGAATAGTGGGTCGATGTTGATCCGATCAATCATGAGGATATGAAAGGGAGTTGTTGCGTTGCATGGGTGCCATGTGCAAGATACATGCTTGTGTCCGCCTACTGATTGCTCATGCACAGTCCTAGCCTGCTTAAAGAGATTTATGCTTAATGGTTTTTGTGTATGTGTGTGGCCGGGGCAGTGTATAGGTTAAACTTAATTGCTCAAAAAAAATTAGAGCGAGGGAGGTTGCCTTTGTGTTGTCAAACACATGGGGTGGTTTGCATTGGACCATTTTTACTCTATAGTTCCGGCCGGCCGGCACTTGGATCAAACGGTGGGCACATAATTAAAGGCGATCGAAGGCATGTTTGTTGTTGTATAAGAAAAATGAAAATAAAGAGGCAGATCAGTGGTAGTTTGCTGTAACGGATGGTCCTTCAGCTCACATGCATGCAGTTGTGATCATATGGGCTCTGTTTCGTGTCGTGAGGTTAATCATACTTGGATCTATGATTTAACAAGCCAATAATGCACGGGGCCAGCCCATATGATGTGCCCTTGCTTTGCTTAGGGCGTCTTCAACCCGGACCCTCAAATAACCTGCAAACGTCTAGATCAAACTGTTCGGACACACTTTATCATGCAACGCAGACACGTATTAGTCCATGGATGCGTCCGCTTCTGTTTGCCCGCAATCCAGGGGGCTTGCGAGAGTTCATACCTCGCCACATACGCATCCGACAAGCAGCCTCACTCAAAACTCCTCCTGCGAGGAAGAGAACGGCATGTGACACGGAAGTGGGCACGTTTCGTGTCCCATGTGGGCCGGCGACCCGAAGCTTCACTTCCTGGAGCTCGCCGGACGTGGGGAAGAATAGGACGTGAAACACGGATGCTCCATGGCCGGTGAAGATTTGGACTAGGTTAAAAAAATGTCTCTCTACATTTAATGAATATATAAAAAATGCCATGAAATTGGTTTGGTTTAAACGAAGATCGTTTTGATGTGTAAGAGAAATAGAGAGGGTTGGTGGAATAGATAAGTACGTATGATACTCAACATGATGGGTGGATTATTGGAGTGGATGATGGAAGATGGATGGAACTGCTGGCCAAGGGGCAAGACCGCAAGAGTGAGTACCCATTGCTGCTGGGTGCATGTGGGTGTGGCCGTGTGCGCAGCAGCACCGCACGTCAATAAATCACGTTGGGCCCTACCGCATGCGGGGCTGGTTTCAGTGGCTACATCTCCCTGCCCGCTCGTGCGCCCTCTGTCCTCTGTCTCTCAAATTATTGAGTACGAGCGGTGAATATCGTGATTTTTCACTCACAAAGTTACGGCTAGTAAATCATGATGTGATGGTCAGCTGCAGAGCTTGGATCTGTTTCCAGTACCAGTACTATGTCCTCTCCGTTTTCCCCTGCCCCTCACCCTCAAAACTTTTTTGCGGTCATGATACTCCAATAATGAGTTGATTCATGTCGACTTGACCCTACCGTGAGGCGACTTAAAAAGATGAATCCTTGTTGGCCCGATGGGTCATACAGGTTGGCGAGATATCCAGTCCATGGCCGGATTAGTTGTAGGATCCAAAGCACTGTTTTGGCGAGAGATTTTGAGTAAATAGATAGATTGGCGCGTGCCGCCTTGCGTGCTTTAAACTTGTGTGAACCTCATCAAAATATTCATTCCATTTGGTGTGTTGCATGTACCGTGTGTACGGTACGAAGCACAGTGTTGTAGCCTTGGAGGGCAGGCAGGAGGTCATCGTTCAGTGCATGCATCCCATCAGAGCAACTCCAACGCGAGGACACAAACGGACATATATTAAATCCGCTTTTCATCTGTTTGGACTGACCAAGCGAACGGGCGCGCCCGCTTTTTAGTTTGGGTCGGCTGATGCGCTCAACGGGGAGGCAGGCCAATATTTGCCCGCGTCCAAATAAATGTAAATGATAAACACGTGGCCCAAATAAACTCAATAAAAACATAAATAGCCGGTCAACCGCCGGTTAGAGTCTACTTAACATTAATTAAACAATACAGAAACTCCGCCCGCACGCTACCTTAGGCATTCGCCTAGCCCTTGCCTTTGTCGTCGTCGTCGCCGCCGGTGAGGTTGATGAAAACGAGAGGCGGCCCAGCCCACCCGAACGCGGGTTCATAGGATGCCAAGACAGCCTCCTCTGCGTCTACTGCGGCAACGACATTGAGGCGAGCCCCCCCCCCCCCCCCCACCTCCCCAAGGCGCGGTGCATGCCTCCTCGTCGCGACACGGCTCCTGCTCCCGGCGCATCTGCCGCTGACCGTCGGCCTCGTCCTCGGCAAGCCAATGCGCCTTCCAGCGCTCGAGGTGGGCCGCCTCCTCCAACATCGCGGCGTAGTGGACGGGAGGCGCGCTCACCCACTCGTAGAACTCACTGGTCCACGAGTAGGACTCCTTGGGCCAAGTGGGCGGCGGCGGCGACCGCTTCCGCGTGGGCATGGGCTTGGGCTCGGCCTTAGGCTCGACGAAGGGCGGCGATGGCGGGACGAACACCGGAGCGTGGACGGAATCCCCCACCGCCGACAAGGCGAGGGCATGGTGCAGCCCATTCCAATGGGCGTCCTCCTCGAGCCGGCTCACCTCCAGTGCACGCTCCAGGGCCTCCTCGAGGGCAGCTTGGTGCGTTGCCTCTACCTCCTCCTCCTCCTCTGGCAAAACCTCTTGGTGGGCGGGGGAACGTCGTGGTCGACCTAGACGCCACGGCGGCGCTCCTCCTCATGCTCTAGCACAAACCAACGCTCCCAGTTGGTGGAGTCTGGCGCATAGGCACGCATACCGCGCTGCTCCGGTGTAAGGAGCTCGCAACGCCAGTTAACCTCCTCGGCATGCGCCCGCACCGAGCATGGCATCGCTGGAATGGAGATCCGCTGCGGGTCCAGATGCCAGTCATGTGGCAGGTTGACATCCGGATACTGCAAGGGCCGGTGGTATTGCCAGTACCACCGCGCCTAGTAAACTGGTATGTAGAGCTGCTCCCGCTCTTGCGGTGCGAGCCTTGTTTAGCCAACAGATGAGGAAGCGCGCAGGAAGAGCTCGCGCCGGTGTTGAACCTCCCCTTTCCCGTCCCGTTGAAGAAGCCCATGGCTGGTGGCTGGCTGGCTAGGGTTTTCTGGTCTCCGATGAGGGAGCAAGCGTGGCCAGATGTGGACAGGAAGATGGAAGTGGATGAGGCCGGCCCCGCCACACACTGCCAAGCGGGCCCGAGGTAGGTTCTGGCGTTTAATACGACTGCGAGTGGTTGTTGAACGGCCGACATATGGGGCCACGGCGGTCATCGTGGGGCCATACGGCGCGTCTGTTTCGTGTCCACGTGGACGCAAACCAGGCGCAAATTTGGGTCTGAAATGCGTTGGTGCAGACACATTTTAGGTTTGGGTTGGCGCGTTGGGTTGGTATTTTTGTCCGCGGCGATCCCGACAAACATGGGCAGATATATGTATATATGCGTCCATGCGCCTGTTTGACCCGCAGTGATCGAAGGGGCCGGGCCAGGCCGGGCCGACGAATATGATGGCGATACACGGACACACAATTCATGTGGCTCGTACTCTTACTACAGCATCATCATGGTGGCGGAGAGGGCGATCGACCCGTAGGTACGTACGTGAAGCCGGAGAGCATTGCAAAGTTACGGTGAACTAGTACATGACGATGTGAACGGTAATGCTAGACGTACAGGTTTCTTACGGGGGATTTACAGGCTGCTTAGTGATGATTGGCCGGGATTGATTAAAGGGGGCGGGCCCATTGGCAAAATCAGGGGGGATGAAAAGGGATCCGGCTTGCCTGCTCCCTTCCCATGCTTTCATCCGTGCTCCCACTTCATCCTACGGCTGTCTTTTTTTCTTTCCTTTTTCTAATCTAATCATCTCTCCCCTGATTTTAAGGGGTGGGGCCGGGTCTTATCTTGTTCCAATCAAATCAAGCCACGTACGCGGGAGTACGGATGGGCACACGCTGAAGGAGCAGACAAGTCTCGTCCGATGAAAAGAGCGCACAATCCCCAGCCCGTAAAACCCTGTAGAAAAAGTCCGTACGTTTAACATTATCGCGATGTGAATGTAGTAGTGCAGGTGCAGTTGCTGCTCTGGCTTGGCTGCTGCAGCTGACCGCGCCCGCAGGGCGTAGGAGTAGTAGTACGGAGGTGGAGGGGTTGGTGGCAATGAAGGCGGCAAGGAAGCAGAAGATGGATGGATAGATCGGCCGTCTGGGTTGGCTGCACGCAGCAAAAGTACGTGCTAGTAGCCACTACGTAGCGTAGCACAAGAGAAGTCCAACAGAGCAGATGCATAGCGTGTGTGGCCTTGTACTGTTTGACATTTGCACCGGCTGGCTAAGGCATAGCTCAGTGTGCTGTGATGTGCTGGGCCAAAGCATGCATGGACCTGGCTATAGGTAGAGTAGTGCTATGCGAACGACGACACAACAGACGATTCATGCACGACGATTACATCCAGCCGGACATGCCTAGGATTGGAAGGGCACTGACCGCTGGATTTGCTGGTCGTGCACATATCGGGCACTGCAGTGTCGTGTGTGGAGCAGTTTCGCTATAGGTAAGGTAGGTGATGGGCATGGAGCAATGCATGGTCCATGCATGGACGCTCATTACTGCGTCCATTTATTCATTTCTGTGCGCGTGTGGCCCTTAATTTCTTCCTTACATTGCAGAGCAGAGCAGAGGTGTCGATTCGGTGCATCGCAGGAAGCTTCCCTCCATGCCGATCATCGAGACCGACGGCGACGCGCGCGCGTGCGGCACATTGATGGATGGATGGCCATTTGTTGCGCACAGGTCAGCGAGCTCCCGTCGGCGTCGGCGTCGCCCGTGCGCGTGCGGATCCATATCCATATCCATCCGATCCAGATCTGGTGTTGCGCCTCTGTCATCGATCAAGCAGCAGCAAAGAATAATGCTGGCTTGCGAGGCACATGCACACGAGCGGGGAATGTCCTTGACTCGGGGCTGTTTGGATTGTGACTATCTTTGTCATATATTGCCACATGAGTTTTGCCACACTTGCCTTAGTTGAGTTGCTCAAAATGTTAGCCACACTTTGGTTTGCCTAAGGTAATCTCGCTATATTTTTTGTGTCTATAACATGTGGGGTTCACTGCTCATAAAAAAATTCTTGTCTTAAGATATGGCTGGCAAAGTGTAGCAAGATGTGGCTAGGAACCAAACAACCCCCGCCTTCACCCTCTCCTCCACATGCTGGCTCACATGCCCATGCCCAACCAACCCATCTATCACCACTCGTTCGTGTGAGGTGATTCCTGTGTCAAGGTACGTACACTTTTCTGCTTGCGTTGGATCTTTGTTTTTGGTTTTGGATGTAGTACTAGTAGTTCATGTGGCTGGCCAATCAATCAGTCAAATCGCAGTTGCACGAGCGCCTCTCGCTTGTCTTCTTCCCCGCGGCCCCACCCACCGGTGGATGGATACCTCTCCTTTTCCTCTGCTCACTGGTGTGCACATGCGTGCCTGTGGACTGTGGTAACGATGAGAGAGTGACGAATTTCCGGTCAAACTAATACTTCAGCCACCCTAGTGCATCAATATCCTAACACCGTCTCTTGGTACTCCTCCTAATGCATATCTAAATATTTTGATATGAGTAGCTTGTAGTATGTATGGATGTACTATCTCCAACACTGGTGAATGGATCATGTGTCATCTAGGTTCATAAGAGTGCTCTCTTCCTTTTTCGCAACGAAAGGAAGGATGATACTAGTAGTGCGTGTGCCGCTCGAAGTCTTCCGAGTAGAAATCCCCCATTGTCAAAAAGCGCGACTGTACTTTCTTGAAATGAGGAAAAGCTGTTGGCCTAATGCATGGAAATTTGTTTAACAATACCGTTCGTGCAGCTATGGCACCATAACGACGTTTGAGCACATGCATGAGCAAAGCACTCGTAGATCCGGAATAATAATAAGCTAATCTGGAATTCAAACAAGCCACTAAAAATTAAGATTTTCATGTGATATCTTTGAAGAGGAGTTGTGCTAACAAAAGACACAACCTCGCTCGACGCAACTGGCAAAGAAGTAAGAAGTGTAGCTTTTATACTCATGACGAGATAATTAAACACCTCATCTTTCAATGCAAGTTTGCGCGTTCTATCTGGTCAGTCGTCCAAATAGCGTATAATTTTTATCCGCCCACAAGTGTTGCCAATATATATGGTCACTGACTTAAGGGTATACCAAATACTTTTAGTACGCTAATACGGGTGAAGTGTCAGCCTTATTATGGTCGCTTTGGCTATGTAAAAATGATTGTGTTTTTAGTGACAAACATCTTCTCCTATGCATGTTATTTACCGTTGTACGCACTGGCTTCGTATGTGGTCTATACTACAACGAACGGAGTATCATTCGCTGTTCAAGGCGGTGTATATGCGATTGGAGCGGGTGGCCAGAGATTTTTACCCAACATGGGTGACAACATAATCTAGGGATTGGTCCACCCCCTCCGTCGACATTGGCATAGTTTTGGACTCATATGGCTTTACTGTTACCAACTTGTCGCTTTTTTACATATACTTTGTTAGACTGTTCGTTTAAGGCTGGGTGCATCTTAGCTATGCAGTGGTCGGGTGTTACTCATTAGGTTGTGTGTCCATTTGATGCTACATTCTGAGTTAATAAAGACGCTCTTTATCAAAAATGAGCAAAGCACTCATAGATCTAATCGCATGATGCAGAGAGGTGGCATGGAGAAAATGGAAATGGACACCCCACTCGCCACATAGTACCAGCAACAACGACCCAAAAGCAAAGCTGTTCACAGATCGATTGATAGGGGGAAAAGAACAAGTCCCTTCGTGTTCGCAAAAATGACGTGCTGATAGATGCAAATTTGTCACTGGACTCTAGTATGGGTGACATTGTCATGTTTTAACTGTGCCACGATCTTGTACATATGGAAGACATGCGAAGGAACATACTCCTATCAATATTAAGGTTGGGGCGCCATTCCAATCAAAGTAGTACATGTATTTCATCCTTAAATACCAAATGAACTACAAATAAAGCAACATATCGGGGAGTATCCATCGATGCATTAATTTTGAAAGGCAGGAAAGAATCTTTCGATGACCAAAACATCGTTCGTGTACTAATCTCCGGGTTGGCCCCTCCCTCGTGTGACAGAGACACCATGTGTGACAAAGATGTCGGTCAATACTCAATAGGTCACCTATAAGTTATCGTACCCGCGGTGCATTGTTTTTTTTTTTTGAAAAGAAGGATAACCCCAGGCCTCTGCATCAGAACGATGCATGCGGCCATCTTATTAAAATTCCAATCAAAACATAGTTCACGGTGCATTGCATAAGTTGTAACTTATCTATACAACACCCACCCTAACAAGAATGCTACTACACATGTGGAAGAATTCGGTGAATACTTAGTTTCGGTCCTAAATCAAAGATTGTTTAGTTTCGATCAGGTATATGGGTGCGAAAATTATTTACATCGGTCGTTCATCGATAGAAGAAAAATGATGTCAAACAAAACGCGATATGAAAATGTTTCTTTATATGTACATGCATGCACTACTATTGATTTGGTACGGGTCCCTAGCATGCCCACCGGCAGCAGTTTACTGTGGCCTGCAGCCTCCTGTTGGGTCTGCCGCATGGTGTGGCTGTGTCTCTGCACGCTGCCGCCCGTGCGTGCGTGCGCGTGGGCGTGCGGGGCTCTGGCATGGCTGCACAGCCACAGTAGGACAGTAGGAGGCGATGCACATTTGACTCGTTGCTCAGCTCAAGCGGCCGCCGGTCGGTGTCGCCCGTGCGCTCCCGGCCAAGATGTGGCGTTGGGGAGGGGCTCTCTCTCCCGACTGGCTACCATAAACCCATCCATCCAACCTACGTTTTGATCGAATGGATCCACCGATACCTCCAACTGTGGGACACAGAGCCAGCGCAGCGGCCGAGCACAGGAGCGCACTGCGCCGCACGCACGGCGGCCGGAGGATGGGTCTTCTTTCTAACTTGTACTACTACTACTAGTACGTACCACTAGCCTTTTGAGAGAGAGGGAAAGAGAGCGGGTGGGTCTTTCTTGGGTCACTTTCAACCCTTGTGTTGCTTTTCATACGTACATGTGCAGTGTATGTATTGGATTTTTGTTCTTGGTCTTGAGATGTGTGCACATGAAGGAGGTCTTGAGATGTGTGTGTGTGTGTACGCGCAGTGGGGTTTCACGAGAGTAACAAAACACGAAGTGTATATGATCCTAAAGTGGAGTAGTAAGGCTTTTACTCAACACTCGTGTCGTGCATGCTCCTGCTTCTTCTGCACATGGATATACTCCTGTGCAGATTGGTCGTCCTGGCTGTCTTCCCCTCTCTATTCATCTCCCCGAGCACTCAAAATGGGCATGATCTCCAGTGCAGTGCAGTTGATTTCCGCACTATGTGTGAGTCTGCTTATTTTCTTCCAAATAGACAGTATGTGATTGCCTTCATATAAATTAATGGCCTTTTCCTTTTGCAACAAAGATATGATAATACATATATCGCGTGCGTGCGTGCGTACATGCGTGTGTATGTGTGTTGCTCGAGGTTCTGCTTTTGTCCAACAACTTTTCAATTTTCAAAAGGAAAGAATGAACTTTCTTGAAATGAGGAAAAGTTAGGCCTGCTAATTGTCAAAGATACGAAACCCACTCGTGCAGCTATGGCACCACGCATCAAGGACTGCGAGCACACATGCATGCACAGAGCAGTACATATATGAAGTACCACACGATCTAAACAAGTATGTCCAAAAAATACTCCCTCCGATCCGAAATAAGTGTCATCGTTTTATTTGAAATTTGAACTAAAACCACGACATTTATTTTGTATTAGAGGTGGTAGCATATATGGAACGTAGGTGGCACAAAGGAAATGAAATGGACATCCCACTCACCAAATAGTACTGCTCGCAAAACACCAAACCACAAAAATGTTTGATGATCTGATGACAGGAGAAAAATAACAAGACCTCCTTCTGTTCATAGCAATTGACGTTTCGACATATACTTTGCCACTAGACTGCATATGAAACCATTGGGGTCAAGCACGGTGCGTGAAAATCATCTTCAAGGTAGAGGCGCCATTCATATCCAAGTACTCATATAGATGTTTCATCCTTAAATATCAAATAGATTGCAGGTAAAGCAAAAGATAAATTGTCCTTATCGCAAACAAAGTGTAGTAGTAGTACTAGTATGCATCAACACATTGATTTTGAAAGCTACTCCTACGTGACAAGTCAGCCTCCAAATGATCAAGTCATGATTGGGTTCTCCCTCGTGTGACCGAGACCCATATGTGACAAAGACGTCGGTTAATACAATCCGTAAACCTAAATATACGTCTAGGCTTAAACATAAAATTAATGTCTAGGCTTCTTAAGTTGTAACAACACACTAGCATCGTGGCGTATGGACGTGGACAGACAATGTCTTGGTATATCTATAATCCTCGCAACTTATGGTCCTAGTGCCAATTGTTTCATAACCTTTTTGGGTGGATAATAAATTAGCTTTCTACCGTGTCTTGATTTTGCCAAGACATGTGGTGTCGTGCTACTATCGAATACATGAACCATGGTGACATTTTGCCTCTAGTGTGGAAATGGACCTAATAAAGTTGAGGACCCGAGTATCTCACGTAGACACTTGCATGTCAGCGTCACATAACACTATAGCTCGTACAACGACGAACCATGCTGATCATGCAATGATAGGTTTGGGAAAGAGGCTGATTTGTTTCTGCTAGCTGCTCTGGTCAACCTGAGAGGTATAGGTGCACGTGTGATTGGGAAATTGACACGACCTGCTGATCGGCCCCACGCATGTACTCCCTCCATTCGGAATTACTTGTCGTGAAAATGGATGTATCTAGACGTATTTTAGTTCTAGATGCACCCATTTTCGAGACAAGTAATTCCGAACGAAGGGAGTAGCTGTTGCGCCAAGATTTCGACGGTAAAATGAGGATTCCAAGTGGTCTGCCGTTGTGCACGAGCTCTAAATTTGAAAGTGATTTTCGTTGGTTTCAGCTCAAATTGTGCGTTGGAATTTTCTATTTGCCGACGTGGTAGCACTAGTGCAACAAATTAAGTGGTTTGGCTGGTCTGCGACACCTTTCGCGGTTTTCAAACACTTGGATTTTTAAGCAACACATACAAAGTCTTGGAATCAGCAGCTAATCGTGTCGTTGTTTGCCACTAACCTAATCAGTGGTGGCAGGAGTGCTCTAGTAAACTAAAGCGTGGGAGGCCTGTCAAAAACCGACAGGCTAATTTTCAGGCACCTCATCACTCTGCATTCCAGCACGAGTCAAACCACAAAGTCGTGTGAGTATGACATTACGAGTATAATAAACGTCATTACTATAGAAAACAACACATTTTAGTTTAAGGCCCTATTTGGTCCATAAGTCCTAAGACTTTTTTTAGTCCCAACTAAAAAGTCTCTAGTCCCTAAAAAGTCCCTCCCTATTTGTTTCTAGGGACTAAAAAGTCCCTAGTCCCTCTCTAGAGGTTATTAAATGACCATGTTACCCCTATTATACAGAAAAATACTCCCTCCTTTCCGGTTTATAGGGCTTATATCAAAATTTAAGTTTTTTCATTTTATAAGGCTCAATTTAGTTGTTTTCCATCACATGTTCAGATTTCAACGTGCATTAAATCATTGAATGCAAGTATTAGGCTGGTCATAGTGGGAGTAATATAGGTAGTAACATAGATGCCACATAAGCAAAAATATTGATGTGGCAAGTAGTTAATGAGGAGAGAGGCAAATAGAGTAACCTAATATGTTACCATAATACATGTGTGAATACATAGACCACAACATGTCCCTAGTGAGCCTCTAGTTGACTAGCTCGTTGATCAATAGATGGTTATGGTTTCCTGACCATGGACATTGGATGTCGTTGATAACGGGATCACATCATTAGGAGAATGATGTGATGGACAAGACCCAATCCTAAGCATAGCACAAGATCGTGTAGTTCGTTTGCTAAAAACTTTTTTAATGTCAAGTATCATTTCCTTAGACCATGAGATTGTGCAACTCCCGGATACCGTAGGAATGCTTTGGGTGTGTCAAACGTCACAACGTAACTGGGTGGCTATAAAGGTGCACTACGGGTATCTCCGAAAGTGTCTGTTGGGTTGGCACGAATCGAGACTGGGATTTGTCACTCCGTGTGACGGAGAGGTATCTCTGGGCCCACTCGGTAATGCATCATCATAATGAGCTCAATGTGACTAAGTAGTTAGTCATGGGATCATGCATTACGGAACGAGTAAAGTGACTTGCCGGTAACGAGATTGAACGAGGTATTGGGATACCGACGATCGAATCTCGGGCAAGTAACGTACCGATTGACAAAGGGAATTGTATACGGGATTGCTTGAATCCTTGACATCGTGGTTCATCCGATGAGATCATCGTGGAACATGTGGGAGCCAACATGGGTATCCAGATCCCGCTGTTGGTTATTGGACAAAGAGTTGTCTCGGTCATATCTGCATGATTCTTGAACCCATAGGGTCTACACACTTAAGGTTCGGTGATGCTAGAGTTGTTATGGGAATTAGTGTGCAGTTACCGAATGTTATTCAGAATCCCGGATGAGATCCCGGACGTCACGAGGAGTTCCGGAATGGTCCGGAGGTAAAGATTTATATATGGGAAGTCCTATTTTGGCCACCGGAAAATGTTCGGTATTTTTCGGTATTGTACCGGGAAGGTTCTAGAAGGTTCCGGAGTGAGGCCCACCTGCATGGGGGGACCCACATGAAGGTGGGTAGTGGGGGCAAGGCCCTACACCCCTGGTCAAGGCGCACCAAGATCCCCCCTTAGAAGGAATAAGATCATATCCCGAAGGGATAAGATCAAGATCCCTAAAAAAGGGGGATAACAATCGGTGGGGAAGGAAATGATGGTATTTCTTTCCTCCCACCTTTGCCAACGCCCCAATGGACTTGGAGGGCAAGAAACCAGCCCCCTCCACCCCTATATATAGTGGGGAGGCGCACGGGAGCTTCACCCTTCCCCTGGCGCAGCCCTCTCCCTCCCCAACACCTCCTCCGTAGTAGTAGTGCTTGGCGAAGCTCTGCCGGAGAACTGCAAGCTCCACCACCACGTCGTCGTGCTGCCGGAGCTCTCCCTCAACTTCTCCTCTCCCCTTGCTGGATCAAGAAGGAGGAGACATCCCCGGGCTGTACGTGTGTTGAACGCGGAGGCACTGTTGTTCGGTGCTTAGATCGGATTCGGCCGCGATCTGAATCACTTAGTGAACGACTCCACCGACCGCGTTCTTGCAACGCTTCCGCATCGCGATCTTCAAGGGTATGAAGATGCACTCCCCTCTCTCTCGTTGCTAGTTACTTCATAGATTGATCTTGGTGATGTGTAGAAAATTTTGAATTTTTGCTACGTTCCCCAACAGCGCTTTCCAAAGCAAAATGAGTCTACAAGACAATAAATGAACATGTGTATGTTACTACATATATGACACTTCCCACTATAAGGGTAGTAATATAGAGTAGTAACGTATGCATGTTACTACTCTAAGTTACTCCCCACTATGACCAACCTTAAGAGAAAATTGACCAATGCATGTACTTTATGCATGCATGCATTGCAATTAATACATTGGTAAACATAATTTTTTGAGGAAAACAAGAGCATTAATTGGGTGCTTTTGCAAACTACAAAAAGCATTCTACCACTCACCATCTACCTTGGTTGGTGAGATTTTTAAAATTGAGCCCTATAAACCGAAAAGGAGGGAGTAACAACCAAACAACACCATGGGGCAGTGGAGCAATGGGTGCAGGGAGGGGCATTGTTGGAAAAGTCGCAAAAACTCTCATAAAAGAATCTCCTTGAGAGTCTTCTTCCTTTAGTCCCAAAAAGCAATTTTTAGTCCCTAGTAGTCCCTCATGTTTGGTTAAAAAGTCTCTAAGAGGGACTTTTTTAGTCCCTATATCAAAAAGTCCCTGGAAACAAACACCCCCTAATCCTGCCGACGGTTTGGAATTTCGCCTAGTGAGCTGGCCTATCCATTGCTAATCGCTATGTACGTCAGATCAATCGGTTGGCAAAACGGGCCAGAAAATCTGCCCCCGATCAAAACAAGAACAGGTGTGTTACTCCAGTAACGTGACGAGAGGCGGTGAGAGGCCACACGTGCGCCGCGACGGTAATACCCCGTCCTATGATCTCGGCTTTGGCGCCTGCCTTTGGAGTACCAGCTACAGACCGCCGTGTACCAGGCTACTCTCCGACAAGTATTTCCGGACGGAGAGAGTACAATATGTGGACTTAAGGTGGTGCAATCGGCAACTCAGCATGCCTGTGTGCATGCATGTTACTACCATTTGATTAACAAACCTGATGATTCATTCATGCGTGCATCTACCAGACCAGACCAAATAATATCTCCTTTCTCGTGGCTGCTGAAGGAATGATAATAGAGGCTCACTCTCTCGGTCTTTTCTTTTTATCCCTGTCGAAATCGATAATCATTGAAGATGGCAATAGAGCATGTGGTTTCATGATTAATGGAGCCCGGCCGACGAGGCTGCTTGCTCTAAACCAAAAAAAAGAAAGATAGAGATGGATCATTCAAGCTGAAGTTGAGCAACGTGTCCAAACCAAGATCGAGATGCTCAACGGAAGAAATGGCATGCATCATGGGCTGGTTTGTCTGAGGCCCATGGCCGGCAATGACAGGCCCTGATGTTTTGGCGCTTGCGTCTGATCTTCAGATCACCAAGATCCTTGTGTCATTGGACTGTGCAACAGTTGTAAAAGATATCAAGGCTGGCGAGGGAGGGCCAGGCGATATGGTGCTATTATTAAAGAGATCAACGCTAGATCAAGAGAGTTTAAATCTGTAATTTCATTCACGAAAGTAGAAGTAGAAACTGTAAAGCTGATAGCTTAAATAAATTTCCCTTATCTCCAGATATAGATAGACATGTTTGGTTCCTTCAACCACATGACATTTTATTGGTTCCTCTGAACTTATTTTAATAAAGAAACGTTATCCCCCCTCAAAAATAATTTAGTTGTATGGCCTACTTTCAAAGTGATTTCATAGAATTGCCTATTTCAATGACGGCCTCTATGATATATCGAGTACTATTTCATCTATTTCCATCATCTCTTAGATTTAGCCAGGAGATATGAAGTACTCCCCTCCAAACACCTTGACCAATGCAATGAAAAATCTAACCTTGGCCTTCAGGCGTTTGCTCTCAGATATCATGAGTAATCGTCCCATGAATTTGCAGTTGTGCCACACATAAGGATCCTCATAAAGTCATGCACTTCTGGTAACCTGATAACCTAATACGACCATGGCATCCTTGTTTAGCATGAAGTAGCTAGTCATTATAAGCCCTGAAATTTGCATAGATGTGCATGAACAATGGTCGCCGCATCTGAAGTGGACGTGGCAAATAGCTTTATGGTAGCGCTTCGTGGACAAAGTAGTCGGCATACAGATTCATATGCCCTGTGCCCTATTACGACTCAACACTCGATGTCCCTTTGTTGAACCCTTGAAGTTGAGAACATGCTCCTCTACACGCTCCGTTTCACCAAGAATCTCTCTCAACATCGTCATTTCACCCTCATCTAATGAAGAAGAATCCATGAACTCGGTGTAGAAGTACTCCTCGTCTGAATCCATCATGCTTGCTTCAATCTAAACAAACGAGAACGTGAAAAATTGCACTATGAATTTGTCCGAACACACACCGGGCACAGAGTCAGCCATGAACATCTTCCCCAGGGGCCGAAGGTGCCTGGGTAGTGAACAAATCCGGGGGAGTACGGCGTTGGTGCCCGACAAGGATTGCGCGGCGGTCGACAAGGGTTAGGCAAGGCCAGAGCAGCGACCGGGGGCTACGACGGCGGCGGCGGTCTCCGGGAGCTGGAGATAGAGAGCAAAGGAGGAGGGCAGGATTGTGAAAATGCGCTGACTCCGAGTGGGTTTTGGACGGGTCTAGGGTGTCGGAGTCTGATGTGGCGAATACTCGAACCCCCTAGAGCTCCCCCCGTTTTGGAAAGTGTGGACCTGTCCGAACCAATTTGGTGATCCACGTTAGATGGCTAATACTCTTTGGACGGGCCAGTCCGAAAAATAGCGGGCGCCCCCTAACCCGCCGAAAGCTTGGTTTAGCATCTACAAGGGAAGGAGCTATCATAGAGGAACTGATGCCAGCTGACACCAGTAATTTTTCAAATTCATTCATTGTCTTTGCTCTTATTATAGGTTTTTGTTCATAGATGACCCGACTGTTATGAAGCTGACACAATCAGATTTTTTTTATCTAGCTTCGTCCCTGGCAGCTATGTGTGTGGATGCGAATCCGCAGGTCGGTCGTGTCCATTTCAAAGTCACACATGCAGAGATCACTCTCAGATTTCTTCGAATCGGAGCTCATCATTACATACTCATCATAGTTCATCGTTGTACGAGTTATATTGTCATGTGAACCTAGATTGGAGGTGTCTATGTGGGATATTCTCGTGCTCAAATTATTTCAGGTCCATTTTTAGGATGTAAATTGTCACCAAGGGTTATTATTTGCTAGTGCCAACTTTCGAATGGCCTGATTGAGCATTTGTGGCAATTTCGTATGAACAATTAGATTATGTGTCTGAATAATTGAATGCAGAATTAAACTATTTTGTTTCCAATTTCATGCTTGGATTTTAATGTTTGTATTTTAAATATTGTTGCGATGAAATATTTGTTTTGAGTTATTCGTCCAGTACTGTGGTATTTAACTTTGATTATTTTTAAAATTTTGTAGTATCGAAAAACAAAACCCAAAGGAGAAGGATATTAGAGTACATGGTTGGACAGCCTCCTTCCGACCAGTTGGTCACAGACGCATGCGAACGTGTCCATGAACATTGTGAGCATTTGTATGGTAACCGTTTTGGAGAAGGAGCCTGGCTCGGGTTGGAAGTGGGTGGATCCACTGAAACCGAAAGACAGTGAGCGTATGGAAAAAGTCAATTTTATAATTGGTTTGATGCCAACATTTGGCATTGCAAAATTTTGGCAAGCCAACATTTGGCAAAAGCAAAAGTTGCCAAATATTGGCAACTTTTTGTGAGGTTGGCAAGAAAAGTTGGTAGCCAACTAATCATTAGCCAACATTTGGTATTTGGCAAATATTGGCATGCCAATTTTTGGCATCGAACCAATCATGCTCTATACCCTGAACTCGTAGAGGTCGGGCAGAACGAACCCCCAAATCGAAATCCCGGTCGATTGCACCCTGAACTATGCAATCCCGGTCTAAATCGAACCTTCGGGTCATTTTCTAAACGGGGATTGTCAACGTGGCAAAGGATGATCGGGATTGGGGCAATTCCTTTTTGCCGCCCATGGGCGGCAAATCATCAAGGAAACGCTTGCAGCGCCCGCGGGTGGGCCAGCCAAGTTCATGGCAGCGCGTTCTGCGCGTTGTTGCTTCATTTTTTCGTTCGTTATTTGTGTTTTTTTCATTTCAGGTTCTTTTTTCTTTTTCTTTTTTTCTTTTCTATTTCTATTAATAACTATATTCTTTTACTTTTTTATTTTGTATGATTTCTTTTTCCTTTTTACTGTTCCTTTTTCCCTATATTATACAAAGTTCATTGCGTGTTGCCAAAATGTTCATTGTATTTTTAGGAAATGTTCATGGTATATTACATAAAATTTCATCATGCATTATAAAATGTTCATCATATATTAGAATTTGCTCAATGAATATAAAGTATTCCCAATGTTTTTGAAATTTGTTCGGTGTTACATTACACCAATGTTCAATGTCTACTCGAAAATTGTTCAACGTATATTAGAAGTCTTCAATGCATATTGAAAATTGTTCAACACATATATTTATATTTTTTCCAAAATGTTCATCATATATTTGAAAATGTTCTTGTGTATAATTTAAAGTGTTCATCGTGTACTAAGAAAATGTTCAACGGATATTACGAAAATCTTCAACGTGTAATATTCAAAAAATTTCAAAAGAAGTTCGATACTTAATGTTTCACGCCGTGAATCTAGTAGTTGAACTCATTAGTTCGGTTGTCGAGCTCCACCAGCTAACGACAAGTAGGTCGCGAGTTCGAGTTGCTCCCGCAGAACTTTTTCTGATTTTTTTTGGACGCATGAAATTCAATAGCGCCAAATTGGTCGGCCCATTCCTGGCTTCCTTCAGCGAAAACTCATGAACTTTTTTCCATATCCGTGGACTTTTCTTTTGAAAATCCGTGAACTTCTTTTGAAAATCGTAGAACATTTTCCGGAGCGTATCCACAAACTACAAACTACAGCAGCTGCACGATCGGTCGGGTCGGTGCCAATCAGTCAAGCAGCCAAGAACGGACCTACAACATGTGCACGTACTACCAGTGGCGGATCTACAGGGTGGCCAGGGTGGGCCGCGGCCCACCCTGGGATTCTGAGACAGCCCATATACCTATAGATAATAGATGGGCCAGAAAAAAAAACCCAGCCCAATGAACAACCAGGTCCATATCGAGAAAAACAGCCCGACGCCCCGACGCGACGGACCTGCAGACCTGCTCGACCCCGATAGCCGCCTCGCCTCGCCGTTCCTCGCCGCCGTTCGCGCCTGGCGCCCCTGCCGCCGCCGAGGAAGCTCCCGCCGGCCGCCTCCCGCCTCTTCTTCAGCCCGCCCGCCGCCCCGCCCGGCCCTCGATCCAGGGCTCGGGGCGCATCTCCCTGTGCCTGCGCGCGCGGCGAGCCCCTGCCTTGGCCCTGCCGGCTGGCGGCTGCTGCCCTTGCCGCCGCTCGTCGGCAAAGAAGAGACCAAGATATTCTTACTGCAATGGCACTTGTTAGAACTGCAAAAAGTAGAATACAAGAGCTTAGGGATAATGGATGGGATGCATTTCTGCAAAGAAGAGACCAAGATATTCTTACTGCAATGGCACTTGTTAGAACTGCAAAAAGTAGAATACAAGAGCTTAGGGATAATGGATGGGATGCATTTCTGCAAAAGGTCACACTATTTTGTAACAAGCATGGCATTCAAGTTCCTATAATGGAAGATAATTATGTGCCTTATGGAAGATCAACACGGTTTGCTCGACCCCAAACAAATGATGATCACTTTAGAAGAGAAGTTTTTCTTGGAGTCATTGATCAAATTAGTCAAGAGCTTGAAAATCGGTTTGATGAGATCAATATGGAGCTGCTATCTTGTATGTCTGCTTTGAATCCCGCCAACTCATTTGCTGCTTTTGATGCACAAAAGGTATGCAAACTTGCTTCTAAAATTTGTGTTGCTTTCAAAATTGGTACATAATCTCTTTAACTCATTTGTTTCTTTTGATGCACACAAGGTACGAAGACTTGCTGATTTTTATCCCAAAGACTTTTCAAGTGCCGACTTGATACACCTTGAACTTCAACTTGATAACTATATTGATGACATGAGAATGATGAGAACTTCCAAGGCCTTGGAAATCTTGTTGATCTCTCTGTTAAGCTTGTCCAAACAGGGAGACATATAGTTCATCATTTGGTGTACTTGCTTTTAAAATTGGTATTGATTCTCCCGGTGGCAACGGCAAATGTTGAGAGAGCATTTTCTGCCATGAGTTTTGTCAAGAACAAGTTGAGAAATAAAATGGGTGATAGTCTTTTGGATAATTGCCTAGTCACATACATTGAGAGGGATGCTTTCTCCGAGGTGAATGAAGATGACATAATTGACACCTTCATGGCAATGCAAAAACGTAGGCCAGAAAGATAGTCTTTTTGAACTTCTCAAGGTATGTGTTATGGTCTATGTACTATTTACTATGTAGGCTTCTTTATGCAAAACTGAGAACTAATTAAGAATTTTAGTGTGTTCGTAAGACCATATTAATCTATTTATATGTGCTATTGATAATTAGTTAGAATGTTCACATGTCATATTAGTTATCAAAAAAAAATTAGGGCGGACCACCCTGATGTCAAATGCTAGCTCCGCCACTGCGTACTACCCACACGAGCGCGGAATCTCCCTCACATGCAATCGCTTGCTCACACGAGCAGGCTGACTGGTACAAGAGTGGGTGGCTGGTTCTTGGGTCACCTTCCAACTTCTGTTGCTTTTTAGATAGACGTGTGTGTAGTCTAGTGCGTCGGATTTTCGGTGTTGATCTGGCTGGCTAATCCATCAATCAAATCAGGATTGCACGAGCGCCTCCCTCTTGTCCTCTTCTCCTCGGCCCCGCCCACCGGCCTGGATGGATACCTCTCCTTGTCCTGTGCTTGACTGCTCGTCGACGTGCGGACAAGGACGCTGGTAGCTAGCTAGGGTGAAGCTCGGTGTGTGTGTATCATGGTCAAGGTAGAGGTGCCGTTCATATCTAGTGTAGGTATTTCGCCCATAAATACCAAATAGATTGCTAATGAAGCAACAACTAAATTGCTTTCATCGCGTAAAGTAGTATGCATCGACACATTGATTTCCAAAGGTAGTACGTAGCAATTCGGCTTCAAAAGATCAATTCATGATTTGGTTCTCCCTCGTGTGATAGAGACCCATATGCGCGACGTTGGTTAATTGGATTCTCAAACTTGGATGGATGTATGTCTCGGGCTAAACATAAACCAGTGTCAATGCCGGTAAAAGGGTAAAAGTACATTCATACAATGGCGCGTGCACGTGCGTGATCAATGTCTTGATACATCTAATATTCCCTTAACTTATAGTCAAGTGTCTTCAACCAACCATGGATCATACCCATAGAATTTTGTGGTGGATAATAGGTTAGACTCTAACCACACTACCCGTCGTACGGCTTGAGCAAAGTGACAATCGAAAAATCAAAATTTTGTAAACTCGTTCCGATCGAGTATACAAAACGATATTATTTGCTACCTCCTAATTCATTTTGATGAAACTATCTTCTTTTGTTTAAACGACCCCTCTACAAACATACCAAAGGGCCATGTTTAACTGTTAGGCGTGTACAATAATTAGAGGTACTGCAAAAGGCCTCATCAATTGTTTACTTTGAACGAGGGCCTCGGGGACAAAAGGAGTAGTTGTACAGCATCTGTTTCTACTGTCTCCTGATTTAGCCAAGACGTACTCTCAATACTGCAGAATAAATGAACCTTTGGTGACATGTCTCCTTCGAAAATAGACCTGAAAAAGTTGAGGACCCAAATTAATATCCCACGTAGACACATCCAACTCACTCTGTAACTCGTACAACGAATGTTGATGATTATATAACTGATGGACTTGAGATATGCTCTCTGGTCAACCTGAGAGGTACATGCACATGCACGTGTGACTGGGAGATGGACACGACTGACTGACCTGCTTGATTCGCCTACACTCCCGTAGCTGTTGCGTCTAGCTTTTCCTTGGCATCATAAACCCCGTCGCGTGCATGCGTGCGCGCCGCCGTTTTATGTGTCGTCGTCTCCTTCTTATCTTCTTGAGATACATGCATATATACGAGCATATCCAACACTGAAAATTCCATGGTCAGTCACCGTGTCACGCCTCCCTAGCTACGGTGGTCGTCGTCGTCGCTTCTGGACACACTTTTGCTACGTGTATATATATCTGACACGTCTTCAAAATTAGCTGTGTGGTCGCGCTGTCAACGAATGAATCGGGTTGAGCAATGAGCCACGTCATATTACGTATCCATCATCAAAATTTGAGAGACCATTAGTAGAAAAACTACTTTATGTGAGACACATTAGTCTCTGCTGGAGTTGGAACCGCGACTAATATGAGCATTAGTCCCGGTTCAAGTTTCATGGGCGTCAGAGGACCTTTAGTCCCGGATGATAACACCAACCCGGACTAAAGGTCTGGACCTTTAGTTCCGGTTGATAACACTAATCCAAACTAAAGGGTCTACATTAGTCTCGATTGGTATTACCAACCCAGAATAGGGGGCCCTTTAGTCCCGGTTAATAACACCAATCCGGACTAAAGGTCCTCCATAGGCTACTTCAAAAGGAAAGCATCCCATCCAGAGTCACATGTGCTGTGTAGGTGGGGTGGTATGCTGTGCACGAGGCAATACGTGAGGTTTTGAGTTCAAATCACTCCCGGTTGGGAAAACCGGGACTAGAAGTCCTAACATTGAGAAACAGTAAAACTGAGCCAGCTCTCTAACGTGCGATGTAGATCATTCCCAGGTCGTTCAGACGTTCCATTTACCGTCTCGCGGGCCGCTACTTCGCGGAACGAGCTCCCGCTCCTGTCAGTGATTGGGCCTTGAAAGGCCCATGCCCAGGTACATGGCCACGCACTACGGTTTCTGTCTCTTGGAGTGTTAGTCCATGGCGGCTGTCGTTCCTTCTCTCTCTCTCTGTAGGCGGCGGCAATGGCCGCGGACGTACGGGAGAGACGGCCACAACAAAGACGGGACTTCACCGATAGGACAGCGATGGGTGCGTGCGACCTAACCTTCAGGTTCTACATCGCCGTACCCCATCACAGCCGGGCAGGTCAGATCCCCTTGTTGGCAGGATGGATGAACCAGAGGAGAGAAGGTAAGAATGAAGATTGAGGGAGTAGATGGGCCCCCACGTTCAGGCTGGCAGCAGACCCTGGCCCTTCCGTTATCTGCCTCTCCTAGTACTCAGGCAAGGAGTTGATCTCCAAAACCTAGCAACTCTCAATTTGGAGCACTTTACTGGATGCGGATCCAATTCCATGATCCTTTGATGATTCGAAGTGTGTCAACCTTCCATGGATTATAAGCTGCTACTCTGTTTTTCAAAAAAAAAAAATCCCTGCTCGGATAACCAAATTTTGCTTCATCTCTTGAGATAATTTTATCATGGGTTTGTCTTCCAGGGTAGTGTAAAATCGGTGAACATTTTAGTCTGATGTGGCTGTTAGAGATATGGTTGACTAGATGAAAATTTTAGTTAGGGCTAGATGAATTAATAACCATTCTTCATCCTGATTCTGTAGGGCTAGATGAATTATTAACCATTCTTCATCCTGATTCTTCATTGTTTTATGTTTTCAAATTCCACCAATCCTATTTTTTTATTGTTGGATATCTGCAGTTAAAAGAAATAAAATTCTTGATGGATAGACCAGAACCAAATGCTCCCTTTATCTGATGGTACTACAACACAGTATAAGGTTGCAGAATCTAGACTGCTTAGTATTTGCAAGCCAGGACATTGATATATAACTGCAGTTTGTTAATGAAATTGTAGGTACTGTTTATTTTCTTAGGCGCGAAGATATGTCCATCTTTTCTTGTGTTTTATGGGTGGGCATTTGCAAATAGCTAAATGCTGCAACCATGAACATGACTCATTGTCTAAACAGCATCATAAGCACTATTGAGCTGATCGTTTTCTATGTTTTTGCACTTCCTCACTAAAACTGAAATCCAGATGCCCCCCCCCCCCCCCCCCCCCCTCCCCCTTGATGTAGATGTGTTGATGTGTAAACATCAAGGGATTCAAAATTTTTACACTATGCTCGAAGGATACTATTCATTTGCATGTTATTTTCAAAATATATAACGAATTTGTTTTAATCATGGGCATCAGCTCCGCCAATCATTAAAGGAGAGTTCACAGAATGAACTTGCGCACAACAAGTTAATACAATACCAAACTGAGAATCTATTACTAGCTAAAAATAAGAAGCTATTGCTTTCTTGAGCGAAAGAAACAGGCTCGTTGTATATATATCAACCCTCTTCTTTTATTCCTCTATGCTTGCAAATCACACGTTGACGGTCGAGAGTGTACAACTTAACATTTTTTTATGGACGTCTTGTGGACAATTTATCATGGTAAGTAACTTGGCCCAATGGTTCTCTATTGGCTAATCTTCTTGTGGTAGAAAGAAGAGCTCAATACATGCTACAGTCCATAAGGCCTTCCAACAGGTTTGGTCATATTACTATAATCGCAGGTGGCAATTTGCTCCAGTTAGCAGGTTTGTTCGATCACTCTGAAGAACTGTAGCTAATTATGACGGATTTCATATATACAATGTTTGTGTCGAGGAAAGAAGTGGTGTTTTAAATACAGTCCAGCTTTGTGTAACTTCTGTTTGCTCGGTATTTTCTCACTTGCTACTTCTCAACAATTTGTAACCTATCAATGAATAAGAGAGATTACGGGAGCTATAATGCACTTCACTATTTAGGTGATATTTATAGTCCTAGCTTTTTTTACGAAGTTACCATCTATGTAATGTTAATGTCTATAATAGAGAAATCAAACCTTTTTACTGCTCAGTTATCTCTTACATGCTTGATTGTTCCAACCACATTAGGCCTTTGATTTGTTATTTTCTGTTAGTGAGGAAAAAAAATTCAGTGGTTGGTGTTCCTGACCATCGGTCGGTTTTGAATATATAATAAGATAGATGTCTTTTTTTCAAAAGAAAAGAAAAGTGGGATATGCTAAAGAAATTAAATGAATCACTATTTATCTGCTCATCCTTTTTATCCAGTTATGCATGTGTCCGAATGATATATTTTTTTATAGAACATCTTTTAATTGTTTATATTGAAAAGTAAAAGCATAATCATCGTAGTTCGTTTCATCACTTTACTGCATCAACACTGGCGGGCGCGGCAACGCGCGTCTTCATGTTCTAGTGTCCCTGATAGCTGGAGGGGTTTAATGTCTAGGCAACACACTAGTTATTGGGATTGCACCCGTGTGAGAGTGGCGTGGACTATTAATTTGCCTTTTCGAAGGCTTTTCATGCTCATGTTTGATGGAGCAGGAAGTGGCTCGTTCTATTAAAACTGGTTGCTAAATTTGTTTATGCAAACAACCACAGTCGTTACGAAACAACCACATAGTAATTTTATTTATCCAAACAACCACGGTCGTTACGAAACAGCCACACAGTGTATGATAGAGTACTACTGACATAACAACAGAAATGTTGTTTTATTACACGCGCATGAAACTACATTAGGCGTCAACAAATGGTGGCACACCAGGGGGACTATTGTCCCCCCCCCCCCCCCCCCCCCCCCGCGCGCGCGTGCGCACAGACACACATACACGCGTGTGCGCAGACAAACACAAACAAACACATCCTGCTACATTTTCGCCACTAAACCCTGTCAATGGGTTCGCAACCGTGGAGGTAGACACGATAAAACAATCCTACGATCCTGATGATAACCACGTTGGCCAACTCTGTAACTTCAGAGAAACACCGAGGTCTCCAAAAGAAAAACTCAACATAATAATCCAGCTCACCTACAGAAAAATAGACTTTGTCTTATATCAAGAAATAAAAAAGGAGTAATGACTGACCAAAATTACGTGTCCTCAGAAACTAATCAAGCGGGTGTTGTATTGTTCAAGTAAGCATAACTACAAGTATTGAACTTGGCAAATTGGTGTGGAGATGCAAAAGATGCAGTGCCCACTCTTCTTTCTACCATGCTCCCTACCAGGCAGAGTAAAACACGATCCACAGCACACAAAGTAGCTATTGTCCCCCCACCCCCCCCCCCCCCCCCCCCCCACACACACACACATCCCGGTACATCTTTGCCACTAAACCCAATGTCTTTGCCACTAAACCCAATGAATGGGTTTGCGGCCGTGGAGGTAGACACGGTGAAACAACCATGTGACCCTGACGACAACCACGTCGGTTTTGCATGAATGATATGCACACCACCATCCTCATCCCATTTTTGGCATATAACTCATGCTAGGCGACTAAGAATAACTACAAGTTCATCACTAACGGTCGTCAAATCTAAACATCGATACTGAGATTCAAGCAACACGGAAAACAAAAATTTCTTGATGACAATGGCTAATCATATTTACTGGTAAAAAACATTCAAATCAAATGAGGTAGCTCAAATCCCAACAAATACACCTTTTTCATTTGATCATGATCTTAGTAATGTTGCGTAACGCGGTAATTTCAAAAAAATTCCTACGATCACGCAAGATCTATCACTAGGTGATGCATAGCAACGAGAGGGGAGAGTGTTGTCTAGTACCCTCGTAGACCGAAAGCAGAAGCGTTATGACAACGCGGTTGATGTAGTCGTACGTCTTCATGATCCGGCCGATCCTAGCACCGAAGGTACGGCACCTCCGCGATCTGCACACGTTCAGCTCGGTGACGTCCCACGAACTCTAGATCCAGCTGAGATCAAGGGAGAGTATCGTCAGAACGACGGCGTGGTGACGGTGATGATGAAGTTACCGGCGCATGGCTTTGCCTAAGCACTACGATTATATGACCGAGGTGTGTAAATGTGGACACTACTAGGGAAAACCTTATACACAACATCTTAGTAGTAGCACTGGACAAAACAGGGCGCTACTGCTACTTAATAATAGCGTTTTTAATTAGACCGTGCTACTGCTACTACTTTAGCAGTAGCGCGTTCTGCTAAAGCGCGCTGCTGCTATACTTATGCTGGGCGCAGATGGCTAGCCCCACTTAGCAGTAGCGCGTATGCGTGACCAGCGCTACTACTACGTCCCTTAGCAGTAGCGTGTATCCCTGAAACGCGCTACTACTTACTTACCTTATCTTGGAGCGGTTCTCACCGCACCCTTTCACTCACTCTCACTCTCACTCGCTCTCGCCCGCGCCGAACCCGTCGTCCGCCGCCGCCGCGCTGCTCCTCGCCGAGGTACTCCCTCTTCCCCCCTCCTCCTCCCACGGCCCCTCCCTCCTCCTCTGGCCGCCCCCTTCCTCCTCCTCCTCCGGCCTCTCCCTCCCCCTCCACCCCCCGCCCCCTCCCTCCTCCTCCTCCGGCCGCCCTCCTCCTCCCGCCCCCTCCCTCCTCCGATCCCACCGGCCTCCTCCCCCTCCTCCTCTCTCCTTCCTCCTCCCTCCATCTCTTTTTTTTTCTGTTTTTCACTGTAGTTTTTTACTATTGTATAATGTGTTTTTTTTACTATTTTTAGTAAGTGTTTAAAATAATTAGTAAGTGAATTAATAAACTAGTTGAACTAGTTTGGTTTTAGCAAGAACTAGTTGAATTAATAGAACTAATGTATTTTTAGTAAGAAAATTAATATAACTAGTTGAACTAGTTTATTTTTAGAAAGAACTACTTTATTTCTATTTATAGTAAGTTTATTTTTAGTAAGAACTAGTTGAATTAATAGAACTAGTTGAACATGTCACATTTGTTGTTATTTTTTTAGTTTAAGCAATTATTCCCGCATCAACGTCGACGATGCCTATCCCGCATCCTCGTCGTCGATACCCGTCGTTCGCTAGGGTTTTAGTTGTATTAGTGATGTTATATGTATGATACTATTCGGGATGTATTAGTGATAACTTATAAGGTTTTTGTTTTTGCAGAAATCAAGGAGCCCCTCCATCATCCCCGCCATCGTCCCCGTCACCGACCCCCTCCGACCTCGAGGTGAGACCAGCCAAATCTCCATGTCAATATGAGTCCTATAAGATATGATGTAGATAAAAACATGTTTATCTTGTGTTGCTCAAATAGGATATGTGGTTGCCCAAGTGGCGGCCATGTTTGCAGGTTACACCTTCGAGTGGCCTATGTTTTGCCGGAGTGTTGATTAATTTCTATTCCGGCAAATTTCAGGCGCTCGATATCACTAGTAGAAAAGGGGGCAAAGGTCCAGGCCGGGTCAGCCCATTAGTCCCGGTTCAGTCCAGAACCGGGACCCATGGGGGCATTGGACCCGGTTCGTGAGCCCCGGGGGCCGGCCGGGCCACGTGGGCCATTGGTCCCGGTTCATCTGGACCTTTTGGTCCCGGTTGGTGGGACGAACCGGGACCAATGGGCATCGCTTCTGGCCCACCACCATTGGTCCCGGTCGGTAGCTTGAACCGGGACCAAAGGCTGCCCTTTAGTCCTGGTTCATGCCACCAACCGGGACCAATGATATGCCTATATATACCCCCCCCCCCCCTCGCGTAGGAGCAGAGCACACTGCTCTGTTTTTTCTGGCCGCCGAGGGGGAGAGGGCTTGGTGGTGCTCTAGCTCACCTCCTATGCACACAAGGTGTTCGATGGAATGCCCGAGCCACACTACTTAAGCTTTCTCCTCTCCAAGCTCCATTTTCCTCAATATTTGTCTAGGTTTAGCGGTCCGTCATGCCCCGTCCCCGTCTTCACCGCCGTCGATCACTCGCGCCGATCTCATCGCCAGCACCACCGTGGTGAGACTCTTGTTCTTATCTTCTTTTTGAAAGGAAAAATATTCTTACTTGTATATTTAGATAGATACTTGTATTATTTTATTACTTTTATTATTGCATCTTATATAGTGCGATGGTTTTGGTATCCGCCCCCGTCGGCCCTCGTCCTATCTATGATTCGGATGTGGTATATATTACTTTTCATAACTATTGGTTCATTTATTGTTTATGACAATTATGCCGACCAACGTGACATAAATTTTATTTATCTAGGAGGTTGTTGAACCGGAAATTCCAACCGACCCTATTGTCGAGAGGTTAAACTTAGTTGAAGAAGAAAACAATTTCTTGAAGAAAAAAATAAGAAAAATTGAGGAGGAGAAGATGTTATTGGAGTTGCATGTTGCGGATGTCGTCGATGATCACAAGATCAAGATGGATGCAATGCGCTTGAAGATTAGAAATATTAGAAAATATGCCATTCATACCGAGGCTTGGTATCATTATGCCGTTGGATCAGTTGTTACCTTGGTTGCGATTATGATCGCATTTGTTTTCACATTGAAATGTTTTACATAGTTTTAATGTATGGTTTAATTAATTTAGATGCTCTGCAGAGCTTTATGTTGTTAGATGAGAACTATGTATGTACTTTGGTTTTAATGTGATGATGAACTTCTATTAATTTGGTCACTTAGTTATCTATTCATGAAGTTCTGTAATGGTTTTTGACACTCTTAATTATATATAATGCACGCAGATGAACCGGCAATGGAATCCTGATGAAATCCTGATTGTCAGTTTTGTACACGAAGTGCATCCAGTTTTTGCCGTAACCCTCTCAACTTTCTTGCATATGCTATGTGGATGAAATGATGATACTGTGCCAAAATGAAATAGAGACGCTGTTGGGTAACGTAGTAATTTCAAAAAAATTCCTACGCACACGCAAGATCATGGTGATGGCATAGCAACGAGAGGGGAGAGTATTGTCCACGTACCCTCGTAGACCGTAAGCAGAAGCGTTATGACAACGCGGTTGATGTACTCGTACGTCTTCATGATCTGACCGATCCAAGTACCGAACGTACGGCACCTCCGAGTTCAGCACACGTTCAGCTCGATGACGATCCCCTGGCTCCGATCCAGCAAAGCGTCGCGGATGAGTTCCTGTCAGCACGACGGCGTGGTGACGATGATGATGTTCTACCGGCACAGGGCTTCGCCTAAACTCCGCGACGATATGACCGAGGTGGAATATGGTGGAGGGGGGCACCGCACACGGCTAAGGAACGATCCGTAGATCAACTTGTGTCGTTGTGCCTAGAGGTGCCCCCCTGCCTCCATATATAAAGGAGCAAGGGGGGAGGGGCGGCCGGCCTAGGAGGGGCGCGCCAAGGGGAGTCCTACTCCCACCGGGAGTAGGACTCCCTCCTTCCTTGTTGGAGTAGGAGAAAGGGGAAAGAGGGGGAGAGGAGGAAGATAAAGGGGGCCACACCCCTTGTCCAATTCGGACCAGAGGAGGGCTGCGCGCCTCCTTCCTTTCGGCCTCTCTCCTCTATTCCCGTATGGCCCAATAAGGCCCATATACTCCCCGGCGAATTCCCGTAACTCTTCGGTACTCCGAAAAATACCCGAATCACTCGGAACCTTTCCGAACTCCGAATATAGTCGTCCAATATATCGATCTTTACGTCTCGACCATTTCGAGACTCCTCGTCATGTCTCCAATCTTATCCGGGACTCAGAACTCCTTTGGTGTATCAAAACTCATAAACTCATTATATAACTGTCATCGAAACCTTAAGCGTGCGGACCCTACGGGTTCGAGAACAATGTAGAAATGACCTAGAACTATTCTCGGTCAATAACCAATAGCGGAACCTGGATGCTCATATTGGCTCCCACATATTCTACGAAGGTCTTTATCGGTCAAACCGCATAACAACATACGTTGTTCCCTTTGTCACCGGTATGTTACTTGCCCGAGTTTCGATCGTCGGTATTCCAATACCTAGTTCAATCTCGTTACCGGCAAGTCTCTTTACTCATTATGTAATGCATCATCCCGCAACTAACTCATTAGTCAGATTGCTTGCAAGGCTTATAGTGATGTGCATTACCGAGAGGGCCCAGAGATACCTCTCCGACAATCGGAGTGACAAATCCTAATCTCGAAATACGCCAACCCAACATGTACCTTTGGAGACACCTGTAGAGCTCCTTTATAATCACCCAGTTACGTTGTGACGTTTGGTAGCACACAAAGTGTTCCTCCGGTAAACGGGAGTTGCATAATCTCATAGTCATAGGAACATGTATAAGTCATGAAGAAAGCAATAGCAACATACTAAACGATCAAGTGCTAAGCTAACGGAATGGGTCAAGTCAATCACATCATTCTCCTAATGATGTGATCCCGTTAATCAAATGACAACTCTTTTGTCCATGGCTAGGAAACATAACCATCTTTGATAAACGAGCTAGTCAAGTAGAGGCATACTAGTGACACTATGTTTGTCTATGTATTCACACATGTATTATGTTTCCGGTTAATACAATTCTAGCATGAATAATAAACATTTATCATGATATAAGGAAATAAATAATAACTTTATTATTGCCTCTAGGGCATATTTCCTTCAGTATCCCACTTGCACTAGAGTCAATAATCTAGTTCACATCGCCATGTGATTTAACACCAATATTCACATCTGTATGTGATTAATACCCATAGTTCAAATCATCATGTGATCAACACCCAAAGGGTTTACTAGAGTCAATAATCTAGTTCACATTGCTATGTGATTAACACCCAAGGAGTACTAAGGTATGATCATGTTTTGCTTGTGAGAGAAGTTTAGTCAACGGGTCTGTCATATTCAGAGCCGTATGTATTTTGCAAATATTCTATGTCCACAATGCTCTGCACGGAGCTACTCTAGCTAATTGCTCTCACTTTCAATATGTATCTAGATTGAGACTTAGAGTCATCTGGATAGGTGTAAAAGCTTGCATCGTTGTAACTTTTTACGACAGGCTCTTTTATCACCTCCATAATCGAGAAACATCTCCTTAGTTCTCATTAAGGATATTCTTGACCGCTGTCCAGTGATCTACTCTTAGATCAAAATTGTATTCCTTTGTCAAACTCAGAGGAAGGTATACAATAGGTCTGGTTCATAGCATAGCATACTTTATAGAACCTATGACTGAGGCATATGGAATGACTTTTCATTCTCTTTCTATTTTCTACCATGGTCGGGTCTTGAGTCTTACTCAACTTCACACCTTTACATCACAGGCAAGCACTCCTTCTTTGACTGTTCCATTTTGAACTATTCAAAAATTTATCAAGGTATGTACTCATTGAAAAATCTTATCAAGCATCTTGATCTATCTATATAGATCTTGATGCTCAATGTGTAAGCAGCTTCACCGAGGTCTTGCTTTGAAAAACTCTTTTTCAAGTATCCTTTCATGCTATCCAGAATTTCTATATCATTTCCAATCAACAATATGTCACCCACATATAATATTAGAAATGCTATAGAGCTCCCACTCACTTTCTTGTAAATACAGGCTTCTCAAAAAATCTGTATAAAACCATATGCTTTGATCAACTCATCAAAGCGTATATTCCAACTCCGAGAGGCTTGCACCAGTCCATAAATGGATCGCTGGAGCTTGCACACTTTGTTAGCACCTTTAGGATTGAAAAAACCTTCTGGTTGCATCATATACAACTCTTCTTTAATAAATTCATTAATGAATGAAGTTTTGACATCCTTTTGCCAGATTTCATAAAATGTGGCAATTGCTAACATGATTCGGACAGACTTAAGCATCGATACGAGTGAGAAAATCTCATTGTATTTAACACCTTGAACTTGTTGAAAAACCTTTCACAACAAGTCGAGCTTTGTAGATAGTAACACTACTATCAGTGTCCGTCTTCCTCTTGAAGATCCATTTATTTTCTATGGCTTGCCGATCATCGGCCAAGTCAATCAAAGTCCATACTTTGTTTTCATACATGGATCCCATCTCAGATTTCATGGCCTCCAGCCATTTTGCGGAATCTGGGCTCATCATCGCTTCCTCATAGTTCGTAGGTTCATCATGGTCTAGTTACATGACTTCCAGAACAGGATTACCGTACCACTCTGGTGCGGATCTTATTTTGGTTGACCTACGAGGTTCGGTAGTAACTTGATCTGAAGTTTCATGATCAATATCATTAGCTTCCTCACTAATTGGTGTAGTGGTCACTGGAACTGATTTCTGTGATGAACTACTTTCCAATTCGGGAGAAGGTACAAATTACCTTATCAAGCTCTACTTTCCTCCCACTCACTTCTTTCGAGAGAAACTCCTTCTCTAGAAAGGATCCATTCTTAGCAACGATTGTTTTGCCTTCAGATCTGTGATAGAAGGTGTACCCAACAGTTTCCTTTGGGTATTCTATGAAGACGCACTTCTCCGATTTGGGTTCGAGCTTATCAGGTTGAAAACCTTTTTCATATAAGCATCGTAACTCCAAACTTTAAGAAACGACAGCTTAGGTTTACTGCTAAACCATAGTTCATACGATGTCATCTCAACGGATTTAGATGGTGCCCTATTAAACGTGAATGCATCTGTCTCTAATGCATAACCCCAAAACGATAGTGGTAAACCGATAAGAGACATCATAGATCGCACCATATCTAGTAAAGTACGATTACAACGTTCGGACACACCATTACATTGTGGTGTTCCAGGCGGCGTGAGTTTGTGAAACTATTCCACATTGTTTTAATTGAAGACCAAACTCGTAACTCAAATATTCATCTCCACGGTCAGATCGCAGAAACTTTATTTTCTTGTTACGATGATTTTCCACTTCACTCTGAAATTCTTTGAACCTTTCAACTATTTCAGACTTATGTTTCATCAAGTAGATATACCCATATCTGCTCAAATCATCTGTGAACGTCAGAAAATAACGATACCCGCCACGAGCCTTAATACTCATTGGTCTGCATACATCAGTATGTATTGTTTCCAACAAGTTTGTTGCTCGTTCCATTGTTCCGAAGAACGGAGTTTTAGTCATCTCGCCCAAAGGCACGGTTCGCAAGCATCAAATGATTCATAACCAAGTGAATCCGAAAATCCATCTTTATGGAGTTTCTTCATGCGCTTTACACCGATATGACCCAAATGGTAGTGCCACAAATAAGTTGCACTATCTTTATTAACTTTGCATCTTTTGGCATCAATATTATGAATATGTGTATCACTACGATCGAGATCCAATAAACTATTTTCATTGGGTGTATGAACATTCAAGGTTTTATTCATGTAAACAGAACAACAATTATTCTCTGACTTTAAATGAATAACTGTATTGCAATAAACATGATCAAATCATATTCATGCTCAACGCAAAAGCTAAATAACATTTATTTAGGTTTAACACTAATCCCGAAAGTATAGGGAGTGTGTGATGATGATCATATCAATCTTGGAACTACTTCCAACACTCATCGTCACTTCCCCTTCAACTAGTCTCTGTTTATTCTGTAACTCCTGTTTCGAGTTACTAAATTTTTAGCAACCGAACAAGTATCAAATACTCAGGGGCTACTATAAACACTAGTAAGGTACACATCAATAACCTGTACATCAAAATATACCCTTGTTCACTTTGCCATCCTTCTTATCCACCAAATATTTGGAGTAGTTCCACTTCCAGTGACCATTTCCTTTGCAGTAGAAGCACTCCGTTTCAGGCTTAGGTCCAGCTTTGGGCTTCTTCACGGGAGTGACAACTTGTTTTGCCATTCTACTTGAAGTTTCCATTTCTTTCCCTTTACCCTTTTCTTGAAACTAGTGGTCTTGTCAATCATCAACACTTGATGCTCTTTCTTGATTTCTACCTTCATTGATTTCAACATCACGAAGAGCTTCAGAATCACTTTCGTCATCCCTTGCATATTATAGTTCATCACGAAGTTCTACTAACTTGGTGATGGTGACTAGAGAATTCTGTCAATCACTATCTTATCTGGAAGATTAACTCCCACTTAATTCAAGCGATTGAAGTACCCAGACAATCTGAGCACATGCTCACTAGTTGAGTGGTTCTCCTCCATCTTTTAGCTACAGAACTTGTTGGAGACTTCATATCTCTCAACTCGGGTATTTGCTTGAAATATTAACTTCAATTCCTGGAACATCTCATATGGTCCATGACGTTCAAAATGTCTTTGAAGTCCCGATTCTAAGCCGTTAAGCATGGTGCACTAAACTATCAAGTAGTCATCATATTGAGCTAGCCACACGTTCATAACGTCTGCATTTGCTCCTGCAGTAGGTTTGTCACCTAGCGGTGCATCAAGGACATAATTCTTCTGCGCAGCAATGAGGATAAACCTCAGATCACGGATCCAATCCGCATCATTGCTATTAACATCTTTTAACACAGTTTTCTCTAGGAACATATCAAAATAACCATATGAAAGGAACAACGCGAGCTATTGATCTACAACATAATTTGCAAAATACTACCAGGACTAAGTTCATGATAAATTTAAGTTCAATTAATCATATTACTTAAGAACTCCCACTTAGACAGACATCTCTCTAGTCATCTAAGTGATCACGTGATCCAAATCAACTAAACCATGTCCGATCATCACGTGAGATGGAACAGTTTCAATGGTGAACATCACTATGTTGATCATATCTACTATATGATTCACGTTCGACCTTTCGGTCTCCGTGTTCCGAGGCCATATCTGTTATATGCTAGGCTCGTCAAGTTTAACCTGAGTATTCTGCGTATGCAACTGTTTTGCACCCGTTGTATTTGAACGTAGAGCCTATCACACCCGATCATCACGGGATGTCTCAGCACGAAGAACTTTTGCAACGGTGCATACTCAGGCAGAACACTTCTTGATAATTTTTAGTGAGAGATCATCTTAAAATGCTACCGTCAATCAAAGCAAGATAAGATGCATAAAGGATAAACATCACATGCAATCAATATAAGTGATATGATATGGCCATCATTATCTTGTGCTTGTGATCTCCATCTTCGAAGCACCGTCATGATCACCATAGTCACTGGCGCGACATCTTGATCTACATCATAGCATCGTTGTCGTTACGCCAACTATTGCTTCTACGACTATCGCTACAGCTTAGTGATAAAGTAAAGCAATTACAGAGCGTTTTGCATTTCATACAATAAAGCGACAACCATATGGCTCCTGCCAGTTGCCGATAACTTCGGTTACAAAACATGATCATCTCATACAATAAAATATAGCATCACGTCTTGACCATATCACATCACAACATGCCCTGCAAAAACAAGTTAGACGTCCTCTACTTTGTTATTGCAAATTTTACATGGCTGCTACGGGCTGAGCAAGAATTCTTACCTACGCATCAAAGTTAATGCTGTTTTAACCTTCGCAAGGACTGGGCGTAGCCACACTCGGTTCAACTAAAATTGGAGAAACATACACCCGCTAGTCACCTGTGTGCAAAGCACGGCGGTAAAACCAGTCTCGCGTAAGCGTACGCGTAATGTCGGTCCAGGCCGCTTCATCCAACAATACCGCTAAACCAAAGTATGACATGCTGGTAAGCAGTATGACTTGTATCGCCCACAACTCACTTGTGTTCTACTCGTGCAAATGACATCTACGCATAAAACCTGGCTCGGATGCCACTGTTGGGTAACGTGGTAATTTCAAAAAATTTCCTACGCACACGCAAGATCATGGTGATGGCATAGCAACGAGAGGGGAGAGTATTGTCCACGTACCCTCGTAGACCGTAAGCGGAAGCGTTATGACAACGCAGTTGATGTAGTCGTACGTCTTCACGATCCGACCGATCCAAGTACCAAACGTACGACACCTCCGAGTTCAGCACACGTTCAGCTCGATGACGATCCCCGGGCTCCGATCCAGCAAAGCGTCGCGGATGAGTTCCTGTCAGCACGACGGCGTGGTGACGATGATGATGTTCTACCGGCGCAGGGCTTCGCCTAAACTCCGCGACAATATGACCGAGATGGAATATGGTGGAGGGGGGCACCGCACACGGCTAAGGAACGATCCGTAGATCAACTTGTGTCGTTGTGCCTAGAGGTGCCCCCCTGCCTCCGTATATAAAGGAGCAAGGGGGGAGGGGCGGCCGACCTAGGATGGGCGCGCCAAGGGGAGTCCTACTCCCACCGGAAGTAGGACTCCCTCCTTCCTTGTTGGAGTAGGAGAAGGGGGAAAGAGGGGGAGAGGAGGAAGGAAAAGGGGGCCGCACCACTTGTCCAATTCAGACGAGAGGGGGGCTGCGCGCCTCCTTCCTTTCGGCCTCTCTCCTCTATTCCCGTATGGCCCAATAAGGCCCATATACTCCCCAGCGAATTCCCATAACTCTTCGGTACTCCGAAAAATACCCGAATCACTCGGAACCTTTCCGAACTCCGAATATAGTAGTCCAATATATCGATATTTACGTCTCGACCATTTCGAGACTCCTCGTCATGTCCCTAATCTCATCCGGGACTCCGAACTCCTTCGGTACATCAAAACTCATAAACTCATAATATAACTGTCATCGAAACCTTAAGCATGCGGACCCTACGGGTTCGAGAACAATGTAGACATGACCTAGAACTATTCTCGGTCAATAACCAATAGCGGAACCTGGATGCTCATATTGGCTCCCACATATTCTACGAAGATCTTTATCGGTCAAACCGCATAACAACATACGTTGTTCCCTTTGTCATCGGTATGTTACTTGCCCGAGATTCGATCGTCGGTATCCCAATACCTAGTTCAATCTCGTTACCGGCAAGTCTCTTTACTCGTTATGTAATGCATCATCCCGCAACTAACTCATTAGTCACATTGCTTGCAAGGCTTATAGTGATGTGCATTACCGAGAGGGCCCAGAGATACCTCTCCGACAATCGGAGTGACAAATCCTACTCTCGAAATACGCCAACCCAACATGTACCTTTGGAGACATCTGTAGAGCTCCTTTATAATCACCCAGTTACGTTTTGCGTTTGGTAGCACACAAAGTGTTCCTCCCGTAAACGGGAGTTGCATAATCTCATAGTCATAGGAACATGTATAAGTCATGAAGAAAGCAATAGAAACATACTAAACGATCAAGTGCTAAGCTAACGGAATGGGTCAAGTCGATCACATCATTCTCCTAATGATGTGTTCCCGTTAATCAAATGACAACTCTTTTGTCCATGGCTAGGAAACATAACCATCTTTGATAAACGAGCTAGTCAAGTGGAGGCATACTAGTGACACTATGTTTGTCTATGTATTCACACATGTATTATGTTTCCGGTTAATACAATTCTAGCATGAATAATAAACATTTATCATGATATAAGGAAATAAATAATAACTTTATTATTGCCTCTAGGGCATATTTCCTTCAGGCGCAATGCTCACCTGCACGTTGCTTAGCTTCAGGCCAACGTGCAGGTGAACACTACGCTTCTCCCTTCATCGTCTCTACACTCAGGGCTTATAAACCGCTGCGAGTGCCTCTCGCTTGGCGAGGTGGGACTAAAACACAGCTGCAGAAAGAATCAACTAAAAAACTCTTTTTACCGGTTCATGCCATGAACCGGTACTAAAAGGTGCTCGTGGGGCCCCAGCCTTAAAACTTGTACCAAATAAAATCACTTTGTAACAGCCTTAGAACTGATACTAAAGGAATCAATTAAAAAGCTTTTATAAACCTCTAGTATTATTGAAACTAAAATTATATAGAATTTTGTTACAAACTTTAATAGCAAAAAGAATTATCATAAAAGAAAATAAATAAGTAATTAGAATTTTGTTCAAAACATTAAAAGCAAAAAGAATTATCATAAAAGAAAAAAATAAGTAATTAGAATTTTGTTACAGACTTTAATAGCAAAAAGAATTATCATAAAAGAAAATAAATAAGTAATTAGAATTTTGTTCAAAAAATTAAAAGCAAAAAGAATTATCATAAAAGAAAATAAATAAGTAATTAGAATTTTGTTGCAAACTTTAATAGCAAAAAGAATTATCATAAAGGAAAATAAATAAGTAATTATAATTTTGTTCAAAACATTAAAAGCAAAAAAAATCATAAAAGAAAATAAATAAGTAATTAGAAATTTGTTACAAACTTTAATAGCAAAAAGAATTATCATAAAAGAAAATAAATAAGTAATTAGAAACAAAAAAGAAAGCAAAAAAACTGAGAGAAAAATTAAAAAAAAAGTGCCACCTACAGGGCCACTACGGCGTGCATACGACTAGAAACCCATTACTAGGGCCAGGATGCAGGCTCGCAGTAGGCCCAATAGGCCCACAAATACAGAGAGTGATTTTAGGCCCGTAAGCCAGCAGTAGAGAGGAGTTCGAAGTGGTTGGTTTGGCAGGGCTTATAAACCATTCCGAGCTCCTCTCGGCTAGCGAGGTGGGACTAAAGATAGCACCGCACCGTGCCAGTTCCATCACACGACCTTTGGTCCCGGTTGGTTCCACCAACCAGGACTAAAGGGTGCATTTGTCCCGGTTGGTGGCACCAACCGGGACCAATGCCCCTCTTTTGTCCCGGTTTGTGGCACCAACCAGGACTAAAGGGGTGCATTGGTCCCAGTTGGTGCCATGAACCGGGACCAATGCTCTGCTTATATAAGCGACACTCGCGAAAATTTGGTTCAGTTTGTTCTTCCCCACCGCCCGACGCTGCCAGGCTACCCGTCCTTCTCCGCCTCGCGTCGCCGTCGTCGCCCCGCGCCGCCCCGATCGACGCCGTCGCCGCCCCCCACCCCGCGCCCCGTGCCCCGCGACGCCGCCGGCCCTTGCCCGTCGCTACGCCGCCCCGCCCCGCCCCGCCCCGATCGAAGCCGTCGCCGCCCGCTGCCCCGCCCCGCGCCGCACCTCGCCGTCGACCGTCGCCGCGTCGCCCCGCCCAGCGCTGCACCTCACCGTCGCGGTCCCCGACACCGTCGCCTTGAGCATCTAATTTAATTTGATGTTAGTAATAGTTAATTTAGATGTGTTACATTTTTTTTGTTTGATTTTGTAATTAGATTTTGTTAGTAGTAGTTAGATTTTGTTAGATTTTTTTTATATTTTTTTGTAGTTCATAGATTTTTTTGTTAGATGTGTAGTTCATATATTTTTCTGTTAGATTTTTTTTCATAGTGTGTAATTAATTTGTTCATATTGTGTTAGATTTTTTTTCTGCTAATAGATTTTTTTGGTGATATTGTTGTTGAATATGCATGTTTGTATGTTCATATATATGCAAAGATTGATTATGTCAATTTTTTATGATTTTCTTCTGTTCATAGAATTTTTATGATTTTTTTCTGTTGTAATTTTGTTCATAGAATTTTTATGACTTTTTCTGTTGTAATTTTGTTCATAGAATTTTAATGATTTTTTTGTTCATAGTATTTTCTTTGTCAATTTATTGTGTATTTATAGGAAAATTGTGAATGATATAAGTCACTTATGAATATGTTCATATTTAGAATAGAGGAAAAAGGAAAAAATAAGAAGAGAAAGTGTTTAATATAATTAGTTAGAAAAATAATAGAACTATAGTTAAAATAGTTTATTTTTAGTACGTACTACTTTATAGAAGTAGTTTGTTTTTAGTAAGTACTACTTTATTTATTTATATATAGTTGAACTAGCTAGTTGATTTAATAAACTATTTTATTTTACTATATATAGAAGTAGTTTGTTTTTAGTAAGTACTACTTTATTTATTTATAATAAGTGCTTAGTAGTTGAACTAGTTGATTTAATTAATAAAACTACTTTATTTAACTATATATTGAAGTAGTTCCCGCATCGACGTCGGCGATGCCTATCCCGCATCCTCTTCGTCGTCGACTCGGTGGTGGAGGCCTGCATAATCAGGGCCATGTTCGGGACTGGGCGCCGCCGGGCTGGTATTGGAAGGTGCTACCTTCCGGGGGACGTAGGTTGGTGAGGAGGCAGCCCGTTGTTGACCCGATCCTTGTTTGGTGGCGGTCGCGTGGGCCAGTGACGGTGCCGAGGCTTCCGGACACCGTGGAGGTGGTACGTCACCGTGTCAGCGAGGAGGACGAGCACGTCCGTCGCTACATGGTTGCATTGGAGGGCAGGTTCGACAATACCTGGCAGGTTCTTGAGGGATCTCACTGGAGCTATGATCCTGTGATGGTTCCTTATCTTTGGATGTCCACCGCCCGCGACGATACCCGTCGGGCGCTACGATTCTAGCTGTATTAGTGATGCTATATGTATGATAGTATTCGAGGAGTATTAGTGATAATATTCGACGATGTATGGACACAAGAGATGATGTACTTTTGCTTATAATTGAATGCATGCTAATTTGAATACTACTTTATTTTATGATTTGGTTTTGCTTATTGAATGCTCATATTGGAGAAGTACTCCTACTTTGAATGCTAAAATTGGAGAGCACTATGCAGAAATCTAGGAGCCCCCTCCATCATCCACGCCGTCGTGGGGGTAGCTTCTCCTTCATTCCCGTGTGCTAGACAATTTGGTGTAATAATGCACTTGGGAATGAAAAGAGGAGCTACGTACCATCACCGATAGTCAACCCGTGATTAATAATAATGATCTAATTTAGATTTTTTTAGTACATATATTTAATTGTACAAGTTTAATATTTGAATTATGAACATAGGCCGGAAATGTCGTACTCGGACGACGAAAACCGCCCGGGGGAATGCGACTGGTGCCACGACGACCGAGGTATGTGCGACAGGTTCATTGAGCTGGACGAAGATCGGCGCTTCAGCATTAAGCTCGAAGAGACCTTCGATGTTCATACGGTACGCAACGACAACAATAGTTTTTTTCGTAATTAAGCACGACTTCAACTATTTTAACGTGCATTTTTCATCTTTTCCAATTCGACTAGCTTATCCCATGCTATGCAAGACGCTATGTCTTGGAGGGGATGGGTTTTGAAGCCTATGAAAGTATGGAAACCAAAAAAATTCTCCTAAGGACCCATCATGGTGTGGATTTTAAAGTAAAGCTGTACAATGCTGAGAGTGTAACCCATTTTGGTTGCAAAAATTGGGAAGCACTTTGCAAGATGTATGGTTTTGATGAGGGTATGCTTGTCACCATGGATCTTGGTGATCCTACAATCGAGCAAGACAATATGGAGATTTGGGTCCTTGTGGATACACCTCCAATTCTTCCCCCATGTGAGCTTAACATAGTTATTAAGTAATTTATATTGTTTATTTCAAAATAGCTGACAGCGTATTCTCATTCTTCAAAGAATGTGCGGAAGATGGTAGACAAAACCCACTACACCGATGGCTCCGAGTTAACTTATAAGGAGAAAAATCATCTGATCGCTTTTTGTACTGATATTGAGAATTACAATGTCTAGAATCGAACTCCTCAACATTATGGTCAATACGTGCCACTAGTGCACGTGTTGAACTACGGTAACTACCATGGAGATACCCTGGTAAGATTTTTTTACTATTATGACATCCGTGCATCTTTTTGCATACTTCTAAAACTAGTACATCATTGCTAACTACGAAGTTATTACTATGTTTTTCAACAGATAATCCCGAATGATTGTGTGCCTCATCTAATGTATACGCACGGTAGCCTTCATGTTTTGAACATACAACCAGGTCGTCCTACGAATCTCAACTGTCCATACCGGATTTCTAAAAGAAGTGGAGACATGACAATCAAAGAATGGAAAAAATGTATGGACAGTCGTAAGGAGCTTCTTGGAAGCAAAAGGAAGCGAAGCGCAAGAATTAGAGACAGGATGATCTCCATTCTTCATAATGGAGAGTCAGGGTCTATATTGTTTTATGCTATTTTACCTTAAGGGTGTTTAGGTCCTACCTGATACTGATGATCATGTGCTAAGAACAATTATGTAGGGTTGGGTTCGATGACTATGAGGATGATGATAGTATGACTTATTATTAATAACGAGTAGAAGTTGTATGATGATGCATAATTAGTAGGATTTGTTATTATATATGATGATGTATGATGCGAGCATGCATGAGTTATTATATATCAGCGGGTGAAATGAACATAGCAGTAGCGTTGGTAAACCAAGGACGAAGATATAAGAGAAGACACTTCTCTCTATTAGCTAGCTAATAACAACCTAAAAATAACCCCCAAAACCCCTAAACCAGCCAGTTTTTTTTAAAAAAACCTCAGCTCTAGCCAGCTGCTGACGCGTGGAAGCCTTTTGGTCCCGGTTTATGTCACCAACCGGGACCAAAGGCCCCCCTGCCTGGGCTGCCCGCAGCGGCCACGTGGATGCCCATCTGTCCCGGTTCATGTAAGAACCGGGACTAAAGGGGGTAGGTATTAGTAACGACCCATTAGTCCCGGTTCAAGAACCGGGACTAAAGGCCCTTATGAACCGGGACAAATGCCCTGTTTTCTACTAGTGTATGTCCTGTTTTAGCAAAGCTCATGCCAGAATTTCCCGTGAATTTTGGCATGACTTGTGCTAGAATATGTAGGAAATATCGAGTGGCTAGGATTTTCTAGAAAGATAATTAAACGATATTTCGTGTTGACTTTAAGACTGTCGAGGCCGAAGAATCCCTACTGTTGTCGTGGGGGTCGTTTCTCCTTCTTCTCCGGGTGCTAGACCTTTGTTATGCACTAGGGGAAGGAGGAGTAACGACCATCACCGATGGTCGCAAATGTCAGAAAGGAATCAATGAAGGAGAGTATCCACCATATATAAGAGGACGAAGAATCCCAACTGTTGTCGTGGGGGTAGCTCCTTCGTTCCCATGTGCTAGACAATTTGGTGTAATGCACTCGGGAACGAAAGGAGGAGCTACCATCACCGACGGTCGAATATATACACCACGTGAGCTGAGAGTTTTCAAGAAAAGACTCGACAGACCCATAGTCAACCCGTGATGAATAATAATGATCTAATTTAGTTTTTGTAGTACATATATTTAATTGTACAAGTTTAATCTTTGAATTATAAACATAGGAAATGTCGTCGGACGAAGAAGGTCCCGGGGAGTGCTCCTGGTGCGGCGATAACCGGGGTTTCTGCGACAGGCCTCACCTGGACGAAGGTCGGTGCTTCAGCATTAAGCTCGAGGAGGCCTTCGATTGTGAAACAGTACGCTACGACGCTAAGTGTTTTTTTTCATAATTAAGCTCGACTTCTACTACTTCAACATGTAATTTTCGTCTTTTACAATTCGACTAGCTTATCCCATGCCATGCAAGACGCTATGTCTTAGAGATGATGGGTTTTGAAGATCATGAAAGGAATGAAACAAAGAAAATTAATCTAAGGACCCATCATAGTATATTGTTATATACTACATATATATAGGACCAAAGTTTCTTACAAGCAGTGGTAGTTACCAACACTTGCGTTTTGTATGTTGTATGTAGTATCTATCGAAACCGAGAGTATGCACGTGTAGTATGTAGTATATAACAATGATTAGATACTATATATATACTAATTTTTAGGTAGTATGTACCATGTTTTGAGTATGCTCTTTTTTACGTACAAATATGTACGTATTTCACAAATATAACAAAAACTATGGGCTCATATGCAATTTTTTCATGTAACTTGTTTTAAAATATCTTAGATATAGTATATGAACATATTTAAAATAATAAAATAGTATATATAGGACCACATGGTATTATATCATGTGGTACTATATGAGATATGTGGGGTAACTACCACCGGGTGGTAGGATGAATTTTTCCTACCACCAAAAATATTTGTATTTTTTTGTTTATAATCTATTGAGAATGTTAACTATAGTTGCTAACTCCCTCCCACCAAGAAAAAACTTGAGCCAGAGACGTTATAGTAGTGGATACCTCCCTCGCACGCAGAGGCAAGACCGAGATAGCTGTCGATACGAGAGGGAAAAACATTGGCGGTTCGACAATGCCTAATGGGCGCTCAATGCGTCTAAGTGTTGAGCAGATGCACAAGGGTCGCTTGCATGAGCTGGCTCATGTACTAACCAATATTCCCTTCAATCGTGAGATTCGTCTGGGTTATGTTTTTTGTTCTTTCAATTTTTTTTGTATTTTTACAATATTTAAAATATGTTTACGGGGTTTCTCCTATTTAGACGCATGGGGCTCTCATCAGGAGTAGGTATCTTCTATGGCTAGCTTGACAAACCCACCATGCTATCGACCCATAATGCATGTTCGGGAAGGGCACGACTATGTATCACCTGTTGCTACGAGTCCAAAGGAGGTGTCGCCTCAATGGCGCATTTTCTTTACTATTATTCGGCTGGTCCAAGTAGCTCCATGCAGTTAGCTTATCTTTTTGTATTTTTGAAAGAAATATTCTTAATACATATATTGCATAATCTTTATATTACTTAAGAAATATAGAAAACCACGAATTCAAAAAATGTTAATGCAGTGTAAATATTTGATTATTATAGTTAAAAAAATTGTAGCATTTTAAAAATATTTCGTGTTTCAAAAAAATATACATGATATTTTAAGAAAAAATGCAAATGAAAATCTGGAGAAAACTATAGAAAACTGATGCAATGAAAAAAAAACCCTGATAAGAAGAACATAGAGGAAAACTCTCGAGCCAGAGAGGAGCCCAAAATAGTGTGTTGGCCCACTCCCTCACTCCTAGAGGCGAGACCGAGTTACGTGTCAGCATGGGCGATAAATAACACTGGCGGTTCGACTGTGCCTAATTGACGGTCAGTGCGTCCAAGTGTTGACCAGACGCACAAGGGTCGCTAGCATCCGGGGCATGTACAAGCCAATTTCCATCGATCGTATGATTCGTTTGGCTTCTTTTTTTTTGTTATTTCTTCTATGTTTTTAATATTTACAAAATTCAGAAAGGTTTTTATTTTTGTTTTTCTGCTACTTCGACACATGGGGCTCTCATCGGGAGTGAGTATCTTCTGGTTTCTCTAGCGTTTTTTTCTTCTACTAATTTTCATCGTGTTTTCTCAGGTTTCCTTATTCCTTTTTTTTTCATTTTCTTTATTTTCTGTAAAAAAGGTCAACAACATTTCCAGAAATTGGGAGAAAATAAATTCATAAATATTTTATAAAACTAATTCATGAACGTTTATATATATATGAACATAATATTTAAAACAAAATGAACAGTTTTTGAGTTGATGAACGTTGTTTGGAATCCCTAGTTTTTAAAAATCTAGCGGTTTTGATGCTTAATTTTCATACTACCAACACTTTTGTGAGGCAAGGGACACAATTCATGATTTTTTTAAAAAAATTCAAAAATTCTAGCAACAATCTTTTCGTAATTAATAAATACCAGCAGTAGTTTTGTGAGACAAGCTCACTACCAGAAACTAATATTTTTCTGTGTGCCAAATGATTGTCATGTCGGCCCCGCAACTTGCCTCCAGTAAAATTGATTCTGCTGTAGGTACTAAGCCAACAGAAATAAGAAAGGCGACTAATACGGGCCGGCGCACCGGCCCAACGGTTTTGGCCGGTCGAGCCTGGTCCGTCGGATGCGATCCAGGTGGGCCATTGGATTGGGCAAAAAACATTTTGCCCCTGACTTTTCCTTTCTCTCGCTGGTCCCGCATCTCACGGAGCTCCTCAAATGCACGATGCCGCGCTCTGTCACCTCCGATCGCAGCACTGCACCGCCCGCCGCCTGCCCTCACTGGCGTCCTGCTCGTTGCCGCCGGCCGCCACCCTCACCGGCGTCGATCACCTCATGCGCTTTCTCGCCTCCGTGGATGCAACAGCATGTGCCCGTGGTTACAGGCTCGTAGCTTCGCTGGAGACGCTCGCAACTCCAGTGCCCGACCACTGCACTCCGGTGGCGACGACTTGTCGGACACAGCGCCTCGACGGCGAGCTCACAAAAAAATGCATCTCTCCTCGGGTTGCCGGTAGCAGCAAAATTAACCACCGATCGTAGCAAAAACAAGTGTCTGTTCCAGCAAAAAAACAATTGTAGTATCTTCGTCTCGCCCACCCCCGGTCACGGTCGTAGCTTTCCCCCTCGCAAGTTGCCAGTTGAAGCTTTTCGCACATACGATTGAAGGTTTCTCTCTCAATGGTTGCAACTTTTCTGATTGCGTAGTGTCTGGTTGTAGTTTTCTCTTTCAATGGTTGGAGCTTTTTTCATCTATGGTCGTCCTATTAACGGTTGCAGCTATTTTCTTTTTGAGCGGCTCTTGGTTAAAGGTTTCTCTACCATTTCAGTTGAAGCTTTTTTCATCAAAGGTTGTAGCATTTTATGCGAACGGTTGTAGCTTCCCACGATGGCATTGACTCCTTGCAATTTTCTCTGTATCCGGTTGAAGCTCTATGAAGGGTTTGAAGCTTTTTTTGTCAGCGGTTGCAGCACGAGGGTGTCCGATGGTTCTGTAGTGCCTCCGGCAACATCCATCGCCGTTGCTTTGTCTCGCCCCCTCGTCCCCACCCCCCATTACTGCCAGTCCGGGGAAGCGGTCTCTGTCGGTGTCAAAACCGGCGGATCTCGGGTAGGGGGTCCCGAACTGTGCGTCTAGGCGGATGGTAACAGGAGACGAGGGACACGATGTTTTACCCAGGTTCGGGCCCTCTCGATGGAGGTAAAACCCTACGTCCTGCTTGATTAATATTGATGATATGGGTAGTACAAGAGTGGATCTACCACGAGATCATGGAGGCTAAACCCTAGAAGTTAGCCTATGGTATGATTGTTGTAATGTATGTTGTCCTACGGACTAAAGCCCTCCGGTTTATATAGACACCGGAGGAGGCTAGGGTTACACAGAGTCGGTTACAATGGTAGGAAATCTACATATCCGTATCGCCAAGCTTGCCTTCCACGCCAAGGAAAGTCCCATCCAGACACAGGACGGAGTCTTCAATCTTGTATCTTCGTAGTCTTGGAGTCCGGCGGACGATGATAGTCCGGCTGTCCGGACACCCCCTAGTCCAGGACTCCCTCAGTAGCCCCTGAACCAGGCTTCAATGACGATAAGTCCGGCGCGCATAATGTTCGGCATTGCAAGGTGGGTTCCTCCCTTGAATAATCCAGAGAAGATTATGAACACCAGGATAGTGTCCGGCTCTGCAAAATAAATTCCACATTCCACCGTAGAGAGAATAAAATGTACACTAGTTCAATCTGCTGACGTATTATGTGGCGTGACATTACACCGCTACCAATCCTTTGTTTGAATCGTTTTTTACCATACCACCTCAGCACGTTTAGCGAAGCGGTTTCCTTGGCACGTCTTGTCGAAGCAGAGATCGTGTTCCCCTTATTCCGGGATTCTCATCAATACGGACGTGGGTAACCCAACCGCGCCATTGATGGTGGCGCTTGGGAGATAAGCGAGTTTTATCAGGCCAGCGGGACGCACAGTTTTCGTCCGCCTACATATAATGGATAAGGATTTACCTTCTCACCTACGCCTTCTTCCTCCTTTGCTTATCCGCCTCCGCGTACTCAAGCTCCAACGCCCAAGCTCGCGCATCTCGCCTCGACCTTCTCCGAATATGTCCGGAGCGGGAGGCAAATGGTTGGCCTCCACCGTTAAGGAGGAGCACATCACCAGACTGCGCAGCGCCGGATATCTCTCCGGCGATATCGTGCATCGGCTGCCCGACGAGGGGCAGCTCGTCCCTACCCCCGGGCCTCACGAGAGGGTCGTCTTCCTTCCCCGCTTCCTCCGCGGACTGGGTTTTCCGCTCCATCCATTCGTCCGGGGGCTCATGTTCTATTACGGCCTGGATTTCCACGATCTGGCGCCGAACTTCATCCTCAACATCTCGACTTTCATCGTCGTGTGCGAGGCCTTCCTCTGCATCCGGCCCCACTTCGGCCTGTGGCTCAAGACCTTCAACGTCAAGCCGAAGGTTGTGCTGGGTACGCAAGCGGAATGCGGAGGCGCCATGTTGGGTAAACTACCCAACGTCCTTTGGCTCGAAGGGGCCTTCGTGGACTCCGTCAAGGGATGGCAATCGGGGTGGTTCTACATCACCGAGCCGCGCAAGCCCACATGGGCGGCGGCCCCCGAGTTTAGATCTGGCGTCCCCACGCAGCTCACCTCCTGGAAAGAGAAGGGCTTGCTGTGGGGTGATTCGAAGGAGGTGACTGGACTCCGAACCTGCATCCAGAAGCTGGTGAGCAATAAGCTCAGGCTCGTCGACGTGGTCCAAGTCATGCTCATCCGCCGGATTCTCCCATGCCAAGAACGGGCATTCAATCTGTGGGAGTTCAATCCGGAACAGCACCAGGCGCTGAGCGGGCTCTTCGATACGACATATGAAGGCGCCTGGAGGGTGCTGTTTAAGGGCGCCGAAGCCCCCGCATCCGCGACAGAAGATCGCGGATTCAGCTCGTAGTATCCAACTGACGAGGTAAGTGATTCAACCCCATTACGGGACACTTTGTAGTAATCGAATTGATTATAAGAGGGTTTCATTCTTTCCTTTTCTTTGACAGGAATGGATGGAGAAGGCCAAACAGCTTATCAGCCCGGCTCCCATGCCAGAAGACCCAGTGGACACCCGTTTAGCAGGGCTGCTGGTTCCGGCACCGCACGTGGTGCCGGAGAAGAAGGCCAAGAAGGTGGCCGCGGGGACTCGAAAGAGTTCCCGCAATCAGGTGTCCGACGACGAGGCGGACTCCTCCCCCGAAGACGAGGAGGGTTCTCTCCCAGAAGAGGGAGAGAAGAAGAGGAAGGCTTCCCCAATAGGGGAGGCCGAAGGGTCCAAGAGGGGGAGAACTATCCCCCCGGACAGTTTCGCCAATACCACCGTTGGCGAGGATGAATGGCCCCCAAGGGCCAGGCGTCCGGCGAGATCGTAAGTATCCGGATCCTTGATATGCAACATCTTTTATGTCGCGTAGTGTCCTTCTAACGCCGCATTCTGTCCGTAGTCCGGCCGATGACGATCTCCCCGACTCATCGAGCGGGTCGTTGGCCCCATCGGATGTGGATTCACTTCCGACTGCCTCTACCCCACGCGCCGACGAGGACGCCGAGGTGGGATCCCAGAGAGGGACCCATCAGGAGGAGGCTCCGGAGGCGTCGTCAGGCAGCCTCCCGGACTTTGCGCCGGACTCTGCACCGGAACCCGCAGTGGTTCCAGAGTCCGGCAAGCGGCCCCTTCGAAAGAAGGGCAAGACCGTGACACCGGCGGCCTCCGTCCAACCGGAGGCGCCGGATAACTTGTTGGAGGCGCTTAAAGGCGCTTCCATCGAGGAAGAACACCGCACTATCATGAGTGCGGTGATTCAAAAGGTTCAGCTCGCCAAAAGCGGGCTGACCAAAGCCTGCAGCAGCCTTCTAACAGGCTTTGAGGTAAGAAGTTAAAATTATGTAATGTAATACCGCATAGACAGTAGCCCCTGATGCTCAGTTCGGTGTTCGGAAAGAAAAGCCGGACTGAGGATCTAACAAGATATGCAGTAGACAGCCCACTAACGAGGTGGCAGCCCTGAAGGAGGCTGTGTCCGCGGCCAAATGCAGTGCGGCCGCGGAACGGTCAGAGAGAGAAAAGCAGGAGGCACGGGTGGCGGAAGTACGGCAAGAGCTCCAGGCTCTCATGGAGAAACATGAGAGTTTGGAGCGTGACTCCAAGACTCGAGAGTCCGAGCTTGCCTCGGCTCTCGAAAGTGCCAAGTCCGCCAAGGCCGAAGCCCATAAGGCCCTTCAGGAGGTTGAAGATGTAAAGAATATAGCGGCGGGTAAGGCCTTTTTCATGCAAAGCAAGCATGTTAATGTAAAATACCTGATACTTACCCGCATTCGGAGCTCTCCAGGGGCGTTTGCAGATCTGCCGCGTAGTGCGTCCGATGCCGCCGCATTCTATCGTGGCGAGGAGGGGAGCTCGTCGGAAAAAGTCTTCTGGTCTCAGTATGCTGAGGCCGGACACCCGGTGCCCCCAAGCGACCAGCTGAAGCAGTTGGTCGAACTCCACAAGGTAGCTGAAGAGGCCATGAAGGGCCTTATAGTCCGGCTGTGGCCTGGACAGGCCATGCCTGGGAGCTACTTTGGCCTCGTGCGGCGGCTGGTGGATGCATGCCGTTGGGTGGATGTCATCAAGCGCTCCGCCTGTATTGAAGGCGCTCGCCGGGCCCTCGCCCGCACAAAGGTGCAATGGGGCAGGTTGGATGCGGAGAAGCTTCTCACGGACCCACCGCCGCCGAGCAAGGAGTATCGCACGCCCGAAATGTATTATAAATCTGTCCTGAAGGGAGCCCGCGATATTGCGGATGAGTGCCCCAGAGATGTAATCTTTGAGTGAATTTGCTATGTATTATCCTGTGCGCTGAAACTTTGTTCATGTGCGCTTTGAGCAACGCTTTTTTTAATTTAAAATATTACCTTCTGTGCGGCCGTTTATAAAATCTGAGAGATGGCAAGTCGTTGGCTTCAGCCCCCAAGCCACGAGTGCTGGGGTGTTCGGGATAAACTTGAGCACTCTTGTTCCCATTGTTGGGTCCATCGAGGGAGGCGCTCAACACGACGAACAAGGCAACCGGACTTATAATGCTTGAACACTCTCACTTAGCCATAGAATTCTATAATTTTAAATTTCGGCGAAGCCCCTGGTATTCGGAAGACCGAATCCGGGGCGCTATCCACACCTTTGTCGGACATTGTCCGGAACTTCGCTCGAAGCGGCGTGAGTCTTTAAGGACCCGAAAAAACCTCTCGAACAGCGACCAGTCTCTCGCCTTATCATGCCAGTCAGTTTTAGCTTTCTCCACTGAGGCGCTCGCCCGGCTCAACCGGGGCGCAATCGCAGTGGTTCTCCCAGTGCCACCTTAGCCGACAGAACGGAACGTAAGGCACCAAAACGTGGGAGCCGGGCAAACCCAACTATTGACCCAAGACATGATTCGGAGCCGATTCATATAATGCTATAAGTTCGGGGTGCCGCACTTGTGAAAGTGTTCGGACTTATCACACCATAGAGTGGGGAACACAAGCCCCTGGCGTATTAGGCCGTACCAAAATATACGGGCGCAAGATGTCATATAATGAGCATATATATAAAAGGTAATGCAATTGCAATCAAAAAGGTGCTGCATTATTAATGAAAGAAAGTCTGCTAGTAGAGCGGACTGATACAAATAGTGCGGTAAGCAAGGGATTTGGACTAAGTAAACATGTCCCCCTCCAGGGGTGAGCTGCGGATTTGGTGTATATAATCGAATTTAATGCTCGTAATTGAGACCACCTGAGTGTTCGTCGCAGCCTTCTTTAGTCCCTGACTGTTGCGTCATGAGTTCGGCAGGGTCGCCGCCGGACAGGGCTTCTGGTTAGCAGAGTCCTGTGTACATAAAAGATATAAAAAAGGGGGGCACACTTGCGAGCCTCCGGTGTGGTCGAACCGCACTCTGGGTCCGTTGCGATCGTGCCCCTCCCCTATGCCCATGGTATCTCCAAAGCGTAATGATGTACGCGGAGTGTTATTATTGCGATCATGCGCGGGCGAGGGTTGGGGCCGCATTGCTACGCATGCTCTGATCGCGCCAGGTGGTCTTGGTTGGTATTGCTTCGGGCGCGTTTTGCTGTATCCGGCTGTTTAACGGCCGGACTGGAGAATTGCCTTAAGAGGCTACTCTGTACTTCTGCCGCGAGAGCCGCTGTATGTTCCTCCGTCTGGAGGGAGCGTTCCGTATTCCCATTGACCGTGATGACTCCACGAGGGCCTGGCATCTTGAGCTTTAGGTATGCATAATGCGGCACCGCGTTGAATTTTGCAAACGCGGTTCGTCCGAGCAGAGCGTGATAGCCGCTGCGAAACGGGACTATGTCGAAGATTAACTCTTCGCTCCGGAAATTATCCGGGGATCCGAAGACCACTTCCAGTGTGACTGAGCCTGTACAGTTGGCTTCCACTCCTGGTATGACACCTTTAAAGGTTGTCTTTGTAGGTTTAATCCTTGAGGGGTCTATGCCCATTTTGCGCACTGTATCCTGATAAAGCAGGTTCAGGCTACTGCCGCCGTCCATCAGGACTCTCGTGAGGTGAAATCCATCGACGATTGGGTCTAAAACCAATGCGGCGAATCCGCCATGGCGTATGCTGGTCGGATGGTCTCTTCGATCGAAAGTGATCGGACAAGAGGACCATGGATTGAACTTCGGGGCGACTGGCTCCATCGCATAGACGTCCCTTAGTGCGCGTTTCCTCTCCCTCTTGGGTATATGGGTCGCGTATATCATATTCACCGTCCGCACTTGTGGGGGAAAACCCTTCTGTCCTCTATTGTTCGGCGGTCGGGTCTCTTCCTCGTCGTCGCTGTTTAGCCCCTTGTCATTGTTTTCGGCAATTAACTTGCCGGCCTGCTTGAACACCCAGCAATCTCTATTAGTGTGGTTAGCTGGCTTTTCAGAGGTGCCATGTATCTGGCATAAGAGGTCGAGTATTCGGTCCAGATTGGACGGACCCGGAGTGGTTCTTTTGAATGGCTTCTTCCGCTGACCGGGTTTAGAGCCTCGGAATCCGGCGTTGACTGCCGTATCCTCCTTATCGTCGTCGTTAATGCGGCGTTTGTTTTTGTTTCGACGTGACCTGCCGTTGTTGTCCTTAGTATCCGGACTGCTAGAATTTTTACGGAGATTGTTGCTGCGAGCTAGCCAGCTGTCCTCTCCCGCGCAAAAGCGGGTCATTAACGATGTGAGGGCTGCCATAGATTTCGGCTTTTCCTGCCCCAGGTGCCGGGCTAGCCATTCGTCCCGGATGTTATGTTTGAAGGCTGCAAGGGCCTCTGCATCCGGACAATCGACGATTTGATTTTTCTTCGTCAAGAACCGTGTCCAGAATTGTCTGGCCGATTCGTCTGGCTGCTGAATGATGTGGCTTAGGTCATCGGCGTCTGGTGGTCGCACATACGTGCCTTGGAAGTTATCAAGGAACGCGGCCTCCAGGTCTTCCCAACACCCAATTGACTCTGCGGGCAAGCTGTTAAGCCAATGCCGAGCTGGTCCTTTAAGCTTGAGTGGGAGATACTTGATGGCGTGGAGATCGTCGCCGCGGGCCATATGGATGTGGAGAAGATAATCTTCTATCCAAACCGCGGGGTCTGTTGTGCCATCGTAGGATTCAATGTTTACGGGTTTAAACCCTTCAGGGATTTGATGATCCATTACTTCGTCAGTGAAGCATGGCGGGTGTGCGGCGCCTCTGTATTGAGCAATATCGCGACGCAGCTCGAGAGAGCGCTGTCTGCTGTGCTCGGCCCGGCCGGGGTTATTGTTTCCGGCGCGACGGTATTCGTCGTGGGTCGTGGGGCGCCCACGTGATCCGTAGATGGATCTGGATTGTCTTGCTTTGTCCTCCAATATGTCTTGCAATTCCGGCGCGTTCCCTCTTGGCTTCGTACTTTTGGAGCGATGCCGGGGTACGGTCTTGGCTGGGGGCCTGGATGCCTCTCTGTCACGACCACGGGGTGGTCGGTCAGCCATATCGTGCGCTGGTGATGGAGGTATGTATGCTTCCTCCTCTAATCGGGGAGCAGCTTGCGTCTTGGGTAGCTTTTGGAGGGGCGTTCGAGTTTATACTCTTCGGTCGCGAGGACCTTGGTCCATCGATCGGCCAGCAGGTCCTGATCAGCTTGAAGCTGTTGCTGCTTTTTCTTTAGGCTGTTTGCTATGGCGATAAGCCTGCACTTGAAACGCTCTTGTTTGACGGGATCCTCAGGTACGACAAATTCGTCATCGTTGAGGCTTGCTTCGTCTTCGGAGGGAGGCATATAGTTATGATCCTCAACCTCTTCGTCTGCCGCCCTCTCGTGAGGGCTTGCTTCTGCATCCTCCTGCGCTGAGTCTTGCTGGAGGGGATTGTCTTCGGCACTCTCTGGGATATTATTATCTCCTGTGCCGGAATCTCCATTCTTGCTGTGGCGGGATTTAGAGCGGCGCCGCTGACGCCGGCGTTTGGGCTGCTTCTTTAAAGAGTCTGCCTCCGCTGTTTCTTCGCCGTCCCCATCTTTTGGGGTATCCACCATGTATATGTCATATGACGAGGTGGTTTTCCAGTGCCCTGTGGGCGCTGGTTCCAGTTCATCTCCGGCATCATCGTCCATAGCGTCGATGTCTTCGGAGTCGTAGTCTAGCATGTCGGTTAGATCGTCGACAGTGGCTACAAAGTGGGTGGTGGGTGGGCTCTGAATTTCTTCGTCGTCCGTACCCCAACCATCCTGGCCATAGTCCGGCCAGGGCTCTCCTGATAACGAGAGATGCTTTAGTGAATTCAGGATATCGCCAAAGGGTGAGTATTGGAAGATGTCCGCGGCGGTGAATTCCATAACCGGCGCCCAATCCGATTTGATTGGTAGGGGCACGGGAGGTTCGGAGTCCGGCACCTCGGAATCACAAATTTCGCGGGGGACGAGATTATTGTTCGGCTCCATCGCCGTGGAAGTTGAAGCCCCCGAGGCGGTGTCTATCCACCGATCCTCTATCCGGGCGATCGGCTTCGGACTAATGGCCGGAGCGGATTCGTGTGCGGCCACCAAGGCATTGTTCGGCGGCAGAGCTAGATCATGCCCATCGCAACAGTGCGGCGCGCTTGGCTGTGGCTCGGGTCAGTCGAAGATCAAGTCTCCGTGGACATCGGCCGTGAAGTTTAGGCTTCCGAATCTGACCTGACGGCCAGGGGCGTAGCTTTCAATCTGCTCCAGATGGCCAAGCGAATTAGCCCGCAGTGCGAAGCCGCCGAATACGAAGATCTGTCCGGGGAGAAAAGTCTCACCCTGGACAGCGTTGTTGTTTGAAGATGCCATCAAGCCTATCGGTGACGACACAGAGGAACTCTCAATGAAAGCACCAATGTCGGTGTCAAAACCGGCGGATCTCGGGTAGGGGGTCCCGAACTGTGCGTCTAGGCGGATGGTAACAGGAGACGAGGGACACGATGTTTTACCCAGGTTCGGGCCCTCTCGATGGAGGTAAAACCCTACGTCCTGCTTGATTAATATTGATGATATGGGTAGTACAAGAGTGGATCTACCACGAGATCAAGGAGGCTAAACCCTAGAAGCTAGCCTATGGTATGATTGTTGTAATGTATGTTGTCCTACGGACTAAAGCCCTCCGGTTTATATAGACACCGGAGAAGGCTAGGGTTACACAGAGTCGGTTACAATGGTAGGAAATCTACATATCCGTATCGCCAAGCTTGCCTTCCACGCCAAGGAAAGTCCCATCCGGACACGGGACGGAGTCTTCAATCTTGTATCTTCGTAGTCTTGGAGTCCGGCGGACGATGATAGTCCGGCTGTCCGGACACCCCCTAGTCCAGGACTCCCTCGGTCTCACATGCCGGGTTGCAGCACCCCGCTGGTCATCATCAACGCATGTAGCATAGTGTGGCTGGTTCCAGCGGCCATGGCGTCGATTGCAGCAAAAATTGTGGCCGTCTCCCGTATGGTTTGAAGGTGATGGACTGCGGCTATTGGCACGGCGATCGGCTGCGCAGCAACTAGAGGGACCAAACTTGCGGGGTTAGTGATGGAAAAGAATGTCCCGCTTGCTCAGGGAAGAAGACGATGGGAGGGAGGAGACGAACGAAGAAGACGATAGGTGGAAGGAAAAAACGAGTGGCGGAGGTCACGCCTGAAGCGATAAGATTTGACTCTTTCACAATAGATGCATAGTCACGTGATCTATATCGCCATCCAACGAGCCACGCGCGTCCGACGGAACCGTTCCGCCGGTGCACGGGTGGGAAACATTTCCCAATAAGAAATGTGGCACTCACGTGTCCACCGCCAAAAACCGCTTATTCATGAACTTGACGCAACAGGCTCGTGTGACTCACTGTAGGAGTTCAGAAAAGGAAAACACAAGCATAAGAAAAGGTAGCAAAACACCGGAACTTATGAACCCACGAGGATTCTACTATATATTCATGCGCAATTTACACGCTTATTCATGAACCATCAGTTACATGCTTAACTACACATCTAGCACACCGTCGGCGAGACCGGCATCGTTGCTAGGAGGGAGGCCGCAGTATGGTCCGCCGGTGATGGTCTTCAGGTTGCAGGTCTCCGGCTTGACGAGAGACAAGGTGAATTCCCACAGGTCCTTTCTAGTGCACCCCTCAGGAACGCCCTCCAAGCGGAGCATCCCTTGCATGAAGTCCTCCATCGCGGTGCATCGGCATTCTTCCGAGACGGCTTCCAGCTCCCGACAGCACGGATCCTTGGAGGCCACTTTGCCCGGCGTGGTCTGCTGGGTGTCTTTGCAGGTCTGCTGGACCACGTATGCGCGGCAGCTTGGGAGTGGCTTGGGCGGGATGCCCACCCCTGGCCTGCACGCGATGGTGGCTGCGGCGGCGGCGAGGATGGAGAGCAGGACTAGGGCCGAGAGGAGGACATGGTTGGACGCCATTTTTGATAGTTGGTGGATCTTGGCTATGTATTGCATGTATATATACGCGTGGTGATGCCACTTACCTTTATTAAGGCAACTCAAAAAACGGTAACCGTTATTAAGACTGGAGTGTCTTGTGGGAGAGATTTTGGATGATGTGTATGACATCGATGAAGTGGAGTGTCTTGATTAAATTGCTGGAACAGAATTTGGCGGGGAATGCAATTAGTTGGGTTTTGCCTTTTGCGTGCAAGCAAGGGAGGATTTGTAACCGCTGGAGTTTTAACTTTATGCTCCGTCTATTTCTGTAGTGATCTCTACTCTTTACTTAAAGTGAACTTTCAGTTGGTTCATGTGTGTATGGCTTTTGCCTTCTCAAACCAATAGCGGAATTTTTTTCTGCAGTGAGCAAACACGCGAGCATTGTTCCACTTCCATCGTGGTCAATTACTAACTACACTAGTGTCAATAAACGTCTTGCATTATGGGACGGATGTAGTAGGCAAATAACTTGTAAAAAATATCTCGAGACATCAAGTGGAGGTACTTCTATTATGAGCACGAGTGTCCAGCTAAATCCTTGATCACTTTACGACAAGGGTGAACATCCTTGTCCCCGCAAGTCACCGTGCAATTATTTAATTTCTTGCTTCCATTTATCCACATTCTTTTCTAAACGATAGAATGCATGCCACACTTGTACGTAATAAGAACACGTCACATAGAGGTAAAACTCCATATCCCAAAAGGCATATTGGCCGGCCCATAGCTACCGGTCGCTTATGTGAAGGGCAGAGCACACGATTGTCAACCCATGTGAGATGTGGCCACATCGTAAACGTGTATGCGTCGCGAACCGTTTGTGGTGAGGGACTATACACCCTCATTTCGATACAACCCTATTCATATACAACCCAGAGACACATCTATACAACTCAGAAACATGTCCAACGTATGTATGCCAAAGTCTTAGATTGAAGTGTGTGTGTGTCTAACCGCATACCCTTCTGGCATCTCCACAAAATGAGCCCTCCTTGCATCTCCAAGACGCAAGGCCTATGGGCACCTGTAAGAAGTGGACTTTAACATTAGAGATCTTTTTACAGTAAAAAAAAAGAAGATATTTTTACAGTACATCGTACTGCCTATTTTAAGTTGTAGTATTCCATTGACCCAACGACCGAGATAGATCAGCGGTTGAGGACAACTTCGTAGTTTGTTTGAAGACGAGGCTAGCCATATTCTGGTCTTTTTCGGCTAAGACTAGCCATGGTGGGAGTAACTTCAGCAGTAATATCGAGTCCAACTCAGCAAATTTGTTTATGTGGCAATGAGTTAATGAGGAGAGAGGTAGTTACAGTAACTTAGCTAGTTACTGTAACATCACATGTTCCAATGCAATATGAGTCTATAACCTAATAAATGAGGCTTTGCATGTTATCACACTTATGTTACTACCCACTATGAAGGTAGTAACATAGTCTAGGGATTTGTGTATGTTACTAGTGTATGTTACTATGCATTGTGGCTAGTCTAATTGGGGATAGATTTGTGTCCACGAATCCATGACGGATTTAGTGCCTCCGATCAATCGACCAGGAAATGTCGTGCACCTCGCCTCTCTCGCGACCATCCCCAATTACGCCCGCAGGCCTCACCTCCTGTTGCGCCACCGTCGTCATGATGAGACGAGGCCCTAAATGCTATGCAGAAGGTCGACGAGGAGGGCGAACCCGCAGACCGCTGCTCAGCACCAACAATGAAGAAACTTCCAGGAGCTTGCCATGAAAAACTGCACTATGAAACATCAACCAAGTCACAACGCTAGATGGTTCAATACATCAGTGGGTGCTGGTTGCAACTTTTCAGACGGACACAACGCCGAGTGTCGCCTGTGCCAGAATACGTGGCAAGCCGATTCCAGCATCGCCGGTGCTGATCGCAACTTTTTTTGACGGACGCAATGCAGAGCATCACTGGTGCCAGCATCCACGATAGTCGGTTCCAGCATCGGTGGTGCTAGTTGCATCTTTTTTCGGCGGATGCAGCGCCGAGCTTTATCGGTGCCAGCACCCGTAGTTGCTGGTTCCAACATTGATGGTGCTAGTTGCAACATCCTGTGGTGGTCGGTTCTTGTATGAGGGCCACGTCGTAGCTCACCGGTTGCAGCATCTTGGTCGCCATCGTCGCAACTCCTGGGCACCATGACCGCAGTGTGCGGCAGCCGCCGTTGAAGCAGATCCCATGGCGGAGGTTATTGGGACGAAAGAGAATATGCGCTAGGGGAGCACGAGAGATGTGGAAAGGATGTCATAGGTGGAGTGTCGGAGCGTGGGGACATCGGGGAGAGAGAGGGATGGTGGAGGGAGCACACGAACTCAAGTTGGGCCATGGCGGAGGTCAAGTTTGGCAATGACGGAGCGCACACGAGAGATAGGTGAAAATGAGGGTTGGTTAATGCTTGGGGAAAAAATGAGTGGCCGGTGTTGTTCAGGGAAAGAGTCAAAGAAGGGATAGAGCGGTACCCACATCACGTTGCTGCCTCTCCCAGGTGTCGGATCTTGCTAGACCAGACACCTCTTGCGCGACCGGCGCTAGATCTTGGCTGGTTGGCTTGAAGGCATCATGTAGGTTTTTTCTTTGCGAACCAGCATGGGGTTGGATGGTTATGATGGCAGTGATATTCTCAGCTCATCGGTGTTCAAATTCTAGACTTGACATTGATGCTTGCATTTTTCTGAATTTATTTCAGGCTTTACAGCGATGTGCGTTCAGTGGGAGAAAACGTTTTTGTTGACTTCGAAGGCGTCTGTAACGACACCATCAATTTCAAGATGATATGCCGACCCAATCTCTCGGCCGGAGGTGCGAGTATATGTGCATATGAGCGTCTACGTCGGTATTGTGCATGTTTTTTTCAAGTTTTTTAGTTGTCATATCTCGAAAGCATGAGTATGCAAACGCGAAATATGGACCACTACAGGATATATTATGGGCCTAATTGCCAGCGTGTGTGTGTGTATGCGAATGCGCGACAGGTTGTCTTGGCCTGTTGGGTCTTCTCATATTCTTTTGCCCTTCTATTTAAAAGTCATAATTCCCCCAAAAGAAAAAAAAATACCATAAAAAATCTATCTCCGTCTGCTCATATAATAACAAAATCTATCTCCAGAACAAATCTATCGCCGTGGTTCCGCTCCTCCGAAACAAGTATTCATCGCGGACGTACGGGGAAGCAGTAAAGAGAGAACCGGCGACGATGTGGCGGAGGCTCGCCATGGCCGGAAGCCACGGAGGAGCGCAGGCCGCCAGACCATCGTTGCCGCCGGCCATCACCACTCTCAGCACCAGGTCTGCACGCACACCCTTGTCCTAACCTCGACTGTCGCCTTCTCTATCTACTCCCGTCGATTTGAGTTTCTAATGGTGTGGTTTTTTGTTTTTATGACATACTGTATACGGTGTAACTCTTGTTACGTTGATCAAATTAATAATCTAGAGCTATGCGTCACCTTACAAAACGGGAGGGAGTCGTAAATATGCACGTACCGTACATATACAAGTTGCCCACATAAACTGGGATCACACTTTTATCTTATCCTTTTTTACTTCTTCTTTTCCCCCGGTGGGGTATGTAATGGCCTTAGGCCCGTGTGTGTCTCTAATCAAGCCCGCTTTATTTTATTCGCTATCTGCCGTGTGGTGTTTGTCTGTTCCTTATGATTAGCCCTTTCTCTCTCTGTACCTGGAACGTACGTGGGCTTGGGGATGCTAGTAAATGCCGCGATGTTCGCGCGGATATCGAGGCCATGCAGCCTGCTCTCATCGCGCTCCAGGAAACGAAACTTGCCTCTCCTTCTCCGCAAAAAACTAGCTCTTTCCTTCCTCCGTCTCTTCGCTCCTTCTCTCTAATTGACTCTGTCGGCGCCTCCGGCGGCATCTGCACTGCCTGGAACGACCGAGTCTTCTCGCTCGCCCAAGATTTCTCCACTGCTCGTGTGCTCTCTGTTGACCTTCGCCACAGTCATGACAACACTCTCATCCGTGTTACGAACGTGTACGCGCCTTGCGACCACGCCTCTAAGGCCGAGTTCCTTTCCGAAATTAATGGCCATGCGCCCGGCGACGCAGTCCCGTGGGCGATTCTTGGTGACTTCAACCTCACTCGCTCCCCAACCGACCGCAACAACGGCAACTTCAGCCGTTCGGAGGCAAGCCTTTTCAACGATTTCATCAACGATCTCTCGCTCATCGACCTCCCTCTCCGTGATCGTCTTTATACTTGGTCCAACCGACAGTCCTCTCCTGTCCTCGTTCGTCTCGATCGAGTGCTTGTTAGTGTCTCCTGGGACGCTAAGTACCCCACTTCCACCCTCTCCTCCTTCGCTCGTGCTATGAGTGACCACGTCCCCCTCCTCGCGACTATCTCCTCCTCCGCCCCTAAAACCCTCATTTTTCGATACGAGAAGTCTTGGGCTTTTCACGCCTCTTTCCGTTCCGCAGTCGTTGCTGCGTGGGCTTCCGCCGGCCGCGCCGACCAAACTGCCCGCCTGGTTGCTCGCCTTCGCCAGGTCCGGCTTGCCTGTAAACGCTGGACTCAGAGGACTGCTCCGGTGGCCCAACGGGAACAAGATTGTAGGGTTCTCATCGGTGTCCTCGACCGCCTTGAGGAGAGTCGGCCCCTCTCCCCCACGGAGAATCTTCTTCGTTCTCTTACTACCGACGCGCTCCATGTCTCTATAAAAGAGCGTGTCCTTTACTGGAAATTGCGTGCCAAAGTCCGTTACGCCGTCGATGGTGACGAGAACACCGGCTTCTTCCACGCTTCCGCATCCTCCCGGTTCCGGAAAAACTGCATCCCTGTTCTCTCTGTCGATGGAGTTGACCTCTTCTCGCATGAGTCCAAAGCTTGTGCTCTCCGGGCCTACTACAAAGATCTTCTGGGTACGACCTCCCCGTGTACTTGGAACTTCTCCCTATCGGACCTCTACGGCAACTCTGCCACCCTCCCTAATGACCTCTCGAACCCCTTCACGTCCGAGGAAATCCGGCAGGCGTTCCTGGACATGAATCGTCTCTCAAGCCCCGGCCCAGACGGGTTCGGCCCCTCCTTCTATGTCTCCTTCTGGGCCACTATCGCGACAGACGTTGAGGCGGTCTTCCATGACTTCTACTCCGGGTCTCTCGACCTCTCTCGCATTAACCGTGCCTTCCTGGTCCTCCTCCCCAAGTTTGAGGCGGCTCGTTCCCCCCAAGACTTTCGCCCCATTTCCCTTCAAAATTGCATCATGAAGGCGATCACCAAGGCCTTGTGCACTCGGCTGCAGCGTTACATTCACTCTCTCGTCGATCCTGACCAAACCGGCTTTCTTCCTGGTCGGCGTATTTCAGAAAACATTGTTTACGCGGCCGACCTCCTTCGTGCCTGCCACGTCCGGAAAGCCCCCACGATTGTGTTCAAAATCGACTTTCGGAAGGCTTTCGCCTCGGTTAACTGGTCCAGCCTCCTTTCCGTTCTCTCGGCCCGTGGATTCAACTCCCGGTGGTGCGGTTGGATCCGAGACATTCTTTCTACAGGACACACCGCCGTCCTTCTCAACAGTATCCCTGGGGACTGGATCCTTTGCCGCGATGGCCTCCGTCAAGGGGACGCGCTTTCGCCGTACCTTTTTATTCTTGTCGCCGATGTCCTCCAGCGTCTTATTCGCTCGGCTTCCTCGGATGGGAGGCTTGCTCACCCGATTGACCCCTCGCTCCCCTGCCCTGTGCTCCAATACGCCGACGACACCCTTATCCTCTGCCGTGCGGACCCCCAGTCGGCGGCGACTCTCAAAACCATCCTTGACTCTTTCGCCCTTGCTACCGGCCTGGCCATCAACTTCCACAAGTCTGGGTTTATTCCCATGCACTGCCCCGACGATCTGTCAGCCGCCATGGCTACTACCCTCGGCTGTCCCATCTCCTCCTTCCCTTAACCCTACCTGGGTCTCCCCCTCTCCCCCTGGAAACTTCCCATCTCCGCTTACGACCCTCTTATCCGCTCCTTTGACCGTTACCTCTCTGGTTGGCGTGCCCTCCTCCTGTCGTCAGGGGGTAGGATGGTCCTTTGTAATGCCGTTCTCAACAACCTCCCCACCTACTTCATGTGCTCGTACTTGCTTCCCTCTGGTGTGATTGAGTTGATTGATCGTAGGCGTCGTGCCTTTTTTTGGACCGGCAAGGATACTTGCTCCGGTGCGCGTTGTCTAATTGCTTGGGATAAAGTGTGTGCAGATGTGCAGGAAGGCGGCTTCGGGATCCGGGATCTCCGTCGGCAGAACATGTGTCTGCTCCTCAACTTCGTCCACAAGCTTCATCAACCCGACTGTCCGCCGTGGAAACGGTGGTTTCTCAGCACCACCAGGAGAGATGTTGGCGACCCCTGCTCGGCTCCTTCTTTCCTTGGGGCCATCATTCTCAGCGGCCTCCCGACGTACAGGTCTATCACCCGCGTGGATCTCCGCGACGGGCGCGCCACCTCGTTCTGGCACGACCGTTGGCGGCCCGGCCGCGCCCTCTGCTTTGAGTACGCGGCATTGTACTCTCACTCGACGCGCCCGAACGCCTCGGTGGCAGCAGTGTCCGCCGACGGTCTGCACCTCCAGAGGCGCCTCTCCTCCGTTGCCGCTTCCCAGCTTGCGGCTGTGCAGGCGATCATCAGTGACCTTGGGCTTGTGGACGCTCCGGATCGTCGACTCATGGCCTGGGGGGAGGACGTGGAGTTCAGCTCACGCGCCGCGTTCAGGGTCATGTCCCCCCACGGGGTGCTCTGCCAGTCTTCCATCGACATCTGGAGTTCGCGTCTCCCGCGGAAGATCAAGATCTTCGCGTGCCTTCTGGTCCGGGACCGCCTTAGTACCCGGAAGAACCTGCATGCGAAGAGTTGCACCCCTTCCAGCACGTGCGCCTCCTGCCCCGACGAGGAGTCCACTTCTCACATCTTCGCCGCCTGCGGTCGTGCGGTTTCGACCTGGACTCGCCTCGGTCTGGGCCCTTTCCCCTCGGTGGATGCGATCCTCGCCTCTCCCTCGCCGTCCGCCGACGTGGCTGCGTTGTGGAAAGATGGGCTCTACGTGCTTCTCTGGCAGATCTGGAAGGCCAGGAACAACGCCACCTTCAACAACATACGCTGCACCGCCTGTGATATCCTCGCGAGGACGGCCGACGACCTCCTGATTTGGAGCAGGCGCTATGACGCTCCGTCTCGGGATCGACTTCTGGCCATCCGACTTTTCTTTCTCTCAGTCCTCTAGACTGCCTCATGGCGGGTTTCTCTTTTTTTTCGCTTCTTATCATGTTGTTTTTTATCTTTTCGATGAAAAACATTGTATGACTGCCAGGTCCTTCAAGTAATATAACAACCGGTGGGGCACAATGCCCCCCCGTCATTCTCGAAAAAAAAATTTGATATATGTCTTCATCTGAATGAAAGATACTCCCTCTGTCCCATAAATGTAAGACGTTTTTGGAGTGTATTGTCCAAAAACATCTTATATTATGAGACGGAAGGAGTACTATGTACGTAGAATATGCACCCCCTCGAGTGAACCTCCTCCAAACCTAGTGATTATACAGTGCCATGATCCCATGCCTTCCAAAATATTCTACCACGTGTAAGTCATGATACCATCAAAGGCCAGTGATAGTGCTCCTTCCCATATTTTTACCAACAAGCAGTGTTAACTTGATCGGCATCCGGGATCGCCTAGTTAAGGAAATTATATTGTAATGTTGTAGAGATCATGAGATTTTACATTTACAATAATATAATTAGAGTTCTTCAATGGACAAACGTACTTGCTCACATTGGCCTTCATTAATATTTTGCATCATTTCTAACGTTTCCGTAATTCTGTTATACCCTAGATCCCCACCATCGCCAAATATTACCATGGTGCTTGATGACGATGACCTCCTCCGTGAGATCCTGGTTCGTCTAGTCTTCCCTGCCAGCCTCGTCCATGCCGCCCTCGTGTGCAAGCACTGGCTCAACATCACCTCTGACCCCGCTTTACTTCATCGCTTTCGCAATCTCCACCCACCTCTCCTTGGCTTCTACCAGAAATGTTGGAACTTCTTGCTCCCAAAGTTCATGGTGATGCCTCACATCCAGGGGCTTGACACCATGATCTGCCGTGCCAGATCGGCCTTCGATGCCTACTCTGATACGTGGGGTGTCCTTTATGGTTCTCAGAATGGTTGTCTTCTCGGCAGATTTCATCGGCTCAATAGTACTACACATGTTCTACTCAATCCGTTGAATCTTGAGAGGAACATTATGACCGTACCGCCACTGCCGTCCATTGACCTCGAGCGAGGCATGTTCTACCATGCTACTGAGTACGTCCTCAATGACCAGTCATGCTTGGGCGCGACATTAGTGCTTAGCCAGGACAAAACCACTGTCCACCTTTATGAATTACTAGATGGTGTATGGAAGAACCATACATCGTCTACATTAGAGGGGGCCCCCGTGTCAACTTCCGGAGTCATGATTCTACTCACCAACCATACGCTCTACATCATGTGCTCCGGACCCAAGATTCTTGTGTTGGATTTGTTCTCCTCAGTTCTCTCGGTGATCAACCTGCCAGATGGGCTCGAGTACAAGTATGACAATCTTGGGCTGTCACAAGCAGATGATACTGGATTTAATCTCGTTCATCTAAAAGAACTTGAGCTCCACATTTGGCTATGCACCCACAAACACAGCAGCAACAACAACAACAATATCTGTGACAACGGTTGTTGGTTCATACTATTTGTCTGCGTGAGGTGTGTGCAAGTATGAGGATGCCAACTCGAGCACTAGAGAATGGAAAGAATGCTGGTGTCAAGCTGCACGCAATCGGGGACAATGCGAAGTTTGTATTCTTGGAGATATGTGGTGCTATCATCTACTTGGACATTGCGAGCAGGGCAGCAAAGAAGGTGTACACATTGGCGCCCGGTGACGGAGACATTTATAAGATCCATCCTTTTATGACGATGTGGCCTCCTACTTTCCCCTGCCCTCAAATCAGGACTGGGCCAAAAGGAGTGGTGCAGCCACAGAGAGCCCCAACCAATGTCAACCGACAGGTACATATCATTTGCATGGGATCAATTGTGTTGCCTTTGCGTGCATGATTTGTTTAATTGTGTCGATTGTTCCAGGAGAATGAGCTAGTAGCTCTCCTGACCAACCATGATGACGAAGTGCTTTCAACTCCCTCAGGCGACTGGGAGAAGCCTCCACTTTGAGGTACTCTGTCGAGGTAATACACATATACTTCACATGTTTTCTTCTTTGCTCTCAGCTGCAATCAATACAAATATCCAAGTTATGGTTATTCATTTTTATTTCAGTACTAGACTAGACGGCTTGCAAACATCCCCGTCGTTCCTCCAGGGTGTGCGAATATGAAGTGCATCCTTGGTACATGCGTGATATAGGAAATGCTGGCTCCTTCAGGCCAGACACATCCCCGTCATCTCAAGGACCAGAGGAGGATGACGACGATGATGCGCAGTGGAATTCTGCAAATCAATCTTCCTCTAGTTTTAGCTGAAAGGAACTACACACTTTGTTGATCGACATGGCTGATTGTTCTTGTAGATAGCATGTGCGCGTTGCTCATGAGATGATTACTTCTTGTAGTGCAAAATGTAATTTTGAGAGAAGCAATCTCACTTTTAATTTTATGGAATATCACTGGCTTTCTTCCTTTTATGTTTATCCGTCACTTTAGATCATTCATAAGTAATCTTATTACGTGTACTGGTGTACTGCTCTTTCTTTTGTTTCTTTCTGAATGAATCTTAGGTGTACTAGTAGTTTTAATTCCGTTATATGCCTGCGTTAGCGTTACAAATCCAGCTTGTGCAATGAACTAAGTTCGATTCCAGCAAAACTATAGTAATTTCAATGTTTTAACTTGGAAAAAACTCATGAGATCACGACGGCACTCGACTTTCAGATAAATCTTTGAAAAGAAAACATGCGGCTGTTCTTTTCACTGCTCATAGTGGAAACAACTTGGCGACCTCTAACTGTCGGTCTATTCGGTCACCTAGACAGAAATTACATATCAAAGCAGACTCGCAGATCATATGTCATCGCTACATTTTTTTCTCATGCCCAGAAGAAGCACATCAACACAATGTTCAGACCATCATCAGAGTTCCACAAGAGGTCAGTAGAAAATCAAATTATTATTTTTGCTGGAAAATGGCTAACTGAATCTCTCTCTCTCTTTTGCGGGAAAATGGCTAACTGAACTTGTTCCTATATCGTGGGGAATATGACTAACTGAATAAGCGCGGGAATATCGGTAATTGCCTTAGGCTCCTAGGTGCATATGCACCAGCAGCGTTGGCGCTAGCTAGGTTCCATTTCATTGGTCCTGCTTCCATGGAGCTGTGTTCGTCCGAGGGCAAGCCCGAGAGCAAACGCGGTGGCAACACCGGCAACAATTGCCCCGACTCTAATTGTTGTCTTATTCCTTGGTGAAGGCAATGTGGCTGCCTGTTTAAGCTTCTCCAGCCCCCCAGATACCCAGCCAGCAATGGTCCTCGACCTTGCCTTTCTCTGCATCAGCTGCTCGTATGCGACGGAGTTCTGAAACCGAACATCACATTCAAATTATTGCCAGTATGTGCAAGAGAAGTAGAGAGTATGTGGGTGTTAGATCAATCACTAACCGGTATGCACACAGGCGAAATGAGGGTGCCACGGAGGCTATGCGTAAACGCATTACAGACATCTTTCTCATACTCTTCCCACTTCTTGAGGGCGTCGGGGTCGTCGGCGAAGTGGGGGCGCAGCCTCCGCAGCAAGACGTCCACCTCCTCCACCACCTGGGGCATACGCTTGTCCATCGTGTCGGCCCGTGACTGTCGCCATTCAAACTCCTCTCTGGGCATGCCGCACCGGGGGTCATACCTCTGCAACACCGATCGGATTTGAGAGAGGTCAGCAGCAGCCGTGATCGAGAACGTAACCATCATGAAACAATGTAATAAGAATCGCAGTCGTTGTTTTGAGAGAGAGAGAGAGAGAGAGAGAGAGAGAGAGAAGCGCCGGTACGCACCCGTTCTTCGCTCTTATCATCATCTGAAAAAAGATATCACAATCAATTACAGTATATATTACTTATAAAAGGTACTAGTCCTATGGAAGTATGGATTATTAGCGAAACATGCATACTGCAACAGCTTAATAGCAATAAAAAGGCTAGAGCCCAATACTTGTGTTCATCGTTTTGCAATAGATTGGTACCTTGCTAATTCGGCAATTCCCCAATTTAAATACCACAGAAAATCACTTGCAAATTTGCCAGGAAGCCTGTGAACAAAATCTATCCAATCTGAGGTGTGTACTTGTTCTCATTTGCAATGAAATTCTACAACCATATAGGAGTGCTATATAAAAATCAATTTTCATGTCCGATTGTTGATTTTAGTGTTTGTTCTTCAACACTTGAATTGCAGCCGATGCAGGAAAACAAGGTGTTGGGGGTTGATTCGTCGCGCGCACCTTTTTCCCGCCGGCGGAAAAACGGCGGGAGGAACTTGGCCATGGCCGACCACCACGGAGAAGGAGCAGTGCGGCGGCGTAGAAGCCTGGGTCGGTCTGGAGCTGGACTGGAGGTGGCCGCCGCCGGCGTGGCCTTCCCTAAAGTTTGTGTTTTTTTTTGTTCTGTAAACGAGAGGACAAACGATCCTACGGTTCCCACCAAATATTATAGCGAGGAGCCGCTCTCCTCCCGTCGCCGCCGCCGACGCTGCGGAGAGGAGATCGATGGTTCGCTTCCGCCCGGAGGACTGCGCGATCGACCGTACGTCTTCCACCCCTCTCTCTTCGTCGTCTTCTCCGGTGACCGGTCTCAATCCGCTTCAACCAAAATAACAATGTAGGCGCGACCGACCGGCACGGGATCCACGGTGGCGCGAGGCCCCTCCTTGCCGGCGGGGTCCATCTGATCGGCTTGCGGACCGGACTCTTCCACGACCTCAGCTTGCGCCGCGCCCTCACCGAGGAGCACCGCCTCCGAGCTCACCTGGAGTTCCAGCACCGCGTGCTCCAGATCGCCATCCCCGAGCTCTTCTCCGCAGCAAGATCACCTGTGCGTGCGTGCGCCTCTGACCATCCATCCATCTGTTTATCTGATGATGACAATCCAAGAGGAGAGCAGATTGATCACATCTGTTCTTGACGCAGGTTGATTTGTTCAGACTGATCGACTGGGACCAGTCTGACGCACGCATCGTCGAGCACATCGTGCTGCGCCACACCAGGCACGATGGGACCTGCTCTCTCTTGCAGCAGGCCGCCATTGATGACGGCGGCGACGGTTCAAATATTGGAATTGGGACTCCCGTCAACGACCAAGGCGGAGGAAGGGATGGAGTTGAGAGGGCTACCGTTGCCGACGGTGAGGATGGAGCAAGTAGTGGAATTAGGGGCGCCATCGATGACAATGATGGAGGAAGCAGTGGAATTGGGGCTGACAAAATCTCGATAATGCGGTACTTGCCTGAGAGTACAATCCGCACATCGAGAATGTGGGTGCTCGATCAATTTTACTTATGTTGTTGTCACTGAGATAGAAGTTTGATTCAATCTAATAAGCTCACATTGTCGATTGCAGGATCAGAAGTGTCTTTACTGGCGATTGTGTGGTGCTCAAAGACATTTTGCGTACCGCAAACTTCTTTTGAAGCTTGACTTTATTCAGGTGCCTTACCGATTTCCGCTATTTCGCTGTTTGTGCTTGTCACTATGTTAAGCTTGTGCATACCCCAAGTTCATGCTATTTGCAGCCGGATAGTGATTCTGCTGGTAGGCCGTTGCGGTTGCTCGCTCTCGGTGTGTTCGCGGTGGTTGCAGCAGCAGGAAGCTTGTCATCAAATGTGTCTCTCGGGTGAACTTTTGTGTGACTGATTGGATACCGAGATACATGATTTATCACATATTCACTTGTCAGTTGTCACAAGGACTTTAGAAGGCTACATTGTAAAAAAAAAAAAGATTCCGACATAACAACATTGGTTTGTATATATAGCATCAGAGGAAAATTTTGTCACAAACAAGTTGAGCTGCTGACGGAGATCAGTTGCGAAGAACAGAGGCACAAGATGATAGAGGGCAAGCTTGCCTGCACAACATTTTATCTTTGTTAATTAATCACATTCTAAGTGTACATGATACAACAGCCTTCTTCTTATATCTGTAGATGCATTTCTTGAAGTACATTGCTCTTGTTGCATCAGTCGTCTGTTGGTTATCACAGGGATTTTCCTTTGCCAAATTAACTTGAGTTTACTCATCAGTCTGCAACTAGTGTAGAGATATAGATACATTCGCATGGTGATATGCATTGATACTTGATCATTAACTCTAAAAGATAGATTTTAAAAAGTCGTTGCAAAGTAAGTAAAAAAAGTATCTCACATGGCTACACATCTAGCAGAAAAACCTATGTGGTCCTGGGAACTTTTTCTCCTATGTAAATGAATGTATATATACACTAGTAACCATGCACGTGCAACGCACGTGTGCCTCATTAAATTTAAATGTGAATATGGTCAAAGTACCCGAAATTAAAAATCCATGTCATAGTATATTTTTTAATAAATGGGAATCTATATAAATATTCTATAATGGGCTTTCGGAGATAAATTATAGTTGAACATAAGAATCTTAACATTCCATTCAAAAACCGACAAATACATGCTGTAAACACCATGCTAGGTGTATGCCCAGTGCACTTCATAGAGTTTTACACTCAGCAAACACTATGCCGAGTACATATCTGCCTTTTCAGGGTGCTCAGCATAGAATGTTTTTTCTTTGGTGTATTTGCCGAAAGAAAAATTACGAACATCACAAACTGCAGGCTCCCCATAGAGAAAGATTGTTTTGATATACTGAAGAGGCACTTATTATTAATGTGAAAATAAATGAGGTTACATATCCTATTAACATAGTATATAGATACAATCCACCAAATACAAATAGGACTATCCAAAAAAGACTTCAAATCATAATCTGAAAATAAGGAGGTGCACCTAACTTTGGTGGCAAACAGAGCACGTAATAAATCTGACCTGAATAATCATATGCATGTGTGCAAATGCACATACAAACTAATGCACAAAATTCTGTTTATATATTTAATAGATCTGCTTATTCAATATTCAAGCTTGTACTATGTACAAATAACTAAGTCAAAAAATATTGCAGGCCAATCGAATATTGGAAATCAACTACATATGTTCAGATTTTCACTGAAAAAACAGGGCAATGAAGGGAGAATACACCAACACTGGATGTCTCCTAGCAGCTCAAAGCAAGTCTCCAGGCAGCTCAAAGAAAAATTGTGTCGGGCAATGACCTCACTATGCGTGTCGCTGCTCTCGGCGGCGTCTTTGTCTTCTATGCATGACAGAAGCAACTTATATGGGGCATGAAGATGACAAAAACTGTTGCACGGGCATGCTCCCAAGCTAAGATACGCTCGACTGAATTGGAATTTGGCGAAGAGCGTTGTTGTATCATCACTTGTCTCTGAATTAGAATATATGATAACCGTCTTGCAAACATAATATTCGGTGTCTCTGTTTCTATAAGAAAAATAGAAACCCACAGTCCATCAGTGTGTAATTCCATCTATCAACAGAAGGCCACACATTTTATTTAACTTTGAATCCAGATTGGCCTATTTATTAGCTAAAAGAGTCTATATCTGGAAAAAGAAATTTTCTATTAGAAAATGCATTTGGGAAACTTCACACCAGAATCACTACGTCTTAAGCTCAACTTAACTGAAAGAACCACCACGAAGATTTCAATACAAAATCTTCAGATTTTTATGCAAAAACATTCGGAGTAGCATTACTACATGTGGAAATCATCAAACTAATTAGAAGAGCATACCATGCGCATCCTTGATCATCATGTCGAACCCCATTTTCTCGGCGGGTGCCTCGGGAATGAATGGCAAGCATGAAAGAACAAACTTTTGCACAATGTCCGCTCTCAAAAGTCAGAACTCTTCGCCCAGATGGATAGGGGATGCAATACATATAAACCAGTGTGCAACACATGTAATCAAAAAAATATAAAGTAAAATTCTACTCACCATATTTGGGTCGCAAAATCAATTTCAACAGTACAATCTAATAGTAGAGGGTAACATATAGAAGAGTGTTTACCTCTTGTCTCATGTCTTTGTTGACACCATTGCCATTTCCAAAATCTTCCTGTAGCCTTTCATTTATGTGATCGTTATAAATACACCTCAAATCCGATCTTATCACAAACTGTAAAAAATAAAATGAGCAGATAAGCATCACATTCCAACAATAATCCATCAAATTTTAATAAGCAGTATGAAAGAGACATATTGCCCACACAATCTTAGCATATACCTGCACAAATAAGCTATAAAAACTATTTTGTTAATTCAGCGAAACCACGAAAGAAACATTACTGGATGAGGTAATAAAGAATAGCTAAATGATGCAACAACGGGAACATATTCAGATTTCAGAATACAATAAGTTTGAGGCTAGTATTAAAAAGGAACTGGTATGCCCTTCGTTTGCTTTTGCTTGAGAATGTTTCAAGGGATTTCTGAAGAACTTTATTGTTTCTAACTAAATTGCAAGTTTAGTTTGGAAAGCCAAATATCAAATTACCATTGAAAAGAATACATATAGGTTACACGTTTGCACTTAGTTTATGTACATACCCTGCACCAAGGTATACCTTCATGTGATCGAAGGCTGATTTAGGAGAGCCAAGAGTTATGCAACCATACACATGTTGTGGAGCATCTATATCTCGTATACTAAGCCAAAGTATCTTGTCAAATCTGATATTTACAGCATGAAAATACTACTAAGATCATAATAAAAAAATTAAGCCGATCTGTCTAGTCAAATCTGCAATTTACAGCATGAAAAGACCACTAATATCACTCTAGTGTACACAGTCTGAAAGTCTGACAGGAATAAAAATCAGAGTTGCACACTACCATTTTCCCCTGCCAACATACACAAATACAGAAATTCAAAAGGAAATATACCTTTCACATTACCACTCCCTGCCTTCCCCTTTGCCATTGCTGGCACCATATTTTTCCTGTCCATCTTCTAGGTAGCCCACTCGCAACAGCAGCAAGCCACCGGCCATCTCGCCACACTGCCATGTGCCTCTTGCCTACAGTTTGCTGCCTGCAGATGTGCCTCATATCCGCCCCAGTGACGCAGTCACCTGTCTGCTCAAGGCCTCCCCCTGCACACCGCTATGCTAGCAGCTTGTGCTTCTATGAAATTCAGAAGGATCCAACATAACTGTAATGCTATGCAAAATTTTACTCCATGTGAGTAGGGCAAATATGCATTGCTATATATATTTGACATTGTCCAGGATAGTTCTTGACCCTCGCCGGAACAAGTCACTTAAGATAGCTTGATTAAAATACATTAACAAGTAAATAAGGTGGGAGGTTGAACTTCTTTGTCTGAAGCTGATATATCATATTTAATATAGAATGAATGTCACAGATTTACAATGAACCTGTTACATTCTGATTTATAAGTTAGAAATAAAGTGTTATTACAATGCGATATATGAACTGCATGTGAAATCAAGACATAACATTCAGAAATGGGATATTGTGCAATAGACGCGTCAAAGTAAGCAGAAGATGATACACAGGTAGAATAAACATTGGCACTATCCTACATTTACCATTGAAAGATCACATTTGGTTCAAATAAATTGTTACATTTATCACCTGATCCTCTTCAGTCGCGGGGCAGGGGCATGGATTAGTGGTGGAGCTGGATTGTTTAAGGCAACGGAAGAGCGGTGCTGGGCAGGCGGCGGGCGTGGCCAGCACAGGGACTCGACACGGAGGGGCGGCTGCGCTGGCTGGGGAGGTGGGGCAGATGCGCGGTGCTGCTAGGCAAGGCAGAAATGAAAGGTGGCGAGGCAGATCCGGTCGTCCCCGTCGTCGATCTGGTCGTGAAGAAGGCCGGCAATCGCGAGGGAAAGTCCGATGGAGCTTCAATCCGTGGCCATGGCGTCCTGCAGCACGGGAACAGAGAGAAGAAGAGAGATTAGTGAGCAGAGGGAGAGGGAATGGAGGAGGAGCGCGCTGGGCGCGGCTGACCTGCAGAGGTCGTAGGCGGCTTGCAGGAGCGCGGGTTGCCACCGGAGGCAGGGTAACTTGGGGCAGATTGGGAGGTAGGGGAAGGGAGAAGCGATGGTGGATCCGTTCTTTTTTTTCTTGAGGGAATTAGGGGCATGGAGAAAGAAGAGTCGGGGAATGAATCACGATTCAGTTGCAATCGATCCGAGAAATCAGGGAGTTGCGGGCGGGGCCGCGTAGAAGGAAGCGGAGCGGCAGTACGTCTGCTCGGCAGAACATTCAATCTGAGATGTTGATTTCGATATCAGACTATTGATATAATATGGACAGTAGGATATATTTAAGTTGACTTGATCGGAAGGTCCTGATTATCCTGTGTACAATTTGTTGTGTGGCTTTAGGATAATTCTAGTTTGCTCTTTTAATAGTAGTATAGATGAGAACGCCCTAGTCTGGCGCTTAACTGTTCCGAACACGGGCTATGCACTCTCTTCCTCATCTTCATAGTCTGAATAATCTGAATAAGAACCTCTATGACGAGACGTTGACGGTGGATTCCAATCCGCCATCAGCTTCTCTTCCTCTGCCGCAGCAGCTAGCATCTTATCTTTCAGCACATGGATGTGCGCAGCGTCTTTGCTGTCTGCATGCAACACTGTCAGCAAATCAGCCAGCGCCTTTGCCGCATCATCACAGATGTTCTTTGGGACCTCATCTTTTCTCGCCGACAAGACGTCGCGGAGGGTATTCGCTATATGCTTCCCCATGTTTACCAGACGAGCATGGATCTCTATGCCTTGCATTGACCAGCCAAGCAAGGCGTTCCTAACAGCCTCGTCGACTTTGCCCTTAGACATAACGATCTCGCGGACATTGAAGACCTTGAATATTGCTTTCCTCGCGCCGTCAGCGTCACCAGGGTTTCTGCCGGTTACTTTGACCATGTAGTCTTTGTCAACTTCAAAAGTTAGCTCAAAATGAACTGATCCTTGACCTGACCATCGATTGTTGACTAGCTCTACCTCTCCTAGGAATGTGTTATGGCTAACCATGACATGCTCCCCAAGGAAAACTTTGAGATGCAGACTTTCACCATATGCACACCATGAAGGAATTTTAACCGTCCGTTTAGTAGGAATTGTGGTATGCCTTGGAATAACCCGCATGAAAACTCCTTCTGACTTAACACCAATAGAGAGTGGAATCATGTCTTCTCTCATCTCACGGTGATCTTCCACAATGAGAGCAGCTTGTATCGCTGAACCGATAACCACGGCTTCATCATGGTTCACGCTTGTACCCTGATTCTTGCCAAATATGTCATATATGATTCTCCGTATCATGGGAACTCTTGTCATCCCCCCAGTCAATACAATTTCATTGATACGCTTGTCAGTGATGTTAGCCTCTTTTAGGACTGCACAACACTTGTGTTGAATTTGTTCTACCATGTTGTGAACCAACCTCTCAAACTCTGCCCGAGAAATAGAGACGCTAGCATCACCAGGACACTGAGCCGATGAGATGATGTAAGGCGTGGAAATTGTGACTTCGTGTTGGGTTGATAATTCCACTTTAGCTTGCTCCGCTGCCTCGGCAAGTAACATCAGTGGCGGATCCAGGATTTGAAGTTACCCGGGGCGGATTTCTAATAGAAATAAAAATTGAAGGCACAATACAATACAATCAAATAATAAAATCAAGTATATTAATAGGCCAAGAATACACATTCATACAAAACGATCAACCCAATGAATTTTTCAAAGTTGTTTCACTCTTAAGAATTACTACGTGAAAAATATATAATGCAAAAATTTATATAAAATCTAACCTCCGAGAGTTAGGCCAACGTAACAACAAAATAAAGAATGATAGAACAACAGAGGAGAAGACTAGGGGATAGCCAAGAACCTGCTCCTTGTTGTTTCTGTTGGCTGCTGGCCATGGTGAACCCGTCTCCTGTGCGTACGATCAGTTCCATGATCGATCGGATAGGAGGCTGCGTACAGAAGCTAATGGGCTCATCTAATTTTTTTATTGGGCTTAGTTGACTGGCCCATATCTAAATCTTCCCCGACGAATCGTTTCTTTCCCCTTCCTTCGTCAAGCTCGCGCTCATCTGAAACCTTCGACTGAATCTGCTCGCCTCCCATGGTATCCATCGGCCAAAATCAGCAGGGGTATCCTAGGTTACCAAAATTTACCCGGGGCGGCCGCCCCTACACGACCCCACGCTGGATCCGCCCCTGAGTAACATCATAGCATATTTATCTGAACGAGTGTCGACCTGATGAAAATTTCTGATCTGCGTAACAAAGTAGTCCAGAACTATATCGTCGAACTGATCCCCACCCACACAGGGGTCACCAAATTGACTTTTAACCTGCACAGCAAAAGACCAGAAGATACTTTAGCAAGATATATAAGCATAATTGGTTAATTGTGGGCAACACACGAATGAGTAAAGAATTACCTCAATGTTTGTGCCGGACACACCAAGGACGGAGACTGTGTATGATCCAGCACCCATGTCGAAAACAACAACGGTACCTTCTTTAATTGTGGCTCTAGAAAGAGCGGCTGCCGTTGGTTCATCTATTAACTGCAATACAGTTAAGCCCGCTTTATTTGCCGCCAACAATATGGCCTCCCTTTGCTGTTCACTGAAGAAAATGGGCACACTTATCACCGCTTTTAATTCGTGATAAAATTGGTACATCAGGACGACATCCTTGAGCTTTGCAAAAATAACACTGGCAATTTCAACAGGAGAAAATCTCACTCCATGGATTTGGACGCAAGCTTCTCCTCTCCCCCCTTCAACGATGCTGAAATGGACTCTTTTCCTCATTTCTTGCACCCTACAGTCGTCAAATTGCTTCCCGATCAACTTTTTATATTGAAGACAACATCGGCCGGTTGCCTAGACATCCTGCGCTTTGCGAGTTCTCCAACTGCGACACATTTGCCAAGACCTTCCAAACGCTGCAGGGCCCACACATATTGTTCACCTGTTTTTGGCTCTATTGAAGTAACATATGATGGAGTGGAATGCCCACCTTCACTGTCAACAACCTCAGGCACCTGAAACAAGAGAGTAAATAAGGGGATTAGAACCTTGCAGCAAACACATCAGGTAAGCATCATCGACAACTATGAGAAGCCTTGTGTAAGAACCTTGCATACTTCACATAAGGACTTCTTTTTTTACTATAATACGCTAGGCATACCTTCCATCATTAACTTTCATCAAGTAGTCTTCCGAAAACACAAGGTTATTAAAAGTAAGCCGAACACATATGAACAGGTTTCTGTACAGCTCACGTACCAAGGAATCTATGATTGCAACTCTTGAATTCTTGCATCCAAAGTCAATTCCAACTGTGACAACTTTTGGCTGCACCGAACTGAAAAACCAAGAGGAAATGTAAAGACACACCATGGAATCATGGATGCAAGAAATACGGGGATTTAGTTAGAGTGCACTATGGAAAGTACCTGAGAGTTGTACATCTGCGGATGCTATTCTGAAACAATATATGCAATACTCGTCAAGACATGTCAATCAATGTTGATGTCAATACATACTGACCCATAGAAATTAAAGAAGGCCTATGTACAGAATATGAACATCATATGTCATTTGTAAAGGAAAGAAGACATTTGCAGCAAGAAGATTTTTCATTCCCACCAATAATTCTTTTTAAGGTGAATCCAGTTCATCACAACAATGGCATTATTATTAACTGTCATTCTCCTACTATATAACCATAAGCAACAGCATCAATAATTCAATATACGAATTCAACACAACTACTCCCAGTCAATTGTCCTTTTGATCACTGTTTTACTATTCTCACATATTTAGCACATAGGATTCTCTATCCTGTCCCAAAAAGTAACATGTGCATAATCATATTGGCAGAAGTTTGTTATTCAACTGGCCTACCCTCTAAACAAGGGGAAAACCGGAAAAGATATGTTCTCTTGAATGCAGAACTGCAGAGTTCCAAACAACCAACGTCGTTGGCTGAAAAGAATTAAGCTGAAAATAAGCGTCAAATAAGCAGCTCATTTTCTTGATCTCACTGAAGCCTTAAAAATTTATATCCAGTCCCATGCATGTATCTAAAGGGGTTGTTTGGTTTCATTGGTACGAATGAACAAACGGCAGCAGTGAACAAAAGCCATCGATAGCGGTTTGCAGATCCATTACGTACCCTGAGTAGCAGCGCTTTGGCCTTGAGCAAACGGAGATGCATTGCGCTGGAGGAGGAGGAGGATCAATCAACCAAGCCTGGGAGCAGCAAGGGGGCGAGGATTGGGTGAGGGGGTCCTCCAGGAAGAAAGATCGGAGACGGCGCCGGCGCCGGCGGACCTCCAGGAAGGGCTCGGCCTAGCGGTGGCAGCGGCCTGGGTGCAGCCCGAGAAATTACCGAGAGGGTCGAGGTGTTGAGCCGCTGAGGGTTCACCGAACCGCGGATGGGATGGGACTGGATAGTGGGGAAACGGCTAATGCGAACCCTAATTTGCTCGTGAACTCGCGGGTCGCAGCAGCGGCAGCAATGGCGGTCGATGCCTTTCAGTTAACCAAGCAGTAGGGTTTAGCCAGCCAGCGTGAGGGGCGGCAATGTGCAATCAGGGCATCTCCAAGACGGAGCAACCGCGTACGTCCGAATGTAGTTTGTTATCCACGTATCTTATTGGTCCGTGGAGGCGTGGACCGGTTGGTTGGGACGTCTGTTTTCTCGCATACCGGACACAAAGTAAAGCTTCTTACGGGCGTCCGGACCGCTGCCGTATAAGCGTCCGTCACCGCCTAGGTCCCATCCAAAAACCTCTCCCACCTCCGCGCCTCTCCCTCGCGAAGCAGTTGCCGCGCATTCAGACCAGTCCACAGTGTCAATTCATGTAGGCCCAGAGCGAACACGTCCTTTCACTGGAGCTGACATTGAAGCGGTGCGCATATGAGAGCGCCGCCCACGCCGCGTCCCAGTCTCTACGCATGTTCAATGCCGGAGCGACGTGACTAAATGGAACAATAATCTACCACATTCATAGTGGCTGCCCCATTCGTCCACTTACCAACAGTAAACTGACACGACAATCGAGAAACCAACTCCGCACCCGCATGTTGACACGTCCCGCCGCTTTGTCTGGCCGGCACCCTCTATTTAAACGTGGACTTTCCCGGCACCATCCGCATCACAAACATGTCCGCTCTCAACCCTCCTCCATGCACCACATCCGCAAGAACCTCAAGCTCTAGAGCTACGTGGGAGAGACTCTTGACAGTGAAAAAACATGACTTAGCTGGCCTTGCGGCCGACTGGCAGGCCCGTCGTGCCCGATGGATAGAGGCCGACCTGCCGGCGACCTCGTCCGAGGGGAGCACGACAACCCAACAATGGTGGAGGCCTCTGATGAAGAGTCGGGGGTGGGGGGGGGGGGGGGGGGGGGGCTCTAGCGCCGGTCCCTACCGGCTTCAGCATGGAGATGGCTCAGGCACACTTCGACGCCATCATGGCAGAAGAGCAGGCTACGCTACAGCCGCTACCGGTGTTCTAATAGGCGCAGGAGGAGCTGTGGTACAACATAGCCCTCCTAGCGCACCCCCGATTGGTGTAGGGACACTCTACGGCGAGTTTGCGAACGAGGGGGCGTGGCAGCCATGGTCGTGGAGAATCTAAACTTCGTTGCCGAGCAGCGGGCGCTCTACGAGGCCGCACGTGCTCGCACCGACTGCAACGTGGTCGTGGCACAATCGGACGTGGAGGCAGCACCAACGATTGCAGAAGAGAACGCTGGGAGTTGCGCGCCGACACGGTGCCTTGTTCGCGCCGCCACGACCACGAGGCCGGCCCGTCCACGTCCATCGTGGACCTCATCTCCCCCGGTGACGGCCAGGTCACGAACTCCGATGAGGAGGCGTAGGGTATGGGAGACGGCGGCGTCCCATGTCCCCCTCGCTAGTGACGACAACTTCACTTAGCAGGGTTCACGCCCGCAGGCATGGACTGGGGCGGGGGGGGGGGGGGGGGGGGGGGGGCAACACGGATTTGGAGGACAGGTGTTGGCGAAGACGTAGACGGGGTTAGTGTACATTTTTTTTAGTAAAATATGTCAAAAATATAATGAAAATGGTCTAGTTTAATTGAAGATTATCCTGTTTGCATGGAAAACATCCGGTTTGTTCAAATTCACTTTGAAATGTATGCGGGCACGATTAGATGGCAGGCTCCCGTATCATTGTTCGTGGATGAGTCCGCGGACGGATAGCGTGTCCGTTTTATGGCTCCGCGTTGGAGATGCTCTTAGCCAATTTGTCGTGGCGGCAGCTTTCAAAAACCCTAATGCCCTGATGTAATTAGAGAGAGGGAATAGGAATTTAGGCCTATGAGATATAAAGTCATCAGTTTGGTTCGAGGGAATAGGAATTCACGAAGGATTGGGCTTGTGAGTTTAGAGTTTCACTCCCAGCATTTTATTAACAATAGAGGGGTGGGAAATGAGTGGGAATTGTTCTATGGAGGACATCTCGGCCCTTCATCATAACTTGGCTTGTCATCTCTCAGCTCATCCCTGATGAATTCTCACTAAACAAACAAGGGAATAAACAAATCTCCCAAATTCCCAAATGTAATACTCTCGTGATACCTAACAACGGAGTGAAAATAAAATGTCACTTGCCATGTCTAATCTCATCACAATTCCCTTGTCTAAATTCTCATCCCCCCCCCCCCCCCCCCCCCCTTCCCAAAAGTTGCTAAACACGTTGTTGGGACATGTTTTCAAAAATCGGGTGAAAGCTTTCGGAAAGTGTAAAATGAAACCTTCAAAAAATGTTATTCAGTGGTTTCGCCTTTTAATGCTATTTTTTTTCACCAACTCCCATTGTGAATATGCTTGGTTTTCCTTTTTGTGATGGTGAATATGTCTTTTTTTTTGCGTGAATATGTCTAGTTATTCACTAGTTGCGAACAAATCATATTTCTTTCATATTCATTTTCCCTTCTTCCCACTCACCTCATCTGGACGGATACCATTAGAGTATTGGTCTTAGTTTGCTTTCTTGTATTTTCTCTTCTGATGTCACAGCGTTGGATTGTTCTTTCATACATTGTGCTCATTTCGGTAAAGCGCACCTAAAAGATTTAGTTGTGAACCAATGTTTCTTACAAGAGCGTTCGCTAAGCATAGTCTCGTTGACGAGGCTGTGTGAGTTGTGCGATCGTACAGGGCCCCCAAAATCCAGGGGGTGATCGGAGAGAAAATCTGGAGAACCATTCCGGATGCCTGGTTCGCGTTTGAAGAGAAAAATGTGGCTGGTTCGTTGAGGGCTGATGAGGTGAATGTCTGATAAAAAGAACTAGTAGGCCTCAGTTAGCCCATTATCGGTGCCCCACTCCCTTTGTGTCTTCAATCTACTGAAACTATTTTTGTCTGGATTTTTTCTTGGATTTTTTCTATGTATTTTTCTGTAAATATAAAAAGACTAGAAAATAAAAATTGACACTGGGCACTCGATTAATATGTTAGTCCAATAAAACTAAATAAAAAGTATGCCTAAAATGTTTATAATTGATAGCAATATAGTACTATGAATCATAAAAAATATCAATATGTTTGAGACGCATCACAAATTCAATCGGGCACTAGTACTGTCAGTATCTGACCTGTTGCCGGCAATTTGTATCTCGGCAACCCATTCCTCGTTCAGAGTCCTCTCGTCCATTTTGCAATGTAGGTGATACCCTAGTGGTTACCGGACTAGCAATCACCGTGATGATCAAAAGCTTAACCTACTATAGTTTATGGGCACCTGACAAAAGTCACCATCACATATACATTATATGTTGCTAGTAATATAGAGGAAGTAGTAGTTAGCACAACAAAAAGGAGTCATTGAGACTCCAAAGTCCAAATGTATGTCTCCAATGGACCACAACAGTTGACACAAGCAGTGGCAGAGCTGGAGTACTATTTATGTTTTGTTGTTTGCCCCTTTATTCGGCATCCTTGTATACCTCCATCGAACCCACCAATTGGTACATAGCTGTGGAGCTAGACACGGTGAGCTGTCCTATAGCACCGATAATAACCATGCTAGATTTGATGTGAATGACGTGCACACCACCTCTCTCGTCAATCGACGATGGTTTCTACAACATATGGATCGATTACAATGGTATGTGGCTCTACATTGTCAATAACAGGAGCAACGGCATAATAGGATCTTCAAACCACAGAAGTATCTAGGGCCTGGAGAAGCTGAAACAGGCAACCAGAGTGACTCCCACACGCCACAAGAGAACAGTTAGAGCTGGGGCAGTTGTTGTCGGTGTCGCCGCCGTGTTTGCTGTCGTTGTCGGGCTTGCTGTTAGACGAACTCAGCTCCATGGAAGCAGGACCAATGAAATGGAACCTAGCCAGGTAGCGCCAACGCTGCTGGTTCTCTGAAGTTCTTCGTTCACTCATATTCCCTGCGATATTCAGTTAGTCATATTCCCCATGATGCACGAACAAATTCATTTAACCATTTTCCCTGCAGAAAAATAGAAAGATTCAGTTTGCCATTGGCACCTCCTTGTGGAAGTATGATGGTTTGAACGTACATTGTATTGATGGGCTTTTTCTGTGCATGAGAGAAAATGTATCGACGGCAGATAATTTTCCTTACTACTCCGTATGAAATTGCTACTACTTTCCGTGATTGATTCGTACATTTCTGTCCAGGTCACCGAGTAGACTGACAGTTAGAGGTCGTCAAGTTGTTTCCACTGTGGAGAGTGGAAAGAACATCATTTTTTTCCTTTCAATGTTTTGTCTGAACATTTGAGTTTCGTCACCCAGTATCAATGTCTACACCTTCTCTGCTGCCCTGCTAGCAATGTCCAAGTACTCCCTCCGTTCAAAATTACTTGTCACAAAAATGGATAAAAATAAATGTATCTACAACTAAAATACATCTAGATACATTCATTTCTTGGACGAGTAATTCCGAACGGAGAGAGTAGATGACAGTACCGCATATCTCCAAGAATACGAACTCCGCATCGTCCCCGACCGCGTGCAGCTTGACACCAGCATTCTTTCCATTCTCTAGTTCTCGAGTTGGCATCCTCAAACTTGCATACACCTCACGCAGACAAATAGTATGAACTAATTATAACAACCAGTTGTTGCACACAATGTTGTTGTAGCTGCTGCTTTTAGATGAACGATCAGGATGGGGTGTATAGCCAAACCTGGAGCTTAAGTTCTTTTAGATGAACGAGATCTAGGCCCGTCCAAGCCGGAGGCTAGGTGCGGGGTTGCAGTGCGTAGTAGAGGAGGTCCAAGGCTGCACAGCGGGCGAGCGTGGGCGATGCTGGAGCAGAGAGGCTCCGGCCGTGGTTGGATGCGGGTTGTAGGACCCGATATGGTCTCTGCAGGCCCGCCGTCGGGGAGGCTTGGTGGTGGGCCTGCACAACGGTGGTGTGCTTGCTGTGTGGAGGGTGCGCAGTTCAGTGGAGGCACGGGTTGACCTCGACCTGCTGCGTGGGAGAGGTTGCCCCGGGTGAAAGCCTGGCCGGTACTGGCCCACCGTCGGGGAGGCTTGGTGGTGGGCCTGCACAGCGGTGGCGCGCTTGCTGTGTGGGGGGTGCGCAGTTCAGTGGAGGCACGGGACGACCTCGACCTGCTGCGTGGGAGAGCTTGCCCCGATTGAAAGCCTGGCCGGTACTGGCCCGCCGTCGGGGAGGCTTGGTGGTGGGCCTGCATAGCGGTGGCGCGCTTGCTGTGTGGGGGGTGTGCAGTTCAGTGGAGGCACGGGTCGACCTCGACCTACTGCATGGGAGAGGTTGCCCCGATTGAAAGCCTGGCCGGTACTGGCCCGCCGTCGGGGAGGCTTGGTGGTGGGCCTGCACAGTGGTGGCGCGCTTGCTGTGTGGAGGGTGCGCAGTTCAGTGGAGGCATGGGTGACCTCGACCTGCTGCGTGGAAGAGGTTGCCCCGATTGAAAGCCTGGCCGGTACTGGCCCGCAGTCGGGGAGGCTTGGTGGTGGGCCTGCACAGCGGTGGCGCCGCTTGCTGTGTGGGGGGTGCGCAGTTCAGTGGAGGCACGGGTCGACCTCGACCTGCTGCGTGGGAGAGGTTGCCTCGATTGAAAGCCTGGCCGGTACTGACCGGCCGGCGGCGGCGACACCTTTGGGCGTCGCTACCCTCCTTGGAGGCATCGTCGGGAATCACACAGCCAGATCTCCCGGATCAAGTCCTTCGAGTGAAAACCCAGATCCTGCTGCAGGGTCGGGCGGTGGCGCCATCTTGAACGTCGTTCCCCTCTTTAGGGCACCGTCTTTAAGACTTTGATCCCTTTGGTGCTTCCTACAACTGGACGCGCACGATGGTTTATGTGGCGGTGAGCAATGTCGGAGGCGTGGCCTTGGTCGTGGTAGTCGGCTCTTCTTCTCCGGCGTGTCCGTGGGTGTGCCTCGACCGCCTGTTGCTGTGAAGTCGAAGCCACGGTGGGGGCCGGTGGTATACGATGACGCGTGCCAGATGGCTCGTTCGGTGATCCTCCGTGACGCAACCCCTGCCTAGCTTCCTTAGTAGTTCGCCGTCGGAGTCGAAGTTGCGCTGCCTAGTATGGACTGTTGTGTTGCAGCTATTAGAGCTGTAGTTTTTCCTTTTCTCTTTCTTTGATCTTCGGATCTAGTCCTAGGACTTTCACCTCTTTGTTGTTTTCCGCTGCTTCCTGCTATTATCAATGGTACTCCCTCCGTCCGAAAATACTTGTCATCAAAATGGACGAAAAAGGATGTATTTAAAACTAAAATACATCTAGATACATCCCCTTTTATTCATTTTGATGACAAGTATTTCCGGACGGAGGGAGTATAAATGTTATATGCCATCATTTGTGCCGTAGCGGTATATGCTATCGCCGGGCATGTATATTGTGAGGGGTGTAGGCATGCGGGCCCCGGCTACAGTCACACACTATAGCAACAGTAGTCACTGTAGATACAAGGCTGGCACGGGGCTTCGTCGCACGTCCTGGCTACGGCACCGCCTACAACGGGAAGTTGATGGACAAAAGCCGTTTCCCCCGTTCGACTGGCGTATTCTCGCATAATGCGGCTTTAGCAGGAGTAAGCGTATTCGTAATTGAGTACGCTTCCTGCGCGGTGTTACGGCTCGGCACCTTATCCTCAGAGCGAGGGCAGGCGTGTAATTTTCAGCACCAAATCCCCGCGCTTCTTTCTCACCGAGCTGCTCACAGAGGAGGGGAGGGAGCTCCACACGGGCCGGCGGCGGCGGAGGTGCAACCTCGGCGACGGCGGGCGGCGCTGGTCAGTTCACTATCCTCTCCTTGCTCCCACTCCTCCCTGTCTCCTCTTCATCCGCGGCGCCCCTCATTCTCTCTCGCATGGCGCCCCGCCCCCTTCCCCATTCCCTGCTCCGCTCTGCGGCGGCGCCACACCCCTCAGCACGAACAGGGTCTCACCTTCTAACCATTTCTCGCCTTCTTTTTCCATGTTCTCCAGGTTCTTTCGATTTCAGTGCGGCAGCAAATCGAGCCAAGAGGTAACGCCAGTACCATGTGTTCTGTCATTTTTTTCCCTATCATGAACTACTGTGTGTTCTTAATTTGTTTTCTCTAACATCCATGGCATCCTGTGCAGGGTGTACAATCTGTGGCACTGTCTTTTGATTTACGTTATATGTCTTGCCGTCTTGGCATCCAGTACAATTTGTTTTCTTTCAGCCCAATAGTACTGACATCAAACATTTCTTCAGTGCAGTGAGGACTGTTTTCTGGAAGAGAGACAGAGCTGTCCGTCCATCCATCCATGGCGTCTCTTCTTCTCCCTCCTCGGTTCGCTTGCTCCCTGCCTTATTGCTGCATCAGGTGACCACTCACTTTCTAGCTCCCCCATCCCCCTCTCCCTCACCGCCCCCGGTAGGTTTCGACAGTGACGTACTCTGCATCAGGGAAGGAGATGTTTTTCCTTCTGACGAATCTGAATATGTCAGCCATGGAAGTGGCGGGTTGGGGAAACATGATTTGATTACATGAAAATTGCAGATTTCTTTCCAATCCTGTCTTGCATATAAGGTGTTTCACTGGGAGCCTGGGATTGCTGCCGATTTGTCAGTCACATTTTCGGTTTATATTTTCTTCATTCTCTCTCTCTCTCTCTCTTTTGCGGGGTATATTTTCTTAATTCTCATGGTCAGCTCGTTAATCCTAGAAAAATTATAAGAAGTTAAATTATCCACAAGTGTGATGTGTCATTCACCAACGATATCCTACCAACGCTGCCTAATCTGAAAGGTGAAGTCATGCTCAATGGTGTCCGTGTGATGGCGTTTGGTCTATACCGTACCAACATATTTCATCTGTTTTAAATGATAACTACTTAATCCCTTTAACCATGAACTTTATCTAATTTGGTCACTCATCACAGGGGTCAATTACATTATAAGCCCACCATTTGGGGAAAGAATATGACGAAGACTAAAATGGGGTTGCTTCAGCGGAACGTCAGTTTTGTATCAAAGAAGAGTTCTCGAGATGTAGAGGAAGGCTCAAGTGGTGAAGACAGTGATGCTGAAACCCCAAAGGCCAAGAAAAAACCTGCAAAACGTGGAAGAAAGAAAGCCACCATAGATGCATCTGATGGGGATACGAAAGAAGGCCAAAGTGACACTGAAGATGCATCCCCTGAAGAGCCTAAGATAGTTAAAAAGAGAGGTCGGAAGAAAGGTAATGTGCATATATTGCAGTCAAGAGCACACTTCTTATTTTATATTGGTCAATGGGCTTTACGATTTTGGTAGATCACATCCCTTAGCAATTCAACTTCTCTCCTATGTCGCAGCTGCTGCTACTGCATCCTCCGCGGAGGAGTCTGACAAGCCAAAAGAACCAAAGAAAAGGGGCAGAAGAAAAATTAAGACGGTTGAACAATTAAGTGACGATGAAGGGGAGGATCAGAGCAAAGATCAGATTCCCTCTAATGAAATGGAAGTTCACAGTTCAGTCAATGATCTTGAAAGTAAAGTAGAGGCATTGTTATCGCAGGATATTGGAGAGGTTGACAAATTAATGCCTCTTGTCTGCTGCTTTGGACCAGCTAAGTACTCATTTATTCCTTCTGGGAGACCTGCTAAAAGGTTGGTGGATCGTGAGATTCATAGTAGAATGAAGGACATGTTTTGGTCTCCTGATGAATTTGTGAGGGCACCTGGAGGGTCGTCATCCAATGTTGCCCTTGCTCTAGCAGCTCTTGGAGGCCGGGTTGTGTTCATGGGAAAATTAGGCGATGATGAGTATGGTCAAAGTATGCTGTATCACTTAAATGTCAATGGAGTTCAGACTCGAGCAGTTAGCTTGGATCCTTCAGCGCCGACTGCCATGTCCTTGATGAAGGTGACCAGCAGAGGTAGCTTGAACACAAGCTGTGTTAAACCATGTGCGGAAGATTGTTTTCAGCAATCTGATATCAACCCAGATGTTCTCAAAGAGGTAAGACAATCCCATCAAAATAAAGTTCCAATGACACCATATCGTACACTCTTGTTATTACTTACTTTGTATGGTAATTCCTGACTGATGCTTAGTTAATGATCTTAAAAATGCTTTGTACCTAATTCGCCTTAGGAAGACTTTGTGTGTAATTTTTTTAGACAAAAGATGCAGAAATATTTCCAGTTTGTTGTTTTTCGGCAGAGACTTGTGCTATGTGTTTTTTTTTATGACATGATGGGGAGTTCAAGGTACCGAGAAGTAATTTCCTTTACTCCTCTGATAGTTATAGGACTTTGACTAGGTGCCGGTTACAAGAGTAAATCAAAAATCAGAATTGCATAAAAACCTATGTAATAGTGAAGTGCTGACTGTTGCTCCATATACTAAGAACCTGTAGGATAGTATTTTCGCTACAGTAGAGAACCTAATTGTTTTTTCCCCAAATTAAAAGAGCATATCAAGAATTTATAGGGAATAACTAGTTCAAACTTCAGAGGCTAAAGGTCTCTGTGTAATATCCACTCTGATTTTAGGTAAATCAAGTAGTTATTATTTGTTTATTTTTAAAGTGGACGGATGCAGTATGTCTTAACAGAGATATGACCTTATGCTTTTAATGCAGGCTAAGATGTTTTACTATAATTCGTCAGCTTTGCTAGAGCCGACTACACGGTCATCATTGTTAAAAGCAATCGAGGTCTCCAAGAAATTTGGTGGGATAACATTCTTTGATCTTAATCTTCCGATGCCACTATGGTCATCTAGTAAGGAGACCAAATCGCTCATCAAGGAGGCGTGGGAAGCTGCTGCTATCGTCGAAGTCACGAAGCAGGAACTTGAGTTCCTCTGTGATATTAAACCATCTGAGAAATCTGACACGAAAGACGAGAAATCTGAATTCGCACATTACGACCCAGAAGTTGTTATGAAGATATGGCATGACAATCTGAAGGTCCTCTTTGTGACCAACGGGACCTCGAAGATACACTACTACACAGAAAAACACAATGGCTCGGTTCGTGGGACTGAAGATGCGCCGATTACTCCATTCACCAGTGAAATGTCACAATCAGGAGACACCATTGCTGCAGGTACCACATTTCTCTTGACTTGTGCAGAATATGGCACTAAATTCACATCAACGAGAAAACATTAGGAATTGTCAGCATAATACTCGATACTTTCTATTTTTACTGTGTGGATAGGGTATCATTGCTCATTTGTTATAGCACTATTTTTTTTTGTCTTTATATATCTAGATATCAGCGTATCTTAGCTGACATGATTAATGATGCTTATCTTTTATGTGTTTTTGTAATTACTCCTGATGTTTGTGTGAACTAAATACAGTTGAGGTGACAAGATGTGCATATTGCCTTTTTTTCAGCCCTGATGAATATGCTGTCGATCAACCCTCACCTGGTGACGGACAAGGTCTACTTGCACAAGACAGCGAAGCACGCCATCAAATGTGGCGTCATTGATCAGTGGCTGGCCGCGCGGGAGCGGGGATTCCTTCCCAGAGGGATAGCAGAACCAAGCAGCGAACATGACGAAGCGAGGTTCATCACAGAGAGGGAATACCGTACCATCCCCGGCACCATGCAACCGGCAAACCCATCGAACAGCGAGCTTGCGCACGTGGAGTGAACGGAAGAATGTGTAAGAAGGAAGTCGACATCTATACACTACACGGCGTTTACGTGCTCTCAGTTGGAGTTGGTGTTCAGAAGGATTAGCTTAAATCTGCAGTTTCTCGCCTAGGTTCGCAACTGGAGTTAGTGTTCAGGCGGGTTAGTTTTAGACCTGCAGCTTTCTAGGTTGGTATGTTTTTCTTTTTCAGATAGAAGGAACACTAGTAGGAAGTTGATGAGGTCTGTGATTTCTAGCTGCTGCCCTGTACTAGTGTTCAAAGCCCTTGTGGGTTGTGAGCTGTGATGTGGTTCATTGTCCTAATAACATCCTATATGAAATGCATGTGCCAGAATCAAAGTGATGACATACACTTTGTTTGTTCCTCCTACTTCAAAGCTCATGCCAGATACAGGATATAATTCTTACCCTCGGTCATAAAGAACAGTGATAGTTAAGCTTCCACCAAATGCATCGGGGGCATATCTAGTACGACAGCATATACAGAGCACACACATCTTAATTTGGATATAGCACGAATGTTCAACCAGGAACATAGGGAATCAGCGATGCACAATGGACCAAGTAACCTTCACCAGCATCTTATTGTCGCCGCAGGTGATCTTCTCTTCATCATAGCCGCCGCGCTTTGGAGTGAACTCGACAGTGCGGACACCACCTGCAGCGACGGCAACTGTCAACAGCAGCGTCTCATCAACCGATACACTGACCACGCGGCGCGCTGTTTGCACGACTCCACCCTCACCAGCTGTCAGCATCCCAGCAAGTTTGCTATCATGTAGCATAATGTCACATGGAAAGCTGCTGGTGCGAGCGACGATTTTCCCATGAAAATAATCAACAGGTCCCGCCTCAAGGATCCTCATCTCAACGGTGCCCTCCACTGCCTTCCTTACAAACGTGTAGTTCAAATCCAATGTGCTGTGCATGCTGACAAGCTTTTCTGTTTGAACCTTGTATTTCGGTGGAAATGACAGTCTGGAGATGCCATTAATCTCCATTAAGCCTTTGCTAACCCTCCCGTCATTCATCTTTCTGCCGTTCACATCCTTGGCCTTCAGATCAACTTCAAAGATTATTGAATCAAATATCATCAGTCCTCTCTTCGGGCCAGTCAAAACCAACGGATCATTCTGCAAAGCAAGTAATTTGAATAAACATGTACGGTGCTCATTTAGCTCCTTTTGTTTGAATGATAAAACAAGATTAATTTCAGTAGCATTCTGGTTACTGCTAAAATTGTTTGATTTAAGGAAAATAATTGAAGTATTGGTGGTACTTAAAATCAACACTATATGGGTATACTAGTCTCTTCTTAGATACTTGGCATATACTTATGTCGCAATTACACTTGGGGTAAAACTGGAAAAAAGCTGTTGGAATTTACCAATTGGGGTTAAAACCAGTAATACCTTGGAGCTATGATGGTGCCATAGACATTGAGCGGGTATCCATAGTCGGAGGAAGCGATATTGACCGAGACAATATTAGCCGAGTTACACATCCGGAACCCATCTTGGAAGATCCTATTAGTATTGTGCATTGCACCAACAGGTGCTGCCAAAAAAAAAAATGACCGAGGAATGAATCAAAATGTAGTCCTCCAAATTAGTTGTCCATCTATCTAGGATGCAGCAGTGAGCTAGCAGAGCTGGATGAAGTACTCAGTTAGGCAAAACATTATATAGTTTATTTTCACAGTAAGTAGAGTCTATAAATTCAGAAGATCAGCCACAAAAATAGGTTGCCAAACTAAAAAAGAACTTGCATTGGACTGACAGGGCAATCGCAAGGTAGGAATGGATGGGGATGAGAAGGTCGTGCTGACATTCCATGTGGAGGTCGAGCGTGGGGTGCTGGAAGCGTGTGAAGACGTAATCGCCTTCCTTGGGGTCGTAGTCGCTGAACCTGGGGTCCAGAGGGTTCGCCCCCTTCTCTTCCTCCTCCTGTTGATGCAGTTTCTGCTTCTTCCGCAGCCGCGCGCTCGCCCTCCCCTCCTCTCTTGCCGTGGAAGAAGAAGAAGAATCGCCGCCGGCCATGGGGGAATCGAGTTCGGGTCGGGCTCGGGGCTCTCAGATGGGACTTATTGGATCGAGGAGTGTGGCGCTCGATCGGGTGTGAGATGGCCCAGATCGATACTATGTAATGAAAGAGGGTACGAGAGGCCCGTGGCCCGCTTCTTTCCGCTTTGAAAGAAGCCCACACTAGTGCAGGACCGGGCTTTAGTGCCGGTTCGTGACGGCCTTTAGTGCCGGTTGACGAACCGGCACTAAAGAGTGGAGACTAAAGGTCCCCTCCTTTAGTACCGGTTCGTCATGAACCGGCGCTAAAGTGCAAACACGTGGCATGAGCCAGGCCCAGGTGCATGTAGGACATTAGTACCGGTTGATAACACCAACTAAATGTTTTTTTTTAATTTTTGCTTTAATTTTGTGTTTTCAATTTGGCTTTATTTTCCATTTAATTTTTTTTTGTTTGCTGGTATTTCACGATACTACAAATTGTACACGTTATGCATATATATAAATAGGTTTTCTCGTACGTAGAACCGCATATATATATATATATATATATATATATATATATATATATATATATATATATATATATATATATAATATATCATCGAATGTCTCACAGCCAACACCATTAACTATTCACACATACACATGTATATACATATACAATTTCTCCTACATGTTGCATTGGTGCCTTCGGAGCACGATGACAAGTGGTTCATGGGGGCGGTAGTGGGTAATAGTATTCCCCTTTGAGATCTATGACCTGGTCGAGCAAAAATCCGGCTATTTCCTCTTGAAGTGCTTGTATGCGGTCCGATGGTAGGAGCTTATCCCGCACCGACCTGAACTGTTAAGAAGGAGATCAATATGCATGTGTGTTAGTTGTGTGACTAGATATCGATAATGGTGTGAATAGTGTTCTGACAAAAACGTACTCAGTCCTGTCTATCAGATCTGCTCCTTTCGCACGTCATCATGCGAATGTTCTCGCAAACGTAGAATGCACACAGATTATTCCCCGACGCCTGCCTCAGGGCCTTTACGAGAATGGAATTGAATCAGATAATGATTAATCAAGCATGATAATTAATTAATGATATTGAAACAAGAATTAAAGAGATGGTAGCTAGCTAGTACTACTTAATTACTTACCTTGGGTCGATGCCAAAACAACTTTTTTGGCCACCTGCCTGGAGTCACCTTGATGAACTTTGCCCATGCCCTGCCCGCCGGCAAAGAAAATTAATAAAGGGGTTATTAAATAGTTCATATCAGGAACTAATAGTTAATAATGATTGAAATTACCTGTTGACTATCCTCTTCACGATGTAGTCTTTATCTTCTTTAGTTAGTGAGTCCAGTAATTCAACTTTTCCTTCCTCAATTTTAATGTCTAACAAGACCCAGTGCCAACTGCATATGCACACGTTTGCATGTCTTAATTAAGCGGGCATGTGCATAAAATTAATCAACTACCGTAAACCGTATACACTTAATTATTAACATCTAACTAGCTAGTAAGCAAAAACAGAATTTGTAGTACAAGACAGTGTGACTCACGGGAAGTTGTAAGGAAGTAGTATATCTTCATTGGTATTGAGGCGCTTCAAGAACTCTAGCATGCTTTCCTCTACAGCAGCTTGACAATGTTCAACCTCCCATATTTCCTGATTAATGGTATTTGGGTCAATGAACCCAACGCCATAGCGTCCAGCTTTTTTCATTTCATACATCTTCATCCTGAATATAATACCACAGAAAAAGAATATAGTGAGGATATGTAAGTGCATCTAGTGCCCCTTAGTGATTTTGGTGTATTGAAGACTTATAGGTTAAGTAACTGATGCATTTGTGAGTGTACACAGGTCTATAAGTCTATGAGGAGTTTGATATTTACAGAGAAAGTCGACCCCTAAAAATGAAGTTCTTCGACTGAAGACTTTGATATTCTGAAGACTTTCTGAAGACTTTGAAAGTGAAGAAATTGGTGTGACCTTGAAGACTTGATATTCATTCGAGGAATATGAAGCGTGAAGACTTTTGTTTTCATAGTTTCATTTTCTCTTTCTTGAGTCATAGGAAACACCGTACTGTTAAAGGGGGTCGAGGAAATACTAAGGAAAAATTTCCATGTGATGCTCAACTCAAAATCCTACACCTACCAATCCCTTCGAGTGAAGTCATTGGAAATCTCATACAGTTCAGTCAAATTCTTCAGTAACAGAGACGTAGTTCTTCTGGTCACTTAGGACTTTGCTCTGACTGAGGAGTTAGGAATTCGCCAGTGCGAATTGCCTACACAGTGAGGAACATGATAGCCCTGAGGAATTTGAGAGTCAAATTTCCGACCGTTGCTGTGCTGCGCGCCGGCTGTCCAATATATCTTATCCACCTAACGGTCATATCATTGAAGGGCATTTATGTCTTATCATGTCGGGCTGCTCCCTAGGCTATAAATAGCCGCCCCCTACAACCACTAGCTGGTTGGATGCTCCGAGAGAACTTGACACTTGTCATCTGAGAGCAACCCATCCTCCGAGGACTTTGAGCGAAAATCATCAAGTGAGGAAAATCCCAAAACCAAACCCCCACAAACCCAAAGTGATTGAGCATCACTGAAGAAATTGATCCTGCGTGGATCCGACGCTTGTTACCTTTGAAGACTGTGCTTCTTCCAGACGGTTAGGCGTCAAGGTCTAGAGCATCCAAAAGGAATTGTGGATCGCCGAGTGACCAAGTCTGTGAAGGTTTGGAAGTCACCTGAAGACTTACCACGAGTGATTGGACGAGGCCTGCGTGGTCTTAGTTCAAGGAGAATACGGTGAGGACTGGGTGTCCTGAGTTGCGGCTCAGAGACTGGGTGTCCGGGACTGTGTGGTCCTCGAGTTTAAATACTCAGCCGCTCCAACCAGACGTACAACTGAGACAGCAGTTGGAACTGGTTTACCAAATCATTGTCTTCACCAACTGACTGGTTCTATTTCCTCAACTCTTTCATTTCCTCATTACTGTGTTGAATGTTGTTCATATCTGTGTTTGAAGACTTTGACTGAAGACTTTCACAAATTCCTCGGTTCAATTTCTTTAGTCTGTTTGTCTTCATCTTGTTATCCTGTGTTTACGCTTTCTGTACTCAGTGCTAGTCCTCATTTCATCATGATGACTATGTTTGTATCCTGTTATATTTACTTCTGAGTACTTATTCCGCTGCAAGTAGTACTTCGCTAAGGAATTTCCTCACCAGCAAATTCCTCAGTGAAGAATTCATAAAAATCGCCTATTCACCCCCCCTCTAGTCGATATAACGCACTTTCAATTGGTATCAGAGCAAGATACTCCCTTGTTCTGTGTGATTTTGGTTTAACCGCCTGGAGTTTTAGTTATGTCGACCGCAGGTATGATCAAGGTCTCGGCTGGGTGTCCTACCTTTGATGGAACGGACTACCCCTACTGGAAGAACAAGATGCGAATGCATCTTGAGGCAATTGATAACGATCTCTGGTATGTTGTGGAAAATGGTGTCCTCTCTGTCACTCCCACACTGAACGCTACCGATGTGAAGAGATTCAAACAACTCGACTCTCAAGCGAAGAATATCATATGTGGTCATCTGAGCAAAGGACAGTATGGAAGAGTGAGTGCTTTGGAAACTGCTAAACTTATCTGGGATAGGCTGTCCAAAGTAAATGAAGGAGTTTCAACTCAGCGTGACTCTCGAGTCGATGTTCTTCGGAATCTCTTCAACCGCTTCAAAAGACTCGACAATGCGAATGTCCAACAAACCTTTGATCGCCTCACTGACATCTCAAATGAGCCTCAAGCCCTCGGTGCCACTGACATCACTGATCATGAAGTTGTGAAGAAACTGCTGAGATCGCTTGATTCCTCATTTGATACTCTGGGACTGATGATACAAGAACGTGCTGACTACAAGTCGCTTGATCCTGCTGATATCCTCGAAAGGCTAAACACTCACGAGTTCCAGCTTGCTGAAAAGAGAGATCTCTATGGCTCAAACTATGGCAAACCACGTGCCCTGAAGGCTAAGGTTGTGTCTGACTCTGAATGTGAGGATTCTGGTAGTAGCCTTGGTGATCCTGAAGAACTGAGCCAGGATCTAGCACTGCTTGTGAAGAAATTCCAGAAGTTCACAAGACGTGGTCGCTTTGGAAAATCCTCAAGAGGCAATGATTCCACATCCAGTGACTACAAAAGAAGGCTTTGCCACAAATGCAAGAAGCCTGGTCACTATATTCAAGATTGTCCTCAGTGGGAAAAGGAAATGAAGAAGAAGAAATACAAGGATTACAGTTCTGATGATGCGAAGAAGAAGAAGAAATCGTCAAAATCTTCGTCATCAAAACCCTCAAGTCTTCATCTCACAAGAAGAGCAGCTCCAAGAAGGCTCGGGCATTCATTGGCAAGGAAATGGACTCTGAAGCTGAATCTGAGGAAAATGATGAAGAGGAGGCATCTGAAGAATCTGAGTCTGGTGTGGCGAGTATGGCTATTGCTACTGCCTTCGTCAGCAAGTCCATCTTCAACACTAAAGAAACTGACTCCACCGACAAGCCTGATGAAGATAATGATGGCTACGCTCCCACCTATTGCTTCATGGAAAAAGGAGCTAAGGTACTCAAATACAACTCCTCTGACTCTAGTGAAAATGAATCTGATGAGGATCTGAAGCCCAGCTACTCTAAACTTGCTAAAATTGCTGTGAAACAACAACGGGCTCTTGAAAAGGTTCAAAACATGCTAGATAAAAGTGATGATATGTTGGGTGAAGAAATGGATCGCACTAAAGCCTTGACTGAAAATCTTCAGAGACTTCAGTCTAGGTATGATAACCTTCAAGGTCATCATAACTCTCTCCAGTCTGATCATGAGAAACTTTCTTATGAATTTCTTCAAGAAAAGCAAGATCACGAGAAGCTTTCTCTTGAAGCTCTTCAAAGAAAGGAAGATCTTGAAAAGCTAAGAGTATGTTATGAAGATCTTCAGAAGGAGCGCGATTCATTACTAGCTCAACAAATCAGCGCTTCTCAGGAAGAATTTGTTCCTCCATGCTTAAAGTGCATTGAACGTGAATCTGCTAATTCTTCACCTGAATGTTCAAATGCTTCAAATGTTACAAATTCTTCATCTGCCTCTGCTATCACTAATTCCTCATCTGAGGACATTGCTAGTATCACTGACAATGCAGGGCTGAAGGAATTGTACATGACAGGCATGTACAAAAGCCTCAAAGGGCATCAGACACTTTGTGATGTGCTCAAAAAGCAGATCCTCAACAGAAACCCTAGGAAAGAGGATATTGCTTTTGAGAGGAAACTCAATGCCGATGGAACATATTGGAAGCCTGAGCAGTACCCCAAAACCTCATGGGTTGCTGCAAAGGGACCTCCAGTTGATCCATCTAACTTATCTGGCTTTACATGCGAATCTTCTCATTCTTCTGATGAGTCATTTGACTCCAACTATAAACTGTTCAAAAATCAGAATGGTGAAGTATTTGCTAGATATGTTGGCACTAACTGCAGGAACGGTTCCCCCATGAAGAAAATCTGGGTTCCCAAAAGCTGTGTTGAAAGTCTTCAGGTGAATGTCCTCATGACACCACCTGTGAAGAACAGGAACCACAGATTAAATTCTTCACATGGATCAAATTCCTCAACTGGATCAAAGTCCTCATATGATTATCATCGTGCTAACAACTCTGTCTCGCAGGGTAGAGCTAAGGGCTATGAATATGTGCATTATTCTTCAAATCATTATGTTCATAAGTCCTCGAAGAATTACTCTGCTTATTCATATGCTTACCCTAACCCCTCTTATGTGAAACGAAATGGTTTGGCATGTTTGCCACCCTTCTCATATGGTGCTCGCAGAATGATGAACTCTTTGCCACCCCTCCAGATGTGGGTGGTGAAGAAAAAGAACTAATCTCTTCTGCAGGGTCAGGTCTCCAGACGTGCTCTAACGTCTGAAGAATTTGCTGGGGACCTGACAAAAATGCCTGAAAGGACGCAGGCGAATCATGATGAAATGAACTTTCATTTCACACGTCCTCATACTGCTATATCTGTTTACTGCTTGATGAAATTCATCTGATGAACTTGATATCATATTCTTCACTGATAAAGCATATGAGATTGTAAGCTACACTAATTCATCTGCAGGATGATCAACCCAAAACCACTGAATGGGTCCTCGATAGTGGATGTACAAATCACATGACTGGTGACAAGAATCTATTGATGGATGCTCCCTTATCACCGTCACCTCTGAAGCATATCATCTTTGCTGACAAAGGCAAAAGTCAGGTATTGGGTCTTGGTAAGGTTGCTATCTCTAAGGATAAGCACATGGACAAAGTCATGCTTGTTGAGTCCTTAGGATACAATCTCATGTCAGTCTCAATGCTCTGTGATCTTGATATGGTTGTTGTCTTCGGCAAATATCGTTGTGTTGTGATTATGGAAGCTGACAATTCCAAAGTCTTCGAAGGCTTTAGGAGAGGAGATCTGTATATTGTTGATTTCTCTACAGGACCACAACCAGCCGTGTGTCTACTTGCAAAAGCTTCAGAAGGCTGGCTATGGCATCGACGACTTGGTCATGCAGGCATGAGGAATTTGAACACGCTTGCGAAGAAGAAGCATGTCATTGGCATTGAGAATGTCAAATTCCTCATGGATCACTTATGCAGAGCATGCGAAGCCGGAAAAATGACCAAGGCCAAGCATCCAGCGAAGACTATCATGACCACTACCCGTCCATTCGAATTACTTCACATGGACCTCTTCGGACCTAATCATTATTCAACAGTCACTAATGATGCATCTTTATATGGTTTTGTCATTGTTGATGATTATTCTCGATATACATGGGTACACATTGTTACTTACAAACATGAAGTGCAGGAAGTCTTCAAATAATTTTCCTCGAGGGCTTCAACCAACTTTGGTGTGAAGATCAAGCATATCAGAAGTGACAATGGAACTGAGTTCAAGAATTCTGGTCTTGATGCTTATCTTGATGAACTTGGTATTACTCATGAGTTATCTGCTCCCTATACTCCTCAGCAGAATGGCGTCGTGGAGCGCAAGAACAGAACTCTTGTTGAGATGGCTCGCACTATGCTTGATGAATACAAAATGCCTCAGCGTTTTTGGATTGATGCAATTGATACTGCTTGCCACATCATCAACAGAGTATATCTTCACAAATTCTTCAAGAAGACTGCCTATGAACTCCTCACTGACAAGAAATCCAATGTGAGTTATTTCAAAGTCTTCGGTGCTAAATGCTGGATTAGAGATCCTCACCACAACTCTAAATTTGCACCGAAAGCACATGAAGGTTTTATGCTTGGTTACGGAAAGGACTTGCACACCTACAGAGTCTTCAACATTGTTCTTCACAAGATTGTTGACACTATAGATGTGCGGTTCGATGAAACTAATGGCTCGCAACGAGAGCACCTACCTTCTGTGTTAGATGAACCAGCACCTGAGGATGCTATCAAGCTCAAGGCAACTGAGGATGTCATTCCTACTGAAGAATCTGCTGAAGAATTCATTCCTGTTCATGAAGAACGTCGAGCTGATGCACCTGAAGAACATGATGAGGAAAATGGTGCTGAAGAAAATGCTGATCAAAATCCTCAGCGACAACCAACTCATCCACGCGTTGCAAAAGAAGTGCAAGTGGAGAAGATCATCGATGACATTAGCGCACCAGGTCCTCTCACACGCTCAAAAGCATCACATTTATCTAACTTTTGTGGGCACTATGCTTTTGTCTCTATCACATAACCCACTAAGGTAGATGAAGCATTTCTGGAGCCGGAGTGGATTCAGGCTATGCAAGAAGAATTACATCAGTTCGAGCTGAACAATGTCTGGGAATTGGTCAATCGCCCAGATCCTCGCAAGCATAATATCATTGGCACAAAGTGGATCTACCGCAACAAGCAAGATGAAAATGGCCTTGTGGTGAGGAATAAGACACGACTAGTAGCTCAAGGCTACACACAGGTTGAAGGAATTGATTTCGATGAAACTTTTGCACCTGTTGCTAGACTTGAGGCTATTCGCATTTTACTTGCCTATGCTAACCATCATGATATCATCTTATATCAAATGGATGTGAAAAGTGCATTCCTCAATTGTAAGCTTGAGGAAGAAGTATATGTTGCTCAACCCCCAGGTTTTGAAGATCCCAAGAATCCTGACAAAGTCTTCAGACTCAATAAGGCCCTCTATGGCCTCAAGCAAGCCCCTCGGGCGTGGTATGATACATTGAAGGAATTGTTCGTGAAGAATGGCTTCACACCCGGTTCACTCGACCCTACTCTCTTTACTAAATCATATGATGGTGAACTGTTTGTGTGCCAAATATATGTTGATGATATTATCTTTGGCTGTACTAACCAACGTTATAGTGATGAATTTGCCTATATGATGAGTGAAGAATATCAAATGTCTATGATGGGAGAGTTGAAATTCTTCTTAGGTCTTCAAATTCGTCAGCAGCGCAATGGCATATTCATATCTCAGGAGAAATACCTCAAGGATGTACTGAGGAAATTCGGCATGCAAGATTGCAAAGGAGTCAAAATTCCTATGCCCACAAATGGCCATCTATGCACTGATGAAAATGGTATTGACTTCGATCACAAGGTATACCGCTCCATGATTGGTTCTTTATTGTACTTATGTGCATCTAGGCCAGATATAATGCTTAGTGTTTGCATGTGTGCCCGATTTCAAGCTGCACCGAAGGAATCACACCATAAGGCTGTGAAACATATTCTTCGATATCTAGCTCACACACCAACACTAGGATTATGGTACCCCAAGGGCTCTGCTTTTGATCTCATTGGATATTCTGACTCTGACTATGCTGGTGATCGTGTGGACCGCAAGTCAACATCTGGCACTTGTCATTTCCTCGGACGATCTTTGGTCTGTTGGTCCTCGAAGAAACAGAACTGCGTCTCACTGTCTACTGCTGAAGCTGAATACATTGCTGCCGGCTCTTGCTGTGCTCAACTGCTTTGGATGAAGCAAACCCTCAAGGACTATGGCGTCAACGTGAAGAATGTGCCTCTCCTCTGCGACAATGAGAGTGCCATCAAGATTGCTCACAACCCAGTTCAGCACTCGAAGACTAAGCACATTCAGATTCGTCATCATTTTCTTCGTGATCATGTGTTGAAGGGCGATATCTCCATCGAGCATGTGAAGACTGAAGAACAGCTAGCTGATATCTTCACTAAGCCCTTGGATGAGAAGAGATTTAGCAAGTTGCGGTGTGAGCTAAATATCTTAGAATCTTCGAATGTTCTTTGAAAAGGACACACATCCTAACCCTTATGCAGAATTGATGACTTAGATGTGCAACACATGAAGAAACGTTTTTCTTCAGTCAATGAAGAATAACACTCTAAGTGTGAAGAAATTAATGAAGAATTTGATTCTCAGAACCTTACGACAATTGTACGCGGTGTCTGAAATCATCATTCTTATACGGTGGGTTACGCCACCACAAAAGTTGAAAATCTTCAAGTTGAGTTTTTTCTCATTTTTGAAATTCTTCAGTCTTACAAATTCTTCAACTTTGCAAAATCTTCAATGTTTCCGTCGTTTTTCTTCATTGGCTATATATATATATATATATATATATATATATATATATATATATGAGTTATGTCCTCTACAGCATTCACTTATTGCTATCTCTTCAATTTGCGATTTCTGCTAAGTGAATGTGATCGGACCCTTCCCCCTCTATGCTATACTCAACCCAATCTATTCACAAATTCTTCATGTGCGTTCTAATTGAAACTCGTTCAAAGTCTTCACTGTGTCCTTGACAGCTGAAGAAATTGCGAACGAAATTTTTAAAACAAATCTTATCCAGATTTTCGTTTTACCGCTCAAACCGTTCCGCATCCCACGATGCATTAGTTTATTCACCCACGATCTTACACGATCTCATCTGCACAGTATGTGGGTGACACATGTCGCGTGAAGAAGAAAGGGCAGGGGCATGTTCGTCCCAAAATCTTCGGACGAACAGTTTTTACCGTGGCTATAAATACCCCTCTCCCTTCCTTACTTCATTTACTCCGCTCGGTCGCTGTCTCTCGCTCGAGCTCTCCTCAAACCCTAGCGCCGCCGCTACTCCATCGCCGTTGGTGAGGAAGAGCTTAACTGCCTCGACCTCGTCGCCGTCGTACTCGCGCCGGCTGCGGAAATCTTCACTCCGCCGCCGCCGTAGCTGTCTCCCTCTGCCAAGTTAGGGCGTGGGAGATCTAACTTGACGAACTTTACCACGGTTTATCTCTGTTCATCGTGTTCTTTAGTTCGGGTAATTAAAATTCACTTTTATTACTCGCTTTGATTCTCAAATTTTTTTGAAAATCTTCAAAGGTATTTTATTCTTCAAATCTTCACATATGAACACCTCACACACTGTATGCTCTTGATTCATCTCTCTAAGCACTCATTTCTTCAAGATTCCTCAATTGTGCAGATTTTCAATCTATACAACTCTGGAACCTAAGACAAGAACGCTTAGTGAAATTTCTCAAGGCTCAACTGGTCAAATTCCTCAAAACTTGTCTTTTTGAAAAATCTTCTGAGAACGCATATGACCTCTCCAAATTCCTCACACCTACACTCTGTTCACAGGTACTCATGTCCGCTGCTGAATCACTAGGTTCTCATCAACTTAACTCATTTGCAGCGTTCCTCGAAGAAAAACTGCATACTTCTTCAGAGTGTTCTATTGTTCAAATTCCTCATCTGAAGAAAATGGCAGAAGGAAAGAGACCACAAAAAGGAGGAAAGAAACCGGAGGTCATGACTGCCTTCGAGATCCCTGATGAAATATACAAAGATTATTGCACACCTGATGAAGCCAAGTTTGGCAAAGAGAACAAAAATCAGCGCAAAGTGCACATTCAGAGGATAGAACGAAGATGGGCACGAGAATGGAGGGAATATCGCTATGTTACTCCCAAGTACATGAAGAAATTCGCCTTAAATCCTCCATGCCCAAGAGCTCCATTGGCACCTGGACAAGTCGCTGATCCCACCAGCATCAAGCGTGGTGAAGACTTTCCTGAAGAATGGTCTAGGCGTCAAGCAAAACTGGCAAGACAGGCCAAGGAGGCAGTGAGGAAATTCAATGAGGATTCTGCTGCTGCTGCTGCCGCTGAGACCTTGGTCAAGCCGAGGAAATCAATGCCGAAGAAGCCTGCTCGCAAGACAAATGCTTCACCATCAGCGCCCTCACGGCCAAGCTCCTCAGCTGCGCCCTCACGGCAAATTCCTCAGACTACTGCTGCTCCATCAAAATCCTCAGTAGCTCCCTCCAAGTCCTCAACTCCTGTGCATCTGGCTACATGTCAAAGGACTCAGGGTTTCTCGATTGCTTCTGGTGTCTCAGCAAGTTCCTCAGCTGCACCAATGTCCTCATCAGGCCCCACTCTGCTGAAGACAAAAGCAACAGCTGGACGCGGTCCTCGGCCAAGTCCAAGGAAGAAACAGGTTGCTTTCCAAGTGCCCTCTGATGACGAGGCTTCTGATGGAGAACTTGCAGAAATCATCGGAGGCAGACTCGCAAAGGCCGCTAGAGCCAAAGGAACAAATGTGCCTCTGCTTTTGGATCCGAAGAAGATCCTTGACTTCATCGACTTATGGCATCAGGATCCAAACACTCCCATGCCTGATATGCCTCTGACTCCTGGTCAAAGTCATATGCTGACCCATTTCATCTCTCAAGAGAAATGGAAATTTGAAAAGGCTCGTGAGATAAAGAGAGCACAAGCCAGAAAGGAGAAGCTTCTGAAGAAGAACATCATCAACCTGACTCCTGAAGAACTTCTCAAAGCTCAATCTGAAATCCAAGCCCTCAGCAAAGATTTCGATGCTTACAATGCTGATTGGCAAGGAGCCAAAGTGAGATTCGTCAATTTGACGAAGAAAATGACAACTGTTGCTGCCCCATCGCAACAAGGAAATCCTCAGGCTGCAGACTCTGCTCAGCCTGCTGAAGAACATGCCAGCACTGCTGATGACTTTTAGCCTGCTGATGAGAATACAAGTTCCAGGGCTGATGACTCCATTCCAGCCGCTGAAGAAATTCCCAGGGCATCCACTAGTGGTGCGCCTGAAGAAACTGAAGAGATCAGGGCAACTGCACCAGTTGCGCCTGAAGAAAGTGAACCACAGTCCTCAGCTCCTCCTGCGCCAACACCAACTCCAATTCTTCCTTCTGCTTATGAAGTGAAGAAGACAAAGGCTGCAGAGCGAGCTGCAGTGAAGAAGAGGAAGGCATCAGCTGCGTCAAATTCTTCGGCCGCGAAGAAAATGAAGCCAATGACCAGCTCGCTTGAAAATCCTATTGATGCCGTTCCCATTTCCTCCATGTCGTCTAAGGAAATTGTTCCTTATGGAGAAGACTACAAGATCCCAAGCGGATCTGATGAAGAAAATCACTCTGTTGCTACCTCAGAACAGTTTGATGAAGAAATTGAAGTGGAAGCATTCCCTTCACCGCCAGTCGTTTCCTCACCCATGCCTCAGTTCACAGCTGAAGAGGCTGGTGTTGAGGAAATTGAAAAAGAAGATGAAGACGTGGATATTGGATGCACTACACCAGTGATGAACGATGACTTTTGGGAAAGTCAGCATCCAAATACTCCTCTCTTCACTCCAATTCAACAAATTCCTCAGTCCCCGGCTACAACTGTTCAAATGGGCTCTGAAGAAACTCATCCCACATCGTCTGTTCATGAAGAAATTCCAGCCGCTAGTGCTGAAGAACCTGCTGCTGATCCCCAAACTGCACAAGAAGAGGAACCATAAATTCCTCAGCCTGAAGCACCTGAGATCGCGATTCCTGAGGTTGTGCTGCAAATCACTGACATCCCTCTGCCCAAACCAAAGAATCCGTTCTCAAGCAAGCAAAAATTCAAGGCTGAAGACTTCTTTTCTGAGCATGGGTTCTTCACTGATTACAATCCATATGACTCTGCTCGCATAAGGAAAAGACATTTCTGGACTGCTACTCAAGCCAACTTCTATTCCTCAGTGCTCTTTGACAAGGACAAAATCTTCGATCATGAGCATATTCCTCATGTGGATATGGAATCTCTGCCGTGCTTCGAGCCAGTTCTCCGAGTTATTCACGATGCAGGACTCCTGAATTTCTGCACTGATATCTATGATTGGAATGAAGAACTCATTCTTCAGTTCTATGCCACTTTGCATATCACAGGAGATGCTGAAGATGTCAATTCATGTGTGCTGGATTGGATGACAGAAAATACTCACTACAAGGCACCAGCAACTGAATTGCTTCGTGTCCTTCCTCTTGATCCTCCCCATGACAGTGCACGTTGCATTTACAATGACCGCGAACTGACAGATCATTATATGCAAGTGCTCATGAAGCCTTTGAAGCCAGGGCAGGCCCCTCGAACCAAATTCCTCATCAAGGAATTGCTGTATGTGCCTCGGACTGTCTATCGAATCCTGACGAAGACAATGAGTCCTATCAAAGGCCACGACTCAAATGATGAAGATGTCGTTGGCATCATGAAGAACATGCTTTTCAACATCATTCATGGCGTTCCCGTCAACTTCCATGATTTCTTCATGAGGACTCTGGCTAATGTTGCAATGTCACCTTTTGAGCTGAAGCCCTATGCGCCTTGGATTATGAGATTCATAAGGGAAATATCTTCACTGAATTACAAGGCTGACACTCTGAACCATGGTAGCTACTTGCCGCCCATTGAAGTCCTCAAGCAACCAGTTTCATCATCTGATGATAAGGGCAAGGCAGCTGCTGTGCTTGATGAAGGCACTCGTCCATTGGATGGTCAATTCCGTCTAGCTACATCTTACTCCACCAATGACGATTCTGCAACACATGACACTGCTGCAAATACCTCAGCTAAGCAAAAGCCTCAAGCAACAGCACCCAGGGTGATGACTGACCGCGAGTTACTCCTCAGTCTTCATCAGATGGTTGATCGCAATCACAAATGGGTGAAGTGTCAATTTGCTGCAATTCTTCACAACATGACCTCAACCCATAATGCAGTGAAGAAAAATCAGTATCACCTTCATGAAACCCTCAACCGCACCTGGGCTGTTCTCACTCATGTATATTCCGCGGAAGAATTGAAGACTATGGGTCTCCAGGAAGCATTTGACTGGTCTGCACCACCTCCGAAGAAATTCAAGAGAGTCAAAGTTCCTGATCTGGTGGCCAGTTCTTATTCTTCATCGCGTGAAACTGATGAACATGAAGATTTGAATGACACTGCGGCAGGCCCTACTTCAACAAACAACCCCGACAACGCTGGCGCTCCTCCATCGACTTGAAAATCTTCAGGGGCGTTAGTCCTTAGTTTCGACCCTTTTGGTCATTTGATGACAAAGGGGGAGAAATCTGCGTTAGTCATTCAAGCGGGTTTATATTATGGGCGTTTTGTTAAGTTACAACTCTCGTTCTTCTGAAACTTTTATTGGATCGAGTTGTAATCTTAAATCCGATGGTGCCTTGATACTCTTGGTCGTGCTTTTATGCTTTTGATGCACTGAGCTCTGAAAATTTTGATGTGCTATTCTGCATGCTTATTCCTCGTTAATATTATTGCACGCATGCTGAATCTCATCAGGCACCATATTTCATCATGCATTTCAAATTCTTCATATTATATATCAAATGCGAGTATGAATTACAAGATATAGGGGGGAGATCTCCATTATTCAATTCTTCAAATGTGCATTGCTCAAAAGCAAATTCCTCACTATGCACATGTTCAGGGGGAGTTCCTCTATATCTTGCAATCAAATTCCTCAATATCAGTATTTACACTTCATATGTTTATCCCCGTTGAAAACTTAACCTATGTTGTCATCAATCACCAAAAAGGGGGAGATTGTAAGTGCATCTAGTGCCCCTTAGTGATTTTGGTGTATTGAAGACTTATAGGTTAAGTAACTGATGCATTTGTGAGTGTACACAGGTCTATAAGTCTATGAGGAGTTTGATATTTACAGAGAAAGTCGACCTCTAAAAATGAAGTTCTTCGACTGAAGACTTTGATATTCTGAAGACTTTCTGAAGACTTTGAAAGTGAAGAAATTGGTGTGACCTTGAAGACTTGATATTCATTCGAGGAATATGAAGCGTGAAGACTTTTGTTTTCGTAGTTTCATTTTCTCTTTCTTGAGTCACAGGAAACACCGTACTGTTAAAGGTGGTCGAGGAAATACTAAGGAAAAATTTCCATGTGATGCTCAACTCAAAATCCTACACCTACCAATCCCTTCGAGTGAAGCCATTGGAAATCTCATACAGTTCAGTCAAATTCTTCAGTAACAGAGATGCAGTTCTTCTGGTCACTGAGGACTTTGCTTTGACTGAGGAGTTAGGAATTCGCCAGTGCGAATTGCCTACACAGCGAGGAACATGATAGCCCTGAGGAATTTGAGAGTCAAATTTCCGACCGTTGCTGTGCTGCGCGCCGGCTGTCCAAAATATCTTATCCACCTAACGGTCATATCATTGAAGGGCATTTATGTCTTATCATGTCGGGCTGCTCCCTAGGCTATAAATAGCCGCCCCCTACAACCACTAACTGGTTGGATGCTCCGAGAGAACTTGACACTTGTCATCTGAGAGCAACCCATCCTCCGAGGACTTTGAGCGAAAATCATCAAGTGAGGAAAATCCCAAAACCAAACCCCCACAAACCCAAAGTGATTGAGCATCACTGAAGAAATTGATCCTGCGTGGATCCGACGCTTGTTACCTTTGAAGTCTGTGCTTCTTCCAGACGGTTAGGCGTCAAGGTCTAGAGCATCCAAGAGGAATTGTGGATCGTCGAGTGACCAAGTCTGTGAAGGTTTGGAAGTCACTTGAAGACTTACCACGAGTGATTGGACGAGGCCTGCGTGGTCTTAGTTCAAGGAGAATACGGTGAGGACTGGGTGTCCTGAGTTGCGGCTCAGAGACTGGGTGTCCGGGACTGTGTGTCCTCGAGTTTAAATACTCAGCCGCTCCAACCAGACGTACAACTGAGACAGCGGTTGGAACTGGTTTACCAAATCATTGTCTTCACCAACTGACTGGTTCTATTTCCTCAACTCTTTCATTTCCTCATTACTGTGTTGAATGTTGTTCATATCTGTGTTTGAAGACTTTGACTGAAGACTTTCACAAATTCCTCAGTTCAATTTCTTCAATCTGTTTGTCTTCATCTTGTTATCCTGTGTTTACGCTTTCTGTACTCAGTGCTAGTCCTCATTTCATCATGATGACTATGTTTGTATCCTGTTATATTTACTTCTGAGTACTTATTCCGCTGCAAGTAGTACTTCGCTAAGGAATTTCCTCACCAGCAAATTCCTCAGTGAAGAATTCATAAAAATCGCCTATTCACCCCCCTCTAGTCGATATAACGCACTTTCAGGATAATTACATGTAATGATTGATCAAAATTATCACTACATAACTAGCTTGAGACTTAAATTACAGAAATAAATCACTTACAGACAATAGCAACTGACGATAGACTTGTCGAGTGCGTCTTGATTAAATAACTGAAATAGTTCTGGATACTCAATGGCCAGAGCTTTCTCATGGTAATAATGCTCATGCTTGACATTCACCATGAGGGACTCTCGATTGGAAATCTTGGTAATGTTCATGTACCACTGATGCAATTGATACATTCTCGTTGGGATGTCCTTGACCTTGTCTGGATGGACCAAAGGTTTGCCCCGGACATATTGCCATGCTATTTCCAATTCTTTAAGCATAGGCATGGGCTCAATTTCGAGGAGTTGTCCAACAGAGATATTGAGCATTTGAGCCTGCATTATATGATCCTCTGTTATTACCACATCGCCATGCTGGGGAACGCTAACGGTTTGCCCACAATAATATTTGGCGCGCGTACTACTCCTCTCATGTGTTGTTGGCACAACAAGCTGGGGGGGGGGGGTCACTTGCGCCGCCTGTTCTTCCAACCGGGGAACGGTTTTCCCGCATTTTTTGCCAGCTGCTTGTTGGCTCGAGCTTGAGCTCGCTTCCTTCTGTAGTCGTGCTCGATGTGCCTTCCTGATTTGGCGCTCATAGTCCGAGTCAACAGGTTTGGGAGCTGGTTCTCTAGCCATACGAATGAAGTGGTCAATTACTTTCTCAGGCACTTTCTCCTTTGGCGGCGGTGTCGGTTTCGGTCCAAAATGGGCGTCCACTTGGGCTTGCACTATGGCTGCGTTTTGCTCCTTAGTCATGTCGTAAGGCCTATGAGGAAGAGGAGCGAGGCTTGGACCATATTTATATCGCTTGCCTTCGCCTGTACTTCCTGAACTACCTCGACTCGTACCGCTACGCACCAAAGCTGCGGGATGTCTCTTCTGCGATTGCTGAGACGGCGGAGACGGCTGACGTGGAGTTGGACCAAGAGAAGTGGCCTGACGATGTGCCGGACTTGAAGCAGGAGGTGTGGCCTGACACGGTGCCGGACTTGAAACCGGAGAAGTGGCATGACGCTATGCCGGGCTTGAAACCGGAGGAGTCAGCTCACGCGTTCGGGGACTTGGAGGAGGTGGCGGACTTCGAGGAGGAGTCATCTCACACGTTCGTGGACTTGGAGGAGCGGGAGTCTGCTGACTCGGTGGCGGACTTCGAGGAGGAGTCGGCAGACGACGCGGTGTCGGTGGACTTCGAAAGATGATGCAATCCTTTCTCCATAGGATGATACGACGTATGGCCTCTCCCAGTGTGCGCTCGTCTTCACCTCCAGGAATGTCAAGCGTTAGCCTCGAATATGGGTCCACCACTTCATCAACCATGACATGGGCATAGCCCTCTGGAATCGGGATGCAATGGTAGGTTGCTTCGGGGGTAACTGGAAAAGCAACGCCATCCGCCACCTTAATGGATATGTTCTTCATTTTGGAGTGTAGCTCACAGTTAGTGTTCTCTATGATGTCATCCACAGGGTATGTATCCAGCAGTGTGTCGCCCGGGGCAGAACCAACGCTGCTTCTCGGCATGGATGGGACGGTGCTATCCAATGCTGGACGATCATCTGCTTGCTGCTGCCGCTGCTGAGACCCCCTTTCCTGGCTAAGTGAGTCGATCTGCTGTTGCTGCTGCTGGAATTTGAGTGCCAGGTCCGCGTGCCTTGCTTCTAGGCCTTGAAGGCGTTCTGCGTCCTGCTTCCTCTGCTCCTCCTCCAGCTTCCTTTTCTTCTCCTCCTCCATCTTCCTTCTTGCACAGCTCCTGTAGTCCTCGTTCCATTCTTAAAATCCCTCATACCAGGGAATAACGCCCATGCCTCGTGTTCTTCCCGGGTGTTCAGGATTTCCCAGGGCACGCGTAAGCTCGTCGTTCTCTATGTTGGGCGTGAACACCCCCCTTCGAGCTTCATCTATTGCGTCAATTATCTTTTGTTCAGCTCCTTTTAGACTTGCCTGCCGTGAAACTTCGCCTGTCTTCGGGTCCAACGCTCCCCCATGTGCATAGAACCAAGTTCTGCACCTGGGGGGCCAGTGCCGGGTAACCGGAGTGACCCCTGCATCCTCATCTCTTGCTCAGACTTATCCCACTTAGGCAATCCCACCGCGTAGCCACCTGGACCCAGCCTATGGAACTGCGTCTTTCTTGTGGCATTTGCCTTGTTTTTCATCGACCGTTCCATAGATATTTCTGAATCCTTGAAGGTCGCGAAATCGTCCCAGTGCTCTCTTTGCTTCTCTAGTGTTCCCGTGAATTCTGGAGTCTTCCTTTCATTAGCGAGGTAGTTGGCCCATACAGTTTTCTTGTGGGTGTTGAATGCAATTGCCATCTTCTTAAGAGCAGCGGCCTTGACTTTCTCCACATCTGCTTCAGTGAAATGATCTGGTAGGGTGAAATGTTCCATCAGAGATTTCACAAGGTCTTTTTTGGCTCTGTTGTCGACCCAAGTAACACCTGGACGTTTAGTCTTTGGCTCTTTCCATTCTTGAATGGAGATCGGGAGTTTGTCCTTCACAAGAACTCCGCACTGACGAGTCCACTTGTTCGCAATGTTCTTAGGCGTGAGGGGTTCGCCACTAGGTTTGATGGATTCGATGTGGTACTTTACACCATCCTTCAACAATCTGCCCAGGCCTCGCTTTGTCTTGCTGTCTGTGGAAGCAGATTTGCTCGATCCGGAGGGCTGAAAGAAGAAAGATCGATTTGTTAATATATCTTCAATAAAAAAACATGTGATGATCACCATGATGCATGCTTATATAAATATACCTCGCCGGTAGTCTTTGTTATTTGAAGATCAGCATTGTCTGTGTCATCACAAACATTGTCTGTGTCATAATCATAATCATAGTTAATGACTTCATCAGCCCGGTCGTCGAGATCGAATATCTTTTCATCACCCTCTCCGGTATTTTTCAGATATTGGGAGTCGTCATCTGCTTCATTCAGATCATCTAGCCTGTGAGGGCTGCGTATGATGTCGAATAATTCCTCTTCTCTCTCTCTGCCGGTATTGTCCACCATAGCTTTTACTTTACTAATACAGAAGAAATATAAAACAATTTAGTATTCAAATTACAATGCATTGATGCAATTAATCAATAAGGAAAAACTGAATCTCGAATACATCGTCTCGAATATATAATCTCGAATACATCATCGTCTTAATATATATAATCTCGAATACATCGTCTCGAATATTATATATCGAATACATCACTGGCTAGGTACCTAATAAAGATCGAGTACTACAGAAGAATCAAGGGCGCCACTCGCGGTTCCTGGGGCGCGGGCGGTGCACACCCAAAGAGAAGGAACCATCACAGGATCATATCTCCGGTCATCTGCCCAAAGAACCCGCCAAGTAGTGGAGAACCTGACGTCGTCCATAGCAGCCATGTAGCGATGGACGTGCTCATCTTCCTCCCTGACACGGCGACGCACCACCTCCGGCGGGGCCGGCTGCCTCTGCACCTAATGTGGCCCACGCGAATGCCACCAAAGAAGATCAGGGTCGACGACGGGACCCGAGGTCGGGTTCCTCACCAAGCGGCGCGCCTCTCTAGGTAGCACCTCCTAGTGCCAGCCCGGCGGAGCCCAGTCCCGGACATGGGTCCCCTGAAGCAGGATGTCGTCGCGAATGGGTCGACGGCGAGGATGCGGGCCGGGCATATCGTCGAGAACAAATACTATATGCCCGCAAAAAGTAACATTTTTTAAATGATTGGATTGTGATAACTAAAATTCTATATATATGAAAATTCTAACAATTTGACATTAATCTAATTCATCTAACTAAAACTAATTCTAAAATTTCCTGATTATATAACTAACATTTCCATAACAATTCTAATATTTATATAACTAAAAAACAGAAAAATTGCTAACATTTTTATAAATATTTCTATAGCTAAAAAACAGAAAACATTTATAACATTTCTATAAAACTAACATTTCCAATATTTATATAACTAAAAAACAGAATAATTTCTAACATTTCTATAACTAAAAAACAGAAAAATTTATAACAAACAAACTAATGTGTGTGTGTAGTGTGTGTGTGTGTGTGTAGTACTGTGTGTGTGTAGTACTGTGTGTGTGTGTGTAGTACTGTGTGTGTGTGGACATGGCGGCCGGGGAGAGCTCACCGGCGAGGCGACGACGGGGCGGCGACGACGGGGCGACGGGACGGGGCGGCGACGACGGGGCGACGGGACGGGGCGGCGACGACGGGGCGGGGCGGGGCGGCCGGGGCGACGTGACGGGTGGGGCGGCCGGGGCGACGGGACAGGGCGGGGCGCGGCGACGGGGACGACGGGGACGGGGACGGCCGGGGCGGCGACGTCGACGGGGGCGGCGACGAGGGGCGGGGACGGCCGGGGTCGGCGACGAGGGGCGGGGGCGGCGACGATCGGGGCAGGGCGGCGCGACGGAGGGAGGAAACAGAGGGAAGAACAGAGGGAAACTGATTTTTTTTCAAGTCTTGTATATATAGGATGGACCTTTAGTACCGGTTGGAGCCACCAACCGGTACTAAAGGTCTGTTTTGGCCAGGCCAAGCGGCGGGAAGCGCACCCCCTTTAGTACCAGGTGGTGGCTCCAACCGGTACTAAAGAGGGGGTCTTTAGTACCGGTTGGAGCCACGACACGGTACTAAAGGGGGTGCGCTGACTCCAGGCGGTGCGCAAGTTTAGTCCCACCTCGCTAGCCGAGAGGCTACCGCACTGGTTTATAAGCCCCAGTGCGGTAGCTCTCTCGAGCTCCTCTCCTAAGCAGGCCTACTGGGCCTACCTGTCCTCTTCTGCCCAGTGGGCCTACTGGGCCTTTGCGGTCCTGCATCCTGGCCCAACAAAAGGTTGTGTTCCTAGTCATATGCAGGCCGCTTTGGCCCAGTAGGCGGGCTTTTTTATTTTCTTAATTTTTTTTGCTTTATTTATTTTTGTTTTATTTATGTTTGAGTTGTTTTTGCTGTATTTAGAGTTTCTTTGTGAATATTTTTGCTTTAGGTACAAAAAATTACAAACTTTCTGTTAGTGCCGGTAGTTTTCAAATTTGAATAGTTTAAATTTTGAATTATTTGAAATTTGTGTGAATCACTAGTTTGTGAATAACTTAACTTTGAAAAGAGTTTTTTCGGTGATTCTTTTTTCTTATGTTTAATATTAGTGTGTTTTATCATTATATTCAATTTGGTAATGCCTAGGTTATTTAAAAAATGAAATGTCTTTGTAACAGTTCAGTTTTCGTCGGAAACCCTGATACTTCGAAAGAGATTGTCCATTTTGCACACGAAGTGCATCCAGTTTTTGCCGTAACCCTCTCTACTTTCTTGCACATGCTATTTGTATGAAATTATGATACCATGCCAACTTTCAACCTTTTCTGAGTTCATTTGAAATGCTTTTCAATTTCAGGGTCATTTAGCTGGAAAAAATCAGTAAATGCATGAAAAGAATTTGTTTGCACATAAAAGTTCTTCGCGTTTCAAATGCCAAAACACATAACTACCCTAACTATTACAGACATTCCCTCCTGCGTGTGAAACACAGAAGAAAGTGATGATGGTGAAGCCGATCACATCCCAGATCTTTGGGTGTGAAACTTTTTCTTCGCGTGTGTCCCTTTGCGCCGTAGCCATGGAAAATCTTCATCATTTAACTGGATGCTTGGGTCAATATTCACTGTGAATGGAGCAATTTCATCAAACTTTTCATAATCTTCTGACATGTCTGTCTTGTCATCCACTCCCACGATGTTTCTTTTTCCTGAAAGAACTATGTGGCGCTTTGGCTCGTCGTATGATCCATTCGCTTCCTTATCTTTTCTTTTTCTTGGCCTGGAAGACATGTCTTTCACATAAAAAACCTGCGCCACATCATTGGCTAGGACGAATGGTTCGTCTGCATACGCAAGATTGTTGAGATCCACTGTTGTCATTCCGTACTGCGTGTCTTCCGTTACCCCGCCTCGTGTCATATTGACCCATTTGCACCGAAACAAAGGGACCTTCAAATCACCTGATCCATAGTTAAGTTCCCATATGTCGTCTATGTAACCATAATATGTTTCCTTTCCCGTGTTGGTTGTTGCATCAAAGCGGACACCGCTGTTTTGGTTGGTGCTCTTCTTATCTTGGGCGATCGTGTAAAATGTATTCCCATTTATCTGGTACCCTTTGAAAGTCATTATATTCGAAGATGGTAACTGGGACAGCGAGTACAGGTCATTTTGAATATCGCCATCATTCAGGGCACGTTTCTGGAATGAACCGGCGAAAGTCCTCGTTTGTTCGCGTGTAATCCAGTCGTCAGACTTCTCCGGGTGTTTGGACTGTAGAAAATTCTTGTGTTCCTCCATATACGGAGCCACCAAGACGGAATTCTGTAGAACTGTGTAGTGTGCTTCAGTGAGAGAATGCCTGTCCATACATATTATTTGATGTCCTCCTAGCGTGCCTTTTCCTTCCAGTCTGCCCTTATGCCGCGATTCAGGAACACCAATCGGCTTAAGGTCAGGAATGAAGTCAATACAAAACTCAATGACCTCCTCATTTTCATGGCCCTTCGAGATGCTTCCTTCTGGCCTAGCACGGTTATGAACATATTTCTTTAAGACTCCCATGAACCTTTCAAAGGGGAACATATTGTGTAGAAATACAGGACCCAAAACGTTAATCTCTTCGCAAAGGTGAACTAGGAAGTGCGTCATGATGTTGAAGAGGGATGGTGGGAACACCAACTTGAAACTGACAAGACATTGCACCAAATCATTCTGTAACCTTGGTATGATTTCTGGATCGATTACCTTTTGAGAGATTGCATTGAGGAATGCACATAGCTTCACAATGGCTAATCAAACTTTTTCCGGTAGAAGCCCCCTCAATGCAACCGGAAGGAGTTACATCATAATCACGTGGCAGTCATGAGAATTTAGGTTCTGAAACTTTTTCTCTGCCATATTTATTATTCCCTTTATATTCGACGAGAAGCCAGACGGTACCTTCATGTTGAACAGGCATTCAAAGAAGATTTCCATCTCCTCTTTGGTAAGAGCGTAGCTGGCCTGACACTGATGTATGCCGTCTTTTCCGTGCATACGTTGCTGGTCCTCCCGTGCCTCTGGTGTATTTTTTGTCTTCCCATACACGCCCAAAAAGCCAAGCAGGGTCACACAAAGATTCTTCGTCACGTGCATCACGTCGATTGCGAGCGGACCTCTAGGTCTTTCCAATATGGCAGGTCCCAAAATATAGATTTCTTCTTCCACATGGGTGCGCGTCCGCAGCGTCCTTCGGAACATGTTTTCTGCCAGGACCCTTTCCAAAGATTACCTCCAAATCCTTGACCATATCATGTACATCAGCACCAGTACGGTGGCGAGGCTTCGTCCGGTGATCCGCCTCACCTTTGAAATGCTTGCCTTTCTTTCTTACGGGATGCCTTGTCGGAAGAAATCGATGATGTCCCAGGTACACATTCTTCCTACAACTATCCAAATATATACTATCGGTATCATCCAAACAGTGCGTGCATCCGCAGTATCCCTTGTTTGTCTATCCTGAAAGGTTACTGAGAGCAGGCCAATCATTGATGGTCATGAACAGCAACGCCTTTAGGTCAAATACTTCCTGTCCGTGCTCATCCCACGCACGTACAGCTGTTCCATTCCACAGCTGTAATAGTTCTTCAACTAATGGCCTTAGGTACACATCAATGTCGTTGCTGGGTTGCTTAGGGCCTTGGATGAGCACTGGCATCATAATGAACTTCCGCTTCATGCACAACCAAGGAGGAAGGTTATACAAACATAGAGTCACAGGCCACGTGCTATGGTTGCTGCTCTGCTCCCCAAAAGGATTAATGCCATCTGCGCTTAGACCAAACCATACGTTCCTTGGGTCACCTGCGAACTCCTCCCAGTACTTTCTCTCGATTTTTCTCCACTATGAACCGTCAGTGGGTACTCTCAACTTTCCATCTTTCTTACGGTCTTCTGCATGCCACCGCATCGCCTTCGCATGCTCTTTGTTTTGGAACAAACGTTTCAACCGTGGTATTATAGGAGCATACCACATCACCTTGGCAGGAATCTTCTTCCTGGGGCGCTCGCCCTCGACATCACCAGGGTCATCGCGACTGATCTTATAACGCAATGCACCGCATACCGGGCAAGCGCTCAAATCTTCGTACTCACCGCGGTAGAGGATGCAGTCATTAGGGCATGCATGTATCTTTTGCACCTCTAACCCTAGAGGGCAGACACCTTCTTTGCTTCATACGTACTCTCTGGCAATTCGTTGTCATTTGGAAGCATATTCTTTATCATTACCAGCAACTTTCCAAATCCCTTGTCAGATACACCATTCTCTGCCTTCCATTGCAGCAATTCAAGTGCGGTGCCCAACTTTTTTTTGTCAGCTTCGCAATTCGGGTACAACAATTTCTTGTGATCCTCTAACATGCGCTGCAACTTCGTCCTCTCCAAATCACTTGCGCAGTTTCTCTTTGCATCGGCAATGGCCCGACCTAGATCATCAGCGGGCTCATCTGATGCCTCTTCTTCAGCTTCTTCCCGCATTGCCGGCTCAGCTTCTTCCCCCATTGTTGTATCATCGTATTCAGGAAACCCATGGCCAGAATAGCCATCGTCGTCCTCTTATTCTTCATTGTCTTCCATCATAACCCCTATTTCTTCGTGCTTGGTCCAAACATTATAGTGGGGCATGAAACCGGACTTAAATAGGTGGATGTGAATGGTTTTTTCTGTAGAGTAACTGTGACCATTCTTACAGCCAGCACATGGACAAGGCATAAAACCATCCGCCCGCTTGTTTGCCTCAGCGGCCCGCAGAAAAGTATGCACGTCATTAATGAACTCGGGAGAGCATCGGTCATCATACATCCATTGTCGGCTCATCTTCATTAGACAACAACAAATAGACCAAATTAATACAAGTTCATACATAAAGTTCATACATAAAGTTCATATACAACACTTAATTAAATGCAACATACAAATAACTCTCTAGCTAAAGAATTTAAATGCAACAACAAATGCGATGAAGATCGCAACTAAGGTAACAATTGATCCAACAGCATAATGATACCAAGCCACACTATCAATGGCATATTTTCTAATCTTTCTAATCTTCAACCTCATTTTCTCCATCTTGATCTTGTGATCATCGACGACATCGGCAACATGTAACTCCAATTCCATCTTCTCCCCCTCAATTCTTTTCAATTTTTCTTTCAAATACTCGTTTCCTCTTTCAACTAAATTTAACCTCTTGACAATAGGGTCGGTTGGAATTTCCGGTTCACATACCTCCTAGATAAAAATATCTATGTCAACTTGATGGGCATAATTTGTCATAAACACGAAATGCAACAACTAGTTTTAAAAGAGAATATACCACATCCGAATCATAACAAGGACGAGGGCTGACGGGGACGGATATCAAAACCATGGCACTATATATAACAAACAACGTATGGGTAAGATAATTATACGAGTAACTATATATCCAAATCACACAAACATCAATTTGGTAATGTAAAACATTCATGAACAAGAGCCTCACCACAAGGTGGTGCCTGCAACGGGACGATGCAGGCGATCGACGGTGGTTGCAACGGAGATTTAGAAGGCACTAAGTAAACCACACCTACATATGCAAACTAAGTGTCATTTTTGACCTCAAATTGCATATAAATCAAATACTAGCAAATATAATTCCTCCCAAATTAATCACAATACAAAGCATTGCAAGAGCTAATCTAGCAATGAGAGTTGAAAGGACAAAGTTGCTAACCTTTGTGATCATTTGAATGGATGGGGGCCTTCAAATCTTGACAAATTTTGGGCAAAATTTGTGAGGAGCTCGAGGGGAAAGGGGAAGAACAGAGGAGAAGTGAGGGGAAAGGGGAAGAACAGAGTGGCTCGGGTGGACGAAGGGTTTATGTACGTTGACCTTTAGTACCTGACAACACCCTGCCACCACCCTCTTTAGTACCGGTTCGTGGCACGAACCGGTACTAAAGGTTCGCCACGAACCGGTACTAATGAGAACGGCCGGCTAGCCGTTGGAACCAGCACTAATGGACACATTAGTGCCGGCTCAAAACCAAACCGGCACTAAAGGTGCTTTTTCTACTAGTGCCAAGAGAAGAGTTTGTTTCTTTTATTCTCGCAAATACGCAAAGTTTGTGTATCATTCAATTGATAGAAGAATATAGAGTGAGTACAAGAGGTGGTACAACAAATGACATGGACGCAAGAGGGCAGAGAGACCTTAGATGCTCGGCGTACAAATAGGAAAACACAACTAGACTCGCCATCTCCATAAGCAGTCCAAACCAACAAGGCAACAACAATACGGCCAAAATCTCCAAATCCAGAATCGAGGACGCCGCGAGTAAATAAGACAACGCCTTCACAAAAGAAGAATGGCACCAAGACGCCGCTGTCGTCCGATCCGGATAACCGGACCTAGGGTTTCCTCTGATGCTCAAAGAGGAGCACAGATAACGGCCATGACAACGCCTTTAAAAGGGCATGGCACCCGCGGGTGTCGCCGTTTCCAGCATAGGATGCATAGGTTTTGACCTTGGCCAGATTCCGAGCAGTCCAAAGTCGTCGGAGCACAAATCGAAGAAGAGGAAGTCGGGCATAGGCTGGAACCACTTTCAAGAAAGGGGAGCCACACCCGTCACCACAGAAGGCACCGGGCGCCGCCGGATGTGCGAGCTCTGGAGGAGGGTGAGGTTCGGTGAACGAGCAAATTGAGAGACAACGAGGATGTGAAGGTAGCCGAAGACCCGGACGAGCCAGGATCTCAAAGGGAGTGCAGATCGAGGTCAAGGGACGGTTCCCTCAACTGCATAACGGTTAGCACTCACATGTTCTAAAAAGTCAATAGGAATAATAAAAGGTTTAACAAAATGGTGTTGGTTGTCTCCAAGCCCCGCCTTACCCGGCCAAGGGATGAGATCCTCGGTGGCGCACCACCACCAGATGGGAAGTAAGGATGACTCTGCGGCCCAACAGGCAGCGAAATCATCTCTCCACGATGGACATCAACTAGGAGAGGACCAACCTTTCAACGTAACCAGCACACACACACACACACCACAAGTGGGTGGATCGGATGTCAAAACGCCCCCTGCAAACGAGCCGATGCCCGAAACAAAAGCGTCTTGTAAGAGTGATTGGGTAACCCCAAAGTGTAAGGGTGAACTAACCTAACAATAAGTATTCCCCTCGATGGAGAACCAAGATTTAGTGAACCATAAGGATTTCTTCCAGCAAACAAAGTCACATGTACCTGGACATAAAATATAAGACACTCTTGCCCCCTAACGTTTCAAAAAAGTTGTCAAGTTTTTCGTCCTGCTACTTACAAGGATAAATTGCACGTTATGGTAGGTACCAGTACAAGATAAAATAAAATAAAATGATACAACAAAGAATAATATTTTTGTAGATGTTTTCAGTACTAAAAAGTAGAACCCGAGGACCTAGGAAATAGATGAGGTCTGACATTTCTAATTGCTACCCTGTAGTAGTGTCCAAAGCCCTATGGTTTGTGAGTTGTGATTTGGTTCATTGTGTCCGACGGTGGCGGCGGAGGTATGATAACCCACAAGTATAGGGGAACGCAACAATTTTCGAGGGTAGAGTATTCAACCCAAATTTATTGATTCGACACAAGGGGAGCCAAAGAATATTCTCAAGTATTAGCAGTTGAGTTGTCAATTCAACCACACCTGGGAAACTTAATATCTGTAGGAAAGTATTTAGTAGCAAAGTAATATGAAAGTAACGGTAACAATGGCAAAAGTAACAGTAGCAGTTTTGTAGTAATTGTAACAGTGGCAACGGTAAAGTAACTAAGCAAAGATCAATATGTGAAAAGCTCGTAGGCATTGGATCAGTGATGCATAATTATGTCGGATGCGATTCCTCATGCAATAGTTATAACATAGTGTGACACAGAACTAGCTCCAGTTCATCAATGTAATGTAGGCATGTATTTCGAATATAGTCATACGTGCTTATGGAAAAGAACTTGCATGGCATCTTTTGTCCTACCCTCCCATGGCAGTGGGGTCCTATTGGCAACTAAGGGATATTAAGGCCTCCTTTTAATTGAGTACCGGACCAAAGCTTTAACTCTTAGTGAATACATGAACTCCTCAAACTACGGTCATCACCGGTAAGTATCCCGATTATTGTCACTTTGGGATTAACAGATCATAACACATAATAGGTGACTATAGACTTGCAAGATAGGATCAAGAACTCACATATATTCATGAAAACATAATAGGTTCAGATATGAAATCATGGCACTCGGGCCCTAGTGACAAGCATTAAGCATAGCAAAGTCATAGCAACATCAATCTCAGAACATAGTGGATACTAGGGATCAAACCCTAACAAAACTAAGTCGATTACATGGTAAATCTCATCCAAACCATCACCGTCCAGCAAGCCTACGATGGAATTACTCACGCACGGTGGTGAGCATCATGAAATTGGTGATGGAGGATGGTTGATGATGACGACGACGATGGATTCCCTCTCCGGAGCCCCGAACGGACTCCAGATCAGCCCTCCCGAGAGAGATTAGGGCTTGGCGGCGGCTCCGTATCGTAAAACGTGATGAATCCTTCTTTTTGATTTTTTTCTCCCCGAACGTGAATATATAGAGTTGGAGTTATGGTCGGTGGAGCTCTGATTTCTACTACACAACCTTCTTCTTGTAGACGTTGTTGGGCCTCCAAGTGCAGAGGTTTGTAGGACAGTAACAAATTTCCCTCAAGTGGATGACCTAAGGTTTAACAATCCGTGGGAGGCATAGGATGAAGATGGTCTCTCTCAAGCAACCCTACAACCAAATAACAAAGAGTCTCTTATGTCCCCAACACACCCAATACAATGGTAAATTTTATAGGTGCACTAGTTCGGCGAAGAGATGGTGATACAAGTGCAATATGGATGGTAGATATAGGTTTTTGTAATCTGAAAATATAAAAACAGCAAGGTAACAAGTGGTAAAAGTGAGCGTAAATGGTATTGCAATGCTAGGAAACAAGGCCTAAGGTTCATACTTTCACTAGTGCAAGTTCTCTCAACAATAATAACATACTTGAATCATATAAATATCCCTCAACATGCAACAAAGAGTCACTCCAAAGTCACTAATAGCAGAGAACAAATAAAGAGATTATTGTAGGGTACGAAACCACCTCAAAGTTATTCTTTCTGATCGATCTATTCAAGAGTCTGTAGTAAAATAACACGAAGCTATTCTTTCCGTTCGATCTATCATAGAGTTCGTACTAGAATAACACCTTAAGACACAAATCAACCAAAACCCTAATGTCACCTAGATGGAGGTAGGGGTGGGCATTCGGTAGAAACCGAAAATTCGGTTTATACCATTCGGTCTATTTTCAAATTCGGTATTGAAAACTAAAAACCGAGAATAGCAGGCCAAGATTGCTAACCGATTTTTCGGTTAACCGATACTTCGGTTTGGTTTTCGGTTTATTACCGAAAACTGCTTACAGCGTGGCAGCAAGCGCTTCTAATCTGAGAAATGAGCACCTCACGGTCTTATATCACCCAGCGCCTTGCCGCCTTGAGTAGCGCAAGCGATGTGGGACTAAACAAATACGCTGCACACTCCACCCGGTCGTTAGATGTACTAGTTGCGTTGGGCCTTGCAGTTAGTGGTGGGCCAAGGCCTACAAAAGTACTAGTCAGGATGTGGTGGGACAAAGAGCATGCATGGGCCTTCATATGATGTGTGGTTGTAGCTTGGAGCGCTGGACGCGCGCACGCGGCCGCCAGCATTTGGCGCTACGCGCGGAGCGTATGGAGGGAACCTCGTACACAAGTCAGGAAATCGTTGCACTTCGGTTTTTTGTTTCGGTATCGGTTTAATACCGAACCAACCGATTTAAATTCGGTTATTAAAGGTAAAAACCAAATTTAATTGTGGCAGTATAAAAAACCGAAAATTCGGTTTATTCGGTTTCGGTATCGGTCCGGTATTTGGTTGGTCGGTTTTTATGCCCACCCCTACCTAGATACTCCAATTTCACCTCAAGTATCAGTGGGCATGATTATACGATATGCATCACACAATCTCAGATTCATCTATTCAACCAACACAAAGTACTTCAGAGAGTGCCCCAAAGTTTCTACCGAAGAGTCAAGACAAAAATGTGTGCCAACCCCTATGCATAAGTTCACAAGGTCACTGAACCCGCAAGTTGATCACCAAAACATACATCAAGTAGATCACGTGATATCCCATTGTCACCACAGATAAGCACATGCAAGACATACATCAAGTGTTCTCAAATCCTTAAAGACTCAATCCGATAAGATAACTTCAAAGGGAAAACTCAATCCATTACAAGAGAGTAGAGGGGGAGAAACATCATAAGATCCAACTATAATAGCAAAGCTCGCGATACATCAAGATCGTACCACCTCAAGAACACGAGAGCGAGAGAGATCAAACACATAGCTATTGGTACATACCCTCAGACCCGAGGGTGAACTACTCCCTCCTCGTCATGGAGAGCGCCGGGATGATGAAGATGGCCACCGGTGAGGGATCCCCCCTCCGGCAGGGTGCCGGAACAGGGTCCCGATTGGTTTTTGGTGGCTACTGAGGCTTGCGGAGGCGGAACTCCCGATCTATGGTGCTCCTGGATGTTTTCGGGGTATATGGATATATATATATAGGCGAAAGAACTCGGTCAGGGGAGCCACGAGGGGCCCACGAGGGTGGGGGGCGCGCCTAGGGGGTAGGGCGCGTCTCCCTGCCTCATGGTTTCCTCGAAGCTTCCCTGACGTCTGCTCATAGTCTCCTGGATTGCTTCCGTTCCAAAACTAACTCTCCCGAAGGTTTCATTCTGTTTGGCCTCTGTTTGATATACCTTTTCTGCAAAACACTGAAATAGGCAAAAAAACAGCAATTTGGGCTGGGCCTCCGGTTAATAGGTTAGTCCAAAAAATGATATAAAAGTGTATAGTAAAGCCCATAAACATCCAAAACAGATAATATAATAGCATGGAACAATCAAAAATTATAGATACGTTGGAGATGTATCACTAGGTTGAGCATCAACATGAACACCATCATTAACATCATCACTGGGTTCATGTTCATTACCAGATTGCGTTTTAGCATCAGAAATAGAAATATCATTGGGATTATCAGGTGTGTCAACAACGGGTTCACTAGAAGCATGCAAAGTCCTATCATTTTTCTTTTTCTTCTTCTTAGAAGGACTAGGTGCGTCAACATTAGTTCTCTGAGAATCTTGCTCAATTCTCTTAGGGTGGCCCTCAGGATACAAAAGGTTCCTGAGTCATTTTACCCCCTCTAGTCATATCTCTAACAACATTATCATTTTTCTTATCATTTAATTCATTGAGCAAATCGTTTTGTGCTTTAAGCAATTGTTCTGCTTGAGTGGTAACCATGGAAGCATGTTTACTAATAAGTCTAAGTTCACCTTTAACTCTAGACATATAATCACTCAAGTGTTCAATCATATAAGAATTTCTTTTCAATTGTCTCCCAACATAAGCATTGAAGTTTTCTTGTTTAACAATAAAATTATCAAACTCATCCAAGCATTAGCTAGCAGACTTATAATGAGGAATATCACCTTCATCAAATCTATAGAGAGAATTTACCTTTACTACCTGTGTCGGGTTATCAAGACCATGTATGTCTTCAATAGACGGTAATTTCTTAACATCATTAGGCTTAATACCCTTTTCTTTCATATATTTCTTTGCCTCTTGCATATCTTCAGGACTGAGAAATAGAATACCCCTTTTCTTCGGAGTTGGCTTAGGAGTTGGTTCAGGAAGTGTCAATTGTTTTCATTAGTCAACATATTATTCAATAACAATTCAGCTTGATCAACAGTTCTTTCCCTGAAAACACAACCAGCACAACTATCCAGGTGGTCTCTGAAAGCATCGGTTAGTCCATTATAAAAGATATCAAGTATTTCATTTTTCTTGAGAGGATGATCAGGCAAGGAATTAAGTAATTGGAGAAGCCTCCCCTAAGCTTGTGGGAGACTCTCTTCTTCAATTTGCACAAAATTATATATTTCCCTTAAAGCAGCTTGTTTCTTATGAGCGGGGAAATATTTAGCAGAAAAGTATAAATCATATCCTGGGGACTACGCACACAACCAGGATCAAGATAATTAAACCATATTTTAGCATCACCCTTTAATGAGAATGGAAATAACTTAACGATATAGTAGTAACTAAATTTTTCCTCGTGAGTAAATAGGGTGGCTATATCATTCAATTTAGTAAGATGTGCTACAATAGTTTCAGATTCATAGCCATAAAAAGGATCAGATTCAACCAAAGTAATTATCTCAGGATCGACAGAGAAATCATAATCCTTATCAGTAATACAGATAGGTGAAGTAGCAAAAGCATGGTCATATTTCATTCTAGCATTCAGAGACTTTTCTTTCAGCTTAGCTAATAATTTCTTAAGATCAGATCTATCATTGCAAGCAAGAAAATCTCTAGCAGTTTCTTCATCCGTAACATAACCCTCAGGCACAACAGGCAATTCATATCTAGGGGAGAATCTTCATCATCACTTTCATCAGTATTATTGTTTCAATAATTTCATTCTCTCTAGCCCTAGCAAGTTGTTAATCAAGAAATTCACCTAATGGCACAGTATTATCAAGCATAGAAGTAGTTTCATCATAAGCATCACGCATAGCAGAAGTGGCATCATCAATAACATGCGACATATCAGAATTAATGGCAGAAGCAGGTTTAGGTGCCGCAAGTTTACTCAAAACAGAAGGAGAATCAAGTGCAGAGCTAGATGACAGTTCCTTACCTCCCCTCGTAGTTGAGGGATAAATCTTGGTTTTCTCGTCTTTCAAGTTCCTCATAGTGATCAGCAGATATAAATCCCAAGTGACCCAAAGAATAGAGCTATGGTCCCCGGCAACGGCGCCAGAAAATAGTCTTGATAACCCACAAGTATAGGGGATCGCAAAAGTTTTCGAGGGTAGAGTATTCAACCCAAATTTATTGATTCGACACAAGGGGAGCCAAAGAATATTCTCAAGTATTAGCAGTTGAGTTGTCAATTCAACCACACCTGAAAAACTTAATATCTGCAGCAAAGTATTTAGTAGCAAAGTAATATGAAAGTAGCGGTAACGGTGGCAAAAGTAACAGTAGCAGTTTTGTAGTAATTGTAACAGTGGCAATGGTAAAATAACTAAGCAAAGATCAATATGTGAAAAGCTCGTAGGCATTGGATCTGTGATGGATAATTATGTCGGATGTGATTCCTCATGCAATAGTTATAACATAGGGTGACACGGAACTAGCTCCAGTTCATCAATGTAATGTAGGTATGTATTCTGTAGTCATGCGTGCTTATGGAAAAGAACTTGCATGACATCTTTTATCCTACCCTCCCGTGACAGCGGGGTCCTATTGGAAACTAAGGGATATTAAAGCCTCCTTTTAATAGAGTACCGGACCAAAGCATTAACACTTAGTGAATACATGAACTCCTCAAACTACGGTCATCACTGGTAAGTATCCCGATTATTGTCACTTTGGAATTAACGGATCATAAGACATAATAGGTGACTATAGACTTGCAAGATAGGATCAAGAACTCACATATATTCATGAAAACATAATAGGTTCAGATCTGAAATCATGGCACTCGGGCCCTAGTGACAAGCATTAAGCATAGCAAAGTCATAGCAACATCAATCTCAGAACATAGTGGATACTAGGGATCAAACCCTAACAAAACTAACTCGATTACATGGTAAATCTCATCTGACCCATCACCATCCAGCAAGCCTATGATGGAATTACTCACGCACGGCGGTGAGCATCATGAAATTGGTGATGGAGGATGGTTGATGATGACGACGGCGACGGATTCCCCTCTCTGGAGCCCCGAACGGACTCCAGATCATCCCTCCCGAGAGAGATTAGGGCTTGGTGGCGGCTCCGTATCGTAAAACGCGATGAATCCTTCTCTCTGATTTTTTTCTCCCAGAACGTGAATATATAGAGTTGGAGTTGAGGTCGGTGGAGCTCCAGGGGGGCCACGAGGCAGGGAGGCGCGCCCCCCCACCCTCGTGGACACGGTGTGGGCCCCTGGTGTTGATTCTTTCGCCAATATTTATTATTAATTCCAAAAATATTATCTGTGAAGTTTCAGGTCATTCCGAGAACTTTTATTTTTGCACAAAAATAACACCGATGCAATTATGTGAAAACAGCGTCTGTCCAGGTTAGTTCCATTCAAATCATGCAAGTTAGAGTCCAAAACAAGGGCAAAAATGTTTGGAAAAGTAGATACGATGGAGACGTATCAGTAGTTCCTCCCATCTCGGGTCCTTGGGGTGGTGCAGGACGCTCCATCTCGAGGGTGTGATCCCGATCTGGATCGTGGTAGCGCTGATCTAGACCAAGCCCCCCTGCATGGACAACGACGACGTGGCGTCCGTCCGGCATCTCAGCAGTGCCCTTGGCGGTAGGGCAGGCGCAACCCTTCCCGATCTAGTTAGGAGGGCCCTAATCAGGGACGGCGGCCCCTGGGATGGCCTCCCTACCCAGTGGCGCGGCATAGCGGGTGGGCTGTCAGTGATCGGCCCAGGTGGCCGGCCATGCACTGGCGGGTTGGTGCCGCGGCTTGCTGCCCTGGCGGCCAATGGCGCCGAGCTGCTCCTTTCTCCAACCAACGTTGCGTGCACTCCATCTTATCAAACATGGTCGTGCTGCTAGCTAGTTACCGGGTTGGGATGGAGCAGGAGGTTGGTATCCGCATTGGGATGATTCCCAGGTGGGCTCCTATCGATCACGGCGGTGACGACACCCGAGGGTGCCATTTTTCTTCATGGAGACATCGTTCAGATCTGCCCCACCTTTTCCCACGTCAGAGTCTCATGTGAAAACCCTAGGTCGGCGAAGGCGCTCTTGGCGCCGTGTCCTTCTTGAAGGCGTCGTCATGAGAGCTATGTGGCAATGGGCACCGCTTGGGTACGTCGGCAGTTGCAGATGGTGTGCCCCTCTTCCTCTAGGTGGCAGTTATTCCGAGGGAAACCCTAGATTTGGGTCTTCAGGACCAGACGACGGAGACTTTCGTGCCGTTCTCCTTCCTATGGGCATCGTCTTGGAGCAGTGGTTCACTGGAGTGGCCAACAGGTGGAGCGGTGTTACATCGACCACATTGAAGATGGTGGGTCTCAGCGGCGTGGAGCAGTCGAGTCTCAGTGTTGGACGTGGTTTGATCGACGCGCGCAGGCTGGTGTAGCTGTTTGTTGTCGTGGTGATGTCGACGGCAAATGGGACCGGTCGGATCTTTGCATATTCCTCCGATGGTTGAAGATAACGGCAGCGGATCGTAGAGCTTGCGCAGATGGTGCATATTATGGGACGCCTAGACCGGATGGTCTTAAGGCCACTGGATTAGATTTTGTCTAATATGCGGACAGGGGACATCCGTACACACTTGTAGGTGTAGCGACTTTGTTTGCCTAGAAGGTGGCTTCGGGTTGGTCCGTGTGATCATTTTATCAAGCTATGTTGAATAATTAATAAAGATGGTTGTGTGAATCATGCTGAAGCAGATGCCGGGGGTAATCCTTCTTTTCGATACCAAAGAGATCACCTGCCGTTCAATGCAAAGAGTTTAATGTACTAGCTTAGTTGTTGTTGGCTGTGTTATGCCTAACCTGGCCAAGTATTTCTGTTGTTTTGTTAACTGAAACGTCAGGAAATGTTATTGCAAAGCTCTCATCAATACATTTTCAAGACTCAAGTGTTGTAACAAAATCAAAGTGAAGCACATACACTTCAAAGCTCATACCAGATATATAATTCTTACCCATAAAAAGCACATACATATTTAGTACGACAGCATATACAGAGCACACACATCTTAAGTTGGACATAGCATGTTCAAGCAGGACCGCACGGAATCAGCGATGCACAATGGACCGGGTGACCTTCACCAGCACACAATGGACCAAGTGACCTTCACCAGCATCTCATAGTGGCCGCAAGTGATTTTCTCTTCATCATAGCTGCCACGCTTTGGAGTAAACTCAACAGTGCGGACACCACTAGTAGCAGCAGCAATGGTCAACAGGAGCGTCTCATCAATGGAGACGCTAACCACGCGGCGCGCTGTTTGCAGGATTCCACCGTCACCGGCTGTTAGCATCCCAGCAAATTCACTATCATGTAGCATAATGTCACATGGAAAGCTAGTAGTGCGAGCGACGATTTTCCCATGGAAATCAACAGGTCCCTCGAGGATCCTCGCCTCAACGGTGCCCTCCACCGCATTCCTTACAAACGTGTAGTTCAAATCCAATGTGCTGTGCATGCTTACAAGCTCTTCGGTTTGAACCTTGTATTTCGGCGGATATGAGAGTCTTTTGATGCCATTAATCTCCATTAAGCCTCTGCTAACTCTCTCGTCCTTCACCTTTCTGCCATTCACATCCTTGACTTTCAGATCAACTTCAAAGATTATTGAATCACATATCATCAGTCCTCTCTTCGGGCCAGTCAAAACCAACGCATCATTCTGCAAAGGAAGTAGTTTGAATAAACACGTAGGGTGTTCATTTAGCTCCATTTGTTTGAATGATAAAAATATAAAACTAGGTTATCGGAATAGATTAATTTAAGCAAGTAGCATATCATTATTGGAATTTACCAATTGGGGTTAAAAGCAATACAATAATACCCTGGAGCTGATGTTCTGGCAATCGTCCTTGCCACGCTGGAATAAATAGACGCGTTGGCGATCCAGACTATCCCTGGCTATGATGGTGCCGTAGACATTGAGCGGGTATCCGTAGTCGGAGGAAACGATATTGACCGAGACAATATTTGCCGAGTTACAGAACAGGAACCCCTCCTCTGGGAAGATCCTATTAGTATTGTGCATTGCACCAACAGGTGCTGCCAAAAGAAGAAATCATGATTGAGGAATGAATCAAAATGTAGTCCACAAAATTAGTTCTCCATCTGCAGTGAACTAGCAGAGCTGCACTACTCAGTTAGGCAAAACATCACATAGCAATGGAGCATCATATTCAGACGTCCCTACTAGTTAGGCAAAACACGGATTATAAGGGGGGATTTGCATTTAAATTCAGATCAGACGCACAACTAGAACTAGGCTGACGAACTCAAAAGCTAGCTAGCAGTTGGATGGACAGGGCAATCGAATGAAAGGAAGGGATGGGGATGAGAAGGGACGGGCGTACATTCCATGTGGAGGTCGAGGCTGGAGTGTTGGAAGCGGGTGAAGACGTATTCGCCCTCCTTGGGGTCGTAGTCGCTGAACCTTGGGTCCAGAGGGTTCGCCCCCTTCTCTTCCTCCTCCTGCTGCTTCGGCTTCTTCCGCAGCCGCGCGCTCGCCCTCCCCTCCTCTCCCGCCGTGGAAGAAGAAGAAGAATCGCCGCCGGCCATTGCTCCAGGGACCAACCAAGGCCGGTTGGATCGACCCGACCCGACCCTACTGTATGCTGCCGCTCGATCGGGTATGAGCCGGCCCACATATCATCAGAGAGTCCGAGAGGCCCGAGCTGCTTTGAAGGAAGCCCAATAGGCCAGTTCATTGTCTGATTCATTTTTTTTACTCCTAAAAAAATAGATTCGATTTTGTTTTGTTTTGCCCCTTGCCTCCTCTCCACACACGCATGTCAAGGCATGAGGAGAAAATATCAAGTGTGCTGCCAACATTTAGGTGCTTCCATGCTCTCATATCTAAAATGTTATAACATTTCAAACATTTATGATTATTTTGTAAAAGTTCAGAAGACATGTGGCTCTAATCCTTTAAAATTCAGATCCAAACTCGAAATACATGTTGAGAAGATAAGAGAAATCTAGATCTGAATAGTGTCATTTTTTTATGAGGTAATATCACCGGAAGTCACAGAACTTGCGTCACATGTTCAGTTTGGTGCTAAAACTTTAAAAATACGGTTTTGTGGTCACCTAACTTGACTCAAGCGTGCATATACGGTCATAGTACGCGTATGAGGGTATGTCCATGTGTATGGCCCCACTTGTCGGTGAATAATGGCGCCAGGCGCGATGTATTTTTACACAGAACACCCTATGTTTATTTATTTGGGGAAAAAGTCAACCATATTGATGCATTTTTTCACAAAAACACATTCACTCTTTTAATTTACAGAAAACAGGACCACAATATTGCACATATATGCGAAAATTAACAACAAAAAGCGTATGCCAGGACTCACAACCTAATTTTTAACACGAGAATGCAAATGCAAAAATTAACACCAAAAAAGCATCCACGGACGTATATGTATTAAACTAGGACACATGTATGTGGAGCTTAAATGGCCTACAGATACTACGGCCTATTCTGTCCGTGCTATTTTTGTAAACATATAAACATGTGTACTATATAATTGTGCATATTGCATATCTGTATTCAAAATTACAATTTAAAAAATATTATTTTAATTATAGGAGCATTTCAATAATTATGTATACTCACACTTGTATAATTTAATGTTCGTATAGTTAGAAATATTAATATTTTAGAATTTAAACTGTTAATATGAATATTCAGCCGTGGCTAATATTTTAGTTATATAATTTTTTTGAATATAAGTCATGAATAATTTTTTTACTCAAGTGAATAGTCATGAATATTTAGTAAAGGTTTGTGTTCATCATTTTGTATAATATAAATATAAGCCGCAAGTTTATATATTTTGGATTCATTAAACATATTTATCTAATAAATATTTTAAATGTCCAAAGTAACTAAATATTTTTTACATAATACACAGATTTATATTTAAAGGTTTTATTTACAAATGATCCTTTGCATGTATTGTATTTTTAACACACAAATATTTGAACCTAATTTTATTAAAAAAATGGTTTACAAATATCTGAAATGTTTTCATTACTTACATTTTACTAAGTATTAAATGCATAATACACAATTTTATATTTAAATGTTTTTATCTACTAATCGTCTTCTGTATATATAATATTTTTAACACAGAAATATGTGAATGTAACTCTGTTACTTTTTTAAGGGGTTCGTAACTTTATTACTTTGTTTGGAGAAACTCGCAACTTTATTACTTTTTTATGAGATCCCCAACTTTATTACTTTTTTTGAGACACCGCAACTTTATTACTTATGTTTTACAAATTATCTTAAAAAAATAGCGCGCACAAAATGGTTTGTAGTATCTGCGGCCCAATTAAGCTCCACATGAGCTGCTTATATCCATATAAAACAATCTGACTAGAATGTTGTATTGGCGATACTTTTTTGTGTTAAATAATTGTTGGTGGGTTCGAGCCCCGTGCACACTTTTTTGTTGGTTAATTTCCGCATATATGTACAGTACCATGGTTCCGCTTTTCTGTAAATAAAAAATATAAGGGTAATTTGTGCAAAAAATGTGTTGCTGTGGTTGATGTTTTCCACAATTTTTTTAGGGTCTTCTGCGTGAAAGTACATCATGCCCAGCGCCATCAGTCACTGACAAGTGTGGCCATACACATGGATACGCCCGCATATGCGTAGTGTGATCGTATCTGCACGTTTGAGTCAAGTTATGTGTCCGCAAAATCGTATTTTTAAAGTTCTAGCACCAAACTGAACGTGCAACGCAAGTTATGTGGCTTCTGGTGATATTGCCTCTTTTTTTATTGATTCTTAGGGCTAGGCGCTTTGGCTTCCTCCTCCTTTGTTTGCGCACCCCCGCCATTATTTGACCTAGTCTAGCTGCGGTTGATTGGTCTCGCGTGCGCCATAGCTAGTTGCCATCATGTCATCCGATGGCCGATTCCCCCGCTATTTCACCACAGCCACCGTCTGCTTTTGTTGTTCTTCTCATCACCTCCAACTGCTTTCCGCCGCCTCAGGAAGTCACCTCTAAAGTATGTTTCCTGGTCCATGGAGGGCACATGATATCATGAGCCACGACCCTCTTATCGGCCATCCACACCGGCCGATCTCTGTCAGTTTTTGGCCCACCGTCCATATTTACCCGATACATATTTCAACAGTACCCATATTATTCACAAATCCGTATCTCGCGCGGTCATTGAATGCAACACATCCCAAAGCTCTAATGGAATGCCCAGACATAGCGCGCGCATGAGCTCGTGTGCAGAAACTTCGCACCCATGAAGTTGCCACTATATATAGGTATCAAAGTCATCACACAATAAATTTGGTGCCGTTATAGTTTATTACCCGGTGGGCTTGAACTTTAGGTTTACATAAAAATAAAAAAATTGCCAAGAGAAAAGTCCATACAATATAGTTAGACTTACATGAGAATGGATAGGAGATAACATGCTGCAATTTACATTCGAAGTGGTTCATATGAATTGCAATTGTGGGTGCACCAAAACACTGTGGAATAGCCCCTTTTTTGCCCGACAACTAATTAAACTTACTTTTATTTTCCTTTTATGTGACCGCAAACTAAACTTAATTATCACTGTAACATATACTACCACGCGCCAAGTTCACAAGCAAATTATTTACCATATTAATTGGACTGCCCGTTTGCTTTGCTTCTAGTAGTAGTAGTTATTAGTTCATCTTGAAATCAAAGGAAGCGTGAAGTGTTGGCTTTAGCCAAAGTTGTGCTTTCCTCCTAGCGGTCATTCCCATAGTTTCGGTCATGTCCAGTTCAGCAGCGGGCGTGTCCTCCATGAGATCCCAGTCAAAATAGAAAAGGAGATGCGCGAGAGCCAGATACATACTGGCAGCGCTGAACAGCATTCCAGGGCAGATCCGTCGTCCGGCACCAAACGGCGTGAACTCGTAGTCGCGTCCTCTGAAATCCCTCCTGTCGGTCACAAATCTGTCTGGCTTGAACACCTCTGGCTCGTCCCACTGCTCCGGGTCTCTTGAGATTGCCCATGCATTCACAAGGACCATTGTCCCCTTGGGCACATCATACCCCATGATGCGGCATGCTTCCTGGCTCTCCCTTGGCAGCGCCAATGGTCCAGGAGTGTGCATCCTCAACGTCTCTTTGATCACACTTTGCAAGTAGCTCAGTTTTCCTAGGCCATCCTCGGTTACTTTCCTTTGCTCCATGAAGGCCTCTCTTACCTCAGATTGTGCCCTAGACATGATGGCCGGGTTCCTCATCAGCTCTGCCATGGCCCACAGGAGCACCGACGCCGGAGTTTCGCTCCCCGCTGCTAAAACATCCTACATACGTATTTACGTGTGGAGCGTTATGCATTAATATTAATTCAAACAACGGCATGCAGGCTACTCCCTCCGTTCCTAAATATTTGTCTTTCTAGTGATTTCAACAAGTGACTACATACGGAGCAAAATGATTGAATCTACACTCGAAAATATGTCTATATACATCCGTATGGTAGTCCATTTGAAATCTCTAAAAAGACAAATATTTAGGAACAGAGGGAGTACTAGCAAATGAAGGTGCATGCATGTGTTAACTACTCTTATATTTCTTCATAGAGGGAGTACTTACAAAGAGAACGCCCTTGATTGTAGCCATGGAAATAGGGAACCCAAGGCTGCTTTCCTCACGAATCCTCAAGAGGACATCTATGAGGTCTTCTTCCTCCACATGCGCCGAGCTTCTTCTTCTCTCCAGGTGTTGACTTATGATGACATCCATGAATGTAAATAGCTCCTCCACGTACAGCTCCACCCTGTGCATGGCCCGGGAGCTCAGAGCACGTGCTATCCACGACGATGGAAACATGTCGGCCAGGTGGAAGCTCCCGACCAACTCAATGGCTTTGGCGGTGAGACGCAGCAACGTTTCCCGGTCATCCACCTCGCCGTCACCCATGACTGCGCGCACAGTCACGTTGTTGACATGCTCGGCGAGCAGCTCGTTGAGGTTCGCACCCGCCGACGAGGCCGCCACGGCCTGGACGAGCCGCATGGCTTCCTGCTCACGGATGGGCCGGAAGGACCGGACGCGGCTGGCACTGAGAAGCTCGTGCACGCAGATCTTGCGCAGCTGCCGCCAGTGCTTCCCTTGTTTGGCCAGCACGATGTCGTGCCCTTGCCTTGTCAGGACCTTCACCGTCGGAGTCTGCGGCCTGGAAGCCAGCACGGCGTCGTTGGTGCTCAGCACATCCTCCGCGGCTTCGCGGGATGAGGCGACCACAACCGGGATCCCTCCCAGTTTGAGGAACATCACAGGCCCATGGCGGCGGGACAGGTCGCGCATCCTGCGGTGTGGGACGTCGCCGCGGAGGTGGTGGAGGCTACCGATGACGGGAAGTTGCCATGGGCCTGGCGGGAGCCGATGACCGCGGAACCATGATTTTATGAGGTAGTAGTAGTACACGACGAGAGGGACAAAAGCCAGTAGAATGTGATAGTAGTAGTACTCCATTTCCGTTATCACGACGGTAATTAAGCAATTACCGCACAAATAAATCGGTAAGGAGCACCGTTCGATCCTGTTGCTTCCATATGTACTGTCCCATTTATAAGGGCCGGGGATTATTAGTTGGTGGTTAACAGATGGCTTTCATGCATGATTTCTTGAACTATCGACTACTACATAATTTACCGACCATGGTAATTTGATAATTTATCGACCATTCCATCCTGATGCTTCCACATATACAGTCTCATAGGGGATTGTTAGTTGGTGGTTAACAAGATGGCTTTGATGATAGCCTGAACCGCGAACTACATAATTCATCGACCATGGTAATTGACATTTTTGTCGCTACCGGTAACTAAGTAGGCCGACACCCACGGCTCGTCGGTGGCTGGTCGATCGTTCGGTGATCTTGAAATCTTAATGTAATTTTTGTTATGTTTATATTGTTTTGCACTCTTGTTTAACTTTGATTATAAAAATTACATTAAAATTTCGGAGACCTGCCTGACTTTCAATTCCATTGAAATCGGTGATCCATCTCGCTAAGATCCGCAACTAGCGCCACAGGCGGCCGGTAGAACGTCGGAACAACATGGAAATTGAAGGCACTGTCCGACACTGCTGTGCCATCCCAAAACGAAGGCCAACAACGTGCAAGTAATCAGTGCTCTACAACTTCCCCTTTTGTTTTGCAACACTCTACCGTCGCATCTTAGTTTGTTAAGAAAATGCTCTATAGTCCAATTATCTGCGGAATACAGTGCCACGCATCCAAAATATTCAAAAGTTGTTCGTTCATAATTTGAGGAACACAAGATGGATAGCACAGACCGTGAGGTCAATTTATTGCTTGAATTATGCATTTAGTCTTTTTGCATTAATATTTAATAAATGTCTTGATATTGTATGAAATAACATAAATTTAAATTATATAATTAAATGAGATTTTGCTATGTTATATTATTAAAAAATTAGGGGCTCATTCTGATTTTGCACCGGGGCCCCGGATTGCTGAAGACAGCCCTGACAGAAGCACGCCTATTATATTTGGTGATGGCTTGCTAGTAGATGATGGCATTTGGCTGCAGTGGTGTAGGACTAATTAATTGTTGTGACAAAAAGAAGCTGCATTAGTTAGATGGCAAACACTTCTCTACAGAAGTCTGATGAGAATCATTCGTCAGACTCGTCGGACAAGTCGATTTGTATTTGACCTCACGGCTGAGAGATGCCCGAAAATCAAGCCTGATATTAACCACCCGATTTTCTGGCCCATGCCCTTTATTCTCTCCCTTAATTAACTCCCTTCATCTCTCATGTCCACCCGTGCACATCGCTGAGCTCGCCCATGCCCGTCGCCGCTTCTCCTCTATCACCCAGCACGAGTTTCTGACCCACACATCTGCAGCCTCCGTTCCACCTCGTCGCTGCGCCATCTTGTCGACTGACCCACCACCTGCTCACCGTCAAGCTCGTAACCTCCCTCCTTGCCGTGCTTAATTCCTCCAGGATTGGAGCCTTTTCCACCTGCAGTTTTGGCCTCTGAAGCTCTGACCCACCTCGCCTGAGCGCCTTCTCAGTTTGGACACGAGGCCAACTGGGATAGGCTCTTACGCGATGCAGGAGACAGGAGGGTGGATTACCGGGCGACATTGCATCTCAACATTGCATGTACAAGTAGGCGACGAGGATGAAGCACATGTGAGTCCCGACTGATGCATTAGTTTGAAACTGGATTGCACGTAGCATAGTTTGTATTGTTCCTTTTCCATTGGGAATTTTCATTATTTTAAGCATTGTAGAGTTTTTCTAAATCGATCGGATTTGTTCATCCAATTTTGTTAACTCCGTCGCATGATTATGTCTCGGATAGCAGGAAGCACAGAAGAAAGTAGTAAGGTGCAACACGTCTTTCCACAAGGGCACGGTGCCAGTGACAATCTTCGCATTTATGCTTGCAGATCATGTCACTGCCGCAGATGGTGCAGTGCATTGTGATCACCATGGAAGCAAATTCTCCGTTTAACCGAGACAACAAATGTTCTAGATTGCGGAAACATATTCCCATGTTTAAATATATGTTTTCGTTTTTTATTGAAACAAATATATGTTCTCTGATATATGAAAGTAGTAAGCAAAATATATATCTTTGGAAGCATGGCGTCTGCATTGTGCCCATGCGATGCGATACCTGGTCACATGCATGTATTATTATTTTTGTATATATGGAAGCAAATTCTCCTATTTATAGATGCAAATTCGAAATTCTTTGGAAGCAAATTCCCATTTCTTTGGATGCAAATGCCAACTTTTTAGGAAGCAAATTCCCTTTTCTTTGGACACAAATACAAAAAAATTGGGAAGCAAATTCCCATTCCGTTGGACGCAAATACCAAATTCTTTGGAAGCAAAGTCCCAATTTAATTTCTTCTAAACGCCAATAGTAACAATGGTAAAAAAGGTGTTTGATGGAATCATATATTTGTATTGAAGCATTTTATTGTTGCACTGGTGTCAGCTCTATGGTTATTCGAAACAAAATTTCATCTAGTCGATCTAAACAAAACAAATGGTCGCGCTGGACACAAATCTCACCGGATTGAAACAATCTCCTGTTGATATGGAAGCAAATTCGCTAGGAAATAGAAGCAAAATGAATTATTCAAGTGATAGAACGTGTTTCCATATATCATACTCCCTCCGACTAGGTGAGTAAGTCATCTTAGGCTGTGCACCATGACCAAGGAGGAGAGAAAAGCGAGAGACATTAATGTTTATTTGCTAATTAATAGTATTGCATGCAATGAACTAACCACTGCATGTCGTGTTTGATAGTCTCAAGTCATTAAAAGCATGCACACCCTCATCTCTTATTGGTTGATATGTCAAGAAACAAGAAACGAGGTAGAAGTTAATGCACCGCGCCTAAGTGTTTTGAGATTATTTGGTTTTCGTAAGATGACTTACACACCTAGACGGAGGGAGTAGTATGTGCTTCCCAGTCACAAAAAACTGGCCAACAACATGCATTAGACGCACCAGTTTCTGCCAGTTTATTTCAGATTTCAACGTGTGTACGGATGAATCAGCAATGAGAATTTTACTGCTAAAGTGATATAGGTCTAGCGTGATTTCTGGGGAGCAGTTGACGGGAAACAAATCGCAATTAGTGCAACATGCAAACCAACTACCTAGGCCCACCTCTTCAATCACACGGTCCAGGCTGCATCAATCTAACGGTGGACTAGTAGTCTGATAGGATGCTAAGAGGGTGCTTGGATCCAAAGAACTTATTTTAGTCTGACTAAAAATAGTCTTTTTAAAAGGCTAAAGTTTCAAGCACCCCTGACTAAAGAGGAGCTAAAACTAGTCTTGAGACTAATTTTTTTTAGTCAGGGGTACCCCTACTAAAATATGGATTAGTCCTCTCTATCCTCATTTAACTCCTCTCCTTTAACACAGGCGAGTTCTGGATTGGAGGGTTTGGAGAATAATAAATACGCATTAACTTGATTTTGGTCTCTTTAGTACTTGGATCCAAGCATGGATGATGCTAGCAAGTTTTAGTCCCACTACTTTCAGTCATGGGACTAAAACGTATCAAAGCACCCTCTATATACTAGTAGTCTGATTCCTAGCACTGCCCCTAGTTAGATTACGATGGTTGGTTGCTACACAACTTGGTTATGGTTAGTTCCTAGCGATTAATTGATTGCCTAATGGGATGATTGCGTGCACAACTCTTATTGTGAAATGTCAAGCATTTTGTATTCCCATTTTTGTAGACACAACAATTCTGTTTCGAGTCTTGGATTAATTAGGAATACATGCATGTGGAGTTCTGTTGGTGGTTCGTACAAATCCCAAACACCACACCCTTTTATCTAGTAAAATCCCAAACACCACACCCTTTTATCTAGTAGTTCTTGGCATCGGGTTGACGGGCGAAAAGAACATGCATCGATATGTACATTTTGCTTCATTTTAGTTACTAATAGCGAGGGGGATGAGTTTCCATAGTACGATGTGATTATTACAATTTTGCTTCAGCGATATGTACATCACTGTCTAGGTGACCGGACAGCCTGGTCGTTGAGTTGTTACAATGGAAAAGAGCTGCCTCGTCAACATTATCCCTCCCCGCTCTGGCGACTCTCTAGGCGATCGCTGGGGATGCCGACGGCAACCCGCCTGCCGCTAGATCGGCGTGTGGGAGGCCAGTTTTGGGTGTTGGCCGACGAGGGCGATGAGGGGGAAGGTAGCGAGGAGGAGGCTGAGCCGCCGGCGACTCCGTTCACGTCGGTTGCGCCGAGCTCGCCGGAGTCGGAGGGATCGCGGTCGACGTTGATCTGTGAGCTTTTGAACCAGGGTTACGACGAAGATGATCTTAGGTTGGTGGTCGAGACGTTGGTTCCGGCCACCGATCCAGCGAGGGACGGCCTTGAAGCAACGGATCACAAGGAGGTGATCCGGCGGCTGGTGCTTCGGCGCACTTCGACTCGGCCTTGGCAGGGGCCGATCCCCAAGGTAAGGTTGCCGGCGTTAACTCTTGGTGATTTTCTAAACCCGGGAGCTTGGATGCAGGTTCAACGGCGACGGCAGAAGGTGCGGCGGCCGGCGATGCCACCGGAGGCGGAGGAGAGGCAGATCTCGATCCAGGAGGCAAGGGTGGAGCGTTTGAATTTTCTTTTGGGCCATAATGGCCCGGTTTTGGGAGAGGGACGGGTGGGCTCTGTGCATGCGGTCCAACTAGTTTTTTCTGAGCATGCGGCTCAGCCGGTTGAGGATAGGCTGCACGAGCTGATGGTCACGGCCCAACCCAAGATGGGCATGACTAGGGTTCGGCCGACGAGGGCGCGACCTGGTTTTCGATCTTGCGGGATCAGACGGGCGCTGCGGGTTCGAGCGAACGCGGCGCCGATTGACAGGCCTTCCTTTGCCGCTGTACTCATGGCGGGAAGGGGGATGGATTAGGTACCAGCTCAGGCATCGGCTGCAGGTGCGTCATGATCGGGAGCGGGCCGGTCTGCTGCCGCCGCCATTAATGGCGGGCGCGGCGACGCTGTTTGGGCGGGGCACAACGGTGAGCGCGGTGGAGCGAATGCTGGTCGTGGAGGTTTTGTGGGGCGCGATGGCGGAGCTGGATTCGGCCGTGCCGCCGGAGGTGGAGGAGGCGGCTATGGAGGACCACCGCGTCATGATTCTGTTGGCAACTCTATGGCTAGCGATGGTCGTGGAGGGGCAGGCGGTGGTGGTTTTCGTGGACCTACTCGTCAGTTCGATGGGGATGGTCGTGGAGCTTCGTCTGGTGCCGGTCGTAGCGATGCCGGTGGCCGTGCTTTTCTCGCCCCGTCCGGGGGCTTTGTCCAAGGGCCGGCGGGTCCTCAGCAATTTGTGCCTCGCCGAGGAGGTTTATTCAGAGGAGGACGCGGTGGCACAGGAAGATTTGGTCGGAATGATGGCCGTGTCCCGCGCCACGACCCACCACCTCGGCGCGACCCGCCGCCGGCAACTGACTTGGCTACACCATAGGGGGAGGACGCCGCTGCTGCTTCGATCTCGGTGGCTGACACACAAGTGGATAAGCGGCTCCCCGCGGAGGTGGAGGCGGTTGCGGTGGTTCGGGATCTTGCGAACGTGGTTTTACCTGCAGCGTCGATGGAGTAATCAACACTACGAGCAACCCACACGTACCAATTTGTGGTTTTGAAGATTGGATACAAGAGATGAACTAGGGTTTTGAGAGGAGATGGTGCTGGTGAAGATGTTGATGGAGATTGACCCCCTCTCGATGAGAGGATCATTGGTGATGATTTCCCCCTCCCGGAGGGAAGTGTCTCCGGCAGAACAGCTCCGCCAGAGGCCTAGATTGATTCCGCCAAGGTTCCGCCTCGTGGTGGCGGAGTTTCGTCCCGTAAGCTTGCCCATGATTTTTTCGAGGACAAAACCCTTCATATAGCAGAAGATGGACGCCGGAAGCCCACCAGGGGGCCCAGGAGATAGGGGGCCGCGCCCTACAGGGGGGGCCCTGTCTCCTGGACAGGGTGTGGGCCCCCTGGCCTATTTTTTTGCTCATAAATTCTTATTAAATCCAAAAAGTTGTTTCGTGGAGTTTCAGGATTTTTGGAGTTGTGCAGAATAGGTTTCCAACGTTTGCTCCTTTTCCAGCCAGAATTCCAGCTGCCGGCATTCCCCCTCTTCATGGTAAACCTTGTAAAATAAGAGAGAATAGCCATAAGTATTGAGATATAATGTGTAATAACAGCCCATAATGCAATAAATATTGATATAAAAGCATGATGCAAAATGGACGTATCAACTCCCCCAAGCTTAGACCTCGCTTGTCCTCAAGCGGAAGCCGAAATCGAAAAATATGTCCACATGTTTAGAGATAGAGGTGTCGATAAAAATAAAATACGGACATGAGGGCATCATGATCATTCTAATAACAGCAACATATATAGATTTTGTCATATGATTTCCTAAGCTCAAGTAATAAGCAATTCACAATGTCAAGTATGGTTCAAAATCTTCATTGGGAACTAACAAACTATAATCTCAGTCATTGAAGCAATTGCAATTTATCGTAACATCAGAAAGAGTCAATAATAGGGTTTTCAACAAACTCACATGGTCAACTATCTTGTAGTCTCCTATAATTGTTAACACTCACGCAATACTTGTGGTTACAGAGTTTCAGCCGGACACTGAGAAAGATAGGGGCTTATTGTGTTGCCTCCCAACATATTCACCTTTAGGTGATGTCAACAATAATAGCCTATACCAACTTACATCCAATTGGATATATATATCATGATCTTTCAAACACGGGGAGCTTGCCAAAGGATAAAAATAAAAAGGGAAAGGTGAGCATCACCTTGACTCAAACATAAAGTAAAAACCTAAAGTAAAAGATAGGCCCTTCGCAGAGGGAAGCAGAGGTTGTCATGCGCGTTTAGGGTTGATGCATAAAGTCTTAGTGCAAAAGAACGTCACTTTATATTGCCCCTTGTATGTGGACCTTTATTATGCAGTCTGTCGCTTTTATTACTTCCACAACAAGTTCGTACAAAGCTTATTTTCTCCACACTAATAAGTCATACATATTTAGAGAGCAATTTTTATTGGTTGCACCGATGACAACTTACTTGAAGGATCTTACTCAATCCATAGGTAGGTATGGTGGACTCTCATGGCAAAACTGGGTTTAAGGATATTTGGAAGCACAAGTAGTATCTCTACTTGGTGCAAGGAATTTTGGCTAGCATGAGGGGGAAAGGCAAGCTCAACATGTTTGGAAGGTCAATGACAATATACTTTAACTGAGATGTCAGAAAACATAAACCATTACGTTGTCTTCCTTGTCCAACGTCAACTCTTTTAGCATGTCATACTTAATGAGTGCTTCACAATCATAAAAGATGTCCAAGATAATATATTTATATGTGAACCCCTCTTTCCTTATCACTTCCTATTAATTGCAACGATGACCAAGGCTATGTTCATCAACTCTCAACAATTTTTATGCCTCATACTTTCTATGTGTGAAGTTATCACTATCCATAAGATCAATATGAACTCTTTTGTTCTTTCTACTTTCACAAGATCATAGTAACATAGCAGAGCCCTTGACTCAACACTAATCTTTATTATAGATAGCACATGGACTCGATTACATAAAGAGATCACAAAGAAAAACTCAAAACTACTTGATATCAAAAACTTCAAACTAATAGATCCAGATACTACTAAAAGGATCGAACTAAATAAAGCAGTAAAGATAAGAGTGTGATGGTGATACGATACCGGGGCACCTCCCCCAAGCTTGGCAGTTGCCAAGGGGAGTGCCCATACCCATGTGATTATTTCTTCGGAGGTGATGGAGGTGGTGATGATGACGGTGGATAATCACACATCGAGCGTAAAAGCTCCTCCAACTTGTGGATAATTCCCTTGAGCCCAGCAATATGATCCTTCAACAAAATATTCTCCTGTGTGAGATACTTGTTCTGTATGCGGGCTAACTCGATCATCTTAAAAGCTTCAATCTCTGTTGGAGTGAAAACGTTAGGTAAAGGTTGAGGGATCTCTTCTTCTTTCACCACCGGAGCTTGAACCTCCATGGCCTTCTTGATCTCTTCATCCTTGTTGATCTCTTCTGGTTCCTCTCTTTTCAACTCTATCTTCAATAGCCAAGCATCCTTGTATTCGTTGTTGGAGGAGGGAGAAGTCATGGTGCTCTAAATCTGCAACGGAAACAGCTCGAAACAATAACAGAAGATATTTGCGTGATACGGTGGTCAAAACCTTCGGGAGTATATATAATGAATTTTTACCGACCAAAATAAGTAACATACAAGAAAACGGAGTCCAGGGGGCACACGAGGTGCCCACGAGACAGGGGGGCTCCTCTCTCGTGGGAGCCTCGTGTCCCTTTCGGACTACTTCTTTCTTCCTAAAATTCTTAAATAATCCAAAACTGATAAAACTTGCCATTAGAGTTGTTTTGGAGTCGGTTTACTTACCATACCACGTACCTATGCCTTTTCGGAGTTTGGAACGTTCTGGAAAGTGTCTCTTATGTATTCCTCAGGAGTTATGGTTTCAATAATATTAATTTCAACATTGATAGGATTACCTGAAATATAATGTTTAATTCTTCGACCATTTACCACCCTCGGATTTGTGCCTTCGAAGTTGTTGATTTTTATAGCACCAGAACGATAGACCTCCTCAATAACGTAGGGACCTTCCCATTTTGAGAGAAGTTTTCCTGCAATAAATCTTAAACGAGAGTTGAATAATAACACATAATCTCCTACGTTAAACTCACGCTTTTGTATCCTCTTATCATGCCAACGTTTGACTTTTTGTTTGAAAAGCTTGGCATTCTCATATGCCTGGGTTCTCCATTCATCAAGTGAGCTAATATCAAACAACCTCTTCTCACCAGCAAGTTTGAAATCATAATTAAGCTCTTTAATAGCCCAATAAGCCTTATGTTCAAGTTCAAGAGGTAAATGACATGCTTTTCCATAAACCATCTTATAAGGAGACATACCCATAGGATTTTTGTATGCAGTTCTATAGGCCCATAATGCATCATCAAGTTTTTTGGACCAATTCTTTCTAGATCTATTCACAATCTTTTGCAAAATTAATTTGAGCTCTCTATTGCTCAACTCTACTTGACCACTAGACTGCGGGTGATAAGGAGATGCGATTCTATGATTGACATCATACTTAGCAAGCATCTTACGGAAAGCACCATGAATAAAGTGTGAACTACCATCAGTCATAAGATATCTAGGGACTCCAAACCTCGGAAAAATAACTTCTTTAAGCATTTTAATAGAAGTGTTATGATCAACACTACTAGTTGGAATAGCTTCTACCCACTTAGTAACATAATCAACAACAACTAAAATATGTGTATAACCATTGGAGGCAGGAAAAGGTCCCATATAATCAAAGCTCCAAACATCAAACGGTTCAATAACAAGAGAATAATTCATAGGCATTTCTTGAGTCTACTAGTGTTACCTATTCTTTGACATTCATCACAAGATAAGACAAACTTACGAGCATCTTTGAAGAGAGTAGGCCAATAAAAACCAGATTGTAGTACCTTTTGTGCAGTTCTATCTCCAGCGTGGTGTCCTCCATAGGATTCAGAGTGACACTTGCGTAGGATTTGTTCCTGTTCATGCTCAGGCACACAACGTCTAATAATACCATCTACTCCCTCTTTGTAAAGGTGTGGATCATCCCAGAAGTAATGTCTTAAATCATAAAAGAACTTTTTCTTTTGCTGGTATGTGAAACTAGGCGGTATATATTTAGCAACAATGTAATTAGCATAGTCAGCATACCAAGGAGCAGTACGAGAAGCATTGACGACCGCTAGTTGTTCATCAGGAAAGCTATCATTAATAGGCAGTGGGTCATCAAGAATATTCTCTAACCTAGACAAGTTGTCTGCAATGGGGTTCTCAGCTCCCTTTCTATCAATAATATGCAAGTCAAATTCTTGGAGCAAGAGAACCCATCTAATGAGTCTAGACTTAGCATCTTTCTTTTCCATAAGATATTTAATAGCAGCATGATTAGTGTGAATAGTAACTTTGGAATCAACAATATAAGGTCTAAACTTATCACATGCAAACACAACTGCTAAGAACTCTTTTTCAGTAGTAGCATAATTTCTCTGGGCAGTATCAAGAGTCTTACTAGCATACTGGATAACATTCAATTTCTTATCGACTCTTTGCCCTAAAATAGCACCTACAGCATAATCACTAGCATCACACATAATTTCAAAAGGTAAATTCCAATTGGGTGGCTGAACAATAGGTGCAGTGATCAAAGCTTTCTTAAGTGTTTCAAATGCTTCTACACAATCATCATTAAAGACAAAAGGAATATCTTTTTGCAATAAATTAGTCAGAGGCCTAGAGATTTTAGAAAAGTCCTTACTGAACCTCCTATAAAAGCCGGCATGACCAAGGAAACTTCTTATACCTTTTATGTCCTTGGGACATGGCATCTTTTCAATAGCATCAACTTTGGCTTTATCAACTTCAATACCTCTCTCGGAGATCTTGTGCCCCAAGACAATGCCTTCATTAACCATAAAGTGACACTTTTCCCAGTTCTGGACGAGACTAGTGTCTTCGCATCTCTGCAAAACTCGATCAAGGTTGCTCAAACAATCATCAAAAGAGGATCCATAGACGGAGAAGTCATCCATGAATACCTCAGAAATCTTTTCACAAAAATCAGAAAATATAGCCATCATGCATCTTTGAAAGGTAGCAGGTGCATTACATAAACCAAAAGGCATACGTCTATAAGCAAAAGTACCAAAAGGGCAAGTAAAAGTAGTTTTAGATTGATCCTGCGCGGACACAGGTATTTGAGAGAAGCCAGAATAACCATCTAGAAAGCAAAAATGTGTGTGTTTGGGTAGCCTTTCTAGCATTTGATCAATGAAAGGTAAGGGGTAATGATCTTTCTTAGTAGCTTTATTTAACTTACGAAAATCAATTACCATCCTATAGCCTATAATAATTCTTTGCGGGATCAATTCATCTTTATTATTAGGAACAACGGTAATACCTCCCTTTTTAGGGACACAATGGACAGGGCTTACCCATTCACTATCAACAACCGGATAAATAATACCTGCCTCAAGGAGCTTTAGTATCTCCTTTCTTACCACTTCCTTCATTTTGGGATTTAATCGTCTTTGAGGATCTCTAACTAGTTTGGCATCTTTCTCCACTGAAATTTTGTGTTAACATAATGTGGGACTAATGCCCTTAAGATCATCCAGAGTATATCCAATAGCAGCTTGGTGCTTCTTCAGAGTTTTCAATAATCTTTCTTCTTCTTTCTCTGAAAGGTTAGCACTAATAATAACATGATATATTTCTTTTTCATCAAGATAAGCATACTTAAGATTATCAGGTAATGGTTTGAGTTTGAACACGGGATCACCCTTGGGTGGAGGGGGATCCCCAAGAATTTCAACGGGAAGGTTATGTTTTAGCATAGGTTCTTGTTTAAGGAACACTTCATCTATTTCTTCCCTTTCCTTCATAAACATATCGTTTTCATGGTCTAACAAATATTGTTCTAACGGATCAGTTGGAGGAACAACAATGGAAGCAAGACCAATAATTTCATCCTTACTAGGTGGTTCCCTTTCACAAGGTTGTCTACTAAACTTAGCAAAATTAAACTCATGAGACATACCATCTATGCCAACAGTGACAATATTCTTTTCACAATTAATCTTAGCACTAGCAGTATTCAAGAAGGATCTACCAAAAATAATGGGACAAAAATCATCTTGTGGGGAACCAAGAACAAGAAAATCAGCAGGGTATTTAATATTCCCACACAAGACTTCAACATCTCTAACAATCCCAATAAGTTTAATGGTGTCCCTATTAGCAAGCTTAATAGTAACATCAATGTCTTCTAATTCAACAGGTGCAGTATCGTGCATAATTTCTTTATAAAGATCATAAGGTATCGCACTAGCACTAGCACCCATATCACATAAGCCGTGATAACAATGATCTCCTATTTTAACAGAAATAACAGGCGCGCCTACAACAGTTCTACGTGTTTTAGTATCGGGTCTAGCAATATTAGCAGTTTCACCCAAGAAAGAGATAACATGCCCATCTAAGTCATCATCCAAGAGATCTTTAACCATAGAAATACTAGGTTCAACATTAATTTTCTCAGGAGGTGTATAAGTCCTAGTATTACTCTTACGAACAACAGTCGAAGCTTTAACATGATCTTTTATCCTAACAGGAAAAGGAGGTTTTTCAACATAAGCAGTAGGAATAATAGGATCACTATATGTAATAGTCTTCTCTTCGACTATAATAGGTGCAACTACTTTCACTTCAATAGGAGGATTATATTTAAACCACTTCTCTTTAGGGAGATCAACGTTAGTAGAAAAAGTTTCACAAAAAGTAGCTACTATCTCAGAGTCAAGTCCATACTTAGAGCTAAATCCACGGAAAGCATCAATATCCATAAAAGATTTAACACAATCAAACTTAGGTGTCATACCTGACTCCTTACCATCGTCGGAACCCCAATCTTGAGAGTTGCGTTTAATTCTTTCCAATAAATCCCTTTTGAAATCAATAGTCTTCAGCATATAGGAACCAGCACAGGAAGTATCGAGCAAGTTGCGATTATCAAGAGAAAGCCGATCATAAAAATTCTGAATAATCATTTCCGGAGAGAGCTCATGATTGAGGCATGAATATAACATTGACTTAAGCCTTCCCCAATCTTGAGCGATGCTTTCTCCTTCGCGAGGCCAGAAATTATATATGTAATTACGATCACGATGAACAAGATGCATAGGATAGAACTTCTAGTGAAATTCCAACTTCAATCGCTTATAATTCCAATATCTCGTATCATCACATAGCCTATACCATGTCATTGCATCTCCCTTCAAAGATAAAGGGAAGACATTCCTTTTGACAACATCATCGGGGATACCTGCAAGCTTAAATAATCCACAAACTTCATCCACAAAGATAAGTTGTAAGTCGGGATGCAATGTTCCGTCTCCTGCAAAAGGATTAGCTAGCAGTTTTTCTATCATACCCGAAGGAATCTCAAAGTGAATATTTTCATAAAGTTCAGTATGTTGAGGAGCATCTATTTGCTCTTCTGGTTGGGGTGAAGATACCCCAAACAGGCCCCTCAAAGGATTAGTTTCCATAGTGACAAGTAATAGAAAATTTCAGCACAATATATAAATGTTTCCTTACCAAGTTCCACTCACCAAAAGCGCTACACTCCCCGGCAACGGCGCCAGAAAAGAGTCTTGATGACACACAAATGTAGGGGGTCTATTATAGTCCTTTCGATAAGTAAGAGTGTCGAACCCAACGAGGAGCAGAAGGAAATGATAAGCGGTTTTCAGTAAGGTTTTCTCTGCAAGCACTGAAATAGTAGGTGATAGATAGTTTTGTGATAAGATAAATAGTAACGAGCAAAAAGTAAATAAAATAAATAAAGTGCAGCAAGGTGGCCCAATCCTTTATGTAGCAAAGGATAAGCCTGGACAAATTCTAGTAATGAAGAAGGAGGTCCCGAGGACACATTGGGAATTATCGTCAAGCTAGTTTTCATCACGTTCATAAGATTCGCGTTCGGTACTTTGATAATTTGATATGTGGGTGGACCGGTACTTGGGTACTGCCCTAACTTGGACAAGCATCCCACTTATGATTAACCCCTATTGCAAGTGTCCGCAACTACAAAAGAAGGTGTTAAGGTAAACCTAACCACATGATTAAGCATATGGATCCATATCAACCCCTAACGAAGCAACGCATAAACTAGGGTTTAAGCTTCTGTCACTCTAGCAACCCATCATCTACTTATTACTTCCCCATGCCTTCCTCTAGGCCCAAATAATGGTGAAGTGTCATGTAGTCGACGTTCACATAACACAACTAGAGGAAAAGACAACATACATCTCATCAAAATATCAAACGAATACCAAATTCACATGACTACTAATAGCAAGACTTTACCCATGTCCTCAGGAACAAACGTAACTACTCACAAAGCATATTCATGTTCATAATCAGAGGAGTAATAATATACATAAGGGATCTGAACATATGATCTTCCACCAAGTAAACCAAATAGCATCAACTACAACGAGTAATCAACACTACTAGCAACCCACAGGTACCAATTTGTGGTTTTGATACAAGATTGGATACAAGAGATGAACTAGGGTTTTGAGAGGAGATGGTGCTGGTGAAGATGTTGATGGAGATTGACCCCCTCTCGATGAGAGGATCGTTGGTGATGACATTGGTGATGATTTCCCCCTTCCGGAGGGAAGTGTCCCCGGCAGAACAGCTCCGCCAGAGCCCTAGATTGATTCCGCCAAGGTTCCCCCTCGTGGCGGCGGAGTTTCGTCACGTAATCTTGGCCATGATTTTTTCCAGGACAAAACCCTTCATATAGCAGGAGATGGACGCCGGAAGCCCACCAGGGGGCCAGGAGATAGGGGGCCGCACCCTACAGGGGGGTGCCCCCTGTCTCCTGGACAGGGTGTGGCCCCCCTGGCCTATTTTTTTGCTCATAAATTCTTATTAAATCCAAAAATTTGTTTCGTGGAGTTTCAGGATTTTTGGAGTTGTGAAGAATAGGTTTCCAACGTTTGCTCCTTTTCCAGCCAGAATTCCAGCTGCCGGCATTCCCCCTCTTCATGGTAAACCTTGTAAAATAAGAGAGAATAGCCATAAGTATTGAGATATAATGTGTAATAACAACCCATAATGCAATATTGATATAAAAGCATGATGCAAAATGGACGTATCACGGACTTCTCCGTCCTAGAGGTGGTGGCCTTTGGAGGCATACCAGATCCGACTTCTGGAGGGAGGAGGTCCAGCCGGCGCATTCAGGAGCAGTCAGATGCGGATGATTTTCAGCTCGGGCGCGCCATGCGGATGGCTAAGATCGGAGACATTGAGTCTTCTACAGGTCTGTCTTTAAATACCAATATTTCAGTTTTGTATTTTTCTGAGCATGATATTATGCATAGGGCGGATAAATTGGGCATTTCTCTAGGTGTTAACGATCGCGAGGTAGCTACTTCTATCAATGAGCTTCTTGATGTAGAGACGGATAGAGCAATGGTTATGCTTAAAAATATAGCGGCTGTCAAACCAATGAAAGAAAGTGAGATTAATGAGTTGGGAATGTGTGAGTTGGAGGGTTTATGCGAGGATCTAGTTCCTGTGAACCTTTTGTATGAGGAGGCCTTAGAAGAGGAGGGGCATGCGGCCACTCTGCAATCAACTGTAGGTCTCGGTGAGGACTCCAGTCATGCGGAGAGTGAGATCTTGCCTGAGGCACCTAGACGCAAACGGCAAAAAAGGTATATGGCCTTTCTGCGGTGCGTCGAAGTGCTAGGCTTAAGTTCAAGAATAAATTCAACGACGATTCATGAGAGGCATTTTTTAGAATAGCAGAGGTCTTAGGGACTTGGCAGCGTTGGTTTTTGGCGAAGGCCTTTCGGGAATACAAACTTGACTTTGTTGCGTTGCTTGAGACTGGTCGTGATAATTTCACCTCGCAATTTCTTGGAACGATCTCGGGTGGTCTTGACTTTGATTGGCATTGTTTGCTACCTCGGGGAAGATCTGGCGGCATCCTCCTCAGGGTCAACTGCGAGTCTCTGTAAGTGCTAGACGTATTTTGGGGTGAATTTGCAGTTAAATTCCATGTGCGATCGAATGTTGACGGGTTCAGGTGGTCTTTAGTGGCTGTGTATGGGGCAGCACAACCTGAGCTCAAACCTAAAAGCCTAGCAGATCTAGTTAGGATTTGTGGGGATGACACTCTACCAATTCTCGTTGGTGGCGACTTTAACATTATTAGAAGAATAGAAGAGAAAAATAATGACAATTTTGATGGCAGATGGTCCTTCATGTTTAATGCGATTATTGAAAGCCTGGACCTGCGAGAGATTGAACACACGGGGGAGGCAATTTACTTGGGAAAATACTCTTCCAAACCCGACGTATGAAAAACTTGATAGGGTTCTCACGAGTATAGAGTGGAAACAAAAATTCTCTCTAGTGACGGTGTAGGCGTTACAGAGGGGAATATCTAATCATACACCCCTTCTTGTGGACTCTGGTGAGGCGGTTCACCAAGGAAACAAGAATGTTTTCTCTTTTGAAACTGCGTGGTTCGAGAGAGAGGATTTCCTTGAGTTGATCACAAGGGAATGGGCAGCGGAACAAAGGGGAGAGTCCAATATTGATTGATGGCAGTATAAGATTAGACATCTTAGACAGAGGTTGGGCTAAGAACAATAGTGGCGTTTATAGGAAAGAGAAAGAAAGATTGTTAAAGATTATTAATGATCTTGACATAAAAGCCGAGAGCACTTCGCTGGACATGGATGAGCAAGTGACTAAAAGAGAAGCTGAGGTTAGTCTGGCAAAGCTTCTTAGAGAAGAGGAATTGAAGTGGGAACTTAGAGCAAAAGTGCGCCAGGTTGTTCAAGGGGATAATAACACACAGTTTTTCCAGATGATTGCCATTGGGAAACATAGAAAAAAGAGAACCATTCAACTTGAACAAGATGAGGTATGGTTGTAGGCAATGAAAATCTAAAAATGTACATCTCCAACTATTATAAAAATCTGTTTGGGGCCCCGGCTGAGAATTATGTCGCCCTCGATGAGAGCATGGTGGACGACATTCCTCGACTGAGGGATGATGAGAACGAAGTGCTCACTGCACCTTTCTCTGAGATGGAGGTGTTTGAAGCGATATCACAAATGGAAAATAACAAAGCACCTGGTCCGGATGGCTTCCCAGCTGAGTTCTATAAGAAATGTTGGGGTATTATTAAAGGTGACTTGATGCCTATGTTCCATGATCTGTTTAATGCCCACCTTCAGCTTTTTAAACTTAATTTTGGTACTATCACGTTGTTACCAAAGAAGGCAGAAGCGATTCGCATTGAGCAATTCAGGCCGATATGTTTGCTCAATGTGAGCTTCAAGATTTTCACAATGGTTGGCACAAACCGTCTGACTCAGATTGCCCATTCTGTGGTACAGCCAACCCAGACTGCCTTCATGCCAGGCCGACACATTCTTGAGGGAGTGGCCGTTTTACCTGAGACCTTCCACGAAATTCATTCGAAGAAGCTCGATGGAGTGGTCTTCAAAGTGGATTTTGAAAAGGCATACAATAAAGTGAAATGGCCATTTTTACAGCAGGCCTTGCGTATGAAAGGATTCGATCAGGCCTGGAGGAAGCATGTCGAATCCTTTGTACAAGGAGGTAGCATCGGAATCAAGGTAAATGACGATATTGGTCAGTATTTCGAGACGCTAAAAGGATTGAGACAGGGAGATCCGATGTCTCCGATCCTCTTCAATGTCGTTGTTGACATGTTGGCTGTTCTTGTTAATAGAGGAAAACAAGATGGCCAAGTAGGTGTTCTTATCCCACATTTGGTTGATGGTGGGGTTTCCATTCTTCAATATGCCGATGACACCATCATTTTCATGGAACATGACCTTGTTAAGGCCAGAAACATGAAGTTAGTGATGTGCCTTTTCGAACAACTGTCAGGATTGAAGATTAATTTTAATAAGAGTGAGTTGTTCTGCTTTGGAAGCGCCAGAGAAGAACAAGAAACTTACAAGCAGTTGTTCGGGTGTGAATTGGGTTCGTTACCCTTTACGTATTTAGGGATTCCAATTCATCACCGCAAGCTCACTAATAAAGAATGGAAATGTATTGAGGATCAGTTTGAAAAGAAGCTGAGTTGCTGGAAGGGTTCTTATGGAGGAAGATTGGTTCTTATTAATTCTGTACTCACAAGTATGCCCATGTTCCTCCTCTCATTCTTTGAAGTCCCGGTTAGGGTACAGAAAAGATTAGATTTTTATCGATCTAGATTCTTTTGGCAAATAGATGAGAACAAAACTAAATATCGTTTGGAAAAATGGGACGTAATTTGTAGACCAAAGGACCACGGAGGCTTGGGAATTGAAAATTTGGAGGTGAAAAACAGGTGCTTACTCAGCAAATGGCTGTACCGTTTATCAGTAGAAAGAGAAGGGGTTTGGGGTCAGCTGCTGCGTAATAAATATCTATATGCCAAAACGCTAGCCCAGGTTACGGCACAACCGTCAGATTCCCAATTCTGGAAAGGGGTTATGAGGACGAAGGTCGCCTTCTTCAACAGGACTAAATTCATTGTTGGGAATGGACGGGATACTAGATTTTGGGAGGATACTTGGTTAGGAGAATCCCCGCTGGCCTTGCAGTATCCATTCCTTTACAACATTGCACAATGGAAAGAGGTTTCCGTTGCTACAGTGTTGGGATCCATTCCTATTAACATGCAGTTTCGGTGGTTAGTTATAGGTGAGCGGTGGGATAGATGGCTACATCTCGTGCGTAGGTTAATGGAGGTTAACCTTTCGGATGTACCAGACACTCTGCAATGGAAGCTTTCCAGGTCAGGAGTTTTCTCATTTAAATCCATGTACACTGATTTGATTAACTAGATGACACCTCGCGCGTTGCTGCAGGATCTCTTTGTAGTAACTAAATGTAGCATTGAAACTAAATAGGACCCCAAATCAGCACTTAATTTTTCTAAGGTCAACAATCTAATAGCAAAGAGAATAGGTTCTTCACTGGTAGTAGGCAGGGTCTTGTGGGTGCATGGCCGGACTATAGATATCATTATTTGATCCTATTGTATGACCAATTATTAGTGTCAACATGATTTCATATATGTGAATTGCAACAAAATAGGGTATCAGAGTATTGACGTATGGAACAATACCTCGATACTAATGAAGACTTATTCCAGTTTTCCCTTCTGAATTATTGGGGTTGACTTTCAGCTCAAATTGATTAAGAACTTGTCTAGTTTTGTAGCTTCTCACAGAACAAATTCAAGCAAACAATGGACTTTATCTGAATCGATCAACAAAGCATGAAGAGCAACTTAATAAATAGTACTCTAGGTTTAAACAGGGTGACAAACATAGCATCTATGGAGATAAAAAGATTAATATGGTGAGTGATTGTACAATTCTGAAGACATTTGGCAAAAGCTAAGAGGAAAGAACATCTTTGAATGCTACCCTGCGACCATTGTTGTCAATTAAGTAGAATTGTTCTTTTTTCAAGGGAAAACTACAGTGGTTTGGAATAGAAACTGCTCGATGATACATTGGTTCGAAACATAACTAAGACAAACACATGTTAAATATTGTACTTTACACAGAACTGATGAAGAAACCTCTCTGATTGAAAAATACCAGTTCTTGTCAAATCTATCACTTGGATCATAAAGCACAACCTGCAAAGGCATATCTAAGATCACTTTAGGCCTTTAGGGAGGCTCAATATTGTTATTAATCATAGATAAATGCACCAAATATTCAATAGGCATACAGCCACGGGTCATGATACAACGATATACATATTGTAGATATAAGGAAGACATCAATCCAGATAGCCCAATTGAACTTATCTATTTTTTAAATGTGGAGAATATACCTCATACTTCCATCAACACTATCTATAGCTGACGCTTGTGTACAAATAACTACATGTGACATAAAACTTCAAATGGTCAAACAATTAGGAAGATAATATTTTGCTCAAGCCACGTATAACCAGCCATTATATAGGGAACATGAGGAGAACAAACATGTTAATTTAATTTGGCTAGATCTGTAACAATGCCTTGCTTGCAAACAACATGGAGAGAAGTACATGTTTCGATGATGGGCTTCCTCAATTGCCTGATGGTTTGCATATTCCAATGATGGGCTTCCTCAAATGTCTGAGGTCTTCATGAGCAAGCAAGTTGGATGCACACCCACTTAGTTTTCTTTTCAGCTTTTATACACTTATAGCTCTAGTGCATCCATTGCATGGCAATCCCTACTAACTCACATCGATATCAATTGATGGGCATCTCCATAGCCTATTAATTTGCCTAGTTGATGCGAAAATTTCTTTCTCTTTTTTGTCTAATACCACCTTCTATTCCACCCATAGTGCTATATCCATCGCTCACGCTCATGTATTGCGTGAGAGTTAAAAAAAATTGAAGCGCGTTAAAAAGTATGAACCAATTGCTTGGATTTTCATTGGGATTGTGCATGATAAATACTTTGTGTTAAGAATATGGAGCATAACACTGCTATATGATTTTGTAGGGAGAACTTTATTTAGCCATGATATTTTCAAAAGACATGATTGCTTTTTAGTGTGCTTGAAGTATTATTGTTTTTATGTTAATATTAAAATTTTGTTTTGAACTTTATGGATCTACATATTCCTGCCACATAAAATAAAGATTACTTGATAAACATGGTAGGTAGCATTCCACATCAAAAAATATGTTTTTATCATTTACCTACTCGAGGACGAGCAGGAATTAATGGGGATGCTTGATACGTCTCTAATGTATCTATAATTTTTAATTGTTCCATTCTATTATATTATCCATCTTCGATGTTTTATATGCATTATTATGCTATTTTATATAAGTTTTTGGGACTAACCTATTAACCTAGTGCCAAATGCTAGTTGTTGTTTTTTTCTTTTACAGAAAATCAATACCAAACGGAACAAAACTTTTTGAGGACTTCTCTTGGACCACAACACACCTAGGAACCTTCAGGAGAAGTTCAGAGGGGCCACCAATTGGCGACAAGCTCGGGAGGCGCGCCCTAGGGGGGGGGGGTGCCCCCTAGGCTTGTGGACCCACTGATCCTCCTTTAACCCTACACTACTAGGGAAAAGCCTAGCAGCAGCGCGGGTTTTGGGCCTATCAGTAGCGCGGGCAGGAGCGCTACTGATAAGGCGCTACAGCTAATGCTTAGCAATAGCGCGTCTTGACAGGCGCTACTGCTAAATTGACTTAGTAGCAGCGGTTCTTTAGAACAACTACCGGTAATTATTAGTAGCGCTTCTCCTAATCCCCGCTACTACTATTATTTAGTATTTTATTTCTTTTCTTTTTCATGTTGTATTCATACACCTTTAGACAAGTTTTCATACAACAGGAATTTAGAGATTGTTTTTACATCATAATGAGTTATTACATCATGGGGTGAAAGAACCGTGGACTAGTTTCAAGTGGATGTCCATCCACTTGAAACTAATCCGCGGTTCTTTCACCCAATGATATAATAATATCATCATCATCATCATATCATTAACAACTTAGCATCATAATACATCATTGTCATATAACCCCTCCTCAATATCATCGTTTTCATCATTGACATCACATAACACCTCCTCAAGATCATCATTATCAACTCTAACACATTACCACATAATAAACATATTGTACCTCATAGGACCTATTACATTCGATTAAGACCTACTACATTTTCTAAGGTAAAATAACAAAAAACAAGATAGCCCCTGACTCTCCATTATGGAGAATGGAGATTAGCCTGTCTCCCATTCTTGCCTTTCGCTGAATGTTACTTCCAAGAACCTCCTTGCGAATGTCCATACATTTCTTCCATTCTCTGATGATCATGTGTTCATGGGTTTTAGAAATCCGATATGCACAGGTGAGCTCCGTAGATTTACCTGGTAGTATGTTCAGAACTGAGAGGCGACCATGCAGAGACATCAGATGAGGCACACAATCCATCGGGAGTTTCTGTTGAAAAACATAATAATAACTTCGTAGTTAGCAATGATGTACTAGTTTTAGAAGTATGCAAAAAATGCACGGACGTCGTAATATTAAAAAATCTTACCAGGCTATCTCCAGAGAAGGTATCGTTGTTCAACACATGCACTAGTGGCACGTATTCACCATAATTTGGAGGAGTTCGATAATAGTCATTGTAATTCTCAAGAAGAGTACAAAATGCGATCAGATGATTTTTCTCCTTATACGTTAATTGGGTGCCTTCGGTGTAGTGGGTTTTATCTACCATCTTCCGCACAGTCTTTGAAGAATCAAAATAAGCTGTCAATGGAAATAAGCTATCAACTATTTTGAAATAAACAATATAAATTAGTTAATAACTATGTTTGAGAAACTCACATAGCGGTACAATCGGAAGCGTATCAACAAGGACCCAAATGTCCATATTGTCTTCCTCGCTGTCAGGATCACCAAGATCCATGGTGATAATCATACCCTCATAAAAACCATACATTTTGCAAAGTGCTTCCCAATTTTGGCAACCAAAATGGGTTACGCTCTAAGCACTGTACAGATTTACTTCAAAATCCATATCATCATGGGTCCTTAGGTGTATTTTCTTTGTTTCAAAATTTTAATGGTCTTCAAAACCCATCCTCTCCAAGACATAGCGTCTTGCATGGCATAGGATAAGCTAGTCGAATTGTAAAATATGAAAATTAGACGTTGAAATAGTTGAAGTCATGCTTAATGGAGAAAAAATACTTGTCGTTGTTGCGTACCATTTCACAATCAAAGGTCTCCTCGAGCTTAATGCTGAAGCGACGATCGTCGTCCAGCCGAACGAACCTGTCGCACATACCTCGATCGTCGTGGCACCAGCTACACTCCCCCGGGAGACCGTCGTCGTCCGAGTACGACATTTCCTACAATCATAATTCAAAGATTAAACTTGTACATGTTCTAGCACAAGTTATGCCAGAATTCACGACAAAATCCGGCATGACCTTTGCTAAAAAAGGACATATCGAGCGCCTGAAATTTGCCGGAACGGAAATTAATCAACACTCCGGCAAAACATAGGCCACTCGGAGATGTAAACTGAACATGAACGGCCACTTGGGCAACCACATATCCAATTTGAGCAACAACACAAGATATACAAGGATATTTGGCTAGTCTCACCTCGATGTCGGAGGGGGTCGGTGACTGGGACGACGGCGGGGATGTCGGAGGGGGTCGGTGACGGGGACGACGGATCGGAGGTCACCTGAAACCATATAAGTTATCACTAACAACAAACATGACATGTTCAACTAGTTTTATTAATTCAACTAGTTCTTACTAAATATAAACTTACTATAAATAGAAAAAAACTAGTTCTTTCTAAAAATAAAGTAGTTCAACTAGTTATATTAATTATCTTACTAAAAATAGATTAGTTCTGTTAATTCAACTAGTTCAACTAGTTTATTAATTTACTTACTAAACTAGTTCAACTACAACTAAAGTAGTTCAACTACCACTACTACTACTAAAAATCTAGTACTAACTAAGCAACATCTAGTACTAGCTAACCCTAAATTAACATCTAGTACTACTAAATCTAGTACTAACTAGTGGCAGGGGGTGGGGGGCGACGGAGAGGTAGCTAGGGGCGGCGAGGTCGAGGGCGGTGGGAGGAGGGCTGCCGGCGGGGGAGGGAGGAGGGGCGGCCGCAGGCGGAGAGAGGAGGGCGGCGGCGGAGGAGGAAGGGGCGGCCGCAGGCGGAGGGAGGATGTACGAGGAGGATAGAGGAGGGACGGAAGGAGGGGAGTACCTCGGCGGCGGACGAACGAAGGCGGCGGCGGCGACGACGGACGACGACGGTTGACGCGGGCGAGAGTGTGAGAGTGTGAGTGAGAGGGCCGGTCGTGCGTGGGGATAAGGTAGGGATAGTTGTAGCGCGTTTGCCAAAACGCGCTCAAGCTAACCTGAGTAGCAGTAGCGCTCTACAGTAAAGTGCGCTACTGTTATAGCTAGCGAGGGGGCCAAGGTCATGGCAACTATAGCAGTAGCGCTGTATGCGATACACGCGCTACTGCTACTTCCAAGTCAGCAGCGCGTTTGGTAGACACGCGCTGCTGCTAAGTAGCAGTAGCGTGGTATTTTGAAGAGCGCTGCTGGTAAGATTCTGTGTATAGGCTTTTCCCTAGTAGTGCTAATCTTTGCTCTATAAATACACAAATATTCTCCGTATACCAGAGGGCACACCAAAAATACTTTCCCACCGCCACAAGATTATGTTCTCGTGAGATCCCATCTTGGGGCCTTTTCCGGCACTTCGCCGGAGGGGGATTCGAACATTGAGGACTTCTACATCAACCTTGCTGCCTTTCTGATGATGTGTGAGTAGTTGACCACAGACCTACGAGTCCATAGCTAGTAGCTAGATGCCTTCTTCTCTCTCTTTGATCTTCAATATAATGTTCTCCTCGATGTTCTCGGAGATCTATTTGATGTAATCTTCTTTTGCAGTGCGTTTGTTGAGATCCGATGAATTGTGGATTTATGATCAGATTATCTATGAATATTATTTGAGTCTTCTCTTAACTCTTTTATGCATGACTAAGATAGCTCTGTATTTCTCTTCGATCTATTGATTTTTCTTTCCATGGGGGAGGTGCTTTGTAATGGGTTCGATCTTGCGGTGTCCTCGCCCAATGACAGAAATGCTAGCGAGGATATATTTGTATCGTTGCCATTAAGGACAAAAAGGTGGGGTTTATTCATATTGGTTGGATCTATCGTCTACATCATGTCATCTTGCTTAAGGCGTTACTCCATTTTTGTTAACTAAATACACTAGATGCATGCTGGATAGCGGTCGATGTGTGAAGTAACAGTAGTAGATGCAGGCAGGAGTCGGTCTACTTGTCACGGAGGTGATGCCTATATTCATGATCATTCCCTTGAATATCGTCATAACTTTGCGATTTTTTATCAATTTCTCAATAGTAATTTGTTTACCCACCGTATGAGTTCTTTCAAGAGAGAAGCCCGTAGTGAAAACTATGGTCCCAGGTCTATTTTTATCATATTATTTTCAGGTCTATAAAATCAAAAACACAAAAATACCTTGCTGCAATTTATTTACCTTTACTTTATTTTGCACTTTCACTTATCTTTTATACCTATCTCTATCAGATCTCATCCCTGCAAGTAACCGCGAAGGGATTGACAATGCCTTTTACACGTCGGGTGCAAGTATTTGTTTGTTTGTGTAGGTGCAATCATTGGGGACTTGTGTGTTCCTCCTACTGGATTGATACCTTGGTTCTTAACCGAGGGAAATACTTATCTCTACTTTGCTGCATCACCATTTTCTTTTCAAGGGAAAAACCAACACAAGCTCAAGAGGTAGCAGTGGCCTTGCGACTGAGGAGCTCCAAAGCCGCTGAACATAGCGGCGTATCCGAAACATCCCGCTCCAATCCCTACACTTCAGCCATCCTCTCCTGTGCCCTGCAATTCGGCGGCTCTCCCGGCGGCGATGGCCTCCGGCGTTCCCAGAAGCGCGACTCGGGCGTTGGAAAGCCGTTCCAGAAATCATGGACGATTTCCGCCTTAGTTTTCTTCCGCCGGCGAGTCACCGTATTACAATCCTCGCCTCCGCCATCAATTCGCTAGCACCTCAAAACCCAATTGAACGCCTACTGCTTGCGTTTCCTCCTCCTCGGAGTCTGATCCCAGGCACGTGAATCTCGATCTGGATGAGCCATCGGCCACCGGCGATGTTGCCAGCCCAAAAGCGGCCTGCCGGGGTTCTATAGTCAGTCGCCGACCCCGGATCACCTCAGTCATGCGGGAGTTTCACTATCAAACTATTTTTTTGAATGGTGGACATCTCTCTCTTTGGAATGTAATGGTTCCGTCCAAGTTAAAGTTCTTCTTATGGCGACTAGCAAAAGCATCTTTGCCCACTGAGAATGTCATGAAACACAGGAATAAGTCAGTCACAGTTAATTGCTTGGTGTGTGGTATGGAGGATGCGTGGAGGCATAGTCTCATTGAGTGCTTGGTGGCAAGATGTGTGTGGGTACTGGTGGAACATGATTTTCTAGACCATCTAATGGCTACTACAGAACCTCCAGCTCATAGTTGGTTATTCTCTATGATAGAGGTGCTTCCCCACAAGGATCTAACCCGGCTTATTGTAACTTTGTGGGCAGTGTGGACGCCGATAACAACTTTTTTTTGAAAGATCCGGCAATCGATGGCTTCTTCATTTATATATAGTGAGTTGTATGTACAAAGACGCGGTATAAAACCACGAGGGAAGAAATGGAAAACAAGCAGAAAAGGAGGCCCAAGAGCTAAAGGTGATATCTCACGGGGGTCCCGGAAGGGTTGCAGTATATCTTTTGCTCCCGCTGTCCTCCATGCAAGTGTCAGGTACTTGTTTATAACTTAGAAATGTTGGTCGGCATGCAATACATTTTAGCTAAACAGATCTGCCATTCAAAGTGTGTTAGCTAGTTGTCGTTGGCTGTGTTATGGTTTAACCTCGCTATGTATTCCAATTGTTTCTATTGTGCCATCAGCATGGATAGGCAGGTCACCATAACTTTGCCATGATCGATTCTGTATCAATTTGCTGTTTGCAATTCTTATCATGTCCTTCTACAATTGTGTGTTGTATTTATTTTGCTTGCTTCCTTCCGTTGAAGAAACATTTCTGAAGCCGTTTTACTTTCTTGGCCCTCAGTCCTATAGGGTGCATGGCTTGTGCTACCAAGAAATTAACAGTGTTGATTCATCTTGAGGAAATGTTATAGTCCTTTTTCATTCATATATATTTGCAAGCTTTCATCTGTTATCATTCAGGGTTCACACTATGGTCATGTTTGTCGTGCAGCAACAGAGGATCGATCCTGCGAACCGCCAAGATGCAGCAACTTTCTGTTTCTATTTGTTGGCATCAATGATGGAAGGTCATCATGTTTCTGTTGGTCTGCACCAAGATGCAGCAATGGAGGATCCATTTTAGTTTTGTGTAGTATTCGGTTTGGATGCTTGCCTGTATACTGGGAGCGAATTTTGTATTAGCTTGGTGCCTTTTGCTTTCATGACAAAGCAGGGGCCTAAAATTTACCTTTTGTATGTAATCCTGTAGAAGTTGGCTAGTAAAAAGAAACAAGTTGTCGTTGAGAAATCCTTTCTGTTATTGGATTTGATGGGGACAAAAATAACAACCAAGCACACGAACTGGGAATTGTCAAAATCTGAATTTATGCCTTTTATTATTTTGTTAATTAATCCAGGGCATGGGTCTCTTCCTCAATGTGCACTTAGTGATATGGGTCTCTATAGGAGAGGTGTATGTATTTTGGAGTTTGGAAAATCATGATTCTTCCTCTGAAGCGCATGAATGAATGAATCAGATTATGAGTTTCAAACTATCTTGATTTTGAATCTCATGTTACTTTTGAACATGTGCCTGATCGGATCATCTGCTGAATTTCCAGGTGAGAAGTATTGCGATGTTGCGTAAAGTAAGTTGATGTTTGATGAGAAGCCCATATCCTAGGGAGCATAGTAAATGAGAAGAAATATCTCCAATAATTCATCATATACTTATGAAACAGAACTGGCTAGAAGATTTCAGTAGGGTAGTTGTGGGTTGGTAAGAGACCTCTCACGATAATATATCATAATTAGTCTTGTTCGATCAGGAAAGTAATCGATAAGAAAACTTTCACAATAATATATCATAATGCGGTAGGATAATCAGTTTTCAAAATAATATAGTATAACTCCATTGGATAATCAGTCTTGCCCGATCTACTGTTGACCTTCTAGGAAAAAAATTCGATGACGGCGGCGCGTCTTCGGCTCGTGCCTGTAGTCGTCGCTAGGTGGTCCATAGACATGACTGTAATTTTTATTACTTTTGTTGCTCTTTGTACTGCCATGATTGAAAACAGATAGATTGAAAGTTTCTCGCAAAAAAAAAAACGGATTAGCGTTACAAGGTAACTGGAATAGCACCTCATTGCACGAAATGACACCTTTGACTACAAGGGCCTTTCTAGCCGCTGCATTTGGCCTTTGCGCCAACGGTCATCTAGTATGCTGTATGTTTTAATGGGGCTGTGCTGCTTGGATTCCTGGATGTTACATTATTCATATATATATTTTTTGCAAATACATTATTCATTCATGTGTTTGAAAATAATCTTTGAGCAGTATGCTTTTCGAACACGTAGTTAGGTTTGGCATGTCTAGGTGATGGTTAGCAACTAGCTCCTTTAATTCGTGTAGATGTGTGCATGGTGCTGATCCGTCAAATCAGAGAAATACAGGAGAGAAGAAATCAGGCTGGAATTAAATTCGTGCGTTTTCACCTGTGCTCGTATGCTACATGTGTTTATGTTCTGCGGGCTAAAAGACAACACGTGTAGACCTCACCCCATAGTTTCATTTAGTTTTCCTTATCCTTGCATTGGCGGTTGGGTTGGTAATGAAGCGTGCACATTGTACTATTTTCCTTGTCGGTCTAAGGATTAGTCTTTTGGCAGCTTAAAAAAAAGCTGCCTCTTCCTCTACTTTTCGCATAAGTTGGCTCTATTATTTATTGGGGCTTCTAAATTAGTTATATGATAACTAATTTAGAAATTTCAACAAATTTCGATGGGTGCTTACTTTTTAAGCCGGGAAGAGGCAACTGATTTTTTAAACCGTCCAAAAGAACATGCCCAAATTAATATTGTTCCATATGTGGCCTGTTATTTTATTTTATTCTATTTTGTGGTAAGTGGATTGTTATATTTTGATACACTTTCTTAAATTTATATATTGAAAGAGAAAGGTGTGATAGCTCCCTGCTGTTGGGACACCCTCTATGAACAGTACAATCAAAAAAATAAAAAATAAATCCTGAAACATTGCGACATCAAATACGATCAAACGTTTTAGGTTCTTGCAAATTTTCATAACAAAATATGAAGTAGAGAAAGGTGTACACATGAGTTTCTAATTTCAGTGCTAAAAGTTTTGAGCACTCAAATCTTTTTCTTGTTTAGAGCTCCTCGAATGTTTTTTCTGCAAGAAAACTTGCAAGCACCTACAAAGTTCGAGTATATTTGATGTCGCAAAGTTCCAGGTTTTTTTATTTTGTTTACTATTTTTTCTTGAATTTACTGTTCATAGAGGGTGTCCCTACACCCGGGAGTTTATAAACCAGTCTCAGATTGAAATCGGTGATCTACTGTCAAAAAATGACAGTGACATATAACCATTATAAAGTGTAATCCGAAAGACAAGTAGTCCTTCTGTCCCATAATGTAAGGCGCTTTTTGGCACTAGTGTAGTGTCAAAAAATGTCTTACATTATGGGATTAACGTCAAAACTCGTCTTACATTATGGGACGGGGGAGTACAATATATCTCCACGTCCTATTTCTCACGAAATGAAAATTAAGAAAAGAGACACGTTGCTCTCACGAACCAACCTTTAGAGACCTGTTAACATCATCAAAATCTTTTTTTTTCAAGAACATGCAGGAGCATTGCATGCCTTTTCAATTAAGATTAGGAAGAAGTGTCATGAAATTACAATGCGATTACACTGCGCTGTCCGCCACTTCGGCATGCGCTATGACCTAATGAACTTGGAAGGCATGGCCGCTGTCTACCCTAGCCATAGCCCAGAGACGGAGCTCGGCTCTGATGAGGTTTAGAGTGTGGCTCGGAGGAGAACACTTGCGCTCGAACACCCGGGAGTTGCGCTCCAGACAGATGAACCGGAGCGTGGCCAGGATCGTGGTATTAGTGTGCTTGGCAAGCCTGGCCGTGCTCGCTTTTGCCACCTGCGGCCACCAGTCCGGTAGTTTGCTCGTGCCATCCGGGGTGAAGCGATGCAGACCCATAGGCAGTAGCATGTGGTACCAAATCTCGCGCGAGTATGAGCAGCCCAGGAGCATGTGAGAAGTGTCTTGGTCGTGTTGGCAGCATAACTGGCACGTCCTGGTGTGTGGCAGGTTCCGCCGGGCGAGTCTGTCAGCCGTCCACAGACGCTCGCGCACCGCCAGCCAGGCGAAGATTTTTATCTCCAGGGGAGCCCCCGCGTGCCAGATCTCCTCGGCGCAGGGCGCGTACTCTCTCCCAAAGAAGAAGGCCGCATAAGTGTCGCGGGAGGAGTATCGCCCCGCCGTGCCCAGGCGCCAGGAGAAGGAGTCAGGGGAATCCGAGAGGGACACCCCGTGCACTTCCTCCCAGAGCAACAGGAACTCCGCGATCGCTGGGACCGAAGGCGTGCCGCGGATCGAGTCCACCCATGAGTGCCCATGCAGCGCGGTGGCGACCGTTTGGTTTCGTCCCGCAGGCCTGACGTGCGCGAAAAGATTGGGCGCCCGCTGCACCAAGGGGCGTCCATCAAACCACGGGTCGAACCAGAAGCTCATATTGCGTCCATCCCCAAGGTCACACCGAAGCGCCGCGGTGCCCAGCCATGCGGCCTCCGTCGAGACGGCAACGCTCAAGCCACCCCATGGTTTGTCCAACACAGTCTTCTGTAGCCAAAGCCATCGTAAGCGCAGGGCCTGGTTGAGCAGACGTAGGTTGAGGACGCCTAGGCCACCGTAGATTTTAGGCGAGCAGACAATGTGCCAGGCGACCAGGCAACAGCCCCCCTTTGCGTCCTCCACCCCACGCCAGAAGAATCCTCTGCGAAGCTTGTCGATGCACTTGAAGAACCAGGGCGGAAAGTCTAGGGCCATAAGGTGGAAGATTGGCATCGCTGATAGCTTGCAGTTGACGAGAGTGAGTCTGCCGGACCGACGAAGGAGGCCTGCTTTCCAAGTTGGCAACTGCGCCGCAATCCGATCGATGAGGGGCTGAAGCTCCGAACGGGACAGGGCCCGAAGCGACAGAGGCAGGCCGAGGTATGTGATGGGAAGCGCCTGGAATTTCAGTCGGCCAGAGCGAGGAGCTGCTGAATGTCATCCTCTTGACAACGGATCGTGGAGATGGAGCTCTTCAAGAAATTGCACCGCAGCCCCGTGGCCTCCCCAAAGCACTCCAGGAGCTGCTTTGCCCCGTCCATCTCAGCCACGGACGGCCTGAGGAGCAGGATGGCGTCATCCGCGTACAGTGAGAGACGGTGGTGGATGCCGCAATCATGAAGCGAGGCGAAGAGGCCCGCCTCCTCCGCCTTCCTGAAAATCGCCGTGAGGACGTCCATGACGATGATGAAAAGCAAGGGGGAGATGGGATCCCCTTGCCGCAGCCCCTTGCCGTGCCAGAAGCTTTCGCTGGCCGTACCGTTGATGAGAACCTGCGTGCTAGCAGTCGAGAAGAGGGTGGTGAGCCTCCGCCTCCACCTAGGCCCGAACCCGCGGTGTGCCAGGATCTCCAAAATGAACTGCCATGAGACGCTATCGAAGGCTTTGGCGATATCAATCTTGAAGATGATGGCCGGCACTTTCTTGCGGTGAAGCAAGCGAACCGATTGCTGCACCAACATGAAGTTGTCGAGGATGGATCGACCCGCAATGAAGGCACTTTGGCTCTGGTCAACCAACTTCGGTATGAGAGGAGCTAGTTCCGCCGACATGGCCTTCGCCACAATCTTGGCAAAGCTGTGGACGAGGCTAATGGGTCTGAAATCCTTGATATCCAGCGCCCCTTCCTTCTTTGGCAGGAGCACGATGAAAGCCTCGTTTAGCCGCTCCATGCCTCTGCCGTCAGCACAGTCGAAGGCATGCACCGCCTTCATCACCACCTCCTTAATGATGGACCAACATGATTGGTAGAATCTCATGGTGAAACCATCGGGTCCTGGGGCCTTGTCTGGTTGCATGCTCCTGATCGTGTTCCAAATCATCTCCTCAGTGAGCGGGGTTTCGAGTGCTGATGCGTCCATGCTAGGCAGCCCGAGCGATGGGAGACACAGGGTGTGTCGCCTGTTCACCGGGACCCCCAGCAGATTTGCGTAGTATCCCCCTGCAAGCGCACACATGTCCTCTCGAGAAGATGTCTCGGCATCGCCGTCTTTGAGCTTGAAGATGTGGTTTCTCCTCCGCCGGTGGCTGGCGAAGATCTTGAAGAATCTCTCGCTGGCCTCGCCTTCTTTCAGCCACAAGATGCGTGATTTCTGCCTAGCGATCGTCCGCTGAAGCGAGGCCAACCCTAGCACCCTCCTTTTTCGCTCTCGGCGCAGCCAAGCCTCACCGTCCGAGAGTGCCCTGGCATCTAGTGCTTTGTCGAAGCATAGGATGAGCTCATTCGCGAGCAGGATCTGCTCCTTGATATTGCCAATCCTAGACTGGCTCCACTTGGAGAGCGCCTTTGCCGTGGCCTTCAATCGTAGGAAGAGATCGACAAACGGGTTTGCCTTCGGCGGAAGGGAGTGCCAGCTCGCGGTCACCACCTCATGGAACCCGGGGATGGCTGGTCAAAAGCTTTGGAAGTGGAAGCGCGCCTTGCGGTGGAACGAGACGCTGGTAGCCATAAGCAGGGGGCAATGATCAGAGATGGACGAGGACAGCGCTTGCAGCAGATGATCTGGGTGACCCGCGTCCCAGTCCGAAGTGGAGAACCAGCGATCAATCTTCTCGAGGGTTGGCTGGCGCCTCTCGTTGCTCCATGTGTACCTTCTCCCAATGAGGCAGGATTCCTTGAGCTCCAAGTCATTTAGTAGGCGGCGAAAACGACCCATCATTCGTCTGTTCAGCAAATTGTTGTTCTTATCCGCTGCGTCAACAATGAGGTTAAAGTCACCCGCCACTGCCCAAGGGCCGGCGCATGCCGCGCGGATCGTGCGCAGCTCATCCAAGAACGGCGCCTTGAGCGCGTCGTTTGTCGGTCCATAGACCGTGGTCAAGGTCCACTGGTTGCCACCCCGGAAGGCCATCTCAATCGTGACTGAGAATTGGTCGATGCGGAAGGCAGGCACCGAGAGCACAGAAGAGTCCCAAGCCACAATGATTCCGCCTGTTGTGCCTTGTGCCGGCAGTGCCACATACGCATCGAATTTCATGCCCAACAGGGAAGTGATCACGCGTTGGTCCACCATCGCTAGCTTGGATTCTAGGATGCACACCACCGAGGCCGCCGCCTCCTCCACGACGCCTCTCAAAATTGCGCCCCTAGCCGCATTGTTGAGCCCCCGGATGTTCCACACAATAATGTTATGATTCGTATTATCCATCGAAACGCCTACAATCCACCGTGCCGGCCCCTTAGAATTCTAGGGACAGTGAAGACTCGCCGAGAGGCACATCCAGGGAAAAAAGGCGCGCTAAGGCGTCGATGCGATGCGGGGAAGAGGGCTTTGGAAGAGCTCGGCATATTTCTGCAAACAGTCCACAGGGGCTTCATCCTCAATCTCGCAAATCCCCATCTTGGACATCAACACCCGCTGAGCGCGCTTGACGTAGGAGGACGGGAGGCGTTGCGCATTCTTTTGGAGCCGTGCGCTGCGGCGGCACATCTCCTCCGGGACGATAGGCCTTCTGCACCGACCCCGCTGCACGTCGGGCAGCGGAAGCAGTGGGGCACGGATGTGCTCACGAATCTGCGAGAGCACCTGCTGAAGAGCGACGGGAGGTGGGGACTGAAGGCAGGCAGCCGGATGGGCGTGGGGGGCCGAAGCGGGCGATGTAGCCCTGCCCCGAGCCGAAAGCGGTGCGCTGCATGGGGGTGTAGCTGGGTGGGGACGGGCAGCATGCTCCTAGATTGGGGACGGGACGAGCGGACCCGCCTGACTCGGGCAGCGCGCATGCAGCGGCGATGCCGAGGCATCAAAGTCAGGGCCCAGGTCCACCGATAAGCATACCCCACCGAATCCCGTGCTCCTGACCGACCAGGACGCCGACCAGGCGGCAGGGGAGTCACGAGATCCTCTACGCGCCCCTGCCGAACTGCCACGCAGCGCAGCCATGAAGCTTCCCATGTCCGCTGATTGGTCGATGGAGAAGTCAGCGCTTGGGGAAGCCCACCGTTTGTCGCCACCGCCCGAAGCCCCGGAAGAAGCAGGGCCCGACGCGGACCCACCCTCTGCGAGGCGCAGACGCGTGCCCGACCAGCCCGAGGAGTCCACCATGGTCAAAGAGCGCATGACCTCAGCTGGGCCCAGGTCAGCGCAGACCGGTGTCAGCCTGGATCCCGCTCCACGAGGCGTGGCCGCATCGATGCCGCCGGAGCACGCAGGCAGCCTCCGACGAGAGAACGTCGCCGTCTCCACCGTATCCGCGTAGGTTCGCCTTGGCGGCCCGCCCGCGCCCCGCCCGCCGTGGCCAGAAGGAGCCTCCCCATCCATCCAACGGCCGGGGGAGCTGCGAGGCTCTGGGTTGCGATCCACGTCTGCCGGCGGCGAGGGAGAGGTAGGCGGTTGCGGAGACCTTGGCAAAGAGGGAGGCGGGGGAGGCCGCGACTGCGCCGTATCGTCTGCAACACGACGAATCTGGATGGGATACCTCAAGGTGCCGGCCCGCCCATTCAGAGACACCCTCGGCGCACGCCTGGGCGGTGCCGCCGCCGCCGACGACGGGATTGGCGGCTCTTCAACGAACAGGAGCTTGTGGGTGGGGATGCGACGAAGATCCGCCGTGCGAAGCCAGACACGGAAATGGGACATGTCGTTGCGGCTGGGTGTCTCCTCCGCGACATCCACGACGTAACCAAGGCCGTCCAGGATGACGTCCGCTGTCCGCCGCGTCCACGCATTCGCCGGCACCCCGACGAGGTCGAGCGGCACCAGGAAGGGAAGGTTCACCGCCGTGGCTTGGGCTTGCCGGATCCAAGGGCGGAGCGCGAGTGTGAACCCCGGACCCTCCACTCTGCCCCGATCCGCCATGCGCCGCCGGAGGAGGAGGGAATCGCATAGCACAAGAAAGTCCTCCGGGAAGAAGGCCCGGATCGACATATGCGCCGGCCCAATGCCGAACTCCGCGTGGAGCGCAGCCGCCGCACTAGCAAGGTCAACGGCCAGCCTGTTGCCGACAATGGTGACCACAATAGCGCGCGCGAGCTCCGCCTCCAGCCTCACAATCTCCTCAGAGCGCTCCAGGTAGCAGCAAGACGGCTCCTCCGTCCGCTGCGCCGGCGGGAGACGCACGACCTCCACCCGGGGCGGGAGCCCGGCGAAGGGGACGTTGAAGGCGGGCCCATCCACCGAGCCTTCGCTGGACGCCTCCGCCACCACCCGGTTCCAGGAGCGGTCGAGCCGGACAGCGCCAGCCGGCGGGGGGCCCGGGGGCGGCGGAGGGGGGAAGGCGGGGCCCAGCGCAGGCCAATCCCGAGTCGGGGGAGGGGGAGGAGAGACGCGCTGACGACGGGAAGGAGGCAGGCGCGGCGAGCTGCCACCGGACGCCGAGGAGCCGTGGCGAAGCGGGCAGTCCCTGGAGCTGTGCCCAACCCCCTCGCAGCGCACACACTTGGTTGGATTAGTGCATTCCTGAGAGATGTGGTCGTCCTCGCCACAGTTATAGCAGCAGCCGAAGAACCGCGCCGGCAGCCGCGAGTTGGGAGGCGGCCTGGCCGCAGGGAGTGTGCGCCTACCATCCGCGCGCGGCCGGGAAGGGCGGTCCCGCTCCCGGCGGCTCCGCTTCGTCTGCCAAGGAGCGTCGGCAGGCGCAGGCACGGACGGGCCACTCGGCCGGAGAGGGCCAAGGGCAGAGCCCATGACCGGCACGACGAGCGAGCGCAGGAGCGGCCGAGGCGAGGTGGATCTGGAGCTAGAGCCACCGGAGCCGGAGAGGGCCACGCGCTCAGCCATGCAGGGAAGGGGGGGGGGCGCCCGAGGGAAGAGGGGAGGGAAGGGCTGGTGGCCGCCGGCCCCGGATTGGGAACCGGCGCGGAGGAGTGGCCGCCGGCGCCGGAGTGGCGCACGCCGCGGCTAGCGGAGAGAAAATTCGTGGCACACCGTCTTCTATTGGTCTTCTCCCATCATCAAAATCTTGAAGAATACAATATTCATGTTGTGCCTACACGTGCTACTCTGAATAGCGACTAATCATACATATCAATTAATCTGCGCAACCTATTATCATTTAGGACACTAATAGTGCATCTAATCCCAGCTCTCCTAGACAATCAGCAACCAGAGCCACTCTTTTTCATGATTTAGCAATTTTTGTCCATCTGATCTCCATTAGCGTGTGGTCGCCCTCGTCTTCCAGCAAGTGGGCCAGCCGTCCTATAGAATATGTCTGCAGTCATGGATTTGATTGCGAACGCCATGAAATACTCACTTCTATTATTTCTTAATTTACTTTCACTTTTTCCTAGTGGGATAAGAAATAATAATTTCTGGAGGCCGTTACAAATATGATGTCAGATTTTTAAACATTGCAAATCAAACGTTTTTAGTGCAAATAACGTGTGGCGAGCCTGTAAATTTCCTTCATGAAGCATAGCAAATTCTGGCATGTTCAGTCTTTTTGCCAAGATTTGCCATGCTTGCTGAAGGGAATTGTCATGCTCGCGGCATGTAATTTGCCATAAAAAATGCTCGCCACTTCCGTAATTAACATTAGATATTTATCTTTTTCTTTAATTTCTTGGTGGATAATCATCATTGTTTATTACTCTCTCCGTTTCATAATGTAAGACTTTTTTTACTCTATTGTAGTGTCAAAAAACATCTTACATTATGGGACGGAGGGAGTATTATATAACGCGAGTGACAGATTCTGTGTGGCTATGGATTTACAAATAACGAGACCAACCAAATTTACCAATATATGCAGTGTCAATTTTCTACTAGACGCCCTCTTAAAAAACGGAGACACAGCCAGCTGATTTCTATTCACTGCTTCCGTTGAGCGACACTGTCGTGGGGAGCAGCAAGATCGATATCCCCTCCTGTGGCCTTAACATTTCTCTAGATACTCATCTCATTCGTCCCCTTTCTCCTCCCTCCACCGACCCACTGCTTCCTCTATCATCACCGAGCTATAGCCTCACACGCGCTGCTCCGGTGTTGCTACAAAGACGGGAAAACTACCAGTCTCGCCCGTGGACTCTTCGCCTCCCGCACCGGGGCAGCATGTGATGAGGCGACACCGGCCGATGGTGGTTGCTGGAAAAGAGGGATGCAGTGACCTGCGAGTATGGCGAGACAATGTTGCTGCAAGGTGCATGACGGCATCTGACGGCTGCTATGAGGATGACGACCAACCAATTCGAAGGTGTTGAGGGATTTGATGGATTACAACGTCTGTGATGTCTCTGAGACATCACCAGTGTTGCAATGTGTAAGGCGAGGGGAGCTACTTAATGGATTGCAATGTTGATGATTTTTCTGAAGCATAGCCAATGTTGCAATGCAAGAGGCGAGGGGATACCTGAGCCGCTTGATGAATTGCAACATCATTTATGTTTACAAACATAGACCTTGTTGCAAAGGAAAAAATGGTTCGGCACAGAGAACAACAGTGCTCGTGTTCAAAGCGCCAAGCGCAACTCGAATCTTGTTGCAAAGGTTGGCGCCCATGTGGAGAGATCGGTCAGCTGTTCATGGATCCATCAAACGTAGATGCTCATACATACACACATACACTCACCCCTATGAAAGTACGCACGCACACCATATTCCTATGAGCACCGCTGAGAGACTGAGTCGGCACGTTATCTTGAGATTGACGAAGTCGACACATATGCCTTCGTAGTCGATGGGGACGTCTCCTCTCACTGAATGCACATCACCAAAAGGCTTGGTATAAATTCATCAAAATGCGAGCACCGGTGTCAAGTCTAGGACATGACCCCTTTTGGGCTGGGAATAACACTATCCTCGTAACCATCCAATCACATGTTGGTTTGCGTAGCACTCCCCTTAAAAATGACAGAAGTTGTAGAAATCGGCATAGGCTTTGTCAAAACCTCTAAATATCTTGCCAAAGGTAAGTATTTGTGAACTACCAAAATTTCTGATAGAAAAAAGGAAGGAGAAGGTATAAGAGCTAGGAGCCACTTCAGCACAAGAGCTAAAAACATGACTAATATCCTCATAAATAAAATCTGGATTGAATAATTCATTCTCTACATTTGTTACTAGCTCATTCGGGTCTCAGGAATCATTATCCATGTGTACAGGAAAGCTATCTTTTTTGACAAAAGTATGTTTGTTGTAATCTGCGTCATATCAAGGTTGTCATGGGACAAAACCACTAGGTCCCTCTAAAGAGGTATTTTTCTTCTTTCTTCCCCTCTTATTTTCTACTACATGAACATAGGTTGTGTTCATATCTCCTGCCATAAGCTCTATATCCCTCTAAAGTATAACTTCCACTTAGTCTTGGACAACATAGATCCTGGATATTGCAGGGACACCTTCCCCAACGCCTGACTTGGCTGTGGTTCTTTCTCTTTCACATTTAAAATTGCTTTCTCTTTTATTTCAAGTTTTCTTAATCGCATAATATTTATGTAAATATTTTGGGGTCGCATGCAAAGGCAAGAGGAAATTCCCTTATCACAACCTCCCAACGTATGGACTTATTGTGGGTGATATATAAAATAGCCGATTTGAAAACACACTCAACAATTTCTCACATAACTAATAGAGATGGGAATCAGTTTCAAAAAGAAAAGGACTGCTAGCTAACTAGGAGTACTTTCTAGTATATATGTGTAGTGCAAATTTAACAACTTTTTTGCGAGGAACAAATTTAACAAATTAATTACTACTTTAATTTGTGTATGGTAATGTCGTTTTCGGTATCAGGGCACACTTGTATATATAAAGCCCACATGTGTTCTGCTTAAGAAATCTCCATTAAGTGCCGCATAGATCAGCCTAGAGCGCTGTTGTGTTGCGAACGACCCCAATGGCTGTGAGGATCTTGGTGCTCTTGGTTATCTTTCTCTTCGTGGGACCAATGACACATGGGAGGGAAGCCCTGCCGGTTGTGCCGGGGATCATGTTGTTCGGCGACTCGCTGGTCAGCATAGGTAACAATAATTATATAAAAACTGTGGTGAAAGCAAACGTGGCTCCCTACGGCAGGGACTTCAAGGACCATGTGGCTACAGGGAGGTTTAGCAATGGAAAACTTCTTAGCGATTTCATAGGTTGGTCACAATCTTATTTGTTTGTTAATGACATGTATATCTTGTGTTACAACTTGAATGGTACGTGGCAGGTGAAAAGCTAGGGTTTGATGGGTCTCCTCCTGCATATCTCAGCCCGGAGGCATCTAGACTGAATCTTTTGATTGGAGCGAACTTTGCATCAGCCGGATCCGGCTACTACGATGGCACATCACGATATGTATGTAAGTACAGTATCATTCTTTGGTGGCATTTCATCACACTTTAAATCACTGAAGTGAATATATGTTGCATCAATCCATCACGTATGGTTTATCAAATTGTGTGAGGCAGCATGTCATCCCTTTATCCCAACAACTGAAGTACTTCAAAGAGTACCAATCGAAGCTGGCAGTGGTGGCTGGGAGCAACCAGGCTGAGTCCATCATCTCAGACTCAGTCTACATTATTAGCGCTGGTTCAAATGACTTCTCCTTCAACTACTACTTGAGCCCTTCGCTCTTCTTGAGAGAGAATACTGACCAATTCGCTGATCGTCTCGTCGGTATCTTTAACAATACTGTGACGGTGAGCTAGATCAAACCTTTATCAACAAGGATCTGATGATTAATATCATCACTTGTGTGTGGAAAAAGAATGATTAATATCATGTACTAACATTTTAATCTTGTTTTAACTGTAGCAACTTTACACTATGGGTGCACGGCGCGTCGGAGTTTTCTCGATAGCACCATTGGGCTGTTCCCCCTTGGCGATCACGGTGCTTGGCCTTGGGAGAAGTGGGTGCGTGCCGAGGCTCAATGACGACGCCCAGAGGTTTAACAGGAAGTTGGGTGCAGCTGTTGAGTCACTGTCCAAGCAGTACCATGATCTCAAGATTGCAGTCCTGGACATCTACACACCTTGGCACAGCCTAGCTACCTCTCCTGTGTCACATGGTAGGATTGATAGATAGGCTACTAAGCCATGGCAAGTTTTTTTTTCTTGCTGCATCATCGGTGCAAGTTTTCCTCAATATTCCAGCTAAAAATATGTCTGTTTATGATGTCAGGGTTCACTGAGGCGAGGCACGCATGTTGTGGTACAGGGTTAGTGGAGTTCACAGCGTTGCTTTGCAATCCGTTGTCCATTGGGACATGTCCAAACGCGACGACATACGTGCATTGGGACGCTGACCATCCGTCGGAGGCGGCCAACAAAGTGATCGTTGATTCTCTGGCTGAGGGGATCAACAAGCTGCTTATGTAAACCACGGGACGACCTATAGCTCGTATAGTGCTGTACCATTACGTTTCGTATGACACGTATCACTGAATAGTAGTATGTCTCGAAATAAACCGTGGATTCCCTCGCTGTGGCCACAAATAAAAATCTTTTCCTAATAATAAAGCACGGATTGGCTCCTTGGGTTCACCGTCATAATACGCTTTCGCCCAGTCGTAATACGCTTTTACAATTCGTATAGACAAAATCATAATATATATAAACCAGATGGTACTAATAGTATGTTCGTGGTACTAAACAAACAGTTCGTTTTTGCCTCCCTATGTACCACATTCACGCTCGCCGCATTGGGCCTGCTTTGTTTTGGCCTGGTCCATCCCTGTGTAACTTCCTGGCCCATGACTTATGCTGCTAGGCCACACTTGCGCTAGAGGAAGGTCCTTTCTACAGTCAAGATAATCCCACCTTGCTTTCTTGCATCCAATCTCACCGGTTTATATACCTATGACCAAGAGAATCAACAAGCGGCCCTGAAATCAGGAAAGGAACGAAGGAAGGGGAAAAGGAATCAACAAGTTGGCGTGAAAAGGAATCAACCGCCCATGAAATTAGGAGGAAGGAAAGACTTTGCAGAAAAGATGGCTACTGGTGTCGCTCTACGTGTTGAGTAAAATTTCTTGTTTTTAATGGACCGAGTACTATTACTTGGCTGCTATTTGTTTGTAGGACCATGGTTTTTTTAACACTGTAGGACCATCGTTTAATGTTCACGTCTATTATATCTTACGAATGCATTAGTAGTCACAGTAATTAAAATATGTATGACTGGATTATTAGAAAGAAATATTTCTTAAAGGAAACGATATTTGAGGCTCTCTTATGGACTAGCAGATCATCAGTATTTCTTGGGGTTAGATTAGAAACGATATTTCTTCTGTGCTCCTCGATCCTGGTCCTCCTTGAGCGCCAACGATGGTGTAAGGGAAGTGGTTGCGTTGGCGCAGTCGGTGTGCTCCCACTGCTGACGACTGCGTACGAACAGAAGAGCACCAAACATTGTAAACTCTTTATTGTCTAACCGGTCATCTTATCTTTTAAGCGGGCAAGTATGAAAATGAATTCATGATAAGAAGAGGAAGAATCTAACGGATTGAGAGATATATCTCAGTATTTCACCACAGCACATAAACTACTCAATATCACACAAACTCTGAAATTTATTTTATACACGTTGCAACGAACGGGCTCTTTTGCTACAACACTTATGTCAATAATGTGCATGTGGGTAATCAGGGCCTAAAATGGATGGTGCTATATCAGTTCCATTTGTTCACAAAGAGAAAAATACGCAGATAGCTGGACCCCGGTTTTGGAATATGCAATACATAGAAGGGACCCGGTTTCATAACAGCAGAAAAATTGTTTCCAGTTTCTCAATTCAATAGAAGTCCAAAGAGGTGCATATGATACTCAAATAAGAATATGATAGATATGTCAAAAGCGGGTCTGGTTACAATTATTCCGGAGGTGATCCCGAGCACCGTCGTCTAGCCTCCGGCCGCTCCCACCAGCCTCACCGCGTGATGACCGCGTCGTCTTCAATGTAGCCCTTTTGACCGCGACGAAAGCCCAAAGAGGAGCTATGGCAAGAAGTTGAACATGAGCCGCATGCGCCGGCACGGTGCAATATATGGAAGTGGCATATATTTGATCGATAATCTGGTGAAAGCTTATAGGACAATGTCACATGTGTATCTAAACTGTATCATTTTGTCCTTATTTAAGGATCGGCATTGCATGCCAGCATGTTCACACCAAATGAAAGATAAGGAAGGCAGAAGCGGATTGTGCACGAGCAGGTAATTTATTGTGTACCACACAAACTGTCAACTTTTTTTATAATATCCATTGCAACACAAGGGTTCTTTTGCATGCACAATTTTCATGAACAATATATGTGTTTTGCACATAATCGAATACATATCAAATTTTCTTCTGTTACAACGCACGGGCATTTGTGCTAGTATTACTTACTTAATAACCTAAATCTACAGCTCTGTGTATCAGATATCAGTATTTGATTTCCTCCAATAAAATGAAAGGTTGATAGCAAAAGTTCTTTTGTCCCACTTAAAGCATTTTGGACGGATTCACTCACGGCAAGTCGCCTCGATCTACCCGTTGATGGTTAATTTACTATAGATCCGAAGTTGTTGGCATGTGACAGTTTTATGTCGAATTAAAACAGCGGCAACTATTTGACTTGGGTGGAGTGTATTTGACCAGAGATAAAAATGACTTGTGCAGTGCATTCACTCCAGCGGTTATGCTATTATCCAGGCAACTGTAAAAATATCGGTTCATTCACTTTACCCCCCCCCCCCCCCCCCCCCCCCCCCCCCCCCCACACACACACACACAAGCAACAGGGGGGAACCCCAGCAGCCCTTCTCCCTACTGCGAACAAAAGCTCGGCTGGCGGCGGGGCCTCGTTCCCGTTTCACTCGAACTTCAGCGGCTCATGTGGTGCAGCCCGGATGCACGGAGGCGTTGTGCTCGCGTGGGGTGCGGCAGCGGGTGTGCAGGGCGACGCGTGCGCGTGAAGGCGATGTAGCGACTGCGCAACTGGCGTTATTGGGCGGTTTCGTCCCTGTCCAAGTCTGACGAGTGAATCTCAACGAGCGGCGCGGGGTGTGGCAGTGACCAGGTGTTGTTGACTTGTTGTTGCTTCGGGCGTGGGCCGCAACAGCGTGGTGCAGTCCAACCTCCATGATGCGGTTGCATTTTGGCTGCATGGCAGGGGAGCTCCTACCTGCTGCGGCAGGGAGTCGGGGGCACGCACAGGGGTTCGCCTCGACTGGGCCGGCCCAATAGTTTTTCTTGTCTAAAAAAACAGATAGTATCATTTTTCTCTTTTTTTTTCTTTTCTGCTTATTTCCTTTTTTACTCTTTTGAAAATCAAAACGAGAAAACGTTGAATTTCTCAATCATTTTTGAAAACACGAAGGTTTTTTAAAACAGAGAACAAATACGAAAGCATGAAAAAATAATTAAAGCACGAACATTTTTTGCATTTTAAGAACAAATTTAAAACAAAGAATAATTTTGAAAAATTCTGAACAAATTTGGGACCAAGATCAAATTTTTAAAGCACGGAATTTTTTTGAATCTTAAGAGTAAACTAGTATAAGGTACGTGCCATGCACGTGGTGTCAAATTGCTGCTACGTTTGCTTGTGAGTGTTTTGACATGTAAAAACTGCTCGTAACTTGAAAGGAATTTCCTTTTTAACAGCACCAGACCGCTGGGTGCAGGCATGTAGCGCGCCGTGACAAGTCTGGAAAGATCCAGGTTGGGAGCGTTTTGGCGCGCGTCCGTACAGGCGCGAATCCAACAAACATCAACCGTTGGATCATTCAAGTTCGGTGCTGATGAAGGGTGGCGATTCACCCTGTGTAGCAAATCAACGGCTACCAAATTGCCTCTACACTGCAGCGGATGGCTAGCCAAATTCAAAAATTGTTGTACTATAGTAGTAGAGATTTGGAAGCGCGAACAATTCTTTAAAAGCACGAACATTTTTTGAATCTTGAGAACAAACTTTGAAAATGAGAATCTTTTTAAAAAATCCTGAACAAATTAATAAACGTGAACAATTTTTGAAAATACGAATATTTTATGAATTTTTTAGAACAAATTTCGAAAAACAAGAATTTTTTTTGAAAATCCAGAACAATTTTTGAAAACCCAGAACATTTTTTTGCAAATCCACAAAACTTTTCTAAAAAGCAAAAACATTTTTCGAATTTGAGGAACAAATATTGAAAATACCTAAGGTTTTTTTGAAAATCCAGAACATTGTTCTGAAAAAAGTAGAAACATTTTCCTAATCTGAAGAACATTTTTTGAAATCTCAGAACATTTTCTTGAAATAAAGAACATTTTTCTAAAAAGCAAAAATATTTTTAAAATATCAAGAACATTTTTTAAAAATCCTGATCATTTTTTGAGAATTCAAAACATTTTTTAAACAGAAAAAGAAACAGAAATAGAAAAGAATAAAGAGAAAAGAAAACGAAAAAGAAAATAAAAAGAAAAAACGGTTCAGGGAACCTTCTAGAAGGTTCCCAAAACCGGGAAAAACCGGCTGGGGAAGTCTAGAAGGTTCCTAAAATCGGGATCTGTGAAACGTGTTAAACAGGCCGGCCCATTTAAATCGCTCGCCTCTGGTTGCCTGTGCGTTTGCCCGATATTTTGACGCAACGAGCGTCAAATAGGAAATTCCGCATGGCAGCTCAATGGAGGCTCGTCGGGCCCAACTAGGGCGACGGATGGCATTTGTTCCGGCATTAGCTCATTTGCAGGCGGCCCATTTCGACATTCAGTTCACCTCCTTTGTGGTGCATGTGCTAGTTGCGCTGGAAGGCTGGTCTTCCCCTAGTTGATGTCCATCGTGCAGGGACAATTTCGTGACCCCTAGGTCCATAGAGTCATCCTTGCCTCCCATCTAGTGGTGGTGTGCCACCAGGGAGCTCGTCCCTTGGCCGGGCGAGGCAGGGCTAGGAGATAATACCTCCACCTTCTATTAAACCTTATATTATTCGTATTGGCTTTCTTGAACATGTGATGGCTAACGGTTATGCAGGTGAGGAAATCGTTCTTCCTGAAAAGTGCTCTCTCATAAGAGTGGTTGGGTAACCTCAAGAGTCACGACTTTCAACACCCGGGAGCCACTACACCCTCTATGAATATTAGTTTAAAAAAAATGAGAACAAAATAAAAAAATATGAAACTTTGGGAAATCAGACATGATCAAACTATTGATGATCCTGCAAAGTTCTAGCTAGAAATAACTTTCGAGGAGACCTCACCTAAAAAATCACTGAAAGTTTGCAAGAATATCAAATCCCTTATCATCTTTGATCCTTGAAAGTTTCGAGTTTTATTCATTTTTTTATGAATTTATCGTTCATGAGGGTGTTGGGGCACACAGGAGCTGTTAAAAAACACCTTTCTCCAACCCCAAGTGTATGGCTAAAGTAACCTAGCAATAAGTATTTCTCTCGATTGAGAACCAAAATTTATCAACCAAGAAGGATTTCTTTCGGCAAACAAAGTGACGGGTACCTGCACACAAAAGTATAAAAAACACAAGACACTCTTGGCCCCTAACGTTCAAGAAGGTTGTCAAGCTTCTTGTCCTGGTAGTTACTCCGATAAATTGCACGTTATGGTAGGAACTGATACAAGATAAAATAAATAAAATGGTACAACAAAGAATAATATTTTTGTAAATATTTTCTGTAATGGAAAGTAGAACCATGGGGTCACGGGAAATTGATGAGGTGTGAGATTTCTAGTTGTTGCCTTGTACTAGTGTTCAAAGCCCTGTGGGTTGTGAGCTGTGTTGAGGTTCATTGTCCTAATAACATCCTATATGAAATACATGTCAGTCATGTACTTGTTAGAAATTAGAGCAGGATTTATTATTGATTGTCTTCCTTATGAGTGGCGGTCTGAGACTGTCGGTGTACAAAAGTATGGGCTTTTCTGTACCCTTACTTGTGCACGGGCAGTCATAGCCACACCTGCGACAAGGCTTGGCAGAGCAGCGGAAGGAAAGATACAAGACTACCAAGACAAGCATTCAAGCCAATGAACAAAGAACAGAAGACATGCTAGACCTTCCCCGGCAACACCCTTGCCGGGGCAGCCTACATAGCCCCAACAAGAGCCTTGTCGGGTGACCTGCGAAGCACCAGCAAGGCCGCCACCCTTGATGCCGAGAGCCCTGACACCATCGACAACGTTAAGGCCAAGACTCGAGGGCGCGTGCATAGTAGCATGCAAGTCTTTGTAAAGACTGGTGGCTTACGGGTCTACGTGAAGACCAGAAGACAAAGACCCACGGCAAGACCCTTCCTGGGGACGACTACGAGGCCCCGGCAAAACCCTTGCTGGGAACGACTGCGAGGCCCCGGCAAGACCTTTGTCGGGGACGACTGCGAGGCCCGGGCAAGACCCTTGCTGGGGATGATTGGGGGGCCACAACCAGGCCCGCAGCCGATGAGGTTTCACCACCTCACTGCCATCCCAGCACGACGACCAGCTTGCCAACTAGGCAGAAGCCTGCGTGGCGGCATGTAGATTCTAGACCAACTAAGCAAGCACCTGCGTGGTGGCATGCAAATCTTCGTGAAGGCCCTGCCACCGCACCAACACAGTGATACGTCTCCAACGTATCTATAATTTTTGATTGTTCCATGCTATTATATTATCATTCTTGGATGTTTTACAATCATTATAGTCATTTTATATCATTTTTTGGTACTAACCTATTGACATAGTGCCAAGTGCCAGTTGTTGTTTTCTGCATGTTTTTTACAGCGCGGGAAATCAATATCAGACGGAGTCCAAATGCCACGACACTTTATGATGATTTTTTATGGACCAAAAGGAAGAAGTTGGGCCCTGGTTGCACCTGGGGGAGTCCCGAGGAGGGGACAACCCACCAGGGTGCACCAGGAGGCCCAGGCGCACCCTGGTGGGTTGTGCCCACCTCGGGTGCCCCCGGACCGCCTCTTTTCTCTATAAATACCCCAATATTCTAGAAACCCTAGGGGAGTCGACGAAATATTCATCCAGTCGCCGTAGAGTCCAGAACCATCAAATCTAGAATTCATCACCAAGGAGTTCACCACTTCCATTGGTGCCTCTCCGATAATGCGTGAGTAGTTCTTTGTAGACCTTCGGGTCCGTAGTTAGTAGCTAGATGGGTTCCTCTCTCTCTCTTGATTATCAATACAATGGTCTCTTGGAGATCCATATGATGTAAGTCTTTTGGCGGTGTGTTTGTTGGGATCCGATGAACTTTGAGTTTATGATCAGATCTATATTTTTATCCATGAAAGTTATTTGAGTCTGCTACTTCTTGAGCTTGCGTTGGTTTTCCTTGAAGAGGAAAGGGTGATGCAGCAATAGTAGCGTAAATATTTCCCTCAGTTTTTGAGAACCAATGTATCAATCCAGTAGGAGGCTCCTCAAAAGTCCCACGCACCTACACAAACAAACAAAGAACTCACAACCAACGCAATAAAGGGGTTGTCAATCCCTTCACGGCCACTTGCGAAAGTGAAATCTAATTGAGATAGTATGATAAGATAAATATATTTTTGGTATTTTATAATATATATGCAAAAGGTAAATATGCAAATAAAAGTAAACTGAAAGCTTATATGATAAAAGATAGACCTGTGGGCCATAGGTTTCACTAGAGGCTTCTCTCAAGATAGCATAAGCATTACGGTGGGTGAACAAATTACTGTCGAGCAATTGATAGAGAAGCGAATAATTATGAGATTATCTAGGCATGATCATGTATATACGCATCACGTCCGCAACAAGTATCGACTCCTGCCTGCATCTACTACTATTACTCCACACATCGACCGACTCCTGCCTGCATCTAGAGTATTAAGTTAATAAAGAACAGAGTAACGCATTAAGCAAGATGACATGATGTAGAGGGATAAAATCAAGCAATATGATATAAACCCCATCTTTTTATCCTCGATGGCAACAATACAATACGTGCCTTGCTGCCCCTGCTGTCACTGGGAAAGGACACCGCAAGATTGAACCCAAAGCTAAGCACTTCTCCCATGGCCAAAAAGATCAATCTAGTAGGCCAAACCAAACTGACAATTCGAAGAGACTTGCAAAGATAACTCAACCATTCATAAAAGAATTCAGAGGAGATTCAAATATTTCTCATAGATAAACTTGATCATAAACCCACAATTCATCAGATCTCGACAAACACACCACAAAAAGAGTTTACATCGAATAGATCTCCACAAGAGAGGGGGAGAACATTGTATTGAGATCCAAAAAGAGAGAAGAAGCCATCTAGCTAATAACTATGGACCCGAAGGTCTGTGGTATACTACTCACAACTCATCGGAGGGGCTATGGTGTTGATGTAGAAGCCCTCCGTGGTCGATTCCCCCTCCGGCGGAGCACCGGCGAAGGCTCCAAGATGGGATCTCGCGGATACAGAAGGTTACAACGGTGGAAATTGTGTTTCGTTGGCTCCCTGGATGTTTTCGGGGTACGTAGGCTTATATAGGAGGAAGAAGTATGTCGGTGGCCGCCCGAGGGGCCCACAAGACAGGGGGCGCGCCCTGTAGGGGTGGGCGCGCCCTCCCCTCTCGTGGCCGCCTTGGCTTCTTCTTGACTTGCACTCTAAGTCCTCTGGATCACGTTCGTTCCAAAAATCACGCTCCCGAAGGTTTCATTCAGTTTGGACTCCGTTTGATATTCCTTTTCTTTGAAATACTGAAATAGGCAAAAAAAAAAACAATATGGGCTGGGCCTCCGGTTAGTAGGTTAGTCCCAAAAATGATATAAATGTGTAAAATAAAGCCCATAAACATCCAAAAGGGGTAATATAATAGCATGGAACAATCAAAAATTATAGATACGTTGGAGACGTATCAAGCATCCCCAAGCTTAATTCCTGCTCGTCCTCGAGTAGGTAAGTGATAAAAACAGAATTTTTGATGTGGAATGCTACCTAGCATAATTCTCAATGTAATTTCTTTATTGTGGCATGAATGTTCAGATCCAAATGATTCAAAATAAAAGTTCATATTGACATAAGAAATAGTGATACTTCAAGCATACTAACCAAAGTAATCATGTCTTCTCAAAATAACATGGCCAAAGAAAGTTATCCCTACAAAATCATATAGTCTGGCTGTTGCTCTATCTTCATCACACAAAGTATTTAATCATGCACAACCCCGATGACAGGCCAAGCAATTGTTTCATACTTTAGTAATCTCAAACTTTTTCAACTTTCACGCAATACATGAGCGTGAGCCATGGACAGCACTATATGTGGAATAGAATGGTGGTTGTGGAGAAGACAAAAAGGAGAAGATAGTCTCACATCAACTAGGCGTATCAATGGGCTATGGAGATGCCCATTAATAGATATCAATGTGGGTGAGTAGGGATTGCCATGCAACGGATGCACTAGAGCTATAAATATATGAAAGCTCAACAAAAGAAACTAAGTGGGTGTGCATCCAACTTGCTTGCTCACGAAGACCTATGGCATTTTGAGGAAGCCCATCATTGGAATATACAAGCCAAGTTCTATAATGAAAAATTCCCACTAGTATATGCAATTGACAACATAGGAGACTCTCTATCATGTAGATCATGGTGCTACTTTAAAGCACAAGTGTGGAAAAAGAGATAGTAGCATTGTCCCTTCTCTCTTTTTCTCTCATTTTATTTTTTCTTTTCTTCTTATTTTTTTTTCTCTTTTTTCTTTGGGCTTTCTTTTTTTTCTTTTTTTTCTTTGGCCTTTCTTTTTTTTTCTTTTTTTTCTTTTTGTAAAGTCCGAAGTCTCATCCCGACTTGTGGGGGAATCATAGCCTCCATCATCCTTTCCTCACTGGGACAATGCTCTAATAATGAAGATCATCACACTTTTATGGATTTACAACTCAAGAATTACAACTCAAAGCTAGAACAAGATATGACTCTATATGAATGCCTCCGGCGGTGTACCGGGATATGCAATGAATCAAGAGCGACATGTATGAAGATTATGAAAGTGGCCTTGCCACAAATACAATGTCAACTACATGATCATGCAAAGAGCAATATGACAAAAGTAATGCGTGTCATATGAACGGAACGGCGGAAAGTTGCATGGCAATATATCTCGAAATGGCTATGGAAATGCCATAATAGGTAGGTATGGTGGCTGTTTTGAGAAAGGTATATGGTGGGTGTATGGTACCGGCGAAAGTTGTGCGGCACAAGAGAGGCTAGCAATGGTGGAAGGGTGAGGGTGCGTATAATCCACGGACTCAACATTAGTCAAAAGAACTCATATACTTTTCGCAAAAATCTATAATTCATCAAAAACAAAGTATTACGCGCATGCTCCTAGGGGGATAGATTGGTAGGAAAAGACCATCGCTCATCCCCGACCGCCACTCATAAGGAAGACAATCAATAAATAAAATTGTGCTCCAACTTCATCACAAAGCGGTTCACCATACGTGCATGCTCCGGGAATCACAAACTTCAACACAAGCATTTTTCATAATCACCCAACTAGCATGACTTTAATATCACTACCTCCATATCTCAAAACAATTATCAAGTATCAAATTGATCATAGCATCCAATTCACTTTCTATGATAGTTTTTACTATACCCAACTTGGATGCTCATCATTCTAGGACCAAATTTGTAACCATAGAAAATACCATGTTGTCCTAAAAGACTCTCAAAATAATATAAGTTAAGCATGAGAGACTAGCAACTTCTTCAAAATTAAGCCACCGCCGTGCTCTAAAAAATGTAAGTGAAGCACTAGAGCAAAAACTATCAAGCTCAAAAGATATAAGTGAAGCACATAGAGTATTCTAGCAAATTCTAATCAAGTGGGCTTCTCCCAAAAGGTGTGTACAGCAAGGATGATTGTGGTAAACTAAAAAGCAAAGACTAATATAATACATGACGCTCCAAGACAAACACATATCATGTGGTGAATAAAAATATAGCTCCAAGTAAAGTTACCAATGAACGAAGACGAAAGAGGGGATGCCTTCCCGGGGCATCCCCAAGCTTAGGCTTTTGGATATTCTTGAATATCTTGGGGTGCCATGGGCATCCCCAAGCTTAGTCTATTTCCACTCCTTATTCCATAGTCCATCAAATCTCTACCCAAAACATGAAAACTTCACAACACAAAACTCAACAGGAAATCTTATAAGCTCCGTTATTGAAAGAAAACAAAACCACCACATAAGGTACTGTAATTAACTCATTCTTTATTTATTTTGGTGTTAAACCTACTGTATTCCAACTTCTCTATGGTTTATAAACTATTTTACTAGCCATAGATGCATCAAAATAAGCAAACAACACACGAAAAACAGAATCTGTCAAAAACAGAATAGTCTATAGCAATCTGTAACTAACGCAAACTTCTGGAACTTTAAAAATCCTACCAAAATAGGAAGTCATATAAAATTTGTCTATTTATCAGTATCAAAAAGAATCAATGCAAAATCACGTTTCTGTGATTTAACAAAACTAGTTTCGTGCGTGCAAAGTTTCTGTTTTTCAGCAGAATCAAATTAACTATCATCATAGGTTATCCTATAGGTTCTACTTGGCACAAACACTAATTAAAAGATAAAAACACATCTAAGCAGAAGGTAGATGCAAGATTTATTACTAAACAGGAACAAAAACAAAAAACACAAATAAAATTGGGTTGCCTCCCAACTAGCGCTATCGTTTAACGCCCCTAGCTAGGCATAAAAGCGAAGATAGATCTAAGTAGTGCCATCCTTGGCACTAAATTCATAAGTAGCCCGCATGATAGATTCATAAGGTAATTTGACTTTATTTCTTGGAAAGTACTCCATGCCTTTCTTTAATGGAAATTGGAATCTAATATTCCCTTCCTTCATATCAATAATCGCACCAATCGTTCTAAGGAAAGGTCTACCAAGAATAATAGGGCAAGAAAGATTGCAATCTATATCAAGAACGATAAAATCTATGGGCACCAAATTTCTATTTGCAACAATGTGAACATCATTGATCCTTCTCATTGGCTTTTTAATGGTGGAATCTGCAAGGTGCAAATTTAAAGAGCAATCATCAAGATCATGGAAACCTAGAATATCACATAAAGTTTTCGGAATCGTGGAAACACTAGCACCCAAATCACACAAAGCAAAACACTCATGATCTTTAATTTTAATCTTTATAGTAGGTTCCCACTCATCATTAAGTTTTCTAGGTATAGAAACTTCCAAATTAAGTTTTTCATCATAAGATTGCATCAAGGCATCAACGATATGTTTGGTAAAAGCTTTATTTGACTATAAGCATGAGGAGAATTAACAACGGATTGCAACAAGGAAATACAACCTTCTAAAGAACAATTATCATAATCAAATTCCTTGAAATCTGAGATAGTGGGTTCAATGCTATTTAAAGTCATGACCTCTCCAATCCCACTTTTACCAAATTTAGCATCAAGATCTAAAAACTCCGAATTCTTGGGACCCCTTCTAACTAAAGTTGACTCTTATCCAATCCCATTATTATCAAGATTCATATTTCAAAACAAAGATCTAATAGGAGACGCATCAATAACTTTAAGATCTTCATCATTATTTTCATGGAAAGTAGAATAACATGCCATTATAAAGCAATCTTTCTTAGCACGCAATCTAGCGGTTCTTTCCTTGCACTCATCAATGGAAATTCTCATTGCTTTGAGAGACTCATTGATATCATGCTTAGGAGGAGAAGATCTAAGGTTAAGAGAATCAATATCAAGCGAAAGTCTATCAACGTTCCTAGCCAAATCATCAACTTTGAGCAATTTTTCTTCAAGCAAAGCATTAAAATTCTTTTGAGAGATCATAAATTCTTTCACACTATTCTCAAAATCAGAGGGCATATTATTAAAATTACCATAGTAATCATTGTAGGAATTTCCATAATTATTAGAGGAATTACTAGGGAACGGTCTAGAATTAAAGTTTCCTCTATAAGCATTGTTACCGAAACTATTCCTACCAACAAAATTCATATCCATAGATTCATTACTATTCTCAATCAAAGTAGACAAAGGCATATCATTGGGATCAAGAGGAGTATTTTTAGTAGCAAACAACTTCATAAGTTCATCCATCTTTCCACTCAAAACATTGATTTCTTCTATAGCATGCACTTTTTTACTAGAAGAACTTTAGGTGTGCCATTGAGAATAATTAGCCATAATACTATCTAGAAGTTTTGTAGCATCTCCTAACGTGATTTCCATAAACGTGCCTCCTGCGGCCGAATCTAAAAGATTTTTAGAAGCAAAGTTCAAACCGGCATAAAAATTTTGTATGATCATCCATAAATTCAAACCATGAGTAGGGCAATTGCGAATCATCAATTTCATTCTTTCCCAAGATTGGGCAACATGCTCATGGTCAAGTTGTTTAAAATTCATAATATCGTTCCTAAGAGTGATAATCTTAGCGGGAGGAAAATACTTAGAGATAAAAGCATCTTTGCACTTGTTCCAAGAATCAATACTATTTTTAGGCAAAGACGAAAACCAAACTTTAGCACGTTCTCTAAGTGAAAACGGAAATAACTTCAATTTAATAATATTGTTATCTGTATCTTTCTTCTTTTGCATACCACACAAATCAACAAAGTTGTTTAGATGAGTAGCGGCATCTTCACTAGGAAGGCCGGCGAATTGATCTTTCATAACAAGATTCAGCAAAGCAGTATTGATTTCACAAGACTCAACATCATTAAGAGGAGCAATCGGAGTACTAAGGAAATCATTATTATTGGTATTCAAGAAATCACACAATTTGGTATTATCTTGCGCCATGGCCACAAGTAATCCAACACACAAGCAAATAGAAAAAGGCAAGCAAAAAAGAGAGGAGAAGATTGGGAAAGAGAGGGCAAATAAAACGGCAAGGGTGAAGTGGGGGAGACGAAAACGAGAGGCAAATGGCAAATAATGTAAATGCGAGGGAGATGAGTTTTTAGATGGGTACTTGGTATGTCTTGACTTGAGCGAAGACCTCCCCGGCAATGGCGCCAGAAATCCTTCTTGCTACGTCTTGAGCTTGCATTGGTTTTCCTTGAAGAGGAAAGTGTAATGCAGCAATAGTAGCGTAAGTATTTCCGTCAGGTTTTGTTAACCAAGGTATCAATCCAGTAGGAGGCTCCTCAAAAGTCCCACGCACCTACACAAACAAACAAAGAACTCACAACCAACGCAATAAAGGGGTTTTCAATCCCTTCACGACCACTTGCGAAAGTGAAATCTAATAGAGATAGTATGATAAGATAAATATATTTTTGGTATTTTATAATATAGATTGGAAAAGTAAAGATGCAAATAAAAGTAGATTGAAAGCTTATATGATAAAAGATAGACCCGGGGGCCATAGGTTTCACTAGAGGCTTCTCTCAATATAGCATAAGCATTACGGTGGGTCAACAATTTACTGTCGAGCAATTGATAGAAAAGCGAATAATTATGAGATTATCTAGGCATGATCATGTATATAGGCATCACGTCCGCAACAAGTATCGACTCCTGCCTGCATCTACTACTATTACTCCACACATCGACCGACTCCTGCCTGCATCTAGAGTACTAAGTTCATAAAGAACAGAGTAAAGCATTAAGCAAGATGACATGATGTAGAGGGATAAACTCAAGCAATATGATATAAACCCCATCTTTTTATCCTCAATGGCAACAATAAATAAATGCCTTGCTGCCCCTGCTGTCACTAGGAAAGGACACCGCAAGATTGAACCCAAAGCTAAGCACTTCTCCCATGGCAAGAAAGATCAATCTAGTAGGCCAAACCAAACTGATAATTCAAAGAGACTTGCAAAGATAACTCAATCATACATAAAAGAATTCAGAGGAGATTCAAATATTTCTTATAGATAAACTTGATCATAAACCCACAATTCATCGGATCTCGACAAACACACCGCAATAAGAGTTTACATCGAATAGATCTCCACAAGAGAGGGGAAGAACATTGTATTGAGATCCAAAAAGAGAGAAGAAGCCATCTAGCTAATAACTATGGACCCGAAGGTCTGTGGTAAACTACTCACAACTCATCGGAGGGGCTATGGTGTTGATGTAGAAGCCCTCCATGGTCGATTCCCCCTTCGGCGGAGCGCCGGCGAAGGCTCCAAGATGGGATCTCGCTGATACAGAAGGTTACGGCGGTGGAAAATGTATTTCGTTGGCTCCCTGGATGTTTTCGGGGTACGTAGGCTTATATAGGAGGAAGAAGTACGTCGGTGGCCGCCCTAGGGGCCAACAAGACAGGGGGCGCGCCCTGTAGGGGTGGGCGCGCCCTCCCGTCTCATGGCTGCCTCGGCTGCTTCTTGACTTGCACTCCAAGTCCTCTGGATCAAGTTCGTTCCAAAAATCACGCTCCCGAAGGTTTCATTCCGTTTGGACTCCGTTTGATATTCCTTTTCTTCGAAATACTGAAATAGGCAAAAAAAAACAGCAATATGGGCTAGGCCTCCGGTTCGTAGGTTAGTCCCAAAAATGATATAAATGTGTAAAATAAAGCCCATAAACATCCAAAAGGGGTAATATAATACCATGGAACAATCAAAAATTATAGATACGTTGGAGACGTATCAGAGTCTTCTATGATCTCTTATATGCATGATTGCTTATAGCCTCGTATTTCTTCTCCGTTATTTGGGTTTTGTTTTGCCAACATGATCTATTTACCTTGCAATGGGAAGAGGTGCCCGGTAGTGGGTTCGATCTTATGGTGCTTGATCCCAGTGACAGAAAGGGAACCGACACGTATGTATCATTGCTACTAAGGATAAAAAGATGAGATCTATATTTGCCGCAATAGATAAACGGATCTCATCTACATCATGTCATCGTTATTTTTGCATTACTCCGTTTTCCATGAATTTAATACACTAGATGCATGCTGGATAGAGGTCGATGTGTGGAGTAATAGTAGTAGATGCAGGCAGGAGTCGGTCTACTAATCTTGGACATGATGCCTATATAATGATCATTGCTTGGATATCGTCATAATTATTTGAAGTTCTATCAATTGCCCAACAGTAATTGTTTTCCCACCGTTTGCTATTTTTCTCAAGGGAAGCCATTAGTGAAACCTACGGCCCCAGGTCTCTTTTCATCATATTTGCCTTTGCGATCTACTTTTTCCTTGCATTTATTTTGAGATCTATTAAACAAAGAATACAAAAATACCTTGCTGCAATTTATTCTTATTTATTTTATTTGGCGTTCGATCTATCAATCTAGTACAAATTTACCTCACATCCTTTGCCTATCTTGCGGCGCCATACCCCGAAAGGGATTTATAACCCCTTTAACACGTCGGGTTGCGAGGTGTTGTTATTTGTGTGCAGGGGATATTTACGTTGTGTTGCTTGGTTCTCCTACAGGTTCGATAACCTTGGTTTCTTATCTGAGGGAAATACCTACTGTCGTTGTGCTGTATCATCCCTTCCTCTTTGGGGAAATACCAACGTAGCTTCAAGCGACATCAACAGGAATTTCTGGCACCGTTGCCGGGGAAGATCTTCAACATCAACTAGGTTCCTAATCACAAATCTCATCCCTACATTATTTGCCATTTGCTTCGCGTTTTCCTCTCCCCCACTTCGCAAAAATCTGCCGTTTTATTCGCCCTCTTTTTCGTTCGCCGTTTTCTTGTCAGATCTGTTTTTAGTGCAATCTTGTTGCGTAGTCATCATGACTCAAGAGAACACCAACTTGTGTAATTTCTCAAACACCAACAACAATGATTTTATTAGCACTCCGATTGCTCCTCCCACCACTAGTGCGGAGTCTTGTGCCAGTACTCCTAATGAGGATGTCGCGTCCCATCTTAACACATTCGTGGAATTATGCGATATGCAAAAGAAAAAAGATGTGGACAATGATGTTGTGAAGTTGAAATTATTTCCGTTTTCTTTGCGAGTTCGCGCAAAAATTTGGTTTTCTTCTTTGCCTCGCAATAGTATCGATTCTTGGAACAAGTGCAAAGACGCTTTTATCACTAAGTATTTTCCGCCCGCAAAAATGATTTCCCTTAGAACCCAAATCATGAATTCCAAGCAAATCAAACATGAGCATGTTGCATAATCTTTGGAAAGGATGAAATTGATGCTAAGGAATTTCCCAACTCATGGGTTAAATCTTTGGATGATCATACAATTTTTTTATGCGGGATTGAATTTTGTTCTCGTAATCTTTTAGATTCCGCCACGGGGGGTACTTCTATGGAAATTAGTTTGGGTGAAGCTACTAAATTGCTAGACAATATTATGGCAAATTACTCGCAATGGCATACCGAAAGAGCTCCTACTAGTAAAAAAGTCAATTCGGTAGAAGAAATAAATTCTTTGAGTGAGAAAGTTGATGCTCTTATGAACTTGGTTGATAATAAAAGTGCTCCTATTGACTTTAATGATGTGCCTTTGTCTACTTTGATTGAGCAAAATAGTGATGCCATAGATGTAAATTTTGTCTCGCGAAACAATTTCAATAACAACGCTTATAGAGGTAATTTTAATCCTAGGCCTTTTCCTAGTAATTCCTCTAATAATTATGGTAATTCCTATGGTAATCCCACCTACAATAATAATAGAAACACCTATGATCTTGATAGCAATATTAAAGAATTTATCAATACGCCAAAGGCTTTCAACACTTCGATAGAAGAAAAGTTGAATAAAATTGATGATTTGTCTAGAAGTGTTGATATAATTTCTCATGATGTAGAAACTCTCAAGATGAAAATTTTTGTGCCTAAATTTGAAGAATTAATGAAATCTCTTTATTTTTCTAAGGGTGAAAGTAAGAAAAGAACCGCTATGCTTGGAGCTAAAAGAGAATTTTTAGAAAAAGCGTTTTCTAGTGATTTCTATCATAAAAGTGATGAAGATCCTAAAGTGATTGGTGTTTCTTCTATTAATTCTTTGTTTACTAAGTTTAAGATTGATGAAAAAGGGACTGGAGAAGAGTCAACTTTAGTTAGAAGGCGTCCCTATGATTTTGAGGGTGAAAATCTTGTTGAAAAAATTGATAAAAGTGGGTTTGAAGAGGTCAAGACTTTAACTAGTGATGTGCCCACTATTTTGGATTACAAAGACTTTAATTATGATAGTTGCTCTTTGATTGATTGTATTTATTTGTTGCAGTCCATGATAAATTCATCCCATGCTTATGAACAAAATAAAGCTTTTACTAAAAGTATTGAGGATGCCATGATGAAAGCTTTTGAAGAAAAAATGGAATTAGAAGTTTCAATACCTAGAAAATTACATGATGAATGGGAACCTACTATCAAAGTTAAGATTAAAAATTATGAGTGTTTTTCTTTGTGTGACTTGGGTGCTAGTGTTTCTACAATTCCGAAATCTTTATGTGATGTGCTTGGTCTTACCGATATTGAAGAATGTTCTTTAAATTTGCACTTAGCGGATTCTACTATTAAAAACACTATGGGAAGAATTAATGATGTTCTTATTCTTGTAAATAGGAATTATGTGCCCATAGATTTTATTGTTCTTGATATTGATTGCAATCTTCTTGTCAAATTATTCTTGGTAGACCATTTTTGCGTAATATTGGGGCCGTGATTGATATGAAAGAAGGAAATATTAAATTTCAATTTCCACTAAGGAAGGGAATGGAACACTTCCTAGAAAAAGAATTAGGCCACCATATGAATAAATCATGAGGGCATCTTATGGATCTAGAACCAAAGATGGTAAAACTTAGATCCTACGTGTTATGCCTAGCTAGGTGCGTAAAATGATAGCGCTTGTTGGGAGGCAACCCAATGAATAAAATTTATTTTTGCTTCTTGCTTTCTGTTGTTGAGTGTTAGCACAATTATGCTACTTTTATGGTTGTGTTTTTTGTGTTTTAATTAGTGTTTGTGCCAAGCAATGCCTTTGGGAAGACTTGGCTGAAAGTTTATTTGATCTTGCTGAAAAACAGAAACTTTTGCGTTCAAGAGATTCATTGTCATTTTTTTACAGAAGAGTGTTTTTAAGTTGATTATTTTTGCAGAGGATTAATAGACAAATTCCTCACGTCACCAATTTATTTCATAATTTTTCGAGTTACATAAGTATTCGAAATTTTCAGATTGCTACAGCCTGTTCTATTTTTGACAGATTCTGTTTTCTTTGTGTTGTGTGCTTGTTTTGATGGTTCTATGGTTTTATTTGATGAGTTTTTGCCATAGAAAAGATGGAATACAGTAGATAATGCAAAAACAAACTAAGAATAGGTTTGCTACCGTACTTATAGTAGTGGTTTGGTTTCTTATACTAACGGATCTCACGAAGGTTTTGTTTGAGTTTTGTGTGATTGAAGTTTTCAAGTTTTGGGTTATCTTACGATGGATGAAGGGATAGGGATAAGCAAAAGGCTAAGCTTGGGGATGCCCGAGACACCCCAAGATAATATTCAAAGAAGTAGCAAGCAACTAAGCTTGGGGATGCCCCCGAGTGGCATCCCCGCTTTCTTCTAACGACCATCGGTATTTTACTTGAAACTATATTTTTATTCGTCGCATGATATGAGTTTTGCTTGCAGCGTCTGGTATGATATGAGTCTTTGCATGTTTTTCTTTGTGTTTTAAGTGTTGAATCCTTGCTGGACACACCCTTTTTAGAGAGCCAAAAATTATGCTATGCTTGCTCCTATGCTTCACTTAAATTTTTTTGCATGTTTCACTAGTGGCTTCTCTCGAGAAAAATAGCAAACGGTGGGAAAACAATTACTGTTGGGAAATTGATAGAACTTCAAATAATTATGACGATATCTAGGCAATGATCATTATATAGGCATCACGTCCAAGATTAGTAGACCGACTCCTGCCTGCATCTACTACTATTACTCCACACATCGACCGCTATCCAGCATGCATCTAGTGTATTAAGTTCATGGAAAATGTAGTAATGCAAGAAGAACGATGACATGATGTAGACGAGATCCGTTTATCTATTGCGGCAGATATAGATCTCATCTGTTTATCCTTAGTAGCAACAATACATATGTGTCGGTTCCCTTTCTGTCACAGGGATCAAGCACCGTAAGATCGAACCCACTACCGGGTACCACTTCCCATTGCAAGATAAATAGATCAAGTTGGCCAAACAATGATATGAGAAATAAAAATTTTAAGAAATTCTCTCTTGCTTCACTTAGATTATTTTGGGAGAAATAAAAATTTTATGCTCATGATCTTCACTTATATTTGTTTGAGCTTATCAAAAGCAACATATGAAAATAGTCCCAAAGTGATAGATATCCAAGGAGGATATAATAAAAACTTTCATGAAGATCATTGGACAAAATAAACTTGATTCTTAGTAATGGTTTTGAGATATGACGATATGATATGTGAGTCATGTTGATGAGTAATTGTGCTTTAGTAAGAATATTGATGTTAAGGTTTGTGATTCCCTATGCTAGCACGAAAATCAATAGTTATACAATGAAATTTATATCCTACTTATGATGCATTATTCGGTGTTAATTATGCTTAATGCTTGGGTATGAGATTTTTCACTTTTTAGTTGGTCGCTTCTCAATCTTTTTTCTAGCCTTCATTTTGCACTAGGTATGATCACTACTTGTGCATCCAAAACCCTTTAAACCAGTTTTGCCATATGAGTCCACTATACCTACCTATATGCGGTATTTCTATGCCGTTCTAAGAAAATTTCATGCTCATCTCTAATGTCCAAAATAAATTTCTCTTTGGTGTGCTCTACTACTCACGAGGCAGTAAAGGGTAGCCAACATTTTCCATGCTAGATGTGTTATTCTCTCGATGAGTGTTTATTCACTTGTCATTGCATGAGAGTACGGCAAAGGTATTAGGGATGCCCAGTCCAGAAAAGAAAAATGAATTTACTTTATGTTGTCAAATAATAAATTCCTTGGAAAGTGTTGGTATGGAAGGCACCCGTGGATATGGCTAGCCATGGAAAGTTAAAGTTATGGTGGAAAAAGGAATAAACTTTATTTTCTGTTTGGGAACCACCTATGATATATCTAGCATGGAAAGTGTTGGGATGCTCCAAGTCGTTTTGATTGGTAGGAAAATTATGCCTCTCAAAAATAATTGTATCTCTCAACTTAAGCTTTGAGCTCTGGCACCTCTACAAATCACTAACTCCCTCTGCGAAGGGCCTTTCTTTTACTTATAAAATTTTTATTTTGAATTTGAGTCTCCATCTTCTTTTATAAAGCACCAACTAAGGGGCACTATGATCGTATTTGAGCATTGGGTGTAGCTAATATTCGAGTGTGTTTCATGAATCATTCAATGATTGAGCATGATGGGCTAGGGATAACTTGCTTTAGTGTTAATATTTTGAAAGACATGGTTGCTTGTTGGTATGCTTGAGTATTAAAGTCTTTATGTCAAAACGAGACTATTGCTTTGAATCATATAAAAGTCCATATGTCCAAGCTATAAAGAAAAGAATGTGATGAACATGTTACGCAGCATTCCACATCAAAAATTCTATTTTTTAACATTTACCTACTCCAGGACGAGCATGAATAGAGCTTGGGGATGCTGATACGTCTCCAACGTATCTATAATTTTTTATTGTTCCATGCTGTTATGTTATCATTCTTGGATGTTTTACAATCATTTTATATTCATTTTATATCATTTTTTGGTACTAACCTATTGACATAGTGCCAAGTGCCAGTTGTTGTTTTCTGCATGTTTTTTTCATTGCAGGAAATCAATATCAGACGGAGTCCAAATGCCACGACACTTTACGATGATTTATATGGACCAAAAGGAAGAAGTTGGGCTCTGGTTGCACCTGGGGGGAGTCTCGAGGAGGGGACAACCCACCAGGGCACGCCCTAGTGGGTTGTGCCCACCTCGGGTGCCCTCCGAACCGCCTCTTTACTCTATAAATACCCCAATATTCTAGAAACCCTAGGGGAGTCGACGAAATATTCATCCAGCCTCCGAAGAGCCCAGAACCACCAGATACAATCTAGCAACATCACAGAGGGGTTCACCACTTCCATTGGTGCCTCTCTGATGATGCGTGAGTAGTTCTTCGTAGACCTTCAGGTCCATAGTTAGTAGCTAGATGGCTTCCTCTCTCTCTCTCTTGATTATCAATGCAATGGTCTCTAGGAGATCCATATGATGTAAGTCTTTTGGCGGTGTGTCTGTTGGGATCCGATGACCTTTGAGTTTCTGATCAGATCTACGTTTTTATCCATGAAAGTTATTTGAGTCTTCTTTGATCTCTTATATGCATGATTGTTTATAGCCTCGTATTTATTCTTCGATATTTTTGTTTGGCCAACTTGATCTATTTATCTTGCAATGGGAAGTGGTACCCGGTAGTGGGTTCGATCTTACGGTGCTTGATCCCTGTGACAGAAAGGGAACCGACACATATGTATTGTTGCTACTAAGGATAAACAGATGAGATCTATATCTGCCGCAATAGATAAACGGATCTCGTCTACATCATGTCATCGTTCTTCTTGCATTACTACATTTTCCATGAACTTAATACACTAGATGCATGCTGGATAGCGGTCGATGTGTGGAGTAATAGTAGTAGATGCAGGCAGGAGTCGGTCTACTAATCTTGGACCTGATGCCTATATAATGATCATTGCTTGGATATCGTCATAATTATTTGAAGTTCTATCAATTTCCCAACAGTAATTGTTTTCCCACCGTTTGCTATTTTTCTCGAGAGAAGCCACTAGTGAAACATACGGCCCCTGGGTCTCTTTTCATTATATTTGCCTTTGCGATCTACCTTTTCCTTGTGTTTATTTTCAGATCTATAAAACCAAAAATACAAAAATACCTTGCTGCAATTTATTCTTATTTATTTTATTTGGCGTTCGATCTGTCAATCTACTACAAATTTACCTCACGTCCTTTGCCTATCTTGAGGCGCCATACCCCGAAAGGGATTGACAACCCCTTTAACACGTCGGGTTGCAAGGTGTTGTTATTTGTGTGCAGGGGCTGTTTACGTTGTGTTGCTTGGTTCTCCTACTGGTTCGATAACCTTGGTTTCATATATGAGGGAAATACCTACCGCCGCTGTGCTGCATCATCCCTTCCTCTTTGGGAAAATACTGACGTAGCTTCAAGCGACATCACACAATAGCTAGCCAGCGAGCCTGGCGCTGCCTGCCTCGTCAGCCTGGACGCGTGTCAAGGCAGGATGAGGTGGCAACGAACGGGACGGGTTTTGTTGCCGTCCTCGATAAAGTTGCAGCGCACATAGGTAGCGCATTTAATGCATTTGTCCTACGATGTGAGCGATAAACTTGTACACTATAGATACTTTACACCTCCTGTGTGCCACTGTGGCGACCCCTTTCACATATAAAAGGAGGCCCGGGGCGTACTGGAGGAGGATTCGGACTTTTTGGACTTGGCATGCATAGCAGCTACTCTAAGAACTCAAGAACACAAAATATACACTCAAGCAGGACTAGGGTTTTACGCTCCATTGCGGCCCAAACCTGGGTAAAAAACTCTCGTATTGATCACTAGACCTGCTCTTTGCGCAGCTCTCTCCCCGCTAACCGTAGAAGGGATCCTCATGATCCCACCCGTGTCGTTTCCTCCGACATCTTTGGTGCGTAGCTCCTGGCCAGGCAAGTGATTTGCATGTAATCCCTCAGAGAGACGACGAATGCTTGCGCAAATACATACAAAGATTCAGCCGGGTGCAATATAACATCCCAGATGTTCATCCCGCCATTGTCATCAGTGCGTTCCATAAAAATGTGTGCAATCGTAAGATACACAAAGAGCTGGCCATGAATAAGGTTTTGGATGTTGCCGAGCTTTATGTTCTGGCCGACAGGTGTGCCCGAGCTGAAGATGGAATGAAGTACCCCGGCGAAGAAGCCGACGTGGGAAGTGAATCTGAAGACGACATCGTCGTCGCCCCGGCGAAGAAGGGCCGACGACACAACAGGAAGCGCAAGGGCAAGACCGTGCTTGCTGTCAAGGAATCCGGCAACCCCGGCACCACCAAGAAGGCCAAGGTCGACAAGCCCGGCAAGGAGATTGCCGGGTGCGATGCTTGCCGAGCCTTGGCGGCTGCCGGCAAGCCAAAGGACTTCGACAAGCAGTATTGCAAGATTCACCGCACCAAAGGCCATGACCTCCAAAACTGTCGGCAAGTTGAGGAGTTGATGGAGAAGCAGAGGGCTGAGTATGAGAGATGGGACAAAGAGAAGGGCCAAGATGGCGCTGAGGGATCCGGCAAGAAGCGCAGCGGCCTAGGAGGTCGCCGCGGCAAAGACAAGCAACAAGAGAGGCCTGCTCGAGGCCGCGGCAAGAAAGAGGGAGATGATGATCATGACGATGACGACGAGTCTAGTGAGCACGAGTTCTAGAGAGCTACAGAGGTTATGTGCGTTGATGGGGGTGCATCATTGCATTCTTCCCACCCCAACTAAAATAGTGGGCGCATGAGATCAATGCAACAGAGCCAATGGTTGACGCACAGAAGCCACTGAAGTGGTCCAACACGCCTATCATTTTTGACCCTGAGGATCACCCCGACCGCACAACCGCGGTCAGGTGTTTGTCGTTGTTGGTTTCACCAACAATCTGCAACCTCAAGGTGGAAAAATGCTAGTTGATGGTGGGGCTGGTCTGAACTTCATCTCGCCCAGCATGATCAAGAGGTTGCAGATTCCTGATGAAGATCTCGAAGAAACATGCACGTTTCAAAGGACCAACCCGGGGAGAAGCCAACCTAAAGGAAAGGTCACACTACCAGTCATGTTTGGTGGGGACCTAAACTACGGGATAGATAAGATCATTTTTTTATGTCGTCGAGATCCCGTTGACATATAACAGGATCCTTGGATGTCCAGCATTGGCCAAGTTCATGGCGGCCTCACACTACGCATACAACAAGCTAAATATGCTCGACCCAATGAGCATCATCACTGTCGACTGTGACAAGAGGGATACGCTCATCTGTGCTGACCAACTATACCAAGAGGCAGTTGTAGCACCTGCCGCCACAACACTTGCTCTTGCCACTGGAGCCCCCGGGGGGAACAAGACTAGCAAGGCCTCGGTCGCCGGCAAGACCTCAACTGCCAGCAAGACTTCTGGCCCTGGCAAGGACTCCTGCACCCACTCCGGCAAACGTGCCTCCTTGGAATGTTGCGTTCCCGTTGAGGACGTGCCAGAGAGCTCCACCGGCAAGAGCAAGAAATCCAAGGCAGCACTGCAAGAAACCAAAAAGGTACCCATCAAGGAGGGTGGCATGGGTGGATCCTTTACCATAAGCTCCACCCGTGACAGCAACTAGGAAAGCGTGCTCGTCGCCTTCCTATGGGCGAATATCGATGTGTTTGCATGGGAAGCATCTGACGTCCCGGTGTTCCCAGGGAGGTGATTGAGCACCACCTTCCTGTCTATCCTCATGCGCGGCCCGTCAAGAAGAAGGTCAGGAAGCAAACTTTGGAACGACAAGAATTTGTCATCGAGGAGATGAGGAAGTTGGAAATGGCAGGCTTGGTCAGAGGAGTGCTCCATCAAACGTGGTTGGCCAATCCAGTGGTGGTGCGCAAGGCAAATGGGAAATGGAGGTTGTGTATTGACTACACAGATAGGGCTGGAACAAAAGCTCGCAACTCGTGAGCTAAATGAGTAGCTCGTGACTCGGCTCGAATTGGCTCGAACTCGAAGAATAACGAGTCAAGTTGAGCTGTAGTTTAAGATCGTTTATAGAGCGAGTTAAACGAGCCAATCTCACGAGTACTCGTGTAACTCGTTAGGCTCGGTACAAAAGACCAGCCACTCCCAATCCAAAAAAATAAGTCACTCAGCACCCTACGTCCTAGGCGCACAACGCAAGGCCTAGCTATTGATGCCCATCAGCCCAAGAGACTGATGCGTTACAAGGAAATTACAGTTGTTTGGTTGTGTATATGTTTAGAATATATACATAATCATTTTTTATCATATTTGAGGTTTAATGTTCATATCTTTAACAAGCTTAACAAGCTAAACGAGCCAGCTCGCGAGTTATATGAGTCGACCAATCTTGGGTTTGAGCTCGTTATAGTAACGAGTCGAGTCGAGCTATCTCGTTAACACAACGAGCTCTAGCGAGTCAAGCTGAGCTGGCTCGACTCAGCTTGAATTCCAGCTCTATACACAGATATCGATAAAGCTTGTCCAAAGGATCCTTTCCCTTTACCATGCATTGACCAAAGAGTGGACTCCACTACCGGGTGCGACCTGCTGTCGTTCCTCGACGCACTCAGGATACCACCAAATCTTCATGAGGAAGGAAGATGAAGAAAAGACCGCGTTCATCACCACATGTGGTACGTACTGTTTCGTACGAATGCCTTTCAGGTTGAAAAGCGTTGGTTCGATGTTTGCCCGAGCGGTCCAAATTGGTTTTGAGCCCCATCTACATAGAAATATGGAAGCTTATATGGATGATATAGTGGTCAAAACCAAGGACAAGGCCACGCTCGTGCAGGATCTGGAGGAAACATTTGCAAATCTGCGCAAGATCAACCTCAAGCTCAACCCTGAGAAGTGTGTGTTCGGCATCCCATCTGGCAAACTTCTTGGGTTCTTTGTGTCTCAACGCGGAATTGAAGAAAATCCCGACAAGATCAAAGCGATTGAGAAGATTGAGGTGCCAAGACGAGTCAAGGACGTCCGTATGCTCGCCATCTACGTTGCTGCTTTGAGTAGGTTCATCTCCAAATCTACTGAGTGTGCCCTGGCCTTTTTCAAAGTTTTGAAAAAGGCGGTTCCAATGAAATGGACTCCGGAAGCGGAGGCAGCGCTGCAAGATTTGAAGAGGTACCTCTCCTCCACGCTAATATTAGTCGAGCCTAAACCGCAAGAGCTGTTGCTGCTATATCTAGCGGCAACGAACCAAGTGGTTAGTGCTGCACTAGTGGCGCAGAGAGAAGTTGAGGAAGAAGCAGCAGGCAGCGGCGAAGCCGTCGGATGATGGGCCAGAGCCTTCCTCGGCAGGGCCTGATGCTGGCAAGGCAGGGCCTCCGGCAGAGCCTGGTCCCAGCAAGACAGGGTCTATGCAAGCAAGCGAAGTAGAACAGAAGAAGAAGGTGATGCAACACCCAGTTTATTTTGTCAGCTCCCTCTTACAGAGGGCTAGATCAAGGTATTCTAGTATGTAGAAGCTGCTTTTCGGCCTTCTTATGGCCTCAAGAAAGCTACGTCACTATTTCCAAGCACATGAGATCACCGACGTCACTCTCCTCCCGTTGCAAAGGATCTTGCACAACACAGATGCAACCGGGAGGATTGTGGAGTGGGCGTTGGAACTGTCAAGCTTTGGTCTCAAGTTTGGAAGCACTTCGACGATCAAGAGCAGGGCCTTGGCAGAGATCATAGTAGAATGGACCTCAACGCCTGACGAAGAAGTTCAAGAAACCACTCTTCCCGGCAAGGAGACAACCCGTGATTGGATTATGTACTTTGATGGGGCTTTCTCGCTGCAATGTGTTGGTGCCGGGGTGCTACTCATCGCGCCCACCGCAGAGCGCCTCAAGTACGTAGTCCAGATGCATTTCCCCCGGGAAAAGTCAACAAACAACACTTCAGAGTATGAGGGGCTGCTTGCCGGTCTCAAGATCGCGGCAGACCTCGGAATCACGAAGCTCATCATTAGAGGTGATTCACAGCTTGTCGTTAAACAAGTTAACAAAGACTATCAGAGCCCGTTGATGGAGGCCTATGTAGATGAAGTGAGGACGTTGGAGGAGCGTTTTGATGGTCTACAAGCAGAACATGTTCCTCAAGCAGAAAACAGCATTGCCGATGACTTGTCAAAACACGCTGCCCTCAAGTTGCATGTGGAACCAGGTACCTTTGTGCTACAATTAACTCAGACATCCGTTGAACCATCACCAGGACAAAATAAGCGAAGGAAGGCGGGCCCCAGCAAGTACTTTCCCGCTGAGCTCCTAGGAGCCGCCGGCAAGGAAGTTGCCAGGAACCCCAAGCTTGCCGGAGAACAGCAGCCTCCGGTAGGGCCCCAAGCCCTGTCCGTAGAGACAGCTACCCCACGATAGGAGATGAGTCTTTAGTCCTTGCTCTCGAGCCTCGGGCTCCAGCATGGGCACAACACACCGTTCGTTTCCCCCAAACAGGGGAACTCCCTAAGGAACAGGAACAGGAACAGGAACAGGGGAACAGCCCGTCGGTCCAGCATGTACCAGCTTGTGGATGATGTCCTATACAGAAGGAGATCGAACGGCGTGTAATTGAAGTGCATTCCTCAGGAGGATGGACTGGAGATGTTCGCAGAGATACATGGAGGCATATGTGGCTCCCACATAGGGTAAAGAGCCCTTGCCGGCAAAGCATTCCGGCAAGGTTTCTTTTGGCCCACCGCTCTCCAGGATGCAACTGCAGTAGTAACCAAGTGCGAAGCGTGTCAATTCCATTCAAAGAAGCTTCATCAACCAGCTCAAGCTCTTCAGACAATCCCTCTTTCCTGGCCATTTTTGGTCTGGGGGCTCGACATACTGGGCCCATTTCCCTGTGCTGTCGGGGGCTTTGAGTACTTGTACATTGCGATCGACAAGTTCACAAAGTGGCTAGAAGTGGAACCAGTGAGAAAGGTGATAGCACAATCAGCCGTCAAGTTCTTCAAGGGACTAGTCTGCCATTTTGGTGTGCCAAATAGAGTCGTCACTGATAACGGCACCCAGTTCACGAGTCGCACCTTCATGCAGTATATCCAAGACCTCGGCAACAACGTTTGTTTTGCTTCTGTTGCTCATGCAAGAAGCAATGGCCAGGCAGAAAGGGCAAATGCTGAAGTGTTGCGAGGCCTCAAAACAAGAACTTTCAACAGGCTGCATAAGTGCGGAAAGCGCTGGATTGATGAGTTGCCAATGGTTCTTTGGTCAATCAGAACGACACCAAATCGAGCCACTAGCCAGACACCCTTCGCGCTGATATACGGGGCAGAAGCAGTTCTCCCCACAGAACTCGTATACGGGTCACCTCGAGTGATTTCTTATGATGAGCTTGAGCAAGAGCAGCTGCACCAAGATGATGCTACGCTGCTTGAGGAAGATCGTCTTCAGGCTGCTGTGCGAGCCGCGCGCTACCAGCGAGCCTTGCGCCGCTATCATAGCGGCAAGGTTCATGCCCGAAGCCTTGAGGAAGGCGACCTTGTTCTTCGGCGTGTTCAATCCGCCTAGAATTCAAACAAGTTTACGCCAAAGTGGGAAGGCCCTTATCGGGTAATATGAGTCACCTAGCCCAGTGCAGTCCGCCTGGAGACCGAGGATGGTATTCCAGTGAGCAACTCCTAGAATATCATACATATTCGCAAGTTTTACCATGAGGCAACCCCCTTTTTGTACTAGCCTTGCCGGCAAGGCATGCAACCCTATGTACGGAGCCAGGCACAGACCTTGTGCGCAGTTGAGTAAGTTTTAGTATGTTTAGTTTCCTGTTGATTTCCATGTTTATGTATATATATGTATATGCATGCATGTCCAGTATATTGTACTACCCTTGATTCCAGCAGATACCGACGAACCGCCAAGGTTCCATGCTCCTATCATCTCTTCTTTCCAGCCGCGGTGAAGACGCTCTCTTCCGCCGTTCTTGTCGTGGACTTGGATCACTAAAGAAGTTGAGAAGACTGCCCGGCACAGCGAACCCCGGCAAACCTGACACATAAACACTACCAGGGGAAAGCTTATACAGAGAATCTTAGCAGTAACGATGGGTAAAATGAGGTGCTGTTGCTACTTAGTAGTAGCGCGTGTCAGTTACACGCGCTACTGCTATCCTTTCAGGAGCAACGCATTTTATCGAAATGCGCTGCTGCTAAGTTTGAACTGGGGCATAATGGCTAGCCCCACCTAGTAGCAGTGCGTATACAGATAGTGCGCTACTGCTATTCTCCTTAGTAATAGCGCTTTTCTTAGACACGCGCTACTACTATCCCTACCTTATCGTCCCCCACGCGATAGAGACCCCCTCACTCTCCCTCTCACTCAGTATCCCCCCTCACGCGCCCCCGTCGTCCACCGCCGCCGCCGCTGGAGATCGTGGTGCCTCACGTCCATTGAGGTACTCCCTCCTCCCTCCTCCTCCCTCCTACCCTCCTCCCTCCTTCTCCATCCGCCCCTCCTCCCTCCTCCATCGGGCGCCCCTCCTCCCTCCACCGCCCTCCTCCGCCACCCCCTCCTCCCTCCTCCACCGGGCGCCCTTCCTCCCTCCTCCACCGCCCTCCTCCTTTGGCCGCCCCCTCCTCTACCGACCGCCCCCTCCTCCCTCCTCCACCGGCCGCCCACTCCTCCCTCCTCCTCCGGCCGCCCACTGTTCTTAGTAAGAATTAGTTTATTTTTATTTATAGTTATTGATTAGTTGAACTAGTTAAATTAATAGAACTAGTTGAACTAGTTTATTTTTATTTATAGTACTTGCTTAGTTGAACTAGATAAATTAATAGAACTAGTTTATTTTTAGTAAGAACTAATTTATTTTTAGTAAGAACTAGTTTATTTTTATTTATAGTAAGTGTAAAGTTGAACTAGTTGAATTAACATAACTAGTTTATTTTTAATAAGAAAATTTAGGTATATGAGATTTGATGATCTAACTAAAATTTTACTATAGAACTAGTTTATATTTAGTAAAAAAATTTAATAAAACTAGTTTGTTTTTATGTCATTATCAGTTTTTCATCAAAGAATGCTATACGAGATCTGATGATCTAATTAAAATTTTACTCGGTGGAATATGTAGGCTTAGTCGTGTCTACTTGGAGTGATCGTCATCTGAGCTACCTCCACTTCCTCTACACCCGAGTCGGTGAGCTAAATGTCCACCTCCTCCTTCTCCACCTTCCTCTACTTCCGAACTAGGGTATTTAGTTATAAGATATATTGAAATGTTTTTGTCAATATTGAACCATTGAAATGCAATGAGCACCAGTTTATGCTCATGCGCCAAGTGTTCATTCATTTCTGAATGACCTATGTTTTGCCGGAGTGTTAATTCATTTCCGTTCCGGCAAATTTCAGGCTCTCGATATGCCTATTTAGCAAAGGTCATGCCGGATTTTTCCGTGAATTTAAGCATGACTTGTGCTGGAATATGTAGGAAATATCGAGTGCCCCGGATTTGCTAGAAAGAGAATTAAATGACATTTCGAGTTGACTTTAAGTGTGTCGGGGCTCCATACATGACTTTCCAGAAATCGGTGAGGGAGAGTCTCCACCATATATGAGAGAAGAATGCCGACTGTTGTCATGGGGGTCGCTTTTCCTTCTTCTCTTTGTGTTAGACCTTTGTTATGCACTAGGGGGAGAAGGATTAGCGACCATCATCGACGGTCAAAAAATCGGTGACGGAGTGTCCATCATATATGAGAGAAGAAGAACGCCGATTATTGTCGTGGGGGTTGCTTCTCCTTCTTTTCCTTGTGCTATATATTTGTAATGAAATATCAGAGAGGGAGTGCCCACCATATACGTGAGATGAGAGTTTAGGAAGGAAGACGCGACAGACCTAAAGTCAACCCGTTGCATATTGAGTAATAGTGATCTATGTGTTGAGTTCTCTGGTAGTTGCCTTCTGTCGATTTTTAATTAATGTTTCAACTATGAACATAGGAAATGGCTGACGACGAAAAGGAATTCACTGTGTGCAAATACTACGAAGACGAGCGCGGCCTGTGCGACAGGCCTCACCTAGTTGGTGGTAGGCGCTTCAGCATCAAGCTGGATGACACCTTCGAAGTGCATACAGTAAGTCACAATGACATGTCTTTTTTCGTAATTAAGCATGACTTCTACTTCTTTTGCTTTAACTTATAATTTAATTTTTTTTACTATTCTACTAGTGTCTCCCCTGCCATGCAAGAATATATGTCTTGGATAAGGTTGATTTCAGTTCTATTGAAACTATGGAGATAAAAAGAGTTAACTTGAGGACCGAGCATGGTTATAGTTTTCCCGCAAAATTATACAATACAGACACCTACACCCATTTTGAATGAAAACAATGGAGAGCACTATGCAAGGCTTATGCATTTGAGCCAGATATGCTTATCACCTTTGATATTCGTCCGGAAGATGATATTGAAGATAATATCGACATCTGGGTCGATGTGCAGACGCCTCCAGTTCTACCATTATGTAAGTTTCTCAACCATATTTATGTTATTAAAAAATATTTGACAACTAATTTCTATTGACAGCTTATTTCCATTCAAGCAAACATGTTCGGCTCTTGGTAGACAGGACCTACCACTGTCCCGGGGCCGAACTAAACTGCGAGGAGACAAGTCATTATGTTTCATGGCTTGAGGATCTTCATACTATCAAGACAAATTATTTTCCTGGACTTAGAAATCTTAGTACTCAAACGTGCTACCAATAGTGTTTGTACTGAACTACGGTCACATCTATTTAGGAAAGATGGTAAGATTTTTACTATTTGTCCTCAGTGCATCTTTTGCATACATTATTTTTTAATCTAAACTTCATTGCTAAGTATGTTACTACGATATTCTTCAACAGGGGCTCCCGATGATAGTTGTGCCTCAGTGGATCGAAGCTAAAGGTCGCATGTCCATGGTTAGCATACGGCCAAGACTTCCTACATTGCACATGAGTGCATTCAGGGTTTCTAGAAGCGAGCAATTCTTAATAGTCAAAGACTGGAACAAAGTTGTGAAGGATCGCAAAGAAGTACTTGGGGGCAGCAATCAGAAGCGCATCCCACAATTAGGAGACATGTTCATTTGCATGCTTCAATATGATGAATCAGGAGCACTCCACATGTTCTATGCTATTTTACCTGAGAGAGTTAGCAGTAGGAGTGATTAGCTAGCTAGAATGAGTGTTGGTGGTGATGACTATGATGATTAATATTAGCTAGTGTTGGTGGTGATTAGCTATGACTATAATGATTAAATAGTGTTGGTAGTAATAACTATGATGATTATTAGCTAGTGTTGTTCGTGATGATATGCTGCAAGAGTTTTTATATTAATATGATGATGATACTGATGATGATGAGTACATTATTATATCATCTGGTGAAAGAACCGCGCATTAGTTTTAAGTTGATGGATCCTAAGTGATCAAGTCATGGATTATCATGATAATCCATGACTTGGTCACTTAGGATCCATCCACTTAAAACTAATCCACAGTTATTTCACCTAGTGATTTAATAACTCATTATAATGTAAAAACAATCTCTAAATTGCTACTGTATGAAAAATTATATAAAGGTGTATGAATACAACCTAAAATCAAAAAGAAATAGAATACGAAAAAATAGTAGTAGCGCGGGCGGAGAGAAGCGCTACTAGTAATTACCAGTAGCGGTTGTCTGGGAAAGCGCTACTACTAAGTAGATATAGCAGTAGCGCGTGCCAGCAGGCGCTACTGCTAAGCTTTAGCTGTAGCGCCGTATCAGTAGTGCGGGTACCCGTGCTACTGATAAGCCAATAAACCACGCTACTGCTAGGCTTTTCCCTAGTAGTGAAAGTTCACCTCTTGTCCATTCATGTTCGTAACCTATGACTTGTGCATTAGAAAACCTCGCCACTCTTTTTAGACTTAGATGCTCTCATCCCTGACCCAAACGCTACTTTGGTAAGAATGGTCGCAGTAGCCTTTGGTTAAAAGAGATTGGCAGGGGGCTGGACCCTTTGTTTGTAACCCGACAGATGTGACTCTCCGGTAGGCACAAAGGGCGCCGACAAGATAGCTTGCCGGGAAAACTCGTTTATTTGCATTAAAGAAGCGTTTCGCCTCTGCATGGACGTATACATACATGCGTTCCTGGCAAGGCCCATCTTTCTCATTAACATGTTGATGCAAGTATGAATGTTACAGAACATAAGCATGGACTCGAGAGATTACATTATTTAAAATTAAGATTTGGCAAGTGCCTACAAGTTGAAAAAAAGATAAGTGCCCCGTAATCCATGTTCTTGTCCCTTTCCTCCCAAGCACAGTAGGTGAAAGGAAAAGAAGATGCCTGGGGGGGGGGGACGCGCCGATGGAGAGCATGGCGGAGGTGGCCTGTCGACCACCCACACCAGAGCCAGCAGGGCACAGCCCCCGGCATGGTGCATTGCCAGGAGAGGGGGCGGTGCAAGCTATGGGTGCGAGCAAAAGTTTTCCACCCGTGGTGGAGGTACATGACATGAGGAGCGGGGTAGTCGATGTCGACCCACATGCTGCTGTTCCCACAGCCCCTCAGTTGCAGCCGCAAGGCATGCGGCGGGTCAAGCTCCATTACCCGAGAAAACGGGGTAGGGAGGCGGAGATGACCGCATACGGGCTTGTACAGCCTGATGAAGAACTCACGGGGCTGGTCCCCGACATGGCCCTCCATTGGGGGAGGGGCCACCGGCGGAGGCGCAGCTGGTGCGCCGCCCCGTCCTCTTCCCCGAGCACCACGGTGACTTCGCCCTCGCCGCCTCCCTCTACCTCTCATGATGGCCCCGCCGCCAAGAACTCAGGAGGAGGAGGGACGCGCTGTCGAGTAGAAGCCCTCGCCGCTGCCATTGGAGCACCAACGCGCCCTCTCACCATGGCGAGCGGAAGAAGGGCACCAAGCAGGAAGGATAGGAAGGAGGTGAGTATGGAAAGCCACCATCCCTCCCCCTTTTTGTAGTAGGGCGGGCCGCGGCCTGTCCTCTCAACCCAAGGGCATGGGGAATAAGGACCGACCTGTTGCTCCAATCAGCGTCGCCCGGTTTCCCACCTCGGCGTTAATACCCGTGCCCCCCGCGTCCACCACCTACCCTTCCTAAGGCATGAAGGACACGTGGCGGGCGAGCCAGAAGCGTAAGGACAAGTGGGATGACCAGTTTCCACCCCGTGATCGTGGGGTGCGGGTGTGACTACGGCTTCCTCTTTTTATGGGGAAGGAGCGGGCCGCTTCCTTACTTTTCGACGTGAGGCGTGCTCGTCCTTGAGTAGGTAAATGAAAAAAAATGATGTGGAATGCTACCTAGCACAATCTTGATCATATGTCTAATCATGGCATGAATATTAAGACACGAGTGATTCCAAGCAATAGTCTATCATTTGACATAAGAACAATAATACTTCGAGCATACTAATAAAGCAATCATGTCTTTTCAAAACAACATGGCCAAAGAAAGTTATCCTTACAAAATCATATAGTATGGCTATGCTCCATCTTCATCACACAAAATATTCAAATCATGCACAACCCCGATAACAAGCCAAGCAATTGTTTCATACTTTTGACGTTCTCAAACCTTTTCAACTTTCACGCAATACATGAGCATGACCAATGGATATAGCACTATAGGCGGAATAGAATATGATGGTGGAGCTTATGTGGAGAAGACAAAAAAGGAGAAAGTCTCACATCGACGCGGCTGATCAATGGGCTATGGAGATGCCCATCAATTGATGTCAATGTGAGTAGTAGGTATTGCCATGCAACGGGTGCACTAAGAGCTATAAGTGTATGGAAGCTCAAACTGAAACTAAGTGGGTGTGCATCCAACTTGCTTGCTCATGAAGACCTAGGGCATTTGAAGAAGCCCATCGTTGGAATATACAAGCCAAGTTCTATAATGAAAATTCCCACTAGTATATGGAAGTGATAACATAGGAGACTCTCTATATGAAGAACATGGTGCTACCCTGAAGCACAAGTGTGGTAAAAGGATAGTAACATTGCCCCTTCTTCTTTTTCTTTTTTTTTCACGGGCTTCTTTGCCCCTCCCCCCTTTTTTATTTAGGCTTCTTTGGCCTCTTTTTTTTGGGCAATGCTCTATAATGATGATCATCACACTTTTATTTACTTACAACTCGATATTACAACTCGATATTACAACTCGATACTAGAACAAAGATATGACTCTATATGAATGCCTCCGGTGGTGTACCGGGATGCGCAATGATCTAGCATAGCAAAGATATCAAAAAACGGACAAGCCATGTAAACATCATGCTAGCTATCTTACGATCATGCAAGGCAATATGACAATGAATGCTCAAGTCATGTATATGATGATGATGGAAGTTGCATGGCAATATATCTCAGAATGGCTATGGAAATGCCATGATAGGTAGGTATGGTGGCTGTTTTGAGGAATATATAAGGAGGCTTATGTGTGATAGAGCGTATCATATCATGGGGTTTGGATGCACCGGCGAAGTTTGCACCAACTCTCAAGGTGAGAAAGGGCAATGCACGGTACCGAAGAGGCTAGCAATGATGGAAGGGTGAGAGTGCGTATAATCCATGGACTCAACATTAGTCATAAAGAACTCACATACTTATTGCAAAAATTATTACCCATCGAAACAAACTACTATGTGCATGCTCCTAGGGGGATAGATTGGTAGGAAAAGACCATCGCTCGTCCCCGACCGCCACTCATAAGGAAGACAATCAATAAATACCCCGTGCTCCAACTTCGTTACATAACGGTTCACCATACGTGCATGTGCATATTGCCTTATTTTCAGCCCTGATGAATATGCTGTCGATCAACCCTCACCTGGTGATGGACAAGGTCTACTTGCACAAGACAGTGAAGCACGTCATCAAATGCGGCGTCATCGATCAGTGGCTGGCCGCGCGGGAGCGGGGATTCCTTCCCAGATGGATAGCAGAACCAAGAAGCGAACATGAGGAAGCAAGATTCATCACGGAGAGGGAATATCATACCATCCCAGACGCCATGCAACCCGTGAACCCATCGGGCAGCGAGCTCGCACACGTGGAGTGAACACAAGAATGTGTAAGCAGAAAGTCAACATCTATACAATACACGGCGTTTACGTGCTCTTAGTTGGAGTTGGTGTTCAGAAGGATTAGCTTAAATCTGCAGTTTCTAGCCTAGGTTCGCAACTGGAGTTAGTGTTGAGGAGGGTTAGTTTTAGACCTGCTACTTTCTAGGTTGGCATGTTTTTCTCTTTCAGATAGAAGAAACACTAGTAGGAAGACCCGTGGGTTGTGAGCTATGTTGTGGTTCATTGCCCTAATAACATCCTATATGAGATGCATGTGCCAGTCAGGTACTTGTTAGAAATTTGGGCTCCCATTACATACATGAAACCAAAGAGATCTGCCTGCCGTTCAATTCAAATTTTGTATTGTACTAGCTTAGTTGTTGTTGGCTGTGTTATGCCTAACTTGGCGAAGTATTTCTGTTGTTTTGTTAACTGAAACATCAAGTAATGTTATCGCAAAGCTCTCATCAAAACATTTTCAAGCCTCAAGTGCTGAACCAAAATCAAAGTGATGCACATACACTTTGTTTGTTCCTCCTACGGGATCAACGATGCACAATGGACCAGGTGACCTTCACCAGCACACAATGGACCAACTGACCTTCACCAGCATCTTATAGTTGCCGCAAGAAATTTCCTCTTCATCATAGTTGCCGCGCTTTGGAGTAAACTCAACTGTGCCGACACCACTGGTAGCAGCGGCAATGGTCAACAGGAGCGTCTCATCAATAGAGACACTGACCACGCGGCACGCTGTTTGCAGGATCCCACCCTCACTAGCTGTTAGCATCCCAGCAAGTTCGCTATCATGTAGCATAATGTCACATGGAAAGCTGCTAGTGCGAGCTACAATTTTCCCATGGAAATCAACAGGTCCCTCGAGGATCCTCGCCTCAACGGTGCCCTCAACCGCATTCCTTACGAATGTGTAGTTCAAATCCAATGTGCTGTGCATGCTGACAAGTTTTTCGGTTTGAACCTGGTATTTCGGTGGATATGAGAGTCTTTTGATGCCATTAATCTCCATTAAGCCTTTGCTAAATCTGTCGTCCTTCACCTTTCTACCATTCACATCCTTGACCTTCAGATCAACTTCAAAGATTATTGAATCACATATCATCAGTCCTCTCTTCGGGCTATTCAAAACCAACGCATCATTCTGCAAAGGAAGTAATTTGAATAAACACGGTGTTTACTTAGCTCTGTTTCAATGATAAAAGAAGGTTATCAGAATAGATTAATTGCAGCAGCATCCCGATTACTGCTAGAATTAATTGTATTATTGGTGGTATTTAAAATCAACACTAATTGTATGGGGACTAGTCTCTTCTTAGATGCTTAGCAAAATGTGAACAATTGATATTACCCGTCTACCAGCCTCATTATCAAAACAGGAGCAATATACAAAACATAAAAACCTTTTTTTTCTTCTGATAAAACATATTATAGAATGAATGGTGTTCCTGCATGAATAAATTCCTATAACATGATGCAAACCACAAGCAACAACAAAGAGTTATTCACTTGACGTGTAACATGGATGTGTGCTTCTGTGGCCATGAGGAAACAAGTGCATATATATCGTGATTACACTTGGGGTAAAACTGGAAAAAAGCTATTCAAATTTACCAATCAGGGTTGAAAACAATAATAATACCTTGGAGGTGATGTTCTGGCAATCGTCCATGCCACGTTGGAATAAATAGATGTGTTGGCGATCCATACAGTCCCTGTCTATGATGGTGCCGTAGACATTGAGTGGGCATCCATAGTCGGAGGAAACGATACTGACCGAGACAATATTTGCCGAGTGACAGAACCCGAACCCCTCCTCTGGGAACATCCTGTTAGTATTGTGCATTGCACCAACAGGTGCTGCCAAAAGAAGAGGAAGAATAAATTATGAATGAAGAATGAATCAAAATGTAGTCCTCAAAATTTGTTCTCCATCTAGGTTGCCCTACATGTTTTATACTAAAGGCTACTCCCTCCGTCCACGAATAAGTGTGTACATTTAGCATTCAAAAATTGTCCACAAAAGAGTCCACTTCTATCTTCTCAATGCACTTTAAAGTAGAAAAAAATGTTTCTCTCATCACATGGTAATCAAGACCAATAACATTCAACACATTGGCTCCTCACTTTTTACATACACTTAGCTCATTAGTGGTGGGGTAATTAAAGAGGAGAGAGATGATGGCTTACACCTTCACAATGTATTTTTTTATTCCACTTCATAATCTGTCCTAAAATTTCTATATGTACACTTATTCGTGGGCGGAGGGAGTAACTAGCTAGACAATTATGTTTCATTAGCAAATATAAAGCACATACATATATCAATGGATTGTTGAATTGAATATAGAATGTGAGAAGTATTTGATGTGAAATAGCATAATACAACACGTTAATGAATTGGTAACAAGGTCCTCATAAACATTGTATACATATTATATTTTTTATTTTCCTATAACTAATTCTAAACTAGAAACTACCATCAAGATATTTCTAAGACTATGCCTTTTAGTGATCTCTATGAATTTATGAAGACATTAAAGGAAATGTGTGAGATATATATATACTATGGTCATGCAAGTATTACAAAACTAATCTTTAGAAGCATGCAATTTTGTAGCTCTCTTTTTAACAACATTTATGGAGACTGGGCTTAATTACTTTTTCAAGGCGTAACGTATCTACCAATATAATTATTACAAATATGGAATATTAGCACTACACATTCACAGTTTTCAATTCTAGACACTAAAATTGTAGCATAAAGAATAATTTTATTACTATTTAGTATCATAATCTTATAGTTAATCATCATAAGTAAGTTCCAACTATATATATTGATACACAATTATTATCTGAAAACAAATGAGTTATAAATAAGTATAAAAATCTAGTATAAATATTTAATTCGTGACCAATTTCTAAAATGATTATAAATTCTCTAATGCTTACTTGAGATGAATCATATGTGGACATTATGCTGAGCATGTACTGAAAAATTCTTAAAAAATCTAATACTCTCTGAAAAGGTAACACAACTTGTCAATAAAGAACGTTTAGTGAGCGACCCATGATAAACTGTTGTATTTCGAAAGATAACCTAAACCCCTAAACGGATGTTCGAGAAGTCATCATGTAACTTATTGTACTTGTCAGAAAAAGTGAGAGATATCGCAGTAGTTTCTTGGAGAATATCCTTCATATCCTCGTAATCATCACTAAAGATAAACCAATTGGCTTTTCTATGAAACCCAATGGAATAAATAGTATCAAAAATAAAGGGCACCATAACATGACCAAAGTTATCATGAACCAAACTAAGTAGAGTGAGATATTCAATTATAAAACCCTGCACACTTTAGCAAAGCGTGAACCTGTCCAACAAGACTATTTCCTTCAACATTAAGGTTTAACAAATCTGCATGTTGTGGGTGATAATTACGGTGAGAAAATTCTAATAACTAATGGTAATAATCTCGGGGTCATCATCTAGCTGTAACTGAAATACGAAATAGTGCCACAAAAGAAAGGACAGGAAATTATATTCTACGAGAGAAGAATAACACTTTATTCACAGCAAACATTCACATGGTAGAAATCTTTCCCAACTTAGCATACCAAATTGTGTGATGTGTAGGGCTGGTCAAAACAGAATTAGATCTGAAGTGAGTCTAATTGCGACATTATTCGTGGAGGCAGGGCACAGTTTGTTCCTATTCACACCTTTGGTATACATAATTTTGATGACCTTTTGGGACTTGTTGGGATGATATTGTGGCTGACAAGAAATGAATACACCTATCTGTATTCATATAGCTATGTTATAAAAAATTAAGTCCATCACTTGTGTTATTTATTTATCTGAATTTGGAGGATGGATAAGGTGGGGTATGATGCAACAGCAATTGTTTAAACCTAATGATTTCTGTTTATTTTTTAGCCAATTGAGGCTTGGAGTACCTAATATGAGGGTGTTGCTGAAATCTGACAATGACTACAATTTGGTTTTGGTTAATTTGACATTTATACACAGTGGCGCTCTCACTCTGACAGCAACATTAATTATCAGAATATTGGTGTTAGTAAGTACTCTTCTTGAAGAGATTCGAGTTCACCAAGAAGATAAGGAGGATTGGAGAGTAGGGCTTGGGTATGGAAGTTGTTGGAAATATGCTCTAGTGGGAATAATATTTGTATTATTTATTCCCAGGTTTATAATTAAGTGTTTATATTTCTATGCTATAATCGTTATGATTGTTGAATATGTGATTTAGAGGAAAACCATAAGCACATGTAGAATAATAAACGGTAAACCCGATTCCTAGTCTTGCCTTTAGGACTAGCACAAGTGTTGTATGATGATGAAGATGTTTTCCGTATCATAGGCATGTTTAGTGAAACGAGGATGCCGACAACATTTAGATTATGATGTTAGAAGAACTATCATATTGAATTGACCCAAGTTATTTGTTATACTTAGAGATGTTATCGTCACAAACGAGGATGCATTATTTCCTTTGACCATGGGAGTATCGAGTCACTTCATATTGGACAATACACTTCGGGGTTGCTCCGTGTCGTTTGTAACACGGTGATCAACGATAACTTACAGGTTTACCGGAAAGTATGACAAGAGGCTAGATAGCTCAAGAGTGGAATTTGCTCTTCCTGTGATTGAGAGATATTCTTAGGCCCTCTTGTTGTGAGGTATCCATTGTCGGGCCTGACATAGGTGAATAGCTCATGGGTATACCAGAACACGACAACGAGAAAGAAAAATAAAACCGCCAACGAGAATACTGGTACAATGATCGTGTGTATCACTCAGGGGTATACTTGGCCATAACTCAGGGCGGGCTGGGCCTAACAAATCCCGAACAGGAAACCTAGGGTCGGGCCCAGCCGACCCAATTGTCAAGCCTAGTTTTGAGGCCCAAGCCAGACCGATCAGTCAAAAAACCCGTCGCTCTTCCATAAATTGCAAATAAGACAGGCCCAAGCCCGGTCTTGCCATCAGGCTCAAAATCTTGGCCCAGGACTCCTCCTCCCTCTAGGAGGCTAGGACGGCGCAAGGGGAGGGAAACCCCTCCTCCAAGTCGGCCACCCCCTCCCTCCACCTATATATACTAGAGGATTTGACCCCCTAGGCACACACAAGTTCTATTGTTTGGGTGCCTCCTCTAGTTCTCTGTTGTTCTAGTTCTAATTTAGACTTGGTCTAGATTAGAGCTAGTTCTAGTTTTCTTTAATCCATAGAGAAGCCTGTGTGAGGTTCTCTTCTCCCTCGTCTAGATCTCCGGTGACATCAAGCTCTGGATGCTGAAGCACTTCTAGATTGTGAAACTCGTACGTGTGCAATCCGTAAAGAGGTCGTGCTTTCGGTCTTTGGTTCGAGGTATCGTTTGTGAACGGTTTAAGGGACTTCATCAATGATCTACACCAACTCTTCTTCCGCTGCAACTCATAGTTGGTAACAATCTGACATAGTGATCTGGGTTCTTGATTGTGGGGCGAAACTTTTTTTTCTACTACATTTCTCGACAGTGTCATCATGAGCGGTTCTATGAGTAGATGCAAGTTACGATCCAGACCGTATGTGATTGTGAGGTTATTGCACAAAGTTTTTAGTACTGAATATCGATCTATTGCTAAAAAGAATTAAGAACTAGATGAGTTCTAGAACTAGGTAAAATTGTGCAAGTAGAAGATAAGATCTATTGCAGGATAGTATCTTCGCTACATTTGAGAACCTAATTATTTTCCCACCAAATTAAAGGAGCATATCAAGAATTTATATGGAATAACTAGTTCAAACTTCAGAGGCTAAAGGTCTCTGCGTAATATCCCCTCAATTTTAGGTAAATCAAGTAGTTATTGTTTGTTTATTTTTAAATTGGACCTATGTTGTATGTCTTAACAAAGCTATGACCTTCTTATGCTTTTACTGCATGCTAAGATGTTTTACTGTAATTCGTCATCTTTGCTAGAGCCGACTACACGGTCATCATTGTTAAAATCAATCGAGGTCTCCAAGAAATTTGGGGGGATAACATTCTTTGATCTTAATCTTCCAATGCCAATAGGGTCATCTAGGAAGGAGACCAAATCACTCATCAGGGAGGCATGGGAAGTTGCTGATATCATCGAAGCCACGAAGCAGGAACTCGAGTTCCTCTGCGGTACTAAACCATCTAGGAAGTCTGACACGAAAGACGAGAAATCTGAATTCGCACACGACAGCCTAGAAGTTGTTATGAAGATATGACATGACAATCTGAAGGTCCTCTTTGTGACCAACGGAACCTCGAAGATACACTACTACACGGAAAAACACAATGGCTCGGTTCATGGGACAGAAGATGCGCTGATTACTCCTTTCACCAGTGAAATGTCACAATCAGGAGACACCATTGCTGCAGGTACCAAATATGATACATTTTTTCCCTCTTGACCTGTGCAGAATATGGCACTAATTTCACATCATCAAGAAAACATTAGGAATTGTCAGCACAATACTTAATACCTCCTATTTTTACTATGTAATATCCATTTGTTATAACGCTATTTTTTTTCTTTCTAAATCTGGATATCAACATATGTTAACTGACATGATTAATGATGCTTCATCTTTTATTTGTTTTTGTAATTACTCCTGATGTTTGTGTGAACTAAATACAGTTGAGGTGACAAGATGTGCATATTGCCTTTTTTTCAGCCCTGATGAATATGCTGTCGATCAACCCTCACCTGGTGACGGACAAGGTCTACTTGCACAAGACAGCGAAGCACGCCATCAAATGTGGCGTCATTGATCAGTGGCTGGCCGCGCGGGAGCGGGGATTCCTTCCCAGAGGGATAGCAGAACCAAGCAGCGAACATGAGGAAGCGAGGTTCGTCACAGAGAGGGAATACCGTACCATCCCTGACACCATGCAACCGGCAAACCCATCGAACAGCGAGCTTGCGCACGTGGAGTGAACTGAAGAATGTCTAAGGAAGTCGACATCTATACACTACACGGCGTTTACGTGCTCTCAGTTGGAGTTGGTGTTCAGAAGGATTAGCTTGAAGATGCAGTTTCTCGCCTAGGTTCGCAACTGGAGTTAGTGTTCAGGAGGGTTAGTTTTAGACCTACAGCTTTCTAGGTTGGTATGTTTTTGTTTTTCAGATAGAAGTAACACTAGTAGGAAGTTGATGAGGTCTGTGATTTCTAGCTGCTGCCCTGTACTAGTGTTCAAAGCCCTTGTGGGTTGTGAGCTGTGATGTGGTTCATTGTCCTAATAACATCCTATATGAAATGCATGTGCCAGAATCAAAGTGATGACATACACTTTGTTTGTTCCTCCTACTTCAAAGCTCATGCCAGATACAGGATATAATTCTTACCCTCACTCAGTCATAAAGAACAGTGATAGGGAATATCTAGTACGACAGCATATACAGAGCACACACATCTTAATTTGGATATAGCACGAATGTTCAACCAGGAACATAGGGAATCAGCGATGCACAATGGACCAAGTGACCTTCACCAGCATCTTATTGTCGCCGCAGGTGATCTTCTCTTCATCATAGCCGCCGCGCTTTGGAGTGAACTCGACAGTGCTGACACCACCTGCAGCGACGGCAACAGTCAACAGCAGCGTCTCATCAACCGATGCACTGACCACGCGGCGCGCTGTTTGCACGACTCCACCCTCACCAGCTGTCAGCCTCCCAGCAAGCTTGCTGTCATGTAGCATAATGTCACATGGAAAGCTGCTGGTGCGAGCAACGATTTTCCCATGAAAATAATCAACAGGTCCCGCCTCAAGGATCCTCATCTCAACGGTGCCCTCCACTGCCTTCCTTACAAACGTGTAGTTCAAATCCAATGTGCTGTGCATGCTGACAAGCTTTTCTGTTTGAACATTGTATTTCGGTGGAAATGACAGTCTGGAGATGCCATTAATCTCCATTAAGCCTTTGCTAACCCTCTCGTCATTCACCTTTCTGCCGTTCACATCCTTGGCCTTCAGATCAACTTCAAAGATTATTGAATCAAATATCATCAGTCCTCTCTTCGGGCCAGTCAAAACCAACGGATCATTCTGCAAAGCAAGTAATTTTAATAAACATGTACGGCGTTCATTTAGCTCCCTTTGTTTGAATGATAAAACAAGATTAACTTCAGTAGCATTCTGGTTACTGCTAAAATTGCTTGATTTAAGGAAAATAATTGAAGTATTGGTGGTACTTAAAATCAACACTATATGGGTATACTAGCTAGTCTCTTCTTAGATACTTGGCATATACTTATGTCGCAATTACACTTGGGGTAAAACTGGAAAAAAGCTGTTGGAATTTACCAATTGGGGTTAAAACCAGTAATACCTTGGAGCTGATGTTCTGGCAATCGTCCTTGGCACGCTGGAATAAATAGACGCGTTTGCGATCCAGACTGTCCCTGGCTATGATGGTGCCGTAGACATTGAGCGGGTATCCATAGTCAGAGGAAACGATATTGACCGAGACAATATTAGCCGAGTTACACATCCGGAACCCATCTTGGAAGGTCCTATTAGTATTGTGCGTTGCACCAACAGGTGCTGCCAAAAAAATGAAAAAAAATATATGATTGAGGAATGCACCAAAATGTAGTCCTCAAAATTAGTTGTCCTTCTATCTAGGATGCATCAGTCAACTAGCAGAGCTGCAGTACTCAGTTAGGCAAAACATCATATAGTTTTTTTTACTGTAAGTAGACTTTATTTCTCAAATGGTTGTCATATATAAAAGCATCATATATTTAGGCAAAACATAGGATTATGCTGCACATATAAACTGGCCCGGTGGCGCGGAACACCTGATCGAACTGGGCTGGACGATTTGCATTTAAATTCAGAAGATCAGCCACAAAAATAGGTTGCCAAACTAAAAAAGGACTTGCATTGGATGGACAGGGCAATCGCAAGGTAGGAAGTGATGGGGATGAGAAGGTCGTGCTGACATTCCATGTGGAGGTCGAGCGTGGGGTGCTGGAAGCGTGTGAAGACGTAATCGCCTTCCTTGGGGTCGTAGTCGCTGAACCTGGGGTCCAGAGGGTTCGCCCCCTTCTCTTCCTCCTCCTGTTGATGCAGTTTCTGCTTCTTCCGCAGCCGCGCGCTCGCTCTCCCCTCCTCTCTCGCCGTGGAAGAAGAAGAAGAATCGCCGCCGGCCATGGGGGAATCGAGTTCAGGTCGGGCTCGGGGCTCTCAGAGGGGACTTATTGGATCGAGGAGTGTGGCGCTCGATCGGGTGTGAGATGGCCCAGATCGATACTATGTAATGAAAGAGGGTACGAGAGGCCCGTGGCCCGCTTCTTTCCGCTTTGAAAGAAGCCCACACTAGTGCAGGACCGGGCTTTAGTGCCGGTTCGTGACGGCCTTTAGTGCCGGTTGATGAACTGCCACTAAAGAGTGGGGACTATAGGTCCCCTCCTTTAGTACCGGTTCGTCATGAACCGGCGCTAAAGTGCAAACACGTGGTATGAGCCAGGCCCGGGTGCGTGTAGGACATTAGTACCGGTTGATAACACCAACTAAATGTTTTTTTTAATTTTTGCTTTAATTTTGTGTTTTCAATTTGGCTTTATTTTCCATTTAATTTTTTTTGTTTGCTGGTATTTCACGATACTACAAATTGTACACGTTATGCATATATATAAATAGGTTTTCTCGTACGTAGAACCGCATATATATATATAATATATATATCATCGAATGTCTCACAGCCAACACCATTAACTATTCACACATACACATGTATATACATATACAATTTCTCCTACATGTTGCCTTGGTGCCTTCGGAGCACGATGACAAGTGGTTCATGGGGGCGGTAGTGGGTAATAGTATTCCCCTTTGAGATCTATGACCTGATCGAGCAAAAATCCGGCTATTTCCTCTTGAAGTGCTTGTATGCGGTCCGATGGTAGGAGCTTATCCCGCACCGACCTGAACTGCTAAGAAGGAGATCAATATGCATGTGTGTTAGTTGTGTGACTAGATATCGATAATGATGTGAATAGTGTTCTGACAAAAACGTACTCAGTCCTGTCTATCAGATCTGCTTCTTTCGCACGTCATCATGCGAATGTTCTCGCAAACGTAGAATGCACAGAGATTATTCCCCGACGCCTGCCTCAGGGCCTTTACGAGAATGGAATTGAATCAGATAATGATTAATTAAGCATGATAATTAATTAATGATATTGAAACAAGAATTAAAGAGATGGTAGCTAGCTTGTACTACTTAATTACTTACCTTGGGTCGATGCCAAAACAACTTTTTTGGCCACCTGCCTGGAGTCACCTTGATGAACTTTGCCCATGCCCTGCCCGCCGGCAAAGAAAATTAATAAAGGGGTTATTAAATAGTTCATATCAGGAACTAATAGTTAATAATGATTGAAATTACCTGTTGACTATCCCCTCACGATGGTGTAGTCTTTATCTTCTTTAGTTAGTGAGTCCAGTAATTCAACTTTTCCTTCCTCAATTTTAATGTCTAACAAGACCCAGTGCCAACTGCATATGCACACGTTTGCATGTCTTAATTAAGCGGGCATGTGCATAAAATTAATCAACTACCGTAAACCGTATACACTTAATTATTAACATCTAACTAGCTAGTAAGCAAAAACAGAATTTGTAGTACAAGACAGTGTGACTCACGGGAAGTTGTAAGGAAGTAGTATATCTTCATTGGTATTGAGGCGCTTCAAGAACTCTAGCATGCTTTCCTCTACAGCAGCTTGACAATGTTCAACCTCCCATATTTCCTGATTAATGGTATTTGGGTCAATGAACCCAACGCCATAGCGTCCAGCTTTTTTCATTTCATACATCTTCATCCTGCATATAATACCATAGAAAAAGAATATAGTGAGGATATGTAAGTGCATCTAGTGCCCCTTAGTGATTTTGGTGTATTGAAGACTTATAGGTTAAGTAACTGATGCGTTTGTGAGTGTACACAGGTCTATAAGTCTATGAGGAGTTTGATATTTACAGAGAAAGTCGACCCCTAAAAATGAAGTTCTTCGACTGAAGACTTTGATATTCTGAAGACTTTCTGAAGACTTTGAAAGTGAAGAAATTGGTGTGACCTTGAAGACTTGATATTCATTCGAGGAATATGAAGCGTGAAGACTTTTGTTTTCGTAGTTTCATTTTCTCTTTCTTGAGTCATAGGAAACACCGTACTGTTAAAGGGGGTCGAGGAAATACTAAGGAAAAATTTCCATGTGATGCTCAACTCAAAATCCTACACCTACCAATCCCTTCGAGTGAAGCCATTGGAAATCTCATACAGTTCAGTCAAATTCTTCAGTAACAGAGACGTAGTTCTTCTGGTCACTGAGGACTTTGCTCTGACTGAGGAGTTAGGAATTCGCCAGTGCGAATTGCCTACACAGTGAGGAACATGATAGCCCTGAGGAATTTGAGAGTCAAATTTCCGACCGTTGCTGTGTTGCGCGCCGGCTGTCCAATATATCTTATCCACCTAACGGTCATATCATTGAAGGGCATTTATGTCTTATCATGTCGGGCTGCTCCCTAGGCTATAAATAGCCGCCCCCTACAACCACTAGCTGGTTGGCTGCTCCGAGAGAACTTGACACTTGTCATCTGAGAGCAACCCATCCTCCGAGGACTTTGAGCGAAAATCATCAAGTGAGGAAAATCCCAAAACCAAACCCCCACAAACCCAAAGTGATTGAGCATCACTGAAGAAATTGATCATGCGTGGATCCGACGCTTGTTACCTTTGAAGACTGTGCTTCTTCCAGACGGTTAGGCGTCAAGGTCTAGAGCATCCAAGAGGAATTGTGGATCGCCGAGTGACCAAGTCTGTAAAGGTTTGGAAGTCACCTGAAGACTTACCACGAGTGATTGGACGAGGCCTGCGTGGTCTTAGTTCAAGGAGAATACGGTGAGGACTGGGTGTCCTGAGTTGCGGCTCAGAGACTGGGTGTCCGGGACTGTGTGTCCTCGAGTTTAAATACTCATCCGCTCCAACCAGACGTACAACTGAGACAGCAGTTGGAACTGGTTTACCAAATCATTATCTTCACCAACTGACTGGTTCTATTTCCTCAACTCTTTCATTTCCTCATTATTGTGTTGAATGTTGTTCATATCTGTGTTTGAAGACTTTGACTGAAGACTTTCACAAATTCCTCAGTTCAGTTTCTTCAGTCTGTTTGTCTTCATCTTGTTATCCTGTGTTTACGCTTTCTGTACTCAGTGCTAGTCCTCATTTCATCATGATGACTATGTTTGTATCCTGTTATATTTACTTCTGAGTACTTATTCCGCTGCAAGTAGTACTTCGCTAAGGAATTTCCTCACCAGCAAATTCCTCAGTGAAGAATTCATAAAAATCGCCTATTCACCCCCCCTCTAGTCGATATAACGCACTTTCAATTGGTATCAGAGCAAGATACTCCCTTGTTTTGTGTGATTTTGGTTTAACCGCCTGGAGTTTTAGTTATGTCGACCGCAGGTATGATCAAGGTCTCGGCTGGGTGTCCTACCTTTGATGGAACGGACTACCCCTACTGGAAGAACAAGATGCGAATGCATCTTGAGGCAATTGATAACGATCTCTGGTATGTTGTGGAAAATGGCGTCCCCTCTGTCACTCCCACACTGAACGCTACCGATGTGAAGAGATTCAAACAACTCGACTCTCAAGCGAAGAATATCATATGTGGTCATCTGAGCAAAGGACAGTATGGAAGAGTGAGTGCTTTGGAAACTGCTAAACTTATCTGGGATAGGCTGTCCAAAGTAAATGAAGGAGTTTCAACTCAGCGTGACTCTCGAGTCGATGTTCTTCGGAATCTCTTCAACCGCTTCAAAAGACTCGACAATGAAAATGTCCAACAAACCTTTGATCGCCTCACTGACATCTCAAATGAGCCTCAAGCCCTCGGTGCCACTGACATCACTGATCATGAAGTTGTGAAGAAACTGCTGAGATCGCTTGATTCCTCATTTGATACTCTGGGACTGATGATACAAGAACGTGCTAACTACAAGTTGCTTGATCCTGCTGATATCCTCGAAAGGCTAAACACTCACGAGTTCCAGCTTGCTGAAAAGAGAGATCTCTATGGCTCAAACTATGGCAAACCACGTGCCCTGAAGGCTAAGGTTGTGTCGGACTCTGAATGTGAGGATTCTGGTAGTAGCCTTGGTGATCCTGAAGAACTGAGCCAGGATCTAGCACTGCTTGTGAAGAAATTCCAGAAGTTCACAAGACGTGGTCGCTTTGGAAAATCCTCAAGAGGCAATGATTCCACATCCAGTGACTACAAAAGAAGGCTTTGCCACAAATGCAAGAAGCCTGGTCACTATATTCAAGATTGTCCTCAGTGCGAAAAGGAAATGAAGAAGAAGAAATATAAGGATTGCAGTTCTGATGATGCGAAGAAGAAGAAGAAATCGTCAAAATCTTCGTCATCAAAACCCTCAAGTCTTCATCTCACAAGAAGAGCAGCTCCAAGAAGGCTCGGGCATTCATTGGCAAGGAAATGGACTCTAAAGCTGAATCTGAGGAAAATGATGAAGAGGAGGCGTCTGAAGAATCTGAGTCTGGTGTGGCGAGTCTGGCCGTTGCTACTGCCTTCGTCAGCAAGTCCATCTTCAACACTAAAGAAACTGACTCCACCGACAAGCCTGATGAAGATAATGATGGCTACGCTCCCACCTATTGCTTCATGGCAAAAGGAGCTAAGGTACTCAAATACAACTCCTCTGACTCTAGTGAAAATGAATCTGATGAGGATCTGAAGCCCAGCTACTCTAAACTTGCTAAAATTGCTGTGAAACAACAACGGGCTCTTGAAAAGGTTCAAAACATGCTAGATAAAAGTGATGATATGTTGGGTGAAGAAATGGATCGCACTAAAGCCTTGACTGAAAATCTTCAGAGACTTCAGTCTAGGTATGATAACCTTCAAGGTCATCATAACTCTCTCCTGTCTGATCATGAGAAACTTTCTTATGAATTTCTTCAAGAAAAGCAAGATCACGAGAAGCTTTCTCTTGAAGCTCTTCAAAGAAAGGAAGATCTTGAAAAGCTAAGAGTATGTTATGAAGATCTTCAGAAGGAGCGCGATTCATTACTAGCTCAACAAATCAGCGCTTCTCAGGAAGAATTTGTTCCTCCATGCTTAAAGTGCATTGAACGTGAATCTGTTAATTCTTCACCTGAATGTTCAAATGCTTCAAATGTTACAAATTCTTCATCTGCCTCTGCTATCACTAATTCCTCATCTAAGGACATTGCTAGTATCACTGACAATGCAGGGCTGAAGGAATTGTACATGACAGGCATGTACAAAAGCCTCAAAGGGCATCAGACACTTTGTGATGTGCTCAAAAAGCAGATCCTCAACAGAAAGCCTAGGAAAGAGGTTATTGCCTTTGAGAGGAAACTCAATGCTGATGGAACATATTGGAAGCCTGAGCAGTACCCCAAAACCTCATGGGTTACTGCAAAGGGACCTCCAGTTGATCCATCTAACTTATCTGGCTTTACATGTGAATCTTCTCATTCTTCTGATGAGTCATTTGACTCCAACTATAAACTGTTCAAAAATCAGAATGGTGAAGTATTTGCTAGATATGTTGGCACTAACTGCAGGAACGGTTCCCCCATGAAGAAAATCTGGGTTCCCAAAAGCTGTGTTGAAATTCTTCAGGTGAATGTCCTCATGACACCACCTGTGAAGAACAGGAACCCCAGATTAAATTCTTCACATGGATCAAATTCCTCAACTGGATCAAAGTCCTCATATGATTATCATCGTGCTAACAACTCTGTCTCGCAGGGTAGAGCTAAGGGCTATGAATATGTGCATTATTCTTCAAACCATTATGTTCATAAGTCCTCGAAGAATTACTCTGCTTATTCATATGCTTACCCTAACCCCTCTTATGTGAAACGAAATGGTTTGGCATGTTTGCCACCCTTCTCATATGGTGCTCGCAGAATGATGAACTCTTTGCCACCCCTCCAGATGTGGGTGGTGAATAAAAAGAACTAATCTCTTCAGCAGGGTCAGGTCTCCAGACGTGCTCTAACGTCTGAAGAATTTGCCGGGGACCTGAAAAAATGCCTGAAAGGACGCAGGCGAATCATGATGAAATAAACTTTCATTTCACACGTCCTCATACTGCTATATCTGTTTACTGCTTGATGAAATTCATCTGATGAACTTGATATCATATTCTTCACTAATGAAGCATATGAGATTGTAAGCTACACTAATTCATCTGCAGGATGATCAACCCAAAACCACTGAATGGGTCCTCGATAGTGGATGTACAAATCACATGACTGGTGACAAGAATCTATTGATGGATGCTCCCTTATCACCATCACCTCTGAAGCATATCATCTTTGCTGACAAAGGCAAAAGTCAGGTATTGGGTCTTGGTAAGGTTGCTATCTCTAAGGATAAGCACATGGACAAAGTCATGCTTGTTGAGTCCTTAGGATACAATCTCATGTCAGTCTCAATGCTCTGTGATCTTGATATGGTTGTTGTCTTCGGCAAATATCGCTGTGTTGTGATTATGGAAGCTGACAATTCCAAAGTCTTCGAAGGCTTTAGGAGAGGAGATCTATATATTGTTGATTTCTCTACAGGAGCACAACCAGCCGTGTGTCTACATTTTGGTGGAAATGACAGTCTGGAGATGCCATTAATCTCCATTAAGCCTTTGCTAACCCTCTCGTCATTCACCTTTCTGCCGTTCACATCCTTGGCCTTCAGATCAACTTCAAAGATTATTGAATCAAATATCATCAGTCCTCTCTTCGGGCCAGTCAAAACCAACGGATCATTCTGCAAAGCAAGTAATTTGAATAAACATGTACGGTGCTCATTTAGCTCCCTTTGTTTGAATGATAAAACAAGATTAATTTCAGTAGCATTCTGGTTACTGCTAAAATTGTTTGATTTAAGGAAAATAATTGAAGTATTGGTGGTACTTAAAATCAACACTATATGGGTATACTAGTCTCTTCTTAGATACTTGGCATATACTTATGTCGCAATTACACTTGGGGTAAAACTGGAAAAAAGCTGTTGGAATTTACCAATTGGGGTTAAAACCAATAATACCTTGGAGGTGATGTTCTGGCAATCGTCCTTGGCACGCTGGAATAAATAGACGCGTTTGCGATCCAGACTGTCCCTGGCTATGATGGTGCCATAGACATTGAGCGGGTATCCATAGTCGGAGGAAGCGATATTGACCGAGACAATATTAGCCGAGTTACACATCCGGAACCCATCTTGGAAGATCCTATTAGTATTGTGCATTGCACCAACAGGTGCTGCCAAAAAAAATGACCGAGGAATGAATCAAAATGTAGTCCTCCAAATTAGTTGTCCATCTATCTAGGATGTAGCAGTGAGCTAGCAGAGCTGGATGAAGTACTCAGTTAGGGAAAACATCATATAGTTTATTTTCACAGTAAGTAGAGTCTATAAATTCAGAAGATCAGCCACAAAAATAGGTTGCCAAACTAAAAAAGAACTTGCATTGGACTGACAGGGCAATCGCAAGGTAGGAATGGATGGGGATGAGAAGGTCGTGCTGACATTCCATGTGGAGGTCGAGCGTGGGGTGCCGGAAGCGTGTGAAGACGTAATCGCCTTCCTTGGGGCCGTAGTCGCTGAACCTGGGGTCCAGAGGGTTCGCCCCCTTCTCTTCCTCCTCCTGTTGATGCAGTTTCTGCTTCTTCTGCAGCCGCGCGCTCGCCCTCCCCTCCTCTCTCGCCGTGGAAGAAGAAGAAGAATCGCCTCCGGCCATGGGGGAATCGAGTTCGGGTCGGGCTCGGGGCTCTCAGAGGGGACTTATTGGATCGAGGAGTGTGGCGCTCGATCGGGTGTGAGATGGCCCAGATACTTATATAATGAAAGAGGGTCCGAGAGGCCCGCGGCCCGCTTCTTTCCGCTTTGAAAGAAGCCCAAGAGAAGAGTTTGTTTCTTTTCTTCTCGCAAATACTCAAAGTTTGTATATATCATTCAATTGATAGAAGAAGATAGAGTGAGTACAAGAGGTGGTACTACAAATGACATGGATGCAAGAGGGCAGCGAGACCTGAGATGCTCGGCGTACAAATAGGAAAACACAACTAGACTCGCCATCTCCATAAGCAGTCCAAACCAACAAGGCAACAACAATTCGGCCAAAATCTCCAAATCCAGAATTGAGGACGCCGCGAGCAAATAAGACAACGCCTTCACAAAAGAAGAATGGCACCAAGACACCGTTGTCGTCTGATCCGGATAACCGGACCTAGGGTTTCCTCTGATGCTCAAAGAGGGGCATAGATAACGGCCATGACAACGCCTTTAAAAGGGCATGGCACCCGCGGGTGTCGCCGTTGCCAGCATAGGATGCATAGGTTTTGACCTTGGCCAGATTCCGAGCAGTCCCAAGTCGTTGGAGCACAAATCGAAGAAGAGGAAGTTGGGCATAGGCTGGAACCACGACTGAAGAAAGGGGAGCCACACCCGTCACCACAGAAGGCACCGGGCGCCGCCGGATGTGCGAGCTCTGGAGGAGGGTGAGGTTCGGTGAACGAGAAAATTGAGACACAACGAGGATGTGAAGGTAGCCGGAGACCCGGACGAGCCAGGATCTCAAAGGGAGCGCAGATCGAGGTCAAGGGACGGTTCCCTCAACTGCATAACGGTTAGCCCTCACATGTTCTAAAAAGTCAATAGGAATAATAAAAGGTTTAACAAAAGGGTGGTGGTTGTCTCCAAGCCCCGCCTTACCCGGCCAAGGGACGAGCTCCCGGGTTGCGCACCACCACCAGATGGGAAGTAAGGATGACTCTGCGGGCCAACAAGCAGCGAAATCATCTCTCCACGATGGACATCAACTAGCAGAGGACCAGCCTTTCAACGTAACCAGCACACACACACACCACAAGTGGGTGGATCGGATGTCAAAACGCCCCTACAAACGAGCCGATGCCCAAAACAAAAGCGTCTTGTAAGAGTGATTGGGTAACCCCAAAGTGTAAGGGTGAACTAACCTAACAATAAGTATTCCCCTCGATGGAGAACCAAGATTAAGTGAACCAGAAGGATTTCTTCCAGCAAACAAAGTCACATGTACCTGGACATAAAATATAAGACACTCTTGCCCCCTAACGTTTCAAAAAAGTTGTCAAGTTTTTCGTCCTGCTACTTACAAGGATAAATTGCACGTTATGGTAGGTACCGGTACAAGATAAAATGAAATAAAATGATACAACAAAGAATAATATTTTTGTAGATGTTTTCAGTACTAAAAAGTAGAACCCCGAGGACCTAGGAAATGGATAAGGTCTGACATTTCTAACTGCTACCCTGTAGTAGTGTCCAAAGCCCTATGGTTTGTGAGTTGTGATTTGGTTCATTGTGTCCGACGGTGGCGGCGGAGGTATGATAACCCACAAGTATAGGGGAACGCAACAGTTTTCGATGGTAGAGTATTCAACCCAAATTTATTGATTCGACACAAAGGGAGCCAAAGAATATTCTCAAGTATTAGCAGTTGAGTTGTCAATTCAACCACACCTGAAAAACTTAATATCTGCAGCAAAGTATTTAGTAGCAAAGTAATATGAAAGTAGCGGTAACAGTGGCAAAAGTAACAGTAGCAGTTTTGTAGTAATTGTAACAGTGGCAACGATAAAGTAACTAAGCAAAGATCAATATGTGAAAAGCTCGTAGGCATTGGATCTGTGATGGATAATTATGTCAGATGTGATTCCTCATGCAATAGTTAAATAACATAGGGTGACACAGAACTAGCTCCAGTTCATCAATGTAATGTAGGCATGTATTCCGAATATAGTCATACGTGTTTATGGAAAAGAACTTGCATGACATCTTTTGTCCTACCCTCCCGTGGCAGCGGGGTCCTATTGGAAACTAAGGGATATTAAGGCCTCCTTTTAATAGAGTACCGGACCAAAGCATTAACACTTAGTGAATACATGAACTCCTCAAACTACGATCATCACCGGTAAGTATCCCCATTATTGTCACTTCGGGGTTAACGGATCATAACACATAATAGGTGACTATAGACTTGCAAGATAGGATCAAGAACTCACATATATTCATGAAAACATAATAGGTTCAGATCTGAAATCATGGCACTAGGGCCCTAGTGACAAGCATTAAGTATAGCAAAGTCATAGCAACATCAATCTCAGAACATAGTGGATACCAGGGATCAAACCCTAACAAAACTAACTCGATTACATGGTAAATCTCATCCGACCCCTCACCGTCCAGCAAGCCTATGATGGAATCACTCACGCACGGTGGTGAGCATCATGAAATTGGAGATGGAGGATGGTTGATGATGACGACGGTGATGGATTCCCCTCTCTGGAGCCCCGAACGGACTCCAAATCATCCCTCCCGAGAGAGATTAGGGCTTGGCGGCGGCTCCGTATCGTAAAACGTGATGAATCGTTCTCTCTGATTTTTTTCTCCCCGAATGTGAATATATAGAGTTGGAGTTGAGGTCGGTGGAGCTCCAAGGGGCCCACGAGGCAGAGGGGCGCCCCCCCACCCTCGTGGACAGGGTGTGGGCCCCCTGGTGTTGATTCTTTCGCCAATATTTTTTATTAATTCCAAAAATATTATCCGTGAAGTTTCAGGTCATTCCGAGAACTTTTATTTCTGCACAAAAATAACACCATGGCAATTCTGTGAAAACATCGTCAGTCTGTGTTAGTTTCATTCAAATCATGCAAGTTAGAGTCCAAAACAAGGGCAAAAGTGTTTGGAAAAGTAGATACAATGGAGACGTATCAGTACTTCCTCCCATCTCGGGTCCTTGGGTGGTGCAGGACGCTCCATCTCGAGGGTGTGATCCCGATCTGGATCGTGGTAGCACTGATCTAGACCAAGCCCCCCTGCATGGACAACGACGACGTGGAGGCCGTCCGGCATCCCAGCGGTGCCCTTGGCGGTAGGGTAGGCGCAACCCTTCCCGATCCGGTTAGGAGGGCCCTAATCAGGGACGGCGGCCCCTAGGATGGCCTCCCTACCCAGTGGCGCGGCATAGCGGGTGGGCTGTCAGTGATCGGCCCAGGTGGCCGGCCATGCACTGGCGGGTTGGTGCGGCGGCTTGCTGCCCTGGCGGCCAATGGCGCCGAGCTGCTACTTTCTCCAACCAACGTTGCGTGCACTCCATCTTATCAGACATGGTCATGCTGCTAGCTGGTTACCGGGTTGGGATGGAGCAGGAGGTTGGTATCCACATTGGGATAATTCCCAGATCGGCTCCTATCGGTCACGACGGCGACGACACCCGAGGGTGCCATTTTTCTTCATGGAGACATCGTTCAGATCTGCCCCACCTTTTCCCACATCACAGTCTCATGTGAAAACCCTAGGTCGGTGAAGGCGCTCTTGGCGTCGTGTCCTTCTTGAAGGCGTCGTCATGAGAGCTATGTGGCAATGGGCACCGCTTGGGTACGTCGGTAGTTGCAGATGGTGTGCCCCTCTTCCTCTAGGTGGCAGTTATTCTGAGGGAAACCCTAGATTTGGGTCTTCAGGACCAGACGACGGAGACTTTCGTGCCGTTCTCCCTCCTATGGGCATCGTCTTGGAGCAGTGGTTCACTGGAGTGGCCAACAGGTGGAGCGGTGTTACATCGACCACATTGAAGATGGTGGGTCTCAGCGGCGTGGAGCAGTCGAGTCTCAGTGTTGGACGTGGTTTGATCGACGCGCGCAGGCTGGTGTCGCTGTTTGTTGTCGTGGTGATGTCGATAGCAAATGGGACCGGTCGGATCTTTGCATGATTCCTCCGATGGTTGAAGATAACGGCAGCAGATCGTAGAGCTTGCGCAGATGGTGCATATTATGGGACGCCTAGACCGGATGGTCTTAAGGCCACTGGATTAGATTTTGTCTAATATGCGGACAGGGGACATCCGTACACACTTGTAGGTGTAGCGACTTTGTTTGCCTAGAAGGTGGCTTCGAGTTGATCCGTGTGATCATTTTATCAAGCTATGTTGAATAATTAATAAAGATGGTTGTGTGAATCATGCTGAAGCAGATGCCGGGGGTAATCCTTCTTTTCGAGAAAAAACTTGTTAGAAATCTTAACTCCCAATACATGATACCAAAGAGATCACCTGCCGTTCAATTCAAAGAGTTTAATGTACTAGCTTAGTTGTTGTTGGCTGTGTTATGCCTAACCTGGCCAAGTATTTCTGTTGTTTTGTTAACTGAAACGTCAGGAAATGTTATTGCAAAGCTCTCATCAATACATTTTCAAGACTCAAGTGTTGTAACAAAATCAAAGTGAAGCACATACACTTCAAAGCTCATACCAGATATATAATTCTTACCTATAAAAAGCACATACATATTTAGTACGACAGGTCGACAGCATATACAGAGCACACACATCTTAAGTTGGATATAGCATGTTCAACCAGGAACGCACGGAATCAGCGATGCACAATGGACCGGGTGACCTTCACCAGCACACAATGGACCAAGTGACCTTCACCAGCATCTCATAGTGGCCGCAAGTGATTTTCTCTTCATCATAGCTGCCACGCTTTGGAGTAAACTCAACAGTGCGGACACCACTGGTAGCAGCAGCAATGGTCAACAGGAGCATCTCATCAATGGAGACGCTAACCACGCGGCGTGCTGTTTGCAGGATTCCACCGTCACCAGCTGTTAGCATCCCAGCAAATTCACTATCATGTAGCATAATGTCACATGGAAAGCTAGTAGTGCGAGCGACGATTTTCCCATGGAAATCAACAGGTCCCTCGAGGATCCTCGCCTCAACGGTGCCCTCCACCGCATTCCTTACAAACGTGTAGCTCAAATCCAATGTGCAGTGCATGCTGACAAGCTCCTCGGTTTGAACCTGGTATTTCGGTGGATATGAGAGTCTTTTGATGCCATTAATCTCCATTAAGCCTTTGCTAAGTCTCTCGTCATTGACCATTCTGCCGTTCACATCCTTGGCCTTCAGATCAACTTCAAAGATTATTGAATCACATATCATCAGTCCTCTCTTCGGGCCAGTCAAAACCAACGCATCATTCTGCAAAAGGAAGTAATTTGGATAAGCATGGTGCTTACTTAGCTCTAGGTTAAACTGGAAAAATGCGGTTGGAATTTACCAGTCGGGGTTAAAACCAATAATACCTTGGAGCTGATGTTCTGGCAATCGTCCTTGCCACGCTGGAATAAATAGACGCGTTGGCGATCCAGACTGTCCCTGGCTATGATGGTGCCGTAGACATTGAGCGGGTATCCATAGTCGGAGGAATTGATACTGACCGAGACAATATTTGCCGAGTTACAGAACAGGAACCCCTCCTCCGGGAAGATCCGGTTAGTGTTGTGCATCGCATCAACAGGTGCTGCCAACAGAAGAAGAAGAAGAAATTATGATTGGGGAATGAATCAAAATGTAGTCCTCAACGTTAGTTGTCCATCTATCTAGGATGCATGGAGCAGTGAGCTAGCAGAGCTGCATGCAGTACTCAGTTAGGCAAAACATCGTACTTTTTGGGGGGGGGGGGGGGGGGGATCATATAGTTGGGCAAAACATGGGATTTACGTACGCACATGTAAACTGTACCTGATCGAACTGGGCCGGACGATTTGCATTTAAATTCAGATCAGACACACAACTAGAAATAGGTTGCCAAACCACAAGAACCTAGCAGTGGAGTAATCGAAAGATAGGAAGTGATGGGGATGAGAAGGGCGTACACTCCATGTGGAGGTCGAGCGTGGAGTGTTGGAAGCGGGTGAAGACGTATTCGCCTTCCTTGGGGTCGTAGTCGCTGAACCTTGGGTCAAGAGGGTTCGCCCCCTTCTCTTCCTGCTGCTGCTTCTGCTTCTGCTTCTTCCGTGGCCGCGCGCTCACCCTCCCCTCCTCTCTCGTCGTGGAAGAAGAGGAAGACTCGCCGCCGGCCATGGAGTTAGGGCTCGGGGGTCAGGGCTCCAAGGAACGAGTGGGATGGAAGGGAGCGAGGAGGAGCGACCTGCTCGATCGACCGGGTGTGATCGGGTGCGAGCGAGGAGTGTGTATCAGTTTTGAACCTTTGGATCTGAAGACCAAGAAGCAATGCGAACCATTGATAGAGTCCATCCAATGGTCTAAAATGATGAGATTCGCAACTACAGTACTCCCTCCATCAAGAAATAGATAATATCATTAGCAGTCATAGAACTTGCTGGATATTCAGTTTGGTGCTAAAACTTGTAAAATGCGGATTTCCGTCATCTAACTTGTTGTTTGGTGCAAACACGGTGCTTTCTACTGTATCTGGCGTACACCCTACCCGCATGGCATGGCAGCGTGGCAGCGGGTCCATATTTCAGTGGCCAGGGGTAAAAATTTCGGCATAACTTCCCTAGATTATCTTTTTTTTTTTGAAAAACTTCCCTAGATTATCTTAATTACACAAAAAGCTAAGTGAGACACACTTGTCAGTGAACAGTATAAGAAGAGAAAGGTAAAATATCGTATGGTTGTGGCGGGATTCAAACGCACGACCTTTAAAAGGCACGCACACCAGGTGCACCAGCACACCATCCCCTTTTGTTGAATTAGAAGGATAACTAACACTATAACCCTACTGTTAGAACACCTGGGCCTCCTAACTCAAATGGCTATGATCAATGGAGCGCATTTTGTACGTTTGAATATTTTTAGAAATTTGTATGTAAATTATGATCTTAATAATGAAATATATTTATGGATTACAATTTTTTTGTATAATTTAAAGTAATCCAAATATTTGTAAAATTACAATTTGAAAATATTATCTAAAAACTGTATTGCTCATAGATGAGCGATTATTTTAACATAGAAATAAGTGAGCCGTTAGGTCTCAAACCCACGAGGCCGAGAGCAAAGACACCCTTCACGCTCTATTGCCTATACATACATAAGATGATTAGTAAATCAAAAGGTTCAATATAAGTTTGAATATTAAATAAACATATACTCCCCTGTAAAGAAACATAAGACCGTTTGGTTCACTATTTTAGTGATCTATAAACGCTATTATATTTTTTACGGTGGGAGTATTTAGTAAAACGTAAATGATAGTATTATGTTCAAATATTTCTATGTTAGAAATATTATACGTACAAACAACGATTAGTGAATAAAACATTTAAATATAAACCTATGTATTGTATTAGACATGACTCAATACTCATATCAACAATTTAAAATTTAAAATATGAATATGTAATTAAATGGAAAGTGAACTATATAAATGTACGTATAATTATTCAAATGTTTGAATAATTAAAAATAATATTTTGGAGTGTAAATTTTGTAATATTGGTATTGTTCTAAATTATATCAACATTTAAGTAATTCACAAATATTTTTTAAATATATAAATATTTTAAATAATACAAGAACATTTTGGAAGTAATTTTTTCGCTTGTATTAACAAAATTTATAACACGAATATTTAAACATTATTGTTTTGACCAAGATCATAATTTACATACTATCTACAAGTTTCTAAAAAGAAAGTCAAAGGTGCAAAATGGGCTGCACTGATCATAGGCTATTTGAGCTGACATGCCCACGTGTTTTAGAACATAGCTATAAGAGGTAGTACCCCTCAAAAAGAAGAGCTATAAGAGGTAGTTATCCTTGTGACTTGTGAGGAATCATGTGTCATTCGGCGGGGTGGTAGACCAGGTGTGCGCATATTTTTCTGAAGGTTCGAGTACGGGCCCTGTTAAACGAATATTACAATTTTTTCTCTCTTATACTTTTCACTGACAGATGGGTCTCATCAAGCCACTGATATGTGGGCCACTGCCACGCTGGCATGTCACACAGGCAAGGTGTACGTCCAAAGCACCGTATTTGCACCACACGATAAGTTAGATGACCATAAATTCGTATTTTACAAGTTTTAACATCAAAAATTGAACATTCAACGCAAGTTCTATAACCGTGAGTGATATTACCTCTTAATATAAGACCATTTAGATCCGAGTACTGATGAAGGTAGTGCAGTTTTCTAGAACCGTCGTAGATTATCAATGCTAGAAAAGTCCACCTACTTGCTGATGTCCATTCGTGCGCGTAGCTGGCCTGATGCTCGCCTCTAACGCACACATTTTTTTTGATAAAGGGCGATTTTATTATCTCAAATGTAGCATCAAACGGATACAAAACATTATGAGTAACACCCGGCCTCTGCATAATTAGGATGCACACAGCCAAACATCAAAGTCTGACACTAGAAAAAGTAAGAAAACCGACAAAACGACAACAGTAGAGTCCTATGGACCGACACTTTGCCTATATCGAACTCGGCGGTGGATCGATCCGGAGGTTATGCTGCCACCCATGTTGGGGAAAAACCTCCATAGCCGTCTGCTCCAACCGCGTACACACCTTCTTGAACAGCGGTTGGTGCTCCGCCTGTTGTAGCGTAGACCACATATGAAGCAAGTGCGTACAACGGAAAATAACCTGCAGAGGAGAAGCATTTTTGTCATTAAAAATCAAATCATTTCTACATAGCCAAAGCGGCCATAGTAAGGCATACGCCCCCACCCTTATTAGCGTTTTGAAACTATTTGAAATTTCGTCCAACCAATGACCAAATATATTGGCAATACTCGTTGGCGGATACAAATTTGACGCTATTTGGATGTCTGATCATGTAGAACGTGCAAACTTGCATTGGAAAAGGAGGTGTTTGATTGTCTCGTCATGAGCACAAAAGCAACACTTCTTACTTCCTGGCCAATTGCGCCGTGCAAGATTGTCTTTGGTTAGCACAACTCCCCTACGAAGATACCATATAAAGATTTTAACTTTTAGTGGAATCTTAGACTTCCAAATTTTCTTGTTATTATTCACTGGCACCTCGGAATGCATAAGCGCACGGTACATCGAGTCTACTGTGTAAGACCCTGATGTTGTGAGTTTCCAGTGAAACACATCCCGGCCTTGTGTCAGATTAATCGAATCCAGACGGGATAAAAGATTATGCCATGACAAAAGTCGGGGGCCAATCAAATCCCGCCTGAACGAAATATTCGGCGGGGTTGAACTAAGCACTTGCGCAATAGTATTACTCTTATCGCAAGCAATGGCATATAAGGCTGCGTATTGCTCTCGGAGACTGGCATTGCCTAGCCAAATGTCTTCCCAGAAACGAACCTTTGACCCATCCATTATCGCGAAAGACCCAAAGCGAAAAAGATGTTTCTTTGCCGCCATTAGGCCAGCCCAAAAGTGTGAATCGTCAGGTTTCCAATAAGCCTGAGACACCGCCTTTTGGCCTAGATACTTGTTGCGCAATATGGTTTGCCAAACACCATCCTCAGTAAGAAGTTTGAACAACCATTTACTAAGTAGGGCCTCATTCTTGACCTGTAGGTCATGAATTCCAAGGCCACCTTGGTCTTTTGGCCTACAAGCCACGCTCCATTTGGCCAGCCTATATTTTTTCTTTTCACCATCTCCCTGCCAAAAGAATCTGGATCTAAAATAGTCCAGTCTTCGGAGGACCCCTTTTGGAAGTTGGAAGAAAGAAAGCATATGGAGAACCATATTTGTGAGGACAGAGTTAAATAAAACCAACCGTCCTCCAACTGAGAGCAATTTGCCTTTCCAACTGCTCAGTCGTTTCTCTAGACGCTCCTCAACATGCTTCCACTCCGCAATGGTGAGACGCCGATAGTGAACTGGTATTCCCAGATATTTAATTGGGAATTGACCATGTGCACAACCAAACAGGTCAGCGTAATCTGCAGCCGCCTCAACGGCTTCTCCAAAGTAGAAAAGATCACTTTTATGGAAGTTAATTTTGAGCCCCGACATTTGCTCAAATGCTGAAAGCAAGAGTTTCAGGTTTCCAGCATTGTCCAGGTCATGTTCCATAAAAAGAATTGTGTCATCGGCATATTGCAAAATAGAGAGACCACCATCCACAAGGTCTGGCACTACTCCTGCAATCTGGCCGTCCTGCTTGGCACGCTCAATCAGAATAGCCAACATATCAACAACAATGTTAAATAACATTGGGGACACGGGGTCACCCTGCCGTAGTCCTTTTTTTGTCTGGAAGTAATGGCCTAAATCATCATTGACTTTGATGGCCACACTACCTCCAGTTACAAATTTTTTGATCCATTGGCGCCATTTATCAGAGAAACCTTTCATTCTTAGGGCCTGTTGGAGGAAAGACCATTTGACCTTGTCATAGGCCTTCTCAAAGTCGATTTTAAATAATACTCCACTCATGTTTTTCCGGTGCATCTCATGAATGGTCTCATGCAAAATTACTACGCCATCGAGTATATTCCTTCCTTGCATGAACGCTGTTTGAGATGGCCGGACAACATGGTCAACTACATAAACATAAACTAGACAAAATTTTGAATCTAATGAAAAAAGTATCACTCAAAAACATCAAATATCCTAAAAGATAAGGAATTTAAAACAAAGACTAAAAACAAAAATCGAATGGTAAAAGAAAAAACAAATTTCAAAACACCTTTAGTCCTGGTTGGAGCTACCAACCGGGACTAAAGCCTCAACCCCTTTAGTCCCGGTTGGTGGCTCCAACCGAGACTAAAGGTCTAATGTTTAGTCCCGGTTGGAGACACCAACCGGGACTAAAGGGCATCGCACCCTTTAGTCCTAGTTGGTGTCTCCAACCAGGACTAAAGGTCCCATGTGAACCGGGACTAATGCCTGCCAGGTGCCCTAACCGCTCGGACCGGGACTAATCCTCACATTAGTCCCGGTTTGTAATGCAACCAAGACTAATGTGTAGATCGAGCTTGGACCAAAGCCCTGCTTTCTACTAGTGGTGGCGTAGCCAGGTCAGGGCCACACCTCGGGCCAACCTTCTTAGCTATAGTAATTATGGCTGCTATAGTGGCAAAATTATCTAGAGTACACAAAGGATTTGGTAGCCACGCCCCAGGCCATGGCCTCTGTTGCCTTGGGCCTGGCTACACCACCGCTAGCAAGACTGGTAGAGAAGTGTGTGTTCACAAAATGCCCCGCAACATATGTTGGCATCCTCCATGCCTCTACACTCTTCCGCTCACCATGGGGTCCCTCCTCGCCATCTCCGCCTTCTTTCCATGAAATCTATTCTCATCGACCCAATACATTGTATGTGGCTTCCTTGCTTTAGTGATGCGGGTCATAATTCTTTTTCTTGCTTGGTAGCTTGCCACAATGTGTTGGATCGGGAAGTATCGCTACAATGAGAATGTTTGCTAAGATCATGGTGTTAGTCTTCTCTTATAGCATGCGCTTTTCTTATCCCTACCCCCGCAACATTGTCCGGTATTTCAGTTGCAGCTAAATGATGACCCTTAGATTATGATCCAGAATTACCGGAATCTCCTCACCATGTGCAATCATCAACCACATCACCAATGTTGGTCCTTAGGGTGGGCAAAACAAAGCGACCACCCCAAGACTCAAAGTAAGAAGGTCTGCCCACATACTATTTTTCTTATTAACCACTACACCACTAGTCCATAGTTATTATGTCCAAGAGACTAATAAATAAATAAAAAATAATAGATCGAGTTTATCGAGTATTAAGCCCACATCAGAAACCAATATGATATGTCGCAGCTTCTTTAGTTGGATCATTAATGTCTCCCGTTTTAGTGCCCTACATCTTGTATACTGAAGGCTATCGATGTTATGTTCCATTAGCAAATATAAAGCACATACATATATATCAACGGATTATTCAACCGAATGTAAAATGTGAGAGATAATTGACATGAAATAGGATAATATAACATGTTAATGAATTGGTAACAAACTCCCCATAAACATTGTATATTATATATATATATATATATATATATATATATATATATATATATATATATATATATTCCTATAACAATTATAAACTAGAAACTATCGTCAAGAAATTTCCAAGACTATGCAGTTTAGAGATCTCTAGAACTTACACAAATATTTAAGGAAGCATGTAGACATATATACACTTTGTTCATGCATGTATTACAAATTAATCTTTAGAAGGATGCAATTTTGTAGCTCTCTTTTTAACAACATTTATGGAGACCGGGCTTAAATACCTTTTTAAGGCGTAATGTATCCACCAATGTAATTATTGCAAATATTGGATATTAGCATTACACATTCACATTTTTCAATGACATTAAAGTTGTAGCATAAAAAATAATTTTATAAATATTTAGTATCTTAATATCATAATTAATTATCACAAATAAGTTGCATAAATTAAATACAAATATTGTATTTTAACAAATGAGTTGTAAATAAATATAAATATTTAGTATAAATATTTAATTTATGTAGACTCGCTACAGATCTAATTTTTGTTTACCAGAAATGCACATTACACATATTTGGCAAGACTCAGCCGTGTAAGAATATAGCCTATGCAATTTTGTTGTCCTTACTTTTCCAACAGTGTCTGGTATTTCAGTTACAGCTAGACGATGACCCCGAGATTATGACCCAAACTTATCAGGATTTGTTATAGACTTTGCCAAAATGCGCGATTTTTATAATTGAATTGCTCGCTCCGCTCAGTTGGGTTCATGTAATTTTTAGTCTTGCTAGGTTGATCTTTAGTTTATATCATACTAAAACTAGTGATTTTGCAATGACACAATGTGATGTTTATATTTATATTATATTTCCACTATAATCCAGTGAATGAGGGATGGAGGATGCCATGCCATGGCAAACAATAATCTATTTATATATCTACTAGTAAGATGTCTGTGCTACGCTACGGGGTCACACAAGATTAGGTGGACTTAAGTTATAGTCAGGAACCCCTACATAAAAAGAATACATACCAAGACATGGTCGTGAACCTATATGTTGCTATGGTAATAAAGAAATATATATACTGAGACATAGTTAGGAACCTGTATGATCTTATGAATAATAAAAATGTACCGAGACACTGCCTTTACATTGATCAAAGTGATGTTAAATTTCCGATAGATACACATCGGGCACAACCCTAAGCGACACGAGGGGCGACCACGCCGCTTGCCTCCGGCCCTACCACCCCTCGTCCCCTCCCTCCCGCCGACGCCAGGGGTCTTGTTGGGCGGAGCCCGGGCGGTGACGGCAACGGCGGGGCCTTCTCCCTCATGTGGCGATGGCGAGCTCCCCGGTGGCGGCGACGCGTGGACTGGCAAAGATCCGACAGGGAGGAGTGTCGGGATTCCGACGACGAGCGCGAGCCAACCGTGACAATGGAGGCACAACCTCCCCGCGGCGGAGGCGCCCCTGTTGTGGTGGCTGGGAGCTTGGGTCTCGCGTGGCCTAGATGGGCTTGGGCGGGCTAGTGGTTTGGGGCCGCGACTACAGGCAAGTGCGGTGGGCCTGACGACGCCGATTGCTAGGCACCGTGGTGGTGTCGGGGGCGAGCCAGGCGGCGGCCGGCTAGATCCTCACCGTCCACCCCCAACAATGATTGGTGGTGGCCCATGTGCATGGTTTTTGATGGAGGTTCTTCGAGCAGATCCGGGTGAAAACCTGGATCTCGGCTAGTTGTGAAGATAAATGGCAGAAACTAATATATGTAAATAACATACATACTATAGTTTGAACACACAATTATGAATTGTTCCAGGAAAAATAAGAATGAAGTAGAAGTGTTTAACAGAATGATTTGCTAAATATGCACAAGAAAAATGAATCTGCCTACAACACTACGATGAAGAAAAGAAATATTCTAGACATAACTCACACAGCTAGTTCCACTTAACTAGTTATATACATTAGTCATCTACATCAGGATCAGGCCATAGAATCATTTGACAAGCATAGTATACCCTTCTTGCTCAAATATATATGCCAACAATATTAGTTATGGGGTTTTCTCTTCATTTATCTGCTCACCTAAAAAGACATTAGACAACCACTATTGTTGGCGTCGGCGATGTCGTATGTTGCTGAAGATGTGGTCGCAGCAGATCGTGGTGCAGCAGCTCGACTGGATCAAGGCACAATGGTAGGCTCTATCTTTTTAGATGAACAGGGAGGCCTCCCCTCCCCGGTTCCATTACTCGAATGAAACCAAAAACTCGATCTTCGGTTTTACAGCAGCTCACTTAGAGGAGCAGTCCCGCCTAAAAAAGACACTACGGTACTGAAACAGAAAAACCAGGAGTACAGATCTTTGAAAGATCCAACGGCACGCAGGCCCGAACTAAGGTGATCAGACTAGAGTCTCCAGGTTTGCGTTTGCTTCCATCTCCGCAGCTTTCCTGAGCTTGAACGGTGGTGCCGAGACTGCTTGAGGAGACCAGCAGGCAAGTGTTGATACTGGGCTGCATGTCATGTTTTTGCTCTTCAGAGGACCTTGCTTCTTTGGTGAGTGGAAGCGCCAGTCATCGTCAGAGATCTTCAGCTTGCCCCATTGATTCACGACCCCATCCTTTGTGCAGCCTTCCAACATTAGCCACTCGTTATTCTCAGTGGCTGCAGCAAGAACGCCGTTAGTGCTGTCAGGAAAGTCTCCAGACGAGCCTTGCCATTTTCTGGCGCCAAGATCGCCCAGAACTTGAGGGTTCTGAGGATCAGTCTCCAAACCTGCAAAATCGATGTCCAAACGGTGTTGTTAAAGATGATAGAGTTCCTATACTTCCACAAACACCAGAGGACCACCGATGAGACCATGTTTAGAGCAGAATTCTTCCTATTGGACACCCAAAATCTGGCAACAGATTCATACCCTACTCCTATCCCAACCTGAAAATGGTCATCTACAAACGACCAAATGTTTTTTGCTACGATGCATTCAAAAAACAAATGGGTGTTAGTTTCCTGTTCTGAGCAAAAGACGCAATCCAGAGGTTTAAGGATGTGCCTTTTCCTCAGGTTGTCTCTGGTCATCAGCCTGTTATATGAGAAGAGCCACAGGAAAACGTGGATTTTCGGGGGCACATAAAGTTTCCACACTGCTGGGATGAAAACTGGTTGCACCCCATGAAAATTGATTACATGGTACAGGGAGCTTGAGGAGTACACACCCTTGCTCTCAAGTTGTCATATTAGTGAGTCAATGTCCTCACTAAGAGCAATGCTTCTGGCACATTCCACTAGATGGTGCCATTGCTCCATGAGCTTATCATCGAAATTCCTTCTGAAGGTCAGCTTGAGAGTCTCCCCATCCCAGATATCTTTAATAGTTTTAGACTGCTCATTACAGACTATGTACATAGGCCAGAATTGTGTGGCTAGAGGGGAGGTCCCAAACCAAGTATCTTCCCAGAATCTAATTTTCTCACCATTACCCACTTTCCATCTAAATCCAAACTTCAGGTTTGGATGATGGATTGGAATCCTTTCCAAAACCAAGAGGAGTTTGGGGTAGGGTTAACAGCAAATAGATTAGGTTTCCCAGAGACATACTTCTGATCTATAATGGATTTCCAGGGTTTCTCCCCTTCCTCATAGAATCTCTTGACCCAAGACCCTAAAAGGCATGTGTTTACTTCTTGAAGGTTTGGGATCCCAAGGCCTCCAAATTCTTTTTTTATACATATCATTTTCCAACTAGCTAGGTGAAGTTTCCTATGCCCTTCAAAGTCATTCCATAGGCAGTTAGCTATCTGGGAGTTGATCAATTCTATGGCCCACTTAGGGAATTTGAAAAAGGAAAGAAGGTAGATGGGGATACTAGCCAGGCATGCTTGAATGAGCACAAGTCTGCCTTTGTAGGAGAGTAGCTTCCCTCTCCACCCAGCAATCCTTTTCATGATTTTATCTATAAGGGGTTGTATATCCTCCCTTCTGAGCTTGTCGTAGTGGAGGGGGATTCCCAGATATTTAATAGGGAAAACCCCTTCGGCACATCCTAGGGTTTGAGTGAAACTAGCCGTTTCCTCACTATCCATATTAATGGGGATCAACTCACTTTTACTATAATTAATTCTCATGTCTGAGACCTGCTCAAAGCAGTTCAACACTATCTTCAGGTTTGAGGCATGCTATAGGTCTTTATCTAGGAAGAGGATGGTATCGTCTGCGTATTGCAGGCAGATGATCCCACCTGGGCAGGCTTCTGGGCAGAGCCCAGCAATCATATCTTGATTGGCTGCCTTCATCAGCATTCTGGTGAGAGCATCCACTACTAGGTTGAATAACAGTGGGGAGATGGGGTCTCCTTGCCTGAGCCCTTTCCCTGTGAGAAAGAAATCACTTTCACTGTTGTTCACCTTGACTCCAATGGACCCCCCATGGGTAATTTGTCTGATCCATTAAATCAATTTTCCCCCAAATTCTCTAAACTTAAGTAACTCCTCTAAGAATTCTAGGTTGACCTTATCAAAGGCTTTTTCATAGTCCAGTTTCAGCACCAGCCCTTGCCTCTTGCTAGAATGAATAGAATGCAGCACCTCATGTGCTGTAACTACACTTTCTAGGATATACCTGCCTTTGAGGAAGGCAGATTGATTACTAGCTACTAGCCTTTGTAGGATCTTAGAGAATCTATTGGTAAGCACCTTAGTGAAGATCTTGAAGCTACAGTTCAGAAGGCTGGTGGGCCTAAATTTCTTCATAGAAGAAGCATCAGGTTCTTTAGGGATTAGGGTCAGCATAGCAAAGTTGAGTCTGTGTATGTCAAACTCCCCCTTGTGGAAGTCTGAAAACATATTCATCAGATCTTTCTTCACTAGCTCCCAAAAATGTTGGTAGAAAAAGAAGGGAATCCCATCAGGCCCTGGGGCTCCATCAGAATATGAGTCAAAGATAGCTTTCTTGACCTCCTCCTCTGAAAAAGGAGCTTCTAAATTGATATTCTCTTCAGTAGTTACTTTTTCTCCTTCAGAGAAAAAGTTCTGATTCATTTTAAACCCATTCCTATCTTCTTTTTTAAAAAGATCTTTGTAATAGTCACTAGCAATCCTAAGCATCTCAGTATTATCAGTGACTGGACCCTCAGGTCCATCCAGAGAGTGGATAATAGTTTTCCTCCTTCTCTGGTTGGCCACTGCATGAAAATATACAGTGTTCCTGTCACCTTCTTTAATCTCTCTATCTCTAGATCTTTGTTTATCTTTGACCTCTTCTTGGAGCCAGATTTTCTGGAGCTCAGAGTGGATGAATCTAATTCTAGAATTTTCTGCATCAGAAAGGTTCGAGGTTTCAGACTTAATGTCAAGCTTATCAAAGTCCTCCAGGAGGATCTTTTTGTATCTTCTAAGATGAGCTTCCTCATTGGAGCTCCACCCTTTGGTGATTCTCCTGAGTTTCCTAATTTTGATCTGCCAGTTCTCAATGTGGGAGGAGGCATTGGTGGTTTCACTCCAAATTCCAGAGACTAGATTGGAGAAGTCCTCTCTAAGTAGCCACCACTTCTCCATTTTATAACTACTGCATTTAGGGGCTTGGTTTAAGCCAGAATCCCAAATTAGAGGGACATGGTCACTCCCACATCTAGGCAAAGCCCTACAGGATGCCATGGGGAAGATCATGTCCATTTCAGTATTACAAAAAATCATGTCTATTGTGGACATGATGAGGTCCACCTGGTTATTAGCCCAAGTAAATCTCCTGCTAGACAGCTTAATTTTAAGCAAGCTCCAGATTTCAACCCGGGCATTAAAATTCTCACTCCATCTATGATTAATATTGCCATTACTTTTATCTTTGGCATATCTCACTAAATTAAAATCTCCCCCTATCAGAGTGGGGAGAGGGTCTTCTAAGAACAAGGCATGGAGTTCAGAGATAAAACTTTCTTTCCCTTCTTCATAGGGAGAACCATAGACAGTAATGACTCTAAATGGGTTATCATTAGTTTTCAGTTCCATAACATAACTAACAGAAGAATCTAAAGTGGACCAGGAGATCACATCTAAGATGTCCAGGTCCACTCCCATCAGGATGCCTCCAGCAGAGCCCTGGGCTGGCAAGTGATGCCAGGAAAAATTTCTATTACCTACTAGGGATTTTAAATATGAGTCCGAGAACTCCTCTTTCTTAGTCTCTTGAAAACCTACAATGGAAGCATGGGTTTTAGCCATAGTTTCCAAAATCAGAGTTTTCCTACCAGGGGCAGCAATCCCTCTCACATTCCAGAACATGGCATTCATGTTACAAGTCTAGTTCTGGGGTGCTTGCCCCTTCTATTCTTACAAACCAAATACCACAGCTCACTATTGCTATCTTCAACACTAACATCACTAGGGATTTTTCTAGGGGTGATGAAGTCTGAAGCAGAACCTTCAGTTCTGTCAGGGATCACACTTCCCTCTCTACATCTATCAGCTACATTATTGGAAGGGTCAGCATCTATTCTTTCTTCCAAAATAACATCTATACCTACTTTATTAGCAATAGAAAGGAAACTAGGATTATTGAAAAGTGAGAAGAATTTGCTAGTACCTTCTCTGGTGGTTCTTGCATCTTGAGCACTTTTGTATTGCTGAGCTTTCTGAAGTATGGTTCTGGCATCTCCAGCAACCCTGGTACTCATTCTGGTAGCTTGGACAGGGCCCCAATTTTTAGCATTGTTCTGTGGTTGGATTGGTGGGAAGTTTTCCTCATATCTCTCCATCTCCACAGCTTCCTCAGCATTGCTTCCAGGCAGGTGCAAGGGTTCTGTTGGCATGTCATCATCTCCATCTTCAGTGCTAATACCATCATCCTCCCAGCTTTCCATCTCCCTCAGGAGGTTGAATCCATCTCCTAGGTCCCCACTATCTAGCAGATTACTAAGCGCACTGCTTTTGATGTTCTGCAGAGAGTCTGGTAGCTTGTTCTTCAGAAGAGTAGTTGGGGTTGGGTGCTCCATCTCTTCTTGGCAGTAATCACTGGATCTCCTGTTCATTCCACTACTAGAGCTGGTCCTGGATCCATTATCTGAGCTTTTGGAGCTTCTATGGGAGGCTGTATCATCATTGTTTTTGCTATTATGGTTGTTGTCAGTTCCTCCACTCTGTTGGTCCCCTGTGGGTTGCCCTTGGGCTTGTTCCTCCACAGCAGCAGTTGGTGGCTCCACCTCAACTTTGATTTTGTACAGCTTCCCATGGATCCCAAAAATTCTCTCCTTTGGTACCCTGGAGTGGTCTTTACAGGCGATTTTGACTCTGATGGTTTCATAAAATTCTGGAAATTGTGCTGCCAGTCTACATCCAGCAGTACACCAAAAGTGGATGTGATCTGGTCCAGCAGAGACCATTCACACCACTTGGGATTCATGCTTCTTAGTTTGATCCAGACTTTCTGTAGTTCTTCTTCAGCAGTGATCTCCCCTTTCCATACTTCTACTTTCACTATAGAGTTTTCCTTGGACAGGCCAAAGCGGGGGTATCCAGACACCTGTTCCACATCAATCTCAGGAGGGAATTTGACTAGAAATGTCCACTCATCTAGAGCATTGATGGGCCAGGGACAGTTGGTTTTGTAGATGCTGGCGAACTCCGTTGCCAGTTCCTGCTTCGAGACCTCCCTTGACTCCACAAAAACTATCCCAACGTTCTTTAGCCACCCAGTGTGTTGGGCATTCACATCAGGAGCATCCAGGTGGTAAAAGTCGAGCCCCTGAGCAGCACTCCCTACAAACTTCGCCGTTGAGTGCGGCTTTTTCCTGACTGGACAGTCTTCCACCTTGTGATTGATCATTTTGCACATAAAGCAGCATTTGGGCTTTGTGCACTTGTCTTTGTGGTGCCCAGGGTCACCACAATTGTAACAAGTGACCCCAGAGTAGGACATCAAGCCTGGGTTGGAAACAAGGGCCCTCTGATTAGCATCTTTGCCTTTCTTCTGCTGATTCTTGGGCTGAGACCTGATCTGCTGTTGGTTACCACCATGAGCTTCACCCTGATTCCCCCCTGGCCTGCTCGACTGTCCTTGAGATTGCTGCGGTGGGGCGAACCACTGCTGCTGAGGGCCTCCCCATGGCGGAGGGAAAGGTCCTGGGAACTGACCTGGGAAAGCCCATGGCGGCGGCGGGCCCTGGTAACCGAAACCAAAGAACGGCTGCTGCTGCTCCTGGACCCCGCCCCCCTGGTTGATCTGCTGGTGGTCGGGAGGCCAATTCCCTGCTTGGTCTCCCCTACCGCCTCTGTTCTTGGCTCTGCCGTGCCCGCGCCCTCCGTCCGCCATGAGATCTGGGGCGGGGTTGGTAGCCGCCGCTGTAGCGAGGGTGGTTGGGAGAGAAGGAACCCTAGCTTCTTCCTCCCCCAACCCACCTTTTATAGTCTCCCAGAGCTGACTGTACCACCCTTCTGCCTCGTCAAGGTGATCATCTGGCAGCCTGGAAGGTGAGTTGGCTGCTGCGTCAGCCATGCGGCCTTTTTGAATCCTGCCGCTTCTCCCCGATGTCACGAATCTGAACCCGCCAGAGGCCTCCATGACCAGAAGCGCCCCTGATTTTTGCTTCGATCCAAAATTGGTTACTGCTGCGATGTCAGGTTCACTGCGATTGTGATGCTCTCCTACAATTGCAATCTCCAGAATGCTTGCCAACGGATTCGCCTCTCTCTCCGCGGTGAATCCTGTGCCTCCATTGCCCAGGCGATCACTGCCCTTGCCGGTGTCAATCTGTTTGTCAGTATCAAGGACCTCTCGTGATCCGTGGCGAACGACATGATTCTGGTAACCAGCTTCGGCCCTGATTCGCTGCCTCTCCTTGGGATCCTCATCGATGCTGTCACCGACTGCATCACCTCCGTAATCTCTTCCTCCTCGCTGATCTGAGCTTGGATAAACGCAGACTCTCGAGGGTTTCTCATGGTGAGTGGGTGTGGACAGGGGCATGGGTTCACTCTGCTTGGGCTTCTCTTTCCAGGCCCCCTCCACCGAGAATATGCATTCGGCCTGCGCACTGCTCACTCCAAGTCCGACTCCACAGTCCTCATGTGCAGCACAGTAACTGTCCTCCGTGACCGCAAAAACTAGAGTATCGAGATTCAGGGGCCGTAGTCGCCACAGTCCCGATCTGGTGTCGGAGACAGGTAAGGCCATGGATCCACTTCCTCCGAGTCTAAAGGGGGGCTGGAAGGCAGGTGCCCGAGGATCCCTTCCCAGCGCGCCCTGCGGCGAGCGTCGCCGCACTTCGCTTCTGTCTTCGCCCAAACCACGAACGCCTCTGGCTGCTCTCTCGGACTGGGCATCCGGGTCTTCTCCTCCCTCGAGCCTTCGAAGTAGATCCTCCGAGCGAGGTTGAGCAGTTCGCGGTCCGCCTGGATCTGGCATGTATGAGCGTACCTCAATCTGCAGAGCTTTTGGAACGGATCCAGACTCGTCGCCGCCGCGAGATCCGCCTCCCTCCACTCCTTCACGCACTGCATCCACGAGTCGGCGTCGTCGCGGATCCTCATCGCCCTCTCCGTCCACCTCTGCATCCTCGTCGCCTGAAGCATCGCGGGGAGACCGATCCAATCCGGCGCAGCTTCACTGGGAAAGCCTGGTAAACAAATGGCAGAGGCATTTGAATCACCGTCGAGCCCTGCGGGACCCCGAGAGGGAGGGACCTGGGGGGCGAGCCTATGGATCTGGTCTAGCGAGGCATGGGGGCGTCGAGCGGTGGTCGCGGGGGCGGTGGGGGGCGAGCCATCGACGGCGGCGGCGGTGGGGGTAGGTGGGGAAGGGGGAAGGGGAAGCGATGTCGCAGGAGCGGGCATGCGAGCGAGTCTGGTAGGCGCTATCTTCAAGGAGATTCACGCCCTCGCCGTGGTGCACGAGTTAAACGCGGCTCTCGTCCAAGATACAGTGATCTCGTATCTCCTTTTGTGCACTCAAGAGGAGATGAACCAGCAGGTTCTCACCAACGTAGCTCTCTCTATGCAAAGGTTCAGATGTATCATGTTCAGAACAATCGCAGAAGATATACCTGTCCAGCAGCTAGCCAAACAAAAACAGAGGATACAATCTCAACGAATAACAACCAAAATTTACAAGAAGTTCCTTTGTAACTTTCTTCAGAAAAAGGAACACTGAAAGCCTGAAGAAAACTAACACTGGAACAAGCCTGAACATTACTTAATTCCAACAACTACTGCATACAAATCGTCTGTCTTATATTCAGAAAAAGGAAAATAAGCTGAGTCTGTAGATGGTATGTAGTATATTTAAACGAAGCAAAAAAAGAACTTCCCTTGCAATATATTTTGTACCAAGCAAAGAAACAGAATGTGCATACACACACATAAAAATTGTACTGGACCTCTTGTAACTTTCTTACATCAACCAGGTTTCTGCCAGAAAAAGATGCCGATCACACACAACAAGGAAATAAATATTTGGAGTCTGACCTGAAATTTGGATGTGGAGCTACCAAACAAAGGAGAGGTGTTGATGACAAAGAGACTTGTTATAGGTGTCGTCCAAAAAAAAGGGTCCCGATAACTGCCACACATATGGCGGGAAAGGAGACACACCACACGTCTCTAATGTAAATAGATTGCCACGTCATCGCATGCATACATGCGAGAATCTTTTTGGATTTTCAGTTTTTAAAATGTTTTATCTCTTAAATGAAAAATCCGATTGAAGATCCGTTTTCACCATTAAATCCCTCGCAACGAGATCTTCAAAACTAGATCTCATATCGATATATTTCGGCGCAATTTTTTTTGGTTAGAACTTGCCATGTCTATTGCACATGAATTGCCATGATATTTACACTGAAGTTGCCATGATATGTTTCAATTATTTTCTTTTATATTTAAAAGCAATTTTAACATATTATAAACCAAAGAATTAAGAAACTAGACTTGCCATGCACCATAAACTAAAATTGCCACGATACATGCACTTAAAATTGCCATGGTTCAATAAAAAAAATATTTTCATGATCAAAGTACTGGAATTGCCATCATAAAAAAACTAAAATTGCCATGATCTACAAACTAAAATTGCCACATGGCAACTTTAGTTTAAGCACTATGGCAACTATAGTGTAAACATCATGGCAACTTCTGGGCAAAAAAAAATCGTCGAAACATATCAACATGGGGTCTAGTTTTGAAGATCTCGTCGAGACGGATTTAATGGTGAAAACGGATTTTTAGTTCGCTTTTTTATTTAGGAGATAAACCATTTTTAAGCCAAAAACCAAAAAGATTTCTGTTGATGTCATGTATTCATACGTGGCAAAATGAGTGATGGTGGAGGCGTATGGGCGATCTGCAAGCGCCCACACGTGTGGGCGTTAACATTTCCGGAAAAAATTGCCATCTCCATCTCCAAGACGGAAGGAGGAGGATGCGGGTCTGGACTGTGGAGCTCGTGGGTAGTGCTTCAGTTGCAAACGACGTAGAGTTCCTGGGGAGCAACTCATACTCGAATTAGACGGACGTGGAGCGCGTCGATGGGAAGAAGGTGAAGCTGGTGGGCGCCGGCGCTGCTGCATGAGAGCCATTGCTGAATCAGGGGGCGGACGACGTACTTGCCGATGTCGGCGCCGGATGAGATGCGTTAGGGGGAGATGGCGGGCGGAGGGGCTTCTGCATCAAAGAATGAGACAGAAGAGGTTTCGCGGACCTCGGGGACAGACGGCGCCGGCGGCGTACATGCCGACATCGGCATCCAAGTCAAAGGAGACAGGGTAGGGGGAAGAAGAGATAACAGGGAGGAGGGGGGAGGAGGAGTTGGAGGTGGCATGAGTGGTGAGGCTGCTGCCGAAGAGGAATTCGGAGCGGCCGGCGCCGGCCGTCTATGAGCGACAGCGGCAGTTGGCCAGTTCGGTTCCTGTGTTCTCCCCTCTTCGAGAAGGACCGAATGCCTCTAGTTTCCTGGTTGGGTGAGTTGGGGATCCATGGAGCAGGACATAGAGCACAAGGGTTCTTTTGCAAATGTGAAGTGGGGCTGCCTCCCATGCGTCGGATACAGATCCGATGGTCCAAAATTGTAGATGGCAGGCACACCATCACCACCAACTCAGATTTTTATAGGAGTAGAGATAAATATCATGGAAGGTTCTTATTCCTGCCGATGAAACAAACTTGCTAACGAAAACTTCTCTTGTTGCTAATAACTCTGATATGCACTGTTGTTGACACATTTTTACTATTTTTGAAATACACTCCATTTTATTTCTCTTATATTATTTGCTAGTTACTTTTAGTGCCACAGTCGAGCATTTTTTCATTTTGGTTCTCACTTCCCAGTACTTCCTAAGCTGTCTAGTTTTCTACATTTCTCATCCCCTTGATATTTTTCAATATTACCATGGCACATGTTCTTGACAAAATTTTACCACTGCCTTTGCTACCCATGTATGTTCAGTACATTAACTTTTTTCGCAACGGTTTGGTTGATGACTATGTTTTCACAAGTCATCATGGGCATAGAGGTGCTAACTATAAAATATGGACTCAGGGATGGAGATCACCTAGTCGGACAGACTCACTATGAGACGTGGCAAGATATTTTCATCTATTAACCTCAAGTACGATGTATATGCCATGTCCTAGACTTGAGAGAATCGCATATTCTTTGGATGAGGATCGACTCACTTAGGGTCTATCAAACGATACTTTGTAACCAGGTAGTTATAAAGGTAGCTTTCAGATGAATCCCGAGACGTGCCATGATAGCTCACAGGTAAGTGTAGGGATCAGTTGTAATCTTTTTGATAAGTAAGAGTGTCAAACCCAACGAGGAGCTAACGGTAGAATTAATATTCTCTCAAGTCCTATCAACCACTGATATGATATGCTTTCACATGTATCACTGCATATTTAATCACTTTTCTTTTTATGATATCACTTGTATGTAACAAAACTATACCTCACTTGGTTCACAGATTACGTTCAACCAAGAGCAGTATAATCTTGGCCTTCATTCTTCTTTCTTCTTCTTTCGTTTGGGCAATTTTTATGGCCATTTTGTTGCATTTCTTGGTGGAGAAATTGCTGCCTGAGATGTTGCATCTTCTTGAATATCCAAGCTAGTTTCCTGCAAATATAAAGACCTAGATTCCTTAGAAAGATTAATCTATAAGATTTAATTTAGTAAAAGTGTAGCAATATTTTGCTGGTCACATGCCCTAGGCTGGCTTGCAAATTTTTTGACCCCAGCCATAAGTTTTGGGATTGGATAAACTATCTTCACCTGTAAGGTAACTGAAAAGGATCGATATGGTTGACTAGAGGGGGGGGGGGGTGAATAGGCAACTAACAATTTTTAAGCTTTTCTTTACCAAATTAAACTCTGCAACAAATAGGTTGACTAGATATGCAACTAAGTGAGCAACCTATATGATGCAATAACAACTAGCTAGCAAGCAAGCAAGAGATGTAACAATAAGTGAGCTTGCGAAAGTAAAGGCACGAAATAACCAAGAGTGGAGACGGTGAAGACGAGGATGTGTTACCGGAGTTCCTTCCTTTTGAAGGGAAGTACGTCTCCGTTAGAGCGGTGTGGAGGCACAATGCTCCCCAAGAAGCCACTAGGGCCACCGTATTCTCCTCACGCCCTCACACAATGCGAGATGCCGTGATTCCACTATTGGTGCCCTTGAAGGCGGCGACCGAACCTTTACAAGCAAGGTTGGGGCAATCTCCACAACAATCGGAGGCTCCCAACAACAACAACACCACGAAGCTTCACCACAATGGAGTATGGCTTCGAGGTGACCTCAACCGTCTAGGGTGCTCAACACCCAAGAGTAACAAGATCCGCAAGGGATAAGTGGGGGGAATCAAATATCCTTTGGTGGAAGTGTAGATCGGGCTCTTGTCACCCAATCCCGAGCAAATCAACAAGTTTGATTGGCTAGGGAGAGAGATCGAGCGAAAATGAAGCTTGGAGCAACAATGGAGCTTAGAGGTGGAAGAGGTAGTCAACTAGAGGTAGAAGACACCCCTTATATAGTCGGGGAAAAGATCCAACCGTTACTCACTAATTCTGCCCGCGACTCACGGTACTACCGCTCCAGGGGAGCGGTACTACCGCGACGACATGCGGTACTACCGTGCGAGACCACGGTACTACCGTGGCAGCTCCACAGCCCGGACCAAGCCAGAACTAGGGGCGGTACTACTGCTGACGCGGTACTACCGCTCCCCCTTGCGGTACTACCGCAAGGCAGGAGGGGCACGGCTTCGGAAGGGCGCGGACGAAATAAATTTCATCCGTGCCTACTTCCGCAGAAATTAGGGTGGTGCAAAAACCCGACGCGGTACTACCGCCCAAGAGGCGCGGTACTACCGTGGAAGGCACGGATGTAAAAAATTACATCCGCACCTACTACCGCGGCGCAGCGGTACTAGGCAGAAAGGGGCACGGCACTACAGCTCCAAAGGAGCGGTACTACCGTGGGCCCCCGCGGTACTACCGCGCAGAGCGAGCGGTACTACCGTGGGTGCCGCGGATGTAAAAAATTACATCCGCCCCTACTACCGTACCGGAGCGGCACTAGGACAGAGTGCAGCGGTACTACCGCGCCGAAGGAGCGGTACTACCGTGAGTGGCGCGGATGTAAAAAATTACATCCGCCCCTACTACCGCGCTGGAGCGGCACTAGGCCAAGGAACCGCGGTACTACCGCGCCAGAGGGGCGGTACTACCGTGGCCCGCCGCGGTACTACCGCTGGTGCTTGCGGTACTACCGCAAGTACAGCAGCAGTCGTCGGTTTCGCACAACCATGATAACGATGGACAGCTCCAAAGTGCAAGGGAAGGAGGGGCAAGTGTACGTGTGATTCCACCCTACCTTTCCGACGCGGACCCCCTCTTAATAGTACGGCTCTCCTACGACTCAACTCCACCAAAGAGAAACGTAGAACAACGCCGGCTTCACTAATCTCCGAGGGGCACCGAATCGTCTTGTGCCTAATGAAGAAATATCTGTAGGACTCAAGGCACACGATTAGTCCGCACAAGTATTGTCATCAATCACCAAAACACTTAGGGATAAATGAGCCCTTACAGTAACTTGCTGGGATGAAACAACAGAAGGTTGTCTTAAACACTAATTTGTAAAGTAATAAGAAAGATACAGTGAACAATCAGATATCTAATTTAACTGCCCTGCCAGCAAGTTGCACATAGATAGTAGTCATTCTGATTTCTGAACCAGTGTGCTATTATGATTTTTGAAGCTAATTTACCTTGAGATAGGAGTCCAATTGCCAGCAACAACTAGCTTCTATGCTTACAGATTTTTATATTGCCAATTTACCATCTTTCACATATTTCTTCTTACTCTTCCTTTCGTATGAGCATCACATCACATATGAGAAAAAGGGGAACCAGAAGACAAGCATAAATATGAACAAGAGCATCCAACAAAAGTTAAAAGCAGGCCTATACCACAATAGATGAGCTCGGTGCACTTGACCTTGGCACAATGCTGGTTTCGCACGCACGACGTACGGAGATGACCCTGCCCAGACAGTACGGCGTTGGTGTGGTGACGGCTTGCACACGTAGGTAGCCGGTGTTGAGACCATGTTTGGCACCAGCGATGCTCGATCCAAGTCACCAATCCGAGCTGCAGCACCATCCAGATCCCGAACTCCCTCGAGCGACGCCTACTAGCTCCGCTCTGGGATGGCTACCATCGCTCAGCCCTAAGGTCGTTGTCGCCCGTACCGGCCACCTCCACGGATCAGATTGACAAGGAAAAGGGGTAGAAGATGGGGCGAGAGAGAGAGGGGGCCGTGAGGGAAGGGGAGATGAGGGGGCGACGTGCCTAAATCAAGGAGATGCGTGGAGACGAGGGCGTGGTGTGAAGTGTGGATGACTCGATGTGGAGTTTGCTTTGTTTCTCTTTGTTTTTCTTCTCATCGTCACTGTTTACAATCCCTGCGTGCGTCTCGCTCTTGTTGGGTGTAATAAGACCAGTATTAGTATGAAAAAGAAATCACAAAGTAAGTGTCTCAAGGGTTAGGATCCTTTGCAGTCACTGCCATATGGGACCTGGCCCATATGCGTACCGCAGAGGATCTCAACCCCGTGCACTGAGTCCACCCATCGCGCCGTGCACCCGTCTCCTTCCTTCCTTTACTGCCCAGACCGCACCCACTCCCGGATCTCATCTCACACAGCCAGCGCACATCCCAGATCCGAACCCTAACCAACCCCCGTCCCAGATCCGCCCGCCGGCGCCGCCGGCGATGGCGTGCCTCGCGATCTCCCTGCAGCCGGTGAACGGCCCGGACATCCTGCTCCAGACGCGCTCCTGGTTCCCGGTCTCGCGCGCCCTCGCCGCCGTCTCCGCCTTCCGCCTCGCGCGCCTCAGCCTCGCCCGCGGCAAGCAGCCCTCCTCCTCCCCCTCCCCCTCCTCCCTCGACGCCATCGGCGACGACCCGCTGGCCACCGGCTCGGGGCAGCTGGTGGTGGGCGTCGAGTCGCAGTACCGCGTCGTCTACCGCCTCGTCAACTCCATCTACGTGCTCGGCGTCACCACCGCCTCCGACCACGCCGCCCCCGCCGTGCACGCCTTCGCCGTCGCCGACGCCGTCAACCAGGCCGTCTCCGTCCTCGTCGCCGCCTGCCGCGGCGTCGACGCCACCCCCGAGAAGGTCCACCGCAAGTACCCCGAGGTCTACCTCGCGCTCGACCTCGTCCTCCACGGCGTCGGCTCCGTCCGCCTCTCCCAGATCCTCGCCACCATCCATGGCGACAACCTCGCCCGCATGGTCAACTCCTCCCCCGACGCCGAGGCCCGCGCCCGCGGCGCCGACTCCTGGCCCGTCGTCGAGCACCTCGCGCAGGACCGCCACGCCGCCCGCGACGGCTTCGCCGGCGCCTCCTTCGAGCTCCCCCAGGAGACCCTCTCTGCCGGCGACGAGTTCTCCGCTTCCAGCCTCGCGCCTGCGGCCGCTGCGGCTACTGGGGACGAGCCGCCGCCTGAGGAGGCGCCCCCCATTGAGAAGGACCCCTTTGCGGCTAGCGACATGGTTGTTAGCAAGCCAGAGGAGGCCTTGGTCGGTGCGTTCAAGAAGAACAAGGAGACCGCCCTTGTAGTTGCTGATCCTGCTGCTGCGCTTGCTGGGTTGGAGGTCACCACTCTGCCGCCAGCTGAGGCAACCAAACCAACATTCATCGGTGTGGAGGGATTTGAGGGTGACTATGGTGGAATTGAGTTTGGTAACGAGGAAGCTTCACTGGCTGAGGCATTTGAGGGGTTCAATGCGCCGTTTGGGGGTGGGCTAGATGCTTCTGAGTTTGTTACCACAACCAAGAAGGATCACAAGGACAAGACCCTCACAGGTCTTGAGATTCTAGCCATGAGTGGTGGGCAGGCACCGAATGCAGCTTCTTCTGTTTCGCCACTCGACAGCTTGGTAACCCCGAGCAAAGACATGACCGTGCCTGAGTTGTGCATCGTGGAGGAGATCAATGCTGAATTCAAGGAGTCTGTTCTTGCTCGGGTTGGTCTGAAGGGTACAATCATTTTGCGGACGTTACCACCAAAGAAGGCAGCAGGGAGGGAGACAGAGTTCTCATTCCGGCTTGAGGGTACTTCTGGAATGAAGAGGGCCGCCTTGCAGAGTACCGTGTTGAGCAGCCTTGAGAATGGCCTGTTCCATGTGAAGACACCATCGAAGGAGGAGCCTATCCCCATCATGAAATACAGCTTCCTGCCAAAGCACTCACCTCTCCCCCTGAGGTTGCGCCTTGTAAAGCGCCACAGTGGTACATTGCTCTCGCTGATGATACACTATGCGTCGAACCCAATGTTGCCACAGCCATTGAGCAATGTTACATTCATTGTTAAGCTTCCTGTGGATCCAACTCTGCTTAATGTTTCGCCCAAGGCTGTGTTGAACCGGGCAGAGAGGGAGCTCAGGTGGCACATCTCAGATATTCCTCTGAAAGGTCCTGCTGGCCGGTTGAGAGCACGGATGCCTGTAGATCAAGACTCCAAAGATGGTGAACTGGAGGTTGTTGGAATGGTCAAGTTTGCTTACCAAGGGCCATTCACTTTGTCTGGCATCAAGCTCTGCCCAGCCATCAATAGCACTGCCCAGTTTAATGAAGTTGGCCACACCTTCTCAAGCGGGAGCTACCGTTGCATCTGAGTTGGTACCTTCTTTGTACTGTAGCTGTTTACTTTACCCCTTTTTTCAGTTTGCTTCTACAACAGGGTGTGAATTTCATATTTGTACGTATATGTTTTGCGAGGCTGGAATTTAAACCATGTTTTCGAGTTGTGATTATTCATCAAGGCTGCATAATCTTTTGCAAGTTTCATAGTACTCCTGCTCATTATGGATGAACTGACCTTTAGTAATTCATTCACTATTGAAAGCCGTTATTATGTTTTCAGTCTAGTTTTCTAGAATAAGGAGGATCTCCCCTGGCCTCTACACAATCTTTTGCAAGTTGGCATTGAAAATGATTTGTTTGCTTTCAAGTTGAAACTTGCAAATTTGGTGACGAGATGTTTAATGTATATCCCTTTTCTCATTACCTTACAACTGTACAATATATATTTGGTTTTTTACTTCCTGTTGATAGGTGAACTGAATTATTCACGGAGAATCTGGTTATGGTATTTTATTATACAGATTCAAACATAGTTTCTGTTCTTTAACCAAAAGAGTGATGGAGTAATTGCTCGCAGGTGATTGCTTTGCCCCTTGTGTTCCTTTGATGCATCATTGACCTTTTTATTATTCTTGTATGACACACAGGTTACTCTTTTGATCCTCTGCATAGGTTGCCCTATAAGGATAGCACATTTCTGTAAGACATTAGACATCCACATCTATGCTTGGAAAAGATTCAAGTCAAGTACACACTTTATTTCTGGCACCATGGTAATCAGGATGGTTGAACTTGAATCCATTTTTAGCTCATAGGGATCTCCAAGGGTATGAATCTGACAAATCACCTGTTGTCTTTGGGTAGTGGTTTTTCCCCTGGGTTCAAAAAGCATGGAAGGGGAAAACACTTGCATAGCTGCAAAGGGAAGAGATCAATCTATACAAAAAATATTCCTTCTCAAAGTTTTAGTTCATCAATTCTGTATCTATCAGTATGATGCCTGCTTTTCTAGGTTCCCTTGCATGATCGACATTAAGCAACGATGATGTGCTTATCTTATATTATGGCACGGAGTAGTAGTACGCTGAAAATAAAATTTACCAATTCATTGGTGCCAACTCTAATACTCCCTCCGCCCCATATTAATTGTCGCTCAAACGGATGTATCTAGTACTGAAATATGTCTAGATACATCCATTTTAGCGACGACTAATATGGGTGGGAGGGAGTATGATATTCTATCACTCTGGCGTGCTGCTATGGTGTTGGTAATATTTAGCAAAATCAATTAGGAAGGGTCCTCTGTTAGATATCAGTTTTGTGCAGTTTGAACTTGCAAGTTTCTTATTTTGAATCATGAAGTACACACCATGCTCTCCAAATTTCAGGAATTTCTATCTGCGTGCCCACATCATCATTCAGGTCAATTCATCTCTATGCTGCATGGGTTCCTTCCTGGTTCATAGGTTCCGTTTAACTGAAATCTTAATACTGCACGTGCGCACGTTAGCTGAATGCCAGCTCACCTGCAATTCACATGCTGTGACCATACAGCACTTATCGTTCTTGATGCACTGATTTTAGCAAACAAAGCTATCAGGTTATGATGAGGGTATTTAAATGGCAGGAAGTTTTTCTCCTTCCTTAACTCATGTAAATAAATTCTGCTACTCCCTTTTGTATAGCTACCTTGCTAGTTACAAATGAAAAAGACTCAACAGTAGGGGTTTCCCCCTACTGTTTTTGGTCAAAAGTTAGATATAAATGGCTTCCAAACTTGGCTATCCAAATATTCTCTCAAGTAGCTGCTCAAACCTTTAGGGCATTCGAATTTAACATGCCAATGGTTGTCCTGTATTATTCTTCAGTTTTCATCGTGCATAAGGGCCAATTATTTATACTTGAAAATATGGCAGCATATCTGATGAATATTTGCAAGTCTACATTTTTCGTGATTTTTGAAGTTTCGACATGTGTATTCCCATCATACTCTTTTCTTTTTTCCTGTAATGTTTGTAGAAAGAGACTGATAGGGATGGCAACTATAAATAAAACCCTTTACCTTTATACTTGGCCGTAAGGCCCGTAACAACTACTCCCTCTATGATCTAAAAGATCTTAGATCTAAAAGATCTTATATTAGTTTACAGAGTGAGGTAGTCGTATACATATCTGTAGTTCCTTCCATGGTTTGTATTTATATATACAATACTCCCTCCGTTTTTATTTAGTCCACGTATTAGATTTGGTCAAAGTCAAGCTTTGTAAACTTTGACAAAGTTTATAAAACAAAAACATTAACATATACAATAACAAATCAATACCATTAGATTTATTATTGAATGTACTTTCACATCATATTGATTTTTTATGATAATTTTTTTAAAAACTCGGTCAAACTTTATGAAGTTTGACTTCAGTCAAACCTAAGTAAATAAAAATGGAGGGAGTACATGAAGTGAAATTTTGCTCTATTCTTTCAGCTTACACTAGTTGCGTAGCCTTATGCTATACTTCGTCCATCCCACAATAAGTGTCGAGTGGACTTGATCGTACTAAAGTTGTACTGAATCTGCGGCAGTTATTTTGGGACGGAGGGAGTATCTGTTAAGTGTCATTTCCTCACACTTCTTCCTGTTGCTGGAGAGTGACTACATTGCCAGTGATATTATTGTACTGATGGTAGTGTGGAAACTCGAAAGGTAGAGTGTGTTCCAGCAAGGGATGAATCAACTGAATGGGTAGACGATAAGATTTGTACCTTGTTCGGTTAATCCTCCTTCCAAGGGGATTGGAGGGGATTTTGACTTGTAGGGTGTTTAATCCACCTGCATCCCTGCCAATCCCCTTCAAATCCACCTCAAACCGAACAAAGCCTTAGGAGGGCATTTGATGATGCAATAGAGTTATAGATGGACACCTTTTGGATTTAAGAACCTTTTGTTTGTTATTGAAGTAAGGATTTCTAGTCTCTTTTATTTATGGCAAAGGGTGAATTGGTACCTACAAATGCAATATTGGTGTGGTGGCCTTCTTTTTTTGGTGATAATTTGAGAATCGCCGAGTAAGTCAGTTGTGACACCACGAAACCACAGTATCATGTATATAGCCACGTCCATCCAGCTAAGTCAGTTTTGTCTGTCTAGAGCACATCTAAGTAACTCAATCAAACTAGAAAGAAAAAAAAAGAAAAAATGGTTGCGCAAATCTTAGCGTAAAATCAATGTCATAGGATTTTTTTTTTGAGAACTATGCCATAGGATTTAGATATACAATACTTAGAGCCAGTACATCTAGATATGCTTTAGAAAACTGAGATGGTGTATGCATGACGGCCCACCTGTCAGGAAACAGTCCGAGAGGCCCATGGACCTATTCGCAAGAAGCCCAAGCCCAATGGACACATTCGCTTGCAAATCTCGACAGTACGTACTGCTCTTAATTACTTGTTGTAATAGTTTCTATATATGAACAAACGATTAAGATACATCCCTGTGACTGGGATACTGTGCTTGTTTGAACTGAAGAAACGAAAGTCGTCGAGCATTTACTACTGCTCCTCAATAATGTTGGGCTGAAGAAATATCAGATATTTCTTCCGGATTCCTCTCACGCCAGGACAAAAGTCATCGAGCATTTACTATTACTGTTCAATAATGTTGGACCGAAGAAATATCAGATATTTCTTTCGGATTCCTCTCACGTCAGGACAAAAGTCGTCGAGCATTTACTACTACTGCCCAAATATTTGATATTCCTTGCACGATGCGGATACTCCCTCCGTCCGGAAATACTTGTCATCAAAATGAATAGAAGGGGATGTATCGGACGGAGGGAGTACATCATTGCAATGCTTATCAGATATTTCTTCCGGATTCCTCTCACGTCAGGACAAAAGGGCAGGTGCGGGAGTTGACCAACTAATTAACACCTTTGGCTTTTACTTCACATGTTGGTTTCTTCTGTATTATAAACATTGCAATGATGTAACTTGAAGCAACAATTGTACTTTTTTTTAAGGGAAGGCGACAATTAGACTTAGTAACAACTTTCAAGGCAAGAACTCGGGTCAAACTAAAGAAACTGTTGCTATTATCATTGAGCAGATCCAAGTAGGCACTAAATTAACTACTACTGCTCAATAATGCTGGTAGCTGCACACGTACTATACGATGACCAATGGCCGGCACTTGGAAACTAATTTCATAAGTACTAGTACTATGTAATGGCCGGCACTTGCAGAAGCATCCAATCCATCATTCTTATGAACCTGTGATGGTGCGTTTTGAGCTGGGCACTCTCCCACCCAAACCAATGGACGCAAGCCATAATCCCTTGCTTGCACTTGTACTAGTCATCATCCCGTTGGCCTACTTCATCCTTTCGGCGCACCTTCGAGCCGGCCCCAGACCTCCGCCGGGGCCATGGGCGCTCCCGGTGATCGGCCACTTGCACCACATGATGGGCAAGCTTCCGCACCACAGGATGCGCGACCTTGCCCGGCAGCATGGCCCGCTGATGCTGCTCCGCCTCGGTGACCTGCCCATCGTGGTTGCTTCGTCGGCAGAGGCAGCCCGCGAGGTCATGAGGACACACGACGTGGCCTTCGCAACACGCCCCATCAGCATGATCAAGCGGTTGACCCTTGTTGACGGCTCAGAGGGGCTCATCTTTGCGCCCTACGGCAGCGCCTGGAGGCAGTTGCGCAAAATTTGCACCGTGGAACTGCTTAGCGCCCGATGCGTGCAGTCCTCGAGAGGCATCCGCAAGCAGGAGGTCCAGCGCCTCCTCCAGGAGGTGTCGACGGCAACGGCAACACCGGGGGCGACGGTGAATCTTAGCGCACTACTGTCATCGTATGTCAATGACTCGACAGTGCGCGCCATTATAGGCAGCCGGTTCAAGGACCGGGAGAAGTTCCTTCGGCTAATGGGGGAAAGTATGGAGCTATTCTCGAGGCCCGGCTTGCCGGACCTCTATCCATCGTCACGCTTAGCGATGCTCATCAGCCAAAAACCACGCCTGATGAAGCAGCACCACCATGAAATGATGGGTTTCATGGAAACCATCATCCAGGAGCACCAAGTGACACCAGGAGCCGTAGGTGACAAAGAGGAGGACTTGGTTGACGTGCTCTTGAGAATCCAGAAAGAAGATGACTCCTTGGAGTTCCCGCTCACCACACACACGATCAAAGCCGTGATGGCGGTAAGCTAGTTACGACTAACCACATGATGGTACTACTTCAATAATACATGCATCTACATGGAATATATATGTCGCGCACTGAGGACGTCCGACCATTGCTTGTAGGATTTATTTGTCGCAGGTAGTGAGACCTCAGCAACGATGCTACAACGGGCCATGTCCGAGCTCATGAAGAACCCGGGGGTGATGCAAAAGGTGCAGGGAGAAGTCCGGCGAGTGCTCAATGAGCAAGGCAAAGTGACGGAGGAGAGCTTAAGGAATATACACTACTTACACCTAGTCATCAAGGAGACTCTTCGGTTGCACCCGGCGCTGCCACTGCTACTACCACGGGAGTGCCGCTCGCCATGCCAGGTACTCGGGTTCAACGTGCCAGTGGGGGCTACAGTTCTTGTGAACGCTTGGGCCATCGGTAGGGATCCGATGCATTGGGACAAGCCAGATGAGTTCATGCCAGAGAGGTTTGAATTCAACACCGTTGACTTCAAGGGGGGAGACTTTGAGTACACACCATTTGGGGCGGGACGAAGGATGTGCCCCGGGATGACATTTGGGCTGGCAAATATGGAACTTGCGCTTGCTAGCCTCTTATACCACTTTGACTGGGAGCTGCCACATGGGATGGCGGTGGCGGACCTGGATATGGCAGAGGTTGTCACGGTAACCTCGCGGCGGAAACATGACCTTCTGGTGGTTCCCGTGGTTCGCGTGCCGATATAACCAGCTCACTACCCATCAGCTTAGGTTACACCATCGTCGCTAGCAGTCTTTGTCAGTTGTTTGCTTCTGTTTATCTCATGGTCATTTTTGTGGGTGTACCAAATCAATGTGCGTACAGTGATCAGTGATCACAGGGAAGATATCCAATTTCATTTACATTTTATATTTAGAGCTAGCGATCAAGTTTGATCGCTCTCTGCACTCCAAAATGCCTACTCAACTTTTGTATTAATTTTGCCTTCAATTTCAAACCAATATAAGTAGAAAGCGACACACCGATCCAACTGAAAAACACTCGACATGAGACGGACGGCAACTCGCTCCCAGAGGTGCCGATGCAAAACCCTAGTTGCGCCCCTGTCTCTTCACCTTGTTGCCCACCTCGCCGCCACCGGAGAAAGCCAGCCGGAAAAGCCTGACCGACTGATGGCATGCACGTCGATGGGTAGGACGCCGGTACGGCTGCCCCGAGACATGTCAGCGGTGAGCACCGTCCATGCCACAAGCAACTCTCCGTGTGCATGTATAGCTTCCACTAGGTTGATTGTTTGATCCATTTCGTGGACAACCGTATCAGTTCTATCTAACACCCGCATATAGTGATCGGAAGATACCCAATTTCATTTGCATTTTATATTTAGCCTTAGCGATCAAGTTTGACCGTTCTCTGCACTCCAAAAAATACCTACCCAACTTCTATATTAATTTTGCCTTGAATATCAAACCATTACAAGAAGAATGAGGCGTGCACGAATTTTGGCAAAAAAAAAGAGAAAGAAAAAGAAAGAGACATGTACGTCAACCCCATCAACCGGAAAAAGTTCAAAATAAACCTTGAACTTGTAGGCAAAAACTAAATCAAACCCTGAACTCTCAATCCCTGAAATCAGCACACCAAACTCTCTGATCCCAGTCTATTTCGAACCTTGAGAGGATTTAGCTGGTATTCGCTGAATTGGGCCGGCCCATTAGAGTAGTTGCTCGCGCTGCTCTGTTTTTTTGGTTTGTTTTTTCTTTGGTTTTATTCTTTTTTTATGACACTTTATTTTTCTCTGGTTTTTATTTCGTTGTTATACTTTTGTTTTATGTTTTTTGATTTCCTTCGTATTGTTTATTTTTCCTTTTTATTTTGTTTCTTTACCTGTAACTGGTTTCTTTTCTACACTATTTTAATTATTCTCAGTACCCAATGTACATTTCTAGTGCAGACATGAAATATTTTTTGGATACACTTTCGACATTATTAAAATACATTACATACTTTTTAAAAATACATGTTTTCAATACTTTTTTTGAATACATGGTATATTTTCAAGATACACGTTTTAGATTTTCTTAACGACAATAAACATTTTGTAAACTACACAAACATTTTTTTACAATATTACACATTTTCAAAATTTTATACACTATTTTCAAACACATGTCACATATAGTCTTTTAAGGATATGACACATTTTTCTACATCACGTAAATTTTTTTACATTGTATACACTTTTTTAAAATGTCACAAGCACATTTTTTGAAAAAAAAATGAATCACACGAATATTATTTTACATTGTATTTTTTTTTTGAAATACCACGTACATTTATCAAAACTCGTGATATTTTTTTAGATGTCACAAACATGTTCTTTACACATTTGTTCAGGTTTCAAAAAGAAAATCCTGTTTTACAATTTTCAAAAGGTGTTCGCACTTTCAAATTTTCTTCAGGTTTCAAAAATGTATATGTTTCAAAAAGTGTTCGCTTTTTCAGAACTGGTTGCTTTTTCAAAAAACAGTTGTTTTCTTAAAGTATTCAGAATTTTCAAAAAGTGCTCACACTTTATAAAATGTTGGGACGTTTCCAAAATTATTTATGTTTTGAATATTTGTTTGCGCCTAAAAAATGTTTTAAAATTCAACGCTTTGATATGTGCTTAAATATATCGGGCCTCTTATTTAACATGCCACATTGACAATCCCTATTCGGGAACTCACTCAAGGTTGAAAATAGACCGGGATCAGAAAATTCGGTGTGCTGATTTCTGGGATTTAAAGTTTGGGGTTTCATTTAGCTTTCGTCTACACGTAGAGGTTTATTTCATTTAGCTTTCGTCTACACGTTCGAGGTTTATTGCAAAACACTAGTTGCTGCCCTGTCTCCTCACCTCGTTGCCCACCTTGCCGTTGGAGGAAACCAGCTGGCAAAGCGTACCCGACAGACGGTGTGCACGTCGACGGAGGTAGGACGCCGGCCCGGACGGCAGCCCTCGGACATCCCGGCGATGAGCACCATCCACACGTACGCCACAAGCAAGCGTAGCTCGCTCCGTGTGAAACACCAGCAACGATGCTGCAATGGGCTATGTCCGAGCTCTTGAAGAACCCGAGGGTAATGCAAAAGGTGCAGGGGGAAGTCCGTCAAGTGTTCAAGGAGCAAGGCGAAGCAACAGAGGAGAGCTTAAAGAATCTGCTCTACTTCCGCACGGTTATCAAAGAAACTCTTCGGTTGCACCCGTGTTGCCACTGCTGCTACCATGGGAGTGCTGCTCGCCATGCCAAGTACTCGGGTTCGATGTGCCAGTGGGGGCTACAGTGCTTGTGAATGCTTGGGCCATCGGCAGGGATGCGATGCATTGGGACAAGCCGGAGGAGTTCCTGCCAGAGAGGTTTGATCTCAACACCATTGACTTTAAGGGGGAAGACTTTGAGTACATGCCATTTGGGGCTGGTCGGAGGATGTGCCCCGGGATGACATTCGAGCTGGCAAATATGGAACTTGCGCTTGCTAGTCTCTTATACCACTTTGACTGGGAGTTGCCACACGGGATGGCGGGGGTGGACCTGGATATGACAGAGGTCGTCACAGTCACCTCACGGCGGAAACATGGTCTTCTAGTCGTTCCCGTAGTTCGCGTGCCGATATGACCAGACCACTACTAATCAGTTTATGTTTCACCATCATCACTAGCAACGTTTGTCATTTGTTTGCTCTTGTTTATCCTGTGTCCATTTTGTGGCTCTACCAGTACCAAATCAATGTGCATACAGTGATACGGGGAAGCTATCCAATTTCATTTACAATTTAGTTTTCGAGCTGTACCCTTCTCTGCGCTCCAAAATGCCTACTCAACTTGTTTATTAATTTGACCTTCAGTATCAAACCAATATAATTAGAAAGCGACATGCAGGTCCAACTGAAAAGCACTCAACGAACGCGTGACTTGCTCTAGAGGTGCCAATGCAAAACCCTAGCCCCCCCCCCCCCCCCCCCCCCCCCCCGCGGTCGACGCCGGGATCTACCGGCCAGTTATTGTCATGCATGCAGTCAAGATTCATAAAGGGTCATATGATTGTGGAGATCTTTTCCTTGTCTCGGAGCTCGTTCAGTCCGCCAAGAAGAACAAGAAACATGTACTTGTCCTCAAATTAGACTACCAAAAGACAGTTGAAACGACTTAACACAAAATATTTAGCTAAACATTCAGCTATTGATAGAAACCTTCTAAACTAGTTTACAACAAGCAGGAATTCCCCTTTATTTATTAGCAACAACATAACACAAAATATTTAGCTTATATTTTATTCTTGCGGCTACATACGTGGTTTTGGAACTAACAGCAGTTTCTCCTTTCGACGCACGGTTAGCCCAAACACCTCTGCCATATCAACGTCCTTTCTCTCAACCCCGGCTGGCAGTTCCCAATCAAAATGGTACATGAGATTAGCCAACATAAGCTCGATATTGGTGATTCCGAGGTTTATACCAGGGCACATCCTTCGGCCTGCCCCGAACGGCAAGAACTGGAAATCATTCCCCTTGAAGTTGACATGCACAGCGCTGCCTTCGTCTATAAATCTTTCCGGTATGTATTCTTCCGCGTCCTCCCAGGAGTTGGATTCCCTACCAATGGCCCATACATTGACGAGGATGTGCGTTCCAGCAGGAACCATGTACCCAGCGATGTTGCAGTCTCCCATGGCAAGGTGTAGAGGAAGGAAAGGCGCAACAGGATACAACCGGAGTGACTCCTTTATAACTGCTCTTAGGTACATCATCTTGTCGATGTCGGTTTCACTGACAGTTTCTTGTCCTAGTGGTACGATACTCCTCACCTCGTCTTGTAGCTTCCTCATCAGGCATGGCCTCCTCATGAGTTCGGCCAAGGTGAATTCGAGGGTGTTAGATGACGTGTTTGTTAAACCAAAAAATACATCCTGTGGATATCAATGAATTAATTAGGATACTATGTAAGATATAAGAAAGATCAATATATAATTTGGAAGCTATCATTTTTACTTACTGTTAATAGAGCCTTAATGTGATCTCTTGTGAGACCATACTCCTCTTGAGCAGACAATAGGATATCTAAGAAGTCGCCACCCTTATGATCAAATTTTGACTTGCCCTTGCTCACATGATCATCGATCAGCTCTTCCAGCAAATCGGCCCATCTATGCCTCACTCTCTCAGCCTTTGCACAAACTGCCCTTTTAAGCACTCCTACCCTAGTCAATATTGGAAAGTACTCCTCCACGTTGAACCCTCCTAGCAGCCGTGAGGTATCGTTGGCAAGGTCCTGGCACAGCTTGCTCTGTCTTTCTTTCAGGAAGGACTCCCCCGACACGATGCGACACGCCATGTCATACGCGAATGACCTGAGCAGCTCACTCATATCCAAAGTACCACCTACTGCGGCGGCATCACTGATCTTGGCCATCACTATGCTCACCTAGATGTCATGCATCTTAAAACATGAGAGAAGCTAACATTTATGAAACTCTTAGCTGAGGGCAAATTGAAAACCTATATTATTTTTCCTCGCATGACCTAAGGTCAATTTTGGTTACAAATTATTTTTGAATGTAAATTCAAATATGACGGTTTTTATTTGCATGGAAGCGGCTTTGCTAGCGGTCCGACCAGCGAAACCGTGAACCGTGGGTCAATCAGTTCATTGAGTGGTCCAATCTATTAGACTACAGTTGCGGGAGTGAGTTGCGTGCGTTAAACTATATGCTCCTAATGGTGTTAAGTGGTTGCTTCAAATGCTTCAAGGTTGTCATCTTTGTTGCATGTGAGTTGGTGACTATTGCTATGACTTGAGACGATTGACATAAGACCAGATCACGTCCCCACATTTTGTTCGGAAATGACTACTTTAATATTTGTAATGTAAAAACCATTTTCTTGGCCTGGAGGGTCGGAAATTACACGGGAAGACTACAAAAATTACCTCATCCATGACGGCGCTGCGGAAAGACCGCACCTTTTTAGCACTCAACATGTGGGTGGTGGCGAGCTTCCTAGCCTGCCGCCAGTACTCGCCATATGGCGCGAATGCGACGTCGGATGCGCCGTACATGATGATGTCGTTGACCAGGGAGCGTGGCCGTGACGCCATCACATGGTCGTGCGTGCGCAGCACCGCCTCCGCGGCACGCGGTGACGACACGACAAACGTCGGCACGACGCCGAGGCGGAGGAGCATCACGTCGGGGCCATGCCTCCTGGCGAGGCCACGGAGGGAGACGTGTGGGAGGGAGCCGATGAGGTGCAGGTGCCCGATGATGGGAAGTGCCGGCGGCGAAGGTGGGAGCTGGAGGCAGTCTTCTCCCTCATGCTTCTGTTTTTTTCCTGCCTTCCCAGTGAACCAGTAATGCACAAACAAGAGGGAGAAGGGGAAGAGCAATAGAAACCATGCCATGGTAAATTACTTTGTGGAGCTCTGCCGGCGAAATTGGCTCGTTGAAAAACTTAGTTTGTCATTGCAAAGCTCGAGCTGTTGCTTTGCTTATAAGCTAGCCAGGGGAAGTAAAAACACAAAAATTCGTCACGGGTTCTGTGGCTGGAGCAAATAGTTGTTGTGCGTACAATGTTGTCAGTGACGGGTCACTCTCAACGCATTCTGGATCTGAGATCCGACAACGTAGCTTTCATTCCCAAAAAACAGGCAAGGCAGTCTTGGACTCTAGTAAGCGTGCTGTACCAATTATTTTGTCACTCTACAGAAAAATCTTACTCTTCAAAAGATCTGTGAAAACACCAACCATATCAGCAACGCAACCCATTTTTTGGGTACACTTGATGGGACTTTTTTCCTTTGACTCAACAATAATCTGCTATCAAATCGATTGCATATGAATAATAAAAACACTGGATTAGAATGTCCTGACTTCCTGATCCCATGAAACCAAGGCACTTGATTTTACTGACATGAATCTTTGGAAGATGAGAGAGAGAGAGAGAGAGAGAGAGAGAGAATTTTCGATATGGGAATGCAACGTACAAAATTAAATAAACCCGCAAGATGTCCACATCATCAAGATCATGCAAACCTTTTATTTTTCATTTTCCATCACATGCAAATCCTTCACATCATCAAGCAAATGCAAGCCCTCTACAACATTTATTTTTATTTTTTCAGCAACAAATACACACACAAAGAACGCGGGGGGAGGGGGTTCCGCTCTAACAGAAACAAATGGGGAAAACACAAAAATAGCTCTGCCTCCCATCCACACACTAGTATTGGATGTACTATAACAAAAAAAAAAGGGTCAAGATATGCTCGCGTCGCCCTCTACTGGAAGACAAAGGGGGGGGGGGGGGGGGGGGGGTTCCCCTCTAACAGAAACAAATGGGAAAAACACAAAAATAGCTCTGCCTCCCATCCACACACTAGTATTGGATGTACTATAACAAAAAAAAGGGTCAAGATAAGCTCGCGTCGCCCTCTACTGGAAGACAAAGGGGAATGAGGACTGAGGAAAAGGAGAGTATCGAATGAGAGTTAGGGCATGTACAATGAAGGCAGTACCATGCTACTGCCCCATGAATTTAACTAGATAAAAAATTCTAGAGCTACATGCATTGAAAAAATCATCCAACGCATGGTGAGGTTATTTCACACATTTTATTGGGTCCTACAATGATCCATCTTCACCAACTTTACTTGCATGTAGCTAGGTGTTTTCGCACAGAGCACACTCTCTCTTACCTTTCTATCTTGGAGGACCACACTTTTTGGCTGAAGAAGCTAGCTCCTCTGCAGGCCTCTGCAAGGCATAGTATATTTCACCAATCTCCTCCATGGCAGCATGCATCTGATGTGGAACCATGGGGCAGCTGTCCAAGCTGGACCATTGGCCATGCCCTTAGAGGGGAAAGTGAGCAGCGACAACAACCATCCTTTATGGCTTGACTCTTGCTTCTAAAATGCAGACCAGAAATACAGCATAAGAGAAAAATGGCCTGCTTCGCGGAAATAGGCCGATAACACATGCGCAATGCGAAAGGGGCCGATAATAGATGTGCGATGCGAAACGGGCCAACCAGGGGACATAGCAACTCTCAACACAGCGACCAGCAATGTGGGATCAAGCGCTAGCATGAAAATTTTAGCAAATTAGTTTGTGTGGTGGAAACTTAGACGGGACATAGCTAAATCTCATTTAGATGAGAATTATCAAATCAGAAAAACAAAAAACTGGAGAGGTGCCATACGAATTTTTTTTTACTCATACAACCAACAACTTCCATTTCGTCACTAGATTAAGCAATTAAATTTGTTAATAAATATCACTTTCATAGGGTCGAAAACTAATGACCTTAAAGCATATCACTTATGATTCGTAAAAAAATATATATCACTTATGAGTTTCTTTAATCATAAGACCTTATTTTCTTTGGGATTGTCAAATACGAAAATTCATGCTTCATAGCAACAATTCGCTCCCCATCCCTCTGCGCGAGTGGCCTTCCCTTCTACATGGAGATGCCAAAGGTCAGGCCTGAACCTTGAAGCGCCTCCTCGACGATCTTGTCCAGCCGCGCCGCCATCTCGGGCGTCATGTAGTTTTTCCAGTCGCCGACGGCTCCCTTCCTGAAGTATACGTCGTTCTTGACACCCATCATGGCGCTGCTCCTGCCATTCTTGTTCACCTCCGAGCTCTTGAGTTCCTTGAAGCTGCAGAGCTGCACGATCTCCTGCACCACCCCTGCCTCCTCCTCCGCGCCTGAAAATGGGCACCCCATGAACGCCGCGAGATTCTTCACGTTGCCGATTGGGTCTTGCAGCATCTCCTCGTACTTGAGGAAGAGCACCTTCCCGGGCCTCCTCCGGCTCTCCTCCCAGTACTCTAGGGCGTGGCGCCAGTGCGGTCCGGAGCTGCTCTGCCCCCTACAGAAGAGCTCGAACGCCTCCTCGAACGTCGGCGAGGGGGACTCCAGGCTGAGCTGCCGGCGCAGCACCGCCGCTATCTTGTTGCTGTAGATCCAGAAGGAGACCATTGCGTCCTTGGGCTCCCGGCAGACGTAGACGACCCGGCCGCATTCCGTTATGCGGCTGGGCAGCAGGGAGTAGGGCAAGTGGGTTGCAAGCAGCCGGGGAGAAGGGAGCGCCATGGTCTCAGGTACCGGCCTGGTCTCGAGGAAGCGGACGCAGTCGTGCGGGTTGTGATGGCGGAGCGGGTGGTCGGAGTAGGACGGCGAGTGCGTGGCGCGGTTGAGCGTCGCGAAGGCGAGCGCCTTGAGCCAGGTGGTGCCGGACTTGGGGCAGCTGGTGAGGAGGACGTCCGTTGGCCTTGGCTCGAAGGACGCCTGAGCGGCGGCCATGCCCTCAAGAACGAACTCGCGGATCCAGAAGCCGCGGTATTGGCGGGTAAGGTACACGGGGCACCGCGGCAGCGACACCATGATCTCAGACATCTCAGCTTGAGCCCGAGAGGTGGTCTCGTCGATTTCTTCCCCGGCCACGGCGCCGGTGGGAGCATCACTCATGGCTTCTCTTTGTTTTGTAGGCGGCAACCGGACGAGCCGGCGATGGACGAGTGGAGGAGTGTCACGGCTTCAAGGGGTAAATATTTTCTTATACTCGTAAAAAATAGAGATAACAGACCACGCTCTCCTCGTGCATGTTATTGTATTACCAGCCGTACCTACTCATACCTAAACAAAGAGAGTGACGTGTATACTCCGGGATTGCTTGGTCGTAAGAGATACTATAAGCATCATCTACAATCCATGCAAAATTAATAAATATATCAAACGGATGCCCGAGAAGATAAGCTAGAATATTGAATTATTGCTATCAATCATTTAGGCGTGGAAGACCATTTCTGCAAAGACAAAGGCTGCACCTGTGTTAGGAGTCGAATTAGCGCTATCAATCATTGAGAGGTGGAACCAACTAAGCGTAACTTAGATGGTTGTTTTTTTTAGCTGAACTATCTGAGTTCAGCTGCTAGACTTTGACACGGATGCTCACATATTTTCTGGATTTATTTCAGCCGTCTCTGCAATGCTATTTTTTTTAGTTATGGCGTCTCCTTTTTTTTGAGGGAAGGCCATCATGGCTAGCTTTATTGATTTAACATAGGCATTACATCGTCCACAAACGAAGAGATCAGACAACCCGAGGGCTCGTCTGTCCAGTTTAAAGTGGTCTTATTACAATAAGAAAAATTAGCTAGCACATGCGCCGCTTGATTGGAAGAACGAAAACAATGCTTGAAGACAACCTTCCCTATTAAAGAAGAAACATCCACACATTCCGCGAAAATTGCTGTTGCAGCATTCCACCATCTAGATTGGCCATCACAAAAGTTTATGACGTTTAAGGAATCTGATTCCGCCTCCACACGAGGAAACCCTAGGGAGTTTGCAAACACTAGACCATCACGCATCGCCATTGCTTCAGCCATCATTGCATCTGCAACATGAGGTATATATTTGCATTGTGCTGCTAAAAAATTCCCTTTATCATCTCTAATTACAGCTGCCGAAGCTCCTGCACTTTCATCTGCAAAATAGGCCGCATCAACATTTACCTTTATGAACATGAGGTATGGTTTCGTCCGCTTCATGTCTCTATTATCATTTTGTTTGCGATTAGCTTCATGATAATTACTAGTAATTGCCAGGACGGACATATGCCACCGCGTGGGATGTGGTGGTCTACCATCATGAGTGAGTTCACGTCTTATCCACCATAAGTACCAGCTGCCCACCATAAGAGCTTGTTTGACAGTAATATTCGGTTTCAGTGACAAGGGTAAATCTGGTGCAAGGAGTAGATGTTCCAATATAACTGACCCTGAGCGATCAATCAACTTTGCTTCCTCAATCATTCCCGCAATGCCTAGGCATTCCCAGAGGTGCTTCGCATTGCAACATTCAAACAGTAGGTGGCGGACATCTTCCGCATCTTGATGACATATAGGACATGCCCCATTAGTTCCAATATGACGGTTCGTGAGTATGGACTTTAGCGGAATAATACCATGTAGAGCACGCCAACAAAAAATTTGAATATTACGTGGGACCTTTTGTTTCCATAGTGTACTCCACACCGTTGGAGTTCTTGAGCCTCCAGGTCGCGCCATCACCGTTGCATGTGCCTGGAAAGATCGTATCCATTGTACTTTGTACGCTGATTTCACAGAGAAAAACCCTTTATGATCCGGGTGCCATGCGATAAAGTCCTCGAAAGCCCCATAGTTGAGGGGAATTTGCAAGATCCTGTCTACATCAACCGATATGAATATAGATCTGATTAGTTCCTCGTCCCAAAAACCAGTCATAGGGTCAATTAGATCATGAACTCGTGATATCAGTGTTTGCCCCCGGTTTGATAAAACTCTCCTGTCCGGACTAGACGGTATCCAGGGGTCACTCGAGATGTTAATGTTCTCACCGGTACCAACCCTCCAGATATACCCCAACTTAAATGTTTCAAGACCTTTCATAATGCTCTGCCTTAACTACAGGGCGCATGTAGCAACTTCGTAATCTCAAAATATGTCGGCTCAATCTCTGAAAGGTGCTCATAGACAGAGGCGGATTTGGGCCTGGGGCAACTGGGGCTGTAGCCCGAGGCGTGGCCCAACTAGCACCTATACGTGTAATAGCAAAAATTCCAGAATTTGAGAAACAAAGAGGCCCAGCCCCAGGCTTTAGCCCATAGACGTACAAGGCTACAACTATGCCAGCCCATTAAGCCAACTATAAGCCCTCCACGACTGTGCAGTTCCAATCGATCCGAACTGAAAACGAATCATGCAGTTGACCGCTCGATCGTCTCTCGCCTGAGCGATCCTAAATAAATCTCTAGCCCGATTCAAAGTGGAGAAACCCTCGCCTCGCCCAGACACTGCGCCGCCGCCCTAGTCAACCTGCGCCGCATCCCGTCCGGCATCCTGACCATCCACCTTTTGTTCTTCCCGTTCTTCTCCAACGAAATTGCAGTGCACGCACACCTGGCTCCGCATGTAATGTGTCGTTTGTATCACGTAAATTCGGTCCATTTTGGTGAGTTGGTGATTTTAAATTCACTCCTTTTACTTAGTCAATTTTATTTCCTTAAGAACATGAGATGTGTAGAAGGACAAGTTATGGGCTGTGCAATCTTGATGTATTGATCGGTGCACCAGACACGTATATATAAGTACAGAGGTGGGCCACAACCTCAACTATACAAGGAAACAGGAGGTGGGCCCTACACACACATATACACGTACACAATATACTCAACACCCCCCTGCAGTCGAAGCGGCGCCAGTGACGCAGAGACTGGAACGGAACTCCTCAAAGGTAGAAGTCGGCAGTCCCTTTGTCATCACATCGGCGAACTGCTGAGCGGTCAGCACATGGAGAACCCGCATGCGTCCAAGAGCCACCTGCTCGCGCACAAAGTGAATGTCCAGCTCGATGTGTTTAGTCCGGCGATGATGAACGGGGTTGGCGGAGAGGTACACCGCAGAGACGTTGTCACAGTAGACAACCGTAGCCTGGGAGACATCGTGATGTAGCTCCTGAAGTAACTGTCGAAGGCAGGTGCACTCGGCGACAGCGTTGGCCACAGCTCGGTACTCAGCCTCCGCGCTAGAGCGCGAAACCGTGGGTTGTCGCTTGGACGACCACGAGACGAGGGAAGGACCGAGGTAGACGCAGTAGCCAGAGGTAGACCGACGAGTATCGGGGAAGCCGGCCCAGTCTGCATCGGAGTAAGCCACCATCTCCAGAGAAGTGGACGCCGTAAGTGTCAACCCGAGGGACATCGTGCCGCGGATGTAGCGAAGGATCCGCTTCACGAGAGTCCAATGAGAGTCACGAGGGGCGTGCATGTGGAGACACACCTGCTGTACATCATACTGAAGATCCGGTCTGGTGAGAGTCAAGTACTGTAGAGCACCGACAATAGACCGGTAGAAAGGAGCATCCGACGCAGGCGAACCCTCAAGAGCAGAGACCTTGGCCTTCGTGTCCACATGAGTAGCAACAGGATGGCAGTTGAGCATGCCAGCACGCTCAAGAAGCTCATGTGCATACTTCTGCTGATGAAGAAAGAAACCGTCCGGACGCCGAACGACCTCAATGCCAAGGAAATAATGTAGAGCACCCAGGTCCTTGATAGCAAACTCGTCACACAGCCGGAGAGTAATCTGCTGAAGAACGGTTGCGGAGGAGGCTGTCAGGATGATGTCGTCGACGTAAAGCAGCAAATATGCAGTCGTGTCACCGTGGCGATAGACAAACAGTGAGGCATCCGAGCGAGTGACGCTGAAGCCCAGTGTCTGAAGAAACCCGGCGATCCGCTGGTACCAGGCTCGGGGTGCCTGCTTGAGCCCGTAAAGAGAGCGAGACAGCAAGCACACATGACCGGGAAGTGAAGCGTCGACGAAGCCGGTGGGTTGCTCACAAAACACCTGCTCCTCAAGATGGCCGTGGAGAAAGGCGTTGGAGACATCCATCTGGTGAACAGGCCAGCCGCGGGAGACGACGAGCTGGAGGACGGTGCGGATCGTGCCCAGTTTGACAACCGGGGCAAACGTCTCCGTGAAGTCAACTCCAGCGCGCTGGCGGAAACCGCGGACCACCCAGTGAGCCTTGTAGCGCTCAAGTGAACCGTCTGAGCGGGTCTTATGGCGAAAGACCCACTTGCCGGTGATGACGTTGGCGCGAGGAGGCCGGAGAACCAGGGTCCAGGTGCGGTTCCGTTGAAGAGCGTCGAACTCTTCCTGCATCGCCGCAAGCCAGTGAGGATCACGGAGGGCAGCGCGAGCGGACGCAGGAATAGGCGACGGCTCCACAGCAGAGGCGGCGAGGACGTACTCATCACACGAGTACCGGAGACTCGGACAGTGAATGCCGGCGCGAGCGTGGGTGACGGGGCCGGACGGAGCCACCGGAGCCACCGGCGAGGTGGCCGGCGTCGGGGCCGGCGAGGCGGCCGGCGTCGAGGCAGCGGAGGAGGCGGCCGAGCCGGCAGCGCCCGACCCCGCGGCGCCCGAGTCGGGGGCGGCGGGTGAAGGCAGGGCGCCGGCCGCGCCGTCGGAGCCAGCCGAGGAGGCCGGGTGGGTGGGCGCCGGCAGGAGGGCGCGAGGACCGCCAAAGCCCGAAGGCGGTCCACGAGCCAAACGTGAACGTCCACCTGACGAGGTCGTCGATGGGCCGACGGTGGCCGGCGGCGACGAGACGACAAGGGGTACCTGCTGCTGAAACGGGAAGACCATCTCATCAAAGTAAACGTGTCGGGAGGTGAAAACACGGTGCGAGACGGGATTGTAGCAGCGGTAGCCCTTAGTGTTGGGTGGGTAGCCGAGAAAGATGCAGGCGACAGAGCGAGGTGTGAGCTTATGAGGCGCAGTGGCAGCGATGCTAGGGTAGCACAGGCAGCCGAAGATGCGAAGCCCTTCATAAAAGGGAGGTGCACCGAAGAGAAGGTGGTGAGGTGTAAAGTTCCCGCGAGTACGACATGGACGGATATTGATGAGGAGAGAAGCGGTGGCTAGAGCGTCAGGCCAAAAGCGCGGAGGCACATTGGCATGAAAGAGAAGAGTTCTAATGCAGTCATTAAGAGTGCGAAGGATACGCTCAGCACGACCGTTCTGCTGCGAGGTGTACGGGCAAGTGAGACGAAAAATCGTGCCATGTGTTGCGAGAAGATTACGAACAACGGTGTTGTCAAACTCCTTCCCGTTGTCTGTCTGCAACGTGAGAATGGGTCGACCAAACTGCGTGAGAACGTAAGAGTAGAAAGCGGGAAGGGTGGAAATAACATCCGACTTGCCGCGCAACGGGAAGGTCCACACATAATGCGAAAAATCGTCAAGAATGACAAGATAATAAAGAAAGCCCGTATTACTGGCAACAGGAGATGTCCAAACATCACTATGAATCAACTCAAACGGGTACGACGCAACAAAGGAAGAAGGCCTAAATGGAAGACGAGCATGTTTGCCGAGGCGACATGCATGACACGAGTGATCCTCGTTCTTATTACACGTGAAAGAAAAACTCCGAAGTATGTGGCGAAGTGTGGCAGGATTAGGATGACCCAAGCGAGCGTGCCAGAGATCCACTCCGGTGGCGAGAGCGACAGGGGCGGCGGAAGTGGCGGAGGTGGCGGAGTGAACCGGGTAGAGCTCGTCGGGGCTGTCACATCGGTGGAGCACCATCCGCGTGCGAGCGTCCTTAACAGAAAAATCACATTCATCAAATTCAACAGTGACTGGATTTTCACGTGTAAGAGAACGAACGGAAACAAGATTTTTAATAAGGTCAGGAGAAACAAGAATATTAGACATGGATATAGGAGTGGAGTTAGATGGAAAATATGTGTGTCCAATATGGGTGATGGGAAGAGAAGAACCGTCACCGACGGTGATGCGGTTGGAGGTGTGGACAGGATGGGTAGTGTGGAGGTTACCGCGATACGCCGCCATATGAGCGGTGGCGCCACTGTCCATGTATCAATCGCCGCCACCGGTGTAGCTGGACGGGGAAGGATCGGTGTGGAGAGCCGCCAGAAGGGCCGGGTCCCACGATGCCGGCGGGAGGGACGGCGCAGCCGTCAGGGGCAGCAGCGGCGGCCCACCTGGCGGCGGCTGCTGCCCGTAGGGCGCTGCATAGGGCTGTGGCGCAGCGTAGTACGCCTGGTGTGACGGAGGCCGAGTGCCGAGGAGGCCCGGAGTAGGGGCCCGAGGAACCGGCATGGAGTAGGCGTGGACGACGCCGGTCCATGGGTTCTGGCCGGCGTACCACGGAGCCGCCGGCTGAGGGGCCGGCTGCTGCTGGCGAGGTGCTCCTCCCTAAGCACCGCCGCCGCCTCCCTGCTTGCGGCCGCCCCGGCGGCCGTCGCGATGACCCCCCATTGGCCGCCGGCTGGGGCGGCGGGAAGGGGGCGGCTGGGGCGGGCGGGAAGCCAGGCGCCGCCGGCTGGGGCGGCGTCGGGCAGGGCGGTGGCGGGGCCGGACCCCCGCGGGTGCCGGCGACGAGGGCGGTGTGGGTCGCGCGCGTCCGTGCCACCCGCATCCGGCGCTCCTCCAGCTTGAGGTACGCGACCACCTTGGCGAAGGTGGGCTCCTGGATGAGGGTGAGGTTGGAGGCGGAGTTCCCGAAGTCCTCGTTGAGGCCGCCGGAGAGGGTGCTGATGAGGAGCTCGTCGCCGATCTTTTCCCCCAGATCACGGAGCTCATCGGCGAGCTTCTTGAGGCGCATGCAAAAATCATCGATGGACGAGTCAAGTTGCTGGCACCCGTAAAACTCACCATAGAGGAGGACCTTGCGCTGCAGCCGATTGTCGGTGAAGAGGCCGTTGAGCTTGGTCCAGACCGCATAGGCGTCGTCCTCGTCGTTCACCACGGTGTGGAAGATGTCGCTGGAGATGGTGAGGTAGAACCAGCGGATGATGGTGGCGTCGAGGATCATCCACTCCTCGTCATTGATCATGAGCGCCGAGTCCACGGTGCCGTCCACGTGGCCGTGAAGGAGGTACTCACAGAACACAAGCGAAAAATACCGCTTCCAAGCGGAGTAGGAGGCGATGGTGTGATCAACTTGACCGGGACGCGCTCATGGATGTTGAGGTCGCGGACGAGGGTGACATCGGGACCGGCGAACGGGTTGGAGACGGTGGAGGAGGAGGAACTCATGGTGGTTCAGCTCGGGTGGTAGGGTGCGGCGCGGGTTAGGGGAGAGAGGGGGTAGGGCGCGGCGCGGGAAGAGAGGAAGGGGCGCGGCGCGGGTGGAGGGGAGGAAGGGTTAGGGCGCGGCGCGGGTGGGGAGGGAGGGGCGCGGCGCAGGTGGAGGGAGGCGGAAGCAGTGGGGTGCGGCGGCGGCGACCTCGGGGGGAGGCGGCGGCGGCGGCAAGCGGGGCGGGGAGGGCGGTGCGCCGGTGACCAGGGGCGGCGGCGGCGGCCGGAAGGAGGGCGGCGGCGGCGGCTGGTGACGGCGGCGTGAAGAGGCGGCGGCGACGGCGGCGGCTAGGGTTAGGATCGTGCTGCGATAGATACCATGTAGAAGGACAAGTTATGGGTTGTGCAATCTTGATGTATTGATCGGTGCACCAGACACGTATATATAAGTACAAAGGTGGGCCACAACCTCAACTATACAAGGAAAATAAGAGGTGGGCCCTACACACACATATACACGTACATAATATACTATTTGGTGTGCTATATTGAGGTTGATGTATCTGCAAGCATTGATGATTTTAGATCGTACAGTGCAATAAAAAATTGACGAAAGCAAGGGGCTATTGCCTCGTGCACTTTGTCAGAAGGATATATTATGTTTTTTTGTGCAATAATTTCATATGAACAAATGACTTGGTGTATGTCCGGTGTCTTGATTTTAAATACTTGATTTTATATTTATAACTCAAGGTCCTTCTACTATTGCGGGCAAAGAAATGATGGCCTCAAATTGAGGAAGTCTTCGTTAATTTGGTATGAACGCTTGCCTGATACACTTTGTTAAAACTATCTTTTTTATCGAATTTCCTCTCATGGTAACAATGAATTCATGTTTCATTTTAAATATGAACTCGTAGCATACTTCCGACATGCTTTGGTATGTGTAGTATTTGACATTTTTTTAGCAACTTAACTATAGCCTTAGGCTTTGGGAAATCCTGGCTCCGCCTCTGCTCATAGAGGTAGGGTTATTATGAGCGTTCGCCTCTGTGTTGTGTTTCTCAAATAAGAAAAAGGAAATCATTTAGGCGTGTCTATCATCTATCAGTCGTTCTAAGAGCCGAAGCAACTTAGGCAGTACACTCCCTGCTGAGTGCTTAGTCTCTTTAGTTGTATACTTGTATTTTCATTTGTAATAGAGCCGAGTAGTCTCTTTAACATGCTCCCTCTGCTTACCCCCCTTTTCGCATGGAAGGTAAGAAGATAAAAGTTAATCTGACCACTACTTAATCGTAAGTTGGTCTGTTGGTGGAGTTAGTATTAAGGCAATCTGTTTTACGACGAAAATTGTGTTAGGAGCCTGGTTTTTGGAAAATTCAAAATTATTTTTTGAAGGTTCAAAAAATTCTGAAAAAGCACACACATGTGAATGGATTTATACTAGTCCCTCCGTCCCATAGTATGGGACGAAGGGAGTACTTTTCATGGAAAAATACGGTGTGAGCTGCTAAAAAATAAAAATAATCATGTATATTGTTGAGGACCATGGAATACAATTACACCATGGTGGAGGCGAACTCATCTCGCATTACAGTTCTACTCTCGGGCGGGACATCCGCCATCAATAAAAAATGGCGGCTACTACAAATCAGCTGACTAATTTCCTGAAGAAATCAGTCGGGTCGCGGGCCGTCGGATCCTTCCTCTCGTAGCCCTTGGATCCATCGCATGCCATCCCCTAGATTCAGTCAACGTCAGCGCGTGGGTCATTCTCTCCTCTCACTGCAGCCGAAACAGGAGCAACCGAAGCACGTCGTGACGTCCACATGTGTAGCAGTGCCGCTCGGCTCACGTCAGGAGCCGCACCTCCTCACCCGCAGTGCAACGATTCCACCTTCGGCCGCCGGCGACGCTTCATTGCAGCGCCAACATCATCACGGCGGTGCTTCATCGCAGCACCCGCTGGCTGGCGGTGATATTTCACTACAGCGCAAATGCCGGCGCGGCGGTGCTCCATCGCAGCACCTCGACGCCGCCACATGCTTCGGTGCAGCTCCGGTGCCCACGTGGTGGTGCTCCATCACAAGACATTGACAGCCGCCGGATGCTTCACCGCAGCGCCACAATCGCAGGGTCGTGCTCCATCGTAAGCACTGGCTGCCGTCGCACCTCCATCGCAGCAGCCGATGCCGCCGGTGAAGCTTCACTGTAGTGCCACCAGCGGCGCGGCGGCTCCAGCACAGCGCCGGTTGACCCCCGTCACAGCTCCATCACAACACCGACGATGCGCCGGCGGCTTCACTGCAGCACTCCCCTTGCAGCGATCGGCCTGATTTGTTGCGTGATGTTGGGGCACGAGCTGCTGGAGCGTAGAAATCTGTGAGTGCTGCGGCGAAGATCCATGAGTGGGAGCAAGGTAGGGGATGAATAGCAGAGACGGGGACGCAGCACAGCAGCGCGGGGGTGACGGGAATGCTTCGAAGATGCTATGGCGAAGCACGCGGCGGCGCAACGGTGACAATGCGATGATGAAGCATGCAACGATGACGGCATGCTACGATGGGGATGTAGCGCGGCGGCGGCGAGCTGCTGCAACGCAGCAGGCGCGAGGCCACGGCAGATGCACACGGCGACGGCGGAGCATGCAGAAGAGAGAAGCGAGCGTGGTCATGGCACAGAGCGGCCGGGGGAGAAAATCGGGTCTAGCTGAAGGAAATATGCCCTAGAGGCAATAATAAAGTTGTTATTTTATATTTCTTTATCTCATGATAAATGTGTATTATTCATGCTAGAATTGTACTAACCGGAAACTTGATACATGTGTGGATACATAGACAAAACATAATGTCCCTAGTAAGCCTCTACTAGACTAGCTCGTTAATCAAATATGGTTAAGTTTCCTAACCATGGACATGTGTTGTCATTTGATGAACGGGATCACATCATTAGGAGAATGATGTGATGGACAAGACCCATCCGTTAGCTTAGCATATTGATCATTTAGTTTTATTGCTATTGCTTTCTTCATGTCTTATACATATTCCATTGACTATGAGATTATGCAGCTCCCGGATACCGGAGGAACACCTTGTGGGCTATCAAACGTCAGAACGTAACTGGTTGATTATAAAGATGCTCTACAGGTATCTCCGAAGGTGTTTGTTGGGTTGGCATAGATCGAGATTAGGATTTGTCACTCCGAGTATCGGAGAGGTATCTTTGGGCCCTCTCGGTAATGCACATCATAATAAGCCTTGCAAGCAATGTGACTAATGAGTTAGTTGCGGGATGATGTATTACGGAACGAGTAAAGGGACTTGCCGGTAACGAGATTGAACTAGGTATGAAAACACCTACGACCGAATCTCGGGCAAGTAACATACCGGTGACAAAGGGAATAACGTATGTTGTCATTACGGTACGACCGATAAAGATCTTCGTAGAATATGTGGGAACCAATATGAGCATCCAGGTTCCGCTGTTGGTTATTGACCGGAGAGGTGTCTCGGTCATGTCTACATAGTTCTCGAACCCGTAGGGTCCGCACGCTTAACGTTCGATGATGATTTTGTATTATATGAGTTATGTGATTTGGTGACCGAATGTTGTTCAGAGTCCCGGATGAGATCACAGACATAACGAGGAGTCTCGAAATAGTCGATAGGTAATGATTCATATATTCGACGATGATATTCGGACACCGAAAGTGTTCCGGGGGTACCAGATACATATCGGGTCACCGGAAGGGGTTCCGGGCATCCCCTCGGCAACTACATGGGCCTAATGGGCCAAGAAAGGGACAGACCAGCCCCTTGGGGGCTGGTGCGCCCCATGTAGGCCAAAATAAGGGGGAAGGAAAGAGGGGAAGAGAGAAAGGAAGGGGAGCAATTCGGCCTCCCCCTTCCTTCTCTCCTCCCTTCTCCTTCCTTCCCCGGATGAGTATGGAAGGGGGGAGGCCGAATTGGGAGGCGCCCCCTTGGCTGCCTCTCCTCCCCTCCAACCTATATATATGAGGGGGGGGGGGGGGCACCCTAGGACACACAACATTGATTCCTAGCGGTGTGCGGCGCCCCCCTCCACAGTTTACGCGTCCGGTCATATTCACGTAGTGCTTAGACGAAGCCCTGCGCGGATCACTTCACCATCACCGTCACCACGCCGTCGTGCTGACGGAACACTCCCTCGACACTTTGCTGGATCAAGAGTTCGAGGGACGTCATCGAGATGAACATGTGCAAAACTCGGAGGTGCCATACGTTCGGTGCTTGATCGGCTGGAACAAGAAGTTTGACTACATCAATCACGTTGTCAAAAGCTTTCGCTTTCGGTCTACGAGGGTACGTGGTCACACCTCCCCCTCTCGTTGCTATGCATCTCCTAGATAGATCTTGCGTGAGCGTAAGATTTTTTTAAAATTGCATGCTACGTTACCCAACACTAGCTAGCTCATCTAGCTCAGGGGAATGGATAAGGAAGCGATGCGTGGGTGGTGAGTGGGCTCCAGGAGACACGTGGCGAGTATAGGAGGCGGTTTGTGCAACACAAAAATCATCCGGCTTAAGATAAACGTTTTCCTTCCATATAAAATCACCGAATTTCCAAGATGTAGCTGCCAGCTCGTGAGCTAATTTGTTTTGAGCCCTGCCAATGATAATGACCTCCGTGTGAGAGAGACGAGGGAGCAAGTGCCTTGCATCGGCCAGCACTGCATAAAGCTGATCTGCACATCTCCTCGGACTGCAGACTGCGCCCAATCCTTGTATTGTCAGTGTCAAGGATCATCTGGCCATTAAAAATCTTTACAAGTTCAGTTAAGCCCAGAATAGCAACTGCACCTTCTGCCTCTTCCACTGAACTGCATCGGTCGAGCCTCCTGCCAACAGGCATGAAAACATGCCCCTTGTGAGCACTTGCGACAACACCTCCCCAAGTTTCCCCCGACTCCTCCAGGAACGCATTATCAATATTCAACTTTGTTTTGCCTGGTGGGCAGGAACCTAGTGATTAGTCGTAGGATGGGTCGGTACGCAAGCTCTGACCCGAAACAATGACAGTTTGTTTTTGTGGTTTGCATCGACAGGATCAAAAGAAGCCGACTGAATCTCATCATACAATGTAATCAGATATCAAACTGATCCTGAAACAGTATCCTTCCCGTAACCATGTATGACATTATTTCTCAAACTCCATTCCTGCCACATGATCAACATTATTTTAGCCCTAGTTTCCTCTGAATGCACGAGCAACAACAGTTGCAGCTAATCCATGCCCGTATATCTGAACTCTTCTTCTTTGGGGAACACCCAAAAGGCCCTCATGGAATGTCGTAGTGCCACACTCCTAGTGCAGGTGACAATAGCATTGTATTCATCCTCTTTTCCAACTCGACAAATTTCACAAGCATTGTCCTTCTGAATGTATTGTGTTTAGTAACCAGAGAATTTGTGGCCACTCTCCAACCAAAAACCTTCACATTGTCTGGGACTTTTGCCTTCCAAATGGCATTTCAAATGCTTCGGTCGCCTGGGTCTCTCGAGGAGTTGGCTCCTTTTTCCGTTCCCTTCCTTTTGAGTGAATCAGCAAGTTTGTAGGCACTTTTGACCGTTAAGACTCCATTTTTTTCGTAGTGCCATGCAATGCAGTCCACAACTCCTTCTCTCGGGATTTTTAGTTTTCAAATCTCATCCGCGTCGAAGGCATGGAAAATTTGCTTCACTAGTTCCACCTTCCATTGCTTTGTTTCCGGATCAATCAGCTGGTTAACCCATCGAAGTATAGATCTCCTAATAAAGGAGGAAACTTTCAGCCCTTCTTTTATGGGGAACCATTGATTTCTCGTGATCTGGATACTAGTGCCATCCCCAATTTGCGAAGTCAGAACTTTTTTCAACAGTTCCAACCCAAACTCAACCCCCTCCGTGCCGGAGAAGCATTTGAAGCAAAAAAAGGGTGTCCAGAAGATTGCCATTTGGATTTTAGCACCCTAGCACGAAGACTATCTGGCTTATGTAGCAACCTCCAGCCTTTCCTAGCATGGAGAGCCTGATTAAACAACTGCATATCCCGAAAGCTGATACCTCCATCACATTTTGGTTTTGTCATGTCCTCCCATGACATCCAGTGAACCTTTCATTTCCCTTCATTGTCACCCCACCAGAAGTCTCTAGTGACCTTCTCATAGTTGTCGCGTAAGCTCAGATTTAGTTTAAAAACCCACATGACATATGTTGGTATAGATTGTGCCACTGTGGTGACTCCCATTCCAGTTATTGCATCTTTTATCAAATCTCTCCATAATCGGTTGGAAGTTACCGTTCTTCATTCTTCCCTCCAGGGCTGGAAGACCCAGGTATTTGCTTTCAAACGAGGCGGACTCCACCCCCAACACTTCTTTGATCTCCTCCCTTTCCTGACTGATGCTTGCCTCTCCAAAAAGGAGTGAGCACTTGCTTTGGCTGAGAAGTTGCCCCGTTTCCACTTGGAAGGAATTAAGCACCTTCTTCACTCTCCTTGCTTGGGTTGACTTGCATTGAAAAAAAGTAGGCTATCATCGGCAAACAACAAATTTGAAATTCCCGGGCTCCCACGTGCAATCTTGATGGGTGTAATATCTCCATCCCTCACCTCTCTATCAAGTAGGGTAGCCAGACTGTCAACAATAAAGAGAAATAAGTATGAACTCAAAGGGTCACCTTGCCGGAGGCCCTTGATGGTGTGAATGGATCTAGCCATTCTCCGTTGTGTCTCACAGAAAATCTAACCATCCTGACACATGTCATAACCCATTTTGTCCACTTGTCATCAAATCCAAGCTTCTGCAGCACGCCCTCTAAGAACCTCCAATCAACATGGTCGTATGCCTTTGCTAGGTCCAATTTGAATGCACAATGAGAATCTCTCAGATTCTCGCCATGATGGATCATATGGAAACACTCAAAGGAAATTATCGCATCGTCCGTTATCATTCTCCCTGGGACAAACATGCTCTGTGTTTCAGAAATAAGCTCATCAAGAAAAGGGCGCAGCTGGATAACCAAAACCTTGGATATGACCTTGCAGATAACATTGCATAGACTGATTGGTTGAAAATCCTTAATTCCTTGAGGGTCATTGTTCTTAGGAATTAGCACATTGGAAGTTTCATTCACACCCTCCGGCATCAACCCATCAGCGAAAAAACCTTGGACCGCCTGGGTCACTTGCTCTTTTAATACTTCCCAGTTCCACAGAAAAATTCTCACCGGAAAACCATCTGATCCGGGCACTTTGAGCGGCCCAATCTGGAAGAGGGCATCACTCACCTCGGCCTCAGAGAAGAGTTTAGTGAGTGCTTCGTTCATATGGTCATCCACTCTCCTCAGGATTAGGTCAATTAAATTCTGTGGGTTAACACCCTCATCTTTCTCATATAGTTCCCTGAAAAACTTATTGATTTCCTTGTGTATATCTCAGTGCTCTCTTCCCAGGACCCATCCTCTCTCCTTAGTTTTACAATCTTGTTCTTCTTTCTTCTCCAAGTTGCTTTCCTATGGAATAACTCTGTATTTTTGTCCCCTTCTCTCTACTAAACTATGCGTGATCGCTGTTTCCACATGACCTCCTCTCTCAGCAGCCATTCTTCAAGTTTTGCTCCAGTTTTTCTTATTTTGTCATCAGTTTCTTAAGAGGGTGGCCGCATCCTCAAGTTCCGGAGTTCAGTTCGAAGTGATTTGATGCCGTTGAGGACTGAGGCGAACTCTTTTTGGGCCAATTGGCCCAAGACGTCTCGCATTGTTTTGAGTTTGCTTGCTACATCACTGAGGGTTGCATCGCTGCCACCATGCCTCCATGTACCGCTAACAGTTTCAGTCAAGGATTCGACCCGCTCCGACATGGTTTCATATCTGAAAATCTTCCTCACTTTTCTCCATTCTTTCCTCCTACCAAACCGGAGCAATAAGGGGGGCATGGTCCGACCTGGATGTACAAATATTTTCAACCGTCGCTTCCCTAAACGCCTCGTTCCATTCTGGTGAAGTAACAACTCTATCAAGTTGCGCCGGACATTATTTCTTCCACTTTGTTATTGTTATATGTCCAGGTGGTTCCGTTGTTGCCCAAATCCTGGAGATTACAGCCCGCCAAAAATCTGCGAAACTTAGCCATGTTGCTTTCCGATCTCTTTGCTCTCGAGAAGTGTTCGCTTTGCCACATTGTTTCATTAAAGTCACATATCACGAGCCAAACTTCAGAGGAATTATTCCTAATCCTTCTCAAGATCTCCCATGTGTGGTGCATTTCGTGTGATTTCGGCTCACCATACACAAAGGTACCTCTCCATTGCATCGTATTATGACTTAAACGAATCAACACATCGATATACCTCGGACCAACATCGATTTCTTTTCTTTCAACATCCTCATCATAAAACAGCGCAATGCCCGCACTTTTGCCAGTGCCGAGTTGCATGATACAAGTACCAGGGGCCCATCCTCCATCTCAATTTATTCATGTAGTCATCGCTCTTCCGTGTTCCCAAGAGAAATACTAACTTAGACTTATGGGTGTGCACAAGGCCCACCAGTTCGCGAACTGTACGAGGCTGCCCAATTCCCCGACAATTACAGCTGATGAGCATCCTGGCTCCTGGCGGGCGCTTTCAGCAGCACCCACGAGTTGACCGAGAGCCCCGGGCTCGGTTGCTTCCGTAACACCATCCTCTCTAGATTTCCTGTCCTCCATCTTACCCTCTATTCCTTTTTTACACTGTTCAGTTGGTTTCCCTACGGATTCCCCTCTAGTTTCATCCACACCTGCAGCCCCACAAACACATCTTTTCCCTAGCACAGACACTGCCTCACCCGAGCTTTTCTTGATCTTTTTGTTGCCTTCCCTGTTCTCCCCTTCAGATGCCTTATGTTTTTCCTTCACCTACAGGTTGTTCTCTGTCATCTGTCCGATCATGCATCATATGCTGTCAGTTTCTTCTGTGCATTCAGATTTACAGTAGGTACACCGTCGTTCATAGTAGCAATAGCAGCAGACAGCTTGCTGAACCATGGAATCAGGCCAAAACCCGGGGGAACCTCCAGGTCAGATAAAGCATGCTAATACCTTGCCACCGTCTGGTTTGCTGCATGGGCATGGTGGAATGGGGGTATTGTGGTATAGGATATATATACCCAAGTAGTTCAACAAGATAACCGAATGTTCAACAAGTTTTTCATTAATAGATCAAATTCAACGATAAGGGAATAATCAGAGCCAACACATATAGTCCCACAGATACTGCCCCTTGAGCTTCTTCCAGCAATGGATGTGTTTGAATGGTCTGCCCTTGGACCTATAGTACATCATGACAGCGCGTGCCGGCAACCCAACGTGTAGAGCAACATTGAGTGAATGACTGAATTAATCAACATGTAGAGCAAGAAGAAGCAAAACTTGCGATCTCCATGGTTGCCATGCACAATGGCCACATTGCCTCCAACCGTTCAACCGCGCGACAAAACTTCATAACAAAGTCCTGGATGGCGTACATCGATGTGCTAACGACTTCACATTCTGTTTGTGGATGATATGCATGTTGTAGGACGCAATGTGCTTTCGCGCATGAAATGAAGCATGCACGCGCTGCCAACAGACTCCAACTCTTGAACTCCTGCCTACGAAGTTCACAGAGATGGACTACCACTCATCACACAATAACTCATCCTCCATTACCGAGTATGCCGCCATCCTGCTTACTCTAAAAAACTACCTGATGTCCGAAAACAAGCTCAATGGCATTTGACCGAACACCTGACGGGCATGGTGTCCGCCATGGACGGCATCGACAAGGGGTGGAGGTTGCGAACGAATCTTGGGTGGACGACTTCATAGTACAAGGCGAGCGGGCACGTGGTGAGGGTTGCGGACATCCGGCGATGGTGGGGTGTTACCAGAGAGGTACATCGACAATGTCGGACAAGAGAATGATGTCGATGCAAAAGAAAAGAAAGCAAGGACGAAGCAAAAGAGGATAGGACCATAAAAGGGTTTTCAATGGACCAGTGGTGTGGGACTCCTACGGGACGACCGTCCAGACTCCAAACAGCTCAGCGGATGCTCAAGAATTGGAGTTGGAGGTGCCCTTACCCAACAACAAAAGGACGGCAGTGCAGAGGATTCACCGACCGAATCCCACTGGCCAGTGTGGATGGAAGCGAGGTGACACTGTTGGGCCGTCTACACAAACGCGTCGATTATGGCCGGTGCAAATGTATAATTATTAACTAATCGATACATGCACCTTGACCTGTACGGTTTCCTTGTCACCTGCATGCAGAAAAGTAGTACTAGTATTAATCTCCACCCAAGTAGAGGGATTCCTCCATTCCGTGAAGAGTGCACGTTTGACTTTAAAATTTGTCTATAAAAGAGTGTATTTCTATCTTTTGAATGCACTTTAAAATAAAAAAATAATTCTCTCTCACACGGTAATCAAGATCAATAGCATTATACACATGTCTTCTTAATTTCTACATGCACTTAGCGCGTTGAGGGCTGGGTAATTAAAGAGAAAAGAGACCAGAAAAAGAGACGGTGATTTGCACCTTTTCAATGCATTTTTTATTCACTTCATAATTTGGCCTAAAATTTCTATATGTACATTTTTTACCGGACGGAGTGAGCAAACCCTAGTTGAAGAGAAAGCGAGGGAGTATAGTAGAGTACGTGCCCGACTGCCTGTCGAATGAAAGTATGTGTGCATCAATAATGAGACTCGCAATATGCAAGTTGTCTGAAAAATTATTCCTTCTCGGTCGGTTCCTCCTTTCAAAAAACCGACTATCCAAATTGTAATTTCGGATCAACTACGTTTAGCTATTTGTGATCAATAAATCCAGAGGTCGGGGTTGCCTAGTGCATGCGCTGGCTGTTGGACGCGGTCAAGCATTGCATTGCACCGCACGCGTCGGCTAACTATCAACCTTTGCATTGCACGCATGCTTTCCACAAAGAGAGCATCAACTTCACGCGAGCCTTCGATGAATCCTTTTGTTTTCATGATCAAGGCCCTTATTCCAATACATGTAACAAAAATTCCAGGCAGTTTGAAATTGATCAGATCGTTCCAAAAAAGAACAAACAAACAAACAAACTGGGCGGTCCATTTTTTGCATGCTCTTACTCCTAGTACGTGCATGCATAGATTATTTCCTGCCTACCAACTCCGTTTCGTCTTCTCCATCGTACGCGCGTACGTTGCACAGCAGCTCCAAGGGCAAGCGAATCGATCGAGCGAACTCAATCAGTAGCTCCACAGCGTAATGTCTCCGGCGCCGTCCTCGTCACCGTCATCGTCTCCGTTCATATTCCAGTCCCCGCCGGCACCCATCCCATCGTAGTAGTAGGAATGCTGGTCCATGTCAAGGTAGTGCAAGCCATACTCGTCGTCATACGGTGCCGCCGCGGCCTCCTGCATCGTCATCATCGCCGTCGCGGCAGGCGCGGACGCGGACGCCTGGGCCGCGGCGGGGCACGCGGCCTCGGCGAGCGCGATGGCCGCTGTGCGGATGTCCTCGGGCGTGCGGAGCGTGGCCGGGTCGACGGCGAGCAGGGACGCAGAGTCGGCGAAGTTGAGGCAGGCACCACGGCCGCGCAGTGCGAGGGCGGCCACGTCGTGGGCGCGCGCGGCGGCCTCAGGGGTGGCGAAGGTGCCGAGCCAGATGCGCGACTTCTTGTTGGGCTCGCGCACCTCGCTCACCCACCGTCCCGCGCGGCGCCGCACGCCGCGGTACACCGGGTGGCGCGTCTCGCTGAACTTCGTCCGCCCCGCCGGCCGCTTGGGCGGCGCCGATGTCACCGTCGCGTATCCCTTGCCGGGCTGGTCCATCTATTCTATCTTCTGCAAGCAATGGTGGTGGGGTGTGTTCAGTGGTGGTCTGCTGGGAGTGAGGAGACCGAGATGCATGTATATATAGGATTGCGGGGGCGGTGGACTTCAGGACTTGGGTTGAGCGCGCGGAGTGCAGAATGAGACGTGGAAGCCGTGTTGGCGTCAGCATGGCTTGATGCTTGGATACTACAGAGGGCGGGACAATCGTCTCATAGTCGGCCCATCTCCTTGTGACGACCCCTGCCACCTCATCATAGTGTAGGTTTCCTGTCGTCGGAGAGGAGCACGTCGGTACATATGGTGTTCTTGTGTCGGTGCACGTCGAGCACCTTGACAGCCATGTAGTGCTCATCAATGATGTTGGTACCGCTACGTGTCATGAGGCACCCTGTGGCGCTCACGAATAGGGCATTCCCAGTGTCAAATATGTGAGTGAGCAAGTCTGGTCATGTGGCGCGCCTCTAAGAATGACATGATGAAGAGGCAGTGGTCGGGATGAGGTTGTCGATGACGGACTACATTGCTTGCTTCGGCATTGCCGACTTGTGCTTGCTCATGCTTCCTATCACGTCGAGCACCTTCACGAGGTCCAGTAGTGGGTGCGGCCATGGATCGCTGGGCGCCCCAATGGTAGCCATCCTGGGATCCTTGATAGCCCTATGGGCATGATCACCTGAAGTTGTTGGCAGAGCCCTAGCATGCGTTTTGACAAACATTGTGTGATTGGATGTCGCAGCTTCAACTGGTCATAGGCGGATTCGACAAGATGAAAGGGGGGAGCTCCTATTATCCGGCCTAAGCAAATGATAGATCATGCGAGAGGAACAAGTCGGCTTGTGATGCGATTTCCTTTCCTCTCGCATGCTCTAAACTCCTGTAAATCCCAAAGAATTTGAAATAGATGCGGGCGGGAGTCCTTAACCCTGGTGACAGCTTCAAAATAAAACATTGAAATTGTATATATGTAATTTCAATACAACTCACTTCAGGGCATTAAGTAATTAAATATTGAAGTACGTTAAAAATAAAATAATTATAATCTTTCCATCAAACTTGTTTCTTCTCTGTGAGAGTTTTACACACATGCAAATATGGTTTCTTTTAAATGCATTACTATTTGTTTCATGTACTAACCACCGGAAACATCGAGGGAAGAAGGTAGAGACAAACCAACGGATCCCCTGGGACGGACTGACGACGTGACGGCGCCGCCACAGACAAGCCTCATGGGACATGTTCACACCACACTCCCCCCAGCGCTGTGGCCAGTGAATTCGCCGTGGTCGGTCGCTCTGATCTCCGTTGACCGTAGTACGTACGTACGTACCTCGTCGGAGTGCGTAACCAATTAAGTATAAGGCGATGATTTCGCCCAAGTAGCACTGCTTGTCGGCGCCAGCTAAGGGACGGTCCGCCGGTGCATGCCGCCGCCCGTGGCGCGAACGCGTCGTCGCCGTGGTCGGTCGCTCTCTCCTGCTAGTCGCCATGGGAGCTCATTGGCCGGGAAAAGAGAATTATTACGTTACGCTCCATCACTTTGCAATTTGCATAGTATAATTTTTTTTATCTCACTCATCCGGTACGTAATAACAAAGTGCGGATTTTATTAACTCCAAATGAAGCATCAAGAGGGTACAAACAAAATGAAGACATACCCGGCTTCTGGATAGTTAGGATGCACACAGTCGGTACCAACTCACACACACAAAGAACTTGCCGGCAAATATCAAACTCATAAAAGATCAAAGTTATGCACATGCGAGGAGAAAAAAGGCAAAGCAATCGGCAAACTATAACAAAGACCATATCCGCACCAAACATCTCATGACACCATAGAACAACGAGGTTCTTCAACATCAACGTCTTTAGAAGGAGCGACGGTCAATCGCCGGCGTGATCGGATGCAACCACTCAAGGTTGGAATCTTGGTTTTCAACCTGAAGAATCAGTTAGAATATATATCCGAGCAATGCCTTCAACAATGTAACGACATAAAAACATGAGAGAAGTCCATATTTCAACCCCGAATTATCCAGCTGGTACCCTTATCTTCAAAACCGGTCACATTACCCCCTCAACTTATCACGTAGTTCAAAAGACAACCCTTGACTTGGTTTTTTAGGCTGGACAAACCGGTTTTGATCGAGTCAAAATTGACTAGGCAGCCAACTCAGCAGCCTCGCACACACACGTCCTAACCTAGACCATCTCTCCCTCTCTCTCTGTTCATTCACCCCAGCCCCGACCCAATCCTGCCGCCGCCTGGGTCACCTAGTACGCTGAAGTCCGCCGCACAACCACCTCCGCCGCCGGTGCCCGGAGACCAGCGGCGCCGCCACACCACCGCCAGGTTCCCTTCTTTTCTTCCCCCTCTCTTCTCCTTACCCGCAGCCCCGACAACCTGCTACTGCTGCTGCCATTGACGAGCTACTGCTGCTAACTTGGGGGCGAGTTGCTGCTGCTGCCGCAGGCGAGCTGCTATTGCTTCTTCTGCTAACTTGGGCGAGATGCTGCTGCCGCCGCCCCTGGCGAGCTGCTGCTGCTTCTTCTGCTGTCGCCGGTGAGCTGCTGCTCCCGTCGCTGCTGAGGTGCTGCTGCTGCTCCCGCCACTGATAAGGTGTTGCTGCTGCGAAGTCTCAGGCTGCGGCTTTCTATATGTGCAGTACATCATATAGCGGAGGAAGAAGCATATTAGACTGACATGTTGGACCCACCACTCTTTTTATTAAATTATATGCTCTTACTACAATGCCACATCAACATTGACTTGGTCAAAACCAGTTTGACGAGCCCAAAACCTAGTCAAGGGTTGTCTTTTGAGCTACGTGGTAAGATTGGGGTGTAATGTGGCCGTTTTTAAAGATGAGGGTTGTAAATTAAACCGGCTGGTTAGTTCGGGTTGAAATATGGACTTTTCTCTAAAAATATCATCATTGCTATGTATAATCAACATGTGTCAGACCCAGGCTTTCGCCCCTGAGCTCGAGACCGGTGTCTCGAGTAGCACCATCATCGACATCAGTTATTTGTTGTCTCCCCCACTTTCCGTGATCCCGATAGCTATATGCATATACGGCTGCTACGGCTGCATAACCATTCCTCTGCGTCAAATCGTCGTTCATAGTTTGCATGTCCCCACCGATGTCAACCATCAGATCTGAAGAAAGAAACCTTCCTGAAGACCTTTCGATTACCACTTCAATCAGCAATGAGTCCGCCGCAGTATGATGGAGTGGTCACCACGGGGACCAACATAAATGGCGGATCTCACCACCGCCATCTACTACCTCACCGGAGAGAAATCTGATCTGACCATCTCCAGGGGCCAACATGGCTAAAGTTGAAGCACAACAGACGGATCACTATTGCCAACTTGCGGCCGAGGGAGCGTTAGATCAGGAGCGGGCAGCTGCCAGATCGACGTCGTACCTCCCGACTGGAGCACCGCACCGACCCCGAGCACGCTCGCCGTCGCACCTCAACAATGCCATCCCGCCGCCGCCTCGCATCCATGCCGCCGCCGGAAGCGCGCGGTCGAGCCGCCGTGCGCCATGGCGAGGCCCATACCCACACGAAGCCGAGACGTCAGGTGCCGCCAGCAAACCCTGCGAGAGGAACGAGCAGCCTCGCCGCCGTTGATGCCACGCTTCAGCGGTGCCCTCCGGTAGCGGCAAGAGAGAGGGGACGATGAGAAGCGGATGAGTTTTCGCGGCGCAAGAGCTCATCAACACAATGTTCATATCATAAAATTTCCACAAACACTTCATACAAGGGGGTCTATGACTAACTAAATCTGTGATGGATCGTGGGCTCGCGGCGACCATGCATGACTAACTAAAGAACTTCAAAACCACATCTTTAGCTAGGTTCCATTTCATTGGTCTTCTATTTGCTGCTGCTTTTCATAGAGCTGAGTCTGCCCTATGGAAAGCCCGAGAGCAAATGCGGCAGCGACAACGGCGATGGTTGCCCCAGCTCTGACTAATGTCTTGTTCCTCAAGGTTACCTGTCTCAGCTTCTCCATTCCCCCAGATACCCTGCCAACAAGCGTCCTAGACCGGGCATTCCTCTGCATCAGAATCTTGTATGCGACGGAGTTCTGAAACCGAACATCAAATTCAGATAATTTTTAGTCATGTCAGCACACAAATTGAAGAGCGCAAATGTAATCATCACAGAAGAGAACTGGAAATCGGCAGGAAAGAAAAACATGCTGGCTCTGATGTTGCGAATATGGTAAGAATTAAGGATGATGTAGAAGTGTCGGGCATTAAATTGTTTGAGATGGAACTATGATGGCACACGTGTCATCCCAAATCAAGCTAGCAAACTGGGTGTCAAGATGTTGCAAATTATGGAGATCCACACCCAGCAATGCTTTTACTCTGAAGAAGAAATTTAACACGAAAGAAGTAGAGTAAGTGCATAGGAGAACTAACCGGGAGACACGCAGGCCACATGAGGGTGCGAGAGAGGTGATTCCTAAATGCATAACGAACATTTTCCTCATACTCATCCCAATGCTTGAGGGCGTCCAGGTCATTGACAAAATGGCGGCGCATCTTCTTGAGCCCGATATCAACCTTGTCAAGCAACTGGGGCATACACTGCCCCATCCTGTCGGAATGGGCCAATCGCCATTCGAACTCCTCTCTGGACATACCGCAACGGGGGTCATACCTCTGCAACGGCAATCAGATTTGAGAGAGGTAAGCACCAGCCTGTGATCGTGAATGCAATCATCATGGAAGTAAGAACAATAACACAGTTGATGTTCCGATAGCTACGCACCCGTTCTTCGCTCTTGTCATCTTCTGAAAAGAAAAAAGTATCGCAAGCAATTAGTGTTAATTAACAGGTACTACAATGAGTTATTGGTGGAACGTTCATACTGCAATATGTGATAAAAAGTCAGAGGCTGAGAGCTCAGTACATGCATGTTTTTATCGTTTTGCATACATCGTTAATTACGGTGCTAATTTGCCAATATATGACACAAAATCACTTGGAATTTGTTGGATTTCAGTCAAATTAAGAGTGGAAAGAATTGGAAGCAAAATATATAGCACAAGCATCGACAGTGCTAACTATGATCCAAACCTCTACAAGAGGGGAAAATACGAAAATAATATATGTGCATGGTTGGGGAATTGATGGATGCAGTAGCAGCAGCAGTCTAGCTAGCAGCAGACGGAAGAAGTGGTGGGGTTGATTTCGGCGCACCATTTCCCCGCGGACGGATGAGCGACTGGAAGAAGTTGAACATGACCGGGCCGAGCGAGCTTTTTGCCGCAGAAAGTAGTCGGCGTGCTCGGTGAGGCAGAGCTCCTCGCCGTCGCCGCCCAGCCTAGAGCTCTGCACGAGGCTTCGTAGGCAGCGGGGAGGAGTGCGACGTTGCAGTGGATGGAGAGGATGATGGCCCGGGCGCGCAGGGCGAGGGGGGTGGCCGGCGTCGGGCGACTCGAAAGGGCGGCGGCAGCGGGCCAAGGGCAAATCTAAGTTGGGTCGTGCAGCGGTGATCTATCTGCTCGTGCGCGTCTTGGCTTGATAGGTTTTTCTATCTACACCGGAGGCAAGCGGACCCAGCGCTGGACTGAGTTTTTTTTGGCTCGGGGAGCCCAATGACCCCATTATGCGAAATACTCCCTCCGTCCGGAAATACTTGTTGGAAATATGCCCTAGAGGCAATAATAAAAGCATTATTATTATATTTCCTTGTTCATGATAATTGTCTTTATTCATGCTATAATTGTATTATCCGGAAATCATAATACATATGTGAATAATAGACATCAACATGTCCCTAGTAAGCCTCTAGTTGACTAGCTCGTTCATCAACAGATAGTCATGGTTTCCTGACTATGGACATTGGATGTCATTGATAACGAGATCATATCATTAGGAGAATGATGTGATGGACAAGACCCAATCCTAAACATAGCACAAGATCGTATAGTTCGTTTGCTAGAGTTTTTCAATGTCAAAGTATCTTTTCCTTAGACCATGAGATCGTGTAACTCCCGGATACCGTAAGAGTGCTTTGGGTGTGCCAAACGTCACAATGTAACTGGGTGACTATAAAGGTGCACTACAGGTATCTCCGAAAGTGTCTGTTGGGTTGACATGGATTAAGACTGGGATTTGTCACTCCGCATGACGGAGAGGTATCACTGGGCTCACTTGGTAATGCATCATCATAATGAGCTCAAAGTGACCAAGTGTCTGGTCACGGGATCATGCATTACGGTACGAGTAAAGTGACTTGCCGGTAACGAGATTGAACGAGGTATTGGGATACCGACGATCGAATCTCGGGCAAGTAACATATCGATTGACAAAGGGAATTGTATACGGGGTTGTTTGAATCCTCGACATCGTGGTTCATCCGATGAGATCATCGTGGAGCATGTGGGAGCCAACATGGGTATCCAGATCCCACTGTTGGTTATTGACCGGAGAGCGATCTCGGTCATGTCTACATGTCTCCCGAACCCGTAGGGTCTAAACACTTAAGGTTCGGTGACGCTAGGGTTGTGAAGATATGTATATGCAGTAACCCGAATGTTGTTCGGAGTCCCGGATGAGATCCCGGACGTCACGAGGAGTTCCGAAATGGTCTGGAGGTAAAAAATTATATATAGGAAGTGCTGTTTCGGCCATCAGGACAAGTTTCGGGGTCACCGGTATTGTACCGGGACCACCGGGTGGGGCCACCTATCCCGGGGGGGGGGGCATGGTCTGAAGTGGGAGGGAACCCAGCCCAAAGTGGGCTGGGGCGCCACTCCCCTAGGGCCCATGCGGCTAGGGTTGAGGGGAAACCCTAAAGGGGGCGCCCCCTTGCTTGGGGGGGCAAGCCCCCCACCCTTGGCCGGCGCCCCCCCTAGGAGATTCCATCTCCTAGCGCCGGCGCCCCCCCTAGCACCCCTATATATAGTGGGGGGAGAGGAGGGACTTCATACACCAGCCCCTGGCGCCTCCCTCTCTCCCCGTTACGTCTCTCTCTCGTAGTATAGGCGAAGCCCTGCTACTGTGACGCCCTGCATCCACCACCACGCCGTCGTGCTGCTGGATCTTCATCAACCTCTCCTTCCCCCTTGCTAGATCAAGAAGGAGGAGACGTCTCCCGTACCGTACGTGTGTTGAACGCGAAGGTGCCGTCCGTTCGGCGCTTGGTCATCGGTGATTTGGATCACGTCGTGTTCGACTACATCATCCCCGTTCTTTAAACGCTTCCGCTCGCGATCTACAAGGTACGTAGATGCATCCGATGACTCGTTGCTAGATGAACTCCTAGATGGATCTTGGTGAAACGAGTAGGAAAATTTTTGTTTTCTGCAACGTTCCCCAACAGTGGCATCATGAGCTAGGTCTATGCGTAGTTCTTCTTGCGCGGGTAGAACACAATTCGTTGTGGGCGTAGATTTGTCAACTTTCTTGCCGCTACTAGTCTTTTCTTGCTTCAGCGGTATTATGGGATGAAGCGGCCCGGACCAACCTTACACGTACGCTTACGTGAGACCGGTTCCACCGACTAACATGCACTAGTTGCATAAGGTGGCTGGCGGGTGTCTGTCTCTCCCACTTTAGTTGAAGCGGATTCGATGAACAGGGTCCTTATGAAGGGTAAATAGAAGTTGACAAATCACGTTGTGGCTTTAACATAGGTAAGAAGATGTTCTTGCTAGAACCCTAATTCAGCCACGTAAAACTTGCAACAACAATTAGAGAACGTCTAACTTGTTTTTGCAGCAAGTGGTTTGTGATATGATATGGCCAAAGTTATGATGAATGATGAATGATCTATATGTGATGTATGAGATGTTCATGCTATTGTAATAGGAATCACGACTTGCATGTCGATGAGTATGACAACCGACAGGAGCCATAGGAGTTGTCTTTATTCTTTTATATGACCTGCGTGTCATTGAGAAACGCCATGTAAATTACTTTACTTTATTGCTAAACGCGTTAGCCATAGTAGTAGAAGTAATAGTTGGCGAGCAACTTCATGGAGACACGATGATGGAGATCATGATGATGGAGATCATGGTGTCAAGCCGGTGACAAGATGATCATGGAGCCCCAAGATGGAGATCAAAGGAGCTATGTGATATTGGCCATATCATGTCATGTTTATTATTTGATTGCATGTGATGTTTATCATGTTTTGCATCTTGTTTACTTAGAACGACGGTAGTAAATAAGATGATCCCTCATACTAATTTCAAGAAGTGTTCCCCCTAACTGTGCACCGTTGCGACAGTTCGCTGTTTCAAAACACCACGTGATGATCGGGTGTTTTATTCAGACGTTCACATACAACGGGTGTAAGACAGATTTACACATGCAAACACTTAGGTTGACTTGACGAGCCTAGCATGTACAGACATGGCCTCGGAACACAGAAGACCGAAAGGTTGAGCATGAGTCGTATAGAAGATACGATCAACATGAAGATGTTCACCGATGTTGACTAGTCCGTCTCACGTGATGATTGGACACGGCCTGGTTAACTCGGATCATGTAATACTTAGATGACTAGAGGGATGTCTAATCTAAGTGGGAATTCATTAATTATTTGATTAGATGAACTTAATTATCATGAACTTAGTCTAAAACATTTATAATATGTCTTGTAGATCAAATGGCCAACGTAGTCCTCAACTTCAACGCGTTCCTAGAGAAAACCAAGCTGAAAGATGATGGCAGCAACTATACGGACTGGGTCCGGAACCTGAGGATCATCCTCATAGCTGCCAAGAAAGATTATGTCCTACAAGCACCGCTTGGTGACGCACCCATTCTCCCTGCAGAACAAGATGTTATGAACGCTTGGCAGACACGTACCGATGACTACTCCCTCGTTCAGTGCGGCATGCTTTACAGTTTAGAGCCGGGGCTCCAAAAGCGTTTTGAGAGACACGGAGCATATGAGATGTTCGAAGAGCTGAAAATGGTTTTCCAAGCTCATGCCCGGGTCGAGAGATATCAAGTCTCCGACAAGTTCTTCAGCTGTAAGATGGAGGAAAACAGTTCTGTCAGTGAGCAGATACTCACTATGTCTGGGTTGCATAACCGCTTGACTCAGCTGGCAGTTAATCTCCCGGATGATGCGGTCACTGACAGAATCCTCCAGTCGCTTCCACCAAGCTACAAGAGCTTTGTGATGAACTTCAATATGCAGGGGATGGAAAAGACCATTCCTGAAGTATTTGCTATGCTGAAATCAGCAGAGGTAGAAGTCAAGAAGGAACATCAAGTGTTGATGGCCAATAAAACCACTAAGTTTAAGAAAGGCAAGGGTAAAAAGAACTTCAAGAAGGACGGCAAGGAGGTTGCCGCGCCCGGCAAGCAAGCTGCCGGGAAGAAGCCAAAGAATGGACCCAAGCCCGAGACTGAGTGCTTTTATTGCAAGGGAAGCGGTCACTGGAGGAACTGCCCTAAATACTTAGCAGACAAGAAGGCCGGCAAAACAAAAGGTATATGTGATATACATGTAATTGATGTGTACCTTACTAGTGTCCGTAGTAGCTCCTGGGTATTTGATACCGGTGCAGTTGCTCACATTTGTAACTCAAAACAGGGGCTGCGGAATAAGCGTAAACTGGCAAAGGACGAGGTGACGATGCGCGTCGGGAATGGTTCCAAGGTCAATGTGATCGCCGTCGGCACGCTACCTCTATATCTACCTTCGGGATTAGTTTTAAACCTTAATAATTGTTATTTAGTGCCAGCTTTGAGCATGAACATTGTATCGGGATCTCGTTTAATTCGAGATGGCTACTCATTTAAATCCGAGAATAATGGTTGTTCTATTTATATGAGAGATATGTTTTATGGTCATGCTCCTATGGTGAATGGTTTATTCTTTATGAATCTCGAACGTGATACTACACATGTTCATAATGTGAGTACCAAAAGATGTAAGGTTGATAATGATAGTCCCACATACTTGTGGCACTGCCGCCTTGGTCACATAGGTGTCAAACGCATGAAGAAGCTCCATGCAGATGGACTTTTAGAGTCTCTTGATTATGAATCATTTGACACGTGCGAACCATGCCTCATGGGTAAGATGACCAAGACTCCGTTCTCAGGAACAATGGAGCGAGCAACCAACTTATTGGAAATCATACATACTGATGTGTGCGGTCCAATGAGTGTTGAGGCTCGCGGTGGCTGTCGTTATGTTCTCACACTCACTGATGATTTAAGTAGATATGGGTATATCTACTTAATGAAACACAAGTCTGAAACCTTTGAAAAGTTCAAGGAATTTCAGAGTGAGGTTGAAAATCAACGTGACAGGAAAATCAAGTTTCTACGATCAGATCGTGGAGGGGAATACTTGAGTCATGAATTTGGTACACACTTAAGAAAATGTGGAATACTTTCACAACTCACGCCGCCTGGAACACCTCAGCGTAATGGTGTGTCCGAACGTCGTAATCGCACTCTATTAGATATGGTGCGATCTATGATGTCTCTTACCGATTTACCGCTATCTTTTTGGGGCTATGCTTTAGAGACTGCTGCATTCACTTTAAATAGGGCTCCATCGAAATCCGTTGAGACGACACCGTATGAATTATGGTTTGGGAAGAAACCTAAGCTGTCGTTTCTAAAAGTTTGGGGATGCGATGCTTATATCAAGAAACTTCAACCTGAAAAGCTCGAACCCAAGTCAGAAAAATGCGTCTTCATAGGATACCCAAAAGAAACTATTGGGTACACCTTCTACCACAGATCCGAAGGCAAGATCTTTGTTGCCAAGAATGGGTCCTTTCTAAAGAAAGAGTTTCTCTCGAAAGAAGTAAGTGGGAGGAAAGTAGAGCTTGATGAAGTATTACCTCTTGAACCGGAAAATGGCGCAACTCAAGAAAATGTTCCTGAGGTGCCTGCACCGACTAGAGAGGAAGTTAATGATAATGATCAAGATACTTCTGATCAAGCCCCTACTGAAATTCGAAAGTCCACAAGGACACGTTCCGCACCAGAGTGGTACGGCAACCCTATCTTGGAAATCATGTTGTTAGACAACGGTGAACCTTCGAACTATGAAGAAGCAATGGCGGGCCCGAATTCCGACAAATGGCTAGAAGCCATGAAATCCGAGATAGGATCCATGTATGAAAACGAAGTATGGACTTTGACTGACTTGCCCGTTGAGCGGCGAGCCATAGAAAATAAATGGATCTTTAAGAGGAAGACAGACGCGGATGGTAATGTGACCATCTATAAAGCTCGGCTTGTCGCTAAGGGTTATCGACAAGTTCAAGGGGTTGACTACGATGAGACTTTCTCACCAGTAGCGAAGCTGAAGTCCGTCCGAATCATGTTAGCAATTGCCGCATTCTACGATTATGAAATATGGCAAATGGACGTCAAAACGGCATTCCTTAATGGTTTCCTTAAGGAAGAATTGTATATGATGCAGCCGGAAGGTTTTGTCGATCGTAAGAATGCTGACAAGGTGTGCAAGCTCCAACGCTCGATTTATGGGCTGGTGCAAGCATCTCGGAGTTGGAACATTCGCTTTGATGAGATGATCAAAGCGTTTGGGTTTACGCAGACTTATGGAGAAGCCTGCGTTTACAAGAAAGTGAGTGGGAGCTCTGTAGCATTTCTCATACTATATGTAGATGACATACTTTTGATGGGAAATGATATAGAACTCTTGGACAGCATCAAGGCCTATTTGAATAAGAGTTTTTCAATGAAGGACCTTGGAGAAGCTGCTTATATATTAGGAATCAAGATCTATAGAGATAGATCAAGATGCCTCATAGGTCTTTCACAAAGCACATACCTTGATAAGATATTGAAGAAGTTCAATATGGATCAATCTAAGAAGGGGTTCTTGCCTGTGTTACAAGGTGTTAAATTGAGTTCAGCTCAATGTCCGACCACGGCAGAAGATATAGAAGCGATGAGTGTCATCCCCTATGCCTCAGCCATAGGTTCTATTATGTATGCCATGCTGTCTACCAGACCTGATGTAAACCTTGCCGTAAGTTTGGTAGGAATGTACCAAAGTAATCCCGGCAAGGAACACTGGACAACGGTCAAGAATATCCTGAAGTACCTGAAAAGGACAAAGGAAATGTTTCTCGTTTATGGAGGTGACGAAGAGCTCGTCGTAAAGGGTTACGTCGATGCTAGCTTCGACACAGATCTGGATGACTCTAAGTCACAAACCGGATACGTGTATATTTTGAATGGTGGGGCAGTAAGCTGGTGCAGTTGCAAGCAGAGCGTCATGGCGGGATCTACATGTGAAGCGGAGTACATGGCAGCCTCGGAGGCAGCACATGAAGCAATATGGGTGAAGGAGTTCATCACCGACCTAGGAGTCATACCCAACGCGTCGGGGCCAATCAAGCTCTTCTAGGGCCCATGCCGTCGTGCTGCTGGATCTTCATCAACCTCTGTTCGAAATATGCCCTAGAGGCAATAATAAAAGCATTATTATTATATTTCTTTGTTCATGATAATTGTCTTTATTCATGCTATAATTGTATTATCCGGAAATCGTAATACATGTGTGAATAACAGACACCAACATGTCCCTAGTAAGCCTATGCCGGGGGGCCCCATGGGCTGAAGTGGGAGGGAACCCAGCCCAAAGTGGGCTGGGGCGCCACTCCCCTAGGGCCCATGCGGATAGGGTTGAGGGGGCAAGCCCCCCACCCTTGGCCGCCGCCCCCCCTAGGAGATTCCATCTCCTAGGGCCGGCGCCCCCCCCTAGCACCCCTATATATAGTGGGGGAGAGGAGGGACTTCATACACCAGCCCCCGGCGCCTCCCTCTCTCCCCGTTACGTCTCTCTCTCGTAGTATAGGCGAAGCCCTGCTACTGTGACGCCCTGCATCCACCACCACGCCGTCGTGCTGCTGGATCTTCATCAACCTCTGTTCGAAGTATGCCCTAGAGGCAATAATAAAAGCATTATTATTATATTTCTTTGTTCATGATAATTGTATTTATTCATGCTATAATTGTATTATCCGGAAATCGTAATACATGTGTGAATAACAGACACCAACATGTCCCTAGTAAGCCTCTAGTAGGAAGGTACCAAAGTAACCCCGGCAAGGAACACTGGACAGTGGTCAAGAATATCCTGAAGTACCTGAAAAGGACTAAGAAAATGTTTCTCGTTTATGGAGGTGACGAAGAGCTCGTCGTAAAAGGTTACGTCGATGCTAGCTTCGACACAGATCTGGATGACTCTAAGTCACAAACTGGATACGTGTATATTTTGAATGGTGGGGCAGTAAGCTAGTGCAGTTGCAAGCAGAGCGTCGTGGCGGGATCTACATGTGAAGCGGAGTACATGGCAGCCTCGGAGGCAGCACATGAAGCAATATGGGTGAAGGAGTTCATCACCGACCTAGGAGTCATACCCAACGCGTCGGGGCCAATCAAGCTCTTCTGTGACAACACTGGAGCTATTGCTCTTGCCAAGGAGCCCAGGTTTCACAAGAAGACAAGGCACATCAAGCGTCTCTTCAACTCCATTCGTGAAAATGTTCAAGATGGAGACATAGAGATTTGTAAAGTACATATGGACCTGAATGTAGCGGATCCGTTGACTAAACCTCTCCCTAGAGCAAAACATGATCAACACCAGAATTCCATGGGTGTTCGATTCATCACACTGTAACTAGATTATTGACTCTAGTGCAAGTGGGAGACTGTTGGAAATATGCCCTAGAGGCAATAATAAAAGCATTATTATTATATTTCTTTGTTCATGATAATTGTCTTTATTCATGCTATAATTGTATTATCCGGAAATCGTAATACATGTGTGAATAACAGACACCAACATGTCCCTAGTAAGCCTCTAGTTGACTAGCTCGTTGATCAATAGATAGTCATGGTTTCCTGGCTATGGACATTGGATGTCATTGATAACGGGATCACATCATTAGGATAATGATGTGATGGACAAGACCCAATCCTAAGCATAGCGTGAGATCGTGTAGTTCGTTTGCTAGAGCTTTTCTAATGTCAAGTATCTTTTCCTTTGACCATGAGATCGTGTAACTCCCGGATACCGTAGGAGTGCTTTGGGTGTATCAAACGTCACAACGTAACTGGGTGACTATAAAGGTGCACTACAGGTATCTCCGAAAGTGTCTGTTGGGTTGACACAGATCGAGACTGGGATTTGTCACTCCGTATGACGGAGAGGTATCACTAGGCCCACTCGGTAATGCATCATCATAATGAGCTCAAAGTGACCAAGTGTCTGGTCACGGGATCATGCATTACGGTATGAGTAAAGTGACTTGCCGGTAACGAGATTGAACGAGGTATTGGGATACCGACGATCGAATCTTGGGCAAGTAACATATCGATTGACAAAGGGAATTGCATACGGGGTTGCTTGAATCCTCGACATCGTGGTTCATCCGATGAGATCATCGTGGAGCATGTGGGAGCCAACATGGGTATCCAGATCCCGCTGTTGGTTATTGACCGGAGAGCGATCTCGGTCATGTCTACATGTCTCCCGAACCCGTAGGGTCTACACACTTAAGGTTCGGTGACGCTAGGGTTGTAGGGATATGTATATGCAGTAACCCGAATGTTGTTCGGAGTCCCGGATGAGATCCCGGACGTCACGAGGAGTTCCGGAATGGTCCGGAGGTAAAGATTTATATATGGAAAGTCCTGTTTCGGCCATTGGGACAAGTTTCGGGGTTATCGGTATTGTACCGGGACCATCGGAGGGGTCCCGGGGGCCCACCGGGTGGGGCCACCTGCCCCGGGGGGCCACATGGGCTGTAGGGGGTGCGCCTTGGCCTGCATGGGCCAAGGGCACTAGCCCCAAAAGCCCATGCGCCTAGGGTTCCACTTGAGGGAAGAGTCCAAGTGGTGGAAGGCACCTCTAGGTGCCTTGGGGGGGAGGGAAACCCCCCCTTGGCCGCACCCCCCCTAGGAGATTGGATCTCCTAGGGCCGGCCACCCCCCCTTGGCCCTCCTATATATAGTGGGGGAAAGGAGGGACTTCACACCTTGGCCTTTGGTTGCCTCCTTCTCCCTCTCCAACACCTCCTCCTCCTCCATAGCGCTTGGCGAAGCCCTGCCCGGAGTACTGCAGCTCCATCAACACCACGCCGTCGTGCTGCTGCTGGTGCCATCTCCCTCAACCTCTCCTCTCCCCTTGCTGGATCAAGAAGGAGGAGACATGGCTGTTCCGTACGTGTGTTGAACGCGGAGGTGCCGTCCGTTCGGTGCTAGGATCTCCGGTGATTCGAATCACGTCGTGTTCGAGTACATCATCCCCGTTCTTTGAACGCTTCCGCTCGCGATCTACAAGGTACGTAGATGCATCTAATCACTCGTTGCTAGATGAACTCATAGATGGATCTTGGTGAAACCGTAGGAAAAATTTTGTTTTCTGCAACGTTCCCCAACAGTGGCATCATGAGCTAGGTCTATGCGTAGTTCTTCTTGCACGAGTAGAACACAATTTGTTGTGGGCGTAGATTTGTCAACTTTCTTGCCGCTACTAGTCTTATCTTGCTTCAGCGGTATTGTGGGATGAAGCGGCCCGGACCAACCTTACACGTACGCTTACGTGAGACCGGTTCCACCGACTAACATGCACTAGTTGCATAAGGTGGCTGGCGGGTGTCTGTCTCTCCTACTTTAGTTGGAGCGGATTCGATGAAAAGGGTCCTTATGAAGGGTAAATAGAAGTTGACAAATCACGTTGTGGCTTTCACGTAGGTAAGAAAACGTTCTTGCTAGAACCCTACTTCAGCCACGTAAAACTTGCAACAACAATTAGAGAACGTCTAACTTGTTTTTGCAGCAAGTGCTTTGTGATATGATATGGCCAAAGTTGTGATGAATGATGAATGATCTATATGTCATGTATGAGATGTTCATGCTATTGTAATAGGAATCACGACTTGCATGTCGATGAGTATAACAACCGGCAGGAGCCATAGGAGCTGTCTTTATTTTTTGTATGACCTGCGTGTCATTGAAGAACGCCATGTAAACTACTTTACTTTGTTACTAAACGCGTTAGTCATAGAAGTAGAAGTAGTCGTTGGCGTGACAACTTCATGAAGACACGATGATGGAGATCATGATGATGGAGATCATGGTGTCATGCCGGTGACAAGATGATCATGGAGCCCCGAAGATGAAGATCAAAGGAGCTATATGATATTGGCCATATCATGTCACTACTTTATATAATTGCATGTGATGTTTATTATGTTTTATGCATCTTGTTTACTTAGGACGAAGGTAGTAAATAAGATGATCCCTTACAAAATTTCAAGAAGTGTTCTCCCCTAACTGTGCACCGTTGCTACAGTTCGTCGCTTCTAAGCACCACGTGATGATCGAGTGTGATGGATTCTTACGTTCACATACAACGGGTGTAAGACAATTTTACACAGCGAAAACACTTAGGGTTAACTTGACGAGCCTAGCATGTACAGACATGGCCTCGGAACACGGAGACCGAAAGGTCGAACACGAGTCGTATGGAAGATACGATCAACATGAGAATGTTCACCGACGATGACTAGTCCGTCTCACGTGATGATCGGACACGGCCTAGTCGACTCGGATCGTGTAACACTTAGATGACCAAAGGGATGTCAAATCTGAGTGGGAGTTCATTATAATTTGATTAGATGAACTTAATTATCATGAACTTAGTCTAAATTTTTTACAATATGTCTTGTAGATCAAATGGCCAACATAGTCCTCAACTTCAACGCGTTCCTAGAGAAAACCAAGCTGAAAGACGACGGCATCAACTATGCGGACTGGGTCCGGAACCTGAGGATCATCCTCATAGCTGCCAAGAAAGATTATGTCCTACAAGCACCGCTAGGTGATGCACCTATTCTCCCTGCAGAACAAGACGTTATGAACGCTTGGCAGGCACGTTTCGATGACTACTCCCTCGTTCAGTGCGGCATGCTTTACAGCTTAGAGCCGGGGCTCCAAAAGCGTTTTGAGAGACATGGAGCATATGAGATGTTCGAAGAGCTGAAAATGGTTTTCCAAGCCGATGCCCGGGTCGAGAGATATCAAGTCTCCGACAAATTCTTCAGCTGTAAGATGGAGGAAAATAGTTCTGTCAGTGAGCACATACTCACTATGTCTGGGTTACATAACCGCTTGACTCAGCTGGGAGTTAATCTCCCGGATGATGCGGTCATTGACAGAATCCTCCAGTCTCTTCCACCGAGCTACAAGAGCTTTGTGATGAACTTCAATATGCAGGGGATTGAAAAGACCATTCCTGAAGTATTTGCTATGCTGAAATCAGTAGAGGTAGAAGTCAAGAAGGAACATCAAGTGTTGATGGTCAATAAAACCACTAAGTTCAAGAAGGGCAAGGGTAAAAAGAACTTCAAGAAGGACGGCAAGGTAGTTGCCGCGCCCAGCAAGCAAGCTGCCGGGAAGAAGCCAAAGAATGGACCCAAGCCCGAGACTGAGTGCTTTTATTGCAAGGAAAGTGGTCACTGGAAGAGGAACTGCCCCAAATACTCAGCGGACAAGAAGGCCGACAAAACCAAAGGTATATTTGATATACATGTAATTGATGTGTACCTTACCAGTAATCGTAGTGACTCCTGGGTATTTGATACCGGTGCCGTTGCTCATATTTGTAACACACAGCAGGAGCTGCAGAATAAACGGAGACTGGCGAAGGACGAGGTGACGATGCGCGTCGGGAATGGTTCCAAGGTCGATGTGATTGCCGTCGGCACGCTACCTCTACATTTACCTACGGGATTAGTTTTGAACCTCAATAATTGTTATTTAGTGCCAAGTTTGAGCATGAACATTGTATCAGGATCTCGTTTAATTCGAGATGGCTACTCATTTAAATCCGAGAATAATGGTTGTTCTATTTATATGAGAGAGATGTTTTATGGTCATGCTCCGATGGTGAATGGTTTATTCTTTATGAATCTCGAGCGTAATGCTACACATATTCATAGTGTAAGTACCAAAAGATGTAAGATTGATAGTGATAGTCCCACATACTTGTGGCACTGCCGCCTTGGTCACATAGGTGTCAAACGCATGAAGAAGCTCCATGCTAATGGACTTTTAGAGTCTCTTGATTACGAATCATTTGACACGTGAACCATGCCTCATGGGTAACATGACCAAGACTCCGTTCTCAGGAACAATGAGCGAGCAACTAACTTATTGGAAATCATACATACTGATGTGTGCGGTCCAATGAGTGTTGAGGCTCGCGGTGGCTATCGTTATGTTCTCACCCTCACTGATGACTTGAGTAGATATGGGTATGTCTACTTAATGAAACACAAGTCCGAGACCTTTGAAAAGTTCAAGGAATTTCAGAGTGAAGTTGAGAATCAACGTGACAGGAAAATCAAGTTTCTACGATCAGATCGTGGAGGAGAATACTTGAGTCACGAGTTTGGTACACACTTAAGAAAATGTGGAATAGTTTCACAACTCACGCCGCCTGGAACACCTCAGTGTAATGGTGTGTCCGAACATCGTAATCGCACTCTATTAGATATGGTGCGATCTATGATGTCTCTTGCCGATTTACCACTATCTTTTTGGGGCTATGCTTTAGAGACTGCCGCATTCACTTTAAATAGGGCACCGTCGAAATCCGTTGAGACGACACCGTATGAATTATGGTCTGGGAAGAAACCTAAGCTGTCGTTTCTAAAAGTTTGGGGATGCGATGCTTATGTCAGGAAACTTCAACCTGAAAAGCTCGAACCCAAATCGGAAAAATGCGTCTTCATAGGATACCCTAAAGAAACTATTGGGTATATCTTCTACCTCAGATCCGAAGGCAAGATCTTTGTTGCCAAGAATGGGTCCTTTCTGGAGAAAGAGTTTCTCTCGAAAGAAGTAAGTGGGAGGAAAGTAGAGCTTGATGAAGTATTACCTCTTGAACCAGAAAATGGCGCAACTCAAGAAAATGTTCCTGAGGTGCCTGCACCGACTAGAGAGGAAGTAAATGATAACGATCAAGATACTTCTGATCAAGCTCCTACTGAAATTCGAAGGTCCACAAGGACACGTTCCGCACCAGAGTGGTACGGCAACCCTGTCTTGGAAATCATGTTGTTAGACAACAGTGAACCTTCGAACTATGAAGAAGCAATGGCGGGCCCGGATTCCGACAAATGGCTAGAAGCCATGAAATCCGAGATAGGATCCATGTATGAAAACGAAGTATGGACTTTGACTGACTTGCCCGTTGAACGGCGAGCCATAGAAAATAAATGGATCTTTAAGAGGAAGACAGACGCGGATGGTAATGTGACCATCTATAAAGCTCGGCTTGTCTCTAAGGGTTATTGACAAGTTCAAGGGGTTGACTACAATGAGACTTTCTCACCGGTAGCGAAGCTGAAGTCCGTCCGAATCATGTTAGCAATTGCCGCATTCTACGATTATGAAATATGGCAAATGGACATCAAAACGGCATTCCTTAATGGTTTCCTTAAGGAAGAATTGTATATGATGCAGCCGGAAGGATTTGTCGATCCTAAGAATGCTGACAAGGTGTGCAAGCTCCAACGCTCGATTTATGGGCTGGTGCAAGCATTTCGGAGTTGGAACATTCGTTTTGATGAGATGATCAAAGTGTTTGGGTTTACACAGACTTATGGAGAAGCCTGCGTTTACAAGAAAGTGAGTGGGAGATCTGTAGCATTTCTCATATTATATGTAGATGACATACTTTTGATGGGAAATGATATAGAACTCTTGGACAGCATTAAGGCCTACTTGAATAAGAGTTTTTCAATGAAGGACCTTGGAGAAGCTGCTTATATATTAGGCATCAAGACCTATAGGGATAGATCGAGACGCCTCATAGGTCTTTCACAAAGCACATATCTTGATAAGATTTTGAAGAAGTTCAAAATGGATCAGTCCAAGAAAGGGTTCTTGCCTGTTTTGCAAGGTGTGAAATTGAGCTCAGCTCAATGTCCGACCACGGCAGAAGATATAGAAGAGATGAGTGTCATCCCCTATGCCTCAGCCATAGGTTCTATTATGTATGCCATGCTGTGTACCAGACCTGATGTAAACCTTGCGGTAAGTTTGGTAGGAAGGTACCAAAGTAACCCCGGCAAGGAACACTGGACAGCGGTCAAGAATATCCTGAAGTACCTGAAAAGGACTAAGGAAATGTTTCTCGTTTATGGAGGTGACGAAGAGCTCGTCGTAAAAGGTTACGTCAATGCTAGCTTCGACACAGATCTGGATGACTCTAAGTCACAAACCGGATACGTGTATATTTTGAATGGTGGGGCAGTAAGCTGGTGCAGTTGCAAGTAGAGCGTCGTGGCGGGATCTACATGTGAAGCGGAGTACATGGCAGCCTCGGAGGCAGCACATGAAGCAATATGGGTGAAGGAGTTCATCACCGACCTAGGAGTCATACCCAACGCGTCGGGGCCAATCAAGCTCTTCTGTGACAATACTGGAGCTATTGCTCTTGCCAAGGAGCCCAGGTTTCACAAGAAGACAAGGCACATCAAGCGTCTCTTCAACTCCATTCGTGAAAATGTTCAAGATAGAGACATAGAGATTTGTAAAGTACATATGGACCTGAATGTAGCGGATCCGTTGACTAAACCTCTCCCTAGAGCAAAACATGATCAACACCAGAATTCCATGGGTGTTTGATTCATCACAATGTAACTAGATTATTGACTCTAGTGCAAGTGGGAGACTGTTGGAAATATGCCCTAGAGGCAATAATAAAAGCATTATTATTATATTTCTTTGTTCATGATAATTGTCTTTATTCATGCTATAATTGTATTATCCGGAAATCGTAATACATGTGTGAATAACAGACACCAACATGTCCCTAGTAAGCCTCTAGTTGACTAGCTCGTTGATCAATAGATAGTCATGGTTTCCTGGCTATGGACATTGGATGTCATTGATAACGGGATCACATCATTAGGATAATGATGTGATGGACAAGACCCAATCCTAAGCATAGCGTGAGATCGTGTAGTTCGTTTGCTAGAGCTTTTCTAATGTCAAGTATCTTTTCCTTTGACCATGAGATCGTGTAACTCCCGGATACCGTAGGAGTGCTTTGGGTGTATCAAACGTCACAACGTAACTGGGTGACTATAAAGGTGCACTACAGGTATCTCCGAAAGTGTCTGTTGGGTTGACACAGATCGAGACTGGGATTTGTCACTCCGTATGACGGAGAGGTATCACTGGGCCCACTCGGTAATGCATCATCATAATGAGCTCAAAGTGACCAAGTGTCTGGTCACGGGATCATGCATTACGGTACGAGTAAAGTGACTTGCCGGTAACGAGATTGAACGAGGTATTGGGATACCGACGATATCTTGGGCAAGTAACATATCGATTGACAAAGGGAATTGCATACGGGGTTGCTTGAATCCTCGACATCGTGGTTCATCCGATGAGATCATCGTGGAGCATGTGGGAGCCAACATGGGTATCCAGATCCCGCTGTTGGTTATTGACCGGAGAGCGATCTCGGTCATGTCTACATGTCTCCCGAACCCGTAGGGTCTACACACTTAAGGTTCGGTGACGCTAGGGTTGTAGGGATATGTATATGCAGTAACCCGAATATTGTTCGGAGTCCCGGATGAGATCCCGGACGTCACGAGGAGTTCCGGAATGGTCCGGAGGTAAAGATTTATATATGGAAAGTCCTGTTTCGGCCATCGGGACAAGTTTCGGGGTTATCGGTATTGTACCGGGACCACCGGAGGGGTCCCGGGGGCCCACCGGGTGGGGCCACCTGCCCCGGGGGGGCACATGGGCTGTAGGGGGTGCGCCTTGGCCTGCATGGGCCAAGGGCACCAGCCCCAAAAGCCCATGCGCCTAGGGTTCCACTTGAGGGAAGAGTCCAAGTGGTGGAAGGCACCTCTAGGTGCCTTGGGGGGGAGGGAAACCCCCCCTTGGCCGCACCCCCCCTAGGAGATTGGATCTCCTAGGGCCGGCCACCCCCCCTTGGCCCTCCTATATATAGTGGGGGAAAGGAGGGACTTCACACCTTGGCCTTTGGTTGCCTCCTTCTCCCTCTCCAACACCTCCTCCTCCTCCATAGCACTTGGCGAAGCCCTGCCCGGAGTACTGCAGCTCCATCAACACCACGCCGTCGTGCTGCTGCTGGTGCCATCTCCCTCAACCTCTCCTCTCTCCTTGCTGGATCAAGAAGGAGGAGACGTGGCTGTTCCGTACGTGTGTTGAACGCGGAGGTGCCGTCCGTTCGGTGCTAGGATCTCCGGTGATTCGAATCACGTCGTGTTCGACTACATCATCCCCGTTCTTTGAACGCTTCCGCTCGCGATGTACAAGGTACATAGATGCATCTAATCACTCGTTGCTAGATGAACTCATAGATGGATCTTGGTGAAACCGTAGGAAAATTTTTGTTTTCTGCAACGTTCCCCAACAACCTCTCCTTCCCCCTTGCTGGATCAAGAAGGAGGAGACGTCTCCCGTCCCGTACGTGTGTTGAACGCGGAGGTGCCGTCCGTTCGGCGCTTGGTCATCGGTGATTTGGATCACGTCGTGTTCGACTACATCATCCCCGTTCTTTGAACGCTTCCGCTCGCGATCTACAAGGTACGTAGATGCATCCGATGACTCGTTGCTAGATGAACTCCTAGATGGATCTTGGTGAAACGAGTAGGAAAATTTTTGTTTTCTGCAACGTTCCCCAACAATACTTGCCGCACAAATGGATAAAATTGGATGTATCTAGAATTAAAATACGTCTAGATACATCCATTTCCCCGACAAGTATTTCCGGATGAAGAGAGTACTAACTAATTTGGCACTCTTTCCAAAGGTCAATTCCCTTTATGAAAAAAATGCAAAGGTCGTCACTTCCACTTCTCCGGATTGTGATTTCTCAAAAAGGAAAAACCTCCCCAGATCATGTGCGCCACTTGTCACAAACTGGGAGTTTTTCTTTTTTTCATAGATCCGTTTATTCAAAACGTTTTATCTCTAAAACCGTGCGTCCAAATCACGAACCGTTTTCACCGTTTGATACTTCGCGTTGATAGGTTTTAACTAAAAAAAATTGACCAAAAAAACTAACTGAGAGCACGTTGTCCTTTTTGAAAGAGGCATGACCGTGCCTCGCATGGAAGAAAAAAAAAGAAATAGTTTTTTCGTTTTCAAGATGCACGGCCATGCCTCCCGTGGAAGGATAAGAAAAGAAAACATGATTTTTTTTTTGTTTCCGACAGGCACACTCGCGGAAAAAAAACCCGTGCCTCACGCGGAAGAGAGAAAAAAAGAAAACATATTTTTGCCGTTTTCGAGAATCTAGGGCGTGCCTCTCGCGGAAGCAAATCCGTTCCTCTCGTGGAAGCAAACACGTGCTTCTCGCGGAAGAAGAAAATAAAACATATATTTTTTTGTTTTCAAGAGGCACAACCGTGCCTCTCGTGGAAGAAAAAAAACATATTTTTTCCTGAGTGCATGCCTCTAGCAGAAGAAAAAAACACAGAAGAAATTTTTTTACATGAAAAAAACATTTTTTTTTTGTTTCCGCGAGAGGCACGGTTTTACTTTCGCTAGAGAACAATTTTGCTTTTGCAAGAGGCACAACCATGCCTCTAGGAAACGGAAGGAAAAAAGGCGTTCCTTTTTTTCCCGCGAGAGGCACGGTTCTACTTCCGTGAGAGGCATGGTTTTGCTTTCACGGGAGGCACAGCCATGCCTCTCAGAAACGTAAAAAATACGTGTTTTCTGTTTTTTTTCCTTCAGCGAGAGGCACGGTTTTGCTTCCGCAAGAGGTACGGTTGTGCTTTCACGAGAGGCACGGCCGTGTCTCTCGGAAATAGAAAAAAGTCCTGTTTTATATTTTTTTTCGTTTCATGAAAGGCACGGTTGTGCTTTCGCGAGAGGCACGGCCGTGCCTCTCATAAACAAAAAAAGTACATTTTCTATTTTTTTTCCGTCCGCGAGAGGCACGGCCGTGTCTCTTTCGGAAAGAGAAAAGAAATGCTCCCGGTTCAGTTTTTTCATCCGGTTTTTTCATGGAAAAAACTTCATCGAAACCTATCAACATATGATCTAGTTTTGAATATCTCGATGCGAGGAATCCAATGACGAAAACAGTTCGAGATTTGGATGCATGTTTTAAGAAATAAAATGTTCTAAATAAACGGATGTACGAAAAATGAGAAAACTCTCAGTTTGCAAGAAATGACACACATGCGGTGCGCCATTTGTTGCAACCCGAGGAGGTGTGAATGATCTTTCAAAGGAGTACTTCTTAATTAGTTATTTCGCGTTTCTATTCTAGCGACTAGCGAATTGAGAACTACAATCGTATGCATGAGGCATGCTTGCATTCTTTCCAGATAGGCTGCTGGGCTAATAAACTATTTATTTCTCAAACACAGGCTTTGAACATACAACAGAAAAAGAAAGGAGTGGGAGAAAATACTTTGGGATGAGTGGGGGCAAGACTGGCTGATAAAAAATGAGTGGGATGCACGTAGATTCGCCCCTACAGGCGGCTCAAGGCGGTGCGGGGAAGGAGAGGATATGCGTTATACCGGCGAAGTCGGATGAATTGGGCGCGACCGATGCGAAGAAGATGGCGGCATGTTTTTCCTTTTTTTTAAAGCAAATAGACTTTATTCCTCACATAATAGATAAGTCATTAATAATGAGAGAAGAAATAAAGCCCGGGATAGAACTGTCCCAAAATCCTGAGGATCCAATGGAACAGAAATTTTAGCTAGGCTATCTGCTACCTCATTTGCCTCACGAAAAAGTCTTTGCAAAATCCAACTCCATCTGCTTACACTCCATGATGAAGTTGCCGGCATGCTTATCCAACCTGGGAGGAAGGAGATGACAGGGAGGCCCCACCTGACAGAGACATAAAACGAGTGGAAAGAGGGGCACGCTGGCTGCCGTTGATCGATCATGAAATAGATGGTCCACGTTCGCCCGTACCACTTCGGCCTCTAACAGGCCGTGGGCCAAAAGGTGGGGTGAGCTGCTTGGTCTGTTGCTAGGCCTGGCACCGTTTTGGCCCAGGTTCACAAAAATATACATTTTATTTTTATTAATTACATGAAGTTTATCTAGCCTCAAAACTACACCAACACAACTTATAAAACTATAGAGAATCCACAACAATATTTATATTTATATATAGCTTAGTGAACATTTATTCTAGCTCAAATTGTAACACATTTTTTAATATCAAACCAATTTGAAAAATAGTAATAATCAATGTTCAAGAATTCACCCGATTAATCAATTAATGGGCCAGTTAATCAGTACTAATAGCATGATCGAACTGAATAGCACATATTCTTCATCACGTTAACTTGTCAGGTCTATTAATTGGCTAGTCAGACTGATTAATCAGTTGTCAGGCCGATTCATCCCTCCTGGCCCATTAATGGGTGAGCAAACAAAGCCCATTTTTTTGGCCCTTAACCCCTTCCAGCCCCATCTCGCTCCTTAATAGCTAGGATTAATAAATTTACCTCCTCTATATGCTTTTCATATGTGTATGTCAGGATGTTTTGGTACACTACATAGTGGGAGCATGAGAGTATGGTATGATACATAAAAAGTTCTAGATATATGTTGGCAACTTGTTCAATCTAATGATCATGGTCAACCGACTAATCTAGTTAATAGGCCGATTCATCGATTAATTGTTAAACCTAAACCGACCGAGCAGCTACCAGTTAACAATTTCTTGAAGATTGGTAATAATAGTTCCCAAAATTATTTTTAGGGTTTATTAAATGCCCAAAAGATTTATTATTTTTCTGAAAACTCCAAAAATTTATTATTGAAGAAGTCATATTATCTTCTCTCCTCTGTTTTCTTTTGAATTGGAAATTTTTGAATATTTGAAATTTCAAATAACTTTCAAATGCAACAAACATATAGAATTTTTGGGGAAGTCATTGTATTCGGTCTCTATTAAATATTCAAATCGAATCTCAAAAAGTTTAGATTTCACTCAAATTCAAATAATATGAAACAAAGCAATCATGATCTTTTAGTTAAGTAACATTCTATAAATTTAGAATTTTGTGATGTTACAGGTCATAAAGTCAAAAAGTTAACTAACTAAAACTCAAATCAATTATGTTCTATTCCCTGTAACTTAACGCTATGTTTTCTTACATACACTATATACATCACAACATGTGTAACCATAATATGCCCTGTTACGATTCGGAATCGTAGCATGTCACAACAGACAAATTCAATATAGGAATTCGAGTTAACGTACTCGTTATATTTTGTTCTCATGAAGTAAAATAATCTAACAAATAAAAGTTGAATAGATTAAGTTTCATCCTCAGTAACTGAACAAAAAATATCCATATATACATTGCATTGCAGATAATAGTATTATTCTCCTTACAAGTTTCAAATTCATAGTATCGCAGCAAAAACACATTTACTATATCTAATATGTTGATTGAATAAATGAAACAAACGGATTGAATCATCCATGTGCAAAATACAATATCAACGAGCAGATTCAACAAAATATTATAGATTTCAACTGTGGTACAAAAACAAAAAGTTATGAAGAAGAAATATGCAAATATAACTAACCTTTTTGATCAACCTCCCGATAGAACTCCACTTGTATTACAGATAATCTTTATCTATTTCAGTAGATTGAAATAATAACTAATTTTACTTCAGGATTCTATTTCTTGTAAGACGAGATCGAACTAGAAGGAGAGAGATGTCAACTAAGAAGACCAGGGGAAGAAAAGCTATCTATCTATGATGCGAATAAATCCTTTTTCTTCGGACTTATATATCTGCAGATTCACTTACCGTACATACCCCACAAGAACAGTTATTTGGCCCCACGAGAAAATAGATATACGATTAGATATACATAACATTATGGACATATCCGAAGTCATATACAACACAAAAAGACCATATACACAAACGTATGAGTGAATCTTGGCGCAGATCAATGGTCTACAATGTGTGTGTCCCGGCACCACACTTGGGTGCTCGAAATCCTCTCCCGGGTAGGGTCGTGAGTGTCTCATCATTCTTGCCGAAGTAAACTATGCAATCACAGATGGCACGTTCGTGATCCAGCACAGCACAGCACTAGCTAAGCAAGAGTCCATGGTTAGCACTAAGTAAGCAAATAATGTTTTTTTGTGAGAACTAACTAAGCAAACCGCTTAACTCTTAAGCACGTTGCCCAGATAGCTGGACTCGCGGTGCGTGCCAGAGTGTTTAGCTTAGCAAACCTATATTGTTTATATATAATTTAACTGTAAACTGCACTGAAACGAGTAATCATAGCGTAATTTAACAACGCCCGATCGATCAAAATCCATTAGAATAATAACAAGAAAACATTAGACGTGGCGCACAGCTTGGTAGGACGTGCGTGCATGTGCAAGACCATTAATTTGCAACTATATAAGTCTATCTATCTATTCAAGCTTGCATTGATGAAAATTTTATTAAACACTAATTAAACAAAAACATCAACGCAGATCACACTGGCCCTCTCCCCTGCATCCCTTCCCTATATAAACGATTGTCCACGGCACAAACAGAATCATCAAACCAACAAGTACGCAGCAGTGCTACCTGCCTAGAACCAAAGCAAAGCTCCACGTTTCAGTAGCTAGCTGTGATCGATCGATGGCTTACGTGGCCCGGAACGCCGTGCTTCTCCTCGTGCTGGTCGGCGTCATCCTGCAGCTGTCCGTGGTGCCCGCCGCGGCGTCCGGCAGGATGCTTGCTGAAGCCGGCGTACCCCAGTGCAGCATTGGGTTCGTATTCAAGAAAGATGACTCCCTTAGCGGCGGCGGGCAGTGCGTAGCACTTTGCAGCGGTGGGTTCGAATTCAAGAAAGACGCCTCTGCTAGCGGCGGCGGGCAGTGCGTACCACTTTGCAGCGGCGGGTTCGAATTCAAGGAAGACGCCTCTGCTAGCGGCGGCGGGCAGTGCGTACCACTTTGCAGCGGCGGGTTCGAATTCAAGGAAGACGCCTCTGCTAGCGGCGGCGGGCAGTGCGTACCACTTTGCAGCGGCGGGTTCGAATTCAAAAAAGACGCCTCTGCTAGCGGCGGCGGGCAGTGCGTATCACTTTGCAGCGGCGGGTTTGAATTCAAGGAAGACGCCTCTGCTACCGGCGGCGGGCAGTGCGTAGTGGCCAAGAAGAATGTGGGCACCTAAGCTAGCTCGCCCTTGGAATGGAATGGTGCCTCATCCACCTTCTTCTCTTCGGTTGTTGCATGCGTCCTCCTCGTCATCGTCGTCGTCTATTGCCGGTTTCCTTTGTTCCTTCTTTCATCTATGTATGCTTTGTTGTATGTTTTGAACGGAGCTAGATTGGGCCAGCAAAAGCAGTCGGGCTTTCCTATTGGTCCATCGGTTCAATTTGTATCCTGGTTTGTTTAATTCCATGTGTTGTGTCGATGTGGCTTAAATAAACGCTTGTGGTTTTTCAAAATAAACAACTACATTTTTTCAATGGGACAGAAGGGCTCTTACTAATAGAACACCCATTAGTCCCGGTTCGTAAGGGCCTTTAGTCCCGGTTCGGGAACCGGGACTAACGGGTCGTTACTAATACCTCAACCCATTAGTCCCGGTTCAAACACGAATCGGGACCAATGTGCCTCCACGTGGCCCTGTGCGCCGAGCCCAGTCAGGGGGCCTTTGGTCCCGGTTGGTGGCTCCAACCGGGACCAAAAGGCATCCACGTGTCTGCATTCCAGTGGCTGAGGTTTTTGTTTTTGTTTTTGAAAGGAGGGGGGTTGGGGTTTTGGGGGGTTAATTTAGGTGTTTCGTATATTGTGTTAGCTAGCTAATTAATAGAGAGAAGTGTCCTCTCTTATGTCCGTGCTTGGTCGACGCTACGTAGTATATATACATAAGTGATCGAGAGAACCATTCAGTACAGAAGTTCGTCATGCATACCGAGAGAAGTGATCGATCGACCTCTCCTTCTCCGAGAGATTGGTCGAACAACAAGTTTTACTGGCTACATACATGTACAATCTATATAAGATCTCTTAATTACAAACCACTAGCATTTGAAGAAGTTCCACATGGTATTCTCCGGCTTTACTGATGACGTGTTCAAGAAAGAATCCCGCCAATTCCTCTTGAACTGCTTTCATGCGATCTGCTGATAGGAGTTCATCCCGCATCTGCCACGTCTAATTAATTTGAAGAAGGGGGTTAATTAATACATATATATGAATGAAACTCAACAGAAATGATGGTGTAATAAAATGAAATTGTGAATATTGCTTACGCACTTCATATTGTCTTCTAGAGTAGCCTCGCTTGTTTTTCAAAGTCGCGTTGTGGATGAACTCGCACACGTAGTATCCACAGAAATCATTCCCTTCCTCCTGCCACAAGCACTTTACGAGAAATAGAGGTCAATCAAACTGATAATGAAGCATTATATAAATGGCATTGTTGAAAGTATAGCTATAGAATCAACGGAAGATGCGCACAACTAGCTAGCCAGTAGTACTTACTTCCGGGTATGTATATTGCAGCTCGTTCGGCAATCCCGGAGCTTGTGCGGTGAACTGTTTCCAAACCCTGCAAGACAAAGAAAATAATTATTATTACTTGAGATATCAGGAAATGAACAAAAAGTTGCCGATATGGTGCGATAATGATCGATTGAACTTACTTGCTGAGCATTTCAGTCATGTCCGCATAGGTGCTGGGATCTTTCCGTCTGGAGTCTAAGACGGTTACTAGTCCACGCTCAAGCTTAATCTCCAGAAGAATATAGTGGTACCTGCACATGCATGCATAACTCATCAGTTACATTAACCTCGCTTGAGTAATAAGGGAAACCGAATATGCACACGACAGTAACACTCATGAGCCGTTGTAAGGAAAGAGTATGGTATCTTTGTTTTGATTTTTGATTAACGATTGTAGCAAGTTGTCCTCGGCCTCTTCGACGTTCTTTTCAACCAGAAATACATCTATGATATTTGTGTTAATGAACCCAATATCATAGATTTCATTTTTTTTGCACTCGACGATCTTCAATCTGCATAATATATTAAGGATAATTAATTATAAATACATGCAATGAAAGAGCCGAGCTATATATACAGACTAATGACAGAAATAGTACTTACAGGCAGTAGCAAAAGACCATTAATTTATTGAGGGCCTTTTGATTGAAGAACTCGAAGAACTCCTCAAATGGAATAGCCAACACATCATTTGAAACGAGGTCGTGCTCCTCTTTAATTTTCAGATACAAAGTGTTCGTCCCCTCAGACTCTCTGCAGGTTTTCATGTACCAACTATGGAATCTCCGCATCATTGTTGTCAGAGACTTTTCATCTTTGACGAGAGGCTTCCCGTACTCGTATCTGAATAAGTCCACCTTCATGAAATCAGGAAGTACATCGTCAGGCAGGTAATCTTCAAGATTGCCATAACCGGCCACCGTCCCCGGAGGATTAGACACATTGAGCGGGGGGCACGATTGCTGTGCTTGTTCGCCGAGCTGGGCAATTTTTTTCCCCTTTGCTCGTTGTTCTTTTGACCTGTTCCCGACCGCTTGGCTTGGAGATATGTCTGTTCAGTAATGCGCTCATAGTTGGTTCTCGGCGGAGACTTTGGTGGTTTCCTCAGGGCATCGAGAGTGCGCTTTGCTTTCACCGGATCTACCTTCTCCTCCGGAGGTGGATGTATCTTTGCTTTAACCCCTTCAAAGAACTCCTTCACTTGGGTCTGCACGATCGTATCGTTTTCCTCCTTGGTTCTCTCGTACGGTAACTTATCTACAGGCTTTAGAGGTGGACCGTATCTGTATTGCCTCTCTCTTCTTGTGTTGCTAGACGCCGGAGCAGACGGAGAGGCTGCGGCGTCTGTCTTCTTTCGTGCTTGCTTACGAGGCGGAGGAGAAGGACTACGACGTGTCGGAGCAGCCGGGGCGGCGGCGGGTCTCTTCCGCCCTTGCTGGCGAGGCGGAGAAGGAGGAGGCGGAGTGCTGCCATGCGCCGGAGAAGGAGGCGGAGTGCCGCCACGCGTGCCCTGATCGTCACTCGCTGGAGGAGGAGGCGGTGGAGGAGGTGGAGTGCCGCCACGCGTGCCCTGATCGTCACTCGCCGGAGAAGGAGGCGGTGGAGGAGGCGGAGTGCCCTGACTCGCCGGAGGAGGAGGAGGAGGCGGAGGCGTCCAGTTCAGAAGGTCGATGAGCTCCTTCCGCCATAGGCATGGAGTCTTCAGAGCAGAACCCAGCCTAGTCTCCCCTTCACCGGTAGGGTGCTCAAGCGCGAGGTCCTCAAATCCCTCCGTTATTTCATCCACCATCACCTTAGCAAATCCTTCTGGAATCGGCTGGCAGTGATAAGTTGTGCCGGGTCCACTAGGATAAACTTGGCCAACAGCCGCCTTGACCTTCAAATTCATGCATCGTGCCATAATGTGGCAATTTTTAGGCTCCGTGATACCATCGACGAGATAACTGGCAGGAGCCGTCAAGACATGCTCCGGCCGAAGCAGCTCGGTGGAAGCAACGCTGCTTCTCCGCTGAGATGGCGGGGTAGCTTCGGGGGAAGCTTCGGCATGTCGTTTGTTGCGATCTGCTGCTTCTCGTTCCTCTTCTCGATCCTCTAGCCCCATTACCCTTCCAAGCAGCGCCTGCATTTGGTCCTGCTCCACTTTCTTCCTCCTCTCGTGGGTTTTGTAACCCCCTGCGTCCGGAAAACCAACCTTCCACGGAAGGGAGCCTGGCGTGCCTCGTGTCCGTCCAGGGTGCTCGGGATTCCTAAGGGCCATTGTGAGCTCGTCCTTCTCCCTGTTTGGAAGGAACGTCCCTCGCTGCGCTGCATCGATATAGTGTCGAAGGTTCTTGACTGGTGTTTGCAGTTGCTCGTTCGTCCACTGACACTGCCATGTTACAGGGTCCAAGGTTCCGCCAGCCCCGAAGAACCAAGTCCGGCAACGGTCTGGCCAGCGCATTGTCTCTGGTTTGATCCCTTTTTCAAGCAGATCATGCTCAGCCTTGGACCACTTAGGCCGGGCTTTGAGGTAGCCACCTGACCCCGTGTGATGGTGAAGCTTCTTCTTCGCAGCATTTTTCTTGTTTGTCTCCGACATCTTCTTACTCTTTTCCGATGTCTTGTGGGCCACAAATGCGGGCCAGTGATCTTTGATCTTCTCATATTTGCCGATGAATTCTGGTGTCTCTTTTTTCTTGACAAACTGGTTCAGCTCTTTCCTCCACCTCCTCATTAGGCCTGCCATCTTTTTAAGAGCACAAGACTTGATTAATTGCTCTTTAACTGGCTTCTCCGGATCCTCCTCTGGCGGTAGGGTGAAATTTGCCTTCAGCTCATTCCAAAGATCTTCTTTCTGCATATCATTGACATAAGACACCTCAGCGTCTTCATCCTTAGCAGGCTTATACCATTGCTGGATGCTGATCGGGATCCTGTCCCTAACAAGAACCCCGCACTGAGCAGAAAATGCCTTCTTTGTCCGGATGGGTTCAATCGGTTCGCCGTCGGGCGCGATTTCTATGATCTCAAACTTTTCATCCGAGCTCAACTTTTTCTTCGGGCCTCGTCTCCTTACCGAAGTTGTGCTCGATCCGGAGGGCTAGAAATTATAAGGAAGAAAGACGACAGTAATTAATATGTGTACATATACCAAAACAATGGATCCATCAATTAACTTGTCAGCACGGGCTTAACTAATATTTATATACCTGGCCGGACTCGGTTCGGTGACCGGAGCATTCAGCACGGTCTCCTTCGTCTTGTACCTCCATTGTGTCACCGGAGCCATCATGAACATAGTCCTCCTCTTGTACCGGCATTAATGGGTCGAAGCCATCATAATCATAGCCCTCTTCTTCATCCAGCTGACCAACGGTGTCGATGAGAAATGACGCAACATCATCACTTCCATTTGCGATTATTTCCCCCAACATCGCTTCTGTTTCTTCGTCTCGGGAGTGCTCCATAGTTTCTGCAAATATTGACAACATGTCAATTATTATTCAAACATGGTACATAGTGGCAAACGTAGAACTAGCTAGCTAATCACAATAAGGAATCATGTTAGTGGCCTCGACGCTGCTTCTCTAGGGTTTGGGGTCGCCTCGACACAAAGCTTAAAGGATTTGGGGTGGCCTCGACGATAACGCTCTTTTAACTTGATAAATTTGGGTGGCCTCAAGAGAGTATAATTTGTCGGGTAGGGGCGCGGCGGGAGGGGGTACGTAGGAGACCTGCAACATCGTTTTCTCTCTAGGGTTTGGGTGTCCTCGAGAGTTTTGGTCGAGCGAGAGGGCCGAGGGGGGTGCTGCAGTTGTATCTAGAGGGGGTTATATCGACAACGACGCGACATACATATACATGGGAAAATAATGTTATCGGGGAGGGGGTATCGGTACCACCCCCTCGTGTTGAAGTTTCTTCTTTCTCCTTTCCTTTCTTTCTTCTTCTCCTATTCTTTTTCTTCTTCTCCCTCGAGAAAGGAAAATAATTAAGGAAAAGGAAGAAAAGAGGAAGAAGGAAGAAGGAAGAAGAAGAAGAAGTAAAAGAAGAAAAAAAAGAGGAGAAGAAGAAAGGATTAGAGGAGAAGAAGAAAAAATAGAATTTCTTCTTTCTCCTCTATTCCTTTCTTCTTCTCCTCTTCTTTTTCTTCTTTTTTCCTCTTCTTATTTATTTCTCCTCTTCTTCCTCTCCTCTTTTTCTCCTTTCTTCCTCTTCTTATTTTCCTTTTTCCTCTCATTCTTTTAGTATTGCTTGTTTTAAAAAAAATGTTCAAATAGAAAATCTCGAAAAAAAACAAAGGTTTTGCTTAATGCATTGTTCATATGAATATACAAACATTTGCATATTCTACAATAATTAATATCAACAAAAAAAATCTATGAACAGAAAAAAAACCTAACTTTTCTAAAAATCTATCTTTTGCATATATGAAAACATTAATACACATATGAACAATAAATACATATATCAACAAAAACATAATCTGAACAATTTTTAAACATTACATACACATAGCCACATACATACACATATACACATATGAACAATAAATACATATATCAACAAAAACATAATCTGAACAAAAAAACTAAACTAATAAAAATGAAAAAAAAACAGAGCCGGTGCGGCGCGGCGGCTCACAGCGGTGGCGGCGACGGCGACGGCGACGGGCGCGGGCGACGGCGACGGCGACGGCGGGGGCGGGCTCGGGGAGGACGGCGGGCAACGGCGACGACGACGACGGCGGGCGCGGGCTCGGGGAGGACGGGGCGGGCTCGGGGAGGACGGCGACGACGACGGGCGCGGGCGACGGCGACGGCGACGGCGGGGGCGGCGGGCGGCGTCGGGGCAGCCTGGCGGCGTCGATGTGTTCGGCGTCGTCGGGGGGGCAACTGGTGGCGATGAACTCTGCAAAACTGCGAAGTGCTACTTATATACAAGGAGCATTGGTCCCGGTTGGTGGCACCAACCGGGACTAATGCCCCCTTTAGTCCCGGTTGGTACCACCAACCGGGACCAAAGGCCTCTTTTTCGGCAGCCCAAAGGGCGGGAAGCTGCGGCCTTTGGTCCACCAACCGGGAGTAAAGCCACCCCCTTTAGTCCCGGTTGGTGTCACCAACCGGGACCAAAGGCCCCTGTGCTGCCCGCATCGGGGCCAAAGTTTAGTCCCACCTCGCTAGTTGAGAGGGGAGCGCAGTGGTTTATAAGCCCCACTACCGCTCCCCTCTTGAACTCCTCTCTACTGCAGGCTTATGGGCCTACTTGCTAATGCTTTGCCCGATGGGCCTTCTGGGCCTTCTGCGGGCCTGAATCCTGGCCCAAATTAGGGATTCAAGTCGTATTCAGGCCGTGGGGGCCCAGTAGGTGGCACTTTTTTTGTTTTTTGTTTTCTTTACTTATTGTTGCTATTTTTTTCCATTTTTTTGTTTTGTTTTCTGCATTATTTATTTTCTTTTGTTTTTTGCTTTATTTTTTAATTCTTTTTTCTTCTAGTTTTAGGAAAATTATAAACTTTCTGTTAGTGCCATTACTTTTCAAATTTGAAAACACTTTTTTTTTGTTTTCTTTCTTGCTTTATTTATTTTATTTTGTTTCTACTTACAACAAAATACTTATTGTTGTTTTTTTGTTTTGTTTTCTGCATTATTTATTTTCTTTTGTTTTTTGCTTTATTTTTTAATTCTTTTTGCTTTTAGTTTTAGGAAAATTATAAACTTTCTGTTAGTGCCATTACTTTTCAAATTTGAAAACACTTTTTTTTGTTTTCTTTATTGCTTTATTTATTTTATTTTGTTTCTATTTACAACAAAATACTTATTGTTGCTATTTTTAATTATTACGAGGGCCGAACCATAAGACATTAAAGCATTTCAAATGAACTCTGAAAAAGTTGAAAGTTGGCATGGTATCATAAATTGACCCACACATAGCATGTGCATGTACAAAACGAACAATGGTATCATACTCGTCAGTTACAAAGTTGGCATGGTATCATCATAATAGTTGCGGGAGAAAGTCTTCACTTTTTCTTCGCTTGTGTCATTTGCTTATTGCGCCGTAACCATGGATAATCTTCATCGTTTATCAGGATGCTGGGGTCAGCCTTGACTTTAAAGGGAGGAATTTCATGAAACTTTTCATAATCTTCAGACATGTCTGTCTTGTCCTCCACTCTCACGATGTCCCTTTTTCCTGAAAGAACTATGTGGCGCTTTGGCTCATCGTATGATGTATTTGCTTCCTTATCTTTTCTCTTTCTCGGTCTACTGGACATGTCCTTCACATAGATAACCTGTGCCACATCATTGGCTAGGACGAACAGTTCGTCAGTGTACCCAAGATTTTTCAATCCACTGTTGTCATTCCGTACTGTGGGTCTATCTGTACCCCGCCTCCTGACAGATTGACCCATTTGCACTTAAACAAAGGGACCTTAAAATCATGTCCGTAGTCAAGTTCCCATATGTCCACTATGTAACCATAATATGTGTCCTTTCCCCTCTCGGTTGTTGCATCAAAGCGGACACCGCTATTTTGGTTGGTGCTCTTTTGATCTTGGTCAATCGTGTAAAATGTATTTCCATTTATCTCGTATCCTTTCCAAATCAATACAGTCAAAGATGGTCCCCTGGATAACAAGTACAGCTCATCACAAACAGTGTTGTCACCTCTGATACGTGCTTCCAACCAACTGCTGAAAGTCCTGATGTGTTCACATGTAATCCAGTCGTCGCACTGCTCCGGGTGTTTGAAGCGCAGACTGTTCTTGTGTTCATCAACATACGGGGTCACCAAGGTAGAGTTCTGTAGAACTGTGTAGTGGGCTTGAGACCAAGAATATCCGTCCCTGCATATTATTGAGTCCTTTCCAAGTGTGCCTTTTCCAGTCAGTCTCCCCTCATACCGCGATTTAGGGAGACCTATCTTCTTAAGGCCAGGAATGAAGTCAACACAAAACCCGATGACATCCTCTGTTTGATGGCCCATGGAGATGCTTCCTTCTGGCCTAGCGCGGTTACGGACATATTTCTTTAGGACTCCCATGAACCTCTCAAAGGGGTACATATTGTGTAGAAATACGGGGCCCAGAATGACAATCTCGTCAACTAGATGAACTAGAACGTGCGTCATGATATTGAAGAAGGATGGTGGGAACACCAGCTCGAAACTGACAAGACATTGCACCACATCACTCCTTAGCCTTGGTATGATTTCTGGATCGATCACCTTCTGAGATATTGCATTGAGGAATGCACATAGCTTCACAATGGCTAATCGGACGTTTTCCGATAGAAGCCCCCTCAATGCAACCGGAAGCAGTTGCGTCATAATCACGTGGCAGTCATGAGACTTTAGGTTCTGAAACTTTTTCTCTGCCATATTTATTATTCCTTTTATATTCGACGAGAAGCCAGTCGGGACCTTCATACTAAGCAGGCATTCAAAGAAGATTTCCTTCTCTTCTTTGGTAAGAGCATAGTTGGCAGGACCTTCATACTGCTTTGGAGGCATGCCGTCTTTTTCGTGCAAACGTTGCAGGTCCTCCCGTGCCTCAGCTGTATCTTTTGTCTTCCCATACACGCCCAAGAAGCCTAGCAGGTTCACGCAAAGGTTCTTCGTCACGTGCATCACGTCGATCGAAGAGCAGACCTCTAGGTCTTTCCAGTAGGGTAGGTCCCAAAATATAGATTTCTTCTTCCACATGGGTGCGTGTCCCTCAGCGTCACTCGGAACAGCTAGTCTGCCGGGACCCTTTCCAAAGATTACGTGTAAATCATTGACCATAGCAAGTACGTGATCACCGCTACGCATGGCGGGCTTCTTCTGGTGATCTGCCTCGCCTTTGAAATGCTTGCCTTTCTTTCTACATTGATGGTTGGTCGGAAGAAATCGACGATGGTCCAGGTACACATTCTTCCTGCAGCTTGCCAGGTATATACTATCGGTGTCAAGTAAACAGTGCGTGCATGCATGGTATCCCTTGTTTTTCTGTCCTGAAAGGTTACTGAGAGCGGGCCAATCGTTGATGGTCACGAACAGCAACGCCTTTAGGTTAAATTCCTCCTGTTTGTGCTCATCCCACGTACGTACACCGTTTCCATTCCACAGCTGTAAAAGTTCTTCAACTAATGGCCTTAAGTACACATCAATGTCATTGCCTGGTTGCTTAGGGCCTTGGATGAGAACTGGCATCATAATGAACTTCCGCTTCATGCACATCCAAGGAGGAAGGTTATACATACATAGAGTCACGGGCCAGGTGCTGTGATTGCTGCTCTGCTCCCCGAAAGGATTAATGCCATCCGCGCTGAAAGCAAACCATACGTTCCTTGGCTCACTTGCAAACTCATCCCAGTACTTTCTCTCGATTTTTCTCCACTGCGACCCGTCAGCGGGTGCTGTCAACTTCCCGTCTTTCTTACGGTCCTCACTGTGCCATCGCATCAACTTGGCATGCTCTCGTTTCTGAACAGATGTTTCAACCGTGGTATTATAGGAGCATACCACATCACCTTCGCAGGAACCCTCTTCCTGGGGGGCTCGCCGTCAACATCACCAGGGTCATCTCGTCTAATCTTATACCGTAATGCACCGCATATCAGGCATGCGTTCAGATCCTTGTACGCACCGCGGTAGAGGATGCAGTCATTAGGGCATGCACGTATCTTCTGCACCTCCAATCCTAGAGGGCGTACGACCTTCTTTGTTGCGTATGTACTGTCGGGCAATTCGTTATCCTTTGGAAGCTTCTTCTTCAATATTTTAAGTAGCTTCTCAAATCCTTTGTCAGGCACAGCATTCTCTGCCTTCCACTGCAGCAATTCCAGTACGGTACCGAGCTTTGTGTTGCCATCTTCGCAATTGGGGTACAACCCTTTTTTGTGGTCCTCTAGCATGCGATCGAACTTCAGCTTCTCCTTTTGACTTTCACATTGCGTCCTTGCATCGACAATGACCCGGCGGAGATCATCATCATCGGGCACATCGTCTGGTTCCTCTTGATCTTCAGCAGCTTCGCCCGTTGCAGCATCATCGTGCACATCGTCTGGTTCCTCTTGATCTTCTGGAGCATCACCGTATTCAGGGGGCACATAGTTCTCATCGTACTCTTCTTCTTCGCCGTCTTCCATCATAACCCCTATTTCTCCGTGCCTCGTCCAAACATTATAGTGTGGCATGAAACCCTTGTAAAGCAGGTGGGTGTGGAGGATTTTCCGGTCAGAGTAAGACTTCGTATTCCCACATATAGGGCATGGACAACACATAAAACCATTCTGCTTGTTTGCCTCAGCCACTTCGAGAAAATTATGCACGCCCTTAATGTACTCGGAGTTGTGTCTTGAACCGTACATCCATTGCCGGTTCATCTGTGTGCATTATATATAATTAAGTGTGTCAAAAATCATTACAGAACATCATGAATTAGATAATTAAGTAACCAAATTAATAGAAGTTCATCATCACATTAAAACCAAAGTACATACATAGTTCTCATCTAACAACATAAAGCTCTGCAGAGCATCTAAATTAATTAAACCATACACTGAAACTATGTAAAACATTTCAATGCGAAAACAAATACGATCATAATCGCAACCAATGTAACAACTGATCCAACGGCATAATGATACCAAGCCTCGGTATGAATGGCATATTTTCTAATCTTTCTAATCTTCAAGCGCATTGCATCCATCTTGATCTTGTGATCATCGACGACATCCGCAACATGCAACTCCAATATCATCTTCTCCTCCTCAATTTTTCTAATTTTTTCCTTTAACAAATTGTTTTCTTCTTCAACTAAATTTGACCTCTCGACAATAGGGTCGGTTGGAATTTCCGGTTCAACAACCTCCTAGATGAATAAAATCTATGTCACGTTGGTCGGCATAATTTTCATAAACAATAAATGAACCAATAGTTATGAAAAGATAATATATACCACATCCGAATCATAGACAGGACGAGGGCCGACGGGGGCGGATACCAAAACCATCGCACTATATAAGATGCAATAATAAAAGTAAGAAAATTATACAAGTATATATCTATCTAAACATACAAATAAGAATATTTTTCCTTTTAGAAAGAAGATAAGAACAAGAGGCTCACCACGGTGGTGCCGGCGATGAGATCGGTGCGGGTGATCGACGACGTTGAAGACGGGGACGGGACGTGACGGACCGCTAAACCTAGACAAATATGGAGGAAAATGGAGCTTGGCGGTCGAGCTTGGAGAGGAGAAACCCTAAGTAGTGTGGCTCGGGCATTCCATCGAACACCTTGTGTGCATAGGAGGTGAGCTAGAGCACCACCAAGCCCTCTCCCCCTCGGCCAGAAAAAACAGAGCAGTGTGCTCTGCTCTTGCGAGAGGTGGGTATATATAGGCACCACCATTGGTCCCGGTTTGTAGCACCAACCGGGACTAAAGGTTTGCCTTCGGTTCCGGTTCAAGCCACCAACCGGGACCAATTGTTGCGGGCCAGGAGTGCGGCCCATTGGTCCCGGTTCGTCCCACCAACCGGGACCAATAGGTCCAGACGAACCGGGACCAATGGCCCACGTGGCCCGGCCGGCCCCCGGGGCTCACGAACCGGGTCCGATGCCCCCATTGGTCCCGGTTCTGGATTGAACCGGGACTAATGGGCTGGACCGGCCTGGACCATTGCCCCCTTTTCTACTAGTGTCTCCTTTCTTTTACATTTTGGAAAACATCTTTTTCAAGTGGAAGTTAGTCTATAAAATCAATGTAGATGATTTTTGAGGCCTCCATATTTCCCTTGTTTATCAGCAGAATAAACATAGTTGCTACTCCCTCCGTTTCTAAATATAAGGCTTTTTAGAGATTTCAATACGGACTATATACGGATGCATATAGACGTATTTAGAGTGTAGATTCACTCATTTTGTTTCATATGTAGTTCATATTAGAATCTATAAAAGGGCTTACATTTAGCAACGGATGGAGTAGGTTTTTAGGCCTGAAAGTAAAGCCAATTCTTTTTAACTATGAAAAAACATTCTTAATATACTTCTCTGGTTGGATCAGTAATCCAAGGAGTACAGATCCGGAAATTTTCTCTTGCCAGCCCCATGTGTGGTCTTGTGAAAAAAGGCCAAACATGACTGACTTCTCAAGTACTATCTCCATTTCAACATACTCCCTCCGTCCCATAATACAAACATTTTTTGGCACTACACCACACCTCCTAAGGCGTTCTCTAAAATGAGCTTCGACCATGGATATGACCTTACTTATTTGTTCGATTCGTTTATATGCATTGTAGCCCGTAGCAACGCACATGTGTTCTATTGTAACCTTAAGATAGATGAATGGAAGTCATACTTATTGTTGAGTAAATATTGCGTCGAAATGGTGTTGCTTGGCACCACTCACCATGAGTTCCTTCATATCATCATCAGTGATTTTCGTTGTGTAGGGCACCCATTCTGTCATTCTTACTCTTCTAGAATTTCATGTTAAGTGGAAATGTCCTTCTGAATAAAATGCAGATCCGGCAACAAAACCGTATGCAGAAGTCGTGTCCTTGTTGTTAGAGCCATCACTATATCTTGTGTGTGTTATAGATCTACAAACTCTTAGACCAAGCCAGAGTATCCGTATCTTTTATATGTAACCTAGGAACACAGTGACGGCAGGATAATGGAGACGACCAGCCGCTATGGCTTCAACCACATGGAAGAAATATTCGCAAGATTAAATCAGCTATAGAAAAGAAATAGACAAGATTATACCTTCGCACACGATGTACTGTTGCTATTTTCTCTATTCATTTTGTTGCATGTAGATAATCAGGAGCCGTGCGCCCATGCACGTAGCTGCTTGCACAGTCGGCTGATATGCAACCTACTAGCTTGCCCAGATTGGTTCATAAACCAATCCATGAATGACCATGCATGATTAGAAGAGTAACACTAATCATGCATAGCGGCACAGGCGGAACTGGTTTTTTGATGCAATGCCGAGCGCAGAAGGTGTGCTAAAGGAATCGTACGTGTTGACTTCATCTCATCTGAAGCATGCTAGCTGGTTAGCACACAGGAGATAATTGGAGATCGCTTAGAATTTTTTAGCCAATATTTCTATTTTACCCTTGTATCGTGCTTTTAGTATAGAATCGAATAGATACATGTATAGATGGTTGTATTAAATATCATATTTTCCTTGAAATAACAAAACCGGCCAAATACAAGAGACAAAAATTGCAAAACGAGACATGGCGCGTTTCCTAAAGCAGTGAATAGGATGTGACACTATAGCTAGGGCCAAAACATACGAATCAAGTCGTCATGGGCAGAGTAGCGAGTGTTTCACTATTCTTACGGAATTAAACTATGGAGTCACACATGCCGCCGTACATGAACGGGCATAGCACAACACTAGCTAAGCAAGACTCCATGGTTAATTAGCACTAAGTAAGCAAATTATTTTTCTTTGTGAAAACTAACTAAGCAAATCGCTTAACTCTTAAGCACGTTGCCCAGATAGCTGGACGCGTGGTGTGTGCCAGAGTGTTATGCTTACCAAACCTATATTGTCTATGTACTCCCTTCGTCCAAAAAAACTTATCCCAAACTTGTTCCTCAAATAGATGTATCTAACACTAACTTGATGCTAGATACATCCATTTGAGGGACACATTCTGGACAGAGGGAATACAAGTTAACTGTAAACTGCATTGAAACGAGTGATCATAGCGTAACTTAGCAACGCCCGACCGATCAAAATCCATTAGAATAATAACAAGAAAACATTAGACGTGGCGCACAGCTTTGCAGCACGTGCGTGCAAGTGCAAGACCATTACTTTGCAACTATATATGTCTATCTATCTACTCAACCTTGCATCAATTGATGGGAAATTTATTAAACACTAAGAGAAACTTCAACGGGCCGACCCAAACGGACGACGATTTGTTCGCTTTTTGTCCGCTTGGGTCGGCCAGGCGGACACGAGCGTCCGCTTCCGCGTTTGGGTCGGCGCGTGCGCCCAATGCTGGCGCGACCCATTTCGACGGTGTAAAAAAATGAATGCATGCATATTTAACATAAAAACTAAATTAATTAAACATTAAAGTCGGCCACGAAGGCCGGCGGGAGTCCACGCGTTCACATTAGCATTTAAGAAAAATAAAAACGAACTAAAAACTAGGCGCCGGCGCGCTGCCCTAGGCGGCGGCGTCGTCGTCCTCAGGGTCCGTGTGGTCGATGAGCGTCGGCGCCGAACCGGCCCAGCTGAACACCGTGTTCCAGAGCGCGGCCATGTCGGGCGCGGGCTGTGCCGGCCCTGGCAGTGCCGCCGCCTGGGCCGCCGCGGCCTGGTGCGCCTCCTCCTCGGCCTCGAGCCGCTTGGCCTCTGCGTCACGCTCGAGCATCTCGAGGTACTTGCCCTCGCGGCGCTCCTCGGCCACATGGATCTGCCGCCAGTGCTCGAGGTATGCCGCCTCTTGCTCCGGCATGGCCTGCATCCAGACCGTCGGCGCCCTCACCCTCGCGCACTACTACCATCCAGGAGTAGCACTCGATGGGCTCTGGCTCCGGCTCCGGCTGCGGTTCGGCTTTGGCGAGGCGGCGGGAAGGGGACGGCGGGGCCACCGGCGGCACCACGCAGTCGCCGGCCGCGAAGAGGGCCATGCATGGCCTGCGCCATGGCCGCCTCGTACCGAGCTTCTTCTTCTTCTACCGCCTCCGCCCTGCGCCGCTCGTCCTCCTCGCTCTTCCGGTAGACGGCCGCAAGGGCCACCTGGTAGGCGTCCTCTGCCGCCTGGTCTTCCTCCTTGACGATGAGCGGTGGCGGCGGCACGCAGTGGTCGACCTCGTGCACGCCGCGTCGCCTCGCCTCCTCGTGTTCGAAGGCGAACCAGCGCGCCCAGTTGGGCGAGTCGTAGGCGTAGGCCTCGTCACGGTGCTGCTTCGGCGTCAGGAGCGCCCACTGGCAATGCACCTCCTCCGCGTGCGCCCTAGCCGACCGCGGCGCCGCCGGCACTGGGATCCTTTCCGGATCCAGATGGGGTGGCTAGGATGGCTAGGGTTCGCTTGCCGGCGACGGGGGAGCGAGCGTGGCCTAGATGGGGACGGGAACTGGATGAGGATGGCCCCGCCATACGGTCGGCTTAAAAAAGGATGATCGCCGTCGCTGACACGTGGGCCCGGGGTCATAAATTAAGCTGACCGGCAAGGAGGCGGGCAGTTGGGCGACCGCCAGGTAGGGCCGCGGCGGACATCGAAAAGGCGCGCATGGCGTCCGTTCCGCGTCCGCGCTGACACATTTGAGGCGCAAATTTGGGCCGGAACTGCGTCGACACGGACGCCAAGCAGGCGCGTTTTGGGTTTGTGTCGGCGCGCTGGGCCTCCATTTTTGTCCGCGCCGACTCAAACGGACGGCGGCAGACGAAATGGGTCGCCCCGTTCGAGTTGCTCTAATTAAACAAAAACATCCACGCATATCACACTGGCCCTCTCCCCTGCATCCCTTCCCTGTATAAAACGACGGTCCACGGCACAAACAGAATCATCAAACCAACAAGAAGTACGCAGCAGTGCTACCTGCCTAGGACCAAAGCAAAGCTCCACGTTTCAGCAGCTAGCTATGATCGATCGATGGCTTACGTGGCCTGGAACACCGTGCTGCTCCTCGTGCTGGTCGGCTTCGTCCTGCTGCAGCTGAGCTCCGTCGTGCTGGCCGGCAGGATGCTTGCTGAAGCCGGAGACGTAGGCCAGTGCAGCGATGGGTTCGTATTCAAGAAAGATGACGTGTTCTTTACCATTCTATTCATCAAGACTTCACTCGGTGGGAAGATGCCACTTCTTTGATCAAGTCTACTGCCGCTGCTTAACTGGGGGTTCGACTAACACGAAAGGTTGGCCCATCTTGACACACAATAGGTGTGTTACGCGCTGACAGAAAAATACCGTGGCAACTTGTGATTTTGCATGCATACAAAGTCAATCCCCCTATCTCCTCCATACTAACAAAGAAGAACTATCTATCAATTGTAGCTACCTCATTTTCCCAACTCTGTTAAGCAAGTAGATCGAAGTCAAATTTTCCTGCCAGCTTCATTAAGTGTCGATGGCAACAATAAAATATTTTTTTTCTCAATTGTCCTCTCGCAACTATTCTTTCTGAGAAGATGATGAATTGCAATTGCTTTGTTGACTGAGAACATACTTTGTTAGTTTCCAAGAAAGTTTATGCCTTATAGTTATCTGTTGCGATGAATTGCTAGTTTTGCATGAGAAGTTTTATCACGATTTATTATTGTTAGTTTCCAAGAAAGTTTATGCCTTATAACCCCTCTGTCCCCCCTCTGTTTCCCTGCCCGTAGCCGCCGACGCCATCGATGCCGAGCTCCTCGCCGCCGCTAGCATCTCCGTCGTAGCCACCGCACACACCACTCGTGCCCAAGCTATGCGCCGTACTCCTGGGTCTCGCACGAGTCCAACGAGCCCACTGGCCCGCTCCCTCTCCCACTGCAGCGACAGGCTTGTCAAGCTCCCGCTCTGGCCACCACCTCAACCATCGCCACCGTACCGCCAGCTACGGCCGTCCCCGGCGAATGCCGCGACAACCATCCGACGCGGCGCCTCCCGTGCGCTCAAATGAGCCCCTTCGCGCGCCAAATGACCACCATCAGATATTGTTGCTTCCGCTAACTCGTTTATGATCGAGCTTATGTGTTCAAGCCCTCGAGGCCCCTGGCTGATAATATGAAGCTTGTATGACTTCAATTTTTGTCTAGAGTTGTGTTGCCATATCTACCTGTGAGTTTGATCTGGGTCGTACACATTTGCGTGCATGATTAGTGTACGGTCAAATCGGGGCCATCACACTTGCCCAATTAAGGGCAGTAACCAAGCACGGGTCCACCCACATATCAAATTATCCAAGTAGCGAACGAGAATCATATGAACATGATGAAAACTACCTTGGCGGAAATTCCCATGTGTCCTCGGGAGCGCTTTACATCATATAAGAATTTGTCCATGCTTCTCCTTTGCTATAAAAAGGATTGGCTACCTTGCTACACCTTTGTTAAATTGTTACTTGTTACCCTTTACAAATTATCTTGTTATCAAAATACTCGTTACTGATAACTTTCGTTCTTACAGAGAATACCTTGCTGAAAACCGCTTGCTATTTCCTTCTGCTCCTCGTTGGGTTCGACACTCTTACTTATCGAAAGGACTACGATTGATCTCCTATACTCATGGGTCATCATTATGCTTCTTACATTTATGGATATTATTATGTTGATGATTACTTCATCATTTCTCAATATTTATAACATCAACGAGATTATATGATACACATGTTGGATAGCATTCCACATCAAAAATTCTGTTTTTATCATTTACCTACTCGATTACAAGCAGGAATTAAGTTTGGGGATGCTTGATATGTCTCCAACATATCTATAACTTTTGATTATTCCATGCTACTATAATATGAATCTTGGATCTTTTATATGGAATTATTTCTAGTTAGAAGTTCCCTTGTGTTGCATCTATCCTGCAACCAAAGCCAAAACATTTTTTTGTTTCAGTAAGAAGAAATATTTCCAAATCCTTTGCAATTGTTTTGCAGCATTAGGTGGGTTCCCAATCAATTCCCTGCAGAGCTCTGTTTTGGACTTTTATGTGAAGGACACCAAGACTTCCTACTTGTTTCAGCAAGCATGCTTTGTCCCATTTCACAAGAAAATTTCCATGTTAATTTATCTTGTTTCCTTCTGTTTCCATACCATAGAAATCCTCATCCTGATGCACTGAGTAGTTAGGTGATAATTAGTTTGGTGGATGAAAAATTAACTGGCTAATGAATGAATTAGCTTAATTAGCTAGTGTAAAGCAGTAGCATCGGTATACTGCTAATTAGGTTGAAAACCTATACTCTTCAGATTTACAGCCATGGAAATTTTTATTAAAATTTCATTGCAAATAAACATTGAAAATTGGATAGTAATGACATTCTTGATATACTTGGGAGCATGCTTTTTCAGGTTATCATTTTCACACTATGGCAACAAACCTATATTAATTTTTACCATCATTGGCATTTTTATATTCTAAGTTGGATAACAAGCTTTTCTAAATTCTTACATAACCAAATTTTGTCAACTAACCATGACAACATGTTTTTGCCATGGAAAATTTACATTACATACCATGGCAAAATTAACTTTTTCCATGCAAATTCTTTCTTTGTAATTTGTCCTTTGTTTCACACACGACAAATTTCTCATACAACCATGGAAATTTAATCAGAATACCCTGGCAATTTTCATTATGAATCTTCCATGGCAATTATTTATTCAGAATTTATTGGTTTTTTACACACACAACAAATTTTGCATACAACCATGGAAACTTTTATTCAAATATCATGGCACTTTTTATTACCAATCTGCCATGGCAATTCTTTGTTCATAATTTGTTATTTTCAGAATGTGTTCTTTTGTTCATTTTGGTTTAGCCAATTATCATCAATTGACATGCATATCTATGTGCATGTCACCTAAAGTTTTATGCCGTTTGAATAACTGGATGGTTGTTGCAAGTTAAGTAATAGATATATGTTTATAGACTCCCGTGTTGGAAAGGTGAACATCTTTAATAATGTGAATTCATCAATGGTTCTGTTGAATGAAATTATTTTGAATTTAGTTCAAAAAATACAATCCAAAGATACAATTAACATGTGCGAGATTACTCGAACATGAGAGACGGGATCATGACGGTGGTGATGAAGAAGAGGTTGGTGATGATGATGGCGACAAAATCTCCCAGAGGCCAAGAACAGGCTCTAGATATTATTTTTTTTGAACGTTGGCAGTAGAGCTGCCAAATTCATTGATTACAAGAGCCCTCCGAAGAGGAAAGCACAGCAAGGGCTGATGCAAAAAGAAAAGAAAGTGAAATGCCGACACCACCACAAACCCAAGCACCACAAAACAAGACATGCACACCAACGGAATCCATCGTTGGGTCTCCAAGGTAACGCCTCCAAGGAGAAAGTAATGTCGAGGACAACACCATTACCCGATCTGGCTAAGCCAAATCTTAGGTTTTCACCCGGAGACCGCAAGCTATGAGGTATGAAGAGTAAACGAGCTCCACGGCGATACCTCCAAGGAGGAAGACGACATCCGTAGACGCCACTACCGTCGGCACTGACCAGATCAATGCGGATTTTCATCCGAAGCTGAATCTTCCACCAAACTAGACCCGAGGCCTACCAGCGCCACCGGACAGAGCAAGGCCATGCACACACTACCAGGAACGGACTTGCCACTGCCGCTCGCAGAAACTCGGCGAACACGAGCCAACTTGGCTGGGCCGCCCCGCCGCACGCAGACCTGCGCGAGCCAAACCAGATCCGGCCATCCCCTGCCTCCGTGCACAGAACCTGAGCGAGGATCCGCACCGCAGCGCACAGGAAGAGCCGAGAAATGAACCGGAGCTTAGTCGGCTCGCACCGCAGCGTGCCGAAACTGGGCAAACACCACGCCAAACTGACCGCCTCGCACCGCCGCGCGCAAGATCAGGACCAACCAAGCTGGATCTGGTCTGCCTGGAACCTATTTTGCACCACAACCGCTGCACGGTGCCATTACTCCACGAGCAGGACGTGGACATGCTTAGCAAGGAGGGCCCACCAGCACTCGCCGGCCACACCGAACAACCACCACCAACGCGTCCTCGGGCAGCGAGATCCGGCGATGGGAACATCATATTGACGACCGTGGCAAGGTTCGCACCTCACGCGCAAACCTACCCCGGCCCCGACGCCCGCCCTAGCGCCCCGCGCTCACCGCCTGCTCACCACGCGCGTCGCACCCACCGCGCCAGCCAGGCTCCCCGGCGCCCGCTCACCGCGCACCTTGCGCGTCGCCGACGCCAGGTCGCCGCGCGCGCCGCCGCCTGCTCACCCCGCGCGCCGCGCCCACCACTACCTGCTCACCGCGCGCACCGCGCCCCCACACCTCTCCTTGGCCGAGCGCCCCCGCACCGCCGAGACCTCGCGAGAGGGAAGAAAAGGAAGGCCCTGCCGCCGCCGACGCTGCGCGGGCTTTGCCCGGCGGCGCTTGCCGGCGGCGGCGAGGGAGGGGGCGGATCTGGAAGGGACTTGAGCGGCGGCTAGGGTTGCGCTCGGATCGCCCGCGGGGTGGGGCGACATGAGCGAGTCTCTTCTCCTCTTGTAACAGGCTCTAGATTAGCTTTCCAGATCACGAACATAGATGGTGACTGTCCCGTGTCGCGAAAAAGTAGCAGAAAAATCTACAAACTTTTTAGGTCAGGGGAGATCTATAGCGTACGGGATAGTAAGGTGGTGCTCACGTGGCCCATGCGGCAGGCCCATGCCCCACTTCCCCCCTCGGGGCATGTGTGGTGGGGGGGCACGTAGAGGCCTAGTGGCACCCCTCTAGGCTCTAGGTGTCCTTCTGGGCTTCTTTATTTTCGGCACAAGATGACTCGTTTTATATGACTAGCAAAAGAGCCCGTGCGTTGCAACGGGAGAGAAAACATAACACACACTCTTAACTCAACAACCATCACTCAAGACCACAATAGGTCCATCTTCTTTATTTTTGCGAGACATCATATTTGTGTTGCCGCTTATCCTCCTTCTCACCCTCGCCGGCGATGGCCTCAATGTTCACACAAAACAATAAAAAATGTGTGTTGAATATGGTTAATCCTAAGGCGTCTCTCTCTCTCTCTCTCTCTCTCTCTCTCTCTCGATGAGAAATCTGTTGTTTTTCCTTGAGACATTTTTCAGAGGTATGCACGTGTAGTTAACGATGTTTTTTTTTCGTATATGGTTATAGTGGAGTGTTTATTTGCAATCCGGATCGCCGCCGGTATGAAAAAACGGATCTTGCGCTATAAATTATAAGTTTGCTTCCATAACAATATTTAAAAATATTTAACAGGTAAAATTAACATCATATTTAGATTCCACATATTTTTCTAATAAAATTTCATATATAATATGTTAAAATCAAAGTTATGGTTTAAAAGATACAGATAATTTAGAAAATCATTTGGTTTGACTCAAATATATTCCAAAATAATATTTAAAGATACTTAAAAGGTAAAAATAATCTCATATTCATATTCTACATACTTTTCTAATCAAATTTTATATATAACATGTTCAAATCGGAGTTACGGTTTAAAAGATATGGATGATTTTAAAAAACATTTTTTTGACTTAAATATGATCCGCGGATGAATTACCTAAAACATCAGGGAGGTTTTTGAAAAATGTAAAATAACGGTTCGGGTGTGACTTAAATCCGGAAGGCGGGTTGATTTCAAGAAAAGACGGGGACTTTCGTGTAAAATACGAGAATAATGATTCGTTTTAACTTAAAACAGGACTGCGGGTTGAATTCTCTGAAATAGAGGGACTTTTCTGAAAAATGGCATGACGGACGAAAGAAACCTAATTTGCTTTATTATTAGGTAAAGATTTCACGACATACCCAAGCCTCTATATCCGGGAGCGTTTTTGCCACAAGAATCAGCTACTTGGATGAAAATGATGTTTGGGTAAATTTGAATGGGGCACGTGTATTTGTTTGGTATACGGCTGTGTACAAACACGTTGTGGATTCAGGTTTTCGTTTCAAATTTTTTGAACTGGTTTGATGGTTCGTTTGGTTCATTTAGCATTTCTTGACTGCATGGCGCTTCCTCGGTTTTCGGCATGCTTAATGTCGGCTCCTGGCGGGCGGTGGCGTTTTAGGCAGGTGTGGCATGCAGCATGCAACGGTGGAGATTATTTGATGTGACCACGTGCCATGCACTATGTGACCACGTATATGCATGTGCATCGGCTGATTGTTCTAGCGGTTTCTAACCTTCTCGGTGTTTGATTAGATATTTCGTTTGGTTTCCCGAAGGAACCCGTCGAATCTGGTCATCGCCCGCTGTTTGCTCCTATAAAGTCTCTCTGGTGTGTCTCTCGATCACGGATGCAGCAGTCCTCCCCGCCTCTGTCCCAAAGCCGCCCGTGCACTCCCTCCTACCCTAATCTCATCTTGGCACGGAGGCCATCAAAGACAGCACACTTCATGTGGAGGCCAGGACTGAAGGTTGTGTGCATGCATGACGAAGGATGAAGGACCAAGGCCGTGGCACCATCGCCGTTGTTGGTGTTCTCGCCGTCGTCTACCATGGCGGTCGGGCTACCAGGAGGCAATTGTAGACACCGTTGTTGCAGTCCAAGGCGATCTAGGGAAGCTGCCGCCGTCCTAGGCGTGAACCGCCTGGTTCCACACCGATGGGGCCACTCTACCGAGTAAAGTCGTCGCGACAGGGATCTGCTTCGCCCCGCATCACCGTCGGGGAAGACCATGCCGATCTGCGGGGCAGCTCAGAGCTAGGGGTGCAGGGGCTGCGCTGTGAGCGGGAGTTCGGCGGCCGCTTCGGCGGCCATGACGCCTAGGCGCCAGTGGCACGTCACAGGGGCACAGGTGCTGCATGGCCAGCAATCTCTTTGCAGGTCCAGTCACCAGCGCGCTCCTCTCTCTCTCTCTCTCTCTCTCTGAGCCCCTTGGCGTGCCTTGCTCCAGCTGCCTTGCGGCTTCATCGCCTCGCGAGGTACGGCGTCGCCTGTAGTGGTCACGCCGCTGTGCCCGCGCAGGAGCCAAACTTGCTGCGCTGCGTAGGTGGCGAGGGACTCCACGTTCAAGATCTTCTCCGGTAGCATCAACGGCTGTTCACGCATGTTCCTCTCCTGTTCCTTCCCGGAAGGAAACTGTAGTTTATTGTGGAGAACCACTAGTAGAAAAAGGATCAAACGTGAAGTACAATAGTGCCGGTTTGAATTTCAGCCGGCACTAATGTGTACAATAGCACCGGTTCGTGGCGGCGATCAATAGCACCGGTTCGTGGCTAACCTTTAGTACCGGTTCATGCCACGAACCGGTACTAAAGGGGATGTGTCAGCCTGCGGTCAGGCTATGGCCCCACCATCACCATTTAGTGCCGGTTCGTACCACGAACCGGTACTAATAAGGTTATGGCAAGCTGTTTTTAGTCCCACCTCGCTCTCGTAACAAGCCTTTTACCACCTTAAATATGTTATTTCTCAAACTATCACAAGGACTTGATCTTCATTGAACTCTATGTGTAGAATTTGTGGCCGCAATATGAGTCTTCATCGGTTTATAAATCATTGATGACTCATATTAACAATTCAGATTGTACACACAAAGATCATTGATGATCAAAGTATTTTTGATGTTATAAGATCATATTGACAGTTTAGACTCTAAATAAATATAAGATCATGATGTAAATGCTTTTATATTTTTTGCGTTCAGTATGCACCATTCAAAGCGACGCCATCAACTTTCAACCATTTCTGCCTTTATTTGTTATTTTTCATGCATTTAATGATTTATTTTGAGAACTAAATGGCCTGGAAATTGAAAAGCACTACAAATGAACTCTGAAAAAGTTGAAACTTGGCATGATATCATCATTTCACCCACATAGATTGTTCAAAAAAGTAGAGACGGTTACGACAAAAACTGGATGCACTTCGTTTACAAACTGGACAATCTCTTTCGAAGTATTCAGGTTTCTGACGAAATTAAACTCATCTGTAACAAAGTCATTTCATTTTTTTTAAACTTATTACAACTTCAGAATTTTTGTGCGTTTAGTATGCACCATTTAAAGCGACGCCATCAACTTTCAACCATTTCTGCCTTCATTTGCTATTTTTCATGCATTCAATAATTTATTTTCAGAACTAAATGACCTGGAAATTGAAAAGCACTACAAATGAACTCTGAAAAAGTTGAAACTTGGCATGATATCATCATTTCACCCACATAGATTGTTCAAAAAAGTAGAGAGGGTTACGGCAAAAACTGGATGCACTTCGTTTACAAACTGGACAATCTCTTTTAAAGTATTCAGGTTTCTGACGAAATTAAACTCATCTGTTACAAAGGCATTTCATTTTTTTAAATTTATTACAACTCCAGACTTTTTGTGCGTTCAGTATGCACCATTCAAAGCGACGCCATCAACTTTCAACCATTTCTGCCTTCATTTGTTATTTTTCATGCATTTAATGATTTATTTTGAGAACTAAATGGCCTGGAAATTGAAAAGCAGTACAAATGAACTCTGAAAAAGTTGAAACTTGGCATGATATCATCATTTCACCCACATAGATTGTTCAAAAAAGTAGAGAGGGTTACGGCAAAAACTGGATGCACTTCGTTTACAAACTGGACAATCTCTTTCAAAGTATTCAGGTTTCTGACGAAATTAAACTCATCTGTTACAAAGGCATTTCATTTTTTTAAACTTATTACAACTCCAGACTTTTTGTGCGTTCAGTATGCACCATTCAAAGCGACGCCATCAACTTTCAACCATTTCTGCCTTCATTTGTTATTTTTCATGCATTTAATGATTTATTTTGAGAACTAAATGACCTGAAAATTGAAAAGCACTACAAATGAACTCTGAAAAAGTTGAAACTTGGCATGGTATCATCATTTCACCCACATAGATTGTTCAAAAAAGTAGAGAGGGTTATGGCAAAAACTGGATGCACTTCATTTACAAACTGGACAATCTCTTTCGAAGTATTCAGATTTCTGATGAAATTAAACTCATCTGTTACAAAGAAAAAAAATTATATAAAGCAAAAATATTCACAAAAAAACTAAATACGGCAAAAAACTACTCGGAAATAAATAGAAGAAAAAAATAAAGAAGAAAATTATTAACTATATAAAAAATTACTCAAAAATAAATAGAAGAAAATAAATAATGCAGAAAAGAAAAAAAAATTAAAAAAATGTTGGGGCGCTGCCCGGTGGGCCTGCCAGACCTAGGGTGTGCAAATGCAGGCCCACAAGGGCCAGCAGGCTCACAGGGCAGCGCGCCCTAGTTAGGCCCAGAAGCCTGCTATATAGAGGAGTTCGAAAGGGCAGCCGCGGCTGGGTTTATAAACCAGTGCGGCTGCCCTTCGCTCGGCGAGGTGGGACTAAACATAGCGCACCGCGGGTGGCAGCGCACGGCCATTAGTACCGGTTGGTGGCTCCAACCGGTACTAAAGGTGGGGCCTTTAGTACCGGTTGGAGCCAGCAACCGGTACTAAAGGCCCTCGTTTCCCGCCGCTTGGGCTGGCCAAAATTGGCCTTTAGTACCGGTTGGTAAAGGCTCCCCCTATATATATGGCCCTTACGAAATTTCAGTTATCGTCGCCAGTTCGTTCCACTTCTCGCACGAGAGAGTCTCGATCTCGACGACGCCGCCCCCGCCGCGCCGCCACGCCGTCGCCCACGCCGCCCCCGCCGCCCGTCGTCGTCATCGCCGCGCGCCCCCGCCGCCCCCGCCGCCCGTCGTCGTCATCGCCGCGCGCCCCCGCCTCCTGTCGTCGTCGCCGCCCCCGGCCGCCGCCGCCCGTCTCGTCGCCGTCCCCGGCCCGCCGCCCGTACGTCTCGGCCATATCGCCGCCGCCGGCCCGTCTCGTCGCCGTCCCCGGCCGCCGCCGCCCGTCTCGTCGCCGTCCCCGGCCCCGCCGCCCGTCGTCGCTGCCCCGCGCCACCCGTACGCGCCCGGCGGCCCACTCCATATATATATACGTACACACGCATACACCTATACACACACACACACTACACACACACAGACACACACACACACATGCATACACACACACTACACACACACGCATACACACACACATACGCACAGACACGTACACAAACACACACACACACACATACACACACACGTATACACACACACACATATTTTTTTACTTATTTTCTGTTTTCTATATAATGTTTAGATGAATTAGAACTATCTAGTTTATTTTTAGAATGTTAGAAATGTTATCATCGATGAATTAGAAATATGTTAATGTTTAGTTTGATCTAGTGAATTAATATATAGAACGAACTAGTTTATTTTTAATAAATGCTTAGTTGAACTAATTGAATTAATATATATAACTATTTTATTTTTAGTAAATGCTTAGTTGAACTAGTTGAATTAATATATATAACTAGTTTGTTTTTAGTAAATGCTTAGTTGAACTAGTTGAATTAATATAATAACTTGTTTATTTTTAATAAATATAATGCTTAGTTGAACTAGTTGAATTAATATATAGAACTAGTTTATTTTTAGAAGATGCTTAGTTGAATTTGTTGAATTAATATATAGAACTAGTTTATTTTTAGTAAATGCTTAATTAATTGAACTAGTTGAATTAATATAACTAGTTTATTTTTAGTAAATGCTTAGTTGAAGTAGTTGAATTAATAGATTTTTCTGTTAATAGCTTTTTTTTCTGTTAATAGATTTTTTTTGTTAATAGATTTTTTGGTGATATTATTATTGAATATGCATGTTTGGTGATATTGTTGTTAATAGATTTTTTTTTGTGATATTTAGATTGTGTAATTAATTTTGTTCATAGAATTTTAATGATTTTTTTGTTCATAGTATTTAGAAAAAGGAAAAAAAGAAGAAGTAGTTTATATATAGTTGAACTAGCTAGTTAATTTAATAAACTAATTTATTTTACTATATATAGAAGTAGTTTGTTTTTAGTAATTACTACTTATTTATTTATAGTAAGTGCTTAGTAGTTGAACTAGATAGTTGACTTAATTAATAAAACTAAATTATGAACGTAGGCCGGAAATGTCGTACTCATCGGACGACGAAAACCGCCCGGGGGAGTGCGACTGGTGCCACGACGACCGAGGTATCTGCGACAGGTTCATTGAGCTAGACGAAGATCGGCGCTTCAGCATTAAGCTCGAGGAGACCTGCGATGTTCATACGGTACGCAACGACGACAATAGTTTTTTTCATAATTAAGCACGACTTCAACTATTTTAATGTGTATTTTTCATTTTTTCCAATTCGACTAGCTTATCCCATGCTTTGCAAGACGCTGTGTCTTGGAGAGGATGGGTTTTGAAGACAATGAAAATTTCGAAACCAAAAAATTATCCTAAGTACCGAACATGGTGTGGATTTTCAAGTAAAGCTATACAATGCTCAGAGTGTAATCCATTTTGGTTGCAAAAATTGGGATGCATTTTGCAAGATGTATGGTCTTGATGAGGGTATGCTTGTTACCATGGATCTTGGTGATCCTACAATCGAGCAAGAGACACCTTCGATTTGGGTCTTTGTGGATACACCTCCAGTTCTTTCCTCATGTGAGCTAAACATAGTTATTAAGTAATTTATATTGTTTATTTCAAAATATAATGTTGACAACTTATCTCCATTGACAGCTTATTTTCATTTTTCAAAGAATGTGCGGAAGATGGTAGACAGAACGTACTACACCGAAGGCTCCGAATTAACTTATCAGGAGAAAAATCATCTGGTCGGATTTTGTACTGATCTTGAGAATTACAATATCTACAATCAAACTCCTCAACATTATGGTCAATACGTGCCACTAGTGCACGTGTTGAACTACGGTAACTACCATGGAGATACCCTGGTAAGATTATTTTTTACTATTACAACATCCGTGCATCTTTTTGCACACTTCTAAAACTAGTACATCATTGCTAACTACGAAGTTATTACTATGTTTTTCAACAGATAATCCCGAATGATTGTGTGCCTCATCTGATGTATACGCATGGTAGCCTTCATGTTTTGAACATACGACCAGGTCGTCCTACGAATCTCAACTCTCCATACCGGGTTTCTAAAAGAAGTGGAGACATAACAATCAAAGAAAGAAAAAATGTATGGACAGTCGTAAGGAGCTTCTTGGAAGTAATAAGCAGCGAAAGACAAGAATTGGAGACAGGATGATCGCCATTCTTCATAATGGAGAGTCAGGGTCTATATTGTTTTATGCTATTTTACCTTAAGGGTGTTTAGGTCCTACCTGATACTGATGATCATTAGGGTTGGGTTCGATGACTATATATGAGGATGATGATCGTATGACTTATTATTAATAACGAGTGGAAGTTGTATGATGATGCATGATTAGTAGGACTTGTTATTATATATATATGATGATGTAATGATGCAAAGCATACATGAGCATGTTATATCTGCGGGTGCAATGAACATAGCAGCAGCGTTGATGAACAAAGCATGCATGATGTATGATGCATAACGTGTACAATGTGTAGTATCGTAAAATACCAGCAAACGAAAAAGAATTAAAATGAAACACAAAATTAAATGAAAAAGAAATCATAAAATTAAAAACCCACCAAACCTTATAGTACCGGTTGGTGTTACCAACCGGTACTAAAGGGCTCCAGGCCCCCGGAGCTGGATCGTGCCACGTGGTTGCCCTTTAGCACCGGTTCGTGCTGAACCGGTACTAAAGGGGGGGCCCTTTAGTGACCACAATTTAGTGCCGGTTATGTAACCGGCACTAAAGGGCCTTACGAACCAGTGCTATTGCCCGGTTCTGCACTAGTGAACTGGAGAGATTACTTTAGTATTTATGTCTGAAGTTCTGAAGTTCTGAATCTGAAGTCTAGAGGCTGTTGCGTGGCGCGTGTAGAATTTACTGCCATTTTAGTGCATATGCACATCTCAAGTTTTAGAACGAGAGCTTGAGGGCGCCAAGTGATTTCAGTATTTTTGTTCGTCACGGACAGAAGAAAGATTAATCGTTCAGGTGATGATCTATTTGAATTTGATAAAATAATACAACCTTCCTGATGTATGTACTTCTAAAAATGTACTACCTTTTGTATTTTGCTTCTCTTATCTGGGCGTACACCTTGGCAATATCCTTATCAAGCGCTTTGCTTACAGTGAAATTTACATGCAACTCCAAGAGACTGTTAGGGGCTGCGATGTCTTCTTGGTGCAGCCCACTTGCTCTCCCCTCGAGGGCTTTCATCGTGATTGATGCATGTTGACGTTCCTGATGTATTGGTGTAACCAAGTAGTCGATTGTGAGATTTACTTAATTGGATTTTCCTCTTCCCAGCTCATGATCTGGATTATCTTGCTATCAGAACAATTTCGAAGGATCTTGTGGTTGTTTCCCCTTATGTCGGTGTTGTTGTTAGAGCACGAGTAATTGCCAATAAATTGTCTGATGCTCCTATTGCTATTGTTGCTAATAGAAGATAAGGTCTTCAGGAAATTAGAAGGTACTACATATTGTTTAGGGTGGTGTTCACTGTGTGCTTCTTTATATGCCATTTAGATTGGATATATGGACGTTATTTGAATGAATTTGTTTATACGTGACTTCCCTTTGTTGAGTCTTGGAAATCTGAAACCTTAGTGTATACCAAACTGTTGCATTATGGCCAATTGATCCATTTTATTTGGATCTTTGAAAAAGGAAAAAAAAAACATGTCTTCGTGCATATATGCGGTGATCAATGTTCGTCATTTTCAGTTTTACCTTAATCTTGATGTGTCTCAACATATTTAGATTGGATCAATGTTCATATATTTCAAGGTTTAGTGCATTTTGCTTATGGACACTTTCCTAGCATCAGCTGTGCATTTTTCCTCCACTGGTTATTCCAGATATTGGGGTTTCACTTATAATACATTGTTATATTGACCTGGAGTGCATAATTATTTACCGTCTATGTTAAACAAATAATCTATATAGCATAATCCATTTCTCTGACAAGTATTTTCAAAAGGAGGGAGTAGAAAATAACACCAGACCCAACAAGTTAACATTGGCTCAAATAAACAGGTAACTAATAGGAAATTTACACTTTCAACGCTACATTCTACTACTCGAATAACTATTAACAACTCAAATGCCTACTCATTAAAGAAAAGGATTCTTCGCTGTGGTCATTGATCAGGCTTGCAACGTGTAACTAGATGTATTTAGCACTAAAATACGTCTAGATACACCCGTTTTAGCACTAATTAATATGGATCAGAGGAAGTTGTAAAGAATTATATATTACAATAAACAATTCACATAATGTCTCAACCACAATTTGCAAAGGCCCTTTACCATTTCATCACTGGAACATATTCTGCATGGAGCTCCACCAGAAATGTTGTAGACCAAAAGTGAATGTACTGTGTTTAGTCTTATTAGAAATGTATCAGTAGGTGCTTCATGTTCCCTAATATGTACCACTCCTGGTGAATATCAATGTCTAAAACCTTACCAACATAGTATATAGAAAAGACAAAGATATCTTGTATAAACGCAACGTATCGACCAGGCGCGGCGTGCCACCGCGCGGGTATATGCTAGTATCACGTCTACAGACTCAGGTTCCTCGTGCCGACTTGGTGCCATGCTCTCTACAAGTTTGTTTCTTTAGCTAGCTGATGTGATACAGAATGTGCAACCATACTGCAAAATCCTACTTGTTTTCTTTTTTTTGTACACATAAAGACATAACCAAAAGTCAACACCAATCCTCCTTCTATTCCACAAACTAGAAAAAAAATACCTTAATCGTTTACTATCCATGCGCAGGCTTCGCATTTGAGACAACATTGATTCACGGGATTCGAAGAAGGCCAAGCCTCTTCCCTCCCCCCTTCTCTCCTGTCGCGCTCCTGCGAGCGCCCGGGGGAAAACCCTAGCGCCGCCTCTAGCCCCCCTTGCTCGAGCCTCCCTCCCCTCGCCGCAGCCTCGACGTACTGGCGGGCAAAGCCCGGCCAGTGCTGGCGGCGGTGGGGCCTTTTCCTTCCCACTCTCGGTCCGGCAGGTGCGGGTTTCCGGGGCAGGCGGCGACGAGAGTTGTGGGCGGGTGGCGGCGTGGCGGTAGCAGCTGGCGGCGGCGACCCGAGTTGTGGGCGGCGGTGTGAAGGTGCTGCAGCGGAGGTGGTGCGCGGTAGGCTCCGACGGCTGCGTTTGTCCAGATCTGGGCCCAGCCGGCGGGGGCCGCGGATGGCGCGGGCTGCGGGCGTCCGCCCCTACCGTGGCATCAGCTGGTGGTGGTGGAGGCGCAGTGGCGGTGGCAGGTGGGCGTGCTGGTCGGGATCCAGTCGTCCCACCGGCTGGACGACGGCGGCAGGTCAAATTGGCTCCCCGGTGATTATTCTTGTCGTTCGGCGGTTGTACCTGGGACCCCCCTTGCCGGTGGTCGGGTCTGCGTCGGTGGCCTTGCACGATGCTGCGTCGGCCGCTGAGGTGGGGCGGCACAGGGGTGTGTCCAATGGGGAGGCTGGCTGGAGGGATGGATAGCGCCGACGTGCTCGGGCCTCCGTCACTGGCGCCCATGTTCAAGGCAAGATGTTTGTTGCGGTTCATCGGTCGGTGGTGTTCCTTTGGTGCAAAGTTGATCTCTTTGGATGGTCTTGGGGTGTCTGGAGTTGGGCGGCGGCCCTAGTGGCGGGAGGCGTGGCATTTGGGGGCGGAACCTGCGTCTCAGGTGCGGGCGGGCAGCCATGGTTTCGCGAGGCACATGGCTGCGGGTGGTTGGCAGAGCAGGGGTGTGGGGTGTGTCAGCGGGGTCGCTGGGATTCATCACTTGCCCAGTCCTTTTCTGGCCATCGGTGGTAGCGTCTGTGGACATCGTATTCTTCTTGAAGGCTCCGTCGCGGTGCTCCCACCCCTGCGTCGCTCCGGATGAAAACTTCATATGCGGATCGGACGGTGGCGACTATCCGTGGTCGTACCCTTCTGGGAGGCACCGTCTTGGAGTCCTTGCTTCGTCATGGTCCGTCTCAACCCCCTCGGTGGCTCCAAGAGGTTCTTCGTAGCTTATATTTTGTTTGCTTGGTTGTCTCCGAGTGGTGTGATGGTGCTCGACACCTTTGTATCTAGGCTTGGGTCTGTTCGTTGTGTGTCGTGGTGGCATGTGTTTGTTCGGCTTGCTCAAATGTACGTGATGGTGATTGTATTATAATATAAAGCGGGAAACCCGTTTTTGGTATCCATGTGCACCTTGCTCACCTTCCTTACATCATAGGCACCTACTATGTTATATCACTAGCTGGGTTTAATTGTTTTCCCATGTACTCCCTCTGTTCCTAAATATTTATCTTTCTAGAGATTTTAATAAGTGGCTACATACGAAGCAAAATGAGTGAATGTACACTCTAAAATATGTCTACATACATCCGTATGTTGTAGTCCATTTGAAATATCTAGAAAGACAAATATATTTTTTGAACATTAGAAAGACAAATATTTGGAAATGGAGGAAATATATACTATGGTCTCATATAGACTGTACCGATCAATATAAAATACTCCATACATAGCTGTAAACAACGCATCCCCGCAGATAACACCGTGGCTCCAGCCCCTCCGCTCCGCCTGCTTCCCAGTATATGTAGAGACCGTCGATGGCAAAAGCACAAACACACACAGCCTCTGAGCTCATCGCTACCTAGCTAGAAATAGAATCAAAGCAAAGCGGGTCGTTTGGGCAGCCAGGCCCGGCGTGACCGGTCGATGGCTTCCATGGCTCGGATCTCCACGCTGCTCCTCCTCCTCCTCGGCGTTGTCCTGCAGCTGGGCACCGTTGTGCCCACGGTGGCGGCCAGCAGGATGCTATCCAACGAGGTGGCAGGTGGCGAACCGAGCGGCGCTGCACGCATCCTGCTTGTTGAAGTGGAGGTCAACGTCCTCGGCCTCGTCAACCTCCCAGTCTCCATCAGCGGCGCCCTCCCGTCTAACCCATGAGCCTGATCAGCTAGCTCATCGGTTTCCCAATATCAGGTGTGTGAGCCGTTTGTCGTTGTTCGCTCGTGCATGCGTGTGTGTGAATGGTTCGTATATTATGGACGGAGAGCTTTGCGAACTCACTCAGTAGCTAGAGATGTCCAATTTGTATCCTATTGTTCCCTTATGTCATCGATGCGGCTTAAATAAAGTGAACTTCATTTATCACTGAACTCATCCTGCTTGTTGAGTGTTGACGATGGTTCTTGTTGATATTCCCCGCAAAATACTATAAGAAGTTCTTGTTGATATTGACGATATTACATATGCAAACTTTGATTTTGGGTCTCATCTTACTAATTCAAAATTAATTCATGTTTAAATCTCGCTGAACTCATTGAAATATATCACACACGGGGCACAATCTAGTTCTGTAAGTCAGAGCACCTATTCTCTAAAGCGCCTATTCTCTGAAAACTCGATCCCTACGAAAGATCTCCGCTTCCTTGTGCTAATTTCGATCCACGAGAGGGCTTCTTTAGATGATGTGATAGAGAATGCGGAAATGCAACCGTACTACGAATCTCACTTGTTTCTATTGGTGTACACATAACTTAAAGTCAACACATCCCTTCTGTACTCCACAACTAAGAAAAGAAGATACTCCTACCTTCAATTATTTACTATCCATGCGGGCCTCGCCACCATAACTCCGTTACAAAGTACCACAAAGACCTCATAAGTCAACTAGCCGCTCACCGGAGACAGACACACCTGCAAGACGTGTTGTCTCTCTTGAAGCATCGCACCTCTCACCACCGGCCAAGTGTATCTTTTAAAAATAGTACACCTTCCGTTTTCAAATATAAAATGCTACCCCTTTTGTCCTATAATATAGGACGTTTTTCAAGCTACGTTACCTTGTAAAAGTTTCTTATATTGAGGGACAGAGCGAGTACATGGTACACCCTCTGTTTTAAAATATAAAAAGTTTGGTAGTATTTTTTTACAGTCACCAGGGGGAGAGAATCCCCACATAAATATATTGCTCAAAAAGCTGCCAAAGCCAAGAGTCACCCCTTAAGCTTTGTCTGGTCGAGTTTATAAAGGAAACCGGATCAAAAATCTAAACAAGTTGACCCCGTTTACGAGGGAAATCGGGCCGAAAACCGTACAAGTAACAAAGTTATAAAAGATGAGGAAAGAGGACATCCAAGACAAGGCCCGACTTAGCTAGCAAACCGAAGGACTAACACCACGGGAGGCACAAGTATATGTGGGGTGTCGTGGTGGGATCATAATACCAAGAATAAGCAAGCAACCTAACACGCCGCACCGGCGTGCAAACCGAACCTCACCACATAACTCCGGAGCAACCACAACCAACGAGTGACAACGCGAACCTTTATCGGGAGCTCCATCACGAGAATCTGGAACGATTAGCAAGTTGGGGAGGCATCTTGCGTCATCAAGGGTTTAGGGTTTAGGTGACTGCGGATGCATCTCCATCTGGGAAAGAGTTTAGCGTGAACGTTGGCGCGGAAATGCTCTTATCATCACCTTGATTAGAATGAGGGCAAGGACGGATATGACCAGTGCGGCAACAGACAAGGACGATGTCCAGTCCCTTGTGGAGCCGATAGCATAGGCCGCCAGCAGAGCCAGCAAATCAAACATAACGACCGTGCGCATCACCTTGATATGCAACGGCCATTCTAACCTCTCCAATTTCTGATGCGCATGCTTCTTCACAAAGTGGACTTGCTTCAGCAGCAGCAGCAGCCACTAGCGGACTCGCACTCTATGCCGATGACTGCGGGCCATCGGCTTAGGTCTATGACGACGGCTGCCGTTAGCATAGCCCCGTCGGCATAGATTACGTCAGCGTAGTCTTGTCAGACCTTCGGCATAGAAAAGCCGTCGGCATAGGGTACTATGACGAGCCAGGGCAACGGACGGCGTCGTCAAACACGCTGACGAGCCAGGGGCTGCCACGTGGCAGGGGGTATGCCGATGGCTTGGCCGTCGGCATACCCTGTCACGTGGCAGCCCCTGGGAGCTGACGACGGCAGGGCTACAAGCCTCTAGCCGTCGGCATAGCCCTGCCAGGTGGCAGCCACTGGGCTGTCCTGGGCATATCTATGCCGCATAGATCTGTCTGTTTTTTTATTTTCTCTATTTTTTCTTTTTCAATTCATTTTGACAGCGTTTCAAAGCAGAAAATATAGGATAATGCAGAAATATGACAGCTCATCATGTAAAGATACTCAAGATCATCATCATCATCTAAACATACTGAAGTTCATCATCTAAAGATCATCATTATCATGACAACATACTAAAGATCATCATCTAAAGAAGATAAGGTATCATCATCACGACGGCCACATGCATGAGTATCATAATCTACATTAGGCAAGACCCCCGCCGCCGAAACCACCACCGCCAAGACCACCACCGCCAAAAGCACCTCCGCCAAAACCGACACCGCCAAGACCACCTCCACCAAAACCGCCACCGCCAAGACCATGACCACTCTGCCAGATCGGAGTGACTGGGGTCGACATAGCAGGAGTCGAGCCACCGGTCCCCTACATGTTTGAGAGAAGATTCTAACGGTAAATATGATATGATAGTGTTGAATGAACGAGAACTCGTTTATCAGTAGTTAGGCAAATGTACTAACCGTACTATCACCGCCTAGTGCCACCCATTCATCGAACGTGGGAATGTGTGGAGGTTCTCCCACAGGTGGTGGTGGGGGTCCAATTTGTGGTGGCTCCGTGCAGTTAGTCCAATACGCCAACATAGCCTGGATGTTAGTTAAACAAGCAAACTAGAAGGTCAGAAGGAATGAAAGTGCAAATTTTAGCTTGGTTTTAACAGGGCAAAACTAATCGTCATCGCTTGACGGTTGTAATCATAGTTTGCCTTCACTCGTTTCAAGTACTCCCGCACCTCAAGATTCCTATGCTCGACAAAGGCCTGATATGCCTACAAAATTGAGGTTGTTTCTAAGTGGGCAGTGCTGAAAATAAATTGAGAATGTTAGAGAGAAAGAAGATAAGGGGGAAGTACTTACAACATGCTGGCGAGCTAAGGGAGGCTGCGAACGCCCCGTACTCCCTAGCGGGCTCGGGTTGGTAGCCCGAAGCCGTGTGTACGAGACCGAAGGAGTGATCAAGCCATCGAAACACGGATACCGGCCATGGGACTTCCCCTAGATGGCCACCACCGCCGTGTCGTTGATCTGAGACTGGACGACGTCAGGAACATCCGGATGCAACCTCTCAAACTGCTGAGTGTAAGACTCCAGGTGCTCCTCGGTCTTGCCGTAGTACTTGCTCTCGCCGTCCTTGCGATCATTCCGCTCGCGGGCCAGCTTCCACGACTCAATGTCTGAGAGCAGCCTCTTCAACTTGTCCTCCTGCAACGTCAAAAAAAAGTTAGACATACATAAGAACATTACGGTAAAGAAGAACAGAAATGCATCATGCATATAGATATACCTTCATGGCCTTGAAGCCCCAGTGGTTCCTGTTTCCTTGGCCGTGTGTCCCGTCTTTTCCACGGTTTGCCAGGGCCTTGATGCTCTTGGCAGCAAACTCTGCATCGTCGCCGAGCCACCTATCCACCAAACTCGCCCATCTGTCATCCTTTCCATAGCACCAACGAGGAATAACCTATGCAAATTTCGGAAGCATGGTATGTGAGCACGAAACATATAATTGACTGCTTGAAACAATGAAAAGTCAGTAATAGTTACCTTCGTGAACTGCTCCCTGCTCAAGGTAAGTCGTTGCCTTTGCGCTCGAGTTTTGGTCATCTTTTGATGAAGGTAGTTGTGGTAGTACTGCGAGACGGCAACCTAGCGCACCTCGTACTGCAACTGACGAGCTTTCTTCTTTGCAGCCGCCAGCAAGACCACGTCGGCTCTGGCCTTGTGCTCGTCAAGAACTCTACAGAGTTGCTGCAATCATGCATAAAACCAGAAGCAAACAAGGCATGAGTTGAGTGATTCAATGATAAACTATGAACGAAACTGAAGCCAAGTGATTCAGAAGAGAACTTACCCAAAATTTGGTGATCACGGCCTTAGCAGCCGTCCCGTACTCCGCGTGGCTGTAAGCCTCATAGTGGGCCCAGCTCATGGCCAAAATCCGCAGCTCCAGGTCCCTGTCTGGCCGCGGGCAGAATAGGCCCAGCCAAAACTCCTTCAACAGGATAGTGATAAGGCCGTTCGGTTTATGGCCCTTTCGGTGAAGGATCCAGTTCCTGCAAAAGAATCAAAGGATTGCCGTGTGTACAATAAGAAAATGTTGTCATGTGTTGAAAATATGATTGTGAGGCACTTACTCTGTCCCTGCAGGTTCAGTGAGCCACTTGTGCGCCTTGATAGAAGGTGGTGTAGGTACTCCGGCACCACCACGCAGCCACCCCTTCGGAGCACCCGGCAGCAAGTCGCCCCACAACTCGGGGTCAACCTCCCCTCCACCACCCTCCTCGCCCTCCTCCTCCTCACCCTCCTCGGCCTCCTCCTCCTCGGCCTCCTCCTCCTTGCCCTCAGGAACATACTCCTCCTCCTCAGACTCGGAAGGTGCCTCAATATAACAGAAGAGCACATTAAGCATGCAGAAAAGAACATTAATAGCAGAAGAGCACATTAAGCATACTATTGTAATCTACCTCAATCATCATTAAAAGAACTTACATTTTCTAGAACCCATATGAATCATCACTATTGTAATCTATTTGTCGACCGGTCTCATCATCACGATCACGCATATCTTCTTCGTTGTCTGGCGGAGGTGGAAGCTCTTCCTCATTGTCAGCCTCTTCATTTAACTTTTCAAGCATTATTATGTCTCTTTGATTCACAACTGCCTCACCATCAATCCGTGTGTCTTCGTCGTTCGGGTCTAGGTCAACATAACCCAAGTCATCATCCTCCTTGTTTCGGACCACGTCATCATGTTGCTCTTGAAAGAACACTCCCTTATATGTCATGGGGTTTATGTTGTAGTAATCATCATCGTTTGGGTCCGGTAGCTTACCATGTGGCGACACCTTGAACACAACCTCCCAACCCTTTAGATAATCTTTCTGGCATGGGTAAGGCAGATAATATACTTGTGTGGCCTGGGTAGCGGCGTTAAAGAGATCAGCTCCGGCATACATGGTTGATCGTTTAACTTCACTAAACCAACAGAAGGCGTATGTCTCAGACCCTTTTTGGGGTCGAACCATCGGCATTTGAACACAGTGAGACTTAGGTGTTCGCGGCCACGTTTGAATGTAAGCTCGTATATTTTTCCTACCCTTCCGTAGTAATCTACTTTATTATCTCCTTCGGTGAAAACTCCAGTATTTATACTGTTCTGGTGCTCCTCTGTATAGAAGCGACACCCATTCACATCATACTTTTCGCATGTCATGACGGTAGGGTCAAAACCCATGGAAACCCATCTCAATTCTTCATCCATTGATTCATTCGGATCATTTCCCTACAAGTTTAATTGAAATTATAGGGTGCATGAGTTTAATTGGAATTGCAGGGTGTAATAGGTAATAGGGAAGTGTGGAACTTTCTCCATGAATCACACAACAAATTTTTTCCTTCCATCAGCACCCTTTCAGAGAAGAGCGAATGCCTCCTCTTCAGTAGGAGGCAGCATTCCCGTCCACTCTTCATCAATGAATCGACTACAATAAGAAAAGCGATATAAGAACTAGGAAAAGTGAACATAACGAATTGACTAAAATAATGGTGCAAAGGTATTACCTCATCCACTCATCCTCAACTTCCTTGATGTTGTGCAAGATATAGAACATGACATCCTCCCACTACTAGGGAAAAACCTAGTAGTAGCATGGGTTTAGTGCCCACTAGTAGCGCGGGTAACCGTGCTACTAATAAGGCGCTACAACTATTACTTAGCAGTAGCGCGTATGACGTGCGCTACTGATAAGACTCATAGCCGCAGCGTTTGTTCTATAATGCGCTGGTACTAATCTAGCTAGTAGCAGTGTGTTTCCTGTCCATCGCTACTAGTATTCTTTTTTCATTTTTTTTTATTTTGAGTGTATTTATATGCCGTTATACAAATTTTGGTACAATACCAATTATGAGGTTTATATCACTATGTCCATAACAGTGTGTCAAATAAATGTGGATTAGGATCAAGTGGAGGCAATATGTGGTGCATGTCAAAAGTATACTACTAATCCAAACTTGATCTAGTTTGGACTAGTAGTACTTTCGATGTGCACCACATGTTGCCTCCACTTGAATCTAATCCGCCAGCACAAGCTATGTAATCATCATCATAGTCATTACCACCAACAGTAGTTATTTAATCATCATAGTCATAGTGTAGCATATCATCATCTTCAAACTCATTCTAGCTATCTAATCACCACCAACACTAGCTAATAATAATCATCATAGTCATTACCACCAACACTAGCTATGTAATCATAATAGTCATAGTGTAGCACATCATCATCTTCAAACTCATTTCTAGCTAGCTAATTAATCACTCCTGCTGCTCTCTCTCAGGCAAAATAACATAAAACATGTGTAGCACTCCTGCTTCATCAAGTTGGAGCATGCAGATGAACCTGTCTCCTAATCATGGGATGCGCTTCTGATTGCTGCCCCTAGTACTTCTCTGCGACCGTTCACAATTTTGCTCCAGTCTTTCACTATTAAGCATTCCTCGCTACTAGAAATCCTGTATGCACTAAAGTGCATTGTAGGATATCTTGACCGTAAGCTAACAATTCTCTTGCGACCTTTAGTCTCCACCCAATGAGGCACAACATTCATCGGGAGTCCCTTTTGAAGAACATTGTATAGTAACATACTTAGCAATGAAGTTTGGCTTAAAAAATAATGTATGCAAAAGATGCACTGAGGACAAATAGTAAAAATCTTACCATCTTTCCTAAATAGATGTGACCGTAGTTAAGTACGAACACTATTGGTCGCACGTTTTGAGTACTAAGATTTTCAAGTCCAAAAAAATAATTTTTCTTGACATTATGAAGATCCTCAAGCCATGAAACATAATGACTTATCTCCTCGCAGTTTAGTTCATCCCTGGGACAGTAGTAGGTCCTGTCTACCAAGCGTTGGACATGTTTGCTTGATTGGAAATAAGCTGTCAATAGGATTAGTTGTCAACTATTTTTGAATAAACAATATCAAAGACATAAATATGGTTGAGAAGCTCACATAATGGTATATAACTGGAGGCGTCTGCACATCGACCCAGATGTCGATATTACCTTCAATATCATCTTCCGGACGAATATCAAAGGTGATAACCATATCAGGTTAAAATGCATAAGTCCTGCATACTGCTTGCCAAGTTTTGCACCCAAAATAGGTGTAGGTGTCTGCGTTGTATAATTTTGCGTGGAAAATACAACCATGCTCGGTCTTCAAGTAAACTCTCTTTACCACCATAGTAGTTTTCATAGGACTGAAACCTATCTTATCCAAGAAAAAAACTCTTGCATGGCAGGGGATACGCTAGTAGAATAGTAAAAAAAAATTAAATTATAAGTTGAAGCAAATGAAGTAGATGTCATACATAATTACAAAAAAAGACTTGTCGTTCTGACTTACTGTATCCACTTCAAAGTTCTTGTCCAGCTTGATGCTGAAGCACCTATCATCATCTAGGAAGATTCTATCGCATAGGCCGCGCTTGTCTTCGCAGTATTTGCAAATACCGAAAACCTTTTCGTCGTCAGTCGTTTCCTATGTTCATAGTTGAAACATTAATTGAAAATCGATCGAAGATAACTACCAGGATACTCAACACACAAATCCGGGGCACTCGATATTTCCTACATATTCTGGCACAAGTCATGCAAAAATTCACGGAAAAATCCGGCATGACCTTTGCTAAAATAGGACATATCGAGCGCCTGAAATTTGCCGGAATGGAAATGAATCTACACTCCGGCAAAACATAGGCCACTCGGAGGTGTAACCTGCAAACATGACCGGCCACTTGGGCAAGCACATATCCTATTTGAGCAACACAAGATATACATTTCAAAATATCTTATAGGACTCATATTGACATGAGCATTCAATAAGCAAAACCAAATCATAAAATAAATAAGTATTCAAATTAGCATGCATTCAATAAGCAAAAGTAAATCATCTCCAGCGTCCGTACATTGTCGAATATTATCACTAATACATGCCGAATAGTATCATACATATAACATCACTAATACAAGTAAAACCCTAGCGAACGACGGGTGTCGGCACGGGAGGTGGACACCCAAAGAAAAGGAACCATCACAGGATCATAGCTCCAGTGAGATCCCTGGAGAACCTGCCAGGTATTGGAGAACCTGTGCTCCAGCGCAAACAAGTAGCGACGGACGTGCGCGTACTCCTCGCTGACACGGTGACGTACCACCTCCGCGGGGTCCTCAAGTCTCTCGACCATCACTGGCCCACGCGACCGTCACCAAAGAAGGTTCGGGTCAACGACAGGCTGACTCCTCACCAAGCTGCACCCCCTGGTAGGTAGCGCCTCCCAGTACCAGCCCGGCGGAGCCCAGTCCCGGACATGGCCCATCTAGTCAAGCAGGCGTCCTCCATCGAGTCGACGACGAGGATGCGGGATAGGCATCGTCGACGTCGATGCGGGAAAAATTGCTTTAACTAAAAAAATAACAACAAATGTGACATCTTCGACTAGTTCTATTAATTCAACTAGTTCTTACTAAAAATAAACTTAATAAAACTAAAAATAAACTAGTACCTAGTTCTTACTAACTAATTAGTACCTAGGAACTACTGCCCTAATTACCATCTAATTTGATGAACCTAGGGTGTGGAAAGTGGTAGTGGATATTCCAATTATCCAACTTTAAAATGAAATAAGTGGTCAAATTTTACTCGTTTTATGATTCATCTTACAAATTTGATTTGTTTCCACCCTTACATGAACCCTAACTAATTTGAGCCGCATCCGCATCCGATAACATCCACATCTGATTCGTTTCCACCCTTACATGAACCCTAACTAATTTGATGCAACTAAAATTTGAAGAACCCTAGGCAGAGGTAGGGGAGAGAGAGGAGCAAGCTTGCTCACCTCGGGTGCCTGCGGCGAGGGAGGAGCAGGCGGCGTCGAGGTCGGGGTAGGGGCTCAGGCGCGCGACGGGGGGCGGCGTCGAGGTCGGGGGCGGGCGCGGCATCGAATCCGGGGTCGGTGGCGGCGTCGAGGGTGTGCGGAGAGCATGCGGCGACCGACGGGCGATGGCGGCGGCGAGAGCAGAGGAGTTGGATTTGGGGGAAGTGGCCGTGGGGAAGGACGAACCCCGTGGTTAAGTCAGATGTAGCAGTAGCGCGTTCCAGAAAGCGCGCTACTGCTAAGTTAGCTACAGCACGTTCCAGAAAGCGCGCTACTGCTAAGTTAGCTACAGCGCGTTCTGCGATACGCGCTACTGCTACTCCTTTCTCTTTTCCCCTGTTCATTTATTTTTCTTTACATTTTACTTTTTTTTCTTTCACCTTCTTTCATTTTCATGTACTTTTCTATTTTATTTCCATTTAATTTTATATCCTTTAGCAGTAGCGCCTTTTAGCGTAAACGCGTTGCTACAAAGCAAGTAGCGGTAGCGCGGTTCAATATAGATCGCTACTACTATGTGTAGCCTATCGGCTAAGCCGTAGGAATTTTAGTAGTAGCGCATTTAGAATCAGGCGCGCTACTGATAGAACTTTATTTGTAGCATGGTTTACACAATCGCGCTACTGCTACTTAGCATCAACGTGCTTTTTTGACCCGCGCTACTGCTAAAGTTCTGTGTATAAGGTTTTCTCTAGTAGTGTCCCACTCATCTTGTGGCATGATATAAGGTGTCAAGCATCCAGCCCTGCCACCTTGCGCGATGAATAGAGGCAGCTTGGGTTTATACTTGGGTTCTTCTGTATTGTATCGAGACACCTTATTGTGCAACGTGGGAACATGGTCCGGATAGTACGATGTCCTGAGGTCGGCCACCTCCTCTAGAATAACTGCTTCAACTATGAAAACTTCAATCTTAGCTTTGTTTCCACATTACTGTCTCAGATGCTTGTTCTGTCTCTCAGGGCCGTACTGCAAACGATTCTGCACAGGCCCCCCCCAACAGTACCTCATTCGCGAGGTGCAAAATGAGATGTGTCATCGGAGTAAAGAAGCCTGGAGGGAAGATCTTCTATAGCTTGCATATCAACTCTGGCGCCTTCTTATGCATTTCTTTTATCATCTCAGGACATATTTCTTTAGCAGAAAGCGTGCGGAAGAAATGGCTTAACTCCGCAAGCACACGCCAGACACGCTTGGGAACATAGCCCCGAACCATCACCGGCATAATCCGCTCAATCCATACATGATAGTCATGACTCTTGATCCCGGTCACTTTGCCCGTTGAAAGATTAACCCCCCTTACTTATATTCGATGCATAACCATTAGTGAGCTTCACGACGTGTTTCAGCCACTTGAATGCCTCCATCTTATGATCCTTCTTAAGTACAAAGTTAGCATCTGGCTTGAACCAAGATTTTCGGTTGCCTGTGGGAGGCTGCATGTGTAGGCGTGGTCTATCACAAATATTCTGTTGATCAACTCTAGCATTAACATTATCCTTTGTCTTATCAAGAATGTTGAGGATCGTGCGAAAAAGAGACTCTGCGACATTCTTTTCGGTGTGCATCACGTCAATGTTGTATGGAAGTTTGAGGTCCTTAAAATAGGGAAGCTGCGTGAAGGGGGTAATGTGAGTCTAGTTGTGCGTCTCACCATATCCTTCAAAGCATTTTTTCCTTTACCTTTTCCTTTGCCCTCGCCCTCGCCCTCGTCTTCTCTTGTGGCTTTGCCTTTGCCTTTGCCTTTGCCTTTGCCTTCGCCGGCAGGCTTAAGAGCTTTTAGCTGAGCAAGCACATTCACACCAGAAAACGTTGGAATCTCGTTTACTTCATGGACAACTTTGCCTTTTGTGAAGTTCTTCTTGTCTTTCCTATTAGGATGGTCTGGCGGGAGGAACTGTCGATGCAGGTCAAAGGAAACATACTTTCCATCCTTCTTCAGCCAAATGAAAATCAAGGCCTGCATGCACACTGGGCAAGGCATCTTCCCACTTTTACACCATCCGTAGAATAGGGCATAGCGGGGAAAGTCATGCATGCAATACTGTAGCCAGAATTTCATCAAGAAATTTTTCTGTTGATGCCGGTCGTATGTCAACCTCGGGAAGTGCAAAGAATGGTGCAAATCATCCACCAACGGCTGCATAAACACACTAAAATTCTTCCCCGGATATTCATGCCCTGGAATTATAAGCGATAGGAACATGGTCTTGCGTTGCATTATGGCGCCAGGAGGAAGATTGAGTCGAATAACAAATACGGGCCAACAGCTATATGGATTAGACGACATACCATATGGATTGAACCCATCACCTGATATAGCAATTCTGACATTCCCAGCATCGGCTGCTTCCTCCGGGTATTCTATATCGAATGACTTCCATGCTTCACCTTCTGATGGATGTACAACTTTATTTGGATTGTACCTTTTCCCTTCCTTGTGCCACTTCATCATTTTAGTAGACTCCTCGATGATGAAAAGGCGCTGCAGTCTTTTTATAAAATCAAGATACCAAAGAACCTTCACAAGGATTTTTAGCTACTGCTTCTGACCCTGCTCATCGACCACCTCAATATACCAAGAGGAACCACACTTCCTACAGTAGTTGTCATTCGCATACTCATGCCTAAACAAAAGGCAATTCTTTGGACAAACATGTATTTTCTCATAATCCATGGAGAGCACCTTCATGATTTCTTTGTAGCGTACATGGTTTTCGGCAGTTCATGGCCGGCAGGCAGGCTGTTTGCCGATACTCCCAGAAATGCTTCGAAGCAACCTCTGCTATAGCCGTATTTAGTCTTGACTGCCATCAGTTGCGAGATGGCATCCAGCACAGAGAGCTTGGCACCCTCATAAAGAGGTTTCTTTAACGAGGCCAAGATATCCAGGAAGGCCTTTGCGGTTTCCTTCGGCTCCTCCGGTTCATTCGCTGAATGTGACGGAGGTGTCGGCTGTGCAGCAAAGACATCATCTAGCATGTCTCTAACCCCATAATCCTCATAACCAGCGACGCGTTGTCGTATCACCTCCTCTCTACCACGGTCCCGCTCGGCAAAGTTTATCGACATATTAAAGTTGGGCATAAATCCATGCATGCAATGGTGCTGAGTCATCTCACTCTTATCTCTGCATATACTTCTCTTACATCTGGCATAGGGGCATTCTGGCACAATCCTCATTGGACTACGGAATATCTCTTTAAAAAACACATTAGTTTTCTCGACCCACTCTGCTGTTACTTGATTCCGATGGAAAAACCCACTATACATCCACTGATTATCTGCCATCTCTGCTTTATTGGAAGCCACACAACAAAGTTAAGGATTCATTTAAATTAATCACATCAATATTTTATTTTTGTACAGGGTTGACCAGAAATGACATTTAATCCACCTAGATCACTAATAGGTAAAGATGGGTCCTAATCCCACCCGAGAATGTGTAGATTGAGTATGTTGTCCATGTCTACCCTATTCCAAGACAAAATTTCAGCAGCACCTCCCCGCTGTTCTCCAAATACATGTCTCGTCAAATGCCGAGAGAATGTGCATCCGGAGAACAACGAGGAGACGCCGCCAAAATCCTGTCTCGGAACGGGGTAGAGCATGGACAACGTACCCAATCTACACATCCTTGGGCTGTCCGTGGAAAGCGCTGGCCAATCCGAAAGAGCTGCGGTGATAAATATGCAATTGAATGCATATTTATCGATCCAACCCTTTCGGACGGGAGACGCCTAGGTTACGCGACTTGATGTGAAAATTTAATCTACTGACATGGCAAAAGTGGACGAGGTCATGGAATTGTTGCTCACCCTCCGATGTAGAGGATGTAGTCGATCAAAGGAGGGACGATTGTGGACCAACACCTCCAACGTCGACGATCACTCCACGAAGATGGAACACCACTAATCCTGTTAATTCCACCGAGTGAAAAAAAATTAGGTCATCACCTCACATTAAGCATTGACACTTTAAACTATGAAAAAAAATCATATTTCGTCAACTGTCAAATTTTGTCCTTCAATTTTTTTAACAAGATCATCATGATAAAATAACCAATAATCTTATACCAGTTTTGGAGCATATCTCACATAGCTATTTGACAACATCACAAAATGAAAATAAGAACTTCATTAACTATTTTATAAACTAAGTGACTCAAGTTGCTTTTTTAACTATGATAATTCATTTTGGGTCTCGAATTTCACCTACATCACAACATTCATCCATCTATCAATCTAACAACATCACAACATCTATCCATCTATCAACCTAACATCCTAACAACATCCAGCATCCATCCATGCATCCATTCATCCATCCAACAGTAGCAGAAAAATGAAAAAAGGTAGCTCATCGAGGGGCAAGCCAGGGGCCGGTGGTGGAGGGGTAGTGGAGCATTGGTGAGGCACGGGAGGGCCGGGGCGGGCGGGGCCGGCCGGAGAAGCAGAGGAGGGTGCCCGCCGCCACTACCAGCAGCGCTGGTTGGGCAAGGACGCATGCCAGCCGGAGCCGCGGCCCGCCGTGGTCAGGGCACCCGTCGTGCGGTCGGGGGAAGACGAGGCGACGGTGGGGTCTGGAGGAGGCCGGGGCGACGGCGGGTGGCGGCGGCAGCGGCGCGGGTGTGGAGGCGGCGGTAGATGTCGGGATGGAGTGGGAGGGCAGCGGCAGGGGGAGGGGAAGACGGTGCGGCCAGCCGGGGTGGCGGCGGTGCGGGGTCGTGATGGGGTTGGGAAGCTGCGGCGGGGTCGACGCGTGGCGGGTGGACGGTGGCGCGGGTCGACGGTGGCGGTGCGGGAGGATGGGGTTGCGCGGTGTGGTAGGGAATGGATAGAAACGAGTGTGGGGGATGAGCCGCGAGGGGATAAGGCATACTATGCCGACGGCATAGCCGCCGGCATAATTTAGGGCGCCACATGGCAACCTATGCCGTCGGCATAGCTATCAGCTTAACTTTTTTAGCAATAGTCCCACCTCGCCCAAAGACAAGAAATTAGACCAATTTAAATAGCTTGCTAATCCTAACATAGCAAGCACCGGTATTCATTAGACTTCCGTTAAGAAAACGGACAATAACGGTAAAACTTTCAGTGCCCAGGCACGGCCCGGTGCCCGTGCACCGAAGGTTTTCCTGTGATTGTCCGTTTTTCATGATGAATGCTGGTGTTTTTTATAAATTCAAATATTACTATTTTTCTAGATCCCGTCTGTGTAGACCCGATACGTCCGTTTCCCCCCTCCAGGTGCCGCCGGCGGTGCCGTCCGTGAGGGCGGACACACCCCGGAGACGGGTACCACCTCTTCAGTAATGCCACCACACCTCCTCGCATGTATGAGGGCCCGGTGCGATGCTTCGGTGGCAATGCTACCCCCAGGGCCCCCATCCCGCCTAACCCTGGAGCGGTTGACCATGAGATCTAGCCCTTTGACTTTCCACGGACGTGCTTTGACCAGCGGACCTCTCCACCCAGTTGTGTTGGGTCAGCCCATAGGAACACCTGGTAGCAACATCCGGGCCAAACCCACAGCAAGATCCCATCTGTGTAGACCCGATGCGTCCATTTCTTCCCTCCAGGTGCCGCCGGCGGCGCCGTCTGTGAGGGGGGACACAACCCGAAGACGGGTACCGCCTCTTCAGACATGCCACCACACCTCCCCGCATGTATGAGGGCCCGGTGCGACGCCTCGGTAGCAACGCTACCCCCCAGGGCCCCCGTCCCGCCTAACCCTGGAGCGGTTGACCATGAGATCTAACCCTTTGCGTTTCAACGGACGTGCTTTAACCAGCGGACCTCTCCACCCGGTTGTGTTAGGACGGCCCACAGGAACACCTGGTAGCAACATCCGGGCCAAACCCACAGCAAGATCACGTCTGTGTAGACCCGACGCATCCGTTCCCCCCTCCAGGTGCCGCCGGCGGCGCCGTCCGTGAGGGGGGACACACCTCGGATATGGGTACCGCCTCTTCACACATGCCACCACACCTCCCCGCATGAATGTGGGTCCGATGTGACGCTTTGGTGGCAATGCTACCCTCCAGGGTCCCCGTCCCGCCTAAGCCTGGAGTGGTTGACGATGAGATCTAGCCCTTTGAATTTCCACGGACGTGCTTTGACCAGCGGACCTCTCCACCTAGTTGTGTTAGGTCAGCCCATAGGAACACCTGGTAGCAACATCCGGGCCAAAACCACAGCAAGATCGCGTCCGTGTAGACCCGACGCATCCGTTTCCCCCCTCCAGGTGTTGGCGGCGGCGCCGTCCGTGAGGGGGGCCACACCCTGGAGACGTGTGCCCCCTCTTCACACATGCCACCACACCTTCCCGCATGTACGAGGGCCCGGTGCGACGCTTCGGTGGCATTGCTACCCCCAAGGGCCCTCGTTCCGCCTAACCTTGGAGTGGTTGACCACGAGATCTAGCCCTCTGACTTTCCACGGATGGGCTTTCACCAGTGGACCTCTCCACCCGATTGTGTTAGGTCAGCCCAGAGGGACACCTGGGAGCAACATCCGGGCCCAACCCATAGCAAAATCACCTCCGCGTAGACCCGACGCGTCCGTTCCCCCCTCCCAGGCGGCGGCGGCGGCGCCGTCCGTGAGGAGGGCCACACCCTGGAGACGCGTGCCGCCTCTTCAGACATGCAACCACACCATCCTGCATATATCAGGGCCCGGTGTGACGCTACGGTGGCATGGCTACCCCCCCCCCCCGACCCCCGTCCCGCCTTACCCTGGAGCGGTTGACCACGAGATCTAGCCCTTTGACTTTCCACGGACGGGCTTTAACTAGTGGACCTCTCCACCCGGTTGTGTTAGGTCAGCCCAGAGGGACACCTGGGAGCAACATCCGCGCCAAACTCACAGCTGCATCACCTCCGTGTAGATCCGACGCATTCGTTTCCCCCTCCAGGTGCCAGCGGCGGCGCCGTCCGTGAGAGGGGTCACACCCCGGAGACGCGTGCCGCCTCTTCAGACATGCCACAACACCATCCCGCATGTATGAGGGCCCGGTGCGACGCTCCGGTGGCATTGCTACCCCCCTCCCCCCAGGCCCCCGTCCCGCCATAACCTGGAGCGGTTGACCACGAGATCTAGCCCTTTGACTTTTCATGGACGTGCTTTGACCAGGTAGTCTCTCCACCCGGTAGTGTTAGGTCAGCCCATAGGAACACCTGGGAGCAATATTCGGGCTAAACCCATAGCTACATCACCTCCGTGTAGACCAGACGCGTCCGTTTTCCCCCTCGAGGTGCTGGCAGCGGCGCCATCCATGAGGGGGCCACACTCGGGAGGCGTGTGTCGCCTCTTCAGACATGCCACCACACAACCCGGCATGTATGAGGGCCCGGTGCGACGCTCCGGTGGCAATGCTACCCCCCCCCCCTCCCATGGTCCCCGTCCCGCCTAACCCTGGAGCGGTTGACCACAAGATCTAGCCCTTTGACTTTGCACGGACGGGTTTTGACCAGTAGACCTCTCCACCCGATTGTGTTAGGTCAGCCTAGAGGGACACCTGGGAGCAACATCTGGGCCAAACCCATAGCTACATCACCTCCATGTAGACCCGACGCGTCCGTTTCCCCCCTCCAGGTGCCGGCGGCGGCGCCGACCGTGAGGAGGGCCACACCCCAGAGACGCATGCCGCCACACCATCCTTCATGTATCAGGGCCCGGTGTGACGCTATAGTGGCATGGCTACCCCCCCCCCCCCCGGTCCCCCGTCCCGCCTTACCCTGAAGCGGTTGACCACGAGATCTAGCCCTTTGACTTTCCCCGGATGGGCTTTGACAAGTGGACCTCTCCACCCGGTTGTGTTAGGTTAGCCCACAGGGACACCTGGGAGCAACATCCGGGCCAAACCCACAGCTACATCACCTCCGTGTAGATCCGGCGCGTCCGTTTCACCCTCCAGGTGCCGGCAGTGGCGCCGTCCGTGAGGGGGTCACACCCCAGAGACGTGTGACGCCTCTTCAGACATGCCACAACACCATCTCGCATGTATGAGGTCCCTGTGTGATGCTCCGGTGACATTGCTACCCCCCGGGCCCCCGTTCCGCCTTACCCTGGAGCGGTTGGCCACGAGATCTAGCTCTTTGAATTTCCATGGACGTGCTTTGACCAGGTACCCTGTCCTCCCTGCTGTGTTAGGTCAGCCCATAGGAACACCTCCGAGCAACATCCGGGCAAACCCACAGCTACATCACTTCGGTGTAGACCCGACACGTCCGTTTCCCCCCTCCAGGTGTCGGCGGCGGCGCCGTTCGTGAGGGGGGCCACACCCGGGATACGTGTTGTTCGCACACGAACACGTCACCGTGTACCTCCAACGCCGAGGGTGATACACCGCAGCTCACGTCGAAGGAGACCCGTCCGGAAGCGCGGTACGCAGGCAATCCGATGGGTGCTTTTGAAGACCCGAAACCCCACACGCCCGGGAGGGACCCCGTCAGGGCGCGCGGCGGCTATGGGCTGCCCTAGGTCGACTTGATCGCCCCTAGGGCCTCGAGGTTCGCCGCCCTGCAATGAAGAAGAACGAACGAAGAACGAGGAAGAAGAAGAACTAGGGTTAAGGAGAAAAGATAAAAGATAAAAAGTGGTAGATTGATTGATCGATTGTGTGTTCTTCAATCGGCCGTCACCCCTTAGGTATATAAGAGGCGGCTGGACTTCCTGTGCAAGGAAAAGGCTTGGATTCACGTCCAAAACCCTAGTCAAATTCGGATTGGTCTTGTCCGAACTTTCCAAAACTGTTCGGTTTAAACTAGCTGCACCTTGCGGGTCTTTTTTGTGGTGGTAAACAACCTCGGATGGAAATGAGTCCAAAAGCAATCTTGACCGCTTTGATGATACGAACAACTTTCATGTTGAACGTTTTTTGATCAGAGGTCATCTTAAGGTTCAAATAGATCACGCAAAAGATTTGTTTACTCGCGCTACCAATCAGACATGGCGTCTGATGGGGCGCGCCATATTTCGCCTCGTGACAGGGCTGCACTCCGATTGCTCTAACTTTTGCATATGAACTCGGATTTGGACGATTTTTATATCAAAATTGATCGTTTCGACAAGACGAAGACAATCCGTGTAGATCATTTTCCCATTAGAGGTCGTCTTGGGGGCTTAATCGGCCAAACTGTACTCTGAATATAAGATCTTAGTACTTTGAGCATAATTTCGGCCTTCGAGATGAAATCGGACGGCGGTGACCCAAACTTCAAAGATGTTCATATCAATAATACGGAACTCTTTCATGAAGATCACTTCTCCATTTGAGGCCATCTTAAATAAGTTATTGACCGTGCCAAAATCTGGTGTCAACACATGCCCCCCTATTTTTCGGCAAAGCTTGTGTGACGAAAAATAACTTGCACATAGCTTGCTCTAAGGATGATGTCAACACTTCATCGCCATTCTGCATATGCTTAGGACGATAATTTTATATCGGCCATTGCTTGTGTGACTATTTTGATGCAAGTTTGGGTGAAACTTTCCCAACTTCAATAACAATCCAGTGATAAGGTTCCATAGATCAAAACCATCCTCCGAACCATATTGTTCACCCTTTCGCTAGGACTTTGCAGATAATCAATAATGAACTTCCTCCAATCCTTACTTCGCCTGCATAAAAGTTTCATTAGTGGCCGAAGCGGTGGGCTTCGGTTCGGCCTTACCTATTTGACAAAACCTAGCATCGGCTATTGATAGAAATACAATACACCATAGTTAACATAGTAGCCATATGCTTGCTGTGCCAACTCTTTCAAATTGTCATGTCTAGATATATGAACAATTTTAAAGCAATCCAAGGTAAATCTTGCATCTAGTCATATCAAAAGATAAACTATAAGTGATTCGTCAAAACATTGATAACCCTTGGACATTTGTTGCACTACTAATAACGAATCACTGGAAGCCTCAATATGTATAGCACCTATAGCAAGGCAAAGCTCCAATCCGAATAACAATGCATATTCGGCTTTGATCATTGTGCAAAGATATCTTAAGCGGCATGAGGCTTCACAAACTAGCTCCATATGGAGATAAATAAACAACACCAACACTTTGGCCATTGCTACAAATTGAACCATCCAAATATAATCTCCATAGTACTAGAGAGACAAAGCTAATATCACTTAACATGTACCTTGTCTCGGTTCCAATTGAACTAAGGACGGTGTTAGAATTCCACACCGGCCATGATCAGATAGTTTCTTAGGACGATAGTTAAGTATCGGCCATTACCATGAGGTTCATGTAGAATTCATCCATTAAAACATGTATAGCCAAAATAAACAAATAAAATAGAAATAAAATATTCCGGCTCCTTTGTCTTAGCAACAAAAATGTAACTAACCAAATGTATAGTGATTTGGTAATACTCTGTCATCATATAGAAAATTATGTTGCATCCATGGATCAAAATAAGTCCATGGAGGGTAACTGATCATACCTGTGGATGAATTTCATGGCAAAGGCATCAATGGCATTGTTGAAGAAAATGAATGATGTGCTAACCGAAGATTTTGATGTTGTGATGCACACCTTCGGCTTAATTGTTTGTTGCTTCCATCATTCTCCTTCTTCATTTTTATTATACTTGTTGCAATTGAAGCATGCACATCGTTTTTGTTTTGATTGATCCTCTTGGGAACCCATGCCATGTTCTTCTTTCTAAGCTCTTGTGCACTAAGATTTTGTAATTCCTTCTTTTGCCAATACGATAAGCAGAGTGAGCACCTCGACTGTGATTTTGTTTCAACCAATGGCAACTCTTTCTGGGCCTTGTGCACCCTCAACTTATTTTCTTCAGATTTGGCACTCTGATTTTTATCAATTGATTGCTTCACTTCTTTGCCTTTTGTAGACAATGTCAACACTTTAATTGGCTCTTTGTTTTTTGAGATCAAATCTGAAGTAGCACACGTACGACCATCCCTTTTCACGCGGTAAACTTGCTTTACCATCTCTTTCTTCTTCCTTGAGCTCTGGACCGATTCCTTATGATTGAAACGGTCTTTGATATGTGATTGTTCAAATGTTGATCTTCTTGGAGCTGCATAGTATTGGTGAGATGGTCTAGAATAAGATGGAGAATGTGCCCTTGTACTATACTTGTCCCATGATGAATATGTATCTATACGAGCATAGGGAGGCATCCACGGCATTGGCATTGGCGGCCCAAAATAAGGATAGGAATATGTTCCATTAAACTTATCACTTTGCCAATACCAATCCTCATATTTGCGCCTTGGGGGTGATCTTGGTTTCTTTGCATGATTTGGCCGATAAGCATTCTTCTCTTCACTCATCTTTTGATATTTATCCAATAGTTCAGCAAAGGTGATTTTTGATCTCTTACACTTGCGCTTATTTCGGCCTTTGTTTTCTTTTGGTTTGCTTTCATCGATCATTGGATTTGCTTGCTGCCCCCCAGTCCTTGGTGTCTCCATTGTAGCTTCGATGGAATTTTCGCCCTCAAGATTATGTTCATTATGCTCTTCAACAACTTCTTTACTTGAAACCTTGATCCCATCACCTGCAGTTTTTACATTCTCTTTAAATGGATCGGCTTGAAGCAGCCGATGCAAAAACCTTTTGCCATCGGGACCAATCGGAATAGACTGGTCATCTCTTGGTGTTTCAACAAACTTCAATCGTCCTTTTTCAATGGCCGATTTAACTATTTGCCGAAACATGTTGCAATCCTCAAAATTATGTTTGGACAAATCATGCAACTTACAATACATTCGTCCTTGGATTGATGGCTTAACATGGTGATCGAGAATTGTAATGTAATTATTTTTCAGCAACAAATCAAATATTTGATCACACATGCTTGAATTGAAGATATACTTCTTGTTTTCTAGCCGATCTTGCTGTTTGAACGGCTTTGGAGATAAGCAAACAAATGGTTCGGATTTGGAATCTCCCCATTCGGCTATGCATTGTGTTTTCCACTCTATCTCTGATGTCTCTGGATAAGATATTGTATTAGCATCGGTTTTCTCAATAGAATTTGACCTTGGCTTTAACTTTCTAAAATGAAGATATTTAGAACATACATGTCTCAGTTGAGACCAAGTGCAAGCCAAGTACGAAATAAGCAAAGCTACCCAACTAGATATGAACTTTAGATAAAGCAACGGGGAAAGCTTTGGCTGTAACAATAAGTCATTATCGGTCTTTATAAATGGTGCAATGGTTTGACCGATATGTTCCATAACAATTTTATTGCTAACAAGTAAATTACCCTTCTTCATTGGTCTTTCAAAATTACTTATGAGAATATTTCTTATAGATGCATCAATAATGAAGTTGCGACCAAATCTGAAAATAGGTAAATTACTCGCTATGCATACCTCTTCAAATATGTTGGGAGAACATGATGGTGGTGCCATTTGAAGAACATCTTGCTCTGTATTTGGATGGCTCCCCAACACCTTGTCATCATCTTTTTCTTGAATCCGTGCATCATTGCTTTGAAGATTTTTGTCGGACGAACTTTGTTCGGCTACTTGTTCTTGTCCTTGAAACTTGTCAATTTCTACGGCACGGAACTCATAAGGCAAGAAGTAGGTTCCATTAACTTCAGAAAAATCAAGCACCATTGTTTTCCTATGCTTGCCATGCCCTTTCTCAATAATGCTTGCCTCGTTGGATTTGATGGATTCAGACTATATACTTCTTGATTCGGATTTTTCAACTGAAGCACTTTCATGTTCCGAATCATCCTTCTTTTCATTGATACTACCAATTCGCAATGCTTCTTTTATCTGAGCCAATTCTTTTTCTATTTGTTTCTGACGGCGAGCGGCAAAATTAGCTTTAAGCTTTTTCTCAATTTCAGCCCACTCCGGATATGATTGCCCCCCAATGCTTTTAGATTCTTTCGGCAATGACACACGGGTGTTGCCGAAATTTTGAAATTGTGTAGGGGGTGTATAATATGATATAGTACTAGGTGAAGGCATATGCATTGTTGTAAGACCATCCTTTTGCTCGCCAATTTTATCAATTGGCAAAGATTCATCTTCTTGCAAAACTCTAGCTTTTATTGCGGCATAATCAGGAAATACCCCCTTTTCATGTTGTTCAAGGCAAAGAGCACTAATTCTCTTATTTTGGGCTAAACTTTTCAATGCAGCCACCACTACCTCATCTTCTACAATGTTGGGCACAACCTCTCCTGTAAAATTTACATTCATTCGGCTATAACCAGGAAGGTGTGAAGCCGAATTATGAGCATCTACAGTTGTGTATGGTGCCGAAGAATTAGTAACATGAGGTGTAGCATATGACGGTTGAGAGTAACTCGCCGAATAGCCACTAGTAGCATGGCCAATTCTCTCATTCATCGGCATGGTTGGATTACTATATTGCACATTAGCTGCCGATGAATAAAAGGGTGAAACACTTTCTTGTATGGCATTGGAAATTCTAACTTGGGGTGTTTCAAATTGATTAATCGAACTCATCATGTTGCTCATCGGCATATGAATTTGCTGGGTTGCCGATGTGTGTGAGTTGGGATACATATGGTGCATGTTACTAATATCATAAGAAGTTGAAGTATATAAATTACTTTGAATCGGCCCTTGCACGTAGTTAGTTGCATGATTGAAAAAACTAGGGTTGGCGATAGAGTATACTCATTGAACGATCTAGTAACACCATATGAATTATTTGCATCTACATAAAGGGATTGGGTATTCATATTACCTTTGTAGACTGCAAACCCTAGATGAGGATCTCTTTGTAGCAAGAACGGGCCGGAGACCGTTCGAAGCTTCGTCCCCAGCGGAGTCGCCAAAAAGTGTGTTCGCACACGAACACGTCACCGTGTACCTCCAACGCCGAGGGTGATACACCGCAGCTCACGTCGAAGGAGACCCGTCCGGAAGCGCGGTACGCAGGCAATCCGGTGGGTGCTTTTGAAGACCCGAAACCCCACACGCCCGGGAGGGACCCCGTCAGGGCGCGCGGCGGCTATGGGCTGCCCTAGGTCGACCTGATCGCCCCTAGGGCCTCGAGGTTCGCCACCCTGCAATGAAGAAGAACGAACGAAGAACGAGGAAGAAGAAGAATTAGGGTTAAGGAGAAAAGATAAAAGATAAAAAGTGGTAGATTGATTGATCGATTGTGTGTTGTTCAATCGGCCGTCACCCCTTAGGTATATAAGTGGCGGCTGGACTTCCCGTGCAAGGAAAAGGCTTGGATTCACGTCCAAAACCCTAGTCAAATTCGGATTGGTCTTGTCCGAACTTTCCAAAACTGTTCGGTTTAAACTGGCTGCACCTTGCGGGTCTTTTTTGTGGTAGTAAACGACCTCGGATGGAAATGAGTCCAAAAGCAATCTTGACCGCTTTGATGATACGAACAACTTTCATGTTGAACGTTTTTTGATCAGAGGTCATCTTGAGGGTCAAATAGATCACGCAAAAGATTACTCGCGCTACCAATCAGACATGGCGTCTGATGGGGCGCGCCATATTTCGCCTCGTGACAGGGCTGCACTCCGATTGCTCTAACTTTTGCATACGAACTCGGATTTGGACGATGTTTATATCAAAATCGATCGTTTCGACGAGACGAAGACAATCCGTGTAGATCATTTTCCCATTAGAGGTCGTCTTGGGGCTTAATCGGCCAAACTGTACTCTGAATATAAGATCTTAGTACTTTGAGCATAATTTTGGCCTTCGAGATGAAATCGGACGGCGATGACCCAAACTTCAAAGATGTTCATATCAATAATAGGAACTCTTTCATGAAGATCACTTCTCCATTTGAGGCCATCTTAAATAAGTTATTGACCGTGCCAAAATCTGGTGTCAACATGTGTGTCGCCTCTTCAGACATGCAACCACACAACCCGGCATGTATGAGGGCCTGGTGCGACGCTCCGGTGGCAATGCTACCCCCTAGGGCCCCCGTCCTGCCTAACCCTGGAGCGTTTGACCACAAGATCTAGCCCTTTGACTTTCCACGGACGGGTTTTGACCAGTGGACCTCTCCACCCGGTTGTGTTAGGTCAGCCCAGAGGGACACCTGGGAGCAACATTTGGGCCAAACCCATTGCTACATCACCTACGTGTAGATCCGACGCGTCCGTTTCCCCATCCAGGTGCCAGCGGCGGTGCCGTCCGTGAGAGGGGTCACACCCCGGAGACGCGTGCCGCCTCTTCAGACATGCCACAACACCATCCCGCATGTATGAGGGCCCAGTGCGATGCTCCGGTGGCTTTGCTACCCCCCGGGGCCCCCGTCCCACCTTACCCTGGAGCGGTTGACCACGTGATCTAGCCCTTTGACTTTTCACGGACGTGCTTTGACCAGGTACCCTCTCCACCAGGTTGTGTTAGGTCAGCCCATAGCAACACCTGGTAGCAACATCCGGGCCAAACCCACAGCTACATCACCTCCGTCTAGACCCGACGCGTCCGTTTCCCCCCTCCAAGTGCCGGCGGCGGTGCCGTCCGTGAGGGGGGTCACACCTGGGATATGTGTTCCGCCTCTACAGACATGCCACCACACAACGCGGCATGTATGAGGGCCCGGTGCGACGCTCCGGTGGGAATGCTACCCCCCCCCCCCCCCCCCGCAGGGCCCCGTCCCGCCGCCTAACCCTGGAGCGGTTGACCACGAGATCTAGCCCTTTGACTTTCCACAGACGGGTTTTGACTAGTGGACTTCTCCACCCGATTGTGTTAGGTCAGCCCACAGGGACACCTGGGAGCAACATCCAGGCCAAACTCATAGCTACATCACCTTCGTGTAGACCCGACGCGTCCGTTTCCCCCCTCCGGTGCCGGCGGCGGCGTCGTCCGTGAGTGGGGCCACACCCCAGAGACGCGTGCCGCCTCTTTAGACATGCCGCCACACCATCCTGCATGTATCAGGGCCCGATGTGACGCTACGATGGCATGGATACCACCCCCCGGGCCCCCGTCCCGCCTTACCCTGGAGTGGTTGACCACGAGATCTAGCCCTTTGACTTTCCACGGACGGGCTTTGACCAGTGGACCTCTCCACCCGGTTGTGTTAGGTCACCCCAGAGGGACACCTGGGAGCAACATCCGGGCTAAACCCACAGCACCTCCATGTAGATCCGACGCGTCCATTTCCCCCTCCAGGTGTCGGCGACGGCGCCGTCCGTGAGGGGGTGTGATAACCCACAAGTATAGGGGATAATTGTAGCCTCTTTCGATAAGTAAGAGTGTCGAACCCAACGAGGAGCTAAATGTAGAACAAATATCCTCTCAAGTCCTATCCGCCACTGATACGACTCTACGCAGGCTTAGTGTTCGCTTTACCTAGAACAAGTATGAAACTAGAACTACTTTGTAGGTGTTGTTGGATAGGTTTGCAAGATAATAAAGAACACATAAATAAAAAGTAGGGGCTGATAAAGAAGCAATAAAGTAAATATAGCGAGTGTGGAAAAGTGGTGGTAGGAGTTGTGAAATTGTCCCTAAGCAATTGACTATGTTACTAGACCGATAGCAAGTTTTATGTGGGAGAGGCATAAGCTAACATACTTTCTCTTCTTGGATCATATGCACTTATGATTGGAACTCTAGCAAGCATCCGCAACTACTAAAGATCATTATGGTAAAACCCGACCATAGCATTAAAGCATCAAGTCCCCTTTATCCCATATGCAACAATCCCCTTACTTGGGTTTAAGCTTTTGTCACTCTAGCAACCCACTATAAGAGAATCATGAACGTATTGCAACACCCTACATCGGGAATCCCTCACACTTGCGCGACAGGAAGAGCACAATAGGATAGCAACATAACCACAAGAAAATTAAACCAATCATAGCAATTCATCAATCACCGGTAGGACAACAAAAATCTACTTAGACATCATAAGATGGCAACACATCATTGGATAATAATATGAAGCATAAAGCACCATGTTCAAGTAGAGGGTACAGCGGGTTGCGGGAGAGTGGAGTGCTGAATATAGATGGGGGAAGGTGATGGAGATGTTGGTGAATATGGTGGAGGTATTGGTGTAGATCGCGATGATGATGATTGGCCCCGGCGGCGTTCCGGCGCCACCGGAAGCAAGGGGGAGAGAGCCCCCCTTCTTCTTCTTATTCCTTGACCTCCTCCCTAGATGGGAGAAGGATCTCCCCTCTGGTCCTTGGCTCCCATGGCGTGGGAGGGGCGAGAGCCCCTCCGAGATTGGATCTGTCTCTCTGTCTCTCTTTGTTTCTGCGTTCTCAGATTCTGCCCTGGCACTGTTTCTTTTATATCTGGAGATCCATAACTCCGATTGGATTCAAACCTTCGCCCAGATATTTTTCCAAAAATTAGCTTTCTTGCGGCCAAAGTAGAGCGTCAACCGCCTTACGAGGGGCCCACGAGGGTCAGGGGTGCGCCCACTTAAAGTGGTGGTGTGGGCCACCCTCGTGGCCACCTCGGGCACCGTCTCGCGTTGATTCTTCCTCCCAAAAATCACAAATATTCCAAAATAATTATCCGTCCGTTTTTATTCCGTTTGGACTCCGTTTGATATTGGGTTTCTACGAAACATAAAACATGCAACAAACAGGAACTGGCACTGGGCACTGGATCAATATGTTAGTCCCAAAAAATAGTATAAAAAGTTGCCAAAAGTATATGAAAGTTGAATAATATTGGCATGGAACAATAAAAAATTATAGATACGATGGAGACGTATCAGCATCCCCAAGCTTAATTCCTGCTCGTCCTCAAGTAGGTAAATGATAAAAAGATAATTTTTGCTGTGAAATGCTACCTAGCATAATCTTGATCATGTATCTAATCATGGCATGAATATTAAGACACGAGTGATTCAAAGAAATAGTCTATCATTTGACATAAAAACAATAATACTTCAAGCATACAAACCAAGCAATTATGTCTTATCGAAATAACATAGCCAAAGAAAGCTCATCCCTACAAAATCATATAGTCTGGCTATGCTCCATCTTCACCACACAAAGCATTCAAATCATGCACAACCCCGATGACAAGCCGAGCAATTTGTTCATACTTTTTAATGCGCTTCAGCCTTTTCAACCCTCACGCAATACATGAGCGCAAGCCATGGACATAGCACTATAGGTGGAATAGCATATGATGATGGGGGTTTGTGTGAGAAGACAAAAAAAGGAGAAAGTCTCACATCGACGCGGCTAATCAACAGGCCATGGAGATGCCCATCAATTGATGCCAATGTGAGGAGTAGGAATTGCCATGCAACGGATGCACTAGAGCTATAAGTATAAGAAAGCTCAAACTAAAAAGTAAGTGGGGGTGCATCCAACTTGCTTGCTCATGAAGACCTCGGACATTTGAGGAGGCCCATCATCGGAATATACAAGCCAAGTTCTATAATGAAAATTCCCACTAGTATATGAAAGTGAAATCATAGGAGACTCTCTCTATGAAGAACATGGTGCTACTTTGAAGCACAAGTGTGGTAAAAGGACAGTAACATTGCCCCTTCTCTCTTTTTCTCTCATTTTTTTATTTTTTTATTTTTTTTGTGGGCTTCTTTGGCCTCTCTTTTTTTTATTTGGGCTTCTTTGGCCTTTTTTATTTTTCATAAAGTCCGGAGTCTCATCCCGACTTGTGGGGGAATCATAGTCTCCATCATCCTTTCCTTACTGGGGCAATGCTCTAATAATGATGATCATCACACTTTTATTTACTTACAACTCAATATTACAACTTGATATGTAGAACAAAGATATGACTCTATATGAATGCCTCCGGCGGTGTACCGGGATATGCAATAAACCAAGAGTGACATGTATAAAAAATTATGGAGGTGGCATTGCCACAAATACGATGTCAACTACATGATCATGCAAAGAGCAATATGACAATGATGGGGCGTGTCATAATAAACAGAACGGTGGAAAGTTGCATGGCAATATATCTCGGAATGGCTATGGAAATGCCATAATAGGTAGGTATGGTGGCTGTTTTGAGGAAGGTAAATAATGGGTGCATGATACCGGCAAAGGTTGCACGGCATAATAAAGGCTAGCAAAGTGGAAGGGTGAGTGTGCGTATATCCATGGACTCACATTAGTCATAAAGAACTCAGATACTTATTGCAAAAGTTTATTAGCCCTCAAAGCAAAGTACTACTACGCATGCCCCTAGGGGGATAGATTGGTAGGAAAAGACCATCGCTCGTCCCCGACCGCCACTCATAAGAAAAAGCAATCAAAGAACACCTCATGCTCCAACCTCGTTACATAATGGTTCACCATACGTGCATGCTACGGGACTTGCAAGCCTCAACACAAGTATTTCTCAATTTCACAATTACTCAACTAGCAGGACTCTAATATCACCACCTTTATATCGTAAAACTATTGCAAGGAATCAAACATATCGTATTCAGTGATCTACAAGTTTTATGTAGGATTTTATGACTAACCATGTGAATGACCAATTCCTGTCATCTCTCAAAATAGATATAAGTGAAGCAAGAGAGCTTAATTCTTTCTACAAAAGATATGCCCATGCTCTAAGAAATATAAGTGAAGCAAAAGAGCATTCTACAAATGGCGGTTTTCTATGTGAAGAGAAACAAGCAATCCAAACTTCAAATGATATAAGTGAAGCACATGAAGCATTCTTTAAAGCCATACTCAAAAGATATAAGTGAAGTGCAATGATCATTCTATAAATCAACCAAGGACTATCTCATACCATCATGGTGCATAAAACAAAAGTGAAAACTAAATGCAAAGACGCTCCAAGACTTGCACATATCGCATGAACGAAACGAATCCGAAAACATACTGATACTTGTTGAAGAAAGAGGGGATGCCTTCCGGGGCATCCCCAAGCTTAGACGCTTGAGTCTCCTTGAATATTTACTTGGGGTGTCTTGGGCATCCCCAAGCTTGATCTCTTGCTTCTCTTCCTTTTTCTCATATCGAGACATCCTCGATCAAACACTTCATCCACACAAAACTTCAACAGAAAACTCGGTAAGATCCGTTAGTATAATAAAGCAAATCACTACTCTAAGTACTGTTGTAAACCAATTCATATTTTTTTTTCATTGTGTATACTGTAATATAGCTTTTCCATGGCTTAATCCACTGATAGAAATTGATAGTTTCATCAAAACAAGCAAACTATGCATCAAAAACAGAATCTGTCAAAAACAGAACAGTATGTAGTAATCTGAACATTCATAATACTTCTAGTACCCCAAAACTTCTACCAAAATTAGGAAAAATAAACAATTTGTACAGCAAGACAGTGCAAAAGGAATCAGAACCATTTCACGTTCCAGCAAAAAATGTAAAATCGCGCACTACAGCCAAAGTTTCTGTCCTGCACCGTACAAACCGACAAGCATTGTAAACATCCTAAAGGCAAACCTTAGCACATTATTTTTATAATACAATGGAATTGTACAAAGGGATAATTATTTTTGATGAAAAGTTTCTGTAATTAAAATTCACAAAGTTTCCGTGAGCATGAACAAAGTTCAAGGAGCTCTCCCACTTCAACAATGCTTGTCTTTCTCACTTTCACTTTCCTTTTTGAAAAGTTTTGGGTTCCCCTCTTTATTTTTGTTGTTTTTAAACTATATGAAAGCACTCAACAGAAATAAATGACTCTCTAAAACTTTCGGGTTGTCTCCCTGGCAGCGCTTTCTTTAAAGCCATTAAACTAGACATATAGTGCTCAAGTAATGAATCCACCCGGATCCCAAGGTATATCAAAGCCAATTTTAATTAACAATGATTTGTAATTTAGTAGTGAGCACAAAGTAACATATATCAAGCAACAACAAAGTCTAACTCTCTTCCTATGCATTGGCATGTCATAAAAGAACAATTCATGCACACATAGTAAAGGCCAATGCATAGTATAACTGTATAAGCAGTTTCTTGCAATTCTATCGTGTTGGAAACATAGAGAGGTGGAGATATAGTTCCTCTCTCATAATAATTGCAAGTAGGAGTAGCAAGCACATGCATATTATATCTATCAAAATCATCATGTGTAATGGTAAAAGGCAACCCATCAATATAATCCTTAATAAGTGCAAACTTCGCCGATATAGTGTAGTCGGGAGAATTCAAAAAGATAATAGGACTATCATGTGTGGGTGCAATAGAAACAATTTCATGTTTAACATAAGGAACTATAGCAAGTTCATCTCCATAAGCATAACTCATATTGGCATCTTGGCCACAAGCATAGCAAGCATTATCAAAAAGGGATATTTCAAGAGAATCAACGGGATCATAACAATCATCATAGCAATCATCCTTCGGTAAGCACGAAGGGAAATTAAACAATGTATGAGTTTAAGAGTTACTCTCATTAGAAGGTGGGCATGGGTAGCTAATCCGCTCTTCCTCCTTTTGTTCTTGGCTCTCCTCGTCTTCTTTTTCATCCAATGAGCTCACAGTTTCATCAATTTCTTCTTCCATAGACTCCTGCAAAATATTAGTCTCTTCTTGGACAGCGGAGACTTTCTCAATAAATGCATCAATATTGGAATTGTATTCATAATTCTCACAGCAATATTTAAGTATAGCAAAATTTTCAGGTCTATAAACTGAATCATCAAAATCTTCAAACTTTTTAAACATAGATTCAATCTCATAAGCACCCATAAAAGCAACGAATTCTTCTATTTGTTCCACATCATAGTAATCATATATACCATTAGCATAAGAAGCTAAGGTTTTATTATCATTAAATTTGTATGAAAAGGGAAGGTGTGGAGCCTTCATCCTAGAGCAACAAGTATAATCATATCTCAAGCATAGTTGCCTAGCATACCAATACAACATATAAATTTGATCCCATAATAGTTTCCCTTTTTGTGTCAAGTGATAATCCCTAAAGTATTCACGTTGATCCAACGTGTCTCCCATAACATAATTGAATGGGGTTTTCTGAGGATTATCAAAGTAGTACATAATTTCTTTCACATAACGAGCACCGAGGGTTTTAGGAGGTTCCCCATCTCCATGAGTAGCAAGTACACCTAATGTTTTTGGTATTTCGTGTTCCATATCCATAACTAAAGATAGAGAACAACTAAGAACAGCAAATAAAAATTACTTAGTGATAAAGCAAACAAGCACACACGAGAATATTCACCCCACACTATGACTCCCCGGCAACGGCGCCAGAAAAAGGTCTTGATAACCCACAAGTATAGGGGATAATTGTAGCCTCTTTCGACAAGTAAGAGTGTCGAACCCAACGAGGAGCTAAAGGTAGAACAAATATCCTCTCAAGTCCTATATGCCACTGATACGACTCTATGCACGCTTAGTGTTCGCTTTACCAAGAACAAGTATGAAACTAGAAGTACTTTGTAGGTGTTGTTGGATAGGTTTGCAAGATAATAAAGAACACGTAAATAATAAGTAGGGGCTGTTTAGATAAAGAAGCAATAAAGTAAATATAGTGAGTGTGGAAAAGTGGTGGTAGGAGTTGTGAAATTGTCCCTAAGCAATTGACTATGTTACTAGACCGATAGCAAGTTTTATGTGGGAGAGGCATAAGCTAACATACTTTCTCTTCTTGGATCATATGCACTTATGATTGGAACTCTAGCAAGCATCCGCAACTACTAAAGATCATTATGGTAAAACCCGACCATAGCATTAAAGCATCAAGTCCCCTTTATCCCATACGCAACAATCCCCTTACTCGGGTTTAAGCTTTTGTCACTCTAGCAACCCACTATAAGCGAATCATTAACGTATTGCAACACCCTACAGCAGGAATCCCTCACGCTTGCGCGACACGGAGAGCACAATAGGACTGCAACATAACCACAAGAAAATTAAACCAATCATAGCAATTCATCAATCACCGGTAGGACAACGAAAATCTACTCAGACATCATAAGATGGCAACACGTCATTGGATAATAATATGAAGCATAAAGAACCATGTTCAAGTAGAGGGTACATGGGGTCGCGGGAGAGTGGACCGCTGAATATAGATGGGGGAAGGTGATGGAGATGTTGGTGAACATGGCGGAGGTGTTGGTGTAGATCGCGGTGATGATGATGGCCCGCGGCGGCGTTCCGGCGCCTCCGGAAGCAAGGGGAGAGAACTCCCCTTCTTATTCTTCTTCCTTGAACTCCTCCCTAGATGGGAGAAGGCTTTCCCCTCTGGTCCTTGGCTCCCATGGCGTGGGAGGGGTGAGAGCCCCTCCGAGATTGGATCTATCTCTCTGTCTCTCTATGTTTTTGCGTTCTCAGATTCTGCCCTGGCACCGTTTCTTTTATATCTGGAGATCCGTAACTCTGATTGGATTGAAACCTTTGCCCAGATATTTTTCCAAAAATTAGCTTTCTTGCGGCCAAAGTAGAGCATCAACCTCCTTACGTGGGGCCCACGAGGGTTAGTGCGCGCCCACTTAAAGTGGTGGTGTGGGCCACCGTCGTGGCCACCTCGGGCACCGTCTCGCGTTGATTCTTCCTCCCAAAAATCACAAATATTCCAAAATAATTCTCCGTCCATTTTTATCCCGTTTGGACTCCGTTTGATATTGGGTTTCTGTAAAATATAAAACATGCAACAAGCAGGAACTGGCACTGGGCACTGGATCAATATGTTAGTCCCAAAAAATGGTATAAAAATTTGCCAAAAGTATATGAAAGTTAAATAATATTGGCATGGAAGAATCAAAAATTATAGATACGACGGAGACATATCAGGGTCACACCCCGGAGACACGTGACGCCTCTTCAGACATGCCACAACACCATCCCGCATGTATGAGGGCCCGGTGCGACGCTCCGGTGGCATTGCTACCCCCCGGGGCCCCCGTCCCGTCTTACCTTGGAGCGGTTGACCACGAGATCTAGCCCTTTGACTTTCCACGGACGTGCTTTGACCAGGTACCCTCTCCACCCGGTTGTGTTAGGACAGTCCATAGGAACACCTGGGAGCAACATCCGGGCCAAACCCACAACTACATCACCTCCGTGTAGACCTGACGCGTCCGTTTTCCCCCTCCAGGTGCCGGCGGCGGCGCCGTCCGTGAGGGGGGCCACACCCGGGAGACGTGTGCCGCCTCTTCAGACATGCCACCACACAACCCGACATGTATGAGGGCCCGGTGCGACGCTCCAGTGGCAATGCTACCCCCTAGGGCCCCCGTCCCGCCTAACCCTGGAGCGTTTGACCACGAGATCTAGCCCTTTGACTTTCCACGGACGGGTTTTGACCAGTGGACCTCTCCACCCGGTTGTGTTAGGTCAGCCCAGAGGGACACCTGGGAGCAACATCCGGGCCAAACCCACAGCTACATCACCTCCGTGTAGATCCGACGCGTCCGTTTCCCCCTCCAGGTGCCAGCGGCGGCGGCGTCCGTGAGAGGGGTCACACCCTGGAGACGCGTGCCGCCTCTTCAGACATGCCACAACACCATCCTGCATGTATGAGGGCCCGGTGCAACGCTCCGGTGGCACTACTACCCCCCGGCCCCGTCTCTCCTTACCCTGGAGCGGTTGACCGCGAGATCTAGCCCTTTGACTTTTCACGGACATGCTTTGACCAGGTACCCTCTCCACCCGGTTGTGTTAGGTCAACCCATAGGAACACCTGGGAGCAACATCCGGGGCAAACCCACAACAAGATCCCGTCCCTGTAGACCCGACGCGTCCGTTTCCCTCCTCCAGGTGCCGCCGGCGGCACCGTCCCTAAGGGGGGACACCCCGGAGACGCGATGCCAACACACCAATCGGTTGTGGTAGGTCATCCCATATATAGAAACACTTGGGAGCAACGACCCCTCCGTATAGACCCGATGCGGTTGTTTCCCCCCTCCAGGTGCCGGCCGGCGTCGGCGCCATCCGTGAGGGGGGTCACACCCCTTCGTATAGAATCAAAAAAAAATGTATGTGTGCTTATATATATTAACAAATGCTATAGCCAAATAATAATCCGTAAAAAAACATAAAAATATAGCTATGAAAAAATTCGAGAAAAAAATAGATATGCCGATGGCAAAGCCGTCAGCATAGCTGCGACCAGGGCAGATGGACGGCGCGGTGCGGATCGATGACGTGACATCTATGCCGACGGCAGCCGTCGGCATAGGCCTTGGTCGGTGCGGTTTGGATCGATGATGTGGCAGCCGTATCTATGCCGACGGCCGCCCGCCTCGGCCGTCGGCATAGATCCGACGCCGTTAGCCGCCCGTCACGGGCGTGGTTGCTGGACCCGTAGCTATGCCGACGGCCGTTCTTTGCCAACGGGGGCCGTCGGCATACACAGGGATAGCCCGACGGCCGTTGTATGCCGACGGCCTGGGGCCAGCTGTCGGCATAGTCTGGAAGAGGCCGACGGTGGCCGTCGGCATACTTTTGGCCGTCGGCTTAGAGCCCTGTTCCGGTAGTGAGCAGCAGCACATGATAATGGAGGCCGCGAAGGAAGTGGAGTTGCTGTAGAGAAGGCAAGGTGCCGCAGCTTCCTATTGTCCCGCATTGCCGGTCCACCTGCATCGTGGCTATTGGAGTCGCTTTGCCAAAGTCCGCCTGGCGGATCAAGCCCGGTTTGGTAAGTGACACCCACCACCAGTATTCCTAGCAACATCAGGTGTTTGCGCTTGGCATATAGTGTTTCAATTCCTATTTCTTCATCACTTGGCTCATCTTCATATGCCATCCTTGAGTCTTCTGTTTCTTCCAGCTGATGATCCCTCACCAAGAATACAAGGAGCAGCACAACTAGAATAAAAAAGGCCACAGCCACCAAAACAAATATGCCAGTGGATGTTGTAAAATGCTGTGTGCTCCCGGTGGCATAGGCACCCAACAGGTCAGGGTGGACACGGTCCGGTCCCGGTCCGAGCCGGCGTTTGGACCGGCCGCCGGCGGTCCGGTCCGGACCGGACCGAGCAGTGTGGCGGGCCTGTTTTCAGGAACCGGACCGGCGGCGGTGAAGCCCGGGCCGGACCGAGAGGACCGGCGGTCTTGTTTCCATGGTGGTCATGGCGAGGCGGTGGTGACCGGCCAGATCGTCGGCAAGAGGATGGGTGTTGTGACAGAAACAGTGAACAAAGGCAGCAGCGAGGTGGGAGACGTGCGTAGGGGCTGTGGCGAGGTGGGCGACATGCACGAGCGCCGGTGGCGAGGTAGGCGATGTGCCACGGGAAGTGCGCTCTGCGTCGCGGCGGTTAGCCATGCAACTAATGTGGGACGTGCATGAGGCCACGATTTTCTGTCTGCGGGCGTTGCCATAATTAGAGGATCAAACGTGACGTGAAGTTAAATGTCAAATGGCGCCGTGATTTGCGGATCAAGCCTTGTTTCTCTCGTACTTTCGTACTTTCGTATTTTTTGTTCGACTGAATATAAATGCAGAAAGTTAACACACGAACAGGACTGAATACAGTCATATTCAGTTATGGAGGTGCACATTTATACAAGATATATACATGTAGGTGCCGCCACTAACCCAACAAACTTGGACGCGAAAATCACGGCCGATCGAGCTTTTTCCCCCAGTTGATGGCCTGCGTGTGTGCTGTGCTGAAACGGCTGCCACGGCAAGGGTCGAGAACGCGAGATCGTCCGCGGTGCACGCACGACAGTGACGGCCACCGGCGGCGAGAGGCTATGGCGCATGGCGAGGAGAGGGAGGAAGGAGTGGAAGTTTGGGGACATGGTGGTTCACCCGGGGTTCACCGTTGGCCGCGATGACGACGAACAGCGGCGGTGCTGCCATTTTTTTCCTCGGTCCTCTCGGTCGGACCGGTTAAAAACCGGACCGGACTGACAAATTTTCGGGCTGTATTTGGCAGACCAGACCGACCCTTTTCTCTAGCGGGCCAGGACCGAGCGGGCCACGAGCGGGCCAAAAAGACCGCTCGTTACGTCCAGCCCTACCAACAGGCAAGATAAGCCTGCCACCGTGCAAACAGTTAGCGCACTCGTTAGCGCATAGCTTCGTAGAGCTGCCCTATAGAGTACCGGGTTCATCAGCAGAATCATGGTTGTGACTGACAGCATGAAGCTTAACGAGTTGCAGTAGAAGAAGACATTATAGCGGCTTGGATGGTTGCACAAGAGGACAGTGTTGCGTGCTGCGTGTTGGTCGTCATCTTTGAGCCAGAAGCCACCCGGAGGGTTCAAGCCGGCTTGGTAACTCATGGCCGTGGATAACGTTGCGAACAGGTATAGCAGCTTTCCCTTCTTCCCAAACCAGCTTTGTGAATAATGATGGCTTGGTAACACATGGCCATAGATAACTTGGACGAGTCTAAGGCAGACAACATATAGATCATCCCAAATATCAGGACGGTGCCGCCCAAGGCTATGACATAGGTGGAGGTGCTTACCTTCCTGCATGCCCCTGCCGCATATGCACCAATGAGGCCAAACAATTCGAGTATCATGACTTTCTCCACCACGCGGAGCCTGCCGAAAGTAGGCCTGAACAGGAACAGGATGACGGTAGCCAAGGATGCCACAAATGCAACCGAATTGCAGTAGAAGAAGATCCTGTACCGAATGGCACTGGTGGCAAGGAGGATATTGGGTCGCCGGTGACGTGACCTTTGTCGTCCTGCCAAACTTTAGTAGTCAAGAATGGCAACTTTCATTTTGGATGGTAATTGTCAGTTTTTATTTCAGGTTTGTTTTTCTTTTCGGACAGCTTTATTTGTAAAAAAACGTCAGGGTCACGAATCGGGAGGCAGGTCTTGCTTTGAGTGGATCTTTGTGACCCGGGAGACAGAGAGTTGTTTAGGCCCGGGGGGGCTTGTCAGCCATTGTAAGTGTGGAATACGTTGGTACGTAAGCTGACCCTAAGATCCTGGGAGATGCTATGGGATGAGTGAATTATTCTAAACTCCCACCCCTGTTTTTCTGTTCCCATCCCCTTCTTCCTCCACATGCCAAGTTCTCATGGGCATCACAATTAATTAAACTTATAAAGGACGCTAGGATAGCAGCCCCTCTCAGGCCATCCACGCGGCCAGCAATTGCAAATCGCGTCCAGTTTGACTTCGTTCCTTGCCTAGCCTCTGTCGCTGACGGGCGGGCCCTGGGGTCGTGGGTCCGTCGACGGGGAGCCTATAGAGAGTCTCCTCCTTTCTTCCCCAATCTGCTGCCTCCTCTTCCCCCAACCCTCCCCCAATCCCCGCCTCCTCTCCTCCTTCCCGGTCCGTCGCCTGTCTGGCCGTCGTCCCGTCCCCAACTGGGCTGCCCATGTATGGCCACTGCTCGGCGCAGCACCACCCCGTCCTCCCTCATCAGCCGCCGCCGATCTTCTCGCTGGGGTGGAGGAGTAGGGGATCCCGCCAGATCCGACCTGCAGGCAAGGGCGACGGCGGGGGCGTTTGATTCGATCCTGCGCCACAGGTCCGTGCAGGAGAGAGAGAGGAGGGAGAAAGAGAGAGCAAAGAGGAGTGGCTGATGACGAGAGGAGGGAGAAAGAAAGAGGAAATAGGAGAGGGAGGCTCGGCAGCGGACGGGACAGGGTCGCCGGCCGGCGTCGGCCTGCGCTAGCGAGTTCGCTCGCCCAGCTGCCAAATAGGGAAAGGCGACGGGACCGGCATCCGGGGCGGCGGCGGCGGCGGGACTGCAGGAACTGACCGAGGTGGTCCCCGCCAAACAAGCGGGCGGCAGCACGGTATAGAAGCGGCCACCGTGTGATTTGTTCTTTGTTGATTTCTCCTTTTGTCTGGTCTAATTTCGTGGTCAAAACAATGGCAGATTTCTTCATTGGTTGATTTGATTTGGGGCTGATTTTCCCCTGGATTCCTTCCTCTTATAGTTCCTTTCCAACTTGTTGTTCATGGCTTGCTTCCCAACCACAGGTGCTCCCCACGGTGAGGAACGGACGCGCTCAACGCCTTCCTTCCCAACCAGGTGCTCCTCTATCTCTCTCTGTGTTATGTGATGAATGTGTGGTAGTGGGAGTGGGATAGGGAGAGGTAAAGAGAGCAGATTCTAAATGCAATGGAAGGGAACTGTCAATCCAAGTTTAATTTTCATTGGGCATTCAAATTCTTAATTTGATCTTCTCAATTTTTTGGCTAGGTGTATAAACATACATGCACATGTATATCTAATTGGATTGTTAGTTGAACATTTTCTCTAATGTACATCTCTGAAATTACTAATATGTGGGTTTCCTAAACATGATATTTGCAGATATGAGAAAGAAGAAATAGGACCAAGAAAATTAGTTGCTCATATATTCGTGTGTCGTGCAGAAAAGAAACCGAATGGAGAACTTGGTATGCCGAGTAATGTGCAGGTACAGAATTATCATCATAGCAAATAGAATCATCTGAATATTGTTTGGAGGATAACAATTCCTCAAACTGGCTCATTTAATTTAGACTGTACGCCCAGTTATTGTTGTCTTGGTTACTCCATTTGTTCAAACTACAAAATACATATTCTTTTCAGTCATGTATATTCGTACTGGCTTAACTAATTAATTCATCAAATGCCCTTGCTTATGATAGTATCTCTTTGGCATTTTCCTCTGCATGCTTCTTTTCTAGGCTATATGTCTTTCCATACCCTGCTCTCCTTACTTATTTTACTAGTAGTTGAATATAATATCAAATCACCTACCATCATTATTCTTTATTACAATCTCATAGGAAAGAAGTCTGATTATGGGTATTCTTAGCTAGCATTCAAAATGGGATGTTGTGCTGCCATCAAATGAGCATAGATACAATGAGAAGGTGCACACAAAGTGGAGGCTTAGATTAATGCTTTAGAGTTTAGCCTGAATATAGCCAAGCAGTATTCTTACTAGGCTGCTGTTTAAGTACCTATGCAACAATATCAGAGGGATGCAGCACCTAAAATATGTAGCGTTTGTAAGCTTGGAGCAAGAGTGCAATGGAAAATGTTTACTGTGTTCCATTAAAACAGGTAAGAAAGTAATTTAGTTTGGGTGGATTGATTAGTTATAAAATGTAGATGGTCCTTTGCTTGGATCTTTAGGTTTAGTCATTGCTTTTCTACTTCAAACTGACGAATTTATCTTCAGCTAAAAAAAAGACAGCGGGCTTGGTTAGCTTCAAGAAGAAAAATATTTCAAAACCGTGTAGCTATAGAGATATATTCCATGTCTATTTCCCTGATTTCCAGTCCACTTTATGAAAGCCTGCTGTAACTGTTTGCGTAAGTGGTTGTATGATATGTTGAATATGCTTTGTCGGGCTAGACGGATATGTTTGCTTGTCTTTGGAAATATTCACCTGTTGCGTTCTGCATTGACCTTCATTTATATTGGAAGCTCTGTTCTTATTTGTCTCTGTTCTGATAGTTTTAGGTGAGAACAGAGTATTTATAGTTGTGACATGCACTACAGGCTTTTCATAATTATTAATTCTTTAAATGTGACCGTGCCGCCGTGTTGACAGATATGTGTAGGACTGGACGTACGAGCGAGCTTTTCGGCTCGGCCCGAAGCTCGCTCCAGCTCGGCCCGTTACAGCTCGGCCCGATAGGATAAACGAGCGAGCAGAGTTGTGAAATGAGGCCCGATTCCTGACCGAGCCGAGCCGAGTTTCGCCCGGTCCAACTCGATGACTCGCTCGAGGCCCAGCCCAATTCCCATCGGCCTTCGTCCCATTAGGGCAGGAGCGACGCAGAGAGAGCGCAGTCCCTCCTTTTCTCTGTTCAGCGCCGCCGCATCCTTCTCCTCGACACGCCGCAAAACTGGACCGATGGCGATGAACGCAGGCGGACGCTCCTCCTCTGGTTTCTCGCTGTACGTGACGAGCAGGTTCTCTCTCCTTCCTTCCCATCCCTAGCAGTAGCTGGCGCACACACGCTCCGCACTCACGCGCGCTCCCCTGCATAGGCGCACGGACGGCAGACGACACACACGCTCCCCTGCATGGCTGCGCACGCACGCGAGGGATGCACGGATGGATGTGAGGCTAGATCGATGGATGGATGAATGCTCACGCACGCGAGGGAGGCATGGATGGATGTGAGGCACGCAGCTGTCGTCGTCCTTGCCGCGCGGGATGCCGCCGTCGTCCTTGCCGCGCTGGACACTGGACAGCATGCTCTCGGCACCGACGGCGGACACGGCGATGCCGCCGTTCGTCCCTCCTATGGTGCCTAGCCAAGCGTCGGCTGCCCTGACGCACGCAAGCACACACTGCACAGGCTTGTACACACATTAGCAGTGCACAGACGAGCTGCTCGGGCTGGACCGAGCCAGTAGCAAAACGAGCCGAGCCACCAAAAACGGGCTCGTTCAACCAACGAGCCGAGCCGAGCTCGGCTCGCTTTAGGCGAGCCAAAGGCAGGCTCGGACTGAACTCGGCTCGGCTCGGCTCGTGTCCAGCCCTAGATATGTGTGCCTCAATTTAGTTGATGTGCCTACCGTGTTTCAGGCGTGTTGTTCTTTCTTAGATAATCATAAATTGACACGTGCTTGCTTCTATTAGTTAAAAACTTAAAATATCTTACATTAGGATGTACTGTGTTGTGCTTTCATGCAATTGTGTTGATTTAGACAGCAACTGAACCCAGTCACTGATTAGTAGAATTAGTCATGAGATGGGGCACAAAAGAGTTGAGAGGGGCAGCCGTCGTATTTACGATGCATGAAAGTGGCTCATGATTCCATTCGAGTAATGGATATATAGTACTCCCTCTGTAAACTAATATAAGAGCGTTTAGATCACTATTTTAGTATTCTAAACGCTCTTATATTAGTTTACGGAGGGAGTAGTTGCTAATTATATTTATACTGATTGCAAGCATAATTAGCCTATTGTCTATGTAGTTTGCTGATTATACACTCTTTCTGTTCGTGTTTCACCCTCCTAAGGCATTTGTTTTGTCTGCCGCAGGTTGCTTTTGTCCTCTCATCTGCTGTTTGGTCTTCGTCTATTGCTCGGCTGGCTCGTCATCTCCTCGGTTGGAGGTTGTTCTTGGTCCTGCCATTTGTTCTTGTTAGAGCTCACTGAAAATATTTGTTCTCACCTATGCTAATGCCTTTCGGTTAAACTAGAAATTATTTCATTGTTGGAAGCTTTCATCTGCATATATGCGTAAGGGGCTGTGTATTTATTTCGTTTCATTCATTTTTTGGTCTATTTATTTTGCACAGAAAACCATTTGTGGTATGCTTTGATGGGCCTTATTTAATACAGTACAGACAAAATTGGAAGTAGTAGCAAACCAGCCATAAATTTTTTGAGAGAACTATGCTAACCACAAGCAATGATGTACTCCTGTCATTTTGCCATGATATTGTAGCCCACTTCCAAGACTCTATGTACTAATGTTAGCTACTTGCTTCTTTAGCTGCTCTAATTAGGAACCAATTTTCTGTGTGGTTTATCCTCTTAAAATTGTTACTATTCACTTAGTGGGGGAGTGTAAGCAGTAGCTGATTTTAGAGAACACTACACACCAGAGCAGGAAGCCGAAGTCAGGAAGGAGAATGCATGTACCCTTGAGGACTGAAGAATGATGTTTAATCTTGCTTTTGTCTACGCTGCTATTCTTGGTTCAGATCCTTACCTTCGGTTCAGTTCCATGTAGTCTTATGGATAGATGGACAAGTTGGTGAAAACTGAAAACTACCGGATGGGTTAATTAATCGTTGCTGCCCCTAATTTTGTTAAAGCTTCATCAACACCTTACATTTGCTTGGTAGAAATTTAAACTGAACACCAACTTCATTTATGTTATACTCGGGTGATGGATTCCTTCAGATATACAAATTCCTCGAGCAAAGTTTACAATGCTTTTCTGCCACTTATGATATGCTTCACAATTTTTTTTTCTTTCCTTGTGGATCGTCCATTTGAACTAATATATATCAATGTAAATAACCTTACATTTCCTTCTCTTTCAATCGATTTAAGGTTCTCATATATAATGATTACTAATGACCAGCTGCAGCCACCGCCTAATCCAACATTTTTGTACTCATGGCTTTTGGCAGCTGTGTATTCCATTTAGTTACCTTTGCCTAATGCGTCCTGATGCGAGGCATTCTTGTTGCCCTGTACACAGCTTTGCGTTGTATGATTGTTACTATTTCTCCCTGCGTTCTCTACTTTGCATTGTCTGACTATTACATGATTAATAGATGAACACTCCTATATCGCAATGAAAGGCAAGGACAAGCTCCTGTGACTAAATACCTAGGTATTTCAATCATCCTTGTGCACTGCTATACCTTTCTTGCTTTGTCACTTTGGTAACACCTAATATAATTTTATGTTTAAATGCAGCAAATCACCGTGCCTAGGAACTCTCGTCGCAAGCTCTTCACTTCGCCTTCCAAAACCAAGGGAACTACATCATCTGCGGCTGTGCCTAAAGATCCTACCCAAACTGCAGAAACTGCTTTTGCTGGAGATGTTGTTGACCCTGCATCCAAAACAAATGTTAGTATCCATGTTCAATTCCACTCTTACCGTTTCCCCTTTTACGCATTCCTCACCTGACGAGCATCATTACCATGTCATGATAGGAAACTAAGCAAGATGCTGAGGATGCTGCTGCTGCAGCTACTGAAGATGTGAAGAATGTGCAATCTGATCAGACTAATCGAACATATAAACCCTGCTGGGCTATCCGCCCAGCGAGGGCACTTCCGTGCGCTGCTGCTTCAGGCCATTTGATATTTTTACCGTACTGTGTTTTTTGATGCTGGCACTCAGTCAACCAGTCGTCCGTTTTGTACGTTTAGGCTGCCATCACAAAGAAAAGAAATAACAGTTTGAGTAAGTCATTACAAGAAATATGTACCAGGCAACCTCCACACAACAGCCACCTCGACCCAAAGCTTAAGCTATCTCAGGAAAAGAAATTACATCCTAGGGAAAAGAACAAAATCACTAAGTACGACAGATGAATCCATGTAAAAATCCTGAAATAGAAAAAGAGAGTTGCTGATAGTCAGCTACCTTGGCGTTGTGCGGCCACACTCAGTCAACCGGTCGTTTGTTTTGTACGTTGCTGGATGATTTTCTAATCACTTCATTTTTTTTCCAGGCTTCCAGCTGAGATCTGCTTGCAGTTTACTAAATTGTTACCAGACTTCAAATGTACTACCTAGCAGACTAGCAAGTGTATATGATGACTCCTTTTATCGTTGATGAAGGAATTGGGATTTCTTCAAGGAAATGATAACAATGGTGTATGAAATGGCAAGGCAAATGGTGTTTTTTTTTCCATTGTCATGTTTAATGGTATATTGGCATGAAGTCAGAGCAGCGCCTGAAGACTACACAAGATAATTTCTGGCGACCTTCAGTCTACATGTCCTAACCAACAGTAGCCACCTTTTGTTTCGTATCAATCGATCCAGCAAGATACGTATAGCCTTTAGATTTCCATTCGTGCATGTGATATTGCATGTACACTTTAGACCTCATTACTGTCTTTGTGGTCAAAACAAAGTTTGTGATCACTTGTTCTACATATGTAATCAACCGTCCTTCTACTAATATTTTCAGAAGACTATTTATATATGTTTACACTGGTTAGAGAAAATCATGACATTGCCGGCAACAAAATTTTATTTTCATACGTTCCAAACTGTCTCTAAATATTTTTATGTGTACTCTTTCAGTACTTGCCTTGCTCTCGCCCTTTGCGCCATTGGCGCAACGGGTCATCTAGTTTATCACAAAGAGAGAACTGCATTCGTGAACTAATAGACTTGATCACAAAGATCTCATAAGTTCATCACACAAGAGAGCAAGGGAAGATGATTATTCCGCTACCATTATTCATCAGGGCACTCCAGTGGGATATGCGCGCTGCACCGTTAGAATGTGCAGGGAAGATGATTAATGGTCTGCAGGTTTTTTCTTTTTACGCCTAATGGTCTGCAGGTAAACACCAGAACATAACAACTTGTTATGACGGGCACGGCAAACTTCTATTTGTAAGTCGAAAGAAACTCGAAATGTTCAGCAAAGCTTTGAGTTCAGGCTCAATGGTATGAAATAAACAAATATGAAATGCTTTAGATATCTTGGCAATCAACCTTCTTCGCACCTCTTTTTTTTTTTAAACGGAGGCAAAAGCTTTGCCTCATCCATTAAATAAGAGAGAATAGAGTTTGTTACAAGTCACTCAATACACAGCATGACATCACTCTCGCGAAATAATGGACCCTAATTTTTTGGCACCGGCGATGACCCAAAGGTTGGCCTCGGTCTCTATGGAGGCAAGCAAAATAGTTGGAGGAGCGCTCTTGTGCTTGAAGACCCTTGCGTTTCGCTCGTTCCAGACAGTCCACGAAACAAGCATGGTGAGGGACGCCTTAGCTTGGCGGTTTGGAGTGACGTTGTCGCAGGTACTTGCCCACCAAGCCTCAACTGAGTCGAACAGGGGCCAACCGTTGGTGTGAAGACCGAGAATATGGTATTTGTCAATGATCAAAGACCAAAGCCTTCGTGTGTAGCGGCATTTGTAGAAGAGGTGAGGCCCACATTCCTGCACTCTCATGCAGAGTGGGCAGAGACCACAGTTGGGCCACCCACGTTTTGCCAAACGATCGGCTCTTTTTATCAAGACAAGGCAGGGAGCCAGGGATGGAGAGACAAAACTGATCATACAACCCAGACTCTTTGAGCTTTCCTATAAAATTGGGCCAGGTACATTTTCTCCAAAAGAACTGATCATATAATACTTTTACAGGCTGCAAATAAATGTTGAGTCAAATACAGAAACTCCTCACTCGCATTGTTTAAAAAACAGGGAGGCTCTCCCCGGCCAGCTGCATATATAGTGAAACCGCCAACAAGGTTCGGCAAAAGCCAGGACAAACATAAAAGTCTGTAAAAGAAATTACAAACTAGAGCAAGCACAGCGCCAAACTAAAGTTTCAGAGCTAAAACAGACCGCCGGTGGCAGAAACGCTACTACAAAGTCTATGAGAAACACAACCAACATTACATGGGTGGAAGAGCTTCCCACAAACTGGACATCTTTGGACGTTTTAGCCGAGATTGGTGACCAGGCGACGTCCAGGGGACTCCTCACTCACATCAAGCCTTGTATCTGGTTCGGTGAGCACAGCTGGTTCAGGTTGGGGGCACGGCTGTGGCTCCAACTGGGTTTTGGTTTTGAGGTGCTTACGAGTAAGGAACGCGATCACGGCCAGGGCGGGTATGAGCAGTGCAGCAACAAACACAGCCAGTTGCCAGTCCCTGCTGGACCCGGCGGTGTAGGCCACTAGCAGAGTCAGCAAATCAAGCGCGATGACCACACGCATCGCCCAGCCATACTGTTCTTCCCTCTTGAGAAACTGTAGCAGCAGCAGCAATATGGTGACAATAGACCAGGCGAAGGAAGTGGAGTTGCTGTAGAAGAAAACGAGGTACCGCTTCCTCATATTGTGCTCCCAGCCTGCGATGTTCCCGTCTTCATCGCTCAGCCAAACTCCGTCTGACAGATCTAGGCCGGCCTGGTACGTGGCGCCCGCCACCAGGATTCCTAGCAACATCAAGTGTTTGTGCTCAGCGTGTTGCTTTTTCTTTGCTCGTGTAAATACGAGCTCCCCTTCCCGGGCATTTGTCATGATGGGGTCCTCTTCATTTGCTTCTGCCCTCATCAGCGGGGTCAATCTCTGGCGAGTATCCCTGACCAAGAATATTACAAGCAGTGCAGCTACAATCACAGCTGATAGTGCAATCAGGGCGAAGATGAAGATGGATGTTTTCAGATCTTGCGTGCTCCCGGCGGCATAGGCACCCATCAGAACAGACGATCCCACCGCCGCGCAAAGGGTTAGCGCGTAGCTTCGTATGGCTGGCCTGTACAGCACCGGGCTCACCAGGATAAGCATGGTGCTGACTGAAAGCATGAAGCTCAATGAGCTGCAGATAAAGAAGGCGTTCTAGCGCCGCTGGTAGGTGTGCAGGAGGATCGGGTTGCCTGCCATAAACCCAGACTCCATGTTATCCCAGAAGCAGAAGCCACCTGGAGGGTTCAACCCTGCATGATAACTCATAGCTGTCGACAAGGTTGCCAAGAGGTAAAGCAGCTTGCGCTTCTTCTCCACCTCCTCTTGCTCCACATAAAAATTGATGGCATCTTTTTCGAGTGTGAAGAAGATAACATGGATCACAATGTAGAACATGACGGCGCCGCCCAAGGCCAGAACATACGTGGATGTGCTTATATCTTTGCTGACACCGGCAGTGTATGCGCCAATGAGGCCGAACAATTCCAGTATCATAACGGCCTCCACCTTGTGCGCCCCGAGGCCCCTGACAAATTTCGACAGGAACATGATGATGGTGACCAAGGAGAGCACGAACGCAAATGAATTGCAGTACAAGAAGGTCCTGTACTGGCTAGGATTCACCGACAAGAGGATCGGGTCGCCAGCAAAGTAACCATCATCACTTTCCTGCCAAACACCACCAGGCGGATCTAGCCCCGCTTGGTAAGTGATGGTCGTTGCAAAAGTGGACATTAGTAGAAGAAGAGAGAGAGACTTGTGACTCCGCTGGAGCTCCACACCTGAAATCCCAATCTCCACTGTAACCCGTTGCCTATGGAGAAATTAAAGAGAGTTCAATCAGTTGCAAACAAGTACTAGTAGTAGCGTGGAACCAATAAATAATATTGACAACTGAGTGATTCGTATGCTCAGTTATGACAAGATGAAGACAACATATGTAGTACAGTCCAGATACTACTCGATCTTCTGCTGGTAGTAAGTACGTAACTGTTGAATGATTGTATGCTAAGTTATGACAAGATGAAGACGACATGTGTAGTACTCCCTCCGAGTTCCTAAATATTTGTCTTTCTAGAGATATCAACAAATGACTACATACAAAGCAAAATGGATGAATCTACAATTTAAAATATGTCTACATACATCCGTATGTTATAACCATTTGAAATGCCTAGAAAGACAAATATTTAGAAACGGAGGGAGTACATTCAGAGCTACAACACTACTCGATCTTCTGGTAGTAAGTACGTACCTGTAATTTTCTCGAGGCCACAACCTAGATTTGGCTAGAATGCATCCTAGACTGGTAGCAACCACAAGGGGCACATAAGAAGTAGCGCCAGCCACCCTGCAGCTACCAGCAGCGTATGCCCCGACAAGGCCAACCAGCGCGACTAGGATGCACCCGCACATCGCGCGAGACCGTGCCGTCTGCTGGTGAAGCTTCCTGCTGAGCAGCAGCATGATGATGAGCAGAGATGCCATGAACGCCGTGGAGTTGCAGATGAAGAAGGTGGTCAGGCGTGCCTTGTGGTGGCCGTCACCGCTGAGAATCGGGTCTCCCGCACGGTGCCCGTCTTCATTGTAGTCCCAGAAGCCACCTGGCAAGTTTAGCCCAGACTCATACGTGATGCTTAACAGGAACGCCGCGAGCAGCATCAGTACTTTGCGGAGCCGCTCTTCAAGCTGGACTTTGTTCTTGTGTCGGTCTGCTGGAAGAGGAGACTTTGCACACCGCGCCAGCACCACCTGGACTGTGAGGTAGGTGAAGACCCCGGCTGCCATTAGCACCAAGGTGCAGACGGTTGTGAGCATGTCGCGGCAGCTCCCCACAGCATAGGCACCCATGAAGCTGAGCAGGTCAAGCACCATGAGCACACGCAGCGGCTTGATCATGAACCACTTATCCTGCTTCTCGACCAGATTGATGGAGAGGAGCAGGAAGAGGACGATGACCAAGACCGATGAAGCCAACGCGAAGGCATTGCAGTAGAAGAACACAAGGTATCTGAGATTGTTGGTGCTCCGGACGATTGGTTCGCCGGCACGGTGGCCGCCGCCGTTATCTTGCCAGACTCCCCCCGGCGTGTTGAAACCCACACCATACGTCACTGTCGCCACCAGCGTGGCCAGCATCAGGATGTACTTCCGCAGGATGTATTCCCATGACTCCTGCATGGGTTGCGGGGTGACCGCCTCCTCCATTGCCATTGCCGTTACCTCAGGCGAGCTTGAGCTTGATGGCATCCTCTTAAAAATCAACTACCTTGTACGCTACTATTATCAATCTCTAATGCGATGCAGAATGTGCAGTGCCAACCGTGCTACTAAGGCTTATACTACTATATGTATATATAGGAGTACTAGAGTACTCACCTGCCGTGTCACCACATCACGCGTGATGCAGATTCAAATTATGCAGGGAACTGTTTCAAAAACAACTGTCCTTTCTCGCAACTCGATGAAATTTATATATGGGCTGCAGGACCAGTACTGTACGTATGTAACCTATCAAGAGCCCTCCATCCAAAGCACCATAAGCAATACTAGAATATTACAAGCTGCAGCCTGTAAGAGTAAAAGACTAAGACTGCCCAGCTAAAGGCATGGTGGCGTGCAATAATTTGCATCAAGATCGAGTATTTTGAGAATACAGTATGTCGAGGAGAGGAACATGCCGAGATCATCACATTTCTTGTTCACGGTAGTAAGGAAAAAAAAGATGAAATTTTTTAAAATAAACAAGAAATGCAGTAACAAAGCATCATTTCCACAGCATTTTCCCTTTTAAGAACAAGGGGAATATGAGCAAAATGATACTGGGTTTTGTGGTGCGGACCATGCAAAAATCATACTAGATCCTGTCCATTGGTAAACTTTCAAAAGAGTATGGAAGGATCTTAATTGGTCATTATTTTTGTTTCTTTCAAAGGAACATTACCCTGGTTGCTGACATCAATCACCGAACTTTTGTGCTCAACCAGCCTTGATAATTCGGTGTGAAACTGAGGGACGACATAGATCCTAGTTTGTGGTGACATGACGGTACTAAAGCTTATTCTACTGTGTAATAGAGTATTTGCCCGTGTTCCTCCACCTCGCGCGTGATGGAGATTCAAATTTTGAAAGAATAACTGTTTATAAAACAACCGTCTTTTTTCACATCTCTACTGCCATGTGGAATGTGCAGCTATTGAGGGAGTAGTAACTTCTTGGAAAAAGTCCAAAATAAACCTTGAACTCGTAGACGAAAGCTAAATTGAACCCTGAACTTTCAATCCCTGAAATCAGCACACCAAACTCTTCGATCCCGGTCTATTTGAACCTTAAGAGTGTTTCACTGTTATTCGCTTACGTGGCAAATCAAATCGGGCCGGCCCATTAAAGCAGCCACTCGCGCGCTCGCTGTACTCTCGTCTTTATTGATTATTTCTGTTTCTTTGTACACATCTGTAATTTTTCACAGTACACAAAGTACATTTTTAAGACACACATACATTTTTGTGGTAAACTTCCAACATTTTTCAAATACATTATGTAAAAAAGTTCTAAATACATGTATTCAATTTTTTTAAAAGTGTAGGCTGTTTTCAACATTTTTTTAAAAAGTGTTCCCTTTTCAAATTGATTCTGTTCTCAAAACGTCATTCATTTTTTTAAAATTATTCAGCATTTTTCTCACACATTTTTTCCGGTTTCAAAAGTTGCTCCCATTTTTTAAAAAATTCAAAAAGTGTTTGGACTTTAAAATTTTGTCCAGATTTCAAAACGTGTTCATTTTTTGTTCAAAAAATATGAACAATTTTGAAATACCGATTGTACTTTTTTAAAACAAATAATTCAAGAAATTCTATTTTGTTAATTTGAGACCGTAACATTTTGCCAAATACGTGCATTAATTTTCTTAATGACAATAAATATTTTATAAAATTATAAAAACATATTCATACATTGTTTATTTAAAAAACAGGCTTGAAAATCTGTTCTGATGTTTTAAAAAATATGTTTCAAACAGTCTTCACTTTTCTCAAAATTGATTTGTCTTTTTAAAAGATGTTCGTTTTTTAAAACATTATTCGGAATTTTCAAAAGGTGTTCGCACTTAAAAAAAGGATATTGGTAAAATTGTTCTGCACGTTTTCAATATTTGTGTGCCCTTCAAAAAATGAGTCAAATCTCGGTGCTGCTCTATGTGGTTTAATCTTTCGGGGCTCACATCATAGCAGCAACGGCTAATGATTTTAGTGGCTAGTGGGAGGAAGTCAGCAGCGGTAGGTCGCAAGGTTTGAGTCCTTTGCCTCAGTTTTTGAAATAAAACAAAACCCGCCTCAAAGTTGTTCGATTATTAAAAAGTATTCAGAATTTTCAAACAGTAGTCGCACTTTAATTATTTCAGAGATTTCACAAATTGATTAGTTTTCCATATTTGTTTGCCCTTAATTTTTTTAATCTCGACTTTGCGGTATGCGGTAAAAGATTTCGGGCGTCTCATTAAAGCACTAACAACTATTTGTTCTATTGGCTTGCTCGAGGAGATCAGCAACATTAAGTTGCAGGTTCGATTCCGGATTCTCTATTTTCTTTGTATTTTTATTATGGCACACCTTATGAAAAAGAAAAAATAAACTCACTTCCCATGTGGTTGACTGGCCCAGTCGCGTCCGGAATCAGTTGTCTATTTTTCTGTATTTTTACGTCAAATATTATGAAAAATAAAAAAACAGGCTAAAAAAAGAACGAAAAAGAAAAAAACACGTTTGGCGCTTGTTGGGCCGGCCCAGTCACGTCCGCAGTCAATAGTAGCGGGATTCAGCCAATCCCTGTTTGGGAAGGCTCTCAAGGTTTAAATTAGACCGGGATCAAAGAGTTTGGTGTGCTGATTTCAGGGATTCGGAGTTCAGTGTTCAGTTTAGCTTTCATCTATAAATTCAAGGTTTATTTTAGACTTTTTCCTAACTTCTTTTGAGGGAGTATAGTAGCTTAGTAGTGCGTTCGCCGTATGTGAACCTTGATCCAGATTCAAACTAAGGACGGAACCGTGTCAGAATAAACTCCTCGATCATTGGTCCTTCCTCACATGTGTGTATGGACTAGCTTAGTAGTGTGTATGGAATTTACACAGGACCCTGCAGCCTTGGGAGTACTACCAAATAGTTAAGAATAGCTAGCTGAAGATGCCTCGTCCCGTCCACGCAGTTGCTTGGTAGTAGCATGGTTTCATGCTTGGTGTTAACTATTAGTGTAATGCTATTCTTAATCCATGTACCACGCGAAAAAATGATATTCGATCTTACTCTCTAGTTGAAACCATGCTACTGCCTAGCAACTGCGTGGACGGGACGAGGCATCTTCAGCTAGCTATTCTTAACTATTTGGTAGTACTCCCAAGGCTGCAGGGTCCTGTGTAACCCCAAGGAGCACGCGCAGTCCATCGAATACCACCCATATTTCTACATAAAGCACCCTAAGCAGTACAACTAGATTACTGGTAGATAGTACAAGCCTGTTAGATTATGACCGGGAGGCTAAAGACACGGTGGTTTACTAACTTTTACGCCAAGAGTTTGACTACATGTCCTGCAGCAGAACATGCTCCGTCTCTACCACGTAGTTGCTAGCTACTAGCATGGTTTCATTCCTATGAATCTTTCAACAGGCGTCTATGGTTCGTCGATCCTTCTTTTATGGTTTACAACGGATGGGCGCACGCGGTCGCACATGTATTCCACTGAGAGCTAAGCATGTGACACATGCTCCCCACATTCCACAACAGGCTATGCTGTGCCACATTTTTTAGAATACCAGTCAACCAAATTGCCACAGGGATAGGAACAACTAAGCAGTGCAATTCAGCGTGCGTCTGAGGTATTCCAGTAATTCTAATTGTTCCTGAGTGTAAAACCTTTATAGTAATACTCACGCAATAAGAAAATTAGGTGGTTTTAGATCCATACCAGGAGCGTCGGCCTATAGGAAACGGAAGTTGATTGGCATCAGTGAAACCTGCAGGAGCAGAGAATGGTAGCTAGCATCGGATGCAGATTAATTTCACAGCCAGTCCACCCAGCAATGTAGTACAACAGTGTTCCGCACCTTACCGATCCCCACCCTCTCGTCTGGCGCCGGCGGATGGGGACGCACGACCAGCATCAGGATCAGAGAAGCAGGAGATGGCCAAGGAGAGGCTCCCGTGGGACTTCTGGGACGCCAGCGATGCCTTGAGATGGCACCCTATAGAATATTGGAGGATTAGGTGTCAGCGGCAATGGTGATGGTTTCCTTCTCAATTTGCGCAATATGGTTTCGCAGGCTACTAGTATCTAGTCATTTACAGGTTACAAAAAAACTATTTAGTCATTTAGCTGACGTCATCGGTCAAGTTTAGAGCCAAATGATGCTACCCTTTTTGTAACAAAATGCTGGTATAAAAAAGAAAATTCAAAGGACTAGTACTAGATTTGTGTGCCACACCGCACAAATTCACATCCAAATCCGATCTACATTTCAATGAACAACATGGACAGATTCCACTATAGAATTTCGATTGATATTCACCACAAATTTTGGATTCGCTATGACTAGTTGACTACTCACATGTTGGTGTTTGTCTCTTTTTTCTCTTGATCCACCGAGTTTGTATATGACGCCTCCTGGGCTGATAAGTTGGTGAAATTTAACATAATTTGTAGTTGGTGTTTGGTGAATTGGACAAATGAATTGTATTGCCAAATTTGAACATAATTTATCATGATTATTCTGTACGCTGAACCTCTTTTTTTGGAGCATTACATATTTCACTTACTCAGAATATATACTGCTGCTAATTGTGGTCTTTCTTTCCCCTCCCTCAAGGCAAGCCAAGGATTAGAATAATGGCATTACAGGATATGATTTTTTTTGTTAGCAGTAGAGTCTGCAAATCAATTTCAAGAGCTTCTCAAATTACAGACGTTATTATATTTCTGAAATCAAACACAGGAAGAGCATTGCCAGGTCACACACAGTGTAACCTGTACTCTGGTTTCACTGACTTGTAGTATAGCAACTAAAGAAACCATATTTGCCTCTTTTATTTTATCCACTAATGTAAATTTGTACTTCAATTTGCTGAACGGTCCTGTTTACCTTTAGCACATCCATTAGCTCCTCGATGTACCATTGCTTAAAGCGTAAAACACCATTTTATCTTTCCTCTCACATTCTGTTTTCCCTGTTTATTTCCCTCTTATTCATGTCTAGCAGGATTCATTTGCTACGGACCAACCTTTTGTCAAGCAGCATCGCAACCTTCTCTCAGGAAACATAACAGTCAACAAAGATATTTTGGTCTTGATTGCGCAAATTGACTAGTAACAATCGAATTATTCTTGGACAGATTAAAAAAGTTAGCTGCGTGATCAAATGGATCGTTCTGATAACTTTCTTGACCAAACTAAGCCTTTTTTAGTAAACGCCTCCTTGAAACCGAAATAGAATATTCTTTCCGGTCCGAAGCAAGCTGTTGTTCGGTTTTCATGTCAAACATGTGACTTCTGTGTTTCCTCAAATGGCAAGTGTGCCAAAAAAAATCGACAACCAATCAACGAAATTGTTGTATGGATAGGAATAACTATGCAGCGCAATTCAGATAGCTGGGGCATTCCAGTAATTCTAATTGTTCCTTTTTTTGTGTCTTTGTACCTGTACATAATTTTTCACTAATACTCCTCCAATAGAAAAATCAAGTGGTTTTAGATCCATACCCTGCCCATAGCAAGCCGAGAGGTGGCCCATACCAAGCGGAGAGGCAGCTCGCCACCGAAGGATAGGCAAGACCTGCGAGGAACAGAGAATGGTAGCCAGCATCAGATGCTAACTAATTTCAGAGGCAACCTACACCGGGGTGTAGAACAGCGTTCTACACTGTAGAAAACGTCCAGTCTATACTATTCTCTGATCATCCACTGTGAATCTGCAGTTAAATTTTCCGGCCTATGTTCCCTTAAGAATCTCTGTTTTTCTGTAGCACTTACATAAGCTCAACAATGAGTGACTATTGTTAACGGCATAAAACAACATTTTATCCTCCCAGGTCCCCTGTTTTTGTTTCCAATTTCTGTCCCTCTTAATCATGTCTAGCAGGATACATTTGCTATGGACAGACATTTCTAGAGCGATATTATATCCTCCTCTCTAAGAGCAACTCGAGCTGATCCCCTAAAATTTAGAGGAGTAAATGGCCGAGTATCCTTTAGTGGAGTAGTTTTACTCTAAATTTTGGTCGTTTCTAACCGATCCCCTAAACTTAGCCGAGTAAAAAAGAATTCGGTGCACACAAACACAAATTTGATTCAAACAAGTACTTACAAAACCTACTAAGACAAAATTCGGTGCCGATTCATAGTATTTTACATTGACATTAACTGAAACTTAGACTAAACTAATCAAAACATACTTAATTAATCAATATCCATCTCTTCGGTGAGCTTCTTCCAATCGCCCCTGGTAAGCCCACCGATTATGGGGTCGAGGCCTTGGCCGCCGCCGTCTTCGTCGTCCCTAGACAGATCGATGACGTCCTTCCCACCTGACGCTAGCTGCTCGCACAAGTGGCACTCCGCCTCGACTTACTCCGGGTAGCGGCGGTTGAGCTCCGCCATGTACGCCATGTCGTCGGCTTTCGCCGTGATGCGTTCACGAGCCTCCCGGTCCTCCCTCCTCTCCCGCACGGAGACCATCCATTGGTCGACGGGATCCAACCGGGGCATCTCTCCAAACTCGAAGTTCTGGTGGTCGTCGGTGACATGCAGGCTAACGGACATTGTGTCACACGCCTACGCCGCCTGCTCGGCGGAATGGAAGCTCCCAATCCAAATCATTTTATGGGTAAGCCAGTCGGTTATCTCGGCCACCTCCCTAATTCCGCTGTCGCATGCCAATGTACTGCCTCTACGATGGCGGAGACGGCGGGAGCTTGGGGAAGCCGGGCAGACGCCCGCGGGAGGAAGAAGCGGCGGCATGGCCACGGCATCGGGACCACTTGTTGCGGCGCGGATCAGCGTTGGGGATGGACGGCGGGGAGCGGCAGCGATGGGATCCGGCCATTATCGGCGCCAGAGTGGGGTGCGGATGCGGTGCAGGGCTCGCCGGCCAAGATTGGGTGGAGGCGAGGCGGAGAGGCGTGGTTGGATTTCACTATGCGGCCGTGAGGAGTAAATATAAGGGTTCGGCGCAGCTCAGAGTAAACATTTTACTTTTTTATGTAATTTTGGGCTTCGGCTAGAGTTAGCTCTAAGGAAACATAACCCTAACAATTAACAGATGTATTTTTAGTGCTGATTGCACAAATCGACTAGTAACATTACAATTATACAACAACAGATTAAAGTTGTTCCGAAATATTTCGTAGAGCAAAAAATGAAGCATTTTGTTTGGTCAATGTAGTTAATGCATTGCTGAGGCTAAACTAGATTTTACCCCTTTTCAGTCCCTAATGAGATGTTGTTTACAAATGAATATGTATACCACTTTTTTTGCACAGGCAATCACCCAAATCAATATGCTTATGCGGCAAGAAAATCAAGTGGTTTTCAGATCCATACCCGGAGCGGACGGAGATGCAACAGACGCCGATCGATTTCGGGGCCAATCTGCACCGCAGCGTAGCGGATCAGTGGGTGCGCCGCGCCGCGCCTATCCCCTCCCTCTTGTTCTCGTCCGGTGGCGGGGGACGGCGGGGCGACCAGCAGCGGGATCGGAGAAGCCAGCCGGAGACGGCGAAGGAGGGGCGCCGCCGGACCCCGGCCTGCAGTGCCTAGGCGCCGGCGGCACCGTGGGAGGGCGCTCTGAGGTGCTGCAGGCAGTGGCGATTCCCGCAAAATCTGCTTTTGCAGGCTATACTGTACGTAAGATTTAGCTAACGTCAGCGATGAAGTTTACCGCAAAATTGGAGAATAAATATAACCTTTATTTTTTTTCAAGAAAACTTCTGATCTATACGGCAAAGAACGCGGAAATAAAAATTACATTATGTCCGTAGACCACCAAGAACTGAAGTGAGCCCAAGTCGCCGTCATCACCCCTTCTTCACTGGAGCCAGGTCAAACTTATTATAGTAAATAGTCGGGAAGTCATCGTGTTAAGGCCCCATAGGACCAGCACACCAGAACAGCAACCGCCGCTGATGAAGTGAAGTATAGATCCGAAGTATCCAATTTGTAGACACACGAACGAAAACGAACAAAGACTGGATCCAAGCAGATCCACCAAAGATCAGCACCGACTGAATCCCGCGAGATCCAGTAGAGGCACGCCTTTACACGCCCTCTAATGACGTTAGACGCATCGCCGAAACGGTGTCCAGGCGGGGAGAACCTTATTTCGCCCCGTCTTTCTAAGTAGGACACAAACCCTAAACAAACTTACGAAAACACCAAAAAACGAAGCAAGATCCCTCACGCTAGCAAAGGGTCGGGGTCCACTGCACCTCCATGGCCGTACGGCCATTGGAGACAAGGCGGACCGGTGGCGGCGCCAGCGGAAGGCGGAGGAACCCTAAATTATTGTCTGAAGAGGGGGCGGTGGCGGCTGCGTCCGCGCACAAATATATACTTTTATTTGTTACTAACAAGCTACATTTCAGCTATTATTTGAACACAAAATGCTGGAATTTTCTAAAATTCCTTTGAATGATCAATACTACAAGATTTATGCACCACGCCACAAAAATTAAATATCACAAATTTGATCTTCATCTCGGCAGACAAAAAGAGATAAATTCCGCTACAGATAGCAGCTCACATTAATATTTGCCAAAAAAAAGTTAACTAGTACTCACTTCACAGGAATCTGCCTTCTTCTGTTTTGGTTTCTTGATGCGTAGATCGAATGTACATACAAATTTTTGTGGTATGGTGTCGATATTGTCGAATTTCAACATCATTTGTCGCGACTATTTGGTACCGTAAATCTCATCTTGGGGGAGCTGTAGCATCAGATGTTTTACTCTCTTCTTTAGAAAGGGATGCTTTACTCTCTGAGACCATAGTGCTTGCTGGTTAGAAGTTACACAATGTTCATCTACCTTTGCCACAAATTTCAAATCCAGATCCTACCAATGGATCTGTAATGGGTACTATTCAGCCCATTTTGCACCATCCTAATTTTTTTTGTCTTTTCCGGTTCTCAAGCTCTAATTTAAAGCTCAATTTCTGGCAAATCACACGGTCACATGGATACTGTAAGAGGTAGATAAATATATTGTTTCCACATGGATAGCCTTCCCACATGTTTCTCAAAACAAAACCATATATACATGCTAAAACGATCAAAGTTCAAATGTACTTCAGCTTCAGAGAGCATCTGTTACATGAAAGAGAGATAGCAGACCAGCTGCAACCAAAGCAAAGTTCTCAACTGCACAAATACTCACCTTTTCATCACAAAAGAGAGAGCAAACACACCCATGCCAGAACAACTATTCAAGGTCACACAGGTCCAACAACACATGGCGCGACTCAATACACCCCAAGAGCACGCTATAGGAAGGCCTTGGCATGTACATATCACACCACTAGGGTTATTACTGTACAGGAGCGGCAGTCCCGTAGGCTAAATAGGCTGCTGCCGCTGTCGACATGTACAGTGAGGACAAAGGATGCAGGATCTTCTTATGCTTTGCTGGCCTCCAAGGCCTGGAACACGTCCGTCCGCGTGACAATCCCTGCTTGACAGAAAGAAACATGATCATGTATGTGTATGGTGTTCTTGTTCTGGATAGGAGGACAATGTTTATGCAGTTATAATGGAAGGATTCTACCCAGTTAAGTGAAAACAGTGTTCCTTGTTCTCATTAGGTAAGAAATGTGTGTGCAGTCTTCTGCAGTCATTGGGATTTTTTATGCATTTGCAACTCAGACTAGGTTCCGGTGAACTGAGAATCGCTGGAAATCAGCCAGATAACAGGGGAACTTGATGTGTATGCGGGCGTGGCAGGTTTTGGCTTGTTTTTGGTGGAATCCTGGGAAGGTAGATTGTACTGGTAGTACAATGTTCTGGAAATATCAGGCTCGATAAAGATTAAATTAAAAAAAAATCCATTGCTCGTAACTCATAAGAGCATCACTGGAGACCTATCAGTTTCCATCCAACCAGCAAGAGCCCAAGCATTTTCACCACAGTTATCTCTTTACCCGAGTATCGTAATGCAAACAGCTACATGCAATGGTTCTACATGGCGGCAAACCCTTTTTTTTTTACAAAATTACATTGCATCCCGTAGCATTTATGACAACCTAGATGAACTATACCAAGTAAATGGCTACATCTACTTAATTTTTCAGAAATGGCAACCGAAGGGATTTTTAAATTCTTACCGATCACTTGCTGCTGTTCATTCACAACTGGTATCCTGTGAACTTTATGCTTGAGCATCAATGCAGCAGCTTCTGCTCATACACGCAGTTACAGAAAAGAAACACATTAGCACATCTTACCAGAAGCACTTTGTGTTTCTATTAACTATATGCTGTAGAGCAGTAGGCTGTAGGGTAGAGAGGAAGCAAAAGTTACCCAAGACGGTCTTCTCCAGAGTCAGAGTTACAGCAGGTGAGGACATGACTTCTCCAATAGTTGAGTCCAACTGCATTATAAGAGCAGGACGGATCAGCATCATCAGAAACCCTTATAGAATTAATCTCAGGAACTTTACAAAAGAAAACCCAACATCATTCCCCAATACAGTTTTGTGCACATGTCCTGGTCATATCAAGCCAAACCAAAGATTATTAGAAAATTTGTTCGAATTGGAAATACAACCATTGTAGAAACACCACTATAGGATGGTCTAAATGCCAAGCAAGGTGAGAGAGGCTTCGAGTAGGGGGCTTTATTCAGGGATGTTCCTAACACACATATCACACCTAAGATTAAATATGTTCTGTATTAAAAAACAGAACTACAGTTCATACATACTCAATTTGTATCCCGATATTTTGCTGGTTAGATTGTATTTATTTTCTTTACTTTGTAAAAGAAAATTTGAGACACAACTTTCTATGGGCAATGAACTATTGTTGTCCCTCACTTGCATGCTGATCAATAAATAGGTAATTGCTTGCCATTGGATACCAGTAATATTCAGCATGTTAGATGCAAAATTTCAGGGTAGATGTTCTCTGCATTTGAGGTTATTAATCAAAGTTTATACCATCTAATTCAACCCCTGAATATTGGGGTGCCACATTTAGGACTTGAGCATGTTACTGGTCAGATTCTTTTAGTTACAGGTTGCGCTTCAGCAGGCACCATTTTCTTTCCACCCCTAAACGTTATGAGCATTCGAGGTTATTCTTTGAAGTTCATGACATTCTAATCTAATCCCTGAATATTCAGATACGACCCTCGGGGGAATTCAGCGTGTTATTGTTTGCCTTAATTTGGTTATATTTTGTGATTCAGCATTCCACATAACCTGAAAATTCAGCTAGTGATACTGTAAACCTAACAGTCAGTGGAGCATACAACTGAATTTGACATACTCCTACAATTCCCCACATCCTCTTTCAGATTTAGACATATGCCTACAATTGATGATTGGAGATAGAATTGGTTGAGGAGCACCGACTCACCCCATTGGATGCCCTGGCCTTGTCCTTCTTGGAGACGACCCCGATGCACCTGCCCTCGCCGTCGACGACGGGCAGGCCAGACTGGGTGGCGAAGAGGGCGTCGATCTCAGCCAGCCTCTAGTCCGGCGTGGCCACCTCCACCGGGCGCGACATCACCTCCCCGAGCTTCGCCGTGGGGCTCATCTGCAGCAGACCAACCGAACCAGATTCAATTCGATGCAGTCGTGACGGAATCACCGGAAGACCATCAGATCTAGCCACAAAAGGTGGGGAAAAAAACGCATCTTGTCAGGAGGCGAGCGGGCGACGGACGGACCTTGTCGGTGGAGACGATCTGGGACTCGAGGTACTGGCGGAGGTCGTCGTAGCTGGCGAGGGAGAAGTTGCCGGGCCACTCGCCGGACAGCACGCCCTCGGGGTTCTTGTAGATGGCCGGGCGCATGTCCATGTCGCCCAGCGCCGCCGCCAGCACCGGCCGCCGCCCCCGGGGCCGTCCCCCCGGAACGCTGACAAAGGCGACAGATTTCGCCGGCCCGCGGCACGGCGCGGAGTGGGACAAGGTACGGCGCGCGGAAGCGGGCGCACCACACAGCATGCGATGGCGACTCGGACCACGCCTATATGCCGTGCGCGCTTATTGCGCGTTCGTTGGAGCCCCTGTATCGATTGTGCGCGCGCTAAAAAGGACAAATTTACTGCGCGACGCTTATTTAGCGCGGCTGTTGGAGATGCCCTGAAATATCTCCCTTTCCGAACAAGTCAACTGTATCTCTATTTGAAAAAAAAACCTTGGTCTCGCTATTTCACATACTATATTTACATGTGCTCTCTTTGCGGCATTTGCACAAAATGCCTCAGTTGTTCTTTTTCTCTAAAAAAAAAGGCGACTTTGATAATGAAAAACGCCTCAAAAATTTTTACATGCGTTTTTCAGAATTCTCATCCAAATAGAATTTTCTTAATTCGCCTTGAAATGCATGTTTTTCTTTACGTTTTTCAAATTCATCTCCAAGCAATTGAGGCAAAAACTGTGTAAATAGAAGCTGAATTGAGTACAGAAACTCGACGCTCATATCAAGCCTCTAACTGATTCAGTGAGTTCAGACCAGTGACACTGGCTTCAATTCCCAACAAACACAGATGAAGTGACTTCAAGTCCGAGCTGGAGCCACTAGCAAATTGATCAAACTCAATGATCGTAGGTGCGCATCACCCAGCCTCTAGTACCACTAGTAGAAAAAGGGTCAAACGTGCAGCACATTAGTGCCGGTTTGTATTAGAGCCGGCACTAATGTATACATTAGTGCCGGTTCCAACGGCTAGCCGGGCCGCTCTCATTAGTACCGGTTCATGGCTAACCTTTAGCACCGGTTCGTGCCACGAACCGGTACTAATGAGGGTGGTGGCAGGATGTTGTCAGTCTGGGCCCCCTCCAGCACCTTTAGTACCGGTTCGTGCCACGAACCGGTACTATAGGTCCTCCTGCATATAAACCCTTCGTCCAGCTCGCTATGTTCTTCCCCCTTTCCCCTCTCCTCTCCTCTCTGTTCTTCCTCTTCCCCTCGAGCTCATCACACATTTTGTCCAAAATTTGTCAAGATTTGAAGGCCCCTATCCATTCAAGTGATCACAAAGGTTAGCAACTTTGTCATTTCATCTCTCAGTGCTAGATTAGCTCTTGCAATGCTTTATATAGTTACTAATTTGTGAGTTTAGTAATTTGGGAGGAAATATATATATGTGCTAGTATTTGATTTATATGCAATTTGAGGTCAAAAATAACACTTAGTTTGCATATGTAGGTGTGGTTTACTTAGTGCCTTCTAAATCTCCGTCGTAACCACCGTCAATCGCCCGCACCGTCCCGTCGCCGGCACCACCTTGTGGTGAGCCTCTTGTTCATGAAATTTTATATAAAAAATTGATGTTTGTGTGATTTGGATATATAGTTAATCGTGTAATAATTATCTTACCCGTACGTTGTTTGTTATACATAGTGCCATGGTTTTGATATCCGTCCCCATCGGCCCTCGTCCATGTTATGATTCGGATGTGGTATATTCTCTTTTAAAACTATTTGTTGCATTTCGTGTTTATAACAAATTATGCCCATCAAGTTGACATAGATATTTTTATCTAGGAGGTATGTGAACCGGAAATTCCAACCGACCCTATTGTCGAGAGGTTAAATTTAGTTGAAAGAGAAAACGAGTACTTGAAAGAAAAATTGAAAAGAATTGAGGGGGAGAAGATGGAATTGGAGTTGCATGTTGCCGATGTCGTCGATGATCACAAGATCAAGATGGAGAAAATGCGCTTGAAGAATAGAAAGATTAGAAAATATGCCATCGATAATGAGGCTTGGTATCATTATGCTGTTGGATCAATTGTTACCTTAGTTGCGATCTTGATCGCATTTGTTGTTGCATTTAATTGCTTTAGCTAGAGAGTTATTTGTTTGTTGCATTTAAGTGTTGTATGAACTTTATGTATGAACTTGTATTAATTTGGTCTATTCGGTGTTGTGTAATGAAGATGAGCCGGCAATGGATGTACGATGACCGATGCTCTCCCCAGTTCGTTGAGGGCGTGCATACTTTTCTGCTTGCGGCTGAGGCAAACAAGCGGGCGGATGATTTTATGCCTTGTCCATGTGCTGGCTGAAGAATGGTCACAATTACTCTACAAGAACCATTCACGTCCACCTGTTTGAGTCCGGTTTCATGCCCCACTATAATGTTTGGACCAAGCACGGAGAAAGAGGGGTTATGATGGAAGACAATGAGGAAGAAGAGGACGACGACAGCTATCCTGGCCATGGGTTCCCTGAATACGATGATACAACAATGGGGGAAGAAGCTGAGCCGGTAATGCGGGAAGAAGCTGAGCCGACAATGCGGGAAGAAGCTGAAGAAGAGGCATCAGATAAGCCCGTTGATGATCTAGGTCGGGCCATTGCCGATGCAAAGAGAAACTGCGCAGGTGATTTGAAGAAGAAGAAATTGCAGCGCATGATAAATCCAGAAGTTAGGACACCGACTGACAATTGCTCCTGGGCAAGCTAATTTTGTGTTGTACTCAAGTCATGTAAGTGCTTTTAGATCTGTTTCCAAAAATACCTACTGATAACCATGATGTGGTACCATATTACGTACCTGGAATAGAGAGAGTATTATTCTTAATCAGTAGCTACAACAAGAGCTGCAAGAAAAGATCGAGGCTCGTGAGCTGCTCGGGATCGACTCGTATTTTTGCTCGACTCGAGATCGACTCGAAAAGAAATGAGCTGATTATGAACATTTTATGTAGCTTGATCGAGAAACAAACCGATCTTGAGCCAGCATTGACTCGCTCGATTTTAGCTCGATAGCTCGATATCATATAAGTATATTAAATAACCTTCGTAACAATCTCCAAGAATTAGGATCATTCATTTCCATATATGTTATATACTATTTTTTTTTTCTTTACTTTACCTACTAGCAAACATGGAAATTAATCATGGAGAAAATTTAGTCTCATCACGTGGCCAACCGTGTGTTCAATATCATGTTATTTTGGTCAAAACTTGAGACCTGGCGCACCTTCGTCTTGTTATTAAATACTACTCTTCACTTGCCGAAAAAGGGTTGCCCCCCGCTTTATATTATAAAGCAACGACCACACGATACAAATGATGGGGCCTCAGCACAAGCAAGCCCAAAAGAAACAAAAAAAGGAACTGAAGAGAAAATAATGCCAACAACGGCGGATCAACGAAAACGATGAGGATCCGCAACCGCCGCGCCCACCGGATAATACCACCACGCTCCTAGCACTCCGGACCGCTGCATACCAAACAACACCCTCAAGAAGGATCGCGACGATGACGACGCTGTTGCCCTGACATGTCCTAGGGTTTCCCCCGGTACGCGAGGGGTGAGGTGGAAGGGGTATGCCCGACGCCCTTCAGGAAGGCACGGCAACGCCCACGAGCGTCACCGCGTCGGTGCCGGCCCTGCTGACAAGGATTTCTCCCGACCACAAACCAACCACGACCCCAGACGATCCATCCCACGCCACCAAACACACCGCCCATCAACTTGTGCCACCACGGTCGAGCAGTCTCCATCGCCGTCTCACCATGGCAAACGAAACGGGACCGACGGAAACAAGACGACGCAACCGGGAACCAGGAGCGGCAACTACTCTTCACTTGAGAAAGGATGAGTCGAATTTATAGTGATTTTTCTGTTCTGTTGTGGCCTATCTAGCTTTAAAATTTGTCTTAAAGTGATTTTAAAAATCATCTTATTTAGCTCGAAACTAGCTCAAGATCGACTCGAGATAGTTACAAGATGAGCATGAGCCACTTTCTGCAGCTCGACCTTGAGCTTCGCACATTTTGGGCTCGCTCGAATTTTAGTATGAATTGAGCCGAGCCTAGGCCAACTCGCTCGAACTCGACTCGTTTGCAGCCCTAGCTACAACTATGGAACAATAACAGGTCGTACACACAATAAAATAAATATGGTTGTGCACGCATATAGAGTACATCAGAACTACTTATATATATGATTCCTTCCAATAATTTAAAATATGATTCCTGAAAACGAAACACACCATTTAGTGCCATTAAATTTACATCAGGGAATCGTTGACTGTGGTTGCATCTCCATCCGGGGAAGAGTTTGCCATGAACGTCGACGCAGCAATGCACTCACCATCACCTTGATTAGAGTGGCGGCAGGGACGCTTATGACCATTGCGGCAACAGACACTGACGATTTCCAGTCCCTGGTGGAGCCTGAAGCGTAGGCCACTAGTAGAGCAAGCAAATTCAGCATAACGACCGAGTGCATCACCGTGATATGCAGCGGTCGTTCTAACCTCTTGAGTCGCCGTCCCTGCTGCTGCTGCAGGAGCAGCAGCACTAGCAGCAGCAACATGATAATGGACGACGCGAAGGAAGTGGAGTTGCTGTAGAAGAAGGCAAGGTACCGTTGCTTCTTGTTGTCCTGCATTACCGGTCCGCCTGCATCGTGGTGGCCATCGGTGTCGCTCTGCCAAATTCCGCCTGGTGGATCTAGACCAGCATTCCTAGCAACATCAGATGTTTGCGCTTGGTATACAGGTTCTTAATTTGTTCTTCTTCATCACTTATTCCAGGCTCCTCTTCACCTGCAGCTGTGAACCTTACTTCCCTAAGATGGAATATTAGGGACAGTACAACGACAATCAAGAAGGCCACAGCCACCAATATGAAGATGCCAATGGATGTTGTCAGATGTTGTGTGCTCCCGGCAGCATAGGCACACATCAGACAAGACAATCCTGCCACCGTGCAAAGGGATAGCGCAAAGCTTTGTATGGCTGGCCTGTACAGGTTTGGGTTCGCCAGAAGAACCATGCTGTTGGTGGACACGATGAAGCTTAACGAGTTGCAGTAGACGAAGGCATTGTAGCGGCTTGGATGGTTGTAAAAGAGTACTGGACTGCCTGCCTTCTGTCGGTCATCGTCTTGGAGCCAGAACCCGCCCGGAGGGTTCAACCCGGCTTGGTAACTCATGGCCGTGGACAACGTTACCAAGAGGTACAACAGCTTGCGCTTCTTCCTCACTTTCTCTTGCACAGCACCATAACAGTCGCTGCGGTCATCCAGTGTGAAGAAGACGACATGAATTACCATATACACGAGAGTAGCACCACCCAATGCCATGACATAGAAGAAGGTAATCATGTCCCGAAAAGCTCCGGCAGCATACGCACCACTGAGACCAAACAATTCTAGTAATATGACAGTCTTCACCGCGCGTAAGCTGAGCACGTACCCTCTCAGCATGAACAGGACAATGATCACCAAGGAGGAGACAAATGCAACAGAATTGCAGTACAAGAAGATCCTGTAGCGAATGGCACTGGTTGTAAGTAGGATCGGGTCGCCAGCAAGGTGACCCTTACCATTTTCCTGCCAAACGCCACCCGGTGGATCAAGCCCCGCTTGGTAAGTGATGGCCGTTGCAAAAGTGGCAACCAATAGCAGAAGAGAGCTTGCTGACGACTGCTGCATCTGCATATTCCTATTTCCACTAGCAATCCGAGGAGCTGAAAGAACCTGCCCAATCTCGGTTGAAGGTTGTTCATCCTTCTGGCAGAAATATAGTATTCGGAGGAGAATGCATACCAGACCGGCAGCAACCACAAGGAGCACGTAGGCGGTGGTGCCAGTCTCCCTGCAGCTGCCAGCCGCGTATGCCCCGACGAGACCGACCAGCACTGCCACGACGCATCCAAACATCTCGCAGGACCGTACCTTCGTTCGCTCGTGAAGCTTCCTGCCGAGCAGCAGCATGATGATGAGCAGCGACGCCATGAAAGCCGTGGAGTTGCAGATGAAGAAGGTGGCCAGGCGTGCCTTATGGCGGCCGTCGTTGAGAGTGGCATCGCCCAGGCGGTGGCCAACCCCGGCGCTGTCCCAGAATCCGCCCGGCGAGTTCAATCCGGACACGTACGTGATGCTTAACGCAAATGCCGCGAGAAGCATCAGCACCTTGCGGAGCCGCTCTTCGAGTTTGACTGCGATCTTCGCTTGGTCTGCTGGAACAGAAGACTCTGGATGGCTACCCCGCGCCAGCACCACCTGGACTGTGAGGTAGGTGGAGACTCCGGCCGCCATTAGCACCGAGGTGTAGATGGTGGTGAACATGTCACGGCAGCTCCCCGCGGCATAGGCACCCATGAAGCTTAGCAGGTCCAGCACCATGATCACACGCAGCGGCTTGATCCTGATCCACACGACCTCCTTCTTCTCGATCAGATCGATGGAGAGGAGCAGGAAGAGGACAATGACCAAGACCGACGAAGCCAACGCGAAGGCGTTGCAGTAGAAGAAGACCAGGTACCGTAGGTTGTTGGTGGTGAGGACGATTGGGTCGCCGGCAAGGTGGCCGTCGATGCTGGCTTGCCACACCCCTCCCGGCGGGCTGAACCCCGCGCCGTACGTAACCGTCGCCACCAGCGTGGCTAACATCAGGAGGTACTTCCGCAGGATGTACTCCGATGGAATCTTTTTGCAGTGGGCGGGGGCCTCCATTGCCATTACCTCAGGCGAGCTTGAGCTTGGTGGCATCCTCTCAAAAATGTGATGCAGAATGTGAGGTGCCCACCGTGCTACTACAGCTTAAGTTATATACTAGTATTATCTACTAGTACTAGACTAGACTCGTAGGGAAGACCAAGGCCGGCTGCTTTGGTCTTTACTATTATATTTTTCCCTCAAAAAAAAATATTGTATTCACCAAGACTTGACTCATTAGGCAAGATGCCTCGTCTTTGATCGAATAACTACAAGCCAAATCACCCTTATTAATTACCAACTCTTCAGGCCCCATTACAGCCACAGGCTCCTCATGCCCACTAGGGAAGTAATAATGTAGTGCATAATGTGCAATGGCAACCATACTTCATAACACACTTGCTTATATAATACAGTACTGTAGTAGCAGTTTATAGGGCCAAGACCGGCTCCTCCTCATGCCGGATTGATGCCATAGTCTGTGCCAAGATGTGATGCAGAATGTGCAACAGCAACCTCAACCATACTTCAAAACTCACATATGTAAGCAGTCCGCACAAATAACAAAAATAAAATGCTAGCAATTTATAGACCAAGGCCGGCTGCACGTGGTCTTTACTATTCTATTCACAAAGATTTTGCTAGGCCGGCAACCTCAACCATATAATACTCCCTCTGTCCGGAATTACTTGTCATCGAAATGAATGAAAATTGATGTATCTAAAATTAAAATACATCCAGATACATCCATTTCAATGACAAGTATTTCCAGACGGAGGGAGTACTTCGCAAAGACTCATTGGGAAGACGCCTTGTGTTTGCTAGGCAATTTCAATCGAGCCTAACAACTATTCTTCTTTTAAGCAAATGGACCCGTGCGCTTTCTGATAGGTTGATCTAGTCCTCATTTTCTCCTCTAAGTTTGCAAATCATGTGTTGGCATCTTTAGTTTAAACAATCAACTCCAAAGTCCAAAGAATAAAAAATGGGTAAACAACTTACAGCAATATTCTGTTTTTCCTGTTCTTCTTGTACAACTTGTGCTTTTGTTCACACTTCAACCTCATCGCCACCCACTCTGTCACCCCCCCCCCCCCCCCCCCCAAAAAAAAAGACCTAACAACTGTTTATTATCCATGTGTGTCTTGCTCGCCTAGCTACATCACGAACATGTTTCTGTTAAATAAATTATTTCCTGCAAGCTTGACTGTTGTTCACCTCAACAAAGATAAACAAACGATCAAGTTCCCCTCATAGGTCTTCTCCAATTATTGTTTTCGGATGTACCAAAATGGTGTAGTAGAGATATATAAGATAGATTCCAAGTTGATGCACATTCACACCAACCATCATTTTAAAATGACACAAACAACCTCCACCAGCTACCATTAGATTGGCCGTATGCATCGTTCTGATGCAGAGGCCGGGGAGTCCCCCCTTTTCGAAAAAAAAGCTACCATTAGATAAGGTGATACTACTACGTAATACACTCTTACCTCAGAGATATGACGATTCAGTAAATTGATCTTGCACAAGACACTGGCCAGAAACAACCATGATATATGTATAGATCATCACATATTAATCCTACCAAAGCATGAAAACGAAGTCAAAAACAAAATTCACATTGTTATCCCGTCTTACATTTATGCATGAAAAATATGCAGCTCATAATTGGCTGGATTTCACTACCCAAACTATACAACCTGGTATGAAGACCGTTATGGTAACACATAAATGAATAACTGACAGAAGTACCTCAATTTTGTGCTGGACAGTATACGATCCAGACAACAGCCATGCATGGCAACTTCTTTCATTATTGTCATGTACAGAGCAGCTGCTGTTGGTTCATCTAGTAACTGCAATATTTCTCAGACTACTTTATTTCCGGCCAACACTATGTCCTCCCTTTGCAATTCAAGGAAGAAAATGAGCACACTTATCAACGCTTTTAATTGGCGATGAAATTGGTACATAAGAACCGCAATCTTCTTTTTTCCAAGTGGAAACAAGGAATATATTAATAAAACTTGGTAGATGTGTTCCGCATCGATTACATCAGCTAGTTCCGGCGGATGAGTGCCAAGCCAGCAGACAGTACGAGCATGTAGCCTGTCAACAGGAACAAAGTTTTCATTAGCAAATTTCCTTACAGTAATATACCTCTCTCCATTCAGCAACACCTTTATCTCTGCAATCCAGGATGTATAACGTGAGTGATCGCCATCCAAACATTGGATTACCGAGACAACCTCCAAGCTATCAGTTTTCAAAATAGTGGACATACCAAACCACTGAAGAGCCCGCTTAAGATCTTCGAAGGCCACCAGCTTCAAGAGGGTGTCGGAACGGCATCCTTCAACTACACAAAATAACAGTCACAATTTCAACAGGAGAAAATTTAATTCAACGAATTTGTACACAAATTTCTCCTCTCTCCCTTCAATGATGCTAAAACGGACTGTTTTCCTCATTTTCTGCATACAACAGTCGTTATATTGCTTCCCGGTCAATATTTTTATATTAAAGGCAACATCTGAAGGTTGTCTCAACATTTTATGATTTGTGAGTTATCCAAGTGGAACACATTATTTGCCAAGACAACCCAAATATTGCAGAGCTGATGCATACTATCTCCGTCAGAAACTGGCTGTGTTACAATAACATACGATGGCACCCATTTCACTGTCAACAACCTCCGGCACCTGAAAGAAGTGAGTAAATGAAGGGATTAGAACATAATAGCACTACCTGATATGATTTGTGATTAGCGGTACCGTGTGCGCATCTATTTCAACAGCTTCTCTAATTACAGATGTAATTATATTTCTGAAATCGAACACATCAAGAGCATTGCCATGTCGCACACAGTGTAACCTGTAATCTGGTTTGGCCAACTATAGTATAGCAACTAAAGAAACCATACTGCCTTTTTTTAATCATCCACTGTAAATTTGTACTTCAATTTGCTGACCGGACCTGTTTTATTTTAGCACTTCCATTAGCCCCCCGGTGACTAATCATCGTTAAAAGTGTAAAACACCATTTTATCTTTCCTATCACATACCCTGTTTTCCATGTTTCTTTTTCTTTTATTCATGTCAAGCAGGATTCATTTGCTACCGACAGACCTTTTGTCAAGCAGCATCACAACCTTCTCTCAGGAAACATAACGACTGGTGGTGGTCATACCTGGCAATGGCGATGTGTTTTTATGTCGTTACCTTGTTGAAGGCATTGCTTGGATATCCTCGGACTGATTCTTCAGGATGAAAACCTAGATTCTTGCCTTAGTGGTTGGATCCGGTGACGATGGTGCTTGAGCATCGCTTCCTTCCTGAAAGCGTTGCTGTTGAAGAACCTCGTTGCCCGTGTGGTGTCATGAGATGATTGGTGCAGATATGGTCTTTGTTATAGTTTGCCGACCTCGGATCTGATCGCTTGAATGTCTTTTTCTCGCCTGCCTATAGCTTTGGTCTTATGTGACTTTGCTATTTGCCGGTGTGTTTTTGCGTGTGTGCGTTTGAATTGGCTGTGTGCATCATAGATATGCAGAGGCCGGGTGTGTGTTCATTATGTTTGTATCCACTTGATGCTCCAGTTTGAAGTAATAAAATTCACTCTTTATCGAAAAGAAAAAAACAGTCAACAAAGATAATTTGGTCTTGATTGCACAAATTGACTAGTAACAATCGATTTATTCTTGGACAGATTAAAAAAATAGCTGTATGATCAAATGGATCGTTCTGATAACGACCAAACTATGCCTTTTTTAGTAAACGCTTCCCTGAAGCAGAAAAAGAATAACATGTGACTTCTTCGTTCCATCAAAAGGCAAGTGTACCAAAAAAAATAGACAACCAATCAACGAAATTGTTATATACTAGGAATAACTATGCAGCGCAATTCAGATAACTGGGGCATTCCAGTAATTATAATTGTTCCTTTTTTTGTGTCTTTGTACCTGACTACCTGTACATAACTTTTCAATAATACTCCTGCGGTAGAAAAATCAAGTGGTTTTAGATCCATACCCTGAGTGGCGGCGCTGTGGCCCATACCAAACGGAGATGCATCTCGCCGCCGAAGGATGCACAAGACCTGCGAGGAACAGAGAATGGTAGCCAGCATCAAATGCTAACCAATTTCAGAGGCAACCTACACCGGGGTGTAGAACAGCGTTCTACACTGTAGAAAACGTCCCTCTCGCCCAGCGACAACATGCCAGGACACGCGACCAACAGTGGAATCAGTCCAGTCCATACAAAACGCTAAGCACTATTCTCTGATCATCCACTGTAAATCTGCAGTTCAATTTTCCGGCCTATGTTCCCTTAAGAATCTCTGTTTTCTTTTAGCACTTGCATAAGCTCAACGATGACTGACTCGATTGAGTGTGCATTTCTTTGGTCAGCTAGCGATAAAACTACAAGAGCAAGGTCAACTGGGAGACTGTCTGGCACCCACCCAGGTCGGTGGGCTTGGGATACTTCACTTGAGAAAATTTGCGAGAGCTCTTAGGCTTAGATGGCCGTGGGTGGCGTGGAAGGATCCGACTAAGCTGTGGGTCGGGTTGGGGAACCCGTGCACCGAGGTGGATATGAACCTATTCTACGTCTCCACCGCTATTACCTTAGAGCATCTCCAACAGCCGCGCTATAGCGCCGCGCGCTAAAAACCTGTTAGCGCGCGCGCTGCGGCATGTTTTGCGCGCCCGCCTGCGCTGGCTCCAGCAGCCGCGCCATAATGCAGCGTGCGCGCGCCGCTCCAGCAGAGCGCCATAATACAGCGCGCGCGACTCGCCGGGCATTTTGCATATATGGATATTTTGGACAAAAATGAACATGTAAAAATTTGACACAAACAAGTTGATGAATAAAAGTTCATGCCCACAAGTTCATCAAAATCATGCCCACAAGTTCATCCAACCAAGTTCAAATGCAAACTAAAAGTTCAAGACATGAAAGACACATCAATCTTCATCTTCCTCTTCTTCGTCTTCGTCCTCATCTTCCAAAGACGACTCTTCCGCCTTCGAAGATGAACCTTCCTCCCTATCCTCATCACGCACCGCATCACGCACCGCATCATGTGAAGCTCCGACGGTGTTGGCAAGATCTTCAACGGCATCTTCATGGGAATGTGTGTGAGAAGCCATGGCGGCCGGAGGTGCACCCATACCTCCCATGAGAGAAGCAAAACTCATGCCTCCCATGGCGGCCATAGCGTCGGAGGGTGCTCCAAAGCCACCCATGCCTCCCATGGCAGCCATAGTGGGTCATCTAGAATGAGAGAAACGCTAGAGTCTTCAGCAAGAAAATGACACCGCCCTACTACATACTAAAACTAATCCAGGAGGAGGCCAAAACGTGGTTCACCGCGGGGGCTAGGCATCTGAGCATCATCATGCCGCAAGAGTAATTCATTTGTGTTTCTTTTCGACGGGCTATGTTGTAAAGCCGGCTTATGTACTGTAAACTCTGCTTCTTAACTAATGAATGAGGCAAGTCTTTTGCCTCTGTTTAAAAAAACTATGGCTGACTATTGTTAACGACATAAAACAACATTTTATCCTCCCAGGTCCCTATACAGAACGATGATGTCCCTCCCCCCTGCCGTTAGCTGCTCGTACAAGCGGCACTCCGTCTTGACTTGCTCCGGGTAGCGGCGGCGGAGCTCCACCATGTACTCCTTGTCGGCGGCTTCCGCTGCGATGCTCCCGGTCCTCCCTCCTCTCCCACACGGAGACCATCGGCGGGTCGACAGGATCCAACAGCGGCATCTCTCCAAACTCAAAGTTCCAGTGACCGTCGCCGCCATGAAGGCGGACGGACATGATGTCGTATGCCTACGCCGCCTGCTTGGCGAAATGGAAGCTCCCAATCCCGAATTTTTTGTGGGTGAGCCGGTCGGTTATCTCGGCCACCCTCGTTCCCCAATTCCACTGCCACACGCTGATGTACTGCCTCTATGATGGCGGTGGCGCGGGAGCTCGGGGAAGCCGGGCAGGCGGCCGCGGGAGGAAGAAGCGGCAACACTGCCACAGCCTCAAGACCAATCGTGCCGGCGTGGATCCGAGCTGTGGATGTGCGGCGGGGAGCGGCGGCGATGGGTTCCAGCCATTATCGCCGCCGGAGTGGGTACAGTGCTCGTCAGTGAAGATTGAGGGCAGGGATTGGGTGGAGGAGAGGCGGAGGGGCGCGGTTGGATTTTACACTGCGGACTAAATATAAGTGTTCGGTTCCCCGCAAAAAAAAATAAATAAATATATATATATATATATATATATATATAAGTGTTCGGTGCCGCTCAGAGTAAATTTTCTACTCCTTTATGTAATTTTGGGCTTCGGCTAGGTGCCGGTTAGAGGAGAAAACCAGATTTTGTTTTTCCTCTAACCTGTTTTCGGGGATCGGATAGAGCTAGCTCTATGGAAACATAACATTTAACAGATGTTTTTTTGGTGACGTTATTCCGAAATATTTCATAGAGCAAAAAATGAAGCATTTTGTTTGGTAAATATAGGTAATGCTTTGCTGAAGCTAAACTAGATTTTGCCCCTTTTCAGTCCCAAATAAGACCTTGTTTACAAATGAATATGTACCAATTTTTTTGACAGATAATCACCCAAATAAAAATGCTTATTATGCGATGAGAAAATCCAAGTGGTTTTCAGATCCATACCCGGAGCGGACGGAGATGCAACAGACGCCGATCGATTTCGGGGCCAATCTGCACCGCGGCCTAGTGGAACAGTGGGCCCATCCCCTCCCTCTTGTTCTCGTCCGGCGGCGGGGGGCGGTGGGGGTGGGGGCGACTAGCAGCGGGGTCGGAGGAGCCAGCCGGAGACGGCGAAGGAGAGGCGCCGGCGGCACCGTGGGAGGGCGCTCTAGAGGTGTTGGCGGGCGGCAGTGGCGATTTGGGCAAAATCTTGCTTTTGCAGGCTATTAGTATTATATTATTACCAGTAGGAGTAAGATTTAGCTGACGTCAGCGGTGAAGCTTAGAGCAAAATTAGAGAACAAATATATACGTACCTTTTTGTAGGAGTAAGATTTCATTATTATTTTTTCCCTAAGAGTACTCAGATGTCCAAACGATCTGAAAATTGAAGCGGACATCACACGTCAAGTTATCTACCATGAAAAAAAAATCTAATTTTTCTAGTATTTTTTCGATATATTTTTTTTCTTCAACGCGGGTGCAAATGAGGATTGGCTCAGAAATGGATATTCACACCTTTTGCCACTACGATATGGTACATTTTAGTTACTATTTGAACAAAAATTGCTGAAAATTTCTAAAATTCCTTCGAATGATCAATACAACAAGATTTATGCAGCACGCCACAAAAATTAATATCCCAAATTCGATCTATGTCTCGGCAGACAAAAAGAGATAAATTCTGCTACAGATAGCAGCTCACATTAATATTTGCCAGAAAAATAAGAGTTAGCTAGTACTCACTTCACAGGAATTTGCCTTCTTCTGTCTTGGTTTCTTGACGCATAGATCGAATGTACATACAAAATTTTGTGGTATGGTGTCGATATTGTCGAATTTCAACATCATTTGTCGCGACTATTTGATACCCTAATCTCATCTTGGGGGAGCAGTAGCATCAGATGTTTTACCCTCTTCTTTATAAAGAGATGCTTTACCCTCTGAGACCCTTACCAGGTGTTTGGTTGCAAAATGGTAACGCAAACGCAAACGTAAATGGGTTACACCGTCAACGTAAACGGTATGGGAAAAAATCATATCTTGTTTGGGTATACGCTGTAACGTTAATGAATACCAGAGTTGCGGATGTATCAGTCGAGGATGAACCGCCGGCTGGAAGCATGCCGGCGTAGCTTCCCTACCAACATCATTCGTGTCTTGGGGGCGAGGTCCTGAGAGCGAGGCCGACGCTAACGACGACGACGGCGGATGCACCGACGGGAGCGGTGGCCGGTGGAACGACAGCGACGACGCTGGCGGATGCAGCGACTAGGGCGGCGGCGGATGCAATGACGAGGGCGGCGGCGGATGCACCGACGGGGGCGGCGGCCGGTGGAACGACGGCGACAGCGCGAACGGAGCCGACAGCGGCTAGTTGCGGCGGCGGCACGGAGGCGTGGACGGCTGGTCCCTGCAACGACGCTTTAATCGCAGAGGAGATAGCGAGGGGGGAGACGGCTGTAGCGGCTTTAATTACGGACGATTTTGACCGGTAACAGATTTGGCGGCGGATGCACCGACGGGGGCGGCGGCCGGTGGAACGACGGCGACAACGCGAACGGAGCCGACAGCGGCTAGTTGCGGCGGCGGCACGGAGGCGTGGACGGCTGGTCCCTGCAACGACGCTTAATCGCAGAGGAGATAGCGAGGGGGGAGACGGCTGTAGCGGCTTTAATTACGGACGATTTTGACCGGTAACAGATTTGTACTAGGCTGGGATCTAATACCGTGTGGAGCAACCAAAACAAACAAGATCTGACTGTATCCATTAACTCTGTAATCAGGTTACGATACAGAAGGGCGAACCAAACACCTCCTTAGTGCCTGCTGGTGAGAAGTTGCACAATGTTCATCTACCATGCCACAAATTTCAAATCCAGATCCTACCAACGGAGTTTGTAATGGGTAGTTGCTGAACTGCCTCAAATTCGGCCCATTTTGCACCATCCTATTTTTTTTTATGTCTTCTCTTGTTCTCAAGCTCTAATTTAAAGCTCAAAATTTCTGACAAATCATATGGATACTGTAAGAGGCAGATAAATATATTGTTTCCACATGGACAGCTTCCCACATGTATCTCAAAACAAAACCATATATACATGCTAAAACAATCGAAGTTCAAATGTACTTAAGCTTCGGAGAGCATCTGTTACATGAAAGAGAGATAACAGACCAGCTCCAACCAAGGCAAAGTTCTCAACTGCACAAATACTCACAATTTCACCACAAAAGAGAGAGCAAACACACCCATGCCAGAACAACTATTCAAGGTAACAAAGGTCCAACAACACATGGCGCAACTCATAAAGAAACACCACACACACCCCAAGAGCAGACTATAGGGAGGCCTTGGCATGTACACATCACACCACTAGGGCTATTACTGTACAGGAGCGGCAGTCCCGTAGGCTAAATAGGCTGCTGCCGCTGTCGACATGTACAGTGAGGACAAAGGATGCATGATCTTCTTATGCTTTGCTGGCCTCCAAGGCCTGGAACACGTCCGTCCGTGTGACAATCCCTGCTTGTCGGAAAAAAAATGGTCATGTATGTGTACGGTGTTCTTGTTCTGGCTAGGACAATGTTTATGCAGTTATAATGGAAGGATTCTACCCAGTTAAGTGAAAACAGTGTTCCTTGTTCTTGTTAGGTAAGTAATGTGTACGCATTCATTGGAATTTTATGCATTTGCAGCTCAGTCACACTAGGTTTTGCGGAACTGGGAACCAGTGAAAATCTGACAGTTAACAATAGAAATTGATGTGGACACATGGCAGGTTTTGGCTTGTTTTTTATGGAGGCCCTGGGAAGGTAGATTATACTGGAAGCAGGATGTTAAGGAAATATGAGGCTCGATAGAGATTACAGAAACTAAATGCATTGTTCATAAGAGCATCACTGGAGACCTATCAGTTTCCATCAAACCAGCAAGAGCCCAAGTATTTTCAACACAGTTATCTCTTTACCCTAGGATCCTAATGCAAACAGCTACAAGCAAAAGTTCTACATAGCAGCAAACCTTTTTTGTTTTACAAAATTACATTGCAGCCCATAGCATTTACGACAACCTAGATGAGCTATACCAAGTAAATGACTACATCTACTTATTTTTCAAAAATGGCAGTTGAAGGGATTTTCAAATTCTTACCGATCACTTGCTGTTGTTCATTCACAACTGGTATCCTGTGAACTTTATGCTTGAGCATCAATGCAGCAGCTTCTGCTCATACACGCAGTTACAAAAAAAAAACACATTAGCACATCTTACCAGAAACACTTTGTGTTTCTATTAACCATACGCTATAGAGAAGTAGGCTGTAGGGTAGAGAGGAAGCAACATTTACCCAAAACGGTCTTCTCCAGAGTCAGAGTTACAGCAGGTGAGGACATGACTTCTCCAATGGTTGAGTCCAACTGCATCATAAGAGCAGGCAAGGACAGATTAGCATCACCAAAAACACTTATAGACTGGATCTCAGAAACTTAACAAAAATAATCCCACATCTTTCTCTAGTATAGTTTTGTGCACATATAATGGTCATGCCAAGCCAAACCAAAGATTATTAAAAGTAAGGTGAGTCTTAAACGTAGCACTTTATTAAGGGATGCTTCTAACACACATGTCACCATTTAGTCATCATTTAGCCTAAAACTAAATAGGTCCTGGACTACAATAATGTGTTAAAAATTAACTGTAGAAGTTCAGTTCATACATAGTCAATTTGTATCTCGATACTTTACGGGTTGGCTGGTATTTATTATCTTTACCCTCTAAAATTAATCGAGGTACAATTTTCTATGGGCAATGAACTATTATTGTCCTCACTTGCAGTCTGATTGATATATAGGTAACTGCTGGAAAATTGATATCAGTAATATTCAGCATGTTAGATGCAAAATTCAGGGTAGATGTTTTCTGCACTTGAGGTTATTTTTGAAGGTTCACACGATCTAATTCAACCCCTAAATGTTGTGGTACCACCTTAAAGGACTTGAACATGTTAATGGCTAAATTCTTTTAGTTATAAGTTTGTGCTTCAGCATGCACCATTTTCTTTCCTCCTCTAAAGGTTCTCTGCATTTGACGTCATTATTTGAGGCTCATGTCATCTAATCCAATCCCTGAATATTCAGGTACAAAGCTCAGGGGCCTAAAGCATGTTATTGTTTGCCTTAATTTGATTATATTTTGTTCTTCAGCATTCAGTATGAACTGAAAGTTCAGGTAGTGTCACTGTAAACCTAACAGTCGGTGGAGCATACAACTGAATTTGACATAAATCCATGTTCGACAGATGAAACAAGACAGGAACAATTCCCCATCCATGCCTTCTTTCAGATTAGACATATTCCTACAATTGATGATTCGAGATACAATTGGTTGAAGAGGACAGACTCACCCCATTGGATGCCCTGGCCTTGTCCTTCTTGGAGACGACCCCGATGCACCTGCCCTCGCCGTCGACGACGGGCAGGCCGGACTGGGTGGCGAAGAGGGCGTCGATCTCGGCCAGCTTCTGGTCCGGCGTGGCCACCTCCACCGGGCGCGACATCACCTCCCCGAGCTTCGCCGTGGGGCTCATCTGCAGCAGACCAACCGAACCAGATTCAATTCGATGCAGTCGTGACGGAATCACCGGAAGACCATCAGATCTAGCCACAAAAGGTGGGGAAAAAAAACGCATCTTGTCAGGAGGCGAGCGGGCGACGGACGGACCTTGTCGGTGGAGACGATCTGGGACTCGAGGTACTGGCGGAGGTCGTCGTAGCTGGCGAGGGAGAAGTTGCCGGGCCACTCGCCGGACAGCACGCCCTCGGGGTTCTCGTCGATGGCCGGGCGCATGTCCATGTCGCCCAGCGCCGCCGCCAGCACCGAACGCCGCCCCCCGGGCCGTCCCCCCGGAACGCTGACAAAGGAGGCAGATTTCGCCGGCCCGCGGCGCGGCGCGGAGTGGGACAAGGTCCTCGCGGCGCGGTGGACGGCGGCGGAGGGCGTGGACGCCATGGACGTGGACGGTGCGCGAGATTCGGTGATGGGATCGGGGTCTGGACTGGGGCGCAGCGATGGCTTTCGCCCGGCGGGCAGCGTGTATCACGGGTGGGTTGGAGTGGAGTGGACAGTGGAGAGTGGTGTGGATGTTTCTGGAAGGACGTGGGAAATCCAGGGCCCACCTGCAGGCCGAGCGTGGTGGATCCTATTCTAGCCCAAAATTCTTCTGGCTTTTGATTTTTCGGTTTGTTTTGTTTTGTGTTTTGTTGATTTTTGGTTTCCTGCCTTTTTTTCAAAAAGAAAATGTTTGTCTTGATTTATCAACAGGAGATCTAGTTACAAGATCTCGCCGTGAGAAGCGCGGCGGTGAAAATAGTTTGTGATTTGGGCGCACGGTACAATAGATAAAAGTTTTGAAACAACAAATCTTTTTTAAACTTTCTATTTCGTTATTTTTATTTTCATGTTTGTTTATCCTTTTCTTTTTCTTTTTTACTTTTTTCTTTCTTATATTTTTTATTTTTTTAATATTTAAAATGTTTAAATAAATTTACGATTTCAAATAACGTTCATGCATTCAAAAAATACATGAACTTGAAAAATTGGCAGGATTTCAAAAAAGTTCAAGATTTCTCACCCCCGCAAAAAAAAAGTTCATGATTTCTCAATAATATTCATGGGTTCAAAAACATTTTTCGAAACTGTGAGCATTTTTAGATACTCGTGTTGTTGAATCGGTGCACAGTTTGTTATAATCGCCAAGCATTTTTCAAAAATTAGTAATAAATTTCAAAATTCACAAAAAAATTCCAATTCATTAACATTTATTGACTCAATGAACATTTTCTAATACAATGTTCTTGTTTGGAATTTTGGAAGTATTTTAAAAATTTGCAAACTTTTTTTAAATTTTTGTGAAAAAAATTAAAATTACCTCAAGAATTTCTGAATTTTAATATTTTCTTAAAATTCTTAAATATTTTTTGAAAACGTGAACTTTTTAAAAATTATGAACATTTTTGTTATTTTTTGAATTTGTTTATTGAAATCATGATCAGGTTTTGAATATGCAAAGAATTTTTCCAAATCAGGAACATTTTTTGAAACTGTGAAATTTTGATGATTTCCCGGACTTTTTCAAAATCATGAACATTTTTTGAATTCATAAACATTTTATTTTACTTCTTAGACATTTGTTTTTCAAAATCCACAACTTTCTAAAATTTGAAACTTATATGAAATACGCAATTAATTTAAAGAACGAAAGGGGGGGGGGGGGGGGGCGTCACACCCTGCAAATGGGCTGCCCCAAAAATGTGTGCGTCGGGAGAATGTGGTGCACGCTTGCTGCCTATTCAGCGCGTAGGTCGCTGAATAGGGGCTCCCATCATTGCGGGTCTGACTCACCTTCGGGGTTCCATGTCCCAGAAAGAAATATTATGCAGGCCCAATTAGTGAGTGTCACGCCAACGTGTCCTTGTGGGCCAAGAGCTCCAATTAAGTTAGATTTATTTTGTTTCTGTCTAGTGCGTCGAGAACTATGATCAACCCTTTGATGTCGTCTTCTTCTAGGTAGTGTGTGAACACTGTTATCAGTTCTTCTTTGTCCCTTCTAGCTTCGTCGGAGCTGTCACCGTCCAACCATCTTCCAAAGTGCAATCCGACGCTATTTTCTTTGCTTATCACTAGTGCAGAAAAAGTCTAGCTATGGCGTGGCAGAAACGGCCTTCCTGGCGTGGACATCCGACGCCACCAATATGGCGCCATTGTTAAAAAATAATGGTGGCCTTGAAGCCCACGTCAGCAGTATTTCACACAATAATGATGTGCCACTTGGCCAACGCCAGCAAATTGATTTTTTGCTAATAAAAAAATACGCAGTTAAACCATCAACTAATTTAAGATGTATTGCTGCATCAACTAGGTCAGGTACTCATCAACTTAACTAGTTCAACTCCACAAATGTACATATGTACTCATGCTTAATTAGTTCAACTTCACAAAAGTTACTAGTTAAAGTCCTAAATAATTATTCAACTTCAAAAACTACATATCATCGTTCCATAGCGAGCCTGGTAGTTGTTCGATCATATTTCTTGAACTAAGATTATTTTGAACTAACGAATCTTGTCTCTACTGTTCTTTCCATCTTTTTTGAAGTCAGCTACCTCCATCTTGAGCTCATTCCTCTCGGCCCTGAGTAGTTTTCTCTCATTCTTTAGCTTATCTCTCTCCTCGATCAACTGATCTCTCTTGTCCCTCATCCTAAGAGTCCTTCTTTAGGACATCATCCCTCCCGTTCATCAACTGACCCGTCTTCGCCTTCAGGAAGGCATTCGTCTCTTGCAGGGCCTTGATGGTATATTGATTCGACTGTAAGAGGTTGTGGTTGAGCCTTTCCACATCATATACCTCCTCCTGGTTGCCTCCAGCACTGGCCATGACAAGTCAGCGCCAACTACAAAATAATGACAAGTCTCAGCGCCAACTACAAAACATATATGACAATTGAACTATATGAAGTTTAGTACCAATTCATGTCATTATACCATGCATTTGACAATTGAACTATATATGCCAACAATATGCATATCTTGAGCTAGGCCCAATGGGCCAATGGGCCACTAATTATATATTTTTAATTTATTAAAAGACTCAAAATAATTCTCCCAAAGTTGGAGAGAGAGAGAGAGAGAGCAGGCGAAGAGAGAATTTGGGACGAGGGGGTACAATGCCCCTCCGTTTTGACACAATGAATCCGATGCACTCTGGGGCTAGGCCCAATGGGCCAATGGGCTAGTAATCATATTTTTTAATTTATTAAAAGACTCAAAATAATTCTAGTAATTTAATAAAATTTAAAGCAATGTTTTGACTTTAACTAAAAAATTAAAATACTAAATATATTTTATAAAATTTGGCATTTTCAATTTAAATTTTCTTACTTTCATAAAAGTAACTACAATATATTATAAAAGAAAGGTAAGAAAATAAAAAGATTAAAAATATATTATAAAAATGTTTCCATTTCCCATTACGGTATTCTTAATTTAATAAAAAGAAAATACAGTACAATATACAAATGTTCAAAACTTACAAAAAAAAGGTATAAAATTTGAAGTCTCAAAATATTTGGCTAAAATATTTTAAAAAATACTTAATTTTTTTAAATCAATTAAGAATGAAATAACTACAAATAAAAGTAATTCCAAAAAATAAACCCCATATGATATAGTGCGGAACACATGACATGCCACAAGTAAACATAATAGTGCTCGCGTTCGATGTTATGCAGTCGCCACTATGTGACGTCTTGTACCAACTGTGGGTCCCATATACAAGTGGCATTGCCCGGCTCCGATTAGGGAGAGGCGATGATGGCAGCGCGCCTTTGGCTTGTTCCAGTGCTTACAATGGTCGCTAGGTGGTCTACGGACCTGGATGTAATTTTTACTTCTGGTGTTCTTTGAACTACCTTGACATTTGATGAATAGATCGAAAGTTTTCCTCGCAAAAAGAAAAATACAAGTGACATTTACCTAATTTTCAACACCACCACTATGGTCTCAGTGATGCCATACTAAATATGCCAACCCCACCACTATTTAAAAAATATAGTGGTGGCATGATTGAAATTGAGGCGCTACCAACTAAAGTTGTGACTAGCCATTTTTCCACTAATGGATACATGTCGGATTTGTAGCGTCAATTAATGTTTACCTTCAAATTAGTTGTGCCAAAGCACTCTAAATAATGAGATCCAAAGCTGTCATTTTTTACTCTCGTGGAGCGCCATCGTGTTAATCTCTCGTTCCGGTGAGATACAGTCTAAATGATGGATCTCTAAGAAGCAAGTACAATGATTGAGTCATGGAGTCGATACAAGAATAAAAATGGATGGATTTATCGGTTTCACTTTCACCATGCTGGTGACAGCAGAAGCGCGACCATGGCAGTCTGTACGTTACCCCCCCCCCCCCCCCCCCCGAATTGCCTTCTGGTGTTCTTTGAACTACGTTGACAATTGATGAATAGACTGAAAGTTTTCCTCGCAAAATGAAAAATACAAGTGACATTTACCTATTTTTCAACACCACCATTTGTGGTCTTAGTGATGCCATACTAAATATGCCAACCCCACCACTATTTAAAAAATATAGTGGTGGCATGATTGAAATTGAGGCGCTACCAACTAAAACTGTGACTAGCCATTTTTCCACTAATGGATACATGACGGATTTGTGGCGTCAATTAATGCCTACTTTCAAATTAGTTGTGCCAAAGCTCTCTAAATAATGAGATCCAAAGCTGTCATTTTTTACTCTCGTGGAGCGCCGTCGTGTTAATCTCTCGTTCCGGTGAGAACCAGTCTAAATGATGGATCTCTAAGAAGCAAGCACAATGATTGAGTCATGGAGTTGATACATGAATAAAAATGGATGGATTTATCGGTTTCACTTTCACCACACTGGTGACAGCAGAAGCGCGACCATGGCAGTCTGTACGTTGCCCCCCCCCCCCCCCCCCCAATTGCATTCTGGTGTTCTTTGAACTACGTTGACAATTGATGAATAGATTGAAAGTTTTCCTCGCAAAAAGAAAAATACAAGCGACATTTACCTATTTTTCAACACCACCACTGTGGTCTTAGTGATGCCGTACTAAATATGCCAACCCCGCCACTATTTAAAAAATATAGTGGTGGCATGATTGAAATTGAGGCGCTACCAACTAAAACTGTGACTAGCCATTTTTCCACTAATGGATACATGACGGATTTGTGGCGTCAATAATGCCTACTTTCAAATTAGTTGTGCCAAAGCACTCTAAATAATGAGATCCAAAGCTGTCATTTTTTACTCTCGTGGAGCGCCGTCGTGTTAATCTCTCGTTCCGGTGAGAACCAGTCTAAATGATGGATCTCTAAGAAGCAAGCACAATGATTGAGTCATGAAGTCGATACATGAATAAAAATGGATGGATTTATCTGTTTCACTTTCACCACCCTGGTGACAGCAGAAGCGCGACCATGGCAGTCTGTACGCCCAATTGCCCATGTTGCCGGCAGGAACCTTCTTCCCGCCGCTCCGGGGGCAGGACATATTCTCGATGGTGGTACGCGTAGGCTCGGGAGTGACAGGTGCGTGTGGACTAAGCGGCTGTGGCGAGGGGGCGGTAACCTTCTTCTTGCCGCTCTGCTTATTCCGATTGGTCTTGATCCTGACGGGGCCTCGCCCGAGGGTACCACGGCAGACGCTTCATCCACTGACAGGGGCATCGCCACGGGAGGCAGCACCGCGGGAGCCTCGATCGGGTGGCCGCCGGCATCCACCATGTCCTCGACTAGAGATAGACAGGCCAACGGTGTCGTGGGCCGACGAGCATGAACCCATTGGCGCTGCCCACCATTCTCGTGGTGAGGAAGGACCAACGCAGTAGAAAAGAAACAAAATAATACAACTTAATTGGAGCTGTTGGCCCACAAGGACACACTGGTGTGACACTCACTAATTGGACCCGCATCATATTTTCTGCTGGGACGACCTATATGCGGGCGTGCCAATGATTTAATTTAGTTAGGTTATATTTTGTGATTTGAATAGCGGTGTTCATGTGCAAATTGAAGCTAACTAGTTAAGTTTTAATGTCTAAATAAGGTTTGGTTTAATTACTATTTCAACTAGTTCAATATAACATTGAGGGGTTAACTGACATTGGGTACTCACAAGTCAAAAGGAGCGTTAGGAAGATGACATATCGACCTATTAGTGGTGTGTGCTTCCTCATGAGCCCTAATAGTGGATACGTTATTAGCTAGTGTTGTGTGCTGCCTCACGAGTGCTACTAGTAGATACTCCCTCCGTTCCTAAATATAAGTCTTTGTAGAAATTTCACTACGGACCACATACGAATGTATATAGATGCATTTTAGAATGTAGATTCACTCATTTTGCTCCGTATGTGGTCCATAGTGGAATCTTTCCAAAGATTTATATTTAGGAACGGAGGAAGTATGTTATTAGCGACATGCGCGACCAATGCCACTAGTAAGTTATGTACAAGTAGTGTTCCGTCCCCACACCAATAATAATTGATACTAGTGGTGTGCGTGATCACTAATGACTTTCAGAATACTGCTAGTAGCTTTTCCTATGGTAGTGGGACTTCCTATCTCAACATCCCCCAACAAGGAGTAACATAGCGCCAACTATCTGAACCGTGGGAAAACATGATGTATCACCGTGTTTGCTTTATCTTTCTCTAACTCTTACTTGCAAGTTTGTTTATGCACTCTTACTTTGAGTAGAATTGCATGAGCAGGTGTTGCTAAGGATCTAATTAACTAGAGAAGAATAAAACTAGACCATGTAGGATTTTTTTTTTGCATGGGACTACTCCCCCTCCCGCTCCACAAGTCCATATGACCCAATACATATACTACACAATGGAGTAATAAGTAACAACATGTTGGTTCTTTTTCATGAAAGAAAGATAAATTGTGATACATGGATGCCTTCATATTTCGGTAATAGTGCGACTGTGTGTGTCCTAAAAGTATACTAGTCTTAAGTACATTAGAGATAAAAGAGAGCATAATGTTACATTTCCCGCTTCTTTAGCTTAACTATGAGCCCATTTTTCATCTGCTGTATACAAGCTTGCTTGGGCTGGATTGTTTGCCCGTCCATCACCTCCACATCGAAGTTCCATAGTGTTGATGCGATGACTGTCTTCATCTGCATAATTGCGATGTCCTTGCCGAGGCACATCCTCGGGCCTGAGTTGAAGGCCAAGAATTTGTGAGATGGTACATACCTCATGTTATTGCCACCCACCGAGAGCCACCTATCTGGTTTATAATGGAGGCAATCTTCACCCCACACACCCTCCATTCTCCCCATGGAGTGTATAGAAATAATAATGGTGTCGCCGGCATGAACCTCATGTCCACTTGGCATGATATCATCGGCGACTACTGTCTTGCACTCAAGAGGCGCTGCTGGGTATAGCCTGAGAGTCTCGTACAGGACGGCTTTCAAATATACTAGAGATCTGGTCTCTTTTGGCTCAAAGATCAACATGGCATCCACACCAACCGCTGCTTTGCGTGATGCAATGGGTGAGAGTTCTTTTCGGATATTCGAAACAATGTTAGGGTTCTGGGCGAGTTTGTAGAAGATCCATGTCAGGGTTGTTCCAACTGTATCCCTAGCAGCGAACATGTAGCCAATGATCATCGCACGGAGCAAGTCATCATCGGCGTAGTCTGGGTCATTGAGGAAGCAAGACAAGATATCCCCATCCTGTTGTTCATCTTCATTACCAACAAAACACGTATTCATCTTCCTCCTCTCCATCATCTCCGCGGCGAACTCCCGTAGCACCGTGCGCGCCACTTTGAGCTTTCTCTCAGGGCCAATGTTTAGCCACCTCATCAACTTCCAATAAGAACTTGGTGTCATGAGCAGGGAAAATCCCACCTCCATGAACGTGTCAAGGGCAACTGCAGCGTCCATGTGCAGCCTGTCTTGTAGCATTTCCGAGGACAGGAGGCCAGGATCCACGCCAAAGAAAGGCATAGCAGCCAGGTCAAACATAAACCTTGACATCAGTTCTTGCACGTCAAATGGAGTGCCAGTGCTCGCCATTCGCCTAAAAAACGGGAGGAGGCCGTTCTCCACCTTGTCACAGCAGCAGGCCGCCATAGTGGCAGCCATCCGCGGGTTGCTGAGCGCGCCCTTGACTTTTGCGCGCTGTTGATGAGACGGCTCACCGTCGATGGTAAAGAGGCTGCCACCCACGATGTCAAAGATATCGGCAAACTCCGCGCCCTTTGGGAAGTTGGTGTAGTTGGTCGTGAAAATGTGTCGGACATTTGTAGGGTCGCATGTGACAAAGAACCGCAACCCGGTCCCGGGTGGACCATGCGCCCTGAAGTTGTGCCCTGATCCGGCAAGGACAAGGGTTAAATACTCGTGCAAGTTGTGGAGGTTGGCCAAGAAGGAAGGAAACATGTGCAATATTGGCCAGTTTGTGGGGAGCACGAGTGCTGGGTTCCCTGATCTACATATAACCCTTGAGTACAGGCAGTACAGGGGAACAAGTAGCACGAGTGCTGTGTAGATGGGCAGCTCTTGGGAGAACATAATTGACATTGTTATGATCAGTAGGGTGGGCTACTTAGATGTATCATTCCGTGAACATAGCTATGGCCGGCTTCATCTATATATAATTACAAGTTCCACACCTCGATGATAGCTCAGTCCATTGGTACTATACTAGCAGCGAGCCATGTGTACTTGTCATTTAGTTGGCAGTTGGCAGATTCGGGGATAAGTATCTTAAGTGCAGTCCAGTTCCTGATAAGCGCATGGACCATAACTACGGACCAATACCAAATAAAACCCTGAATTTATCCTGTCAGCAGTAAAGAAAAACATCGATCGGGCAGTTAGATCGATTTTAGGTGAAACGGCACAATGTGGTAAGTTGCCACCGGTGGAAAATTGTTGAGCATAGTTTATGTCAATACAAACATTTATTTTAAAATACAGGAATACTTTCAAACTGGGTTCAAAAAATAAAATATTTTCACACATTTTTATGATTTTCCAAAAAAATGCTATCCGTTAGCGTGAACATATTATTTGATTTACATGAACAAATCTCCTATACTGTATGAGAATTCCAGGCACCCGGGAGCTCACTGGATCACTACATGCCGAGGACATGGACCGGGTGACTGGGACGGCGACGCCATGTTGTACGAGCACCGGGTGAGGGGCCAAACTGCCGGTGATGCTACTACTTGAATACAAGTTGTTCCACCTCTTCCCGTCCGCATCAAGAAGATGAACATCAGAACGGGTGCGGCTTGGACGCTGTAATCACAACCCCAATTTATGGATTATTTGACTGCAGGTTGAACCTGTACTATCCGGGGCTGCAATAAATTCACTATTATAGTGATGTATGCCCTTTAGTCTCTTTCTCGTATTGCGTTGCAGCAGAAATGTAAATCTTTAAACGCATTCGTCGCTAGGAGATAACCTTCGATGCAGATTCTGATGGGGGGAGCAACTCGTTGGTCCTTCCTATCCAATGCATAGGAGCACCCGCCGGTGCAACCCAATCCTTATTTGCCGAATACCTATATGCTCATTTGCACTCGACAAAGTCTTTGCCGAGCGTTTGACTCGGTGAAGGGGGGGGGGGGGGGGGTGGTCAATATACCCTCTTTAGGTGAAGCGAACTATGTCGAGTTTCTTCCGTTCAGCACATGGCAATGACCTTGCCGAGTGTAGACAAAGTGCCCGGCAATATAAAGTTGTTTGATGATTGTAGACAGAGTGCCTACATGCTGGCACTCAGTGAAGGTTGTCCACAGTAGAGCACCACATGTCCTATCCATTTGCCACATGTCGCCTACCGAATGCTCATCATACATCTTTGCCAAGTGCCTTCCGGCGTGATCCCGGGGAAGGCAATTGAACAGGAAAGTGCCATGTGTCCGTCCGGTTGGCTGAATAATAACACTTGTCTAAGCCCGAAAATCTTTGCCAAGTGTCGAAACTAGGCAATGCCCAATCATCTTTGCCACGTGCTGAAACTTTGCCGCAATAGTTGGCCTATCGTATGGCCGGAGCGCTACGAGATCGCACCATGTACATGATTTTGCCGAGGGCCTTGGGAAGGCGCTCGGCAAATACCACCACGAGATATCAGATCGTGCCACATGGTACCTCAGCATAGTGTGACACTTAGCACACATACCTATGTTGAGTGTTACATTTGGCAAATCTTTTGTCAACTTATAAGTTTGTTTCACCATTAGCACTACAAATAAAGCATATACAATAATTATATTCCACAAATATCACATCCCACATATCACAAACACTGAAACGTTAAATATCCATGCCATCATTCCTCAATATATACCACAAATTCTTTTCATGCACACAATCACACATATAATTATAAAATGTACACAAGCATAAAGTTCAACGTAACCCGGAGTATACACGGTTTTGGAGTTTGGAGTGGGACCCTCATGATGCGTCATTGGGCTTTCTTACCCATTTCCAGATCCAACTACATGCTCATTGTTCGACCCAACGGACGGATCCAGCTGTAAGCATGAGATAGTAAGATGAATTCTAAGGATGAAAATGCATGGTGATTGAAAGAGTTGAAATCAGGAGCATGCGTAGGAGGGTGGTATCTTTGGCATAGGTGTGCCTTGGATATCAGAAAAATTAACAACCATGACGTAGAACGCCTGAATTTGCACATTTTGTGCACTGATCCACTAACAATCTACATTTCTCTCTCTCTCTCTCTCTCTCTCTCTCTCTCTCTCTCGTTGTCTTCTTTCTTAATCTAGATGGACCAACAATATGCCATCAAAATGTCATTGTTGTTGCAGTGCAAACATGCAATGCCATGGAGGCAATGAAATGAAACTAACCTGCATTTCATTAAACATGACCACAATAGGATTTGGGCGCTAGAGCTTGTACTCTGAGCCGGATATGGGAGAGTATGAGAGTGCGAGAAGGGTAAGGCAAGATTTTCAGGCACTTTTTCCCATGTTATTTTTTAGCTAATTTCCATGGCAACTTATTTTTTATGCCAGTTTTTGTATGTTATTGTGATGATGATTTAAATTTGTGTGCTATTGGTTATGTCTTTCTTATACCAGGTCCTTCAAGCATGAGGTAAGTCGCAAAAGAAGGATCTCCGATAGAGGGAGTGACTACTCTTCCTCTAGTAGTTATGTACCCGCCGCTATGGAGGACCAGGAGCTGGGTTGTACTTTAGAGGAGGGGCCGAACGTGGTGCAGGGGCACCAGCAAGGGGATGCCTCTAGATCTACAACTACAAGCAAGAAGTGCTTTGTGCATAGTGCCTCTTCTCTTAAGTGTCGTGCCTCCACCTGATAACCGGCTTGTTGTTCAACCACACAGAGACAGGTAAATGACAGTCTTACAAATCATTAACATATATTTCTTGAACACTGACAAATGACTTTCCTTTTCATTGTGCTGGAATTGGATTGTTGTTCGACAAAGTGTGCACAAACGCCAGGTGGTGTTCTCCTGAACAAGCACTTCCATGCCTTGATCGAAGTGCCTGGCAGTGTGTCGCAAGGATTCACGTGTGTGTGGAAAATGTTCACTGGGTATTAAAGAAGATATTGACCATGTATCACTAAAAATATGTTGATTCATGTTTAAAATAACATGGAAATTTTACAATAATATGGTCATTTTTTACAATAACATGGACACTTTTAAGAAAGACATGGACAATCTTTGAATTACACAAACATTTAAATTATCATATAGAACTTTTATATACATGAATACTTTTATATAAATCCTCTTTTTTGCTTGCAATACTTGACTATCTTTCACTTTTTACTTGTTTCTAAATTAGATATATTCAGTAGTCAATTAAGTTATATATATGGAACATTTGAAAACATACATGTATATATATTCTTCAAATATATGTTTCTAGAAAATAATGGAAAAACAAAAAGGCAGAAAAAGCTAGTAAATCTATTTTAGTCAGTGCATGGAAGAAGTTTTCCATACAAGTTACAACAAAGCACCATTAAAGAAATTGCAACAAGAATGCGTACATCGAAACCAGGCTGAGCCAGACCAAGCCGTAGCCCCTGCCATGGACGCGCGCACGACCATGAAGTCCACGATGCCGCCACCATGTGCCTACAACCCCGCGGCCATGCCACCACGCCCCTTGCCAGCGCGACGCAATGCTCGCAATCACTGGCCCACGCTAGCCGCAATCGAGCGAAAGGAGGATAGCCCCGCCGCCGCCGCCGGCGGCCCTTGCCCGTAAGCGCGCCATGGCGGTGGCGAGGAGGGGAGAGGCGGGGCGGCGGCGGGGAGGGGGGGGGGGGGGGGGGGGAGGGGGGGTAAGAGAGGACCGAGGGCGGTCGCTAGGGAACGACGCCGGAGGGGAAGGGGGATCCTTCGATTCTCATTGGTTGAATGTACCAGAGTATTCGCCCGGTATATGTTTGCATTGGCATTTGCATAAATAACGATCTAGACAGAGATTACTGGCGCATCCCTTGGAAGGACGGCAGATGATACTACACATCAAAATTAATCGCCATAATATCTTTTCAATTGTTGGTACCGATCGATCATCCTAACTACCAAAAGGACGGCAGTTGATATCACAAAGTCACAATCTTGCAGCTGCTTGTACATTTTTTATTGCGGGAATTGCAGCTGCTTATTTCACAGGCCGGTAGCTGCAAAAGCAATCGGCACTCCAAAGAGAAATGTCTAACAGCTCCCAGATGCCCCAACACCCTCATGAACAGTAAATTCATAAACAATTGATTTAAAAAAAACAGAAACTTTCAGGGATCAAAGATTATCAAAGTTTTGATGTTCCTTTAAAGTTTCAGCAACAAATAACCTTCATGGAGCCCTCAAAAAAAAATCGCTGCAAAAACTCTACATAAACTTTGAACAATGATTTTGTTTTTTTATTTGAGTGCTCTTCGAATGTTATTTTTAGCTGAAACTTTGCAAGATCATTAAAATTTCATGATGTTCGATGTCCCAAAGTTCCATTTTTTGAATTTGTTTTCAATTTACTGTTTATAGAGGATGTAGGGGCACCCGGGTGCTGAAAATCCTATCTCCACTCCAAAAGCAGCTACCCTCACGACGCTCTCAGTACTTGTGCTCCACAGGCAGCTCAGCTGCTCCATCGTCTACACTACTTTCCTCTTCGCTTTTTTTCTTCCGAAAAGGGTAAAGACCCCGGCCTCTGCATCATCATGATGCACACAACCAACTTTCCTCTTCGTCTAGATGATGCAACTACTATTGAAGGCCAATGAGGTGGTTGTGTAATAAAGAAAAAATAATCACCACGATATCTGTTTGATACTCGGTACCATCCAATCCGCGGTGATTCGATCTCCTGACCTCTTTCTTGCAGTAGTCTGCTCTTCAATTCTTATGGTGACTGACACCATGAGTCCAGAAGTTGCTGGCGTAGGCACTCCATTATCTTGTGTTCCATGAATTTCCCTCAGGTACTACTAATCTATCAAATGCAGTTGCGTAGGTAGACACGTCATAAACACCAAGAAAAGCTAGTGTTATATAAACACCCAGAAGAGCTACGCAGAACAATCAACAAAACAGATAAGAAACAATACATGGAGCTTAACGTAGTGCAAGCCATGACAGCTGTCCTCATGGTGCTGGTAACCACGAGAGCGCTATGGTATCTGCTTTGGAGGCCGTACGCCGTGGCCAGGTGGTTCCGACGGCAGGGCATCAGAGGTCCGCCTTACAATCTCCTGGTTGGGTCCCTGCCGGAGTGCCAGAAGATGATTGTCGCCGGGAGAGCCAAGGATCTGGACACCATCTCCCACGACTGCATCACTACCGTGCAACCCTTCTTCCGGAAATGGGCCTCCATGTATGGTAATTACTTGAATATTGTCTCTACTCTCTGCCTACCTACTCAATCACTATAGCCTACAATAATCAGGGAAAACATTCCTATACTGGCTGGGGCCGACACCAGCACTGTGCTCTACGGACATGGAGCTGGTGAAGAAAGTGTTAACCGACAGGACGGACATGTTCCAAAAAGACTACTCAAATCCTAGCCTGGAAGCGGTTCTGGGGAATGGGGTTGTATTTGCAAACGGACACGACTGGAAGCGGCGGCGCAAATTCATCCACCCGGCTTTCAACCAAGAGAAGATCAAGGTTACTTTGTACCAATTTTTTTTTTTATTTCTATTTTTGAACATACCGGAACGACGTTGGTGTGTTCGCAAATCTCAAGAGGGTGTTTGTGTTCACAGTCCATGTCAGCAATAACGTTGGATTGCACACAGCAGACAATGGAACGGTGGCGCGTCCTGATGCAAGAGAGCAACAGGCAGCAAGCCGAGATAGACATGATGCACGACTCCAACGAGATAGCCATGAGTGTCATTGCGAGAGTGATGTTGGGCAAGTGCTACAAGGAGGCCTGGGATGTGTTCATCGCCGGAAAGGAGCAGCTGAAGCTAGCTACTTATGCGTTTGCGGATCCTCCGGTACCTGGATTATGGTATGTATGTACCGAGAACTCGAAGGAGTATCTAATCTTGAACTAAATCGATCAAATAAATTAAAGCTTGAAATGAATAATTTTTTGATTGATTCCAGGTACCTGCCAACACGTCGCAACCGTCGGGCATGGTATCTTGACAAGCTTGTGAAACATAAGATCTCACAGATCATAGAGGCACGACTCGCTAGCGGCGTCTACGAAGATGACCTGCTCGGGCAGATGCTGCAGCTGCAGCTGCAAACATGTAGCAGCGGCAGCACCGAGACCCTGAGCACCGAGGAGATGGTTGGCGAGTGCAGGACTTTCTTCGCGGCTGGGTACGAAACCAGTGCCAGCCTCATTACCTGGGCGATGTTCCTGCTCGCCAGCTACCCACGGTGGCAGGAGATGGTCAGGGAGGAGGTCGTCCGGGAATATCCTGCTCACCGGTTACCCATAGGTGACGCCCTCGGCAAGTTGAAGCTGGTATGCTACGCATATACATACTCCCACCTTCTAAATTATATATGGTGCATATAATAACTTTCTAAAATATAACTTCCTTAACTGTGATCGTGTTTATAGAAAAAATGTGAACATTTACAAAATTGAATATATACCATATCAAAATATATTTCATGACAAATATAATTATATTGATTTGATATTGTAGATGTTGATAATTATTGTTTCTATATAAAGATGGTCAAAGCATAACTTTAAAAATGTAGAGTATTATATACACTATAATTTTGCCAGGACTTATAGATTGGCGTTAAATCTCATACCTTTTTTATCCATATCCATAGAAGAATAAACACCGTGGTGACTTGCAGCTTAACATGTTGCTCTTGGAGACACTGAGGCTCTATGGCCCCATAGCTTTCCTCCAGAGGAAGACTGCCTCAGACACCATCCTAACGCACGTGAAGGTGCCGAAAGGAACGATGATAACAATACCATTAGTTTTGTTGCACCGGGACAAGGAGATTTGGGGACCCGACGCCGACGAGTTTAACCCGATGAGGTTCCAGAATGGCTTATCGAGAGCCGCCAAGCATTCACACGCGCTGCTGGCCTTCTCATTCGGGCCGAGGGTTTGTGCCGGGCAAAACTTCGCCATGGTTGAGGTGCAGATCGTGATAGCGACCATCATCAAGAGTTTCTCCTTCACCCTGTCCCACACTTACGTGCACAAGCCCAGCAATTTCATCACGCTGATGCCCAGGTACGGGCTCCCTCTCATTGTGAGGAATCTGCAGCTGACTGCATGATCTTGCGACATATAGGAGCTCTACATACTATGATGCGTCATGTAATAAGCCATATCGTAGTAAATAATATACCCGGCCAGTTTGGCACGTACTTGCGACGTATGGTTATGTCACGATTGTTGTTCCTCCCGCTACATCTATAAACTTGTATGATGTAATATGTATGCAACTAGCAGTGTGAACCCGTGTGTTTGCATGGCTGAATTTAGTATCTTGTTGTGTTCATGTTTTCTCCATTTTATTATATTATTGGTCTATTTGACACACGTTTAAACTTTTAAATACACCATGGGGAAACTATTTAGTTATTTCGTAGTCAGATATTTGGCCCATTGAAATTATTTTTGTTTAAATTTTCATCACATCATCATTCATTAATTTAACATTAAATATATATGAATGGTTGTGGACTCTTCTGAATTTTTTTGTATTTTTGGAAAATATCCGCAATAAGTGTATTAGTTTATTGCTAAGGATCATGCTACACCAAAGTAAAATATCGACGACATTGTAGTTAATAACTAGCTCATTATTCAAAAAGTAATACAAAGTTCTACCTTTCACTCTTCCATTTCTGATGAACCAATGGAGAATCTCATCTTCGGCATATGTATGTTTGTTTTCTTAATTTTTTAATGTTACGCGTCAAGATATTTTCGTGCATAGTCATTTTCTAATTTCCAATATAATTTTGTCATCTAAAGAAATCGAACCAATTTCCATGTGTACTCATTGATAATTGATAAAATAGATACTCCAATCCTCACTTTGCATTGCCTTTTTATAATTTTGTTCTGCACAACTGAAACAACCTATTACACATGACATTATGTTGCATTAGAAAATGCATTTTTTAAAATGAGACTATGAGAGAGAGAGAGAGAGAGAGAGAGAGAGAGAGAGAGAGGATGCATTGAAATATGCAAAAGGTTTTTCCATAGGACTATTATTAATGTCATGCTTTATAAAACAAAATGCAAGCGAGAAGCATCTTGTAATATGCATATGAAGCAAACTTGGTTTGTCATTTGTTGCTCAACCAGATTATACTGTATCAACTTTCATTATTTCTGGTACATCAATTCTATGTCACTTTCAACTGCCATAGAAATACTTTGAGAAAGAGGTATATTCTAGTGTTGTGCACTTCTATATTACTTAAATATCACATTGCACGACTAAACTAAACAGTGCATAATTGAACTGAACAATGTGCAATTGAACATCACATTGACTTATTTAAATTAAATATTGCATACTTAAAACTTCGCATTGCATAATTGGACATCACATTGCACAAATAACTAGAAATATGGTACAATTAAGAAGAAACATGGATTAGTTAGCTAAAATGGCTAGTCCTCGTCAATGGAGGAGATTACGATTGGCTCCTTCACCTTGTATGAGCCTAAGACCTCATCACGGTCGGTGACTTACGATAGTTTGGGTATCACCGCTGCAGCTTTGAACTTAAAGAATGGACGGGCCCTATCATTTAATATGGACAACCGCATGGTGTCGTCCATACACACATCTTTGATGGCCACCTCGATGGCAAAGGGCAACTCCAAGATCTTGGGGTCGATGCACATGGCAGATCGACAGCCTCTTCCGCACATGCGTCCATGATTTTCCTCTATGCGTCCGTATGCTCCTCAAGCTCCTGACTGTACGGGCAACGAATGTGAGGGTGTGGAGGAAGTGATGCGGATTCGTATGCCACACGGTGTCACACCGGCGATCGGGCCATCGAGGATGGAGGAAGGGGGGCTAGCTTATCTGAGTCAAGGCGGCTTGAACGAGGAAGAGTAGAAGGGTGCCAAGGAGGATTGAGGTAGGAAGGGACGAGGGTTGGAGGGCACGAAGGGAAACGGCGGGGGAGGAGGAATTTTTTTGGCTAGTGAATATTTTCGCTGAGGGAGTGCATTATTGTGCAGAAAACACTCATCAAACAAATTTCTAGAAACACTGCGTGCGATATGAACTTATTACACATGGTTTCTCTCCTAAACCATGTGAGATAAATCAATAACATACAATTTTTTTAGCTTGCACACGGTTAAAGGTATAAATCATGTGCAATTTTGGGTAACTGTAAAGGAAGATATCGACCAGAGAGGGTAAATTGGAGATTTTCAAATATATCTTGGATAAAACGAACTAACCGAAGACAAACTAGGACAACAAACATAGGTAAATTCTGTAGTTAAGACAAAATACATAAGCAGCAAGGTACATTTGAAATAGGAGCTGACCTATCAAAGAAGGAAGCAGAAACATAGTGGCATAGGACACATCGAAGACTAAAAACATAGTTAATGCAGCATAATAGAAAAGAGTACATCAAAATCTTCACGATGGAAAACATAGGGGGAGTAAGTTCTTTGCAATACAAAGTACAAATATAGTAAGTTGAGGGAGGAAATAGAACCCAAGCTTACTGAAGACAATGATTTGTTCAGCCAGTTCAAGTTGGTGACACAACTCTACATCTGATTGGAGGGGGTGAGGTTGAACTCAAAAGATAAAGTCTTCACCTGATTCTCCTTGAGCTACAACCAACTTCGTCTGCGCCCAATCACTCTTCAAAAATCTTTAAGGTAGATCTCTAAAGGCCTTCACAAAATTGTTCTTCTGGCAGTCCACCCATACTCTTGGATGCTCAGAATAGAAACCTAACCGTCTAATAGATGTACAGTCAACCAGAGTAATAGGTTAAGACCATCTTTGATCAAGTTCTCCAGTGATCCCAATTTACTTAGCATTTTTAGGCTTTGGGTTTTTCCTCAGCAGGATTCTCTCAAATATGTGCGAGGAAAAATGAATTACTTGGACAATCTCCATCTCAATCCGCGCGGAGCGGCCAACCATCTAAGGGTAAGGTAAGGGCTATTTATAGCCGATGGAGCAAACCCGAGGGTTGAAATGACCGTGGGAAGAGTACTCACTAAGTCAACACGACGCGTTGCTAGCAGCCAGACTTCAAATTAGCTCATATACCTGTTTTGTCTTGCCACAAGACAACCTATAGACAACTTATTGGAATGGTTTTATGATATGTTGCTGGCTGATGACATGCCAGATTTTACAAATAACCTAACAAACAAACTGTTTAAGATGCCCTCACACAACCTGGCTAGTATGCATGTGTGGGCCCGTATCTTAGTGAGATGTAATCGCAGATGGCCACTCAGCTTGCCCAAAAATAATCTCAGGAATACTTTTAGTTTACCTTCATGATTTAGATCACTAATAGAAAAGGGGGCATTTGTCCCGGTTCGTAAGGGCCTTTAGTCCCGGTTCATGAACCGGGACTAATGGGTCGTTACTAATACCTCCCCCCCCTTTAGTCCCGGTTCAAACACGAACCGGGACAGATGGGCCTCCACGTGGCCGGTGCGCCGAGCCTAGGCAGGGGGCCTTTGGTAAGGCGATGTTTTTTTAAAAAAAAGTGGCTTCTTTAGGGGTTTTAGGGGTTATTTTTAGGTTGTTATTAGCTAGCTAATAGAGAGAAGTGTCCTCTCTTATATCTTCGTCTTTGGTTTACCAACACTACTGCTATGTTCATTTCACCCGCTGATATAATAACTTATGCATGCTCGCATCATACATCATCATATATAATAACAAGTCCTACTAATCATGCATCATCATACAACTTCTACTCGTTATTAGTAATAAGTCATACGATCATCATCCTCATAGTCATCGAACCCAACCCTACATAATTGTTCTTAGCACATGATCATCAGTATCAGGTAGGACCTAAACACCCTTAAGGTAAAATAGCATAAAATAATATAGACCATGACTCTCTATTATGAAGAATGGAGATCATCCTGTCTCCAATTCTTGCGCTTCGCTGCCTTTTGCTTCCAAGAAGCTCCTTACGACTGTCCATACATTTTTTCCATTCTTTGATTGTCATGTCTCCACTTCTTTTAGAAACTCGGTATGGACAGTTCAGATTCGTAGGAAGACCTGGTTGTATGTTCAAAACATGAAGGCTACCGTGCGTATACATCAGATGAGGCACACAATCATTCGGGATTATCTGTTGAAAAACATAGTAATAACTTCGTAGTTAGCAATGATGTACTAGTTTTAGAACCGTGCAAAAAGATGCACGGATGTCGTAATAGTAAAAAATCTTACCAGGGTATCTCCATGATAGTTACCGTAGTTCAACACGTGCACTAGTGGCACGTATTGACCATAATGTTGAGGAGTTCGATTGTAGACATTGTAATTCTCAAGATCAGTACAAAATGCGATCAGATGATTTTTCTCCCTATAAGTTAATTCAGAGCCATCGGTGTAGTGGGTTTTGTCTACCATCTTTCGCACATTCTTTGAAGAATGAAAATAAGCTGTCAATGGAAATAAGATGTCAACTATTTTGAAATAAACAATATAAATTACTTAATAACTATGTTAAGCTCACATGGGGGAAGAATTGGAGGTGTATCCACAAGGACCCAAATCGAAGGTCTGTCTTGCTCGACTGTAGGATCACCAAGATCCATGGTGACAAGCATACCCTCATCAAAACCATACATCTTGCAAAGTGCTTCCCAATTTTTGCAACCGAAATGAGTTACACTCTCAGCATTGTACAGCTTTACTTGAAAATCCACAGCATGATGGGTCCTTAGGAGAATTTTTTTGGTTTCCATACTTTCATGGTCTTCAAAACCCATCCTCTCCAAGACATAGCGTCTTGCATAGCATGGGATAATCTAGTCGAATTGAAAAAGATGAAAAATACACGTTAAAATAGTTGAAGTCGTGCTTAATTACGAAAAAAACTATTGTCGTCGTTGCGTACCATATGAACATCGAAGGTCTCCTCGAGCTTAATGCTGAAGCGCCGATCTTCCTCCAGCTCAATGAACCTGTCGCACATACCTCAGTCATCGTGGCACTAGTCGCACTCCCCCGGACGGTTTTCGTCGTCCGAGTACGACATTTTCGGCCTATGTTCATAATTCAAATATTAAACTAGATCATTATTATTAATCATGGGTTGACTATCGGTGATGGTACGTAGCTCCTCCTTTCATTCCCGAGTGCATTATTACATCAAATTGTCTAGCACACGGGAATGAAGGAGAACTTTTCCAATATGAGCATTCAATAAGCAAAACCAAATCATAAAATAAGCAAAACCAAATCATAAAATAAAGTAGTATTCAAATTAGCATGCATTCAATTATAAGCAAAAGTACATCATCTCTTGGTGTCCGTACATCGTCGAATATTATCACTAATATAGCATCACTAATACAACTAGAACCGCAGCGCCCGACGGGTATCGTCGCGGGCGGTGGACACCCAAAGATAAGGAACCATCACAGGATCATAGCTCCAGTGAGATCCCTGAAGAATCTTTCAGGTATTGTCGAACCTGCCCTCCAATGCAACCATGTAGCGACGGATGTGCTCGTCCTCCTCGCTGACACGATGACGTACCACCTCCGCGGTGTCCGGAAGCCTCGGCACCGTCACTGGCCCACGTGACCGCCACCAACTAAGGATCGGGTCAACAACGGGCTACCTCCTCACCAACCTACGTCCCTCGGAAGGTAGCACGTCCCAATACCAGCCCGGCGGAGCCCAGTCCCGAACATGGCCCTGATCAAGCAGGCCTCCATCGCCGAGTCAACAACGACGAGGATGCGGGATAGGCATCGCCGACGTCGTCGATGTGGGAAGTACTTCTATATATAGTTAAATAAAGTAGTTTTATTAATTAAATCAACTAGTTCAACTACTAAGCACTTACTATAAATAAAATAAAGTAGTACTTACTAAAAATAAACTACTTTATATAGTAAAATAAAGTAGTTTTATTAAATCAACTAGTTCAACAGTAAGCACTTACTATAAATAAAATAAAGTAGTACTTACTAAAATAAACTACTTCTATAGTAAAATAAAGCAGTGTATTAAATCAACTAGTTCAACTACTAAGAACTTACTAAAGGTAAACTTGTTTAACTAGTTCTATTATATTTAACTAGTTCAACACAATTTTTTTTAAATATGCACATAAATATACATAAATTGACAAAAAAACATCTAATTCAACTAATCTAAAATACATGGAAAAACATCTAATTCAACTAATCTAAATAATTTTATTACACTTACTAGTATATATACATGGAAAAAATACATATACGAAAAAATGAAAAAAAGATGATCCGGGGCGGCGGCGACTCACAGCGGGGCCGGCCGGCGAGGGTGACGACGGGGGCGGCGACAACGTCGACGACGGCGACGGTGGGGGCGGCGGACGGCGTCGGCGTGCAGAGGACGACGTCGGCGTCGGTTGCGTTGGCGGCGGACGGCGTCGGCGTGGGCTCCGGGGCGGGGGCGACGACGACGGCGTGGGCGGCGGACGGCGACGGCGTCGGCGTGGGCTCCTGGGCGGGGGCGACGACGACGACGTCCGACAGCCTGGTGGCATCCTCTTCGCGCGCGTCGTCGGGGGTGAACTACAAGATGCAAACCAAAATTTTCACAAGTGTGCCTTATATACATGAAGCTTTAGTCCCGGTTCTTGCCATGGACCGAGACAAATGCCCCTCTTTGGTCCCGGTTGGTGCCACCAACTGGAACCAAAGGCCTCTTTTCAGCAGCCCAAAGGGCGGGAAACAGAGACCTTTGGTCCTGGTTGGTGGCACCAACCGGGACTAAAGGGGAGGCATTGGTCCCAGTTCGTTCCACGAACCGGGACCAAAGGTGGGCATTGGTCCCGGTTGTTGCCACCAACCGGTACCAATGCACCCGTCTAATTACTTATTTATTTTCTGCAGCTGTTTTTTAGTTGATTCTTTCTGCAGCTGTTTTTTAGTCCCACCTCGCCAAGCGAGAGGCACTCGCAGCGGTTTATAAGCCCTAAGTGCAGAGACGATGAAGAAGAGGCTCAATGCTCACCTGCACGTTGCTTAGCTTCAAGCCTTGAGGAATAGGGTAGACTGCACGGAGCTATGTGCAGTGTAGTTTACACTATTCCGAAAGGCTTGAAGCTAATTAACGAGCATTGCGCCTCTTTTTTATTTTTAATGACTTATTACAACTCAGAAATAAATAGAAAAAATAAATATAGCAGAAAAGAAAAAAAACTATATAAAATACTACTCAGAAATAAATAGAAGAAAAAATAGTTGTGATTAACTTTACTAAAAAAATGAACATAGATGCGCTTATAGAGAGAATTCAACCTAAATTCATAATAAATTTCTACTAACTTCAGAGAAATTCAGTATGAATTTAGGTCAAATTCCCTGTATAAGGGCATCTATTTTCACTTTGAGAGGAGCTCAACAAGGCAGAGAGGGAGGGGATTATAAACCGGTGTGAGTGCCCTTCGGTTGGCGAGGTGGGACTAAACACTGACCGCAACAAGGACCAACCCTTTAGTCCCGGTTGGTGGCATTAACCGGGACTAAAGGGCAACCTTTGGTCCCGGTTCATACCACCAACCGGGACCAATGGTGGTGGGCCAGGAGCGAGGCCCATTGGTCCCGGTTCGTCCCATCAACCGGGATCAAAAGGTCCAGACGAACCGGGACAATGGCCCACGTGGCCTGGCCGGTCCCCAGGGCTCACGAACCGGATCCAGTGCCCCATGGGTCCTGGTTCTGGACTGAACCGGGACTAATGGGGTGGCCCGGCCTGGATCATTGCCCCATTTTCTACTAGTGAATCCATTAATAGCCATCAAAATCAGCTCGAAACATAACATCATACTACATTATTAGGAGGTAGTTGAATACGGCGGATTTGATAGCCCTATAAAATAAATGCAATTAAAATAAATAACTATTCGATGGCAACTTTTAGAATAAGCGCATCTTGTTAGTCCGACCACGCCACACACGTGATGGACAAGTCAACAGAGAAACGAGGGTTTTCACTGTTTTTCTATTCATCACCCAGGGTGCAAAATAGTTATTCTTCACCCGAGGTAATCTTATGATCACTTCATAAATAAATTATGTTTCAAATACCAATAGTTACAGTCATATTGATTCATTGGTAAAATTTGGCATAAAAAGAGTCAGAAAACCAGAAAAATTACATTTTATGTACATTTTACAATATGTTTTTACATTTGTAATTTATGTAACATCAAATATTTTTTTTGGTGATGATGTTAAAATAGAGGGGGGGGGGGGGGGGGGGGCGGTGAAGAATAACTATTCGTCACCCAGGGTGACGAATAGCGCATCGCTATTCGTCACCTAGGGTGACCAATAGTTACTCTTCACCCCCTCTCTATTTTGACATCAATGCACCGTATTTTTACGTTCCGTAAATTTTGTTTTATTTTATACATAAAAAGAGAACGCAAGAAAATATGTACTCGCCCAAAAAGTATTTTATGTTATGTAAAATTACGAATGTAAAAATATTGTGTAAAACATACATAAAATGTGATTTTTCTGGTCTTATAACCTATATTTTTGTTTTTTATACCAAATTTTACATATTGAATCAATATGGATGTAACTATTTATATTCTAAACATAATTTATTTAGCAAGCGATCGTAAGATTACCTCGGGTGTTGAATAACGTATTCTGCATCCTGGATGATGAATAGTAACACTAATATATTCTACTGGTTGAAACAAAACATTCTGATAACAGAAAATCAATGCACACAACTTTACAGCAAAATATACATCACAACAATATATATACCCGGGTGCCGGAAAAAGAAACTCGGACTGTCCGACATAACAGTAAATAGGACCATCACAGATGTGTGTAGCAAGATGACCATACAGAATATCATTTGATCACTAAGACCTGCAGTGCAGACTACAAGCAAACATGTTCTTCGCTAAGATCGTTACAGCTTGGTGAAAGACCAAATACTCGATCAATAGTCATTCTCACATGGTGTAACCAAAATAGTATAAAAGGTTATTTCTCACAACCTAATTGCGCACATTGACTTTAATCTTATTCTCTGCTGCGTATGAAGCTTAAAGAAGTGCTAATTTTTCTTCAGAGCACTAGTTGCGTGGAGCACCATGGTCTCGATAGTGAAACCTGGTCCAAATGCTACCATTGCCCCCCACTCTGTTCGCTCTCCTTCCTCCTCCATTCGCCGGCGCAGCTCGTCAAGAACGAAGATCACGGTGGCACTAAACATGTTCCCAAACTTTTGTACGACAGTTCGGCTCGCCGCTAGCTTCGTGGGATCCAACTGGAGGGTCTTGTCAAGCTGGTCCAAGATCCCACGGCTGCCCGGGTGCACAGCCCATAACAGGTCATTCCATTTGAAGTCCATCTCAAGTCGACCAAATGCTTCTGAAAGACAAGGTTCCATGGTGTCTGCTACCAGTGTGGGCAGTTTGGTGTAAACTTTGCCATGAGTGCCGTGGCTCCCCAAGTTCAGGGTGAGCACATGCTCGGTGCTCGGCACGAAGGTCTGAGAGACGGACACCATCTCAAACAGAGGATTCTCAACGGGGTGTATGGGATCGGCGCCGACGATAACCGCGCCTGCCCCATCACCAAACAACGCATGAGTAATGAGGGTGTCTAAGAAGTTCCCTTCGCCGGTGCTGCAGAAGCCAGAAATGGCGAGCTCCACGCAAACTACGAGGACGCGTGCCCCACAGTTGTTCTCAGCAAGGTCCTTGGCTAGACGCAAGGCGGAGCAGCCAGCGAAGCAGCCATTAAGATGGAGCATCGTACGGCACACGTTGGCGCGAAGGCCAAGGAGTGAAACCAAGCGTACATCCGCACTTGGGGCGCCGGCGTCAGAGTTGGTGCTGGCGATAAGGTGGGTGATGTCAGTGGCCGGACGGCCCCACTTGCGATGGCCTTCTTTGCTGCTGATGCCGCAAGCTCTGGAGCAGCCTTGGCGACGATATCATGCCGAGCTTCGCGGGACGGCGATGTGTGGTCCAGCAAGACAGGGTGGGAGTTGAGCAGTTCATCCGTGTGGTAGAAGAAACGGTTCTCCGTGCCCGTGAGACCACCTGATTAAATATTAGAGATCCAAAAAATCAACAACATAACGAATCATGTCAGATCATACACGTCTCCTTAAAAGAATTTGTACATATGTTTGGGTGCTTACATATTATCTTGAATGTGTCTTTATGGTCAGTAAGGTGCTCGCTCTTTGTGACACGGAAATAGTAGTCAGGGTACTCTTCTTGGGACACCTGGTTCGCAGGATTTGCTGTTCCAATAGCCAACATGGCTGCGCAGCCTTCCGCACGCTGCGCGCCCCGGATCTCACTAACTTTCGGTGAGCTGCCTGTCATGATCTCGGAGCAGTAACCTGCTATATATATCAGGGGGTGAACACAATAGGGAGGTAGATATACTAATAATTCACTAGAGATGTATCTATCATCACTATAACTCATAGCAAATGCTGAAGAACTCAAAAAAAAAGCAACAACTCAATGCATCTTATCCATTTCTCAACATGGGGATCAATGTGAACAAAAGAAATTATGCCATGATAGGTAAATGCTGCATCGATGTTGTGAATAAAACCAAGAATGTTACATGCTGTCAGTAGCAATGTTAATCACATCTCTAGAACACTAGGACACCTAATTTGTCACTGCAGACTACATATAGAGGCATAATGAACTTTCTGCTTTTCTTTTTCTTATAGGCAGGAGATGCTTAGCTTGGATTATGGCTAACATGGATTCATATTTTTCTTATTTGATGTAAATATTCTTTTTGCTAATTTCGTGTTGCTTAAATTTTTAGAATCACCTATTATTGCACACTATGAAATTTTATAATATTAGTTCAGTTTTTGAAGACGTGCATAACAATGAACTATTAGTTCACTTTTTTTTGTGCAGGTTAGTTTTTTTTTTCATTTTTTCTGCATGTTAGGTTATACATACATAAATATGTTCTTTCGCCCGAAGGTTATACAGACTATATAGGATATTAAGATGGGTGGACGCTAATCCACAAGCTTAATTAAAACTGTGGCTCGGATAAGAAAAGTCCAAGCCACTGCTAAATAGACATAGACATAGCTTTATATGCTTACCTTCTGGTCGTAGAAACTAGGTAGCAGACTAAACAATTATGCTCGGATGTGAGGAGATGGCAAATATTTAAAGGCTGCAGCAGCAGAGCTGGTGAAGCTGATAGCGTGGACTAGTCGTTGCCCTGGAGATAAATTCGTCTGATCCGCCGCCATCCCACCCGTCCAGTTTGAATTTAGTCAATATCCAATCTTTAGAGCAAAATATCCAGCCATTCAACGGCTTGCCTATTTGCGTTGCAATAGTTTTCCACCTCGTGAGTGGTATTTATTTTCAAAAAAACTACCGCCCACACGTGTGGCATCTTGCACATCGCTCATATGCCTACATCATCACTCGTTTTGCCACGTATGAACTGATGACATTAGAAGGAATTTTTTGGTTTTTGGCTTAAAAATGTTTTATCTCCTAATTAAAAAATCAAATTAAAAATTCGTTTTCACCATTAAATCCGTCTCGGCGAGATCTTCAAAACTAGACCCATGTTGATATGTTTTGACAAATTTTTTTTGCCCAAAAGTGGCCATGTGGCAATTTTAGTTTGTAGAGCATGGCAATTTTAGTTTTCTGATGATGGCAATTCCAGTACTTTGACCATGAAAATTATATTTTTATGAACCATGGGAATTTTAAGTGCATGTATCATGACAATTTTAGTTTATGGTTCATGGCAAGTCTAGTTTCTTTCTGGAAGTACCTAGAACTCATCTAGATGAGATATAATTTGGTCTCATTCACTTTAAAAACAAGAATAGATACAACCCACGTCAGCACACACGTATCTTATAGCATCACATCCAATGGCTATAAAAGGTGAATGGGACCAAATTATATCTTATCTAGATGAGTTCTAGCAAAACTGTTTCTTAATTTCCCGTTTTATAATATATCAAAATTTACCTTTAAATGTAGAAGAAAATAGCTGAAATATATCATGGCAACTTCAGTGTAAACATCATGGCAATTCATATGCAACAGACATGGCAACTTTTAACCAAAAAAATTTCGTCGAAAGGTATTGATATGAGATCTAGTTTTGAAGGTCTCGTCGCGAGGGATTTAATGGTGAAAACGGATCTTCAATCGAATTTTTCATTTAAGAGATAAAACATTTTAAAAACTGAAAATCCAAAAAAATTCACACATGCTTGCATGCGGTGACGTGGCGCAGTCTGTGTGTTATAGGGCGTGTGGGCGGGTTTGGTTCCGACCACACGTATGGGCGTTAGCGTTGTTCTTTATTTTTACATATTTCTTAGTCCCAGCTTGAGCATTATGAACCTGAATTTTTTTCCTACCTTGAGGGTTGGAATTAGCTTCACATACGTTGCCTACTTTGGATATATCCTTATGTTGTCACCGAGGACGCCAGACAACCAACTAGGTCAGAACTAGGGATTTTAACACGACGCTTGACACTAGGTAATCAAAACGGAACACCAAACTGTTGTGGTTCTATGGTGCCGCCCTACTTGCTGAACAAACCGTGCACATCCATGGCATATACGAAGAAAACTGCTCATGCTGAAGTTCTTAACGTGGATATTTCCACATGATCGATAAGCATGCAAGCAATATTTTGAAACGTGAGGTAGACCCTCACTAGTAGAAAAAGAATCAAATGTGAGACACATTAGTCCCGGTTTGTAACAGAACCGGCACTAATGTGTCCATTAGTGCCGGTTCCAACGGCTAGGCGGGAGGAGCTCTTTAGTACCGGTTCGTGGCGAACCTTTAGCACCGGTTCGTGCCACGAACCGGTACTAAAGAAAGTGGTGGCAGGATGTTGTCAGAGTGGGGCCCTTCCAGCACCTTTAGTACCGGTTCGTGGCACGAACCGGTACTAAAGGTCGTCCTATATAAACCCTTCGTCCACCCGCACTCTATTCTTCCTCCTTTCCTCTCTCCCTCTCCTCTGTTCTTCCCTTCTTCCTCTCGAGTTCATCACAAAATTTGCCCCAAATTTGTCAAGATTTGCAGGCCCCCATCCATTCAAATGATCACCAAGGTTAGCAACTTTGTCCTTTCATCTCTCATTGCTAGATTAGCTCTTGCATTGGTTTATATAGTGATTAATTGTGGGTTTTAGTAATTTGGGAGGAATTATATGTGGTAGTATTTGATTTATATGCAATTTGAGGTCAAAAGAACACTTAGTTTGCATATGTAGGTGTGGTTTACTTAGTGCCTTCTAAATCTCCGTCATAACCACCGTCGATCGCCCGCACCGTCCCGTCGCCAGCACCACCTTGTGGTGAGCCTGTTGTTCATGAAATTTTATATAAAAAATTGATGTTTGTGTGATTTGGATATATAGTTACTCGTATAATTATCTTACCCATACGTTGTTTGTTATACATAGTGCCATGGTTTTGATATCCGTCCCCGTCGGCCCTCGTCCTTGTTATGATTCGGATGTGGTATATTCTCTTTTAAAACTACTTGTTGCATTTCGTGTTTATGACAAATTATGCCCATCAAGTTGACATAGATATTTTTATCTAGGAGGTATGTGAACCGGAAATTCCAACCGACCCTATTGTCGAGAGGTTAAATTTAGTTGAAAGTGAAAACGAGTACTTGAAAGAAAAATTGAAAAGAATTGAGGGGGAGAAGATGGAATTGGAGTTGCATGTTGCCGATGTCGTCGATGATCACAAGATCAAGATGGAGAAAATGCGCTTGAAGATTAGAAAGATTAGAAAATATGCCATCGATAGTGAGGATTGGTATCATTATGCTGTTGGATCAATTGTTACCTTAGTTGCGATCTTGATCGCATTTGTTGTTGCATTTAAATGCTTTAGCTAGAGAGTTATTTGTTTGTTGCATTTAAGTGTTGTATGAACTTTATGTATGAACTTGTATTAATTTGGTCTATTCGGTGTTGTGTAATGAAGATGAGCCGGCAATGGATGTACGATGACCGATGCTCTCCCCAGTTCGTTGAGGGCGTGCATACTTTTCTGCTTGCGGCTGAGGCAAACAAGCGGGCGGATGGTTTTATGCCTTGTCCATGTGCTGGCTGTAAGAATGGTCACAATTACTCTACGTCAAGAACCATTCACGTCCACCTGTTTGAGTCCGGTTTCATGCCCCACTATAATGTTTGGACCAAGCACGGAGAAAGAGGGGTTATGATGGAAGACAATGAAGAAGAAGAGGACGACGACAACTATCCTAGCCATGGGTTCCCTGAATACGATGATACAACAATGGGGGAAGAAGCTGAGCCGGTAATGTGGGAAGAAGCTGAGCCGGCAATGCAGGAAGAAGCTGAAGAAGAGGCATCAGATGAGCCCGTTGATGATCTAGGTCGGGCCATTGCTGATGCAAAGAGAAACTGCGCAAGTGATTTGGAGAAGAAGAAGTTGCAGCGCATGTTAGAGGATCACAAAAAATTATTGTACCCGAATTGCGTAGGTGACAAGAAAAAGCTGGGCACCACACTGGAATTGCTGCAATGGAAGGCAGAGAATGGTGTATCTGACAAGGGATTTGGAAAGTTGCTGGTAATGATAAAGGATATGCTTCCAAAGGACAACGAATTGCCTGAGAGTACGTATGAAGCAAAGAAGGCTGTCTGCCCTCTAGGGTTAGAGGTGCAGAAGATACATGCATGCCCTAGTGATTGCATCCTCTATCGCGGTGAGTACGAGGATTTGACGCTTGCCCGGTATGTGGTGCATTGCGCTATAAGATCAGCCGCGATGAGCCTGGTGATGCTGAGGGCGAGTGCCCCAGGAAGAAGATTCCTGCCAAGGTGATGTGGTATTCTCCTATAATACCACGGTTGAAACGTTTGTTCCAAAACAAAGAGCATGCCAAGGCGATGCGATGGCACAGAGAATACCGTAAGAAAGACGGAAAGTTGAGAGTACCCGCTGACGGGTCGCAGTGGAGAAAAATCGAAAGAAAGTACGGGAAGGAGTTTGCAGATGACGCAAGGAGCGTATGGTTTGGTCTAAGCGCAGATGGCATTAATCCTTTTGGGGAGCAGAGCAGCAACCATAGCACCTGGCCTGTGACTCTATGTTTGTATAACCTTCCTCCTTGGTTGTGCATGAAGCGGAAGTTCATTATGATGCCAGTGCTCATCCAAGGCCCTAAGCAACCCGGCAACGAGATTGATGTGTACCTAAGGCCATTAGTTGAAGAACTCTTACAACTGTGGAATGGAACGGGTGTACGTGCGTGGGATGAGCACATGGGGGGAGAATTTGACCTAAAGGCGTTGCTGTTCGTGACCATCAATGATTGGCCTGCTCTCAGTAACCTTTCAGGACAGACAAACAAGGGATACCGCGGATGCACGCACTGTTTGGATGATACCGATAGTATATATTTGAATAGTTGTAAGAAGAATGTGTACCTGGGACATCATCGATTTCTTCCGAGCAGGCATCCGGTAAGAAAGAAAGGCAAGCATTTCAAAGGTGAGGCGGATCACCGGACGAAGCCTCGCCACCGTACAGGTGCTGATGTACATGATATGGTCAAGGATTTGAAGGTGATATTTGGAAAGGGTCCTGGCGGACAACCTGTTCCGAAGGACGCTGACGGACGCGCACCCATGTGGAAGAAGAAATCTATATTTTGGGACCTGCCATATTGGAAAGACCTAGAGGTCCGCTCCGCAATCGACGTGATGCACCTGACGAAGAATCTTTGCGTGACCCTGCTTGGCTTCTTGGGCGTGTATGGGAAGACAAAAGATACACCTGAGGCACGGGAGGACCAGCAATGTATGCACGGAGAAGACGGCATACATCAGGGTCATGCAAGCTACGCTCTTACCAAAGAAGAGAAGGAAATCTTCTTTGAATGCCTGCTCAGTATTAAGGTACCGTCTGGCTTCTCGTCGAATATAAAGGGAATAATAAACATGGCAGAGAAAAAGTTCCAGAACCTAAAGTCTCATGACTGCCACGTGATTATGACGCAACTGCTTCCGGTTGCATTGAGGGGGCTTCTACCGGAAAGCGTTCGATTAGCCATTGTGAAGCTATGTGCATTTCTCAATGCAATCTCTCAGAAGGTAATCGATCCAGAAATCACACCAAGGTTACAGAATGATTTGGTGCAATGTCTTGTCAGTTTCAAGTTGGTGTTCCCACCATCCTTCTTCAACATCATGACGCACGTCCTAGTTCACCTATGCGAAGAGATTAACGTTTTGGATCCTGTATTTCTACACAATATGTTCCCCTTTGAGAGGTTCATGGGAGTCTTAAAGAAATATGTTCATAACCGTGTTAGGCCAGAAGGAAGCATCTCCAAGGGCCATCAAAATGAGGAGGTCATTGAGTTTTGTATTGACTTTATTCCTGACCTTAAGCCGATTGGTGTTCCTGAATCGCGGCATAAGGGCAGACTGGATGGAAAAGGCACGCTAGGAGGGGAACAAATAATATGTATGGACGGACATTCTCTCACTGAAGCACACTACACAGTTCTACAGAATTCCGCCTTGGTGGCTCCGTATATGGATGAACACAAGAATTTGCTACGCTCCAAACACCCGGAGCGGTCTGATGACTGGATTACACGTGAACAAACCAGGAGTTTCGCCAGCTGGTTGCAGACACGTACCATGCATGACACCTCTATTGAAGATGACTTGTACTTGCTGTCCCAGTTATCATCTTCGAATATAATGACTTTCAAAGGGTACGAGATAAATGGTAATACATTTTACACGATCGCCCAAGATAAGAAGAGCACCAACCAAAACAGTGGTGTCCGCTTTGATGCAGAAACCAAGACGGGAAAGGAAACATATTATGGTTATATACATGACATATGGGAACTTGACTATCGACGTGGTTTAAAGGTCCCTTTGTTTCGGTGCAAATGGGTCAATATGACACGAGGCGGGGTAACGGAAGACCCGCAGTACGGAATGACAACAGTGGATCTCAACAATCTTGCGTATGCAGACGAACCATTCGTCCTAGGCAATGATGTGGCACAGGTTTTCTATGTGAAGGACATGTCTACCAAGCCAAGAAAAAGAAAAGATAAGGAAGCGAATGCATCGTACGATGAGCCAAAGCGGCACATAGTTCTTTCTGGGAAGAGAAACATCGTGGGAGTGGATGACAAGACAGAGAAGTCAGAAGATTATGAAAAGTTTGATGAAATTGCTCCATTCACAGTGAATATTGACCCGAGCATCCCGTTAAATGATGAAAATTTTCCATGGTTACGGCGCAAAGGGAAACACGCGAAGAAAAATTTTCACACCCAAAGATCTGGGATGTGACCGGCTTCACTATCATCACTTTCTTCTGTGTTTCACACCCAGAGGGGAATCTCTGTAATAGTTAGGGTAGTTATGTGTTTGGGCATTTGAAACGCGAAGAAATTTTATGTACAAACAAATTCTTTCATGCCTTTACTGATTTTTAAAGTTAAGTTATTCACAAACTAGTGATTCACACTAATTTTAAATAATTCAAAATTTAAACTATTCAAATTTGAAAACTACGGGCACTAACAGAAAGTTTATAATTTTTTGTACCTAAAGCAAAAATATTCACAAAAAACTCTAAATACACAAAAAAACACAAAAATAAATAAAGCAAAAAAAATAAAAAAAAGCCCGCCTACTAGGCCAGAGCGGCCTGCATACGAGTAGAAACCCAACCTGTTGTTGGGCCAGGATGCAGGCCCGCAAAGGCCAAGTGGGCCCATAGGGCAGCAAAGAACACGTAGGCCCAGTAGGCCTGCTTTGGAGAGGAGCTCGAGAGAGCGACCGCACGGGGGTTTATAAACCAGTGCGGTAGCCCCTCGGCTAGTGAGGTGGGACTAAACTTGCCGCACTGCACCTGCGTCAGGGCACTCCCTTTAGTACCGGGTCGTGGCACAAACCGGTACTAAAGGGGTGGCCTTTAGTACCGGTTTGTGCCACCACCTGGTACTAAAGGGGGTCGCTTCCCGCCGCTTGGGCTGGCCAAAACTGGCCTTTAGTATCGGTTGGTGGCACAAAGCGGTACTAAAGGCCCCTCCTATATAAACAACACTTACGAAAATTTCAGTTTCTCATCTGGCTTCTTCTCCTCTGCACCGTCGCCCGCCGCCCCCGTACGTCTCCATCCCTCGTTGCCGCCCCCGTCACCACCCCGTCCCCGTCGCCGCCCCCCCGTCGCCGCCCCCGTCGCCGCCCCGTCCCCGTCTTCTCCTCTGGACCGTCGCCCGCCGCCCCCGTCGCCGCCCCGCCCTCGTCGCCGCCCCCATCGCCGCCCTCGTTGCCCCCCTCGTCGCCGCCCTCGTCGCCCCCCTCGTCGCCCCCCCCCCCCCCCGTCGCCGCGCCCGTCGCCGTCCCCGTCGCTGCGCGCCCCCCGTCGCCGTCCCCGTCGCCGCCCCCCGTCGTCCCTCGCCTCGCCGGAGAGCGCGCGCACACACACACATACATTTTTTGTTTTTTAGTTATACAAATAGTTAGAATTGTTAGAATAGTTAGAAATGTTAGAATTGTTAGAAATTTTTCTGTTTTTTAGTTATAAAAATAGTTATAAAAAAGTTAGAATTGTTAGAAAATTTTCTGTTTTTTAGTTATAGAAATAGTTATAAAAATGTTAGTTATATATATAGAAATGTTATAATTTTTTTCTTCTATTTTTTAGTTATAGAAATATTAGAAATGTTATAGAAATGTTAGTTATATATAGCATTGTTAGAAATGTTATAAAAATGTTAGTTATATGGAAATGTTAGAAATTTTAGTTATCAAAATCCAATCATTAAAAAAATGTTACTTTTTGCGGGCATATTGCTAGTATTTGTTCTCGACGATGCCCGACCCGCATCCTCGCCGTCGACACGTCCGCGACGACGTCCGGCTGACCCATGTCCGGGACTGGGCTCCGCCGGGCTGGCACTAGGAGGTGCTGCCTGGAGGGGCGCGCCGCTTGATGAGGAACCCGGCCCGGGTCCCGTCGTCGACCCTGATCTCGTTTGGTGGCGTTCGCGTGGGCCAGTTTTGGCGCGGAGGGAGCCGGCCCAGCCGGAGGTGGTACGTCGCCGTGTCAGGGAGGAGGACGAGCACGTCCATCGCTACATGGTTGCGTTAGAGGGCGGAAGGTTCTCCAATACCTGGCAGTTTCTTCAGGGATCTCACTTCAGCTATGATCCTGTGAGGGTTCCTTCTCTTTGGGTGTCCACCACCCGCGCCGCAGGAACCGCGAGTGTCATAGATTCTTCTGTAGTATTCGATCTTTATTAGCTACCTAGCCAGTCATGTATTCGATATTATATCTATTATTCGAGACGATGTATTCGAGATTATATCTATTGTTCGAGACGATGTATTCGAGATTATATCTATTATTCGAGACGATGTTTTCGAGATTATATCTATTATTCGAGACGATGTATTCGAGATTATATCTATTATTCGAGACGATGTAATTTGAATACTAAATTGTTTTTTATTTCTTTTGGATTAGTTAAATAAAAGCTATGGCGGACAATACCGGCAGAGAGGGAGAACATGCCATGTTCGATATGATACGCCATCCTCACGGGCCAGATGATGATCAGAATGAAGAAGATTATGATGGCTCCGAATTTCTAAACAACACCGGAGAGGGTGATATGATATTCGATTGCGACGACCGAATTGATGAAGTCATGAACTATGATTATGATGATGACGAAGAAAATGTTCATCTTGAAACAACAAAGACCGGCGAGGTATATATATTTATATATATAAGCAGGCATCTGGTGATCATCACATGTTTTAAATGACTTGAAGATATATTAACAAGTCGATCTTTGTTCTTTCAACCATTCGGATCGAGCAAATCTTCAGGCAAAAGGACGAAACGAGGCCCGAACAAGAAGTTGAAGGAGGGCGTAAAGTACAATATCGAGGCAGTCAGACCTAATGGCGAACCATTAGCGCCTAAGAAGATTGCGAACAAGTTCGTTTGTCAGTGCGGAGTTCTTGTGAAGGACCGACTCCCGATCAAACTTCAAGAATGGAGAGATCCAGCAAAGCCACGTCCAGATGTTACTTTTGTCGACAAGAAACAAAAAGATCTGCTTTGGGATACTCTCATGGAGCATTTCACCCTACCAGATCATTTCACAGAAGCAGATGTGCAGAAAGTCAAGGACGCTGCTCTTAGGAAGATGGCGGTTGCATTCAAGAACCACAAGAATCGTGAATGGGACAAGTACGTCAAGGGAGGAAGGAAGACTCCAGTATTCGAGGGAACACTAGAGAACCAACGTGCTCATTGGGACGATTTCATGAAATTCAAGGATTCGGAATTAGCTAAGGAACGATCGAGAATAAACAAGAAGAATGCCGAAAAAAGGATAAGTTCCATAAGCTGGGGCCAGGTGGCTATGCGGTGGCAATGCCTAAGTGGGATAAGTCTGAGAAAGAGATGGAGGATGCAGGTGTCACTCCGGTTACTAAGAGCTGCCCCCCCAGGTGCAGGACTTGGTTCTATGCGCATGCGGGGGAGTTGGACCCGAAGACAGGCAATGTTTCGACGAGGGCAAGTCTGAAGGGAGCCGACGATGCGATACTTGTTGCAATAGAAGAGGCACGATCGGGGGTGTTCCAGCCCAACAGAGAGAACGACGAGCTTACGCATGCCCTGGGAAATCCTGAACACCCGGGAAGAACACGAGGCAAGGGCGCTATTCCGTGGTATGAGGGGTTTTCAGACTGGAACACCGACTACAGAACCCGTGCGAGAAAGAAGATTGCGGAGGAGAAGAAGAGGAAGATGGAGGAGGAGCAGAGGAAGCGGGACTATGAACGCCTTCAAGGCCTAGAAGCAAGTCAAGCGGAATTGGAAGTCAAATTCCAGCGGCAGCAGGAGCAGATCGACTCACTTACCCAGCAAAGGGGGTCTCAGCAGCTGCAGCAGCTAGCGGATGATCCAGCATTGGATAGCACCGCCCCATCCATGCCGAGAAGCAGCGTGGGTTCCGCCCCGGACGACGCAATGCTGGGTAGATACCCCGTGGATGACATCACGGAGAACACTAACTGCGAGCTACACGTCAAAATGAAGAACATATCCATGAAGGTGGTGGACGCCGTTGCTTTTACAAATCCCCCCGAGGCAACCTTCCATTGCAACCCGATTCCAGCGGGCTACGCTCGTGTCTTGGTTGATGAGGTGGTGGACCCACCACATTCGGAGCTACAGCTTGACATTCCTGGAGGTGACGACGAGCACTTTCTCGGAGAGGCCAAACATCGTATCATCCTATGGAAAAATGATTGCATCATCTTTCGAAGGCCACCGACACCGCGTCAGCCGACTCCTCGTCGAAGTCCGCCATCGAGTCAGCAGACTCCCGCTCCTGCAAGTCCACCAAGTCCGGCAAAGTGTCAGGCCACTCCTCCTCCAAGTCCGGCAAAGTGTCAGGCCACTCCTCCTCCAAGTCCGCCACAGTGTCAGACGTCCACTCCTCCTCCAAGTCCGGCACAGCTTCAGGCCACTCTTCCTCGTCCAACTCAGCCCTGTCAGCCGTCTACGCCGCCTCAGCAATCGCAGAAGAGACACCCCGCAGCTATGGTGCATAGCGGTACGAGTCGAGGTAGTACAGGAAGTACAGGCGGAGGCAAGCGATATAAATATGGTCCAAACCTCACGCCTCTTCCGCAGAGGCCTTATGACAAGTCCAAGGAGGAAAACGCAGCCATATCGAAGGCCGAGGTGGAAGCCCATTTTGCACCGAAACCGCCACCGCCGCCAAGGGAGAAAGTGCCTGAGGAAACGATTGACCACTTCATTCGTATGGCTCAACCACCAGCTCCCAAGCCTGTTGACACAGACTATGAGCGCCACATCAGGAAGTTAAATCGAGCACGTCTACGTAAGGAGACAAGCTCGGGATCGAGCAAACAACAAGCAGCTGTCAAAAAGTGCGGGAAAACCATTCCCCAGCTGGGAGAACAGGCGGCGCAATTGATCCCCTCGCTTGTTGTGCCAACAACACGTGACAGTACGCGCGCCGAATATTATTGTGGGCAAACAGTTTACGTTCCCGAGGTGGGCAATATGGTAATAACCAAGCACCATATAATGCAGGCTGAAGTTCTCAACATCACTGTTGGACAACTCCTCGAGATCGAGCCCATGCCTGTGCTTACAGAGGATGAAATAAAACGAAAATATGTCCGGGGCCAACCTTTGGTCGAGCCAGACAAGGTCAAGAACCTCCCAACGAGAATGTATGAATTGCATCAATGGTACATGAACATTACCAAGATTTCCAATCGAGAGTCCCTCATGGTGAATGTCAAGGAGGAGCATTACTTCCATGAGAAAGCTCTGTCTGTTGAGTATTCTAAACTGTTTCAGTTATACAATCAAGACGCACTCGACAAATCTATCGTCAGTTGCTATTGTCTGTAAGTGATTTCTTTCTGTAATTTAAGTCTCAAGCTAGCTGTAGTGATCCTTTTGATCAATCATTACCTGTAATTATCCTAACTATATTCTTTTCTGTGGTATTATGCAGGATGAAGATGTATGAAATGAGAAAAGGTGGACGCTTTGGCATTGGGTTCATTGACCCAAACACCGTTAATGAATGCACATGGCTATTAAATCCACATCATGAAAAGGACGTAGAGGACAAAATGCTAGAGTTCTTGAAGCGCCTCAAATACAGTGAAGATATACTACTTCCTTACAACTTCCAATGAGTCACACTGTCTTGTACTACAAATTCTCTGTTTTTGCCTACTAGCTAGCTACATGTTTTTGCTTACATATGCCCGCTTAATTAAGACATGCAAACGTGTGTGCATGCAGATTTCACTAGATCTTGTGTATCATTAAAGTTGACGCCGGAACAGTTGAAATACTGGACTCACTACTCAAAGCAAATACTGACTATAACATCTTGTTTGGGATAGTCAACAGGTAATTTCAATCATTATTAACTATATATCTCGGCCTATTTAGTTCGTCATTTCATGATATGAACTATTTAATAACCCTTTTATTCATTTTCTTTGTCGGCGGGCAGGGCTTGGGCAAGGTTCATCAGCGTCACGGAAGGCGAATGGAAAAAAATCTTAAATGGTTTCGACCCAAGGTAAGTAATTAAGTAGTACTAGCTAGCTAGCTAGCTGCCATCTCTTTAATTATCATGCTTGATTAATTATTATCTGATCAAATTCCATTCTCGTAAAGGCCTTGAAGCAGGCGCAGGGGACTGATCTGTGTGCATTCTGCGTTTGCGAGAACATTCGCATGATGGCGTCCGAAAGGAGCAGATCTCAAAGACAGGAATGGGTACGCTTGTCAGAACACTATTCACAATTTTTTACACCATTATCGATATCTAGTCACACAACTAATACACATGCATATTGATCTCCTTCTTAACAGTTCAAAGAGGTGCGGGAGAAGCTCCTAGAAACGGAGCGCGTAGAAGCACTTCAAGAGAAAATAGCGGGATTTTTGCTCGACCAGGTCATAAATCCGAAGGGAGAATACTATTACCCGCTACCGCCCCCATGAAAACCACTTCCAATTGTCATCGTGCTCCGAAGGCACCAATTAGGCTAATGCCACTGGCTCCGAAGGCAACATGCATATGCAGGAGAAATTGTATATAGCTATACCTGTGTGTATGTGTGAATTAATTAATATGGTGGTTTGTGAGACATTGATGATATATATGCATGATTGGTTCCACTAGAAATTATATATATATATATATATATATATAACGTGTACAATGTGTAGTATCGTAAAATACCAGCAAACGAAAAAGAATTAAAATGGAAACACAAAATTAAATAAAAAAAAATCATAAAACTAAAAACCCCCCAAACCTTATAGTACCGGTTGGTCTTACCAACCGGTACTAAAGGGCTCCAGACCCCGGAGCTGGCTTGTGCCACGTGGTTGCCCTTTAGCACCGGTTCGTGCTGAACAGGTACTAAAGGTGGGGGGACTTTAGTGCCCACACTTTAGTGCCGATTATGAAACCGGCACTAAAGGGCCTTACGAGCCGGTGCTATTGCCCGGTTCTGCACTAGTGCCTCGGGCAAGAGACCCTCCAGCAGCACCACATGATATATAGCAAGGGTACCGGTGTCCTAAAAATTCCATGCAAGAGACCCTCCAGCAGCACCACATCGTCCTACCAAGAACTGAGTGATGGCAGATCTAACCCAGATCATGAAGGGCAGGACTTCCTTCGACTCCAGCCCATGCCGCCATTCACACCACTGCGACAGCGCTCTTGATCAAGATCTTTGCGAACCAGGCCACCATGCGCTGGATGAGTCCAATGTGAGGGCCATCACTCCAGCTTTATGATGGCGCAAGCACTAGCCTTGTCTACGGTGACGATCTCCAAGATAACACACCCACGTACGCTCTGAACGACTTCCACCTTACAGTTCTCAACCTCTTGCAGTGATTTAGTTTAAAATTTTAGGCTTATAATGAATGCATTCCAAGTCCTCTCTATTGGGAGATTACGCTCGAATATCTCATAATCTTTATTGATGTTATTTCAATGGATTAAAATGGTGGCATTTAAACACTAGTACCCCATCCAATCGAAAATAAGTCTCGTGGTTTTAGTACAAATTTGAACTAAAACCATGACACTTATTTTGGTTCGGAGGGAGTAATATACTAAGATATACTGTTTATTCATTGCATTTTTATGGATCTATATCTCTTTGTCGAAATTATTGTGTGGTAGCAACTAGTTATGTCAAAGACCATACATATATACATATAAAAATTGTTTTTTTTGTGCCGGCAAGGGTGGATGTGGTGGCATCTAGAGGTCGGCCGCCATGTCATCGTCGAGTAGGGTTGGATCTAAGGCATCAAGACGGCACGGTCCCGACCAATCGGGGTGGACAGGAGGGAGTAAATGGAGCAAGGACGTCGGTGGCCAATACAGCGGGGCAGACGGCGGTCGGCTAACTCATTTTTAGGGTTACAAATTGCGGGAGTGCGCTACTATATATACCTAGTGTCCTCATCACTGACGGGTCACTAAGGGGATCCGGTCAGTGATACATATACAACATTGAATGGTTTCACGGCCGACCAATCAATGTTAATTGTCTACTTCATTTGATATTGTTTTTGTGATACAACTAGATATGTTTTTCCAACCATTGGGGTTGATCTCTTGGAGTACACGATAGTTCTGCAATCATAATAAATTTATTTGGTCATCTTTGTCTACATATGAAGAATATGTAAAACTATATATATATATCAGACAAAGATAGAGGTCGGCCAAGCAGTCTTGTGTGTTTACAAGTGAGGTATATCATTTAAACATCATAAAAGTACACCATATTTTCGAAAGATTAATTGAACCATGTAAAGACCAATTCATATTTTTAAAAATTGTGAAATCATGAAATTTTAAAAATATTATGAACAATTGATTGTTGGTGTGTTATCACTAGTTGGTCATTTTTTGGCCGGTCAGTGATGCACTAATTTATGCAAACTTTAAAATTCTTGATCTCTTTCATATATAATTCAGAACTTAGTTCAATTAATATGCAAATAAAATATTTGCAACAAACAATTGATGGCACCTAATCAATGACACTTGAATGATACTCGAGCTCCAAACAGTTCCATTCATGTGAGCATGAAAGCTTTCCCAACAACCAGAGATAGTCACATGGTTAACTACTGGTCAAACAACTGTACTCTTCCAATAAAAGTTGTGTTCCCAGTAAGTGAAACATGTCCACAATCCAGAGTACTATACATCCATCAAGTTAATTGGGATTTGCCATGATTGAAGTTGCATCCGCATCCAATCAAACCGCAAACTAAATTTTTTTCCACCCGTCTTTCTCTTCCTTGTTAATCAGAAGTCCACGACCGCTGTCCAACATCTTGTCTTGTGTTACTCTGGTCAGCAGGTTGCATCGCGATGGGTAAAACCTATTAATTGTCTTAAATAGACAGTTATAAGGAGGCACGAGAAGTGCCAAAGTGATCTAAGAGTATGGTTAATAGTACAGCCAGCTAATGGCCATAGGATGTTGTCAAGTCATCTATAACCAACCTTACAGCCGACAAGTATAATAATTCGATATAAAGATATGCTACTTTATTAATACACAGTCCACCTTCTACTCTCACATAGTGCCGCGAAGCACGTGCTGTAGCTGGAACTCATTCTATTGCCGGCTCCTCTTCTCTCTCCTCCACGTCAGTAGAAAAATAATATTTTAATTCTTACAGCCTACTTACGTAAGCTTATTGTACTTGCTCTAAAAGATGTGCCCAAGCAATGAACTTGCCATATATCTTCCCGTTGGCTCGAAGAGCAACACACAGAATCTCGTCTTTCATCCAAGAACATGTTTCACAAGCTCTACTGCAATGATATATTTTTCAATAGAAGGAATATATTTGTACCTAACATATATTTACTACAACCGATCAATGCACCAATGCGACATTAAGATCTAAAGACATCGAGGATACACACAAAAAAATAGTAAAGAAAGAAAATTTAAAGAAAAATGAAAACACGACCCTAGAAAATCACGGCGGAGGAATTGGCAGCACAAACAATAACATGCAACAACACGAACCACTACCCTTAGAAACACATGAAATGTGAGAGAGGTTCTTAAACACCAAAACCTCTATAAAGGTGAGGATGATCATAACAACAATAGCTAAAATCCATAATATCTCTAAACCTAGTTATGGTTTCCACACGTGGATAGCTAACTTCAATGCAACTCTCTCCATGGCTAGTAGTTTTGTGATATTCCAGTCCTTCAAGTGCCTCTTAATGGACTCCTCCCACATCAAGTTTTGTCTGCCCTGATCTCTCTTGAAATTATCAAGACGATATATCCTTGCCCTATGCATCGATGTGGAGGCATGTGTGGTGTATGACTAAACCATCTCAGGCGATGCTGGACAAGCTTCTCTTCAATTGGTGCTAGCTCAACTCTATCACGTATATCATCATTCTAGACTCGATCCTATCTTGCGTGGCCACATATCCATCTTAGCATGCACATCTCAGCTATACCTAACTTCTGGACGTGTCACCTTTTAGTTGACCAATATTTTGTGTCACACACCCAAAAAAAATCAGTCTTTTATCTTCTATTATTATTTTGTCATGGAAGATGACATTCAACCAACTAGGTCAGATCTAGGGATTTTCACCATGAAGCATGAGATTAGGTAATCCAGAAGTAGCACACCCATGTGCAAGATAACACACCCATGTACTCCCTCCGTTCCAAAATAGATGACCCAACTTTGTACTAAAGTTAGTATAAAGTTGAGCCATCTATTCTGGAACGGAGGGAGTAGCATCCGAACGAGTTCCACCTTGCCGTTCGTGACCTCTTGTAGTGATTTAATTTGAAATTTTAGGCTTATAATGAATGCATTCCAAGCCCTATCTATTGGGAGATCATGCTTGCATATCCCATTATCTTTATTGATATTATTTCAATGGATTAAAATGGTGGAGTTGAAATGCTAATAAGATATATTGTTTAATCGTTGCATTTTTATGGATCTATGTCGGTTATTCAAAATTATTGTTTTGTAGCAACTAGTTAAGGCAAAGTCGATACATATGTACATCTGAAAAATTGATAATAATCTTTTTCTGGTGCCGGCATAACTTTGTAGCCCAATAAAAACTAACATCATCATATACATGTCATGCCTTTGGTGTTGATCCAAGGGTGTATCTGCACTTCTCTTCATCTATTGTAGGACACATGATGTGTTTGACCAATAAGTATATGTATCTAAAAATGTTTCTAGCCCGTGCAGCCGCACGGGTTGATGACTAGTACACTTAATCCCACACACACAAACACACTCACACACACACACACACACACACACACACACACACACACACACACACACACACACACACACACACACACACACACACACACACACAAACATCTCAAGATTGACGAAGTCGCCACAGACGCCTTCATAATCGACAGTAACGTCGTCTCCCATTAAACGCACATTGCTGGAAGACGTGAAATAAATCAAGAAAAATGCAATCACCAATACCAAGTCTATACTTTGAACAATGATGGGTTGCTTCAACGCAAGGAACGTAACTATCTGAGCTACGCCAGTTAAGCGAAATGGAAAATAGCTGACCCTCTTACAACAACATATAATTTGGACACGGTTGTTCTGATCCCGAGATCATGTGAGCTCTGTTGTATAGTAAAATGAAAAGAAAATGTAAACAATTAAAAAATTCCAATCTTTTTTTGTGTGAAACATTGTCAAATGTTTTAGTAGCTTGCAAAATTTCAACACCAAATGACATTGGTGGAAATTCGGGCAAAAATAAATCGATGCTCCAAAATGTTATTTTCAAACACATTTTGGAGCATCAATTTTTTTGCCAGATTTTCCATGAGCGTCTTATGGTGCTGACATTTTTGATGCTATTAAAACATTTCTCAATGTTCCACACGAAAAAGATTTGTAGTTTTTTGAATTTTTTTCATTTTCTTTTGATTTTTGCTGTTCGCCCGAGCTCACATGAGCTCAGGATCAGAACAACATTTTCGATATAATTTCTGATATATACATCTGAATAATCTACTCAGAATTATTTTCAAGATCTATAGATTAGATTTTTTTTTCCTTTCTAGAAATAGCATGATGACTTGAAAGGCCTCCAGTTAATTAATTCGTACTGAGATGAGATGGAGAAATTCCCAGGAGCACCGCGTTGTCCTCTGTTCAGCCATTCCTCAGCATCTGGGATATGAGCCTTTCAATTAATTAGTGTGTACGAGATAGGATGGAGAAATACTGACGAGCACCACGTTGTCCTATGTTTAGCCACTCATCAGCATCTGGGATGTGAGCCTATCTTGTACTGTACTACATTCCACATCTGGGATGTGAGCCTATCTTGTACTACGTAATAGTACTATTTCAGTATATGTATCTATCATATTAATTTGGAAAATTATTTTCTTGACCTATAGTACACCTCGAGCTCCAAACAATCCCATTCAATGTGCGAAGTCTAATTCCAAGGGACTACCTGTACCACCAATCAACCAAAAACAATTTCATGGTTAACTATTGGTCAAACAACAAGTTATACTCTTCTGCCCAGCAGTCCATACACCCATCAACCAATTTTTTTTTTCAGATTCTGCTCAAACAGTGCACATATATTTTGAGTAATTTTATGTAGCTTTCTTTTTTTGTACAGAGCTCCTCGATTGTCATTTGACCACCCAACAATGCAATTACCTATAACATATGTTCACAATCATTCCCATAAAGTTTCAGATGTTTTGGAAATGCTTTGCTATGTTTTCTTGCGGGAGTACACTGTGCTGGGGTGTAGAAAACCCACTCTCAAAATCGATTCCACAACCAGATACCTTATTTTCAAATCATTAAATCCATATTATTACATGCAATGTGAAATCTAATCTAAGCGGAGGCCGTCTAGCTCGGCTATGCCCATGTCTGACGCCTGGCTGCGCCCCTCGAAGTCTTTTTTCGGTCGCTACCGAGGTAGAGTAAGCCATGGGACACGTACCAGCTCACGGGACTCGAGTCGCCGTTGTCAACCATGCCTACTCTTCCTCGTCGGAGCCTTTTGCGTGCATGTCACCGGTTGTCGTGAGATCACTGATGGATCCGTGATGGGAGGAGCCGTCGACGTCCACCACGACATGGTTGTGGTGCATGGGGTGGCCGTGCACTATTCGCGGCGCCGGAGATTGCGACCCCCCCTCGGCAACGTGCGTCGAGAGGGGTTACGCCGACTCCCACGCCCACCGCCTCGCACGGCGGGCACCCGCGCCATTCTTGTTTCGGACGACGTCCGTGGTTCACATCCGCCAGTGCATTGGGACGCCAGATGGACCACGCCGCCTTCGGCGAGGCAGCGGCTGCACACCTCGTGCCGGATCCATGCATCATTTGGGCGGACGCAATGGATTCCCGATAGAAGGAGTCAGACCGCAGCCGTCGTGCTTCATCTCCCAAGGAGCGGCGTAGCACGAGGCGGACGACCATCTCTTGCTCAATATTGCGTGGGAAGAACTCCAGTCAATGGATCTGGAGGTGTAAGACCCGGATCCGCTGCCCGCCATGCCGGGCGACGGGATATCACCGGGCGAGAGTGGACTAGGGGGGGGGGGGGGGGGGGAGTAGCTTGCGGCTAGGGTTTCGTCCGGAGTGCGGATAGGGTCCAATTTATGTGTGGTCCGGTGAGCTGGGGTGGGCCAGTTCCGACGTGGCGGGCGCGCCTAGGAATCCCGATATCCACCCCAGATAAGGGCCGCCCAGGTGGGTACAGTTTTACCATCTGAACACTGACTGGGCAGCCTACCCAGGCATTTAGGTGGGTTTGAAGTGTTCGGTTATAGATGCTGTAATGCAACCTAGCTCCGGCTTGCAGGTTCAGCTGCATGGATACCTGTAAGACTGAGGTTCTGCACATCTGCTTTTATTTTATTTTTTGCGGGTAGTATCTGCACATCTCGTTGGGCATGGATGCCGGATGGTTCAGGATTTGTCATTAGGAATGTATTTCAATTTTCACATCCCCTCAATTCGCAGACTACATTTCATTTTTTTTTCCGAAAAGGGGGATTCCCCGGCCTCTGCATCAGATCGATGCATACGGCCTCTATTATTAAAAAGTAAAGAAGGTCTCAACAAGGTCTTACAGTTATGGAACAAAAGCAGCATCTAGCTCACATAGAGCGTCAACTGCAAAGCAGAAACCACAAAAGCCACAACCGGCTGGCATAAAAACAGATAGGTAAACTAAATGCCTATCCTATTACATGATCGCCATCCAAATCGGTTGAAGATATCCCGCGCTACCGTCTCCCACCGGACAGATCCAGTAACCAAACGCTCCCTGGCCTCCGTCGGAGTGAGTAAGGACCACATATTGATCAGTGCTGTAGCTCGGAATAACACCTGCAAAAAATGAGTATTTGTTGTTCTGTTAAAAACCAAATCATTTCTGCAATTCCAAATTGCCCATAATAACGCACATACTCCTACACGAATGTGTCTGGCTGTTTCGGACTCAATCCCAACAAGCCACGCCCCAAATAACGTGTTGACCGATCTCGGAGGAGTAATATTAAAGGCAATTTGGACGGAGCGCCACAACCCTCGTGCCAACGGACAGTCAAAAAATAAATGCTTGATAGTCTCATCCCGATCACAGAAACTACACCTAGTAGATCCTGTCCAGCTGCGCTTAACTAGATTGTCCTTTGTAAGAATAACTTGTTTATGCACAAACCACATAAACACTTTAATCTTCAAAGGTACCTTAACTTTCCAGACCTCTTTGAAAGTAGGTATCACAGTAGAATTAATGATATCAATGTACATCGATTTAACCGTGAACACCCCAGTTCTAGTTAGCTTCCAACATAATTGGTCAGGCTGAGGATTTAGCTGAACTTCCATCAGCCTACGGACCAAGTGAAGCCATGCTTCCCATCGAGGCCCGACAAGCACCCTCCTAAACTGAATGTTTAGAGGGATAGACTGCATCACCGTGGCAACGAGAGCGTCCCTACGCTGAACAATACGATATAGTGTCGGATATTGTGTAGCCAGAGGCGCGTCACCCAGCCACGTATCCTCCCAGAATCGCATATCATCACCATTACCGACAATACATCTCGTTCTGTTAAAGAAAGCAGCTTTAACCCTCATAAGCCCTTTCCAGAACGGCGAATCTGGAGGTCTCAGAGTGACCTGGGATAAAGTCTTTGAGTGCAGATATTTACTACGTAGAATCTGCGCCCAAGTTGCCTCTGTCTCAGAAGACAACTTAAACAGCCAGTTACTAAGCAGGCATCTATTCTTGACTTCAAGATTTTCAATACCAAGTCCCCCTTGGTCCTTTGGTCTACAAATAATATCCCATTTGGCCAATCTGTACTTCCTCTTAGACTCATCACTCTGCCAAAAGAAGCGAGAACGATAGAAGTCTAGCCTTTTCCTAACCCCAACTGGGACCTCGAAGAAAGATAAGAGAAACATAGGTAAACTCGTGAGCACCGAGTTAATCAGAATCAACCGGCCTCCATAAGACATGAGTTTTCCTTTTCAGCAACTTAGTTTCTTCTCAAACCGATCCTCGATGCACTTCCACTCACCATTTGTTAGCTTACGATGGTGTATGGGAATACCAAGATACGTGAAAGGTAGAGCCCCAACTTCACAACCAAACAATTGTGTATATGCATCTTGTTTGTCTTTGGCTCTACCAAAGCAGAACAACTCGCTTTTATGGAAATTAATCTTCAGCCCCGACAATTGTTCAAAAAGGCATAACACTAACTTCATGTTCCTCGCTTTTGCCAAATCGTGTTCCATGAAAATGATTGTATCATCAGCGTATTGCAGGATGGACAGACCACCATCAACCAGATGAGGCACCACTCCCTCCACCTGACCGGCCTCCTTGGCCCTCCCAATCAGGATCGCTAACATATCAACCACAATATTGAACAGGATCGGCGACATAGGGTCACCCTGTCTCAGACCCTTGTGCATTTGGAAGTAGTGACCTATGTCGTCATTAACTTTAATGCCAACACTACCTTTTTCTGTGAATGTTTCAACCTGATGTCGCCAGATCTCATCAAAGCCCTTCATCCGTAAAGCCTGCTGGAGGAACGGCCATTTGACTTTATCATAAGCCTTCTCGAAATCCACTTTGAAAATAACACCATCTAGTTTTTTCGTATGAATTTCATGAAGCGTTTCATGAAGGACCACAACCCCTTCGAGGATGTTCCTATCCGGCATGAAAGCTGTTTGAGAAGGTTGTACTACTGCGTGCGCAATCTGTGTGAGCCTGATCGTCCCAACCTTGGTAAAGATTTTGAAACTGACATTCAGAAGGCAGATAGGCCGAAATTGCTCAATTCTCACGGCATCTGTTTTCTTAGGCAACAAAGTTATAGTTCCAAAATTAAGTTGGAAAAGCTGCAAATGTCAAGAGAACAAATCATGGAACATCGGCATCAGGTCCCCTTTGATAATATGCCAACACTTCTTGTAAAACTCAGCCGGGAAACCATCCGGCCCCGGTGCCTTGTTACACTTCATCTTGGAAATAGCCTCGAAAACCTCCTTTTCCGAGAAAGGGGCAGTTAATACATCGTTCTCCACAGCAGTAAGTTGAGGGATATCGTGAACCCTAGACTCATCCAGGGACACACAGTTCTCCTCTGGTGGTCCGAACAAACGTTTGTAGTACTCAGTAATGTAGAGCTTCAGGTTGTCCTGGCCGACTATTGTACCCTCATCTTGTTCTAGCTGGAAGATTCTCTTCTTCCGGTGCTTGCCATTGGCTATCATGTGGAAGAACTGAGTGTTCGCATCCCCCTGGACAACTTTTCTCACCTTTGCCCGCAGTGCCCACTTTAATTCTTCTTCACGGAGTAACTCTTTCAGCCTCATCTCAGCCTCATGCTTGATATGAAGCTCGGTGGCTAACAGAATCGTAGTTTCTGCTTTTATATCTAAGGTTTGAATAAGGGAAAGGAGTCGTTCCTTCTCCACCTTATACACTCCACCTAGATGCTTAGCCCACCCACGAAGGAAACTTCTGAGATGCCTAATCTTGTTCTGCCAGTGTTCAAGGGCATTCCTACCTCCTACATCTTTAGCCCATTCTCTGGCTACAAGATCCAAGAATCCTTCTCTTTCAAACCAAGCAAGCTCAAAAGAGAATAAAGTCTTGTTGCCCGAATAGGTAGCCCCACCAGAATCGAGCAACAGAGGTGTGTGATCAGAAATCCCGCGAGATAAAGCCTGAACAGTTACAAAGGGAAACTACTGTTCCCAAGCAACACTAGCCAGAACCCGATCCAACTTCTCGAAAGTTGGATTTGGCAACGCGTTAGCCCAGGTGAACTTCCTACCTGAAAGCTCAATCTCTCTCAAATCTAAGCTTTCAATAATAGTATTAAATATAAATGACCATCTCCCATCAAAATTGTCATTATTCTTTTCATCGCGTCTTCTAATAATATTAAAATCACTCCCAACCAGAATTGGAAGCTGCTCAGACCCGCAGACTCTAACAAGATCAGCCAAAAAGTCAGGTTTGAACTCTTCCTGCGCTGCCCCGTACACCGCCACCAAAGCCCAGTCGAAACCATCATCTTTGGACCGCACCCTGAACTTAACAGCAAAATCCCCCATGACCACACTGCGAACTTCGAGAGAGTCACATCTAACACCAAGTAAGATTCCACCCGACCTTCCTCTCGCCGGAAGACAATGCCAGTCAAACTCAATACCCCCCGACAACGTATTGAGAAATTGAGGTGAGAAATTTGCTCTGCCCGTTTCCGACAAGGCAATAAAGTCCAATCTATGCTCAATGGATGCCTCTGCAAGGAACCTCCTTTTAGCCAAGTCCTTAAGACCTCTGCTATGCCAAAAGATTCCTCTCATATCTCATCATGAAATTTTTTAGCCGTGCGGATCCTAGCGCTCCTACGGACCGCGGACATCAGATATATTTTGCGCTTCCACTTGCGCTTAGGGATGGTCGGGCCCACCTGGTCCAAACTGCCCGTAACCGGGGACATAACTACTTCCAAACTGACATTCTCGTCCTCCTCCTCCGGCTCCTGGAGGGGTGGTGCGAGATCATCACAAAAATTATCAAGTATTCGAACTCCCAAGGCATCAATCTCAGAATCGTTCATCGGTTTGACAGCAGCTAAGTCACGAATCATTTCTAAAGCCCTCTCGGCTTCTAGATCAAGCAAATCGTTAACAGAATTAGTAACTTCACCCTCATTACTATCAAGTGAAATTCCTAATTGGTTTGCCTTATCCACAATTTGATCACTCGAAAAATGCAAAATAGTATTGGAAGTATTTACGGACATACCAGTAGTGACCTGGACGTCACGAAGCTTTGCTGCCCTCACGGCACAGCGCTGCTGCATGTCGTCAACTTTCGGATAGCCCTGAAGCCGACAACTCATGCGTCGGCCCTCAGACGCCTAGTCCGGGATCCCGCCAAACAGAATAACCTCCTCCCTCGAGAATTTATCCGGAGAGCGACCGCCTGTCACTCCCCGAACATCCACCCGGTCGCCATGACCAGGTGAGAGCGCCGAGTCAGCCACTGGGGAGGCAAAGGCCACCTGCCTCCGCCCCCCATCCACTCCGGACCGCCTGTCAGGAGTGCACGTCGATGTCGCGAACGGGGTACTCCCCTCGGGCACCGAAGGTGAAGAGGGCCTTAAGGCCGCCTGCCCCAAGCCCTCTCGCAGAGCCTGTCCAGCCGCTTGCAGTGTGGCCCGAGCAACAGGCATAGAAGGTGCGGAGGCCACCTGCCCCGGCCCCCCTACCGTAGGCCCGTCGTCTCTCCCGGTAAACTCATCGGGAAGAAGAGGAGAAGGGGTCTCCAAAGCACCCTGCCCGAACCCCCAGATGGGATCAGACCACCCTCCTGCAACTCAGCCACGTCACCGCAACCCTCCACACCCGTGTCCTCAAAGTCCAACGCAGGTAAAGAGTGCTCAAACTCCTCAAGAGACTCCACCCGCTCGCTCCAAAGTCACGGAGGTGCAGACGCGTGACCAAAGGAACCAAATCTCAAAGTGGTCGACGGCACAGACATGTTAGGCGCCGTCCCTCCTCCTGCTGCCTTGGCAGTCGACTACGGTCTCTTGGCCATCTCACACCCAGAATCATCGGCCGGTCTTTCCTTACCGGCCGTATCATCATCACCCTCGCTCATATCGTCGCCAGTGGCAGCCGGAGCCTCGGCAAAGAGGCTATCATCCTCAAATTCAATCTCAAGGCTATATACCTGACCACGATAAGCCCACTTAACCACGTCCGGCACGAAGTCAATGTCCAAAATGCTGACTAATAGGCGAGCAATCCCATGAGCTCGAGTAAAGGCCATATCCACTCGCTCGGTCTTTCCCACCATGATACCCAGACTAGCAACAACCCTGGCATCCTGCAGGAGCACGGACGGAGCTCCTGAAAAGCGCAGCCAGGCCTGGGTGAGGGGTTTACCCTGAGGATCAACCAGCTTCCACTCCTGGAACTCAAGAATGGCCTCCGTACCTGGAACCTTACACATCCCAGAGCTCAGCAACCTCTGTAAATCCTCCACAGTCGGGAACTAAACTCTGAATAAGTTGGTCTCCAGCCTGACAAGCTCCCAATGGAAGTCTCCTGGTGCCAGCTCCCGGAAGCGCTGAATAATCTGGGCCTCAGACACTTGACCTCTAGTCACTTTCACCACCCCAGTTGTCATACTGTGCACCTCTTGAGGAACCTCCCTCTCAGTCGGCGACTCAAAAAACGTGAGCTCAGAACAGAAGACACCATACGTCATAAGGCTCGGTGTCTGCTCCCGCAACCGCGGACAAGCCCCAGACTCGTGTGCAGGCTTACCACAAGTATCACATAAAATCGCCACACATTCAGCAATAAAATGGCCCTTATCACCACATCGATAACAAAGCATTTTTTCCTTTTTCCTTGCAAACTTTGCAGCCCTGTCCATCTCAGTTCTGTCAGAAGCCTCCACCGACATAGGCTGGGCCTCAACCGCATCAAGAACCTCCACAGCCGCCAGTTCCGTCACCACTTCCATAGCCTGGCAAGACAGCCCTGTCTCCTCAGTAACAGCGTCGACCACCGTCTCATCAACGGTAACATGATGCTGCCTTGGACGGTAACGACCCCCTCGGCCACCGCGGCCACCACGATTGCCACAGAAACCGCCTCGGTTACGATGAGCCGGTCCAGAAGCCCCTTCGACAAAACCGCCTGTCGGCCCCAAGAAAGGCCTCTCGGCCGAACCATCGCTCTGCCAGGCATACCCCCGTCCACCACCCGTAGACGAGGATCCCCGGTGGTGTCCATCTCCATACACATTATAACCATCGTCACCCCACTGCCCACGAGGTGCCGAGTGAACATCCACATTAGCAGAGACCTGCGGCGCCTGTGCCTGCTGCAAAACCGGCGTCGTCGAGTTATTCGCCTGCCTTGCCACGAAGTGCGGCGGTCTAGCTCCTGCCTGAGTCGCCACTGGACGCTGGCCATTAGCAGCAGGAGGAGGCGGCCTTGGGGTCGGGGCACCCCGGCCCGCGACAGCCCCATGGGTCGGCACGGGCGGCCTAAATCCACCCCGCCCCGCAGCAGGCATCATCATCACCGGCGCGGTAGGCCGAACTCCAGCCGCAGCAACCCCGCGGCCAGCCGTACCGGCCATAGTGGCGCCACCCACTGGCGGTCTTTGGGCGCCGACGACCGGTGCCGCGCGGCCGGTTCCATTCCCTGGACGCGGTAGGCCGAACTTCAGACTACATTTCATATTATTAGTTTTTAGTTTAACCTGCAGAATTTCTTCCCACGGTGTATTTCTTTAAATTTCTTGATTTCCGAGAGTGCATACAGAGTAAGACACTAAAATCTACAAATTGTACACATAAATGATATTAATTAAGACCTAGCCAAGACATCGAGGCTGCAAACAGTTAAAATATCATAAAAAAGAAAAATAATATGGCTAAAAAAGTCACGCTCAAGCTATCGGTGGTACGCAACAAGAGGAAACAACAACAATAACAGCGGGGGAGGTTTTTCAAGATCAGCATCCCTAGAAAGGAACGATGCCCCCGCGTCATCGTTGCTGGGATTAATCATTGAAGGCCAAATCATGGGATTTCACCCCGAAGATCAATTCAAGGAAAACTCCAAGCAATGCCTCGAAGAAGGAAACCGAGTGTAAACACCATTGCTGCTAGGTACAACAAACTAAGGTCAGACCTAAGGATTCTTGCTGCGAAGCTCGAGACCAGATAGTCGAGAAGCACCATCAAACAATTGTTGTTGATCTGTGGTGCCGCCTTCATTTGCCGACTTTGAACTACATCAATGGCATATAAGGAGAAAACTGTTCATGTGGACAATTCTAATACCGACATGTAGATACACGAGCATAGACGAAAAAAACCCTGATCAATCAAATTCAAACACAGACCGAATTCTGCGAGATTCACCAGAGACAAATCTCCACACACCCCACGACGAAGCTAGAAGCACCACACCATATCGTCATCCCAAGCAGTGAGTTATAGCAGATTTGGACCAGATCGTGAAGGCCATTGCCACCCTCGACTTCAACTCATGCCGGCGCTCTCACCACTTAACCTAGCCACCGCACGCTGGATGAGCCCATGTGAGGGCCATCACTCAAGCGATATGACGGCGCAAGCACTGGCATCCTGGGCAAGGTGTGCTTTGTCTGCAGTGAGGACGTCCGAGATAACACTCCCACATATCATCCAAACAAGTTCCACCTTACCGCTCTCGACCTCTTTGGACATATCATCCAAACAAGTTCCTCCTTACCGGTCTCGACCTCTTGGCTCCTGCAGTGATTTATTTCCAAGCTTAAGCTTACAATGAGTGCATTCCAAATCCTCTCAATTCTGAGATTACGTCTCATATCCCACAGCCTCTATTGATGTAATTTGAAGTGATAAAATGGTGAAGTTGAAACACTACTAATATATATACTGTTTATTCATTGAAATTCTATATGAACCAATATCTCCTTGTGAAAATTATTGTCTACAAGCAAAGAGTTATGCCAAAGTCCATTCACCATTAATATAAACATATGAAATTTGATGATTTTTTTTCTGGTGCTAGCACAACTTTGCAGCACAGTAAAAACTAACATGATCACAAATCTTGTAGCACCGGAACTGCTCTTGTCCACTCGACAGCAGTCAGCTCAGCACTGGTCCCTGTCCCGCCAACTCAAGTAAACCAGGCCGGCATGGTAGTGCGCGTAAGCGCCGGCAATGACTAGCACGTGGAACAGCTGGTGGCTATGCCCGACGAGGTCAAACATTCCTGGCATAAACCTCTCCGGCACCCTTGTGGCGTAAACCAACACGCCGGCAAGGTAGAACGCCCCCATGACCACCTCGTAACCAGTCGTGAGCACCGCCTCGGGTCGTGCATGGAACATGAGCATCTTGTGCACGATGGGCACGATGCCGGACGCGCCCATGCACGCGAATAGCGCAGCGCGCGCCCACCGCAGATCAGGTGCCTGGAAGACCGGCAGCAGCGAGACAGCCACAGCGGCCGCGCCGCAGATGGTGATGGAGCCAAGGTAGAGTGTACGGGAGAAGGGGTCACAGAGGAAGGTGTAGTAGACGACCGGGTAGAAGGAGGTGACGATAAGGCCGGTGATGCCGGCGTAGTCGAGCCGGAGCAGCACGTAGGTGGCATGCTCCGAGTGGCACGCCAGCAGATGGCAACCGCTGCTCATCAGCAGGCAGAACATGGCGCCGCACAGGTACGTGTAGAACGGCCACCGCGTGACCGGGCCGTGCTCCCCCGACCAGACGGACATGGTGAGCGCGAGGAAGATGAAGAAGCCGATCAAATGCCTGCGGGGTTTCGTTGAAGAGTACACGTGACGTGAGAAATATTTTGATCGAGTGTGACATTAGGGAAGGCTCACAGAACCTACGTCCAGACGTTGATCGTCTCGTTGTGGAGGGCGAAGGCGCTGAGGATCGCCTGCTTGACGGGCCATTCGCTGCGGTAGTGATCGAGGATGAATTCGTCGTGCTTCAAGAAGGCTGGGAGCGCGTCGTAGCAGACGAGCTCGTACCTATGCTTGCAGCTCGGCTTCGCCACGTCACTGCAGGTGGGGCTGCCTTTGTTTTTCAATGCAACAGCTTGATCGGCATGGACGCCGCCGCCGTTCCCCATGGTGGCCGCCGTCTTGGAAGCCATTCTGTCCTAGAGCCTGCCGAGAATATGTGCTCTTTTGTAGTCTACTGTCGGACAACTCCAGTCCAGAGAGAATTAACGTGGTCAACGCATCCAATTCAATCTATCTATCTATTACTCCCCCTGTATCAACATAGAAGACTTCCTTTGACACTGTCATATTATTAGAAAACTTCTTATATTTTTATATAGAGGGTACACTCCTTTAATCCGAAATTAGTTGATGCTTACTTAGCCATTTTAGTGCTTGATACATCTGTTTGAGCGCCACCAAATTATGGATGAAGTATCAAGCACTAAATTAAGTCTAGATACATTTGCTTGAGGGTCAACTGATTTCGGACGGAGAAAGTGTTATCTATCTATACCTATTTATTAATAAAGAAAGAAAGTTATTATTCCTGGTCCATCAGCCAGTTTTAAAGAAAACTAGTTGAAATTTAAGGTAGTCAACTCGCAGTCCATCCTTGCCCCGGAAGCCAGCAGTTTTTTTTAATTCGCTTGCAGGATCGATCCATCCAACTCAATCTATCTATCTATTACTCCCTCTGTTTCAACATATAAGACGTGTTTTTGGACACTATCATAATGTTAGAAAATGTCTTATATTTTAATACAGAGGGTATACTCTCTTCGTCCGAAATTATTTGGCGCTCAAACGGATGTATTTAGCCATTTCTGTGCTAGATGCATCTTTTTGAGCATCACCTAATTATGGATGAAGTATCAAAGCATTGAAATAATTCTAGAAACATTTATTTGGGTGTTAACTAATTTCGGGCGAAGAAAGTATCTATACCTATTTAATAAAGAAAGAAAGTGGTTATTCCTAGTCCATCAGCCAATATTAAAGAAAAATCCTTGCAATTTAAGCTAGTCAACTCGCAGTCGATCCTTGGCCCGGAAGCCAGCAGTTTTTTCTTGTTCGCTTGCTTCCTCCATCGTACCTTCAGCCTAGGTTCAGCCATCACCGAGTCGCCTGCCAGGGGCAGACACACCGGATCTCCTCGGACAGACCAGAAGGAGCCCAAGAGGAGGGTAACAGCCGGCTCGCTGTGTGTCTGATTGTTCGCCGTGGCGTTGGCACCTGTGCCACTGCATCGGTGCTATTACGGCATTTTCTTATTTCCTGGTGTTCAATTCATAAGTATGACCGTGGTGTGATACAGGGTGTTCATTTGCTTATGCGATATGTGCTTCTTTCTCTGAAGAAATAGGTGCTTGCTCTTTGTTTTTCCGTGAGATGATCGTGTTTGTTCTGTCACTCCTACATGCACGTGCTACAACTAAGCCGTTAGATGGATGATGTGTTTCTACTACTGGCTGTTAGTATTGTATATGCAATTTAGACAACTTTGAATACCTTGAGCATGTTTGTACTACTTCTGTTTCTTTTTACTCAGCATATAAAACTTGTTTGAATTCGATCTCAAATAGTTTGCTAAAATATAGGAAAACATCAACATTTATTCAAATTAATTTCGTAATGCATCTAATGACATTGATTTTGTATCATGGATGTTGATATTTTTTCTGTAAAGTTGGTTAAACTTTATGAAGTTTGACTTTGATTTTTTTATTTGCAAGCTGAAAAGTCACCGAGGGAGTAATCATCCCCCTGTATATCGAGCGATGATAACATAAATATATGGAAATAAATTCAGATGTTTGTAAGACAATATTCTTTTTTAAAAACTTCGAGTAGGAAGACAATATTCAGGTGGGGTAAACTCCCCCCCGGTGAAAAATAAAAAAAAAGACAATATTCTTTAAAAACACCCACCATTGTTTTGTCAATGTGAAAATGTGCGGACGCCTACAATGATCTATTCCATTCAATCATAGGCCACATGCGGGAGCGTGGAATTTAGTAATCGGCCTCACGGATGCGGGTGCACAACGTGGCTCTGCCGGCCTCAAAAAATAAAGTCACCTTGTCCACACCATAAGAACTGAAAATTAGAGACTTCTAGAGAGAAGTCAGGTGATCGGAATAATCGTGAGTTTTCTTTTGGGAAGCAAAATTAAATATCATGGCTATTAATTATGATATGTAGTATATCAGTTGCCGTCCTTTTGGGAGGCAAAATTAAATATCATATCACTATCTTACAAAAGCAGGAACATGTAGATATAGTCAACTCACGAACGCCTAACTAACTGAACAACCTCATTATGGCGTCAAACCACTGCCATAGCCAAGGGACCTGTCAAACTAAGAACCATTAGAACCAGCAACTATAACACCGTGCCTTTTATCTTTTTTGGATGATGGGTGCCGAGCAATTAAAACATATTACAGCAATTAAATTTGATATGTAGTATCATCTGCCATCCTTCAGGGGATTCAGCATTAGTCTATCTCTAATCTGCTCATTAGTTAATGGAAAGTTGCAAACGTCAAGATCACATGTGAGTACTAGGTTGTTTGACTCATTCAAGCAATGGTATCACGTCTTCACACTGTCATTACTAGTATAGGGGAGTTGGGAATTGTACCTTGTATGACGCCCACCAACCTCCCCTCGACCCTCCATGTCTCACGAGCAACTAATCGGGGTTACCCCTTGCGGCTCAACCAGTTGAAACTTTCCCTGAAACTGAGCGCTCCAGCGCAGCCACATAGCACACTCATGCGTGATCACATGGAGTCTGCTGGGCGCTTCTCCCAGAAAGTTTTTTTTCTTCTGTTTTGTTGGTTTTTTCATGTTTTTTCTCGGTTTCTAGTTTCTTTGGTACCCTTTTTTGTGCCTCTTGGTTTTTTGTTTCATGTGAAGTATAGTTGTGCTATGTCGGGTGAAAAATTCAATCGTGCTTCCATGTGAAACGCAATAGCAAAAATGGTTCATGATTTGAACTCATGATGCAAGAGATAAAACCTTTTTAAAAAAATCTACCCAAAAAGGCACAAATAAACCCACCCGTCCCTCCTATGGGTTGAAAGAAGTCCCACTAAAATTCCCAGCTTACAACAAGTGTCGCACTTGCAAGATTTTGGTCCATGTTAGGGGATGATCTGGTTGAGGAGATTCTTCAGGCAGTAAATACATGTACTATCCCTCCTGGGTGGATGATAATGCAATTGTGATTACCCCCATGGTTAATTCTCTGGAAAAGGTTTGCCAACTTAGACCTATCAGCTTATGTAATGTGGTGTATGAGGTTATTGGAAAATGGTGGGAATTCGTTTGAAGGATTTTCTTCCAAAAATTACCAAGTCACATTGCTTTAGTTCCCAGAAGAATGATTATGGATAATGTCTTAGTGGCTTATGTTTGCTTTCGTACAATAAAGAATAAGAGAGAAGGTAAAGAGGGTTTGTGCGCTGTAAAACAAAATATGCATACAACTTATGACTGTGTTGAGTGGTCTTTCCTTGGGGAGATTGTTCTAAAACTTGGCTTTCGAGAGAACTGGGTATGCAATGTGTATCCACTGTTGAATACCGGGCCAGATTCAATGTAGAAGAAAGTGACAGTTTTAAACTGGCGAGGCGCTTATGGCAGGGCTATCTTCTTTCTCCCTATCTTTTCTGGCTTTGGACGAAGGGCTTGACGACACTCTTGACGCACGCGGAGGAGAGTGGTAATATCTTGGGTGTGAAGCATTGTAGAGATGCACCTCCGATCACCAATCTTATCTTTGCTGATGACTCATTGATCCCCATGAAGGAAAATATGCATAATGTTCAGACGTTGTAGTCAATTTTGGACTCCTACTGTGCCACTTTTGGGAAAATTGGTCCGTGTTGATAAATCTAGTATTTTTTCAGCCCAAATACAAGGGGTGAGGTGAGAGTGCACATGTGTAAATCTGATTATCATGATGGAAGCAGTTAATGATAAATATTAAGGCTTGCCTGTCAATGTAGGAATGGATACATTTGACAGCTTACAATACCTGATTGATTGCATTGTCATGAATATTAGTGGTTGGAACAAAAAAATATCCGTTGGAAGGATGGAGATCCTCCTCAAGTCTGTTGTCCAAGCCATACCGACCTACACAATATCCGTCTTTAAAAGTTCTAAGAAATGTAAAGGAATTATTGAACAATGGCACAATTGTTTGTGGGGAGATGAGGATAACCAGAGAAGAATGTATTTGATTGCTTGGTGGAAAATATGTGTCCCAAAAAATCAATGAGAGATGGGTTTTAGGGATATCCATTGTTTCAATCTAGCGATGTTGGCATAGCAGCCTGTCGTCTGATTGAGGACCCTAACTCTATGTGCTAATGTCTCGAGAGTCAATTATTTTCCTGATGGGGATTTATTGAACGCAAACTAAAAAAGGGATGCTCATTTACTTGTAAAAGTATTTTGGCGGGTGTGAATTCTATGAAGAAAATATATATTTGGCATGCTGGAAATGGCCGAAATATTGGTATTTGGGAGGTCGCATGGATTCCAAATCGTGTCACTAGGAAAACTATCTGTTCGAAAGGGTGTCATTTGTTATCCCGGGTGGCAAACCTTATTAATCCAGTTTCTAATAACTATGATGAAGATCTAGTTAGAAAAACCTCGTGTCCTATTGATGCACAAATGGTTCTCGCAATACCTTTCCCTCAGCATGCCATGCAAGATTTTGTCACCTGGAATTTTAAGAAAAACACTTTATTTTCAGTCCAGTCTGCATATTTCATGGAATGGGATCATCAACATGGTATGAAACTAAGACATACAAATGGTAGGGGATGAACCACTTATAAACCTATTTGGTGCAAGATTTGGAGGCTATCGAGGCTGACAAAGTATAAGATTTTTATGTGGCGTACATTGCATGGTACACTCCCATGTCATGTTACACTTGCACATATACATTTGAAAACCTCGCTCAATGCCCGTCATGCTGCTTGGATCCAGAAGATACAAAGCATGTGTTATTTCTTTGCAAAAAGCTAGAGAAGCTTGGAATAGGTTGGGGCTGGACGATGTTATTAATCGTGCTTGCGAAATTGATCTTGTTGGGGAGGCGGTTCTAGAATTCCGACTCCCTTTAACAGATCTGGATTGATCTGTGATGGGAGATCACAATGTCCGAAAGATGATTGCTATGACGGGTTGGTACTTATGGTGGAAAATATGTAAGTTGGTCCATGACTAGAAAGTTCAAAGTGCTATCCACATATCTATGGGGTTCCCGAACTCATGACCACTTCTGTTATTGATTCTTCCCCTAATGCTTCCATAAAAAAGAGAGTTGGACCAGACCTCCAAGGGACTTTGTCAAACTAAATGTGGATCCAATGATGCATCCACATTATGATACAATTCTTATGCCTTTTCTCTCTTAAAGGTACTGTTTGCGCGATCCTGTGGGATGATAAAGGCAAGTTCATTCAAGAGGTAATCGACGAATTGACTGGTTTATGAATGGTTTAATGGCTGGATATTTGGCTCTCGGATTTGGGCTTTCTCTTGCAGAAAGGGTGGGTTGCAACCGTCTCGTGATTCACTCTGATAACTTGAAGGTCACTAAGACCAAGAAGAATGGAGGAAAATCTGCAGGTGCGGCGGCGACATTTTTTGATGATTGTTATCATCTTGCTTGTGATTTCTCTTTCTCTAGGTTCGAGCATTGCACTAGATAGCTAAAAAAGTCACTCATGAGCTCGGCATCTAGTGATACGTCCATTTTGCATCATGTTTTTATGTTAATATTTATTGCACTGTTGACTGTTATTTCACATTATGATACAATTCTTATGCCTTTTCTCTCTTATCTTACAGTTTTACAGGAAGAGGGAGAATGCCGGCAGCTAGAACTCTGGACTAGAAAGGAGCAAATCTGATATACCAATTCTGCCCAACTCCAAATGTCCAGACACTTTATGGAGAATTTTTTTGGAATATATAAATAAATTGGGCGAAGAAATAACAGAAAGGGACCCACTAGGTTGCCATAAGCCTAGGGGGGCGCACCCTACCACCCATGGTGCGCCTCCCGAGCTTATGGCCCCCCTGGCCAGCCCCCAGTGTCCATCTTCTATTATATGAAAGGTTTTGACCTAGAAAAAATAATAAGGAGGCTTTGGTGACGAAGCGCCGCCGTCTCGAGGCAGAACCTGGGCAGAAGCAATCTACGACTTCGGTAGAGCAATTCTGTCGGGGAAACTTCCTTCCGAGAGTGGGAAACGAAGCCTTCGCCATCACCAATGATCCTCTCATCGTCGGAGGGTCAATCTTCATCAATATCTTCACCAGCACCATCTCCTCTCAAACCCTAGTTCATCTCTTGTATTCAATCTTTGCCTCAGAACCTCGGATTGGTACTTGTGGGTTGCTATTAGTGTTGGTTACTCCTTGTAGTTGATGCTAGTTGGTTTATTTGGTGGAAGATCATATGTTCAAATCCTTAATGATATTTATTACCCCTCTGATCTTGAACATGAACATGCTTTGTCAGTAGTTACGTTTGTTTCTGAGGACATGGGAATCATGTGAATTTGGTATTGGTTCAATATTTTGATGAGATGTATGTTGTTTTTCCTCTAGTGGTGTTATGTGAATGTCGACTACATGATACTTCACCAAGATTTGGTCCTAGGGGAAGGCATTGTGAAGTAGCAAGTAGATGATGTGCTACTAGAGTGACATAAGCTAAAACCCTAGTTTATGCATTGCTTCGTAAGAGGCTGATTTGGATCCACATGTTTCATGCTATGGTTAGATTTATCTTAATTCTTCTTTCATAGCTGAGAATGCTTCCGAGATGGTTTAATCATAAGTGGGAGGCTTTTCCAAGTAAGAACAACACCCAAGCATAGGTCCACCCACAAATCAAATTATCAAAGTAACGACCGCGAATCAGATGAGCATGATGAAAACTAGCTTGACAATAATTCTCATGTGTCCTCGGGAGCGCTTTGCTTTATATAAGAGTTCGTCCAGGCTTATCCTTTGATACAAAAAGGGATTGGGCCACCTTGCTGCACTTTTGTTATACTTGGTACCTGTTACCCGTTACAAATTATCTTACTACCAAACTTTTGTTATACTTGTTACTTGTTACCCGTTACGAATTATCTTACAACCAAACTAATTGTTACCGATAATTTCAGTGCTTACAGAAAATACCTTGTTGAAAATCTCTTGTCACTTCCTTCTACTCCTCGTTGGGTTCGACACTCTTACTTGTCGAAAGGACTACGATTGATGTCCTACACATGTGGGTCATCAAGACTCTTTTATGGCGCCGTTTCCGGGGAGTGAAGCGCCTTTGGTGAGTGGAATTTGGTAAAGAAACATTTATATTACCTGCTGAAAATTATTGTCACTTGTCACTGTGGAGAATAATCCGTTGAGGCGTTTGTTTGGGGTATCTTCACCTTGACCGGAAGAACAAAGATTTGCTCCTCAACCGACTAGACCTACTGAAAATATTTATTATGAAATTCCTTCGGGTATGATAGAGAAACTGTGAGGTAATCCTAATGCAGGAGATGGAACACTACGTCCTGATATGCATCTAATCTATGTGGATGAAGTTTGTGGATTATTTAAGCTTCCAGGTTTATCCGGAGATGAAATCAAGAAGAAGATATTCACTTTATCTTTGAAGGAAATGCATTGAGATGGTATAGGCTATGTGATGATTTTGGGGCTTGGATTTACAACCGATTGGAATTGGAATTTCATCAGAAGTTTTATCCTATGCATCTGGTTCATCGTGATCGGAATTATATATATTTTTTTTGGCCTCATGAAGGAGATAGTATCGCTCAATTTTGGGGGAGGCTTAATTCAATGTGATATTCATGCCCCAATCATGAGCTCTCAAGAGAAATGATTTTTCAGATTTTTTATGCTCGACTTTCTCCTATTGATCAATCCATGCTTGATACATCCTGTACTGGTTCTTTTGTAAAAAAAAACTACTGAATTTAGATGGGATCTTTTGGAAAGAATTAAATGCAACTCTGAAGATTGGGAACTTGACGAAGGAAAGGAGTCAGGTATAAAGATTGAATTTGATTGTGTTAAAACTTTTATGGATACCGATGCTTTTCATAATTTTAGCACTAAATATGGACTTGACTCTGATATAGTAGCTTCTCTCTATGAATCATTTTCTGCTCATGTTGATCTCCCCAAGGAGAAGTGGTTTAAATATCATCCTCTCATTGAAGTAAAAAATAGTTGAACCCGTTGAAGCTAGAGAAAAAACTATTACTTATAATGTTGATCCAGTTATTCCTACTGCTTACATTGAGAAACCGCCTTTTCCTATTAGGATAAAAGAACATGCTAAAGATTCAATCATGGTTAATAAAAGTTATATAAGAACATCTACACCCCAAACAAATTAAAGTTGAACCTAATGTTGCTATTGTTAAAGATCTCTTAGTTGAAAATATTGATGGGCATGTTATTTATTTCTGTACTGAAGCTACTAGAATTACCAAACTTGATGAAAACATAAACATAGACCTGTTGCTGGCATGCCTATTGTCTCTATTAAAATAGGAGATTTTTTATGATGGATTATGTGATTTGGGTGCTAGTGTGAGTGCTATCCCGTTTACTTTATATCAAGAAATTATGAATGATATTGCACCTGTTGAGATAGAAAGATATTGATGTTACTATCAAAATTACAAATAGAGATACTATAACACCACTTGGGATTGTTGAAGTCTTGTGTGGGAAGATAAAATACCCTACCGATTTTCTACATCTTGGTTCTCCACAAGATGATTTTTGTCCCATTATATTTGGTATACCTTTCTTGAATACGGTGAATGCTAAAATAGATTGTGAGAAAGAAACTATTAGTGTAAGTTTTGGTGACGTGTCTCATGAGTTTAATTTCTCCAAATTCCGTAGACAACCTCGTGATAGAGAATTACCTAGTAAGGACGAAATTACTGGCCTTGCTTCAATTGTCGTGCCTCCTACTGATCCGTTAGAACAATATTTGCTAGAGCAAGAAAATGATATGCTTATGAATGAAATAGATGAGATATTATTTAAATAAATGCCTGTTTTGAAACACAATTTACCTGTTGAGATGCTTGGAGATCCTCTTCCACCCAAGGGTTATTCTGTGTTTGAGCTTAAACAATTACCTGATACTCTGAAATATGCTTATCTTGATGAAAAGAAGATATATCCTATTATTATTAGTGCTAACCTTTCAGAGCATGAAGAAAATATATTATTGAAAACTCCAAGGAAGCACCGTGCAACTATTGGATATGCTCTTGATGATCTTAAGGGCATTAGTCTCACTCTATGTCAGCATAAAATTAGTATGGAACCTGATGCTAAACCAGTTCTTCATCACCAGCGAAGGTTAAATACAAGGATGAAATAAGTAGTAAGAAATGGAATATTAAAGCTTATGGAAGCAGGTATGATCTTTCATATAGCTGATAGTAGATGCCTAAGTACTGTTCATATTCTCCCTGAGAAGGGAGGTATTAATGTTGGTCCTAATGATAAAAATGAGCTTATTCCACAAGGAATTATCACAGGTTATAGAATGGTAATTGATTTGAGAAAATTAAACAAAGCTACTAGGAAAGATCATTATCCTCTACCTTTTATTTATCAAATGCTACAAAGACTATCAAAACATACACATTTTTGCTTTCTAGATGGATACTCTGGTTTCTCCCAAATACATGTGTCATAAGAGGATCAAGAAAAAACTATTTTTACATGCCCTTTTGGTACTTTTGCTTATGGACGTATGCCTTTTGGTTTATGCAATGCACCTGCTACCTTTCAAAGATGTATGACTGCTATATTCTCTGTCTTTTGTGAAAAGATTGTTGCGTTTTCATGGATGATTTTTCCGTTTATGGAACTTCTTTTGATGATTGCTTAAGCAACCTTGATCGAGTTTTACATAGATGTGAAGAAACTAATCTTGTCTTGAATTGGGAGAAGTGCCACTTATGGTTAATGAAGGTATTATCTTGGGGCATAAAATCTGCAAACGAGGTATTGAAGTTGACAAAGCTAAAGTTGGTGCAATTGAAAAAAATGCCATGTCCTAAAGATATCAAAGGTATAAGAAATTTCCTTGGTCATGCTGGTTTCTATAGAAGATTCATTAAAGACTTCTCTAAAATTTCTAGGCCTCTAACTAATCTTTTGCAAAAAGATGTTCCATTCATTTTTGACAGTGATTATTTAGAAGCATTTGAAATACTTAAGAAAGCCTTAATATCTGCACCTATTGTTCAACCAGCTGATTGGAACCTACTCTTTGAAATTATGTGGATGCTAGTGATTATGCTGTTGGGGCTGTTCTAGGACAAAGAGTTGATAATAAATTAAATGTAATCCATTATGCTAGTAAAACTCTAGAAAGTGCCCAAAGTAATTATGCTATGACTGGAAAAAAAAATTAGCAGTTGTGTTTGCTTGTGATAAATTCAGATCTTACATTATTGATTCCAAAGTAATTGTTCACACTTATCACGCTGCTATTAAGTACCTTATGAAAAATATGGATGCTAAACCTAGAATCATCAGGTGGGTTCTCTTGCTACCAGAATTTGATTTACATATTACTGATAGTAAAGGAGCTGAGAACCCCATAGCAGACAACTTGTCTTGGTTAGAAAATATTCTTGATGACCCATTACCTATTGATGATAGATTTCTTGATGAACAATTAGCTTTCATAAATGCTTTCTAAACTCTTGCACTAGAAAAATTAGTGTTGGTCCCTTTTTCTACAATGGTATTGATGTTTTCCTTGCCAAACACCTAGTGCGACAGTACCCCCACCCCCACAAAACAAAAGAATATCACCATATTCATTTGTGAGCACAATTTTACTTTGAAACTTTGCTACATTGTAGTCTTTCACGTTACTATGTTGTTTATGCTTCTGTGTGGTTGGTCACCTTGGTCTTGTGTATGTTATGGTGCAACTTTGAGTATGGTGATGCTAATTGGGATTCCACGATATGTTAGGTCCTTGATGACGCCTAAGGTATGGTGGTCGATATCCTGGAAAAGGTTGGGCTTGCAAGGAACTTGAAGACACTTCCAAAGATGGGGCACCTAGATGGCACTATGTACTTACGGAAATTGTTGGGGCAAGTCTTGAGAAGCTAGGATCTTGAAGGTGCCGATGTACCTAGGTTCCAGCTTTCCTTTGACATTGAAGTGTTGCATACCATGCTTCATCTCATTATCCTCCTTCGAATGCTCCTCCATATCTAGCAACAACATGCGGGGGCTAACACAGCGCCAGTGGATAACAACAACCATAGGCCAACAACAATGACTCCATCAACAATCCTAGCAACAAAACGAGGTTTATGTGAAAGAAATCCGCTTAGTCCAGAATAGTTTTCTTTTACCTCTGCATATGATGTATTGATGTTTGTTCATGCCACACAGTCCAGAAACTGCGTGGGGTAGTCTGTCACCAAATGAGCCATACATAATCCGTGCTAAGGGCATCTCCAATGCTGACCCGCAAATTTGCTCTGGCATCTGTCCACGGATAGGCGGGACTAATCCGATGACACAGTTGCCGGAGCCCGGAGGCCACGATCCAACGCAACCCGCATACATTTCAACCATTGTTGGAACTAACCAGATGAAATTCATGTAGACCAGCCAGATTTGCATATAAACCAGAAGAGATTCATGAAAATACAGATGATTTCATATTAAGATGACGAAATTTATTATATTTCGGACATACTTCAACTAAAAGTGGAGCTCGTTGACTCTGAAGATATAATTTTGGACTTACTTATATTCTAAACCTAATCTAAGTGATCGCCGGTGCTAGTTCCCAGTGTCCTACCATGAGCCCCAGTGTTCTAGCACTTGCCGCTGCCTTCTCCAGTTCCGCCTTGGCGCTCTCTAGCTCTGCCTCTGCAGACTTCATCAGTCTTGGCCCACACCTCGTCCGCTGCCTCGCCAAACTCCTTGTAGGCGGCCTCCAATTTTGCCTGATACTAGCGGAGACAGATCTAGCGGGTGGAGCGGTAGGAATCGAGCAGCGCCACCTGCTCCACCACTTCTGCGTCTGGCGCCATCACCCTACCGGCGTCGAGCTTCTCCTCCATCTGCTGGTGTTCTTGGAGGAGCTGGAGGTTGTAGGCTGCATCAGGATGCTCCTCCCGAAACTGCTCCCCCCACTCCTCCAGCACCATGTCCATGTAATGGGCACAGGCCTCGCCGATGGTCATGGTGGAATGCACAGGCGAGGGTGGCGCCGGCTCGTCTCGGTCGTGTCCTTCATTGAGACTTTGTTGGCCTCTGGCTGCCTGTCGGCCTTCCAGCCGGTAGAAATGGCGGCCATCTCCTTCTGTTCCATCGACAGTCCATCGTAGACAACTTTTGAGCACGATTAGGCCATGGTAGGAGTGGTGCCGAGAGGAGGAAGGGACCATAGGAGGATGAATGCGGCTATGGCCGGGGCTGCAGTTTATATAAAGGGCGAATAGCAATGGTGGGCGGCAGAAGGACAGACGGATGGCGATGGAGTAGGTTTTTCGACAATGGTTTGTCATTAATGTGGCGGTAGATGGACGGCCTTGGTGTCCTTTGAACGGGGAGCAGCCGCGTGCAACGGGAAGCGGCGCTGGCAGCATTCCCTCGGCCGGCGCGTGGCTTAGATGACGGTGCCAGTGACAGGTCGCCTCCGCTCTGGCCGGGTATGAATGCGGCCATGACGGTTTGGAGCAGTCCTGACTGTTTCGGGTGGGAAGCACGCACGGTCATGGGAGGAGATTTGGGTGGGCCAGGGTGGTCAAGAGCGGGTGCGGCGGCGGTTCGGACGGCCGGAAAGCCCTTCCTAGTTTGTCTCTGGTTTGCGGGACAAAGTACGTCTGGATCACTCGGCGGACCGATACAGGACCGCATTGGATGGCACAACACGTCCGGACTGCACAGTGTATGCGGGCGGTTTGAGCGTCCGTGTTGGAGATGCCCTAACATCCTATTTATGCAGAGGACAGGTGTTACTCAACATACTTTGTATCCACTTGACGTTATATTTTGAGATAATAATTACGCCCTTTATGAAAAATACTCCCTTTGCAACAAAAGGTAATGCCGTGTGCGCTCTATGCGGGTTTATGATATTGTGTGTGTGTGTAATCTTTCGGTTGAAAATTCATGAACTTGTTGGCTGGAACACTTAGCTAATACAACAACCAAACCCTAAACCAACTAGAAGAGACGCGAGCGCGACCTGAGGCCTGCATATAGACCAGCGTTTAAGTCCTCGAGCACGAAATAGAGTATCCAATCATAAGTAGGCAGTCTTTGTACATTAATTGCAAAAAAGAAAGTCTTTGTGTATTGAAAGATATACAGTGCAGAAGCACGTGTCCAGTAAAACGCTATAAAATCCATAGAACAAAGCCTCTGCCGAAACATAATCGAGCTCTGACGACTTTTATTAGCTTGTACTCGTAGTTGAAGTGCATCAACATATCGTACCTAGGTCGCCATGCCTGCAAACAAGACTTACCCCTCCCATAAAAATGCCAACGGTGAGGTGGACGACGAATTCTACCCATTAATCCGCAAGTACAAGGACGGCCGGATCGAGCGGTTCATGAGCTCATTCGTGCCGGCGTCGGAGGACCCGGCCGCCAGCCGTGGTGTGGCGACGAGGGACGTCGTCGTCGACCAGGGCACCGGTGTGTCCGTGCGCCTGTTCCTTCCTGCCCAGGCTGCCGAGGCCGGCACGAGGCTCCCCCTTGTTGTGTACGTCCATGGTGGTTCCTTCTGCACGGAGAGTGCCTTCTCCCGGACGTACCACCGTTACGCCACTTCCCTCGCCGCCAGCGCAGGGGCGCTCATCGTGTCCGTGGAGTACCGTCTGGCGCCGGAATATCCCGTGCCGACGTCCTACGATGACACATGGGCCGCGCTGCGGTGGGTGGCGTCCTTGTCCGACCCTTGGCTCGCCAAATACGCAGACCCTAGCTGCACGTTCCTCGCCGGCGACAGCGCTGGCGGCAACATCGTGTACCACACGGCCGTGCGCGCCACACATGATGACAGCATCATGGACATCCAGGGGTTGGTCATGGTGCATCCATTCTTCTGGGGGCCCGAGCGTCTCCCGGCGGAGAAGGTCTTTGACGGCGACGCCATGTTCCCACCAGTGTGGGTGGATAAGCTGTGGCCGTTCGTGACGGCGGGCGGGGCTGGCAACGATGATCCTCGGATCAATCCTCCGGACGAGGAGATCGCGTTGCTAACTGGCAGGCGGGTGCTTGTGGCCGTTGCAGAGAAGGACACCCTGCGCGACCGGGGGCGCCAGTTTGTGTGCAGCATGCGCAGGTGTGGGTGGGTTGATGGCAGCCTCACCGTGGTGGAGTCGGAGGGTGAGGACCATGGCTTCCACTTGTACGCCCCCCTACGTGCGACCAGCAAGAAGCTTATGAAGAGCATCGTGCAGTTCATAAACCATCGCGCCACCTTGCCGTCACCGGCCATGGTGATCCCAGAAGGCTCGGCCGAAACTATGCTAGGCGTCCCTAGTAGGCCATTTAAGGACATATTTGGCTACGGGATGCGCATGAAACGTTGGAGTGGCACGAGTTTTGGGCTCAAAGTTGGTCGTGCAAAAGCATCGACGACGAGCTATGGGTTACCTTTGAAGCAAGCTCGCACCTTCGGAGACCCTGTTTCAGCACCAACTTCGGTAAGATTCGTGATGAGGAACTGTTTCTAGAACCAGTTCCCGGGGTGTGTTAAGTTAATTTAAATTTACCTCAATAAATGTATTCTTTTCATTATTGCTTGCACGTTGAGTTTGTATACGTCAAGGTTATGATCACTTCTGGAGTCGTGTAAGTGCTTTTGCTATTGCACTGGCGCATTGTATCTGCCAGAAACGTGCAAGTTCACGTTGCGGCTAAGTCGTTGCTTGGCATGTTGTAGTCTCGTCGCCACGATCCACCGCGTGCAGGATGGCGCACGCTTTGTGTGGATCGATCACGGTGAGCTTTGTGTGTCTGGTTGTCAAGTGTTAGAATAAATAAAGGAAATGAAAGAAAGATAGAAAAGATGCAATTACGGCGTCACAAAATTACCTCTTTTGTTTCTCTAAAGCACATCCAGATATACCCTAAGTATTGCACATCTCAGTCCTATGCTATTGATTTTACGTGAAGAACCGTGCAAGCATTTTTGTAAAACTCCTATCATCCCCCGGGAATTACCATGTCTACCACCGTCTGCCTCAGCGCAGCTTCGCAGTTGATGTGGAGTTTGACTTGTTGCAGCCGTGGGTCTTGCCATGTGCGCCGGCTCTTGAAGCAGTACGAGGATTCCTGGTGCACATATCCTCTGGGTTTTCGGGTGGTGCAGTGGTTCTTCGTTGCTGATACTAATGTGCTGCGTGTGGTAGCCTTTGTTGGCAGAGTGGTGGTTCATCCAGGTTTTTCCTTTGGCACGGTTGTGGGTGGTGGTAGGTTCTTGCTATTATCTCTTCGTGAGGTTGCAACAAAGCCATGAGTTGTGGCTGTGGCACTCTGGGCAAAAGCCCTGCACTACCTTTGTTGGTGTTGATGACAAGGACACTCTCGGGCCATGTTTTCCTCCTGAGTGGCATTGTCGACGAGCCCTACTCCATCATCATCCCTCGTGATCCAGTCTCCAGTTGAAAACCTAGATTTGCCTTGCTTTATCGGAGAATGGCATTGTTGTCGAGGTTGCTTCCTTCACGGAGGCATTGTTCTAGGAGGTCTGACCCTAGGTTCACATGCACGCTGCTGACATGCATTTTGGCTCTTTCTGGCAGATCCTAGGTGTTGTTGAAATATCCCAATGATGCTACCATGGATTGGATGTGTAGTGGACCGCGGAGTATCAAATGTCGCGTCATCTTGGTCGCCTGGGGCACCCAACGGGTTTCGATTGACGGATGCTAACGTATGTTGTGACAGACAAGGGATGTGGTGGGATACGGTGGTGCAACATTCAAGGTGCATGTGGTGTGTCTGGAAGTGTCGAGGCCTCGGCACCGACGGCGGAGCAAGGCTGGCAGTCCATGATGCCATCTGGTGTGATTTTCGCTTCCATTGCCAAGATTACTATCATGTATGTTTGTGTCGATGGCTTCTATGCCAGGGTTTATCTGGTGGTGTCTGATGCAGGGTGTGTGTACTAACATTGGTCGTATTCTTGTCTTACGTTTGTGGTTGTTTTGGCCTAGTCTTGGATTGTTCGGTTTTAAATCTTCTTTCTATCAACGGATTGAAACCCAAGCATTGTGTTTTCTCAACAAAACAAAAGTATTTTTCCATCCGGCCATTGTGAGACCGGGTCTTAGAAAAGCAGCTGCTGCACTTCATCTCTATGACGTCAAGAAACCCTCGCCTGCAATGGTTAGTGCGGTAAATTAGAGAAGATAATTAGGAAAAAATGGCTCGTGTGTTTTGGTACTTTTTGGAAGGAGAAAAACTGTAGCAGAGAGGCAAGCGGGGTCCACAGACATTCCTAAGCTTAATAGCTTCAACACTAGCCTAACAAAACTAGTCCTGAAGCTATTAAGCTGTCGAATTCAAAATCCGCTGCCACTTTTACTGTAAATGCGTGAGTAGAATACAGTCTAATACCAACATTTGGCATTCGTAACTTGTAGTTTTGAACGAGGGATGATTATGATCTGCTGATGCAATTTGGCTGCTGATTGAATAAACTATCAAAATCTCGAAAGAAATCCGACTCGCCACTATTGTGTACCAGCCACAGCGGAAGTGAACTGGAGAAGGTGGTCAAGGGCTCAAGGCTTCCATAGAAAAAGGCTGAACAATGGATTCTTGATCCAGTAACAACAATTACAAGAGACAAATTTACAGCTTTTGGCAGCGAGGATGAAGATTCTGATGATTTCTCTCGGCATTTGGTCGGTAAACATTGATGACGCCGACATTGGTCATGAAAACGATCAAGGAATCATGGTGGACATTTTGCAATCGAAGACAATTTCTATGGCTTGGACATAGTCAATGTGGAAGCCCAATTTAACAAGTGGAGTTGTAATGAGGCCATTGACATGATCCACTCGACGCCCATGGTGGGCATCATGTGCCAATGAAGCATACAGCGCAGATTTCAAGATCTACTATGGAGTCAAGAAGAGGGTAGGATAGAGAAGGGGTCATTCCCAAAGAGATACAATCAGTCACAATGGAGACACAGTGGTATTATCCGAGTTCAGGCCCATGATTGATAAAACCCCTATGTCCTGCTTATTGTGTAGTATTGTTTTTTTCCGGGGGATTATTGTGTAGTATTCACAATGTTGAATTACTGTTATAGTATATAAGGAGTCCACGCTCTACACTCCAATCAATGCAACAATCATATATATGTTACTATGTTACTCCAAACATCATAGATTCCTCACAATTGTTGTTTACCCAACCTTATGACTGCCAGATCAACCACCATAGATAGGGATTTCAGTACTCAACCTTAGAGACCACGCTAGGTACGATGGCAATAGATTCCTGACAATTTCTTTTTACCCAACCTTATGACTACCAGATCAAACACCTAGATAGGGATTTCGGAACTCAACCTTAAATACCACGTTAGGCACAATGATGGGTCAATGGTTTGGAGGACTAAGGCTAGGCGCTAGCCACCAAGATGGAAACCAAAGTTGGTCTAGACATATGGACGGCTAGCACTTCCCATGCGTAATACAATTCGCCGATAAATAGGATAAGACCCCTTGAATCCACATGATAACAGGCAAAAAGGAGAAGAGGGAAGGTGAATAGCAGAGCTCTATTATTTTTATTCATTTCTCAAGAAAGTGTCAAAACTTAGAGATTACAAAATTATTCAATTATAGAATACTAGCAAAAGCTTAGGACTTACTAATCGGCCACAGGGATGTAGATTAAAGTTCATGATGGTAATTTATTTTGTGTTGGCTCAAATTGCAGGGATGTAGATTAAAGTTCACAACATCTAAATCCTTGATTATTGTGGGTTCAAATAAGGATCTTTTTTTAAATAGGTTATGGCCCTATCATCTTGTAAATAACCACCCCAACATTAATCACAATGATGGGGAGGGTTTCCAAGTAGTTCATTGGCACCACACTCGATGGCTGATGTTCATAAGGGTTCCGTTAGATTATCGTAATGTTTGGTGACATTTTATCATACTTTAATTTAGTGTTTGTTGTTCATGGGCAGAAGACATATTATCGGTGCCCTCAAGTATTTCATACAAGTAGAAGAATTTGTGCTTGTCAACGTGCCAGTACATGGCAAGTGCTTGGGCTACTAATCTCCTTAGCCTGGTCGGCTTTGACTTAATAGAATCCCTCTCACATGCAGTTTTTTTCCCTCAGAGGACCTTCTACATCATGGTAACATGGCCATTACCAGCATTTGCACATTTTGCGAAGCAGAGGACTCATGGTGTTACTCCCTCATGAACACTACATTATGTCTCACTACATTTGGGATCTTTCCGCTGAGGAACTTGTGCAAGCTATGCATATGACAAGAGAACCTGACGGTAAACGCTGGATTTTCTCACTGATGAAGTTTCTTTCATAATCCCAGTTCACCGGAGTGTTAGTTACCATGTGGTGTATTTGGCACGCCCGACGGAAAGCTATACATGGAAAATATTCGAGAGCTCAGTGCCTGCAAAAAAAGTGAAGGTCTTCCATGTGGTGATAAATTGCCAACTTAACTCAGAGGTAGAGCGATTTCGGCCTCGGAAGCACACGGGCGTGCAATGACGCGTCCAGGTGTCCTCCCTATCCGAGTCCGTCGGATCCGGCAGCGACTCCACCATCTAGTAGACAATATAGATAGTGTATTTAAAAGAATTTTAACACCCGTAACATATAGCAGTAATTGTATTACCACAAATCCAGTGAGCAAGTGTTAATATATCTGGTGAAGTGTGCTTTTGATGTAGTTAATAGTGGAGACAACTTCAAGAAACTAATTAAACCGGACACATGCAAGGTCGGGTCCTGTGCTCTTCTGATTAAGTGATAATCAAACACATTTATCTGAAAACTACTAAGTAAAACCAAGTCTTGCAGCAGTAAGAAGAAGACCAATTGAATGTATGAAGTCCTGAATAACTGGTTAATGGACCAACGCATGATCACTGACGGTGTTCTGAACTAGGGGTACTCACCACGTCGTCTTCCGACCAGTGGGTCGGGCCGAGGACCCCCATGATGATTTACTAATGGGCCACTTCGGGTAGCCCATGCAGAACACAAGGAGGATTTCACAAAACTTGGCACACAAGACAATGACTCCTCTAAAGCCTAGGCCTACGGTGCATATATAAACTGAGGCCAAGCTAGTCAATAGACAATCCAATATTCATTGCTACAATCTCGTTGTAGACACATGCATCCTGTACTACACCCATATCAATATAATCAGAAGCAGGACGTAGGGTACTATCTCTTCGAGAGAGCCCGACTTGGGTAAAATCCTGTGTCCATGTTACCATCGTTTCCAAGACGCCTAGCTTAGGACCCCTACTACGAGATATGCCGGATATAGAACCGACATTGGTGCTTTCATTAGGACCCTGCTGGGTGATCACCATGGATCGATGGGATGATCAGATCAGTTTTTGGCTCACTGGCGGCGATGATTTTTGTGCAAGATCCGATGAAGGCAGGCTGGCGTGCCCACATGAATCACTTCGCGTGAGATCGATCAGAGAGACAAGCGCAGACGTAAAGACTAATGAATAAGAAAACAGTTCGGATGGCGCTCCTCACTGGCAAATTTGACCATTTTGACCTATGGACGAAATCAATTCACGGAATGAACTGACCGTGAAACTATTTCACAGCCCTAACTTTTTTGTGTAGCGCCCGCCACGACGGCGCCACACCCTACTGTGCAGCGCCTAGCGCGGGGGCGTTGCACACCAGTCCACCGTGGCAGCCCCTGGGCCCGCACCCAGCAGTGCAACGCCTCCGTGCTAGGTGCCACACACATGTAATGTGCAGCGCCTAGCGCTCGGGCGCCACACTTGTAAAGTGCAGCGCCTAGCGCGTAGGCGCTGCACTGTGACTTATCCAGCCACTCGGCTGCCCCCCTCCCCCACCCCCACACCACACACTCTCCTACTCTCCTCCCCGAGCTTTGCCCCCTTTCCCCCTCTCTCCCCCTCTCAAATCCTCTCCCAAATCTTGCAAATTTGAAGAATTTGTCCGTGGATTTCAAAGTCAAACCCTCCCTCAAGGTAATATTCTCCATTCCCCTTGTTTTGATCCAAGTAAAGTTCCCCATTGCTCATTTGTTGCTTGTTTGGGGGAACCCTAGTTTTGTTTGGATCTAAAGATTTGCATGGAAATGTGAGATGTTTGTTTGCCAATTTCTATGGTTAGGCTTTGTTAGTATGCTAGGGTTATTCTTATGGGTGTTCTTATGTTGGTGCTAGGGCTAGGGTTATGGTTATGGTTATGGTTATGGTTATGGTTAGGGTTGTTGTTTGATATATATATTAGGGTTTCTATTCCGTGTTAATCCTTGTATTAGTACTCATGGAAGCAATGTTACCTTGTGTTATTGGAATGCTTATAGGGATGGGAAGAACATGTGTGTTTGTCCATCATGGGGACAAGGACGCCTTTTTGAAAGGCAATGTAGAACTGGACCCGGATGAGGTTGACATGGTGTTTAATAGTAGTTCTAGCTATGCGGAGCTCTTGCAACAAGTTAGGGAAGATTTGAATTGGACGGGCCCTAGTGATATCATAGAGTTGGAGGGAAGGCATAATGTTGGTTTTGGAATGCACATCCGTTGGAAGACAATGCGTGTCAACTCGGAGCAACGTTGGGTTGCATACAAGGAGACGGTGGCCGAATCACTAGACAAGGCTCTTGAGTTATTTGCAACAAAGAAGGTTGATTCAAGTTTGCATTTGGACTTGAACCGGAACCCCTCCCCTTTGGTTGCTAGTAGCCCCACACCCTTGAAGCGAGATGAAATTGTTGAACCTCTTTTGACCCAAGAAGTGAGGCCAACATTGAGCCCGTTTACAAACAACCAAGATGAAGCTTTGCAAGAGGACAATGATGAGTATGCGGACGATGACAATGAAGTTGATCTCCATGACAACAATGTGGGTGATCTCGACAAATATCACTTGCAAGAGACAATGGACCCTTCCATCCCTTTTTCCCGTGCATATGCATCGGACTCGGATGACGATGGTCCCGATGAACAAGTTGATGCGGAGGGGTTCACGGTGAAGGAGGCCGAAGCTTTAGAGAAGGTATTTGGTCGGGATCATCGGACTACATTGTTCAAGGATGTTAGTCTCGCGGATGAAGCCGTGGTAGATGGTGGCCAATGTGTACCTCTTGGGGTTAGGCCAAGCTCTTATCGTGATTTGGGAGACGACAAGAACCGCATTGCTAAAGGTTCTAAGTTCGACACCTTCTTGGAATTGAAGATGTGGCTCGACAACTACTCGGTTACGCATTATCGTCCACATAAGGTGGTGCACTCGGACGTCAAAGTGCGAAGAGGAAGAAGAAGAGGAAGACGAAGAGGAAGACGAAGAAGAAGAGGAAGAAGAAGAAGAGGAAGAAGAAGAAGAAGAAGAAGAAGAAGAAGAAGAAGAAGAAGAAGAAGAAGAAGAAGAAGAAGAAGAAGAAGATTAAGAACAAGAAGAGGGAGAAGAAGAAGAGGGAGAGGACGAAGAAGAGGAAGAAGAAGAGGAAGAAGAAGAGGAAGACGAAGAGGAAGACAAAGAAGAAGAGGAAGAAGAAGAAGAGGAAGAAGAAGAAGAAGAAGAAGAAGAAGAAGAAGAAGAAGAAGAAGAAGAAGAAGAAGCACAGTTGCATGTGCATGTGAAGATGAAATATGTCCATGGATTGTGTGTGCAAGACCATGGAAAGGAGGTCCCACTTGGCACGTAGTGAGTTGTGTGCCAACTCACATGTGCCAAGGCAAAAGGGTGGATGGCAAGATTGTGTCCCAAAACCACAAACAACTCACGTCCGAGTTCATCGCTTACAGGCTCTCCAACTCAATATCCACACTTCCAACAATGAGCGTCCAACATGTCATTGACCTTGTGAAAGCCATCTTTCACTACAAGGTGAAGTACGGCAAGACATGGAAGGCGAAGCAAGCCGCATTTAAGATGTTGTATGGTACTTGGGAGGAAGCATACAACCGAATCCCTAGGTTGTTGTTAGCCATGGCCGCGACAAACCCGGGCATGGTTCATGTGGTCGAGCCTCATGGGCACCAAACAACGGTTCATGAAGGAAGGAAAGTCAGAGTATTTGGCCGTGCTTTTTGGGTGTTCGAGCAATGTGTGAGGGCTTTCGAACATTGTAGGCCGGTCATCGCAATTGATGGCACGTTCTTGACCGGACAATACAAGGGCACCTTGTTGGTTGCGATAGCAAGTGATGCCAATAACCGGGTGTTGCCATTGGCATTTGCTTTGGTTGAGGTGGAAAACAATGACAACTGGGAGTGGTTTCTGCATCTTTTGAGGACGAAGGTGTTACCCACTCAAAGGGAAATTTGTGTCATATCGGATCGGCATCAAGGAATTCTTAACGTGGTGGAGATTGACATTCCCGGGCATGCTCCGTTGCACCATCGATGGTGCATGAGGCACTTTTGTTCGAACTTCTATAGGGCATGTGGCCTTAAGGAGTTGGCCGATGATCTTCAAGATTGTTGTCTTGCTTTCTCCGAGAAGCGCTTCGCCACTTTGTACCACAAATTGCTCGCACACAAAAACCTTGATGCCGGGGGTCAAGACTTTCTCAATAGGCACATTCAATACCGGAACAAGTGGGCACGTGCCTTTGATGAAGATGGCCGGAGATACGGTCAAATGACAAGCAATATGGCGGAATGCTTCAATAGGGTGCTCAAAGGTGCACGTGGATTACCCGTGACGGCAATAGTTCAATACAAATTTGACAAGATGAATGCGTACTTTGTAAAGTACTCGATGGAAACCGATGCACAAATAGCGGGTGAGAACCCACGGAAGTACAAGTACAAGTTCCCACCCAAAGTTGATGAATGGTTGGTATTTCAATCACCGAAGGCGGACTCAGAAGAAGCTATATTATATGACAATGAAGAGTGGAAGTACGAAGTGAAAGAGCGAGGAGGAACCACAGACGATGGCCGGCAACATGGAGGTCGGGCTTTCAAGGTGTCGTTAACACAATGTGATTGCACTTGCGGGAGGCCGTTGTTGCTTCATCTCCCATGCTTACACTTGTATACCGCCGGTCGCGTTAGGAATGTGGACATCAATCACCCACGCACCATGAGGGAGTCCAAGTTCTCAATCATGACGGTCAAGAAAACATGGGCTCCCCGCTTTCACCCGTACTTTGACCAATCACAATGGCCGGAGTATCATGGAGTTCAACTATGGCCGGATTCAGAGTTGAAGGTTGTTAAACGGGGTAGACGTCAGACAAAGCGTCTTAGAGGAGACATGGACGGATGGGGCCATGGTGGCCGCCGCGAAGCAGGCAACGACCAATTCCAAGAGCCTCGTGAGAGCTCCCGTTGTGGGGAGTGCAAAGGTCATGGCCACAACAAAAGAAAATGTACGAAACCAAGGAAAAGGTCCAAGAAAAATGATGCAAGCACAAGCCAACAAGGAGCTACACAAGGGAGCCAACCAAGTGGTAGCCAACAAGTGCCAAGCCAACCAAGAGGTAGCCAACAAAAGCGAAGGCAACCTAGTGGTAGCCAACAAGTGCCAAGACAACCAACTGGTAGCCAACCTAGTGGTAGCCAACAAGTGCCAAGCCAACCAAGTGGTAGCCAACAAGTGCCAAGCCAACCAAGTGTTAGCCAAAGAGGATCTAGGCAACAAAGAGGTCGTCAACTAGGACTTACAAGAGGCCGTGGTGGTGGTAGTGGCCGTGGTGGTGGTGGTAGAGCTCGTGGTGGTGGTGGTCTAGGCCATGGTGGTGGCAATGGCCGTGGTGATGGTCTTGGCCTTGGTGGTGGATTTGGCCGTGGTGATGGAGAAGGGCAAGTTCGTTATAGAGGAATGTTTGGATACCTAGATGGACCGTTTCCGTATGTTCCTCACTAACTATAATGTATCACATGTTCTTGTTTTTCATATGTGCTTCCATTTGTTCTTATTGTCCTTACTAACCATTATGTTTCACTCATTGTAGGTATGGCGGCTTCCCAACCCAACAAACCAACGATGAAGGAGGATGGCGAAGATGAGATGGCTGGATGGTGGGAGAAGGCTGCGAAGAAGCTTAGAGATGAGGATGCAGTCAAGCTAAAGAAGAAGAAGGAAGAGGATCTTGAGAAGGAGATGAAGAGGAAAGAGAGAGCGTCAAATGCGATGCGCGCTAGGGAGGAAGCGTTGGTGAGGAAATGTGAGGAGGCACAGAAGAAGCGTCTAAAGGATTTTCAAGAAAAAACCATGAAGCTTTGGGCAATTGCAGCTGAAAAAGAAGAGAGGGACAATCAGATATTCATGGAAAGGGTGGTTAAGGAGGCTCACCTCATAAGAAAAGGGAGGAGGAAGAGGAAGAAGAGAGGAAGAAGAAGAAGGGAAAGGGGCCTTGCTCTACGCAATAAAGCTACTATGTCTCCTCTTCGATTTGGTTGTAAGAACTACTATGTGTCGTGAACTACTATGTCTCCTCCTCGATTTGGTTGTGAACTACTATGTGTCGTGAACTACTATGTCTCCTCCTCGATTTGGTTGTAAGAACTACTATGTGTCGTGAACTACTATGTCTCCTCCTCGATTTGGTTGTAATAACTACTATGTGTCGTGAAGTACTATGTGTTATGAACTATGTGTCATGCATATATTCTCTTCACAGTTGTTAGATTACTATGTATCAATCCTACCTCACATCATCTTACTATGTTTGCACATGCTAAAAAATTCACCAAGTCCACGTGCAACGTCTAGCACTGAGGCGCTGCACTGTGGTGTGTGACGCCTCCAGGCAAGGCGCTGCACAGGTTTGTACCTATCCAGAGAGCAACAGAATGTGTGTCATGCTACAGACCTGTGCAGCGCCTAGCGTGTAGGCGTCACACACCACAGTGCAACGCCTAGCACTGAGGCGCTGCACTGTGTAGTGTGACGCCTCCAGGCTAGGCGCTGCACATGTCTGTTGCTATCCAGAGAGCAACAGAATGTGTGTCATGCTACAGACATGTGCAACGCCTAACCTGGAGGCGTCACACACCACAGTGCAACGCCTAGCCCTGAGGCGCTGCACTGTGTAGTGTGACGCCTACAGGCTAGGCGCTGCACGTGTCTGTAGCTATCCAGAGAGCAACAGAATGTGTGTCATGCTACAGACATGTGTAGCGCCTAGCCTGGAGGCGTCACACACCACAGTGCAATGCCTAGCCCTGAGGCGCTGCACTGTGTAGTGTGACGCCTCCGGGCTAGGCGCTGCACATGTCTGTAGCTATCCAGAGAGCAACAGAATGTGTGTCATGCTACAGACCTGTGCAGCGCCTAGCCTGGAGGCGTCACACTACACAGTGCAACGCCTAGCACTGAGGCACTGCACTGTGGAGTGTGACGCCTCCTGGCTGGGCGCTGCACAAAAACTTAGCGAATTTTTTGGCCAAAACTGGAGGCCTACCTTCTGTTGCTCTCTGGATAGCTAACAGACATGTGTGACGCCTAGCCTGGAGGCGCCACACTCTATAGTGCAGCGCCTGGCCTGCAGGCACTGCACTATGGAGTGTGACGCCTCCGGGCTAGGCGCCACACATGTCTGTAACTTTTCCTTCATTCTGTTGCTCCTTGTTGCTCCAGTTTTGCATCACAGATAGTTTCATCACAGAATAAGCATTACTAAGAGATTTAAGTTAAACATTACCACCAACATAGAGTTCAACACATAGAGTGACCATCACAACAAGTTCGACATTACCACCAACATAGAGTTGAACACACAGAATGACCATCACGACAAGTTCGACATTACCACCAACATAGCTACCATTACTACCATTACTAAAAGAGAACGATGACTACTTCCTTCCGCGCTTGCTGGCTCCTCCACCTCTCTTGGAGGGTATCTTCTTCACCTTCCTAGGAAGACGAACCCGCTCCGGCTCTGGCTCCGGTTCCTCCACGTCATCCACATCGTCATCCACATCGTCATCCAAAGCCACCATCCGCGAGGTGCCGACCGTCCTTTTGCCTCTTTGGGTGAAGTCCTCAGGTGTGTATTTGTTGATTCCCCTCCTAGGCTTTAACTCGTATGCAGACCGAACCTTGTAGGTCCCCAAGGTCCTATCATCAGAAACCTATGCATCCACAAAAGATATGGAAAGACCGTTTGTGAGAATATAGTTAGCAAATGCATCAACAATTGGATATATAACCTCAGGCCATACCTCTTGGGTGAGCACACCACATCTTGGGTGACCACACCCACATCCTCATCGTCCAAAGGATTATCATGGCCAGAAGTTGGATTTGATGGTGTCGCCGACCTAGAACGTTCTGGTGATACATACTCGGGGTCACGACAACCGAAAAGGTTTGACAGCCGCCTTAACTTTTGGCCCTGGCGCTGCAACATGAACAAGTGAATGAGACATCGAACGTAGCAACACATGTTAAGTGCTAGTTTGAAGGAGATGTGAACCTTAATGAATGCTCGAAGTGCACCTTCCCCATCGCTTTTGCCAGCCGGGGTTGTTTCCAGAATAGTGTCGGTCTCATCAGCTGCTTTCTTGATCTGGGCACGCTATGAACAGAAAAGGTATTAACGTGTTAGGCAAGTGAAGATGTGAATATTGCGAATTGAAAAGCAAAAAGGGTAGATACCACAAAGTTCATCATTGGCCCCGCAGGGATCACGGAGTTTCCTTTCCTGACTAATGCGTTGTACTGGTGCTGGGCTACCTCATCAAAGACGGTGGGTTCTTCCAAAATGTTATCATCATACGCCGGCTTGCATACCTCCACACGAGTGACGCCTAGAAACCATGTGAGATAGTTGTTGAACGCAATCGGGCAGTGCTCACGAAGCTTGGCTCGTTTTCCAGCCCTAGCTTGCTCCAAAGCAAGCTCCCACTGTATGACATACTTGTTGTGATGCTTGGCCCAATCCTTGATCTTCCGCTGCTTTTTCCTATCCAACCTGCAAGTTAGAAACATAATATTAGCATCATCGAAACCGCCGAGAAGCTGCTAATTGCTCAAGGTTGATTATATCTTATGCGTGTAGCACTATATCCGTGTCCACAAACTCCGGCGGGTGTGGCATGAACAAACCAAACTGACGGTACACCCGATGTGGCATGTGAAGATCAACCGCCCAGTTGCATATGAGTGGACACTGCATATGCCAGAGATCCCTATCCGGATTCAGCGTGAACTCTATAGGGTTCCCAAAACTCTCACCTTTTCCATAAGGTTCCCATACAACCTACAAAATTGGATAGAATGAAAAATTGATATCGATTTACGATGGAAGCATGATAATAACTTATGCAATGTCAATTCACCTGCTCAGGCGTGATCGCGTCCATCTCGCTCCTGTACAGCTTGTACATGACCGAGGGATCATCCGTCATCTCATTTAACACATCCCACTTGTAAGCCCAAGTCGGGCGCCGTAGTGGGTCGTCTTTCTCGTCCCAATCCTCGAACTTCACGGTCTTCAGTCGTCCAACCGGCAAACGCTCCCAGCTCCATATGAAAAGTGCGAGCAAACAACCACCAATACCTCCAGATAGCCTACAACAGGCTTCGTCCAACTACTAGTACGAACCGAACACAACCCCACGTGATGGTTGTCAAAATCAAGTACTACTTTTGTAGTAATTGAAGCACGCCTCCCAAGAGTACATCATCACTACAGCTTTTAATCAAATTCCATGGGCGTTGTGTGCTTTGGTTTTAGCCGGCCGCTGCCAGGTGCTATCTCTCCAAATTACTTTCAGTGCACAATATTTTTCTTGGGAATTATTCCTTCGGCCAGTGTTATTTTTTCTACACAGGTCAGCTAATTTGTGGCTGCAATGAGATCGCCCCACGAATTCATGTTTCATCATGCTGCCACTGTGCTACATCTGCGTCGTTATTCCGGGCACCCTGAATCCAGCCGAGGAGGACGAGCATGTCTGCGTACAGTCCACGCGGAGCAGCACCCGTAGCCAACACGAATTCTTCTATGCGGCAACCCACATGGAGATCAATCTTTCCTTTTCTTTATTAAGATAAGTGTACTATACTATTGCTTGCTACTACCTGCGTGGGATGCTATACCTCTGCACTGTATCTATTTGGATCTAACGTCTGATTGCTAGCTGATTGACTCACAAATCCTCAGGTGCTATTCTTCCTAATAATTACATGCAGTAAAAATTATTTGTGACATTATGTTTTCTGTTAGGTTTGTACTGCTCTATGTATATAGATTGATGTACGGCCTAAGTTCGCGTCCGCTGCTTGTCGATACATCGGATTCGGATACATCGGATTCAGACTCAATCTGACCAACAGACGATCCAGCCGAAGAGATAGTGCGGAAGCAGTACCCTAACAGGGAATGGGCTCCCTGACAGCACACAAAGCACACAAACAAGGAGATTTAATTATTTTCCCCCTTTTTAAATGAACTCTTCATCGGCCGCTGGCAGTTCCCAATAATCCTTTTCAAAAAGTGGATAGACCTAGAGTATTTCTAACCTAATTAAATACTTGTTTTGCAAGCACGGTCCTTGTGATCTAATCTACAAACACTAATTCACATATTGATGAATGCCAGCAGTCCAGCTAGCACTACTTCGGGCAACGACCAAAGTTCGACCGATGTTTCTTTATTTCCTTCGGTCCTCCACGATCATCGCCGTCCAGGTTTTTAGCGATTTGTTTAGCACATAGATTATTATACAGAGAATGTTTTCTGTTCTTTTGTGTTGCATTATTTTTGCAGAGAAATTTTTCGGACCCTCCTACACGGCGTCAGTCTGGCCAGTCTCTCGTTGTCACCTAGGCATGTCAACCAATGTCGATATTGACCTCACGCCAGATAATCGACCTTGACTATGTCACGCCGCCACCTCGGCAATCCGACGTTGTCGTCCAGCCTGCGCTGATTATGCCAGACCAATCTCAACGCAGTCACAGGGAGATTTGATTTTTCTTCTTTTCTCTATTATTTATTAAGTTTGGAGGCAGTCTACACTTTCACCAATGGCCTCACTTTCGTGTGCTTTTCTGATGCGATTAGTACTACCAGTTGCTTCACTTCCATCAGAGAATGGATTGATGCAACAAGAAGCTTACGTGGTACCTTCCATATGAAGTTGTATGAGTACTTTGGGCCGCTCTTTCACAACAATTGCTACATGCGGATAAGGCTGACAGCCACCGCACCCACTGACACCTTCGTGCTATGTCTTGAGCTTGCGTTGGTTTTTCTTGAAGAGGAAAGGGTGATGCAGCAATAGTAGCGTAAGTATTTCCATTAGTTTTTGAGAACCAAGGTATCAATCCAGTAGGAGGCTCCTCAAAAGTCCCACGCACCTACACAAACAAACAAAGAACTCGCAACCAACGCAATAATGGGGTTGTCAATCCCTTCACGGCCACTTGCGAAAGTGAGATCTAATAAAAATAGAATGATAAGATACATATATTTTTGGTATTTTATAATATAGATGCAAAAAGTAAAGACGTAAATAAAAGTAGATTGGAAGCAAATATGATAAGAGATAGACCCGGGGGCCATAGGTTTCACTAGTTGCTTCTCTCAAGATAGCATAACTATTACGGTGGGTGAACAAATTACTGTTGAGCAATTGATAGAATAGCGAATAATTATGAGATTATCTAGGCATGATCATGTATATAGGCATCACGTCCGCAACAAGTAGACCGACTCCTGCTAGCATCTACTACTATTACTCCACACATCAACCGACTCCTGCCTGCATCTAGAGTATTAAGTTCATAAGAACAGAGTAACGCATTAAGCAAGATGACATGATGTAGAGGGATAAACTCAAGCAATATGACATAAACCTCATCTTGTTATCCTCGATGGAAACAATACAATACGTGCCTTGCAACCCATTCTGTCACTGGGTAAGGACACCGCAAGATTGAACCCAAAGCTAAGCACTTCTCCCATGGCAAGAAAGATCAATCTACACTAGTAGAAAAGGGGCCAATGGTCCAGGCCAGTCCAGCCCATTAGTCCCGGTTCAATCCAGAACCGGGACCAATGGGGGCACCAGACCCGGTTCATGAGCCCCGGAGGACGGCCGGGCCACGTGGGCCATTGGTCCCGATTCGTCTGGACCTTTTGGTCCCGGTTGGTGGGACGAACAGGGACCAATGGGCCTCGCTCCTGGCCCACCACCATTGGTCCCGGTTGGTGGCTCGAACCGGGACCAAAGGCTGACCATTAGTCCCGGTTCATGCCATCAACCGGGACTAAAGGGTTGGTCCTCGTTGCGAGTTTAGTCCCACCTCGCCAACCGAAGGGGAATCGGACCGGTTTATAAGCCCCTCCCTCTCTACCTTATTGAGCTCCTCTGAAAATGAAAATAGATGCCCTTATATTGGGAATTTAGCATAAATTCATACGGATTTCTCTTGAAATTCGTTATGAATTTAAGTTGGATTTCCTCTATAAGCGCATCTCTGCTCATTTCTGAGTAGTTTTTTATATAGTTTTTCTTCTTTTTCTGCTATATTTATTTTTTTCTTTTTATTTATGAGTTGTAATAAGCCATTAAAAATAAGCATATATGCTCCTTTTTTAGTACAGTTAATCACAACTATTTTTTGCTTCTATTCATTTCTCAGTAGTTTTCTATATTTGTTTTTCTTTTCTGTTATATTTATTCTTTTGTTTTTATTTCTGAGTTGTAATAAGTCATTAAAAATAAGCATCTATGCTATTTTTTAGTAAAGTTAATCAAAATTATTTTTCTTCTATTTATTTCTGAGTGGTTTTTTATCTAGTTTTTTTTCTTTTCTGCTACATTTATTTTTTTCTTTTTATTTCTGAGTTGTAATAAGTCATTAAAAATAAAAAAAGAGGCGCAATGCTCGTTAATTTGCTTCAAGCCTTTCGGAATAGTGTCAACTGCACTGCACATAGATGTATGCAGTCTACCGTATTCCTCAAGGCTTGAAGCTAATCAACGTGCAGGAGCATTGAGCCTCTTCGTCATCGTCTCTGCACTCAGGGCTTATAAACAGTTGCGAGTGCCTCTCGCTTGGCGAGATGGGACTAAAAAAACAGCTGCAGGAAGAATCATCAAAAAATAGCTGCAGAAAATAAAAAAGTAGTTACACGGATCCATTGGTACCGGTTCATGGCACCAACTGGTACCAATGCTACTCTTTGGTCCCGGTTGGCTGGACCAACCGGGACGAATGCTCATCGTTAGTCCCGATTGGAGCCACCAACCGGGACCAAAGGTCTTCGTTTCCCGCCCTTTGCGCTGCTGAAAAGAGGCCTTTGGTCCCGGTTGGTCGCTCCAACTGGGACTAAAGGTTGCATTAGTCCCGGTTGGAGCGACCAACTGGGACCAATGCTTTTGCTATATATACTGGACTTAGCAGTTTTCGCCAAGACCCATCTCTTTCTCGCCCCGACGCCTCTGCTCCTCATCGACGTCGCCGCCGAGCCCTGCCCCGCGCCGCCCCGAGCCCGCCGTCGTCGCCCGCGCACGTCGTCGCCGCTCCCATCGCCGCCCGCGTCCCGTGCCGCCCCGACGTCGTCACCAGCCGTCACCCCCGCGCCGCCCCGAGCCCGCCGTCCCCCTCGCCGCCCCGAGCCCGCCGTCCCCGTTGCCGCCCCAAGCCCGCTGTCCTCGTCGCCCCTGCCCCGCGCACCACCCCGAGCCCGTCGTCGTCCCCTGCCCTGCACCGCTCGACGCCGACGTGAGCGTTTTTTTATTTTTGTTAGATTTTTTTAGATTCTTTTTGAAGTTCATAGATTTTTTTTGTTAGGTTAGATGTGTAGTAATTTAGATATGTAGTCCACAGATTTTTTTTTAGATTAGATTTTTTTGTTAGATTACATGTGTAGTAATTAATTTGTTCATATTATGTTAGATTTTTTTGTTAGATTAATTAGATTTTTTTGTTAGATTAGATATGTGTAGTAATTAATTTGTTCATATTATGTTAGATTTTTTTCTGTTAATAGATTTTTTTGGTGATATTATTATTGAATATGCATGTTTGGTGATATTATTGTTAATAGATTTTTTTGGTGATATTTAGATTGTGTAATTAATTTTGTTCATAGAATTTTAATAATTTTTCTGTTCATAGTATTTAGAAAAAGGAAAAAAAGAAGAAGTAGTTTATATATAGTTGAACTAGCTAGTTGATTTAATAAACTAATTTATTTTACTATATAATGAAGTAGTTTGTTTTTAGTAAGTACTACTTATTTATTTATAGTAAGTGCTTAATTAGTAGTTGAACTAGATAGTTGATTTAATTAGATTTTTTTGTTAGATTAGATTTTTTTATTAGATTAAATGTGTAGTAATTAATTTGTTCATATTATGTTAGATTTTTTTGTTAGATTAATTAGATTTTTTTGTTAGATTAGATATGTGTAGTAATTAATTTGTTTATATTATGTTAGATTTTTTTTTCTGTTAATAGATTTTTTTGGTGATATTATTATTGAATATGCATGTTTGGTGATATTATTGTTAATAGATTTTTTTTTGGTGATATTCAGATTGTGTAATTAATTTTGTTCATAGAATTTTAATGATTTTTTTGTTCATAGTATTTAGAAAAAGGAAAAAAAGAAGAAGTAGTTTATATATAGTTGAACTAGCTAGTTGATTTAATAAACTAATTTATTTTACTATATATAGAAGTAGTTTGTTTTTAGTAAGTACTACTTATTTATTTATAGTAAGTGCTTAGTAGTTGAACTAGATAGTTGACTTAAATAATAAAACTACTTTTATTTAACTATATATAGAAGTAGTTCCCTCGTCGACGTCGGCGATGCCTATCCCGCATCCTCGTCGTCGTCGACTCGGCGGGGGACATAGGTTGGTGAGGAGGCAGCCCGTTGTTGACCCGATCCTTATTTGGTGGCGGTCGCGTGGGCCAGTGACGGTGGTGAGGCATCCGGACACAGAGGAGGTGGTACGTCACCGTGTCAGCAAGGAGGACGAGCACGTCCGTCGCTACAAGGTTGCATTGGAGGGGAGGTTCGACAATACCTGGCAGGTTCTTCAGGGATCTCATTGGAGCTATGATCTTGTGATGGTTCCTTATCTTTGGGTGTCCACCGCTCGCGTCGATACCCGTCGGGCGCTACGGTTCTAGTTGTATTAGTGATAATATTCGACGATGTACGGACACCAAAAGATGATGTACTTTTGCTTATAATTATTGAATGCATGCTAATTTGAATACTATACTTTATTTTATGATTTGGTTTTGCTTATTTTATGATTTGGTTTTGCTTATTGAATGCTCATATTGGATAAGTTCTCCTTCATTCCCGTGTGCTAGACAATTTGGTATCATAATGCAGTTGGGAATGAAAGAGGAGCTACATACGTACATCGATCATCGATAGTCAACCCGTGAGTAATAATAATGATCTAGTTTAATATTTGAATTATGAACGTAGGCCGGAAATGTCGTACTCATCGGACGACGAAAACCGCCCGGGGGAGTGCGACTGGTGCCACGATGACCGAGGTATCTGCGATAGGTTCATTGAGCTGGACGAAGATCGGCGCTTCAGCATTAAGCTCGAGGAAACCTGCGATGTTCATACGGTACGCAACGATGACAATAGTTTTTTTCGTAATTAAGCACAACTTCAACTATTTTAATGTGTATTTTGCATCTTTTCCAATTCGACTAGCTTACCCCATGCTTTGCAAGACGCTATGTCTTGGAGAGGATGGGTTTTGAAGACCATGAAAATTTCGAAACCAAAAAAATTATCCTAAGTACCCATCATGGTGTGGATTTTCAAGTAAAGTTGTACAATGCTCAGAGTGTAACCCATTTTGGTTGCAAAAATTAGGATGCATTTTGCAAGATGTATGGTCTTGATGAGGGTATGCTTGTCACCATGGATCTTGGTGATCCTACAATCGAGCAAGAGACACCTTCGATTTGGGTCCTTGTGGATACACCTCCAGTTCTTCCCTCATGTGAGCTAAACATAGTTATTAAGTAATTTATATTGTTTATTTCAAAATATATAGTTGACAACTTATCTCCATTAACAGCTTATTTTCATTCTTCAAAGAATGTGCGGAAGATGGTAGACAGAACATACTACACCGGAGGCTTCGAATTAACTTATCAGGAGAAAAATCATCTGGTCGGATTTTGTACTGATCTTGAGAATTACAATATCTACAATCAAACTCCTCAACATTATGGTCAATACGTGCCACTAGTGCACTTGTTGAACTATGGTAACTACCATGGAGATACCCTGGTAAGATTATTTTTTACTATTACAACATCCGTGCATCTTTTTGCACACTTCTAAAACTAGTACATCATTGCTAACTACGAAGTTATTACTATGTTTTTCAACAGATAATCCCGAATGATTGTGTGCCTCATCTGATGTATACGCATGGTAGCCTTCATGTTTTGAACATACAACCATGTCGTCCTACGAATCTCAACTGTCCATACCGGGTTTCTAAAAGAAGTGGAGACATAACAATCAAAGAATGGAAAAAATGTATGGACAGTCGTAAGGAGCTTCTTGGAAGCAATAAGCAGCGAGGGGCAAGAATTGAAGACAGGATGATCGCCATTCTTCATAATGGAGAGTCGGGGTCTATATTGTTTTATGCTATTTTACCTTAAGGGTGTTTAGGTCCTACCTGATACTGATGATCATGTGCTAAGAACAATTATGTAGGGTTGGGTTCGATGACTATATATGAGGATGATGATCGTATGACTTATTATTAATAACGAGTAGAAGTTGTATGATGATGCATGATTAGTAGGACTTGTTATTATATATATATGATGATGTATGATGCAAAGCATGCATAAGCATGTTATATCTACGGGTGCAATGAACATAGCAGCAGTGTTGATAAACCAAGGACGAAGATAAGAGAGGACACTTCTCTCTATTAGCTAGCTATAATAACAACCTAAAAATAACCCCCAAAACCCCTAAAGCAGCCACTTTTGTAAAAAAAAAGACTTTTGGTCTCGGTTGGAGCCGCCAACCGGGACCAAAGGCCCCGTGACTGGGCTCGGCGCAGAGGGCCACGTGGAGGCACATTGGTCCCGGTTCGTGTTTGAACCGGGACTAATGGGTGTAGGCATTAGTAACGACCCATTAGTCCCGGTTCTTGAACCGGGACTAAAGGCCCTTACGAACCGGGTCTAATGGGTGGTTTTCTACTAGTGCTAGTAGGCCAAACCAAACTGATAATTCGAAGAGACTTGCAAAGATAACTCAATCATACATAAAAGAATTCAGAGAAGATTCAAATATTATTCATAGATAAACTTGATCATAAACCCACAATTCATCGGATCTCGACAAACACACCGCAAAAAGAGTTTACATTGAATAGATCTCCACAAGAGAGGGGGAGAACATTGTATTGAGATCCAAGAAGAGAGAAGAAGCCATCTAGATAATAACTATGGACCCGTAGGTCTGTGGTAAACTACTCACAACTCATCGGAGGGGCAAGGATGTTGATATAGAAGCCCTCCGTGGTCGATTCCCCCTCCGGCAGAGTGCCGGCGAAGGGTCCAAGATGAGATCTCGCGGATACAGAAGGTTGGCGGTGGAAATTGTGTTTTGTTGGCTCCCTGGATGTTTTCGGGGTACGTAGGCTTATATAGGAGGAAGAAGTACGTCGGTGGACGCCCGAGGGGCCCACGAGACAGGGGGGCACTCCCTATAGGGGGGCGCGCCCTCCTATCTCGTGGAAGCTTCGACTGCTTCTTGACTTGCACTCAAAGTCCTCTGGATCACGTTCATTCCAAAAATCACGCTCCCGAAGGTTTCATTCCGTTTGGACTCCGTTTGATATTCCTTTTCTTCGAAATACTGAAATAGGCAAAAAAAACAGCAATACGGGCTGGGCCTCCGGTTAGTAGGTTAGTCCCAAAAATGATATAAATGTGTAAATAAAGACCATAAACATCCAAAAGGGGTAATATAATAGCATGGAATAATAAAAAATTATAGATACGTTGGAGACGTATCAAGCATCTCCAAGCTTAATTCCTACTCGTCCTCGAGTAGGCAAATGATAAAAAGAGAATTTTTGATGGGGAATGCTACCTAGCATTATTCTCAATGTAATTTTATTTATTGTGGCATGAATGTTCAGATCGAAATGATTCAAAATAAAAGTTCATATTGGTAAAGAAATAGTAACATTTCAAGCATACTAATCAAAGTAATCATGATTCTCAAAATAGCATGGCAAAAGAAAGTTCATCCCTACAAAATCATATAGTTAGGCTATGCTTCATTTTCGTCACACAAAGATGTTCCCAACTTCTATACCCCCGATGACAAGCCAAGCAATTGTTTCATACTTAAATAATCTCAAACATTTTCAACCTTCACGCAATGCATGAGCGTGAGCCATGTATATAGCACTATTGATGGAATAGAATATGATGATGGGGATTGTGTGGAGAAGACAAAAAAGGAGAAAGTCTCACATTGACAAGGATAATTAACGGGCTATGGAGATGCCCATCAATTGATGTCAACATGAGGAGTAGGGATTGCCATGCAACGGATGCACTAGAGCTATAAATGAATGCTCAACAAAAGAAAACTAGTGGGTGTGCATCCAACTTGCTTGCTCACGAAGACCTAGGGCATTTAAGGAAGCCCATCGTAGGAATATACAAGACAAGTTCTATAATGAAAAATTCCCACTAGTATGAAAAAGACAACTTATGAGACTCACTATATGAAAAACATGGTGCTACTTTGAAGCACAATATATGAGACTCACTATATGAAAAACATGGTGCTACTTTGAAGCACAATATATGAGACTCACTACATGAAGAACAAGGTGCTACTTTGAAGCACAAGTGTGGAAAAAGAGATAGTAACATTGCCCTTTTTATTTTTTTAATTTTTCTTTCTTTTTTTGGGCCTTTCCTTTTTTTCTTTTGGCCTTTCTTCTTTTTTTTGGGCAATGCTCTAATAATGATAATCATCACACTTCTATTGATTGCAACATATGAATTACAACTCAAAACTAGAACAAGCTATGACTCTATATGAATGCCTCCGGCGGTGTACCGGGATGGTGGAATGAATCAAGAGTGACATGTATGAAAAATAATGCATGGTGGCTTTGTCACAAATACGATGTCAACTACATGATCATGCAAATGGAAATATGACAAAAGTAAAGTATGTCATGATGATGATGAACGGAACAGTGGGAAGTTGCATGGCAATATATCTCGGAACGGCTATGGAAATGCCATAATAGGTAGGAATGGTGGCTGTTTTGAGGAAGATATAAGGATTTTTATGTGTGATAGAGCGTATCGTATCACGGGGTTTGGATGCACCGGCGAAGTTTGCACCAACTCTGAAGGTGAGAAAGGGCAATGCACGGTACCGAAGAGGCTAGCAATGGCGGAAAGGTAAAAGTGCGTATAATCCATGGACTCAACATTAGTCAAAATAACTCATATACTTATTGCAAAAATTTAGAAGTCATCAAAAATCAAGTACTACACGCATGCTCCTAGGGGGATAGATTGGTAGGAAAAGACCATCGCTCATCCCCGACCGCCACTCATAAGGATGCACAAGCCAGGTACACTTCATGTTTCAAATTTGTTACACAACTTTAACCATACGTGCATGCTACGGGACTTGCTAACTTCAACACAAGCATTCTTTAAATTCATAATCACCCTACTAGCATGAATTTAATATCACTACCTCCATATCTCAAAACAATTATCAAGTATCAAATTGATCATAGCATCCAATTCACTTCCTATGATAGTTTTTATTATACCCAACTTGGATGCCTACCATTCTAGGACCAATTTTATAACCATAGCAAATACCATGCTGTTCTAAAAGACTCTCAAAATAATATAAGTAAAGCATGAGAGACTAGCAATTTCTTCAAAATTAAGTCACCACCGTGCTCTAAAAGATATAAGTGAAGTACTAGAGCAAAAACTATCAAGCTCAAAAGCACATAGAGTATTCTAGCAAATTATAATCAAGTAGGCTTCTCCCAAAAGGTGTGTACAGCAAGGATTATTGTGGTAAACTAAAAATCAAAGTCTAATATAATACAGGATGCTCCAAGCAAAACACATATCATGTGGCGAATAAAAATATAGCTCCAAGTAAAGTTACCAATGAATGAAGACGAAAGAGGGGATGCCTTCCCGGGGCATCCCCAAGCTTAGGCTTTTGGCTATCCTTGAATATCTTGGGGTGCTATGGGCATCCCCAATCTTAGGCTCTTGCCACTCCTTATTCCATAGTCCATAAAAGCTCTACCCAAAACTTGAAAACTTCACAACACAAAACTCAACAGGAAATCTTATAAGCTCCGTTAGTGAAAGAAAACAAAACTACCACATAAGGTACTGTAATGAACTCATTATTTATTTATTTTGGTGTTAAACCTACTGTAATATAGCTTCTCTATGGTTTATAATATATTTTACTAGCCATAGATGCATCGAAATAAGCAAACAACACACGAAAAACAGAATCTGTCAAAAACAGAACAGTCTGTAGCAATTTGTAACTAACGCAAACTTATCGAACTCTAAATATCCTACCAAAATAGGAAGTCCTGGACAAGTTGTCTATTGATCAGCAATAAAAAGAATCAACACAAAAGCACGTTTCTGTGATTTAACAAAACTAAATTCGTGCGCGCAAAGTTTCTGTTTTTCAGCAGAATCAAATCAACTATCATCATAGGTTATCCTATAGGTTCTACTTGGCACAAACACTAATTAAAAGATAAAAACACATATAAACAGAAGGTAGATGCAAGATTTATTACTAAACAGGAACAAAAACAAAAAACACAAAGAAAATTGGGTTGCCTCCCAACTAGCGCTATCGTTTAACGCCCTAGCTAGGAATAAAGCGAAGATAGATCTAACGAGTGCCATCTTTGGCACTAAATTCATAAGTAGCCCGCTTGATAGATTCATAAGGTAATTTGACTTTCTTTCTTGGAAAGTTCTCCATGCCTTTCTTTAATGGAAATTTGAATCTAATATTCCCTTCCTTCATATCAATAATCGCGCCAATCGTTCTAAGGAAAGGTCTATCAAGAATAATAGGGCAAGAAAAATTGCAATCTATATCAAGAATGATAAAATCTATGGGCACCAAATTTCTATTTGCAACAATGAGAACATCATTGATCCTTCCCATGGGCTTTTTAATGGTGGAATCCGCAAGGTGCAAATTTAAAGAGCAATCATCAAGATCATGGAAACCTAGAATATCACATAAAGTTTTCGGAATTGTGAAAACACTAGCGCCCAAATCACATAAAGCAAAACACTCATGATCTTTAATTCTAATCTTTATAGTAGGTTCCCACTCATCATTAAGTTTTCAAGGTATAGAAACATCCAAATTAAGTTTTTCATCATAAGATTGCATCAAGGCATCAACAATATGTTTGGAGAAAGCTTTATTTTGACTATAAGCATGAGGAGAATTAACAACAGATTGAAACAAGGAAATACAACCTTCTAAAGAACAATTATCATAATCAAATTCCTTTAAAACCGAGATAGTGGGTTCAACGCTATTTAAAGTTGTGACCTCTCCAATCCCACTTTTACCAAATTTAGCATCAAGATCTAAAAACTCCAAATTCTTGGGACGGCTTCTAGGTAAAGTGGACTCATCATCAGTCCCATAATTATCAAGATTCATATTACAAAACATAGATCTAATAGGAGACGCATCAATAACTTTAAGATCCTCATCATTATTTTCATGGAAACTAGAAGAACACGCCTTTATAAAGCAATCTTTCTTAGCACGCAATCTAGCGGTTCTTTCTGTGCACTCATCAATGGAAATTCTCATTGCTTTGAGAGACTCATTGATATCATGCTTAGGAGGAGAAGATCTAAGTTTAAGAGAATCAACATCAAGCGAAAGTCTATCAACGTTCCTAGCCAAATCATCAACTTTGAGCAATATTTCTTCAAGCATAGCATTAAAATTCTTTTGAGAAATCATAAATTCTTTCACACTATTCTCAATCAGAGGGCATCTTATTGAAATTACCATAAGCATTAGTGTAGGAATTTTCATAATTATTAGAGGAATTACTAGGGAACGGTCTAGCATTAAAGTTTCCTCTATAAGCATTGTTTCCAAAACTATTCCTACCAACAAAATTCACATCCATAGATTCATTATTATTCTCAATCAAAGAAGACGATGGCATATCATTGGGATCAAGAGGAGTATTTTTAGTAGCAAACAACTTCATAAGTTCATCCATCTTTCCACTCAAAACATTGATTTCTTCTATAGCATGCACTTTTTTACTAGAAGATCTTTCGGTGTGCCATTGAGAATAATTAGCCATAATATAATCAAAAGTTTTGTAGCATCTCCTAATGTTATTTCCATAAACGTGCCTCCCGCGGCCGAATCTAAGAGATTTCTAGAAGCAAAGTTCAAACTGGCATAAATTTTTTGTATGATCATCCATAGATTCAAACCATGAGTAGGGCAATTGCGAAGCATCACTTTCATTCTTTCCCAAGATTGGGCAACATGCTCATGATCAAGTTGTTTAAAATTCATAATATCGTTCCTAAGAGTGATAATCTTAGCGAGAGGAAAATACTTAGAGATAAAAGCATCTTTGCACTTGTTCCAAGAATCAATACTATTTTTAGGCAAAGACGAAACCAAACTTTAGCATGATCTCTAAGTGAAAAAGGAAATAACTTCAATTTAACAATATCATTATCCGTATCTTTCTTGTTTTGCATATCATACAAATCAACAAAGTTGTTTAGATGAGTAGCGGCATCTTCACTAGGAAGGCCGGCGAATTGATCTTTCATAACAAGATTCAGCAAAGCAGTATTGATTTCACAGGACTCAACATCATTAAGAGGAGCAATCAGAGTACTAAGGAAATCATTATTATTGGTATTCGAGAAATCACACAATTTGGTATTATCTTGCGCCATGGCAACAAGTAATCCAACACACAAGGAAACGGAAAAAGGCAAGCGAAACAGAGAGGAGGAGATTGGGAAAGAGAGGGCGAATAAAACAGCAAGGGTGAAGTGGGGGAGAGGAGAACGAGAGGCAAATGGAAAATAATGTAAATGCGAGGGAGATGGGTTTGTGATGGGTACTTGGTATGTCTTCACTTCAGCGAAGACCTCCCCGGCAACGGCGCCAGAAATCCTTCTTGCTACGTCTTGAGCTTGCGTTGGTTTTCCTTGAAGAGGAAAGGGTGATGCAGCAATAATAGTGTAAGTATTTCCCTCAGTTTTTGAAAACGAAGGTATCAATCCAGTAGGAGGCTCCTCAAAAGTCCCACGCACCTACACAAACAAACAAAGAACTCGCAACCAACGCAACAAAGGGATTGTCAATCCCTTCACGGCCACTTGCGAAAGTGAGATCTAATAAAGATAGAATGATAAGATAAATATATTTTTGGTATTTTAAAATATAGATGCAAAAAGCAAAGACGCAAATAAAAGTAGATTGGAAGCAAATATGATAAGAGATAGACCCGGGGGCCATAGGTTTCACTAGTGGCTTCTCTCAAGATAGCATAACTGTTACGGTGGGTGAACAAATTACTGTCGAGCAATTGATAGAATAGCAAATAATTATGAGATTATCTAGGCATGATCATGTATATAGGCATCACGTCCGCAACAAGTAGACCGACTCCTGCTTGCATCTACTACTATTACTCCACACATCGACCGACTCCTGCCTGCATCTAGAGTATTAAGTTCATAAGAACAGAGTAACGCATTAAGCAAGATGACATGATGTAGAGGGATAAACTCAAGCAATATGATATAAACCCCATCTTGTTATCCTCGATGGCAACAATACAATACATGCCTTGCAACCCTTTCTGTCACTGGGTAAGGACACCGCAAGATTGAACCCAAAGCTAAGCACTTCTCCCATGGCAAGAAAGATCAATCTAGTAGGCCAAACCAAACTGATAATTCGAAGAGACTTGCAAAGATAACTCAATCATACATAAAAGAATTCAGAGAAGATTCAAATATTATTCATAGATAAACTTGATTATAAACCCACAATTCATCGGATCTCGACAAACACACCGCAAAAAGAGTTTACATCGAATAGATCTCCACAAGAAAGGGGAGAACATTGTGTTGAGATCCGAAAAGAGAGAAGAAGTCATCTAGCTAATAACTATGGACCCGTAGGTCTGTGGTAACACTATTAGGGAAAAGCCTAGCAGCACCGCGGGTTTTGGGCCTATTAGCAGCGCGGGGGCCGGCGCTACTAATAAGGCGCTACAACTAACTTATAGCAGTAGCGCGGGTGCCACCCGCGCTACAGCTAACGTATAGCAGTAGCGCAGGTGCCACCCGCGCTACAGCTAACGCATAGCAGTAGCGTGGGTAAAAACCCGCGCTACTACTAATCTGTAATCTCTGAAATTTTTTTTGAATTTTTTTGAATTTTTTTTGAATTTTTTCCCTAATTTTCAAATTTCTGAATTATTTTAACCTCAAATCTCTAATCACCCCTCATCGCTGCTCAATTTAATCTCTAATCACCCCTCATCATTCCAAATCATCTAACTTCTCGGACGGTCACCCATCCTTTCACTACTCCAGCCTGAGCACGCTTAACTTCCGGGTTCTATTCTCCCTCGTTTCCAAGTCTGCACTTGTTGTTTTCCTGACAATAGTAAGATGTCAATCCTATTAACCTGAGGAATTTAGCTTGAGCTTGAAGTCACACATTTCACTGTTTGAGTTTGAAACTATTGTTCTAAAAAATTAGTAACACTAATATTTCTTGAATAATTATTTTGACCATAGTTTGACCACAGTTTGACCATAGTTTGACCAGATTTGACCAAAATTCAAAAAACTAAAATAATTATTTAGTAACACTAATGTTCTTGAATAATTAGTTTGACCATAGTTTGACCAGATTCAACAAAAATTTTAAAAAAACTGATGTTTTTTTGAATTTTTTTGCCTCCAGATCTTAAAAGCCCCGTAACTTTTTTTCTGTTAGGTTTTTGAGGATTTTAAAAATGTTTAACGGGGTTCGAGAGAGATGTAACTTTTCGGTTAAATTCGGATGTAACTTTTCGAGTAGATGATTTTTCATATTAAAAACTTTCATCCGAGTTCGTATGCAAAAGTTGATTAGTAGTAGCGAGGGGTAAAAACCCGCGCTACTACTATCAGCTTAGTAGTAGCGCGGGTTTATACCATCACTACTACTATGGCATGGTCCAGGGGCCACTTAGTAGTAGCGAGGGTTAAAAACCCGCGCTATTGCTATCAACTTAGTAGTAGTGAGGCTTAAAAACCCGCGCTAATACTATGGGATGTCCCGGGGGGCACGGTAGAGACCGCTTAGTAGTAGCGAGGGTTATAAACCCGCGCTGCTGCTATCAACTTAGTAGTAGCGAGGTTTAAAAACCTGCGCTGCTAGTAAGTAGCAGTAGCGAGGGTTTTTAACCCTCGCTGCTGCTAAGATTCTGTGTATAGGTTTTTCCCTAGTAGTGTAAACTACTCACAACTCATCGGAGGGGCAAGGATATTGATGTAGAAGCCCTCCATGGTCAATTCCCCCTCTGGCAGAGTGCCGACGAAGGCTCCAAGATGAGATCTCGCGGATACAGAAGGTTACGGCGGTGGAAATTGTGTTTCATTGGCTCCCTGGATGTTTTCGGGGTACGTAGGCTTATATAGGAGGAAGAAGTACGTCAGAGGACGCCCGAGGGGCCCACGAGACAGGGGCACGCCCTATAGGGGGGGCCCATCCTATCTTGTGGAAGCTTCGGCTGCTTCTTGACTTGCACTCCAAGTCCTCTGGATCACGTTCGTTCAAAAAATCTCGCTCCCGAAGGTTTCATTCCGTTTGGACTCCGTTTGATATTCCTTTTCTTCGAAATACTGAAATAGGCAAAAAAAAAACAGCAATACGGGCTGGGCCTCCAGTTAGTAGGTTAGTCCCAAAAATGATATAAATGTGTAAAAATAAAGCCCATAAACATCCAAAAGGGGTAATATAATAGCATGGAACAATCAAAAATTATAGATACGTTGGAGAAGTATCACTCCGCACAATGAGTTCGGATACAAGGCCGATGTTGGCGTCCCGCGCATGGCGACCTGCATCGACGGGTCTGCGCTGCCACTGCATCGACTTCGCATATATTAATTATGCAGTTTTTTCTTTCAATTATTATTTTTTTTGCTTGCTGTATTTTATGTGTGAAGGTAATCGATTTTTACTATGTTACGCGGTCACTTCGGTGTCACCGACCGACCTGCTTCCACACCTCGGCTGGCATGAGACTTCGGCGTCACCAGCTGGCCTGCATGAGACTTCGGCATCCGCCGATCACAGCTTCGCCATGTTAACTGCACCGAGGACTTCATCTCGCCACATCGGCCGTGCAGCGTCGCCACTTTGTCAGACCGAACTCTTCGTTCAGACACCTCGGCGTACGGAGTCGTCCTCTCGCCTCCATCAACCACATTCCACCATCACCATGGTGTGATACCCTGTGTCGCCATTATCGCATCGTCGCTTCATCAAACTGACGTCCACCATGCCTACCTGTTTCGACACGTCGACTGACGTGGGGGCTTCATTGTCATGCTGCCTAACTACTTTGTCTCCTTGGCTGGACCGGGGGCTTCGCCTCGGTACTTCGGCACCATCGTGCCATCACTTCATCAAGCTAAGCTCTTCGCTCGGGTACATCAAGACTGGTTTGTGGGTTGGGACCTTGAGCCGCTACAAGCTCGGCCCACGTCACATCGAGCACATTAACCAGCAAAGTCGCTTTCATGCTCAAAAACTTTCACTTTTAAATTTTGTTCGATTCGACCAAGCATTATACTTTTTTTTGACAAAAAGTCCTTTGCAAAAAACTTTCTTTGTCAAAACCTTATTTGTTATAAACAAATTCATATACCCTGTTTACTTGGGGGCATCCTTTCAAGCCATTCTTCTTGCATATGATTATTAATGTATCACACCATTCCTTGTTCATGCATTATGTCAAAATATGCATCATGTTGACTTAAGTGCTCCGCAAAGCTGGGTTGCCTGGCTCCTGTGCTTACCCCTACGTTCCCGATTGTTCAGCTAGGGAGTAAAGGGAGCACCTCTGCGATTGTTACAACCGGGTCATCCGAACTCGTATGTCAGATGGGTGAAGCCGAATGCTAGAGCTCTTATTGTATTCAACTATGGTCGGCACACAACGGAACTCACGCATTCACAAATCTATTGCACAAGTCTCATAGTAATCATGAGCGACCAAAGAAAGGTACCATTGGGGGCGCTAGTTTCTTTGAAGATGCTTCTTATGTTACATAAGTAATATAGCATAAGTTCCCTCGGCGCGCTTTGTCTGTTACAGCCTCATGACCTGATTGCCTGTTTATCCGAAACACCGCCGATATTCTCGGTAGGCAGATTAGATAACACTTTTCGGCCCTTGGCCGAAGAGGGAGAAGCCCACGGTCGGTTACGACGCGTCTAGAGTTCGGGCGAACACATATATTATATAAAGTACTTTCGTACATACAATCATTATACATAAAATTCTTTTACCCAAGTCACTTTTGAGCTCTTAAATTAATATGAGATGTTTTATAATAGATGTTTTCTTCTTAGTCATTGCAAAGTCTTTTTCTACCACTCCTTTCTCGAGTTAGGTGTATGATCAATAGCCGGGTATCCTGGTTTCTCTCTAAAGCCATTTGGGTTTAGTTCGCTAAACTGGCCTGATAAACACTCCGCCTTCAGGATAGGGAGGTCGAAGCAAAAGGCTGGCCCACTTGAAGCATAGAGATCGGATGTGTCATCTGAAAGCACGACGGAGGTACAATTTATGCATGTTTTTTTGGTCTTTTGAGCTTATAACATATTTCACCTATTTTATGTTTTCCTTTCAGGAAGTGGGACATCCTCTTGGTTGAGGTGTTCAACGTGAAACTCTTTTCTAAAACAACAGTTTGGCATCTTTCCTACTGAACTCCACCTCGGTATTGTCAAAACATACATGACAGTTGAACTAGTTCCCAAGGAGGTACGATCCTAGGGTCGACCATGTTGCCCAACCCAATTCTCGATGGCTACTGCATTGAAAATCCAATGCCAAAAATTTAAGTGCAATGTAGTTTTCGAGGAGATTATGATCCTCAGGTTGGTCGGCCGCACCCAACCTGAGTCTCAAGGACTGTGCACACTGCTTTTTGTGTCCTGAAGTATTATGTTGATCTAGGAGTTGATCCTCAGGCCGATTTTGCGAATCAACCTGAGTCTCATGGGCTACTGGGATCAGCTGTCCTATGTCATCTTTCAGGCGCATCTTGGGTTTTAGACCGACACACACCTTGAGGGCTACTGGCTATATATCTCGGCAGAGAATAAATTACACCAATCAAAAATATTCTCAACAAATCAGCCTGCAGTCGGGGTGGTGCACCACCTCAGAAGCAGTCCGGCATAAAGCTCGAGCGCCAGTGGCTGGCTCCATAGAGGGCATTTCCGGCATTATGCTTGGCTGAAATCGTTAAATCTTTTAAAGACCAAGGTAGTTTATGACACTTCGGATGCCGACCATCGTCGAAGCTCGGCTTTGAAAAGATGCCTCGGATTTAGTTTGGCATTAGAGCTCGGACGCAAGAGGATGTTGTCGCCTGGGAAACACTTCAAACCCCAGGTGTGGCGTAAAAAACTTATAAGGCATTAATAGGCCGATAACTTAAAGGGGCTCCTTGGATGCCCGACATGTAAACCCTTTGGATTCAGCTCCTTTATCGTCAAGATCGGACATGGGAAGATTTGTTAAACCAGTTTTCAAGAGCGACGATCGAAGAAGAAGAATTATTCGGAAGAACCGAGGAGCGTCCTCAACTTGAAGACCGGTTAAAGGGGCTACTGACAGTGTCCTGGACTAGGGGGTACTCACCACGTCGTCTCCTGACCAGTGGGTCAGGCCGAGAACCCCCATGATGATTCACTAATGGGCCACTTTGGGCAGCCCACGCCGAATACTAGGAGGATTCCACAAGACTTGGCGCATAAGACAATGACTCCTCTAAATCCTAGGCCTACGGTGCATATATAAACCGAGGCCAAGCTAGTCAATAGATAATCCAATATTCATTAATACAATCTGGTGGTAGACACATTGTCGGTGTCAAAACCGGCGGATCTCGGGTAGGGGGTCCCGAACTGTGCGTCTAGGCGGATGGTAACAGGAGACGAGGGACACGATGTTTTACCCAGGTTCGGGCCTTCTTGATGGAGGTAAAACCCTACGTCCTGCTTGATTAATATTGATGATATGGGTAGTACAAGAGTGGATCTACCACGAGATCAAGGAGGCTAAACCCTAGAAGCTAGCCTATGGTATGATTGTTGTAATGGATGTTATGTCCTACGGACTAAAGCCCTCTAGTTTATATAGACACCGGAGAGGGCTAGGGTTACACAGAGTCGGTTACAATGGTAGGAGATCTACATATCCGTATCGCCAAGCTTGCCTTCCACGCCAAGGAAAGTCCCATCCGGACACGGGACGGAGTATTCAATCTTGTATCTTCGTAGTCTTGGAGTCCGGCGGACGATGATAGTCCGGCTGTCCGGACACCTAGTCCAGGACTCCCTCAGTAGCCCCTGAACCTGGCTTCAATGACGATGAGTCCGGCGCGCATTATGTTCGGCATTGCAAGGCGGGTAATCCATAGAAGATTGTGAACACCAGGATAGTGTCCGGCTCTGCAAAATAAATTCCACATTCCACCGTAGAGAGAATATTATGTACACAAGTTCAATCTGCTAACGTATCTTGTAGCATGATGTCACGCCACTACCAAGTCTTTACTTGAATCGTTTTTTATTATACCACCTCAGCGCGTTTAGCGAAGCGGTTTCCTTGGCACGTCTTGTCGAAGCAGAGATCGTGTTCCCCTTATTCCGGGATTCTCATCAATACGGACGTGGGTAACCCAACCGCGCCATTGATGGTGGCGCTTGGGAGATAAGCGAGTTTTACTAGGCCGGTGGGGATGCATAGTCTTCGTCCGCCTCTATATAAGGGGATAAGGATCCACCTTTTCACCTACGCCTTCTTCCTCCTTTGCTTATCCATCTCCGCGCACTCGAGCTCCAGCGCCCAAGTTCGCGCATCTCGTCTCAACCTTCTCCGACCATGTCTGGAGCGGGAGGCAAATGGTTGGCCTCCTCAGTCACGGAGGAGCACGTCGCAAGACTGCGCAGCGCCGGATATCTTTTCGGTGATATTGCGCACAGGCTGCCCGACAAGGGGCAGCTCATCCCCACCCCCAGGCCCCATGAGAGGGTCGTTTTCCTTCCCCACTTCCTCTGCGGACTGGGCTTTCCACTTCACCCCTTTGTCCGGGGGCTCATGTTTTACTAGGGCCTGGATTTCCATGATCTGGCGCCGAACTTCGTCCTCAACATCTCGGCGTTTTCGTCGTGTGCGAGGCCTTCCTCTGCATCCAGCCCCACTTCGGCTTGTGGCTCAAGACCTTCAATGTCAAGCCGAAGGTAGTGAAGGGTACTCAAGCGGAGTGCGGAGGCGCCATGTTGGGCAAGATGCCCAACGTCCTTTGGTTCGAAGGGGCCTTTGTGGAGTCCATCAAGGGGTGGCAATCGGGGTGGTTCTACATCACCGAGCCGCGCGACCCTACATGGGCGGCAGCCCCTGAGTTCAGATCTGGTATCCCCATGCAGCTTACCTCCTGGAAAGAGAAGGGCTTGCTATGGGGTAGTTCGGAGGAGCTGACGGGACTCCAAGCCTGTATCCAGAAGCTGGTTAACAAGAAGCTCAGGCTTGTTAATGTGATCCAAGTCATGCTCGTCCGCTGGATTCTCCCATGCCAAGAACGGGCATTCAACCTGTGGGAGTTCGATCCGGCACAGCACCAGGCATTGAGCGGGCTCTTCGACACGACATACGAAGGCGCCTGGAGGGTGCTGTTCAAGGGCGCCGAGGCTCCCACATCCGCCACTGAAGATCGCGGATTTCGCTCGCAGCATCCAGCTGACGAGGTAAGTGATTCTACCCCTTTACGGGACACTTGTTTTTAACAGTTTGACTCTGCGCGGGTTTCAATCTTCCTTTTCCTTTGACAGGACTGGATGAGGAAGGCCGAGCAGCTCATCTTCCCGGCTCCCATGCCAGAAAACCCAGTAGACGCCCGCCTAGCGAGGCTGCTGGTTCCGGCACCGCATGTGGTGGCGGAGAAGAAGGCCAAGAAGGTGGCCACGGGAACTCGAAGAAGTTCCCAACGCCAGGTGGTATCAGATTCATCGTCCGATGGCTCCAAGGCGGACTCCTCCCCGGAAGACGAGGAGGAGAAGGAGGACTCTCTCCTAGAGGAGGGAGAGAGAAAGAGGAAGGCCTCCCCGACAGGGAGGCCGAAGGGTCCAAGAGGGGAAGGACTATTCCCCCGGACAGCTCTGCCAACACCAACGTTGGCGACGAAGAGTGGCCCTCAAGGGCCAGGCCTCCGGCAAGATCGTAAGTATCCGGATTCCTGAATGATTTGTAATTTCTTATGTGTCACATAGTGTCCTTCTAATGCCGCATACTGTCTGCAGTCCGGCCGATGATGATCTCCCCGCTTCATTGAGCGGGTCGTTGGCTCCGTCGGATGTGGATTCCATCCCGACTGCCTCCACCCCTCGCGCCGCTGAGGACGCTAGGTGGGATCCCAAGAAGGGACCCATCAGGAGGAGGCTCCGGAGGCGCCGCACGGCAGCCTCCCGGACTTTGTGCCGGACTCCATACCGGAACCCGCAGTGGTTCCGGAGTCAGGCAGGCGGCCCCTTCGCAAGAAGGGCAAGACCGTGACACCGGCGGCCCCCGTCCTACCGGAGGCGCCGGACAACTTGCTGGAGGCACTCAAAGGCGCTTTCATCGAGGAAGAACACCGCACTATCATGAGTGCGGTGATTCAGAAGGTTCAGCTCGCCAAGAGTGGGATGACCGAAGCTTGCAGCAGCCTTCTAACAGGCTTTGAGGTAAGAAGTTAAAATTATGTAATGTAATACCACATAGGCAGTAGCCCCTGATGCTTGGTTCGGTGTTCGGAAAGAAAAGCCGGACTGAGGATCTAAAAAAGATATACGCAGGGTTGCTAAAAAATTGTGTCAATATGGGTTTGCAGGCTGCGCTGCTGACCTCTACCGCACTGACTGCAGAGGTCGGTGCTTTGAAGCAGGACTTCGAGCAGTCCGAGCAAGAGCTCGGCCGTGCCAAGAAGCAGCTCGAGGACAAAGAAGGTGAGTAACACCATTTTGAATAGTTACCTTACAGAAAAGGATTTAGGTTGCAATAAAAATAACAAGGAAAACGTGGGTACTACAGGGGCCACGAACGAGGTGGCGACCCTGAAGGAGGCTGTGTCCGCGGCCGAACGCAATGCGGCCATGGAACGGGCAGAGCGCGAGAAGCAGGAGGCGCGGGTGGCGGAGGTGCGGCAAGAGCTCCAGGCTCTCATGGAAAAGCATGAGAGTTTAGAGCGCGAATTAAAGACTCGGGAGTCTGAGCTTGCCTCGGCTCTCGAAAGTGCCAAAGCCGCCAAGGCCGAGGCCCATAAGGCCCTTCAGGAGGTTGAGAATGTGAAGAAAATAGCGGCGGGTAAGGCATTTTTCATGCAAAGCAAGCATGTTAATGTAAACTACCTGACACTTACCTGAATTCGGAGCTCTCCAGGGGCGTTTGTAGATCTGCCTCGCAGTGCGTCCGATGTCGCCGCATTCTACCGTGGCGAAGAGGGGAGCTCAATGGAGAAGGTCTTCTGGTCTCAGTACGCTGAGGCCGGCCATCCGGTGCCCCCTAGCGATCAGCTGAAGCAGCTGGTCGAGCTCCACAAGGTAGCCGAGCAGGCCATGAAGGGCCTCATAGTCTGGCTGTGGCCTGGAGAGGCCATGCCTGGGAGCTACTTCGGCCTTGTGCGGCGGCTGGTGGATGCGTGCCCCTGGGTGGAGGTCATCAAGCGCTCCACCTGTATTGAAGGTGCTCGTCGGGCCCTTGCCCGCGCAAAGGTGCACTGGGGCAGGCTGGATGCGGAGAGGCTTATCACTGACGCGCCGCCAGCGGGCAAGGAGTATCGTACGCCCGAGATGTACTATAAGACTGTCCTGAAGGGTGCCTGCAAGATTGCGGATGAGTGCCCCAAAGATGTAATTATTGAGTAAACTCGCTATGTATTATCCTGTGCGCTGAAAACTTTGTTCATATGCGCTAAGCAATGCTTGTTTGATTTAAAATATTACCTTCTGTGCGGCCGTTTATGAAATATGAGAGATGACAAGTCGTCTGCTTCAGCCCCCAAGCCACGAGTGCTGGGGTGTTCGGGATAAACTTGAGCACTCTTGTTCCCATTTTTGGGTCCATCTAGGGAGGCGCTCAACACTATGAACAAGGCAACCGGACTTATAATGCTTGAACACTCTAACTTAGCCATAGAATTCTATAATTTTAAATTTCGGCGAAGCCCCTAGTATTCGGAAGGCCGAATTTGGGGCGCTATCCACGCCTTCATCGGACATTATCCGGTTCTTCGCTCGAAGCGGCATAAGTCTTTAAGGACTCGAAAAGACCTCTCGAACAGCGACCAGTCTCTCGCCTTATCATGACAGTCAGTTTTAGCTTTCTCCACTGAGGCGCTCGCCCAGCTCAACCGGGGCGCAATCGCAGTGGTTCTCCCAGTGCCACCTTAGCCGACAGAACGGAACGTAAGGTACCAAAACGTGGGAGCCGGGCAAACCCAACTATTGACCCAAGACATGATTCGGAGCCGATTCATATAATGCTATAATTTCGGGGTGCCGCACTTGTGAAAGTGTTCGGACTTATCACACCATAATGCGGGGAACATAAGCCCCTGGTGTATTCGGCCGTACCAAAATATACGGGTGCAAGATGTCATTAATGAACATATATGTAAAGTGATGCAATTATAGGCAAAAAATGCTGCATTATTTATTTAAGGAATTCTGCTATGAGTGCGGAATGATACAAGTAGTGCGGTAAGCAAGGGATTGGACTAATTAAACATGTCCCCCTCCAGGGGTGGGCTGCGGACTGGTGTGTATAATCAAATTTAATGCTCTTAATGGAGAGCACCTGAGTGTTCGTCGCGGCCTTTTTTCCTCCCTGGCGGTTGCATCGTGAGTTCGGCGGGTTCACCGCCGGACAGGGCCTCTAGTAAACGGAGTCCTGTATATAAAAAGAAGGAAAATAAAAGTAAGAAGAGTGACACACTTGGGAGCCCCTGGTGTGGTCGAGCCGCACTCTGGGTCTGTTGTGGTCGTGCACCTCCCCCTAGGCCCATGGTATCTCCAGAGCGTAATGATGTACGCGGAGGGTTGGCCTTGCAATCATGTGAGGGCTGGGGTTGGGGCCGCATTGCTACGCATGCTCGGAACGTGCCGGGTGGTCTTGGTTGATGTTGCTCCGGGCGCGTTTGGCCGTGTCCGGCCGTTTAACGGCCGGACTCGAAAATTGCCTTAGAAGGCTGCTCTGTACTTCTGCCGCGAGAGCCGCTGTATGTTCCTCCGTTCGGAGGGATCGTTCCATATTTCTGTTGACCGTGATGACTCCACGAGGGCCTGGCATCTTGAGCTTGAGGTATGCATAATGCGGCACCGCGTTAAACTTTGCAAACGCGGTTCGTCCGAGCAGAGCGTGATAGGCGCTGTGGAACGGGACTATGTCGAAGATTAACTCCTCGCTCCGGAAATTATCCGGGGATCGGAAGACCACTTCCAGCGTGACTGAGCCTGTACAATTAGCTTCAACACCTGGTATGACGCCTTTGAAGGTCGTCTTTGTAGGTTTAATCCTTGATGGGTCTATGCCCATCTTGCGCACTGTATCCTGATAAAGCAGGTTCAGGCTACTGCCGCCGTCCATTAGGACTCTCGTGAGGTCAAATCCATCGACGATTGGGTCTAAAACCAATGCGGCGAATCCGCCATGGCGGATGCTGGTCGGATGGTCTCTTCGATCGAAAGTGATCGGGCAAGAGGACCATGGATTGAACTTCGGGGCAACTGGCTCCATCGCGTATACGTCCCTTAGTGCACGCTTCCGCTCCCTCTTGGGTATATGGGTTGCGTATATCATGTTTGCCGTCCGCACTTGTGGGGGGAAACCCTTCTGTCCTCTACTGTTCGGCGGCCGGGTCTCTTCCTCATCGTCGCTATGCAGCCCCTTGGCATTGTTTTCGGCAATTAACTTGCCTGCCTGCTTGAATACCCAACAATCTCTGTTGGTGTGGTTAGCTGGCTTTTCAGGGGTGCCGTGTATCTGGCATGAGCGGTCGAGTATTCGGTCCAAATTGGATGGACCCGGAGTGGTTCTTTTAAATGGCTTCTTCCGCTGACCGGGTTTAGAGCCTCGGAATCCGGCGTTGACTGCCGTATCCTCCTTGTTGTCGCCGTTACCGCGGCGTTTGTTTTTGCTTCGACGCGACCTGCCATTGTGGTCCTTGGTATCCGGACTGCTAGAATTTTTACTGAGGTTGTTGCTGCGAGCTAGCCAGCTATCCTCTCCCGCACAGAAGCAGGTCATTAATGATGTGAGGGCTGCCATGGATTTCGGCTTTTCCTGTCCTAGGTGCCGGGCTAGCCACTCGTCGCGGATGTTATGTTTGAAGGCTGCGAGGGCCTCTGCATCCGGACAGTCGACGATTTGATTTTTCTTTGTTAAGAACCGTTTCCAGAACTGTCTGGCCGATTCGTCTGGCTGCTGAATTATGTGGCTTAGGTCATCGGCGTCTGGTGGTCGCACATATGTGCCCTGGAAGTTGTCGAGGAATGCGGCTTCCAGGTCTTCCCAACACCCAATTGACTCTGCGGGCAGGTTGCTAAGCCAATGCCGAGCTGGTCCTTTAAGCTTGAGCGGGAGATATTTGATGGCGTGGAGATCGTCGCCGCGGGCCATATGGATGTGAAGGAGATAATCTTCGATCCAAACCGCAGGGTCTGTCGTGCCATCGTAGGATTCAATGTTTACGGGTTTAAACCCTTCAGGGATTTGATGATCCATTACTTAATCAGTGAAGCATAGCGGGTGTGCAGCGCCTCTGTATTGAGCAATATCACGACGTAGCTCAAGGGAGCGTTGTGTGCTGTGTTCGGCCCGGCCGGAGTTGTTGTATCCGGCTCGACGGTATTCGTCGTGGGTCGTGTGGCGCCCATGTGATCCATAGATAGATCTGGATTGTCTTGCCTTGTCCTCCAATATATCTCGCAAGTCCGGCGCGTTCCCTCATGGCTTCGTACTTTTGGAGTGATGCAGAGGTACGGTCTTGGTGGAGGGCCTGGATGCCTCTCTGTCGCGACCACGGGGTGGTTGGTCGGCCGTATTGTGCGCTGGTGATGAAGGTATGTATGCTTCCTCCTCTAATCGGGGGAGCAACTTGCATTTTGGGTAACTCTTGGAGGGACGTTCGACTTCGTACTCTTCGGCCACGAGGACCTTGGTCCATCTGTCGGCCAGCAGGTCTTGATCAGCTTGAAGCTGCTGCTGCTTTTTCTTTAGGCTGTTTGCTATGGCCATTAGCCTGCATTTGAAACGCTCTTGTTCGACGGCATCCTCGGGCACGACGAATTCGTCGTCGTCGAGGCTTGCCTCGTCTCCCGAGGGAGGTATGTAATTATGATCCTCAACCTCTTCGTCTGCCGCTCTTTCGTGTGGGCTTTCTTCTACGTCCTCCTGCGCTGAATCTTGCTGGAGGGGATTGTCTTCGGCACTTTCTGGGGTGTTATTATCTCCTGTGCCGGAATCTCCATTCTTGCTGTGGCGGGATTTAGAGCGGCGCCCGCTGACGTCGGCGCTTGGCTGTTTCTTTAAGGAATCTGCCTCCACTGCTTCTTCGCCGTCCCCATCTTTTGGGGTGTCCACCATGTATATGTCATATGACGAGGTGGTCTTCCAGTGCCCTGTAGGCGCTGGTTCCTGATCGTCTCCGGCATCGTCGTCCATACCGTCGATGTCTTCGGAGTCATAGTCTAGCATGTCGGTTAGATCATCGACAGTGGCTACAAAGTGGGCGATGGGTGGGCTTTGAATTTCTTCGTTGTCCGCATCCCAACCATCCTGGCCATAATCCGGCCAGGGCTCTCCGGATAGCGAGAGATGCTTTAGCGAATTTAAGATGTCGCCAAAGGGTGAGTGCTGAAAGATGTCCGCAGCAGTGAACTCCATGATCGGCGCCCAATCGGATTCGATTGGCAGGTGCGCAGGAGGTTCGGAGTCCGGCACCTCGGAATCACGGGATTTATAAGGGACAAGGTCAGTGTTCGGCTCCATCGCCATGGAAGTTGTAGCTCCCAAGGCGGTGTCCAGCCACCCGTCCTCGATCTGCGCGATCGGCTCCGGACTATGGGTCGGAGCGGATTCGTGTGCGGCCTCCAAGGTACTATCCGGCGGCAGAGCTAAATCATGCCCATTGCGACAGTGCGGCACGCTCGGCTGCGGATCGGATCCGTCGAAGATCAAATCTCCGCGGGTGTCCGCCGTGAAGTTTAGGCTTCCAAATCTGACTTGACGGCGAGGGGCGTAGCTTTCGATCTGCTCCAGATGGCCAAGTGAATTGGCCCGCAGTGCGAAGCCGCCGAATACGAAGATCTGTCCGGGGAGAAAAGTCTCACCCTGGACGGCGTTGTTGTTGATTGAAGAAGCCATCAAGCCTATCGGTGACGACACAGAGGAACTCTCAATGAAAGCACCAACGTCGGTGTCAAAACCGGCGGATCTCGGGTAGGGGGTCCCGAACTGTGCGTCTAGACGGATGGTAACAGGAGACGAGCGACACGATGTTTTACCCAGGTTCGGGCCCTCTTGATGGAGGTAAAACCCTACGTCCTGCTTGATTAATATTGATGATATGGGTAGTACAAGAGTGGAACTACCACGAGATCAAGGAGGTTAAACCCTAGAAGCTAGCCTATGGTATGATTGTTGTAATGGATGTTATGTCCTACGGACTAAAGCCCTCCGGTTTATATAGACACCGGAGAGGGCTAGGGTTACACAGAGTCGGTTACAATGGTAGGAGATCTACATATCCGTATCGCCAAGCTTGCCTTCCACGCCAAGGAAAGTCCCATCCGGACATGGGACGGAGTCTTCAATCTTGTATCTTCGTAGTCTTGGAGTCCGACGGACGATGATAGTCCGGCTGTCCGGACACCCCCTAGTCCAGGACTCCCTCACACATGTACCTTGTACTACACCCATATCAATATAATCAGAAGCAGGACGTAGAATATTATCTCTTCGAGAGAGCCCGAATCTGGGTAAAATCCTGTGTCCATGTTACCATCTCTACCAAGATGCCTAGCTTATTACCCCTACTACGAGATATGCTGGATATAGAACTGACAACCACCTGTATAGCACTACCAATTTTATCATCCAAGCACCATCAGCTGCTCATTATTCCAGATAATGCCCATAAAAACTCTTGTAACTGAACCCTTCCAGGGCAAGGAGGCGCAAGCATGATGAACGCGTTCTTCAAGGGATCCTACATAGTCTGTAGGCTGGCGTTGTGATGTTCCGGTGGGCAAACGTTATTCTTTCTCGCTCAGTATTTGGGAGCAAACGAAACCCACGCTTTACAATCTTAGTACTGATTCTCAAGGCTGCTCACTGATTTTAGATCACATAGGTATGTAAATTGATGGAATAGAGTATAAGGGAGTGAGGTTGTACTACTAAATAGATATAAGAATCCGCTCCTCTGGCCACAAGTATGAACTGGCTCAGTTGGATGTAGGCTTCGGTTTTGGTTGCTAGGTCACAAGTTCGATTCATGTCTCGAGCGATAAAGTTTTGCCGATCCTCTCCTAGGCAGCATGGTCCTGGGTCACCGTTATTTGACTTAGAGGCCTCTTGGACATATGCGATGCGAAGTGATGTACTGTCGGCTTATTATATAAAATGTCATGCGTGTTTCTGTAGAAGTGCATGAAGGTACAAGAATATCATCTACCTTTATTAGTAGGTATAGATATAGAAGAATGTTGAAAGGATAAACACTCAGCTCAAGTCCTTGAATATAGTGTCATTTTTTAACATAGTATATATACTGACACTCATACATACGCACTTATACTCACCCCTATCATGCACACATGCACACCCTACCCCTATGACTACTAGAAGAACGCCCGTGCGTTGCTACGGGGCCACATTAACTTTAAGAGTTCAATATTACGACATTGGCGACCTTTTTTACCATCAAACCCTCACACACACACAGACACACACTCTCCCTCCCTCTTCCTCACTCTCTATCCCCCTCTCCCTCTCTCTCTAACACACACACATATCCATCTTATTGGGTACGGGACCATAATCCATCTATTTCACACATACACGCTAGCGCATAACAATATGGATTATGTGTATTATATTTGCCACCAGAACTAAGGGAATTAATTTCATGTAAATCGACCAGCCACAGCTCCAAGAATACGCGGACGAGGTGGCTCGCGTCGGCGTCGGTGCCGTCCAGTGCGGGCCACGGGCCCGCTTCCAAGTGCACGTGCAATGCACGTCTTCACAAATATTATAACCAGATGTGAGAAATCACATGCATAGAAAAGACGTTCTGATAGCAATCCAAATACCATACTCAATTGAATACCTAACCTGGACAATACTCTTATTTCTATGCGCCAGAAAAAATGGAATGGAAAAGCTAAGTATGCCTACATACGCTCAGATTATATATAAGAATCTTGGGTGAACAATTGCAACAAAGCACTAAGCAGCGATAAATTTAAATAAAAAATCCATTAACTATGCAGGCAGCAGGCTTGTTACAATATAGAGAGATAGGAAAATGTCACCTCCAGTAATGTAGCGCAAAGGAGTGGAACGAAGCATGAATGAGCGGTTGTCTGTTCTTCTCCATGTACATGGATCAGCAGTAGGGGCCAAGTATATAAGTACTTGACTGAACTCCACTCTTCGTGTACGGAGAGCCATGTCACCTTCTCGCCGCTGCAGCATGGGAGGACGACTGGTTCATGTGACCCTCCAGCTGGGGGATCCATGGTGGCTGACCGTCGAGCTCGAGGCAGAGAAGTTGAGGGCAGCAGTGGCGAGATCCATGCCGGCCAACCGGGTGAAGAGGAGGTCGTCGGGGAGGGACACATCGGCAAGATCCGGTCACCACGCGACCTGAAGAGCAACAGTGATCTCCACAAGCTGTAGGCCGACGGCGTGCTCCATCCCCTGCGATGGGGTGACCATGGCGGTGGCCACAGCTCCTCATGCTCGCCTTGATCTCGGCAACACACCCTGAGTGTAGGAGGCAGCAACGACCTCGACAAAATCAAGGCCTCCATCCCGGAACGCATGAAGGACCTCGGCCCCGTCGCTACTCCTCCCGCCGTAGCCGCACGCGGCAGCGGACCATGGGTAGGAGGGCAGGCGGCATCACCTCGGCTGACGGCAGGGAGCAGCGTTGATTTCGGGTAGGTGGCATCGCGAGGACGGCCGCGGCCGCGGGGAAGCACCCCGATCATGCTGCCAGGCCAATCCTTCTCCTCCGATCCCCTATCCCCGAAGATTGCGCCGCTGAGGGAGTCCTGGACTAGGGGGTGTTCGGACAGCCAGACTATCAATATCCGCCGGACTCCAAGACGACGAAGATACAAGATTGAAGACTCCGGCTCGTGTCCGGATGGTACTTTCCTTGGCGTGGAAGGCAAGCTTGGCAATACGGATACGTAGATCTCCTACCATTGTAACCGACTCTATGTAACCCCAGCCCTCTCCAGTGTCTATATAAACCGGAGGGCTTTAGTCCGTAGGACAACATACATTACAACAATCATACCATAGGCTAGCTTCTAGGGTTTAGCCTCCTTGATCTCGTGGTAGATCTACTCTTGTAATACCCATATCATCAATACTAATCAAGCAGGACGTAGGGTTTTACCTCCATCGAGAGGGCCCGAACCTGGGTAAAAGCATCGTGTCCCTCGTCTCCTGTTACCATCCGCCTAGACGCACAGTTCGGTACCCCCTACCCGAGATCCGCCAGTTTTGACACTGACATTGGTGCTTTCATTGAGAGTTCCTCTGTGTCGTCACCGATAGGCTTGATGGCATCTTCAACCTGCAACGCTGTCCAGGGTGAGACTTTTCTCCCCGGACAGATCTTCGTATTCGGCGGCTTCGCCCTGCGGGCCAATTCACTTGGCCATCTGGAGCAGATCGAAAGCTACGCCCCTGGCCGTCAGGTCAGATTTGGAAGCTTAAACTTCACGGCCGATGTCCGCGGAGACTTGATCTTCGACGGACTCGAGCCACAGCCGAGTGCGCGGCACTGTGACGACGGGCATGATTTAGCTCTGCCACCGAACAGTGCCTTGGTGGCCGCACACGGGTCCACTCCGGCCATTGGCCCGGAGCCGATCGCCCAGATCGAGGGCCGGTGGATAGACGCCGCCCTGGGGGCTCAAACATACACGGCGATGGAGCCAAACACTAATCTTGTCCCCTGCGAAACTCGTGATTCCGAGGCACCGGACTCCTCGCCGGACTCCGAACCTCCCACGCCCCTACCAATCGATCCGGATTGGGCGCCGGTTATGGAATTCACCACCGCGGACATCTTCCAATGCTCGCCTTTCGGCGATATCTTGAATTCACTAAAGCATCTCTCGTTATCAGGAGAGTCCTGGCCGGATTATGGCCAGGATGGTTGGGATACGGACGACGAAGAAATTCAGAGCCCACCCACCACCCACTTTGTAGCCACTGTCGACGATCTAACCGACATGCTAAACTACGACTCCGAAGACATCGACGCTATGGACGACGATGCCGGAGACGAACAGGAACCAGCGCCCACAGGGCACTGGAAGGCCACCTCGTCATATGACGTATACATGGTGGATACCCCAAAAGATGGGGATGACGAAGAAACAGCGGAGGCAGATCCCTTAAAGAAACAGCCCAAGCGCCGGCGTCAGCGGCGCCGCTCTAAATCTCGCCACAGCAAGAATGGAGATTCCGGCACAGGAGATAATGATACTCCAGAGAGTGCCGAAGACAATCCCCTCCAGCAAGACTCAGCATAGGAGGATGCAGAAGCAAGCCCTCATGAGGGGGCGGCAGATGAAGAGGTTGAGGATCATAATTATATGCCTCCCTCCGAAGACGAAGCAAGCCTCAACGATGACGAATTTGTCGTACCCGAGGATCCCGTTGAACAAGAGCGCTTCAAGCGCAGGCTTATCGCCACAGCAAACAGCCTAAAGAAAAAGAAGCAGCAGCTTCAAGCTGATCAGGACCTGCTGGCCGATCGATGGACCGAGGTCCTCGCGGCCGAAGAGTATAAACTCAAACGTCCCTCCAAAAGTTATCCAAAACGCAAGCTGCTCCCCCGATTAGAGGAGGAAGCATACGTACGTCCATCACCAGCGCACGATATGGCTGACCGACCACCCCGTGGTCGTGACAGAGAGGCATCCAGGCCCCCAGCCAAGACCATACCCCGGCATCGCTCCAAAAGTACGAAGCCAAGAGGGAACGCGCCGGACTTGCGAGACATATTGGAGGACAAAGCAAGGCAATCCAGATCCATCTATGGATCACGTGGGCGCCCTACAACCCACGACGAATACCGTCGTGCCGGATACAATAACCCCGGCCAGGCCGAACACAACAGACAGCGCTCTCTCGAGCTGCGTCGCGATATCGCTCAATACAGGGGCGCCGCACACCCGTTATGCTTCACTGACGAAGTAATGGATCATCAGATTCCCGAAGGGTTTAAACCCGTAAACATCGAATCTTACGATGGCACAACAGACCCCGCGGTGTGGATCGAAGACTATCTTCTCCACATCCATATGGACCGCGGCGATGATCTCCACGCCATAAAGTACCTCCCACTAAAGCCTAAAGGACCATCTCGGCATTGGCTTAACAGCTTGCCCGCAGAGTCAATTGGGTGTTGGGAAGACCTGGAGGCCGCATTCCTTGATAACTTCCAAGGCACATATGTGCGACCACCAGACGCCGATGACCTAAGCCACATCATTCAGCAGCCAGACGAATCGGTCAGACAATTCTGGACACAGTTCTTGACAAACAAAAATCAAATCGTCGATTGTTCGGACGCAGAGGCCCTTGCAGCCTTCAAACATAACATCCGGGACGAATGGCTAGCCCGGCACCTGGGGCAGGAAAAGCCGAAATCCATGGCAGCCCTCACATCGTTAATGACCCGCTTTTGTGCGGGAGAGGACAGCTGGCTAGCCCGCAGCAACAATCTCCGTAAAAATTCTGGCAGTCCGGATACGAAGGACAACAACGGCAGGTCACATCGAAACAAAAACAAGCACCGAATTAACAGCGACGATAAGGAGGATACGGCGGTCAATGCCGGATTCCGAGGCTCTAAACCCGGTCAACGGAAGAAGCCATTTAAAAGAACCACTCTGGGTCCGTCCAATCTGGACCGAATACTCGACCGCTCATGCCAGATACATGGCACCTCTGAAAAGCCAGCTAACCACACCAATAGAGATTGCTGGGTGTTCAAGAAGGCCGGCAAGTTAATTGCCGAAAACAATGACAAGGGGCTAAATAGTGACGGCGAGGAAGAGACCCGGCCGCCGAACAACAAAGGACAGAAGGGTTTTCCCCCACAAGTATGTACGGTGAATATGATATACGCGACCCACATACCCAAGAGGGAGAGGAAACGCGCACTAAGGGACGTCTATGCGATGGAGCCAGTCGCCCCAAAGTTCAACCCATGGTCCTCTTGTCCGATCACTTTCGATCGAAGAGACCATCCGACCAGCATACGCCATGGCGGATTCGCCGCATTGGTCTTAGACCCAATCGTCGATGGGTTCCACCTCACGAGAGTCCTGATGGACAGCGGCAGTAGCCTGAACCTGCTTTATCAGGATCCAGTGCGCAAAATGGGCATAGACCCATCAAGGATTAAACCTACAAAGACAACCTTTAAAGGTGTCATACCAGGAGTGGAAGCCAACTGCACAGGCTCAGTCACACTGGAAGTGGTCTTCGGATCCCCGGATAATTTCCGGAGCGAAGAGTTAATCTTCGACATAGTCCCGTTTCGCAGCGGCTATCACGCCCTGCTCGGGCGAACCGCGTTTGCCAAATTCAACGCGGTGCCGCACTATTCATACCTAAAGCTCAAGATGCCAGGCCCTCGTGGAGTCATCACGGTCAATGGGAATACGGAACGCTCCCTCCGAACGGAGGAACATACAGCGGCTCTCGCGGCAGAAGTACAGAGCAGCCTTCTAAGGCAATTCTCGAGTCCGGCCGTTAAACGGCCGGATACAGCAAAGCGCGCCCGGAGCAATGCCAACCAAGACCACCTGGCGCGATCAGAGCACGCGTAGCAATGCAGCCCCAACCCTCGCCCGTGTATGATCGCAAGAATAACACTCCGCGTACATCATTACGCTTTGGAGATAGCATGGGCACAGGGGAGGGGGCACGATCACAACGGACCCAGAGTGTGGTTCGACCACACCGGGGGCTCGCAAATGTGCCCCTCTTTTTTTTATTATTTTTCTTCTTTTTTGTACACAGGACTCTGTTAACCAGAAGCCTTGTCCGGCGGTGAACCTACCGAACTCATGATGCAACAGTCAGGGACTAAAGAAGGCCGCGTCGAACACTCAGGTGGTCTCATTTACGAAAATTAAATTCGATTATATACACCAAATCCGCAGCTCATCCCTGGAGGGGGACATGTTTATTTAGTCCAAATCCCTTGCTTACCGCACTATTTGTATCAGTCCGCTCTACTAGCAGACTTTTCTTTCATTAATAATGCAGCGCCTTTATGATCGCAATTGCATCACATTTTATATATATATATGCTCATTATATGACATCTGGCACCCGTATATTTTGGTACGGCAAAATACACCAGGGGCTTATGTTCCCCACTCTATGGTGTGATAAAGTCCGAACACTTTCACAAGTGCGGCACCCCGAACTTATAGCATTATATGAATCAGCTCCGAATCATGTCTTGGGTCAATAGTTGGGTTTGCCCGGCTCCCACGTTTTGGTGCCTTACGTTCCGTTCTGTCGGCTAAGGTGGCACTGGGAGAACCACTGCGATTGCGCCCCGGTTGAGCCGGGTTAACGCCTCAGTGGAGAAAGCTAAAACTGACTGGCATGATAAGGCGAGAGACTGGTCGCTATTCGAGAGGTTTTTTCGGGTCCTTAAAGACTCACGCCGCTTCGAGCGAAGTTCCGGATAATGTCCGATGAAGGCGTGGATAGCGCCCCGGATTCGGTCTTCCGAATACCAGGGGCTTCGCCGAAATTTAAAATTATAGAATTCTATGGCTAAGTGAGAGTGTTCAAGCATTATAAGTCCGGTTGCCTTGTTCGTCGTGTTGAGCGCCTCCCTAGATGGACCCAAAAATGGGAACAAGAGTGCTCAAGTTTATCCCGAACACCCCAGCACTTGTGGCTTGGGGGCTGAAGCCAACGACTTGCCATCTCTCAGATTTTATAAACGGCCGCACATAAGGTAATATTTTAAATTAAACAAGCGTTGCTCATGGCACATATGAACGAAGTTTTCAGCGCACAGGATAAATAAACAGCGAGTTCACTCAAAGAATACATTTCGGGAGCACTCATCTGCAATATTGCAGGCTCCCTTCAGGACAATTTTATAATACTTCTCTGGCGTGCGATACTCCTTGCCCGGTGGCGGTGGGTCCGTGAGAAGCTTCTCCGCATCCAATTTGCCCCATTGCACCTTTATGCGGGCAAGGGCCCGACGAGCGCCTTCGATACAGGCGGAGCGCTTGACTACATCCAGCCTGGGGCATGCATCCACCAGCTGCCGCACGAGGCCAAAGTAGCTACCAGGCATGGCCTGTCCAGGCCACAGCCGGACTATGAGGCCCTTCATGGCCTCCTCAGCTACCTTGTGGAGTTCGACCAGCTGCTTCAGCTGGTCGCTTAGGGGCACCGGATGGCCGGCCTCAGTATACTGAGACCAGAAGACCTTCTCCTTCGAGCTCCCCTCCTCGCCATGATAGAATGCGGCGGCATCAGAGGCACTACGCGGCAGATCTGCAAACGCCCCTGGAGAGCTCCGAATGCGGGTAAGTATCAGGTAATTCACATTAACATGCATGCTTTGCATGAAAAACGCCTTACCCGCCGCTATCTTCTTTATGTCCTCAACCTCCTGAAGGGCCTTATGGGCCTCGGCCTTGGCGGACTTGGCACTTTCGAGAGCCGAGGCAAGCTCGGACTCTCGAGTCTTGGAGTCACGCTCCAAACTCTCATGTTTTTCCATGAGAACCTGGAGCTCTTGCCGAACTTCCGCCACCCGTGCCTCTTGCTTTTCTCGCTCAGCCCGTTCCGCGGCCGCACTGCGTTCGGCCGCGGACACAGCATCCTTCAGGGTTGCCACCTCGTTAGTGGCCCCTGCAATACACATATTATCCTTGTTAATTTTATTTGCAACCAAAATCCTTTTCTTTAAGGTACTTATTCAAAGAGGTGTTACTCACCTTCTTTTTCCTCGAGCTGCTTCTTTGCATGGCCGAGCTCTTGCTCGGACCGCTCGAGATCCTTCTTTAGGACGTCAACCTCCGCCGTTAGTGCGGCAGAGGTCAGCAGTGCAACCTGCAAACCCATATTGACATATTTTAGGCAACCCTGCGTATATCTTGTTAAAGATCCTTAGTCCGGCTTTTCTTTCCGAACACTGAACTAAGCATCAGGGGCTACTGTCTATGCGGTATTACATTACATTATTTTAACTTCTTACCTCAAAGCCTGTTAAAAGGCTGCTGCAGGCTTCGGTCAGCCCGCTCTTAGCGAGCTGAACCTTCTCAATCACCGCACTCATGATAGTGCGGTGTTCTTCCTCGATGGAAGCGCCTTTAAGCGCCTCCAGCAGGTTATCCGGCGCCTCCGGTTGGACGGAGGCCGCCGACGTCACGGTCCTGCTCTTCTTTCGAAGGGTCCGCTTGCCGGACTCTGGAACCACTGCGGGTTCCTATGTAGAGTCCGGCACGAAGTCCGGGAGGCTGCCTGACGGAGCCTCCGGAGCCTCCTCCTGATGGGTCCCTCTCTGGGATCCCACCTCGACGTCCTCGTCGACGCGTGGGGTGGAGGCAGTCGGGATGGAATTCACATCCGACGAGGCCAATGACCCGCTCGATGAGTCGGGGAGATCATCATTGGCCGGACTACGGGCAGAATGCGGCGTTAGAAGGATACTACGCGACATAAAAGAAATTACACATCAAGGATCCGGATACTTACGATCTTGCCGGACGCCTGGCCCTTGGAGGCCACTCATCCTCACCAACGCTGATGTTGGCGAAATTGTCCGGGGGGATAGTTCTCCCCCTCTTGGACCCTTCGGCCTCCCCGATGGGGGAAGCCATCCTTTTCTTCTCTCCCTCCTCTGGGAGAGAGTACTCCTCCTCGTCTTCGGGGGAGGAGTCCTCGTCGTCGTCAGACGCCTGATTGCGGGAACTCTTTCGAGTCCCCGCGGCCACCTTCTTGGCCTTCTTCTCCGGCACCACATGCGGTGCCGGAACCAGCAGCCCTGTTAAGCGGGCGTCCGCTGGGTCTTCTGGCATGGGAGCCGGGCTGATGAGCAGCTTGGCCTTCTCCATCCATTCCTGTCAAAGGAAGAGGCAGAATGAAACCTCACTAGAGTCAATCTAATTACCACAAGTGTCCCGTAATGGGGTTGAATCACTTACCTCGTTAGTTGGATGCTGCGAGCTGAATCCGCGGTCTTCGGTCGCGGACGCGGGGGCTTCGGCGCCCTTGAACAGCACCCTCCAGGCGCCTTCGTATGTTGTATCGAATAGCCCGCTTAGCGCCTGGTGCTGTTCCGGATTGAACTCCCACAAATTAAATGCCCGTTCTTGGCATGGGAGGATCCGCCGGATGAGCATGACTTGGACCACGTCGACGAGCCTGAGCCTATTGCTCACCATCTTCTTGATACATGCTCGGAGTCCCGTCACCTCCACCGGATTCCCCCACTGCAAGCCCTTCTCTTTCCAGAAGGTGAGCTGCGTGGGGATGCCAGATCTAAACTCGGGTGCCGCTGCCCATGTGGATTTGTGCGGCTCGGTGATGTAGAACCACCCCGATTGCCACCCCTTGACGGAGTCCACGAAGGTCCCTTCTAGCCAAGGGACGTTGGGCAATTTGCCCAACATGGCGCCTCCGCATTCCGCTTGCGTACCCTTCACAACCTTCGGCTTGATGTTGAAGGTCTTGAGCCACAGGCCGAAGTGGGGCCGGATGCAGAGGAAGGCCTCGCACACGACGATAAACGCCGAGATGTTGAGGATAAAGTTCGGCACCGGATCGTGGAAATCCAGGCCGTAGTAAAACATGAGCCCCCGGACAAATGGATGGAGTGGAAAGCCTAGTCCGCGGAGGAAGTGGGGGAGGAAGACGACCCTCTCATGAGGCCCGGGGGTAGGGATGAGCTGCCCCTCGTCGGGCAGCCGATGCGCGATATCGCCGGAAAGGTATCCGGTGCTGCGCAGCTTGGTGATGTCCTCCTCCTTGACGGTGGAGGCTAACCATTTACCTCCCGCTCCGGACATATTCGGAGAAGGTCGAGGTAAGATGCGCGAGCTCGGGCGTTGGAGCTTGAGTTCGCAGGGATGGATAAGCAAAGGAGGAAGAAGGCATAGGTGAGAAGGTGAATCCTTATCCCTTATATATAGGCGGACAAAACTATGCGTCCCCCACCAGCCTGGTAAAACTCGCTTATCTCCCAAGCGCCACCATCAATGGCGCGGTTGGGTTACCCATGCACGTATTGATGAGAATCCCGGAATAAGGGGAACACGATCTCTGCTTCGACAAGACGTGCCAAGGAAACCGCTTCGCTAAACATGCTGAGGTGGTATAGTAATTCAAACAAAGGCCTGGTGGCGGTGTGATGTCACGCCGCATAATACGTCAGCAGATTGAACTAAATGTACATTTTATTCTCTCTACGGTGGAATGTGGAATTTATTTTGCAGAGCCGGACACTATCCTGGTGTTCATGATCTTCTCTGGATTATTCAAGGGAGGAACCCGCCTTGCAATGCCGAACATTATGCACGCCGGACTTATCGTCATTGAAGACTGGTTCAGGGGCTACTGAGGGAGTCCTGGATTAGGGGGTGTCCGGGCAGCCGGACTATCATTGTCCGCCGGACTCCAAGACTACGAAGATACAAGATTGAAGACTCCGGCTCGTGTCCGGATGGTACTTTCCTTGGCGTGGAAGGCAAGCTTGGCAATACGGATATGTAGATCTCCTACCATTGTAACCGACTCTGTGTAACCCTAGCCCTCTCCGGTGTCTATATAAACCGGAGGGCTTTAGTCCGTAGGACAACATACATTACAACAATCATACCATAGGCTAGCTTCTAGCGTTTAGCCTCCTTGATCTCGTGGTAGATCTACTCTTGTACTACCCATATCATCAACATTAATCAAGCAGGACGTAGGGTTTTACCTCCATCGAGAGGGCCCGAACCTGGGTAAAAACATCGTGTCCCTCGTCTCCTGTTACCATCCACCTAGACGCACAGTTCGGGACACCCTACCCGAGATCCGCCGGTTTTGACACCGACATTGGTGCTTTCATTGAGAGTTCCTCTGTGTCGTCACCGATAGGCTTGATGGCATCTTCAACCTGCAGCGCTGTCCAGGGTGAGACTTTTCTCCCCGGACAGATCTTCGTATTCGGCGGCTTCGCCCTGCGGGCCAATTTACTTGGCCATCTGGAGCAGATCGAAAGCTACGCCCCTGGCCGTCAGGTCAGATTTGGAAGCTTAAACTTCACGGCCGACGTCCGCGGAGACTTGATCTTCGACGGACTCGAGCCACAGCCAAGCGCGCCGCACTGTGACGACGGGCATGATCTAGCTCTGCCACCGAACAGTGCCTTGGTGGCCGCACACGGATCCGCTTCGGCCATTAGCCCGGAGCCGATCGCCCAGATCGAGGGTCGGTGGATAGGCGCCGCCCTGGGGGCTTCAACATCCACTGCGATGGAGCCGAACACTAATCTTGTCCCCTGCGAAACTCGTGATTCCGAGGCGCCGGACTCCTCGCCGGACTCCGAACCTCCCGCGCCCCTACCAATCGATCCGGATTGGGCGCCGGTTATGGAATTCACCGCCGCGGACATCTTCCAGTGCTCGCCTTTTGGCGATATCTTGAATTCACTAAAGCATATCTCGTTATCAGGAGAGTCCTGGCCGGATTATGGCCAGGATGGTTGGGATACGGACGACGAAGAAATTCAGAGCCCACCCACCACCCACTTTGTAGCCACTGTCGATGATCTAACCGACATGCTAGACTACGACTCCGACGACATCGACGCTATGGACGACGATGCCGGAGACGAACAGGAACCAGCGCCCACAGGGCACTGGAAGGCCACCTCGTCATATGACGTATACATGGTGGATACCCCAAAAGATGGGGACAGCGAAGGAACAACGGAGGCAGATCCCTTAAAGAAACAGCCCAAGCGCCGGCGTCAGCGGCGCCGCTCTAAATCTCGCCACAGCAAAAATGGAGATTCCGGCACAGGAGATAATAATACTCCAGAGAGTGCCGAAGACAATCCCCTCCAGCAAGACTCAGCGCAGGAGGATGCAGAAGCAAGCCCTCATGAGGGGGCGGCAGACGAAGAGGTTGAGGATCGTAATTATATGCCTCCCTCCGAAGACGAAGCAAGCCTCAACGATGACGAATTCGTCGTACCCGAGGATCCCGTCGAACAAGAGCGCTTCAAGCGCAGGCTTATCGCCACAGCAAACAACCTAAAGAAAAAGCAGCAGCAACTTCAAGCTGATCAGGACCTGCTGGCCGATCGATGGACCGAGGTCCTCGCGGCCGAAGAGTATAAACTCGAACGTCCCTCCAAAAGTTACCCAAAACGCAAGCAGCTCCCCCGATTAGAGGGGGAAGCATACGTACGTCCATCAACAGCGCACGATATGGCTGACCGACCACCTCGTGGTCGTGACAGAGAGGCATCCAGGCCACCAGCCAAGACCATACCCCGGCATCGCTCCAAAAGTACGAAGCCAAGAGGGAACGCGCCGGACTTCCGAGACATATTGGAGGACAAAGCAAGGCAATCCAGATCCATCTATGGATCACGTGGGCGCCCTACGACCCACGACGAATACCGTCGTGCCGGATACAATAACCCCGGCCGGGCCGAACACAGCAGACAGCGCTCTCTCGAGCTGCGTCGTGATATCGCTCAAATACAGGGGCGCCGCACACCCGTTATGCTTCACTGACGAAGTAATGGATCATCAGATCCCCGAAGGGTTTAAACCCATAAACATCGAATCTTACGATGGCACAACAGACCCCGCGGTGTGGATCGAAGACTATCTTCTCCACATCCATATGGCCCGCGGCGACGATCTCCACGCCATAAAGTACCTCCCACTCAAGCTTAAAGGACCAGCTCGGCATTGGCTTAACAGCTTGCCCGCAGAGTCAATTGGGTGTTGCGAAGACCTGGAGGCCGCATTCCTTGATAACTTCCAAGGCACATATGTGCGACCACCAGATGCCGATGACCTAAGCCACATCATTCAGCAGCCAGATGAATCGGCCAGACAATTCTGGACACGGTTCTTGACGAAGAAAAATCAAATCGTCGATTGTCCGGACGCAGAGGCCCTTGCAGCCTTCAAACATAACATCCGGGACGAATGGCTAGCCCGGCACCTGGGGCAGGAAAAGCCGAAATCCATGGCAGCCCTCACATCGCTAATGACCCGCTTTTATGCGGGAGAGGACAGCTGGCTAGCCCGCAGCAACAATCTCCGTAAAAATTATGGCAGTCCGGATACTAAGGACAACAACGGCAGGTCACGTCGAAACAAAAACAAGCGCCGAATTAACGGCGATGATAAGGAGGATACGGCGGTCAATGCCGGATTCCGAGGCTCTAAACCCGGTCAACGGAAGAAGTCATTTAAAAGAACCACTCTTGGTCCGTCCAATCTGGACCGAATACTCGACCGCTCATGCCAGATACATGGCACCTCTGAAAAGCCAGCTAACCACACCAATAGAGATTGCTGGGTGTTCAAGCAGGCCGGCAAGTTAATTGCCGAAAACAATGACAAGGGGCTAAATAGCGACGATGAGGAAGAGACCCGGCCGCCGAACAACAAAGGAGAGAAGGGTTTTCCCCCACAAGTACGGACGGTGAATATGATATACGCGACCCACATACCCAAGAGGGAGAGGAAACGCGCACTAAGGGACGTCTATGCGATGGAGCCAGTCGCCCCAAAGTTCAACCCATGGTCCTCTTGTCCGATCACTTTCGATCGAAGAGACCATCCGACCAGCATACGCCATGGCGGATTCGCCACATTGGTCTTAGACCCAATCGTCGATGGGTTCCACCTCACGAGAGTCCTGATGGACGGCGGCAGTAGCCTGAACCTGCTTTATCAGGATATAGTGCGCAAAATGGGCATAGACCCATCAAGGATTAAACCTACAAAGACAACCTTTAAAGGTGTCATACCTGGAGTGGAAGCCAACTGCACAGGCTCAGTCACACTGGATGTGGTCTTCGGATCCCCGGATAATTTCCGGAGCGAAGAGTTAATCTTCGACATAGTCCCGTTTCGCAACGGCTATCACGCCCTGCTCGGGCGAACCGCGTTTGCCAAATTCAACGCGGTGCCGCACTATGCATACCTAAAGCTCAAGATGCCAGGCCCTCGTGGAGTCATCACGGTCAATGGGACTACGGAACGCTCCCTCCGAACGGAGGAACATACAACGGCTCTCGCGGCAGAAGTACAGAGCAGCCTTCTAAGGAAATTCTCAAGTCCGGCCGTTAAACGGCCGGATACAGCAAAGTGCGCCCGGAGCAATGCCAACGAAGACCACCTGGTGCGATTAGAGCACGCGTAGCAATGCGGCCCCAACCCTCGCCCGCGTATGATCGCAAGAATAACACTCCGCGTACATCATTACGCTTTGGAGATACCATGGGAACAGGGGAGGGGGCACGATCACAACGGACCCAGAGTGTGGTTCGACCACACCGGGGGCTCGCAAATGTGCCCCTTTTTTTATTATTTTTCTTCTTTTTTGTACACAGGACTCTGTTAACCAGAAGCCCTGTCCGGCGGTGAACCTGCCGAACTCATGATGCAACAGTCAGGGACTAAAGAAGGTCGCGTCGAACACTCAGGTGGTCTCAATTACGAGCATTAAATTCGATTATATACACCAAATCCGCAGCTCATCCCTGGAGGGGGACATGTTTATTTAGTCCAAATCCGGTCACCACGCGACCTGAAGAGCAACAGTGATCTCCACAAGCTGTAGGCCGACGGCGTGCTCCATCCCCTGCGATGGGGTGACCATGGCGGTGGCCACAGCTCCTCATGCTCGCCTTGATCTCGGCAACACACCCTGAGTGTAGGAGGCAGCAACGACCTCGACGAAATCATGGCCTCCATCCCGGAACGCATGAAGGACCTCGGCCCCGTCGCTACTCCTCCCGCCGTAGCCGCACGCGGCAGCGGACCGTGGGTAGGAGGCCAGGCGGCATCGTCTCGGCTGACGGCAGGGAGCAGCGTTGATTTCGGGTAGGTGGCATCGCGAGGACGGCCGCGGACGCGGGGAAGCACCCCGATCATGCTGCCAGGCCAATCCTTCTCCTCTGATCCCCTATCCCCGAAGATTGCGCCGCCACCCCGGTCGTGTTGTTTCCATTTATTATGCCATTTCTTCCTGTACCTAAACAAACGCGGGCGAGCGGATGGCAGAGTTTTGGTCCGCCCTCTAAAATTGCTAAACGCACTTTTGGTGAGGATTATTGTTAATAAATGAATTCAATCATGTCGCTCTAAATAAATGGATTCAATCATGTGACTCTAATTACTTTGGATTGTTACGTGCACACTAAGTAGGGTGCAGTTAGGAAAGAAAATGTTTTCTAATTGAAGTGATTGAGTAATTTAAGGTAAGGTTAATTAATTTAGATTTGATTTTTAGTGATTGTTAGTAAAGTATGATGCGTCTTTAAAATCTTTTATTGGTTTCCTTAAAATCTATTATTTGTTTCCAAAAGAAATTTGCAATAATGGAAGGTATCGGTTGATTTGGCTAAGTTAGTAAATTTAGATCCGTGATTGCGTGCACGTTTGGAAAGTGCTGATTTGCAAGGAAAGAGCTGAGGGGTAAATAAACCGGTGAATAAGAAACCAACATCGAAAAAAATCTACGACGGTTAACCTACGAAAAAAAACCGGACGAAAGTGGTGGGACAAAAAAAACCTGGAAGCGAGACTACCAACTGCTCCATTAAGAGTAGAGATAATGTCAACTTAAGACAATTAAATTAGGCAAGGATAAGAGTATTTGCAACATTTTATATGTTAAATTGTTGGCACAACTATCCACGTCAGCAGTGAGCAGCACATCATACAAGGTCTCCAATGGATCATATGGTAAGCTGTATTTAACAAGAGAGAGGTTACACCAGAAGCATTTAATTACTATGAAAAATAGATGATCAACAGTGCAACACATCTATGTAACCATAGATGATGCTTTGCTTGCAAGTACGTACATGACAAAAGATCTTCAAAGTGGGATTGCCCTACAGCCAACAAAGTTTAACCGAAGTAGAAATTCTTACAAAATAACATAGTAGTAGTGCCCTCTATTTTAGTTCTTACCTAAAAAGGCCACAAGCTCAAATAACACGAACCCAGTCGCCAAAGAGTAATCAACTAAACAAAACAAGGCAAAGGTTCTCTTCAGTTTAGCGTAACAAAAATATAGAAGACCAAGTCGCTGTCCAGCGGTATGCAAACTCCAGCATGCTGCCATGAATCTATTCATTTCTATAGATGACATGAATCGCTTGAGCTTGCCAATCCCAGCCTGAAAATAATAGATAGCAAAGGAGGTTGTTAACACCATTCAATCATTTATGTATTGGTTAGCTGAGGATGTACAATCTAGGAATACTAGGAAATATTTTGTTAGGCATAGAAGAGACATACCTAATTATTTAGCCAATTCGCCAACCTCTTCCAAAGCATCACCTATGGTTACAAGATGTATTGCAATGTTGATCATCTGCTTACCCTAGTAATTTAATTCTTCTGGTATGTTGTCTCTCTTATCACACACAACTTATCATATGATCACCCGCAATTCCCGTGCTGATTTCCCCAACATTCAGTATGCTAATGATATTGTCATTGTGATGCCTGCTTCCTCATATCAGCTCCTTCTGCTCAAGAACCTCATTATGCATTTCACAACTTTTACAAGGCTGAGGGTAAACTATGGCAAGTACACAATTGTTCCCATCAGCACTCCTCAACCAAAAATGATTGAGCTGGCCTCCATTATGGGATACTCTATTGGGCTTTTACCAATTTAGGTTTACCTTAGTCCATCAATAAACCCAAACCAATATACTTTATCCCCATCCCCAAAAGAATTCTCACTAGATTAACAGGCTATTCTAATGTGCTTTCATATGCTGAGAAATTAGTGCTAGTCAAATCAGTTTTCTTAAGCCTCCCAATTTTCTACATGAGCACATTATCTCTTCCGGTTGGCAATGTTTCTCATCTCAACATTTTTCTCAAACACTGTTTTTGGAGGAAATATGGTATGGTAGATAGGGGCTATATTGATCGCTTGGGAAACAATATGCTTATCTGAACAATAAGGGGCTTGCGAGTACTTGAGTTAGCCACTCGCAACAAGTGTTTGTTGATGAAACGTCTGCACAAGGTCTTTAACTCTGAAGACCTCGCTTGGGTCAAATTAACCTCATACTCTTACTTTGTAAATAAACCACTCTTTCAATGTAAGGGGGGATCTATTTGGTGGAGAGATTACCAAACTTATGCCTACTTTCAAAGAGATTGCCAAATGCTCTGTTGGAAAAGGAAATGATGTCATGATCTAGAATGATAACTGGAATGATGAGGGGATCCTGAAAGATAAATTCCGAGAGCTCCTCTCTTAAGCCATTACAACTGATATTTCTTTGAAAACAGCGAAAGAAACATCTGATATGGTGGAGTTACTCCATACTCCCATATCAATGCAAGCTTATGATCAGTGTTAGCACTTTCAAGTTCTCATTAGTATCACCCAGCTAAGAGATCATCCAGGCAAGTGGTCGTATCCATGGGTAATCGAAAGTTCTCCTCTATCAAAATGTATAAGTCATTAAGACATCATCTTGGAGCACATCAGCTCTTCCATGGGTGTGGGAAAGTGCACATCAGCTCTTCCAATCGGTTTTTGGACAAAGAACCCTCGTGCATGCATTGCGATCGGGCGCAATAGCCGACGGCGTAACGGGGAGTGCAGGTTTTTTGCGCATGATAGCTGGTTTAGTAGCCGCCGCATTCCCCTTAAAAAAAAGTAGCCACCGCATGGGAGAGCCGATATGCATCGCTGCTACCTAGTTGCATTCGAAATGAAACTTCCGGAGAGATAGGAATAGGATAACCACCAAAGTAATTAAAGAGTAGAATCATAGTCTAAGAGCATTAGATCTTTTGTACTGGGTAGTATCATAGACGCGTAGTATGTATATCATACTAGCCTATGTTACTACCTAAACATTGCATAGTATCATAGAGTGAGTGTCTTATTTATTTATTGTAAGAGAAATTTTTGATCTATTCTTAATCAATCTTGGTAGTATAGAGAACGCTAGAGGTAATACAAATTAGAAGTCAATGGATCATCTAGAGATGACTACAAGAACCGCAACGAGCCAAAAGCGCACCACAGTTATTGTCCCTCCCTCATTGGAGTCGGGCAAACCTTATTGTGGTAAACAGTCAGAAAGTTATCAGGCTAAGGCCCCAAAGGATCACTGCACCAGAGCAGCAACCATCACCGATGAAGAGAGTCGTAGATCTAAAAGATCAAACCTATAACCACCGGAACAAACACGAATGAAAGCTGGATCCCGTGAGATCCAACACCAACGGAATCCCGTGAGATCCAACAGAGACACACTACCACACGCCTTTCGACTATGCTACATGCACCATCAGGGCAGGGATCGGACGTGGGAGACATTATTCCTACTAACGAACATCGCTACTGCCACACATCCCAAACCAAGACATTAGTCCTAGCAAAAAAGAGATTGGGGTCCCTCAAGCCGGTGATGGGCAGAGATCCTCTGCACCTCCACGGCCTAAAGTCCATCAGAGGTGGGGAGGACTGCTGGTGGCAAATTGAGTTCCAATCTAGCATTGCTCTGATTCAAGTGCAATCGATTGAGTTTGAATCAAATCAAAATGGATTGGATCAAATAAATTCTAATTAAATCCAATCCAGACCAATACAACTAATGACTGCCGAAAGTATAGCCCAAAACTACACAAAAACCCAAACTACGAACGCGAGCACGGGCAAAAACTCAACACTTTCGGATCACGGGTGTTGATGCAGGGGTCCCGCCGACAATGATGGGCTGGCCATAACTATGGCAGTTTCCATGGTCCCCGTGATGCGCGGGTTAGAGGATGAGCGCGTCGTTGTTCAGTTCCCTCGCCTTTACACCGGATGAATGGGAGAATACCCTCGAATGTGGGGGGGGGGAGACCCTACCCACCTAGGCTGCCTTCGTCATAGCCGTTTGGGTTCGCACCTCTAGGGTCGTCGAACCCAAGATGACTAGGTCCAACATCGGGAGCGAATCCAGAGCACGAATTGCGTGTGGGGCAATGGGCGGTGCATGTAACATGGTGCCATGAGGTTCCCACCAGAAGAGGCGAGGCCGCCAACCCACCTGTCCTGGATGGTGTTGCTCTCGGCGACGATGGGTGGTGGGGTCCGCGTGCCCGTGGCGCTGACATCGGAGACATCAGAGGGGTGGTGTGGGAGAGAGAGCGAGTCTGGTGTGAATGTGCATGAGAGGTGACTGGTGAGAGGGGAGGACATATGAGACATCTCTGTGTCTCCCGCGCTTCCCAAGCCGTCCAGGCAACGGGCACGTGTGGCTCGAGCTAGCAGGCCCAAAGGTTCTTTAAGTTTCGTGTGGGCCGAGAATCTGATTCAAGACAGGAAACCAAATAGGCCATTTTCATCCCGTGCGGGCCTGGCAGACCTGTATGTGGAAAAACAAATGCTCCGTTAGGAGGTAGTTAGCTTTCTTTCCTACTTTATAGAACTAACAAAAGTTTATTTTTCGGAAAATATTCATGAAGTTCGGGGTCAAAAAAAATTATCTGAGAAATCAAACATGCATAGATTCAAAATGCATCGGCGACTAACTAAGAGCATCTTCAATAGATCATATAGTTGTATAAATAACTGAATTTTACATCACCAAGGTCCAAAAACCAAGCTCCAACGGATGATGTAGATGCAATTTTACTACACAGGATTTGCTCCAGATCTCACAAAGGGAACTTGGTGATGCAAATTTGCATCACCAGCTGTGGCCCGAGCAAACTTGCAGCCGTCTGTACAAATGCCCAACAACCTCGCTTAAAGTTCCTGTCGCCCTCCTGCCTACCTGCCTTCCGTCGCCTACCATTAGACCCGATGGCCAGCTGCCCCGACCATGGGGCTGCAACTGCCACTCCGCTATACCTTGCAACAGCCGCCTCCGTGTCTCCCGCCATTCCCGACCCTACCATCACTGCCATGCCTACCCCATATCGGCGCGGCGGCGGATGTGCAGCCCACGTCCCAGGGCCGCCGCCAGACTGGAAGCACTAGCGAGCAAGAAGCCTATCACGGCCAAACTACATTGTGGCAGCTTGAAGAAGCCACCACACAACAGAAGAAGAGAAAGGCGGTCATGGCAACCGTTGTTGTTTCGATGTCATCGATGCCCGCGACTGTTGTTGCGGACGAAGGCGTGCCTACTCCCCCGCCATCACATGCCCCGCCTCCGGCTATGTAGGAAGAGTTGTCGACTCTCGTGGCCATCGTCTCCAACATGCTCGACGAAATGTCCAAAATGTAAAAAAAATCTCATACCATGGATGGATCACAAGCCAATGTTCATAATGTGCCAAGTAACAACGGCGAGAATGAAGGCGATGATGATCTTCAAGCCAATGTTGACAACGTTCCAAGTGCCAATGGAGAAGATGCTAGTTGAGAGGCCATGTTTATGTTTATGTTTAGGTTTATGTGCACATCTTATTCGTTGGATCATGAACTTTGTTTGCCAACATACACTATGAGACAATAAATTTGCCATGTTGATGTTGAATTTGACATATTGATCATTATGTTTGTGATGATCTTGCAAAATTTTGGATGATTCTGATTCAAAGATGTGCTGCTGTACTGATGCTGTTGCGCAGCTTTCGTGCGGCTGGCTATTTTTTACATCATCTATTGGGGTGGCTGCCGTCTTGTACATCATCTGTTTGAGTTTGACGTCTTTGGTGATGTAAACATGCACATTTTGGTGATTTATATTTTACTCCAACCACTTTTTTGGTGATGTAAAATGCATCATCTATTGAAAATGCTCTTAACCACTAGCTAGCTATTTCGGTGGACTCACCTCATCATGGCGTCAATGCCCTGACATAGTGGAGTAACCTGTCAAATTAGGAGCGGTCAGACCAATGTAAATGCAAAACTATGCCTTTGTAATATCATCTATGGTCCTTTTGGCTTAATTATGTATGACCAAGCAATTAATTTTTGATTGTGCACTATCATCTGCCGTCCTTCCAAGGGACCCAACATTAATCTCTGTCTAATATTTTTTTTGCGAAATCTCTGTCTAATCTGATAATTAGATTATGCCAACGGCAATGTCAAGGTCTCTTGTGAGTACTCGTCGCTGATTCATTCAGCTGCAAGATTGGGACTTTGTGATATCAGGTACCGTTCTTTTGTCTTTTGGATGGTCGATCGGCACCAAGCATTCAAAAGACACTACGGCGATTAATTTTGATTTGTTGTATCATCCGCCGTTCTTTTGAGGATCCAACATTAATCCACGTCAAACCTGAGCATTAGATTATGCAAATGTCAATGCTCATATCCTGTCAGGTGTCCCCAACGATATCACGTGACGATCTATTAACATTATTATTCTACAATTTGTAAATACTATTGTTCATGTAAACTACCAGGGTGACCACTCATTTGCACTCGTAGATATGATACATACTAGTATATTATTATTACGTATGTTTGCACCATAACAAACTGTTATTATCGCTATATACTTCATAAATCAATCAAACCGGGGAATATCTATGTCTCTAGGAAAGTTGATTAGACTATAATATTGGAAATACGATCTTTTGCTGTGTTATCACCAGCCAAGCAAAACCATAGACTTTCATTGACTATAATAATTTTTCTATTAAGCTGGTCAAGCCATACTTTTTTTTATCAAAAGAAGGATAAAACCCCCGGCCTCTGCATCTGGACGATGCATGCGGCCATTTTATTAATTATTCACAAAGACCATACAAAGTAATACATCAGTCAGCCTGAAGCCACCATCTAGGTAACACCTGTTGCTACCCCTATTTCCTTGATGAAGCTGTGCCGAATATCTGGGACAAATACCAAACGGACATCGCACTAAACCCTAACATCTATAGCCGGATGCCCCTGCCCAGCCACACACCGGGACTGGGTCCATACTGGCTCGGCGCACTCTCATAGGCTGCTGCCGCCATCTTCCACCGGTCCATCTTCAGAGCAGGAGCTGAGGCATCGACTTTGCCTGGCCTGCCATCGACGCCAACACGGCGCCAGACAGCTCCACCATCCTGCACATATCCATCCACACGCGCCCGTCACCAAACTTCCGCAGCGCCATGCCACCGGGATCCGTCGTCGGCCTTGCAGTGAATGCGACACCGCTCCTCCACTTGTCTCGTCCAACCAGCATTTGCTCCAAAATGATGCCCCATGAGGGATAACGGCATCGAAGGTGCCATCATCGTCCGATCAGGTAGATCCAGATCTAGGGTCCCCCCCGGAGCCACACGAGTGGGGTGCCACGACCAGCAACAATGATGCCTCGAGAAGGGAACGGCGTCATGGCCGCCGCCATCGTCCGCCGTGACCGAAGTCGCGCGATTTTCACCGGAAGTCGCTACTCCCCGAACTCGCAGCTGGGTGGAACCAAACGGAGCCTCGCCGTGGAGACGAGGGCCGCCGTTGGCATGCCGGAAGGGAGGCTCTAGCCGCCCCTCACCGGTCCTCCTCGCGTCACCGGCCGGCCAATGCCAGATCCACAGGACGCCAGATCTACAGCCATCAAAGCCACCCATGAGCACGTAGCCGCCACACCGCCGGCCATGGAGGCTCCAATCGCCGCCATGCAGCAGGGTCGCCGCCCTGACTGCCACCTGTGTCGTCTACAAGCCCATGGATCCAGATCGGGCCAGATCCGGATCCAGATCGGCCACGGTGCAGACACACCCCTCTCCACCGGGAGGTACTCCATGCCGCCGCCCATCCGCAGGGCCCTGAGCGCCGGCGTCCTCAACGCGCCCCACGCCGGCGAGCCGCCCAGGCGCAAGGATGCTGCCCCACCGCAGCACCCCGAGCGAGGAGGAAAAAGGCCCCGCCGCCGCTGACCCGAGCACGGTGTTGCCCGGCCACGTCCTCTGGCCGCTGCGAGGGGGGGGGGGGGGGGACTGCCGGCGGGGACGATGGGGAGCCCTCCCTGTCGCCTACGGGTGCGACGACGGAGGGGTACGTGGGTATACCAATCTAAACGATCAGACGTAAACGCAGGAATGTTTGACTGTCATGAACTTTGTTTGCCAACATACACTATGAGACAATAAATTTGCCATGTTGATGTTGAATTTGACATATTGATCATTATGTTTGTGATGATCTTGCAAAATTTTGGATGATTCTGATTCAAAGATGTGCTGCTGTACTGATGCTGTTGCGCAGCTTTCGTGCGGCTGGCTATTTTTTACATCATCTATTGGGGTGGCTGCCGTCTTGTACATCATCTGTTTGAGTTTGACGTCTTTGGTGATGTAAACATGCACATTTTGGTGATTTATATTTTACTCCAACCACTTTTTTGGTGATGTAAAATGCATCATCTATTGAAAATGCTCTTAACCACTAGCTAGCTATTTCGGTGGACTCACCTCATCATGGCGTCAATGCCCTGCCATAGTGGAGTAACCTGTCAAATTAGGAGCGGTCAGACCAATGTAAATGCAAAACTATGCCTTTGTAATATCATCTATGGTCCTTTTGGCTTAATTATGTATGACCAAGCAATTAATTTTTGATTGTGCACTATCATCTGCCGTCCTTCCAAGGGACCCAACATTAATCTCTGTCTAATATTTTTCTTGCGAAATCTCTGTCTAATCTGATAATTAGATTATGCCAACGGCAATGTCAAGGTCTCTTGTGAGTACTCGTCGCTGATTCATTCAGCTGCAAGATTGGGACTTTGTGATATCAGGTACCGTTCTTTTGTCTTTTGGATGGTCGATCGGCACCAAGCATTCAAAAGACACTACGGCGATTAATTTTGATTTGTTGTATCATCCGCCGTTCTTTTGAGGATCCAACATTAATCCACGTCAAACCTGAGCATTAGATTATGCAAATGTCAATGCTCATATCCTGTCAGGTGTCCCCAACGATATCACGTGACGATCTATTAACATTATTATTCTACAATTTGTAAATACTATTGTTCATGTAAACTACCAGGGTGACCACTCATTTGCACTCGTAGATATGATACATACTAGTATATTATTATTACGTATGTTTGCACCATAACAAACTGTTATTATCGCTATATACTTCATAAATCAATCAAACCGGGGAATATCTATGTCTCTAGGAAAGTTGATTAGACTATAATATTGGAAATACGATCTTTTGCTGTGTTATCACCAGCCAAGCAAAACCATAGACTTTCATTGACTATAATAATTTTTCTATTAAGCTGGTCAAGCCATACTTTTTTTTATCAAAAGAAGGATAAAACCCCCGGCCTCTGCATCTGGACGATGCATGCGGCCATTTTATTAATTATTCACAAAGACCATACAAAGTAATACATCAGTCAGCCTGAAGCCACCATCTAGGTAACACCTGTTGCTACCCCTATTTCCTTGATGAAGCTGTGCCGAATATCTGGGACAAATACCAAACGGACATCGCACTAAACCCTAACATCTATAGCCGGATGCCCCTGCCCAGCCACACACCGGGACTGGGTCCATACTGGCTCGGCGCACTCTCATAGGCTGCTGCCGCCATCTTCCACCGGTCCATCTTCAGAGCAGGAGCTGAGGCATCGACTTTGCCTGGCCTGCCATCGACGCCAACACGGCGCCAGACAGCTCCACCATCCTGCACATATCCATCCACACGCGCCCGTCACCAAACTTCCGCAGCGCCATGCCACCGGGATCCGTCGTCGGCCTTGCAGTGAATGCGACACCGCTCCTCCACTTGTCTCGTCCAACCAGCATTTGCTCCAAAATGATGCCCCATGAGGGATAACGGCATCGAAGGTGCCATCATCGTCCGATCAGGTAGATCCAGATCTAGGGTCCCCCTCGGAGCCACACGAGTGGGGTGCCACGACCAGCAACAATGATGCCTCTAGAAGGGAACGGCGTCATGGCCGCCGCCATCGTCCGCCGTGACCGAAGTCGCGCGATTTTCACCGGAAGTCGCGACTCCCCGAACTCGCAGCTGGGTGGAACCAAACGGAGCCTCGCCGTGGAGACGAGGGCCGCCGTTGGCATGCCGGAAGGGAGGCTCTAGCCGCCCCTCACCGGTCCTCCTCGCGTCACCGGCCGGCCAATGCCAGATCCACAGGACGCCAGATCCACAACCATCAAAGCCACCCATGAGCACGTAGCCGCCACACCGCCGGCCATGGAGGCTCCAATCGCCGCCATGCAGCAGGGTCGCCGCCCTGACTGCCACCTGTGTCGTCTACAAGCCCATGGATCCAGATCGGGCCAGATCCGGATGCAGATCGGCCGCGGTGCAGACACACCCCTCTCCACCGGGAGGTACTCCATGCCGCCGCCCATCCGTAGGGCCCTGAGCGCCGGCGTCCTCAACGCGCCCCACGCCGGCGAGCCGCCCAGGCGCAAGGATGCTGCCCCACCGCAGCACCCCGAGCGAGGAGGAAAAAGGCCCCGCCGCCGCTGACGCGAGCACGGTGTTGCCTGCGAGGGGGGGGGGGGGGGGGGGGGGGGAACTACCGGCGGGGACGATGGGGAGCCCTCCCTGTCGCCTACGGGTGCGACGACGGAGGGGTACGTGGGTATCCCAATCTAAACGATCAGACGTAAACGCAGGAATGTTTGACTGTCAAGCAATACTATATGGTATATCTTTTCACCATTGCTTTCTTAAAACTATTCCAATAAGAATTAAATCTAAACATCAACGGTTTCGTGCCCAACCATTTGTAGCAGACACTGAGAACATACTAGTATCCACAAGTTGCCGGTGTGGTTTGTGACGCCTGTGGGTTCAGCACCTTTCTCCTGTGTTTTATATATTTCCCACGTGTACTGACCCATCAAAGGCAGTTGCGCAGCAAGACGCATCGTAAATAGGGCTGTGTTATATAAACACCTAAAACAGCTGCCAGAGAACAATCATAAGTTAAGCACCCAGAACAATCAACAAAACTGAGAAAGGAGAGAACTAATATTCATGGCGGCTAACGTAGTGCAAGCCCTGGCCGCTGTCCTCACACTGCTGGTGATCACAAGAGCGCTATGGTATCTGCTTTGGAGGCCATACGCTGTGGCCAGGTGGTTCGAGCAGCAGGGCATCAGAGGTCCGCCTTACAAATTCCTGGTTGGGTCCCTGCCCGACTGCCAAAGGATGCTCGTTGCCGGGAGAGTCAAGGATCTGGACACGAGCTCCCACGACTGCATCACCACCGTGCAACCCTTCTTCCGGAAATGGGCCTCCCTGTATGGTAATTACTTGAATGTCTCTACTCTCTACCCGATAAACCACAATGGACTATAACTGTGTGTATTATATATAATAACATGCATGTCCCTATCAGGAAAAACATTCCTGTACTGGTTGGGACCGACACCAGCACTGTGTACTACAGACATAGAAATAGTGAAGAAAGTGTTAAGCGACAGGACAGACATGTTCCAAAAAGATTACTTGAATCCCAGTTTGGAAGCAATTCTAGGGAACGGGGTAATATTTGCAAACGGAGACGACTGGAAGCGGCGCCGCAAATTCATCCACCCGGCTTTCAGCCAAGAGAAGATCAAGGTTACTTAGTTAGCAATCTCTTCTTTCTTTTCTTTTTTAACATGCTTGAAGGATGTGGGATTTTCTTGAAATCTCAACGGAATAATTACGTTTGAATGTTTGTGTTCACAGTCCATGTCAGCAATAACGTTGGAGTGCACACAGCAGATGATGGAACAGTGGCGCACTCAAATGCAGGAGAGCAACATGCAGCAAGCCGAGATCGACATGAGGTACGACTCCGATGACATAGCAATGCGTGTCATAGCACGAGTGATGCTGGGCAAGAACTACAGGGAGGCCTGGGAAGTGTTCATGGCAGGAAGGGAGCAACTGAAGCTCGCCGCGTATGCATTTGCCGATCCTCCAGTACCTGGATTCAGGTAAGCCGGAAGAGTAGCTAGTTTTCCTTTTATAGAAAGACTAGATAGGAGACCCTAGAGTATAAATGTGAGCACAATGATTTGAACTATGCTTAGTGGAGTCGTGCTCTGTACACTCCACCGGCCCAACCGGTGGTTCTCAAAGAATGCGATCAATCCAAGGATAACGTGAAATTAACTTTTATTACTCTAGGTACCTGCCGACACGTCGCAACCGTCGGACCTGGCAACTCGACAAGCTTGTGAGAAGCAAGATTACAGAGATCATAAAGGCGCGGCTTGCTAGCAGTGTCTATGGAGACGACCTGCTCGGGCAGATGTTGTGGCTGCAGAGGTCGGGTGCTGGCGCCAACGCCGAGACCCTGAGCACGGAGGAGATGGTCGGCGAGTGCAGGACCTTCTTCATGGCTGGGTACGAAACCAGCGCCAACCTCATTACCTGGGCCATGTTCCTGCTCGCCAGCCACCCACGGTGGCAGGAGATGGTCAGGGACGAGGTCGTCCAGGAGTTTCCTGCTCACAAGCCACCCTTAGGTGACGGCCTCGGCAAATTGAAGCTGGTATGCTACGCATATAGTATAGATGGCATTAATCCTCATCCATACAGCTTTGATATATCCCAGGTCCGTAGAACAATTAATGAATGCCGTGGTAACTTGCAGCTCAACATGTTACTCTGGGAGACATTGAGGCTCTATGGCCCCCTATCATTCCTGCAGAGGAAGACAGCCTCAGACACAATCCTCACACATGTGAAGGTGCCGAAAGGAACGATGATAACGATACCTCTGGTGATGTTGCACCGGGACAAAGAGGTCTGGGGACCCGACGCCGACGAGTTTAACCCAATGAGGTTCCAGAATGGCTTCGCGAGAGCCGCCAAGCATTCACATGCACTGCTGGCCTTCTCGTATGGGCCTAGGGTCTGTGTCGGGCAGAACTTTGCCATGGTGGAGGTGCAGATCGTCATAGCGACGATGCTCAAAAGTTTCTCCTTCTCCCTGTCCCCCACTTATGTGCACAAGCCGAGCAATTTCGTCACATTGACGCCCAAGTACGGGCTCCCTCTCATCGTGAGGAACCTGCAGCTGACTAGGTGATTGTCTTGTGACATGACATACCGGAGCCATGACCCTATAGTTAGATGAGACTTGGGTGTACAAATGTACATCCGTTATTTCGTCAAAAACTATCTATGCTTGGGTATAATTCACATACGGAACAATATACATGAAATCGATTAGAAGAACTTGAGAAAAACTGTGTTTTTATCGCACTGTGTAATCTATTGTTTAGATACCGTTATCGCAACTGACGGGACCTGTATATTGTGATGTGTCTTGTACTACACCATACTGTACTAAATAAACTAGGCCACTTTCGCATGTATTTGTGACGCATGGTTTTCTCACCATTGTTATTCCTCCAAGCTACAAATATAAATAGACTAGGATGATGTCGTATGTTATCGATTATTCATTGTTGTCTATCTTTTCATCAACAACAAAAGAATTTAAACATATATGAGTATCTTCTAATTCTATCTGGTGAACCATAATATGTTCGCAATAGAACCGAACGGCCTGAATGATGTCTGATATAAATCGCGCAGTTACACCCGCAAGCCCAAGAACCACCTGACCTAGGGTAATGTTTGTGACAAATGTTACATTGTTGTTTATTTCTCTATCACGCTGAAATATACTTCTCTACAACATCTGCCTTCGAAATCCAGAACTTCATGCTAGACTTTTGGCAGACCCTGAATATTTTTTGCTGAACTGCACCCACTCCTAGGGATTCAACAAGGTGCTACGCAATGAAGATACATACAATAAGGACTGCCTAATGACAACAAAGGATACAACTTCTATGCTTTCTAATGAGAAGTTGGGCAAGAACTGGTGGCTGTTTTTGTAAGGTGTCTGCCTTTGACCTGGCGGACCCATAGCTGAAGAAGGGCTTTATGATGTTTAATCTAGTACAAACTAACATAGGTATACTGCTAACTTTATTTGTGTAACTAACGTGGTAATATGCACCCCACAAACTTAATAACCTACTTACAAACAAAGTGGTAACTTTGGTCCGGGTAACTTATGTGTAAATACGTGGTAATATACACACGGTAGACCTCATAGCTGACGCACAAAAACTATGATAACTTTTGACCATGTCAAATGTAGTTGCTGAAAACATACCCACGGCAACTTTTGTGAAAATAGTATGGTAATATACGTACCGTAGAGCTGATAACCCATGTAGAAACACTGGTACATTTTGACAGGGGAAAGAAATTGTTCAAAAACATGCTCCTGATAACTACTATGTAAACAACATGGTAATATACACACCTTAGACCTGATCACCTATGTACAAACACTGTGGTAAATTTTTGATCCGTGGAAAAAGTTGCTAAAAACATGCCCTGATAAATTTTGTGTAAATAGCATGATAATATCCGCAGTGTGGACCTGAGAAAGTATGTATAATTACCGTAGTAAATTTTGTTCTATGTAGATATCATGGTAATAGATGCACTGCATACCTGATAACTTACATTCGCATACCGTAGTAAGATTGGCCAGGGATTTTTCTTGACAAACGCATCCGCCGATAAATTATGTGTTAATGGCATGATAATATATGGACCATAGACCTAATAACATACGTACAAGCACCGAGATAAGTTTCGACCCGGGAAGAAAGGTGAAGAAAACATACCTCGATAGCTTCTATGGAAAAATGATTGTAATTTACATCCAACAAGCATGATAATTTACATAGCTCATGTGTGGTAACTTTTGACCTAAAAACATCAAAACACATCAACATGAGATCTAATTTCGAAGAATTGATCGCAATATATTTAATGGTGAAACTGTATCTTGAATCATACCGACAGAATGAGGTACAAAAACAGATTTTGAAATGGATCATCCGGGCAGATTGTAGTAACTTTGATTCAGAGAAAACAAGTTGTTGATACTTAGCCCCGATAATTTCTCTGTAGATAACATGGTAATTTACACATTGCATGGCTGTTAAACTTACTGACAAAACACTACGGTAACTTTGACTCCTGGAAAAAAGTTGACTAAACAAACCCTTATAATTTATGTGCATATAGCTTGGTAATTTACACATGGTAGATCGCGATAACATGTTTACAAAAGCATGGTAACTTTTGACCAGGTGGTAAACCTGATGTTAAACATACTAAGTCATTTATGCGTTAATGGCATGGTAATTTACCTATCACAGGCCTAATAAATTACCTACAAAGACCTTCGTAACTGTTTATGTTGAGAACAATGTATTTAAAACATATCTAGTCGCTTCTGCGTAAATATTATCGATCTTTTGTTGGGAAAAACTCATAAAATTACCTTTCTTTGTACTAGTGGTAAAAAGGGTTTAGAATCATTGATTGGATCCAAAAGAACAACAACAATACCTTTATTTGTTGTATATTGTACTTAGTACATGCATCTGTCTACCGTGAGACTAGGGTTTGAATCCCCAGAATTTTATTTTCTCTCGCATTGGTTTTCGGGCAAATCTCTGTTAGAGTCGAACAAAAAAGTGGGTCATCGAAGGAATAATAGCAACAAGGGGATCGTTTGGATCAGTCGCTAAAAATGGAACATTCGCTAGGTATCAAGGTCCACCTAATTATTGTTGTCCCTTCTTACACAATCTCATTGCTGCTGTATGTAGTTTTATTATTTTATTTCTTTTGTGTCATGCTTTGAGATATTTTCTTGTATGGTCCCCTTCTGATATCAGTTATAATTTGATCACTTCTGATATGGCTAAACCTGAGCGTAAAACAAACTCTAATCTAACCAATATTGTCGCACGGTGATCTGTGCGTGATTTATTTTCACTTATTTGGTTCTCCCTATTGAAAGTAACATATGTCTTCAAACTTTGCAAGCTAACAAAATATTAGAACTAAAATGTGAACAAAAAACAAGTGAATTTCTTATTCAGCATAAATATATAGTTAGGATTTATTACTATGAAATATTATTTTATGTAGTTACGATGCGCCAAAAAAATAGAAATTTTTTTCCGCACATTGTAGTTATAGTATTTTGGTGACATGCAAAGTGTCAAGTCTATGTGTTGTTTCAAGTCATATTGTAAAGTTAGTTGAAGGGGTACATATTACACACAGGTTTATATAGAAGGGACATTTACATTTATGCCCCTAATTTGCGCCCACTCTCAGATTTGCCCCTAATTTCGAAGTCTGCTCAAATTTACCTCTCCGCCGTTAGATGCCCTTAAAGAAATGCCCTTCTGCGCTGTTACCGTCCATTCAAAGACGGGCAAAGGGCTTTGACCATCCTGAAAAAAATATAAAAAAATATAAAAAATCTGAAATTTTGTGAGATCAAAGATACTAGGGTTCGCAAGACCCGTGCAAACTTTTGTGCTGTTTGGACATTCCAGGAGCTCGTGGCAAAGAAAAAACAGTAGATATGTACGCTTGTGAACAGTAAATTCTTAAAACTTGCAAGAAAATTCAAAAAAATATGAAATTTTTTGGCATCAAAGAGGCTTGGGTCTGCAAGGTGCGTGCAATTTTTTGTTGTGTTTGGACACAGTAAGAGCTCGTGGAGAAAAAAAAATTTGGCTCAGGAAAAAACTTTGGAAAAAATAACTATTTTGTTTTTTTTGCTAGAGCTCCTCGCATGTCATTTGATCACAAAAACTTGCAAGCACCTTGTGCACCCAAGCCTCTTCGATGCCAAAAAATTTCATATTTTTATAATTTTCTTGCTATTTTATTTCAAATTTACTGTTCACAAGAGTACATATTAACTGCTTCATATTACACCCAGGTTTAGCCACATCGGAAATGACCAAATTATTTTCCCCTGCCAACTGCTTCATATTACACCCAGGTTTATTTAGAAAGACCACAAGTTCTGGCCGTCCCTTCCTGCCGTGTAGGAGGCGCGAAGGCGGTGAGGTCTCGTTGCAGCTGCTGGTGGCTTGTCCTGCCTGCTGGCCACTTTCCCTTGCGATGGTTCTCCTCTTGCAGTCCTGGCCGCCGGTCCGTAAGACCAAGCTGTCGAGGATGGTGTGGTGGAACCTTGGAGATGCTATCACTGCCGTCGTAATGTGAGCCAACTCCCGGGAGCTCGATGGAGACAGCTGCTCTAACTTCCTGTTTTTGGACACCGGCAGAACTGACCGCGGCACAAGAACCAGTGTTGCTAATCATAATTAATACTCACAAGAAATATGAAGCAGTTAGCAGTTATCTAGGTCATCAACATCAGTGCAGAATTTCAGATTGATCAATGACAATGAGCTATTCCCTCCGTCTAGGTGAGTAGGAGGAGGAAAAAACGAGAGACTTTAATGTTTATTTGCTAATTAATAGTATTGCATGCAATGAACTAACCACTGCATGTTATGTTTGGTAGCCTCAAGTCATTAAAAGCATGCACACTCCTCATCTCTTATTGGTTGATATGTCAAGAAACAAGAAACGAGGTAAAAATTAATGCATCGCGCCTTAGTGTTTTGGGATTATTTGGTTTCGTAAGATGACTTACACACCTAGACGGACGGAGTACGTGCCTACATGCCAATAACCCTGGCCATCGATCTACCCAATTGAAAGGAATGGAAATGATTAAGCAACTGCATGTTGCTGCCTTTGTCAGACTGCTATAATGGAGTCCCCAAAAGGACGGCAGATGATACTCCCTCCATTCCACAATGTAGTGCTTCCTCTATCCCGTGCTTCAACTTTGACCATAAATTTAACTACCAAGACCGATTGCGGCGGGAGAAAAAATTATATCAGTGAATTCGTATTCGAAAGAAGTTTTCAATTATATAATTTTTTCTTCTGCCGCAGTGGGTCTCGTTAGTTAAATTTATGGTCAAAGTTGAACCTCGGGAAGCGCGGGCGCACTATATTTTGGAATGGAGGGAGTACTACACATCATAATTATTCGCCATGATATTTGTTCGTTGCTCAGTAACACGGCAACGGGTGGTGATTATGATCGCCTGCCTTCTCTCTTTGGACCACTCTACTCTTTAATTCTTGTGATGAATTCTCATGACACGGCCGCAGCAACGCTGCGTACCCCCATCGGTCTGCCCAATTTATTAATTCCACTTATTATCAGACACATGTGTAGCCTCTCAATTTTCGCGAGCTTTTTGGAGAACTTGTAGTCTCAGAATCAATCAAAAAAGGATGGATCTACATTATACTCCCTTCATTTTTATTTACTCTGCATATTAGAGTTCACTGAAGTCAAACTTACTAAAATTTGACCAAGTTTATAGAAAAGAATAAAAATATTACCATAACAAATATATATGAAGTGGAAGTACATTCAATAATAAATCTACTGGTATTGATTTGTTATTGTATATGTTAATATTTTTGTCTATAAACTTTGTCAAATTTTATAAAGCTTGACTTTCACAAAACCTAATATGCGGAGTAAATAAAAACGGAGGGAGTGGCCCGTGTAAATGCCCATGCAGAGTCTTTTAGTCAGCTATCACATTTTATCGACCAACCTTTATGTAAGGTGAGAGACTCATAAATTTGGGAACACATCCAGATATTATTGTTTATTATTTTCATAACTATTAGTAAATATGAGTTATATCCCGAAGAATGAATATTATTCAAACAAATTTAGCAATCGTAGCCCAAACCTCATAAAATATAATTATTAGTTAATATTATTATATGATTTAATACCGAAAACAACATTTAGCTGTGTAAATATGGTGATTGTAAAAGTTCAAATGCACAAGAAACTGCTACATTAACAAATCATGAAATTTGATTGATATTAATGGAATAATTACAAATGTGGGATGTGGCATAGCTACTGTCTTAGAGCATCTCCAATGCTGACATGCAAATTTGCTCCAGAATCCTTCCGAGGATAGGGAGGCCAGTCCGTGAACACATACGCGGGAGGCGGCCAACCAAATCTATCCACGTATGTCCGGTTACATTTCCAATGAAAATGAATGAAAATAAACAATTTTTATTCAACTCGAACAAACCTGACATCTTTTACATAAAATCGGATGATTTTTATCTAAGCCAGAGCAAATTCATTACATTTAGATATTTTTCTACTAGACCGGACTATAAACCTAGACTAAAAGGACCGTCGGCGCCCGTTCCCCATCTCCGGCCGGCCATGAGCCCCGGAAAATGAAGCCTCGCCCCTCCGCTGACATATCTTCCTAAAGTCCGAAAGCCCGCTCGTCGGACTGCCGGACGCCCTGAAAGGATATGCTTCAGCGAGAAGGGAAGAATAGCATCCTCTTTCCCTATACCTTCCCTATGTCTGACAACGCTTGTCATTGGAGTGGCCTCCACTTTCGTGAAGGATGAATAAGGGTTGATTTTTGGGGTGGGTGACAAGGTGGCCTGCGAAGAGGGCAAGACACCGGCTGTGCATGCTGGCATCACGCCGGCGGTGGCCTTGTGGGACCCAAGTGGCGGCGGCCTCTCATGATCTATTTTTCCTCACTGTCGGCAACTGCCGCGGAAGTGCTAGCCGCCTTGTTGATCTCCCCATTGTTGGGGAACATAGTAATTTCAAAAAATTTCCTACGCACACGCAAGATCATGGTAATGATATAGCAACGAGAGGGGAGAGTGTTCGTCCACGTACCCTCGTAGACCGTAAGCGGAAGCGTTAGCACAACACGGTTGATGTAGTCGTACGTCTTCACGATCCGACCGATCCAAGCACCGAACGTACGGAGCCTCCGAGTTCAGCACATGTTCAGCTCGATGACGATCTCCGGCCTCCGATCCAGCCAAGCTCCGGAGATGAGTTCCGTCAGCACGACGGCGTGGTGACGATGATGATGTTCTACCGACGCAGGGCTTCGCCTAAACTCCGCGACGATATGACCGAGGTGGAATATGGTGGAGGGGGGCACCGCACACGGCTAAGGAACGATCCGTAGATCAACTTGTGTGTCTATGGGGTGCTCCCCCGCCCCCGTATATAAAGGAGCCAGGGGGGAGGAGGCGGCCGGCCAAGGAGGGCGCGCCAAGGGGGGAGTCCTACTCCCACCGGGAGTAGGACTCCCTTCTTTCCAAGTAGGAGTAGGAGAAGGGGGAAAGAGGAGGAAGAGGAGAAGGAAAGGGGGGGCGCTGCCCCCCTTCCCTTGTCCTACTCGGACTAGGAAGGGGAGGGGTGCGCGGCCCCCTCCTGGTTCCTTCCCTCTTCTCCCTCGAGGCCCATGTAGGCCCAATAACCCCCCCCGGGGGGGGGGGGGGGGTCCGGTAACCTCCCGGTACTCCGGTAAAATGCCGATTTCACCCGGAACCATTCCGATGTCCAAACATAGGCTTCCAATATATCAATATTTATGTCTCGACCATTCCGAGACTCCTCATCATGTCCGTGATGACATCGGGGACTCCGAACAAACTTCGGTACATCAAAACTTATAAACTCATAATAAAACTGTCATCGTAACGTTAAGCGTGCGGACCCTATGGGTTCGAGAACTATGTAGACATGACCTAGAACCATTCTCGGTCAATAACCAATAGCGGGACCTGGATGCCCATATTGGTTCCTACATATTCTACGAAGATCTTTATCGGTCAAACCGCATAACAACATACGTTGTTCCCTTTGTCATCGGTATGTTACTTGCCCGAGATTTGATCGTCGGTATCCAATACCTAGTTCAATCTCGTTACCGGCAAGTCTCTTTACTCGTTCTTTAATACATCATCTTATAACTAACTCATTAGTTACAATGCTTGCAAGGCTTAGGTGATGAGTATTACCGAGAGGGCCCAGAGATACCTCTCCGACAATCGGAGTGACAAAACCTAATCTCGAATTATGCCAACCCAACATGTACCTTCGGAAACACCTGTAGAGCACCTTTATAATCACCCAGTTACGTTGTGACGTTTGGTAGCACACAAAGTGTTCTTCCGGTAAACGGGAGTTGCACAATCTCATAGTTGCAGGAACTTTGTATAAGTCATGAAGAAAGCAATAGCAATATACTAAATGATCAAGTGCTAGGCTAACGGAATGGGTCATGTCAATCACATCATTCTCCTAATGATGTGATCCCATTAATCAAATGACAACGCATGTCTATGGTTAGGAAACATAACCATCTTTGATTAATGAGCTAGTCGAGTAGAGGCATACTAGTGACTTTATGTTTGTGTATGTATTCACACATATATCATGTTTCCGGTTAATACAATTCTATCATGAATAATAAACATTTATCATGATATGAGGAAATAAATAATAACTTTATTATTGCCTCTAGGGCATATTTCCTTCACCCATTGCTGACTCCTTTCTTCACCTGCAGGGCGCGGTTCCACGCACATTGGCGACAGATGGTGCAGGAGCATGCCGCCTCGTCCACGGCAACATCTTGGCCCGTACCGACGTGCTCCTCTGAGAGATGGCTTGGAGATGCGACTTACTAAACCACACGCTGACTTGGAGCGGCCACTTGCTCCTCCATGCAAGCCTGCATCCTCGCCGGTGGTATTGATGGCCTGGAGCGGCAAGGGAGGTCAAGTAGCGAGTTGACTAGCTTGTATACGACGGGCTCGGTGGGTCACCTAGATGGCTTCTATGACGGAGAACCACTCTTCCTGCTCGTCGGATGTCATGAGCAGTGTGGAGAACATAGTGCGAGATGGAAATGGGGAGCGGAGGAGTGGTGCGGTTCCTGCACGGCGTCTGGTCTCGTTCAAATAGCCGATGGACGCGAGGACCCAACCGGCATTGAGTTTAATGTCGGCCGGCTCATGAACGGATGTGTGGCTGGAGTAGGTTCCTCGGCAGACGCGTGGCTTTAATGAATGCATGAGAGGAGGTGTGTTCAACTGGGCGTCCAGCGGGCAGTGTTCTCTCCGCCAGCCCGCCGCTTCAATGTTGCGCAAGTTAGAGGTCGCATCCGCTTTGGGCCGGCGTCAATGTGGAGCGGCCGCTCACAGCAGCATGAATGCGGACAGTTGGCACCGGGCGGGAATGGACACGGGTGAGGGAGGAGGGTTTTGGGTCCGCAAGGGCAGTTAGAAGTGGGTGTGGCAGCTGTCCGGATGGCCGCAAACATCGCGCCCCTGGTCTCCGGTTTTGCGGGAAAAAGTACACCCGAACTGTCGAGCAGACCGATACAGGCCCGCATTGGATGGCAACATAAGTCTGGACTGCGCGGTCCGGATGTATGCAGATGGTTTGAGGGTACGCGTTGGAGATGGTCTTACAAATTTTCTCTACAAATAATCCAACCATGATTGCTACCAATGGTGGGATGTAGCATAGTATAATTGTATCTTACATTGACCGGATTACTTTTAATTTATAATTTTCATACCTAGTTACTTGACAAAAAAACAAAAATATAATTAACTTTTATTTATTTTTACTTAACTATAGAATAAATATTGGGCCAGGAGCATCTTTGATATGTATTTTCTAAAAATAAAATACAGTAAATATATTTTAAAATCAAATTATTTGTATGTATGTTGGGTTTCTACTCAATAAAGAAGAGATATACATATGCCTTATGAGATATATACTCCATTGTGGATTATTAATTAGGGAAATTTGTCGTTGATATAATTCATGCTATGTTGATCACTGTCACGCCACACATATCCTATCCGGTTCACCACATATACAACGGGTAAGTATCGTTGCCTGAGAGTTAAAATAGATATGAAATTAAATTCCAAATCATGATATTGGCAAGTCATTAACACAAATCAGAAGAAGTTAAAGTAATAATTTATATGTTTTAGATGGTTTCGGTCAATTTGGAATATAGAGATTACAATGGTGTTCCGACTGCCCACCCGCAAAAAAATGGTGTTCTGACTGCAAATAACTGAAAATAAATAATTTGATTACGAACTAGTTTCGGATATGTCCCCATAATGCCTACGGTTTGTGTGATGTTCTTTTTAGTTTTTATGAATACTCCTTTTGAAATGGAGGCACAAGTTGAGCATAGTGACCTTTTTCTATTCTAATATGGACATACCAAGTTCATAAACATTAAAAGTTAAAGATGTTTTTACGTAGCTCCGGTTGCCCTCTTGGCATAGCCCTATAGTAATGCTGCTGATGGCCTTTGTCAAGTAACTAGGACAAACATAAATTGACTGAATATTTCTATAATTTGACAGTGAAGTGGTGTCAAGGCATTTTTTTTACTGAACTAACGCCACATCAAACACAATAAGAAAATTTTGAACATGCTACCAGGGAAATGTGTCAGTAGGTCAATAAGAGGAAATAAAATAAAATCACATACATGAATGGTTATTACTTCAACACTTTCATGGTGCATTCTTCTATGTTTCTCAATTCCAATTCCTCTTAGAAAAATAGCTAATTTGTGAACCGAAGCCATGGACTGGTAAATAATCTCTTTGTGCATGTTAAGAATTATCACGAGTAGGAAAATACCATAAACTACTTAGCCAATACTTACTCTTCTGGTTGAGATTGGTAGATGTCTACTTGAAAAATTACAATGACTAAACGCAGTCAAACAATGGGCAATTGCTTTGGTAGAAACTTGTGTTTGTGAAGCATTACAGCAAGTCATGATTAAACTTATAGATAGGACCTATCTATAGAATAAAAAACACAAATACATTACTTAAGATGACATAGTCACTTTACCATGTCTGCCTTCCGTGAGATTATATACTAGGATGGCCTTCACATGCTTGTTACTGACAAACCAACTTTTGTTGTCACACGTACGAATTGGTTTTTGGTATCGCTAGCTAAAGGCGACCAGGAGGCGTTGGCATCTTCCCCATCCAATATTTTCGTGCGCCGTAGTTGTTTAATCCATATGAAAGCAAGCATAGTGGCAGCTCGATAAGTCACTGGATCAGGCAGGAGGTTGAGATCGGTGGCATAGTGGCTTGTCGTGCATGAACTTTTTTACATGGAAGAGAAATATACGGTTGATTTTTTTTAGTTTAGGTTTGGGTTCGATGCGGATGCAACTTTTTCAATCGTGCTGAATCCCACAATTAGGTTGGTGAGCGTATGGACTATTGATTTGAAGAGCATAATTAGTTGTTTGACCAATCACTACTACAGGACGCTGCTAATGCGACACTACGATCAGAGACCCTTCGATGGAACTGTGTGCGATGCAATAATCGGAAACGGTGGTGTAAAAAAATAATCAAAAAAGGTGCAAAACGTTTGCGATGACGGATGCATTAAAGGCGGTTCAGATTTTGGTTTCGTGTGCGATGCAGGGCATATGGTTCAGTTCAGTTAACTGCTTGCGATGAGGAGGAACAAAAGAAATGGGTAGCCAGATGAAGGTGTGTGCGATATACAACATATGTTTCACACTGATGAACTGTTTGTGATTAGGCAACACAAAAGAAACGGTCAGGCAGATCAAGGTGTGTGCGATATACGACATGCGGTTCACTCGAATGAACTGTTTGCATTGAGACAAGAGAACAGAAACGGTTCAATATAACAAGATGTGTGTGATACGCGGCAAACAGGTCTGTAATCAGAAGTGTGTGCGAAGACCGATAATAACACATACGATTGCTTCTATTAAGATGTACGTGATATGCTCTGTCTATACAACATGTATTGGCCATTGGGGGAAGGGCGTTCATCCGGATACGCCATAAGGATGCGAAGAGGCATCCTATATCAGCAAGGACTAGTTGTTCCATGAGTAGCTCATCTAAGAGAACTCTCAAGTTAACTGTGCTCAGGCTGGAGCAGCCATCAGATGGGTGATGGATGGGAAATTGTGTTGATGTTAAATTAACTGATAGGATGGGTCATTTTAGTCAAATGACCAAAATGACCCATTCCCTAAGCTAATTTTACCTCGATGTCTTTGTTTTTATTTTTATTTTATTTTTCTAACATATGTTAAAGAAGGTCTACCGCATTACTTTTTGACAATGTGTATATGTGGCATATAGTTGATCAATCCGACCTGTTTGTGATGGAATAAGCCGTGTGTGTTGTGGGCAAACGCCTTCTAGTGTAGAACCATTTGCAATTGATAATTCATCATTGATGGGTTCCCTAGTGTGGTCCGTGTTCATCTCATCATCATCTACTTCTTGTGCCAGCTCGATGTTCCTTATATGCTAAATTTCCATTAATTGATGGCGTTCTATGAACACGCCACCGTTTCTCGCCATATCTTCACCTGTTTCCCGCCACCCAGCGATATTGCACATAAACCTAGGCGCGGCGCGATGCATGGAGGCAACAAAAGCAGCCTGTAGCACATCCACCATTTCCAAGCATGCCAACGAACCAAAGCGTCGCCTCTGCCATCAACATCGTCGACGGGGAAAACCAGAAGGCGCCACGACCCGTTGAGGTCTCGGCGTTCCCCGGCAACGCGATGGACGATGTCGTGATGTGCGTCATCGCCAGGATTGAGCAGACCCTTGGCGCATGGCGCTTCAGCGCCGCGGATCAATATAGGCATGTCAGCGCCGAGAGGCTGGAGCTCGCCGCACAACATGATCGATGGCGCTCCGCAGAGCAAGCTAGGCGCGTCTGCGCCGATAGGCTGCGTCTCGCCGCACGGCGAGACCGTTGGAGCACCGCAGAGCGAGAGGCGTGGCGCGCCGCACAACAAGAGCGGATCCATCAGCGCTTTACTGCCGTCGACAGGGCATTGAAGCTGGGTACACGTCCCATCAGTACCCCCATTCCTAACTAGTAGATGTAGTAACATAACTACATCTCGAAGGATTTTATTTTTTGAAGTTTTTATCATTTTCTTTTGTTCTTTTCCAAAACTGAAATGGCGATAGGGGGGGGGGGTGTGGTAGAGTTTGAAAATTGCAGAACCCCTTTAGTCTAGGATGGTGTCCATCCAATCCGCCCGTCGACTACATCTGCTAGCACTGTCCCAACCAGAGTCACAACTAAGGTTAACCAACCCAGAGTCACGTTCTATTAAAGTGGCAAAATGAATTACTTCTTAATATAGCAAAACTAATTCTATCAATTATTATTAAAGGCTAAACAACTATTAATATAAAACAGTAGCAGAATTAATATTAATTGATTATAAAAATTTATCTACTGTTGGCTAACAGAAGCATACTACAACATGTTAAAATCTACAGAAAGAACTAACTAAAAATAATTAAAACAACAATTAAAGGACTAAAACAACTATATAAGCAAAACAATACTATTTTAACTAAAATTCTAATTTAAATTATTCTAAAAATTACCAAATAAATCTTACTGTGACAACAATCTAACATGTGACTAGGAGGAAAAAGAATTAAATTTAAAACTATTTTTAAACTCAAATTATTCACAATCTAAGGTTTGAAGCAAAATTGAACAAATTCATATTTAAATCAGTCCAATTTGAAAACTAATGGCACAAATAGAAACTAGACAAAATTTTGAATCTAATGCACAAAGAATCACTCAAAAACATCAAATATCCTAAAAGATATAAGCAATTTAAAACAAAAAATAAAAAATAAAAAACAAATGGTAAAACAAAAAACAAATTTCAAAACCTGTTTAGTCTCGGTTGGTGGCTTCAACCGGCACTAAAGGTCCTCAACCCCTTTAGTCCCCGTTGGTGGAGGTCTAATCTTTAGTCCCGATTGTTGGAGAAAGGGGCATCACACCCTTTAGTCCCGGTTGGTGTCTCAAACCGGGACTAAAGGTCCCATTTGAACCGGGACTAATGCCTGCCCGGCGCCCTAACCGCTCGAACTAGGACTAATGCTCACATTATTCCCGGTTCATAATGCAACCGGGAGTAATGTGTAGATTGAGCTTGGACCAAAGCCCTGTTTTCTACTATTGATGTTCGACAGAACATATTACTCATGTTGCTTTAGTTAAGCTATTTATATTATGTGGGTGGTGTAGCTTCCAAAATCAATGCAGTTAATTATGTCTGTTCCAGAAAATGGTTATCAACTTCTCATTTGTTCTAGCATTCTTTTTTTCCTTACAAATGGTCTCAACAAATAATCCAACCATGATTGCTACCCACGGTGGGATGTAGCATAGTATAATTGTATTTTACATTGACGGGATTACTTTTATTTTATAATTTTCATAACATGCAAGTTTCTTTTGTTACATAACTATAAAATAAATATTGGTCCAGGAGCATCTTTGTTATGTATTTTCTAAAAATTAAATAAACGAAATATATTTTAAAATCAAATTATTTGTATGTATCTTGGGTTTCTACTCAATAAAGAAGAGACATACATATGCCTTATGAGATATATACTCCATTGTAGATTATTAGTTATGGAAATTTGTCATTGATATAATTCATGCTATGTTGATCATTGTCAAGCCACACATATCCTATCTGGTCCACCACATATACAATGGGTAAGTATCATTGTCTGAGAGTTAAAATAGATACGAAATTAAATTCTGATTCATGATATTGGCAAGTCATTAACTTAAATCAGAAGAAATTAAAGTAATAATTTATATGTTTTAGATTGTTTCGGTCAATTTGGAATATAGGGATTACAATGGTCTTCCGATTGCATATAACTGAAAATAAATAATTTGATTACAAAATACTTTCCGATATGTCCCCATAATGTCTACTGTTTATGTGATGTTCTTTTTAGTATTTATGAATACTCCGTTTGAAATGGAGGCACAAGTTCAGCATAGTTACTTTTTTCTATTCTAATATGGACATACCAAGTTCATAAAAACTAAAGGTTAATGATTTTTTACGTAGCTCTGGTTGCCCTTTTGGCATATCCCTATAATAATGCTGCTGATGGCCTTTGTCAAGTACCTAGGACAAACATAAATTGACTAAATATTTCTATAATTTGACAATGAAGTGGTCTCTAGGCATTTTTTTAAACTGAACTAATGCCACATCGAACACAATAAGAACATGTTGAACATGCTACCAGGGAAATGTGTCAGTAGGTCAATAAGAGGAAATAAAACAAAATCACATGGTGCATTCTTCTATGTTTTTCAATTCCAATTCCTCTTAGAAGAATAGTAATTTGTGAACTGAAGCGATGGACTGGTAAATAATCTTTTTGTGCATGTTAAGAATTATCACGAGTAGGAAAATTCCATAAACTACTTTGCCAATACTTACTCTTCGAGTTGAGATTGGTAGATGTCTACTTGAAAAATTATAATGACTTAACGCAGTCAAACAGTGGACAATTGCTCTGGTAGAAACTTGTGTTTCTGGAGCATTACAGCAAGTCATGATTAAACGTACTGATAGGACCTATCTATAGAATAACAAAACAAACAAATACATTACTTAAGATGACATTGTCACTTTTAGACTTTGCATTACCATGTCCACCTTATGTGAGATTATATACTAGGATGGCCTTAACATGCTTGTTACTGACAAACCAACTTTTGTTGTCACACTTACGAATTGGTTTTAGGTCTCGCTACCTAAAGGCAACCAGGAGGCGTTGGCATATTCACCTCTCAGCCCGCTAGCACCACTATGGGTTCCCCGTCCAATTTTTTCGTGCGTCGTAGTGGTTTAATCCATATGAAAGCAAGCATGGTGGCAGCCCGATAAGGCACTGGATCAGGCAGGAGGTTGAGATCGGTGGCGTAGTGGCGGGGCAAAGAGGCTTCAGCCGGAGCTTGGCATCTGTTGCGGTGGGTGTCGTCGCTCGTGGTGATGCAACCTGCTAAACAGTGTAACACAGGACAAGATGTTGCACAACGGCCATGGACTTGTGATTATCATGGAAGAGAAATATACGGTAGAATTTTTTTAGTTTAGGTTTGGGTTCGAGGCAGATGCAACTTTTTCAATCGTGCTGAATCCCACAATTAACTGTTTGAGTGTATGGACTGCTGATCTGAAGAGCATAATTAGTTGTTTGACCAATACTTAACCATGAAACTTTATCAAGTTGATCGGTAGCACAGGTAGTTGTGTCAGAAATATTTAATGCCGAACTGAGTGGAACTGTTTGGAGCTCGAGGTGTACTATTTGTCGGGAAAATAGTGTTGTGTATAACTATACGATGGATACATCTACTAAAATACTCCTTCCGTTCCTAAATATTTGTCTTTTTACAGATTTTAAATGGACTGCTACATACGGATGTATATAGACATATTTTAGAGTGAGATTCACTGATTTTGCTCTGTATGTAGTCACTTGTTGAAATCTCAAGAAAGACAAATATTTAAGAACGAAGGGAGTAGTATTAATAGCACAGTGATGCAGTCTTGTACTCCCTCCGTCCCAAGATAGGCTCACATCGCAGAGAGAGAGAGAGAGAGAGATGGGGTTCAAACAAGCAGAATTATCTGGTTGTTGATACTACCCCATAACTCAATAGTCGGATATTGCTAAGATATGTATGGATGCGGCGGCAACTACGGCCACATGTTGGGGGTGCGTAGCTGATGGCCCCTTATTGCAACCATCTGGCCTTCATTAGTGCAGACAATTAAGAGTCAACGAAAGTAGTCTTTTCAAGTGAATTTAATGTTGGGTGTCCGCAAGCACAAACAAACCACACTTTACAATGGGACGTGGAAGCTTGGAGATGCTATCACAGCCACAGCTCGTCGTCTTAATCTGAACTAACTCCCTGGAGCTCGATGGAAACAGCTACTCTAACTTCCTGTTTCTGAACACCAGCAGAAGCGACGGCGGCGCCGGAAACAGTCTTGTTCATAATACTCACAAGTATGAAGCAGCTGAGCTGTTGTCGAGTTCATAAACATCAGTTCGGAATTACAGGTTGGTGAATGACAGTGAGCTTCCTGCCAACCACCCTGGCCATCTGTCCAAGTGAAAGCAATGGATAGATTAACAACTGCATATTCCTGCCTTTATGAGACTATTACGCTGGAATCCCCAAAAGGACGGCAAATGAAATGACACATTATAATTAATCGCCATGATACTTGTATGATGCTCAGTAAGGACACGGCAACGAGGTGGTGATTGTGATCTTCTGGCTTCTCTCATGGACCGATACTCTTTAATTGTTGTGATGATCAAGGCGGTGATATATATTTATCACGACACCGCCGCATCCACACAGTGCACCGCCCCCCAATCGTATGGTCCATTAATAAATCCTACTTATGATCTAACAGATGTGTTGCCTCTCAAATTTTGCATGTTTTTGGAGAACATGTAGTCTCAGAATCAATACAACAAAAAAGATGCTGCTGTTTACACGTTCCGTAATAACCTTTACATTTCTGAAAACTAGCAGCAAAGTGGCCCACGTAAATGCACATGTTTTATATAAAGTGAGACTCATATAATTGGGAATACATTCAGCTATTTTGGTTTATTAGTTTCGTAACTATTAGTACAAATCAATCATATCCCAAAAAAAATAGTGGTCACTGCCCAAATCTGCTACATCCTCCGTCCGGAATTAGCTGATGCTCACACGGATATCAAAGAAGACATTTAGCTCAGACTGCTACATTAACAATCTTGAAATTTTATGTACATTAGTTGTATCTTATATTGACTGGATTATTTTTAATTTACATTTTGAATTACAGTTAAGTTTCTATTGTTTACTTAACTATAAAATTACTATTGGACCTGGACCTTTTTACTATTCAATTAAATTATACTCCCTCCGTCTCAAAACAAGTGTCTCAACTTTGTACTAACTTTAGTAAAAAACTTGTACTAAACTTGAGACACTTATTTTGGGACTGAGAGGGTATATGTGTGTATGATCGATTTTGATCCAATAAACATGAGATATACTCCCTCCGTTCCTAAATATAAGTCTTTCTAGATATTTCAAGTTGTGACCACATACGGAGTAAAATGAGTGAACCTACACTTTAAAATATGTCTATATACATCCGTATGTGGTAGTCCATTTGAAATCTCTAAAAAGACTTATATTTAGGAATGGAGGGAGTATGTATATATATATATAGGAGTAGGATTTTCTACAATAGCTTGCCACATAACTAGTTAAGGTTTTCGACGGTGTAAAAGTTTCCAAAAATCCTGAAAAAAATACTGAACTAACACACCTATAATATAACATGATCCAATGGAGGGATTGAAAAAATATGACTGCACGTGTCCTGGACAAAAAGAACAAAATTTTCAATATATATTGGGTGGGTCTATTATGATAACACCCCCTTAAGACCTTATTCTGCTAACACTTCTACACTGCTTCGTACACCTGAGGCGGACCGCATAGCAACCCGATAAAACTACAGTAGCCCAAGCCCAACCCCGCACCCCACCTTCTTCCTTCCCCACAGGAACCCACCCCACATGCCCACCTTCCCCACCACCACCAACACGCCGGCACCCCACCCACCTCTGCCGCCCCACCACCCCCACGCCTCCTACCCAGGCCGCCATCCCCATCCCCTGCGCCGCCCCGCCCATCCCAGGCCGCCACCGCACCGGCCATCCCTAGGGCCCGCGCCGCCCTTCCCTCTCGAGGCCACCGCGCCGCCCATCCCCAGCTCGCCGCCGCGTCGGCCCTCCTCAAGCCCTCGGCCTGCAGCGCACTGCCCCGCCCCCGGTCCACCCTCGAGCAGCAGACGGCGGGATTCTCATCCACATCCCACCTCCCTCCCCCGCCTAGCCATCTACCCTCCCCTGCAACTACTGGATTCCGGCGGGATCCTCCTCCCGTGACGGCCCGGCGACGCGACCATTCCAAAATAGAGGTGAGGCGTCCCCTCACGCCGGTCTCCCGCCCCCCTCCCCGCGCCGGTGCGCCCCGGTGGCCGCCGGATCCAGGCGCCTCCATCCTCCAAAGGTCGTCGGATTTCCCCCTCACTCGTTTTCGTTGCCAGATCTGGCTTTTGTCTCGCTCGTGGGCACCGACGGCCGCCGCGTCGACCAGGGGGGAAAAGGACTGCACCCCACTCCCTTCCGCATCGAACTACATCTCCACCCGTAGAGTGCAGATGCCCTGTCCTCATCCAGATCGAGGCCATGGCTGCCTCCCCCAAGATCCTCGTCCAGATTGGGGCCATGACCACGCGTGTGCCAAGAACATATCTCCTCCTTGCGAGGAGGATGGATCCGGTGGTGGGCTCCTCCTCGTCTAGTTGGTGGCCATGGACGGGAGACTCCGGCGACCACATAACCCGCCACCACATCGGCTCCCTCCTCCCCACCTTCGACATCGGCCTCCTCTGCTCTCCAAGATCTCCACCCGATGCATCGCATGCAGTCCACTCCCGCGAGAGAGCCCACACCACCGAAGACTGAAGTAGCAGCAGCAGTGGGGAGGTGGTCTCCTCTGTGGCGGCGACGACGACCGATGGAAAGAGCAGTAGCGGAGCGAGCAGTCCACTTGGTTTTTGCGTTTTTTCTTCAGACTTTTGCTATGCAGTCCGCACGTTCTTTCATAGTTTTCAGGTTTTGCAAGCCATGTCGGAGTCGATCAAAGTGTGTGCAGTCCTCCACGATCAAAAATTGCAGTATGGATTGATGGGCTTGTGCGGTTCAAAAAATGAAAAGAAAAAAACTCTTGGGCGCGCTTGGCTGGCCTAGGGCGGCAAGAAAAAAATGTGTTTAAAAGGTTCATGCAGTGCACTCTATTTCTGTAAATGACTTTAAATGGTATTTGCAGCTCACTTTGGTTTCCTGTCCGCAGCTCACTTTGGTTTCACTTGCCTAAGGCGCAGTGCATTCGTTGCAGCTCACTCCATTCTTGTTTGTTGAGGAGTTTGAATATGGACATAGTTTGAAAAATATAATGAAGCAGTACACTACCATTGACTATCATCAAACACCTGTTGTGTGTTTGGTTCTCGATGTCATTCACTTTTGAAAGTGATACTGTTCCCTTGCGCACAACATTGAAGTGTGAAAATAGATTAGTAAAACAAAAAAAGCAATGCGGTTCACTTCGTTATATGTCGCGGTCCACTTGCCCTCATCTCTGCGGTCCACTTTCGTTCATAAAAAATGACAAAAAAACTCACAAAAGATCATCTGAGAAAATTTACGCCCGACAAAACAAATCATGAAGTTCACTTGACGGTCTGATACAGTGCGGTTTTCTGTTCGATGCGGTGCGATTCACTTTCTCGTCCCTTGAAAAATTTACGTTTGAATAAAAGAAACCAGGCAGTTCTTTTACCCGTTTGATGCAGTGCAGTTTTTCATCCGATGCAGTGCGGTTTTCAATCGGATGAAGTACCCACGTCGATTTGGGTGTCGCGAAAAACAGAGTGCCCGCATTTTGGTAATTTGAAAACTGCTCTTAAACCATAATGAATTAGAGAGAGTGTTCTACATGAAAAAGTTGCGTCTCATCGATATCTTTCCAACGGCGTATGATTTGAATTACTCCGACCAGCCGTTCGTAAAAATTTCGCGAAAAAACAGCCGCTGCCTCTCGAAGTCAACCGCACGATTTTCAAAATTAACTAAAAATTGTAAGGAATCTCAAAACCATTTCAACATATGAAAGTTGCGCCTTGTCCGTAGCTTTCCAACGGCGTATCATATGTCTCGTTTCGACAAACGGTTAGAAAACTGGAGCAAAAACAGTACCGAAAATTTCAAAAAAATTGAAAAATAGAGTTCCGCAATTTAGTAAATTTGAAACTGCTCTTAAACCGTAATGAATTACAGAAAGATTTATATATGAAAAAGATGCGCCTCGACAATATCTATCCAACGGCATATCATTTGCTTCGTTCCGTCAAGCGGTTTAGAAAAAAACGCGAAACAACGCTCGCTGCCACTCGTCATCCGCCGCACTATTTTCAAAACTGCTCTTAAACCGTGTGGAATCTCGAAGAGTGTTCAACATGTCAAAATTGCGCCTAATCCATAGCTTTTTAATGGTATATTACACGCCTCATTCCGATAAACGGTTAGAAAATTAGAGCCAAAACAGTACCGAAAAAACACCGCGTGCAATTTTTTCGACACGAAGTTCACTAGTCTCTATTGCAGTGCTCGTTGTTAAAATGATGCAGTGTGCTTCTGTTGAGCGTGCAGTGCCAAAGTGGTGTGCAGAATAGTTATTCTGCTAATATTAGCAGAATAGACCGTCTGTGTATTATATATATATATATATATATAGTGTCACTATTCATCATCCAGGGTGCAGAAAAAGTTATTCTTCACCCGAGGTAATCTTACGATCATTTCATAAATAAATTATGTTTCAAATATAAATAGTTACAGTCATATTGATTCATTGTGTAAAATTTGGCATAAAAAAGTCAGAATACCAGAAAAAATACATTTATGTACATTTTACACTATGTTTTTACATTTGTAATTTACGTAATATAAAATATTTTTTATAGCAATTATATATTTTCTTATGTTCTCTTTTTAGTCTGAAATAAGACAAAATTTACGAAACGTAAAATTACGGTGCATTGATGTTAAAATAGAGGGGGGTGAAGAATAACTATTCCTCACCCAGGGTGGCGAATAGCGCGACCATATCCTATCTATTCCACAACCTATACAATGGGGACTTATTGTTGTCTGAGAAGTTAAATGGGTATAGAATTCAACTCCAAATCATGAGTTGGCGATAATTTGTACATGATATTAGTTTGATATGTAAATTTTCACTACTAGGAAAAAGCCTAGTAGTAGCGCGGGTCAAACAGATAGTAGTAGCGCGGATGTCCGCACTACTACTACGACGCCACAGCTAAGTGGTAGTTGTAGCGCGGCGCATCCCGCGCTACTAGTATGTGCATTAGTAGTAGCGTGGATTCCACACGCGCTACTACTAACTATCTGTAGCGCGTGTCTGTGACCCGCGCTACTACTATTAATTTCAAAAACCAAAACAATAATCCAACCTTGCGCATGCTGTCAATGGTGTCAATGATTCGATCCAGCGATGACAAGGAGTCGCCGTCGTCGGAGGTGCGTACGGGTAGCGGCGGACCAGATCCAGCAACGGCAGTTGGAGAGGGACCGGTTCTAGTGTAGAGAAAGACGACGGTGTGAGGATCCTCTTGGCGGCGAAGACGGAGAGCTCCTGGTTGGCCATGTCGACGACGTGCGCTGGCATGGGCATGGGAGGTGAGTACAACCGAAGGGAGAGGGAAAGGGAAAAAGAGAAACAAGGGAGAAAGGAAGGAGATGGAGGGCGCATCGGGGCTGGTCACCGGCGGCGAGGTGCTCTGTCGTGGTGGCATGGAGACGAGGGGGAAGACAGGCGAGCTCCTGGACGCCAGTGACACCAGTAGGCAGACTCGTTGGCCGCCATGGAGGAGATGTGCTTGGGCAGGAGCACCATGGGAGAGCCTATGAAGAGAGGGGGGGAGAGTGAGGGAGAGAGAGGAGGGATTCGGCCGAGGATATGGGGACTTCACCTACGTCGTACTTAGTAGTAGCGAGGGGTATAAACCCGCTCTACTACTATCAACTTAGTAGTAGTGCGGGTTTGTACCCCTCGCTACTACTATGGCATGTCCCGGAGTGGCACGGTAGAGACCGCATAATAGTAGCGCGGGGTAAAAACCCGCGCTACTAGTAAGTAGCAGTACCAAGGGGCATAAACTCGCGCTACTAGTAAGCGTCTGCCTATATGGTTTTCCCTAGTAGTGTTTTACAAGATATTCGCAAGTCATTAACTTTAGCAGAAGAAGTTTAACTAATACATTATATGTTTTATGATGGTTTGGGCATTTGGAATCTAGATATTACAATATGATTCCCAATGTAAAAAACTGAATTAAATAATTTTAGTACGCCCTATTTTCAGATAGATTCCCATAAGGCCTTGTACAATGCAAGGTACTTAAGGGAGGTGCTTGAGGAAATAAACCAAGATTTTCTTAAGCACCGGTGCTTATTTGTATAGGGTAGAAGCTTAATTAGGTGTCTCTCCTGTAAAAATAGGCACTGGTGCTTCAGAAAAACCTGGTTTATTTCTCTAAGCACCTCCCTAAGCACCTAGCATTCTATAAGGCCTAATGTCTTTGGTTTGTGTGAGGTTCTTTTTAGTTTTAATTATGCTCCTTTTAAAATTGAACATACTGACCTTTTTCTGTTCTAATATGGACATACCAAGTTCCTAAAGATCAAAAGTTAAAGAATTTTTACGTAGCTCTAGTTGCCCTTTTGACATACACCAATATTACTATTGGTAATCACTACTAGGGAAAAGCCTATACACAGAATCTTATCAGCAGCGCGCTTTAAAATAAGGCGCTGCTGCTAATTAGCAGTAGCGAGCTCAAGAATAACTCGCTGCTGAAATAAATATAGCAGTAGCGCATATCGTGGTTCTTAGCCTGACAGTAGAATAGGGGGGGGGGTATGTATGGAGAGGCAAGATCCTAGCTATGGAGTAGTTGTATATGCAAGAGATTTATGAGTTCAGGCCCTTCTCGGAGGAAGTAACAGCCCTACGTCTCGGAGCCCGGAGGCGGTCGACTGGATTATATGCGTATGAGTTACAGGGGTGCGAACCCTTTTCACTGAGGAGGGGGGTGGCTTATATAGAGTCTGCCAGACCCCTCCTGCCCTCAGTTATGCAGGGTTTAAAGTACATTAAGGCATGGCGTTATTAGTAACGCCTTACATAAAGTGCTATCATGACCATAAAGACTACTTAATGACAGACCGTTTGTGTGTAGAGTGACTCTAGATCTCCTGGTGGTCGAGTGAGTGGCTTCGTGGTCGAGTGTCTTCGAGTCCGTCGAGTGGAATCCTTCCAGGTCGACTGAATGGTAGTTTCTTCTAGAGATGTCCTTGGGGAGGGTACCTTGGACAGGTCCATGACCCTACCCTAGGTACATGGCTTCATCATTAGCCCCCGAATGGATCGTGGTTTGAGTGAGGAAGGAGTTGAGAATTCTTCCGACCCGTTTTTCGTGCTATGAGATTGTCTTGTTCTGGATCAATGACTTTAGGTGACGGCACCAACTTCTTTTTCAGTCTCCTTGATCCATTCTTTGTATCTGTCGAGTGACTTGTCAGACTGAAGATTTCCTTCGAGCGACCTTACTTGAACAGGATCTGTTCTATAGGCTCGTACCACTGCATCCTTTACCAATAAGGAGGCAAACACTTCAGTCTGGTTGATGTACTCTGACCTCTGGGCCAGAGCGTGATTAACGGCTAGGATTGCTCTACTGTTCGCAAATTTAGCAAGATCTGAATTTCGGGAAGCGCGCGAGGCGGAGGAGGCCGCGGTACTCGGATGGGATAAGCCAGGAACGCCTCGATCTTCACGCCACCCTTTTCGCCACGTATCGCACGCGCAGCTGTTGCGGGATTTGACAGGATCGTCCGGGCCTACCAGTTAGCCACTCGGAAGTAACCCCATATAAGGCGCCGGATGGGGGTTTTTGAACAGTGCGCCCTCATTTTCTTCTCCCTCTTCCTCAGATTCATCTGCTGCGCTCGCCACCATCCCAGCGCTGCTGCTCTGCGCATGCTTCGCCGGCGACGATGGTGAAGGAGAAGATGGCGGCTTTGGAGCGGGCGAAGAAGGTGATGGCGAAGGTGAAGGGAAGGGCGACCAGTCAGGGTGGATCCTCGTCGCGGGCCGGTCTGCCGCAGGGCTGGATCTAGGGCGACTGGATCCGCTCGACCATCCGCCAGAAGGACCTCGACGACCTAGCCAATGAAGGACTGATCCCCCATGGATTAGTAAGGCTCCCGGGGAAGGAGTGGCAGCCGCAGCCTTAGGGGGGTGAGTGTGTCCTCTTGGCCACCCATGTTGACCGCGGATTTTCTTTGCCGCCCCACCCTTTCTTTCGGGGATTTCTGAACTTCTTTGGGGCTCAACTCCACCACTTCACACCCAACTCCATAGTATATCTCGCAGCTTTCGTGTCCTTGTGTGAGAATTTCTTGGGTTGTCGACCCCATTGGGGCCTTTTCAAACACATTTTCACCTGTCGCTCCCATACGGTGAAAAAGGCCAATTCGATTGACGAGAAAACCCAAGTGATTCAGATGTGTGGGGGTCTTGGGGTTCAAATGAGGAGTAAAAGTGCTTTTCCAGCCATGGTCCTTCCTGAGTCGGTCCGAGGGTGGCAGTCGACCTGGTTCTACTGCCAAGACCCGTCGTCGCCAGGGCAGTCGACTGGACTCCCTCCTTTCTCCATGGATCGAGTGAGCAAGCCGTCCTCTCTGAAGGTGGTCCCGGAGGAGAAGGCTCAGGTCAAGGTGCTGGTCAAGCGAGTAGTCCAGCTCATTCGTGACGGGGTGACAGGCATGGATCTTTTGGAGGTTTTCCTTCGACGACGCATCCAACCACTTCAATATCGAGACCATCTGATGTGGATGTATTCTGGCACTGAAGATTCCACTCGAGTCCACCCGGAGGAGGTCGAGGATGCCACACTGGAGAGGTGGACGACTGCCATCACAGGGAACAAGGACAACCCCCAAGGAGCCAGGAGGATCCCTCCACTCGACCAATCATACGAGCCAGACAAGGTCCAATTATGAATCTCCGACTGTGATACTGCTTCCTTCATTCTGTTTTGCTAAAATTCAGCCGGCTGACTTCTTGTATTGTTTGTTGACTTCTAGGCCACTACCCAAATGTACTCGATGCCCAATGGGGCGCAAGAACAGATCGAGGAGGAGGAAGGGAGTGGAGGTGAAAGTCAGGAGGAATGGCAATCTGATGGTGAGGAGGATGAAGAATACGACGGCTTTGGTGAAGAGGAGGAGGAGGAAGAGGAGGAGGAAATCGTCCCTCCCCGCACTGAAAGGCGATCCAAACTCGCCCATGACCCTGTAGTCGAGCGTGGCAAAGCGATTGTGCCTGTTGGACAGTCGACGAAACGCCCTCGGACGACCTCTCCGGTGCCGACTGAGAAAGCGCCGAAGCAACTCCGAGCAACGTCATCAAAGCCGTCGAAGGCCCTACTGAAGATGAGGATGGTGATTCCCACTATTTCCTTGTAATAACAGGACTCGTGTTTTCTTGTTTGGCATGAATGAACTCTTGATTGACTCGTTGGCTAACCGACTGATTTCTGGAATCTGCAGTGCTACTACCTGTGAAACCTTAGTCAGGAACGAGGACCAAGAAATGGAAGATGCTGTCACTTCCAACCCTGGTATGATCTCTGTAGTTTCGCTTTTGGTCGATTGGATCTTCATTTTTAACTTTGAATCTTCCCTGTAGCCCCACCTCCTGTCATTGAACTCCCTGATGACGACGATGAGTGTTGGGGAACGTAGTAATTTCAAAAAAATTCCTACGCACACGAAAGATCATGGTGATGCATAGCAACGAGAGGGGAGAGTGTTGTCTACATACCCTCGTAGACCGAAGTGGAAGCGTTGACACAACATAGAAGAAGTAGTTGTACGTCTTCCCGGTTCAACCGATCCAAGCATCGTTACTCCGGCACCTCCGAGTTCTTGACACATGTACAGCTCGATGACGCACCCCGGGCTCCGATCCAGCAGAGCTTCAGGGAGGAGTTCCGTCAGCACGACGGTGTGGTGACGTTCTTGATGTTCTACCGTCGCAGGTCTTCGCCTAAGCACCGCTACAATATGACCGAGGTGTAATATCGTGGAGGGGGCACCGCACACGGCTAAGGAACGATCACGAAGATCAACTTGTGTGTCTATGGGGTGCCCCTGCCCCCGTATATAAAGGAGTGGAGGAGGGGAGGGCCGGCCCTCTCTATGGCGCGCCCTAGGGGAGTCCTACACCCACCGGGAGTAGGATTCCCCCTTTCCTAGTCCAACTAGGATTCCTTCCATGTATTAGGAATAGGAGACAAGGAAGGGGAAGAGAGAAGGGAAGGAAGGAGGGGGTGCGGCCCCTCCCCCTACTCCAATTCGGACTAAGCCATGGGGGGGCGCGCGGCCTGCCCTAGGCAGCCCATCTCTCTTTCCCGTATGGCCCAATAAGGCCCAATACTTCTCCCCGGCGAATTCCCGTAACTCTCCGGTACTCCAATAAATACCCGAATCACTCGGAACCTTTCCGAACTCTGAATATAGTCGTCCAATATATCGATCTTTACATCTCGACCATTTCGAGACTCCTCATCATGTCCCCGATCTCATCCGGGACTCCGAACTCCTTCGGTACATCAAAACTCATAAACTCATAATAAAACTGTCATCGAAACCTTAAGCGTGCGGACCCTACGGTTCGAGAACAATGTAGACATGACCGAGAGACGTCTCCGGTCAATAACCAATAGCGGGACCTGGATGCCCATATTGGTTCCTACATATTCTACGAAGATCTTTATCGGTCAGACCGCATAACAACATACATTGTTCCCTTTATCATCGGTATGTTACTTGCCCGAGATTCGATCGTCGGTATCCAATACCTAGTTCAATCTCGTTACCGGCAAGTATCTTTACTCATTCCGTAATACATCATCTCACAACAAACTCATTAGTTGCAATGCTTGCAAGGCTTAAGTGATGTGCATTACCGAGAGGGCCCAGAGATACCTCTCCGACACTCAGAGTGACAAATCCTAATCTTGAAATACGCCAACCCAACAAATACCTTTGGAGACATTTGTAGAGAACCTTTATAGTCACCCAGTTACGTTGTGACGTTTGGTAGCACACAAAGTGTTCCTCCGATAAACGGGATTTGCATAATCTCATAGTCATAGGAACATGTATAAGTCATGAAGAAAGCAATAGCAACATACTAAACGATCGGGTGCTAAGCTAACTGAATGGGTCATGTCAATCACATCATTCTCCTAATGATGTGATCCCGTTAATCAAATGACAACTCATGTCTATGGCTAGGAAACGTAACCATCTTTGATTAACGAGCTAGTCAAGTAGAGGCATACTAGTGACACTCTGTTTGTCTATGTATTCACACATGTATCATGTTTCCGATTAATACAATTATAGCATGAATAATAAACAATTATCATGAAATAAGGAAATAAATAATAACTTTATTATTGCCTCTAGGGCATATTTCCTTCAGTCTCCCACTTGCACTAGAGTCAATAATCTTGATCACATCACAATGTGATTAACATCGATAGTTCACATCATCATGTGATTAAGACCCATAGTTCACATCGCCATGTGACCAACACCCAAAGGGTTTACTAGATTTAGTAATCTAGTTCACATCGCTATGTGATTAACACCCAAAGAGTACTAAGGTGTGATCATGTTTTGCTTGTGAGAGAATCTTAGTCAACGGGTCTTTCACATTCAGATCTGTTATGTATTTTGCAATTTTCTATGTCTACAATGCTCTGCACTGAGCTACTCTATCTAATTGCTCCCACATTCAATATGTATCTAGATCGAGACTTAGAGTCATCCAGATCGGTGTCAAAACTTGCATCGACGTAACCCTTTACGACGAACCTTTTGTCACTTCCATAATTGAGAAACATATCCTTATTCCACTAAGGATAATTTTGACCGCTGTCCAGTGATCTACTCCTAGATCACTATTGTACTCCCTTGCCAAACTCAGTGTAGGGTATACAATAGATCTGGTACACAGCATGGCATACTTTATAGAACCTATGGCAAAGGCATAGGGAATGACTTTCATTCTCTTTCTATCTTCTGCCGTGGTCGGGTTTTGAGTCTTACTCAACTTCACACCTTGTAACACAGGCAAGAACTCTTTCTTTGACTGTTCCATTTTGAACTACTTCAAAATCTTGTCAAGGTATGTACTCATTGAAAAAACTTCTCAAGCGTCTTGATCTATCTCTATAGATCTTGATGCTCAATATGTAAGCAGCTTCACTGAGGTCTTTCTTTGAAAAACTCCTTTCAAACACTCCTTCATGCTTTGCAGAATAATTCTACATTATTTCCGATCTACAATATGTCATTCACATATACTTATCAGAAATGCTGTAGTGCTCCCACTCACTTTCTAGTAAATACAGGCTTCACCTCAAGTCTGTATAAAACTATATGCTTTGATCAACTTATCAAAGCGTATATTCCAACTCCGAGATGCTTGCATCAGTCCATAGATGGATCGCTGGAGCTTGCGTATTTTGTCAGCACCTTTAGGATTGACCAAACCTTCTGGTTGCATCATATACAACTCTTCTTTAAATCCATTAAGGAATGTAGTTTTTGTTTATCCATTTGCCAGATTTCATAAAAATGCAGCAATTGCTAACATGATTTGGACAGATTTAAGCATCGCTACGAGTGAGAAAATTTCATCGTAGTCAACACCTTGAACTTTGTCAAAAACTTTTTTCGACAAGTCTAGCTTTGTAGATAGTAACACTACTATCAACGTCCGTCTTCCTCTTGAAGATCCATTTATACAATATGGCTTGCCGATCATCGGGCAACTCCACCAAAGTCCACACTTTGTTCTCATACATGGATCTCATCTCAGATTTCATGACCTTAAGCCATTTTGCAGAATCTGGGCTCATCATCGCTTCCTCATAGTTTGTAGGTTCATCATGGTCTAGTAACATGACTTACAGAACAGGATTACCGTACCACTCTGGTGCGGACCGTACTCTGGAAGACCTATGAGGTTCTGTAGTAACTTGATCTGAAGTTTCATGATCATCATCATTAGCTTCCTCACTGGAACTGAATTCAGTGATGAACAATTTTCCAATTCGGGAGAAGGTACAGTTACCTCATCAAGTTCTACTTTTCTCCCACTCACTTCTTTCGAGAGAAACTCCTTCTGTAGAAAGGATCCATTTTTAGCAACGAATATCTTGCCTTTGGATCTGTGATAGAAGGTGTACCCAACAATTTCCTTTGGGTATTCTATGAAGATGCATTTCTTCGATTTGGGTTTGAGCGTATCAGGATGAAACTTTTTCACATAAGCATTACAACTCCAAACTTTAAGAAACGACAACTTTGGTTTCTTGCTAAACCACAGTTCATATAGTGTCGTCTCAACGGATTTAGATGGTGCCATATTTAACGTGAATACAGCTGTCTCTAATGCATGATCCCAAAACGATATTGGTAAATCGGTAAGAAACATCATAGATTGTACTATATCCAATAAAGTACGGTTATGACGTTCGGACACACCATTATGATGTGGTGTTCCAGGTGGCATGAATTTGTGAAACTATTCCACATTGTTTGAAGATCAAACTCGTAACTCAAATATTTATCTCCGCGATCAGATCGTAGAAACCTTATTTCCTTGTCACGATGATGTTTTACTCTGAAATTCTTTGAACTTTTCAAATGTTTCAGACTTATGTTTCATCAAGTAGATATACCCATATCTGCTCAAATCATCTGTGAAGGTCAGAAAATAACGATACCCACCGCGAGCCTTAACACTCATCGGATCGCATACATCAGTATGTATTATTTCCAATATGTCAGTTGCTCTCTCCACTGTTCCGGAGAATGGAGTCTTAGTCATCTTGCCCATGAGGCATGGTTCGCAAGTATCAAGTGATTCATAATCAAGTGATTCCAAAATCCCATCAGCATGGAGTTTCTTCATGCGCTTTACACCAATATGACCTAAACGGAAGTGCCACAAATAAGCTGCACTATCATTATTAACTTTGCATCTTTTGGTTTCAATATTATGAATATGGGTATCACTACGATCGAGATCCAATGAACCATTTTCATTGGGTGTGTAACCATATAAGGTTTTATTCATGTAAACAGAACAACAGTTTATTCTATTACTTCAATGAATAACCGTATTGCAATAAACATGATCAAATCATATTCATGCTCAACGCAAACACCAAATAACATTTATTTAGGTTCAACACTAATCCCGAAAGTATTGGGAGTGTGCGATGATGATCATATCAATCTTGAAACTACTTTCAACATACATCGTCACTTCACCCTTAACTAGTTTCTGTTTATTCTGCAACTCCCGTTTCGAGTTACTACTCTTAGCAACTGAACCAGTACCAAATACCGAGGGGTTGCTATAAACACTAGTAAAGTACACATCAATAACATGTATATCAAATATACCTTTGTTCACTATGCCATCCTTCTTATCCGCCAAATACTTGGGGTAGTTCTGCTTCCAGTGACCAGTCCCTTTGCAGTAGAAGCACTTAGTCTCAGGCTTAGGTCCAGACTTGGGCTTCTTCACTTGAGCAGCAACTTGATTGCCGTTCTTCTTGAAGTTCCCTTCTATCCCTTTGCCCTTTTCTTGAAACTAGTGGTCTTGTTAAGCATCAACACTTGATGTTCTTTCTTGATTTCTACCTTCATCGATTTCATCATCATGAAAAACTCGGGAATCATTTTCATCATCCCTTGCATACTATAGTTCATCACGAAGTTCTACTAACTTGGTGATGGTGACTAGAGAATTCTGTCAATCACTATCTTATCTGGAAGATTAACTCCCACTTGATTCAAGCGATTGTAGTACCCAGACAATCTGAGCACATGCTCACTAGTTGAGCGATTCTCCTCCATCTTTTAGCTATAGAACTTGTTGGAGACTTCATATCTCTCAACTCGGGTATTTGCTTGAAATATTAACTTCAACTCCTGGAACATCTCATATGGTCCATGACGTTCAAAACGTCTTTGAAGTCCTGATTCTAAGCCGTTAAGCATGGTGCACTTAAACTATCAAGTAGTGATCATATTGAGCTAGCCAAACATTCATAACGTCTGCATCTGCTCCTGCAATAAGTCTGTCACCTAGCAGTGCATCCAGGACATAATTCTTCTGTGCAGCAATGAGGATAAACCTCAGATCACGGATCCAATCCGCATCATTGCTACTAACATCTTTCAACACAATTTTCTCTAGGAACATATCAAAATAAACATATGAAAGCAACAACGCGAGCTATTGATCTACAACATAATTTGCAAAATACTATCAGGACTAAGTTCATGATAAATTTAAGTTCAATTAATCATATTACTTAAGAACTCTCACGTAGATAGACATCCCTCTAATCCTCTAAGTGATCACGTGATCCAAATTCAACTAAACCATAACCGATCATGACGTGAAATGGATTAGTTTTCAATGGTGAACATCTCATGTTGATCATATCTACTATATGATTCACGCTCGACCTTTCGGTCTCCGTGTTCCGAGGCCATATCTGCATATGTGGCGCGCCAGGTAGGGGGCGCGTCGAGGTCGTGAGCATCTGATCCGGTCTCCGCGCGCGCTGCATCAACGCCTTCATCAACATGCCACCGAAGAAGAAGCCTTCGGAGGTGGCCGCTCCGTCTACATCGATTCCGCCACCACCGCCGGAGCAAACGGGCGGTGGAGTGGACGCCGGCGGAGGAGTGGGCGCCGATGGTGGGACTCACGTCGTCACCAGATCCAAAAACAAGGCCCCGCAAGCGTCGGCGACCGTGCAGACACCGCACCCTTCCCAGGAAGTGCAAGGTCGACAACGCCCCGGTGCTCCTAGCACCGTGCTCGCGTTGGAACAAGGCCAAGCTGGTGGGTCGCGGGACGCTCGAGGTCAGCATGCACGCCCGCATGCTGGCGCGAGCGAGGTACGGTCGCCCGGGCGGGGTGTTGCACCTCCCAATCCAGTTGGGAGTCCGAGGACATCCCGCTCCTCCCGCCGCTCGTCGCCACCGCCACCCAAGACAGCAGAGGAAGCGCTGGCTCGAGCCCAGCTGCTTCTAGACTACCCTCCGGCGCCGCACAAGATCGATGACTGGAGGATGACTATATACAGTCTCATCGGCTTCGCCAACGGCGACAAGCCCCGGCAACCGAGCGCATCGAGGCCCTGGCAAGGTGCCCAGGCGCAAGCCGACGCCGACAAGACCGCTGGGGGTGCCACCTCCGTGCACTCCCAGCCCCGAAGGCCAAGATCGCCGGCTCGTCGGGCCAACCCCGACGGCAACTCCACCGCGTCGTCGGACCCGCGAACCCGACGCGATCAACGCCACGTTCTCCAAGAACGGCGGCACGAAGACGCTCGCACTCGCATCGAGCGCAGAAGGGAAGCGCGACGTCATTGCCCTGCGTTCACCCGCGAGCTGCGGCAAGTCCAGTGGCCCAAAACCAAGAACTTCAAGCCAGACGTGCCCGAGAAGTACGATGGCAGGATACATCCATCGGAGTTCCTCAGCATCTACACCATCGCGGTGCAGGCTGCCGGAGGGCGCGACGAGAAGATCCTCGCCAACTACTTCCCGCTGGTGCTCAAGCCCAACGTCAGATCTTGGCTCATGCACTTGCCGGACAGTTCCATCTCTTCATGGGCGGACGTGTGTCATCAGTTTGTCGGTGCCTTCACAGGTGGCCACAAGCCTCATGGCCAGGAGAGTGACCTCCACTTGCTCGTCCAGAGGGAGGGAGAAGCCCTGCGCAAGTACATATAGAGATTCAGCCAAGTGCAGCGCAACATCCCAGACGTCCACCCTGCCGCAGTTATCAGCGCGTTTCATCAGAACGTGCGTAACCGCAGGATGAGGGAGGAGATGGCGATGTGCAAAATCAGAGACGTCAGCGAGCTCTATGCTCTGGCCGACAAGTGTGCACGGGCTGAGGAGGGGAGGAAAATCCCCGGAGAGGTTGCAGGAGCAGAAGGATCTGACAGTGAGGATGCCGCCCCGGCAAGGAAGAACCGGAGGCGGAACAACAGGAAGAGAAAGGCTAAGGATGTGCTAGCTGTTGAGCATTCCGGCAACGGAGGCGGCTCCGACAAGGCCAAAGCCGATGACTCCGGCGAGGCTGTGGTAGCCGCCGACAAGCAGGATGGCTCCGGCAAGCGGTACTGCAAGATCCACCGCACCAAGGGTCATGATCTCCAAACCTGCAAGAAAGTGGAGCAGATGGCGGAGCTACAGAAAGCCGAATACGAGCGCCGCGATAAGGAAAGAGCCCAGGGAGGTGGCGGAGGATCCGGCAAGAAGCTTCCCGCCCGGGGAGGACACCGCGGCAAGGCCAAGCCGCGGCAAGGAGATAGGCCTCCCCGCGGCCGCGACAAGGACGAAGATGAGGATGAGGATGATGAGATGGAGGAAGATGAGACCGATGACCAAGAGTTTCAAAAGGCGACAGAGGTGTTGTGCATCGACGGCGGCGCCAACTCAAGCAGTGGGTGCGAGAGGTGAATGCAGCGGAGCCGTCCGTCGAGGCGCGCAAGCCTCTGAAATGGTCCAGCACGCCCATCATCTTCGATGTTGAGGACCACCCTGATCGCATCACTGCGGTCGGGTGCTTGCCGATGTTGGTCTCACCAACAATCCGCAACCTCAAGGTCACGAAGATGTTGGTTGACGGCGGGGCCGGCCTGAACCTGATTTCCTCCGCAGTGCTCAAGAAGCTCCAGATCCCCGACAGCGAGCTCGAAGAAACTGGTACCTTTCAAGGGATAAATCCGGGAAGGAGCAAGCCCAAGGGGAAGATCATGCTGCCAGTAACGTTTGGCAGCGAGCTGAACTTCAGGACAGAGAGGGTCACCTTCGATGTTGTTGATATCCCATTGCACTACAATGGGATACTCGGCCGACCAGCACTTGCCAAGTTCATGGCAGCCTCTCGCTACGCATACAACGTGCTCAAGATGCCTGGTCCGATAAGTGTCATCTCTGTCCAAGGCGACAAGAAGGATGCACTTATCTGCACCGACAAGATCTACCGGGAAGCAGCAGCCGCAGCAGAGGGCAAGCTACTTGTCGCTGAAGCTCCCCGGGGGAAGAAGAAAGTCAAGTCCGGCAAGAGCAGCTCTAATGCCCACTCGGGCAAGCGCGCCTCCCCGGAGTGCTGCGCTGCCGTCGAGGACGCACCATCGAGCTCCACCGGCAAATGCAAGAAGACAAAGGCAGATCCACCAAAGACTAAGCCCGACAAGAATAGCTCTGGTGCCTGCTCCGGCAAGCACGCCTCCCCGGAGTGCCGCGCTGCCGTCGAGGATGCGCCATCGAGCTCCACCGGCCAGTAGGGCGAAGGAAGCGTCCAGTTTCGAGCTTTTGAATTGTATTCCCTGAGAATCCGTACCTTGTATGAAGAACCTGTGCGCAGAAGGGTCGAATCGTGGCTAGGTTGCGCCCTTGATCTGTTTCGAGTCCGCTCAACGATGAAAGCGCGCCGCAACTAGCCCGACGAGTTCTTCCTGCCGGAAGCAACACCGCCAGCGGGTTGCTGATGTCCCGCACTCAGCAAGTGTGTTTGCGCCGGCGGGTTTCCCTGAAAGCGTGGGGGTGAAAACGTACAAGGGAGGAAGTCAAGGGAGAAGTGCGGCTTCGCCGGATCGCGGAGGACGGAAAAGCTAAGTCGCCCGATCTTGAGTACAGAGCACTTTTTTAGTTCCAAGCTTTTATGTTATATTCCTCGAACGTTCGTCCCTTGTACGAAAAACCTGTGCGCGGAGGAACCAACTCATGGTTAAGTTGCGTCCTTGCTTTGTTTTCGAGTCCGCTCAACAATACAAGTGCGCTGCAACTGGCCCGAGAAGGTTTCTTGCCGGGGACAACACCGCCAGCGGGCTGCTGATGTTCCGCACTCAGCAAGTGTGTTAGCGCCGGCAAGTTCCCTAGAAGCGTAGGGTAAAAACGTACAAGGGATGTAATGAAGTAGAGGACGTAACATAGCAAGCCTTGCTGTGGGACGTCCTTCGTATGTAAAACTTGTGCGCAAAGGAGCTAACTCGTGGCTGAGTTGCACCCTTGATTTGTTTCCGAGTCCGCTCGACAATGAAAGCGCGCTGCAACTAGCCCGATGAGGTTTCTTGCCGGAGGCAACACCGCCAGCGGGCTGCTGATGTTCCGCACTCAGCAAGTGTGTATGCACCGGCAAGTCCCCTAAAAAGCGTAGAGTGTAAACATACGAAGGGCGAAGCATGGCATTGCGATGCCCAACCTAACTAATCACGCCACGAAAGAGTAACTTATTACGGCGCTGTCTTAGTTATTTTCGTGACTAAAATAACAGAGACAAGAAAAAACCAGAAGGGCGCACTGGCGCAGGGGCCCCGGCAAGCCGATTTCGCTGGGGGCTGCAAGTACCGAAGTTCCTTCGCGGTAGGCGAGGATCCCCGGAGGCCGCAGCGTCAGCGACAAGGGCAAGGAAAGGCGCACCGGCACCTAGGTCTCGGCGGAGCCAGAGTTGCCGGGGGCTGCAAACGCCAAGATTCATCCCCGGCGAGCTAGAGTCGCCAGGGGCTGCGGTATCAGATAAGTTTTTCATCCCTCGTCATGCATCCTCTTATGGGCTGGGGAAAGCGAGGCCGCGTCCTTGAACGAATGTGTCTTGTAAAAAAAAACCCCCGTGCGCGGAGGAGCCAAGTCGCAGCCAAGTTGCGCCCTGGGTTTGTTTCCGAGTCCGCTCAAACAATACAAGTGCACTGCAACTGGCCCGACAAGGTTTCTTGCCGGAAGCAACACCGCCAGCGGGCTGCTGACGTTCCGCACTCAGCAAGTGTGTTTGCGCCGGCAAGTTCCCTAGAAGCGTAGGGTGGGAACATACAAGGCACAAAATCAAGTAAAGGGCATAATCCGGCAGGCATTCCCCTCTTTTCATTAAAAAACATCCCAATTTAGTACAAGTCCATAGAGGATGAAAAACATGATAGAGAGGATTACAAATTTTAAATGCAGCTAAGGCCCGAAGGCTTACAAATTAAAAGATAAGATGCCCGTAACCCCTCTCCTGTTTCTCTCTTCAGGAGGTAGGTCAAGGAGGCCCCGGCAAGAGAAGCTTGCCGGGGAGGGCAAAAGGGGCGCCTAGGTGAGCTACGGGTGCCACAAGACACCAAGAGAACATCCCGGGGGCCGGCCAGGAGCTTGGCGGAGACGGAGGCGCCGGAGGCAGAGCTCGAAGACGGGGCGGCAGGACGTCAGCACGCTGTCGAGGGCACCTCGCCCTCGTACTCCGACTTGACGGCCTTGCCGCCACCCCTCTTCCTCTTCCGCAGCCTCCCTACGCCAGCCGCCCAAGGAGATGGCCCCGGGGAGTTCAGAAGGCCGGCGACCCGGATGATGGGGTCGCCGGTGGCACGCGAGGCGGCGTTCGGCGCCTAGTCGGACCCGCCGTCCTCGTCGTCGATGTCGCTCCCCTCCTCGTCACCCTCGCTCGAGGAGGGGCCTTCGCTATCGGAGGAGCTGTCCATGCAGCACCTCGCCCGGATGCCGGAGTCCCCGAAGACCTTGACGGAGAGGAGGTTGCCCTCCATTAACTTAAAATGGAGGGTAAACCCTGCCGTCAGGCTGTGGATGCGGCCGAACGTCTTCCATCCATGATCAAGATACATCACGCTAGGGGCTGGGGATACAACGTGGACTCGCGTGCCGCTGATCCCGCAGCCCCTCATCTGCAGTCTCAGCATCTCGGGCGGGTCCGGTTCCATCGCGCTCGTGAACGGAGTTGGAAGCCGGAGGCGACGACGAGGCGCCCGACGCAGCCTGACGAAGAACTCGCAAGGGTCGTCCCCCATGTGGACCGCCGTGGGGGGAGGAACCGCCGGCGGAGGCGAAGCTGGCGCGCCGCCCCGTCCGCCTCTTCCCCGAGCGGCTCGGCCTCGTCCTCGACCTCGTCCGCGACCTCGCCCCCTCCCTCTTCCCCTTATGGCCGGTTCTCCCGCCAAGGGTGCGAGAGAGGGAGAGATGGGCTGCCTGGTGGCGACCCTCGCCGCCACTGATGAAGAGCCAGGATTCCCTTTCTCCGTGGCGAATGGGAGAAAGGAGAGCAGAAGCTGAAGAAAGGAGGAGATGAGAGAGTGCGGGCTTCTGTGCCCCCCCCTCCTGCCCTTTGTAAAGGAGCAGGGTGGGGGCCCGGCCGCCCCGCTCGGCGAACCAAGGCACGGGAGGAGCAGGGAATCGGGGCCGACCCGCTGCCTCTGCTCGCGACGGCCCGGATTCCCACTCCCACCGTCCGTGACCCCAAGTGCATGGGAGCCACATGGCGGGGATGCAGGGCCGAGGTGACGGGTGAGGCGGCCTCGCCCCACCCCGTGATCGTGGGGTTGGACGCCTCAAAAACCGCGCACCGGTCCCATCCAGTAAATGCACCACGCCCCCACGCCTACCTCCGTTTAGGTAGGAGGGCATGAGCCATCCCCTTCATCATGGCTTGATGCATGCTCGCGAGGCTCAGCCCTGCACGCGCCGCCCACGTCACCCACGACGCCGCGTTTGACGCATGCCGCTCTGGGCGTGCGCGGTGGAAGCGGAGAGATATGCGGTGTGACCTAGGCCGCGCGTGCCTGTGCACTGTTTTGGGCCTGGCCCAACAGCGCTCGGCACCGTGTATGGCCCAGGCCCGGGGGCTCCTGTTGGTGTACTAAAGTAGGGGGGTACCTTAGTATCCCGAACTTGTGCACGAGCAGTCGCAGCGACCCGCGGCAGGGCTTGCCGGGCATCCGCCAAGATCCTCCACGGCTACTTTGATGCCATTCAAGATCGAAGTACTCAAACCAAGGCCCCGGTAAGAGGAGCTTGCCGGGAAGGCCAACCAAGGCCCCGGCAAGATGGCCGGGAAGAATACAAGGTCCCAGCAAGAGGAGCTTGCCGGGAAGGCCAACCAAGGCCCCGGCAAGAGGAGCTTGCCGGGAAGAACAAAGGCCCCGGCAAGAGGAGCTTGCCGGGAAGGCCAGCTAAGGCACTTCAAGAAACTTGCCGCAACGCCCCGCGCGTCCCGGCAAGGCCCGGCGAGCGGCAAGCTTGCTGGTGCGACAAGACAAGGGCCGCGGCAAGGCACTTGCCGCGGCAAGGCTGCCACTCTGCGCCCACGCTCCAGCACATCCGACGACGTGTCGCCACAGGATCGCTCCTGGTGCACGTGCGGGCAGCTGTGCAGCATGGCGGTGCGAGGTGGCAAGCGAAGCTGACAAGGAGGCCATCGTGGCGATCGGTGGCGCCTCTAACGGTCATTTCCTTGCACTGTTGGGGCGACCGGACGGGCAGTAAATGCCCCTGTCCCCTGCTGTCAGAGTTAGGTAGGGGACACTGTTGGTAGTAGTTGTACCAACCCGCATTTTTACCTTTCTACCCCTCTTTCTACGCTGCCACCTGTCGGTGACCCCTTTAACCTATAAAAGGGAGGCCCATGCACACGTAGAAGGGGTTCGGTCCATTCGACACACGCGATACCACCATACGCTCGCTCTCGAATGGCATCAAAGTAGCCGTGGAGGATCTTGGCGGACGCCCGGCAAGCCCTGCCGCGGGTCGCTGCGACTGCTCGTGCACAAGTTCGGGATACTAAGGTACCCCCCTACTTTAGTACACCGACAATATGCTAGGCTCGTCAAGTTTAACCTGAGTATTCCGCATGTGCAAAACTGGCTTGCACCCGTTGTAGATGGACATAGAGCTTATCACACCCGATCATCACGTGGTGTCTGGGCACAACGAACTTTGGCAACGGTGCATACTCAGGGAGAACACTTCTTGATAATTTTAGTGAGAGATCATCTTAAAATGCTACCGTCAATCAAAGCAAGATAAGATGCATAAAGATAAACATCACATGCAATCAATATAAGTGATATGATATGGCCATCATCATCGTGTGCTTGTGATCTCCATCTCCGAAGCACCATCATGATCACCATCGTCACCGGCGCGACACCTTGATCTCCATCGTAGCATCATTGTCGTTTGCGCCATCTATTGCTTCTACGACTATCGCTACCGCTTAGTGATAAAGTAAAGCAATTACAGGGCGTTTGCATTTCATACAATAAAGCAACAACCATATGGCTCCTGCCAGTTGCCGATAACTTCGGTTACAAAACATGATCATCTCATACAATAAAATATAGCATCACGTCTTGGCCATATCACATCACAACATGCCCTGCAAAAACAAGTTAGACGTCCTCTACTTTGTTGTTGCAAGTTTTACGTGGCTGCTACGGGCTGAGCAAGAACCGTTCTTACCTACGCATCAAAACCACAACGATAGTTTGTCAAGTTGGTGCTGTTTTAACCTTCGCAAGGACCGGGCGTAGCCACACTCGGTTCAACTAAAGATGGACAAACTGACACCCGCTAGTCACCTGTGTGCATAGCACGGCGGTAAAACTAGTCTCGCGTAAGCATACGCGTAATGTCAGTCCGGGCCGCTTCATCCAACAATACCGCCGAACCAAAGTACGACATGCTGGTAAGCAGTATGACTTGTATCGCCCATAACTCACTTGTGTTCTACTCGTGCATATAACATCAAACCATAAAACCTGGCTCGGATGCCACGGTTGGGGAACGTAGTAATTTCAAAAAATTTCCTATGCACACGCAAGATCATGGTGATGCATAGCAACGAGAGGGGAGAGTGTTGTCTACGTACCCTCGTAGACCGAAGTGGAAGCGTTGACACAACATAGAGGAAGTAGTCGTACGTCTTCCCGGTTCAACCGATCCAAGCACCGTTACTCCGGCACCTCCGAGTTCTTGACACACGTACAGCTCGATGACGCACCCGGGCTCCGATCCAGCAGAGCTTCAGGGAGGAGTTCCGTCAGCACGACGGCGTGGTGACGATCTTGATGTTCTACCATCACAGGGCTTCGCCTAAGCACCGCTACAATATGAACGAGGTGTAATATCATGAGGGGGGCACCGCACACGGCTAAGGAACGATCACGAAGATCAACTTGTGTGTCTATGGGGTGCCCCCTGCCCCCGTATATAAAGGAGTGGAGGAGGGGAGGGCCGGCCCTCTCTATGGCGCGCCCTAGGGGAGTCCTACTCCCACCTGGAGTAGGATTCCCCCTTTCCTAGTCCAACTAGGAGTCCTTCCATGTATTAGGAGTAGGAGACAAGGAAGGGGAAGAGAGAAGGGAAGGAAGGAGGGGGTGCGGCCCCTCCCCCTAGTCCAATTCGGACTAAGCAATGGGGGGGTGCGCGGCCTGCCCTAGGCAGCCCATCTCTCTTTCCCGTATGGCCCAATAAGGCCCAATACTTCTCCCCGGCGAATTCCCGTAACTCTCCGGTACTCCGATAAATACCCGAATCACTCAGAACCTTTCCGAACTCTGAATATAGTCGTCCAATATATCGATCTTTATGTCTCGACCATTTCGAGACTCCTCGTCATGTTCCCGGTCTCATCCGGGACTCCGAACTCCTTCGGTACATCAAAACTCATAAACTCATAATAAAACTATCATCGAAAGCTTAAGCGTGCGGACCCTACGGTTCGAGAACAATGTAGACATGACCGAGACACGTCTCCGGTCAAGAACCAATAGCGGGACCTGGATGCCCATATTGGTTCCTACATATTCTACGAAGATCTTTATCGGTCAGACCGCATAACAACATAAGTTGTTCCCTTTGTCATCGGTATGTTACTTGCCCAAGATTCGATCGTCGGTATCCAATACCTAGTTCAATCTCGTTACCGGCAAGTCTCTTTACTCGTTCTGTAATACATCATCTCGCAACTAACTCATTAGTTGCAATGCTTGCAAGGCTTAAGTGATGTGCATTACCGAGAGGGCCCAGAGATACCTCTGCGACATTCGGAGTGATAAATTCTAATCTCGAAATACACCAACCCAACAAGTACCTTTGGAGACACCTGTAGAGCACCTTTATAATCACCCAGTTACATTGTGACGTTTGGTAGCACACAAAGTGTTCCTCCGGTAAACGGGAGTTGCATAATATCATAGTCATAGGAACATGTATAAGTCATGAAGAAAGCAATAGCAACATACTAAACGATCAGCTGCTAAGCTAACTGAATGGGTCATGTCAATCACATCATTCTCCTAATGATGTGATCCCGTTAATCAAATGACAACTCATGTCTATGGCTAGGAAACATAACCATCTTTCATTAACGAGCTAGTCAAGTAGAGGCATACTAGTGACACTCTGTTTGTCTATGTATTCACACATGTATCATGTTTCCGATTAATACAATTCTAGCATGAATAATAAACAATTATCATGAAATAAGGAAATAAATAATAACTTTATTATTGCCTCTAGGGCATATTTCCTTCAATGAGGAGCCACTGAGGCATAGGAGGAACAAAAAGGCATCTGCTGGCAAGACGGCTCAGGTCGTATCAGCACCCGAGATGCTGGCTCCGGAGGGAGGCAACGTCACTCGGACTACCATATCCTTTGCTATGCCGCTGACGAGTGCTCGCCCTTCGTCGTCGAGTGCTGATCCTCCTTCCCTTTTTGCCACACACCACGTCCCAGAGGACCAAGCAGGTGCTGCTAAGGAAGCTATACGCCAGGCGGGGGTCATGATGGAGCAGGTGAAGGCGATCCGAGACGCCAGCCAAGCAGCTTATGATGCAAGCTCAGCTCTTCAGAGCAATGTCCAGGTTAGTTGATCACCGCTTGTTCTGTTAGGATATGGTACCTGAAAACTCTTCTTTCTGAAGATCTTAGTATCTGGACACCCACTGGGTGTGTCGGTTGACTCTTTGGATTGGTGGGGGCACGCTGAGTGCACCCACTGGGTGTAGTCCCCGAGACTATGGTGGACTGCTGGCAGTCGAGTGTAGTCTCTATACTTTGAATTTGTTCATTCTAAGTTCTCCACTCGATCTGGTCGAGTGAAATCTTGGAGCCAGTGGGGGCACGCTGAGTGCACCCACTGGGTGTAGTCCCCGAGACCATGGTCTACTGCTGGCAGTCGACTATGGTCTGAAGAACATCTTCTTCTTCTTTTTTGGCTGACTGCTGTCAGTTAGCTATGGTTTAGGATCATAACTTTCTGTCTCTTTCGGTCGACTGATCGAACTGAGTCGGTAGAACCAGTGGGGGCACGCTGAGTGCACCCACTGGGTGTAGTCCCCAAGACTACAGTTGAATATTTTGATTCGGCTGTACTCTTAGAAATGCTACGATTTTTCTCTTAGTCACTCGGAAGTGACCTATCTTTGATGACTGTCGACTGATCTTTCACAGAAATCTTGCGAGCTCGTGGCTCGTTATACTGAGTTGGAGAACAAACATATCCAGCTCGAACTTGACTTGAAGCTTGTCCAGGAGAACTTCATGAAGGCAAAGGAGGAGGCAAAAGGTATGTTTGGTGAGAATCTTGACGACTGCTTTTATTTTGTGTCCATTCCCGAATCTGACTTCATTGTCACTTTGCAGATAAACTGAAGGAGGCTCTAAAGAAGAAGGACCTTGACCTTGCCGAGGCGTAGAAAGCGGCTTCGGACGAGACGAAGCTCGCAGAAGAAAAGCTGGCTTCAGTCGGCAAACTTGAAGAGGAGAATACCAATCTGAAAGCTGCTCTCGACGCGGACAACAAGGAGGTCAGCCGTCTGAAGAATGACAAGATAGCCCTGAGTGACAAGGCTAGCGAACTGATGTGGAAGAAGAACGATCTGGAGTCTTATCTGGAAGGGCTCGCCAAGAAGTTATTCCTTATGCTTCAAGGTAATCTTTTCCATCCGACTGACTTGTTATCATCGACTCGTCGTAGAACTGTTGGGTTAACTTCAAACTGTGCTTACAGAATTCTGTCAAAACTTCAAGGAGGAGACCAGTCGACTGGAGCCAAACTTGGACCCCATTAACTCTCCTGTGAAGGACGAGGCTGCTATGAACGTGTTCCGACTGGAGTCTCGCGTTGCTGGAGTGGTTGACTACCTCGGTCGACTGAAGGTTGCGGTGTCGCGGATCGACACGACACTCTGGCCAAGAGAGACGCTTCACAATGACCTCGAGTCTTTAATTACTCAACTGAATGACGTTCCAGGTCGAGTGCAGGAATGGAAGAAGTCTTCTGCCAGGTGTGGTGCTGATGTTGCACTGTCTCTGGTACGTGTTCACTGCAAGGATGCTCGAGAGAACAAGCTAGCGTCCATCAGGGTGGCCAACACCAAGAAGCATGACTTCCAATCTTTCATGGAGACCTTCATTGCTGCTGCCACTCGGATTGCTGATGGAATCGACCTGGACCAGTTTGTCGCGCCCTCCAGTCCTCCACCTGAGGAGTAAAAAACTTCTGTGCTTCATCTTAAATTTGCCTCGGAATGCCGAGTGGTTTTGTAACCGATAAACTTTTACAGGCTTGACGCCTGCGCACTTCTGAATCCGTTATCTGAACTTTGCTTATCATTGAATATGCTTGCATTTCCTTCGAGCGAATTTTCTTCTTCACTCGGAATATATTTTAATGCTTGAGACGTAGCTCTAAGGTGGTAAGCCCAGTCGGCCTGCACTTCACCGCTTTTTGGCAGGTAGGGATGGGGCACAGATGGAGTGCACATTGTATTTGTGGCGTAGCTCAGAGGGAGAAGGTTACAATCGACCTGCGCCTCATCATCCTTGTAGAGCGGAATAGATTAAGTACTTAGGCGAGCACTGGGCTGCAGCTAAGCCCCCCGAGTGGGAGGTTTTCTCTCCACTCGGTAGGATTTTCAGATACTTAGGCGAGCACTGGGCTGCAGCTAAGCCCCCGAATGGGAGGTTTGCTCTCCACTCGGTAGGATTTTCAGATACTTAGGCAAGCACTGGGCTGCAGCTAAGCCCCCGAGTGGGAGGTTTGCTCTCCACTCGGTAGGATTTTCAGATACTTAGGCGAGCACTGGGCTGCAGCTAAGCCCCCGAGTGGGAGGTTTGCTCTCCACTCGGTAGGATTTTCAGATACTTAGGCGAGCACTGGGCTGCAGCTAAGCCCCCGAGTGGGAGGTTTGCTCTCCACTCGGTAGGATTTTTCAGATACTTAGGCAAGTATTGGACTGCAGCTAAGCCCCCGAGTGGGAGGCTTGCTCTCCACTCGGTAGGACTTTTTGTGGCGTAGCTTCGAAGGAAAGGGTAGCAGTCGACCTGCACCCCGTCATCCTTGCAAAGCGCGCATTGTATTTGTGGCGTAGCTCGAGAAGAGAAGGTAGCAGTCGACCCGCACCTCGTCCGCCTTGCGGAGTGCACATTATATTTGTGGCGTAGCTTGGAAGGAGAAGGTAGCAGTCGACCTGCACCTTGTCCTCCTTGCGGAGCGCACATTGTATTTGTGGCGTAGCTTGGAAAGAGAAGGTGCAGTCGACCTGCACCTCGTCCTCCTTGCGGAGCGCACATTGTCTTAAACACTTTGGCGAGTACTTGGACTGCAGCTAAGCCTCCGAGTGTGAAGCTGGTTCACCACTCGGTAGGATTTTAAACACTTAGGCGAGTACTTGGACTGCAGCTAAGCCTCCGAGTGGGAGGCTGGCTCACCACTTGGTAGGATTTTATATACTTAGGCGAGTACTTGGACTGCAGCTAAGCCTCCGAGTGGGAGGCTGGCTCACCACTTTGTAGGATTTTAACACTTAGGCGAGTACTTGGACTATAGCTAAGCCTCCGAGTGGGAGGCTGGCTCACCACTTGGTAGGATTTTAATGTACTTAGGCGAAGTAGATTCGCAGCTAAGCCCCCGAGTGGGAGGCTTTCCCACCACTCAGCAAGGATTTTTTTTTACAAACTTAGGCAAAACGGATTCGTAGCTAAGCCCCCCACTGGGGGATTTCATATGTAAACAAAAGTAACAACAATCATTGGGAAAAATTATAACACTCTTGTCTTTGATAAATAAACTACAGAAGTACTTTTATTACATCTCATCCGAGTGAATACTTAAGTATAAAAGGGGTGGAGCAGCTCCGCGTTCCAAGCTCGGGGCTCGTCAATCTGGTGACCGACATTGTAAATGCGGTACGCTCCATTGTGGAGAACTTTGGTGATGATGAAGGGACCTTCCCAAGTAGGAGCAGGCTTATGTGGCTTATGCTGATCCACTCGGAGAACCAAATCTCCTTCTTGGAAGGCTCGACTCTTCACGTTTCTGGCATGGAATCGACGTAAGTCCTGCTGATAGATGGTCGATCGTATCATGGCCATATCTCTTTCTTCTTCTAGAAGGTTGACAGCGTCCTGTCGGGCTTGCTCTGCTTCATCTTCAGTGTAGAGTTCGACTCGGGGTGCATTGAGAAGCAGGTCACTTGGCAAGACTGCTTCAGCTCCATAGACCAAGAAGAACGGAGTTCTCCCAGTCGACCGATTAGGAGTGGTCCTTAATCCCCAAAGTACTGATGGAAGTTCGTCGACCCATGCACCTGCCGCGTGCTTGAGATCGCGCATCAGTCGGGGTTTCAGTCCTTTGAGGATTAGACCATTTGCTCGTTCTGCTTGCCCATTCGACTGGGGTGAGCGACTGAAGCATAGTCGACTCGTGTGCCTTGAGATGCGCAAAAGGCTCTGAATTCTTTAGAATCGAAGTTTGACCCATTATCAGTCATGATGCTATGCGGAACTCCATATCTGAATACCAACTCTCTGATGAAGCTGATAGCAGTGCCAACATCTAGATTCTTTATAGGCTTAGCTTCAATCCATTTGGTAAACTTGTCGACTGCTACTAGCAAGTGAGTGAAGCCGCTCCTGCCAGTTCTCAGTGGTCCAACCTTATCTAACCCCCAAACACCGAAGGGCCAGACGAGTGGAATGGTCTTCAAGGCTTAGGCGGGTTTGTGCGATAGATTGGAGTAACACTGACATCCTTCACACTTGTCGACTATCTCCTTTGCCATTTCATTTGCTCTTGCCCAGTAAAATCCTGCTTGGTATGCTTTAGCCACAATGGTCCGAGAGGACGCATGATGGCCACAGGTCCCCGAGTGGATATCGTCAAGGATTATCCGGCCTTCTTCTGGCGTTATACATTTCTGACCGACTCCAGTCGCGCTTTCTCTATACAACTGCCCCTTTATCACGGTAAAGGCTTTAGATCGACAGACGATCTGTCGAGCCTCTTCTTCATTCTCTGGGAGCTCTTTCCTTAGGATATACGCAATGTACGGCTCTGTCCAGTCGGGACTGATGACCAAAGCTTCCGTGATCAGGTCGACCACCGCTGGAACTTCAACTTCAGTCGGATCTGTGACACTTCTTGGCTGTGGAGCTTCTTCGGTGAAAGGATCCTCTTGAACTGATGGAGTATGGATGTGTTCCAAAAACACATTACTAGGAATGGCTTCTCTCTTGGAACCTATCTTCGCCAAATCATCAACCGCTTGATTTTTTAGTCGGGGTATATGATGGAGCTCTAACCCTTCAAATTTCTTCTCAAGCTTTCTCACTGCATTGCAATAACCAGTCATGGCTGGGCTTCTAACGTCCCACTCCTTCATCACCTGATTGACCACCAAATCTGAGTCGCCATAAACCATAAGGCGACGGACGCCGAGTGAAATGGCCATACGCAACCCATACAAAACTGCTTCGTATTCTGCTTCATTGTTGGAGGAATCAAAGTGGATCTGGAGCACATATCTGAGCTTATCTCCTCAGGGGGAAACCAATACTACCGCAGCACCGGAACCATTCAACATCTTAGAACCGTCAAAGAACATGGTCCAGTGCTCCGAGTGAACTTGAGTCGGTAATTTCTATTCAATCCACTCGGCGATGAAATCTGCCACTGCTTGGGACTTAATGGCTTTCTTTGCCTCAAACTTGATATCAAGGGGAAGGAGTTCGATCGCCCATTTTGCCACTCGACCAGTTGCATCTCTGTTGTGCAGAATCTCTGATAATGGGGCGTCGCTGACGACTGTAATGGAATGATTAGAGAAATAATGAGCAACCTTCTTCGTGGTCATATATATAAATCCCATATACAAGCTTCTGATATTGAGGGTATCTTTGCTTTGATGGGTTCAAAACTTCAGAAAGATAATACACTGGGCACTAAACTTTGAAGGCTTTTCCTTCTTCTTCCCGCTCGACCGTAAGTACTGTACTGACGACTTGTCCTGCGGCTGCAATGTAAAGCAAGAAAGGCTCTTTGCTGATTGGGGCAGCAAGCACCGGCTGGGTGGAGAGAAGATCTTTTAGCTCTGCAAACGCTGCATCAGCTTCTGGAGTCCACTCGAACTTGTCTGACTTCTTCATCAGTCAGTAAAGAGGCAATGCCTTTTCACCGAGACGAGAGATGAATCGACTTAAAGCGGCCAAGCATCCAGTAAGCTTCTGGACATCGTGCACATGCATAGGGCGTTTCATTTGGAGTATAGTGCCAACTTTTTCTGGGTTGGCGTCGATTCCTCGCTCGGAAACGAGAAAACCGAGTAACTTTCCGCCAGGAACTCTGAATGTGCACTTTGATGGATTAAGTTTGATATCATACCTCCTGAGATTGGCAAATGTTTCAGCAAGGTCAGTCAACAGGTCGGAACCATTCCATGATTTGACCACAATATCATCCATGTATGCTTCCACATTCCGACTGATTTGAGTGAGTAAACACTTCTGAATCATCCTATGAACGTGGCTCTGGCATTCTTGAGGCCGAATGGCATGGTGACATAGCAGAAGCACCCGAATGGAGTGATGAAAGCTGTTTTGATCTCATAGGGTCCATTCAGACGGATCTGATGGTAACCGGAATAGGCGTCTAAAAAAGACAGGCGCTCACATTCCGCAGTCGAGTCGACTATTTGGTCGATGCGGGGGAGAGGAAAATGATCGTTCGGGCATGCCTGATTGATATGTTTGAAATCAATGCACATGCGAAGTGACTTGTCCTTCTTGGGGACCATGACAACATTGGCAAGCCACTCGGAGTGGTAAATCTCTCGGATAAACTCTGCTGCCAGGAGCTGAGCCACCTCCTCGCCAATGGCCTTTCTCTTCTGGACGGCGGACCGTCGAAGATGTTCTTTGACAGGTTTCACTTTTGATTCGGCTCGTAGACGATGCTCAGCCAGCCCCCTGGGAACACCAGGCATGTCAGCAGGCTTCCATGCGATGATGTCCCAGTTCTCACGGAGGAACTGGATGAGCGCTTCTTCCTATTTAGAGTCGAGTGTTGTGGAGATATGAGTCGGAGCAGCACTGGGTCGGTCGGGTGAATGTGAACGGGCTTCATCTCACCGGACGACTAGAACACTGACTTTGTGGCGGGCTTCTTGGCCCGCAATAAATCACTCGGATCTGTAGTTTTCTGGTATTCCTGCAGCTCGATCACTGTTATCTGAGCATCGGTGATCTTTGAGCCCTTCTGAAAGCACTCTTCTGCCTTTTTCTGATTGACAGTAATGGTGATCACACCCTTGGAACCAGGAATCTTCAATTTGAGGTACACGTAACATGGTCGAGCCATGAATCGTGCATAAGCTGGCCTGCCTAGAATAGCGTGATAAGCGCTCTGGAAATCCACAACTTCAAATGTCAACTTTTCTTTGCGGAAATGCTTTGAATTGCCGAAAACCACATCAAGAGCAATTTGGCCGAGTGACTCAACCTTCTTCCCAGGAATGACTCCATGGAAACTCATGTTGCTGGTACTGAGTCTGGACATCGGAATGCCCATCCCTTTTAGCGTCTCCGCATACAGTATATTCAGGCCATTGCCACCATCCATCAGAACTTTCATCAGTCGAGTGCCTTCGACGACTGGGTCGACCACTAAAGCTTGCCTCCCAGGGGTGGCTATGTGTGTCGGATGATCAGACTGGTCAAATGTGATGGCGGTCTGAGACCATTTCAAATAACTGGGTGTCACCGGAGCAACCATATTCACTTCACGGTTGATAACTTTCAATCGACTTTTGCTTTCAACATCAGCAAAAATCATCAGGGTGGAATTGACATGGGGATATCCTTCATCACTGTCCTCTTTGTCCTCAACTTTGTCCGAATCCTTTTCCTTATCTTTGGGCTGTTTCCCCTGAAATTGCTGGATCAAGAGCCGACACTGCCGAGTGGTATGTTTTGGGTAAATGAAGTTACCCTCCTCATCTTTCTTCGTGTGGATGTGGCACGGCAAATCCATCACGCCATTTCCTTCCTTGTCCTTCACCTTATTAGGGTTCCAAGATCTTTTGGGCTTCCCTTTAAACTTTCCCTGAGTCACGGCCAAGGCTTCTCCAGGAGCAGCTGGCTCGGCTTTCCGCTTCTGCTTCCGACTGGAGTTTCCTCCCCCGGTTTCATGAGCGGTTGGCTTGTACTTGCCACTCCGGAGTCGATCCTCTTCTTCACCATTGGCATATTTGGTGGCAATCTCCATCATTCGACTCAGAGTCATGTCTCCGGTCCGACCGAATTTCAAACTTAACTCTCTGTTCTTAACGCCTTATTGAAGGCACAAACTGCCTGGTGGTCAGATACATTCTCCACCGTGTGATGCAATGTAGTCCACCTTTGGATGTAATCCCTCAGAGTTTCATTCGACTTTTGCACACAAACCTGCAGCTCTGGCAACCCTGCTGGTCGCCTGCAAGTTCCTTCAAATGATCTGACATACACTCGGGCAAGATCTTCCCAAGTGTAAATGCTGCTAGGTGCCAACTGATTCAGCCATGCTCTGGCCGAGCCCTCCAACATAAGAGGTAGGTGTTTCATGGCCACTTCATCATTGTTGCCGCCAATCTGAACAGACACTCGGTAGTCCTCAAGCCAAGTATCGGGCTTGGACTCGCCGGTGAACTTGCTGACTCCAGTCGCCAACCTGAAGTTGGGAGGAATCACCGTGGCCCTGATGGCTCTACTAAAACACTCTGGTCCTGAGACGTGAACTCTGCTGCTGGTGGGCACATCTCTGTCATGGCCTTCTCGGTGAGCTCTGTTCCTGTGGACCAAACCTTGCACGAAAATGGATCTCGCGTCAAAGCCTAGTTCTCTGGGGTCGACTGGAACCCTTCGCCCAACACTATGCTGACGTCTGTCATCTTGCTGTCGAGGAGCGTACGACCCACCCCTTGGGGGGGAGTGGGCACTCGACGCCGATCATCGCGATCGAATCGGTCGTCATACTGATCACGCCGACCTCCACGTCCCTCACGCCTCGGGGGCGATCTCGGGCTATGGGCCGACTGGACTGTATTCGCAGCAACGGATCTGCTGTGAATCTTGTTTCGTGACTGCGATACAGCTGAATTCTGATCTCCTGCTGCCCGAAGAAAATCTCTGATCTGTAACAAGCCTCTGCCAGCCTCTGACTGGGAGGGCTGAATCGACTCTTCTATACGGGCTGCAGCTGCTAGATTCTGAATCGGAGTTCGATATACCTGAGTCGGTTGCGGAAAGTGTTGACGTCGACTGGAGTCTGGAACTCGTTGCCGCGCGCGCTCATCGAGTGCTTGCTGGAGGTTCTCCAGTCGAGTGCGCTCAGCCAAGTTGGCCAAACGCGCGTCCTCTAAGGCACGAGCCTCGGGGGTTTCTCCAACGATAGGAGTATGCAGCGCATCCATGTTCCGGCGGCGAAGATCTTCCCTTTGCAGGGAAGTGAGTGGCTCGGGCTGATACTCTTCGTGGAACTGCGCTGGGTTACCTCTGCCATCGACTCCGTTGGTGCGAGGAAAACCGGGAGGACTGCGCGGCCCATTGACCATCAGAACCTCCGCCGCTGGATCACTGCTGTCGCGCTCATATGTAGTCTCTACGGAGCCAGTCGACAGGTTGAACAGGCCGTAGAGAGATTCGTCGGGCTCGATCGCCGCGACTTGGGGGGTGTCCGACTGGAGGGCCACTGCGTGCCTCACCCACCGTTGAAGCCTCGACCGACCAGAGCGCTTGCGCTGGCGGGAGACAGGGAGGGAGGATGACACAGGGGTCGACCGATACGGGGCCGACGGTTGCCGCAGGAGGACGCCGCGGACACACGCGCGGAAGTGCGTCGCCCCGCGGACTGGGAGCGCGTCGATGTCGAGTGGAGCCTCCTGAAGCCAAGCGGAGTCGTCGGCGATGAACATGAGCGCGCCGAGACGGACCTCGCGGCCCTCAATCAAAACTCCGCCTGAAACCATGTTGAAGGAGATCGGAAAAATCGCAACTTCTCCAATAAGTCGCTAAGACACCTGCCCCATGGTGGGCGCCAACTGTTGTGGTTCTTAGCCTGACAGTAGAATAGGGGGGGTAGGTATGGAGAGGCAAGATCCTAGCTATGGAGTAGTTGTATAGACAAGAGATTTACGAGTTCAGGCCCTTCTCGGAGGAAGTAACAGCCCTATGGCTCGGAGCCCGAAGGCGGTCGACTGGATTATATGCGTATGAGTTACAGGGGTGCGAACCCTTTACATTGAGGAGGGGGGTGGCTTATATAGTCTGCCAGACCCCTCCTGCCCTCAGTTATGCAGGGTTTAAAGTACATTAAGGCATGGCGTACTAGTAACACCTTACATAAAGTGCTATCATGAACATAAAGACTACTTAATGACAGACCGTTTGTGTGCAGAGTGACTCTAGATCTCCTAGTGGTCGAGTGAGTGGCTTCATGGTCGAGTGTCTTCGATTCTGTCGAGTGGAATCCTTCCAGGTCGACTGAATGGTAGTTTCTTCTACAGATGTCCTTGGGGAGGGTACCTTGGACAGGTCCATGACCCTAACCTAGGTACATGGCTTCATCAGCGCGCCCGCTCAAAGACGCGCTACTGCTATAATTCCCACGAGGCCGCCGCGAGGCCAGTTATAGCAGCAATGCGTTATAACGACAGGCAAGTTTACTACAAAAATTTAGTCCTACCTCGCTCCGTGAAGAGAGTTTCTACCACCTTAAATATGTTACTTCTCAAACTTTGACAAGCACTTAGTCTTCATTGAACTCTATGTGTAGAATTTGTGGCTGCAATATGAGTCTTCACCTGTTCCTAAACCGGTGAGTACTCGTATTGACAAATCAGATTGTACACAAAAAGATCGTTGATGATCAATGTATTTTTGGTACATTGAACTAAGTCTATTTTTATATGCTGACACATAGCAGTAGCGCTTCTTTGTCAAAGGCCCTGCTGCTAGGTAGCTTAGCAGTAGCGTCTATCTCTATAGCGCGCTACTGCTAAGCCATTCCATCTCCCACCCCCCATCTCCTCTATCCGATCCACTCACAGTCACACACTCACTAGATCCCCTCTCAATCCCCCGCGCCGGTCCTCCCCCGTCGCCCCTCCTCCCTCTGCGCCGCTGTCACCTCCTCCTCCTTGCTGGACTCGGTACCAGCCTCCTCCTCCGTCCTCCCTCTCCACTCGCCATTGGTCGGCCCCTCCTCCCTCCGCGTTCCTCCTCCGTCCTCCCTCCACTAGCCGCCGGCCGGCCCCTGCTCACTCCGCCTTCCTCCTCCGTCCTACTTCTTCTCCCTCCTCGAGTCACCCCTCCTTCTCCCTCCTGCCTGCTACATTTTGATTTAGTAGGATAGTTCATATGCAACATTTTGATTTAGTTGATATGACTTTGTTGATTTAGTAGGCTAGTTGATTTAGTCGATTTAGAACATTTTGATTTAGTTGATTTAGTTGATTTACAACATTTTGATTTAGTTGATTTAGTAGGCTAGTTTATTTAGTTGATTTAGAACATTTTGATTTAGTTGATTTAGTAGGCTAGTTCATTTAGTTGATTTAGAACATTTTGATTTAGTTGATTTAGTAGGCTAGTTCATTTAACTTATTTAGTATGCTTTTGTTTTTCTGTACATGGATAGGTACGTAGTTGCTTTTGTTTTTTTAATAAGTTATTTTTTGGCAAAATGTAGGTGCTACCTTGTCATCTAACATGTTACTAGATCTTAGGATTATAATTGTCCGTCAAATTGCTTCTCGTGAAAGAACCAAAAATATCACATGCTACTATTTTTCTTTCCTGTGAAGTGGATCGTTAATCCTTTGCTCATATTGCTTTAGGAAAAATGGCACCACCACCACCACCACTATGTCGACTGTGTAGGTCAAGGTGCACCAGCACCCTTGCAACTGGCAAGCTGTTCGGCATCTACTTCCAGCCGAGTTTTCATCATGCGGCGGTAAGAAATTAGATGAAATATAATAACTATTTTATTTTTAGTGTTGGCATTACTGCATTGTGTCATTTTGCTTATTTTACACAGATCGTCCCATGCAATGTGAGGTTGAAATTCAACAAGCTGACAGGAGACACTGTGACATTTGAGGCTCCTGGGGGGCCGTACACTATGGAGGTCGAGAAAGGACGCAATATGTCACAGATTGGAGGAGATGGATGGGCCCGTTTCGTCGCTCGCATGCGTCTTACTGGTGGTGAGTTGATCAGCTTCTCCTTCAGAGCCGAAAGACCCAAGCTGGCTGTCATTTATCTCAAACTGGTGGAAGATGAAGAATATGATGAAGATAATGAGGACCCACTCGATAAAGATGATGAGGACCCACTTCATGAAGCCATCGTAGCTCAAAGAACAAGGCTGAGCGAGGAGGAGGTGTCCAATCTATGGGACATAATTCTGCCACGTGCTGACTTTGTCGGGGTGCCATTCGTGACCCGCCTGACAAATACCATGGTTGATCGACATAATATGGTATGTTATACTTACTAATGAAAATTATCCGATGAAATACTTAGTGTATAGTCCAATGATATGGTATGTTGTGTGGAATCTATTCGATGATATGTTTTAGTGTAGAGTTCGATCACATGCTTATTAGTGTAGAATCTAAGGAAACTATTAATAGTGTAGATAATCCATATGCACTTATTTGTGAGGCTATTTATTAATTGATATGTTTTTCTTATTTAGAAATTGGCAAAGAGCATACCTGTGAGTTATGGTATCGATCCTGATGAAGAAGGCTCAGCTGGACTACGCCTTACTACAAGGGGCTCCGTCACAACATGTGCTTACCGCGTGGACACGGACGGTCGCACACACTTAAACTCGGTTGGGTGGAAGAAATTCCTCGATGGCAAGAATCTTCGTGTTGGACAGGCCATCCTAATTACTATCAGGAACACCAACCGCCCAGGCTTGAGGATGATGATTGTCTTTGATATCATCTAGAACTACATATGTGTGTGTGGCTATATCATCTAGAACTACATATGTGTGTGTGGCTATATCATCTAGAACTACATATGATGATCGTCGTCGATATCATCTAGAACTACATATGATGATCGTCGTTGATATGACCTTGTACTGCTTGAGGATGCATGTTGACTATGCATGAAATTGTTATCTAGTACTCCCTTCGTTCCAAATTACTCATCGTGGTTTGAACTAAAACCAAGATGAGTAATTTGGAACGAAGGGAGTACTACCCAGTAATGGTTTATGAATTTGATATCTACTAGCAGTACGTAGTATCTAGTATCTGAAAGGGAAACTGAAAGGGAAAGGGGTACGGGGGGAAATGATGAAAGATATAGCAGTAGCGAGGCACTGCGAAATCGCTACAGCTAGGTAATAGTAGCGCGTTCATGAAAAGCGTTGCTGATATCGTCAACAGTAGTAGCGCGGGTACGGGCCGCGCTACTACTATAAGTTAGCTGTAGCGCCTTATTAGTAACGCGGTCACCCGCGCTGCTGCTAGCCTCAAAACCCGCGCTACTACTAGGGTTTTCCCTAGTAGTTAATAGTCTTTGTGAAATAGCTTGGATAAACATAAATTGACAAATTATTTCTAAAATTTTACAATGAAATGGTGTTAAAGCATTTTTTTAACTGAACTAATCCCACATCAAACACGGTAAGAAAATATTGAACATGCCCTCATAGAAATGTGTCAGTTGGTCAACAAGAGGAAATAAAACACAATCACATAGATGAATTCTTATTTGTTAGAAACTTTTCATGGTGCATTATTTTAAGTTTCTTAATTGGAGTTCCCCTTAGAGAAAATTGCTAATTTGTGAACTCAAGCCATGGAATGGTAAAATAATCTCTTTCTGCATGAGAACAATTATCATGAGTAGGAAAATCACATACATTAATTAGCCCGCACTTGTTCTTCTGCTTGATATTGGTAGATGTCTACTTGAAAAATTACAATGACTTATGTTTCTGGAGCATTATACACATAGACAACAAGTTATGAATAAACTTACAGATAGAACCTATCTATATAATAACAAGAAAAACCCATACATTACATAAGATGTTGTAGTCTCTTTTATATTTTGGATCGCCATGTCTACCTTCCTTGAAACTATTTAATAGGGTGATCTTAACATGTTTTGTACTAACAAAACAATGTTTGTTGTCACATGTCCGAATCGGTTTTAGGTCTAGGTAGGTAAAGGAAACCGGGAGGTGATGGACCCTTCACCTCTTGACCAGCTAGTGCCATCGCGGATTCCACATCCAATCTTTTTTTTACATCATAGTTAACCCATACGAATGCAACGATGGTGGCAGCTCGATGACACATTGGATCAGGCAGGATGTTAACATCAGTGGCAAAGGGGCGGCTCCTCTTGGAGCCGCCCCTTTGCCACTGATGTTAACATCCTGCCTGATCCAATCTTTTTTTTACATCATAGTTAACCCATACGAATGCAACGATGGTGGCAGCTCGATGACACATTGGATCAGGCAGGATGTTAACATCAGTGGCAAAGGGGCGGCTCCAAGAGGCTCTAGTAGGAGAATGACATAAGTGGTGGAGGGTTTCATCACTCATCGGGATAAAAAGAATATATCAATATAAACTTCAATTTGAGATATAAACTTCAGATGTTCTATTTTCAAAAGGTATAATTTTTGTGTTATATAGTTTATATTAGGGTGATAAAATTGACAACCTAGGTATACGCGTAGGACTTGTAATCAGGATGTACTATTGGTCAAAATACTAGTGTTTCAAATTAATATACAATGGATACTTCTACCGAAATAGTATTAGTAGTACATTCCTCTAGTCCTGTACAAGATAGGCTCGCATGGTAGATATATGAAATATAGTAGTACAGTAGGAGTAGATGATAGGCTAACATCCTAGATAATAATCAATGTCAAGACATCGGACAGAGAGGTGCCCCTGGGTAAATTTTCATCTTATATTATCTATATTGACTAGGTGAAAGCATCTTTCAAATCATCACGTTAATCCGACGCTACCATTGCAGAAAAAACAGAAATTTAAATTTCCAAATTATTCAAACATAATTGTGTATGCTCTCGAGATATGTGCCTACGATGCAAAAATATTATGCATCCAAATTTTAATAGACATAGAGAGACAACAAAGACAATTTCAGATGTCAATAATGTCATTTATATGTTCTCTTTTTGTGAAACTATTGATGATGCATTATATATATATGAGTGTAGCTACACCCGGTAGTAGGATGCATTTTCCCTATATATATATGACAAATTTTTCCTACTATCGAGTGTAGTTACACCCATTTTTATTTTGTATGTTTTAGGTAGTATCTACCATACCGCAGTGTATGTATGCGTAGTATGTAGTATGTAAGAATATTTAGGTAGTATATATACTATTTTTTAGGTAGTATGTAGTATATTTTTAGCATACTTTTTTTTACGTACAAATATGTATGTATTTTCACAAATATGATAAAAACATGGGCTCACATGCAATTTTTTCACATAACTCGCTTTGAAGTATCTTAAATGTAGTATATGAACATACTAAAAATGATAAAGTAGTATATATACTACCACATAGTAGTATATGAGAAATGGGTGTAACTACACCCGGTAGTAGGATGCATTTTCCCTATATTTCTCTATGTTTATTTCAAAATTGAATTTCAAGGTTTTAGCAAGTTATACACATATCTTGTGAACATTTAGAAATTTACTAAGAATTTTTTTGTAACAATAAATAGTTTTGTGTAGTGGTATCACCGTAATATTTAAACAGTTATATCACCGAATATTCTCCCCAAAAGTATATATAATTTGTTGATCTTGAAAATAACTACACGTAGAGGGTTTAGATTTCTCATGAGAATCATATGCTGCAGTAAGAGTCCTCTCGCAAATTACGTGGCATATGGTGTTCGTGGCAATTAAAAAACTGTTTAATGAAACGGCTGGGAGTTCGAGCTGTAATATTAATCCAAAAATATTCTACTAAATAAAAAAAAGAAAATTAATTTGGTCAACCAAATATGAGTGATATGCCATGAAAATGGTACCACTGGAAACATCGGCCACACGTTGGAGGTACGTAGTTGTTGGGCCCTATTTATTACTGTACTAACTAGACATCATTTGTTTATGTAGACAATTAAGGGTCAACGGAAGTACTCTTTTCTTGTGAATGTTGGGGTGTCCACAGGTACTTTTCATACCACAGTACCACCACAGTGTCCTCAGGGACGTGGAAACTTAGAGATGCGACCACAGCCCCAGCTCGCCGTCGTAATCTGAACTAACTGCCTTGAGCTCGATGGGAACAGCTGCTCCAAATTCCTGTTTTTGGACAATGGCAGAAGCGACGGCGGCACCAGAACCAGTCTTGCTCAACATATATAATAATCACAAGTATGTAGCCGTTAGCAGTTGTCCAGCTCATATCCATCACTTCGGAATTTGAGATTGGCGAATGACACCTAGCTACATGCCAAACACCCTAGCTATCTATACCATTGAAAGCAACGGATATGGTTGAACAACTTCACGTTCGGTCGTTGATGAGACTGTACTACGGAATCCCCAAATGGACCAAAAGTTGATTTTTTTTTTCTTTCGAAAAGGGGATCCCGGCCTCTGCATCAGCATGATGCATACGGCCATCTTATTAAAATAAAGCATCCACAAAGTCTCGAAGTCTCAATAGTAGCAAAATAAAGAAGAAAAGGCTCACACAGAGCCAGAAGGCTAGATACACAAGCTAGCTAAAAAAGGATAAACCACAACCGGTTGGCTCAAAAATAGACAGGTAAACTAATTGCCTATCCTATTACATGACCGCCATCCAAACCGGCTGAAGATATGCCGAGCTACCGTCTCCCATCGGGTAGCACCAGTAACCAAAAGCTCCCTGGCCTCCGTCGGAGTGAGTAGCGACCAGGAACGGATAAGTGCCGTAGCTCTGAAGATGACCTGCAAAAAATGAATGTTTGTTGTTCTGTTAAAGACCAGATCATTTCTGCAATTCCAAAGCGCCCACACTAAGGCGCACACCCCCATGCGAATATGTTTTGCTAACCCGGGCTCTACCCTGTTTAGCCATGTTCCAAACAACATGTTAACCGAATTTGGTGGAGGAATATTGAAAGCAATATGAACAGTTGTCCAAAGAATTCTAGCTAGTGGGCAATCAAAGAACAAATGTTTAATGGTTTCACCCTGATCACAGAAACTACACCTAGTAGGCCCTGTCCAATTACGCTTTGTTAAATTGTCCTTTGTTAAGATAACTTGTTTGTGTAGAAACCACATAAACACTTTGATCCTCAAAGGAACTTTGACATCCCACACATGCTTGGAAGTAGGAATCGAGCTCGAATGTATGACATCAACGTACATTGATTTAACTGTAAATTCACCCGACCTAGTGAGATTCCAACGCAGTTTATCAGGTTGTTGTGAAAGTTGGACCTGCATCAGTCTCCTAACTAGATGTAGCCAATCTTCCCAACGATTGCCCACTAACGACCTTCTAAATTGAATATTAAGGGGTATCGAATGAAAGACCGTTGCAACCAGAGCATCGCGTCTTTGGACTATGCGATACAACGACGGATACTGGATTGCAAGGGGTGCACCTCCGAGCCAAGTATCCTCCCAGAATCTTGTGCTGGCACCATTACCAATGATATGCTTTGTCCTCTGAAACAATGAAAGCTTAACTTTCATAAGCCCTTTCCAAAAGGGTGAATCAGTTGGTCTAACCGTGACCTGAGACAAAGTTTTGGTTTGAAGATACTTATTACGAAGGATTTGAGCCCAAGTGGCGTCAGTTCCTGAAGATAACTTCCACAACCACTTACTAAGAAGGCATCGGTTCTTAACCTCAAGATTTTCGATCCCGAGACCCCCTTGGTCTTTCGGCCTACAAATTATATCCCACTTCGCTAACCGGTATTTTCTTTTTAGCTCATCTCCCTGCCAAAAGAACTGCGATCGATAGAAGTCCAGTCTTTTCCTTACACCAATTGGGACTTCGAAGAAAGACAAAAGAAACATGGCCATGCTCGTGAGAACCGAATTAATAAGAATTAAACGGCCTCCATATGACATGAGCTTACCCTTCCAGCAACTTAGTTTCTTTTCGAATCGATCCTCAATACACTTCCATTCGTTGTTCGTAAGCCTACGGTGATGTATAGGAATTCCTAAGTATGTGAATGGCAACTCCCCCAAACCACACCCAAATAATTGTTTGTATGCTTCTTGTTCCTCCTTGGCTCTACCAAAGCAGAACAACTCGCTTTTGTGGAAGTTAATTTTGAGCCCACTCAATTGCTCAAACAAACAAAGCAACAGCTTCATATTTCTTGCTTTTACCAAGTCATGCTCCATGAAGATGATAGTGTCATCAGCGTACTGCAGAATGGAAATTCCTCCATCCACTAAATGAGGCACCAAGCCTCCCACTTGGCCAGCCTCCTTGGCTCTCCCTAACAAAACTGCCAACATGTCCACAACGATGTTGAACAGAATAGGGGACATTGGATCTCCTTTCCGCAGGCCCTTGTGTGTCTGGAAGTAATGACCAATGTCGTCATTCACTTTAATGCCAACACTACCCTTTTGCGTGAAAGATTCAATCTGGCTCCTCCAGACCTCGCCGAACCCTTTCATACGCAAGGCTTGTTGTAGGAAAGGCCACTTAACTTTATCGTACGCTTTCTCGAAATCCACTTTAAAGATGACTCCATCTAGTTTCTTTGAGTGGATTTCATGGAGCGTTTCATGCAAGACCACCACCCCCTCTAGGATGTTTCTATCCGGCATGAAAGCTGTCTGGGATTGCTGCACCATAGAATGTGCAATCTGTGTGAGCCTATTAGTCCCTACCTTGGTAAATTTTTTGAAACTAACATTCAAAAGGCAGATAGGCCGGAACTGCTCAATCCTCAGAGCATCGGTCTTTTTTGGTAGCAGCGTTATGGTCCCAAAGTTCAAGTGAAAAAGTTGAAGCCGTCCAGCAAAAAGGTCATGAAACATAGGTAATAGATCCCCCTTGATAATATGCCAGCATTTTTTATAGAACTCCGCCGGAAACCCATCCGGCCCGGGAGCCTTATTGTTCTCCATCTGAGAGATGGCAACGAAAACCTCCTTTTCCGTAAACGGCGCAACCAAAATAGCATTGTCAGAAGCAGTTAGTTGAGGCACATCCTCATTCCTGGACTCATCGAGGGACACAGTGCTATCCTCCGGCGGTCCAAATAACTGCTTATAGTATTCGGTGATGTAAAGCTTCAGATTATCGTGACCAACAATTGTGCCTTCGTCTTGCTCGAGCTGGAATTTTTTTTCTTTCTGTGTTTGCCATTCGCAATGAGGTGAAAGAATTGAGTGTTCGCATCCCCCTGGATTACTTTGCGAACCTTTGCTCTGAGCGCCCCCTTCAGCTCTTCTTCGTGGAGAAGTTCCTTCAACCTCTTCTCCGCATCAAGCTTAAAAGTCAATTCAGCAGGTTGCAAAATTGTTGATTCAGCTTTAATATCTAGGGATTGTATAAGATCCAGGAGTCTGTCCTTCTCAATCTTATAAGCTCCACTAAGGTGCTTGGCCCATCCCCGGAGAAAGCTCCTCAAATGCCTGATCTTATTCTGCCATCTCTCGACAGACGTTCTACCCCCTGTGTCCGTAGCCCACTCCCTGGCTACGAGATCCAGGAAACCTTCTCGTTCAAACCACGCCGTTTCGAAAGAGAAGGCATTTTTGTTTCCCACATGCCTTGGCTCACCTGAGTCTACAAACAAAGGCGTGTGGTCCAAAATCCCGCGCCTGAGAGCATGAACCGTGATGAGAGGGAACTTCTGTTCCCACTCGGCACTTGCTAGTACCCGATCCAACTTCTCATATGTCGGATTGGGTAAAGAGTTAGCCCAGGTGAATTGTCGACCAGAAAGCTCGATCTCTCTCAGATCCAAACTCTCAATGATGGTGTTAAACATAAACGACCATCTGCCGTCAAAGTTATCGTTATTCTTCTCGTCCCTCCTCCTAATGATGTTGAAGTCCCCCCCCCCCCCAACCAAAATTGGGAGTTGCTCAGACCCGCAAATACGAACAAGGTCAGCCAGAAATTCCGGTTTAAGCTCAGGTTGTGCGGCCCCATAGACCGCCACCAGAACCCAGTTAAACCCATCTACTTTAGACCTGACTCGAAATTTGACCGCGAAGTCACCCATTACAACGCTACGAACTTCAAGGGAATCACATCTCACACCAAGCAAGATGCCACCTGACCTCCCTCTTGGAGGAAGACAATGCCAATCGAAATCCACACCTCCCGACAGCATGTTAAGAAACTGTGGCGCAAAATTATCCCGACCAGTTTCAGAGAGTGCAATGAAATCTAATCGGTGCTCTAAAGACGCCTCTGCTAGAAACCTTCGTTTAGCCAAGTCCTTAAGACCTCTGCTATTCCAGAATATTCCTTTCATAGGTCATCATGGAATTTTTTGGCAGTACGAATCCTAGCGCTCCTATGTACCGCGGATGCAGGGTACACCTTCCGCTTCCACTTACGTTTAGGAATATTATTTCCCGCAGCCCGGTCCTCATAACCGGGCTCCGGTTGTGGAATTACTACATCATCCACACGGAGTTCCTCCTCGTCAGACTCTGCAGACGGAGGAACAAGATCCGCACAAAAATGGTCAAGCACTCTTACTCCCAATGCATCAATCTCAGCATCATTCATAGGTCTTACTGCCGCTAGGTTTCTAATGGTTTCTAAGGCACGTTCCGCTTCCAAATCTAGGAGATCGTTAACTGAGTTTGAAATTTCAGAATTATTATTCCCAAGCGACACCCCTACTTGGTTTGCATTATTAATAATCTCATCCTTAGAAAAATGCAAAATGGAATTGGATAAATTTACTGACATACCGGTTGTGACCTCAACATCACGAAGCTTGGCCGCCCGCATAGCGCACCGCTGCTGCATATCATCAACCTCCGGAAGGTCCTGGAGACGAGAGCTCATCCGTCTCCCCTCGGAGACCGGGTCTGGGATCCCTCCGAAAGCAATGACCTCCTCCCGAGTAGCGGCACTCGGAGGGGGCAGGGACGAGGGAGACCTCCGAAGGTTGGGAGAGAGGCCAGAGGAAGTGGCCGCCAAGGCCGCCTGCCCTAGTCCGTCCCCCCCTGCCCTCACCCTCGTAGCCGAGTGCACCGCCGTCTCGACCGCCGTCGAGACTAGGGGGTCTGGGGCCACCTGCCCTTGACGCCTGCCTAGCGTCTTCGGCGATCCCTCCGCAAGCATAGCTCCCGCGTGGCACTCCTCCAGGGCCACCTGCCCCAGAGATGGACCACCACCGCCGGTTACCGGCGCCAAAGCTGTCGACACCGGTGACAAGGTAGTATGAGAGGGAGTCGTGGCCGCCTGCCCCGACGCCCCCCCCTCGGTGTAGCTACCAAGTCGAGCTCAAATCGGCTGCACGAGGACACCAAGGACCCTGGGAGCACCGGAGCCCCCTGAGGCTCTGCAGCGCCTATCCTCTCCAGGGTCGGCTCGGATACACCCGGATCACGGATGCCGTCCGTAAGACGGAGCGCCGATCCAAAGTCCAAAACCGGGAGCGAGTGCTCAAAAGCATCGTCAGAGTCAACCCGATCACTCCAAAGCCGAGGAGGGGCCGACGTCGGCTGAAAAGATCCAAACCGCAAAGTGTTGTGAGGCAGAGACAAAGTAGGAGACGGCTCAACTCCGGATCCGGTCTCGGGCTCCTGAGCTATAGGTCCCGATCCGTTGGACTCCTGTCCAGCCTCATCAGTCGGTCCCCTCCTAGCACCAGCATCATCGCCCCCTTCGTGCATATCCACATCAGTACCAGTAGCCACCTCAGCAAACAACTCAGCGTCCTCAAACTCGATCTCAAGGGGAAACACCTCTCCCCTATATGTCCAGTTGACCACGTCCGGAACGTACTCTATGTCCAGAATACTGACTCGCAATCTGGCCACCCCCTGGGCTCGAGTGAATGCCATATCAACCTTTTCCGTTTTACCAACCATGTTACCCAAACTAGCCACAACACGAACATCAGCCAGGGCCTCAGATGGTGCCCCAGAGAAGCGCAACCACACTTGAGTAAGAGGCTTCCCCTTAGGCTCAAATTTCTTCCATTCGTGAAACTTCAAAATACCATTGGTGTCTGGCACCTTACACATCCCAAAGCTCAGCAAGCGCTGCAAGTCCTCAACTGAAGGGAACTCAACTCTGAACACTCTTTCTTCAATGGAAACAAGGTCCCACTGAAAATCACCCGGAGCCAACTCCTGAAGCCTCTGCACAATCTGAGCCTGTGAGACATCTCCCTGGGTGACCTTCACCAAACCAGTAGTGAGACTCTGAGTATCAACTGGAATCTCCCTCGCAGCTGCTGACTCAAAAAACATCAGCTCAGCACAATACACGCCGTACACTGTAAGAGCTGGAATCTGCTCCCTCAAAAAAGGGCACTCCCCCGATGCATGTGCTGGCTTGCCACAAGACTCACAAAGCTGAGCCACGCATTCTGCAATGAAATGACCTTTCTCCCCGCACCGGTAACAAAGCATCCTCTCTTTCTTGCGTGCATACTTGGATGCCCGCTCAGCATCAGCCCTGTCAGCGACCTCAGTCTCCTACCCAGTCCCAGGAACATCAGCAACGGCCAGTGCATTCACCACCTCCATCGCCTGGGGTGGTAGCTCAGGGGGAACCTGGTCAGTCTCCATTTCCGCAATGGCAGGGTCTGCAACCCTGGGTGGAGGCGGTCGGCGAAACCTCCCTCGGCCTCCACCACGACCACGGTATCCACGAAAACCACCTCTCTGTCGATTATCCGGTCCTGAGGCCCCCTCAACAAAACCTCCAGCTGGGCTGAGAAACAGTCTCTCCGCAGACCCGTCACTCTGCCATGCATATCCATGGCCTCCTACCGTGGAAGAGGATCCTCGATGCTGACCAACACCATATGCATCATACCCGTCATCCCCACACTTGCCTCGTGGTGGATCATTTGGACCTCCATTGTTATTAGTCTGTCTGGCCTATGACTGCGTCTGCCCAAAGCGGTTCTGCGCCTGCCGTGCGACAAGATGAGGCGGAGGTGCACGTTGCTGTCCACCCGAAGGCACATGCACGGCCTCGGGGGTAACACCTGCACGGCCAGCCGTAGCCACCCCCGGCGCAGGGGGTCTGTGACCAACCGAACCCACTGCCGCCGTCACAGCGGCTAGCGCCACCGGAGAAGGAGGCCTTTGCCCGCCACGCCCAGCCGCAGACGGCAGCAAAGCCGGAGGCCGGGCTCCCTGGCTCACGGCGCTCCCCTGGTTGCCCGCCTGCTGCCTCAAGGGAGGAGAGGGAGCTCCGCGGTGCTGTGGGGGAGGTGCCCCTCCCCGCCCCGCAGCACCCGTAGCCGGCGCCGGCGGCCGCTGTCCGTGCGGCACGGGGGCGCCACGGCCCGAACCCTGCGCCGGCGACGGAGCAACTCCGCCCCTCCCCACCGCGCCATTCGCAGCGGGTGGGGGGGCAGTCCCCCGGCCAGCCATAAGTCTCAGCGGCGAAATCCTCCTTGCCCGGCGATCACCGCAGACCGGATACCCTCGACGCCCGCACCTACGAACCCTAACTCCACCCAACGACGGTGCAGGGTAGATCGCACGATCGGGTTCATACGTGCATGGCTCGACAACCAAACCGGGATGGACTTCAGAGGTAACATGGGCCTCATACCCATGTGTCTCCGGCCCATCTCCCTCAAGGCCCGCATCCGTCTGTGCTGGCCCAGCCGCACCCAGCAGCCGTTCCAGCACGGCCGCCCTCGACGTTTGAATAGAGGCCGCTGCGGCCGCCATGACCGGCGCCGGCGATCCCAAACTCCGGGCCGATCGCCGCGCCTTCTTTCTTCGCTTAACCGTAACCCACTCCTCTGGACGAATCAAATCAAAAACAGTAAGTTTTGGCAAACTAACCTTAGGTAAAGGTCCTTTCCATGGCCGGAGTGCCGTTACCGCCGTCTTCCGATGAACGATCCGGCGGATCATCTCGATCCTCTCTCCGGCATGTAGTCCCGCGCGAGCCGGATCCTCCGGAGGAACGACCCGATCTACCGTGGTAGCCACCTCCTCTTCGGAATACCCTGAATGGAAAAACTCGCAGATGAGGTCAGAAGGGGAAGGCGACGGCGGCGACTCCACCGGCGGCGCCGCCCCATCATCTTCCGCGTCTTCTTCGTCAGAGTCCGCCAAAGCCCAAAACCGGCCTCCCACCCGCCGGCGATCGCCGGTGCCGGATGGCGGATCCGCAGTCGGGCGCAAGTTGCCCCCGCGGTCGCCCTCAGAGCGCCCCCTCGGTCGCCCCATCCAGCTAGGCCTCACTGCGGCGGTGATAATATATTTGTCACGACACTGCGGCTGCCACGTGGTGCACCACGATCAGTGTGACCGATCAATAAATCCCACTTACGATCTAACAAATTTGTTGCCTCTCAATTTTCGCATGTTTTTGAAGTTGTAGTCTCAGAATCAACACAACAGAAAAAATGGCCATACTTTACATGTTACGCAATCCCCTATACGTTTCTGTAAACTAGCAATGTAGCCCATGTAAATGCACATGCAGAGTCTTTTAATCATCTATCGTATATTATTGATCAAGTTACATACAAAGTGTGATTCATAAATTCCGGAATATATTTAGATTTTTTATTTATTATTTTCACAACTACTAGAGAAATAAATCATATCCCAAAGAATTAATATTAAAACAAATTTAGTTGCCCCAGCCAAAATATAATAATACGTAACTAAAATTAACGTATTATATGCTTTAATATCGGAAAAGACATGTAGCTGTGTAAATATCTTCTTTTCGCTATGCAAATCTCTTGATTTCACGAAACATGAAATACAAGTCAGACGGCTACATTAACAAATCTTCAAATTTGATTGATATTAATTGTTTTTATATTCACTTGATTATTTTTAATTTTTAATTTTCATTACGTTTATGTTACTAATATTTACAACAACAACAACAACAACAACAAGAATGTCTTTAGTCCCAAACAAGTTGTGGTAGGCTGGAGTTGAAACTCATAAGAGCATCTCCAGCCGTTGGCCTCCCTAGGAGGCATATTTTTCGCCGCCTGGGGGGCTGCCGGCGAAATTTTTGGCCTGGGAACGAGAAAATGTCCACTCGTTGGCCCCCCAGGCACTTATCGTCCGCACGCCCTTGCCATATCTCGCGGCCCTCCTGCTGCTCGCCGCCCTCGCCATGGCGCCGCTTGCCGCCGTCCAGCGTGCTCCCCTTCCCTCCCTGTCGGCGCGAGCTTGGAGACGAGCGGCGACCAGCAAGTCCCCACTCCACGGCCGCGCATCTCCGCAGCCGGGCCTCGTCGACCTAAGGGTGCGCCTTGGGCTCGCCTGCGCCTCCTCGTTTCGGCCGCGCCCGGATTCTCTCCGGCGTCCAAGCACCTGCGACACCCGCACCGGTGGCTCCGCCGCCCGCTTACCCGTGAGCCACTGTCGTTGTCATAATTCACTGTGAGCCGCCTCAGTCGTTTTCCTCGCCTATGCTCTGCTCCACCTGCGAGCTGACCTGGCTTCGAGTCGCTCGGCCTCCGTTGCCGTGGCATTCGAGCTGTCGGGGCGGCCCCTTCAAGTCGCCGCGTCCGCTCCCTTGCCAACCGGCGTGCGCGCGCTCCTTCTCCGCACCTCCGCGCCTCGTCCAGCTCCTCCCTATCAGGCGCCTCCGCCATGGACGCGCGCACGCACGGGTGCGGTGTCGGGGCGCATCGGGCGTGGTGCAGAGGAGCGGCGCGGGGGCGGGCGCGACGGCCGGAGACGAGGCCATGGTGCGGAGTTGCGGCGGACGCCAGCGAAGGCAGCAGTGCTGGACGGGAGGGAAGGTGGGGGCGGAGAAAGCGACAGGGGAAGAGAGAGATGTGGCTGCAGGTGGGCCAGACGAGGCAAAAAGGTAGCGCCGGCCTCGCCAGCTGCCCCCCGGGATCCTGGGTTTGGGGTGATAGCGCCAGCCGTAACTTTCGCGAAATCCGGCGAAAAACGATTCTCCGGGGGCCTGACTGGGGCGTTTTTTGCCCGCCGGCGCCCAAAAAGTGGCTTGGGGAGGCTTGTTGGGGGGCCGGCTGGAGATGCCCTAAGATCTCACAATCAACTCATGGTTCTCGCACATGGATAGCAAGCTTTGTTGTCTGGGAACCTAAATGGGTATGAAATTGATGTCCAAATCATGAGTTGGCTTACCATTTCGACTTCATATTAGTTTGATATGTAAATTTTGTACGCGATGTTGGCAAGTCCTTAAGTTAAAGAAAAAGAAGTTTAAATAATAATTTATTGGTTTTACCATGGTTTAGGTCCATTACGAATTTAGATATTACAATATCGTTCCCACTTGAAATTAAATAGTTTTATTGCGCACTATTTTCATATATGTTCCCATATTGTCTAAGGCTTGTGTGATGTTCTCTTTAGTTTTAATTAAAGATCCTTTTGAAAGAGCATAACCTGAGAATGGTGACCTTTTTCTATTCTAATATGGACACACCGAGTTCCTAAACATTAAAAAAACGAGGAATTTTTATGTATCTCCCATCTGCCTTTTTGCATAGACCAATAATAATGTTGGCGATGGTCTTCATCAAGTAGCAAGGACAAACATAAATTAACCGAATATTTCTCTAAATGAACTGGTGTGAAGGTGTTTTTTTAAATTGAAGTAATGCCACATCATGCACAGTAAGACATGTTGAACATGCCATCATTGAAATGTGTCAGTACATTAATAAGAAGAAATGAAATAAAATCACATACGTGGTTATTTCTTCAACACTCCTTGTGCAGCATTCTTCTATGTTTTTCAACTACAGTTCCCCTGAGAAAAAAAATGCTAATTTCTGAACTCAAGTGATGGACCTTTAAATAATCTCTTTGTAAATGTTCCAAAATTATATAGAGTTTGAAAATTTTGTACACTACTTATCTCGTACTTATTCTTCTGCCTGAGATCGGTAGATGCCTACTTGCCAAATTATAATGACATAATGTGGTCAAAACATGGACCACTGCTCAGGTAGAAGCTTATGTTTCTAGAGAATTATAAACATAAGAAGCAAGTTAGGAAGAAAGTTGCATATTAGTCCTATCTATGGATGACAAAGAAGAAGTACATACATTACTTATAGGATGGCATAGTATTTTATATATTTGGCATCACCATGTCTACCTTTCTTTAAATTATATACAAGGATGACTTTAGGATGCTTCTTACTAAAAAATAACTTTGTTGTCGCATGTACATATCAGTTTTAGGTCTAGCAAGCTAAAAGCAAATAGGAGGTGATGACATCTCCGCCTCCTACACCCTGGCTCCACTTCGGGTTCACCATCCAATTTTTTGTGCATCGTAGTGCTTTATTATGTATGAAAGCCAGCATGGTGGCAGCTCAATGAGGTGCTGGATTAGGAAGATGGTTGACATCGGTGGTGGATGGTGGCTCGAAAAGGCTTCAGCGGGAGCTTAGCATCAGTGGCGGAGGGTATCCTCACTTGTCTGGATGCAGCTTGTTCACAAGATTAACACATGACAAGATGATGGAATATGACATGGACTTGTGATTCACAAGGAATGGAAATGGATAGAAGGAAAATTTTAGTTTAGTATTGAATTGCGCGTGGTTACAACTTCCAATCATGTCGACTACCATAATTACTCAGTGGATGTATGGACTACTGGGATGAAGAGCATAATTACTTGTTTCCCAAAGAGTTAACCATGGAAATGTTTTTGGTTGATTGGTTGATCGGTACCATAGGTGGTTCTTTTGACTGGTTTAATGCCCACATTAAGTGGAACTGCTATGAGATAAAGGTGTACTATTGTTCAGGAAAAAAATGTTCTAAATTAATAAAGGATGGATACATGTTTTGAAATAGCAATTGTAGTACAGTTTCCAGTCCTGTACAAGATAGGCTGACCTCACAAATATGAAAAAGCAGTATAGTAAAAGGTAGGCTCACACCCCACATACTGATGAATGGATGGACATATGACAACATAGTTCTCCTTGGTAATTCTGCATCTAATCTTATCTATATTAACTAAGTGAAAGCATCCTACAAGTCGTCATGTTAATTCGAGGATATCATCGCACAAAACAGAAATAAAGTTTCTTAAATGTTCAAGAGGAATTGTGTATGTTCTCAAGATATGCGAAAAAATTACAAATCCAAATTAAAATACAGATAGAGAGACAATGAAGACAAATCTAAATGTGAATAGTGTCATTTTCGTTGTTGTCTTTTTGTGACACTATTCATGCTGGATTATTGTTTCTTCGTGTGTATTTCAGAATTAAAATTGATGTTTTTAGCAACTTACACACATATCTTGTGAGGATTTACAAATATTCTAAGTTGAAACATTAAAATTTTAGTTTAATATATTGGTATCACGATAAGCTTTTAACATAGTATCAATAACTATTCTCAGCAAAAGTACATCTAATTTCTTGCTCTTTAAAATAACTCCACATAAAGGGTTTTTATTTCTTAGGATAATGATACACCATAGCAAGAGAGTCCTCTCGCAATTTACATGGCATATGGAGTACATCTTATATTAAAACAATTGTTTAATGCCCAAAGTTGATTGGAACGTCGAGCGCAAGCATAATACTAGTCCAAAAATATTGTTCTAAATAAATAGAAATTTTGACCATTAATCGGATAAAAATTATGAGTGATATGCCATCAAAATTTTACCATGGATAACTTCTTGAACTTGAATCCTATTATAAAGTTTTTATTAACATATACCTCATAATTTGTTGACCAAAATAACCGCTCCAATTTTAATTAAATATATGTTAGCCTTAAAAACACAAACGGAGCGAGGATATGATATCTTAGATCCCAAAGCTTGACAAATGCCTAGGCATAGGGTGGTGTTGTGCCCCTTTGGATTTTTTGTCTTGTATCATCTAATTGGAGGCTTCAGCGGGAGGTTGGCATCAGTGGCGGAGGGTATCATCACTCGTTGGGATACAACCTGTTGACCAAATTAACACATGACAAGATGATAGATAGGTCGCATAGACTTGTGATTGACAAGGAAGGGAAATAGATGGACGGAAAATTTTAGTTTGGTGTTGGATTTCATGCGGTTGTATCTTCTAATCATGTCGAATCCCACAATTACTCGGTGGATGTATGGACTACTTGGCTGAAGAGCATAATTATTTGTCTGACCAAGAGTTAACTATGGAAATACTTTTGGTTGATCGGTACCATAGGTATTCATTTTGACTGGTTTAATGCCCACATTAAGTGGAACTGCTACGAGATCAAGGTTTACTATTGGTCAAGAAAAAAATGTTCTAAATTAATAAACAATGAATACATCTACTGAAATAGCATCAGTAGTACAGTTTCCAGTCCTGTACAAGATAGGCTCACCTCACCGATATGAAACAGTAGTACAGTAAAAGATTGGCTCACATCCCACATCCCGATGAATGGATGGAGATAGGACAACATGGTTCTCCCTTGTAATTCTGCATCTAATCCTATCTATATTGACTAAGTGAAAGCATCCTTCAAGTCATCATGTTAATACAAGGATACCATTGCACAAAACAAAAATAAACTATCTAAAATGTTCAAGAGGAATTGTGTATGTTCTCAAGATATGCAAGAAAATTACAAATCAATACACATAGAGAGACAAAGAAGACAAATCTAAATGTGAATATTGTCATTTTCATTGTTGTCTTTTTGTGACACTATTCATGCAGGATTATTGTTTCTCCATGTGTATTTCAGAATTGAATTTGATGTTATTAGTAACTTACACACATATATTGTGAGGATTTACAAATATTCTAAGTTGAAACATTAAATTTTTAGTTTTATATGTAGTGGTATCGCTGTAAGATTTTAACAAAAGTAACACTAAATATTCTAAGCAAAAGTACATCTAATTTCTTGATCTTTAAAATAGATCCACTTGGAGGGTTTTTATTTCTTAAGACAATGATATACCGTTGCAAGAGAGTCCTCTCCCAACTTACATGGCATATGGTGTTCATCTTATATGAAAACAATTGTTTAATGCCCAAAGTTGACTGGAACGTCGAGCACAAGTGTAGTACTAGTCCAAAAATATTCTTCTAAATAAATAGAAATTTTGACCATTAAGTTGGATAAAAATTATGAGTGATATGTCATGAAAATTTTAGAAAGGATAACTTCACTTGAACTTGAATCTGATTATATAGTTTTTATTAACATATACCTCACAATTTGTTGACCGAAATCACCGCCCCAGTTTTTACTTAAATATGTTTGAGCCTAATGAACATAGACGGAGCGAGGACATGATATCTCAGAGCCCAAAAATTGATAAATGCCTAGTTATAGGGTGGTGTTGTGCTCCTTCGGATTTTTTGTCTTATATGATCTAATTGGAGACATACTTGGAGCCAACACATTATTGCTAGATACTTGGAGCTAACGGGCATCGCACCTTTTAGTCCCGGTTGGTGTCTCAAATCAGGACTAAAGGTCCCATTTGAATAGGTACTAATGCGTGCCCGGCGCCCTAACCGCTCGTATCGGGACTGATGCTCACATTAGTCCCGGTTCGTAATGCAACCAGGACTGATGTGTAGATTGAGCTTGGACCAAAGCCATGTTTTCTACTACTGACGTTCGACACAATATATTACCCATGTTGCTTTAGTTAACCTATTTATATTATGTGGGTGGTGTAGCATCCAAAATCAATGCAGTTAATTCTGTCTGTTCCAGAAAATGGTTATCAACTTCCCATTTTGTTCTAGCATTCTTTATTTCTTACAAATGTTCTTCTACAAATAATCCAACCATGATTGCTACCCATATGGTGGGATGCAGCATAGTATAATTGTATTTTACATTGACGGGATTACTTTTAATTTATAATTTTCATAACATGTAAGTTTCTTTTGTTTACTTAACTATAAAATAAATAGTGGTCTAGGAGCATCTTTTCTACATATTTCTAAAACTTAAATAAAGTAAATATATTATAAAATCAAATTATTTGTATTTATCTTTGGTTTCTACTCAATAAAGAAGAGATATACATAAGCCTTATGAGATATATACTCCATTGTAGATTACTAATTAGGGAAATTTGTCGTCGATATAATTCATGCTATGTTGATCATTGTCACGCCATACATATCCTATCTGGTCCACCACATATACAATGGGTAAGTATCATTGTCTGAGATTTAAAATAGATATGAAATTAAATTCCAAATCATGATATTGGCAAGTCATTAACTTAAATCAGAAGGAATTAAAGTAATAATTTATATGTTTTATATTGTTCCGCTCAATTTGGAATATATAGATTACAATGGTCTTCCGATTGCAAATAACTGAAAATAAATAATTTGATTACGAAATACTTTCGGATATGTCCCCATAATGTCTACTGTTTATGTGATGTTCTTTTTAGTTTTTATGAGTACTCCCTTTGAAATGGGGGCACAAGTTCTGCATAGTTACTTTTTTCTATTCTAATATGGACATACCAAGTTCATAAAAACTAAACGTTAATGATTTTTTATGTAGCTCTAGTTGCCCTTTTGGCATAGCCCTATAATAATGCTGCTGATGGCCTTTGTCAAGTACCTAGGACAAACATAAATTGACTAAATATTTCTATAATTTGACAATGAAGTGGTCTCAAGGCATTTTTTTAAACTAAACTAATGCCACATCGAACACAATAAGAACATGTTGAACATGCTACCAGGGAAATGTGTCAGTAGGTCAATAAGAGGAAATGAAACAAAATCACATGGTGCATTCTTCTATGTTTTTCAATTCCAATTCCTCTTAGAAGAATAGTAATTTGTGAACTGAAGCGATGGACTGGTAAATAATCTTTTTGTGCATGTTAAGAATTATCATGAATATTTCTATAATTTTATGAACAGACTGAATATTTCTATAATTTTACAGTGAAGTGTTGTCAAGGCATTTTTTAAACTGAACTAATGCCACATCAAACACAATAAGAACATGTTGAACATGCTACTAGGGAAATGTGTCAGTATGTCAATAAGAGGAAATAAAACAAAATCACATACATGAATTTTTATTGCTTCGAGACTTTCATGGTGCATTCTTCTATGTTTCGCAATTCTAATTCCTCTTAGAAGAATAGCTAATTTGGTTACTGAAGCGATGGACAGGTAAATAATCTTTTTGTGCATGTTAAGAATTATCACGAGTAGGAAAATTCCATAAACTACTTTGCCAATACTTACACTTCTGGTTGAGATTGGTAGATGTCTACTTGAAAAATTACAATGACTTAACGCAGTCAAACAATGGACAATTGCTCTGGTAGAAACTTGTGTTTTTGGAGCATTACAGCAAGTCATGATTAAACGTACAGATAGGACCTATCTATAGAATAACAAAACAAACAAATACATTACTTATGATGGCATAGTCACTTTTAGACTTTGCATTACCATGTCTACCTTCTTTCAGATTATACACTAAGATGGCCTTAACATGCTTGTTACTGACAAACCAACTTTTGTTGTCAGAGTTACGAATTGGTTTTAGGTCTCACTACCTAAAGGCAACCAGGAGGCGTTGGCATCTTCACCTCTCAGCCCGCTAGCACCGCTGTGGGTTCGCGAATTTAGCTGTGAAATAACTTTACAAGAAATCGGGAGACTACCAATCCTTAAACATTTTTGGAAACCACAATCAAAACAAAAAATACTGAGTCTCTTAAACAAGACATTCTAAAACTTAGGTAATTTATAGCATCCAATATTTTCGTGCGTCGTAGTGGTTGAATCCATATGAAAGCAAGCATGGTGGCAGCCGGATAAGGCAATGGGTCAGGCAGGAGGTTGAGATCGGTGGCGTCGTGGCGGGGCAAAGAGGCTTCAGCCGGAGCTTGGCATCTGTTGCAGCCGGTGTCGTTGCTCGTGGTGATGCAACCTGCTGAACAGTGTAACACATGACAAGATGGACAACGGCCATGGACTTGTGATTATCATCGAAGAGAAATATACGGTAGAAATGTTTTAGATTAGGTTTGGGTTCGATGTGGACGCAACTTTTTCAATCGTGCTGAATCCCACAGTTAACTTGGTGAGTGTATGGACGGCTGAGCTGATGAGCATAATTAGTTGTTTGACCAATACTTAACGATGAAACTTTCTCAGGTTGATCGGTAGCACAGGTAGTCGTGTCAGAAATTTTTGATGCCCACATTGAGTGGAACTGTTTGGAGCTCGAGGTGTACTACTTGTCCGGAAAATATTGTTCTATATAAATATACGATGGATACATCTTCTAAAATACTCTCTCCCTTTCTAAATATTTGTTTCTTAGAGATTTTAAATGGACTACTACATATGCGGATGTAGATAGACATATTTTAGAGTGAGATTCACTGATTTTGCTCTGTATGTAGTCACTTGTTGAAATCTCAAGAAAGACAAATATTTAAGAATGGAGGGAGTAGTATTAATAGCACAGTGATGCAGTCTTGTACTCCCTCCGTCCCAAGATAGGCTCACATCGCGCACAGAGAGAGAGAGAGAGAGAGAGAGAGAGAGAGAGAGAGATGGGGTTCAAACAAGCAGAATTATCTGGTTGTTGATACTACCCCATAACTCAATAGTCGGATATTGATAAGATATGTATGGATGCGGTGGCAACTACGGCCACATGTTTGGGGTGCGTAGCTGATGGCCCCTTATTGCAACCATCTGGCCTTCATTAGTGCAGACAATTAAGAGTCAACGAAAGTAGTCTTTTCAAGTGAATTTAATGTTGGGTGTCCGCAAGCACAAACAAACCACACTTTACAATGGGACGTGGAAGCTTGGAGATGCTATCACAGCCACAGCTCGTCGTCTTAATCTGAACTAACTCCCTGGAGCTCGATGGAAACAGCTACTCTAACTTCCTGTTTCTGAACACCAGCAGAAGCGACGGCGGCGCCGGAAACAGTCTTGTTCATAATACTCACAAGTATGAAGCAGCTGAGCTGTTGTCGAGTTCATAAACATCAGTTCGGAATTACAGGTTGGTGAATGACAGTGAGCTTCCTGCCAACCACCCTGGCCATCTGTCCAAGTGAAAGCAATGGATAGATTAACAACTGCATATTCCTGCCTTTATGAGACTATTACGCTGGAATCCCCAAAAGGACGGCAAATGAAATGACACATTATAATTAATCGCCATGATACTTGTATGATGCTCAGTAAGGACACGGCAACGAGGTGGTGATTGTGATCTTCTGGCTTCTCTCATGGACCGATACTCTTTAATTGTTGTGATGATCAAGGCGGTGATATATATTTATCACGACACCGCCGCATCCACACAGCGCACAGCCCCCCAATCGTATGGTCCATTAATAAATCCTACTTATGATCTAACAGATGTGTTGCCTCTCAAATTTTGCATGTTTTTGGAGAACATGTAGTCTCAGAATCAATACAACAAAAAAGATGCCGCTGTTTACACGTTCCGTAATAACCTTTACATTTCTGAAAACTAGCAGCAAAGTGGCCCACGTAAATGCACATGTTTTATATAAAGTGAGACTCATATAATTGGGAATACATTCAGCTATTTTGTTTTATTAGCTTCGTAACTATTAGTTACATACAAAGTGTGATTCATAAATTCCGGAATATATTCAGATTTTTTATTTATTACTTTCACAACTACTAGAGAAATGAATCATATCCCAGAGAACTAATATTAAAACAAATTTAGTTGTCGCAGCCAAAATATAATAATACGTAACTAAAATTAATGTATTATATGCTTTAATATCGGAAAAGACATGTAGCTGTGTAAATATCTTCATTTCGCTATGCAAATCTCTTGATTTCACGAAACTTGAAATACAAGTCAGACGGCTACATTAACAAATCTTCAAATTTGATTGATATTTAATTTTTTTTATATTCATTGGATTATTTTTAATTTTTAATTTTAATTACGTTGATGTTACTAATATTTACAACAACAACAACAACAACAATGTCGTTAGTCCCAAACAAGTTGTGGTAGGCTGGAGTTGAAACTCATAAGATCTCACAATCAACTCATGGTTCTCGCACATGGATAGCAAGCTTTGTTGTCTGGGAACCTAAATGGGTATGAAATTGAAGTCCAAATCGTGAGTTGGCTGACCATTTCTACATCATATTAGTTTGATATGCAAATTTTGTATGCGATGTTGGCAAGTCCTTAAGTTAAAGCAAAAGAAGTTTAAGTAATAATTTATTGGTTTTACCATGGTTTAGGTCAATTGCGAATTTAGATATTAAAATATCGTTCCCACTGAAATTAAATAGTTTTATTACGCACTATTTTCATATATGTTCCCATATTGTCTAAGGCTTGTGTGATGTTCTCTTTAGTTTTAATTAAATATCCTTTTGAAAGAGGCATAACCAGAGAATGGTGACCTTTTTCTATTCTAATATCGAGACACCGAGTTCCTAAACATTAAAAAATCGAGCATTATAAACATAAGAAGCAAGTTAGGAAGAAAGTTGCATATTAGTCCTATCTATGGATGACAAAGAAGAAGTACATACATTACTTATAAGATGGCATAGTATTTTATAGATTTGGCATCACCATGTCTACCTTTCTTTAAATTATATACAAGGATGACCTTAGCATGCTTCTTACTAAAAAAATACCTTTGTTGTCGCACGTACATATCGGTTTTAGGTCTAGCAAGCTAAAATCAAATAGGAGGTGATGACATCTCCGCCTCCTACCCCCTGGCTGAGAATAGTTAGTGACACAGTATCACTAACTATTCTCAGCAAAAGTACGTCTAATTTCTTGCTCTTTAAAATAACTCCATGTAGAGGGTTTTTATTTCTTACGATAATGATACACATAGCAAGAGAGTCCTCTCGCAATTTACATGGCATATGGAGTTCATCTTATATTAAAAAATTGTTTAATGCAAAAAGTTGACTGGAAAGTCGAGCACAAGCGTAGTACTAGTCCAAAAATATTCTTCAAAATAAATAGAAATCGTGACCATTAAGTCGGATATAGATAATGATGATATACCATGGATAACTTCTCTTGAACCTGAATCTGATTATATAGTTTTTATTAACATATACCTCACAATTTGTTGACCAAAATCACCGCCCTAGTTTTTTTTAAATATATGTGGGCCTTATAAACACAGACGGAGCAAGGACATGATATCTCAGATCGCAAAGATTGACGAATGCCTAGGCATAGGGTGGTGTTGTGCTCCTTCAGATTTTTTTTGTCTTATATCATCTAATTGCAGGCTTCAGTAGGAGCTTGGCATCAGTGGTGGAGGGTGTCCTTAGTTGTTGGGGTGAAACCTGTTGACCAGATTAACACATGACAACATGATAGACTGATGCCATGAACTTGTGAATAACAGGGAAGGGAAATGGATGGAAGGAAAATTATATTTTAGTGTTGGATTGCGCGCGGTTGCAACTTCTAATCATGTCAAATCCCACAATTACTCGGTGGGTGTATGGACTACTGGGCTGAAGTGCATAATTACTTGTTTGACAAAGATTTAACCATGGAAATGTCTTTGGTTGATCGGTACCATAGGTAGTCGCTTTGACTAGTTTAATGCACACATTAAGTGGAACTGCTACGAGATCAAGGGTTACTATTGGCCAAGAAAAAAATGTTCTTAATAAATAAATGATGAATACATCTACTGAAATAGCATTAGTAGTACACTTTCCAGTCTTGTACAAGATAGGCTCACCTCAACTATATGAAACAGTACTACAGTAGAAGATCGGCTCACATCCCACATACTGATGAATGAATGAACATAGGACAACATGGTTTTCCTTGGTAATTCTGCATCTAATCTTATCTAAATTAACTAAGTGAAAGCATCCTTCAAGTCATCACGTTAATTCGAGGATACCATTGCACAAAACAGAAATAAAATTTCTTAAATGTTCAAGAGGAATTGTGTATGTTATAAGACATGCAAAGAAACTAAAATACACATAGAGAGACAAAGAAGACAAATCTAAATGTGAATAGTGTCATTTTCGTTGTTGTCTTTTTGTGACACTATTCATGCTGGATTATTGTTCCTCCATGTGTATTTCAGAATTGAATTTGTTTTTTTAGTAACTTAGACACATATCTTGTGAGGATTTACAAATATTCTAAGTTGAAACATTAAAATTTTAGTTGTATATAGTGGTATCACGGTAAGCTTTTAAAAACAGTATCACTAAATATTCTCAGTAAAAGTACATCTAATTTCTTTATCTTTAAAATAACTCCACGTAGAGGATTTTTAATTCTTAGGATAATGATATACCGTAGCATGAGAGTCCTCTCGCAACTTATATGGCATATGGTGTTCATATTATATTAAAACAATTGTTTAATGCTCAAAGTTGACTAGAACGTCGAGCACAAGCACAGTACTAGTCCAAAAATATTCTTCTAAATAAATTGAAATGTTGACCATTAAGTTGGATAAAAATTATGAGTGATATGCCATCAATATTTTACCATGGATAACTTCTCTTGAACTTAAATCCTATTATAAAGTTTGTATTAACATATACCTCATAATTTGTTGACCAAAATCACCGCCCCAGTTTTTATGTAAATATGATATCTTAGTTCCCAAAGATTGACGAATGCCTTGGCATAGGATGGTGTTGTGCTCCTTTTGATTTTTTGTCTTGTATCATCTAATAGGAGGCTTCAACAGGAGCTTGGTATCAGTGGCGGAGTGTATCGTCACTCGTTGGGATGCAACCTGTTGACCAGATTAACACATGACAAGATGATACACAGGTCCCATGGACTTGTGATTAACAAGGAAAGGAAATAAAATCGAAGGAAAAATTTAGTTTAGTGTTGGATTGCGTGCGGTTGCAACTTCCAATCATGTCGAATCCCACAATTACTCGGTGGGTGTATGGACTACTGGGCTGAATTAGTTGTTTGACCAAGTGTTAACCATGGAAATGTCTTTCGTTGATCGGTACCATAGGTAGTCGTTTTGACTAGTTTAATGCCCACATTAAGTGGAACTGCCACGAGATCAAGGGTTACTATTGCTCAAGAAAAAAATGTTATTAATCAATAAACGATGAATACATCTACTGAAATAGCATTAGTAGTAATACAGTTTCCAGTCTTGTACAAGATAGGCTCACCTCACAGATATGAAACAGTAGTACAGTAAAAGATTGGCTCACATCCCACATACTGATGAATGAATGGACATAGGACAACATGGTTCTCCTTGGTAATTCTGCATCTAATCTTATATATATTAACTAAGTGAAAGCATCCTTCAAGTCATCACGTTAATTCGAGGATACCATTGCACAAAACTAAAATTAATTTTCTTAAATGTTTAGGAGGAATTGTGTATGTTCTCAAGATATGTGAAAAAAATTACAAATCCAAATTAAAATACACATAGAGAGACAAAGAAGACAAATCTAAATGTGAATAGTGTCATTTTCGTTGTTGTCTTTTTGTGACACTATTCATGCAGGATTACTGTTTCTCCATGTGTATTTCAGAATTGAATTTGATGTTTTTAGTAACTTAAACACATATCTTGTGAGGATTTACAAATATTCTAAGTTGAAACATTAAATTTTTAGTTTTATATAGTGGTATCGCTGTAAGATTTTAACAACAGTAACACTAAATATTCTAAGCAAAAGTACATCTAATTTCTTGATCTTTAATTAACTCCATGTAGAGGGTTATTTCTTAGGATAATCATATACCGTAGAAATAGAGTCCTCTCGCAACTTACGTGCCATCTGGTGTTCGTCTTATATGAAAACAGTTGTTTAATGCCCAAAGGTGACTGGAACGTCCAGCACAAGCGTAGTACTAGTCCAAAAATATTCTTCTAAATAAATAGAAATTTTGACCATTAAGTTGGATAAGAATTATGAGTGATATGCCATGAAAATTTTACAATGTATGACTTCACTTGAACTTGAATCTGATTATATAGTTTTTATTAACATATACCTCATAATTTGTTGACCAAAATCACTGCCCAAGTTTTTAATTAAATATGTCTGAGCCTTATAAACACATATGGAGCAAGGACATGATATCTCATATCCCAAAGATTGATGAATGCCTAGTTATAGGGTGGTGTTGTGCTCCTTCCGATTTTTTTTGTCTTATATGATCTAATTGGAGGCATACTTTGAGCCAACACATTATTTCTAGCAAAAAAATAGATTTAATAGATTTATCATGAAAATAAGTCTGCATAACAGTTCATTGTTCTGACCGCGCAGTTAGAGATTACTAGCAATTCACAAGTCTTATGCGGTCCATGTTCTAAGTATTTACCACCCGCCTAAAAATGTGCTAGGCATAAGGATGATCCCAATAGGTTCATTGTTCATTAAGGAGGCTCACGCCGAGAGTAGGCAGTGATCCTCAATGATCTCCGCCCACGCATCGTCTCTATCTCCATGCTATCCAGATGCGGGCAAATATTATTATGGCATCGCTCTGGTTAAGTATCTAATAATGCGGTGGAAAATAAAGGATATGATGACTGCGGACTATGTAGTGCCTTTTTCGACAATGCATCGGTAGGTGAGTTCATACATATTAGTTCTGGGCCAATAGCTCCTGTGCGACACATTTGAGGTGAATTGGCTTGAGTGCGACGTTGTTCGAGCAAATGGCTGTGGTGCGACACATTTGAGCAGGTAAATAGCCCACGCACGACATGGCTGTTTAATGTGGTTAAATTGGTCGTCAACCAAGCCCGTTTATGTTAGGGCATGTGGTTCCAACTTAATTGCTCCTCAAAACAGCTGACAGTGCCCTGCCGTCCGACCGTGTCGGGCCCGCCACTGTGCCCCCTCCCCCCCCTCTTCTCCGGTGGCGGCGGATCTTGCGTTCTCCGACGGCGGCGGAGCCCTCGTTCTCAACGGCGGCGGAGCCTTCGTCCTCAAAAAATGGTGAGTGAGAACCCTAGTCCCCCTCCCGTTCCTCTCTCGGCCCCATAGATCTCAGCTCGTTTCCTCTGTTTTCGCTTGTTGAATCGATAGGTTGTGAGGGGAGCCCGTGGGCATACTGAGATGGAGCCGCCAGATTCAACTTCGAATAGGTAATGCGTCTCTCTCCGACCCAATTTTGCATGCAATTAGGGCCTAGTCTTCTCTTTCTCACGGGCTCACACTGTCCGCCACTGACAGAGGGGATGCTGCCGTTCGGACCTTCGAATTGACGGTCAATTTCTTTCCATCCAAGGCAAAATTAGTTGATGGTAGCATTCAGAACATTGAGAGAGACACAATTGTTAAATGAGAGGTTGAGTTTACAGAGATTGATCTACAAGTTCTACAGAACATGGGAGAGAAGGCAGTGAAGAAATGGGTGGAAAAAATTGGGGAGAATGTTGTTTGGGGTCCAGAGCAAGAAGTATCACTGTTGCGGTTTGATGATTGGAAAGGAGAGTATGTCAGAATGGAAGATGGTGAACAGATTGTTGATGAAATCGATCGGCAAAACGGCTGGACAAGCAAAAGAGCTAATTTTTTTGCTGAGCTGGTTGATCTGAATATTTTTTCGAAGGTTGGATATGTGCCATCACAATCGGCTGCGCAGATGGTAGATGATGATTGGGCTACACAGAGGCCATTGATTCCCATGTGTACTGAACTTACAGTAATAGCCGAAGAGGGACAGGTTACTGGAACTAAAACTGAAACTGCAGCAAATGTTGATTGGAATGTAGTTGAATTAGATGAGCCTACTGATTTGGTCATTGCACCAATGCCTAACATTGAGATGGCCAAACTTTTTGGCATTCCAGTCGATGACAGAGATAAGCAGGAGAGGGGCGAATCTAGTTTGCCTGCTAATGTTGATGAAGATGTAGATGGAAAATTGATGGAACAAGCTGCAGATGAAGTAGATGATGCACATGATGATGAGCTGGTGCATGTGTATGACAAAGAAAACCCTGTCATTGAAGTAGGCAAGTTGTTCCCAAGCATGAAGGAGTTTAGGATGTGTTTCAAGACTTATGCAGTGAAACATGAGTTTGATGCCAACACTGTTTGGACTGATAGAAAGAAGTTTTATGCGAGGTGCAGAGGATTTGATGGTAGTGTCAAGCCTTGCAAGTGGTACATATCTGCTAGACTGCAACCTGATGGAAGTACTGTCAGGGTTAACCAAATCCCCAATCAACATACTTGTATTACAAGTTCATAGAGAGTATCAACCATGACATCACAACTTTGGGTTGCAGAAAAGATCACCCCAATTTTAGCCAAAACACCAAACACTACTGCCAAGAAACTCAAAGTAGACTTGGAAAAGATGTACCCCATTAAACTGAAATATACCACAGTGTGGAAGGCAAAACAAACGACAATGAAAAATTTATATGGTGATTGGGCAAATACATTTAGGATGCTTTACAACTTCAAAGCAGAGGTGGAAAAGAGGTCACCTAGTAGTGTTGTGGAGATAGATACAGAGGTATCAGCCAAAGGTGAAGTAAAGTCCTCCAAGTTTTTTATGGCTTTGAAGCCTTGCATAGATGGCTTCAAAGCAGGGTGCCGTCCATATTTGAGCATAGACTCATCATTTTTGACAGGCAAGTGGAATGGTCAGTTGGCAGCATGCAATGCTCTAGATGGACACAACTGGATGTTTCCTATTGCTGTTGGCTTGTTGCAGTCAGAAACAGAGGCTTCGTGGACATGGTTCATGATCCAGTTGAAAAGATGCCTAGGGCCAGTGTCACCTTTGGCTATACACACAGATGCATGTAAGGGGCTTGAAAATTCAGTGAAAAATGTTTTCCCACATGCTGAGCAGAGGGAGTGCTTCGGTCATTTGTGGATGAATTTGATCAAAAAATTTAGAGGAGAAGAATTTGGGCGCATGTGGCCAGCAGCAAGATCTTACACTAGACGACACACAAATATCATCTTGATAAGATAATGGCAGCATGTGATGAGTTTGGTCCATGGCTGAACACCTACCATTCTTTGTTATGGTACAGGTCAGCATTCAACACTGCCATCAAGTGTGACCACATCAACAACAATTTAGCAGAGAGTTTCAACAACAGGGTGAAGGAGTTAAAAGATTTGCCTGTGCATGACATGGTTGACCAAATCAGGATCATGCTCATGCGGTTGTGGGAATTGAGAAGAAGGATAGGTGATTGTCTGCAAGGTGATAAGCTTCCAGCAGTGGTACAACAGGTGGTCAATAGGAGCAGAAGTCTTTCACATTTGTTTGTTGAAAAATCTTCACCTTGGGGTGCTGAAGTTAGAGATAGCAAAACTGGAAGGAGACATGTTGTTAACACTGAATTGCATGATTGCACTTGCCTCGAGTGGCAACACACTGGTAAACCATGTGAGCATGCCATTCTTTTCTTAGCATCCCAACCGAAGATAAACATGCACCCATATCTGCATGAATATTATTCGGTAGCACGATTCAAAGCTGCATATGCTACTCCAATTCCAGCACTTACAGATCAGTCTCAGTGGCCTGAAGTGGACATTGAATTTTCCATGTGTCCTCCCTTGACGAAAAGAAAGGCTGGTAGGCCTAAACAGAGTAGATTCAAGGCATGGTTTGAGAAAGGTGGGAGTAGTAAGAAGGGGAAGAAAGATGAAAAGCCAAAAAGGGCCCAAAAAGGTAACAAAAACAGATGCAAATTATGCCAGGAACTTGGGCACAGAGTGGGATCTGTCAAATGCCGTTACACTCCTGATAAGCCAAAGTATGTTCTTGTTTATTTGTCTGCCTTTGATTTGGTGCTTTTTTCCAATTACTATATCTATAACATTTTCTGCACAGGAGGAAGCGAGCAAGTCAGCCCCTTGTTGTTGAACAGTGTTGGCCAACAAAAAAATCAAGAGTCAATGGCGGTAGAAAGAAGAGAAGTGTGCCTGAGCCTGAGCAGTCTGAAGAAAATCCTGCTGCAGTCAACATTCAGACTGAAGAAACTGATGTGGAGGTGCACACCGAAGAAACTGAACCTGAGCGTGTCGAGGTTCAGACTGAAGAAACTGAACCAGAGCGTGTCGAGGTTCAGACTGAAGAAACTCAACCTGAGCGTGTCGAGGTTCACACTGAAGAAACCCATGTTGAGGTACACATCAAAGAAACTGAAACTGGTGTCAACATTGAGACTGAAGACACTGATCACGAGGGTATTGGCGAGGTGTTGAAAAGACCAGTGAAGAAAACCAAGATGATCAGTGAACTTGTGTGTGTTGAAGAACCAAAAACAAGAAGGGCTAAGGCGAAGAAGGGCACACGACATGGTAGGAAGAAGTAGAACAAAGAACAGTTTGAAAATTTGGTGCATGTAATAATATTTGTAACTTGGTGCGTACTGGTAGTCACTATGTATCCCCATATTTCTATTCGAACTTGTTTGTCTAAACCAGCCAAATAAAATTCAAATTTAAATTTAAATTTAAATTTAAATTTAAATTTAAATTTGGGCTATTGATATTTTAGTGCTATCTAAAGTACCTCAACTGAAATATGTTTGCTTGCTGATCATTCCGAGCCCTTTTGGTAAGTTGAACTCATAGTCATGAAAAGTGTGTTTCAAATGACCTCCAAAGGTAGGGTAAACGGCCTCATATTTAAGCAAGTTTTGTTGGCACTTTGTCTAAACCAGCCAAATAATTTTTCTACACATCTATTCTACCTATATAGTGTAAATCTAAAGTCTCACTATTTATTGAATTAATTTTCTATTATTTTCTTTTCTTTTTGAAAAAACAAGGTGTAATAGAAAATTATATATAAAACAAGTTTAAAACATGAAAATGAGAAAAGTAAGTTCAGATTTTTCTTAGTCAATCCAAAATGAAAATGAGAAAACAAGGTTTTCACACTTTTCATTTTCAAAACCCCACCTACTCTCGGGTGCCCACTACTCTCTCCCTTGAACTACATACTACATTGTTTGAGGAATGACAATTTTGTGAAGGATTTTTCGTAAAAATGTATGTAAACCATATTTATGTTTTTTTCTCGTTACTATACGACATAATAAGACTATGTGCGCAAGTTTTATATTTTTTTGATTTTTTTTGAATTAGTTATGCTCAACCCTAATCAGTCAAAACCTCTCAAAACCCCTCAAAACCCCGCACACTACCTGGTCATCGATCGTTTTACATGGACGGTTGAGACCAGGCGCTAGGGGTAGCTACAGTGTGCAGCGATCTGCATGAGATGCGCTGATTGGTTGACGCGGTGGGGTTTGGATCAGCCTCTCTCGTTGGAGCATCAGGACCGTTCATTTGAATCCAACAGCAAGAGTTGACGCGGTGCATGGACCAAGCCTACGCAGTGCCCTTTCCATCGTTGCATGCGTGCCCGTGCCCACCCGCAGCATGCATGCCCACCCACAGGACTGCGCCCGTCGTTGGTCGTTGCATGCATGCCTCGACGTAGCCCTGCCCCGCCACCCCTATCAACGCAGTAACCTGTCGCATGCCTACCATTAGAACCGATGCAGCGTCGCATCAAAGCATGCACCAAGCCACAATGCAGCAGCCCAATGAAGACAACCAAAAAGCAAACGCTGCAGGGCGTGCCGTGCATGGCGTGCTCCTCTTTGAGGACGCAATACTGGCATGGGGTATCGATGTGGGTATAGATGCAGTTCAAACGACGTGCTGCCCGTTACAAGATGGGTAAATGAAGGCATCCATTATTGTCACGTCTCACATCGACCGAACGTTGCCCTCAAAAAAAAAAATCGACCGAACGTTGCCCTCTAGCAGGCTAGCCCTAGCAAGATGGGCTATGACATGAATGCACGGGCGGCACACGCAGAGAACCCGGGGCAGGCGTGTCCCCTTGACCCACGACGGCACAGACGCATGCGTGATCCCGCCCCCCTTGACCCGCGACCGTCACAGCCCGTTTCCCACGCTCGTGTACACACTTCCATGGGGCGCCACCAAACGCCGCCCGCCCATTAATTCTACCCAGTGTAACCACAGCGCTTCCATCAAAAACCACGTCGCTCTTGGGCTATTTAAGCCGGGCACTATCGTCTTCCTCTTCCTCCTCATCCACACCCCATCCTCTTCCTCCTCTGCCCTCCTTCTTCCTTCTTCTCCATCAAACCCGATCGAGCCCTCGAGCCACCAGGCGCCACCATGCAGTACAACGCCCCCACCTACCAACTCCCCCCAACCGTGCCGGAAAGGCTCTACCCGAACGGAGTGTACGTGGAGAGTACCCTTAGGGTTGGGCCATCTCAAGGTGGAGGGGCGCAAGGGAGTTGACGGAGTTCTTCCTTGCGGCCGGCTTCCGCCACCTCCCCCGCGGCTCTTCAAGGATGTACCATGTTGAGGAGGTCACCCACAACGGCGTTGTGGTTGGGCTCCTCGCTACGTTCACTAACCCATTCGATGCTTTCTACCTCCTCGGGCGAGTGTATTGGGTTGGTTGTGAGTTCATAGCTTTCACCACCCATAACATTTTCACCGACTTCAACTCCATCTTCCCCAACAACGGCGTTATGCACACGCTCCCGTACCCAATCAACAACGACGAGTGAAGGGCGCCCGGAGGAGCCCGGAGAAAAGAACCCGAAGAAGAACCCGGAGGAGGAGGAGAGAAGAACCCGAAGAAGAACCCGCGTTTGGTGCCCCCTGATCTATCTTATCGTATCGTATTAGTTTTTAAGTTGTAATCGTTATGCTATTGTTATTAAGTTGTATTAGTGTTTTAAGTTGTAAGGCTATCGTGGAACTATGTGTTGCAATCGTTATGCTTCTATATAATCGTTATGCTACTATATATATTGTGCATTTTGTGCTATTATTTGTAGATTGCTATGGGTTGTTCCATTATTTGTGTATTGCTATGGGTTGCTACGGGCCCGGGTTGCTACACCCCAATCACCACACACACCATCTTCAAAATATTGGCCAAATAATGGGTCATGACCCAAACCATAGACATGCAACTAGGAGCCCCATGCAAACCCACTATGGACATGCAACTAGGAAATGCAAACTAATTTACTTCATGCAAGCATGCAACTCATTTAGTTCATGAAACCGTAGACATGCATAAAAACAAGTAATATTTAGTTTTAGTGCATCAAAAAATGATCCATCACAAAATTTAGTGCAAGAAAAAGGCCAAAGTAAAAACAAGTAACATTTTATTTGCCGAAGTTAGAGGTGGGCTGGTGCCCCTACGCGGGTGGGCTGGTCTCCTTGAGCCCGATCTCCTTACGGCCCAACATCTATTCGGCAGCCCAGTTTTATTTTTTACTAGAAACTGAATTTGGGTGCCCGTGTACTCTGTTAACTGAAGAACCAAAACGGGGGAAACAGAGCATGAACACTAAATAATTTGTGTTCCAAATTGCTGCTTCAATTCAGATACATTACTTGCGCACAGATCACATCCTCTACACTGACAGGCCTAAATGCCCATTCTAATGACGGATGAACAACAAATAAAACAAAAACAGAGCAATGATACAACAATAGAACCCCCCTGCCATGATATTTGCTTGCTTCTGCAAGTCGATCATCTACATTAGATGTTTCTTGATCTTCTTCAGTTCCTCGGTCAGTTTGGACTCCGCATGTAGTTCAGCATTGCGCGCATACATCGCCATCGGCACGACTCTGCCCGCCCCTCCGCCCGAGCTCCACGTATTCTCCACAGCAATCGGCGGCACCCCGCCCAAATTGAGCTCGCAGGTTGCGGCCGCGCTCGAATCAACGTAGCCCTCAAACTGAATCCTATCAACATATTCATCAATCCACTCAAAATGGTAACATTTCTTCAAGATCTGAAAAGAACAACACGAACCCTAAATCCCAAATTCGAGGAGAAAAAACAAAATATGGAGAAATCAGAGCGAAAGACAGCGAAAGAACGGGCTAAGAACTGAGATCTAACCTTGCCATCCCTTCCTGTCATTGGTTTGCTCAAGCATTTCACAAATTCCCGCCCAAGATTGCCATTGTCATCCCTTTTAGTGACCAACCGGTTAAGAGGGTCTGGGCGTGGGCATTCAGGGCACCTTGTTAGTAGCACTGGTCCATACTGTCGCCATTTTGATTGCGTGGCGGAGGAGGTTGACATTTGCGCTAGGTCGCCGGACAAGAGAAAGATTGGGGAAAGGGGATGAATGGGCGGCGGCGGGCGGACGGGCACGGGCGCTCGTCTCTTCTAGCTGCGAGGAGGTGGGTCCCGCGAGTAGACAAGTGGTGGGTCCCGCGCTTAGGTGGATAAGTGGTGTGTCCAGCGCTTACGTGGATAAGTGGTGGGTCCAGCCCTCAACAGCTTACGAGGGCATCAGTTCAGTTTAACAGCCATGTCGTGCGTGGGCTATTTACCTGCTCAAATGTGTCGCACCACAGCCATTCGTTCGAACAACGTCGCACTCAAGCCAATTCACCTCAAATGTGTCGCACAGGAGCTATTGGCCCGTTAGTTCTAGAGTACACAATTATTGATTGGTTGAATGTAGATTGCTTATACCTACTTGTGTAGTTTAATAATACGACTTATTCTAATGATTTTTATAAACCCGCCAGGCCAGAACTTTCGTGGACTGAATCATTTACTTTTCTAGTTAGACGTCAGCATCTTGGAGCTAATGTGGGAGTCATTCAACAAACCACGTGTTAAGCTAAATATCTATTGTGTTACCCAACCTAGGAGATTATCTTTGACGGGGGAAACTATGTGTTTGGGGGATCTTTAAGTCAAGGGAGCCCAATCAGTTCTCACTTGAGTGAATTGAAAAATAGAAAATCATAGAAAGGATGATGTTCGACAGAATATATTACTGATTTTGCTTTAGTTAAGCTATTTATATTATGTGGGTGATGTAGCTTCCAAAATAAATGCAGTTAATTTTTTCTTTTCCACAAAATAGTTATCAACTTCTCATTTTGTTCTAGCATTCTTATTTTCTTTAGGTCTTATTGGCATGCTGGAAGAACTAGGGCTACTACAACGAGCTTTGAAAATGCAATAAATCACAACCACTAGCATGTTCATTACCTGAAGCCTCCTAACAAAGATTTTCGTATTTATACTTGTTCATAAAAATGTGCAACGGCTTGGTTATTCCAACTAACTCAGCAATTCGTTCTAACGTACAAAAGAAATATTAGGGAAAGAACAAAGGAAAACAATGAAAAAAAGGAACATATTAAATAAGAAAAAGTGTGGGATTCGAACCCTCGATAGTTTCTAGAACTATACGTGTTTACCAGAATAGATCTATCAACCATTAAACCATCTCTCGATAGATAATCCCGATTTTATTCTTAGAAATAAAACATAGTCATACTAAAAATAAAAATAGATATAAACGTTTAGAAATATTTCATGTGGGTATATTTTCTCCTATTTTATACACATATATAGGATGTGCTATACAACCTTGTGAAATAAATACTAAATCCCCTCTTCTTGCTTCCATAAAAAATAAAAAGAAGTGGTTAGAAATAATTTCGAAGAGAATGATTAATGGATTCAAGATTAAACTGCTCCTACTTCGCACTTTTTTCCTTTACATTTATTGATAAGTGAGTGATCAAATATCTAGTCAACAATATTTGATGTTAAGTTGGAGGGTTACAAATATTGTTATTGCTTACCAGTTAGCTCTTTGAGCATTATTTTATGACTTACTCGCTCCTAGTAATATGTGTACCCCTTGTATTTGCTTGCTGGTTTCTGTAATAATAAAAATGTTGTACTTCCTTGTACATCACTTTGGATTGGACTAGTATTGTCGTACATATTCAAATTCTCTTATTTCTTAAAAAAAAACTCCCTCCATTTATGTCAGGTGTATTAGTTTTTTTTGCGAACCAATGTGTGGTTGGATCGTTAGATGGACTGTGGTACCCCAGCCCACCATGGTTCAAGTCCTGGTGCTCACATTTATTCCTGGATTTATTTCAGGATATCCGTTGATGCGCATTCAGTGCGAGGAGACGTTCCCGTCGACGACGAGGTGTCCACGGTGACTTAGTAAATTTCAAGATGATATGTCGGCTTAGTTTTTCGGAGGTGCTCATAAGGGTAGGGTGTGCGTGTGTGCGTTCATAGTGGTGAGTGCATGCGCGTGTATATGAGCGCTTGCGTCTGTACTGTGTTCAACAAAAGGTGTATTAGTTTTTTCCAAGCAAAAATGATAATGTAAGGTGTATTTCTTTTTTCCATGCAGTTTTCCTTGCGTGCCCTTCAACCATCCATTACATGCCATAGATAAAAAGTACTACGTAGTTCCCAGTAGGAAGGTCGTAGAAAAGAATCTCTCTCCCTAATTGCATGCACTCACATTTCTCTCTATCCCATCCCACTGATTGATTTTAATCTGGTGCTGCAAGATTCAGTTGCCTTTTGTTATCCCACTCGTTATTTTGTTGCCCCTAATTAACCATCTAACTACCTAATTAGTTAAAGGTATTTTTGTCCAAAATTCTCCTCAATTATGTGCCTTGGTCACCGCACCAAACAAATACACCTTATATAAAGGAATGCAGGGAGTATTAGTATTGATTACCCCCGATATAAAAGAACTGACAGACCATTTCTTAAAAAAAATCAAATAACAAAAAATATTTAGAATACAGTTTGCATGCCAGATTACTACCTCTTCCCATTTAGTATGGTCAAATTGCACAGCCATTAGGATATTCATTGATGGCGGGTTCGAATCTTGATAGTGCACTTAACAGTTTGTATAAAAGAACTATTCTGGACATTTTTTAGAATGGTCGAATTTTCCTCTAAGTATAGTTTTTCACGGTGTTTCCATTTGTTCCATTCGTTTAAGTTTTTGTCTTGTGTCTTACAAGCCATTTTAATCGTTTCAGTGGAACCAATGGGGATTCATTGCCTGCTTATTATTTTTGTCGTGGTACCATGTTGGAATGTCTCAACATGCTTAAATGAATTTGTATACTTTATTTTGAAACGAGGCAAAAGACTTGCCATTTTCATTGATTAACAAGAAGGGTGAAGTTCAATACAAAATCGCCTAGGCGATAACAGATACAATGGCTACTCTAGTAGCATTGCATTACCCAAATGCCTCGCACCAGCTAGGACCCAGATAGCCGTTTCATCCTTGATGATATGCACAACGACCTCCACCAGCGCTGCCTTGGCCTTGAAAACACGAGCATTCATTTCCTTCCAAATCTCTCAAGCAAGGAGGCTAACGCTTTCTGTGCATTGTTGGTTAGGGTATCCTCCCACCACTAGGAAAAACATTGCAAGGCAAATAGGCGAGAGGATAAATGCGGGGGATTTGTGTTCTAAGGATAGGACATCCCAAATGTTGACCAAATTGAAAACGGGAAGATGGAAAGGGGGCAGATCAGAATTTATAATTTATCTTCCACTGACGCCGAGCAACATTAAGGTATACATGCATCGGTGCATGCTTTGCATCTTAAATGAATCTGTATACTGTCACCACTTGGAAAAACATTGCAAGGCAATTAGACATGAGGTTGAATCCAGGGTATTTTCTTTCTAATGAGAAGGACATCTCAAAATGTTGACCAAATTCAAACCGGGAGGATGGAAAGGCGGCGGATCGGAATTATCTTCTGGGCGAGGGGCGACACTGAGCAACGTTGAGGTATATCTGCATCGGTGCATGCTTATCAGCATCCCCAACCGTCCACCTGCTCTGCTTCTGCTGCCTTTAAATATTTGGCACCTCCTTCGATCCCTCCCATCTCACAACACAGTGCATAATTGTTGTCTGCTGCTTAGTTTGTCCCATACACAGGTGGAAGCTCTTATCTACCTGTGTATTAAGACTTATCAGGTCGACGACCAAGGTAAGTCCCTAAACCTATGTCTATGTCTATTCATCAGTGGCCTGTACTTTTCTTATATCCAAGTCACACTTTTTCTTAAGCTTCTGGATTAGCATCCGCCCATCTTAATATCCTTGTACTCTTTATAACCTTCCTGCGAAAAAACAGATTTATGTATAACCTAACCTGTGCATACAAGAAAAACGAACTAATAAGTTCATTTGTTATGCACACCTTCAAAAAGTGCAATCTTACACTTTGTAGTGTGTAATGGGTGATTCAAATTTTCCAAACTTCCAAAAAAACAAGAAATTAGAAAAAAAAAATACATCTATTTACTTATATTTATTTTTCGTATTATCAAATAAGACAAAATATAATAAATGTTAACCATAATTCAAGCTAAGCATTTCCCCATTGCTAATAAGAAAAACAAAAGAAGAAAGTTACTTTATGCCCCTATATATAGTGTGCAGTGACAAATTAAGTGTCCTAGTATACTAGAGATGTGATTAACATTGCTACTGATAGCATGGAATACTCTTTGTTTTATTCACGTCACAAAATGGCTTTTTTTTTTACCCATGTTGAGAAATTGAAAAAAATGCATTGTGCTTCTTTCTTGGAGTTTTTGAGCTTTTTCTATGATTACTAGAGATGATAGATACATCTTCAGTGCTTTATTGGCACATCTAAGCTTTTAGTGCACACAACGTACAGTGACTGAAATATATAGCAGGTTACTGCACCGAGACCATGGCAGGCAGCTCACCGAAGGTTAGTGAGATCCGGTGTGCGCAGCGTGCGGAAGGCTCTGCGGCAATGCTGGCTATCGGAACAGCAAATCCGGCGAACAAGGTGTCCCAAGAAGAGTACCCTGACTATTATTTCCGCGTTACCAAGAGCGAGCACCTTACTGACCATAAAGACACATTCAAGATAATATGTAAGCACCCAAACATACTGAAATATCTAAGCAGACACGTATGATCTGACATGATTTATGTTGTTGGGTTTTTGGATCTCTAAAACTGATATCAGGTGGTCTAACGGGCACGGAGAATCGTTTCTTCTACCACACGGATGAACTGCTCAACTCCCACCCTGTCTTGCTGGACAACACGTCACCGTCCCGTGAGGCTCGGCATGATATCGTGGCCAAGGCTGCTCCAGAGCTTGCGGCAGCAGCAGCAAAGAAGGCCATCGCAAAGTGGGGCCGTCCGGCCAGTGACATCACCCACCTTATCGTCAGCACCAACTCTGACGCTGGCGCCCCAAGCGCTGACGTACGCTTGGTTTCACTCCTTGGCCTTCGCGCCGATGTCTGTCGTACCATGCTCCATCTTAACGGCTGCTTCGCCGGCTGCTCCGCCTTGCGCCTAGCCAAGGACCTTGCTGAGAATAACTGTGGGGCACGCGTCCTCGTAGCTTGCGTGGAGCTCGCCATTTCTGGCTTCTCCAGCCCCGGCGAAGGGGACTGCTTAGACACCCTCATCACTCATGCGTTGTTTGGTGATGGGGCAGGCGCGGTAATCGTCGGCGCCGACCCCATGCACCCCATCGAGAATCCTCTGTTTGAGATGGTGTCCGTCTCTCAGACCCTCGTGCCGAGCACTGAGAATGTGCTCACCCTGAACTTGGGGAGCAATGGCACTCATGGGAAAGTTTACACCAAACTGCCCACACTGGTAGCAGACACCATGGAACCTTGTCTTCTGGAAGCGTTTGGTCCACTTGAGATGGACTTCCAATGGAATGACCTCTTCTGGGCAGTGCACCCTGGCAGCCGTGGGATCTTGGACCAACTTGACAAGACACTCCAGTTGGAGCCCACGAAGCTAGCGGCGAGCAGAACTGTCGTACAGAAGTTTGGGAACATGTTTAGCGCCACCGTGATCTTCGTGCTTGATGAGCTACGGCGTCGAATGGAGGAGGAAGGAGAGCAAGCTGAGTGGGGGGCCATGGTAGGATTTGGACCAGGCTTCACTATCGAGACCATGGTGCTCCATGCAACCGGCGCTCTCAAGAAAAATTAGCGCTTCGTCGTTAAGCTATGTACGCAGCAGCGGAGAATAAGATTAAAGTCTGTGTGCCCAACTATTTTAATTGTTCTCATCCAAAAGTTATTTTGATTGGATCTGTAACCTATATGGTTACCAAATCAAATATCAACTACCTCCAATAATGTACGATGTTATGGTTTGTGCTGATTTTGACAGTCATTAATGAATCTATATTGCAAGACAGTGTAAAAGTATTGCTCACATGATTTATTTCTCCACTGCACTATGCATGCTAGTTCCTCCATCTGGGTTTGTAAAGTGGGCACAGATTTTTTGGTTTTTCAGTTTGACTAACAAAATGTGTGTACAACATCCGTTTAGTGTATAGATACACTCATTTCTGCAATAGTTAATTCCGGAGGGAGAGAGTATATTAGAAGCATCGTTTGACGTTGAATCAAGTAATGATATATTTTGATATATAACACACATTTTGCTAGTCAAATAGGTGAAGTAATAAACCGTGTCCACCTTCAAAACCCAGATAGAGATAGTAGTATTTACCCACACATTAATAAGTAAGCAAACTATATGCTCCTATGTTAAATCAGGTAAATGGAATCACAGTGTCTGAACCGAACTTTCATAATTTCACGTGGTAAGATATACCCAAATAACACAATGGCAACACAAATTGTGGAACAATTCAATCATGGAATTGTGAAAGTTCAGTTCAGACCATGTAATTCCATGTTCCTGGTTTAACATATATAGATTTCCGTACATTATCGAGTAGACGTTTACAATCCAGTTACCTAATGTAACAGCTTTTTACTGACAGTATTCCACACACGCCACTAAAAAAACTTGAACGTGCTACTTTGATAAAAAAAATGATATACTTGCTGGAGCTTCGCCCTCGGCATCGATCACATCAAATCACGACGGACACACACGCACCAAAACTTTTGGCAAAGACAAGTGTCGTGCCTCTTTCATCGCTTTACTGTTTTTCTTGTTTTTCTCATAACTGGCAAGCAATGACCTGGCTAGCAAGCCCACTCCAAACCAGACCTAAACCAGTAAGTCATGGATACAGATAACCTACTGGATCGTGTCCTACACGCACAACTTCTAGCAACACAACTAGATAGCCAGGCACAAGTCCCAGCTGGACCCAACTTATTGATTTTTCTAATCTAATTACACGCACCGTTGATCACTATGCTAATGCTAATCCTAACCAGACATACCTTTGCCATACATCCAACGTACACGGTACATCCACTAACTCATCTATGTTTGGATTATTCCAACAATGATCCCCTAATCCAAACATCCGACTCTTCACTCAACGAGACACGCAGACGGCCATTTGTTCATCTTGTCACGTCGATTGCCTCCGGTGGTGCAACTTACCAGACCGTAAGTTCTCCCTTCTTGCGACGATGGCCACTACATCATCGTCATCTTTTATTTTTTCGCCGAATGGCAATCACCCGTCGACTTGCTTGCGACAGCACCCTCATCGTCTTCTCATCATCGCTTTGCTGAATGACTATCGCCAGCTCGTCCATGTCGCTGCACCACCTAGCGACTGTATCGCCTGCCCCTCCTCATCGGTACACCAACGACTCCATCGCCCGCCCGGAGCTGCTAGTAGGGTCGCCATCCCGGGACAAGCACGGCTTCAATCCTCGAACCTTGCTATGATACCAATTGTTGAAACTTCGCCCTCAGGATCGATCACATCAAATCATACCAAAACCAGACCTCAAACCAGACCTAAACCAGTACGTCACGGACACGGCTAACCTAGTTGACCGTGTCCTACAGGTATAGCTTCTACCAACACAACTAGATAGCCAGGCACAAGTCCCATCCGGACTCAACTCATTGTTTAACCAAAAATTACCACATTTCATGGAAACGTGCCCAGAAACTACCACTTTACAAATTTGTGCCAAAAACTACCACTTTTTCACTAACCTGCGGCAAAAAACTACCATGTTGGAGAACCACCCGCTTCGCCCACTCTAAGCACGAATCTGACCGGTTGGGCCCACAAATCAGATGCCACCGTGGCCAACCGTGGACGGCCACGCGTTAATGGTCGTTAACGGCGTGTTTGCGGTCAGGATGCGGCTATCGGTCAGGTCAGTCAAGATCCGAGCCATCCATTCCCCTCTCGCGGTACATCTCTCCCTCCTCGCTTAGCTCTCCCTCTCTCTGACCTGGGTGGTGGCCACCATAGCGTCGATGATTCCGGATGGGGGCGTAGGTGATATGGGCGACAGCGACGGCGACGGCGGCGGTGGTGGTACAAGTTTGGACGCTGTAGGCTCTTTCTCTGACGTCAATAACTGGTTGCGGAGCACTAGTTGTGCGACGCAGGCAGCCTTGCAGTAGCCGGTGGCACCGCTCGTCCAGTCATCACCGGCGCCTAGGTGTTCCGTGGGTTGCAGGTATGGAAATATCATATGTTTAACTGAACATGTTTTCTTTTGCCTGAAAGGCCTTTGGTTAGCTGCTTGAATCTGGCAAATTAGTAAGATGTGTTTGTTTCTGTTTATTGAACATGTGTAGTAAAATATATTGCACTTGTGGTTGTGTTAATTTTTGTTCAATTCATGAGCACTTATTTATGCAATTTGGCTGACCAGAAGTGGGACATATGGTTTCATTTCAATGGAAGAAACCCTATGAAAAGGGGTATATATGAGGGAAATATTTATTTTCTTACTCTGCAATCACTCATTGCTAGTGAAGGGCATGGGGAGAGTGATTACATGTACTATGTGAAGGAGGAGGAAATTGGATATGAAAGAGTAAAGTATTTAGGTTATGAAGCTAGTGTTCAGGAAATGTTGGAGGTTTATCATCATGTCACGTTTGTGAACATAAAAGTTGTGAAAGATGTTCAGCCTGCAAGTAGTACACATGCTAATGAGAATTACATGAACACTCAAGAGAGTTGCAATGTGAAAAAGGTAGTGGAACAATCTGAGCTTCAGAATCAAATAAATGATAGAAAGGCTCAGCTTGAGAGGAGCGGGATTCAAAGAGAGGCAGATTTGAACCACTTTGAAGGAGACACTGAAGTGTCTGAATTATGTTCTGATGATTTAGGTCATTCAGATGGGAGTGTTGAAGTTGTTCAAATGGAAATAGAGTGTTCCTCTGAAGAGGATAGATCATTGGAATTAACTGTTGTTGTGAAACATGTGAAGAATCCTGGTCCAGCTAGCAGATGTCACAATGAGGTAGAGCATAAACAAATTCAAGATTGGTTTCCTGAAGCGGATGAGTTTTGTTTTGCTAGTGATTTAGGCATTGGTGATGAGGAAGAAGAATATGAAGTTGAACTACCATACCTCCTGAAGAAGCCAAGTGTTCACAGAGAGAGCATGGATGTGAATTTTACATGTGTGCCTCCAGGATAGCTCATGAAAGAACTTTTTGCATTAAGAAGTGTAACATGGAGCACACTTGTCCAGCATCAGCAGAAAACACAAAGTTTACTACTAAGTGGCTTTCCAAAGCAAGTGAGCCTTCTCTTAGAGCAAGCTTCATATGCACCCAGAGGACTTTGTCCATGAATTTTTTTAAAGCCACTATATATTGAAGCATACAAAGACATTGTGTACCCTATCCCTGGTCCTGAATTCTGGCCTGACACCCATACCAAGGATATTGAGCCCCCAGTGTTCAAAGAAAAACCAGGCAAGAAACAGACAGCTAGGAGGAAGGGCCAATTTGAGGTGCCTGCAGGACACAAGGAAGATGGGAACAATTACATGCAGCAATTGTGGTCTACAAGGCCATAGATATAAATACTTTGGGAAACCTCTGAAAACAAGTCTTGAGATGAGAAAGAACTTACACTAGGTGATTTCAAAGTTTCCATTCTTTGTATCATTATTTTTTGGTGTGGTCTAATTACTAACTGTTTTAATTTGGGCATGTAGGAGAATAGACAAATTTTCATGGGTTCCTCAAGTGCTACACATCCACCTCCACAGAACTCACCCCCACTACCACCACATCAACACCAAACTTCAAACATCCCAGCCTCATCTGCTCCACCACTTCCTCCTAAAGCAATGAAGAACAGAAAAATAGCAGTGGTAGCCAAGTCTTCACCTGCACCTCCAAGAGGTTCAACATCAACAGTTTCAAGAGGACCAGCCAAGTCTTCACCAGCACCTCCAAATGTAGCAAGGGGATTCAATGCACCTAGAACATCCAATGGAGCAGCTGAGATATTCATAGGTAAGAGGAAGAGGAAACCTACTACCAAGTTTGAAGCCTATTTCACTGCAAGTGAAACCCATTGAAACTGTGTTATGCTACTTGAATGTTGAATGTATGCTACAAAGTTTGTGTTCTGCTACTTGAATGGTTAAATTGTGCTAGTGAACTTGAATGTTGAATGTATGCTACTGAATTTGTGTTGTGCTACTTGGACGTTTGAATTTGTTTGTGCTACTTAGCATTTCTACAGTTAAGAAATGTTCATATGAACCCACCGCCGCAGGGGGTCTGTGACCAACCGAACCCACCGCCGCCGTCACAGTGTCTGGCGCCACCGGAGAAGGAGGCCGCTGCACACCCCGGCCAGCAGCAGACGGAGCCACTCCCGGCGCCGGGGGCCTTTGCCCGCCATGCCCAGCCGCAGACGGTAGCAAAGCCGGAGGCCGGGCTCCCTGGCTCGCGGCGCTCCCCTGGTTGCCCGCCTGCTGCCTCAAGGGAGGAGAGGGAGCTCCGCGGTGCTGTGGGGGAGGCGCCCCTCCCCGCCCCGCAGCACAAATAGCCGGCGCCGGCGGCCGCTGTCCGTGCGGCACGGGGGCGCCACGGCCCGAACCCTGCGCCGGCGGCGGAGCAACTCCGCCCCTCCCCACCGCGCCATTCGCAGCGGGTGGGGGGGCAGTCCCCCGGCCAGCCATAAGTCTCAGCGGCGAAATCCTCCTTGCCCGGCGATCACCGCAGACCGGATACCCTCGACGCCCGCACCTACGAACCCTAACTCCACCCAACGATGGCGCAGGGTAGATCGCACGATCGGGTTCATACGTGCATGGCTCGACAACCAAACCGAGATGGACTTCAGAGGTAACATGGGCCTCATACCCATGTGTCTTCGGCCCATCTCCCTCAAGGCCCGCATCCGTCTGTGCTGGCCCAGCCGCACCCAGCAGCCGTTCCAGCGCGGCCGCCCTCGACGTTTGAATAGAGGCCGCTGCGGCCGCCATGACCGGCGCCGGCGATCCCAAACTCCGGGCCGATCGCCGCGCCTTCTTTCTTCGCTTAACCGTAACCCACTCCTCTGGACGAATCAAATCAAAAACAGTAAGTTTTGGCAAACTAACCTTAGGTAAAGGTCCTTTCCACGGCCGGAGTGCCGTTACCGCCGTCTTCCGATGAACGATCCGGCGGATCATCTCGATCCTCTCTCCGGCGTGTAGTCCCGCGCGAGCTGGATCCTCCGGAGGAACGACCCGATCTACCGTGGTAGCCACCTCCTCTTCGGAATACCCTGAATGGAAAAACTCGCAGATGAGGTCAGAAGGGGAAGGCGACGGCGGCGACTCCACCGACGGCGCCGCCCCATCATCTTCCGCGTCTTCTTCGTCAGAGTCCGCCAAAGCCCAAAACCGGCCTCCCACCCGCCGGCGATCGCCGGTGCCGGACGGCGGATCCGCAGTCAGGCGCAAGTCGCCCCCGTGGTCGCCCTCAGAGCGCCCCCTCGGTCGCCCCATCCAGCTAGGCCTCACTGCGGCGGTGATAATATATTTGTCATGACACTGTGGCTGCCACGTGGTGCACCACGATCAGTGTGACCGATCAATAAACCCCACTTACGATCTAACAAATTTGTTGCCTCTCAATTTTCGCATGTTTTTGAAGTTGTAGTCTCAGAATCAACACAACAGAAAAGATGGCCATACTTTACATGTTACGCAATCCCCTATACGTTTCTGTAAACTAGCAATGTAGCCCATGTAAATGCACATGCAGAGTCTTTTAATCATCTATCGTATATTATTGATCAAGTTACATACAAAGTGTGATTCATAAATTCCGGAATATATTTAGATTTTTTATTTATTATTTTCACAACTACTAGAGAAATGAATCATATCCCAAAGAATTAATATTAAAACAAATTTAGTTGCCCCAGCCAAAATATAATAATACGTAACTAAAATTAACGTATTATATGCTTTAATATCGGAAAAGACATGTAGCTGTGTAAATATCTTCTTTTCGCTATGCAAATCTCTTGATTTCACGAAACTTGAAATACAAGTCAGACGGCTACATTAACAAATCTTCAAATTTGATTGATATTAATTGTTTTTATATTCACTTGATTATTTTTAATTTTTAATTTTCATTACGTTTATGTTACTAATATTTACAACAACAACAACAACAACAAGAATGTCTTTAGTCCCAAACAAGTTGTGTTAGGCTGGAGTTGAAACTCATAAGATCTCACAATCAACTCATGGTTCTCGCACATGGATAGCAAGCTTTGTTGTCTTGGAACCTAAATGGGTATGAAATTGATGTCCAAATCATGAGTTGGCTTACCATTTCGACTTCATATTAGTTTGATATGTAAATTTTGTACGCGATGTTGGCAAGTCCTTAAGTTAAAGCAAAAGAAGTTTAAATAATAATTTATTGGTTTTACCATGGTTTAGGTCCATTACGAATTTAGATATTACAATATCGTTCCCACTTGAAATTAAATAGTTTTATTGCGCACTATTTTCATATATGTTCCCATATTGTCTAAGGCTTGTGTGATGTTCTCTTTAGTTTTAATTAAAGATCCTTTTGAAAGAGCATAACCTGGGAATGGTGACCTTTTTATATTCTAATATGGACACACCGAGTTCCTAAACATTAAAAAAACGAGGAATTTTTATGTATCTCCCATTGGCCTTTTTGCATAGACCAATAATAATGTTGGCGATGGTCTTCATCAAGTAGCAAGGACAAACATAAATTAACCGAATATTTCTCTAAATGAACTGGTGTGAAGGTGTTTTTTTAAATTGAAGTAATGCCACATCAAGCACAGTAAGACATGTTGAACATGCCATCATTGAAATGTGTCAGTACATTAATAAGAAGAAATGAAATAAAATCACATACGTGGTTATTTCTTCAACACTCCTTGTGCAGCATTCTTCTATGTTTTTCAACTACAGTTCCCCTGAGAAAAAAAAATGCTAATTTCTGAACTCAAGTGATGGACCTTTAAATAATCTCTTTGTAAATGTTCCAAAATTATATAGAGTTTGAAAATTTTGTACACTACTTATCTCGTACTTATTCTTCTGCCTGAGATCGGTAGATGCCTACTTGCCAAATTATAATGACATAATGCGGTCAAAACATGGACCACTGCTCAGGTAGAAGCTTATGTTTCTAGAGAATTATAAACATAAGAAGCAAGTTAGGAAGAAAGTTGCATATTAGTCCTATCTATGGATGACAAAGAAGAAGTACATACATTACTTATAGGATGGCATAGTATTTTATATATTTGGCATCACCATGTCTACCTTTCTTTAAATTATATACAAGGATGACCTTAGGATGCTTCTTACTAAAAAATACCTTTGTTGTCGCATGTACATATCAGTTTTAGGTCTAGCAAGCTAAAAGCAAATAGGAGGTGATGACATCTCCGCCTCCTACACCCTGGCTCCACTTTGGGTTCACCATCCAATTTTTTGTGCATCGTAGTGTTTTATTATGTATGAAAGCCAGCATGGTGGAAGCTCAATGAGGTGCTGGATTAGGAAGATGGTTGACATCGGTGGTGGATGGTGGCTCGAAAATGCTTCAGCGGGAGCTTAGCATCAGTGGCGGAGGGTATCCTCACTTGTCTGGATGCAGCTTGTTCACAAGATTAACACATGACAAGATGATGGAATACGACATGGACTTGTGATTCACAAGGAATGGAAATGGATAGAAGGAAAATTTTAGTTTAGTATTGAGTTGCGCGCGGTTACAACTTCCAATCATGTCGACTACCATAATTACTCAGTGGATGTATGGACTACTGGGATGAAGAGCAAAATTACTTGTTTCCCAAAGAGTTAACCATGGAAATGTTTTTGGTTGATTGGTTGATCGGTACCATAGGTGGTTCTTTTGACTGGTTTAATGCCCACATTAAGTGGAACTGCTATGAGATAAAGGTGTACTATTGTTCAGGAAAAAAATGTTCTAAATTAATAAAGGATGGATACATGTTTTGAAATAGCAATTGTAGTACAGTTTCCAGTCCTGTACAAGATAGGCTCACCTCACAACATAGTTCTCCTTGGTAATTCTGCATCTAATCTTATCTATATTAACTAAGTGAAAGCATCCTACAAGTCGTCATGTTAATTCGAGGATATCATCGCACAAAACAGAAATAAAGTTTCTTAAATGTTCAAGAGGAATTGTGTATGTTCTCAAGATATGCGAAAAAAATTACAAATCCAAATTAAAATACACATAGAGAGACAATGAAGACAAATCTAAATGTGAATAGTGTCATTTTCGTTGTTGTCTTTTTGTGACACTATTCATGCTGGATTATTGTTTCTTCGTGTGTATTTCAGAATTAAATTTGATGTTTTTAGCAACTTACACACATATCTTGTGAGGATTTACAAATATTCTAAGTTGAAACATTAAAATTTTAGTTTAATATATTGGTATCACGATAAGCTTTTAACATAGTATCAATAACTATTCTCAGCAAAAGTACATCTAATTTCTTGCTCTTTAAAATAACTCCACATAGAGGGTTTTTATTTCTTAGGATAATGATACACCATAGCAAGAGAGTCCTCTCGCAATTTACATGGCATATGGAGTACATCTTATATTAAAACAATTGTTTAATGCCCAAAGTTGATTGGAACGTCGAGCACAAGCATAATACTAGTCCAAAAATATTGTTCTAAATAAATAGAAATTTTGACCATTAATCGGATAAAAATTATGAGTGATATGCCATCAAAATTTTACCATGGATAACTTCTTGAACTTGAATCCTATTATAAAGTTTTTATTAACATATACCTCATAATTTGTTGACCAAAATAACCGCTCCAATTTTAATTAAATATATGTTAGCCTTAAAAACACCAACGGAGTGAGGATATGATATCTTATATCCCAAAGCTTGACAAATGCCTAGGCATAGGGTGGTGTTGTGCCCCTTTGGATTTTTTTTGTCTTGTATCATCTAATTGGAGGCTTCAGCGGGAGGTTGGCATCAGTGGCGGAGGGTATCGTCACTCGTTGGGATACAACCTGTTGACCAAATTAACACATGACAAGATGATAGATAGGTCGCATAGACTTGTGATTGACAAGGAAGGGAAATAGATGGACGGAAAATTTTAGTTTGGTGTTGGATTTCATGCGGTTGTATCTTCTAATCATGTCGAATCCCACAATTACTCGGTGGATGTATGGACTACTTGGCTGAAGAGCATAATTATTTGTCTGACCAAGAGTTAACTATGGAAATACTTTTGGTTGATCGGTACCATAGGTATTCATTTTGACTGGTTTAATGCCCACATTAAGTGGAACTGCTACGAGATCAAGGTTTACTATTGGTCAAGAAAAAAAATGTTCTAAATTAATAAACAATGAATACATCTACTGAAATAGCATCAGTAGTACAGTTTCCAGTCCTGTACAAGATAGGCTCACCTCACCGATATGAAACAGTAGTACAGTAAAAGATTGGCTCACATCCCACATCCCGATGAATGGATGGAGATAGGACAACATGGTTCTCCCTTGTAATTCTGCATCTAATCCTATCTATATTGACTAAGTGAAAGCATCCTTCAAGTCATCACGTTAATACAAGGATACCATTGCACAAAAAAAAATAAACTATCTAAAATGTTCAAGAGGAATTGTGTATGTTCTCAAGATATGCAAGAAAATTACAAATCAATACACATAGAGAGACAAAGAAGACAAATCTAAATGTGAATATTGTCATTTTCATTGTTGTCTTTTTCTGACACTATTCATGCAGGATTATTGTTTCTCCATGTGTATTTCAGAATTGAATTTGATGTTATTAGTAACTTACACACATATATTGTGAGGATTTACAAATATTATAAGTTGAAACATTAAATTTTTAGTTTTATATGTAGTGGTATCGTCGTAAGATTTTAACAAAAGTAACACAAAATATTCTAAGCAAAAGTACATCTAATTTCTTGATCTTTAAAATAGATCCACTTGGAGGGTTTTTATTTCTTAAGACAATGATATACCGTTGCAAGAGAGTCCTCTCCCAACTTACATGGCATATGGTGTTCATCTTATATGAAAACAATTGTTTAATGCCCAAAGTTGACTGGAACGTCGAGCACAAGTGTAGTACTAGTCCAAAAATATTCTTCTAAATAAATAGAAATTTTGACCATTAAGTTGGATAAAAATTATGAGTGATATGCCATGAAAATTTTAGAAAGGATAACTTCACTTGAACTTGAATCTGATTATATAGTTTTTATTAACATATACCTCACAATTTGTTGACCGAAATCACCGCCCCAGTTTTTACTTAAATATGTTTGAGCCTAATGAACACAGACGGAGCGAGGACATGATATCTCAGAGCCCAAAAATTGATAAATGCCTAGTTATAGGGTGGTGTTGTGCTCCTTCGGATTTTTTGTCTTATATGATCTAATTGGAGACATACTTGGAGCCAACACATTATTGCTAGAAAAAAATAGATTTAATAGATTGATCTTAAAAATAAGTCTGCATAACAGTTCAGTGTTCTAACTGCGTAGTTAGATATTACTAGCAATTCACAACTCTTATGCGGTACATGTTCTGAGTATTTACCACCCACCTAAAAATGTGCTAGGCATACGGATGATCCCAATAGGTTCATTGTTCATTGAGGAGGCTCACGCCGAGAGTAGGCAGTGATCCTCGATGATCTCCTCCCATGGATCGTCTCTATCTCCGTGTTGTCTAGATGCGGGCAAAGATTATTATGGCATCACTCTGGTTTAGTATTTAATCATGCGGTGGAAAATAAAGGATTGGATGACTGCAGACTATATAGTGTGCCTTTTGACAATGCATTGGCAGGTGAGTTCATACATATTAGTTCTAGAGTACATAATTATTGATTGGTTAAATATAGATTGCTTATACCTACTTGTGTAGTTTAATAATACGACTTATTCTAATGGTTTTTATAAACCCACCAGGCCAGAAGCTTCGTGGACTTAAGCATTTACTTTTCTAGTTAGACATCAACATCTTGGAGCTAATGTGGGAGCCGTTCAACAAACCACGTGTTAAGCTAAATATCTATTGTGTTACCCAAGCTAGGAGATTATCTTTGACGGGGGAAACTATGTGTTTTGGGGATTTTTATGTCAAGGGAGCCGAATCAGTTCTCAATTGAGTGAATTGAAAAACAGAAAACCATAGAAAGGACTAGCAGAAAACGGGCCTTTAGTCCCGGTTCTGAAACCGGGACAAAACAAACAGGACTAATGCCCAAAACCTTTAGTCCCGGTTGGCTTACAAAGCGGGACTAAAGGAGCTCCACGTTGCCGCTGTCTGGAGCTCCACCTTAGGTCCCGGTTGGTAACACCAACAAACACCAATCGGGACTAAAGAAATTTTTTAAAAAAAATAGAATTTTTTTTGAATTTTGTTGAATTTTTTCTGATTTCAAATATCTGAATTATTTGACAATTTAATCTCTAATCACCCCTCATCACTGCCCAAGTGTGGAGCACTCATTTCAAATCGTCTAAGTTCTCGGCTGGTTACCCATCCTCTCACTATTCCAGCCTAAGCATGCTTAAAACTCCCAAGGTCTATTCCCCCTAGTTTCCAAGTCTGCACTTGTTTTTCTGCTCACAATAGTAAACTATCAATCCTATTAACCCTTAGGAAATGAAATTGAGCATGAAGTCACACGTTTCACCATTTGAGTTCGAAACTATTATTCTAAAAAACAATATTTATTTAGTAACACTAATATTTCTTGAACAAGTAGTTTGACCATAGTTTGACCATAGTTTTACCAGAGTTTGGCCAAAAATTCAAAAAAGCTTAAATTTGAGGATAAATTTTTTCTTTTCAGAATTTGAGGATACTAAAAATTTGCAAAACGGCATGCGGCGGTCGAAATTGGAACCGGCTTTCCATACTGAACATTTTGATATATTATACGTTTTTTCCGACATCGTATGCAAAAGTTATAGCCGTTTTCATAACTCTTTTTTCAAAACATGTCGAAATTTATGTTTTTTATTTTTCCTAACTAGTAGATATAGTAACATAACTACATCTCGAAGGATTTTAATTTATGAAGTTTTTATCATTTTCTTTTGTTTTTTTCCAAACTGAAATGGCGATAGGGGGTAGAGTTTGAAAATTGCAAAACCCCTTTAGTACAGGATGGTGTCCATCCAATCCGGCCGTCGACTACATCTTCTAGCACCGTCCCAGCCAGAGTCACAACTACAGTTAACCAAGCGAGAGTAATGTTCTATTAAAGTGGCAAAAGGAATTACTTTTTAATATAGTAAAACTAATTATATCAACTATTATTAAAGGCTAAACAACTATTAATACAAAACAATATTAAAATTAATATTACATAATTATAAAAACTTATCTACTGTTGGCTAACAGAAGCATACTAAAACATGTTAAAATCTACATAAAGAACTACTAAAAATAATTGAAAACAACAATTAGAGGACTAAAACAACTATATAAGCAAAATAGTACTATTTTAATTAAAATTCTAATTTAAATTGTTCTAAAAATAACAAAATAAATCTTACCGTGACAACAATCTAACATGTGATTAGGAGAAAAAGAATTAAATTTAAAACTATTTTTAAACTCAAATTATTCACAATCTACGGTTTGAAGCAAGTCTGAAAAAATCATATTTAAATCATTCAAATTTGATAATGGCACAAACAGAAACTAGGCAAAATTTTGAATCTAATGCAAAAAAGAATCACTCAAAAACATTAGATATCCTAAAAGATATAAGCAATTTAAAACAGAAACTAAAAATAAAAAACAAAAAACAAATTTCAAAACCCCTTTAGTCCCGGTTGGTGGCTCCAAGCAGGACTAAAGGTCCTCAACCCCTTTAGTCCCTGTTGATGGAGGTCTAATCTTTAGTCCCGGTTGGAGATAGCAACCGGGACTAACGGGCATCGCACCTTTTAGTCCCAGTTGGTGTCTCAAATCAGGACTAAAGGTCCCATTTGAATAGGTACTAATGCGTGCCCGGCGCCCTAACCGCTCGTATCGGGACTGATGCTCACATTAGTCCCGGTTCGTAATGCAACCAGGACTGATGTGTAGATTAAGCTTGGACCAAAGACATGTTTTCTACTACTGACGTTCGACACAATATATTACCCATGTTGCTTTAGTTAACCTATTTATATTATGTGGGTGGTGTAGCATCCAAAATCAATGCAGTTAATTCTGTCTGTTCCAGAAAATGGTTATCAACTTCCCATTTTGTTCTAGCATTCTTTATTTCTTAAAAATGTTCTTCTACAAATAATCCAACCATGATTGCTACCCATATGGTGGGATGCATCATAGTATAATTGTATTTTACATTAACGGGATTACTTTTAATTTATAATTTTCATAACATGTAAGTTTCTTTTGTTTACTTAACTATAAAATAAATAGTGGTCTAGGAGCATCTTTTCTACATATTTCTAAAACTTAAATAGAGTAAATATATTTTAAAATCAAATTATTTGTATTTATCTTTGGTTTCTACTCAATAAAGAAGAGATATACATAAGCCTTATGAGATATATACTCCATTGTAGATTATTAATTAGGGAAATTTGTCGTCGATATAATTCATGCTATGTTGATCATTGTCACGCCATACATATCCTATCTGGTCCACCACATATACAATGGGTAAGTATCATTGTCTGAGATTTAAAATAGATATGAAATTAAATTCCAAATCATGATATTGGCAAGTCATTAACTTAAATCAGAAGAAATTAAAGTAATAATTTATATGTTTTATATTGTTCCGCTCAATTTGGAATATATAGATTACAATGGTCTTCCGATTGCAAATAACTGAAAATAAATAATTTGATTACGAAATACTTTCGGATATGTCCCCATAATGTCTACTGTTTATGTGATGTTCTTTTTAGTTTTTATGAGTAATCCCTTTGAAATGGGGGCACAAGTTCAGCATAGTTACTTTTTTCTATTCTAATATGGACATACGAAGTTCATAAAAACTAAAGGTTAATGATTTTTTACGTAGCTCTGGTTGCCCTTTTGGCATAGCCCTATAATAATGCTGCTGATGGCCTTTGTCAAGTACCTAGGACAAACATAAATTGACTAAATATTTCTATAATTTGACAATGAAGTGGTCTCAAGGCATTTTTTTTAAACTAAACTAATGCCACATCGAACACAATAAGAACATGTTGAACATGCTACCAGGGAAATGTGTCAGTAGGTCAATAAGAGGAAATGAAACAAAATCACATGGTGCATTCTTCTATGTTTTTCAATTCCAATTCCTCTTAGAAGAATAGTAATTTGTGAACTGAAGCGATGGACTGGTAAATAATCTTTTTGTGCATGTTAAGAATTATCACGAGTAGGAAATGTTTTAGATTAGGTTTGGGTTCGATGTGGACGCAACTTTTTCAATCGTGCTGAATCCCACAATTAACTTGGTGAGTGTATGGACGGCTGAGCTGATGAGCATAATTAGTTGTTTGACCAATACTTAACGATGAAACTTTCTCAGGTTGATCGGTAGCACAGGTAGTCGTGTCAGAAATTTTTGATGCCCACATTGAGTGGAACTGTTTGGAGCTCGAGGTGTACTACTTGTCCGGAAAATATTGTTCTATATAAATATACGATGGATACATCTTCTAAAATACTCTCTCCCTTTCTAAATATTTGTTTCTTAGAGATTTTAAATGGACTACTACATATGCGGATGTTGATAGACATATTTTAGAGTGAGATTCACTGATTTTGCTCTGTATGTAGTCACTTGTTGAAATCTCAAGAAAGACAAATATTTAAGAACGGAGGGAGTAGTATTAATAGCACAGTGATGCAGTCTTGTACTCCCTCCGTCCCAAGATAGGCTCACATCGCACAGAGAGAGAGAGAGATGGGGTTCAAACAAGCAGAATTATCTGGTTGTTAATACTACCCCATAACTCAATAGTCAGATATTGATAAGATATGTATGGATGCGGCGACAACTACGGCCACATGTTGGGGGTGCGTAGCTGATGGCCCCTTATTGCAACCATCTGGCCTTCATTAGTGCAGACAATTAAGAGTCAACGAAAGTAGTCTTTTCAAGTGAATTTAATGTTGGGTGTCCGCAAGCACAAACAAACCACACTTTACAATGGGACGTGGAAGCTTGGAGATGCTATCACAGCCACAGCTCGTCGTCTTAATCTGAACTAACTCCCTGGAGCTCGATGGGAACAGCTACTCTAACTTCCTGTTTCTGAACACCAGCAGAAGCGACGGCGGCGCCGGAAACAGTCTTGTTCATAATACTCACAAGTATGAAGCAGCTGAGCTGTTGTCGAGTTCATAAACATCAGTTCGGAATTACAGGTTGGTGAATGACAGTGAGCTTCCTGCCAACCACCCTGGCCATCTGTCCAAGTGAAAGCAATGGATAGATTAACAACTGCATATTCTTGCCTTTATGAGACTATTACGCTGGAATCCCCAAAAGGACGGCAAATGAAATGACACATTATAATTAATCGCCATGATACTTGTATGATGCTCAGTAAGGACACGGCAACGAGGTGGTGATTGTGATCTTCTGGCTTCTCTCATGGACCGATACTCTTTAATTGTTGTGATGATCAAGGCGGTGATATATATTTATCACGACACCGCCGCATCCACACAGCGCACCGCCCCCCAATCGTATGGTCCATTAATAAATCCTACTTATGATCTAACAGATGTGTTGCCTCTCAAATTTTCATGTTTTTGGAGAACATGTAGTCTCAGAATCAATACAACAAAAAAGATGCCGCTGTTTACACATTCCGTAATAACCTTTACATTTCTGAAAACTAGCAGCAAAGTGGCCCACGTAAATGCACATGTTTTATATAAAGTGAGACTTATATAATTGGGAATACATTCAGCTATTTTGTTTTATTAGCTTCGTAACTATTAGTTACATACAAAGTGTGATTCATAAATTCCGGAATATATTCAGATTTTTTATTTATTACTTTCACAACTACTAGAGAAATGAATCATATCCCAGAGAACTAATATTAAAACAAATTTAGTTGTCACAGCCAAAATATAATAATACGTAACTAAAATTAATGTATTATATGCTTTAATATCGGAAAAGACATGTAGCTGTGTAAATATCTTCATTTCGCTATGCAAATCTCTTGATTTCACGAAACTTGAAATACAAGTCAGACGGCTACATTAACAAATCTTCAAATTTGATTGATATTAAATTTTTTTTATATTCATTGGATTATTTTTAATTTTTAATTTTAATTACGTTGATGTTACTAATATTTACAACAACAACAACAACAATGTCGTTAGTCCCAAACAAGTTGTGGTAGGCTGGAGTTGAAACTCATAAGATCTCACAATCAACTCATGGTTCTCGCACATGGATAGCAAGCTTTGTTGTCTGGGAACCTAAATGGGTATGAAATTGAAGTCCAAATCGTGAGTTGGCCGACCATTTCTACATCATATTAGTTTGATATGCAAATTTTGTATGCGATGTTGGCAATACCTTAAGTTAAAGCAAAAGAAGTTTAAATAATAATTTATTGGTTTTACCATGGTTTAGGTCAATTGCAAATTTAGATACTACAATATCGTTCCCACTGAAATTAAATAGTTTTATTACGCGCTATTTTCATATATGTTCCCATATTGTCTAAGGCTTGTGTGATGTTCTCTTTAGTTTTAATTAAATATCCTTTTGAAAGAGGCATAACCAGAGAATGGTGACCTTTTTCTATTCTAATATGGAGACACCGAGTTCCTAAACATTAAAAAATCGAGCATTATAAACATAAGAAGCAAGTTAGGAAGAAAGTTGCGTATTAGTCCTATCTATGGATGACAAAGAAGAAGTACATACATTACTTATAAGATGGCATAGTATTTTATAGATTTGGCATCACCATGTCTACCTTTCTTTAAATTATATACAAGGATGACCTTAGCATGCTTCTTACTAAAAAATACCTTTGTTGTCGCACGTACATATCGGTTTTAGGTCTAGCAAGCTAAAATCAAATAGGAGGTGATGACATCTCCGCCTCCTACCCCCTGGCTGAGAATAGTTAGTGACACAGTATCACTAACTATTCCCAGCAAAAGTACGTCTAATTTCTTGCTCTTTAAAATAACTCCATGTAGAGGGTTTTTATTTCTTACGATAATGATACACATAGCAAGAGAGTCCTCTCGCAATTTACATGGCATATGGAGTTCATCTTATATTAAAAAAATGTTTAATGCAAAAAGTTGACTGGAAAGTCGAGCACAAGCGTAGTACTAGTCCAAAAATATTCTTCAAAATAAATAGAAATCATGACCATTAAGTCGGATATAAATAATGATGATATACCATGGATAACTTCTCTTGAACCTGAATCTGATTATATAGTTTTTATTAACATATACCTCACAATTTGTTGACCAAAATCACCGCCCTAGTTTTTTTAAATATATGTGGGCCTTATAAACACAGACGGAGCAAGGACATGATATCTCAGATCGCAAAGATTGACGAATGCCTAGGCATAGGGTGGTGTTGTGCTCCTTTAGATTTTTTTTGTCTTATATCATCTAATTGCTGGCTTCAGTAGGAGCTTGGCATCAGTGGTGGAGGGTGTCCTTAGTTGTTGGGGTGAAACCTGTTGACCAGATTAACACATGACAACATGATAGACCGATGCCATGAACTTGTGAATAACAAGGAAGGGAAATGGATGGAAGGAAAATTATATTTTAGTGTTGGATTGCGCGCAGCTGCAACTTCTAATCATGTCAAATCCCACAATTACTCGGTGGGTTTATGGACTACTGGGCTGAAGTGCATAATTACTTGTTTGACAAAAATTTAACCATGGAAATGTCTTTGGTTGATCGGTACCATAGGTAGTCGCTTTGACTAGTTTAATGCACACATTAAGTGGAACTGCTACGAGATCAAGGGTTACTATTGGTCAAGAAAAAAATGTTCTTAATAAATAAATGATGAATACATCTACTGAAATAGCATTAGTAGTACACTTTCCAGTCTTGTACAAGATAGGCTCACCTCAACTATATGAAACAGTACTACAATAGAAGATCGGCTCACATCCCACATACTGATGAATGAATGAACATAGGACAACATGGTTTTCCTTGGTAATTCTGCATCTAATCTTATCTAAATTAACTAAGTGAAAGCATCCTTCAAGTCATCACGTTAATTCGAGGATACCATTGCACAAAACAGAAATAAAATTTCTTAAATGTTCAAGAGGAATTGTGTATGTTATAAGACATGCAAAGAAACTAAAATACACATAGAGAGACAAAGAAGACAAATCTAAATGTGAATAGTGTCATTTTCGTTGTTGTCTTTTTGTGACATTATTCATGCTGGATTATTGTTCCTCCATGTGTATTTCAGAATTGAATTTGGTTTTTTTAGTAACTTAGACACATATCTTGTGAGGATTTACAAATGTTCCAAGTTGAAACATTAAAATTTTAGTTTTATATAGTGGTATCATGGTAAGCTTTTAAAAACAGTATCACTAAATATTCTCAGTAAAAGTACATCTAATTTCTTTATCTTTAAAATAACTCCACGTAGAGGATTTTTAATTCTTAGGATAATGATATACCGTAGCATGAGAGTCCTCTCGCAACTTATATGGCATATGGTGTTCATATTATATTAAAACAATTGTTTAATGCCCAAAGTTGACTAGAACGTCGAGCACAAGCACAGTACTAGTCCAAAAATATTCTTCTAAATAAATTGAAATGTTGACCATTAAGTCGGATAAAAATTATGAGTGATATGCCATCAATATTTTACCATGGATAACTTCTCTTGAACTTAAATCCTATTATAAAGTTTGTATTAACATATACCTCATAATTTGTTGACCAAAATCACCGCCCCAGTTTTTATGTAAATATGATATCTTAGTTCCCCAAGATTGACGAATGCCTTGGCATAGGGTGGTGTTGTGCTCCTTTTGATTTTTTGTCTTGTATCATCTAATAGGAGGCTTCAACAGGAGCTTGGTATCAGTGGCGGAGTGTATCGTCACTCGTTGGGATGCAACCTGTTGACCAGATTAACACATGACAAGATGATACACAGGTCCCATGGACTTGTGATTAACAAGGAAAGGAAATAAATCGAAGGAAAAAATTAGTTTAGTGTTGGATTGGGTGCGGTTGCAACTTCCAATCATGTCGAATCCCACAATTACTCGGTGGGTGTATGGACTACTGGGCTGAATAAGTTGTTTGACCAAGAGTTAACCATGGAAATGCCTTTGGTTGATCGGTACCATAGGTAGTCGTTTTGACTGGTTTAATGCCTACATTAAGTGCAACTGCTATGAGATCAAGGTGTACTATTGGTCAAGAGAAAATTGTTCTAAATTTATAAACGGTGAATACATCTACCGAAACAGCATTAATAGTACAGTTTCCAGTCCTGTACAAGACAGGCTCACCTCACAGATATGAAACAGTAGTACAGTAAAAGATCGTCTCACATACCACATACTGATGAATGGATGGACATAGGACAACATGGTTCTCCTTGGTAATTCTGCATCTAATCCTATCTATATTAACTAAGTGAAAGCATCCTTCAAGTCATCGCGTTAATTCGAGGATACCATTGCACAAAACTGAAATTAATTTTCTAAATGTTCAAGAGGAATTGTGTATGTTCTCAAGATATGCGAAAAAATTACAATTCCAAATTAAAATACACATAGAGAGACAAAGAAGACAAATCTAAATGTGAATAGTGTCATTTTCGTTGTTGTCTTTTTGTGACACTATTCATGCATGATTATTGTTTCTCCATGTGTATTTCAGAATTGAATTGAATTTGACTTTTGGGGTTGTGCAAAATAGGTCTCTAATATTTTCTCCCTTTCCAGCCCAGAATTCCAGCTGTCGGCATTCTCCCTCTTTGTGTAAACCTTATAAAATAAGAGAGAAAAGGCATAAGTATTGTGACATAATGTGTAGTAACAGCCCACAACGCAATAAATATTGATATAAAAGCATGATGCAAAATGGACGTATCATGGTTTTGTGCTCGTTCCAATTTTTTTGTCTTATATCATCTAATTGGAGGCTTTAGCAAGAACTTGGCATCAGTGGTGGAGGGTGTCCTCACTTGTCGGGATGCAAACTGTTGACCAGATTAACACATGACAAGATGATAGACAGATGCCATGAACTTGTGATTAACAAGGAGGGGAAATCGATGGAAGGAAAATTATATTTTATTGTTGGATTGCGTGCGGTTGCAACTTCCAATCGATCATGTCGAATCCCACAATTACTTGGTGCGTGTATGGACTACTTGGCTGAAGAGCATAATTAGCTATTTGACCAAGTGTTAACCATGGAAATGTCTTTCGTTGCTCGGTACCATAGGTAGTCGTTTTGACTAGTTTAATGCCCACATTAAGTGGAACTGCCACGAGATCAAGGGTTACTATTGCTCAAGAAAAAAATATTATTAATCAATAAACGATGAATACATCTACTGAAATAGCATTAGTAGTAATACAGTTTCCAGTCTTGTACAAGATAGGCTCACCTCACAGATATGAAACAGTAGTACAGTAAAAGATCGGCTCACATCCCACATACTGATGAATGAATGGACAAAGGACAGCATGGTTCTCCTTGGTAATTCTGCATCTAATCTTATATATATTAACTAAGTGAAAGCATCCTTCAAGTCATCACGTTAATTCGAGGATACCATTGCACAAAACTAAAATTAATTTTCTTAAATGTTTAGTAGGAATTGTGTATGTTCTCAAGATATGTGAAAAAAATTACAAATCCAAATTAAAATACACATAGAGAGACAAAGAAGACAAATCTAAATGTGAATAGTGTCATTTTCGTTGTTGTCTTTTTGTGACACTATTCATGCAGGATTACTGTTTCTCCATGTGTATTTCAGAATTGAATTTGATGTTTTTAGTAACTTAAACACATATCTTGTGAGGATTTACAAATATTCTAAGTTGAAACATTAAAATTTTAGTTTTATATAGTGGTATCGCTGTAAGATTTTAACAACAGTAACACTAAATATTCTAAGCAAAAGTACATCTAATTTCTTGATCTTTAATTAACTCCATGTAGAGGGTTTTTATTTCTTAGGATAATCATATACCGTAGAAATAGAGTCCTCTCGCAACTTACGTGCCATCTGGTGTTCGTCTTATATGAAAACAGTTGTTTAATGCCCAAAGGTGACTGGAACGTCCAGCACAAGCGTAGTACTAGTCCAAAAATATTCTTCTAAATAAATAGAAATTTTGACCATTAAGTTGGATAAGAATTATGAGTGATATGCCATGAAAATTTTACAATGTATGACTTCACTTGAACTTGAATCTGATTATATAGTTTTTATTAACATATACCTCATAATTTGTTGACCAAAGTCACTGCCCAAGTTTTTAATTAAATATGTCTGAGCCTTATAAACACATATGGAGCGAGGACATGATATCTCATATCCCAAAGATTGATGAATGCCTAGTTATAGGGTGGTGTTGTGCTCCTTCAGATTTTTTTGTCTTATATGATCTAATTGGAGGCATACTTTGAGCCAACACATTATTTCTAGCAAAAAATAGATTTAATAGATTTATCATGAAAATAAGTCTGCATAACAGTTCATTGTTCTGACCGCGCAGTTAGAGATTACTAGCAATTCACAAGTCTTATGCGGTCCATGTTCTAAGTATTTACCACCCGCCTAAAATGTGCTAGGCATAAGGATGATCCCAATAGGTTCATTGTTCATTGAGGAGGCTCACGCCTAGAGTAGGCAGTGATCCTCAATGATCTCCTCCCACGCATCGTCTCTATCTCCATGCTATCCAGATGCGGGCAAATATTATTATGGCATCGCTCTGGTTAAGTATCTAATAATGCGGTGGAAAATAAAGGATATGATGACTGCGGACTATGTAGTGCCTTTTTCGACAATGCATCAGTAGGTGAGTTCATACATATTAGTTCTGGGCCAATAGCTCCTGTGCGACACATCTGAGGTGAATTGGCTTGAGTGCGACGTTGTTCGAGAAAATGGCTGTGGTGCGACACATTTAAGCAGGTAAATAGCCCACGCACGACATGGCTGTTTAATGTGGTTAAATTGGTCGTCAACCAAGCCCGTTTATGTTAGGACATGTGGGTCCAACTTAATTGCTCCTCAAAACAGCTGCCAGTGCCCTGCCGCCCGACCGTGTCGGACCCGCCACTCTGCCCCCTCCCCCCCCCCCCTCTTCTCCGGTGGCGGTGGATCTTGCGTTCTCCGGCGGCGGCGGAGCCCTCGTTCTCAATGGCGGCGGAGCCTTCGTCCTCAAAAAATGGTGAGTGAGAACCCTAGTCCCCCTCCCGTTCCTCTCTCGGCCCCGTAGATCTCAGCTCGTTTCCTCTGTTTTCGCTTGTTGAATCGATAGGTTGTGAGGGGAGCCCGTGGGCATACTGAGATGGAGCCGCCAGATTCAACTTCGAATAGGTAATGCGTCTCTCTCCGACCCAATTTTGCATGCAATTAGGGCCTAGTCTGCTCTTTCTCACGGGCTCACACTGTCCGCCACTGACAGAGGGGATGCTGCCGTTCGGACCTTCGAATTGACGGTCAATTTCTTTCCATCCAAGGCAAAATTAGTTGATGGTATCATTCAGAAAATTGAGAGAGACACAATTGTTAAATGGGAGGTTGAGTTTACAGAGATTGATCCACAAGTTCTACAGAACATGGGAGAGAAGGCAGTGAAGAAATGGGTGGAAAAAATTGGGGAGAATGTTGTTTGGGGTCCAGAGCAAGAAGTATCACTGTTGCGATTTGATGATTGGAAAGGAGAGGATGTCAGAATGGAAGAAGGTGAACAGATTGTTGATGAAATCGATCGGCAAAACGGCTCGACAAGCAAAAGAGCTAATTTTTTTGCTGAGCTGGTTGATCTGAATATTTTGTCGAAGGTTGGATATGTGCCATCACAATTGGCTGCGCAAATGGTAGATGATGATTGGGCTACACAGAGGCCATTGATTCCCATGTGTACTGAACTTATAGTAATAGCCGAAGAGGGACAGGTTACTGGAACTGAAACTGAAACTGCAGCAACTGTTGATTGGAATGTAGTTGAATTAGATGAGCCTACTGATTTGGTCATTGCACCAATGCCTGACATTGAGATGGCCAAACTTTTTGGCATTCCAGTCGATGATAGAGATAAGCAGGAGAGGGGCGAATCTAGTTTGCCTGCTAATGTTGATGAAGATGTAGATGGACAATTGATGGAACAAGCTGCAGATGAAGTAGAAGATGCACATGATGATGAGCTGGTGCATGTGTATGACAAAGAAAACCCTGTCATTGAAGTAGGCAAGTTGTTCCCAAGCATGAAGGAGTTTAGGATGTGTTTCAAGACTTATGCAGTGAAACATGAGTTTGATGCCAAGACTGTTTGGACTGATAGAAAGAAGTTTTATGCGAGGTGCAGAGGATTTGATGGTAGTGTCAAGCCTTGCAAGTGGTACATATCTGCTAGACTGCAACCTGATGGAAGTACTGTCAGGGTTAACCAAATCCCCAATCAACATACTTGTATTACAAGTTCACAGAGAGTATCAACCATGACATCACAACTTTGGGTTGCAGAAAAGATCACCCCAATTTTAGCCAAAACACCAAACACTACTGCCAAGAAACTCAAAGTAGACTTGGAAAAGATGTACCCCATTAAACTGAAATATACCACAGTGTGGAAGGCAAAACAAACGACAATGAAAAATTTATATGGTGATTGGGCAAATACATGTAGGATGCTTTACAACTTCAAAGCAGAGGTGGAAAAGAGGTCACCTGGTAGTGTTGTGGAGATAGATACAGAGGTATCAGCCAAAGGTGAAGTCAAGTTCTCCAAGTTTTTTATGGCTTTGAAGCCTTGCATAGATGGCTTCAAAGCAGGGTGCCGTCCATATTTGAGCATAGACTCATCATTTTTGACAGGCAAGTGGAATGGTCAGTTGGCAGCATGTAATGCTCTAGATGGACACAACTGGATGTTTCCTATTGCTGTTGGCTTGTTTCAGTCAGAAACAGAGGCTTCGTGGACATGGTTCATGATCCAGTTGAAAAGATTCCTAGGGCCAGTGTCACCTTTGGCTATACACACAGATGCATGTAAGGGGCTTGAAAATTCAGTGAAAAATGTTTTCCCACATGCTGAGCAGAGGGAGTGCTTCGGTCATTTGTGGATGAATTTGATCAAAATATTTAGAGGAGAAGAATTTGGGCGCATGTGGCCAGCAGCAAGATCTTACACTAGACAGACACACAAATATCATCTTGATAAGATAATGGCAGCATGTGATGAGTTTGGTCCACGGCTGAACACCTACCATTCTTTGTTATGGTACAGGTCAGCATTCAACACTGCCATCAAGTGTGACCACATCAACAACAATTTAGCAGAGAGTTTCAACAACAAGGTGAAGGAGTTAAAAGATTTGCCTGTGCATGACATGGTTGACCAAATCAGGATCATGCTCATGCGGTTGTGGGAATTGAGAAGAAGGATAGGTGATTGTCTGCAAGGTGATAAGCTTCCAGCAGTGGTACAACAGGTGGTCAATAGGAGCAGAAGTCTTTCACATTTGTTTGTTGAAAAATCTTCACCTTGGGGTGCTGAAGTTAGAGATAGCAAAACTGGAAGGAGACATGTTGTTAACACTGAATTGCATGATTGCACTTGCCTCAAGTGGCAACACACTGGTAAACCATGTGAGCATGCCATTCTTTTCTTAGCATCCCAACTGAAGATAAACATGCACCCATATCTGCATGAATATTATTCGGTAGCATGATTCAAAGCTGCATATGCTACTCCAATTCCAGCACTTACAGATCAGTCTCAGTGGCCTGAAGTGGACATTGAATTTTCCATGTGTCCTCCCTTGACGAAAAGAAAGGCTGGCAGGCCTAAACAGAGTAGATTCAAGGCATGGTTTGAGAAAGGTGGGAGTAGTAAGAAGGGAAAGAAAGATGAAAAGCCAAAAAGGGCCCAAAAAGGTAACAAAAACAGATGCAAATTGTGCCAGGAACTTGGGCACAGAGTGGGATCTGTCAAATGCTGTTACACTCCTGATAAGCCAAAGTATGTTCTTGTTTATTTGTCTGCCTTTGATTTGGTGCTTTTTTCCAATTACTATATCTATAACATTTTCTGCACAGGAGGAAGAGAGCAAGTCAGCCCCTTGTTGTTGAACAGTGTTGGCCAACAAAAAAAGCAAGAGTCAATGGCGGTAGAAAGAAGAGAAGTGTGCCTGAGCCTGAGCAGACTGAAGAAAATCCTGCTGCAGTCAACATTCAGACTGAAGAAACTGATGTGGAGGTGCACACCGAAGAAACTGAACCTGAGCGTGTCGAGGTTCAGACTGAAGAAACTCAACCTGAGCGTGTCGAGGTTTAGACTGAAGAAACTCAACCTGAGCGTGTCGAGGTTCACACTGAAGAAACCCATGTTGAGGTACACATTAAAGAAACTGAAACTGGTGTCAACATTGAGACTGAAGACACTGATCACGAGGGTATTGGCGAGGTGTTGAAAAGACCAGTGAAGAAAACCAAGATGATCAGTGAACTTGTGTGTGTTGAAGAACCAAAAACAAGAAGGGCTAAGGCGAAGAAGGGCACACGACATGGTAGGAAGAAGTAGAACAAAGAACAGTTTGAAAATTTGGTGCATGTAATAATATTTGTAACTTGGTGAGTACTGGTAGTCACTATGTATCCCCATATTTCTATTCGAACTTGTTTGTCTAAACCAGCCAAATAAAATTCAAATTTAAATTTAAATTTAAATTTAAATTTGGGCTATTGATATTTTAGTGCTATCTAAAGTACCTCAACTGAAATATGTTTGCTTGCTGATCATTCCGAGCCCTTTTGGTAAGTTGAACTCATAGTCATGAAAAGTGTGTTTCAAATGACCTCCAAAGGTAGGGTAAACGGCCTCATATTTAAGCAAGTTTTGTTGGCACTTTGTCTAAACCAGCCAAATAATTTTTCTACACATCTATTCTACCTATATAGTGTAAATCTAAAGTCTCACTATTTATTGAATTAATTTTCTATTATTTTCTTTTCTTTTTGAAAAAACAAGGTTTAATAGAAAATTATATATAAAACAAGTTTAAAACATGAAAATGAGAAAAGTAAGTTCAGATCTTTCTTAGTCAATCCAAAATGAAAATGAGAAAACAAGGTTTTCACACTTTTCATTTTCAAAACCCCACCTACTCTAGGGTGCCCACTACTCTCTCCCTTGAACTACATACTACATTGTTTGAGGAATGACAATTTTGTGAAGGATTTTTCGTAAAAATGTATGTAAACCATATTTATGTTTTTTCTCGTTACTATACGACATAATAAGACTATGTGCGCAAGTTTTATATTTTTTTGATTTTTTTGAATTAGTTATGCTCAACCCTAATCAGTCAAAACCTCTCAAAACCCCTCAAAACCCCTCTCAAAACCCCTCAAAACCCCGCACACTACCTGGTCGTCGATCGTTTTACATGGACGGTTGAGATCAGGTGCTAGGGTTAGCTACAGTGTGTAGCGATCCGCATGAGATGCGCTGATTGGTTGACGCAGTGGGGTTTGGATCAGCCTCTCTCGTTGGAGCATCAGGACCGTTCATTTGAATCCAACGGCAAGAGTTGACACGGTGCATGGACCAAGCCTACGCAGTGCCCTTTCCATCGTTGCATGCGTGCCCGTGCCCACCCACAGCATGCATGCCCACCCGCAGGACTGCGCCCGTCGTTGGTCGTTGCATGCATGCCTCGACGTAGCCCTGCCCCGCCACCCCTATCAACGCAGTAACCTGTCGCATGCCTACCATTAGAACCGATGCAGCGTCGCATCAAAGCATGCACCAAGCCACAATGCAGCAGCCCAATGAAGACAACCAAAAAGCAAACGCTGCAGGGCGTGCCATGCATGGCGTGCTCCTCTTTGAGGACGCAATACTGGCATGGGGTATCGATGTGGGTATAGATGCAGTTCAAACGACGTGCTGCCCGTTACAAGATGGGTAAATGAAGGCATCCATTATTGTCACGTCTCACATCGACCGAACATTGCCCTCAAAAAAAAAATCGACCGAACGTTGCCCTCTAGCCGGCTAGCCCTAGCAAGATGGGCTATGACATGAATGCACGGGCGGCACACGCAGAGAACCCGGGGCAGGCGTGTCCCCTTGGCCCACGATGGCACAGACGCGTGCGTGATCCCGCCCCCCTTGACCCGCAACCGTCACAGCCCGTTTCCCACGCTCGTGTACACACTTCCATGGGGCGCCACCAAACGCCGCCCGCCCATTAATTCTACCCAGTGTAACCACAGCGCTTCCATCAAAAACCACGTCGCTCTTGGGCTATTTAAGCCGGGCACTATCGTCTTCCTCTTCCTCCTCATCCACACCCCATCCTCTTCCTCCTCTGCCCTCCTTCTTCCTTCTTCTCCATCAAACCCGATCGAGTCCTCGAGCCACCGGGCGCCACCATGCAATACAACGCCCCCACCTACCAACTCCCCCCAACCGTGCAGGAAAGGCTCTACCCGAACGGAGTGTACGTGGAGAGTACCCTTAGGGTTTGGGCCATCTCAAGGTGGAGGGGCGCAAGGGAGTTGACGGAGTTCTTCCTTGCGGCCGGCTTCCGCCACCTCCCCCGCGGCTCTCCAAGGATGTACCATGTTGAGGAGGTCACCCACAACGGCGTTGTGGTTGGGCTCCTCGCTACGTTCACTAACCCATTCGATGCTTTCTACCTCCTCGGGCGAGTGTATTGGGTTGGTTGTGAGTTCATAGCTTTCACCACCCATAACATTTTCACCGACTTCAGCTCCATCTTCCCCAACAACGGCGTTATGCACACGCTCCCGTACCCAATCAACAATGACGAGTGAAGGGCGCCTGGAGGAGCCCGGAGAGAAGAACCCGAAGAAGAACCCGGAGGAGGAGGAGAGAAGAACCCGAAGAAGAACCCGCGTTTGGTGCCCCCCGATCTATCGTATCGTATCGTATTAGTTTTTAAGTTGTAATCGTTATGCTACTGTTATTAAGTTGTATTAGTGTTTTAAGTTGTAAGGCTATCGTGGAACTATGTGTTGCAATCGTTATGCTTCTATATAATCGTTATGCTACTATATATATTGTGTATTTTGTGCTATTATTTGTAGATTGCTATGGGTTGTTTCATTATTTGTGTATTGCTATGGGTTGCTACAGGCCCGGGTTGCTACACCCCAATCACCACACACACCATCTTCAAAATATTGGCCAAATAATGGGTCATGACCCAAACCATAGACATGCAACTAGGAGCCCCATGCAAACCCACTATGGACATGCAACTAGGAAATGCAAACTAATTTACTTCATGCAAGCATGCAACTCATTTAGTTCATGAAACCGTAGACATGCATAAAAACAAGTAATATTTAGTTTTAGTGCATCAAAAAATGATCCATCACAAAATTTAGTGCAAGAAAAAGGCCAAAGTAAAAACAAGTAACATTTTATTTGCCGAAGTTAGAGGTGGGCTGGTGCCCCTACGCGGGTGGGCTGGTCTCCTTGAGCCCGATCTCCTTACGGCCCAACATCTATTCGGCAGCCCAGTTTTATTTTTTACTAGAAACTGAATTTGGGTGCCCGTGTACTCTGTTAACTGAAGAACCAAAACAGGGGAAACAGAGCATGAACACTGAATAATTTGAGTTCCAAATTGCTGCTTCAATTCAGATACATTACTTGCGCACAGATCACATCCTCTACACTGACAGGCCTAAATGCCCATTCTAATGACGGATGAACAACAAATAAAACAAAAACAGAGCAATGATACAACAATAGAACCCCCCTGCCATGATATTTGCTTGCTTCTACAAATCGATCATCTGCATTAGATGTTTCTTGATCTTCTTCAGTTCCTCGGTCAGTTCGGACTCCGCATGCAGTTCAGCATTGCGCGCATACATCGCCATCGGCACGACTCTGCCCGCCCCTCCGCCCGAGCTCCCCGTATTCTCCACAGCAATCGGCGGCACCCCGCCCAAATTGAGCTCCCAGGTTGCGGCCACGCTCGAATCAACGTAGCCCTCAAACTGAATCCTATCAACATATTCATCAATCCACTCAAAATGGTAACATTTCTTCAAGATCTGAAAAGAACAACACGAACCCTAAATCCCAAATTCGAGGAGAAAAAACAAAATATGAAGAAATCAGAGCGAAAGACAGCGAAAGAACGGGCTAAGAACTGAGATCTAACCTTGCCATCCCTTCCTGTCATTGGTTTGCTCAAGCATTTCACAAATTCCCGCCCAAGATTGCCATTGTCATACCTTTTAGTGACCAACCGTTTAAGAGGGTCTGGGCGTGGGCATTCAGGGCACCTTGTTAGCAGCACTGGTCCATACTGTCGCCATTTTGATTGCGTGCCGGAGGAGGTAGACGTTTGCGCTAGGTCGCCGGAGAAGAGAAAGATTGGGGAAAGGGGATGAATGGGCGGCGGCGGGCGGACGGGCACGGGCGCTCGTCTCTTCTAGCTGCGAGGAGGTGGGTCCCGCGAGTAGACAAGTGGTGGGTCCCGCGCTTAGGTAGATAAGTGGTGTGTCCAGCGCTTACGTGGATAAGTGGTGGGTCCAGCCCTCAACAGCTTACGAGGGCATCAGTTCAGTTTAACAGCCATGTCGTGCGTGGGCTATTTACCTGCTCAAATGTGTCGCACCACAGCCATTCGTTCGAACAACGTCGCACTCAAGCCAATTCACCTCAAATGTGTCGCACAGGAGCTATTGGCCCGTTAGTTCTAGAGTACACAATTATTGATTGGTTGAATGTAGATTGCTTATACCTACTTGTGTAGTTTAATAATACGACTTATTCTAATGATTTTTATAAACCCGCCAGGCCAGAACTTTCGTGGACTGAATCATTTACTTTTCTAGTTAGACGTCAGCATCTTGGAGCTAATGTGGGAGTCATTCAACAAACCACGTGTTAAGCTAAATATCTATTGTGTTACCCAACCTAGGAGATTATCTTTGACGGGGGAAACTATGTGTTTGGGGGATCTTTAAGTCAAGGGAGCCCAATCAGTTCTCACTTGAGTGAATTGAAAAATAGAAAATCATAGAAAGGATGATGTTCGACAGAATATATTACTGATTTTGCTTTAGTTAAGCTATTTATATTATGTGGGTGATGTAGCTTCCAAAATAAATGCAGTTAATTTTTTCTTTTCCACAAAATAGTTATCAACTTCTCATTTTGTTCTAGCATTCTTATTTTCTTTAGGTCTTATTGGCATGCTGGAAGAACTAGGGCTACTACAACGAGCTTTGAAAATGCAATAAATCACAACCACTAGCATGTTCATTACCTGAAGCCTCCTAACAAAGATTTTCGTATTTATACTTGTTCATAAAAAATGTGCAACGGCTTGGTTATTCCAACTAACTCAGCAATTCGTTCTAACGTACAAAAGAAATATTAGGGAAAGAACAAAGGAAAACAATGAAAAAAAGGAACATATTAAATAAGAAAAAGTGTGGGATTCGAACCCTCGATAGTTTCTAGAACTATACGTGTTTACCAGAATAGATCTATCAACCATTAAACCATCTCTCGATAGATAATCCCGATTTTATTCTTAGAAATAAAACATAGTCATACTAAAAATAAAAATAGATATAAACGTTTAGAAATATTTCATGTGGGTATATTTTCTCCTATTTTATACACATATATAGGATGTGCTATACAACCTTGTGAAATAAATACTAAATCTCCTCTTCTTGCTTCCATAAAAAATAAAAAGAAGTGGTTAGAAATAATTTCGAAGGGAATGATTAATGGATTCAATATTAAACTGCTCCTACTTCGCACTTTTTTCCTTTACATTTATTGATAAGTGAGTGATCAAATATCTAGTCAACAATATTTGATGTTAAGTTGGAGGGTTACAAATATTGTTATTGCTTACCAGTTAGCTCTTTGAGCATTATTTTATGACTTACTCGCTCCTAGTAATATGTGTACCCCTTGTATTTGCTTGCTGGTTTCTGTAATAATAAAAATGTTGTACTTCCTTGTACATCACTTTGGATTGGACTAGTATTGTCGTACATATTCAAATTCTCTTATTTCTTAAAAAAAAAACTCCCTCCATTTATGTCAGGTGTATTAGTTTTTTTTGCGAACCAATGTGTGGTTGGATCGTTAGATGGACTGTGGTACCCCAGCCCACCATGGTTCAAGTCCTGGTGCTCACATTTATTCCTGGATTTATTTCAGGATATCCGTTGATGCGCATTCAGTGGGAGGAGACGTTCCCGTCGACGACGAGGTGCCCACGGTGACTTAGTAAATTTCAAGATGATATGTCGGCTTAGTTTTTCGGAGGTGCTCATAAGGGTAGGGTGTGCGTGTGTGCGTTCATAGTGGTGAGTGCATGCGCGTGTATATGAGCGCTTGCGTCTGTACTGTGTTCAATAAAAGGTGTATTAGTTTTTTCCAAGCAAAAATGATAATGTAAGGTGTATTTCTTTTTTCCATGCAGTTTTCCTTGCGTGCCCTTCAACCATCCATTACATGACATAGATAAAAAGTACTACGTAGTTCCCAGTAGGAAGGTCGTAGAAAAGAATCTCTCTCCCTAATTGCATGCACTCACATTTCTCTCTATCCCATCCCACTGATTGATTTTAATCTAGTGCTGCAAGATTCAGTTGCCTTTTGTTATCCCACTCGTTATTTTGTTGCCCCTAATTAACCATCTAACTACCTAATTAGTTAAAGATATTTTTGTCCAAAATTCTCCTCAATTATGTGCCTTGGTCACCGCACCAAACAAATACACCTTATATAAAGGAATGCAGGGAGTATTAGTATTGATTACCCCCGATATAAAAGAACTGACAGACCATTTCTTAAAAAAAATCAAATAACAAAAAATATTTAGAATACAGTTTGCATGCCAGATTACTACCTCTTCCCATTTAGTATTGTCAAATTGCACAGCCATTAGGATATTCATTGATGGCGGGTTCGAATCTTGATAGTGCACTTAACAGTTTGTATAAAAGAACAATTCTGGACATTTTTTAGAATGGTCGAATTTTCCTCTAAGTATAGTTTTTCACGGTGTTTCCATTTGTTCCATTCGTTTAAGTTTTTGTCTTGTGTCTTACAAGCCATTTTAATCGTTTCAGTGGAACCAATGGGGATTCATTGCCTGCTTATTATTTTTGTTGTGGTACCATGTTGGAATGTCTCAACATGCTTAAATGAATTTGTATACTTTTTTTTGAAACGAGGCAAAAGACTTGCCATTTTCATTGATTAACAAGAAGGGTGAAGTTCAATACAAAATCGCCTAGGCGATAACAGATACAATGGCTACTCTAGTAGCATTGCATTACCCAAATGCCTCGCACTAGCTAGGACCCAGATAGCCGTTTCATCCTTGATGATATGCACAACGACCTCCACCAGCGCTGCCTTGGCCTTGAAAACACGAGCATTCATTTCCTTCCAAATCTCTCAAGCAAGGAGGCTAACGCTTTCTGTGCATTGTTGGTTAGGGTATCCTCCCACCACTAGGAAAAACATTGCAAGGCAAATAGGCGAGAGGATAAATGCGGGGGATTTGTGTTCTAAGGATAGGACATCCCAAATGTTGACCAAATTGAAAACGGGAAGATGGAAAGGGGGCGGATCAGAATTTATAATTTATCTTCCACTGACGCCGAGCAACATTAAGGTATACATGCATCGGTGCATGCTTTGCATCTTAAATGAATCTGTATACTGTCACCACTTGGAAAAACATTGCAAGGCAATTAGACATGAGGTTGAATCCAGGGTATTTTCTTTCTAATGAGAAGGACATCTCAAAATGTTGACCAAATTCAAACCGGGCGGATGGAAAGGCGGCGGATCGGAATTATCTTCTGGGCGAGGGGCGACACTGAGCAACGTTGAGGTATATCTGCATCGGTGCATGCTTATCAGCATCCCCAACCGTCCACCTGCTCTGCTTCTGCTGCCTTTAAATATTTGGCACCTCCTTCGATCCCTCCCATCTCACAACACAGTGCATAATTGTTGTCTGCTGCTTAGTTTGTCCCATACACAGGTGGAAGCTCTTATCTACCTGTGTATTAAGACTTATCAGGTCGACGACCAAGGTAAGTCCCTAAACCTATGTCTATGTCTATTCATCAGTGGCCTGTACTTTTCTTATATCCAAGTCACACTTTTTCTTAAGCTTCTGGATTAGCATCCACCCATCTTAATATCCTTGTACTCTTTATAACCTTCCTGCGAAAAAACAGATTTATGTATAACCTAACCTGTGCATACAAGAAAAACGAACTAATAAGTTCATTTGTTATGCACACCTTCAAAAAGTGCAATCTTACACTTTGTAGTGTGTAATGGGTGATTCAAATTTTCCAAACTTCCAAAAAAACAAGAAATTAGAAAAAAAATACATCTATTTACTTATATTTATTTTTCGTATTATCAAATAAGACAAAATATAATAAATGTTAACCATAATTCAAGCTAAGCATTTCCCCATTGCCAATAAGAAAAACAAAAGAAGAAAGTTACTTTATGCCCCTATATATAGTGTGCAGTGACAAATTAAGTGTCCTAGTATACTAGAGATGTGATTAACATTGCTACTGATAGCATGGAATATTCTTTGTTTTATTCACGTCACAAAATGGCTTTTTTTTTTGTTTACCCATGTTGAGAAATTGAAAAAAATGCATTGTGCTTCTTTCTTGGAGTTTTTGAGCTTTTTCTATGATTACTAGAGATGATAGATACATCTTCAGTGCTTTATTGGCACATCTAAGCTTTTAGTGCACACAACGTACAGTGACTGAAATATATAGCAGGTTACTGCACCGAGACCATGGCAGGCAGCTCACCAAAGGTTAGTGAGATCCGGTGTGCGCAGCGTGCGGAAGGCTCCGCGGCAATGCTGGCTATCGGAACAGCAAATCCGGCGAACAAGGTGTCCCAAGAAGAGTACCCTGACTATTATTTCCGCGTTACCAAGAGCGAGCACCTTACTGACCATAAAGACACATTCAAGATAATATGTAAGCACCCAAACATACTGAAATATCTAAGCAGACACGTATGATCTGACATGATTTATGTTGTTGGGTTTTTGGATCTCTAAAACTGATATCAGGTGGTCTAACGGGCACGGAGAATCGTTTCTTCTACCACACGGATGAACTGCTCAACTCCCACCCTGTCTTGCTGGACAACACGTCACCGTCCCGTGAGGCTCGGCATGATATCGTGGCCAAGGCTGCTCCAGAGCTTGCGGCAGCAGCAGCAAAGAAGGCCATCGCAAAGTGGGGCCGTCCGGCCAGTGACATCACCCACCTTATCGTCAGCACCAACTCTGACGCTGGCGCCCCAAGCGCTGACGTACGCTTGGTTTCACTCCTTGGCCTTCGCGCCGATGTCTGTCGTACCATGCTCCATCTTAACGGCTGCTTCGCCGGCTGCTCCGCCTTGCGCCTAGCCAAGGACCTTGCTGAGAATAACTGTGGGGCACGCGTCCTCGTAGCTTGCGTGGAGCTCGCCATTTCTGGCTTCTCCAGCCCCGGCGAAGGGGACTGCTTAGACACCCTCATCACTCATGCGTTGTTTGGTGATGGGGCAGGCGCGGTAATCGTCGGCGCCGACCCCATGCACCCCATCGAGAATCCTCTGTTTGAGATGGTGTCCGTCTCTCAGACCCTCGTGCCGAGCACTGAGAATGTGCTCACCCTGAACTTGGGGAGCAATGGCACTCATGGGAAAGTTTACACCAAACTGCCCACACTGGTAGCAGACACCATGGAACCTTGTCTTCTGGAAGCGTTTGGTCCACTTGAGATGGACTTCCAATGGAATGACCTCTTCTGGGCAGTGCACCCTGGCAGCCGTGGGATCTTGGACCAACTTGACAAGACACTCCAGTTGGAGCCCACGAAGCTAGCGGCGAGCAGAACTGTCGTACAGAAGTTTGGGAACATGTTTAGCGCCACCGTGATCTTCGTGCTTGATGAGCTACGGCGTCGAATGGAGGAGGAAGGAGAGCAAGCTGAGTGGGGGGCCATGGTAGGATTTGGACCAGGCTTCACTATCGAGACCATGGTGCTCCATGCAACCGGCGCTCTCAAGAAAAATTAGCGCTTCGTCGTTAAGCTATGTACGCAGCAGCGGAGAATAAGATTAAAGTCTGTGTGCCCAACTATTTTAATTGTTCTCACCCAAAAGTTATTTTGATTGGATCTGTAACCTATATGGTTACCAAATCAAATATCAACTACCTCCAATAATGTACGATGTTATGGTTTGTGCTGATTTTGACAGTCATTAATGAATCTATATTGCAAGACAGTGTAAAAGTATTGCTCACATGATTTATTTCTCCACTGCACTATGCATGCTAGTTCCTCCATCTGGGTTTGTAAAGTGGGCACAGATTTTTTGGTTTTTCAGTTTGACTAACAAAATGTGTGTACAACATCCGTTTAGTGTATAGATACACTCATTTCTGCAATAGTTAATTCCGGAGGGAGAGAGTATATTAGAAGCATCGTTTGACGTTGAATCAAGTAATGATATATTTTGATATATAACACACATTTTGCTAGTCAAATAGGTGAAGTAATAAACCGTGTCCACCTTCAAAACCCAGATAGAGATAGTAGTATTTACCCACACATTAATAAGTAAGCAAACTATATGCTCCTATGTTAAATCAGGTAAATGGAATCACAGTGTCTGAACCGAACTTTCATAATTTCACGTGGTAAGATATACCCAAATAACACAATGGCAACACAAATTGTGGAACAATTCAATCATGGAATTGTGAAAGTTCAGTTCAGACCATGTAATTCCATGTTCCTGGTTTAACATATATAGATTTCCGTACATTATCGAGTAGACGTTTACAATCCAGTTACCTAATGTAACAGCTTTTTACTGACAGTATTCCACACACGCCACTAAAAAAACTTGAACGTGCTACTTTGATAAAAAAAATGATATACTTGCTGGAGCTTCGCCCTCGGGATCGATCACATCAAATCACGACGGACACACACGCACCAAAACTTTTGGCAAAGACAAGTGTCGTGCCTCTTTCATCGCTTTACTGTTTTTCTTGTTTTTCTCATAACTGGCAAGGAATGACCTGGCTGGCAAGCCCACTCCAAACCAGACCTAAACCAGTAAGTCATGGATACAGATAACCTACTGGATCGTGTCCTACACGCACAACTTCTAGCAACACAACTAGATAGCCAGGCACAAGTCCCAGCTGGACCCAACTTATTGATTTTTCTAATCTAATTACACGCACCGTTGATCACTATGCTAATGCTAATCCTAACCAGACATACCTTTGCCATACATCCAACGTACACGGTACATCCACTAACTCATCTATGTTTGGATTATTCCAACAATGATCCCCTAATCCAAACATCCGACTCTTCACTCAACGAGACACGCAGACGGCCATTTGTTCATCTTGTCACGTCGATTGCCTTCGGTGGTGCAACTTACCAGACCGTAAGTTCTCCCTTCTTGCGACGATGGCCACTACATCATCGTCGTCTTTTATTTTTTCGCCGAATGGCAATCACCCGTCGACTTGCTTGCGACAGCACCCTCATCGTCTTCTCATCATCGCTTTGCTGAATGACTATCGCCAGCTCATCCATGTCGCTGCACCACCTAGCGACTGTATCGCCTGCCCCTCCTCATCGGTACACCGACGACTCCATCGCCCGCCCGGAGCTGCTAGTAGGGTCGCCATCCCGGGACAAGCACGGCTTCAATCCTCGAACCTTGCTATGATACCAATTGTTGAAACTTCGCCCTCAGGATCGATCACATCAAATCATACCGAAACCAGACCTCAAACCAGACCTAAACCAGTACGTCACGGACACGGCTAACCTAGTTGACTATGTCCTACAGGTATAGCTTCTACCAACACAACTAGACAGCCAGGCACAAGTCCCAGCCGGACTCAACTCATTGTTTAACCAAAAATTACCACATTTCATGGAAACGTGCCCAGAAACTACCACTTTACAAATTTGTGCCAAAAACTACCACTTTTTCACTAACCTGCGGCAAAAAACTACCATGTTGGAGAACCGCCCGCTTCGCCCACTCTAAGCACGAATCTGACCGGTTGGGCCCACAAATCAGATGCCACCGTGGCCAACCATGGACGGCCACGCGTTAATGGTCGTTAACGGCGTGTTTGCGGTCAGGATGCGGCTATCGGTCAGGTCAGTCAAGATCCGAGCCATCCATTCCCCTCTCGCGGTACATCTCTCCCTCCTCGCTTAGCTCTCCCTCTCTCTGACCTGGGTGGTGGCCGCCATGGCGTCGATGATTCCGGATGGGGGCGTAGGTGATATGGGCGACAGCGACGGCGACGGCGGCGGTGGTGGTACAAGTTTGGACGGTGTAGGCTCTTTCTCTGACGTCAATAACTGGTTGGGGAGCACTAGTTGTGCGACGCAGGCAGCCTTGCAGCAGCCGGTGGCACCGCTCGTCCAGTCATCACCGGCGCCTAGGTGTTCCGTGGGTTGCAGGTATGGAAATATCATATGTTTAACTGAACATGTTTTCTTTTGCCTGAAAGGCCTTTGGTTAGCTGCTTGAATCTGGCAAATTAGTAAGATGTGTTTGTTTCTGTTTATTGAACATGTGTAGTAAAATGTATTGCACTTGTGTTTGTGTTAATTTTTGTTCAATTCATGAGCACTTATTTATGCAGTTTGGCTGACCAGAAGTGGGACATATGGTTTCATTTCAATGGAAGAAACCCTGTGAAAAGGGGTATATATGAGGGAAATATTTCTTTTCTTACTCTGCAATCACTCATTGCTAGTGAAGGGCATGGGGAGAGTGATTACATGTACTATGTGAAGGAGGAGGAAATTGGATATGAAAGAGTAAAGTATTTAGGTTATGAAGCTAGTGTTCAGGAAATGTTGGAGGTTTATCATCATGTCACGTTTGTGAACATAAAAGTTGTGAAAGATGTTCAGCCTGCAAGTAGTACACATGCTAATGAGAATTACATGAACACTCAAGAGAGTTGCAATGTGAAAAAGGTAGTGGAACAATCTGAGCTTCAGAATCAAATAAATGATAGAAAGGCTCAGCTTGAGAGGAGCGGGATTCAAAGAGAGGCAGATTTGAACCACTTTGAAGGAGACACTGAAGTGTCTGAATTATGTTCTGATGATTTAGGTCATTCAGATGGGAGTGTTGAAGTTGTTCAAATGGAAATAGAGTGTTCCTCTGAAGAGGATAGATCATTGGAATTAACTGTTGTTGTGAAACATGTGAAGAATCCTGGTCCAGCTAGCAGATGTCACAATGAGGTAGAGCATAAACAAATTCAAGATTGGTTTCCTGAAGCGGATGAGTTTTGTTTTGCTGGTGATTTAGGCATTGGTGATGAGGAAGAAGAATATGAAGTTGAACTACCATACCTCCTGAAGAAGCCAAGTGTTCACAGAGAGAGCATGGATGTGAATTTTACATGTGTGCCTCCAGGATAGCTCATGAAAGAACTTTTTGCATTAAGAAGTGTAACATGGAGCACACTTGTCCAGCATCAGCAGAAAACACAAAGTTTACTACTAAGTGGCTTTCCAAAGCAAGTGAGCCTTCTCTTAGAGCAAGCTTCATATGCACCCAGAGGACTTTGTCCATGAATTTTTTTAAAGCCACTATATATTGAAGCATACAAAGACATTGTGTACCCTATCCCTGGTCCTGAATTCTGGCCTGACACCCATACCAAGGATATTGAGCCCCCAGTGTTCAAAGAAAAACCAGGCAAGAAACAGACAGCTAGGAGGAAGGGCCAATTTGAGGTGCCTACACCACAGGACACAAGGAAGATGGGAACAATTACATGCAGCAATTGTGGTCTACAAGGCCATAGATATAAATACTTTGGGAAACCTCTGAAAACAAGTCTTGAGATGAGAAAGAACTTACACTAGGTGATTTCAAAGTTTGCATTCTTTGTATCATTATTTTTTGGTGTGGTCTAATTACTAACTGTTTTAATTTGGGCATGTAGGAGAATAGACAAATTTTCATGGGTTCCTCAAGTGCTACACATCCACCTCCACAGAACTCACCCCCACTACAACCACATCAACACCAAACTTCAAACATCCCAGCCTCATCTGCTCCACCACTTCCTCCTAAAGCAAAGAAGAACAGAAAAATAGCAGTGGTAGCCAAGTCTTCACCTGCACTTCCAAGAGGTTCAACATCAACAGTTTCAAGAGGACCAGCCAAGTCTTCACCAGCACCTCCAAATGTAGCAAGGGGATTCAGTGCACCTAGAACATCCAATGGAGCAGCTGAGATATTCATAGGTAAGAGGAAGAGGAAACCTACTACCAAGTTTGAAGCCTATTTCACTTCAAGTGAAACCCATTGAAAATGTGTTATGCTACTTGAATGTTGAATGTATGCTACAAAGTTTGTGTTCTGCTACTTGAATGGTTAAATTGTGCTAGTGAACTTGAATGTTGAATGTATGCTACTGAATTTGTGTTGTGCTACTTGGACGTTTGAATTTGTTTGTGCTACTTAGCATTTCTGCAGTTAAGAAATGTTCATATGAATTAGTAGTTACAGTCAACATAACTTGTAAAATCTTAAAAAGCAAATAAAAATGATTTCAAAAACTAGAAAAAAAATAAAAAACAAAAATAGTTTGGCCTAGGGCTCGAACCCAGGACCAGTGGGTTACAGAAGCATAAACCCGAGTAAGGGGGTTGTTGCGTATGGGATAAAGGGGACTTGATATGTTAATGCTATGGTTGGGTTTTACCTTAATGATCTTTAGTAGTTGCGGATGCTTGCTAGAGTTCCAATCATAAGTGCATATGATCCAAGAAGAGAAAGTATGTTAGCTTATGCCTCTCCCTCATATGAAATTGCAATAGTGATTACCGGTCTTGTTAACAATCGCCTAGGATAATTCCGCACACCGACCCATCATTATTCCACACTCGCTATTTATAATATTTAGTAATATATTCTAACTTTATGATAATAGCACCTACTTTTATATTTTAGCACTCCGATGTTATGCAAAGTTATCCTCTTCATACCCACAACGTAGTTTTATTTCTCGTTTCTAGTTGGAAGCAATCGTTCGGTGTAACTAGAGTCGTATCAATGGCAGATAGGACTTGATAGAATATTGATCTTACCTTTAGCTCCTCTTGGGTTCGACACTCCATAATTATCACTTCCACCTTTGGGAATTTCTACGACGATTCCTTGCACTTGGGGATAATCAAGCTCTTTTCTGGCGCCGTTGCCGGGGTTCCATAGCGCGGGGTTGATATTCTCGTGTGTGCTTGTTTGCTTTCTTCACTAAGTAGTTTTTGTTATCCCTTTTTGTTTTGCTTAGTTGTGGGTGAAACATACAAAAAAAATTAAAAAAGGAAAATACAAAAAAATTACTTGCCTCTTATGCCTAAAAAGTTTTTTCAAAAAGAGAAGTGATTGGAAAGTTATGCATTGGAGAAGTGAGGGTCGACCTTGAACACTTGTGTTCATGCTCATGTAAACAATGTATAATTTTTCATGGAAGTTTCTCTGAACATAATTATCCCCTTGTATATATCCATTGTATTATAAAAATAATGTGCCAAGCTTTGGTTATAGGATGATTAGATTGCTTGTTTACTATGTGCAGTGCAAAAATAGAAACTTTGGCTGTAGCGCATGAATTTTCATTTTTACTGGAAAGTCAGACGGGTCTGAAACTTTTTGCACAGTACTTATATACAATTTGTTTAAATTTTCAGTTTTTTTTAATTTTTGGAGTTACAGAAGTATACGAAATTTCCAGATTACTACAGACTGTCCTGTTTTTGACAGATTCTATTTTCTATGTGTTGTTCGCTTATTTTGATAAATCTATGGGTAGTATTGGGGGGTATGAACCATGGTGAAGTTGGAATACATTAGATATAATGCTAATATGAAATCGTAATGATTTTATAACAGTACCTAAAGGTAGTGATTTTCTTTATTATACTAATGGATCTCACAAAGTTTTTGTTAAGTTTTGTGTGGATGAAGTGTTCGAAGAACGAGGAGTTGCCGATGTGAGGAGAATAAAGAGAGTCAAGAGTTCAAGGTTGGGGATGCCCAAGGCACACAAAGTAAATATTTCAAGGATACTTAAGCATCTAAGCTTGGGGATGCCTCGGTTGGCATCCCATCTTTCTTCTTCAACAATTATCGGTATACCTCAGTTTTTGTTTTGTTCACATGATTTGTGTCCTTTGTGTTTTTGTTTTTCTTTAAGAACCATGCTAGTATGAGATAGCCCTTAATTGATTTATAGAATGCTTCATGTGCTTCACTTATATCTTTTGAGCATGACCTTATAGAATGCTCTTTGTGCTTCACTTAAATCTTTTGAGTATGGTTTTATACAATGCTTCATGTCCTTCACTTATATATTTTGATCTTGGATATTGGTTAGTCTATATTAATTGTAGAATGCTCCATGAACTTCACTTGTATCTTTTGGAGTATGGATAATACTATCATTGAAAGTGGGTTTGGAAGATTGTCAAATTTAGGAAGTAATGATCCCACTATTTTGGAGGGTGTTGAATCTTAGTGTTATATTTATGAAAGTGGATATGGAGAGGTCTTGACTTTACTTAGTAACAATTCCACTATTTCGGAAGAGGTTCCAACTGATTATGAAAACAAAGTTGCTATCTATGATGATTATTGTGATGACATGTATGCTATAAAGAATAATGTTAACCCTGAAACTTGTCATCATGATTTTAATTTTCAATTGGAGTATGCCTCACATGATAGTTATTTTGTTGAGTTTTCTCCCACTATTCTGAATGAGAAGAATTTTGCTTATGTGGAGAATAGTAAAATTTCTATGCTTATAGATTGATACGTCTTCAACGTATCTATAATTTTTGATTGCTCCATGCTACTTTATCTACTGTTTTGGACTATATTGGGCTTTATTTTCCACTTTTATATTATTTTTTGGACTAACCTATTAACCGGAGGCCCAGCACAGAATTGCTGTTTTTTTGCCTATTTCAGTGTTTCGAAGAAATGGAATATCAAACGGAGTCCAAACGGAATGAAACCTTCGGGAACGTGATTTTCTCACCGAACGTGATCCAGGAGACTTGGACCCTACTCCAAGAAGCAGAAGAGTCGGTCACAAGGGTGGGGGGCGCCCCCCCTAGGGCGCGCCCTCCTGCCTCGTGGCCCCCCTGTTGCTCCACCGACATACTCCTTCCTCCTATATATACCTACGTATCCCCAAACGATCAGAACGGGAGCCAAAAACCTAATTCCACCACCGCAACCTTCTGTATCCACGAGATCCCATCTTGGGGCCTGTTCCGGAGCTTCATCGGAGGGGGCATCCACCACGGAGGGCTTCTACATCAACACCATAGCCCCTCCGATGAAGTGTGCGTAGTTTACTTCAGAACTTCGGGTCCATAGCTAGTAGCTAGATGGCTTCTTCTCTCTTTTTGGATCTCAATACAATGTTCTCCCCCTCTCTCGTGGGGATCTATTCGATGTAATCTTCTTTTTGCGGTGTGTTTGTTGAGAACGATGAATTGTGGGTTTATGATCCAGCTTATCTATGAACAATACTTGAATCTTCTCTGAATTCTTTTATGTATGATTGAGTTATCTTTGCAGGTCTCTTCGAATTATCCTTTTGGTTTGGCCAACTAGATTGGTAGTTCTTGCAATGGGAGAAGTGCTTAGCTTTGGGTTCAATCTTACGGTGTCCTTTTCCAGTGACAGAAGGGGCAGCAAGGCACGTATTGTATTGTTGCCATCGAGGATAACAAGATGGGGTTTTTATCATATTGCATGAATTTATCCCTCTACATCATGTCATATTTCTTAAGGCGTTACTCTGTTTTTAACTTAATACTCTAGATGCATGCTGGATAGCAGTCAATGAGTGGAGTAATAGTAGTAGCTGCATAATTGTTTCGATCTACTTGTCTCGGACGTGATGCCTATATACATGATCATACCTAGATATACTCATAACTATGCTCAATTTTGTCAATTGCTAATCAGTAATTTTTTCACCCACCGTAGAAAATCTATGCTCTTGAGAGAAGCCACTAGTGAAACCTATGGCCCCCGGGTCTATTCTCGTCATATCAATCTCCATTACTTTATTACTTGCTTTGTTTTCACTTTGCCTTTTCCTTTTTACTTTGCATCTCTATACCAAAAATACCAAAAATATTATTTATCATCTCTATCAGATCTCACTCTCGTAAGTGACCGTGAAGGGATTGACAACCCCTAATCGCATTGGTTGCGAGGAGCTATCGTTTTGTGTAGGTACGTGGGACTTGTGCATGGTCTCCTACTGGATTGATACCTTGGTTCTCAAAAACTGAGGGAAATACTTACGCTACTTTGCTGCATCATCCTCTCCTCTTCGGGGAAATCCAACGCAGTGCTCAAGAGGTAGCAAGAAGAATTTCTGGCGCCGTTGCCGGGGAGGCTCACGCAAGCAAGTCATCCATACCAAGTACCCATCACAATCCCTATCTCTCGCATTACATTATTTGCCATTTGCCTCTCGTTTTCCTCTCCCCCACTTCACCCTTGCCGTTTTATTCGCCCTCTCTTTCCCAATCTCATCCTCTCTTTCTCGTTTGCCTTTTTCTGTTGCCTTTCTGTTTGCTCATGTGTTAGTTTGCTTGCTTGTCGTTATGTCTAAAATTGGGGAAATTATTGCTGACATGGGCGATAATAATATCATGGAAAGTTCTGAAGCTCCTGCTGAAGAATCCCCTACCTATCTTACAAAAAGATTTCGAATCGGTAGTTGTAATATTACTGGAAAAGGAGTTATTCAAGATTTCCTTACTTGTGCCGGTGCTTTGCCCTCTATGGGCAGTTCTATTCTTCATAGAACAAGTAGTCTTGCGGACACCATTGCCATGCTTATCGTTGAACTTGAAAGGCAATTTATGCATATGCACCCTTCTATACAAAGGATTTTCCTAGAATTTTCTAATATCGAACACTCCTCTGTTAAGCGTGCCGCTACTATCTTTTTGGCTCATGAATTCAGATTTATAATAAAAGAGGCCAAAGAAATCTTTGTGCATTATAGGGTGGACGCCGGCCGTCCTCCCATAGAATCTATCCTCTTTGATCAAGAAGAAATTATTTGTTTTCAATCTCTTGACTATGTTGCCTTCAGTGAAAACCTTAGAAAAATGGTGCCAACCAACATTCTAATTGATAGAATCTCTGAACTTAATGATGATTTGGCTATTCGAAATAATGAGTTAGGATACTCTCTTGAGTATAGACTCACAAGGTTCTGTCAAAAGAACGCTTATAATGATGAATTGGTTGTGCATTATGAAGGGCCAAAAGAGGAACCTATACCTCCTAAAATTGATCTTGGGGATTTTTGCCCCATTAAATTTAGCCCTTTTGATTACTTTTGCTTGCCTCAAAGAAAACTTGCTGCCGAACGTAGAGAACATGAAATGATTTTCACCGATCTATCTTATTACTACGGCACTTCCTAGATCTATCCTTGCTTTTATGCCTAGCTAGGGGCGTTAAACGATAGCGCTTGTTGGGAGGCAACCCAATTTTATTTGTGTTTTTTGTTTTTGCTTCTGTTTAGGAATAAATAATCCATCTAGCTTCTGTTTGGATGTTGTTTTATCTTTTCATTAGTGTTTGTGCCAAGTAGAACCTATAGGATAACCTACGATGATAGTTGATTTGATTCTGCTGAAAAACAGAAACTTTGCGCACACGAATATAATTTTGTTAAATCACAGGAACGTGATTTTGCGTTGATTCTTTTTGCTTCTGTTCAATAAACAAATTGTCCAGGACTTCCTATTTTGGTAGGATTTTTAGAGTTCCAGCATTTTTCGTTAGTCACAGATTGCTACAGACTGTTCTGTTTTTGACAGATTCTGTTTTACGTGTGTTGTTTGCTTATTTTGATGAATCTATGGCTAGTAAAATAGTTTATAATCCATAGAGAAGTTGGAATACAGTAGGTTTAACATCAATTTAAATAAATAATGAGTTAATTACAGTACCTTGAAGTAGTCTTTTGTTTTCTTTCTCTAACGGAGCTCACGAGATTTCTATTGAGTTTTGTGTTGTGAAGTTTTCAAGTTTTGGGTGAATTCTTTTGATGGATTATGGAACAAGGAGTGGCAAGAGCCTAAGCTTGGGGATGCCCCATGGCACCCCCAATACAATCCAAGGACACCAAAAAGTCAAAGCTTTGGGATGCCCCGGAAGGCATCCCCTCTTTCGTCCACTTCCATCGGTAATTTACTTGGAGCTATATTTTTATTCACCACATGATATGTGTTTTGCTTGGAGCGTTTTGTATTATTTGCGTCTTTGCTTGTTAGTTTACCACAATCATCCTTGCTGTACACACCTTTTGAGAGAGCCATACATGAATTGGAATTTGTTAGAATACTCTATGTGCTTCACTTATATCTTTTGAGCTTGATAGTTTTGCTCATAGTGCTTCACTTATATCTTTTGAGCGTGATAATTTTTGCTCTAGTACTTCACTTAGATCTTTTAGAGCACGGTGGTGGATTTCTTTTAAAGAAACTATTGATCTCTCATGCTTCACTTAGATTATTTTGAGAGTCGTTAATAGCATGGTAATTTGCTTAATGTTAATATACTTGGTATTCAAGATATGTGAAACTTTCTTTTAGGTGAATTGAATACTAAGATAAGTTTGATGCTTGATAATTGTTTTGAGATATGGAGGTGATAATATCAAAGTCGTGCTAGTTGGGTGATTATGAATTCAAAGAATGCATGTGTTGAAGTTTGCAAGTCCCGTAGCATGCACGTATGGTTAAAGTTGTGTAACAAATTTGAAACATGAAGTGTACCTGGCTTGTGCATCCTTATAAGTGGCGGACAGGGACGAGCTATGGTCTTTTCGTACCAATCTATCCCCCTAGGAGCATGCACGTAGTACTTGATTTTTGATGACTTCTAAATTTTTGCAATAAGTATGTGAGTTCTTTTGACTAATATTGAGTCCATGGATTATACGCACTCTCACCTTTCCGCCTTTGCTAGCCTCTTCGGTACCGTGCATTGCCCTTTCTCACCTTGAGAGTTGGCGCAAACTTCGCCGGTGCATCCAAACCCCGTGATACGATACGCTCCATCACACATAAACCTCCTTATATCTTCATCAAAATAGCCACCATACCTACCTATCATGGCATTTCCATAGCCATTCCGAGATATATTGCCATGCAATTTCCATCATCATCATCATGACATACATTACTTTTGTCATATTGCCATTGCATGATCATATAGTTGACATCGTATTTGTGGCAAAGCCACCATGCATTAATTTTCATACATGTCACTCTTGATTCATTGCACCATCTCGGTACACCGCCGGAGGCATTCATATAGAGTCATATCTTGTTCTAAGTTTCGAGTTGTAATCCTTATGTTGTAATCAATAGTGTGATGATCATCATTATTAGAGCATTTCCCAAAAAGAAAAAAGAAAAAAAAGGAAGAAAGGCCAAAAGAAAAAAAGGCCCAAAAAAGCAAAAAAGAGGGCAATGCTACTATCTCTTTTTCCACACTTGTGCTTCAAAGTAGCACCTTGTTCCTCATGTAGTGAGTCTCATATATTGTGCTTCAAAGTAGCACCTTGTTCTTCATGTAGTGAGTCTCATAAAGTTGTCTTTTTATACTAGTGGGAATTTTTCATTATAGAACTTGGCTTGTATATTCCTACGATGGGCTTCCTGAAATGCCCTAGGTCTTCATGAGCAAGCGAGTTGGATGCACACCCACTAGTTTTCTTTTGTTGAGCATTCATAGCTCTAGTGCATCCGTTGCATGGCAATCCCTACTCCTCATGTTGACATCAATTAATGGGCATCTCCATAGCCCGTTGATTATCCTCGTCAATGTGAGACTTTCTCCTTTTTTGTCTTCTCCACACAATCCCCATCATCATATTCTATTCCACCCATAGTGCTATATCCATGGCTCACGCTCATGTATTGCGTGTAGGTTGAAAAAGTTTGAGATTATTTAAGTATGAAACAATTTCTTGGCTTGTCATCGGGGGTATAGAAGTTGGGAACATCTTTGTGTGACGAAAATGAAGCATAGCCTAACTATATGATTTTGTAGGGATGAACTTTCTTTTGCCATGTTATTTTGAGAAGACATGATTACTTTGATTAGTATGCTTGAAGTATTATTATTTCTTATGTCAATATGAACTTTTGTCTTGAATCTTTCGGATCTGAATGTTCATGCCACAATTATGAAGATTTACATTGAAATTATGCCAAAGTATCATTCCGCATCAAAAATTCTCTTTTTATCATTTACCTACTCGAGGACGAGAAGGAATTAAGCTTGGGGATGCCTGATACGTCTCCAACGTATCTATAATTTTTGATTGCTCCATGCTACTTTATCTACTGTTTTGGACTATATTGGGCTTTATTTTCCACTTTTATATTATTTTTGGGACTAACCTATTAACCGGAGGCCCAGCCCAAAATTGCTGTTTGTTTTGCCTATTTCAGTGTTTCGAAGAAACGGAATATCAAACGGAGGCCAAATGGAATGAAACCTTCGGGAACGTGATTTTCTCACCGAACGTGATCTAGGAGACTTGGACCCTACTCCAAGAAGCAGAAGAGTCGGTCACGAGGGTGGGGGCGCACCCCACCCTAGAGCGCGCCCCCCTGCCTCGTGGCCCCCCTGTTGCTCCACCGATGTACTCCTTCCTCCTATATATACCTACGTATCCCCAAACGATCAGAACGGGAGCCAAAAACCTAATTCCACCGCTGCAACCTTCTGTATCACGAGATCCCATCTTGGGGCCTGTTCCGGAGCTCCGCCGGAGGGGGCATCCACCATGGAGGGCTTCTACATCAACACCATAGCCCCTCCGATGAAGTGTGAGTAGTTTACTTCAGACCTTCGGGTCCATAGCTAGTGGCTAGATGGCTTCTTCTCTCTTTTTGGATCTCAATACAATGTTCTCCCCCTCTCTCGTGGAGATCTATTCGATGTAATCTTCTTTTTGCGGTGTGTTTGTTGAGATCAATGAATTGTCGGTTTATGATCCAGCTTATCTATGAACAATATTTGAATCTTCTCTGAATTCTTTTATGTATGATTGAGTTATCTTTGCAAGTCTCTTCGAGTTATCCTTTTAGTTTGGCCAACTAGATTGGTAGTTCTTTCAATGGGAGAAGTGCTTAGCTTTGGGTTCTATCTTGCGGTGTCCTTTCCCAGTGACAGAAGGGGCTTCAAGGCACGTATTGTGTTGTTGCCATCGAGGATAACAAGATGGGGTTTTTATCATATTGCATGAATTTATCCCTCTACATCATGTCATCTTTCTTAAGGCGTTACTCTGTTTTTAACTTAATAATCTAGATGCATGCTGGATAGCGGTCGATGAGTGGAGTAATAGTAGTAGATGCAGAATCGTTTCGATCTACTTGTCTCGGACGTGATGCCTATATACATGATCATACCTACATATACTCATAACTATGCTCAATTTTGTCAATTGCTCAACAGTAATTTGTTCACCCACCGTAGAAAATATGTGCTCTTGAGAGAAGCCACTAGTGAAACCTATGGCCCCCGGGTCTATTCTCATCATATCAATCTCCATTATTTTATTACTTGCTTTTTTTTACTTTGCCTTTTACTTTTTACTTTGCATCTCTATACCAAAAATACAAAAAATATTATTTATCATCTCTATCAGATCTCACTCTCGTAAGTGACCGTGAAGGGATTGACAACCCTAATCGCGTTGGTTGCGAGGAGCTATCATTTTGTGTAGGTACGAGGGACTTGTGCGTGGTCTCCTACTGGATTGATACCTTGGTTCTCAAAAACTGAGGGAAATACTTACGCTACTAGGCTGCATCATCCTCTCCTCTTCGGGGAAATCCAACGCAGTGCTCAAAAGGTAGTATAGATCATGAAAAGAATGCTTTATGTGGTGGTTATATTGTTAAAATTAATTCATGATGCTACAATTATTATGAGGGAGGAATATATGCTTGTTGGAATTGCAATAATATCAAGTTTTCCCTCTATGTGCTTAAAGTTTTGAAGTTATGCTTATTTTGCCTTCCTATGCTAGTTGATTCTTTTTCCCATAAATTGTGTGCTCACAAAATCCCTAGGCATAGGAAGTGGGTTAGACTTAAATGTGCTAGCCATATTCTTCATGATGCTCTCTTTATGTTTCAATTCTTATCTTTTATGTGAGCATCATTGAAATCATCATACCTAGCTAAAAGGCATTAAAGAAAAGTGATTGGTGGGAGACAAAACAATATTTATCCTTACTGTTTTTGTGTGTTAACATGATTAAGCTACTGTAGTAATCATTTTTTATAGGTTTTGTTTCAATAAAGTGCCAAGTAAGACCTTTGGGATAGCTTATGGTGATAGTTGTGTTGATCCTGTTGAAAATCAGAAACTTTTGCACCCAGTAAATTAGTTTTTATAATTCACAGAAACACGATTTTGATATGATTCCTTTTGCAATGGATTGGTACACCAATTTCTCAGGTTTTCCTAATTTGTATTGATTTTTGGAGTAGCAGAAGTATGCTTCCTGTTCAGATCATTACAGACTGTTCTGTTTCTAGCAGATTCGGTTTTCAATGCATAGTTTGCTTGTTTTCTAGTTTCTATGGCTTATATTGATCAATATAAATTGTGGAAATGATATGGTACAGTAGGAATTGTGTGAGAACAATTATGAATCTTGTCTTTGACAGTACCAAAGTGAATGATTTACTCTTTATCATACTAACCTATCTCACGAAGTTCCGTTAAGTTTTGTGCGATTGAAGTTTTCAAGTTTTGAGTGAGATATCGATATGGGGAGAATAAGGAGTGGAAAAGACCCTAAGATTGGGGATTCCCAAGGCACCCCAAGGTAATATTCAAGGAAGACTCAAGCGTCTAAGCTTGGGGATGCCCCGGAAGGCATCCCCTCTTTCGTCTTCAAAACCATCGGTATACCTTACTCGGAACTATATTTTTATTTGTCACATGATATGTGTTTTGCTTGGAGAGTATTTTCATTTTTACTTGCTGTTTGAATAAAATCATTGGATCTGAAATCTTTAATGAAAGAGAGAGTCCTCCCATGGCTAATTAATTATTTGACCACTTAGTGTTCTTCACTTATATCCTTTTGGAGTAGTTTGTAATTTACTCATGTACTTCATGTGTATCCTATGAGTAAATGGTTGAATGAATTGAATATCATAAATCTGAATTTATATATGTTTCATATGCTTATAACAGGGGGAGTAATGACTTCACACATAATAAGTATAGGTGATAAATTATTGAAAGTTAGCAGACGCAGTATTGGTCACTTGAACAATTCATGAAAGAATATTGAAGGAAGAGAGATTTCACATATAAATATACTATCTTGGACATCTTTTGTAATTGTGAGAACTCATTAAAATATGACATGCTAAAAATTTGATGTTGGACAAGGAAGACAACTTAATGGGTTATGTTTTCCTATATCCTAATAGACGTTATATTGTCTTGGATCATCCAACATGTTGAGCTTGTCTTTCCCTCTCATGCTAACCAAATTCTTTGCACCAAGTAGAAATACTACTTGTGCTTCCAAACATCCCTTAAACCTAGTTTTGCCATGAGTCCACCATACCTACCTATGGATTGACTAAGATCCTTCAAGTAACTTGTCATCGGTGCAAGCCATAGAAATTGCTCCTTAAATACGTATGATCTATTAGTGCAAAGAAAATAAGCTTTATACGAACTTGCGATATGGAAGAAATAAAAGCAACGGAATAAAGGTCCTTATCACAAGCGGCAATATAAGGTGATTTTCTTTTGCATTAAGATTTTGTGCATCCAACCATAAAAGCGCATGACAACCTCTGCTTCCCTCTACGAAGGGCCTATCTTTTACTTTTACCCTCTACCCTTATACAAGAGTCATGGTGATTTCCACCTTTCCTTTTTACATTTTTTCCTTTGGCAAGCACTTTATGTTGGAGCGACCCGGATATATATATATATATATATATATATATATATATATATATATATATATATATATCCACTTGGATGTAGGTTTCATAAAGTATTATTGTTGACATTACCCTTGAGGTAAAAGGTTCGGAGGCGAAACTATAAGCCCCTATCTTTCTCTGTAATCCGATTAAAACTTTGAACCCATAAATATCACATGAGGGTTAGCAATTGTGAAAGATGAAATGATAGTTGAGTATGTGGAGTTTGCTGAATCAAAGCTCTTACATAGACCCTTCCTAAAAATAAGATGAATTGCAATTTTTTGATGACTAAGAGCATGGTTTGTTAGTTTTCAAGATAGTTTATGATCTATACTTTAACATGTCAATGGCTTGTCACTTGATCATGAGAAGTTTTATGAGTTCAGCTATTGTTATGATATATAATGATGCTAGAAAAAGTGATTGAAACTATCATTGATCAAACATATGCACTTGCGAGCATTCACACTTCATAAATTATTTCTTTTTATCATTTACCTACTCGGGGACGAGCAAGAATTAAGCTTGGGGATGTTGATACGTCTCCAACGTATCTATAATTTATGAAGTATTCATGCCATGTTTATAATATTTTTACATGATTTTGGTATGATTTGATTAGAACTATCCCGGACTGACACTGTTTTCAGCAGAACTACCGTGGTGTTGTTTTTGTGCAGAAATAGAAGTCCTCCGAATGTGCTGGAAATCAACAGAGAATATTTTTGGAAAATATAAAAATACTGGAACAAAAATCTACCGGAGGGGAGTCCCGAGGGCACCACAAGGGTGGAGGGCGCCACCCCCCCCCCCCCCCAGGGCGCACCCCCCTGCCTCGTGGACTCCCTATGGCCCCCCTTGACGTGAAACCAACGCCAACCCCTCCTATAAATCCAGAAAACCCTAGAAAAGAAGGGAGATTGGAAGTTCCGACGCCGCAAGCCTCTATAGCCATGAGAAATCAATCTAGGCCCTCTCTGGCACCCTGTCGGAGGGGGACATCATCACCGGAGGCCATGGGGGAGGATCTCGGAGGGGCCATCATCGCCATGGAGGCCAAGGACCAGAGGGAGAACCTCTCCCCATCTAGGGGGGCATGGAGGAGGAAGCACAAGGGGGAGAACCTCTCCTCCTCTCTCTCGGTGGCGCCAGAGTGCCATCGGGAGGGGAATCATCGCCGCGGTGATCATCTTCATCATCATCACCATCCTCATCTCTTTTACACGGTCCACTCTCCCGCACCCTGCTGTAATCCCTGCTTGAACATGGTGCTTTATGCCACATATTATGATCCAATGATGTGTTGTCATCCTATGATGTTTTTTGAGTATATATCCTTTGTCTTTGGGTTGATTGATGATCTAGATTGGTATGAGTTGTATGTTTTATTTTGGTGTTGTCCTATTGTGCCCTCTGTGTCGTGGAAGCGTGAGGGATTTTCTTACAGTGGGTTGCTTGAGTGACAGAAGCATAAACCCGAGTAAGGGGGTTGTTGCGTATGGGATAAAGGGGACTTGATATGTTAATGTTGTGGTTGGGTTTTACCTTAATGATCTTTAGTAGTTGCGGATGCTTGCTAGATTTCCAATCATAAGTGCATATTGAAAGGATCGATATGGTTGACTAGAGGGGGGGTGAATAGGCAACTAACAATTTTAACCTTTTCTTTACCAATTTAAACTTTTCAACAAAATAGGTTGTCTAGATATGCAACTATGTGAGCAACCTATATGATGTAATAACAACTAGCACATAAGCAAGCAAGGGATACAACACAAGTAGGCTTGCAAAAGTAAAGGCACGAAATAACCAAGAGTGGAGCCGGTGGAGACGAGGATGTGTTACCGAAGTTCCTTCCTTTTAAGGGGAAGTACGTCTCCGTTAGAGCGGTGTGGAGGCACAATGCTCCCCAAGAAGACACTAGGGCCACCCTATTCTCCTCACGCCCTCACACAATGCGTGATGTCGTGATTACACTATTGGTGCCCTTGGAGACGGCGACCGAACCTTTACAAGCAAGGTTGGGGCAATCTCCACAAGAATTGGAGGCTCCCAACAACACAACGAAGCTTCACCACAATGAAGTATGGCTTCGAGGTGACCTCAACCTTCTAGGGTGCTCAAACACCCAAGAGTAACAAGATCCGCTAGGGATAAGTTGGGGGAATCGAATATCTCTTGGTGGAAGTGTAGATCGGGCCCTTGTCGCCCAATCCCAAGCAAATCAACAAGTTTGATTGGCTAGGGAGAGAGATCGGGTGAAAATGGAGCTTGGAGCATCAATGGAGTTTAGGGTTAGAAGAGGTGAGTCTTCTTGGAGAAGAAGACCCCCCTTTTATAGTGGGGAACAATTCCAACCGTTGCCCACCACTCAGCCCGCGACCCACGGAACTACCGCTCCACAGGCGCGGTACTACCGCACTAGCGTGCGGTACTACCGTGGTGGACCGCGGTACTACCGTGAGCACGGCAGAGACCTAACCACGCAAAAAGGAGCACGGATAGGGCGCGGTAGATCCGCAAGAGCGGTACTACTGCGGCCCCATGTGGTACTTCCACAAGGCAGACAAGGGCCAGGCCTGATAGGCACAGATGTAAAAAAATTACATCCGTGACTACCTCCGCTGAGAAAATGTCGTGCACAAATCCGACACAGAACTACTGTGACCGAGGTTGTGGTACTACCGTGGAGGGTGTGGATGTAAAAAATTACATCTGCCCCTACCTCCGCTCCTGCTCCGGAACCTGGCCTGGTGCCACGGTACTACCGCGCCATAGCATGGTACTACCTCGTGGAGCGCGGATGTAAAAAATTACATCCGCGCCTACCACCCTAGAGAGCGGTGCCAGACCATAGCTCGCGGTACTACCGCTCAGACGAGCGGTACTACCATGGGAGCCTACGGTACTACCGTGCCGGAGCCCGGCACTACCGCTGGCTCCTGCGGTAGTACTGCTCAAAAGAGCAATACTACCGCTAGCCTGAGAAGAGCAAGACCGGGGCCTTCATTTCACAGAGACACGGTGAGACGGATGAACACTCCAGGGAGCTCAAGGAAAGGCGGTGCAAAAGGGAATGTGTACGTGAGATTCCACCCAAACCTTTCCAAAGCGGTCCCCCTCTTAATAGTACGGCTCTCCTACGACTCAACTCCACCGAACCGAACCGTAGACAAACGCCGTCTTCATTAATCTTCGAGGGGCATCAAATCGTCTTGTGTTTAGTCGTGATGAATCTGAAAAGCTCAATACACACGATTAGTCCGCAAAGGCATTGTCATCAATCACCAAAACTACTTAGGGGCAAAAGTGCCCTTACAATCTCCCCCTTTTTGGTGGATTGATGACAATACGGGATTTGCACACAGGAGATGAATATAGCACAAGCAAACCCCACATCTCTAAAATATAGAGGAGCTCCCCCCTAGATTCGTGATAAAGAGTAAGGTGCTTTGGACTGCACGGCACGAATACTAGGATCACCACTCCCCCTATATTTTAGAAACAAGGCATATCTTGCAATGGAAAGGCTGACACTAAGCAAGATAGTAGACATGAGCATAACATGAATAGCATGATAAAGCAAGGTACGGTAGAGTGCATATGTCTTACACCATATGATTAACATAGTCTCACAAGCACAACCAACTCAAAGCAAGCAAGTTCAACGACGGAAAGCAAGGCAAACGATGAAACACACGACACTCACGCAAATCCTACACTCTCTCCCCCTTTGGCATCGAGACACCAAAAAGGCAGAGAGGTCACCTACAACAACGGTGGTGGCTCCAGCAGAAAAGGATTCCTCGTCTTCAGACTCTGCAGTAGGAACGGACTCCTCCTCCGAATCGGTCCACTTGTAGCCCTGCTTCTGCATCCAGGCAGTCTCTGGGGTGATGTGCTTCTCAGAACCGCTGGCCACATCCTCCCTGCAAGCCCTCAAGATACTGATGTCACAACGGTGACTCTCCTTCTGAGCAACATGGGCCTTGTACTGACCCCAAACCTGCATGCAGAACAGCCTCTTCATCTTGTTCTTCAGCTTCTGTGACCAAGAGGGCTCATCAGAGGGAGGCAAGAAAGCAGAATGGTCAGCAGCAGCTTCATCCCTCTCAAGTTCCTCCTCATCCACAGCCTGCCTGGTAGCCTCAGTAGAAGTGGTGGTGTTAGCCCAATGAGGCTTTATGCTAAGCCTGACGGACTCATGACGAATCCACCCTGGAGCTTCAAACTCATCCTGGGGAAACAGCTTCTCTCAAGTCATGGAGATCAAGTGGAACAGGTAAGGCCTGTAGATGGGGACCTTACGGTTGAACACGGTGAACTGAAGCTCACACCACATGATATGTGAGACATCAAGTGGTTGAGTCTGAGCCTTACGGGCCTCCTCACAGATAAGCATCATGTCAACGAGGTAAGCATGTACCTGGCCCATGTCCCCAATGCGTGGGAAGAGGGTGTTCCGAAAGAGCCGATGCATGATGTCAAGGAAGGGATTAAGCACCCACACAGTCTTCTTGTTGGAAAGAGACTTCGGAAGAAGGAATGGCATGAGCTTGTTCTTGTTGGCAGAGTCAGAGTTGGCATGAGGGCGAACTCCAACTAGCGTGTCGAGCCCTTCATCTGGAACGTTAAGCAACTCCATGAACTCCTTCCAAGTAGCAGACAGACGCGACCATTAGTCATCCAAGTCATGGTCCTTGCAACATAGTGATTGTCCTACCTCATGTGATGCATGTCAATGTAGTGAACGTCAACATAGTGATCCTGCTTGGCCTTGATCACATCCATGTATATCAGATTCTGCTTCTTGTTCCAGAATAGTTCATTGCCTCGCGTGCTGCCCCGGGGATTCACATAGGGATTGAGCTTTCTTCGAATGACAAACTCGGCCTGGGGCATCACATCCATGCCCATGACGGGCTCCTTCTGTTTGTTGGCGAAGGTCTTGGTCCAGCATTGGGGAGCAGCAAAGGACCCCTCAGGAACATCATCTGGGTTGCGCAGACGCTTTGACCCTGTGTCTCGGCTGGGATTCGAGCGACGAGCAAAACCGGAGCCACCACCTAGACACAAAGACAGAAAGACACGCACGGGAACAAAACGGATCAAAACCAAACACAGAGAAACACAAAAACATACCATTTGGACGACACAAATGAGCGCAGGATGAATCTACGGTGGTACCGGGCAAGGTTGCGGAAGTAATAAATTACATCCACTCCAGCCGCGGTAGTACCGTGCTAGGATAGCACGGTAGTATCGCGCTTGGGGCGGATGTAATTTTTTACTTCCGAATGCCAAGCGGTAGTACCGCACCGAGGTGCGGAATTACCGCTGAGTGCCAGATCCAGGTGAGGCTGCGGTAGTACCGCTCCAGGAGGAGCGGTAGTACCACACAGTTTGAAAACCGCCACAGAGGACGCGGATCTGGATCTGAAACCTCCGCACGACAACTATGGTACCACCGGTGATCAAACGGAACTAATTTGACAATCCAAAGAGCATGGGACAACACTACCACTCTACAACGAATCCCATTTGCACAGATTTAGCCAAAAATCTCACGAACACCACATGCATCTCCCCAAAACCTAGAAGCACAAGGAAGGACAAAAGGAAGAGGCACTTGGGAAAAAACCTGGGTCCATGGCAAGAGGGCGAGGTGGGGAACGATCCCACCGGTCAGAATCCGTAGAGAGCGGCCGGAGACGGAGATCTGGCGAAGGCCTCCGGCGCCGTTCTTGGTCAGGAGAGAGAGAGAGAGAGACGGGGTGGGGAATAGAGATGAATGGGTATGGGGGAGTTAGAACTCCCCCTGTCCCGCTGTTAACCCCCACCCGCTTGCGGGGGCGCAGAAGTACCGCGGGTCATCGCGGTAGTACCGCCGGGGCGGAAGTACCGCACGCTGGGCGGTAGTACTGCTCGTCCAGCGGCAGTAAAAAATTACTGCCGCGGAGGTAGCGGTAGTACCGTGCCCCTGGAAGGCCACACACAAGACGCAGAGCCACCAACTCCTGCGGTAGTACCGTGGCTCACCATGGTAGTACCGTAAATCCAAGAAAGTGAAGAACACACAAGAGAAAACAGAGAAAAGGCAAAACAAACTACTCCGGAAGAGACACCAAACAACTAAGAGACGAACACACACGACGAATGAGACCAACCACACGACACAACTTCTCCTTGAGGAGAGCGGTGGCCGGAGCCACCTATGTTTGAGTCAATTGGTATGGCACCGCGAAGAATTATCCTTGGGCCCATGACCAAAACTCGTCTTTGAAGCACAAGTACCATCAAAAAAATGGCTAATGTGAAAGGGTTGATCGTTTTATGCATAATGGGGCGAGGGAGAGTTCATTGAGAGAACAACACTCCCCCTATGTCCATGCCTACATCTAAACCAGACAACAAGTTGAGTGAGGTGGGCGTGCAAGGGTTCAAGTCATATTGCTCGAATCAATGATATTTAGCTCATGCCTTAACTCGCGAAATCTTGCTTCATCCAAGGGCTTCGTCAAGATATCTACAAGGTTATCATGAGTGTTGACATACTTGAGCTCGATCTCCCCTTGCCTAATGTGATCCCGGATGAAATGATACCGAATCTCAATATGCTTCGTCTTGAAGTGTTGCACCGGGTTGAGAGAAATCTTGATGGCACTTTCATTGTCACACCAAAGAGGCACTTTGTCACAAATGACACCGTGTTCCTTTAAAGTTTGCCTCATCCATAAGAGTTGTGCACAACAACTACCGGCCGCCACATATTCTGCTTCGGTGGACGAGAGAGACACACAACTTTGCTTCTTGGAAGACCAACTCACCAAAGAGCACCCAAGAATCTGGCACCCTCCGGAAGTGGACTTCCTATCCACTTTGTCTCCCGCCTAGTCGGAATTCGTAAATCCTTCAAGCTTGAAGTTTTCTCCTCTTGGGTACCAGAAGCCAAAGTTTGGGGTATGAGCCAAATATCGAAAGATTCGCTTGACTGCCACATAGTGACTTTCCTTCGGTGCGGCTTGAAACCGTGAACACAATCCCACACTCAACATGATATCCGGTCTAGATGCACAAAGGTAAAGCAAAGAGCCAATCATGGAGCGATATACCTTTTGATCCACCGCTTTACCATTGGGATCAATGTCAAGTTGGCACTTGGTGGGCATTGGTGTAGTAGCCGGCTTGACATCACTTAGCTTAAATCTTTTTAGCATGTCTTGAGTGTATTTGGCTTGGTTGATGAAAGTACCTTCTCTTCGTTGTTTGATATCAAAACCAAGGAAGAACTTCAACTCTCCCATCGAAGACATCTTGAACTCGGAGGTCATGAGAGCGGCAAATTCCTCATTGAAAGCTTTGTTAGGGGAACCAAAGATAATATCATCAACATATAGTTGGCATACAAACAACTCCCCTTTGACCTTCTTAGTAAAAAGAGTGGGATCGATTTGCCCCACCTCAAATCCACGATCTTGTAACAACTCGGTAAGGTGGTCATACCACGCATGTGGGGCTTGTTTAAGGCCATAGAGTGCCTTATCGAGTTGATACACATGATCCGGGAAGTAGGGATCCTCGAACCCGGGGGGTTGCTTGACATAGACCAACTCATTAATAGGACCATTAAGAAAAGCACTTTTGACATCCATTTGTTGCAACTTAAAGTTGTGATGGGAAGCATAAGCAATCAACAAACGTATGGATTCAAGACGAGCAACGGGAGCAAAGGTTTCACCGTAGTCGATACCCTCGACTTGGGAGTAGCCTTGTGCTACCAATCTTGCCTTGTTGCGAACAATGTTCCCATGAGCATCTTGCTTATTCTTGAAAATCCACTTGGTTCCAATGACGTTGTGGTTCCCCGATGGCCTTGGCACCAATCTCCACACCTTGTTGTACTCGAAGTTGTTGAGTTCTTCATGCATGGCATTGAGCCAATCCGAGTCTTCGAGCGCCTCATAGACCTTTTGGGGTTCAACACAAGAGACAAATGCATGATGTTGACAATAGTTTTCTAATTGTCTATGAGTGCTTACCCCCTTTCTTAGGCTTCCAACCACGTTTTCCATGAGATGGCCTTGGGTGGTGAGCTTGGAAGCAATCTTCGCGGCACGACGCTCTAATCCCTCCTCGGGTGTGGAAGGAGGAGGGTTAACTTGATTATCTTGAGCGTCGTCTTGAGCTTGTTCTTGATCTTGAGCTTGCTCATCATCTTGAACTTGCTCGAGGGGAAGAACTTGACCTTGGGCATCATTTAGAGGTTCACCACCATCTTGAGGTTGATCTTGCCCTTGGTCTTGTTCACGAGGTTGAGGGCCTTCACTTTGTTATCCGGAAGCGTGTGGGTCTTGGGGAGGTGATGGCTCCACTTGAGTGGAGCATTGTCCTTCTCCTTCGGCCACAAGGGGTTCCTAAATGGGTAGAATATGACCAATACCCATTCTTCTTATGGCTTGGGGAGGAATTTCATCGCCTACATCACAAGTACCACTTTGCTCCACTTGGGAGCCGTTATTTTCATCAAACTCCACGTTACACGTCTCCTCAATGAGTCTGGTGGACTTGTTGAGAACACGGTAAGCATGAGAGTTTGTAGCATAACCAACAAATATGCCCTCATGAGCTCTAGCCTCAAATTTAGACAAATGAACACCTTTCTTGAGAATGAAACACTTACAACCAAATACCCGGAAGTACGTGAGGTTGGGCTTGCTGCCAGTGAGTATCTCATAAGGAGTCTTGTTCAAGCCTTTGCGGAGATAGAGCCGATTGGATGCATGACATGCGGTGTTGATGGATTCGGCCCAAAAGTTGTATGGAGACTTGAACTCCGCCATAATGGTCCTTGCCGCATCCATCAACGTCCAGTTCTTCCTCTCCGCTACACCATTCTGTTGAGGGGTATATGGTGCAACATATTGATGCTTGATCCCCTCATCACTAAGAAACTCGTCCAAGGTGTAGTTCTTGAACTCGGTGCCGTTGTCACTTCTTATTGTCAAGATCTTTGCATTATGTTGACGTTGAGCTTCATTTGCAAAGTCGATGATGGTTTGTTGAGTCTCACTCTTCCTCTTGAAGAAGTATACCCAAGTGTATCTTGAATAGTCATCCACAATCACCAAGCAATACTTTCTACCTCCAAGACTATCAAATGATGGAGGCCCGAAGAGATCCATGTGAAGGAGCTCCAAGGGTGTCTTCGAGTAGATAATGGTCGTGGGAGGGTGAGCCTTCTCATGAAGCTTTCCTTCAATACAAGCACTTCAAGCACGATCTTTGGCAAAACTAACATTTTTTAGACCACGAACATGGTCCCCCTTGAGAAGACTTTGCAAAGATCTTATATTGACGTGGGCCAAACGGCGATGCCAAAGCCATCCCACGTCAACTTTAGCCATTAGGCATGCCGCGGTCTTAGTGGGTCGCTCCGAAAAGTTAATCACATAGAGACCATTCTCGACATGCCCAACAAAGGCTACTTTAAGAGTCTTGCTCCACAAGAGGGCCACGGTATCAATGTCAAAGAAAATAGCAAAACCCATGAGTGCAAGTTGATGAACGGAAAGCAAATTGTATGCAAGGGACTCAACAAGCATGAATTTCTCGATCGTTAGATCATGAGAAATGACAACCTTGCCAAGACCCAATACCTTAGAATGTGAGGCATCACCCCACTCAACATTGGTGGGCATAGATGGAATCTTTTTCACGTCCACCACCAAGTCCTTGCTTCCGGTCATATGATTTGTTGCTCCACTATCGAGCAACCATGATCCCCCACCGGAAGCAAACACCTACAAGAGATCAATGCTTGGTTTTAGGTACCCATTTAGTAATGGGTCCTTTGATGTTAGTAACAAGGGTCTTAGTAACCCAAATAGACCATTCAATGTACTCATAAGGAGAACCAACGAATTTAGCATAAACATGTCCATCACTAGCACGGCACAACACATATGACGGGTTAAAGTCGCCGGCTTTGTTGGAGGAAATGCTTTTGCCCTTTTGGACGTCAACTCCCTTCACTTTTTCCTTCTTCTCCTTAGGAGCACCCTCTCCCTATTTCACAAAAGTTTGCTTGAGAGGAGGAGGACGTTTGGTCTTGTCGTTCTTCTTCTTCTTGCTCTTGGACTTGGGTGCAAACCCAATTCCTTCCTTGGCCACAACTTCCTTTTGATTGCTCAAATGTTCATGAGGTTTTTCTCACCTTGAATGCATGTCACAAGGCCTTTCTCGAGTTGATCCTTCAATTTGGCATTCTCCTCCACAAGATGCACATGCTCACAAAATGGGTTAGTAGCACATGCATTATCAATTAATACCATATGAGGGAAGGTGGCCTTTTCCTTGGTTAGCTTAACTTGGAGTTGAGCATGAGACTCCTTGAGGTTAGCGTGAGCACCCTTCAAGACCTTGTGGGCCTTGTCAAGTATCTCAAACTCCTATTTGAGTCTAGCATGATCAACCCCAAGTTTATCCTTCTCGGACGTTAGCACACGAGACACGACAAGAGCATGCTCAAGATCTTTATTTAGCTTAGCATGGTCATCGTTGTATGACTCCTCAAAAGTCAAATGATGCACACGCTCTTCCTCAAGAGCATTAGAGAGATCCGATATCTCATCGGCATAGTCACGACTATGACCTTCCATCTTAGAGATGGTTTCTTCGTGAGCCTCGATCATGTCATTGGCCTCACCAAGTTATTCCAAGAGAGCAACAAAATGCTTCTTGGACTTGCCCTTGAGCTTACTCATAAAAGACTCAAATTCATTCACTTCCTCATTAGACCCATCATGTTCATCAATGCAATCCTCCAAGGAGGGATTAGTAATGATGGTGGTTTTGATGTTGGGGGGTTACCTTGTTTGAAGCTTTAGCCATGAGGCACTTGGCGGTGATGTTCTCGTTGGGTGAATCAAAGGGAGACACCAGTGGAGTAGTAGCAATGGCAACGGACGCCATGGCCATCGCTTCTCCATTTTCATCATCGTCGTCATCCTCTTGGTATTCTTCTTGAACCACCAACCCACGAGTGGGAGTCTTCTTGGTGAAGTTGTTCTTGTTGGGGAAGGACTTGGCTTTGTCCTTTCGGATGAACTTGCCACCATTGTCTTCCTGCTTCTCGTAAGGACAATCCGCAACGAAATGGCTCACATTGCCACAGTTGAAGCAAGTTCTAACTCGTTGCTTGCCCTTGACGCCACTTGAGTTGTTCTTGTTGAAGTTGGGTCTTGTATTCTTCTTGCTCCAAAATTGTCTTGAAGCAAGGGCCATGTGCTCATGATAATCATATTTGGTGTCTTCGGGGTTGCTCTCCTCATCTTCCACTTCTTCCTCTTCTTCCATAATAACCTTGGCCTTCAAAGCAAGGTTGGGCTTCTTTGCCCTTTGAGAACAGAGCACTGCATTGTCGGCGGTCTTGTCCAAGATGCTCATTGCAACGAACTCATCCAACACTTGACTTGAGGTCATGGAGTGGAAGTATGGTCTTTGACGGATGACGGAGGACATGGCCTTGTTGTAGGGCATCATGGCCTTGAGGAACTTGCACTTGATCCAATTGTCATGCGTGTCCTTGCTTCCATGATCTCGGAGTGAGACCGCGAGTTTGGTCACTCTTCGAAAGAGCTCACGAGGTTCTTCATCTTCTTTCATTGCAAACTCATCGGCTTCAACTTGCACCACTTCATAGTTGGAGCGTTGAATGCTAGCACTTCCTCGATAGAGAGACACAACACATTTCCATGCGTCTTTAGCCACGACATGAGGTCGAAGATGAGGAATATTTCGGGAAGGATTGCATCTTGGATGATGAATAGAGCACTCTCATTGAATTGATTATCCACGACTTCTCGAGGGGTGAAGTTGCTTGGGTCATGAGGATAGAAACCTTCTTCAATGATTCTCCAAAGGTTAGTATTCACATGTTTTAAATGACGCTTGAAGCGATAAACCCAAGAATCAAAATCTTCATTTTTCTCATACTTAGGAGGAGGACCGGCATGATTCAAATTAGTAGAGGGAATCGGTCCTCCATAAATTGGGGATTCCACATGGGCAAAGATGCCGGTGCCATTTTTACCACTAGACATAGGAGCTTTATCACTAGTAGCTTCCCCCATGTCGAGGTTAGCATCCGTCACCGTGTTGGCGGGATCACCCACTTTCACGGGCGCGGTGGAAAGTTTAAGCCCTTCTAAGAAATCCTTAAACATGTCCTTGACCTCGGTCGTCATGGAGGTTTTCATTGTGTCCAACGCCACATTGAATTCCTCACGTGAGATCGAGTTACCCCCATCTCCCGTAGATGATATCGGATTCGCACCGGAGTGCTCTCCCACATCATCTACGACGTCAACCATACTCTTCGGACGGTAAAGTCCTTAAAAAGAGACGAGGCTCTGATACCAATTGAAAGGATCGATATGGTTGACTAGAGGGGGGTGAATAGGCAACTAACAATTTTTAAGCTTTTCTTTACCAATTTAAACTTTGCAACAAAATAGGTTGTCTATATATGCAACTATGTGAGCAACCTATATGATGCAATAACAACTAGCACATAAGCAAGCAAGGGATACAACACAAGTAGGCTTTCAAAAGTAAAGGCACGAAATAACCAAGAGTGGAGCCGATGGAGACGAGGATGTGTTACCAAAGTTCCTTCCTTTTAAGGGGAAGTACGTCTCTATTAGAGTGGTGTGGAGGCACAATGCTCCCCAAGAAGCCACTAGGGCCACAATGTTGGGGCAATCTCCACAATAATTGGAGGCCCCCAACAACACCACGAAGCTTCACCACAATGGAGTATGGCTTTGAGGTGACCTCAACCGTCTAGGGTGCTCAAACACCCAAGAGTAACAAGATCCGCTAGGGATAAGTGGGGGGAATCGAATATCTCTTTGTGGAAGTGTAGATCGGGCCCTTGTCACCCAATCCCGAGCAAATCAACAAGTTTGATTGGCTAGGGAGAGAGATCGAGCGAAAATGGAGCTTGGAGCATCAATGGAGTTTAGGGTTAGAAGAGGTGAGTCTTCTTGGAGAAGAAGACCCCCCCTTTTATAGTGGGGAACAATTCCAACCGTTGCCCACCACTCAGCCCGCGACCCACGGAACTACCGCTCCACAGGCGCGGTACTACCGCACTGGCGTGCGGTACTACTGTGGTGGACCGCGGTACTACCGTGAGCATGGCAGAGACCTGACCACGCAAAAAGGAGCACGGACAGGGTGCGGTAGATCCGCAGGAGCGGTACTACCGCGGCCCCATGCGGTACTTCCGCGAGGCAGACACGGGCCAGGCCTGATAGGCACAGATGTAAAAAATTACATCCGTGACTACCTCCGCTGAGAAAATGTCGTGCACAAATCCGACACGGAATTACCACGACCGAGGTTGCGGTACTACCGTGGAGGGTGCGGATGTAAAAAATTACATCCGCCCCTACCTCCGCTCCTGCTCCAGAACTTGGCCTGGTGCCACGGTACTACCGCGTCATAGCACGGTACTACTGCGTGGAGTGCGGATATAAAAAATTACATCTGCGCCTACCACAGCTAGAGAGCGGTACCAGACCATAGCTCGCGGTACCACCGCTCGGACCAGCGGTACTACCGTGGGAGCCTACGGTACTACCGTGCCGGAGCCCGGTACTACCGCTGGCTCCTGCGGTAGTACCGCTCAAAAGAGCAGTACTACCGCTAGCCTGAGAAGAGCAAGACCGAGGCCTTCATTTCGCAGAGAGATGGTGAGACGGAGGAACACTCCAAGGAGCTCAAGGAAAGGCGGTGCAAAAGGGAATGTGTACGTGAGATTCCACCCAAACCTTTCCAAAGCGGACCCCCTCTTAATAGTACGGCTCTCCTACGACTCAACTCCACCGAACCGAACCGTAGACAAATGCCGTCTTCATTAATCTTCGAGAGGCATCAAATCATCTTGTGTTTAGTCGTGATGAATCTGAAAAGCTCAATACACACGATTAGTCCGCAAAGGCATTGTCATCAATTACCAAAACTACTTAGGGGAAAAAGTGCCCTTACACATATGATCCAAGAAGAGAAAGTATGTTAGCTTATGCCTCTCCCTCATATGAAATTGCAATAGTGATTATCGGTCTTGTTAACAATTGCCTAGGATAATTCCGCACGACGACCCAGCATTATTCCACACTCGCTATTTGTAATATTTAGTAATATATTCTAATTTTATGATAACAGCACCTACTTTTATATTTTAGATCTTCGATATCATGCAAAGTTATCCTCTTCACACCCACAACGTAGTTTTATTTCTCGTTTCTAGTTGGAAGCAAACGTTCGGTGTACGTAGAGTCGTATGAGTGGCAGATAGGACTTGAGAGAATATTGATCTTACCTTTAGCTCCTTACGGGTTCGACTCTCCATACTTATCACTTCTACCTTTGGAATTGCTATGATGATTCCTTGCACTTGGGGATTACCAGCTATCTTCAGTTTCCTCAGTCTTAGCAATCTTCAGTTTCATCACTATTGATTTCTTCAGCTTTGCTATTGTCAGTTCACTAAGTTTGGGTGTCAGTTTGGTCAGACTTATTTGGTCATTGCTATCTATGTATGTCAGCAGAATGTCATACTATTTTACTATTTATCATTTCCAAATATGCTAATATATGAAAGCTATGTTGTCTCGGTCATATAACTATTATCAGTTAGCTAGATATATAAGCAGATATTGGCTTCACATAATATAGGAAAGTAAAACAGCCTCATCATTCAACCTTCTTAAGTACTTAACTTATCATAGTAGGTCTTAACATAAAAGTCATTACATCATAGATAAAACAACCTAGTTCTTAAACCATAACAGTAGCTCATACTATCTTGATTCAGGTTCTGAAACCACATAACACATTCCCAAAATATACACCTAACATGCAGGACATTTCAAGGCCAGCTATATATATAGGCCTAATAATTACTTAACCAACACAGCAAGCACTTTAGTCATCCATGATTGCCATGATCCTCTCTAGGATATCTTTGATGCCATCCCAGCCTTGAGCAGATCAGCAATCATATACTCTAGCTTCTTCTTCTCTTGCCTAAGTAGATCCCTCTCCCCCTTCACCTTCATGGACTTCCTCATGTTCTGAATGATAGCTGCTTGGCTTTGAAGAATACACATTTGCTCCTTCGCAAGCTTCAGCTTCTCCATCTTTATCTCAATCTTTGCCTGATCCTCAAGTTATTTCTTCATTTCATTTAGATCATTGATTGCCTAACTGGTATAGTCCATGTCATGAGACATCTTGCCATCTTGATAGTCAAAAAGCTTGGATACATCTTCCACCAACTAGTTGTAGCTGTCTGACAGGAAGTCAATTTCCTTCTTTAGCTTGCCCACCTCTTTCTCATGAGCTTGTTTGTCCTTCACCCTACGCAAGTTCTGCTCATGGTATATGTTGCAAATCCTTGCTAGGAACCTTTATAGGATCTCTAGCCAAGGGGCATCCACCCACTCCACCACCCCACAGTTCACATCTTCATCCTACAGAAGCAATTTTTGAAAAGTAAGCACAAAGCACCTTACTTACTAACTTAATACAGTTAACTGAAGTCATAAACTTAATTCAGTTAAGTGAAACCCTATGTTTATATCAATGCTCTCTAGATTCAGCTAACAAAAGCAATTTTTCAAAAGCAAGCACAAAGCACCTTACACTCAAATTCATTTAACAACACTCAAATGAATTCAGCTTACTGGATTCAGTGCAGGAAACATAAATTTAGTTAACAGTTAACTCAGTTAACAGATATATTCAGTTAACAGTTAACAGGTGTTCTCAGTTTCAGTCAACTGTTTATTGAATTCAGTTAATTCAAGATCTAATTTCATATATATGCTTCCATATGTAAGGCACTTGTCAGTTTGAGTTCAAAACACACCACACATCTCTGCACAACTGAGAACACGTTCACATTGCACATTCTGTTCTACTAGCAAAACAAGTAAGAGTTGAAGATTAAATACCTGCTGCACAGGACAACCGAGGAATCGCCTCCCAGTCAAAGCACCTTTGAAATCTACCATCATGTTTGGCCCCTGATGATGCATCATGCACTTCAGTTCAGATTCAGTGAAAGAACCAAAAAAATATGGATCCACCACACTGTCGGGGGTTTCCTGCAAACATTTTAACCAAAAGAAACTTGGAATCAAACATTTAAACAAAAGAAACTTGGAATCTCGAATTTGGATGACCTAACTCTAACCCTAACTCTGTTCCACCGTGATGTACTTACAAAGAGCTGAGGATCCATTGAAACCATGCAGATGTCCTCGTCTGAGCTCTCCTCGTCATTCCACAAGGCATCCTCAAGTTCTACAGGCAGCAATGCCAGCGGCGGCGATGACGATATGCTTAGAGCAGGAGGGAGAGGGAGAGGATGAGGATGAGTGAGCCAAGAGGGAGAGAGTGACTGAGCTCTCACAGTGGGCCACCTTATTTGACCACCGACAGCCGACAAGCAACCGCACCGTTAATGGGTGTTAACGCACGGCCGTCCACGGGGGCACTGATTCGTGGGCCCAACCGGTCAGTTCGGTGCTTAGAGTGGGCGCTGATGGATTCATGTACCTAGGGTAGGGTCATAGGCCTGACCTGAATGTCCTACCCAGGGACAGCCTTAGAAGAGATCACCTTCCAGTCGACCAACGAGGAACCCACTCGACTGACCAGAAGGACTCGACCATGGAGATTCACTCGACCATGAAGATACACTCGACCACCAGAAGGTCAGAGGGCACTCTGCACTGCAACGGCCTGTAATTGAATAGACTTAACGATAGTTAAGGCACTTTATGTGGGGCGTTACCAGTAACGCCCCAGACTTAATATACTTTAAACCCTCCATTACGTGGGCTGGCAGGGGTCCTGGCGTACTCTATATAAGCCACCCCCCTCCACAGGCAGAAGGGTTCGCACTCTTGTAACACCTATACACATAATCCACTCGACCGCCTCAGGGCTCCGAGACTTAGGGCTTTTACTTCCTCCGAGAAGGGCCTGAACTCGTACATCGCTTGTGTTCACAACCTCTCCATAGCTAGGACCTTGCCTCTCCATACCTACCCCCCACTCTACTGTCAGACTTAGAACCACGACAGTTGGCGCCCACCATGGGGCAGGTGTTTTAGCGATTTTGTGGAGAAGTTGCAGTATTTCCGAGTACTTTCATCATGATGACTGCTGGAGTTTTGGTCGAAGGGCGCGAGATCCGTCTTGGCGCTCTCACCTTTGTCGCCGACGACTCTGCGTGGCTCCAGGAGGCTCCACTCGACGTTGATGCGCTCCCCGTCCGCGGTGCGACGCATTTTCGCGCATGTGTCCGCGGCGTTCTGCTGCGGCAACCGTCGGCCCCCTATCGGTCGACTCCTTTATCGGCCACCCGTCCGGTCTCCCACCAGCGCAAGCGCTCTGGTCGGTCGAGGCTTCAGCGGTGGGTGAAGCACGCGGTGGCTCGACAGACGGCCATCGCGCAAGTTGCGGCAATCGAGCCCGACGAATCCCTCTACGGCCTGTTCGATCTGACGACTGGCTCCGTAGAGACTGCATCCGAATGCGATAGCAGTGATCCAGCGGCGGAAATTCTCATGGTCGACGGCCCCCGCAGTCCTCCCGGCTCCGCCCATGGCGGCGGAGCGGGCGGTGGAGGTAGCCCCGCACAGGACCACGAAGAGTACCAGCCCGAGGCACTTGACTCTCTGCAGAGAGAAGAGCTTCGCCGCAGGAACATGGATGCCCTGCATAATCCCATTACGGGAGAAACCCCCGAGGCTCGCGCCTTGGAGGAGGCACGTTTGGCCAATGTGGCTGAACGCGCTCGTCTGGAGAACCTTCAGCGAGCACTCGACGAGCACGCGCAGCAACGAGTCCCCGAAGCCAGTCGACGTCGGCTCTTCCCGCCGACTCAGGTATACCGCACGCCAATTCAGAATTTAGCAGCTGCAACCCGTATAGCAGAGTCCATCCAGACTTCACAGTCGGAAGCTGGGAGAGGCTTGATGCAGATCAGAGATTTGCTCCGAGCAGCTGGGGACCAGAACTCAGCCGTGTCGCAGTCACGCAACCGAATTCACAGTCGATCCGTCGCTGCGAATACGGTTCAGTCGGCTCACAGTCCCAGATCGCCTCCGCGGCGGGAAGGGCACGACAATCAGCGAGATCAGTATGGAGACCGACTCGACCAGGATTACAGGCGTCGAGTGCCCATTTCCCCTCCGAGGGAAGGGTCTTACGCTCCTCGGCGACAGGATGACAGGCGTCTGTTCAGTACGGGACAAAGAGTTCCAGTCGACCCCAGGGAACCAGGCTTTGACGCGCGATCCATTATCGTGCAAGGCTTGGTCGACCGGAACAAAGCCCATCGAGGTGGACCCGACAGAGATGTACCCACGAGCAGTCGAGTGCATGTTTCCGGTCCAGAGTGTTTTAGCAGGGCTATCAGAGCCGCGGTGATGCCCCCCAATTTCAGGTTGGCGACAGGAGTCAGCAAATTCACTGGGGAGTCCAAGCCTGAAACTTGGCTTGAGGACTACCGGGTGGCTGTTCAGATTGGTGGTGGGAATGACGAGGTGGCCATGAAGCATTTGCCCCTCATGCTGGAAGGTTCAGCCAGAGCGTGGTTGAATCAGTTACCTCCTGGCAGTATTTACAATTGGGAAGATTTGTTCCGAGTGTTCGTCAGAACTTTTGAAGGAACTTGCAAGCGACCAGCTGGTTTGACAGAGTTGCAAGTTTGTGTGCAGAAGACCAATGAGACTCTCAGAGAGTACATTCAGAGGTGGATCACTCTGCACCATACTGTGGAAAATGTGTCTAATCATCAAGCAGTCTGCGCCTTCAAAGATGGCGTCAAGAACAAGGAATTGAGTCTGAAGTTTGGTCGAACCGGGGACATGACCCTGAGTCGGATGATGGAGATTGCTACCAAGTACGCCAATGGCGAGGAAGAGGACCGACTCCGAAGCGGCAAGTATAAGCCAAGTCAGTCGGAGAAGGGAAATTCCAGTCGGAAACAGAAGCGGAAAGCCGAGCCAGTAGCTCCTGGAGAGGCCCTGGCCGTGGCTCGGGGAAAGTTCAAAGGGAAGCCAAAAGGATCCTGGAATCCTAAGAAAGTAAAGGATAAAGAAGGAAACGACGTGATGGATATGCCGTGCCACATCCACACGAAGAAAGATGAAGAGGGCAACATTATTTACCCAAAGCACACCACTCGCCAGTGTCGACTCCTGATCTAGCAGTTTCAGGGAAAACAGTCTAAGGACAAGGAGAAAGAGTCAGACAAGGCCGGAGACAAAGAGGACAGTGAGGAAGAATATCCGCATATCAACTCCACTCTGATGATCTTCGCGGATGTGGAAAGCAAGAGTCGACTGAAAGTCATTAACCGTGAGGTGAATATGGTTGCCCCAGCAAAACCAAGTTATCTGAAATGGTCCCAAACACCCATCACATTCGACCAATCTGATCACCCGACTCACATTGCCACCCCTGGGAGGCAAGCTTTGGTGGTCGATCCAGTTGTCGAAGGCACTCGACTGACGAAAGTGCTGATGGACGGTGGCAGTGGGCTGAACTTGTTGTATGCTGACACACTAAAGGGAATGGGCATCCCGATGTCCCGACTGAGCACCAGCAACATGAGTTTCCACGGAGTCATTCCAGGGAAGAAAGCCAACTCACTCGGCCAAATAGCTCTGGACGTAGTTTTTGGCGACTCAAAACATTTTCGCAAGGAAAAGTTGACCTTTGAGGTTGTCGATTTTCAGAGCGCGTACCACGCCATTTTGGGGAGGCCCGCCTATGCACGGTTCATGGCTCGACCATGTTACGTGTACCTCAAACTGAAAATGCCAGGTCCCAAAGGAGTGATCACTGTCACTGGCGATCGGAAAAAGGCAGAAGAGTGCTTTCAGAAGGGCTCGAAGATTGCCGATTCCCAGGCGACAGCGGTCGAGTTCGAAGAATACAAGCAAAACGCAGATCCAAGTGATTTGTTGCGATCCAAGAAACCAGCCATAGAATCTGCATTTCAGTCGTCTGGTGAGACGAAGCCTGTTCACATTCACCCGACCGACCCCGATGCAGCCCCGACCCACATCTCCACGACACTCGACTCGAAATAGGAAGAAGCGCTCATCCAGTTCCTCCATGAGAACTGGGACATTTTTGCATGGAAGCCAGCTGACATGCCAGGTGTTCCCAGGGGACTGGCTGAGCATCGCCTCAGAGTCGACAAATCAGCAAAACCAGTCAAAGAGCATCTTCGACGGTCCGCCGTCCAGAAGAGAAAAGCTATTGGTGAGGAAGTGGCTCGACTGTTGGCGGCAGGATTTATCCGAGAGATATACCACTCCGAGTGGCTCGCTAATGTCGTCATGGTTCCCAAGAAGGACAAATCACTCCGTATGTGCATTGACTTCAAGCACATCAATCGGGCCTGCCCGAAAGATCATTTTCCTCTCCCTCGCATAGATCAAATTGTTGACTCGACCGCGGGATGTGAGAGATTATCTTTTCTAGACGCATATTCCGGGTATCATCAGATCCGTCTGTATGGACCCGACGAAGTAAAAACAGCTTTCATCACTCCATTCGGGTGCTTCTGCTATATCACCATGCCATTCGGCCTCAAGAATGCCGGAGCCACATTTATGCGTATGATTCAGAAGTGTCTTCTCACTCAAATCAGTCGGAATGTGGAAGCGTATATGGATGATATCGTCGTTAAGTCGCGAAAAGGTTCCGACCTGCTTGTTGACCTCGCCGAAACATTTGCCAACCTCAGAAGGTACGATATCAAGCTCAATCCATCGAAGTGCACATTCGGAGTTCCTGGTGGAAAGTTACTCGGTTTTCTCGTTTCCGAGCGAGGGATCGACGCTAATCCAGAGAAGATCGGCACTATTCTCCGAATGAAACGCCCTGTGCGAGTGCACGATGTCCAGAAGCTTACTGGATGCTTGGCCGCATTAAGTCGATTCATCTCACGACTCAGTGAAAAGGCATTGCCTCTTTACCGATTGATGAAGAAGGCAGACAAGTTCGAGTGGACTCCAGAAGCTGATGCAGCGTTTGCCGAGCTAAAAGCTCTGCTCTCCACCCAGCCGGTGCTTGCTGCTCCAATCAACAAAAAGCCTTTGTTGCTTTATATTGCAGCCACAGGACAAGTCGTCAGTACAGTACTTACGGTCGAGCGGGAAGAAGAAGGAAAAGCCTTCAAAGTTCAGCGCCCGGTGTATTATTTGTCTGAAGTCTTGACTCCATCCAAGCAGAGATATCCTCATTATCAGAAGCTTGTGTATGGAATATACATGACCACGAAGAAAGTTGCTCATTATTTCTCTGATCATTCTATCACAGTCGTCAGCGACGCCCCACTATCAGAGATTCTGCACAACAGAGATGCAACTGGTCGAGTGGCGAAATGGGCGATCGAACTTCTTCCCCTTGATATCAAGTTTGAGGCAAAGAAAGCCATTAAGTTCCAGGCAATAGCAGATTTCCTCGCTGAGTGGATTGAACAACAGCAGCCGACTGAAGTTCACTCGGAGCATTGGACCATGTTCTTCGATGGCTCTAAGATGCTGAATGGTTCTGGTGCTGGGGTTGTTCTGGTTTCCCCCAGAGGAGATAAGCTTAGATATGTGCTCCAGATTCACTTTGATTTCTCCAACAATGAGGCAGAGTATGAGGCCCTTTTATATGGATTGCGCATGGCCATCTCACTCGGCGTCCGTCGCCTGATGGTTTATGGCGATTCAGATTTAGTGGTCAACCAGGTGATGAAGGAGTGGGACGTGAGAAGCCCAGCCATGACTGGATATTGCAATGCAGTGAGGAAGCTAGAAAAGAAGTTCGAGGGGTTGGAGCTCCATCACATCCCCTGACTGAAAAATCAAGCAGCAGATGATCTGGCAAAGATAGGTTCCAAAAGAGAAGCCATTCCGAGTGGTGTGTTTTTGGAGCATATACACACTCCGTCAGTTAAAGAAGATCCCTTCACAGAGGAAGCTCCACAGCCCAAGTGTGCCACAGATCCGACTGAGGTTGAGGTCCCAGCAGTGGTCGACTTGGTCATGGAGGTTTTAGTGGTCACTCCCGACTGGACAATTCCCTATATCGCATATATCCTGAGAAAAGAGCTCCCAGAGGATGAGGAAGAGGCTCGGCAGATCGTCCGTCGATCCAAAGCCTTTACCGTTATCAAAGGACAGCTGTATAGAGAAAGCCCGACTGGGGTGGGTCAAAAATGCATAACGCCAGAAGAAGGTCGAATCATTCTTAATGATATCCACTCGGGGACCTGTGGTCACCATGCGTCCTCTCGGACCATTGTAGCCAAAGCATACCGAGCTGGATTTTACTGGCCAAGGGCGAATGAGATGGCAAAGGAAATAGTGGACAAGTGCGAAGGATGTCAGTTCTACTCCAATATGTCACACAAGCCCGCGTCAGCTCTGAAGACCATTCCACTCGTCTGGCCGTTCGCAGTATGGGGGTTGGACATGGTCGGTCCCTTGAGAACAGGTCGAAGTGGTTTCACACACGTACTGGTCGCAGTCGACAAGTTCACGAAGTGGATTGAGGCTAAACCAATCAAGAATCTTGACGCCGGTACTGTGGTTACCTTCATCAGGGAGCTGACGTTCAGATATGGAGTCCCGCACAGCATCATTATGGATAATGGGTCGAACTTTGACTCGGAAGAATTCAAGGATTTCTGCAACGCTCAAGGCACACGAGTCGACTATGCTTCGGTCGCTCATCCGCAGTCGAATGGACAAGCAGAGCGAGCCGATGGCTTAATCCTCAAGGGTTTAAAACCCCGACTGATGCGTGATCTCAAGCACGCGGCTGGAGCATGGGTCGACGAACTCCCTTCGGTGCTTTGGGGTTTGCGGACCACACCCAATCGGTCGACCGGAAGAACTCCATTCTTTTTGGTCTATGGAGCTGAAGCAGTCTTGCCGAGTGATCTTCTTCACAATGCTCCTCGAGTTGAACTCTACAACGAAGCAGAAGCTGAGCAAGCGTGTCAGGACGCAGTCGACCTTCTAGAGGAAGAAAGGGAGATGGCTCTGATCTGATCGACCATCTATCAACAAGACTTGCGTCGCTTTCATGCCAGGAATGTGAGGGTCGAGCCTTCCAAGAAGGAGATCTAGTTCTCCGAGTGGATCAGCAGAAACAGCATAAGCTCGCTCCTTCTTGGGAAGGACCCTTCATCGTCACCAAAGTTCTCCACAACGGGGCATACCGTCTCTACAACGTCGAACACAATATCGAAGAGCCCCGAGCTTGGAATGCGGATCTGCTCCGCCCGTTTTACACTTAAAAGCTTTCCACTCGGATGAGTTGTAATAAAATACTTCTGTAGTTCATGGATCTCGAAATAATAGTGCCAGAATTCCTTCATAATTTTTGTCACTTTTTCCCCCAGCGGGTGGCTTAGCCGCGAATCCGTTTCGCCTAAGTTTATACAAATCCTACCGAGTGGTAAGCCAGACTTCCACTCGGAGGCTTAGCCGCGAATCCGTTTCGCCTAAGTTTATACAAATCCTACCGAGTGGTAAGCTAGACTTCCACTCGGAGGCTTAGCCGCGAATCCATTTCGCCTAAGTTTGTACAAATCCTACCGAGTGGTAAGCCAGACTTCCACTCGGAGGCTTAGCCGCGAATACGTTTCGCCTAAGTTATAAACAATCCTACCGAGTGGTAAGCCAGACTTCCACTCGGGGGCTTAGTTGCAGCCCAGTGCTCGCCTAAGTTATAAAAAATCCTACCGAGTGGTAAGCCAGACTTCCACTCGGGGGCTTAGCTGCAGCCCAGTGCTCGCCTAAGTACCACATACGCTTGCAAGGAGGACGAGGTGCAGGTCGACTGCGACCCTCTCCTCTGAGCTACGCCATAAGTATAATGTGGGCTCGCAAAGAGGACGAGGTGCAGATAGACTGCGACTCTCTCCTCCGAGCTTCGCCACAAATACAACGTGAAAATCCTACCGAGTGAAGAGCAAACCTCTCACTCGGGGGCTTAGCTGCAGCCCAGCGCTCGCCTAAGTTATAAAAAATCCTACCGAGTGAAGAGCAAACCTCTCACTCGGGGGCTTAGCTGTAGCCCAGCGCTCGCCTAAGTTATAAAAAATCCTACCGAGTGAAGAGCAAACCTCTCACTCGGGGGCTTAGCTGCAGCCCAGCGCTCGCCTAAGTTATAAAAAATCCTACCAAGTGAAGAGCAAACCTCTCACTCGGAGGCTTAGCTGTAGCCCAGCGCTCGCCTAAGGTATAAAAATCCTACCGAGTGAAGAGCAAACCTCTCACTCGGAGGCTTAGCCGCAGCCCAGTGCTCGCCTAAGGAATAAGTCGACTACAGTGGACATCTTGCTGTGAACCTGCAAAGGACAATTCGAACCAGGAGCAATCATATCCAAACATCAAATCCAAGTTTAGGTCGTTACCTAAAGGAACCGAGAGTGCTCAGGCACTAAGCATGTTAAGGTTTACCGGTTACAATTCCACTCGGCATACCGAGGCAAATTTAAAGTGTCGAGCTTAAAGAAAGTTTTTTACCCCTCCTGTGGAGGGCTGGAAGGAGCAACGAACTCGTCGAGGTCGATCCCGTCCGCGATCCGGGTAGCAGCAGCGATGAAAGTTTCCATGAAGGATCTGAAGTCGTGTTTCTTGGTGTTGGCCACTCGGAGAGCCGCCAGCTTCTCTTCTCGCGCATCCTTGCAGTGGACTCGGGCCAGACACAGGGCAACATCTGCGCCACACCGAGCCGAGGACTTCTTCCACTCTTGCACACGGTCGGGGACCGCGTTTAGTCGAGCCATCAACGACTCGAGGTCATTCTGAAGTGTCGCCCCGGGCCAAAGCGTCGAGTCGATGCGAGAAGTGGCGGCCTTCAGCCTTGCAAGATAGTCCACGACAGCTGCAACGCGAGACTCCAGTCGGAAGACATTCATGGCAACTTCGTCATTCACCGGAGAATTGACAGGGTCAAGGTTCGGCTCCAACTGGCTAGTCTCTTCTTCAAAGTTCCGACAGAATTCTGCAAGGACAAAACGCCGAATCAAGACAATGGTCGAATGGAAGCGTCACAGTTGAAAATGTTGGTCGAGTGAAAAAGATTACCTTCGAGCATAAGGAACAATTTCTTGGCAAGACCACCCAGGAAGCCTTCCAGGTCATTCTTCTTCCCAGTCAACTGGTTGATCTTCTCAGTCAGGGTAGTCTTGTCAGCTTTCAGTCGGTCGACATCCTTGGAGGCAATCGCCAGAGCAGCTCTCAGATTGGTATTTTCCTGTTCAAGCTTGGTGACTGAAGCTAACTTCTCGTCAGCAAGCTTGGCCTTCTCAGCTAGCTCAAGGTCCTTCTTCTTCTGGGCCTCCCGCACCTTGTCTGCAAGTTACAGCAAAGTCAGATTTTGAAACAAATGGAAGGAAAAAGGAGTCGTCGAGGTCTCACCGAACATACCTTTGGTCTCCTCCTTCGCCTTCGTCAGATTCTCCTGCACCAGCTTTAGATCCAGCTCGAGCTGAATGTGCTTCTGCTCCAGTTCCGTATAGCGAGCCGCAAGGTCACAAGATTTCTACGAAGAGCCAATCGACAAAATATCAAAGATGATTCACTTCCGAGTGGATAGGGAAAAATCATACGTTTCTAAGACTACAGTAGAATGCAAGCATTCAACCGTAGTCTCGGGGACTACACCCAGTGGGTGCACTCAGCGTGCCCCCACTAGTTCTGTTCAAGACAGAGTCGACTAGTCGACCCAAAAAAAAAAGAGACATGCTCTTCAGACTGTAGTCGACTGCAAGCAGTCGACCACAGTCTCGGGGACTACACCCAGTGGGTGCACTCAGCGTGCCCCCACTACTTCTGTTCAAGACAGAATCGACCAGTCGACCAGTCGGAAACCATTCGATCAAATCGAATGATGAACAACCTTTACTTATAAAGCCTAAGGCCGACTGCCAGCAGTCGACCTTAGCCTTGGGAACTACACCCAGCGGGTGCACTCAGCGTGCCCCCGCTAACACGGAGTTTTTTCTCGACACACCCACCGGGTGATTGCTATGGATTTCAGAAAGAAAAAGTTTTGATAGCATATCCTAACAGAACAGGCGATGGTCGACTGACCTGAACATTGCTTTGAAGGGCGGAGCTAGCATCATAAGCTGCTTGGCTTGCATCCCGGACGATCTTCACCTGCTCCATCATAATCCCCGCTTGGCGTATCGCCTCCTTAGCAGCGCTGGCCTAGTCTTCTGGGACATGATGTGTTGTGAAGAGCGAGGGTTGGGCAGCACTCGACGAAGTGGGATGAGCACTCGTCAACGGCACCGCGAAAGACACGGTGTGTCGAGTGGGGTTCTCCCCCTCCGTGACCACAGTCTCGGGCGCCGTCGCATACGGGGTTGCCGTACCAGTAGACGCCTTCCTGCTCATCCTGTGCCTCAGCGGTTCTTCATCCTCATCATCATCATCCTCAGGAAGGGTGATAATGTCATGGGGTGGAGCTTCAGAAAAGGAATCAAAGTTAGAAATCATGAGTCAGTCGACTAAGGACAGAATTGAGAGTACAGTACCAGGATTTGAGGTTGCTGCGTCCTCCATCTCATGGTCGTCAGCCCTGCCTGAGGTCTCAGAAGTTGCAGCACTGAAGTTCCAAAGAATCAGTCGACCAACTCAAGTATCAACCAGAGATAAAGCTTATACAAAACAAGAGAACTCAAGTAACATGTTTACCTGGATATGGTGGGGATGGACACCTTCATCTTCGGCAGGAGCTTGGTGGGTTTCGGCGGAGCCACCTTCGACTGCTTCGGAGCCCTTTCACTCGGCACCGGAGAAGCGGTCCGAGGGCGTTTGGTCGACTGCGAGGCAGTCGCCACCCCCTTACCGCGTTCAGTCGCGGGGTCATGGACAAGCTTCGACCGCCTTTCCGAGCGCGGTGGTGCAACCTCCTCCTCCTCCTCCTCTTTGTCCTCATCATCATCGTCGTCATCATTGTCATCTTCGGCAGCGTCTGAATCCCACTCCTCCTGGCTCTCGCCCCCGCTGGCTTCTCCCTCCTCAGTCGGAGCCTGAGCTCCATTGGGCATCGAATACAGGTCGGTGAGGGCCTGGAAGACGTCAAGACAGAGATCAGTCGACCAAGTCGCAGAACATACAGAAACAAATTTGACAAATACACAATGGAAGGCAGAGCAAATATACCTTATCTGGAACGGTGTGATGGTCGAGTGGGGGAATCCTCTTGGATCCACGGGGATTATCCTTGTTCCCAGTGACCGCGGCCATCCATCTTTCCACCGTGGCGTCGTCGACTGCTTTCGGGTGGACTCGAGTCTCGTCTTCAGTCCCGCAGTACAACCACATGCCATGGCTCCGGAACTGAAGAGGCTAGATTCGCCGCCGAAGGAAAACCTTCAGAAGGTCCATGCCAGTCACGTCGTCCCAAACCAACTGCACCACGCGATCCATCAACATCTTCACATCAGCCCTCTCCTCCGGAACCACCTTCAGAGAGGAGGGCTTGTTCACTCGACTCATGGTGAATGGGGGGAGTCCACTCGACTGCACCGGCGTCAGCTCGTTCTGGCAGTAGAACCAAGTCGACTGCCAGCCCCTGACCGACTCAGGAAACGTCATAGCTGGGAAGGTGCCCTTGTTCCTCACTTGAATTCCCAGACCCCCGCACATTTGGACAACTTGGGTCTTCTCATCGCCTGGACTCGCCTTCTCCACGGTCTGAGAACGACACGTGAAGATGTGCTTGAACAAGCCCCAGTGCGGTCGACAGTCCAGGAAACTCTCGCACATGGATACGAATGCAGCAAGATACGCGATGGAGTTCGGAGTAAAGTGGTGGAGTTGGGATCCAAAGAAGTTCAAAAAACCACGAAAGAAAATGCTCGGTGGCAAAGAAAATCCTCGATCAATATGAGTGGCCAGGAGCACACACTCACCCTCTTCCGGCTGAGGTTGCCACTCTTTTCCTGGAAGTCTTGTGGCGCCATGGGGGATCAGCCCGTCGTCGGCCATGTCGAGGAGATCCTTCTCCCTGATGGTCGACTGGATCCAATCTCCCTGGACCCAGCCCTTCGGCAGGCGGGATCTCGACGAAGACCCACTGCGGCTGGTGGATCTCCCCTTCGCCTTCTCCGCCGCCGATGCCTTCTCCGTCGCCGACGCCTTCTTTGCGCGCTCCAGTGCTGCCGTCTTCTCCTTGACCATGGCTGCCGGCGAGGTGTGCGAGGAAGAGCTTTGCGGGGGCGAAAGCGAGCGCGTTGGGCGGAGACGAGGAGAGCAGAAGAGAAAGAATGGAGCACTGTTCAGAAAACCCTCGCTGGTTGCATTTATAACATCCCTTCCGAATGGATGACAGGTGGACCCAGGCAACCTAATCATATCCCGAAACAGTTGCATCGACACGATACGTGGCGGAAAAAGCGGCGCGGAGACCGAGGCGTCTATGTCCCGTCCCGTCCGAGCGCCACGGTTCGTTCCGCTTCGCGCGCTCCCCCAAATTTCGTATCCCGTGGAATCCGCGAACGGCAGATCGGTCTGTCAGACGCGAGATTTCCTGCGATCCGTCGCTCGGGAACCAGCAAAGTCTAAAAGATCACTCGACGAAAGACAAGAATGGATCGAGTCGACTGAAGAAAAGTTGCTCGTTATCCACAAAGAAGATCTTAATCCAGAACGACGCATAGCTAGTATGCAAAAGTCAATCGGAAACAACATCAACTCCTTCCTCATTCAAGCCTCTATCCATTCGGGGGCTAATGATGGATTCATGTACCTAGGGTATGGTCATAGGCCTGACCTGAATGTCCTACCCAGGGACAGCCTTAGAAGAGATCACCTTCCAGTCGACCAACGAGGAACCCACTCGACTGACCAGAAGGACTCGACCATGGAGATTCACTCGACCATGAAGATACACTCGACCACCAGAAGGTCAGAGGGCACTCTGCACTGCAACGGCCTGTAATTGAATAGACTTAATGATAGTTAAGGCACTTTATGTGGGGCGTTACCAGTAACGCCCCAGACTTAATATACTTTAAACCCTCCATTACGTGGGCTGGCAGGGGTCCTGGCGTACTCTATATAAGCCACCCCCCTCCACAGGCAGAAGGGTTCGCACTCTTGTAACACCTATACACATAATCCACTCCCGCCTCAGGGCTCCGAGACGTAGGGCTTTTACTTCCTCCGAGAAGGGTCTGAACTCGTACATCGCTTGTGTTCACAATCTCTCCATAGCTAGGACCTTGCCTCTCCATACCTACCCCCCACTCTACTGTCAGACTTAGAACCACGACAGGCGCAGCGAGCGGTTATCCGACATGGTAGTTTTTTGCCACGTGTTAGTAAAAAAGTGGGTTTTTGGCACAAATTTGTAAAGTGGTAGTTTATGGGCACGTTTCCGCGAAATGTGGTAGTTTTTGGTTAAATACTAAATTACACGGCCACGCTGATCATAATACTAATGCCAACCCTGACTTAACTTTGCCATGCATCCAACGTACACGGTACATGCACTAACTCATCTATGCTTGGATTATTCCAACAATCCTTTCCATCCATATCGTCGTTCTTGATTGCAGTCCAACCTGTACTAGTGTACTAGTGTTGACATTGCTAGGTCTGACGGTGGGAGCGTGTGTGGCCGGGAAGTCGCGGCCGTAGCGCAGGAAGTCGGGGTGCACCAGCGTGTGGAGCCGGTTGTTGTTACCGGCGTCCAACACCGAGTCCCTCTTTCTCTAATGTTCATGGATAGTTGTCGAGCACTTTAACGATAGTCATAAGTGTCACTTTGATCAATAAATTACATCGATTTGTTTCATCACAATAATCCTTTGCACCATACGACCATCGATTAGCTGCAGGGCAACATTTGCACCATCCGACCAAGCACAACATAATTTCTCGTGGCATGGGGAAAAAAAGGTGCACCATGCATGATTAAGCTTGCCATGGATGGGGATCAATGGTGATCCTACTTCAACCCGAAATGTTTTTTTCTACAGCATTTTTACAAGCATCTGCCAGAAATGGTGATTCCACGTATATATCAAACAACCATCAATTTTTTTAGGGGTAAACAAGCATCAACTGAAAATGGTGATTTCACATATGTATCAAACTTTGACAAAAAAAAAAACAATTCGGTTTTCGGTTTTTCGGGGTTTCTGCAAGCATCTACACTAGTAATTGCATGGTTACTTGAACGAAGCCCACGTACATGACTCTTGAAGAGAGTTGACCATACTACTAATTCATCAACTTGTTGCCATCCACCTTACCAACTCTGTGAAGCCCTATAAATTCATAAATAAATGAGTGAATGCATGGCACATGTTAATATTTGAAGGGGCAAAGTACTAATTTTTCCACAGTTGCAACAACGTTCTGATCGATGCAACATAAACAACATATTATGCGAGATTTCATGGTTTACCTCCAGTCAGCTAGAGTGTGTAGTGCATGGACGGAGGTGCATGATGAAGGCACATGCTCAAACTAGCCAGAATGGTCTGTGCTATGGTCGACCCGATTTAAAATCATGCGCTTCTCTGAGCGAAATCTGAAAACAAACTGAGCCCGCATGAAGTGTCGTCGATCAAAGTCGGTTGTGAGCGTGAGCATGAAAGCCATTTATAAAAAACACTGCTTGATAATTTGGGCCAGCAAAAACCATATTCCATAGGAAATCAAACGTCCATCCCAACCTCTTTTTAAAGTTTATTTGTTTTTCCCGTGATGCAATCAAACAAACTCAAATCTTGTGGGGTCTGAATGGCCATGTCATTAATTCTGTGTTTTTCGTATTCTTGTGTTTTAATAATCATGCGAATCAAAGAGGAAGAATCCAATTCGGCACTTCCAAGCATATGCTCTTGCGCGCCAAAAATCTTTTTTGCAAATGTAATTTTTTTTAGGAAAAGTAGACTTGTTCACTGTCACATCCAAATGCTACCTGCCATTTTTTAGGGACAAAGCGTAAGTGTTTTGACCTGTGCAAAAAAAAAAAGTCGAACGCCAAATGTTACACTTCATTTTCTTTTCACGGACGAAGCACTGATACCCTGTTTTGTATGAAAATAACCAGCACGCTTGTTACACTGTGGTGATTTTGGTTTTCTTTTGATTTTGATTTTGTTTTTTTTTACTTAAAGTTCATCCGACAGCATATACTACGCGGAGCCAAAACAGTCATCCCATCAAAGATACCCTTACTATTTGAACGGAATCTAGCCCTTTACTATTTATAGGTGGGTCTAGTGCAAAAGGTCACTTTGGAGGACGGGTGCATTGGAGCCCTATATTTTGAATAGTGCCAAAATGCTATTTTTGAAGTTTCAAAAAATTATGAAAATAAATTAACAGGTTTATATGGATGTATATTACACATGTGCAAATTTTGATGCTGAAATAAGTAACCATGTGAGCCACACAAAGATGACATCGTGATTTTGGAAAGATGAATAGTGCATGTATTATTCACTATTTGGAAATCACCATTTTGTCATCTTTGTATAGCTCATATGTTTACTTATTTCATCACCAAACTTTACACATATGTAATATACATCCATATGATCACGTAGAATTCTTTTCGGAATTTTTTGAAAATTTAGAAGTGATCTTTAAAGTATTTAAAATAGGGTCCTCCAATACACCCATGTTCCAAAAATCCACTCTCGGTCTTGTGCTATTACTGGCTCAAACACGTGATAAAATCAATCCTCAAAAATAACATGCACTGAGGATATAAGAAAATCATTGCGTGGAAACACATATATATCCTATTCAGTGTGTACCACTCAGGGGACGAACCACTGTGGTGATTTTGGTTTTCTTTTGTTTCCCCTGTGGATTTTGGCCTTTTAAGTCTTTGTTTACCTTTTTACGTGTATATGTTTTATTTATTTAGTTAATTAATATTGTTTCAAATTTATGGATATTTGAGAATATGATTTTTATTTATTTTAATAATTTGAAAACATTTTAAAATCATTATTATTTTGTTTATTTTGTCAACACAATTAAAATCCATGAACAAGTTTTTTTCAATTCAGAAATATATTTTAAATACATGAACGTGTAATAAATTAGGGTACTTTTTTTTAACTGGACTACCTTTTTACAAATTTGGCTAATCAGTTTTAAATTCTGCAATGTTCATTAAATTGTCAAAAATATACGTCAAATTCATTAATTTGTTTTTACTATTCTGATTTTTTTTATATGCTACCCCTTGCCGGTTAAGAAAAAAATTCTGAAGACCGGTTTTTATTTAGGGGTCGACTGGAAACCGGTTACCCAATCAACTAGCCCTCCCAGGCCAGTTCTTTTCGGTCATTTCTGAAGAATCACAGTTTGAAGAATTAAAATCGCAAAAGAACTCATCTGTGCCCCAAGAATCGTCTAGAATTATGAGAGAATCACAGTGTAACTGAGAATCATCAGAAGTTGGCGATTCTGGCAATTTTGATGTGTCCCTCAAAAGAAAATTGTTCGTTAGGTATACCCCTATTAAACAACATATTTACGATGAATACGCCACTCGGGCCTGAGGAGAGAAGCCCAAAAACGAGCTGAAAATAGCGAACAACCTCACACACGCATCCTGTGTGCTCGAGTTGTCCCCGACAGGAACCGCTCGCTTCAGCCAGGGTTTGTGCTGCCGGTCGGCGACTCCGGCCCGGCATCTTCAGATCCACCGCCAGCAGGAGCCCCACGCCGCCACCCTGTCCCGTCCGTCGTCGCCATCCCAGTTCCTGGCCGCCTCGTCTCCTACGCCCGGCTGCACGATCTCCTCCGCCCCGGCCATCTGATCTCCTTCCGCGCCGGTAGGGTTGCGCCCGGTCTCCTCCACTTTCCCATGCCTCTCTGTCTCCTACGTCCTCTCTGTCTCATCCTCCCACTTCTTCTCTCTGTATACTTTCTTTCTCTGTTTAGGAAATATGTGTTGTAAAAAATAATGCGTACTTGTTTTCCACTGTAAATTGTATGTTGATTTGTATGGTGCAAGTTGACTTAGTATGAATTTTGTATGGTTGATGGCATATAGTGAAAATTTTGTATGTTGGAAGTTCACTTAGTATTAATATAAATGTTGTAATTACAAAGCTTATATACACTTTATGATATTTGCAAATCGCTTTCATGGACATATGGGACGTGAAACTATCTAAAATAACCTAGTGTGAGCTATACAATACTCAGTTTCAGTTTAGGGGCATTACAGATATTTTAGCACATAACTCATACAACAATCACTAGCTAGGATCACAGAAAAGAACTGGACGGTTGATTCTCTGGGAAGGTAATTATGTGGACAGTTTCCAGAATTAGATTCTCGAGAATCATGAGTCGGAAAGAACTGGCCCTAAGTCGACCGGCTCACTACATTTTTTTTTGAGAAACCGACCAGCTCACTACGTGTTGAGGTGCATGTCTCCTCAAATGTTCCCTTCGGTGGTGCATGGGATAGTCCTATTTGTCCTGTAGGTCACTGAATAGTGACCTAGCACTTACTCCCTCTTAGCCCGGTCCTATGGATTGGCCGGCCCATTCCAGAACATTCCCTGAACTGTTCTTTACTTTTTCCTTTGTTTGTTTGAGGGTTTCCCCCTACATTTCTTCTATTTCCTTTTTGTTTCTCCTTATCCCTTTTAATTATCTTTTCTCTTTTTAAATTTGCAAAAAAATCATGAAAAAATTTAATTCATTGAAATTTTATGAAAATCATGATATTTTCCATATACTGAAATAATTTTATAAAGTTATGCACATTTTTTGAAATCATGCACATTTTCCAAAATTGCTAACCTTGTTTCACATATTCGAGACTATTTCCAGAAACCATGAATATTTATTGATTTCATGGACTTATTGAAAAGAATTCCTGGACATTTTTTCATAAAGCTTACAAAGTTTCTCACATATAATTTTTTTTCAAACTTGTGAATATTTTTAAACTCGAACATTGTTCAAATTCAGAAACAATTTCTGATTCACAAACTTGTGAATATTTTTAAACCCAGCCATTGTTCAAACTCGACCATTATTCAAGTCTCTCACCTATAAGAAAAATGTATCAAAAAATATGATCATGTCTTTAAAGAATGTTAATCGAGTATTTTAAATATGATACTCAAGCGGTAAAAAAATCTCGGATAATAATAAAATATGTAAGAAAAAAATATTCATCATGTATTAAAAGTCATGTATTTGCAAAAAATTAATCAATATATAAAAATGTTGAATGTGTATAGAAAAAATCTTTTTCAGGTACATAAAAAATGTAGAAAATAAGAATACAATTTGTATGAAAAGATGTTGATCATGTATTCATAAAGTGTTAAACATATTTCATTTTTTAAATGTGTACAAAAAATATTCCTGATGTTAACTAAAAGTGTGCTATGTGTATGCAGAAATTTAGACACCAAAAAATACATATTTAAAAATGTTAATCATGTGTTTTGAAAATCTTAAGTGTGTTTGCCAACAATTACTGATGTATTCAAGAAATTTATAAAATGTCAATTAAAAACATATTTTTAATAAAATTAGAAAAAAATATTTTATTTGAAAAGAATTTTGAATGTGTACACAGAAATGTTTCTTTTATTTAAGTAAAATATAAATGTGTGTAAAAAGATGTTCCTATTCTATATGAAAAGCGATAGAAAAACCAACAAAACCATAAAGCAAATAAAAGAACAAAGAAAACCCAATGAAACCTGGAAAATAGACGGACGAAACGAATTGAAGAAACCAGGAAAGAAAGAAAAAATTCGAAGTATAAGAAAGAGAATAAGGGAAACCAAATATATACAAAGAAAGAATATCTCGCAAAAAAACGAAAGAAACTAATGGAACCCAAGAAAACAAACAAAGAAAGCGAAGAAATCCGAAAAAATGAAAAAAAAAACCTAAAAAGTGAGCATAGAAAACAATTGATAAAGCATAGAAAAAAGGAAAAAAAACAGGAGGAAAAATAAAAGAAAAGGATAAATAAATGAAAAAAGGGGGGAAGGAAACAAGAGAGAACCGTCAACAGCCGACCTCAGCCAACCTCGAAAAAAATATACATTCCTTTTAAAAATAGTAGAAAGGTTTGAGAATTGTTTGTGTAATGTTAAAAAATGTACGGCAGATTTTAAAGAAAATGTGTACAATGTCAACAAGTACATATTCCGTAAATTGAAAATTCATTCCTGGTAATTTAAAAGATGCTTAACAATGTCTTAAATTTTTTCCCATAGGATGCAATTTTTTTGTTTCGAAAAAAATGTTTATAACATTTTCATCAAACATTCAAGTGTTACCAAAAATTATCAATGAAAATCAAAAAAATCTTATTACCAATAAAAATGTGCAACTTGTATTTGTAAAATGTTATTATTTGTAAAGAAAGTGTTCGAAACATGTTTTTGAAAACGATGTACTTCTTGTGTTTGAAGAATTGCAAAGTGTATCAGATATTCGTTTGGCATGTGCTCTTAGAATGAAAATTGTATACCGTGAAAAATGTAGACATGAGTTGGAAAACAGATAAAAATCACATAGAAACAAAAAAATTAAAGCATGAAAAGAATTTTTTCTCAAAGAAAACAAACAAAGAAAGAAAAAACAAATATAATGAAAAAAGGAGAACAATGGAAAACCAAAGTAAGAAATGAAGGAAAAAATCCGAACATGAAAAAAACAAATAAAATCAACGAAAATACAAGAAGAACGAAGAAAATCGACCGATCGAACGTACAACGACTACTACTAATGACTGCGACTACCACGCTAAATGGGCTAGCCCGCTCATTTTGTCGCGTGTTTGTGATTTCTATTAAGAATCAATATGGGCCACACATAGCTATCACGCCGTTTTGCTCTCTTTTCAACACGTAGGTCGTTTAATAGGGGCTCCCTAGGGCATGGAGTAGGAGGACTTGGTTTAGTGATACTTATGTCGTCTGACCTATCTACTGCTTCACACGCCGTTTACTGCCTTGTTGATATGCTGCACCTGCATGAGTTCCTATCGACCGACCGATGTATCCTTCGGTCTCGGGAAGTCTCTATGTGTTTGTTTGGGTTTTTTCATCATTCTTTTTTTTTCTTTTTTCTTTTTTCCTTTAACTTTTTTTCTTTACTTAATATTTTTTCAAAAATTCAAGGAGTTTTCAAATTTATCAGAAATTTCAAATGCATGGTTTTTGAAAATATATCAAATCCACAAGCATTTTCAAATCTGTGAATAATAGTATAGTCCATCAAATTCCTAATTTAAAAAATCCATGAATGTTTTGTCAATTCGAGAACTTTTTTGATGTTTTTTTTTGCCTATTTAAGATTCCTAAACTTTTTAGAAAAATTGACAGTCAACATCCATGGTCAACATGCGCGACTCATGCGTGAGCGAGCAAGCTAGGACAAGCAAGTATGGCAGCATGCGTGACCGAGCACGATGGGTCACGGTACAACTAGGTTGCGCGTTGGCGCTAGTTGGTAGACCAGCGCCATGACAAGTAGCATTTCCTAGATCACGCCTACTGCTCCCGTAGATTGCAAAATGAAGAAGAAACGGAGCGCACCCTGGTCGCGTGGGGCAACCACAGCGCTGCTAACCACTGCATCATCTTCCAGTTACTGGTTAGTAACAGGATCACAACCTACTAGAGGTGAGCTGAGCCGGTTTTCTTTGATTTTTCTTTGATTTTCATATTCGTTTTCTTTTACTTCTTTTTTCTTCCCCCTTTTCTTCATTTATTTGGATTTTTTCTTTTTTCTTTTTTTCCATTCTACATTCTTTTATACAAGATTAACATTTTTTAAATAGTTGCTCAACATTTTCAAAAAACTTGTTCAACATTTTTATATACATGATCAACAATTTTTCAAATACTCAGTCACCCTTTTGTCAAATACTTGTTCAATATTTTATCAAATACCTTTTACAATTTTTTCAAATAGTTCTTCAAAAAAATTTCAAATACCCACTCAACATTTTTGCAAATACTTGTTCAATATTTTTCAAATAGTTGTTCAATTTTTTTAAAAAAAAACTGGCTCAAAATTGTTAATACCTAATTTACATTTTTCAAATACTGGTTCAACATTTTAAATAATTATTTCAGAATTTTTCTAATTCTTGTTCAACATTTTGTTAAATACTTGTTCAACATTTCTAAAACTCATTCATAGTTTCAAATATTTGTTCAAAGTCTTTAAAATACTCGTTCCACATTTTTTAATATTCTTTCAAAAATTCTCAAATACTCATTCAACATTTTTCAAATGTGTTTTTTGAAGAGTGTTTTTCCTAATATGTATATATGTAGAATGTTATAAACAAAGTAAAAAAAACCAGGCTGTTGTATCCCACGAGCGTGGGCCCGCCCAAGTGGTGTTTGGCTAAAGCGAGTGGTCACCCCTGTCTCGCTGAATGCGAGGAATAGTCGTGCCCTGCTGTAAGTGCCAGTTGGAGCTCGTACTGGGCCGGCACAGCAACTTGCTGAAGAAAAGCAAAAAAAACTTTGACACTCAAACTCATGACGTGACCACCAACAGGCTATCGCTGTTACCACTAGACCCAGCTACCTTCCTTGTCCATTTACTAGAAAAATAGATCTATTTGACCCTTCTTACAGTACTACACAAATATACACTGTATATATGGTATTAATTATCTGAAAATAATTTGACAAAAAAATAAAAACAGTTCAAAAACATGAAAAGGTTCGTCATAACCGAAAGAAGTTTGTCGATTGTGAGAAAAAGTTCACAATTTTTAAAAATGTTAATTGGATTTGAAAAAAAGTTCTTCAAATTTGAAGAAATGTTCATCGAATTTGCCAAAAAGTTCATTGTTTTGAAAAAGGTTCATGAAATATAAATAGTTCGTTGAATTTGAAAAAAATCATCCAAGAAAAAGTTCATCGAATTTGTAAAGAAATCAATGAATTTGAATGCAGTTCATCCCATTTGAAAAAAGTTCAAAAAAGTGAAAACAATTCATCATTTAAAAATAAAAAGAACAAATTCGATGAACAAACATTTAAAAAAGAAAAGAAATTAAAAACAAATAAATAAACTGGAATAAAACCACCCCGAAGACCAGCGAGCCTGAAAAAACCGGCTAGGAAGCGTGCCAATAGCAAAGGATTCCCACGATTGTAGATACGAACAAAAATAAAAAAGCATGTTAGAAAGCACAAGACGTTTGATAGCCTAGAGGTAACTCTGTTGGCGTCACTGCAGTTGTCGCGAGTTCGAACGCACATTTGCGAAATGACCTATAAGGCTATAACGGACACCTGTAGTGCTAAATAGGAAGCGCCTCTGTTACTTCTATTTCTGTAATCTCGTGAACCCCCCCCCCCCCCCCCCCCCCCCCTCCCTCTCTTTCCTCGATCTAAATAAAATAGGCCGGCCCAAATGGACACGAAGGAACCCTCTCCTAGTTTTTGGAAGCTCCGAGAAGTTTCCCAACCGTTTATTTTTCTGTTTTTATTTTTGTTTTCTCTGTACAGGTTTTCGTTTCGTTTTCTCTGCCGGTTTTTGTTTTGTTTTTTCTGTACCGGTTTCATTTTCTTTTTCTTTACTTTTCTTCAAAATGCATAATATTTTTAAAACTTGATGCACTATTTTCCAAATCAATGACCTTTTTGTCAAATTCGATTTACTTCTATATCAAATTTGATGAACTTTTTTTAGATACGATGAAGTTTTTAAAAAATCCTATGATTTTTTTTCAAAATGTAAGTACCTCCTTCAAACTTTTTTGAGTTGGTTACTGTCTTGTTGAAAAACGCTTTCCTGGCAATCTCCGCTTATTAGGGTGGCCTCTAACAGGTCAGAAGAGTAGTAAAAATCTGGCTCATAGATAATTTGTTTTCTTATTCGTGAATTTTTTTGAAGTTGGTGAGCAATTTTTGCGAAATCCCTCAATATTTGTTTGAATCTGTGTGAAGTCAATGCTTGGCCGGTCAACTGTGATCTGTCAACTTATCAACCTTCGGCCCACAAATGGGGCAGTGTGACCGCCAGGAACTGTTTGGGCGCTTAAGGTGTATAAAAAAGTTTCATGTGTATATGAAAATTGTACATTGTATGAAAAAAGTATACATTAACCTATAAAAAATGTTTCATATGTATACAATTAATCTAGACGGCTAAGAATCTGGCAGACCCCTTTACAAAAGGGCTATCACAGATGGTGATAGAAAATACATCGAGGGAGATGGATATGAGACCCACATAAGTTGCCTAACCCAACATATGTGATCGGGGATCCATTAATTATGATATGGGAAAACAATCCAGTGGTCAATTGAGGAGAGTATCCTTGCTAACCCACTACGTTGGAGATGCAATAGTCTCGTAATCTATAAGGTGGGTTGACTTTTGTCTTAATATGTTCCAAAACTTGTGTAAGCAAGATGCTATCATACAGATCATTCTTTGGAGTAACACACGGACCTATATGAGTCCGACTGCTAGTCATAGTCATGATATTGGGTAATCTCTAGGGAGCTCATGAACAGGTCAGGAGTATGACTAATAATTAAGGTCCACCCATGGGTTTAGACTTCGGCAACCACGTACAAGTTAACAATTGGCAAAACTTCCGCAGGCTAAACCGACAATTCAAAGAATAGTTCATTGTTCAGTTATGAAGAAGTAATCCAGTTGCTCTAGGTGGAAGTTCAACTTAGCAGTCTCCACTGAAAATTTTGATATATCAAAACATTGTTTGGAATAGATAACAAAATAACGTGTCTCGAGATCTTGCGGGGAATTGTTGGATTATAGATGGGATTTGGCCCATATAAGACAATAATCCCTGGTTAATCTGCAAGGCCCATTTAGGTGCACTTCAAGAGGTGTGAAGTTTATTACCATACTGCTAGTATAGTAAGAGTGAGACCCCTTTATAAGGGATGCTCTACCACAAGCTATTGGGAACTTGGGAAGCGAGGTCGTACACGTGCGCTCCTCCTCCATCGCCGCCTGCCTAACCTCGACGTGCGCTCATGCCGCGGTTTGCGGGAATGAGCTGAGCCGAGCCTTATTTTTGCCGGTCAGGATGGTTAATTAATTGTGAATTAATTAACGAGTCGCTAACAGAAGTGCCACTGTCCGAGACATTGGCATGTGGGCTGTTCACGGACTCAGTCGTGCGCCTAAGCGAAGGCCCATGTACCCAATGGCCTACCTAAGGAGGCGCTAGCTTGTGGAGTGAACTCTAACACACTAACTAGTAACTCCCTCCTTGCACAACCCTAACCGTCATCTACTATTCCTCTCACTATGCTACTTCGGCCGATGCCATCCCGACTACCAGGTGCATGGTTGGTCGAGAGAGCAGGTGCCTCCAGAACCTCATAGTTCGAGATCCTGCCAGGGAGAACAGAGATAAGGTTTTTGTGGAGCATCTCGGTGTGGCTGCTCCCGATCCGTCCCCGTTTCCGTCCTCCTCTACTTCGACTACTTCCCTTGCATGGACCCCATGGCCGACGATGCCTCTGCCCAGAAGAAGTCCACAGACGACGCCGAACCTGCTGCTGTAGCCGCCACATTGGCATGGCCAGCCGGATGGTATTATTCGTTCAACCCCAGTTTGCTTGTTCATGTGCTAGATGTATACGTTGTGTTCATAGATCTTTTAATTATATGTGTTGTTTGTGCTTACACGATTAGATATCCGTATGAATTGCATAATGTGATTGCCATGTTTATTATCTACTTGTGGATTAGATTAATCGAAAAGGTGTTAATATTTCCTGCACATATGTTATTAATCTATGTTACTACCTCCTTCATATGTGTGGTAACATAACGAATTTCATTTATTATTTTATAGAGTCATTTTACATCGAGAAACGCTATGTGATGTGTGTAACATATTATGTTGCTCTATTTGCCTCTCTCCTCATAAATTATGTGCATTCTGCATATGTGGCATGCATGTTACTACTTAAATTACTCACACTATGAGCAGGCTACTTCATCATGTTCCCTACTATTTTTTTGTGAATCAGGTTATAGCAAAGCATATAAATCGATGGTTCGGATATGTTAACTCTGGATAATGTATATACTCATACGCGTAGTACATAATAAGTAGATAAACGTGTTGGTACATAGCCATGAAACTGAACCTTACACGCATAGCACAGATTATTGTATACCCACCCATCTATAGTATTTGCATGGATACTGATCCGACTAAAATTCACTGACTTAAATCACCTGACTTGGTGGACCACAGCAAGCTAGATCACTTGTTAGCCACCCAAGGTAATACTAATAAGATGACTTAAGATAGAAAATCTTGGTCCACCAATAAACATGTTTGATGAGCTCGCTTCTTGGCTGCCATGTGTAGGACACTAGTGTTGCTGTGGACGGCGAGTTGCTGCCTGTAGACACAGGTTGGAGCTGCGATGCACAGTTAACCCAAATACCTCGCCCATGTCCAGCGTCTCCGGGCTTGCCCCACCCGGAATCGCCCAGTCAAATTGGTACAGGAGATTGGCTAGCACGAGCTCAAGCGTCGTTGTCGCCATCAGGGCTCCGGGGCACTGCCTACGGCCAAACCCAAACGGGATGAACTCCATCTGCGGCCCCGGGCTGTACTCCACGTTCATGGCGTCGCTTCTCTCGAACCTCTCGGGCCTGAACTCCGCGGCGTCCTCCCCCCAGTGCCTCGGGTCCCTCCCCACTGCGAATAAGTTTATCATCACATGGATGTCTTTGGGTATGTTGTAGCCATGGTTTTCACTTTCAGTGAGATTTCACTGAAATTCACTGAATTTCATTAATTTCAGTAAACACTGAAATATTACGTTTCGGTCAAAATATTTCAGCAAATTCAGTAGTACACAGGAAATCAAATATTTTTAATTATTTTTTTTTTGAAAATTTCAAATATTTAATTAAATTCAAATAAATATTTCGGCCTTTTGCCTGAAATGCAAACTGAAATAACTGGATTTCACTGAATTTCAGTGATTTCAATTGGTGCTGAAAATTTATTGAAACTGAAATTGAAAACCATGGTTGTAGCCCATTACCTGGCACCTATCTCGGGCTGCCCTGCGCATCACCGCGCGGGCGGGTGTAGCCTTAGTGTTTCCTTGATCACCATTCGAAGGTAGTGCAGATTGCCGAGGTCTGCGCTCGTTACCGTGGATAGCCCTTGTGCTAGACCCTGTCGAACTTCGTGTTTCGCCCTTGTCATCAACTCTGGGTTGCGGATTAATTCTGCCATGGCCCATTCTAGCGTGGTGGCAGTGGTGTCAGTTGCAGCTGCAAATATATCCTGGAACCATGTCGCAAATGCATGCACAGGTATATTATTGTGTGCGTGAGCGTCCAAATACACAAAGGGAGCTATATATATATATATATGAAAAATAATGACTTACGAAGATGACTGCGCCTATAATGTCAGACGTGAGAGGGAAACGGAGGGTGTCTTCCTTCTGCAGCCTAAGGAGCACGTCTAGCAGGTCCTCGTTGTCTTGAGTGCCGGCGCTTGCGGAGGCACTTTCTTTCATCTCCTTGCGCCCCAACGATGATGTCCCTCAGGATTTGCTGTACCCGGGCGTGGCTCCTCCTCAGGTCGCGCGCGGCGCCGCTCAACCACCGTACCAACCGCGATGACGGGAAAAGGTGAACGAGGCTGAACCCTCCCACAAGCACCATCATCCTATCGAGCTCATGGAGGTACTTTTCTTGCTGCTGGCACTTGCCACCGAACACTGCCCTCGCGATGATATTGTTCGTAAGCTTGGCCATCTCCCGGCTGATGTTGATGGTGGCGGCCGGCGAGGTAGAAGACGCACCGAAAATGGAATCGACGAGGTGCGCGATCTCGTCTTGCTTGATGGAGTCCATTTGCCGCACTTGCCTCGCGCTGAGCACCTCGACGATGCACACCTTGCGCATCTGCCGCCAGTGCTCGCCATAGGGCGCAAAGACAAGCGCTTTGCCGCCGCAGCTTACGAGGTCACGCGTGGGCGCGCTCGGACGGGTGGCGAAGACGAGGTCCTTCGTCTTCAGCACCTCCATAGCCGCCTCAGGCGTAGAGACAACGAGGGTGGGCACCTCGCCGAGCCGGAGCAGCATCAGCGGGCCGTACCGGCGCGATAGGCGGAGCAATGCGTGGTGGGGCAGCGTGCCGATGAGGTGATGAAGGCTGCCGATGACTGGAAGGTTCCATGGATCTGGAGGAAGCTTTCATCTGTTTTCCTTAGCGACGAAAGGCAGGCAGAGAACCAACGAGATTAGAATCGTGCCTACAGCGGCTAGACCGAAGCCGTAGGAAAGTTGATCCATCTACAAGTTGTTACCCTAAAATCCGTGATTACTTTAGATTGTGTGCTAATGGGCAGTTATTCTGAATTCTTGGTCGAGCATATGGTCCTATATACGCCCGCGCAATAATCCTAAAACAAGCAAACCAAAACGTACGGACCAACCTATAGGGAGTACGTACTAAAATAAAAAAAACTATCGGCAACACGTGTACTAATCTAATTAATTAGCACTAATAGTGTCTGTGCCTTGCAAATAGAAAAATAACACATACGTTATAGAATTTTATTTACGAACAATCTACGATTGGATGGTTAATTGGCAGGACAGTGATATCCACATCCCATGACGGTTCAAGTCCTAGATTTGGCACCCATGCTTGCATTTTCATGGAATTATTTTAGGCCTTTCGGTGATGTGCGTTTAGTGAAAGAAGATGTTCCTGTCAACTATGAAGGCATCTGTGACGACTTCGTAAGTCTCAAGATGATGTGCCAGCTCAAGCTCTCGAAGGTGTCCATAGGGTAAGATGTGCATGCGTGTGTTCAAAAGGATGAATGCATATATGTATATATGAGTGTTTACGCCTATACAGTGTTTAACAAGGAAATATTTAACTGCTGCGACACAAGAAATGGATGAAAGATGCGTGTGCCCAAGAGTTCTATTTAACAAACACATGGATGTGTGTTGACAAATGCAGTCGTTTTTTTTTCATCATGTTTCCTCCTGAGTCACTCTTATGTTTTTCTTCTCCGTATGTTGGATTTTGTCATAGGATCGATCACATCAAATAATCGTAAACACACACCATCAAAAAGTTTTAGCCAAGGGTACACCTATCTCGTATCCTAAAATTTATCTTTATTTCTTCTCTATTTTCTTGATACAAACTCACACGCCTAGCTGTATATATATATAGGATAAATATTTTCTTACCACCCAACCGTAGTTACCCCCATGTGAGTTATGTATGTTGTATGTAGTACGCGTCAAAACTGAGAGTATACATCCTCAAAGTTAGGCATGTGCTTATCAGAAATTTACCTTTTCAAATCAGAGATGTCAACATCTCTCTCTGGAGCTCTCCCTGGTTTACCTCTTGGGAAATGATTTATAATCACCTCATTGTTCAAGCAAGTGATTTTGTATATCCCGCTCTTGTTAAAAATCTTTGGCTTCCAGGTCAGAAAATGTGGAATACTAACCTCATAGATACTCTGTTTGATCCAAAATAGCAAACAATCTTAAACAGGTACCAATCATTCGGGAGGAAGGTGAAGACCTATTATGCTGGAGGCCTACTCCAACAGGGAAATTCACTACAAAAAGTGCATCCAAAACTTGTCTGCAGGCCATGCAAGAAGGAGAGCCAAGGCCCAGAACTTTATCCAACAACACAAAAGAACTCTTAAAACAAGTTTGGAAGGAAAGAGAAATAGCTCCAAGGATACAAACTTTTGCATGGAGGCTAATTAGGAAAGCTTTACCTACAGGAAAAAGAGCACGTGAGTATTCAAAACACATTAGTATGCTTTGTGATAGATGTGGTTTAGAGGAGGATGATTTGCACATCTTTTTTGACTGTGCTTTTGCTAGAGCAGCTTGGTTTGCAAAACCATGGTATATAATATCTGACATGTTGAGCGAGAACTCAGATTCTTTAGTTAACATCATCTTAAATTTAGCTAATTCTAATCATCCACACGCCACTTTAAGAAATATTTTCACCTTTATGTGGTGCCTTTGGAAATTTCGAAATGAAAAACTTTTTCAGAAGAAAGATGCCTGTCCAACACATGTCTTTTCTGCTGCTCAAGCTATAAAAATAGTATGTCTTTGGAACAAAATATAATTGTACAGGAAACAGTAGCTTCTGGAGGAGAAAGAAAGCACACCCAAGGAAGTACAATTGACAACACTGAGCTCTCAACACCAATTAAAGTCTTTACAGATGCGGCGTGGAATGAATAGGAGCAAGCAAACACAACAGGAACAGGGAAAGCAGGTCTAGGGATTTTCATGCAGGTACAATAAGGACAATCAACATGGCATGTCAAGACTACAGCAACAGCCATGAAGGCTCAATCGGCAATTCATGCTGAAGCTCTAGATATCAAATTAGCAACTATAATTTTAAACAGGTTGGGAATACAAGAAGCAACCATTTTAATAGATAATCTCACATTGGCCAAGGCGGCGACAGCAAAGGGAGCCTAACTCGCAGCCCGGACATTCGATTATCAAAGGTCTTCTAACAGATTCTTGTGTCCTCACAGCCTCTAGTAATGTTTAGGTTTTTCATGTCAGTAGAAATCAAAACACTGAGGCTCACGAAGCAGTTAGCCTATTCGCAGGAATTTCGTCCAAATCAAAAGGCTATAATTAAATGTAGTACAGTTGAATATCAGCAATGGCATCATTCCCTGGAACAAATTATTGGAGATGTATTACAGCAGGGGTATGCCATTAATCATGTAAATTGCTGTTATTTTGAATGAATGGCGCCTTGAGCGCCCCTGTGTTGTTAAAAAAACTGAGAGTATGTAGTACCAGTAGTATGTACTCCCTCCGTTCCTAAATATTTGTATTTTTAGAGATTTCAATTAGACTACCACATACGGATGTATATAGACATATTTTAGAGTGTGGATTTACTCCGTATGTTGTCACTTGTTGAAATCTTTACAAAACAAATATTTAGGAACAGAGGGAGTAGTATATAAGAGCATTTAAAACCGCAATACCCAACTTTTGGCCCCCAAACGGACAGTGACCGGACAACACATAAAAAGTTAACTCTACAGTCGCAAACACCGTTTCCAAATTACCAAATTACCAAATGCACTATATTAAGGTAGTATGTGTTAGTTTCTGACCTTGAGTGGTGAAGACGAGCGACAGGTAGCGGCCTTGGATATCGCCGCGGAGATGTCACGGTGCTTGGCCGAGAACAACTAGTTGACGAGCGCTCCTTTGGGAGCCTCACAACGATCAACGTCACTTATCGCACTCTCAGTCGCCCGCCACGTGTTACGCTCTGGGCGTTTCCTCCGGATATTATTTATTTTTATTTTTTCGCATGCGTTTTCTGCTTTTTAAATGTTTTTTCTGGCTTTTTTATGTTTCGGTTTTTCACCGGTCTTTCTTAGTTTTTGGATACATTTTTTTAGAATTGCGCGAAAAAACATGTTTTCTTTTTCTTTTATTTTGCGAGAGTCACGGTTTTGCTTTCATGAGAGACATGGTTTTGCTTTCTCGAGAGTCACGGCCCTGCCTGTCGGAAACGGAAAAAAAACCGCATTTTCTATTTTTTTTCTTCCGCAAGAGGCACGGTTGTGCTTTCGCGAGAAGCACGGCCGTGTCTCTCGGAAACGAAAAAAAACTTGTTTCTGATTTTATTCCTTCTGCGAGAGACGCCATTTTGCTTCCGCGAGAGGCACGGCCGTGCCTCTCGGAAACGGAAAAAGAAATGCGTTTTCTGTTTTTTTTTCTTTCGCGAGAGGCACGATTTTGCTTCCGTGAGAGGCATGATTACGCTTTGCGATTGGCATGGCCGTGCCTCCTCGGAAACGGAAAAACGCGTTCTGTTTTTTTGCTTCCGCGAGAGGCACAATTTTTTTCGTGAAAAAAAAGTTCGTCAAAACCTATCAACATGGGATCTAGTTTTGAAGATCTCGACGCGAATAATCCAACCGTGAAAACGGTTCGAGATTGGAAAGCACGATTTAAGAGATAAAACATTTTGAACAAACGGATCTACGAAAAAAGGGAAAACTCCCAGATTGCGACAAGTGGCGTCCATCCAGCACGCCACTTGTCGCAACCTGAAAAGTTAGGAGTGATCTTTGCAATGAATACTTTCTCAATTAGTGATTTGTTGCTTGGCCGGGTTGCGGCCGACGAGGAAGAGATTAAGCCCCTTGCATGCTAGTTCCATTGGCCGTGGACCGGCCCATGCCGGATGATGGGCCGGGGATGACGACCCGTCTGCCATAGCGGCGTCGTAGGTCCTTGGGCCGGCGTAGGCAGAGGGTGAGGTTGTAAAGGAGCGGAAAGCCAAAGCGGTTATGTGGAGGGCGCCAAGAACCTACGTGGAGTGTGTGTGTTTTGATCAGATCTGGATTGTGTGTGTCCTGAACTCCTTTGTCTCAAAGGGAAACCTGCCTTATACTCGATGGAAGGTACCACAACCATTTATTAGGTAACCACATGGCATACGTGGTAAGCTATAACAAAAACATATCAAACCCATTTATTAAATCTGTTGATATATAACTAATAACTCCCACCAATAAAGGAGACCTATTAACTTGATGGCTTTCTCAAACGGCATTAATTAAAATTTCTGGTACAACTGGAACTTTATTAAGGTCTTCAATTTTCTTACGGGAGTACAATTGGGTACTTAGATATTAAATCCTGGCCGTTTTGGTAGTTTTGCATCGCTCCCGTTTCTCTTTCTGGCATGAGCCCATAACCAGGAGTCTAGATGCTTAACAAACGCATACGATATCTAGTGTTAGCACTAGACGCTTGTACATGCTAACTTGCTTAGGATTTTACTAGCAAAAGAGCCCGTGCGTTGCAACGGGAGAAAAAAATAGCAGACACTCTTAACCCAATAACCATAATATGTTCATGCCCTTTATTTTAATGAGGCATCATTTTTGTGTTGCCGCTTATCCTCCTTCTCACCTTCAGTGGCCTCAGTGTTCACACAAACCAAAGTGTGTTTGAATGTTGTTTTTCCCCTGCCAGTTTGTTCAGAGGTGCTCATGTGTGGTTATCGATGTTTTCTTTCGTCTCTTTATGATTTTAGTGGTTGTTTATTTGCAATCCAGATCGTCGCGGTATGAAAGAAAAACGGACATGCCCTATAGGTTACAAGTTTGCTTTTAAAATATTTAACAGGTAAAAATAACATCATGTTCAAATTCTACATATTTTTCTATTCAAATTTCATATATAACATGTTAAAATCAGAGTTACGGTTTAATAGATATGGGTAATTAAGAAAAATATTTGTTTGACTTAAATATCTTCCAAAATAATATTTTAAAAATATTTAACAAACAAAATAACATCATATTCAGATTGTACACATTTTTCTAATCTATTTTCATATATAACATGTTAAAATCGAAGTTACGGTTTAAAAGATATGGATAATTTAGAAAAAACATGTGTTTGACTTATATATAATCGGCGGGTGAATTATCTAATACATCAGGGGGGTTTCGTAAAAATGTAAAATAACGGTTCGGTTTGACTTAAGTGTGTACTGCGGGTTAATTCATAAAAAACGCAGGGGGTTTTCTGCAAAAGTGCGTGACGGACCGCCGAAACCCAATTTGCTTTATTATTAGATAGAGAAATGCCCATGCATTGGAGATGACCTTACCAGCATACCTTCTGCAAGGCCAATGTTATTGCCCATGAACTGGCTAGTATGACAAAAATTGTGAACCCGAATGTATGGTTAGCTTACCACCCCTATTAACATGTTATTTTTAAATGATTTAATTTGGTAAGAACATTGATTTATTAAGGAAACATTTTTTAATTGGTGTCAATAAGAGGTTGTGTACTGTGGCGGTTTTTAGGAAAAACTGATAGAGAAAAAAATATGGGAGGAAAAAAAATAAAAACAGAGAGGGAGAGCAGAACGTTGTAAGGCTGGACTTGGGATAAACGGATGACATAACCTTACATCTTCTTTTAAGCAGTAGACAAAAGTCTAGCCCAGTTTATTTCAGTGCGCCGTGCATCCCCCATGTACAGTCCTATGTGGCTACTATGCTCCAAAACATCGAGTCATTGGTCGTTATTTCTTGGAAACCACCATAGATAATTCGAATTTACATAGACCAGGTTCGGCCTCATGTCAGTCAAGCTGTTTTAACATATACGTCTGGGTTCATATTGAATAAAGTCATCAATTCAAGAGGAGAATTCTGTTCCTATGAAGCCGAAGATGGCGACATCACACCAGTAAGGAGAGTCACATGTTATATTTGGACTTACTATAAATTATATTCCATGTTATGTTGTTGTACTTTGGAAGCATGTTTTGCCCGTCTGTGGTGCATTGATCTATATATACAGAATTATCGTGTGAGACGCTTGCGCATTTAGGCCATGTACTGTCCAGGATGCTTATGCACTGATTGTTGAAGACTGAGAGTATTGTTGCATCTCAAAGGATGAAGGGAGATAAGGCGATGGGCCCGGATTGTATCCCTATTGAGGTGTGGAAAGGTCTCGGGGACATAGCGATAGTATGGCTAACCAAGCTTTTCAACCTCATTTTTCGGGCAAACAAGATGCCAGAAGAATGGAGACGGAATATATTAGTACCAATCTTCAAGAACAAGGGGGATGTTCAGAGTTGTACTAATTACCGTGGAATTAAGCTGATGAGCCATACAATGAAGCTATGGGAGAGAGTCATTGAGCACCACTTAAGAAGAATGACAAGCGTGACCAAAAACCAGTTTGGTTTCATGCCTGGGAGGTCGACCATGGAAGCCATTTTCTTGGTACGACAGCTTATGGAGAGATATAGGGAGCAAAGGAAGGACTTGCATATGGTGTTCATTGACTTGGAGAAGGCCAATGATAAGATACCGCGAAATGTCATGTGGTGGGCCTTGGAGAAACACAAAGTTCCAGCAAAGTACATTACCCTCACCAAGGACATGTACGATAATGTTGTGACAAGTGTTCAAACAAGTGATGTCGACATTGATGACTTCCCGACTAAGATAGGACTGCATCAGGGGTCAGCTTTGAGCCCTTATCTTTTTGCATTGGTGATGGATGAGGCCACAAGGGATATACAAGGAGATATCCCATGGTGTATGCTCTTTGCGGATGATGTGGTGCTAGTTGACGATAGTCGGGCGGGGTAAATAGGAAGTTAGAGTATGTGATGTGCGGTTTCAGTACTACTAAGTGTGAGGAGGAGGAGGTTAGCCTTGATGGTCAGGTGGTACCTCAGAAGGACACCTTTCGGTATTTGGGGTCAATGCTGCAGGAGGATGGGGGTATTGATGAAGATGTGAACCATCGGATCAAAGCCGGATAGATGAAGTGGCGCCAAGCTTCTGGCATTCTCTGTGACAAGAGAGTGCCACAAAAGCTAAAAGGCAAGTTCTACAGGACGGCGGTTCGACCCGCAATGTTGTATGGCGCTGAGTGTTGGCCGACTAAAAGGCGACACGTTCAACAGTTAGGTGTGGCGGAGATGCGTATGTTGAGATGGATGTGTGGCCACACGAGGAAGGATCGAGTCCGGAATGATGATATACGAGATAGAGTTGGGGTAGCACCAATTGAAGAGAAACTTGTCCAACATCGTCTGAGATGGTTTGGGCATATCCAGCGCAGGGCTCCAGAAGCTCCAGTGCATAGCGGCTGGCTAAAGCGTGCGGAGAATGTCAAGAGAGGGCGGGGTAGATCGAATTTGACATGGGAGGAGTCCGTTAAGAGAGACCTGAAGGATTGGGGTATCACCGAAGAGCTAGCTATGGATAGGGATGCATGGAAGCTTGCTATCCATGTGTCAGAGCAATGAGTTGATTGCGAGATCTTATGGGTTTCACCTCTAGCCTACTCCAACTTGCTTGGGACTAAAGGCTTTGTTGTTGTTGTTGTTGTAATGGTGAGTGCCTCACATATGTGCTTAACCGAAAGCATGCTGGAGATGGCCGATGCTTATTCTAGAGCCGCCAGAGATGGTCGCACCACATCTGGTCGCTGCCACAACGCGTGGCATGCCTGCGACGAGGGCGAAGATGTCCATTGCATGAGATGGCAAGCGGAGATGACCGCTGCCTCTGCTACTTATTCGTGGCTCACTCCGGTGGGTATCTTGGGGCTGTCCGACGTCGTGGTTCAGACGGGCTTCTTGCTGGCAAGGGGAAGCTGGAGAGCGAGAAAAAGGGAGATGGAGCCGACGGCAGAAAGATAGAGAGGGAGAAGTCGATAAGAGAGAGGGAGAGTGAGGAAGAGGCCACCAGCCGTTCGATCTAGGAGCGGTGGATTCCGCAAATTGATGCCACATCATCGATCCACGCCAGTCCCTCCAAACCAATCTTGATGAAGTAGGAGATCACATATTTCTTGGCTTTGCTGAGGGCCTTTCAGAAATAAATCGGCAAACTCCACCGATGGTGAAGGAGGTGTGTCGACCCGTCAGTGTTATCAACATGAGCATCAAGGAGATGTGGGCTGACTCCACCGATGGTGGCCACGCATGGGATGCCGAGGAATCGACGTGAGAATGCCCATCGCGGTGGGTGTAGGGACGCTGAGCATGACGATGACCTGTTGGTGCAGCTGCAAAAGATGTAAGGCAGCTGTGGGAAAGAAGTAGGGATAAGGTGAAGTCTTTTTATATACAGGCACAATTGTGGAGGTGCTTAGACTTCACGGGAGCCTTCGAGAGATTAAGGGAATCACGTAGAAATTGTGGCAAAAACCGAGTCCGTGCACGATCGGATCAAATGAAGATGTGTCAACAAAAGAGAGAAACACAAAACCCGAGAGCACTACATATACACATAAACAATGCAACAACCAGATCGCTGGACAACAAAAACTATTAACAAACCATCATGTAAAACTATAAACGAACCGAACGTAAAAGGGAACATCTATCAATCTGTTAGAAATCACGTAGACACTAAAATTCCTAGGGAGGGGCTAGCTTAGCCGGTATATTTATTAAAGGTGGTGTCCATCTGAATGAATAAACATGTTCGATTTAGACGTAAATCACCCAGGGGAAAAAGCTGAAGCTAATTTGAGCTCTAATTATTTTTGTTCCGCGCATCTCGGATGTTATCTCAGCGTGAGAATTTGCACAAACCTAGAAGGCTCTCTTGTCTTTGATGTGTAAAAATTCTATCTATATTTTTGTTTCTGAAAAATTCTTCATATGTGAAAATAATGTAGGTATTTATTGTAGGACTGTGATACTTGGCACACGTGTGCCATATAAGCAAAACTGCCACACCTCTATTTTTTTCATTTTAAAGTACCACATGATTCCTCGTCCTTTGACCTCGCCTCCTCCCAAACGACCCTGTAGGCTCGCCCGAGAAACCTGCTTCTCCCGCACATCTCGAGCGCCCACCCCTGAGAAAACTGTCACTTCTTCACGTCTACCACATGATTTCTCCTCAGAACAAAATTACCATGGTATTTGTATGCAAGTTATCAGGTCTGTGTTGCATAACTTACCGTGCTATTTACATAGAATGTACCAGGCATCTATGCTTCAACAACTACATCCCTTCAAATTTACCACTATGTTTTGTACACAAGTTATAAGGTCTTCGATGTGTAAAATACCGTGGTACTTACACATAAGTTACCAGGGTATATGTACATCAACCTCCCCCCGGTCAAAGTTATCATGAGGGATTGTACATGAGTTACCAGGTCTACAGTTCGTATATTATCATGGTACTTGCACCTAAAAACCTGGATGTGTTTCGGTAGCTTTTTCCATAGGTTAAAAATTACCACGAAGTTTTTGCGTAACTTATCACGCCTATAGCACGTGTGCCCCTCATGACACTAAACATTATGTGACTTTCTCGTGGCACGCCATGCGTTCTGTTCATCCAAGAGGCCCACGCGCGAGGCGAGTGTATGTTTTTAACAACTTAGTTTCCATTGATAAAAAAGTTACCATCATGTTTATACTGCAAGTTATCGGTTATGCGGTGCTTATATTATCATGTTATTTACACAAAAAATATTGAGGATGTTTTGAACAACTTTTTCCCGGGACAAAAAGTTATCATGGTGATTCTAGGTAACCTATCAAGCTCGTAGTGCTTAAAATATCATGCTATTTACACAAAATTTATTAGGGGTATGTTTTAGCAAATCCCCCTCCCCCACTGGTCAAAAACTTATCATGGTGTTTAGTTATCGCAGTGCATATGCTTTCATGCTATTTACACATAAAAATGCCAGGGGAGGGAGGTATACTACCGTGCTATTTACACAGAAGATGTCGGAGTATCTTTTCAAAAAAAAAAAATCCCTACGGTCAAAGTTACCATGGTGTTTTCACCTCAGCTATCAGATGTGCGCTGCGTATATTACCATCTATTAACACATAAATTATCAGGTATCTTTTCACATTTGTCTTCCCCAATGGTTAAAGTTACCATGATGTTTGTATCTAAATTATCAAGTCTATGGCATGAATGTTATCGTGCTATTTACGGAAATTACCGGGGGGCGGGTTCAACAAATTTATTCCCAATGATCAAAGTTACAAACATATTGATAGTCACACACATATTGATATGATACATTGGTAACTAGTGAACATACAACAGGATAACTCATCCACAACAGAGAATGACAAGGACATGTGTGCTGCTACAAGATATTGAATACCTGAATATTTGTTTGCTTATAATACACCGATATGTATCGGGCAAGATAACTTATGCAAATTAGGGATGGCAACAACTTACAAACAAACACATATATTGGACATCACAGAACTAAATTTTACAGTGGACTCCTGATAAATTATTCACACCACTGATGGTAATATTCACAATTGGAGTTCATGTGAGTTAAATGATGGCACATCCATCAGTTAGAAACACAAAATGCATCATGAAACAAGACACCGCTGATAGTGCTAACAAAAATCAGGGAAATCGAGCCGTGTAGCATTTAGAGAAAACCCTAGAAATCAGAATCATGAATGCATACATCACTGATGGTGAATCATGAATGTATACATAAAGGTTTTGCATCTATAGAAACGAAACCCTAAAAATCAGAAACGAGCCGTGTAGCAGAGGGGATCAGTTCAAAAATGACGGCAACTAGGGACGAAATCGAAAACGGCAAATTAATCACCGAAACGATGTGCATGCGAAACAGGGCCTAACAAATAGCATCTGCACCACGAATTGAACGCATTGGGTGCGTTTCTCGTCTGTTCTAACATGTGACCATCCCGACAAACATCCCGCCACTAATGGCATCGAGAAACAGAGCGCGAACTACTGGGGGCGGATGTCAGGGCGATTGAGTCAATACTAACCAGTGGAATAGAATACTAGCGCCGAGAATCGGCCGGAGAAGGCGCCGCCGCTCGCCATCGACGGAGAGAGAGCGGGGGCGGAGCGACAGAGAAAGCGGGCGCGTTGTTATCAGACGAATTGAGGCGCACGAGCTACTGGGATGAGAGGGCGATTGAGTCGATACTCACCGGTGGAGCAGAAGACCAGCACCGAGAATCGGCCGGAGAAGCCGCCGCCGCTCGCCGTCGATGAAGAGAGAGCGGGCGCGGAAGCCGTTACCAGAGTAATGAGGCGAGTGGTGAGGGGAGGGGATAGTTAAGTGGGCGCACGACGGGGGAGACGGTTCGAGCGAAGCGGGCGACGAGCGAAGCGGGCGACAGAGCGATGGCCCACACACCAGCGACAGAGAAAACAAAGCTGCTCGCTGGAACGTTTCTCGTGCGTCGGATTTGAAATGGACGTCATCCAGGTGGTGTGGCGAATTTGCAATAGGGCACAGGGTTGCCAAATACATTTTTCGTTTATTGTATGCACAATTTTTTTTGTGTGTTTGCATTTTTTTTTCCAAGCACTGTTGATTCGGAGCTCTGTGCACACCCATCAAATTCAGTTATTCTTCGCCCATGATTACCGTTCACATAAAATTACCACTTATGATCAATTATTATGGGCACAATTACTTTTCATGAGTACTGTTTTTTTTTTTTGCGAGGATGAGTACTGTTTACTTGAGGTCACGGTTCAAAGCTACCATGTGTCAACCAGAAATGAGTTGTCCCATAACACTGCAAATGCATAGCATGGGAGCTAGCTTCGCCGCTTTAATTGTTCTATATATATATATATATATATAGTTGCCACCTCTTCTTCTTCATCAGTCCACCCATCTTACAGACCAAACAATTCCTCCCTCTCCTCCATCTCACGCAGAAGTGAGTACTCGCTCCTCGTTTGTTCTTGCCTCGATCGTTTTAATCTTTTTCTTTGCTTTCTCAAATGATGACAACCTGTATTAGATTTATTATTTGCCGTGCATGACTACTGACTCCGAACAATGCTCATGCTTTTTTTTCCCCGGCAAAGTCATAACAATGCTCATACATGGTGTATTTTCTCCAGGAAATTCTATTTCTAGCTAGGCTCCTAGACGACAATGGGAAGCACCACCCTACCATCGGTGGGTGAGATCCGGCGTTTGCAGCGCGCGGAGGGGCCTGCAGCCATCCTCGCCGTCGGCACGGCAAACCCGCCCAACTGCGTGTCCCAGGAGGAGTACCCCGACTACTACTTCCGCATCACCAAGAGCCAACACCTCACAGACCTCAAACAAAAACTCAAGTCCTTCTGTAAGCAGAAGGGAAATTATATATAGATGCAAATATTGGGTTCACTTCATACCTAACGATGATGTGGACAAACTTGTTTTCTACGATGATCAGGCCAGATGACCTCAACGGAGAGGCGCTACTTCCACCACACGGAGGAGGTTCTGGACGCCCATCCCGATTTCTTCAGCCGCGGCATACCGTCCCTAGACGCCAGGTTGGAAATCGCTGCTGCCGCTGCCCCGGAGCTGGCGGCGTCAGCAGCAGCCAAGGCCATAGCCAAGTGGGGCCGTCAGGCCACCGACATCACCCACCTCGTCGTCGGCACCAACTCTGGTGCGCAAGCTCCGGCCGTCGACCTCCGCCTGGCCTCTCTGCTCGGCCTGCGCGCGTCCGTCTGCAGGACGATGCTCAACCTCAATGGCTGCTCCGCCGGTGCCGCCTCGCTCCGTCTCGCCAAGGACCTGGCCGAGAACAACCGCGGCGCGCGCGTGCTGGTGGCCTGCGTCGAGCTCACCGTCGTCGCCTTCCACGGGCCCGAGGAGGCGTACCCACACAAGCTCATCAGCCAGGCTGTCTTTGGCGACGGTGCGGGCGCGGTCATTGTCGGAGCTGACGCCGTGCACCCCATCGAGCGCCCGCTCTTCGAGATGGTGTCGGCCTCACAGACCACGATACCAGCAACCGACGGCGTGCTCACCATGCAGCTCACGGAAGCCGGCCTCGACGGCCACATCTTCACCAGGGAGCTCATTCCTCTAGCAGCGCAGCACATCGAGCAGTGTCTCATGGACGCGTTCCAGCAGCTTGGAATAATGAGTGATGGCACGAAATGGAACGATCTCTTCTTTGTGGTGCACCCTGGCATCCGTGGAATAATGGACCACATCCAACGGGCTCTCCGGCTGGATCCCGGGAAGCTGGCCGCTAGCCGGACTGTGCTGAGTGAGTACGGGAACATGCTTGGTGCCACACTGATCTTCGTGCTCGACGAGCAACGGCGGCAGATGGAGGAGGACGGAGAGACGGGTGAGTGGGGTGTGATGATGGGATTTGGACCAGGGTTCACAGTTGAGACCATGCTGCTACATGCGGTGGCCAGAAACCTGCACAACAAAAATTGACACTCCATCAATTAATAAGCTACTTCTGTCATACTATATACTTCCAAACTAAAATAAGCAAGTTGAATTGTAAACACTCACATCATGAAACCACGCGCAAGGGAAGATCAGAAAAACTTCCCCACATGCATCCTAGCTACCACTACGGGATACTTACCCCACATGTCTCATATACTAGCATGTGATATTATATATACTACTTTATAATTATAAGTATGTTCACATATTATATAAATCATATGTCAAAGTGAGTTAGAAGAAAAAACTTGCAAGTTGGTCCTTGGTTTTTATTATATTTGTGAAATAAGTATATATTTGTACGTAAAAACAAGCATTTTAAAAATATGATGCATACTACCTAAACATTCGTATATACTACATATGACGCACACATACTCTCTGCTACTTGTGAATCGTGTTGGGTTTTTCCCCGAAAAGAGGAAGATGAAGTATAGTGGAGACAAGTATTTCCCTCAGTGGGAACCAAGGTTATCGAACAAATAGGAGAACTAAGCAAATTCTCTTCGATAACACCTACACACAGCAAATATTTGCACCAAACGCGAGCAAGAGAGTTGTCAATCCCCTTGAACTCGTTATGTGCAAGGACTAATTCCGATAGTGATAAATAGATAAATTATAAAAAAAATAAAAGTAAATAAATTACAGCAAAGTATTTTTGCTTTTACCAATCTGATAAAAGTAGACACGGGGGCCATAACTTTTAGTACAGGTTTCTCTCTCGAACACACAACATACGGTGGGTAAACAAATTATTGTTGGACAATTGATAAAAGAACACATTGTAATAACGTTATTCATGGCAATGATCATGTATATAGGCATTATGTCCGAGACAAGTAGACCGACTCTTGTCTGCATCCACTACTATTACTCCACCAATCGACTGTTATCCAACATGCATCTATGGTGTTAAACTCATGACAAACAAAATAACACTTTAAGTAAGATGACATGATGTAGACAAAGTAAACCCAATCAATATGAATAAACCCCGTCGTTTTATTCTTAATGGCTACAATACAAATACGCGCCTCGCTACCCCTTTTGTCACGAGGTGAAGACACCGCAAGGTTGAACCCATCACAAATCATCACTCCCACTAAAGATAAATCAATCTAGGTGGCCAAACCAACCAGATAGATAGGTGACAAATACAAAAATATAACAATCATGCATAATAAAATTCAGAAAAACTCAATTACTTTCAATGAATAATCTGATCATAAACCAACAATTTATCCGATCCCAACAAACACACCGCAAAATAAGATTATATCGGATAGAACTCCAAGAAGATCAAAGAACATGGAATTGAAGATCAAAAACAGAGAAGAAGACATCTAGTTACTAGCTATGAACCCGTATGTCTGTGGTGAACTACCACACATCATCGGAAGGTAGTAACGATGATGTAGAAGCCTCCGTGATTGATTCCCTCTCCGGCAAAATACCGGAAAAATGCCTTCAGATGGGACCGCGGAAGAAAAGAAGTTTGCGGCAGAGGAAAAAGTGTTTCCGGTGTTTCCTTGTTGGTTTTGGAAATATTTGCGAATTTATATAGGTTGAATTAGGTCAAACAGAGATATGTGGGAGTCACGAGCTCAGGGTGCGCGTTCGGTGAGGTCGTGGCTCTCCGTAAGTCTTCCGGCCTCCTCCCAAACCTTTTAGGTTCTTTTCAAAAAAATAATTTATAATGGTATCTATGGAATCTAAAATAGTAGTTTGAATATAGTCGAGTCGCCAATTGATACCATTGGTGGAGATTTTGACACTGCCATCTGCGTAATATGATGATAAGATTAGGCGGAGATTAAAGTTGGTCGCCCCAAAAGGGCGGCGGATGATAGTAGACATTAAAAATTAGTCGGCATAATGATATCTTGGCAATGGTCCGTGCCGATCGATCATCATACAACCAAAAGGACGGTAGATGCTATTACAAATGCACGGTGTTGTAGTTGTTTGTACTAAGTTCTAATCACTCCTGCTTCGAAAGAGTTTGACGCCATGATGACGTGAGTACAGGGATGTAGCAAGCTAGATAGTCGTTCAGTTAGTCAATCGTGCTGCCACACCTTCGATAGCCACTACAGGCGGACACGTTCAGTTTCAGGCCTTCAGCATCTCCTCCACCGTCGTCGAAATCCTGGCCGGCGCTAGAATCCTGTGCAGAGGCAGATCACGGAGTTCGAATACCAGACAGACATCTGAAAACACGGCATCCACCCAGGGGAACGCTTTGGCAAGAAGTCGTCTCGCATCCTGACGAGGGTCAAAATATCGAAAACATGAGTTGTATCAACCTGCAATTTTATTTACTCTCCCCCAGTAAAAGCTTGTATGGAAACTGTACATAAAAAAGGTACTAGTAGGATTTGTTCAACCTATTTGGTTGCTGGACTACTAGTAGGATTTGTGTTGCATGAGACTCATTTTCCTACGTTTTTTTTGCCCTTGGGGCAGCCATGTGCGGCAGTTATTATGATCAGATGATGAACTGTTATTTATATATTAAACAAATGGCTCTGTTCTTTTTTCCGAAAAATAAATGTATATTACTCCCTTCGCCTGAAAAAGTTTGTCCCAAGTTTGTCTCTCAAATGGATGTATCTAGCACTAATTTTATGCTAGATACACCCGTTTGAGGGAGGGAGTAGTATCTACTGAATCTAAACTAACAGTGTGAATATAGTCGAGTCGCCAATTGATAACATTGGTTGAGATTTTGACACTACCAATTGATAACATCAAAATTAATTGGCATAATGATATCTTGTCAATGCTCCGTACCTATTGATCATCAAACAACCAAAAGGACGGCAGATGATATTAAAAAGGAACGGTGTTGCAGTTGTTTGTTCTAAGTTGTAACAGCTCCAGCTTCGACAGACTTTGACACCATGATGACCTGAGTTCATCGAAGTGGCGAGCTAGATAGTGGTTGAGTTAGTCGGTCATGCTGCCACAGGAGTACACGACAATCCACATGCACATGCACACAAGGACCTACGCTGCTAGCTTGATAGACTCCTGCCCCGTCCGCTCTCAGTACTTGATAGTCTACCTCCACCGTCGTCAAAATCCTGGCCGGCGCTAGACCCCTTGGTCATCTATCACACTTGAAGCAACGGATCTGGTTTGGCAACTACATGTTCCTGTCTTTATAAGAAATGATATGATATCTACTATTCTTGTAACCATAAAAGGACGGCAGATGATACTACATGTCATAATTAATATCCCTGATATCCCTGAATGCTTGGGCTCAGCTACCGGCGTTCATTCCAATTATTGTAGATTTGTGTTGACAGACACAATGATGTGATTTATTAATTGAGTAAAATACACTGGAGGTCCTAAAGTATTTCAAGTGTATCAAGTAGGTCCTAAAAGTTTGAAATCGTTCACGCGGGTCCTATATATTTATTTTAGCCATGACTATTAGGACCTACTTGATACACTTGGAATACTTTTACGACCCATGATATACTACTTACAATCATTTAGGACCCGTGGTGAATGATATCAAACTTTTAGAACCTACTTCACACGCTTGGAATACTTTTAGGACCCGCGGTAAATTACTTACAAATATTTAGGACCCGCATCGAATGATTTCAAACATTTATGACCTACTTGCCACACTCGGAAGGCTTTTAGGACTCTTACTCTATTGATTCTTATTTATTTTTTGTTACTAGACAGTGGACGGTGCGCCCCATCAGTGTGGCCGAGTAGCGAGTAGTGTCTCATTTTCGCTGTCAGTTCCTTGTATTTGTGTCAAACTTTGACATAAATATAACAAATAAAATTTAATTTATATGTAAAAATATATATTATGGGAATCAGCTTTTGAATACCTCTCCAATGATATACTTTCTTGTAGCATATATAAATCATAGTTTGTTATATAGGTGGTCAAAATTTGACCAAAATATGAGGTGGCTAATAAACTTGGATGCAGGACGTCGATAATTTTTTGTCTCCGTTCAATACAGTAAAAGCTTCGCCCTGCATGGCAGCTGTTGTTTTTTACTATTAACTAGTATAGTGGCCCGCTCGATGCGCGTGCTACGATTTAAAAAATGTAATTTACATAGTCAATATATTAGGTCTCTATGTTAAGAATATGTTCTCTTTTGCCTAAAGAAAAATTGGGGCCAAATCTGGTGACATTTACAAAATGATTCTTTTTCGTCAGCATAACTTCGTCTTAGATATATTCGCTTCTCGGGTTGTAATTTGAATATATATGTTTCACATGAATCATGTACGTACATGTTATGCATATTAAGTATATTTATTCATTATTGAATCCATTGCGCAATTAATGTTTATTTATTTTTTTGGTCTCTCTAGCATGTTGTTGTATTTTTCAGATTTTTTCTTCTTCAAGCACATAATAAGTATTTGTTATTGGTTTTTGTAGGCATAGGTAAATTTCATAGGAAGTATGTAGAATTACACATTTACTTATTAATTATCGATGTGTGTACAATTAATATTGCAAGTTTTGTATATAGAGAAATAAAAAATTATGTTTATTGATATGCATTTCAATAATCCATCTGGCCTTAACCTCTACACAACGAGATCTTATGGTAAAACAATTGTTCTAGCAGAAATACAATCAGGGGCACTAAAGTTGTTAAGTTTGTATGGCTCCATCAGATTTTTACTTGTTTTGTCAATGTTTGAATGCTCATCTTAATTCTTATCTCAAGATATGCCATTTAGATTATTTTTGTGGAAACACATATATGGATTTGTGTTGTATCGGTAACTCATGAGCTTTTCATATTGGCGCACTAGAGAATTTGTTATGGTTGTTTCTATATGCTGTCATCCAAAAGCATTGTAGTATCTCATTCTAGAATACAGAGGTGCCAACAGGTAGACATATTATAATAGAATTTCAGTTTTAAATGAATTTCCAATGTCTTTCAAAGCATTATGAATCTCATAGGATATTTTGAACTATATGAAGATGCCAGCATGTACAGGTATTAGGAAACACTCACATGTTGGCATTCTGAAAGATCATACTATATTCCGATAAGTCTAAACCGTTGAACTTAAGCAAAATATAAGTTGCATATTGTCATTGTTTCAGCATACATGTGCGGAGAGGAACCTAAATCGTAAAAGCAAGAAATATCTGATGACGGCGTCCCGTTCTTTCCACCATCTAATAAGGGAACATAAGGGTCCAAAGACACACATCTAAGGCACTTCATGGATGGAAAAATTGAACTGGCCTCAACATGAGCATAGACAGAAAGCAACAAAGCTGATTAATTGTTCCTATGGAAGGCTAACCACGCTAGCTTGATGATTGATTGACCGCCGGCCGAAAACGCACATATACATAGAACTTAGGCCTGACTCGTATATTAACTCTGCCTACTATAGCACGTCCGTATGTACGTATTAGGAAGCTGACTAATTAATTGCTGGCCGAAAATACATATGGATACGAAACAGCTTGGTCTAGCTAGATGATTGATTGGCCGCCGATCAAAAACAGACATGCACGTAGACATGTCTCACACATGAATTAACTCTTTCATCCTTAGCACATATGTACACGTATGTACGTACTTGTACGCTATAGTTAGCAAGCTAATTGATTTCCTGCCAGCCGGAAGCAGACACATGCGAAACTTGATTTCCCTCATGGGATTTCTTCCCGCTCAGAGCATGTTTCGTAGGCAGCTGTCCTTGTACATAATACGTCCGACCAGATGTGCAAGCAATAGACAGAGCTATGATAAGGGTACGGCAATTGATGGGAATACATGTCAGTACCATCGGCAAAGGAAAAACGGAGGCGTGCGCGGCACAGGAAGATGACTTGATGGTAGATTTCTTTTTGGGAAGGATCGGATAAAGAAAATCTAGGAGAAACTAATGTAGGGCATATGAGGTTGATGTGTATTGACTCTAATATATTGTATAAATAATAAACTAATCTGAGTTTGATGTAGCCACGTGGGGTAAGCGAGTTTGAGTTTTTTGAGAGAGGCCAGATGAGACATGTTAGCATGTAAAAAAAAAACTAATGTATGGCACGACTCATGGTAGATTAGGACAATGCTATATATATTACATATATCATTTTTTATGGAATATGTTACACATATCTAACGGTTATATAATTATAATATTAGAAAAGCCACCGGATCCAGGGCTTGTATTTTCTAATGAACATATAATTTTCTATACTAATCTCTTGCTTCTAAGTAACCCATCAGTTACTTTTCATATATAAATAGATGTGAGAATATTATTATTAATTAATTTGGATTTTTTTCAAGTTCAGTAAGGTAAAGAAGGGAGCTCTTGTTGACACCTTGTTGTCATATCTATGCAACTTTTTAATTACCTATACTTACACTCATAAGATTCTCTAGAAATTCTCGTGTTAATCCCGCCGTTTATATGATGGGACCGAGTTATAACAATGCAGATCCACCAATATAATCCTTGCAATCTAGGAAAAAAAGAACATGCATAAAAAGCCAACCCAGGGTGCATGCATTCCATCATCATGGTCCTTGAGAAATAAGTGGGAAAAACCCTTTGCATCACTGAAAATGGTACCAACTTTTACCTAAACATACGAAACCTTTCATCCATCGTACTATATACCTCCCCCCCCCCCCCCCTCCACACACAATTTCAGTGTGGGCCCGCTGCCACGCTAAGCCCAATTAAACATTGGAACCTTACCCTGTAAGCCTCCTTCCCACGTACTAACTCTTTGTGGATGTAGCAAAACTCTTGCATCATGTGTCCTTTTTTGTGAGTGCGTCAATGGCGTACCATATTTTTATAGAAGGTAGAAGACAATTACAAGAAGCTACAACATGCTGCGAACAACAAGTATAGGAACAACACCACATCCAAGCTAATCCGAAGAAAAGCCGCTACACACATTACAAAACAACCCAAAGGAGCTTGTCAGACCCGAGCATCAAAGCCGCGTCTCGACCAACACCGGCCACTATGAAGAGCAACAACTTCGACCAAACTTCCCTTGTAGACGCACCAACCACCCTTGATGCCGAAAAGGAGATGGCAGGTGGGTAGTGGGACTCCGTAAGTCCCGGGAAAGCCACCGTCTTGGACTCACTGACATTGGTATACATAGCGCCCAAGATCCTCTACTCGGACCAGCGGCACACACCGAAGAACCACATGACCGAGCCTCCAGGCCAACTCTCCTTCCATGATGCTCCCAATGGAGGAACGACACCAAGACGCCACCATCACAGGTCCAATACCTAGGCTTTCGCCGGTGACTACAAACCAAAGAAGGAGGGGAGATGCCGACACACCATAGCGACGCCTCCAAGCAGGGGAACGACATCCACAGGCACTGTCATAGCCAGCACCGACCGAAGATGGGCGGGATTTTCATCCGTCGCCCACCTCCCACCCCTTGCAAGGACAGAGGCCACATGTCTGTGATGGGTAACATCGCTGCCGCCGGCAGCACCTCGACATCGTGACTAATTTTGCAGAACACCGATGCCCTGCATGGCCAAGGACACGCACTCCATGAACCACCGCCTGCACGACCGATGAAGATCCAATCCAGCAAGGCAGCACCCAACACCAACACAGCTAGAGGCCATCGGAACCGCAGCAGTAACTGCACACGCCCACTCCTGGCGGCAGCCATGCCACGACTGCGGCTTAGGAACCCACGGACAAGGAGCATTTCCACCACATCGACCTCCCCGCAGAGGGCCGCAGGCCCGGCCACCCTGCTCAGATCCGACCTGCGCCGAGCTCTCCATCCCACGGCGCCACCACTGGCGCCGGTGACCGCAGGAGGAAAGCCGCGCACCCTGTCCACCACAGCATGTCCCGGTCGCCATTTTCGCAGCCATTCGGCAGAGATCTGTCGCCTCCAACGTCCACCAGGCGCACCTAGGAGGACCGCTGTGCAACACCTCCACCTCACCACGCCGTCGGCCATGCTCCGCCTCGTCGTGCGCTGCCCACGACCGCACCGGTAAGATCCACCACGCCGCCCGCTATGCCACTCCCCCGTGCGAAGGAGGCCCGTTGGGGCACGCCGAACTTGCCCGCCTAGGTGCCGCCGCCACCGCCGGCGCCGGCGGCAGCAGCGGCCAGCGAGCGCAAGGAGGGGCACTCGCGGGGCTAGGTTTTGGTCTCCGGAGCCGCCCGCGCGAGCCGCTCGGGAGGGAGGGAGTGGAAAAGCGTCCACTGTCGCTCCTGGAAAAAGACTTTCGCCCAATAGTTGCCAAACTCCAACCAAGGATCGAACCTTGGCAGGGGAGATGGTTGTCCAAGGCCGCGTGAGTGATTTTTATGAATTCCTCCCTCATTAGCCTCTTGATGTACCTCATGGGATTCTATACTCTACACGAATCCCTTCATAAGGAGGTCACCAAGCTCCTCTCCAGATTCTTTTTGGGCTGGAGAGAATAATAAACAAAAGTACCACATGGTGAAGTGGTCTGAGATCTGTAAGCCCAAGGACCAAGGGGGCCTTGGGGTCATCTCATCCAAGTGGATGAACATAGCCCTCCTTTCTGAATGGCTCTGGCGTATCCAGACCTGCGAGGGAGGCTTGTGGTTGGAGATTATTCGCGCAAAATAGCTTCGCGGGCAACCGTTGGCCTTCGCCTCTCGCTCTGGAGGCTCCCAATTCTGGCAAACGGTGGTCCGGTTGATGCCGATCTTGCGTATTGGGACCTCCATTAAAGTGTGCTCCGGATTCGGTACCCTGTTTTGGCTGGATAGGTAGGCCGGGAATCGGCCCTTTGCGGAGCGTTTTCATGCCTTATTCTCGATTTGTGCCCACCCACAGCTCTCTGTGGCCGCTGCTCTAACCGACTTGGGCGCCATTGCCTTCCTCCGTACCTTTGGGGCGACGGAACGCGAGCAATGGGAAGAATTGCTCTCGTGTATCGCCCTTCACCCCCCCTCCCTTGAGCCCGATGTGCTCTCGTGGCACCTAGAACCTAGTGGCCAGTTCTCAACTAGGTCCCTTTACCAGGCGATTGTCCCTTCGCAGGGACCAGTAGAGCTAGCGGTTCTTTGGGAAATCAAACTCCCATTGAAGATCCGCATATTTCTTTGGCAATGGGTACGACGGCGCCTACCTTCGGGTACGGAGGTCCAGAAACGTAACGGACCTGGGAACGTTCTGTGCCCCATCTGTTTGGTCCCGGAAAACTGCAAACACATCTTCTTTCGATGTCCGGTGGCTCAATTCCTTTGGAGTTGTTTCCGGGAGGTGGTTGGTGGCAACTGGTGCCACGACAACCTCCCGGACCTGTTTGAGGAGGTCCTTAGACTACCCGGTCCCAGGCGCCCACCCATCTGGGTGGCGCTGGGTACCCTCGCTTGGATGTTATGGTGTTGGCCCAATAAACTTGTCATCGAACGTGTGATTCCATGCCGTGTGACTGATGCAATCTACAAAATGTGTGGCTTCTTACAGCTTTGGAGACCGCTTAGCAGGCAGCGGGACCGAGACGTCATCAACAACTTCATTGCAGGTCTCCGTTCCTCGGCCTCGGCTTTTGCTCCACCGCCACCACCTCCGCCTCCTCCTCCCGAGCCGGGTTAGCCTTTTTTAGCTTTATTTGAGGCTTGTCTTGTTGTGCCCCCAACACGACTTTATGACTTGATTGCACTATGTACTGACTTGTAGGATGCTTGGTTCGTTGCTTTATAATATAAAGCGGGGGAACCCTTTTTCTTAAAGCGTCCAATGCGCCCTTGCATCACGTGTCAATTGTGGGAATTAAACCGGCTGCCTGACCACTGAGCATCAAGGCTCTCTTTGCACCAAATAGAGCTGCAGGCTTCGCACCAAAGTAATCGACACAACACTGCTGGCAAGCTGAATCAAGCACAATATGCAGGAAAGCAAGAGTTCTCCGGTACTTAGCAAGAAGGATGACGGCGAGGAGGGCATCACCGTCGACCTGTATCCATTCATACGGGAATACAAGGGCGGCCGTGTGGAGCGCTTACTGCACAGCCCATTCGTGGCAGCGTCCAAGGACCCGGCAGCAAACCGTGGAGTTGCGACCAGGGACGTCGTCGTCGACGAGAGCACCGGCGTGTTCGCACGCCTGTTCCTTCCCTCCATTGCAGCCGCCGCTACGGGGATCGGCGGCGAGAGGCTTCCCGTCCTCATGTACGTCCACGGCGGATCCTTCTGCACGGAGAGCGCGTTCTCTCGCATTTACCACAACTACACCAGGTCTCTGGCGGCGCGCGCCGGGGCGCTCGTCGTGTCCGTGGAGTACCGTCTCGCGCCAGAGCATCCTGTGCCTGCAGCCTACGACGATGCATGGGCGGCGCTCCAGTGGGTGGTGTCCCTCTCTGATCCGTGGCTCTCCGACTACGCAGACCTCGGGCGCACGTTCCTCGCTGGCGACAGTGCCGGTGGGAACATTGTCTACAACACGGCGGTGCGTGCGGCCAGTGGAGGTGGCAGCCACATCCACATCGAAGGGCTGGTCATCGTGCACCCATACTTCTGGGGGGTCGAGCGGCTGTCCAGCTCCGAGGCAGTCTGGGACGGCATCGCCATGTTTGCTCCTGAGGCCATCGATAGGCTTTGGCCGTTCGCTACGGCCGGCCGGCTGGGCAACGACGATCCCTTGGTCAACCCCCTCGACGAGGAGATCGCCTCGCTGACATGCCGGCGTGTGCTGGTGGCCGTGGCCGAGAAGGACACCTTGCGTGACCGCGGGCGTAGGCTGGCAGCTCGCATGCGCGACTGCTGCTCATGGGCCGATGATGAAAACGCGGTGACATTGGTGGAATCGAAGGGAGAAGACCATGGCTTCCACCTGTACAACCCACTGCGTGCGACCAGCAAGATCCTCATGGAGAGCATCGTACGGTTCATCAACCAGCGCACAGCCTTGCCGCTGCCAAAACTTCACGAGCTGCATGCATGCCAAGGTAAGAGGAAGGCATCGTCTTCGGGTGACATGGACACAGCCGTCCAGCCTGTTCTAGGCGTGCCAACCAGGCCGTATATAGACGTACATGGCTATGGGACGTCCATGAGAGTCACAGATGTGACACGTAGTAGTTGCTTACGCATTGGAAATGGAAGAAAAGCATCCAAAACAAGTTTTGGGTTGTTTTTGGGGCATGTTATCAGGCCAAACATCACCAACATGAGGTTCTCGTCATCAGCAACAACAGCTCCTGAGACTTGTCTTTTTCACACCTTCATCTAGTGGATGATGATAATCTACATGCATCCAGGCCAGGTGAGATAAAATGGTAGTGCATGCTCCATTATAAGTGCAATAATGACACCCTATTTTACCAGCTGCTTGTTCGGGTCAAAAGAAATGACTTTTGGGTGTTTTATTTCTTATACATGAATGGTGTATTTAAGGTCTTTAGTTATGTACTAACTATTGGTGTATCATGTATTGTCATATATCAAGTTTATACAAAATTTATGCACAAGTCGATCGATAACCTACTGTCATCCCCCTTCTCGCCAGCACCCTTAGTCCGACGCCATGAGCGCATGTGTAACTATCACCAGCACCCTTGCACGTAATCTGTGGATATGCAGCAACTGCACGTGATGCTTTTGAAAAAAGAAATGCACTACCGGAAAAACACACATTGTTGCCTAGTGGTTGAACATAAGACAAGTGTTATTTCTCCGGTAATTGGGTTAGCCCAGTGCAAGCCGAGTACAACGCAAAAAAAAAAGAAAAAAAAAAGAAGAACAACCCGACTACTGCAGGGCCCTCGGCATAGCTCAATAAGCTTAGTACCGCTCAGAAAACCCTGCCAAGTAACTACAGGGCACATACCATAGTTGCTTACATATTGGTGGGCAGGAGAGAAGAGCACCCAAGACTACATAGCTAGAGGAAAGAGATGGCGCACTCGATAATCCACTTCTGAGCCCAGGCTCATCTACACCCGTCTTCAGGAAAAAAGTCAAAGCAAATACCAGATATATTCAAAAAAATCCAAAAAAATTGCATGCTAAATAATTTGATGCGTGAGGTTCGCTCCTATTTTCAAATCATTTGGACATCTGAGCAGCTCTGGGCAAAAAAGACAAATTCGGAGTCTCTAAAACAGTTTATTGTTCATGCACTATTCTGATCCGATTTGTCTTTTTTGTTGAGAGCTATTGTGATGTCCAAATTATCTGAAAATTAGAACGAACTTCACGCAACAAATTTTCTACCATATAAATAAAAATTGGAATTTTTTGATTTTTTTGATTTTTTTAGCCCAGTGCAAGCCGAGTACAACGCAAAAGAAAAAAAGAACGACTACTGCAGGGCCCTCGGCATAGCTTAGAATAAGCTGAGTACCGCTCAGAAAACCCTGCCAAGTAACTACAGGACACATACCATAGTTGCTTACATATTGGTGGGCACGAGAGAAGAGCACCCAAGACTACATAGCTAGAGGAAAGAGATGGCGCACTCGATAATCCACTTCTGAGCCCAGGCTCATCTACACCCGTCTTCAGGAAAAAAGTCAAAGCAAATACTAGATATATTCAAAAAAAATCCAAAAAAATTGCATGCTAAATAATTTGATGCGTGAGGTTCGCTCCTATTTTCAAATCATTTGGACATCTAAGCAGCTCTGGGCAAAAAAGACAAATTCGGAGTCTCTAAAACAGTTTATTGTTCATGCACTATTTTGATCCGATTTGTCTTTTTTGTTGAGAGCTATTGTGATGTCCAAATTATCTGAAAATTAGAACGAACTTCACGCAACAAATTTTCTACCATATAAATGAAAATTGGAATTTTTTGATTTTTTTTATTTTTTTAGCCCAGTGCAAGCCGAGTACAACGCAAAAGAAAAAAAGAACGACTACTGCAGGGCCCTCGGCATAGCTTAGAATAAGCTGAGTACCGCTCAGAAAACCCTGCCAAGTAACTACAGGACACATACCATAGTTGCTTACATATTGGTGGGCAGGAGAGAAGAGCACCCAAGACTACATAGCTAGAGGAAAGAGATGGCGCACTCGATAATCCACTTCTGAGCCAGGCTCACCTGCACCCATGTTGAGGAAAAAAAATCAAAACAAATACTAGAAAAATACAAAATAATCCAAAAATTTTGCATGCGAAATAATTTGATGCGTGAGGGTCGCTCCTATTTTCAAAGCATTTGAACATCTGAGCAGCTCTCGGCAAAAAACAAATTCAGAGTCTGTAAAAAAGTTCATTGTTCATTCACTATTCTGACCTGATTTGTCTTCTTTGTTGAGAGCTTTTGAGATGTCCAAATTATCTGAAAATTGGAGCGAACTTCACGCAACAAATTTTCTACCATATTAACAGAAATTGGAATTTTTTGAAAATTTTAAATTTTTTGTGATTTTTTCTGACCGGGTGCAGATGAGTCTGGGCACCGAAACGCTGTACTCGTTGTACTTGCTATTGTATTGAAGTGATACAGAGATTTACAATATATGGCCACAACAGCTCCCATCATTGTAGGCGTGCAGGCCATGACCAAGAGAGGGGCGCCAGAGATCCTAGAAACTAGGGGGAATTGTACAACACAGTTACTTACAATCTGAATACTTGTACAACACATTAACAACCCCCCGCAGTCATGTCAAAAAACCCGCAGTCGGAACTCCTCCTGGATAGACGTTCAGCTCTTGTATGAATTTATTGACATAAAACTATATCATGACATGTTACATTAATATTTAAAAAGCGTGCATGCGCGTACTTAGGCAGGACATGTTACATAGTATTGCAAAAGCGTTGTATATTTCTTATTGTCTAAGGAAGATAACTATGAGGTTTAGATTAAGTTAATTGTGAAAATCAACGGACCATTATATGGTTTTCCATCAGTGTGGTCATATTAGCCCCTTTTAAACAGTAAGATAGCATTTTCGTGCAAAATGAGCAAACTTAAGTGTAAATGATCAATACACATGTCGAGTACCTAAACAACATCGTTTTTCATATTACCTGACCTAGCGCACAGTTATTTTTAAAGCAGCAATATATTTGAGAATGATCTCAACTACAGCATTTTTTTATATTATCTAGCTAGCAACATAATCATATAACAATACCATACCCATATATATAGCAACTTCAACATCACATGCGGCTGTTGGGAGAGAGGACTCAAGCCATCGCTCAAAGAACAACAAAAATTAAAGAAGTCATGACATGATCAAGTAAACGTACCAATGATGGTCAGAGCATGTCATGCCGTCGTCCTCTTTGTACTTACTAGCAGGTGCACTTTGACGGATTGATGACAAGTAAGGTGTAGAGTACAGCTCGCTTATTTATTGTATTGATTGTTAGCCTAAAAGTTCTCACCAAAGGTGTGCAAATTGAGAGACAAGACATCTAACCTGTAAGAGCCTATAATTTAGTAATGAGTGCAGTACTTATTTTAACCTACCAAAATGTCTAATAATCAACAATAAAATTTCAAACTATCTAAGTTACAATCTTGAAGTATCAAAACTGGTCAAGCTGAAAACACAATCAGGTGCGGAATCATCCAATATTTTGTTGAATATGTATTGGGCATGTATTTTTTAATGTATATGACAATTTTATTTGAACCTTTCCCACATTGATGAACATCGTACTGTTGAGTTTAAAGAAGTTTTCAAAAAAATTACAGGGAACTTCCATTTTTGATCAAATTTTGACCAAAGATGGTCTTGAATATGTATTTGTCTTGTAGTTTTAAATCTATTTAGAAAATTGTTAAACTTTATTTTTGATGATAATAAAGGGGGAGAGTATGTATCATACTTGTATTTTTTTAATCCGTGTGGCAAACAAGTTTAAACTTTCCCATAATGATCACCATAGTAGTGTTGATTTTGAAGAATATTTTCAAGAAAATTACACACTCTCATTGTTAACCAAATTTTCATGAAAAAAGGGTTGAATATGTATTTTTTAATCTATGTTCAAAAAGGGTTTCAACTTTCCAAGAATGATCAACATGGTAGTTTTTAGATTTGTATGTACACTTCTTGGGGGTCAAATTTTAACAAAAAAGGGGGTTGAATATGTATTTCTCTTGTATTTAATCCGTTTGGCAATGTGGTTTGAAACTTTTCCATACTGGTCATCATGGTAATATTGAATTTACCAAAGTTTTCTAAATTGTACTGTACACTTTCACTTTTGGTCCAATTTTGAACAAAAAATGGGTGAATTTTTATTTTGCATGAACTTTATGATCTAACTAGCGGTGTGACCCACGTAGTTGTGTGCATAGATTCTAAAGATGTATTACTCCTAATATAGAGATTGTCTCAGATACTCCACTTGGAACATTGTTTCTGGTATATACACGCTTTTTCCTGTCGAAAACAACACTATGAAAACAAACCATTAATGGAATATTCCTTGATGTCCAAGCTAAAGCGATACCATATTTATAGTCATTGTAGATATGTTCAATTGTACACATTTTATCGATGGGTTTGATAATTCATTGTATCTATGTAATAAAAAACCAAAGGAGTAACATGTTGAGATGAACCTTTTCAAAATCCTTCTACATAATTTAAAGAATTAAAATCTAACCATTTTCTCATATACATTTTTTTCTCTCCTTATTCACTTCCATAACATTGGTCGTATTGCAGTTACTTGGATTTTCTACTATAATGTGTTGCATTTACGCCCATCATATCACGTACACCGTATTTTCGATTAAATATATTCATATATCAATGCATGATCCTCAAAAAGAAACTAGAAGCTCTCTTTCGCATTACTCTCATAAAAGCATGTCTTTTCCAATCAACATATAGTTTTCATCTAGTAATTAAGTATAAGTAACACGATTTACCGTACATTTGATACCATTATTTGAAATGAATAATGGTGTCCATGATGGCTGTCGCTTGTACTTTTTATATTTTTATACACCTGGCAACGTGGTGGTCCAGTATGTTGTTACGTATGCGTTAGCATGTTACGTAAAAACTTTAAATCTTAGCCATTAATTTTCTAATCAGCTGGTGCATATATACCAAATGTGGACAAACGTGATGGCTGTTTGTCTTTCATTTTAATTATATAATAGATTTTAGAAAAAAGTTCAAACTTTCCTAGAATGTTCACCATGGTAGTGTTACTTTTACAAAAAGAAATCCCTTATTTCTGGACACTTTTATATTATGACGTGGTGGCTACAAATGGGCGGTCAACTAAAAACATGTTCAAATAACGAAAAAACGGTTTGAGGAGAGGTCAAAGTTGAAACTTGACTGGTTTTGATAGTTTAGAGTCGTAACAAACTAGTTTGTTAGACATTTTTGACAGTTCAGGGTTGAAACATGGACTTCTTTTTTTAGTAATAGGCCACACTGATGGCGGCTACATCGGTATTGTAACAAAATAAATCATAGTGTTGGTCACCGTAAAAATTAAAGAGTAGAGTATTCAGTCATAAATATAGAAGTGAAGAGACTGAAATCGCTGTCGGTTGCCCAGCTACGAAGCTTCAAACTGATTTCATGGCCATTAATCATGATATTTAGTATCAACTGCCGTCCTTTTGGACCAAAATAATATATCATATCACTGTCTTATAAAGGCATGAACAAGTAGTTGCTAATATCCGTTGTTTTCAATTGGATAGATATCCAAGGTCTCACGTACGTATGCGGTTGTACAAAGTAATAGGCTCTTGTAGACCACCTTCACGTATACCTAATAAAAGCACGAACATGTAGTTGCTAAATCCCATCCGTTGCTTTCAGTTGGGTCCAGTATCAATTAAGAAGCTTTTGTATGTGGCCCATTGTCCGTGAGCAGAGGATGCCGAAGCATGTGTTGCCGTCGACACTGTGGCGGCATCAGCAGCGAACTGACTGAATCGCTAGCTAGCTACTTCGACGTGCTCACCTCATCATGCCGTCAAACGCATGCCGTAGTTAGAACAAGAAACCGTCCTTTTGGCTTTCAGATGATCGGTACCAGGTACTGAAAATATACTATTATGAAAATTAAATTCGATGGGCGTGTCCTTTGTTGTCCTTCTGTGGACCTCACATTGATTAATCTCGGTTTAATCTGATTATTAGATTCTTGAAGTGGCAATGTCAAGCTCTCATCATGTGAGTACTCAGTCGGTGATTCCCTCTACTAGTGGTATTTTATCCCAAAGAATAACACAACGTACTGTGCATCAGGAGCGTCTACAGATATAAGGGGCCCTGGGGCGAGATCAAAATTGAGACTCTAAATTTTGTAAAATTCATATGACATGTCCGTCATAGTGTATAGTTGATCAAACCCAATAACATCCCCCATTCAATACATAATCAAGAATAATTAGGATTTCCAAAAAAGAAAAAAGCAGGGGGCCACTTAGTTTTGCACGAGAGAAAGAAGCGAGGAATCCTCTTTTCGACTTTGACTCCCCCAGTCTAGTCGTTGCTTTTCTTTCTGGCTTCCAAAGTAGCTGCCTCAGTCCCAGCCACAGGAATTCTCGACTGAAATGGATAGGAGCGATCACATGGATGCATATCCCCATGATGACGCGGCAGTGGCAGCCTCCTTTCTGGTGTTAATCGGCTTCCCACCCTTGCACAACTTGCATCCCATGGCAGCACAGTTGAGCTGCAGGGCTGTGCTGGAGTGGTGGTGCAATGACACGGTGGAGCGGCAGAGCACTCCGGTCATAAAGCAGTAGCAAGAGGACGAAGAAGTGGGTGAGGCGAGCGTAATAGGCCTCCCCCACTCTAATTATTTAGGGGAATGGGAGTGTCAGACCAGGGCAGGCAATCCCGGCCGCGTGCGCGTGATATCCATGCGTATCCCCACGACGACGTCCATAGTGCACAGGGATCAACGGGACTCGCGTTATGTGCGGCCGGGAGACGAGGCACACACTTATGGGACGTGGCATATGTGGACCCAAACAACAGTCCCTGGCGCCATGTTGACCGTCAGGTCATGTCTGACACGTCCCGTTGGACCAGATGACGAGACCGGCCCGATTAGGCGGAGAGGTAGAATTTGTAAGTACTGAGCGGGAATTTGACTCGCAGGGCCAGTTGCACGTGAAAGTTTTGGTGGCAGAGTTTGGATATCTTCATCGACAATTCAAGACCGAGGTGGTGCATGCCACCTCGGAGGCAGTCTTGCAGGGAGGTCAGTTGCAGGCGGATGATGTTAGGGTATAGCTTCAAAGAACAAGTTTTCAAGCTCAGCAACACTGAAAGATGGTGTGTAGTTTGGTGTTGGCCGAGCTATAACCCAGGTAGAAGACCAGTTCAGGGCCTACTGACGGTGTCATGGCCAATGGGTAACTCACCGTGTCGGTGCTTGGCACCGTGGGCCGAACTGAGGACCCCTAGGTCGGTTCTTGGCCCAGTGGGTCAAACAGAGGACTCCTAGGTTGGTGCTATCCTGGGCCTCTTAGGGTGGCCCATGATGCTCTATACATAGGATTTCGATAGGCTTGATGTACAAGACAAGAATATCAAAACCGTGGAGGACTCTACTTCCACCGATGTAGCCGACTAGGATCTACAACCCTAGGGCCACCGGTATGCTATATAAGTTGGGGCCCATGCTAGTCGATTGAGACAATGCAATCCCTTGGTTTACAATTGTACTTTGTACACCCAAATCACAATATACATGAGTAGAAGTAGGGTATTATCCCTTCTCGAGGGCCCGAAAAAATCGGCATCCTGTTTCCCTCAGACCTAATCGCTCCATCAGGATACCCTACCAAAGAGTCTATCGAATTTAGCTCCGACAAACGGCATGAATGTTGCATGGGAAACAATGCAAACCAAATTAGAGCATCCAAATTACAGACGATCTAGCCTTGTTAATATGCACCATTTTGACCTCCCTCACCTATGAACATGTCCAACTCCAATGGTGGATTCCAATAAAACCTTGTCCAACTCCAGTGCCTACCAGCGTTGCCGTGTTGCAATTTAGGGTCTAATAGCAGCAATGTCCGCTCACTCACCGAAAATTTGACAAAAAAGTGGCAGCAATGTTGTAGCGGCAGAATACACGAGTTGCGATAGAAAGCACCGCAAATATCATGCGGTACACTTGAGGCGCCGAGCATTCCTAGTATGGAATCTCCCTGGGATACAGTGAGCAGCAGGGATGAGTTAAGGCGCCAGTTAAGATGGGTTGAAAGATTTTTTTTTTTTGGAGGGAAAAGGATTTCACTTCAATAACACCATTTGGATCTCTGTTAATCAGGTCTTGAGGTTGATTCTTGAAAACCATCAAAATCTGGGCTATTTCTGTCCCCAGATCAGTGCAAGGAGAGGTCGTCGGCCTTCTTAGTGCATCTGGCAAGATTACTTCAGAAATCGCTGACGATTACCTTGGGCTGAATCCTAGCCTTGCTGCAAATGACTTGTTGGCATTTGATCCGTGCGGTAACCTCAAGATCTCTGATGATGGGAGTGGGGCTTCCTCACGCCTACCAAGAAAAGGGACTCTGGTGACAATATTGTTGCGACCAGCCCGATGTCAACGCTCGTCGCTTGCTGGTCTCCCCAGGCTCCAGCGGTGCCGGCCCTGAAGACTAGGAAAGCTTCATTGGAGATTGCCTGTGAGCAGTAGTATTAGCTTTTCTTGCCTCGCCTCTATGTAGTGGGGCTTATGTAATAAAAGTTATTTTCTTTTGTTCCTAGCTTTGGTTTGCTAATTTTATACTGCTCCTCTCGGTGAGCTGATGTATAATGACTGTTTTGGTTTCATTCTAGCAATGGAGCCGGGGAGGAGCCTCCCCGTTCTTCTAAAAAAGGATTTCACTTGTAACAAGGCTGTAAGAAGACACGTTCACTGATTCATTTCGGAAAATTCAGTGGTAGTTTTTTTTTTCTTTTGTGACTGAAAATTCACAAGTAGTTCTTTTCCTCTGGACCGGAAAATTCAGATTTGTTTGAAGAAAACCAGAAATAGTTGCAGAATTCTTGGGCCCTTAATCATTCGTAGGATTTGTAAAATCTAGGAATAGGTAAAATATATGAATGGAGTGGCATGACATCTTGAATACTATTAGTATGGCGGTTTGATAATGGGTAGGAAAAAATGTAGAATTCTTTACTTGAGGTTGGAGTGTATGAATTTTTTTTCCTATGAAAAGTAGTACAAAAATGAATCCTATGAAAAACTCCTATGAATTGTAATCCTACAAATCAAATATGTTACATAGGAAAAATAGTCCCAACGATTGGAATCCTTCAAAATTCATTTAGGAATTGGATGTGACTAGGTCTCAGTCGACTAAGATTTAGCCAAGTCTCGGTGAAGTGACATAACATGCAAGAGAGAAAATAAAAAACTGAAATGAAATTATTGCGCAGATCTTAATGTAAGATCTCACGGATATTGCATCAACTGAGACTTAGCAAGACTGATAGGAATTGTGCAAATATCTTTTGCGGTCCTATATATAACACCAAGGGAACAAAGAGCCTTCACGCATACGATCGAATAGCTAGCGTTCATAGGGTAGCAGTAATGGACCCTGGCAGTGGTAGTACTTGGGCATCAGCTCAAAGAAACCGACTGCTCCCGATCCGCTTGTCAAGAGAACCTGCCAACACTGAGTGGACGCCGCCCGCCGGTTCTCCGGCGGAGGAGCCGGTGAGCCCTACAGCAAGAGCCATGGAAGATATAGGTATTTATATCGTCGTCACGGTCGGCCTCGACACGCCGATAAACCTGACCACCTTCCAAGCCGGCATCGAAGCTATGCTTGCCCGATGCCCGCGCTATGGATGCATTCAAGTACGCGCTCTTGTGACTACAACTGCTTAACCACAACAAGTACATGTATGACCGTATGACACTGGCATGCAGGTGGCGGATGGGCTAAACAATGGCGAGGCGCGATGGGCGCGCACTACTGTGAACGTCCAAGATCACATGATCGTGCCGAGGCTGGACCGCGCGACCGACCCAGACAAGGCCGTGGAGGACTACGTCGCCTCGCTGTCCACGCTCCCCATGGTCCGCTCCCGCCCGCCATGGGAGTTCCACTTCCTCGACTTCCCGACCTCCGAGGCGGCCTCCACGGTGGCGATCCGCGTGCACCACGCCTACGGCGATGGTATGTCCACCATGGCGCTTCTCATGATGTCCACGCGCAGCGCCATCGCCGACACCAAAAGTCATCCAGCCGCGCCTCCGCATCGTCGTCCTACGCGCACGAGCGCCATATATGCCCCTCAACGCCCCCCACTTTCCGCGGGCGCCCTGGCGTTCGTCGCATGGGTCTGGTCGTATCTTGTGCTGGCGTGGAACACCGCGGCAGACATTGCCTACTTCGCCGCCACGATTATGTTCTTGAGTGACCCGCGCACTCTCTTCAAGCGTGCCGACGACGGGTTCCACGCCAAGCGGTTTGTCCACCGGAGTCTTAGCCTCGATGACGTCAAGTTCCTCAAGAACTCCATGAACTGTGTACGTATAAGCTAGCTTTGTTCACCAAATTCTTTTAAGATCCTTCAACGGAGGGTGCTACTCGTATCTTTTTTTTCCCCACAGACCGTTAACTTTCTTTCTATTTTTTTCCCGGGAACCACAGACTGTCAATGATGTGTTGGTTGCACTGACTTCTGCTGCTCTATCACGATATTACTTCCGCAAGTCCGGTAAGTGCGTGAATGGTATCAAGTGTTTAATGCTACAATCTTTTTTTTTCGCCAATACGCCTGGGAGCGTATCAGGAAGGGTGAAAGTACAAGGTGTGAGAGCCTTCGACTTGTACGCCTGGAGGCAAGTCAGAGGCTCTCGGGAGCAGTAGGGGGGTGGGGGCCTCAGCCCCAATATAGCCTAAGTTTACATTACATCAAGCAGCGCTTGGAGTCCTCTTGCGCCGGCCTTGGCCCAGGGGCGCACGTCGTCTTGGATCGCTGCGTTTAATGCTACAAGCAATTACGATATTGATTTTTACTACTACGACACTTCCTTCCTTAATTACTTCAATGACAGGTGACACTAACACTAGGAAAATCTGTGTGCGATCACTCCTTCCTGTCAACACAAGACCAGCCACTAGTCTACAGGTAAGATGTACTTTCTCAGAAAATATATGGAACGGATGCTAAATGTCATGCATCATCGATTTGACTAACATATATGTATCTCTGCACGAGGTCAGATGATGTCACCATCATATTTTGTAGACTATCAGTATTTTAATTTAATTTGCTGATTTTACCACTATGAACAGACTTATGTTAATGTGATAGAATCTGATAAGAGGAACGAGGTGACATGGGGAAATAAATTGGGCTACATCATTCTTCCATTTTATCTAGCCAGACACGATGATCCACTTGCATACATTCACAAAGCAAAGAAGGTTCTGGATAGGAAAAAGAGGTCCTTAGAAGTGATATTCACATATAAGATTGCTGAGATCTTCATGAATGTTTTTGGTGCCAAGGTATGCTTTGCTGCCCTTTGCTCTATGTATCTAAATTAGATTACACAAACATGAACCTAGCAAAGTAACAGTTCATAATTCTACATCTTCATTTTAATGTTCCAAATTGAATTTCATAGTCATCATTGAACCAGGTAGGAACTTCTATCTTCCGGTGTCTCTTTGCACGTACAACTATTGTTTTCTCAAACATGGTTGGACCAACCGAACAAGTAGAATTATGTGGACACCCAGTGGCTTTCATTGCACCTAGTGTCTATGGGATTCCAGAGGTAGGCAACCCATGATCTTGCATACTTACAAATTTTCCATAAGGTACTCAATTTTGATAAGAATGCAGCTGATTCCTTTTGTTAAACACAATCATCCACTGGTACACTGATAACACAAAGATATATTCATAGATGCTCACCGTTGAAAACTTCAAAGGGGTGTATTGTTTTAATTTTGTGTAGACTGTGAACCCTACTATGATGACCCTTCTTCAGTGACATTTTTTTATTAATAGCAAAAATGGCACAATGAATCAAAGATATAAATGACCACCAGTCCAAAACCTACCTCGTGGAATATTTGAGTGCCCTTGACTACTGATACATAGGTGTAATTAGTTAGTGTATAGTTTATTAAGAACATTTGCTGAACTTGCAAGTGTAATGCAAGATCTTGCTGCACACGAGCAGACTAATGTAGTTCAACCGATAATATGATTTACGATTGACATGTGTGCACAAAGTAGCTTTGTCGTATCGGATTACTAGAAAGACATGTTGCTTCAGTAAAGTACACCACAAAAACCATATATAAATCCCCTACTGTAAACTGGCCCATATGTGAGAAATTGTTAGCTGCCGAAGCCCCCCCCCCCCCCCCCCCCCAACACACACACACACACACACACACACACACACACACACACACACACACACACACACAAAGGATCATTCCCTATATAACATGCGCGAAAGGTTAGATTCAGAAGCTTTTTCCGAATAGCAAGTTTCCTTAAAAGTAGAAATTATTTATCTTTGATTTGTTTCATTTAATCCATGTTGAACCGGGTTCCACTATAAGAGGTAAGGGAGCATCAAACAAAAGAACACAAAAAGCAACTTGGCGCAAAAGGAGCAAAAACAAAAACCATCTTGGTGCAAAAGGAGCAAAAACAAAAACCAGGGTGGTTCAAACCGCTCAACAATATTTATCTTTGATTAAAAACAAGATGTGGAAGGTTGACCACTTACCAAAACGGTAGAAACAAGACATAACCAAAAATCTCTACAAAAAATTCTGCTGCGACCAATGATGCTAGGGAGAACACTCGGTGAGTGATTGTACTGATTAAAATCATCAAGAGTAGATACCAAAATATGACATTGAAGAGGAAACCCACAGACCGCAATGGTAGAAACAAAGACATAACCCAAAATCAGTACAAAAAAAAATCAGCTGATACCAATGAGGCTAAGGACAACACTGAGTAAGTGATTGTACTGAGTAAATCATTCCAAGATTAGATACCAAGATATGGCATTAAAGAGGAAATTTCAAAGCGGCTAAAAACATGAGACAAGAGAGGCAAGCTACCCTCAGCATATTTTTATAGGTGCGAGATACACTGTCGAAATATTAGCTCCCTGCGGGTATTGAAGCCGGCAGCCCTGGAACACAAGACAATGTCCCTACCACTAAGATAGTGCTCAGTTCTCTGCAAAATGGGAAAAGCAATGGACATTGTGCGCAAGTAGCATAGTCGGCATTTCGTCGAAGTTCGCTCTCAGAAAACTGCAAGAGGTTTGCTCGCGTCGGCCCTTGGTACGGCCCGCCTCCCGTGGCGTAATTATTGCCCACCGTATACCGCCCGTGTGGCACATAGCACCCACTCACTGCACTTCTAATTTGGCAACTTTTCCTCTTCACTCCCCTCGTCACTACTGCCGCTCACTCCATTCTCTTCATATCGACGGTGTGAACCCCATCCATTACGTCCTCGACGTGGGGAGGGGGGTCATGGTAGCATCTGAGGCCATTCGTCCAAACAGGAAGGCAGTTTGCAAAATATGGAGCAGGGTAAGAGATAGAGGAGTTCATGTGGTATGCTAGTAGAAAACAGGGCATTAGTCCCGGTTCTACAATCGGGACTAAAGGCCCCCACTTTTGTTCCCGGTTGCGTTACGAACCGGGACTAAAGGAGCTCCACGTGGCTGCTACGGGACGCCCATGCAGGAGGACCTTTAGTCTTAGTTGGTAACACCGACCGGGACTAAAAGGCAGCCACGCGCCGTTGGTGTTTTTGTTTTTTTTAAATGAGGGGTTTAGGGTTTTGGAGGGTTTAGGGGTTTCATATTGTATTTCCCCCTTTTCTTTTTGTGTTTACCATTCAGTTCTTTTATATTTAGAGTTTCCGTTTTTATTTTATTTTTTCCATTCAACTCGACGCTAGCTACTACATATAGCAATGAAGGAACCATTACAGAAATCATCATGAATATAGAGAGAAATGACCTCTCTTTCTTCGTGCTTGGTCGAACAATAAGTTTTCGTGTATCTATTCAACGCTACTACGTATAGTACACGTACATGCATATGTACAATGTAACATCTCTTACTATCCCTAATATCTAATTACCAACATTCACTACCCATTCTCGATGGTATTCTCTGGTTTCAGCTATGATCTCTTGAAGGAAGAATCCTGCCAATTCCTCTTGAATTGCTCGTATGTGAGCCTTTGGTAGGAGTTCGTCCCGCTTCCATTCGATCTAATTTTAAAAAGGGGGTCAATATATATTTGTGAATATTGTTTATGTACATCAAGTTTTTCGAAAAATCTGCCCGTCTAAGAGGTCATCTGGCGAATGAACTCGCAAACGTAGTATCCACAAAAGTTATTCCCAGATCCCTGCCTCGAACACTTTATGAGAATAGAGTTCAATCAAAATAATAATCAAGCACTTCACCGTACATCCATTGTCGGTTCATCTGCATGTAATTAAGTATATCAAAAACCATTACATAACATCATGAATAGAGAAATGACCAAATTAATATAAGTTCATCATCACATTAAAACCAAAGTACAGTAGTGATCAAATGATTACTGCAAAAATAAATACATAAAGTTTATATATATTTCTCATAAAACAACATACAACTATATAAAACATTTAAATGCAACAATAAATGCGATCAAAATTACAACTAAGGTAGCAATTAATCCAGCAGCATAATGATACCAAGCCTCTTTATCGATGGCATATTTTCTAATCTTTCTAATCTTCAAGCGCATTGAACCCATCTAGATCTTGTGTAGATCGATGACATCGGCAACATGCAACTCCAATTTCATCTTCTCTTCTTCAATTCTTTCAAATTTTTCTTTTAAATAATTGTTTTCTTTTCAACTAAATTTAACCTCTCGACAAGAGGGTCGGTTGGAATTTCCGGTTCACATACCTCCTAGATAAAGACATCTATGTCAAGTTGGTCGGCATATATAATTGTCATATACACTAAATGAAACAAATAGTTATAAATGATAATATACCACATACGAATCATATACCATATGAGAGCCGACGGGGGCGGATATCAAAACCATGGTACTATATAATGCTCCCTTCGTTCCTTGATATAAGGTGTATAGTTTTTTGTGAAAAAATCAAAATATAAGGTGTATCGTGTTGCACCACTCGTTTGGATAATTTTTTTAGGGATTTGATTACATTTCCTTATATCAAGCAACCTCCTCTATTTTCTTATGTCAATTAGTCAGGTGAAATCTTGCCCAAAACTTGTGAAATTTTCCCTCCATGTGTGTTCTTTAATTTCCGTGCCAAAAACTATACACCCTATATTTAGGAACGAAGGGAGTAACAAACAATAATACAAGTAAAAAATGATACAAGTAGCTATCTACATCATACAAGTAAGAATTTTTTTTCTTTAAATAAAAGATAAGAGCAAGAGGCTCACCACGGTGGTGCCGGCGATGAGATCGGCACGGACTATCGACGACGGTGACGATGGGACGGGAAGGTACCCTACACATGCGCAAACTAAGAAGTTAATTTATGCTCAAATTGTGCATCTAAATCAAATAAATTCCCACATACACTCCACTAAAACCCACAAACAACTCTACTTCTAGAGCATATGAAATGCGCTAAACTAGCAGTGAGAGATGAACGGATGAAGAGACGAGCCACCCTCCACCAAGCACGTCGCGGCCGTTGTGTCGCTTGCGCGAACTCCACGGCCAGGCCACTGACACATCAATCGGGACTAATGAACACCGCCTGCCTAGCCGTTTGAACCGGCACTAATGGTCATATTAGTGCCGATTCATTTATAAACCGGGACTAATGAGCTAAACATTAGGCCTTTTTTTACTAGTGAGAGTCCAACCCCCGAGCAGATTCGTGACACCGAGGGCAGCCACGGGAGCAGGAATGGGAGGGCTGCCACCCCTCACCAACCATGACAGCAAGATCTGGAGGCCCAGATGGCAACCGCCACTACAACACCTCCAGCTGGACGACCGCCAGAGACGAAGCACCCGGCTAGAGCCGGGACGCGCAACACCTAGATGAGAGCAAGGGCTGCCACCCCGCCCAGTCACGCCAGACAAAACTATCGGGTCAGAACCCAGACAGCTTGTCGGCACGGCTGCACCAACCTGGCTACCATTGCCCGAAAGCAAAGCGCCACCACCCACTGCGTCGTGGCCGCCCGCTGTGTACAACAAGCGTGCAAGATCCAATCCACATGCGCACCGCCACCTCTGCCGCGCAGCTCCTCGTGCCACTCAGACGCCCCATGACCAGCGCCGCACACCATGGAAAGGGAGAGTACCACCACCAACCACTACTTGGGAAAAGCCTAGCAGTAGCGCGGGCAACTACGCTACTGCTACAACACTACAGTTAACTTTTAGCAGTAGCACGTGTATGACCGTGCTACTGCTATCTGACGGTAGCAGTAGCGGTTTTACAAAACCAAGCTGCTGCTAATAGCTGCAGCGCCTTAAATTAAAGTGCGCTACTGCAATTAATTTTTTGAAAAAAATTTGCTACATATTTCCTTTGTATTTGTACAAGTTTTATACAATAGTCATTATGATTTATGACCATACTTGGACACTAATCATGATGATCTATTATATCATTGGATAGAAGAAACACAAATCATACTTTTGGTCACATGAATCTAGTCCGTGTTTCTTCCACCCAATTATATAATAGCTCATCATGATCATAATAACTCATCATCATCATAATAACAACGTATCATCATAGTCATATAGGAACTAGCTCATCATTCTAACACAATGTAGCACATAACTCATCATCATCATCATCATCATCATCATCATCATCATCATCATCATAACAACTCAACATCATAGTCATATAGGAAGTAGCTCATCATTCTAGCACAATGTAGCACATAACTCATCATCATCATCATCATCATCATGAAAACAACTCATCATCATAGTCATATAGGAACTAGCACATCATTCTGGCACAATGTAGCACATAACTACCTAAGACCTGCTACTCTCTCGAAGGTAAAATAGCATAAAATAGGCAAAACCCGAATTCTCCATTATGGAGAATACAGATGAACATGTCTCCTATTTGTGGGCTGCGCTTGATGTTGCCCCCAATTAGTTCTCTGTGATCATTCAGAACTTTTCTCCAACCTTTGATTGTGAGGACGCCATCACTTTGATGAATCGTTTATGTACAGAGGTGAAGCATAGGCCAACTTGGTCGTAAGCTTATAATGTTCATATCACCTTTCATTTCCTTAAATCCGTCGGGAGTTTCTGTTGAAGAACATCATAATAACATACTTAGCAAAATGTAGTTTACCTTAAGAAGAATATATGCAAAAAATGTACTGGTGACATAATAGGAAAAATCTTACCATGATATCTCGATGGATGTTACCGTAGTTCAACACGTGAACTAGTGGCACGTATTGCCCATAACTTGGAGGGATATCATGACTCGTCTTAGAAGTCTCATAATCATTAATCTGTGAAACAAAATGATTTATCTCCTCGCAAGTTAGTTCAGACCCATAACTATAGTAGGTTTTGTCTACTACTTTCCGTATATTTTTTGAAGAATGGAAATAAGCCGTCAATGGAAATGACCCACTGTGCTGTTAAGTGGGCTGGGGAGCAGGGCCCGTGCTGGCCACAGTAGCAGCGTGGGTCGCCGGACCATGCTACTGCTAAAGGGCTTAGCAGTAGCGCGGTACGGCGACCCACATTGCTACTGTGGCCAGCCCGTGGGGGCAATGTGGAGCCCACTTAGCAGCAGCGCGTTTTGTGGCCCCGGCGCTACTGTTAAGTTCTACCTGTAGCGCCTGTTCAGCACCGGCGCTACTGATACTTAACAGCAGCGTGTGTTGTCAACCCTGCGCTACTACTAAGAATCTTCCTATGGCGCTTTTCCTACTAGTGAACTGGACTAGGAAGCGCCGTCACGCGTGGACGAGCACCATGAACACCGCCACAGCAGCACCAGCGGCCCACCGCCGCAACCTTCTAGCCCCCAGGCACTTTCATTGTTGGGCCCGCCACCACCATGGCTGATGCCGATGGCAGCGCCGGCGAGGGAGTCAACGGCATGGGGAGATTTGGTGGCGGCGCTAGGGTTCGAACCCGACGTCGCCCTGGGGAGCGACACGGGGCTCTGTTTGTTTTATCTTTTCTCTATATATGATGTCGCTAAACTCCCAACAAGCACAACGGGATGCAATAGCACACCCTCAACTCACCCAAAGCAACACCTTCAAGAAGGTAATGACACAAGCTACGCCACAACCCCAGTCCAGAACAGGCAAGGTTTTTCACCCTAGAATGAAACTGGGAGGGAGTGGGAAATGAACGTCAAGGACCCCTTTGAGGAGGAAGATATCACCAGTAACCGCCGCTTCCGTCGTGCCCGGAGCATCCACCCAAAGATTTCTCCTAGATAGCTCGATTCCTCAGCTCTCGTAGCCCCACCTTCAACAAATCAGGCGCCCAATGGACGCCAATGGTCCGATTCATTGGGATGGAGAGGGAGCCGACCTTCAGATTCGACACAATCCCAAGAAGACCGGGCAAACCCCTGCAACCAGCGGCCAATACCTGCCGCCAACCTGCACAACCAAGGAGGAGAAACACCCATGCGCATTGTTCGCCGAAAAGCCGACATTGCCTCGACCTTTGAGCCCTCCGTTTGAAGTCGGAGCATTTGAAACCCCGCCGCTACCACCCTTAGTGGTTGCGGGGGATTCGTTGGGGGCCTCCTTTAGATGCAATGAGGGGAGAAGAGCATGGGAGGGAGTGCGACGGCTAGGGTTTTGTCCCCTCTCAGTCCCCTCCCCCCCCCCCCCCCCCCCCAAGCGCAGCCAAGCAGGGGTCTAGCAGAACGTTTTCAGAGGATAAAGATGGATTCACCGGTCGAATGTGTATATTGCAATCCTTTTGCAAAATGTTCCAATCATGTCACTTTGTACATGCTGGCATGCAATCAATCGGTCAACTGCCAGAGTTGCCAAATATGCTAGTCAAGCCACCCGGTGACTATCGAATATAATTTAAAAAGGAATTAATTACCATATATCAAGGGCATTTAAAGTCTAAGGACCGATTCCAATATACACTCAATTATGGTGAATATGGGTGTATTCCGAAGTAAATAAGGATGGAGACCCGAAAATTAGTCAAAGAGGTATTTCATGTAGAATAATGATTTGAGAGCTAGTTTCTTTAGCTCAATTTTTCTTTCCTAGATTTTGTACAGCAATTTTGTAACAACCCAAAGGTATTTCATTTTTTTTACCATGACTGGCAATTAATTTCTGGGATGGCTTTTGTAGGCTCTGATTATTCACTACCAAAGCTACAGAAGCACTATCAAGATAATTCTATCAGTAGATGAGGACATGTTTCCAGACTATCATCAACTTTTGGATGACTTTGAGCAAACCCTCGCGGCCATGATGAATGCGGCTTCAAGACTTTCCACATTGACCAAGGACGACTAAGCCACGTGCAACTAAATCAGGGCCCTACCTCAACTCTTTCGCATATATGCGCCAAATAATATATTGTTTTGTGTGTGTCATGTGTACAATTAGTAGTTTTTACTTAAAGTACATAACACCTCCCACTGTTTGCATGCAATGAATAAGGTTAGCGTATATGAAAACAATTCCTGGATAACGGTGAAAATAAATTCTACCATGGGTGGGATTCACCGTCCGCATTTGCATTGAGATTCATTATATTTATCAGTCCTAGCAAATTTTGTCTTGTTTCGAAGTGTTGTAATAGTTTTTTTTTCTAGTGGCATTTATGTGTTCACACTCACAATAAAACCGGGAGACGCATATGAAAAAAGATTGCGCCGGGCCATAACAAGTTGAAATTCGCTTGTTACCGTAGTAGATAAAGCTTCCGATGATCTTCCATTACAAAAAAGATAGGAGTTTTCTTTTGGAAAAGGAGGTTAAGACCCGGGCCATTGATGCATACGGCCATTAAAAAAGATACGAGTATTCAACAGGATTATGGTTCATAATTTCCAATAACATTTGATCATTGTGCCAACTGCCAACTCGTAGCAAATCAAAGAAAAAGAAGAAGCAACTAATCTGCCAGCAGGAAGGTCCGTGCGTTTTTTGATCTGCGCTCTTCGATCCTTAGGTCGGCCGTAAAGTGATTTGCCAGCCCACTCAGGGGATCCTGCAAGGAAATTCATTACAAAATCAATAACTCCCGAACATACCGCATTTTTTGACCTCGTCCGAACGCCTCTTGCAACGTCAAATTTTTAGCACGGATCCTAGTGCAATGAGGCTATCCACGTCATCGTCTTTTCGATCGGAGAAACTGCGCGTTGTCGCGAACGCAACCAGCCACACATCTCTTTCGCTCTTATCCATCCAACCCCTCCTCACTCTGCAGAAACTCGCCCCACCACTCTCCCTCCCTCTCCTTCTTCTTCCCCACCACTCATGGCGTCGTTCCCGGCGGCGAGGCCAGGCGGCCATGGATCTGGGAACCTCGCGTCGCGGCTACCCCGGTCGTGCTGCGCGTGGAGGTGCTCCGTCGGCCCGCATCGGCGGTGCAAGCATGAGCACCAGGAGGCACCCCGGTCGTGCATCGATGAGAAGCTCACCATCGTGGCTGCCCCAGTCGCCTCGCGCGTGGACGGCGGCCCACGTCAGTCATGCGAACAAGAGCACAGGAGGCCACGGTGGCTGCAAATGGTGGGGGCGAGGGTTGGGCTTTCCCGGCGTCGCGCGATTCGTTGAGGGGAGGCGACGGGTATGGAGGACGTCGAGCAGTGGTGGAAGCCGCTCCAGCTTCCGTGCCGCGGCCTCTCATACTATCAGGTGCAAGTAGGTCGCCGGCAGGGCTTAGCCCCCTCAAGCAGATGCGCTGTTGACGAGAACCGCCACCACGCCGGCGAGAGGAGTCTCGCCCTCCACTGGATCTCGCTGGTGGGAGGAGTCGCGGTGGAGATGTTGCTCCTGGGGGAAGCGACGACCTGCCTCACATGAATTTGCCAGAGAGGTAGGCGGGGGCGCGGGGATGGCTGCAGCCACGAGCCGGAGGTGAGCAGTATGCAGTACATGTTTCAGTGATTTTTGCTAGCCTCCTCACTGAAGTTGATGCACGGTTCTAAATTCTTATATATATATATAATGCAAATGTGTAAGATTCTACATGTCAATTTTAGTGTGGCAGATGGTAATTTAGATAGTTCAAATTTAAGTATGCAATCAAATTTAGATCATTTTTCACATGACAATTTTTATGTTCATTTTGTGTGAAAGCTGTGTAAGATGAACCCACTCGGATTTTATGTGTCATGGGAACATGACAATTTTGCAGTAGTCTAAATAACAATGCTGAATTCACTTTTTACATGGCAATTTTACTTGTGTTCACTTTGTGCGCAAGCTGTGGATGATGAATCCCTTGTTGCTTACTATGTATCATGGAAATTTAAGTTCACGGAAGAGCAGAATTTTTCTGTTTTTAAAGTAGTGAGGGCATATAGCTTTGAAGATTATCCCAAAAGCTAGACAAGCACGCAAAACATCATGATACTTACACCAACTTTCTTGCTTATATTACATTTTTTTGTATGGACAGGGTTGGCAAATATTGGAGCAGTGAGGTGGTAGTTTAGTGTGGGCAACACGACATTTTTTTGGACATGGCAAATTTTGTTTTGGTTCACAAGAAAATTCATGTTTGTTTAATGTCACCACTACTACTTTTGCCATGCCACATTGTTTTACCATGCTAATTTTGCTAAGCTTTTTGCCCTTGCAAAAAAGTTTAGCACTGACTATGGCAACTTTAGTTTACTATTATCAAAACGGGATGAAAATTCATAGTTTTTTTTTGTTTTTTCCATCAAACTTTACTTTATAACGATGGCAATTGTGCCTTTGTTTTCAATATAGCAAATTTACCTAACTCCCCATGGCAATATTTAACTTTTATTGCCATGTCAAGTTTTTTATATTTATTTGCCATGGCAAATTTACCTTTATTAACACGGCAAATTACATAAATCCCCATGGCAATATTTAACTTCTATGGTCATGACAAGTTTTACTATTTATTTGCCATGGCTAATTCATTTTTAATAACCTGGTAATATTTAACATTTATTGCCATGGCAAGTTTTTATTATTTCTTTTCCATGGCAAATTTATCTTTATTAACATGGCAAATTTACTTAAATCCCGATGGCAATATTTAACTTTTATTGCCATGACAAGTTTTTACTATTTATTTCCATGGAAAATTTACCTTTATGAAAATGGCAAATTTATCTAAATCATTATGGAAATATATGTAAATTTTATTAAAAATATCATGATCCTTTTTGCTATGAATCTGCTATGGCAAATTATTTTTGTTTGTATGATGAAAATTGCCATGACTTTTTTCTTTTTTGGGGTTTTTGTTAAAATATATCCTTTTTTACCGCATGGCAATTTTTCTGTGTTTGAAAGTCGGTGCATATTTTTTACTTAGAAAAACAAAAAGACTGGGATTTTTTTATCACGTGAAAAAATCTGGGCTTTTTCTTCTTTTTTTGCTATTGGTCTTTTTTGTTTCCAAATCTGGGCTGCTGGGGAGGCGTTCGGAATGGAGGGCTTCTCCTCCCGAGGGGATTGAACTACCTCCTCATCAGTACTGCAAGAGATTGGTTACCACTGTACCAATCGCGTGCTAGTGATTGTATGCAGCGCGCCTACTTAAGGAACTATTGTACACAAATTCACTAATTTGAGAAACAATGCTCGCCAATTAAACGGTCTGATCAATTTACCGTTGACTGTTCAAAAAATAGGTATATGTTTTTTTTTAACACGGAAATTTAAAAAGGCATTCACAAGAAAAAGTGCATAGGTTAAAAAAACGTTGACGAATTTAAAAGAAAAAACTCACAAAAAATGGGAAAAGTTCATCGATCTTCAAAAAAAGTTCATTGGATTTAAAAATAGTTCATCGTTTTGGAAAAAGTTCGTCGATTTTGAAAAAAGTTCATCAATTTTGAAAAGTTGTTAATTGTTTTGAAAAAAAGTTCATAGATTTCGGAGAAAAGTTCATTGAATTTGAATAAAAGTTCATCGTTTTGGAAAAAAATCATCAAATTTGAAAAAAAACATTGGATTTGAAAACAGTTCATTGAATTTGAAAACATGTTCATCATTTTTTAAAAGAGTTCATCATTTTGAAAGAAAGTTCGTCGAATTTGAAAAATAGTTCATCTAATTTGAAAAAAGTGTTCATCACCTGAGACAAAAGGTTCACGAATTTTAGAAAAAACGCGCATGAAAATAGGAAAAAAAAGGATGGGAAAGAAAAATGAAAATGAATGAACCGAACTAAAGAACGAATAAAACAAAGAAACGAAGCATCTGTGCGCCAGCCGCTTGTTGGCCTGGTGGTTAGGGGATTTCCTATTTGGCGCTGCAGGCGCCGGTTATAGTTGTTTCCGCAAACCGGCGCCTGAAGCGTCCCTACTTGGCCTCGGCCCATCTACCATTCCCCCCACTCGCCTCCCCTGTTTTGAAACTCAAAAAAAGATAGCTGCGAAGCCAGAAATCGTACCACAGATCCCTCACTTGACCGCTAACTCTAGCAACCACTACGCAACCGACCTCACTCGTGAATACAAACCTCATTTCTGTTTCTTTATACATACGGGAAGTGCCCTTCATGTTCTCTGTGTGTTTTTCCATTTTCTTTTTGTGTTTCCTGTTTTTTCCTTTTTTCTTAAATGCACGAAATGTTCACAAATAGACGATATTTTTTCTAATTCGTGAACTTTTTCTTTAAAATGATGAACTTTTTTCAATTTCATTGAACTTTTTTCAAACTTGATTAACTTTTTTTGAAATGAATGAACTTTTAACATTTTGATGAACTTATTTTAAAAATCAATGGACTTATTTTAAAATCCGATGAAATTTTTTAAAAAAATTAGATTTATTTGAAAATTCACGATTTTTTTGAAATTGAATGAACATTTTTTAAATTTGATACACTTTTATAAAAAAAATGGATGAACTCTTTCAAATCGATGAACCTTTTTCAATTTGGATGAACTTTTTTCAAATTCGATGAACCTTTTTTCAAATCAATGAATTTTTTTGAAAATCGATGAACTACTTTTGTATTCGTGAACTTTTTTGAATACATGAACTTTTTCAATTTGATGAACTTTTTTCTTTTGAAAACAAGTTCTTAAATTTTCTGAATGTTCGCGAACATTTTTTGAAATAACTCCCGAACTTCGCTACAGCATGGCTACAGGTTTCTCTTAAGTATTTCCACGCTTCTTATTGTCAGTAGTTGCAGGCTGGTCACGTGTAAAGAATGCAATTGTACAGAGTTCGAATCCTCATCTCAGCAGTTTTTTGGGGTTTTCTTTCCGCGGTAATATCATTCGCTGGCGCTGCTTGTTGTGGGCCGGCCCAATAGCGTTGGCTCGCGGGCGCCAGGGAGCTTCGCTAGCGCCTGAACCGCCGAGTAGGAGGTCCCGGTGGTTAGAGTATTCCTCTCGTGAGGAAGGAGTCGTGATTTTTCAGATGTTCTCTGAATTAGAAAAAAAAATGGGCCAAGCCCAGTTAACGCGGCTGCAGGCGCCGGTTTGCAAAAACAGTACTAACTGGAGCCAGCGCTATATAGGATTCGCCGAGGTATGGGTACCGAACGAGACGTTCGGGCTGGGATGTTCCTAGACCGAACGGTCGGGAGTTATCGAGGTCCATTCATTATGTTCGTTCAGTGTCACAAAACATGAGTAGCTGGTGGATGGACGAACAATGGAGAATTGATTGTATATATGTACGTGGGTTTAGTTTCCTATTTTAATTTTTGCCTGCCGTTTGTGGCTATCCTGTTATTTTGTTCATGCTCTTTATGAGCCTTTTGTCCTTTTTGAGACCTGAAGATTTTTGTTGAACCTTTTGCTTATCAATAATATGGTCGTATGCATCGTTATAATGTAGAGGCCGGGGGATAACCCCCTTTTTGAAAAAAGAAAAACAAATGTACGCATAGTGAGGAGTCAAGGTCGGGAGGAGCCCGACACTGAGTCTGCACGCGGACGGGAGGCCGGCGGCCGGCGTCTCCGACAGGATGCACGAGGAGAGGTCCCGGTACTGGTCCGTGCCCGGCGCCAGGGCCTTCATGTCGCCCAGGCCCCGACAGCACTGCGGCAGAACCTCGTCGTCCAGGTCGGCCATGTACCCGGTTGTTGTTGTAGAAACTAGCTAGCTCGTCGACAAAGAGAGGGAGAGCGAGAGGTAGAAGACAATGTTTTGCGCTGTGAGAAAATGGAATTATCTCTGAAATCGTCTATGTTGGTAAATCTTGAAAAAAAAAATTGAACAATCACCGGGGGTGAGAGGGTCACCACCTGAATATATTATTCAAAGGCCCAACGGGTAAATCTTGAATTTGGTTATTTGCTTCTGAGTGTGCTCACATCCTCCCATGGCAGACTCTGGCTCCTTGTGGCCGGCTGGCAACACCCATGGCTTTGGTTGGCTGCACCACAAATACCTATAACTTCCAATTTTTGCAGCATAAAAAACGAGATATGAGGATATGAACAGTAAAAGAATTCTACAAATTAACTAAAACATTGAAAATCTAACTAAAATAAATTTCTAAGCATGTCATGTTCTCCAACGAATATTTTAACAGATAATATCAAAAACATATGCATGACCATGTACACCCAAGAATTAGAGAGATTCAGAATAGGGGCGAGAAACACATCCGGATAGTTGAATAAAATAGTTACCACACAATGAGCACCAACTAAGAGAAGTACCGGAATGAAACATCCTAATTGTGAAGTACTGACAAGATAACCAATTGCCAATAGATATAGTCATGAGATGCAAATCCCATAGACCAACCTTGTGAAGAAACATTAACAACAGAACCAATTTCACAAGAGGTAAAATGCAGACTTATTTTGGTAGTGTTTATCGCATAAGTTTGGCAGGCGGGTTCAAGTTGCAGATTTGAAATATGCATAAGTTTGACAGGCGACCACTCAAACCCGCGTGTCAAACATATTTTTCAGGATGATCTGCCTCTGCCACCGATGCAACCTTTCTTGCCTAACAATTGCAGGGATGAGACTAACTGGGCTGGAATAAAGGCCCGGTTAAGCACACGGCTCAGATTTTTCCCAAGGAGTAGCTGCCCTTTTAGGACAGAGGGCCTAATAAATAAAAACTTGTGGTGGAGGTAGGAACAGACAACATATTCTACGGCTGAGATTGCATAAACCACACAAATGGATGGCGAGAACCGTTGAGATCCTGAGAGGGCTGGGTTTTGGCTCAGTTTTACTGTCTAAAATGGATGCATGGATCGCGGCCGAAGGGACAGGGTGGCGGCACCCTAAACCTAACATGTTTGTTGGTTTCACCATTTTATATCGTGCATGTTGATGATTTTCCTGATTTGTTTAATGAACAAATCGTTACTCTCATCAGGAGTGCGAGTTAATTCGTAGAAAAGTGTGGGGTTTTCTGTGAAGGATCAAAAATATGTTCTTCCTTCTAAATCTCACCCAACATTTTTTATATTAACAATAAATTAACGTATATAAAGGAGTGACAGAAGGAGAACTAAGAAATCTTTCTCCATTAATATTAGGTATAGATATAGAAGGGAAGGAAGAAGAAGAAGGGTGCTCGGGGTAGCTACTGCTACTCTTAGAACTGTCTTAAGGACTACCTAGTTTCATTGAAAGGGCTCATCCAGACTTTTGAACGCTTGATATTAACTCCCAAAAACACACGTAAAGCAGGAGTGGTGTGTTTCACCTCTATGATGTATGAATGTGCGTAACTTCTCATGTTCTCATTCCCAGTTAGCTCATTCAAACGGAGTGGTTTCACCCCTAGCCGAATCACAAAAGGGGGTGTTGAAGGAAATATGCCCTAGAGGCAATAATAAAGTTATTATTTATTTCCTTATGTCATGATAAATGTTTATTATTCATGCTAGAATTGTATTAACTGGAAACATAATACATGTGTGGATACATAGATAAACATAGTGTCACTAGTATGCCTCTACTTGACTAGCTCGTTGATCAAAGATGGTTGTGTTTCCTAGCCATGGACATGAGTTGTCATTTGATTAATGGGATCACATCATTAGGAGAATGATGTGATTGACTTGACCCGTTCCGTTAGCTTAGCACTTGATCGTTTAGTATGTTGCTATTGCTTTCTTCATGACTTATACATGTTCCTATGACTATGAGATTATGCAACTCCCGTTTACCGGAGGAACACTTTATGTGCTACCAAACGTCACAACATAACTGGGTGATTATAAAGGAGCTCTACAGGTGTCTCCGAAGGTACATGTTGAGTTGGCGTATTTCGAGATTAGGATTTGTCACTCCGATTGTCGGAGAGGTATCTCTGGGCCCTCTCGGTAATGCACATCACTATAAGCCTTGCAAGCAATGTAGCTAATGAGTTAGTTGCGGGATGATGCATTACATAACGAGTAAAGAGACTTGCCGGTAACAAGATTGAACTAGGTATTAAGATACCGCGATTGAATCTCGGGCAAGTTACATACCGATGACAAAGGGCACAACTTATGTTGTTATGCGGTTTGACCGATAAAGATCTTCATAGAATATGTAGGAGCCAATATGAGCATCCAGGTTCCGCTATTGGTTATTGACCAGACATATGTCTCGGTCATGTCTACATAGTTCTCGAACCCGTAGGGTCCGCACGCTTAAAGTTCGGTGACGATCGGAATTATGAGTTTTTGTGTTTTTATGTACCGAAGGTGCTTTGGAGTCCCGGATATGATCACGGACATGACGAGGAGTCTCTAAATGGTTGAGACGTAAAGATCAATATATTGGATGACTATGTTCGGACATCGGAATAGTTTCGGGTGGTTTCAGGCATATACCGGAGTACCGGGGGGTTACCGGAACCCCCCTCCCCCCCCGGGGGGGGGGGGGGTTAATGGGCCTCATGGGCCCTAAGTGGAGAAGAGGAGGCGCAGCCAGGGCAGGTCGCGCGCCCCCTCCCCCTCTTGTCCGAATAGGACAAGGAGGGGGGCGGCGCCCCCCCTTTCCTTCCTCTCCTCTCTCCCTTCCTTCCCCCTCCTACTCCAACTAGGAAAGGAGGGAGTCCTACTCCCGGTGGGAGTAGGACTCCTCCCTGGCGCGCCCTCCCTTGGCCGGCCGCCCCCTCCCCCTTGATCCTTTATATATAGGGGCAGGGGGGCACCTCTAGACACAACAATTGATCTCTTGATCTATTAGCCGTGTGCGGTGCCCCCTCCACCATATTCCACCTCGGTAATATCGTAGCGGTGCTTAGGCGAAGTCCTGCGTCGGTAGCATCATCGACACCGTCATCACGCCGTCATGCTGACGGAACTCTCCCGCAAAGCTCTATTGGATCGGTGTTCGTGGGACGTCATCGAGCTGAACGTGTGCTGAACTCGGAGGTGTCGTACGTTCGGTACTTGATTGGTCGGATCATGAAGACGTACGACTACATCAACCGCGTTGTGCTAACGCTTCCGCTTTCGGTCTTCGAGGGTACGTGGACAACACTCTCCCCTCTCGTTGCTATGCATCACCATGATCTTGCGTGGGCGTAGGGAATTTTTTGAAATTATTACGTTCCCCAACAGGTGTACCTAATCTCTCCCCCCCCCCACTCCCCCGCCCCCCCCCCCCCCCCCCCCCGAGCCAGATTAGCCTTGTTGAGGCCCGTGCCACCACTTGTTTGTGTTTGTCCTTCCTTTAGGGCTTGTTGAGTTGTGCCCTCAGCAGAACCCTCTCGTACTACCTTGTGCTACTCCTTGTATGTCTGTGCGGTGAACTTTTGTCGGATATTATGCTCTGGTGGTTTGCTTTATATATAAAGCTAGGTGAAAGCCTTTCTCAGTAATCTCTGACATCGAGGGTTCTACATTCGAGGTTGTAGTTTTGGTACGGAAGAACTTCCAATATATTAATGTGCAATCTAGTAAGTAATGTATGATTCTCTTCTATGTACGGGAACATGCTATGCAACATAGTTTTATGCTACATGATTGCATCCAGAACATTATCAAGATGGTGGGTAATGATCAAACTCACCAATTAGCAGACTAGAGGAAGCAGTGAAGAAGTTGGTGTAGCGTGACAATGCCCGCAGGTAGGTCATACCTCACAGCCACGAGAATTTCTTTGAAATGATCCATGGATCAAGAGTCGAAGTAGATGACCCCTTTGAGGTACACATACGTTCATTGCATATATAAAAATGTTAATCTGTAAAACAATCATCTTTTATCAAGGTCTACGTATCTTTTAGGTTACAATGGCCTATAAAAATATTCATATATATGAAAGTAAAATTTATCATATTGACAAAGTTTTATGTATAATGAAATTTGTATTAATATTAAATAATTTATCATGTATTCTAAAAATACCCATGTTTAAGGAATTACATTCAAAAATATTAAATATAATACTCACTCCGTCTCATATTATTTTTTGCCAAAATGCATCTATGTAGACGTATTTCAGTGGTAGATACATCTGTCTGAGCGGCAACTAATATGGGATGAAGGTAGTACCTATAAATCATAAACAAAGAAGGAAAAGGAAGGTAATTTTGGATAAAAATAAATAAATAATAGAAGGAAAGAAGAAAGTTGAAAATAATAAATGACTTACAACCAAAAGAAATTGGGAAACGAGACAACAAAGCGGATGCCACATATAAGAAAAATATAAATAACAGAAAACCGAAAATAGGCGTGCAACATTTGCTCACTAGTTTTCTAATGTGGGCTCCCCCAGAAACTAGTTTCCTAATGTGGGCTCCCCCAGAACATTTTGAGCAACGTTTTCTCCAGTTTGCGGAGCCTTCAATAGCCTTTTATTGTCTTCTTCCATCGGTTTTCTGTCTTTCTATTTTTCTTTAAAACTCACTAACATCACTCGAATTTCCTTTTTTCTTCTCTTTTTTACTTCAAATTTTGTATTATAACTACATATGTTTCAAAAACATAAATTTAGGAAGACAGTTTAAAACAATGAATTTGAAAATGTGTTAACATAATACAAGAACTTTGTTAGCGCAGTTTTGAAAAATGCTGCCAACTTTCAAAGAGAATGTTCTTGACAACGAAAAAATGTATGCGGATTTTTAAAAAACTGTCTACACAATGTAAAAAATGATTGCATAATGTAAAAAATATTTGCATGTTTCTAAAAAATGTATATGTGCAATTTAAAGAAATGCTTATTCCCATTAAGAAAATATAAGTGACACTTGAAAGAAATATTCGTGTTTTTCAAAAAAATGTCCTTGAAGTTTTCAAATATGTTTATACAATGAAAAAAGTGTTGCGCAGTTTTAAAAAAAGTTTATTGGAATAAATAAAATGTACATTGTATATTTGGAAAATGTTACCATCTAGTCCAAAAATTGTTTAAAAATGTATGTAAAAAATGTATATCACGTAATTAAAAAATGTTCAATGTGTATTCAAAGCATATTTCAAGTGTGCCCTAAAAATGTACGTTCTGTACTGAGAAAAAGTGGGCATAAAAAAGAAAAAAACCTTAAAGACTATTCTAGAAACAAAGGGAAAAGCAAAGAAAACCAATAAAGGAACAAGGAAACCAAAGTATAACGAAGAAAGAAAAAGAACCTGAAAAAGCCCATGAGAAAACAAACAGAAAAGCATAGAAAATCAAGAAAGAAACAAAAAAACAGAAGCATAATGAAGACAGAAAAATAAAAAAACAATGAGAAAAGGGGAAAAAATAAGTAGAATGATTGTTCACAATCGAAGGATCTACCAAGGATTTATTTATGGAACGTCCGCAAGTGCGATATGTGTACATTTTGTGAACATTCTCATTTTCCATGCACTGCCAGTGGAGCCGTGGTTTTTTTCTTTACCAGATTTCAGTTCAATTTTTTCTTCAAAAATCAGCTAGTGGCTGAAATTTGTAAAAACATTACAGAATAAGAAAACAATAACAAAATTTAGATGTTTTTGGACAATTTTATGAACATTCTAGAATTGAAAGACTATTCACAAAGTGTTGTAAAAAATGCTAATAAAGTAAAAAATAAGGTTCCCTAATTGATAAAATGTTCATGACTTCTAAAAATATTCCCTATTTGGGAAAATGTTCATGGATTTGAAATGGGTATATGAAATCAAAAAATATCCACGAGTTCTTCAAAAATGCTCTCAAATTATTAATTATATTGAGGAAAAATCAAGAAAGTTTATGGGAATTAAGTTGGAATGTGGATGGCTACGAGCAGGAGGAACAAGATCAGGGATCTATAGTGTCCTCTCGGTATAAAACGAAGAAGGAAAGGCATAGACATTGTACTGTTCACAAATCACTGTGGATTCTTTACTATTAATTCACCAGTAATTACTGGTGATAAGTCGCTGTGTTATGTTCTTTTCTCAGGTGGCCTTAGTGCCATGGCGGCATGGTGGATTCAGGGCCTTGCCGGCTGGAGGGCTTCGTTTTTAGATTTTTTTTCAAGTTTTGTCAGGTTTGTGTCCTACTCAGGAAGACGAGACGACGGCGGTCCCTCAAGATGGAATAAAGTTCTCGCAGCCTGGCCCCCGTTCCGATGGTCTAGCATCGTCGGTGGCGTGTGGAGGTTTATCTCCGGCGGATCCACCCTTGGTGCATTTGCTCGGATCTGGTTGTAGTTCGTCTATATTTGTGTTTCTTCAGATTTGATCCTTTCGATCTACGCTACTCTTCATCGGAGGCGGTTGCTGTTCTGCTGAGCAGGTCCTATGGGGCACTAGCACGACGACTTCTCGACTGTCTACCACAACAAGTTTTCCCCGGCTCTGGCGTGGGAGGGACGCTGACGGCGGCGCACCTTCGGCTCACTTCAGTGCTTGTAGTCATTGCTAGGTGGTCTACGGTCTTGCATGTAATTTTTAATATTTCCGGTGTTCGTTGTACTGCCATGATTGAAGATGAATAGATTGAAAGTTTTTCTGCAAACAAAAATCATTGTGTTATGACTACATATGTTTCAAAAACATAAATTTAGGTAAGCAGTTTAAACAACGAATTTGAATACGTATTAACATAGTACAAGAATTTTGTTAGCGCAATTATAAAAAATGCTGCCAACTTTCAAAGAGAATGTTCTTCACAATGAAAAATTTATGCAAATTTAAAAAAAAACTGTCTATACAATGTAAAAAATGATTACAGAATGGAAAAAAATATTTGCGTGTTTCTAAACAATGTATATTTGCAATATAAAGAAATGCTTATTCCCACTAAGAAAATATATGCGACACTTGAAAGAAATATTCAGGTTTTTCTAAAAAATGTCCTTGAACTTTTCAAATATGTTTATACAATGAAGAAAATGTTGGGTAGTTTTAAAAAAAGTTTATTGGCATAAAAAATGTACATTGTGTATTTGGAAAATGTTACCATGTAGTCGGAAAAGTGTTCAAAAATGTATTTAAAAAATTGTATATCACGTATTTAAAACATGTTCAATGTGTATTCAAAGCATATTTAAAGTGTGCTCTAAAAAAGGAGACATATGTTAAAAAAGGAAATCCATTAAAACCTAATCCAGAAACAAACTGAAAAGCAAAGAAAACTAATAAAGAAGCAAAGGAAACCGAAGTACAACAAAGAAAAAAGTACCCAAAAAAGCCAATGAGAAAACAAACAGAAAAGCAAAGAAAATCAAGAAAGGAACAAAGAAAACCAAAGTATAATGAAGAAAGAAAAATAAAAAACAATGAGATAAAGGAAAAAACAAAGTAGAATGAATGTTCACAATCGAAGGATCTACCAAGGTTTTTTTTATGGAACGTCCGCAGGTGCGATATGTGTACATTTTGTGAATATTCTCATTTTCCATGCACTGCCAATGGAACCGAGGTTTTTTTTACCAGATTTCAGTTCATTTCTTTCAGAAATCAGCTAGTGGCTGAATTTGTAAAAATATTACAAATTGAAAAAACAGTAAAAAATAGATGTTTTTTTTGACAATTTAATGAACATTCTAGAATTGAAAGGCTATTCACAAAGTGTTGTAAAAATGCTAATAAAGTAAAAAATATATAAGGTTCCCTAATTGATAAAATATTCATGATTTCTAAAAATATACCCTATTTGTGAAAAAGTCCATGGATTTGAAATGGGTTGATGAAATAAAAAATATCCATGAGTTCTTCAAAAATGCTCTCAAATTATTAATTATATTGTTGAAAAATCAGGAAAGTTTCTGGGAATTAAGTTGGAATGTGGATGGCTACGTGCAGGAGGAACCGGGTCAGGGACCTACAGTGTCCTCTCTATATAAAACGAAGAAAGAACGGCATAGACATTGTACTGTTCACAAATCACTGTGTATTCTTTACTGTTCACCAGAAATTACTGGTTATAAATCGTTGTGTTATGTTCTTGCCTCCGGTGGCCTTAGGGCCATGTTGGCGCGGTGGATCCTGGGCATTGCCGGCGGGAGGGCTCTGTTTTTAGATGTTTTTTCAAGTTTTGTTAGGGGTTTGTGTCCTACTAGGAAGACGAGACGGCGGCGGCTTTCTCAAGATGGAATAATGTTCTCCCCGCCTAGCCCCCGTTCCGATGGTGTTTCTAGCATCGTCGGTGGGCATGTGAAGGTTTGTCTCCGGCGGATCTATCGTTGATGGATTTGCTCGGATCTGGTTGTAGTTCGTCTATGTTTGTGTTTCTTCATGTTGGAACCTTCCGATCTACGCTACTCTTCATTGGCGGCGGTCGTCGTTCTGCTGCGCTTGTCCTATGGAGCCTTAGCACGGCGACTTTCCAAAACTCTCTAATACAACATGTTTTGCCCGGCTCTAGCGAGGGAGGGGTGACGACGGTGGCTCGCCTTCGGCTCGCTTCAGTGCTTGTAGTCAATGTTAAATGGTCTTCGGGCATGGATGTAATTTTTATTATTTCTAATGAATAGATTGAAAGTTTTTCCGCAAATAAACAAATCAATTATTGTGTTGTGTTGTAAATTGTGAAAAAGGTAACGAAGGGATGTCCGTTTACTGTAGATTGCCTGACTTTCCTACCTAAGTTAGAGGATCTGAATCGGGTGGGGGCTCTCCGCTTTTCACAACGAACAAGACAATTATGAAATTTAATTCAGCCTTTCGAAAACTAAGAAAAAAATTTATGTGCTTACTACACATGCAATCGCAAGACTGACGTGCACGCGACGTGCTACATACCATAAGGGTTGGGCACGCTTTGGGTTATTCCTGTTCTGTGGTTTTCATAATGTTTTACTTCCTCCATTTTAAAATAAGGTGTATAGTTTTCTGTGAAATAAGACTTTTCTTAAGTTTGATCAAATTTGCAGAGAAATATATCAGTACACATAACATCAAATCAGTATCATTCGATTCAGATGCTACCTGCAGCGCAACCACCTTCCACCATGACGCCGACCCGCCACTCGCCTGCAGTCTTTGCCGCACTCCTCCTCCCCATCCTGACCACAGTCCAACGGAGCGCCCGGATAAGAGCGACTGCAGCGTCGACCAGACAGCCTTGAGCGAGCTCAGTTTTCTCTGAATAAAGTTGAGTCTCGTAGCGTGTACCCTTAGCGTGTACTATCCACGCCCAGATTCAGTAGTTCCTGTTTTTTTTTTAAAAAAAAGGAGGATGACCCCCGGCCTCTGCATCTGGAAGATGCATACGGCCATTTTATTGATTATTCCCGAGGACCTTACAAAGTGTTACAACAATAAGCCTGAATCCACCAACTAGGCAACATATGCCGCTACTCCTATCCAAATGATGAAGGGGTGCTAGCTGGGCCCCTACCCAGACCACTCACCTAAACCTAATATCGAAAGCCGGAATCCCCAGCCTAGCCACATACCGGGTCTGGGGCATAAACCGGTCTGACGCACTCATAGGTGTCGTCTCCACCATCTTCCACTGGTCCATCTCCAAGCAGATTGAGGTGCCATCCTTGGCGGGCCCTCCGCCATCAACGCCACCATGACGCCAAATGACGACCACCACCTACGGTAAAACATCACCAAGCAGATGGAGCGCTACCACAGGATGAAGATCAGCGATAGAATAGATAAATCTCCGCACACATTGCCGCCGCCAAACACCTCACACGCACCACGAAGCGCCCACCGTGCTTCCGGGGACCCCAGGCGATGCCTTCAAGAAGGAGCGCGACGAAGGGACGACGCCGTCGCCCGCAAGGGGAACTAGAGCTTTCGCCCAAATGGAGAGAACAGTGAGAGACGGGATAGGACCTCGACAAGGCCTCCAAGAAGGGAACCGACGCCCACAAGGCGCCGCCATTGTCGTGGCCTCCGCCGACGGCCAAGGGTTTCCCCCGATCCCGCCCCCGTCCCAACCACCCGGCCAAAGACCTGGCCAAGGGAGCGCCCGCAGCCGGAGAAGGCGTCGGACTTCATCGTAGCAGGCACGCCGGGTGACGGGGCACCCCGACCCACCGTAGTAGTCGTCCACCGAGACCTCGCCGCCCGCACAGCCGAAGTCGCGGACCACCAGCTCCCACGGCCGTCGCCCGTCGAGAGGCCACGCCGTCCATGCCGTCCGAGGCCGCCGCCCCGGCATCCACCCACCGCGCACATCCCATCAAGACACGGAGAACGACCCACATCGCCGCCACCAGGGAGACCACGCCGCGAGCACCCAAGCCGGGCGATGAAGCAGGGCCGCGCCGGCCAGATCCGGGCGGATCCGGCGATCCCCGGCCCACCAGCCGCCAGAGAGGATCCAACCCCGATCCAGGGCCGATCCAGCCATCTGGCAGTTCGGCGGCCTCCAGGAGTTGAGGAGGCGGGCGGCGGCGTCTGATGCGGGGAAGGGGCGTCTCCACGTCGAGGCGGGTGCGCGGGGAAGCCCCGCCGCCGCCTACTACCGCGCGGGCGGCTGCCGGCGGCGGCGGGGAGGAGGAGGGGAGGCGGGGGAAACCTGGGGGCGGCTAGGGTTTCACCCCCGAGTCGCCCGGAGCGGGCGACGCGGGGCTGTTAGGGTAGTTTGCCCCTGTCCGATGAAGCACCATGGGATGACATGGATCGCGCGGCTCATTCTCTTATTTGGGATGGTCCATCGCTAAATCGAGGATGACCATGAGGCGGTGGGGGTATGCATCTTGTTCAAGGCTATTTCACTAGAAGCTTCCGTAAATTAATAAGTTCAGTGGCAAACTTTCTTGAATCTTAATTAGCATATAGTAGCGGAGTTTAATTCAATGGTTATCTTGCTGCCACACATAAGGATTCTAAATTAGTATTTATAAATTACACAATAATGTCATAATTTTAGTTTAGTTTCCAACGTTAATACAACAAACGTTTAGCCTTAAGGTCAATTCATCACATGCTACCAATTGCTATATTCAAAAAAACTGGTATGCATTGTAAGTATCAAAGAGGTGTATATCATATCTGGAAATAAAGCATTCATCATCTTTCATTATTTCCAATGGTGATATAACCTGGCACACCCTTACAACTTTATCAGTAACACAAATTATATTTCTCTCAGGATGCACGGGAAATCTCTACTATCTAAAAAGAACCTATGGTTCCTTTTCCTGCCGATGGACCGCGTTCTGCCCACCTTCGTCCATCCACCCCATCTTTTTTCCCAGGTTGGCAACTGACGATTCGATTCAATCAACATAATTACATGACCCAATGGGCGCCACACCTTCCCTTTATAAAATTGCAATCATGATAATTATATGCCCCAGGCGTCACACCTTCCCTCAAAAAATCACAATCACCATAATTACAAGATTTGGCTCATGTAGCAACGCACAGGCACATACCTAGTACTATTTACATTCTGTATATATTCATAACTATATAATAATCAAATAGAGTGTATCATGTCTATTTTAAACTTCATCAAAAGAGTGCAAATAATCTCCGCAGCAACGGGCGAGGTATCATCTAGTATTTTCCATTAAAGAGACCTGTACCCTCTATAGGATTTAAAGTTTACTAATGATTATAAATGCGGGGAAGGTAGAGTTCTCTAATTTTAGTTCATCTAGAGTATGCTATCAATAGCTCGTGTACCATCCCCGTAGAAAAGTAGCTCAATGTACTAGTAGTGCTGTTGCTAGTCGGTAGCATGATAGACCAGCACTACTCGTACTTGTAGTAGCTATCAATGGCGAAAACGGGAAGACTTAACAATGACACGATCCTACCAAAAGTGTATCTTAGTAGAATATATTTTCCAATTTTTCTGAATGCTAGTTTATTTTCAGTTTAAGAGACCTGAACGATCCCCGCAAACACGGGAATGCTAAACTTCCGTAAATTTAGTTTATCTAACATATGATATCAGTCGCTCAATATACGACCCCCACAAAAGTAGCCCAATGCATGAGGAATACCATTGCTAGTTGGTAGCATGACAGGCCAGCACTGCTCGAATGTGTAGTGCTATTTAGGCTGGTCATAATGGGAGCAACTTATAGACAAGTAACATGTTACTAGTCTATTGCTATAGATGTGATAACATAGAGAGCTTCATTTATTACTTTGTAAAATCATTTTACATTGCAAACCGCTGTGTGATGATTACATATTATGCTATTACATTTACATCTCTTCTCATTAATTATTTGTCACGTCATATTTTTTTACATATGTGGCATGCATGTTACTATTTGTATTACTCCCACTATGGACAACCTTAATGGTGAAACCCCAAACGACTTAAGAGCAAGTACAATAGGATGATGTAAGCACACTATAAGAATTTAAAATATTATATTTTTGCATAGTTAGAATGAGAAAAGAGGAGAGAGAAGAGAAATATGTTGTAAACTAGTAGCCAGCTGCATCACACGCTCCAAGAAGCATTGTGAGAGAAGAAGGTGGACCATGTAGTGATAAAGTAGTAAAATCTTATATCCAAGTATTATATGAGTTGGCTCTTAGGTTGACTATAGATGACACGGCTATTACATATACTCCCTCTATCCCAAAATTGTTGTCTTAGATTTGTCTATATATGGATGTATCTATTCACGTTTTAGTGTCAGATACTTCCGTATGTAGATAAATCTAAGACAAGAATTTTGGGACGGAGGTAATAGTAATAGTTGGCTCTATTATTAACAATGTTGTAATGTCCACATGATCCTACTAAATGTACGGCTCTTTTTCTTGATCATAGTACTATATTTTTCATTCAAGACGCCCATACGATCCGTAGAATATAGATCCGAGGTTATTTAATGATGATAAACATGGGAAAGCTATACTTCTCCGATTTTAGTTAATCTAAACATATAATTTCGGTAGCTCAATGTACTATACCTGAAAAAAGGGACTGTAGCTGAATGTATGAGGAGTACTGTTGGTAGTCGGTTGCATGACATGCCAGCATTGCTCGTACATGTACTAGGTATTAATGGGGAAGGCAGGTACACTTGGTGAGTCGGGTGAACGTACGTGTACCGTTGCTAGTCTGTGGTCTGTGGTCGGCAGCAGGGCCTTTCTTCCGGCAAGGACGTGCTGCTCACTTGGGTTTGGCGGAGGCGATGCGTGTCAGCTAGCCCCAAACTACTATGTGTGCTAGGGCTTGAGTCGTGAGTGTCAGGGTCGCAGTGAGCAGAGTGTATTGACACACACAAGTACAAGTTGTACTAGGCCCTTTGAAGCTCAATGCTTTTGCTTTGAATTGTTTCAAGTTTCTACAAGTGATGGTACATGCCCTTATTGGGCATACAACCGACTAGAGAGCCGCACAAACGTGCACAACTACTCCCAGCTCTACCTAGTATATGAACCTGTCACGAAAATTCCCAGCCGCACTGCTCTGAATTCTGTCCTATCCCATTGTATCCTGATACTCATTAAGTGCACGCCATCTTATTCTGCCATGCACAGGGTATCGTATCTTGGCAGGCTGCAGTTTTATCCCTTTGACTCTGTTACTGCTGCTTTTTCACATTAGCAGTACCACAGACAGGGATTTAGAGTCCACAATGCGCGCCGCCGGGTCGATGACACTCGCGGACGGCGGAGTTGCCGCGACTGGACAGTTCTCTAGCTGCATAGAAGCGGTGACCCCGAGCGGGTCTGGTGCGGCACGCGTCCCTCGGGCCGGCGGCAGAGAGGTCCTGGGCTTTCGTAGTGGCAACGGGTTGTGCGGCGGGCGAGTGTGACAGAGCTTCTCTACGCGTGGTGCCTTGCTGGTGGTGCCTTGGGGTGGTGAGGGTGAGTTCACAAGCGGATACCTAGCTCTTTCATGCCTACAACGGCGCTGGTGCCTCTGCCTCTTGAGGATGCCGCCGAGGGTTTCTCTTCTGAATGCCTGGCCCCTGATAAAAGCCGTGTCCGTTTGGTCATGATAGCGGCGTCGCTTTGCGCTGCTACCCTCATGGGCATTGTCGTGGAGCTCAGCCGTTGTCACTCAACTGCAACGGTGTGTTCGGGCCGCCATTTTCTCTTGTCGGCAACATCTTCGTGTCGCCTGTGTGCATCTTATTTTTGTGCGATTTCTATTGTCAGGGTGTCCTTGTATATGCTTTGTATGAGCCTCACTACCTTGTGTTGTTCCACCGTGTATTCTACTCCCTCCGTTCCTAAATATTTGTCTTTCTAGGCATTTCAACGAGTGGCTACATACGGGGCAAAAAGAGTGAATCTACACTTTAGAATATGTCTACATACATCCGTATGTGGTAGTCTATTTGAAATGTCTAGAAAGACAAATATTTAGGAACGAAGGGTGTAGATGTTACTTTATATATAAAGGTAAATGCTTGCGTACGCCGAACGCTTCGGCTGGTTCCGCCCATGCGCACAGCCCCCAGCGATATAAATCGCGACACGTTAGGTGCGAGGGCCCACCTCAGCGTCATCCTCCTCCCTTATCTTCGTGCTCGCGCCCAGCCCAGCTTCTTCTCCGCCGCAACCTAGTCTCCCAAACATGGCAGCAAACTCGCCGGAGATGAACTGCCACCACCGCACGTTGGCGACCTGGCAGCAGTCTCGCCCAGGCATGGCAGCAAACTCGCCGGAGATGAACTGCCACCACCGCACGTTGGCGACCTGGCAGCAATCTCGCCCAGACATGACAACAATCCCCGCTGTCATCTTCCTTCTCCCTACTGCTTGGGAGGGACAAGCCACCGCAAGGGACCTGCTGGTTGGGAACCGGCAGCACATAGGACCTGCTGACGACGCAACCTGCTGCCGCTCAGTGGAGGTTGCTTCGAGCTGCCGGTGCTCAGAGGTTGCCTCACGACCTGGCTGACAATGGCATCAATGCTAACCATGTATCAAAAAGCTACAACCACCCTGCAATGATGCTACAACGCGTGCACACCGGAGCTGCAACCGGCGAGGTGTGTCGACAAAGCTACAACCGTTCACCTAAAAAGCTACAACCACATTCTCTAGATTTGCTACCCGATTTCACCGGAGTTGTGGCCAGACGACGTTGTCATCAGTGAAAATGCTACAACCGTGTGTCGTAGGAGCTACAACCAATCTGCGGATATGCTACAACCACGTATAACGGAGATGCAACCGGTAAAGCGTCGCCGACTAATGCTACAACTGTTCACCATGGTGATGCGGCCCCGACGGCGACGACGATGTATGTTTTTGCTGCAACTGGCGTTTGTGAAAGCTACAACTGGTGTTGGTGGAAGCTACAACCGGCCATGACGAGCTGCAAACGGCAGGTGCCGATGCTACAACCGGGTATGATTTTTGAGTAACAACTGACACGGGGATGCTACGACCTAGGAGCTAATTTGCTGGAACCAGCACCACGTTTTGCTGCATCGGGGGTAGAACCGCACGGGGGCACCAACACAGTAATCTCTGAGCCGACGAGCTACGCAGGAGAGCGGCGACGATAACGGCGAGCTGGGCACGCGGAGCTGCAAGCAGGAGGCTGGGGGAGGAGGCGACGAGGGGCTGCAGGAAATTGCATCCGGTGATGGCGGAATCGCGTTGACTTAGATTGAAGACGAGGGGGCAAAAGAAGAAGATGACGCTCGGTCCAATCAGACCGCTATACGTGCCTGTATCGGGCGACTGGGGGCCGACCGGCCGAAACTTTCGGCCACCGCGCCGACGCCTAGTACTGCCCACATATAAAGAGCGGTGAAACTCTAGTTTAAGTATTTCCTAGGAAATATAGTTCAAAGCCGGTTTTTAGAAAATATTCCTCAATCCTAGAAAACAAATAAACCCTAGTAATTCAAATCTTCCACACATCAAAGGAAAATATGTTGAATTAGGTAGACCCTCGAACTAAACAGGATACACCTACCTATCTTGCACCATAGTAATTTAAAACACACAAATAATTTCTAAATTATGTTGTTTGGTTCTAAAAAATTGATTATAACATATGATATGTTCTTGTAGATTTAAATCCAACAAAATAGACGTCTTGCCAAGGAACTAGACAATGTCCCTCACAAATGCAAGGAAATCATCTTTAGTGTGGGTAGATCATTCAAGGAATGATAATCCTAACTTCATATATTCCCTTAAATAAATAGTACTCGTGGCATCAAAATCATCAATTATATTAAATATAAATATACCACAATATAGCACCGCTAATAGCATGCTTTATCGTGCCGAGTAATAGCTGACTATATAAATAAGTGTATAATGTCTCGCTAATGGCACGCTATAGCACGATATAGCATGCTAGTGTATTTAAGGGCTAGAGCTATTTTGCTATAGTACACTATTTTTTCAGTAATTCTATTTCATGTGGGGCCAAATGATTATTATGACATGTCAAAAAAGAAATACACCATATATATTGGTGACCATATATGTCCTTCTCATGCAAGAAAAATATTTTGACTCTACTTTGTCATATGGCAACAAGTACAATTTAGAAGAATAATTAAATATACCATTGTTGCTAAATCTTTATAGTTGCATATAAATCTATCAAGAGTATCACGAGATGGAGCTTGATTATTAGTTGGACTACAAAAAAAGTTCTCCTGATTTGAAGATGTTATATTGGTAAACAGACCTATCAAAATAGTGTGAACTCTATGGGTACACAAATTGGAAGCGTGCATGAGGAGCGTTGGTTGCTAAAATTTAATTGTTGGAGTACAACAAATAGCTGGTACAATTAGGCACATTGATAAAATCTATTGATTGTGATATGTTTAGGTACAACATAGGTGACATACTTCTTTCATAGAAGGAGGATAAACCCCGGCCTTTGCATCAAGTGATGTACATACAATGACTTATTTAAAGAACATGAACAGTTGGTGCTCATGTTTTTTCTTGAATGTCATTCTAATTTGAAAGTATTTTGTTTATTGTATTAGTATGGAAATTCAAGCATTGCATATGATAACAATAATATTTGAAGACGGCAGGGGGGGGGGGGGGTGTCTCCTAAAACAAAAGATCGGGCATCCATAAAAGCTCCATGGTGGCATGAAGATCTTTGTCAAGATCTTCATGAACACCTAGCTTTGAAGCTTTCCATAAGTCAGAGACGCAACTCAGTGGAAGGCTCTAACTCCTGCATGGGGGTGGAAGAGCCCGGCTCCGACGGAGCAACGGAGAGGAATGGTTGGGGCGATGTGGAGCAGCCCGGCAGCACACCATTGATGCATTCCCAGCGGGCCACTTGCAGAGGATCCTGCGATTTTGCCTCGAGCCACGCCCAACGAAGAATCTCCCAAGAAGGAACAGGCTGCAGCAACCCCATCCGAGCGCGCTCGTCCAGAGTAGCCTCAGCAATGATCCGCAACCCCAGAAGCTTCAACTCAATCTCAACCCTCCTTTCAAAAGCATTGATCTCATTCCTTAGCAGGTTACCCAGCCCTGGATGGCCACGAATCAGAGTGCGCTCCATCTCTAGCTCATGTGATGCCCTACTCCAGGAGTACACCGCATCACGGATCCGAACTGCTCGGGCAAGTCGCAATGAATCTAGCCATTCCTTCGCTCCCCTTGGAACGTCCGGGTAAACCGGCAGTAGGTTGAGCGGTTGGACATGCGGTGGGGAGGGAAGTGGAGGCGAAAGCTTGGGTGGGAAGTTTTGGCGGGCGCTGGAGCGGCGTGAAGCCATGGTGGAATAATCAAGTGGCAATGAGGCAAGAGGATGGAGATATGAGAACTAATACTTGGTAGCAAGACATCTTTTATAGCCAGTGAGGAAGGCGTTGCCCATATGAGTCAAGAAACAGGGCACAAGTCCCGTTGGATGGGGATGTGGAGGCTTCATTGCGAAACCCAGAGCGGCCCCTTTGCTTCCACCACAATAAACAGACGATGCATGCTAGCCATCAGTTTTACTTTGGAGACGAAGAACACAAAGCGGTGGCAAAAAGGAAATGTGAACGAAGGTGATGGGATGTGGGGGAATAAAAGCCAAGATTTTATCGTCCCGGGTGGCTGCGAAGGAAGGTAATGTTGAGGTACGTCTGCCACGGTCGTGTGGTATACCCACCTTGCACGAAATTGGAAGAGACCACTGATACGTCTCAAACGTATATATAACTAGATGATGCCCTTTGCGCTGTGGCAGGACATTAGTGGGACAAATTTGAGGGTCGATGGGTGCTCTTAGAGGGCAAAAATTGATTAAAAACAACAGAAAAAAATCAATTGGACCACTAAAACGGAAGTATGATGTTTTTCTAGTCTCTGAAGTAAGATACTTTGAGAGCTCTAGCAAACCCCAGCTATGAAATGCTAAGTAATGTCACACTCAAGTGGTAATCGTCTTCAAACTATTGTCCTAAAAATGTAGGTTGTATGCTTTTTGATGTTCCAGTTACAGACACAAACAACCTTACAAAATCTGAGATGGAAGTTTAACCTGTGCTCTAGGAAAACTACAAATGGCAATTATAGTTTTTAAGTAAAGAAGAAAAGGGAACATGAAGCAAATTAGTTATTATTTCGACTTTTCATGTACCATTTAGATCCGCAATTTCTAGCACTATATATGATGGTTACTGAGCAATAGTTAATACGTCCAATAATTAAGATCGGCAATCAACAAATTGTGATAATGCAATAATATTTGTTAAAGTAAGCCAATAAACAGACAATCAAGAAACACACTGAATGCTGGACATTGTTGTAATCCCATTGCGCTGCTCCATGTCTGTATTTTTTGGTACACCAGATTACTGAAAGGATAAGAAGTGTGAGCAATTTTAATACATGAGAATCTACATATGAGTTATTTTGAGAATTTGCATGTTTGTGCATAACAAATTTTCAGAAACTTCAGGAACATGAGAAGGTAGAAAATCTTAATACGTACGAAGCTGAAAGATCTATGCACGATCAAACATTTATGGAAACGCAAATACTAATTTCCATGTTGGCAGCAACCGTGGCATGTGTTGATCTAGGGCTATATGGTGGACTGAAACCCCAAACAATGATTTAGCAGGTCAGCAATGCGCACGGTGTTAATTAGCTATTGCATACATGTTTACACGCTAAATGACATCTTATCCGAACACATTGCTATTAGCATGTCAGCAATGCACACATGTGGAATATCAAGAACGTAATTTTATAAAATTAGCATATTACTAGGAAAATTGCACGTGCGTTGCAACGGGGATATACTGTTGAAACATTTTCATGCTAGCGAAAGCACGCAAGGAAGACAAAATGAAGTGATTATTTGTATTTGTACGTCCTCACTGAGTGTTGGTTGATGCCCTTCCTACCTTACATGGCGTACATTAAGATGACAGCTTATGCACCATTGTCTAAGATCGTGCAAAAATCCGCCTTAGCTCTGTTGTGCAGCTCGGTCGTCCATCATCACCCTGATGGCCCACATGGCGGCAACGTGTGCCTGCGTTGGTGAGGGCCGACGTGGCTTATGTGATGTCATGTCAAGCGTGGATCATACATTATGTATGTATTTATTTTTTGTAAAAACAGCCCACAAAAACAAAATATATGCAACTTGAACCAACCTGTAAAATAATTAGATACATGATGGTGTATAATATAATTTATTTCCAAAGATTACACACTTGAGGCACAAATGTACATTATCCCAAGATTCTCCAAAATCGTTGTCAGTTTAGCTTATTACTTACAACAGATCCACAACAACATGCTTGTTTCCCAAAGAGCATCGCTATGCACATGATGCACATTGGACGATTGTCAGCACCATGCAACACATCAAACCGCATGCGTTGAGCAAAAGTGAACAGCGCCGTTGAATTAGTGTGTACTTCGGCCGGCTACTGTTGTCCACAGAGCAGTTTCATTTCCCAAATGTTTGTCATTTCTAATCGAATTATTGCATTTGTAGGCAGCCTGCCGGATGGAACACAACGGCACCGAGTGCAAATTGATTAGCTACATCAGCTACATGGATATACAATCTTTTATTGGTCCGAGTAATCAATTTTTTATTGGTACCAAAACAACATGGATATACAATCTGAAGAAGACAATCCGTAGGAAAATATTTTTTGTTTCAGAATAAAATACATTAGGTACACGTACACACTGTAACTTTGGTGTATACATGAGATTTCAGTGAATATATAGCTCGCACTCTGAATCCTTAATGAGTAAAGATGTGAGCAGAATCCAACTATATCCATCTAAAACATCAAAGAAAACATTTTGACACATCGAGCCATAACTTTCTCAGGTGTAACTACCTGAATTTGCATCAATGGTCTTGTAAGGTTATGCAACCACCTTATTGGCTTTTTCCCAACTCAAGAATTATAATAGATTGATCGTGCTGGACAAACCGTTGGTCTGAATTAACCAATGAGTAGGACATAGGCACCAGGAAGGGGACTCGAGATAGAAAATCTTTTAATTTTCAGAGCCCATTGCCTTTTTCTCCAATTTAACCTTCAGGTCACCTTCTGACTGGCAAATTGTGGATGACAGGGCTGCATACAACATTAACTCATCACCAATGAAGAAGCTTCAAAAGGTAACATCTGAAACATTAGTGGCCATGATTTTAACAATAAGGAAGAAAAGTGTATAATCAAACATTGGCCTTGAAAGAACCTACTTCTATAGCACATGATGAAGCAGGACCAGCAACAACGAAGCATCCAACTTTGATGTATTTTTGCTTTACCTTCTTTTTTACCAAAAGGTCAAATGACATGATAGAATGTTGATGTGGAAGCACCAGACCAACATTTAAGTAGTAGCTAAAATGGGCCACAGAATTGACATGGCTTGCGTTGTTGAAAATAGATTCAGCCAGAGTATCATGGACAAATTCCTGTTCCTGGGCGACCGAACTCCTGGCATAGCTCAACAAATCAAAAATTACTATACCTATTCAATCGCGGAAAGGGACGTGAGGGACAGAGGGAGGGACATAACAAGGGCATTAGAACAGTTGGTCTAGGCCATCGACTCATGCAGAGAGAGGAGGATGCAGAGGGTAGTGAAATTCCCATACATTGAGGACGTAGGCCTGAGCAGCGCGCACTCCCAGTCCTCGATGACGTGCTTGTGGAGATCGAGCTGGGAGTATCAGAAGACCCCAGTTGCTATGACGGGGAAGGAAGCCAAATGCCGAATATCCAACAGTGCAAACAGAGAACATACGACGGCTCTCGTGGGCGGAGGCTGCCTCGCCGGTAGCTGGGTCGGTGAGCCCGGTGGCGTTGCAGAGCCATTCAGTGGGTCACTCGCGCGAGGATGGCCGACACAACATGGTCATCCCGCAGCGCGTAGTCGTTCGTATTGTCCCCGAGTCCCTGCGCGCCACTACGACCAACTTCAGCGTGTCACACAAACACACAGACAACCGGCGAGGATGATGGCTGGGCTGTGCTCTCCTCCCTTCCAGGGCCTCGACCAACTCACCTATGACGCCGCCCGGAGATTCAGCTCGCCACCATCAACGTCTGTCACAACAGTGAGCTCTCCCCTGCACCACGGGGAGAGAAAGGGGCGGACCATAGTAGCCGGAAACGGGGAACGGTAGGCCGTCCCTCGATCCCGATTCATCGACCCGGAATCGGATTCCGAAACGAGGTCGGATTCGGTACGATTCGATGAAGATTCGGCGTCCCCGTAGCATGCTCCTCGATTCTGGTTCCACGATCCAACAGCCAAAACGTGAGGCATAATTTACTCATGCCGTTGTTTCTTTTCTCAAGGACTCCTCGTTCTTCCTCCAATCCATTAATTGCAAGAGATCCATTAACAGTAAGGAATGCTGACCGTCAGGGAGTCGTCGTTCTTCAGGAACTGCGTTCCTCGACCCATGGTACAGTACCAGGTTCATCGTACCCAAACGGATTGGATCGCGTCCCAGCTATAAAAAATTCATTCGAGAGATGTATACCCTCGTTGTACCCTATTTTTTTCAGCCACCGACTCCCGTCCCTCGTTCCCGTTCCTCTTTCCCACCGTACCGGAAACATGGCAACTATGGGGCGGACACGGATCAAGCACAAAGAGAGGAGGAAGGAGGTGTTAGATCGGCAGAAGACCAATGTGTGTTGGAATAATGGCAGCAGCAATATCCTCCTCCTTACCCTCCCTTCTTCTTCCTCCCCGCACATCTCTTCCTCGTGCAGACGCGGGCAGGGACAGCAGCATCGGTGCCGCAGGTCGAGCGGGACGACGCTGCGGTGGCGACGACGGTGGGGCCCGGTCGGATCCAGGCGGATACACTAGTAGAAAAGGGGGCAATGGTCCAGGCCAGGTTAGTCCATTAGTCCCGGTTCAATCCAGAACCAGGACCCATGGGGGCATTGGACCCGGTTCGTGAGCCGCGGGGGCCGGCCGGGCCACGTGGGCCATTGGTCCCGGTTCGTCTGGACCTTTTGGTCCCGGTTGGTGGGACGAACCCGGACCAATGTGCCTCGCTCCTGGCCCACCATCATTGGTCCCGGTTGGTGGCCTGAACTGGGACCAAAGGCTGCCCTTTAGTCCCGGTTCATGCCACGAACCGGGACCAATTAATTGCCTATATATACCCCTCGCCCGCGAGCAAAGCACTCGCACTGCTCTGTTTTTCGTGACCGGCAAGGAGAGAGCTTTGTGGTGCTCTAGCTCACCTCCTATGCACACGAGGTGTTCGATGGAATGCCCGAGCCACACTACCTAAGCTTTCTCCTCTCCAAGCTCGACCTCCAAGCTCCATTTTCCTCAATATTTGTCTAGGTTTAGCGGTCCGTCACGTCCCGTCCCCGTCTTCACCGCCGTCGATCGCCCGCGCCGATCTCGTCGCCGGCACCACCGTGGTGAGCCTCTTGTTCTTATCTTCTTTTTGAAAGGAAAAAAAATTCTTACTTGTATGTTTATATAGATACTTGTATAATTTTCTTACTTTTATTATTGCATCTTATATAGTGCGATGGTTTTGGTATCCGCCCCCGTCGGCCCTCGTCCTGTCTATGATTCGGATGTGGTATATATTATCTTTTCATAACTATTGGTTCATTTATTGTTTATGACAATTATGCCAACCAACGTGACATAGATTTTATTTATCTAGGAGGTTGTTGAACCGGAAATTCCAACCGACCCTATTATCGAGAGGTTAAATTTAGTTGAAGAAGAAAACAATTTCTTGAAGGAAAAAATTAGAAAAATTGAGGAGGAGAAGATGATATTGGAGTTGCATGTTGCGGATGTCGTCGATGATCACAAGATCAAGATGGATGCAATGCGCTTGAAGATTAGAAAGATTAGAAAATATGCCATTCATACCGAGGCTTGGTATCATTATGTCGTTGGATCAGTTGTTACATTGGTTGCGATTATGATCGCATTTGTTTCCGCATTGAAATGTTTTACATAGTTTCAATGTATGGTTTAATTAATTTAGATGCTCTGCAGAGCTTTATGTTGTTAGATGAGAACTATGTATGTACTTTGGTTTTAATGTGATGATGAACTTCTATTAATTTGGTCACTTAATTATCTATTCATGATGTTCTGTAATGATTTTTGACACACTTAATTATATATAATGCACTCAGATGAACCGGCAATGGATGTACGGTTCAAGACACACCTCCGAGTACATTAAGGGCGTGCATGATTTTCTCGAAGTGGCTGAGGCAAACAAGCAGAATGGTTTTATGTGTTGTCCATGCCCTATATGTGGGAATACAAAGTCTTAATCTGACCGGAAAATCCTTCACACCCACCTGCTTTACAAGGGTTTCATGCCACACTATAATGTTTGGACGAGGCACGGAGAAATAGGGGTTATGATGGAAGATGGCGAAGAAGAAGAGTACGATGACAACTATGTGCCCCCTGAATACGGTGATGCTACTGAAGATCAAGAGGAACCAGACGATGTGCACGATAATGCTGCAACGGGCGAAGCTGCTGAAGATCAAGAGGAACCAGACGATGTGCCCGATGATGATGATCTCCGCCGGGTCATTGTCGATGCAAGGACGCAATGGAAAGTCAAAAGGAAAAGCTGAAGTTCGATCGCATGTTAGAGGACCACAAAAAAGGGTTGTACCCCCATTGCGAAGATGGCAACACAAAGCTCGATACCGTACTGGAATTGCTGCAGTGGAAGGCAGAGAATGTTGTGCCTGACAAAGGATTTGAGAAGCTACTAAAAATATTGAAGAAGGAGCTTCCAAAGGATAACGAATTGCCCGACAGTACATACGCAGCAAAGAAGGTCGTATGCCCTCTAGGATTGGAGGTGCAGAAGATACATGCATGCCCTAATGACTGCATCCTTTACCGCGATGCGTACAAGGATCTGAATGCATGCCCGGTATGCTGTGCATTACGGTATAAGATCAGACGAGATGACCCTGGTGATGTTGACGGCGAGCCCCCCAGGAAGAGGGTTCCTGCGAAGATGATGTGGTATGCTCCTATAATAGCACGGTTGAAACGTCTGTTCAGAAACGAAGAGCATGCCAAGTTGATGCGATGGCACAGTGAGGACCATAAGAAAGACGGGAAGTTGAGAGCACCCGCTGACGGGTCGCAGTGGAGAAAAATCGAGAGAAAGTACTGGGATGAGTTTGCAAGTGACCCAAGGAACGTATGGTTTGCTTTAAGCGCGGATGGCATTAATCCTTTCAGGGAGCAGAGCAGTAATCACAGCACCTGGCCCATGACTCTATGTATGTATAACCTTCCTCCTTGGATGTGCATGAAGCGGAAGTTCATTATGATGCCAGTTCTCATCCAAGGCCCTAAGCAACCCGACAAAGACATTGATGTGTACCTAAGGCCATTAGTTGAAGAACTTTTACAGCTGTGGAATGGAAACGGTGTACGTACGTGGGATGAGCACAAACAGGAGGAATTTGACCTAAAGGCGTTGCTGTTCGTGACCATCAACGATTGGCCCGCTCTCAGTAACCTTTCAGGACAGACAAACAAGGGATACCACGCATGCATGCATTGTTTACTTGACACCGATAGTATATACCTGGGAAGCTGTAGGAAGAATGTGTACCTAGGCCATCGTTGATTTCTTCCGACCAACCATCAATGTCGAAAGAAAGGCAAGCATTTCAAAGGCGAGGCAGATTACCGGAAGAAGCCCGCCATGCGCACCGGTGATCACGTACTTGCTATGGTCAATGATTTACACGTAATATTTGGAAAGGGTCCCGGCGGACTAGCTGTTCCGAGTGACGCTGGCGGACACGCACCCATGTGGAAGAAGAATTCTATATTTTGGGACCTGTCCTACTGGAAAGACCTAGAGGTCCGCTCTTCGATCGACGTGATGCACGTGACGAAGAACCTTTGCGTGAACCTGCTAGGCTTCTTGGGCGTGTATGGGAAGACAAAAGATACATCTGAGGCATGGGAGGACCTGCAACGTTTGCACGAAAAAGACAACATGCCTCCAAAGTAGTATGAAGGTCCTGCCAGCTATGCTCTTACCAAAGAAGAGAAGGAAATCTTCTCTCAATGCCTGCTTAGTATGAAGGTCCCGAATGGCTTCTCGTCGAATATAAAAGGAATAATAAATATGGCAGAGAAAAATTTTCAGAACCTAAAGTTCATGACTGCCACGTGATTATGACGCAACTGCTTCCGGTTGCATTGAGGGGGCTTCTACCGGAAAACGTCCGATTAGCCATTGTGAAGCTATGTGCATTCCTCAATGCAATCTCTCAGAAGGTGATCGATCCAGAAATCATACCAAGGCTAAGGAGTGATGTGGTGCAATGTCTTGTCAGTTTCGAGCTGGTGTTCCCACCATCCTTCTTCAATATCATGACGCACGTCCTAGTTCATCTAGTTGACGAGATTGTCATTCTGGGCCCCGTATTTCTACACAATATGTACCCCTTTGAGAGGTTCATGGGAGTCCTAAAGAAATATGTCCGTAACCGCGCTAGGCCAGAAGGAAGCATCTCCATGGGCCATCAAACAGAGGATGTCATCGGTTTTGTGTTGACTTCATTCCTGGCCTTAAGAAGATATGTCTCCCTAAATCGCGGTATGAGGGGAGACTGACTGGAAAAGGCACGCTTGGAAGGGACTCAATAATATGCAGGGTCAGATATTCTTGGTCTCAAGCACACTACACAGTTCTATAGAACTCTACCTTGGTGACCCCGTATGTCGATGAACACAAGAACAGTCTGCGCTCCAAACACCCAGAGCAGTGCGACGACTGGATTACACATGAACACATCAGGACTTTCAGCAGTTGGTTGGAAACACGTCTCAGAGGTGACAACACTGTTTGTGATGAGCTGTACTTGTTGTCCAGGGGACCATCTTCGACTGTTACGATTAGGAAAGGATACGAGATAAATGGGAATACATTTTACACGATTGACCAAGATCAAAAGAGCACCAACCAAAACAGCGGTGTCCGCTTTGATGCAACAACCGAGAGGGGAAAGGATACATATTATGGTTACATAGTGGATATATGGGAACTTGACTACGGACATGATTTTAATGTCCCTTTGTTTAAGTGCAAATGGGTCAATCTGTCAGGAGGCGGGGTACAGGTAGACCCACAGTACGGAATGACAACAGTGGATCTGAAATATCTTGGATACATTGACGAACCATTCGTCCTAGCCAATGATGTGTCACAGGTTATCTATGTGAAGGACATGTCTACCAGACCGAGAAAAAGAAAAGATAAGGAAGCGAATACATCATACGATGAGCCAAAGCACCACATAGTTCTTTCAGGAAAAAGGGACATCGTGGGAGTGGAGGGCAAGACAGACATGTCTGAAGATTATGAAAAGTTTCATGAAATTCCTCCCTTCAAAGTCAAGGCTGACCCCAGCATCCTGATAAACGATGAAGATTATCCATGATTACGGCGCAATAAGCGAATGACACAAGCAAAGAAAAAGTGAAGACTTTCTCCCGCAACTATTATGATGATACCATGCCAACTTTGTAACAGATGAGTATGATACCATTGTCCGTTTTGTACATGCACATGCTATGTGGGTGAATTTATGATACCGTGCCAACTTTCAACTTTTTCAAAGTTCATTTCAAATGCTTTAATGTCTTATGGTTCGGCCGTCGTAATACCATTAATCCCGTTTCGCTCCTTGTCAACTATGTTCTCACCAAGAACACTCTATAGGCGCATCTATATTCATTTTTTTAGTAAAGTTAATCACAAACTTGTGATTCACACAAATTTGAAAACTAATGTCACTAACAGAAAGTTTATAATTTTGCTGACCTAAAACAAAGAATTAAAAATAAAGCAAAAAACAAAAGAAAATAAATAATGTAGAAAACAAAATAAAAATAGTAACAATAAGTATTTTGTTGTAAGTAGAAACAAAATAAAATAAATAAAGCAAGAAAGAAAACAAAAAAACAAAAAAAGTGTTTTCAAATTTGAAAACTAATGGCACTAACAGAAAGTTTATAATTTTCCTAAAACTAAAAGCAAAAAGAATTAAAAATAAAGCAAAAAACAAAAGAAAATAAATAATGCAGAAAACAAAACAAAAAAACTGGAAAATAAAAATAAAAATAGCAACAATCAGTAAATAAAAATACAGAAAAAGTGCCTCCTGCTGGGCCCCCACGGCCTGAATACGACTAGAAACCGTACCATGGGCCAGGATTCAGGCCCGCAGAAGGCGCAGCAGGCCCACAGGCAAAGCAGTGTCAGATTAGGCCCACTGGCCTGCAGTTCAGAGGAGTTCGAGTGGGAAGAGGCAGCGGAGCTTATAAACAGGTGCGGGGCGCTCTCAACTAGCGAGGTGGGACGAAACTCCCACCACCACGCCACTGTGCAAGGCCATTGGTCCCAATTGGTGCCACGAACCAGGACTAATGCCACCCTTTGGTCACCGTTCGTGGCACCAACCGGGACCACTGCCCCCCCCTTTAGTCCCGGTTCGTGCCACCAACCAGGACCAAAGGCTGCCGCTTCCCGCCCTTTGGGTTGCTGAAAAGAGGCCTTTGGTCCCGGTTGGTGGCACCAACCAGGACTAAAGGGTGCATTAGTCCCGGTTGGTGGCACCAACCGGGACTAAACTGGGACTAAAGGCTTTGCTATATAAGCAGCACTTAGCAGTTTTCGGCCAAATCGCCCACTTCTCCCCCGACGCCCCCTGCTCCTCCTCGTCGCCGTCGCCGCCCGATGCCCCAGCTCCACCTTGTCGTCGCCACCGCCACCGACGCTATCAGGCTGCTCGCCTTCGCCGTCGCCGCCGCCCCCTGTGAGCACAGTCTGCTCCCGCGCCCCTCCCGTCCCGCGCCCCTGCGCAGCCGCCGCGCCGCCGCCCCTACGCGGCCGCCGCGCGCCACCCCTGCCCTGCGCGGCCGCCGCTCGCCGCCCCGCCGCCCCTGCCCTGCATTTTCCTCCATAGCAATTTCCATAGCATTTTTTTTGCATTTTTTGTGTATATGTGTTTGTATGTGTATATATGTGTACATGTTCATAGTATTTTTTTCAGAAGTGTATTCTTATTGTTCATTGCATTTTTTCATATATATATAATGTATATATGTATGTGGTAGCTATATATATGATGAATGGATGTGGCTATATATGTATGTACGAATATAATGTTCATAGCATTTTTTTGTTTATATATGTTTTTTCATATATGTATTAATTTTTTATTTAGGTTGTTAGTAGATATCGATTTTAGGTTAGTACATTTTAGGTTAGTGTAGAGGAGAAAGGAAAATAAGGAAAAGGAAGAAAAGAGGAAGAAGGAAGAAGGAAGAAGAAGAAGAAAAAGAATGAGAGGAAAAAGGAAAATAAGAAGAGGAAGAAAGGAGAAGAAGAGGAGAGGAAGAAGAGGAGAAATAAATAAGAAGAGGAAAAAAAGAAGAAAAAGAAGAGGAGAAGAAGAAAGGAATAGAGGAGAAGAAGAAAAAATAGAAATTTTTCTATTTTTTCTTCTTCTCCTCTATTCCTTTCTTCTTCTCCCCTTTTTTTTCTTCTTTTTTTTCTTCTTCTTCTTCCTTCTTCCTCTTTTCTTCCTTTTCCTTATTTTCCTTTCTCGAGGGAGAAGAATAAAAACAAGAGGAGAAGAAGAAGAAAGGAATAGAGGAGAAAGAAGAAACTTCAACACGAGGGGGGGGGGGTACCGATGCCCCCTCCCCGATAACATTATTTTCCCATGTATATGTATGTCGCGTCGTTGTCGATATAACCCCCTCGAGATAACTTCGACATGAGGGGCGGTCGATATATATACCCCCTCTCGACCGTGATAACTTATACAACGGCAACAACCCCCTCGGCCCTCTGGCTTGACCAAAACTCTCGAGGACACCCAAACCCTAGAGAGAAAACGATGTTGGTCTCCAACCCCCTCCCACCGCGCCCCTACCCGACAAATTAACTCTCTCGAGGCCACCCAAATTTACCAAGTTAAAAGAGCGTTGTCGTCGTGGCCACCCGAAACCCTTGAAGCGTTGTGTCGAGGCGACCCCAAACCCTAGAGAAGCAGCGTCGAGGCCACTAACATGATTCCTTATTGTGATTAGCTAGCTAGTTCTACGTTTGCCACTAATATATATATATATATATATATATATATATATATATATATATATATATATATATATATATATATATATATATATATACCATATTTGAATAATAATTGACATGTTGTAAATATTTGCAGAAACTATGGAGCACTCCCGAGATGAAGAAACAGAAGCGATGTTGGGGGACATAATCGCACAAGGAAGTGATGTCGTTGCGTCATTTCTCAACAACACCGATGGTCAGGAAGGACTGGAGAAGAAGAGGGCTATGTTCATGATGGCTCCGACCCATTAATGCTGGTACAAGAAGAGGGCTATGTTCATGATGGCTCCGGTGACCCAATGGAGGTACAAGAAGGAGACCGTGCTGACTGCTCCGGTGACCGAACCGAGTCCGGCCAGGTATATATATATTAGTTAAGCCCGTGCTGACTAGTTAATTGATGCATTCATTGTTTTGGTATATGTACACATATTGATTAACTCTCGTCTTTCTTCCTTTTTCTAGCCCTCCGGATCGAGCACAACTTCGGTAAGGAGACGAGGCCCGAAGAAAAAGTTGAGCTCGGATGAAAGGTTTGAGATCATAGAAATCGCGCCCGACGGCGAACCGATTGAACCCATCCGGACAAAGAACGCATTTTCTGCTCAGTGCGGGGTTCTTGTTAGGGACAAGATCCCGATCAGCATACAGTAATGGTATAAGCCTAAGGAGGAAGACCCTGAGGTGTCTTATGTCAATGATATGCAGAAAAAAGATCCTTGGACTCAGCTGAAGGCAAATTTCACCCTACCGCCAGAAGAGGATCCGGAGAAGCCAGTTAAAGAGCAATTAATCAAGTCTTGTGCTCTTAAGAAGATGGCAACCCTATTCAGGAGGTGGAGGAAAGAGCTGAACAAGTTTGTCGACAAAAAAGAGACACCAGAATTCATCGGCAAATATGAGAAGATCAAAGATCACTGGCCCGCATTTGTGGCCCACAAGACATCGGAAAAGAGTAAGAAGATGTCGGCGACAAACAAGCAAAATGCTGCGAAGAAGCAGTTTCACCATCGCACGGGGTCAGATGGCTACCTCAAAGCCCGGCCTAAGTGGTCCAAGGCTGACAATGACCTGCTTGAAAAAGGGATCGAACCAGAGACAATGTACTGGCCAAACCGTAGCCGGACTTGGTTCTTCGGGGCTGGCGGAACCTTGGACCCTATACCAGGGAAGTGCCATTGGACGGACGAGCAACTGAAAATACCAGTCAAGAGGCTTCGACACTATATCAATGTAGCGCAGCAAGGGACGTTCGTTCCAGACAGGGAGAAGGACGAGCTCACAATGGCCCTCGGGAATCCTGAGCACCCTGGACGGACACAAGGCACGCCAGGCTCCATTTCGTGGAAGGTTGGTTTTCCGGACGCAGGGGGTTACAAAACCCACGAGAGGAGGAAGAAACTGGAGCAAGGCCAACTGCAGGCGCTGCACGAAAGGGTAATGGGGCTAGAGGAACGAGAAGAGGAACGAGAAGCAGCAGATCACAGCAAACAACCTGCCGAAGCTTCCCCCGAAGCTACCCCGCCATCTCAGCGGAGAAGCAGCGTGGCTTCCACCGAGCTGCTTCAGCCGGAGCATGTCTTGACGACTCCTGCCAGCTATCCCCTGGATGCTATCACGGAGTCTCAAAATTGCCACATTATGGCGCGATGGATGAATATGAAGGTCAAGGCGGCTGTTGGCTCTGTTTATCCTACTGAACCCTGCGCAACTTATCACTGTCGGCCGATTCTAGAAGGATATGCTAGGGTGATGGTGGATGAAATAACGGAGGGATTTGAGGACCTCCAGCTTGACCACCCTACCGGTGAAGGGGAGACTAGGCTAGGTTCTGCTCTGAAGACTCCATGCCTATGGTGGAAGGAGCTCATCAACCTTCCGAACTGGATGCCTCCGCCTCCTCCTCCTCCTCCGGCGAGTCAGGGCACTCCGCCTCCTCCACCGCCTCCTCCTCTGGCGAGTGATGATCAGGGCACTGAGCCTCCTTCTCCGGCGCGTGGCGGCACTCGGCCTTCTTCTCCACCTGCGCCGGCGCGCCCTAGCAGCCAGCAGCCTCCTTCTTATCCGCCTCGCCAGCAAGGGCGGAAGAGACCCGCCGCCGCCCCGGCTGCTCTGGCGCGTCGTAGTTCTTCTACTCCTCCTCGTAAGCAAGCACGAAAGAAGACAGACGCCGCAGCCGCTCCGTCTGCTCCGGCGTCTAGCAGCACAACCAGAGGCGGGAGGCAATACAGATATGGTCCACCTCTCAAGCCTCTAGAGAAGTTACCATACGAGGGGACCGAGGAGGAAAACTATACGATCGTGCGGACCCACGTGAAGGAGTTCTTTGAAGGGGTGAAAGCAAAGAGACATCCACCTCCGGAGGAGAAGGTAGATCCGGTGAAAGCAAAGAGCACTCTCGATGCCCTGAGGAAACCGGCAAAGTCTCCACCGAGAACCAACTATGTCCGCATTACTGAATAGACATATCTCCAAGTGGAGCGGTCGGGAAGTACTGTCAGACATCAAAGGTCAAGAGAACGAGCAGCTGCGAAAAAAGTTGCCCAGCTTGGCGAACAAGCAAATCAATCGTGCCCCCCGCTCAATGTGTCTAGCGGCAACATCGTCGCTAATGCTCCGGGGATGGTGCCCGGTTATGGCAATCTACAAGATTACCTGCCTGACGATCAACTTCCTGATTTTATGGAGGTGGATGAACACAGATACGAGTACGGGAAGCCTCTCATCAAAGATGAAAAATCTCTAACAACGATGATGCCAAGATTCCATAATTGGTACATGAAAACCGGCAGAGAGTCTGGGGGGACGAATAGTTTGTATCTACACACTAAAGAGGAGCACGACCTCGTTGGAACTGATCTGTTGTGTGTTCCATTTGAGGAGTTCTTCGCGTTCTTCAATCAAAAGGCCCTCGATAAATTAACGGCCTTTTGCTACTGTCTGTAAGTACTATTTCTGTCATTAAGTCTTTATATATAGCTCGACTCTTTCATTGCATGTATTTATAATCTATTATCCTCACTATATTATGCAGATTGAGGATCGTCGAGTGCAGAAAACAAGAAATCTATGATATTGGGTTCATTAACACAAATATCATAGATGATAATCAGGTTACAAAGCACGCTGAAGAGGCCGAGGCCAACTTGCTACAATCGTTGATCAAAAATAAAAACAAAGATACCATACTCTTTCCTTACAACAGCGAGTGAGTGTTACTGTCGTGTGCATATTCGGTTTCCCTTATTACTCGAGCGAGGTTATAGTAATGTAATTGATGAGTTATGCATGCGTGCGCAGCTTCCACTATGTTCTTCTGGAGATTAAGCTTGAGCAGGGACTATTAACCGTCTTAGACTCGAGACGGAAAGATCCCGAAACCTATGCGGCCATGACTGAATTGCTCAACAAGTAAGTTCAATCGATCATTATCGCACCATATCGGCAATTTTTTGTTCATTTCTTGATATCTCAAGTAATAATTATTATTTTCCTTGTCTTGCAGGGTTTGGAAACAGTTCACCGCAGAAGCTCCGGGGCTGCCGAAGGAGCTGCGATATACATACCCGAAAGTAAGTACTACTGGCTAGCTAGTTGCGCGCATCTCTCGTTGATTCTATAGCTATACTTTCATCAATGCCATTTATAATGCTTCATTATTAGTTTGATTGACCTCTATTTCTCGTAAAGTGCTTGTGGCAGGAACAAGGGAATGATTTCTATGGATACTACGTGTGCGAGTTCATCCACAACGCGACTTTGGAAAATAAGCGGGGCTACTCTAAAAGACAATATGAAGTGCATAAGCAATAATATTCACAATTTCATTTTATTACACCATCATTTCTGTTGAGTTTCATTCATATATTTGTATTAATTAACCCCCTTCTTCAAATTAGACGTGGCAGATGCGGAATGAACTCCTAGCAACAGATCGCATGAAAGCAATTCAAGAGGAATTGGCGGGATTCTTTCTTGACCACGTCATCAATAAAGCCGGAGAATACCATGTGGAAGTTGATTTCAATTGCTAGGGGATTGTAATTAAGAGATATTACATACTGTACATGTATGTAGCCAGTAGCGTCGGACACATAATACGAAAACTTGTTGTTCGACCAATCTCTTGGAGAAGGAGAGGTCGATCGATCACTTCTCTCAGTATGCATGACGAACTTATGTACTTAATGGTTCCCTTCATTTTCTTACTAGCTACCGTGTCGAGGGCCTCTCTATGTATATAGTACGTAGCGTCGACCAAGCACGGACATAAGAGAGGACACTTCTCTCTATTAATTAGCTAGCTAACGCAATATATGAAACACCTAAATTAACCCCCCAAAACCCCCAACCGCCCCCCTCCTTTAAAAAAAACAAAAACCCCAGCCACTGGAATGCTAACGCGTGGATGCCTTTTGGTCCCGGTTGGTGCCACCAACCGGGACCAAAGGCCCCCCTGATTGGGCTCGGCGCACCGGCCACGTGGAGGCACATCTGTCCCGGTTCGTGTTTGAACCGAGACTAAAGGGGGAGGTATTAGTAACGACCCATTAGTCCTGGTTCATGAACCGGGACTAAAGGCCCTTACGAACCGGGACAAATGCCCCCTTTTCTACTAGTGATATGGCCGGGGTGGATCCACTTCAGACGGATTTCGCGTGAAGGCAGCTAGATCCGGCGAGATTGAGGGCCAGCGGCGCCATGGCCCGCCTTGAGGTCCTTGTTCAGCCAGAAAGAGGGATCGAGAGGAAGGATAAGAGAGAGGGGCGAGGCGGAGGAGCGGCCGGAGGTCTGGCGGGGAAGGTCGCCGGCGGTGGCACGTGGCGGAGGTGTGGGGTCACCGGCGAGGCGGCTTGTGGGCACGAGGTGAGCATGGGCAGGATGGAGCTGCGGGCGGCGGTGTGGTCTGGTTCTGGCCCGGCGGGTTTACATTGTTTCTCCTTGCTTGGGTGGAAGAGAAAAAAGACAGAAGGGGTGAGAGGATGTTTCTAAAGGCCCATTACTATTGACGCTGCACAGGCCCAGATAGGCGACGCGTCGCCGAATCCTTTTATCTCAAAACAAATTTAGTAACACCTCACTATATGTTTTAAATTCAAAGTTAAAGCGTAAACTTGCGGGAAGAAAGCGTATTGTGACGGTGAACCGACAAACTCAACCCGTGCTTTATTATTATTAGGGAGAGATTTCATGGTATCACATTATTACTTATATATACGTTTTTCTAGCAATTTATATTATTTTTATAGACTAACTTATTAATTTAGTGTGCAGTGACAGTTTCTATTTTCTTCTTGCTTTGGTTTCACAGGAAATAAATATCTACGGAGGACAAAATATGCTGCCAATTTAACACGATTTTTGGGGCATCAAGAAACATAGGGACCTTGGGGAGAGACCAATACGCGCACCGAGGGGGCCACCATCATGCTTCCAGAAGATTTTTATCGCCGCTGCAAGCCACTGTTCCATGAAGATCCCATCTGGAGGCCTTATTCGGAGCTCCGCCCGAGGGGGACGCCATTGTCGGAGTATTCTTCATCAACCTTGGTACCTTCATGATTATGTGTGAGTATTTCCATTATGACCTATGGGTCCATATTAGTAGCTAGATGACTCTCTATCTCTCTCTCTGTCTGTGTGTGTGTGTGTGTCTCTCTCTCTCTGTTTGGATCACCATTGAGGTTTTGTTGTTGCATAATTAAATAGCTTTGCTCTCTCATCCATCTATATTCTTTGGCCAAGTTGGATTGATTTATCTTCAAACAGAGTTGTGCTTTGTAGTGGGTAGAATCTTGCAGTGATCTAGCCCAGTGACAATAAGGGACAAGGCACGTATTGTATTGTTGCCACTTAGGATAAAATGACGGGGATTTGTCATATTTATTGACTTCTTTCTACCTGTGTTATGTCATCCTGCTTATTGCGATACTCTATTTCTTGCAAACACAATACTATGAGATGCATGATGGATAGCGGTTTTTGGGTGGAGTATTACTTGTAGATGAAGTTGGATTAACGGTTTACGGATCACGGACATAATGCCTATATGAGATTATGTCATAAATGATCATAGTCATAAATATTGTAATTTGGTCAATAGCCCAACTACAATTTGTTTACCATGCTAATTGTTGTTTTCGAGAGAGATGTCACTTGAACCTATGGCCACGGATCTATGCCCAATTGCTTAATTCGTCTACACTATTGTCACTATTTTGCCTTTTACTATTTACATTCATCTACCTCTATCACTTTCATTTTACCTTATAACTAGCATGACAAGGGTATTGACAACCCTCTTGCTGTGTTGGGGCCAATTTTTGTGTGTGTTTTGTGTGCAGGCACTGATGATCTGTGTAGCTTAGAAGCTCTTATTGGTTCGATAAACCTTGGTAATTCACTAAGGAAAAACTTGCTACTTGCTGCTTCACCCTTCCTCTTGGTGGAAACCCTATAGGAGATATGCCCTAGAGGCAATAATAAATATTATTGATTCTCTCCCTATTCATAATTATGTTTATGTTCCATGCTATAACTGCTATGGTTCTCGAGTCTACAATAACCACGAGGCTCGAAGGAAGACTGATATGCACGTGTGGAATAATAAACGGTAAAATGTATTCCTAGTCTAGCCTTTAAGACTAGCTCAAGTGTTGCATGATGGTTCTATTTTCCTGATCATGGGCATGACTATGCCAGCAACTTTGAGGTCACAATGTAAGGAGAACACTTGTGTTGAATCGAACCGAATTGATGTTATGCTAGTACTGCAGGATGCTGCTAACGCGACACTACGATCAGAGAACCTTCAAGAAACTATGTGCGATGCAATAGTCGCAAACGGTGGTGTCAGAGAACCGTCTAAAATGTGCAAAATGTTTGCGATGACGGATGCATTAAACATGGTTCATATTTTAGTTGCGTGTGCGATGCAGGGCATATGGTTCAGTTCAATTAACTGTTTGTGATGAGGAGGAACAAAAGAAATGGGCAGCAGATGAAGGCGTGTGCGATACACAGCATACGGTTCACTCGGATGAACTGTTTGTGATTAGGCAACACAAAAGAAACGGTCAGCCAGATCAAGGTGTGTGAGATATACAGCATGCGGTTCACTCGGATGAACTATTTGTGTTGAGAGAAGAGAATAGAAACGGTTCAATATAAAAAGATGTGTGTGATACGCGGCAAACAGGTCTATAATCAGAAATATGTGGGAAGACCGATAACAACACAAACAATTGCTTCTAATAAGACGTATGTGATATGCTCTGTCTACACAACATGTATTGGCCATTGGGGGACGGACAGTCATCCGGATACGCCGTAAGGATGCGAAGAGGCATCCTATATCAGCAAGGACTAGTTGTTCCACCAGTAGCTCATCTAAGAGAACTCTCAAGTTAAGTATGCTCAGGCTGGAGCGGCCATCAGATAGATGACTGGACGGGAAGTTGTGTTGATGTTAAATTACCTGATAGGATGGGTCATATCAGTCAAATGACCAAAATGACCCATTCCCTCAGCTAATTTAACCTCGAGGTCCTTGTTTTTTATTTTTATTTTATTTTTTAACATATGTTAAAGAAGGTCTACCGCATTACTTTTTAACAATGTGTATACGTGGCATACAATTGGTCCATCCGACCTGTTTGTGATGGAATAAGCCGTGTGTGTTGTGGGCAAACGCTTGCTAGTGTACAACAGTTTGTGATTGATGAATTCATTACCAACGGGTTCCCTAGTGTGGTCTGTGTTCATCTCATCATCATCTACTTCGTGTACTAGCTCGATGTCCCTTTATATTGTAAGTTTTCATTAATTGATGGCGTTCTATGAACACGCCACCGTTTCCCGCCATTTCCCCGTTTCCCGCCACCCATCGATATTGCACATAAACCTAGGTGCGGCGCGACGCACGGAGGCAACAAGGGCCGCCTATAGCACATCCACCTTTTCCAAGCATGCCAACGCACCAAAGCGCCACCTCTGCCATCAACCTCGTCGATGAGGAAAACCAGAAGGCTCCACGGCTCGTCGAGGCTACGGCGCTCCCCGGCAACGCGATGGACGACACCGTATGTGTCATCACCAGGGTTGAGCAGACCTTTGGCGCATGGCATTTCAGCGCCGCGGATCAAGATAGGCATGTCAGCGCTGATAGGCTGCAGCTTGCCGCACAACATGATCGATGGCGCGCCGCAGAGCAAGCTAGGCGCGTCCGTGCCGATAGGCTGCGGCTCGCCGCACGACAAGAGCATTGGAGCGCTCCAGAGCGAGAGGCGCGGCGCGCCGCACATCAAGAGCGCATCCATCGGCGCTTGCGTGCTGTTGACAGGGCGTCATAGATGGGTACACGTCCCGTCAGTACCGCCATTCCTCGCCAGGAGTGGGCACAGGCCCTCTGCGCCATACATGCACCAGAGGCCGGCCGCGCCTTACTTGCACCGGACGCCGCCGCGCCGTTCGCATGGGTGATACATCCATTTTGCATCATGCTTTCATATCGATATTTATTGCATTATGGGCTATTATTACATGCTATGTCACAATACTTATGGCTATTCTCTCCTATTTTACAAGGTTTACATGAAGAGGGAGAATGCCGGCAGCTGGGATTCTAGGCTGGAAAAGGAGAAATATTGGAGACCTATCCTGCACAGCTCCAAAAGTCCTGAAACTCCATGAAAGTCTTTTTTGGAATTAATGATAAATATTCAGCGGAAGAAATACCTGAGGGGGGCCACCCACCATCCACGAGGGTGGGAGGCGCGCCATAGCCCCCTGGGCACGCCCCCAGCCTTGTGGGCCACCTGGCAGCCCTCCGATGCTCATCTTCTGCTATATGAAGTCTCTTACCCTGGAAAAAATCATAAGCAAGCTTACGGGACGAAACTCCGCCGCCACGAGGCGGAACCAATCTAGGGCTCCGGCGGAGCTGTTCTGCCGGGAAAACTTCCCTCCGGGAGGGGGAAATCATCACCATCGATCCTCTCATTGGGAGGGGGTCAATCTCCATCAACATATTCACTAGCACCATCTCCTCTCAAACCCTAGTTCATCTCTTGTATCCAATCTTTGTACCAAAACCTCAGATTGGTACCTGTGGGTTGCTAGTAGTGTTGATTACTCCTTGTAGTTGATGCTAGTTGGTTTATTTGGTGGAAGATCATATGTTCAGATCCTTAATGCATATTAATACCCCTCTGATTATGAACATGAATATTCTTTGTGAGTAGTTACATTTGTTCCTGAGGACATGGGTGAAGTCTTGCTATTAGTAGTCATGTGAATTTGGTATTCGTTCGATATTTTGATGAGATGTATGTAGTCTCTCCTCTAGTGGTGTTATGTGAACGACGACTACATGACACTTCACCTTTTGTTTGGGGCTAGAGGAAGTCATTGGGAAGTAATAAGTAGATGATGGGTTGCTAGAGTGACAGAAGCTTAAACCCTAGTTTATAAGTTGCTTCGTAAGGGGCTGATTTGGATCCATATGTTTCATGATATGGTTAGGTTTACCTTAATACTTCTTTTATAGTTGCGGATGCTTGCAATAGGGGTTAATCATAAGTGGGATTCTTGTCCAAGAAAGGGCAGTACCCAAGCACCGGTCCACCCACATATCAAATTATCAAAGTAACAAACGTGAATCATATGAGCGTGATGAAAACTAGCTTGACGATAATTCCCATGTGTCCTCGAGAGCGCTTTTCTTATTATAAGAACTTTTCCAGGCTTGTAATTTGCTACAAAAAGGATTGGGCCACCTTGCTGCACCTTATTTACTTTCATTGCTTGTTACCCGTTACAAATTATCTTATCACAAAACTATCTGTTACCTACAATTTCAGTGCTTGGAGAGAATACCTTACTGAAAACCGCTTGTCATTTCCTTCTGCTCCTTGTTGGGTTCGACACTCTTACTTATCGAAAGGACTACAATAGATCCTCTATACTTCTGGGTCATCAAGAATCCTTTCCGATGCCGTTGCCGGGGAGTGAAGCGCCTTTGGTAAGTGGAACTTGGTAAGGAAACATTTATATAGTGTGCTGAAATTTACTGTCACTTGTTACTATGGAAACTAATCCTTTGAGGGGGCTTGTTCAGGGTATCTTCACCCCGACCAGTAGAGCAAAGAGTTGCTCCTCAACCTACTGAACCTACTGAAAATGTTTACTTTGAAATTCCTTCAGGTATGGTAGAGAAACTGCTAGCTAATCCCTTTGCAGGAGATGGAACATTGCATCCCGATTTATAGCTTATCTATGTGGATGAAGTTTGTGGATTATTTAAGCTTGCAGGTATGCCCGATGATGTTATTAAGAAGAAGGTTTTCCCTTTATCTTTGAAGGGAGATGCATTGACATGGTATAGGCTATGTGATGATATGGGATCCTGGGACTATAAACGATTGAAATTGGAATTTCACCAGAAGTTTTATCCTATGCATCTTGTTCATTGTGATCGTAATTATATATATAATTTTTGGCCTCGCGAAGGAGAAAGTATCGCTCAAGCATGGGGGAGGCTTAAGTCAATTTTATATTCATGCCCCAATCATGAGCCTAATCAATGTTATATAGTTTTCAAGTTTTGGGTAAAGATTCGATTGACTATGGAATAAGGAGTGGCAAGAGCCTAATCTTGGGGATGCCCTAGGGACCCCCAAGGTAATATTCAAGGACAACCAAGAGCCTAAGCTTGGGGATGCCGTGGATGGCATCCCCTCTTTCGTCTTCGTTCATTGGTAACCCTACTTGGAGCTATATTTTTATTCACCACATGATATGTGTTTTGCTTGGAGCGTCATTTTATTTTATTTTGTTTTGCTTGCTGCTTGAATGATATAACAAGATCTGAAGTTCTTCAATGTTAGACAGTCTTCACATAGTTACATAATTATCCAACTACTCATTGATCTTCACTTATATCTTTCGGAGTAGTTTGTCATTTGCTCTAGTGCTTCACTTATATCTTTTTAGAGCACGATGGTGGTTTTATTTTGAAGAAATTGATGAACTATCATGCTTCACTTATATTATTTTGAGAGTCTTTTAGAACAGCATGGTAATTTGCTTGGTTATAAATTTAGTCCTAATATGATGTACATCCAAGAGGGATATAATAAAAACTTTCATATAAAAGTGCGTTGAATACTATGAGAAGTTTGATTCATTATGATTGTTTTGAGATATGAAGATGGTGATATTAGAGTCATGCTAGTGAGTAGTTGTGAATTTGAGAGAAACTTGTGTTAAAGTTTGTGATTCCTGTAGCATGCACGTATGGTGAACCGTTATGTGATGAAATTGGAGTATGATTTATTTATTGATTGTCTTCCTTATGAGTGGCGGTCGGGGACGGGCGATGGTATTTTCCTACCAGCCTATCCCCCTAGGAGCATGCATGTAGTACTTCGTTTCGATAACTAATAGATTTTTGCAATAGGTATGTGAGTTCTTTATGACTAATGTTGAGTCCATGGATTATACGCACTCTCACCCTTCCACCATTGCTAGCCTCTCTACTACCGCGCAACTTTCACCGGTACCATACACCCACCATATACCTTTCTCAAAACAGCCACCATACCTACCTATTATGGCATTTCCATAGCCATTCTGAGATATATTGCCATGCAACTTTCCACCGTTCTGTTTATTATGACACGCTCCATCATTGTCATATTGCTTTGCATGATCATGTAGCTGACATCGTATTTGTGGTAAAGCCACCATTCATAATTTTTTCATACATGTCACTCTTGATTCATTGCACATCCCGTTACACCGCCGGAGGCATTCACATAGAGTCATATTTTGTTCTAAGTATCGAGTTGTAATTCTCGAGTTGTAAGTAAATAAAAGTGTGATGATCTTCATTATTAGAGCATTGTCCCAGTAGGAAAGGATGATGGAGACTATGATTCCCCCACAAGTCGGGACGAGACTATGGACGAAAAATAAAAAAACTAATAAAAAAGAAAAATAGGCCAAAAAAAGAGAAGGCCCAAAAAACAAAAAAATGAGAGAAAAGAGAGAAGGGGCAATGCTACTATCCTTTTACCACTTGTGCTTCAAAGTAGCACCATGATCTTTATGATAGAGAGTCTCCTATGTTGTCACTTTCATATACTAGTGGGAATTTTTCATTATAGAACTTGGCCTGTATATTTCAATGATGGACTTCCTCAAAATGACCTAGGTCTTCGTGAGCAAGCGAGTTGGATGCACACCCACTTAGTTTATTTTTGAGCTTTCATACACTTATAGCTCTAGTGCATCCGTTGCATGGCAATCCCTACCCACTCACATTTATATCTATTGATGGGCATCTCCATAGCCCATTGATACGCCTAGTTGATGTGAGACTATCTCCTTCTTTTTGTCTTCTCCACAACCACCATATTCTATTCCACCTATAGTGCTATGTCCATGGCTCACGCTCATGTATTGCCTGAAAGTTGAAAAGTTTTGAGAACATCAAAAGTATGAAACAATTTCTTGGCTTGTCATCGGGGTTGTGCATGATCTAAATATTTTGTCTGATGAAGATAGAGCATAGCCAGACTATATGATTTTGTAGGGATAGCTTGCTTTGGCCATGTTATTTTGAGAAGACATAATTGCCTTGTTAGTATGCTTGAAGTATTATTGTTTTTATGCCAATATTAAACTTTTGTTTTGAATCTTATGGATCTGAATATTCTTGCCACAGTAGAGAAGATTACATTAATAAATATGTTAGGTAGCATTCCACATCAAAAAATTTGTTTTTATCATTTACCTACTCGAGGTCGAGCAGGAATTAAGCTCGGGGATGCTTGATACGTCTCCAACGTATCTATAATTTTTGATTGTGCCATGCTATTATATGCATTTATATGCTATTTTATATGATTTTTGGGACTAAGCTATTAACCTAGAGCCCAGTGCCAGTTTCTGTTTTTTCCTTGTTTTTGAGTATCGCAGAAAAGGAATATCAAACGGAGTCCAATTGACCTGCCAATTTACGGAGATATTTTATGGACCAGAAGAAGCCCCCGAAGCAAAAGAGTTAGGCCAGAAGAGTCCCGAGCCAACCATGAGGGTGGAGGGTGCGCCCTACCCCTAGGCGCGCCCCCTACCTCATGGCTGACTTGGAGACCCCCCCCCCCCCCTGACGTGATAACCGACACCAAAAATTCCCATAAATATAGAAACCCCCGAAAAGAAACCTAGATCGGGAGTTCCGCCGCTGCAAGCCTCTGTAGACACCAAAAACCAATCGGGACCCTGTTTCGGCACCCTGCCGGAGGGGGGAACCATCACCGGTGGCCATCTTCATCATCTCGGTGCTCTCCATGATGGGGAGGGAGTAGTTCACCATCGGGGCTGAGGGTATGTACCAGTACCTATGTGTTTGATCTCTCTCTCTCTCTCTCTCTCTCTCTCTCTCTCGTGTTCTTGATATGGCATGATCTTGATGTACAGCGAGCTTTGCTATTATAGTTGGATCTTATGATGTTTCTCCCCCTCTACCTTCTTGTAATGGATTGAGTTTTCCCTTTGAAGTTATCTTATCGGATTGAGTCTTTAAGGATTTGAGAACACTTGATGTATGTATTGCATGTGCTTATCTATGGTGACAATGGGATATTCACGTGATCTACTTGATGTATGTTTTGGTGATCAACTTGCGGGTTCAGTGACCTTGTGAACTTATGCATAGGGGTTGGCACATGTTTTCGTCTTGACTCTCCGGTAGAAACTTTGGGGCACTCTTTGAATTTCTTTTTGTTGGTTTGAATAGATGAATCTGAGATTGTGTCTAGGTGACATTAGGGGTTTGGTTGATGTGTGTCTTAAGGTGTTATTTTACTACGAACTCTAGGGTTGTTTGTCACACTTATGGGAATAGCCCAATGGATTGATCGGAAAGAATAACTTTGAGGTTGTTTTGTACCCTACAATAATCTCTTCGTTTGTTCTTCGCTATTAGTTAGTTTGGAGTGACTCTTTGTTGCATGTTGAGGGATTGTTATATGATCTAATTATGTTATCATTGTTGAGAGAACTTGCACTAGTGAAAGTATGAACCATAGGCCTTGTTTCGAAGCATTGCAATACCGTTTTCGCTCACTTTTACCACTTGCTACCTTGCTGTTTTTATATTTTCAAATTACAAAAATCTATATCTACCATCCATATTGCACTTGTATCACCATCTCTTCGCCGAACTAGTGCACCTATACAATTTACCATTGTATTGGGTGTGTTGGGGACACAAGAGACTCTTTGTTATTTGGTTGCAGGATTGTTTGAGAGAGACCATCTTCATCCTATGCCTCCCACGGATTGATAAACCTTAGGTCATCCACTTGAGGGAAATTTGCTAGTGTCCTACAAACCTCTGCACTTGAAGGCCCAACAACGTCTACAAGAAGAAGGTTGCGTAGTAGACATCAAGGACCTTTAGTGTTAGTTCTGCAACCGGCACTAAAGGTTGGGGACTCAAGGCCCCCCTCCTTTATTGTCGGTTCGTCATGAACCGGGACCAAAGGTCCACCACGTGGAACGAGCCGGCACCGGGGGCTGGGGGCCTTTAGTCCCGGTTGGTTACACCAACCGGGACTAAAAGGTTTGGGGATTTATGGTTTATTTTTCCTTTTAATTTCTTGTTTTCCATTTAATTCTTGTTCATTTCAAACATATTTTATGCTACTACATATTGTACATGTTATGCATATATATAAAAAGAATTTCTCGTAGAACCGATCATATATATATCATTGAATTTCTCGCACGACAATTCACATACACATATACATACAATTTGGTATATATACAATTTCTCCTACAATTTGCAAATCATTACATGAGGCATTACAACAGGTAATGGTATTCTCCTTTGGGATCTATGACCTGGTCGAGCAAAAATCCCGCTATTTCCTCTTGAATTGCTCGTGCGCGATCCGTTGGTAGGAGCTCATCCCGCATTTGTTTCAACTTTATTAAAGAAGGAGATCAATATGAATATATTAGTTGTGTGTATATATATTAGATCATGATAAAAAGAATTGTGAATAGTGTTCTGGCAAATGTACCCAAAGTTGTCTATCACTTCTGGACCTTTCGGACGCAATCATGTGAATGTTCTCGCAAACGTAGTACACACATAAATTAGTCCCCAGCGCCTGCCTCAAGCACTTTACGAGAATATAATTCAATCAGATAAAAATTAATCAAGCATGATAATGGTATTGATCAAAGTAGATTTAAAGAGATGCGCAGACGTAGCTAGTAGTACTTAATTACCGTGGGTCGTACCATTTCAGTTGTTGTTTCCATTCACCTTCAACCTCTTTGATGAATTTTTGCCAAGCCTTGCCTGCCGGCAAAGAGAATGAATAAAGGAGTTATTAATTAATTAGTTGATATCAGAAAATGAACTAAAGAGGCCGACATAGTGCGATAATGATTGAAATTACTTGTCGACCATCCCCCCCCCCCCCGATTGAGTATTCGTTAGTGTCTTTATATAGTGAGTCCAGTACGTGAACTTTTCCCTCGTCAACTTCAATGATTAGCAGAATCCAGTGAAAACTACATGCGCACATGTTTGTATAATTAAGCGGGCATGTGCATAACTCATCAACTACATTTATTAACATCTAGTAAGCAAAAATAGAATTTGTAGTACAAGATATAGTAACACTCACCCAAAGCTGTAAGGAAGTAATATTTCTGGAGCAGAATTTAGCTGCTTCAAGAACTCTAGCAAGCTATTCTCTGTGTCTTTTCTTGACCATTCTTGTGACCATGTCTCTTGATTAATGGTATTTGGGTCAATGAACCCAATTCCATAGCGTCCAGCTCTTTTCATTTCATACATCTTCATTCTGCATAATACCATATAAAAGAATATATTGATGATAATTACAGGTAATGAACAAGCACTACAGGTAGCTAGAGACTTAATTACAGAAAGAAATCACTTACAGACAATAGCAACTGATGACAGATTTGTCGAGTGTGTCTTGATTGAATAACTGAAACATTTCTTGAAACTCAACCCACAAATCTTTTTCATGGAAGTAATGCTCTACCTTGACTTTCACCATGAGGGACTCTCGATTGGTCTTTACTTCTCTCATGTACCATCTATACAATTCATACATTCTCATTGATAGAAGAGGGATCTCCTCAAGCTTGACCAGAGGTTGGCCGCGGACATATTTCCATTGTAGTTCCTCCTCTGTAAACGTTTGGAAGTCCTCAATGCCTAGGAGTTGTTCTACAGTGACACCAGCCTCTTTAGCCTACCTCCTATGATCGTCGGTTATTACCAGCTGATCGGCGGTACTTAGATGTGTTTGTACAATGAGCGGGGGAGGGGGGGGGGGGGTCGATTGCACTACCTATTCTCCTAGTTGGGGAACAGTTTTCCCGCTTTATTTACCAGCTGCTTGGCTCAAGATCGAGCTCGACTCCTTCTTTTTTGTGCATCAAAGGACTTATTGATAGAGCGCTCATAGTCTGAGTCCCTATGCTTGACAGCCGGTTGAGCATTATCAATGAAGTGTTGTATGACATGCTCTCGTACTTTCTCCTTTGGCGGCGGGGCGGTTTCGTTCCAAAATGGGCCTTCACTTGGGCAACCACTTCGGTTTTGTTTTCCTAGACAGTCATGTGGTAAGGCAACTTCAGAAGAGGATTGAGGCTCGCCGGAGTTTGCCGGTGGGAAGGAAGGGGCTCGTTGGAGGGTTGCCCCGTTATCTATCTTAGGGTTTCGGGTGGGGACCGTGGTTGTGGGGGGCTGTCGTCGGGCTATGGTGGGGCCTCGCCGGAGGCAAAAATCGACGCGGGTGGGGGTGCGGTTAGCTAGAGGGATGGCCCGGGGCGGCGGAAGATCGGAGGTGGTGGGCGGTTTAGTGGAGGGTGGGGGTTCGGCCGGTGCCCCGTGCGGTGGTCTTTAGGGGAAGAATAAGAGGCGAGGAAGAAGAAGGGTTGGGAGACGTAGGATCTTCATCCAACCGCCTGAAATGGTTGACTGAACCAAATGACGAAAGTCAGGCGACTTGCATGTAGACATTCCCATATATTCAGTACTATTATCATAGGTGCAAGCAGTGCTCCTCAACCCATCAAGCTAAACAACATGCCACTCATAATTCCAAACTTAGTTTCTCAAATACGAATCTGATATGATGCTGACATGTACTAAAACAGAGAATGTTTCATTGGCCAGTTAATATTGTTCATACTTTACTTTCGAAAAGCACATGCGCCGCATATCGAGGGACAGCAGGGAGTTGCGTTCTTTATGCGCTCTGGTTCATCATGTGTTGCCAACCAACATTTTATTATTCAAAATCTTCTTGCTCTTCTTTAGCATGCTCCGCTTCTGTTCTTCCTTTGTAAGTACTCTCTCCGTACCTAAATATAAGTCTTTGTAGAGATTCCTCCAGGGACTACATACAAAGAAAAATGAGTGAATCTACAATCGAAAATGTATATATATACATCCGTATGTGATCCATAGTGGAATCTCTACAAAGATTTGTATTTAGGAACAAAGGCTTATGTTCTTTGTAGTGAAGAGGAGTAGGGACATTTGCAGTGTACAGGTCTATTCGGTCGCTTGTCATGGACACTTTCAACTCTTCGTGTTGGTCTTCATGTCGATTGTCATGGATGCTTTCAACTCGTCGTATTCGATCGTATGTGTCACCTTTGAGAGTTAGACTGATAGTAACAGTACTGTACCTTCAGTTGTAGAGAGCTGGTATGTGAAGCCTTTCTAGCCATACCAGCAATACTAGCACATATATTCCAGCAAGTTCCACTTTCTTGATTTTACTCCTTATGCTTGGGGTTTTCTCATTATATCTACACTACGATCTGCATAGGTGCTTTGTGTTTTACTAGCAGTTGTGCACCTTTAAAGCTAAATAACACACCAATCATACATCCTAATGTTCTTCAAATACGAATGCGATATGATACTGACATTAGCGAACAGACACACATTTAATTGGTTAGCTAATGCTCCCACTTGAGTTTCTAAATGCATGTGGTCACATATAGAGAGACATCATGGAATTGCATTTCTTTGGGCGCTCTGATTCATCATGGGTGGGAAACTAGCAATGTATAGAAAGAAGGGGAATCTCAATAATATGCTTCCCCTTCTATTCTTTAACATGTTCCTCTTTTGTTCTTCCTTAGTAAGTACAGTATGTTCCTTGTCAGGAAGGCGAGCAGGGACATCTGCAGTCGACAGCTCTATTGGGCCGGTTCTGCTACATGATTTCGCACTTCGAGTTGGTCTGCCATAATATCCCTGAAATGGTGGGAGCCATGCGGTCTTTGACAGACTAAACCGATAGTAACAGTTGTGCGCCTTCAGATGAATAGAGCTGGCCTGTAGGTGGTCGATAGGCTACATATTAGTAGCGGCAGAACCCTATATTTTCCAGCCAGTTCCGCTTTTTTGATTTATTTATGGTGGTTGTGGTGTACCCCTATTATCTACACTATGATCTGCCTACTAGCTCTGCGCTCTCGTTATCATGGTTTGGCAATAAACTTTCTATATGGTATATTATGAACCTATCATCTGCCAACTATCCTTACATGTGGAGCTCCCAACAGGGAGCCTATTTTTTGTGTAGTTGTGTCAAATTATATTAATCTTCTCATCATATTACAACACACATGGGCTCTCTCATCAGAATCCAGTGATAGCACACAAGGGTTTACAGGAGCCCCTATTATATTACAATATACTCTGCATTACAAAGATAATCTCACTACCATTTATGTTTTCATGCTTTTCAGATATTGTACTTAATCACAATGAATATAAGAATGCGCACATCAGAAGAATATTGCAGAACAGTTCAATAGGTAACAAATTTGGCATCAAGGGATTGAGGTCCATTGCGGATGCAATTAAACCCGCATGCTCCCAACCTATAGATTCGTATTCAGAATATGATCCTAATGACTATTCTGAGCTCAAGGAGTCAAAGGAAGATGGCCTATCCTGTTCACCCAATAAGGTGCATGTTCTAATTTGGCAAGGTTTTATTGGTTGCACATATCTTGCATAAGATGTCTTGCATTTCTTTTGCTTTGTTGCACTGCCATCTTCTTAGTTTACTCATGATATATGTGAAGATGCCATGCCCATCCATTAGCAACACCTATTCCATTTGTCGTCATACCATGTTTTTCCATTTAAATGTTGTTCTTCTGTTTCAAACATCCAAAAGGAAGAGGGTGATTGCAGAACCTGAATGAGTACAAGCAAAGTCCTTGAAAAAGTGGTGTTACCAGAGAAATCACATAGCACCCTACGTATATTGGTGATAGAACCAGCGCCGCAAAACCTAGGATATCGCAATTATGCTGGTCGCTGCTTTGCTCTTCTGAGTACCTATTGTCCTATCGCTGTCCTTACATTCATACCTGGTGGATTATGTGACATCATTGTGCATTATAGCTTGCTTATCCACTGTTCGCTCCAAATTATCAGATCTATATTAATTCTTAAATTAATGTAGAATAAACCCAATGCTTATGAAGAAATTTAATTCTGCATTGTTCTTGTAAGTATCTGCTGTCCTTCATCACTGTACTTATATTTGTCAGCTAGTTCTTCATGTACACTTTGCAGCTTATATTCCCTTGTCCTCCATTTTTTACACATCAGATCTACATTTACTCTTGCCAAAATATTAAATAAAACCAATGTTACTGAAAAAGTTTAGCTTCACATTGCTCTTGTCAGTGTCTTTTGCCTATATGCCGTATTTACATTTGTACTCTGCATCTTAAGTTAAATAATCGCCATTTGTTTCTATATTTTCACATCTTTATTTACTCTTAACAAAATATAGAATAAAGCCAATGTTCTCGAAGAAGTGTGTGCGGTAAACTTCTGGAATCCCCCCCCCCCCCCCCCAATCAATATGGACAAGGGCTTTATAGAGCTTGTCTTCACTATCAATGTAAGTTTGTCCTCCTCGAGCCTTCAAACTTTGTTGTGTATATTTGGATAGCTATATGTGGAAATGTCGTTTAGTTTTGTCGTCTGCATCAAATTGTTTGTTCAAAGTTTATAAAGAAGAAGTACATAAACATAAGTTTGTCCTTCTCAATTTCAGTCTTTAGTTGTACAACCTAGTTCCTTATTCGTACCATGTAAATTAAACTAAACATAGCAAGTTATCTTATTTAGCAGTATGTGTATGCTTGTGTTCTTGATCTGTAATCCAGTGGTGTGGTGAACTACCAACAACAGCACAATGTCATATCCTGCTATGTCTCAACTATGAACAATGTCGTATTATATTAATGTTATTTAAATCATGTCTCTTTATTTACCAATAAGAAATTTTATAAATTGACAGTACACTCACCATTCATGCTTATATGTTGTTTAGAACCATATGTATGCTTGTGTTCTTGATCTGTAATCCAGTGGTCTGGTGAAGCTGGCCGCTCGCACAATGCCATTTCATGTTGTCTTAATTATGAACAATGCCTATTATGTTAATGCTATTTTAAACCATGTCTCTTTATTTATGACAAAGTAATGAGATGAATTGACAACGCTGACAAAACCTATTATCTACCTACTTGTTTCTCTTTCAGGGTGAGAGCACTGCTGCTAGGAAGAACTGCCACAATGATAGTGAGACGAACCCATTGTTTGTCCCTCTAACACATATTCCAGAGAAGAAGGAAACACATCTTGAGGGTAGGGATACAACCACGAAGTCATATCTTGATGTAGTGTCGAACTTACTTAGTGACACAAGCTCGATGAAGTCACCGCCTGAATCTGTTCGACTTCTTCAGTCTGAAATTCAAGCAGAAAGACACGCTTCCGCTCAAATCCGACTGGAACTCCAATCTCTATGCAAGATTAACGGTAAGTACATGACGTCTATTGATGCTATGCAACTTAAGTTGGTGGATGTAAGCACCAAAGAAGCGCAGTCTCATCAGATTGCTAAGCTGCTTGCGCTGCAGCTCCTGAACCGGGCTAACCTTTCTTGAATTGTGTTGAAGTGATGTCGGTTCTGTCTATTATTTTGTCGGCCTGTTAACTTCCACTGGTGGCGACCTGCCCAGTTTATGTAATCTGCTGTCTGGTTGCCCTTTATTATCACTGACAGCGAACTTTGATGCCCGGGGATGTAATAGGTTGTAATTTATTTGTTGTATAGTCTAGGTTTATTCTTCGTCATGATGTTGTAATTTATTTGCTGTTTCTGTTGTCATCGCTTTGAGAAAAGGTCGTAATCTTCGATCGGTGCACAATGAGCCAATAAGTTAGGTTTATAAAATAATAATTTCTATACTAAAACTGGTCGGTCGCCAATCGCTAGTACGGGCCGAACCGTGGGCCTACAGTCATCTTGGGCCATTAGTTAGGTCTAGTCTTAATCCGGCCCACTATTAGTTTCGGGCCTTTAAAAGGTCGAGTAAACCGCTTGCCTTAATTGGGCCTAAAAATTAAATAGGCTTTTAACAGATTGAAAACTAGATTCAGCCTTAATTATGGCGAACAAATCACGGGCCGATAGCATGCTGTAATATAGATCGGCCCATTATTGGCTCATTCGGGTGACGGTCCATTAACAGGGTGAAATGTTTTTGGGCCTTGGCTGACCCAATTACATGACGGGCGGGAAGCAGGCCGGATATATAACGGGTCTAAATTAGGCCCAACACTCTCAATGGCCTTTAACGGGACGATAGGCAGTTTGTGCTAGAATGTATCCACGAAGACTAGGGGTCGTTAAGAGGCCGAAAGTAACTACAGACCATAATAAGGCCCAGGTGCAACTTGGGCCTTTAAATGGCGAAAGTGAAACCGGGCCGAAAGAGACCCATATGTCGACAGGGCCGCTGACAGGCCGAAACTAATATCGGGCCGAATTATTAAACGGGACATTAAGAGGCCAAAGAGCAAATCAGGCTGCTAATGGGGCCAATGGCACAGTACTGTTAAAAGGGTTGTATCTGTTATGGGCCGTAATTTGGCCCAAGAAATGAAAGTCAGTTAACGGGCCAGATCAGGTGTGGACCGTAATTTGGCCCAAACTATTGCAGGCTATTAACGGGCCGCATCTGATATGGGTCGTAAACTGGCCCAGAATATTGCAGCCATTTAACGGCCTGTATCTGATGCGGGCTATAATTCGGTCCAGAAAATGTTAGGCTGTTAACGAGCCAACCCATTAGATCTGACGAAATCTTTTGGGCCTATTCCTGATCCAGCTTTTAAACCTATATGGGCCTCTATTGGGCCGTCCCACATGTCAACGTTTCATTGGCGATTCTTGTCAAATGGACGGTTGACATCTGTCCCAACGCTGAGCCAACACGTGGTTCGTTGGCAAATGAGAATTTTACACATGGAAAATCGCCATTGGTCCGAGCTGTTAACGGGTTATCGGATCCAAACCCGAACCTGGTAGCTTAACGGCGACCCGTTACGGCAGATTCCACGTGTCGTTCACCCTTGACGAAAGCACTTCTATGATGCACGATTTATCTTCATCAAAGTGGACACTTCCGTGATGATAATTTTGGTAATGTCATGGAACACTTCTACGACGGCACATGTATGGCTATCTTAATTCTGTCATAAAATCATCATGGATGTACATGCATGACAGAAAACGTGACCTACTCTGGTAAACATGTATCATCACGGAAGTGTATTTTTTTGTAGTGATGAGTCATTGCTCTGGTTTCTTGCCAAAATAAACCAAGACTTAAAAATAAGCAATCAAGGAGATTGATATGTATTTATGTCTAATCAGTAAAAGGGACTTACAAGGGCAACTGAGGACATTTTCCCTAAAGCAGAGCATAGAATGTGTGTAAGACACATATATGCTAATTGGAAGAAAAAACACCCTGACCATGATCTTCAGAAAAGGTTTTGGAGATGTGCTAAATCTCCAAAAAGTGAAGTTTCTCCCGAATTCCATCGACAAACTTTCGAATCTATTGACACTGGACCTTCTTGGATCTGACATACATGTGTTGCCTAGAGGGATTGTCAAGCTAAATAAGCTTAGGGACTTATTTTCTGACAATATGCCTCAATTAGCACCAATACAAGATATTCGACATGTGCCAGAGGTGTATGCATTCCTATTGGTCTTGGTCTTGGGAACCTAAAAAACCTACAGACTCTACAAGCGTTGGAAGTGCAGAATGAGTCCATTATGCAACTAAGAGAGCTAAGGCAACTTAGAAGCTTAAGGATATGGAATGTGAAGGCAATCTACTATGAACACCTCTTTAAGTCTCTTGTTCAGATGCAATCCACGTCTTACCTAGATGTGAATGCGAGTGATGAGAATGAGGTTCTGGCATTGAACGCCCTCCCGGCTAACCTGCAAGAGCTAAGTTTGAGCGGAAGATTAGCAGAAGGGACATTGGCGAGGGGGTCTCCTCTCTTTCAAGCTATGGAGTGGAACTTATATTCCCTACATCTATCATGGTCACGGTTGAGAGAAGACCCTCTACCATCATACAATGCTCTGAGAAGATGGTGTTTCTCACGGGGTGGTAATTAGCAGTAGCGCGGTTCCCTTTTCCAGTGCTACTGCTAAAATTCTATCTATAAGCTTTCTTCTAGTAGTGCTTGGCTCTGGAGCAACTGCTGATATGAGCGTAGCTCGCGGGCCTGGATGTGAGCGCTTTAAAGTTCATGGCATGCAGGTCGAATGGTGTATACGGGCCAACCAAACAGGCTGAGTCAATCTCGCGCGGGCCTGGTTGGCCCAATTGCAACGCGTCCAATACCACTTTGTCTGTTGTTTTCAGTTACTCTTTTTTTTTTTTTTGCTCTGAACTCTGAAGAAGGCATCATCATTCTAAAACACTATGTCTGCGTCCCTCCCCAACTAGCCATGTCCGAAGCTCCTCCGTACGATACAAAATGCCGTTACAAGTACATGTTGATGCAATCAAGTAGAGATAAAAAATAACTTACAGATTGGATGCATTGGTAAAAATTAACTTGCAGGTTGGCAAAGATTGGCCGCTTCCCATATAGCAAGATTAGTTTGCACTCTTGGTGGAATCTCTAGATTCACCTTTAAACATGTGCAAATTGAAGAATATTGTGGGCGGTTCGCGGGGTCGTTCATCGACAGTTCGAGGGACTCCTAGTACGATCTACATCATCACGTTCTTCTTTCGCTGCAACTCGGTGACGGTAATGATTGTGATTACAACCCATTATGCATCTTCATATTGTTCTTAGGCGATCGTAGGTGCGTTTTCTTTTATTTTCTACTATGTTTCCCAACATTGGAGTGGTGTTGCTGTTCTCAGCGTATATGTGTCCTGCCTTGGGTGTATGTGTCACGGTGATGTATGTTTGTATCAGATTGTTTGGTGATGATTGCTTTATATATAAAGCAGGTAAATTCTTTTTGGGTAAAGCATCTTGGAGTACCATCCACCTCATGTGGTGGACAATACTTTTGTAACCAAAAAGGATATGTCCTATATTCGATAATGCCATTTATATTTGCAGGAATATGAACAAGGAGGAACCATAAGATGGTGCATAAAGAGCAAAATCAAAGCGGGTAAATAAAAAACTTCCACAAGATATCTACTTTCAGAAGAGCAAAATCAAAGCTGGTATATGATGTTTCCCATTCTTTCACAAGATGAAGCATGGTTCCCATTATGCATGTACCAAATAGAGTTATGCTAACATTACAGGCAGATGACAACTCCAGCTGAAAGACTAAATTATACAGCCATCAACAAAACACGGACAGAAAAGCAAAACATAGTCACGTTCACTTCAATATAGTATGCATCAACATACGAAATGAACAACACATCCAGGTAAGGGGAAAATGCAGAGAGCGGCGTTTTGGCTCCTAGGTGCATATGCACCCATTGTCGAAATACATATTTCAAAAAATTGAAAAATTCGGAACAAAAATCCCACGTGTATATCCGGAACATTTTATGTGCGTTCACAAGGTTTCGGTGAAAAACGACGTTTTTTGTGGCTTGTGTAAAAAATATAAATTCGTTTTTCACTGAAACCTTGTGCACGCACATAAAATGTCCGGATATACACGCGGGATTTTTGTTCCGAATTTTTCAACTTTTCAAAATGTGTATTTCGACAATGGATGCATATGCACCTAGGAGCCAAAGACAATTACCGGAAAATGCACAACTACCCACGCTGTTAAGCGGCCATCAGAGTGCTAAAAAATAGTCAGTGCATGCACGTGGGGGTAATGCTACATCTACAAAGGTTTACTTCAATATTGTATTTTAGATACAAATTGATGCGGATGATTGTGATTGGTAATAGGGTGATGAGGGGCCCATCCCACTTAAATTCAGGGGGAAGAGAGAATTAGTTTGAAAGGTTAAGTAAATCTTGGTACTCTTCTGTAGTGATCTAAATGCTCTTATATTTCTTTACATGCTCTTATATTTTTTTACCAAATGGAGTACTTGTTTTATAGGTGTAGCATTTTTTATGCACATGGTCACATCATGCATGAAGAGCATCTCCGACCGCAACATGCATGGACCTGGCCAAGAATTTAGAAACCGACGGGAGGCAAAACACACACGCACACCATGTTTTGTACCCCCTACATCCCCTGTGTTACACGTGCCACCTCCACATTAATCGGTTTTCGACAGAAAAAACTCTGAAAACATAGCAAAAGGGAAAATCCTTAGGTCTCTAGAGTCTTTAGTATTACTTGTGTGAGTGCGGTTAGATCTCAGTGATTCCGGCGGCGTGGGGGTCGGCCGGCAGTGTGGACCTGGTGGTTCTGACGGTGGTGTGCTCTCTCGATGCTGGCTCTTGCGGGGGTGGTGTGGGGGTGGTGCGGGTGTCCTGGGCGGATCAGCCGGTCCTCCAAGCGGCCTCGAGGCTGAATCTAGTTGGTGGTGGTGGATGGCGTCCGTCGGAGTGCAGGGTCCGGGAGCCGACCTAGTCTGCGTTGGTCCTCCCTCGCGTTAGTGCTATCCTTCCTGTTGCTTCTTTGTGGCGTCGATCCTAGTAGGCACCATGTTGCTGATATGCTGCAGACAGTTTGACAGCATTGGCCAAGGATGCGGCGGCGTGCGAGTTTGACTCGGTCTGGTTGTGGATCGTGCGGGGCTTGCTCAGCGTTGTCCGTCGGCAGCTACTCGGCAGTGTTCCTCACAGTCGACGGAGATTGTTGCGGGACACAGGCGTGGATGCCCCCTACTGTGGGGGTGCTCACCCAGGCCGGGTGGCTGATGCCGGGCTAGGAGCAGAAGGAGACACCTCCCGTTCCTCCCACCATGGCTGCGCGTTGTGAGGTCGACGTTTGGCGGTGACTCGGGACATGGATGCCGGGGTGGCAGCGGCGGGTAGTGGGCTGCATGGTTGGCTCTCCGGCGGGCACTATGGCGGCAGTGGTGGCTCTCCTCTTGGTCGTGTGCGCGACGAGAGGCTAGCATCAGGTGGCTCGGGCTCGCACTCCTTCCGGGGCGATGTCCAGATCCCGATCCGGGAGTCTGGAATCGTCGCGGTTCTCCTGGTGACCTCGTGTGGCATGGGTGAGTTGCCGAGCGAAAGCTCCGCGCTTTTGCGCTGACGGCGACGATGCTCGCTGGCGCCGCTCTCTTCTTGAAGACGTCATCGTGGATCTCCTCTTCGTGTTAGGGTTCCAAGCGAAAGCTCATGTCCACTTTGGACTCGGCAGCAGGAACGCTTCGCGTCGTCTTCCCTCCTGAGGGCATTGTCATGGAGCTTAGGTGTGCTAGGGCGTAGCGTGGCGTTGTATCCTGTGGTAGCGTAGTTGTTCCTACGTGATCCGGCTGTCTCGGGATCTGCTTTGCTTTGTACGAGGGCTACCTCTCCACCTTGTATCGTTCGACTGTGTACTATGTTCAGTTGTTCCTTTATCTATAAAGCGGGAGGAAAGCCTGTTTCGAGAGTGGTTAGATCTCAATTGACTGAAGCCTCAGTCAGGAAACACAACATGTAAAAAAGAAGAAAGAAAAAATAAAAATAAATTGTGCACGGATCTTCACGTAAGATCTCACGAATATAGCATCGAGTGAGACTTGGTTAAATATTAGTCGACTAAGATTTAGCAATGCAGGATGAATGATAATTTATTTCATAATGATAGAGTTACAATTCAAAGACAAGAAATCCTCAATACTATTCACACACAAAAAACCTTAATACATGGGGTTCTCTGTGAAGCACACAGTCGTAGTTGTTTCAGAGGGACTATTACTGGATATATACCTTGCCAATACAAGGATGCAACCTTTACCGTACCCCACATATAAAGCTATTCCCTTTATTCTCTCCATGCAAAAAAGGAAAAGAAAAAAAAAAGCTATCCCCTTATTGCATATATAACATATACTAGTGTATAAAATATACTATCTACTATAGATGATGCTTTTCTTCAGTCAATCCCGTTCGGTGCTGCATGCATATCGGCTTTTGCTTTTGGGCCAAGTGTATCGTTCAAAAGAAAGGCAAAGAAAATAGTAAAATACAGTTGGAGGAAGTTAAATTTAGGCGACAAGATTGACTAGGAGGGAGACCTTGTAGCTTTAAAGGTTCCACTAAGACTGAAGATGATGACCGGACCGGAGGCTCCCTTAAACTTGCCGTCGACGCCATCCCCCATTCTTTCAACAAGACTGCGACAAGAAGTCTGATGTTCTTGCATTGTCAGGTGGAAATATTCTTCTGACCGAATTAAATTCTTGCAAATTTCTTGTATTGTTAACACTCGCTTGATTGCTGTTAAGGGAAGGAAGAAAGAGACGCAAATCAGCAGGAGCCATGCAGATGGACAGACGGCTCCTGAAAGCAGCCACATCGGGTGACTCGGCGTCGATGCAGGCCATGGCTTCGCAGGATCTAAGCATTCTTCTCGGAACAACCCCGCAGGGGAACACTTGTCTCCACATATCCTCCATCCATGGCCACGAGGGGTTCTGCGTGGACGTGATGGCACTAGATGAGTCGCTGCTCGCCCAGACCAACCTGGACGGCGAGACGCCGCTTGTCGCCGCCGTGAGAAGCGGCTCCGTGGCCGTGGCTTCCGCCTTGCTCGGACGCTACCGAGCGCGGCGGTTGAGCGAGGCCATCTTGGAGAAAGACAAGGACGGATGCAGTGCGCTCCACCATGCCATCTGCAGCGGCGACACGGAGCTCGCTCTGGAGCTGATAGAAGCAGAGCCCGCCCTCTCCAAAGGTGTCAACAACTTCGGCGACTCGCCAATGTACGTTGCTGCCGCCAGAGATCTTACTAGCGTTGCCCTGAGACTGTTGGAGATTGGCGATTCTGATCACGGGGGACAGTTCGGCTACAATGCTCTCCATTCAGCAGTCAGAAATGGGAACTCAGGTGAGATTCTACCTCCTAGCTACTCTAGTACTCCCTTCCATCCAGCATATTTAGCTCTAGATACATCCGTTTGAGCGACAATTAATATGTATCAGACCAAGTAGTATATATACAATACAATAGCACGAGTATGTCTTGATGCATTTATAATCCTCGTAATTAAGTTAATTGCTACTTATCGTCGATCATCTCTTGTCGATCGGTTAATTAATTAACGATGATGATCATTCATACCTTGATTCTCTCTCAGTTATCGTTAAAAGAATCATGGCCAAACGTCCTGGGCTGGCCAAAGAAGCTCACAAGCGTGGGTATACTCCAATGTGCACGGCCATGTACCGTGACAAGATCGACATGCTACGGCTGCTGCTGGAGCATGATCCCGCTCTAGGGTATGACATGACGAGCGATGGTTATTCTCTCCTTCAGGTTGCTGCACACGCAGGTCATGTTGCCACTGCACGCGAGCTGCTTAAGCACTGCCCAGATGCTCCTTGCCGCGGAGCACGCGTTGAGCGTTGGACGTGCCTCCACACATCCGTATACTATGGTCATCTGGACTTTGTGAAATTTGTCCTCGCAACGCCACAGCTTGGCAAACTGGTCAACATGCAGGACAACAAAGGAAGAACTGCTCTGCATCTCGCTGTGGAGAACTGTGATCCAAAAGTGGTTGCTGCTTTACTGTCTCATAAGGATACACACACACATGTGATGAACAACAACGGCACGTCACCAGCTTGGGTATTGTCAGGAATCATGCATCGTGCCACGACGTTAAACTGGGTAAGTATGTTATAGTATGTATTACAAACATATCACACTTTAAAGTATGTTGTAACCTTTAAAGTATGTTGTAATATTCAGTGGAATCATTCATTTAGTTACATAAACATATCACACTTTGTTTTACAAACCACTCTCAAATGTGCATCTCTCTCTCTCTCTCTCTCTCTCTCTCTGTGTGTGTGTGTGTGTGTGTGTGTTATATAATTATTTTGGTATGAATAAAATTTTTAATGTTTGGGATCCCACCCTACGGTTTTCGTTTCAGAGTTAAACAAAGAGAGGCGTATTCATTGTTTTCTTTCCCTATAAATCTATGTAATATCATTACTTGATTTTGATATATTAGCTTTCTTTTGTTGCGTATTCAACGTCGGAACTTATCATTGGCTATCTCTTTGATCGATTTGAAAATAACTCATGGCCTTAGTTTGTCATTCATATTTTCTCATTGTTACCCATGAAGATAACTAAGATTTACTATTGCACTATGATCTTCGTGTAATTGGACCTTCCTTTGAATTAATACAGAATGAAGTGATGATGCTTATGCTGAGAGCTGATCCCCAAAGTGCCCCTTCAGCTTATAATCTTCATGTGCACACAACACGGCTGTTGACCGATGCATCACGGATGGATGCAAAGTCACTAACTAAAACATACACAACCAACACCTCATTAGTGGCGATCCTCATTACAACAATCACCTTTGCCGCTGCTTTCACCCTCCCCGGAGGATACAGCAGTGCTACTGGAAGCGAGGGACTTCCCATCATGTCTCAAAAGGCTGCATTCAAGGCATTCATAATCTCTGACACCTTAGCAATGTGCTCTTCATTTGTTGTCGCCTTTATATGCATCGTAGCAAGGTGGAAGGATTATGAGTTCTTGATCTATTACAGATCCTTCACTAGGAAGCTCATGTGGTTTGCATACGTGGCAACAACTACGGCCTTTTCAACTGGTTTATACACAGTGCTGGCTCAACGTCTCCACTGGCTATCCATATCAATTTGTGTTTTGGTAGCTTTGTTGCCCATTCTTACTAAGTTGCTGGGCGAATGGCCTTACTTGAAGATCAGATTCGGCTTAGGTAGAACTTTCAGATCCGATCTCCTTGACATGGTGTGACTGTGATCTCATCAATTTCTCTTAGTGGTTCTGATTTCTGATAACATACTGTAATTTATCTGTAATAGATAAAATATTGCCTGGCTACTTATATTGCATTGCTAATTTGCTTTGCTGGAAAATGCATGTAAGGTTGACTCTTGCTTTCCGCTAAAAATAATGCAGTTTAGATGACAAACTGAACAGCTGAACCTAAGACCAACAGCTCACATGGATGTGTCCATCAGCGTTGCAGCTGTGTTTTTTTAATTCCGTTGTTATTTATCAGTTTCTCGTACAAACTCGAATTTTGCATGATTGAATGGTGTACTTCAACGAGCCTCACCAAATCGCCCCTAAATGCCCGGATCGAACGGTCCGAACACATTTAGGCCTTCAACGTTCTTTCCCATTTTGAGCCGGACTAGTCCGAACGTTTGAAATCGCCTAGGCCGATCCTAAATCAAGGGGTGTTCTAGGTGTTGGCCCAGACCACGTCACCGAGTACTTTCCGGCAACACGCGATGACCGACGACGAACGAAGATGATGAACAAAGCTCACTGACTATCTTGGTTTCAGCCCCAAGACGGCAAGACGTGCGCGTACCGAGCTAGCACACGAGCTGACTACTTCCAGACGTGTACTACCTGCGATTAGCCGAAGCTAAGCTAGCAACCAAAACGATTCCTTCACTTGATCGATTCTAGCCAATACACACGTACGCACGCGAAACCAATATTGATTGCCAACCGGTGCTTGTCGCTCCTGGCCTTTTCTTTATTGATCTCCACGATACATAAAGTACAGGGATACCTGAGTATTTATATTAGCTAGCTAACCTGCCAACTAATCTAGTCCTACTCGGTATACACTTCAATTTCTAATCAGACATGTACACGTCCCGTGCACACACCGGCCAGCAGGGGCAAGTCGGGTTTAATTCCAGCACTAGGGAAGTCCGGACATCTGCAAAAACCCTCTCCGCGTCCCGAACTTTCACTGCACTCCCACACCGGATACCGGTTTCTTCCTACCTGCATTCACTTTGTCTATCGGTCTCGCAACATTCATGGTCAGGCAGCTGGCGAGCCGCCTGAGAAGCTTAACCCTGGTATTTAACAGCTGGTCGGCCACCCCTAATCACCCTTCGCTACCTTTTGAGCCCCCCCCCCCCCCCCCCCCGCGCCACAACCCTAGTTTGTCATCCGTCGTTCATCATTGCCATGGTGCGGAGAACGGTAACTTGGTACAAGCAGCTGACGCCGGTGCGCCAAGCCAAAATCATGACGGAGGTCTGTGCCGCAGACCGCCGACGCCAGGACCGCATTGCAGCAGGCCAACGTACGAGCTCTTCAAAGCCGGGCTCGGTGGAGGAGGACAACGCCCTCCAACCTAATAACCTCCAAGAGCTACGTTTGCGAGGACGATTAACCGAAGGGACTTTGTTGATGGATATGCAGGTCGCCGTAAGGAGAGTTAGTCATACATGCGGTCGGGTCCATACATATGCCCGCAGCCGCCGCATCTATTTTGCTCGTGGATTTTGAAATAGCAAGAGGTTTTGTGTCGTAAGAAATATGAATTGCGCTACGACTTTACGCGTCGATGAATTCAGCCATTGTATCTATGCAATGTATTCGCGTGAGCGCGCAAACTATGACCGATACTGCCTATTTCGGTTGTGCTACCTTTCTTTTTAGAAGTTTTTATCCATATCACGAATCAGTACAACGAAGTTGACCCTTACAAGCACACTGAAACGCAAACACAAAGAACCATAAACACCTAGAGTATCCTAAAAAAACCATAACACAAAAAGATCTCCAGAGCCCTGGGTCATCATCCCTGAATCTTGAGAGAAGACCCCTGCAGCAGAAGGATCTACAACCAGTCGCAAGCAGGTCATCATCTTCGACCACGGTACAATTGCCGCCACGCTGCTTCCTCCTTTCTTGACACCAGCGCTGAGAGGGCATGGACATCAATCCAACACACCTGCAACAACCGTCGCCATCTTTGACTTTGAGTACCGCGAAAAGTGTCCCTTCCGGAAGAAAGAGAACTCGAGTCATCCGACCGGTCCAGCACCGCGGTAGGGCCACCCGCCCGGACAAAGCAAGATCTCCCACCAGCATCAGCGCAGAGGAAGGAGAAGAACAGCAGCAGCAAATCATACCAACAAGGAAGAAGAAGGGTCTTCGTCTCCCTGCATTCATCGCCCATTTGAGAACTCAAACGGCCAGTGCCGATGGACCTCCAGCCACCATAGCCCACGACCTCGACGAGATCCGGCGATCCCCAACCCCGCTGGCTCCTAGACGAAGGCAAAAGCCTCGCCTGACCGCGAACGGAGCCCGGAGAAACTTATTCCGACGCGACACCACCGCAACGGCCTCGGCAGCGTCTCCCTCAACCCTAACCCTACCACACACCCACCTAGTGAACAGACCCGAGGTTCCCCCTCCCTCCCGCCGCCGGGGCGGCCGACGGAGAGAGTGGGAACCGGAGGCGTCACCGGCGGTGCGCAAGGGCCTCGTCGCCTCCTGATCGCCTCGTGCGATCAGATTCCGGTTGTGCTACCTGTTGTGTAACTAAACCATTTGTGTGGTTGAATTTCCTGATGCATGCTTTTTATGTACACAAATAATTCATCTCCACACCCATGTCCCGGCAGTGGGTGTCATATGCATATATTCCCATTCTTGGATTGACTGCAAATTTTTCATGCTCCCCGGTGTTTAGCTCAAGCTTGAACTAAATACCAGGGAGTGACACCATGAACATGAAACAGAGCTCCATTCCATGTGAACTCTTGAGCCTAGCTATACATTAGAGATTGCAGCTTCTGCTCCGAAGGATTATGGGTATATGCATAAACAGACAGAGTGTGTGCTTACCATTTTCCCTTATTAATTTTAATGTCACATAAGAAACACCTCCGTTTCCATTTCAATCTTTGACCGATTGGTTAAGCCAAGCTACCCCAATGCATCTCTAATAATATACTGCACTCAGCCCTTCCAAGAAAAAATCAAACGAAAACCTCGTTTGTACACTTTGTGCATTTCAAAATTCATTTCCTTTTTCTTTCCCCTGTAAACAGACTCAAGATAACAACAAATGGTATATAATTTCCACGGAAAGGTGGGTCTCTGGCATTCTCAAAACGGCAACGTCCCTGTCAGCTGAATGTGCTCGAGGGTACGCTTCAGGCCGTACTGCTGAATAACCCGGTTCCCGGCTCTGAAACCGTCCCCGTAGGCAACGGAGGTGTCTGACTCGATCTGGTGCTTGAAGAAGTCGCCGAGCTTCCGCTCGAACTGAGACCTCCCGCCCTTTTTTGTTGATGTGGATGACGAAGAGGATGAGGATGTTGATGCAGCGTTGCTACCTGATCCTGCCATGATCTCCGACTCGATCCACAGGTGGGCGAGGACTTGACATATGCCTTCTTCTATATCTGGAGTGAGCGTGCAGTATCCTGTGAATGCACTGTCCATCTTCATTACCCCATAACACAGTGATAAGTAAATGATATAACAAGCTGATGCAAACTTGCCAATATACTAATGGTTGTCAACTTCTCGAGTGGAGATTAACATTAATTGGTTAAAAGTCTCATAGCAAGATAACACAACTTCAAGCCCAATAAATCTAAAATTAGTTCAGTTATCTCAGTTGGTAATTCTGGGTTCTAAAGGTACATGAATGTAATACTTCGTATAAGATTTTGGCCCTGACTTGTAAAGGCCTTCTAAGCTAGAGAATCATGGCTTCTGGTAGTTGAACCAACCCTGACATTTAGTCTTTACTGTAAGCAAAGCACTAGCAGATTCATTACTAAATATACCTTTACATGCTAAAATAGAAACCATTTACCAAAGAGAGCATAACCAGCAAAAAAGTGCATAATAATTCCACTGATGTAAGACTGGTTGTCCATTGGTCCAGGCTGGGACTCTCTTCCCCCATTTTGATTACCTTAAGAGTATAACTGTTTAGTGATAACAAAGATGTGGTATTTAGTACTCCCTCCGTCCCAAAATTCTTGTCTTAGATTTGTTTAGATACGGATGTATCTAATACTAAAATGTGATTTGATACATCCGTATTTAGACAAATGTAAGACAAGAATTTTGGGACAGAGGGAGTAGGTTATATTCTGAACTCCAACTTTCAGTGTACTATGAGTCAGTATGCTATTTTACTAGTAAAAACACAATAACTAAATACCACAAGAATTAAAGACAACATTTAAGACGCAACCACGCATGCATCATCTCATGAGCTAAAATTGAACCCGTCAACAATCTAGAAGAACAAGAACTCATTGGAGACTCGCAGAGTCATGTCAACACATTCAGAGTTCATCAGGTCAAACAATAAAAGATGCAGATGATGAGACAGTGATTCTTTAAGTAAAAGGAGAAGATCCACCGATGAAGCACAACATTAATGTTTTTGCTCATTTGCTCCCTTCAGTAGGTTATATTCGGGACATGTGGTGTTGGATATCTGGAGGTATTCGTCCCATAAATCTGCAGCCATGACAAGCATCCTCAAGGTAGTCTTTACCTTCTGGTATCCAGAGAATAGTTCATCTCATCCTTGTGTCGGGACACCTTGTAGAGGCAATCGAGTATAGTTCATCTCATCCTTAATCAACACCAGAGAAGGACCCGAATAGTGCATCATGGACAAAGTAGTCATCCATGAACATCATATGCCCTCGTGCTCTCTTCCAATGAGGACGAATCATCGCAGTTACATCCTCATATTCGTCCTCATCTAATGAGGACGAATCCACGAACTCAACATAGAAGTACTCCAAGGCCGAATCATCATGTTTGCTTCAAAGTAAATCAGTAATACGTTAATAAATTTGTCTATGGCATTTGGCCGAACACTTACCGGATGCAGTGTCCGCCATGGACGGCAATGTGCAGGGGAGGAGGGAACTTGGCGGCGGCCGGACCTGGGGTGGAAGGGATGCGTAGGTAAGCCGGCTGGCGCCCGGGTGGAGCGGCGTAGCCGGTAATACAGTGCTGACGGAGATCTTGAACTATGTTGATACACTCCATGGCGAAGGGATATAGTGAGTAAAAGCGGGGCTTTCGTGTGGGCTTTTTGTGTAGGCTGGGGGTGTAGAAGTCTGATGTGGCGTTTGTCCAGACACGCACAAATAACGTCCTCCAAAATTGCTTCCAGTTTGCGAGAAATCTACGTGCAGATCGGTCCGCTAATGTTTGGTGGACAGCGTTGGAGTGCTCAAAGTGTTTTGCCCGCAGGTCCGGACGTTTGCGGGTGGTTTAATGGACGGCGTTGAAGATGCCCTCGGTGGTTACCACCTGTTTTGTTCGTGCCGTTAGAGGGTCCTAGCCCGATTCCTCCTCGTCCAAACAAAGCTCCTCTAAGTGACAGTCCAGTCGGACGATTCTCCCTTTGGAGGTGATGGCACCGTGCATGAATTTCTGTCCACTCACAAAGGGAACCAAAATATGCTATGCTAGCCGAGTATGGTTCCTATCCTCCTTCCATGATGCAATGTCACTACTAGGAGAGCAGTCTTGTTCTCTTTTCCTCTGTATAAATGTGGTGATGCCTAGCTCATCACTACCACTGTGGTCATCATGAGCTCGCTTGCAACTGCAAGAAGCAGCAACGCGCCGCTCCTCCTCCTCTTCCTCCTTCTCATTTTTGTTTCTTTACTGCACATCTGTGTGGGGGATTATCTCGATGACGCCTCTGCTCCCGCCCCCACTCCCGCCACAGCCACCCCGTCCCCCTTCTCATTCAGCTTTGATTTCTCCAACGCATCCACATACCGCTTAGAAGACCTTAGGTTCGAGGGTGACGCAACCATGCACGGCGACCTGGTTGACCTCACCTGCAACACTTTCGGGAAGAACCCAAAGTTTTGCACGGGACAGGTGTCCTACGGGCACCCCGTGCCGTTCTACGACAACATCACCGGTGAGGTGGCCAGCTTCCAGGCGCGGTTCACCTTCGCGATCCTCATCGACGACTATACTATGAACTACAAGGGGGACGGCATGACTTTCTTCCTTGGCTGTTACCCGTCCACGATGCCGCTGAACTCGGGTGGGGGAAATCTAGGCATCATGCCGGATGGCGACGGCAAGAGCCGGACCGCCTTCGGGAACGACCGGTTCATCGCCGTGGAGTTCGACACCTTCAACAACTCCTGGGACCCCAACACCACCTACGACCATATCGGCATCGACATCAGCTCCGTCATGGACTCGGTGAACACGACAGTACTAGATAGCTTCAGCCTCAATGGCTCCATGACGGCCACCGTCACCTTTGACAACACCACCCGGATGCTGGTAGCCAACCTGCACTTTGATGACCATACTTACATTGCCCCTGTTCAGGTCAGCACGCAATTACCCGATCCAGTCACCACCTTGCTCCCGCCTCAGGTTGCCATAGGGTTCTCTGCAGCCACAGGCAAAGACATGGAGCTGCATCAGATACTCTCATGGTCATTCAACTCCTCACTTGCTCCGCCTCACAAAGGTGGTTACTTATTCCTTATTTCTTCAAGGCAACTGCCACGAAAAGATACTAATTTAGTATTCCAAGAGACATTACTTATTCCACTAGTTAATCAAGTCTTGGCTCAGATCTATTATGTACTCAAGTCAATGGCTCAGATCTATTATATATGTACTCTTACCTAGGTAAGAGTGAGCATGCTAAAATTTGCCATACATCAAGTACTAACATGGTCCTTCAAGGCTTCAACTCCGCATGTTAGTAAAAGATGCTAATATGCTTAGATCTCATGTCGATATTCTGACGCTTCCATCAACTAGGTCCCCTAGCAAAAGATTAATATCGTCTAAAAAAGTAAAAGATTAATTAATGTTCTTATAAGCTTATAGGTCCACATGAAAGGCATCTTATGCTTATCCTTTTAAGGCCTAAGTATAATTATTTCTTCCAATAATATGCTTATGCCTCATTACTGTTGTGTTCCTTCAACTTGGCCTGTCGGCAAAAAATGCTAAATATGCTTAGACCTCCCACAATGGAGTATCATAGGGTATCGTCAGATTGGGTAGTTTCGGGAAGAACCAAAAGTTCTGCACGGGACGGGTGACCTCATCATGCAACCTCATGCAATGTTAACCAGCTATATTGCTGGCATGAAATAATACTAAATGAGGAAAGAGATGATGCCGTTATCATATACTCCCTCCGTTCCAAAATAAATGACTCAACTTTATACTAACATTAGTACAAAGTTAGTATAAAGTTGGATCATCTATTTTGGAACGGAGGGAGTAATTGATAGCATAGCGTAATAAGTATAAGGTGCTAGTTTGAGTCATAAAAAATAGAAAGTAAGGTCATCTAAAATATCAAGACATGATACTATGCATTAAGGGTATCATATGCGCGGAACTACTCACTGTAAGAGGTCTTAGAGCTCACATCGATAAGTATCCTTATAGCTCCACGGTGGTATCTGATGCTTCCTTCAACTAGGCACGCTAGCAGAAGGTACTAATATGCTTATAGCTCACATCTATTTGTATGATTATAGATCCATGGCAGTATCCGATGCTTCTTTCATCTAGGCCCTCTAGCAGAAGGTGCTAATATGCTTATAGATCACAACAATTAGTATGCATATATCCTTATAGCTCAAAATGAAAGGCTCTGATGCTTATCCATAAACTTAGCAAACTAGGAAAAGGCGATGCTATGCTTATATTTCACATAAATTAATATGCTTCTAGCTAAGATACTCTCATGGTCCTTCAACTCTGGCATGCTAGCAACAGATGCTAATATGCTTATTGCTCACAATGATTAATCAAGTTGTAGCTCCATGACAATATCCGATGGTTACACCATAAGATACCCATCACCATGGTCCTTTAACTTGGCCAGCTAGGAAATTATGCTAATATGCTTATAGCTCACAATGACTATTATATAATTATAGCTCCAAGATAGTATATGATTATGACAAATATATATTACCTATATGCATGACATGGTCCTTCAACTCGCCCTACTAGGAAAAGATGATAATATGCTTATATAAAGATCATAACTATGAATAGGCTTAGATGCTTATACCTCCGTGGTAGTACCAGATGCACATAAGCACCAAATACCCTCATTGTACTTAAACTCTGCCTGCTAGGAGAGAAAGTTAACTTGGACACATGAATTAATACAATTAACTACTAGTGTTATTTCTGTGCATGTAGATCATGACATGAAGGCTGCAGTTGTTGGAGGGTCGCTTGGAGGAGTTGTAGCATTGGTGGTTATGGTGTGGTGTATCATTGCATGTTTCAAGTGGACAAGGAGCACAAGCCATGAGGCACGAACTGGAGGACCCAAACGGTTCGAATACCGCGAGCTGGCTTCTGCAACAGACAACTTCTCTAAGGAGAGGGTTATTGGGAGAGGTGCCTTTGGAGAAGTCTACAGGGGTACATTCTCCAAGGGATCATCATCGGGTGCTCCTTCAAGAGAATCAGGCGGTATGTCCTCCAAGGAATCATGTTCATCATCCTCCAAGGATTCGGGTGCGTCATCGAACTCAAACTCGAAAGAATCATACAGCGGTGAGGTGGCTGTAAAGAAGATCTTGAATGAGACAAGGGGAGGAAATATGGACTTCTTCGCGGAGATGAACACCATTAGTGAAGCAAAGCACAAGAATCTCGTCAAACTGAAAGGTTGGTGCTGCAAGGATAGTAACCGAAACATGCTCGATTTTATGTGCTGGTGCTGCAGGAAGAAGAAGGATGAAGAACTCTTCCTTGTCTATGAGCTGGTGCCTAATGGCAATCTGGAACACCACCTACACGAGAATGAGCAAGTGATACAGTGGCCAACAAGGTACTATACAATATCCATCATTGTTCTAAATAGTGACGGTCTTCCAAATCAGCTATAGCGAGGCTATACCTGGCTATTTCAGATAATTGTACACGAATCCTATAACTGCTCATTTAGCGGCTCCCTGCTCAAACCGCGGAGCTATAGCCTGCTATTTAAAACTTTGATATCCATACATGTGCAGCTTATTTATTTATTTTGTGATGATTCATGTTGTTAATTATTAACATTGTAGCATATTCATGAACTCATGTATTTAACTATGTATGTCTTGCAGATACCAAATCGCTAAAGATATTGGCTCTGCTCTTGTTTACCTCCACCATGACTGCTCCCCGTACATTCTGCACAGAGACATCAAACCAGCCAACATTCTCCTAGACAACAACTTCAACGCCAAGCTTGCTGACTTTGGGCTGTCGAGGATCGGCAACCAGGACAATGCGACGCTAGTGACGACCGCTGTTGGGACGGAAGGGTACATAGATCCACAGTGCAGGAAATCAGGGAAAGTCAAGTTCAACCTTAGCTCAGATGTCTATAGCTTCGGGATCGTCCTGCTGGACATCACGTGCACACGGAAGTCCAGGGAGCAAGTCTGGGATCTGTATGTAAGGGGCAGGGTGCTGGAAGCTGCAGATGATAGGCTATATGGCTGTGGCGACTTGGACATGAGCCAGCTGGAGCGTGTGGCTATCCTAGGGCTCTGGTGTTCTCTTCCTGACAGTAGGAAGAGGCCTACCAGTCAGGAAGCAATGGAGGTCCTCGAACGTGGTGTGTCGTTGCCTGACCTTAATGACTTGTTGAACACTACTTCGGTGCCCTCCACAATGCAACAAGATACCTACACTACTAGTAGCTCCGGCCCACAAGCACCTCCGTCAAATGAAAACCCTTTTGGTGAGCGGCATGCATGACTTCTGGGGGTCAATAATGCATTGCATAGTTGCTTCTCTCATCTACTTAATGTGTTCCAATAAGCGTCATGTTGGTATGGGTTTACATTCATGCCGGATTGGCCATATGTTGTATGGACGTAATATAGAGTTACGTGTAACACACTGTGTGTATGCATTTGCTTTGCATTCATGTTTGTTTGCTGATATATAGATATGGATGTAATAAGAGGTTATGTGGCAGATACATCGTACGTGTGGTCTTGTTTGCATTCATATTGGTTTAATAAACTTGGTTAACTCAGTAATGGGACTCGGTCATCTCCTTTTCTTACTTCCTGCGTCAAGAAAGCATGCAACTCTCATATAATTTTTTAAGAGGTCGAGTTGCTGCAATGCAATAAATAGTCATATTCCTAAGTTTTCAAAACAAAAATTAAGGACAGGAATAGCTGGGGACGTCGGCTGGGGGGTTTACCTGCAGCGAACTACTGGTTCCCCATGGGGGTGGGGGGTAGAACCAGCGAACCAGGTCATGACGACCAATACGAGCCCTGCCCCCGACTTCTACTAGGCTGGACGATTTCTACTAGGCCTTCTTTAAAAAAAATGACAAATTTTGAAAACAAAAATGGTTCTTCTGTTCACATGACAAAATTAGAGAAATAAGTTTGTAGAAAAAAGCATAGCAAATTTCCATGATCCAAAAACGAAATTAAAATAAATTACCTAAACAGGAAGTACCTACAAAATGTGGCAAATAAAAACAAAAATCTAGTTGCCAACTCTTCTACAATCACTACTCGGAAATTCATTTTTGCCGAGTGTCACAGTCTGTGCCGAGTGCATTTCGTCCGGGAATCGGCAAAATGTCTTTGCCAAGTGTCATCGGAAAAATACTAGGCAAAAAGCGAAACTCGGTAACCAGAGCTTTCCGGAGTGTCGTGGACAAAACACTGGGCAAAAAAGATAATTCCCGAGCGCTACACTCAGCAAAAGGGTGTCTTTTCTGAGTGATACACTCAATAAAAATGGGTATTCGCTGCGCTGCAATGTTTTGGCTGTCGAGATTGCAAACGACCTCGGATAAAGATGATCCAAAAATCAAAGATTTTCATTTTGACAAGGCGAATAATTTTTATGTTGAGCACCTTTCATTTAAGGCAGTCTTAATTACACTTTTTGCCATGACAACATATGGTTTCAACACATGGCCCTGCAAATGCATGGAAAAGGTTGTAAAATTAGCTTGAAAATGCTATGTGTGATCTTTAGTCTATGTTAGGCTTTGTCCAGGACAAGGGGAGGAATTTCAAACATGATGATACCAAGATTGACTCAACCCCAAACATCAAGTTATCCAAGGAAGAATCGTGGTTTCGAGAGAAAACATGTCACTTTTGCAGGCAATGCGACTGCTGCTTCATCCTTTGGCCTTGATTTTTTTTAAATACTTAGTCGATACCGTTACATGATCCATGTAAAAATTGGCATCTTTCAAGGTACGTTAGCTATATTTAAGTAATTAAATCCATTTGTAGGTAATTAAAACCTTATTCCGTCTTCAAGGACTGTCATCGTCTCACCTTCCCGAACAAGACACAAACCTTGACAGAACACGAAGAAACATCTAAAAACATAGCCCTCCCGCCGGCAAAGGCCGGGATCCACCGTTCCCTCGTGGCCCTAAGACCGCCGGAGACAAGGCAGAACGGTTGCAGTGCCGACGGGAGGTAGAGGACCACTAAACTTTGTTTAGGGAAGAGGCGGCTGCGTGAGGAGGCGGCAAACTAGTATGCTTTGGCGCAGAATTTCCATGTATTGAATAATGTAGGTGGCACTGTTCTTTTATTTTCAAGGTTACTAATTATTTTTCCATATAGAAGATCACACTTAGAAATGTTTTGACCAGTAAAGTTCTAGATGGTCTTACATTTTGGATCGTCTAACTCAAGGGGGGGAATAAAGATTGTGTGGGCATGGACAATGTCTTTAAGATGTAATCTGAGTCTTCAGCCACTGGCTTATGCTGCAACATATGTATAACGGCCAACCAACACAAATGATATTTCAAGAATACTTCTCGAGACAAATCTATGCACCTGATTTTTTTTTTAAGTTTCTGATCTATACTAGATAGTAAAAACGATATGGATGGCCAAAGTATTTAATGTTTTAACTTACTATATACGTAAAAAGTGACACTTTTTTGTGAACCGCAGGGAGCACAGAATAGGACGTCGATTTGTTTGTACCCGAAGATGCTTCCCATTGCCGTGCTTGACTCACATACCCACCAAGTCTTCCTTGTCTCTAACACCACACAACTTGCCGGTAGGTGGTACGTCGTGTTCTCCGAAGATGCCAAACTAGACTCAGTCATTGCGTTACTGGTTTTTAGGAGAAAATGAAGGCCACAGCAATATGCTACATACGTTGAGGCAACCAGCTAGCAAGCTAGCAGCGCACAACTTAGCCACCATGGACGCGTGGGCATGTTTGCAAGTGTAAACTCTGAAAGGAGATCGTCGCATCTTCTCCGACGATTCTCCGGAGAAGATACTGCACATATGATAATATATATATTGATGAAATTACGTATGTACATACTACACATATATGTATATGTACAAATTTTTTTCAGATTTATGTAGGTGTAGAAACAATGATTTTCATAGAAAATGAGCTATATAGAGCTGCTTACCGTGTTGTATGTTTTGAGATTTCAAGAATTCCTATATACTCCCTCCGTTCCTAAATATAAGGTGTATTAGTTTTTGAAAAAGTCAACTGTTGTCTATGTTTGACCAACTTTACAGCAAAATATATAAATATTTATAATAATAAATATATAAAATGTAAAAATATAGTTCATGATGAATCCAGTGATAATGATTTGGTATTCTAGACATCGATATTTTTGTCTATAAACTTGGTCAAACTTAGAGAAGTTTGACTTTTTGAAAAAATAATACACCTTATATTGAGAAATGGAGGGAGTATTTGTTACGGTTTAGAAAAAATGACATTCTAACATAAAATGAATAATATTATATGACTTTGTATTGTCAAACCATAACTTCTGCCTCACTCAAGAAATTGCATTAAAAAGAAAATATAGATGCATGGTGCCTGCGCACAACATTTTTTTTCTATTTTCATCTTGTAAATTTGCATCATACTCACTTTTGTTGCACTAAATTTGTGAGGGCCACTTTGCTAGCTAGTTAAAGAAAAGAACGTTAGTATATGGCCATGGACGCTTAGCATTTTCTTTTTTGCCGAATGATGCTTAACACTTAATTAACATATGAATTGTATGTATCTGTGTGGTGCCTGAGTACGTGGTTTGATATTTGAACGGACATGTTGGTGACTTTTTGGCAGAAAAAAGTCAGCATCAAGATTAATTATGAGCATGTATTGCAGATTGTTTAGTACTTTTCTCTGGGGGACAAATTTACTTGATCAATTCGACGTCAATAAATAAATGTCTTAACAATAATTCGAGGGGTGAATATATAGTTCTCCCTCTGTAAAAAAATATAAGAGCGTTTAGATCACTAGTGATCTAAATGCTCCTATATTTATTTGCAGAGGGAGTATGTAACTATCTTGTTTTATTTTTGCAAGAGATACTACATGCTATAAGTCGACAATTGTTTGTAGTGAAGACACTGCCACCAATTGTCATTTTCGTGCTTGACCCAAATACTCCTCAATTTGTGTTTTAATTAGCACCAACTTGCCGGTAGGTACGCCATTTTTGTTGAAACCACTCTCAAGCTATCAATTTAATAAACTCAATTATTGGGCTAGTTGCTGGGAGAAAAGTCAAATCAATGCTACATACGTACGCTCAAGTAACCAAAACCAGCACAACTAGGCTATAGCTAGCAGGCGTCTATAGACCACCAAGGCACCAACGTCCACCATGTACGATGCAGATGCAAGTGTAAACTCTAAGAGGATTGCGCATCTTCGGGGAAGCAAGAGCTTGGGGATCTGATCGGCACATAAGAACAAGGTACGTACCACCGACGACAGATTCAGTTCAGTGCTGTACCGCCTGCTGTTTGCTGCAAATTTAGTGAGCAGTTCTAGCAGACCACCGGAAAGCTACAAGCGTCTGGTACCTCTGACAAATCCGAGAAGACTGCGAAGTCGACGTGTCCCTTCTCCGCTTCGCCTCCTGCAAAGTGCCGCCGGACCGCATACCCCGCCTCACCTTCACCTCAGCCTGTCACCCGTGGCACAGGAGAAGGTAGGATCTTGTGTTTCCATTCTGTTTTGAAAGAAGGATATATATACTCTAGCTAGTTCTTGAAATCTCGAATTTTGATGGTTGATTCCCTAATGATGTTGAAACGATAGCACCGATTCCTCGGAATTTCACCTTCAAATCTCCCTACTCATGCATCAATTCGATTTTAATTACAGCCACATTTAACCTGTTAATTAGCACATGATTTGTTGAGTGTTTCACAAAAAAACTACCAGAATTCGATCAAAATTAGAAACCCAATCCAAAACCAATGCCATCAATTAAATGAGAGGCTACCAATCCTAAGGAGCTTACTGATATAGTAGACTCGTTTGCAGTAGTCCCATGAAGATGCGAATAATTAATACGAACGATTAATTAGAGTTTACTACGGATTCATTAGCATTTGTTGTGGGGAACAAATTAATTAGGATTGATTACAGATGGAAGGACAAATCTACCACAACCAGTCATTGTTAGAAAATAGGATCCAACCTAATTACCACAAACTTTGGGTCCAACATAATTACTATTGGATCCAACCATAATTACTATTGGATCAGTTATATACTACACCTTAAAATCTGTAGTAAGATGTAACGTAAAATAACTCTTATTGTTTGTGGGTATAAATATGAAGTAAGAGGGTTGCTTAATTTGTGAGGTTCTACTTAATTTCACTTTTCAGCTGTTCCTGCAAAGTTTTTGGCACGTGCTTGCTATTATTAAAATATATGAAAATAGTTAAATTAATGCAGCTATCGCTTTATTATGCAGATGGTCACCTAGAGACAGTGAGGAAAATATGCACCTAGGCCTCCAACCAACAGTGAGGCATTAGCAACTCTCCGAGAGAAAGTAATGGCTGAAATTGTTCTTCTTCTAGTCATTGAAAAGATGGTAATCGCCTTAGCAAATGGAGCAGCAAATCAGGCGAGTGCTCATTTTTCCAAGTATGGGACCCAACTAATAGAGCTACAGGGCAGCATGGGCCGCGTTGTTAGGGAGCTTCGTATAATTCATGATGTTCTATGTCAAATGGACATTCGAAACCGCCACAATCAAGTGTATGAGGGCTGGTTGGATGAGGTGCGGAAGGTAGCACATGGGATGGAGGATATGGTGGATGAGTACATGTATCAAGTTGGCCGGGAACATGATACTGGGTGTTGCTTCTACCTGAAGAAAGGGCTTAGAAAACCAAGATCTCTGCTTTCCTTGAATCAGATATCTTCCAAAGTGAAGGAAATAGAGAAAGACCTTGCACACCTGTCAGAGATGAAATACCGATGGGTTCCCATGATAAACAATGAAGATACTGGCAGCTTGAATTACATGGTCAAGAAGTCTCAAGATCTAGCAAACATCTCACGTTCCCTTGATGACGAAGATCTAGTTGGGGTGGATGAAAATAGAGGAAAACTTGAGCAATGGTTGGGAAGTGACGATGTGGAACGTTCCCTGATAACACTGATAGGAATGGGTGGGCTGGGCAAAACAGCTTTAGCATCAAATGTCTATAGGAAAGAGAGAGAGAAATTTCAGTGCCATGCATGGGTCTCCATCTCTCAAACTTATTCTAGAGAAGATGTCTTGAGGAATATAATCAAGGAATTATTCAAAAATGAAGTCAGTGGTCCATCAAACATTGCAGCGATGGATATCACAAGCCTTGAAGAGACATTGAAGAGGTATCTAGGGCAAATGAAGTATTTGATCATATTAGATGATGTTTGGACTCCAGATGCATTTGAAGACCTGTCTAGGTCACTTGTTTGTAATGGTAAGGGAAGCAGATTGATAATCACAACACGGCAGGGTGATGTTGCCGCACTTGCTTCTCAAGGACACATATTAACACTTGAACCTTTACCAGAAGACAAGGCTTGGGATCTTTTTTGTAAGAAATCTTTTCCAAAAGAAACAAATCATCACTGTCCTGAGGAGTTGAGGCTTTTGTCCGAGGAAATACTTAGCAAGTGCAAAGGATTGCCTCTTGCTATTGTGTCAATTGGCAGCCTCTTGCATGTGCGTGAGAAAACCGTTGAAGAATGGAAAAGAATAAATGACCAATTGAGTTGGGAGATAATTAATAACTCAAGGTTCGACCACATAAGGAATGTGTTGCATCTGAGCTATATCTACCTTCCAACATACTTGAAGAGTTGTTTCCTGTACTGCAGCCTATTTCCAGAAGACTATCTTTTTCGCAGAAAAACTCTTGTACGGTTATGGACGGCGGAGGGGTTCATCGTGGAGAGGGGTGTAAGCACATTAGAAGAAGTGGCAGAAGGTTATCTGAAGGAGTTGGTTAACAGGAACATGCTACAACTTGTTCGCAGGAATGCATTTGGTAGGATGAAAAGATTCAGAATGCATGATATCATACGTGAATTGGCAGTTGATTTGTGCCAGAACTATCGTTTTGGTGTTAAATCTGAGGATTATATATGCGGGGGTACTCTTCATAGGGATGGACGGAGATTGGTAGTGCACAAACTAAAGAAGGATATTCATCATTCATTTTCTAGCATACATGGACTTCGAACTTTCATTACACTGGACAAAAGCATGCCGCCATTAACCCTGCTACCTCTAATATCTGAGAATTCAAGATATATGACAGTGCTAGAATTAACTGGCCTACCTATTGAGAAGATTCCCGATGCTATTGGTGATCTTTTTAATCTCCGCCATTTGGGTTTGCGGGATTCAAAAGTGAGGTATCTCCCAAAATCCATCGAGAAGCTTTTGAATCTGTTGACACTGGACCTCTGTAGATCTGACATACATGAGTTGCCTAGAGGGATTGTCAAGTTGAAGAAGCTTAGGCACTTGTTTGCTGAGAAAGAAACTGTGTCAGGACGAGACTTTCGACTTAGCAGTGGTGTATGCATCCCCATTGGGCTTGGGAACCTAACAAACCTGCAGACTCTACAAGCGTTGGAAGTACAAGATGAATCCATTAAGCAACTAGTGGAGCTAAGGCAACTCAGAAGCTTGAAGATATGCAATGTGAAGGGAATCTACTGTGAACACCTCCACGAGTCTCTGGTGCAGATGCCATTTTTGTCCTACCTATATGTGGGTGCAAGTGACAAGAATGAAGTTCTCATGTTGAACACCCTCCCGACTAGCCTGCAAAAGTTAAGGTTGAACGGAAGATTGCCGGAAGGGACACTTTCGAGGGGGTCTACTCTCTTTCAAGGTGTGGAGCAGAACATGTATTCACTACGCCTGTCTTGGTCGCAGTTGAGAGAAGACCCTTTGCCATCCCTTTCCCAGTTGGTGAATTTGACAGTTCTTCACTTCTTTAGAGCATACAATGGAGAGAAGCTGACGTTTCTCACGGGATGGTTTCCCAACCTGAAGCATCTCTCTCTAAGAGACATGCCTAACCTGAAGAGACTAGAGATAAAGCTAGGTGCCATGGCGACCCTGGAATCATTTACGTTAGGCAGCCTAAACAGCATGGCGGAGGTCCCACCTGGCCTTGAGTTTCTCATGCCCCTCCAGTATCTAGGCTTCTTCCAAATTACTCGCGACTTCCTCAAGTTGTTGTACCAATGTCCTCAACTTGCTTGTACGCAATGGCAACACACTCTCCGCGACGACGACGATGATGATGACCGGTGATCCTCCCATAACTGGCATGTAAGTTGATCCCTCTCGACTGTGAAATAGCATTATCAGTTTATCACTTATATCACTCTCAGCATGTTAATTAGTGCACTGAACACCTTTGCTGGTTATATATGTAGGCCGCCATAGAAAAAGGAAGATATATGCGCCTCGGTTCGATATCTGTTCTACTGCTGCTGTACAAGACTGGGCTGCTATATTGGTTGCTTGTGAAGTGTGATATTCAGAGTTCCTACTGATTTCGTCTGTGGCGTTGAAATAACAAGACACATCCTGCTTGTGTCGCAAGACTGAATTACTCGATCCCTTTTTACGCGTTAATGCGTTCAACTATTGTGTGTATTCTATTCATGTGAGCTTGTAAACTATGATCAGTACTGTCTATTCCGGCCGTGCGTGTTGAATAACTAAACCATTTCTGTGAATTTGTGCGTCCAACTATTGTGTGTATTCTATTCGTGCGGGCTTGTAAACTTTAATCAATATTGTATGTTCCAGTCATGCCTGTTAAATAAATAAACCATTTGTGTAAGAATTTTCCTTGTGTATGGCATTTATATAATTTAATTCATCTGCAAATCTGAGTCTCAACAATGGATGCTTTACGCATATACTCCCTCTGTTCCAAAATAGATGACCCAACTTTATACTAACTTTGTACTGAAGTTAGTACAAAGTTGAGTCATCTATTTTAAAACGGAGGGAGTAAAATGACATTGATGACGATGAGGAGGAATAGAGTTCCATAATTGCAATTTTCATGTGAAAAAACCTTCAGCCTAGCTATACAAATGAGTGTCAATCAACTACTAGTAGTTTGCAATGACGACCTTGGCCATATCCGAGGCGGATATCCCTGAATGAAACGGCGAGCCGTGGCGACGAACTCCGGTTGTTGCTAAGATTGCAGAATCCTGACAAGAGTATTAGACAAACCTAAGAAAAGAATTTTGGGACGGAGGGAGTACGTAGTATCTAGTTACAGAATAGGACATTGGCAGGTGACCAGGGACGCTTAACACTATTTATCTATTGGGTAGGCTGTAGAGGGGACAAATAGTTACCCAAGATAGCCTTATCTTTTTTCCGCCTTTAACATTACAAGATACATGTATATTCCGCCTTTTTAAAAGATGACGCGCAAATATCACCCTCGAGGCCACGACATATATATGGAGTGTACTTTTCCTTATTAACTTTATCGTCACATAAGAAATACCACTGTTTCCATTTCCATTTTTCATCTCCCTCAATACAACAGATTGGTCAGGGCAAGCCACCTCAATGCATCTCTAATAATATACTGTGCTCAGCCCTTCCAAGAAAAAATATCAGCCAGACGTTTGTACAATTTGTGCATTTCAAAATTCATTTCCTTCTTTTCTTTCTTCCTGTAAATGGACTCTCGATGACAAATCGGTATATAGCTTCCGGTGAAAAGGTGGATCTCAGGCATTCTCAAAACGGCAAGGTCCCTGTTAGCCGGATGTGCTCGAGGGTGCGCTTCAGGCCGTACTGCTGAACAACCCGGTTCCCAGCTCTGAAACCGTCCCCGTAGGCAACAGAGGTGTCCGACTCGATCTGGTGCTTGAAGAAGTCGCCGAGCTTCCGCTCGAACTGAGACCTCCCGCCCTTCTTCGACGATGTGGATGACGAAGAGGATGAGGATGTCGACGCGGCGTTGCTGCCTGATCCTGCCATGATCTCTGACTCGATCCACAGGTGGGCAAGGACTTGGCATATGCCCTCTTCTATATCTGGAGTGAGCGTGCGGTATCCTGTGAATGCATGTACTCATTAGCATGGAATGTCCATTCTTCATTACCCCAATAGACAGTAGATAATAAAATGATATAAAAAGCTGATGCAAACTTTTCTTGGTAGATAATCAGTATTGGTTGTCGTGTCATTGCCAAAATACTAATGGTTGTCGACTTCTCGAGTGGAGATTAACATTAATTGGTTAAAAGTTTCATAGCAAGATAACACGACTTCAAGCCCAATAAATCTAAAAAGTATTTCAGTAATCTCAGTTGCTAATTCTTGGTTCTAAAGGTACATGAATGTAATACTCCATACACGATTTTGGCCCTGACTTGTAAAGGCCTTCTAAGCTAGAGAATCACGGCTTCTGGTAGTTGAACCAACCCTGACATTTAGTCTTTCTTTACTGTAAGCAAAGCACTAGCAGATTCATTACTAAATATACCTTTACATGCTAAAATAGAAACCATGTACCAAAGAGAGCATAACCAGCAAAAAAGTGCATAATAATTCCACTGATGTAAGACCGGTTGTCCATTGAGTCAGTATGCTCTTTTATTAGTAAAAACACAATAACTAAATACCACAAGAATTAAAGACAACCTTTAAGACGCAACCACGCATGCATCATCTCATGAGCTAAAATTGAACCTGTTAACAATCTGCAAGAACAAGAACTCATTAGAGACTCGGAAAGTCATGTCAACACATTCAGAGTTCATCAGGTTCAAACAATAAAAGATGCAGATGATGAGACAGTGATTCTTTAAGTAACAGGAGAAGATTCACTGATGAAGCACAACATTAATGTTTTTGCACATTAGCTCTCTTCAGTAAGTTTGTAACCCAGAATATCTTCAAATAATCCATGTAATTCATATCTTTTTTGACAACACAAAAGGAAGAGTATACTGAATTAGTTGAAACAGAACTATTTTTAAACTGGAAGCTGCTGATTATGACATTGTATTTCTTTACAGAGACAATTCTGACATTATGAAGCAGAAAACTAATGCTTCACCTTGGGAGACCATATAGAATGAGAATTGCAGTCACTTCACATCGCCGTGTCAACCTATACGGCTCTGTTATCATTTCCATAATTTTGTTTCCCGTCATTCTTGGTCTCCTCAATATCTGAAAATAACATTATTACATAGTCAGAACCCAGCAGGTCAAATGATGAAAGAACAAGTTATCTTGTGTTTGGAACAGTTCTCACCGTGCTGACAGTCTGTTCTTCCGATAAGCACAAACCTCTGGTTTCAGGAAGGTGGTGGTGTCCCTGGTTTCCACAGAAAACAAATTAACTACAACTAATAGGAAAGTGAAAGCAGAAGAATTCATGGTAGTTCGGTTCAACAGACATACAGTTTTCTCTCCTTCCATGGCTTCATTTAAAGCCTGTCTTTCTACAAGAAGCAGAGGAACCTGTTGTTCCACTTTCATATTGAGACCTTCATAAAATTCCTGTATTTCGAGATAAAGAGGCTGGCACTCATTTGTATCCATCACTGCAGAGTCAAGGCACTCCAGGCAGAGTTTACGACCATCATCAAGCAATACATATCTTGATTCCCTTGGCTGATAAATAAATGAACCATATTGGAATGAAGTGAGCCAAGATTTGGAGACAGCAACTTATCTAACCAAGTATGCTCAAGATCAAAACTCTAGAAGCAAACAAGATAGCTGAACATACCTCCATTCTCTCACAACTACAGCATCTTGGAGTACCATCCACCTCATGTGATGGACAGTATTTTTGTAACCAAAAAGGATGTGCCCTATATTCGATAAGGCCGTTCATATTTGTAGGAATCTGAACAAGGAACCACAAGATGGTGCATAAAAACCAAAATCAAAGACGGTAAACAAAAACTTAAACTAGATATTTAGAATTTTGTCACTGTATACATGCTTCCAGGCTTACAGAATTGCAATAAATGAGGACAGATGAAGCATTGCAACCATAAAGAAAATAAATCACTTCGTCCAATAAACACATTATTTTTGGATTGGAGGAAGTATTAGTTTATTTTTTGCTGGCAAAGGTTGCCATATAAAATGCAGAACAAAGTGAATCGTCTTATGCAAACAGATCAGAAAAGATAATGAAGTGATTCTTACAAATTGCTTGCAGACATCACATTTTGGGTGAAAGCGCTCCTTGTAACAAGTTTTATGGTATGGATGGTTTCCTGACATGGAGAACTGCATGTTTTTGTTGGTAAGGTCAATATATCAATGCAACTGCTTAATTAGTAGACCAAACAACAAAGAGCTACCTCATAGTCATATATTGGCTGATTACAAGCATGGCAGCAAAAGCACTCTGGATGCCAAACAGCTCCCATGCAACTAAGAAAACGTCCATGGCCAATCTCATTGTTACATCCAGCACATGTCCTGAGAAAAGAAGCATATATAACGTCAAATAGTCACAGAGCAAAGATAACTCCCATAATTGCTTGCAATCACAGAGTGTTCTGGACCAACACAACATTCTCCTGGCATGCTTTAAGAAACAAATTATACACTCTCGTTTTTTTTACCAGGTATCTTGTTCTTTTCTTTTGACAGCATCAGCATATTTCACACACCCAAGACACTTCATGTGAAGATATAATTTACAGTATCGCACCCTATGGTATCTTTCTGCTCTTCAATAATCACATGAAATGGTTTATCGAATAAAGACAGTGGCAAATCAAGTCTGACGAGTTTTTCCTTTCACGTCTATGCTGGAGCTCCCCATTTCAAACCACAGTTTGGTTTTTTTTTCTAAGGACATTTTGAATCAGTGTATGAAGGACCGAAAAATTGTACAAGTTAAATGCATAAATTTCAAAATTCAGAGAAAAACTGCTCAGGCTGCACTTCTTTTTTCAGAAAACATTGTTGGGGGTTGGGGGGTGGCCTTTTAACTTCCTAGCGGATATGCAGACTCAAATTATAAGTTCTCACGCAATACACATTATCACTGATATGATCATGTGAAACTCTAAAACAAAATACGATATTCAGGGAATGAATTACCAACGTCAACATGACATGTTCACATCATAGTATGTCTAGAAGACAGCTTCTATGGATCTGGATTTTACTTATAATACTTTCTTTCTGGTTAATTCTCATAGCAGTTCAAATGTGTGTCACTTCACATCAATCAACTCAAAACAGAACATACAAATAAAATATTAGCATGCTAAAGTAATACACTAATACAAACCTGAATCCAGACGAAAACATAAATGGTAATTGTTGATATGAATTGCCACCGTTGGCGCTGCCATTTTCCCGAGCACGAGGGTGTGCACTATTTTCACGAGCACGAGGGGGCGAGGTATTTTCATGAGCACGAGGGGGTGATTCAACATTCAAACTTTCCTGAATAGCTCTTGCCAGTTGTTCATCCTCATCTAAATGCAGATCCTTTCCTAAAAGGAAAAAACAAATAAACAAGAAAGTATTACAAACTAAATATCATTTCAAATGTACGGTCAGAAGGCAATGGAAGACTGGAGAATACAGTGAGCTTGGATAGTTTGATAGGAACATCCAAACAACACATCATTTTTACTTCTGACTACGGTGTCATGTCTCAGCGATCTAACTCACAGCCCAAAACAACAGTAACGAATATATGCAAATGTTTATCCCAGGAATTTTGGTTGCTACATCTAGAGCAATAGAATTTGCACCACAATTTTCTTCAAATTATATGAGAAATAAACTACTTATATCAATCAAGTAGTTGCCAGAAGAAAAAACATTAGCCACACGCCTTATTACAATATGAAATTATTTATGCTCTGTTGGATTTTACTTACATCCACAGTCTAAGGACATCTATAAGAAAGTTTGTCCATTAAAAACTAGGTAAGTCTGACTGCATTCTTATTCAAACATGCAACTTAGTAAAGATCAACCAAGCTCCAAAACAACAAATGCCAAGAATAATCTGCAATAAACTAGCCCAAAAAACTTTTGTAGTAGTACTAGTACTAGTAGTAGTAGAACCTCAGCAGAAATCAAGGAATAAGAAAAATATAAGAGGATAAACACCGATGACAAAGCACACTTCTGGGCAATGAGCATTTCAGCAGCACGCGTAATAGATACAATACTAACCTGTTTCCTTTGGTTTTCTGTGTTCCTCTTCTAATAGAGAAAGTGCTATAGCACGGTCAATATCCTCATTATCAAATTCCGAAAGGGGATCCTACATCAAGTGCGGAAACTGGATCAGCTACATAGTCAAAGAAATGGTTTTTATTTCCTTTTAACCATAAATTTTAAATACCAACATAACAGTATATAAGCTTGGTATATTCCAAATTAATTAGCGCTCAAAGGAGAATTTAGAGGAATAGTCACACAGAAATTAGCTGGTTCATATATTTATGGATACATCTCAGCCAAAGTACAATTACCAACGGCAGATGGAAAACAATTAATACACCCTCTGTCCACTAATGTAAGGCGTTTTGGCAGTTCAATTTAAACTGCCAAAACATCTTACATTAGTGAACAGAGGTAGCATCATTTAGTAAGACAGATAAACGACAAATAAGGTGACCTTCCTTTGAGAGTAATGATGTGTTTTATAACAAGGGGCAATTGCATCTATGCTCATCCAAAGTACTAGAACTACATATATAAACCTGCAGACCCCTTAAAAACACTCAAGAAATTGGGGTTCATATATTTATGGACACATGTCAGTCAAAGTACGTTTACCAACGGCAGATGGAAAATAATTAATACTCCCTCTGTAAACTAATATAAGAGCGTTTAGATCACTATTTTAGTATTCTAAACGCTCTTATATTAGTTTACGGAGGGAGTATCATTTAGTGAGACAGATAAACGACAAATAAGATGGCCTTTCTTTGATGGTAATGATGTGTTGTACAACAAGGAGCAATTGCATCTATGCACCTCCAACTTACTAGAACTAAATATATAATGAACCTGCAGACCCCTTAAAAACACTAAATCTGGCAGATGGTGAGCATCAGAGGTGTGCAAGAATTGTTATCGTGAGCAGCACGTAAGGAGTGGGCCTGGTGGGGTCCACTGTCTCTATTGCCCACCACATCTCATGGATATCTGGTTTGTCGAGACCAGCAGCCATGAATGGCAATGCCAGCAAGTCGAACTGCACCTGTGTGGAGCTCGTGAATACACCACCACTTGCAATCACCAGTTCCATCAAAGGCATGGTGCTGCAATCTAAGTTGCACAAGCTATCACACGATTAAAGGTGAAGCATCTATTGCGGTTGGTCAAGGATAGATTTGTATCTCCCCTGATGCGTGCTCCTTGCATCAGTAACAAGGTTTAACATTCATTAATCTGTGATGGAAGTGCTGTAAGTCTTGTTGTTATATAAGGATAATACAGTAGTTGCAGTTTCGAGGGAGATTATCTGTAATTTCGGAACTTTTTGCATAGACATAACGCCCACTATAAAAAAAAGAGTGGTCAAGACTTCATATAAGTATATATATGTAGCATATTTGGGAACGGTAATTATACATGTATTACAGTGGCATATAACTTATAAACAGAGTGCGCAGCAAAGTGAAATATCCTTTTACTATATACATGGGTGCAATTAGAGCTTCCGTAAAGCTCAATTCATACGTGTCTCCTTTGCCCATTCAGTTAAATAAAATGGCAAGGGTAGTGCATCGCGCATTGGAACACCGTTGAACCCTTTTTGCTAAGAGGGTAGTGTATCACACCGAAGTACTTACAATCACAACAGTGGAAGTGGAGGGTTCATTCCATCTTGTCTCTTCTGCAGGCCTGCTTCGTTCTGGCCCTTCCGAGATGTTGTGGGTTGAACCTCTAAAAAATTTGGTCAACCAACCCATATTTTCTCAAATGGCAATGAAGGAACACCGATATCTGCAATCAACTGATAATGTTAGGACACACAGAAACGGTAGCTACAATTTGCGGGAGACAGAATCGATGCTCAAGGATGGCAAACAATCATCAAAGCTAGTCAACTTAATGTAGATCGCTTATCTTGTAAAATGCACAACTGCTTAAAATGCCCTCACCCAGCTAACCAGTAAATAACCATCTAGGTCACAGAAAAAGCTAGCATGATGGACAACGATCAAGCAAGGATCCCCACAAAGCCAATCCAACTTATCAAAAGGTAGTCTTAAAGCTTAAGTTTTCTATCACTAACAGCACCCTTTCAGAACTTCAAGCTTAGGAAGGTAGGTAGTATGTTATATGACACCTTGAAGAGTAGGACTTAAGGATGTGCTGCTATTATACATGATTCAATTCAACAAAGGATGTGCTATACATGATTAAATTCAACATTTTGCCACCAAAAGAAATGTTTAATCAGGATTCGGCAGTTGTCCATCTAAGCGATTTCATCCCTTCTCTGGGATTTTCATTTTCCGCACCAGAAAATCCCAGCGTTTCCCTAGATCACCTGCACCCCTGTTTTCTACTCTGGCTACTGATCATTGAGCAGCCGAGCCACATAAAGAACCGTAAGAGACCGCTGCTTAATGAATACACGAGGAGCAGCACGGTGACCAATCGGTAACGGCTACCGATTAACAGAAAACAAACTAGTGCCGCCCGAGTATGGAAACTAATGTTTCCCCTTTTGGAGGAAACCAGCATGGGTGGTTCCACTTGTTCCCTGCATGTTGACAGATTACAGGGATCACGAGCCGCGGAAGCTAATGACCACTGCACAGGTTAAGGATTTATCGTTGTCTCCACGGCACAACTACACAGCTAACAAAAACAGAGAGAGGTAAAGAACAAGTAGTGAACGCAGGCAGGCAGGCAGGCAGATAGAGCATTCCCACAGCTAAACTAGGCGAGCACAAGGAAAACGAAAGGTACCGAGCGAGATCGACCTCGCGCGACGGGGGCCCGCGGCCGCGGGCGGGAGGCGGGGCTGGCGGCGGCGGCCGGCGCAGCGATCCGGTGGGGCGGGGGGCTGCCGGCGTCGGCGCGGGGAACGGCGACGGCGGGACGCGCCGGGCGCTACGCGGGGGGAGACGGATGGATACAGATCGGGGCCGCCGCCGGGTGCCGCGCCCGGGGAAGAAACGGTGCGAACCGGACCCGCGAGGGCAGGGCCCCGATTCCGGCCACCCCAACCGCGGGGTCGGTCGGCGGGGCGGTCGGTGGATCGCTCCGGGCCGCGGCGGGCGGCGGGATTGAGCGGGCGGGCGAGCGGCGGACGGCGAACGGCGAGCCCCCGCCCCTCCGCCTCTCCTCCTCTGTACCGGCAGCGCGAGGAGAGAAGAAACCGACGGGGAGGACGGAAGGGGGGCGGGGCTGCCTGTATCGTCCGTCGTATCGTACGCGTCGCCGTGTCGTATGTCTACGCGCACGCCAACGACGACCGTCTCGCTCGGACGTCCGTTTCGTCTGTCAACGCGTTTGACCACTTCGCCCCCTCCCAGCAGGCACGCCGTGGTCCTCCGTCCCCTTGGACGGCGGCCCAGTCCCCCCGGGCCACGCCGTTGCCGGTGCGACCATCGCCGCGGTTCGACACCGGGTTGCTAGTCGTGGGTCATCGCTGTCGTGGCCCTAGAACAATGTCATCTCTCTCCTCCCATGGCGTCGTGGGTGGCTCCGTCGCGTCGACGGGCAACATGCAACGGTGATGCCGTTCGGCTAACGTTCATCGAGAGGGTGGTGATTGCAAACGCTTTTTATTGGCCGCAAGGATGGCAATTTTAGTTTGCAAGCATGGAAATTTCCTGTCGAAAAACAGAATTCAAGCGGGTTGCCATGATCGCCATCTTCCCGCGAACATTCGCTGGTAGAAGGTGAAAACGCGGCGTCACCTCCCTGCCAGTTCCCTCTTCTATTCGCCGCCGCAGTCTACACCCAAGCAGGCGGTGGTCCCCCTCCCCCTCCTGTTCGACGGCGGGACCCTGGTCCGCGACGCCGCCTGTGCGACCATCGGCGCAGTTCGACCCGGGGCTGCTAGCCGCAGGCCATAGCTATCGCATCCCGAGAACAACGTCGTCTCTCTCTCCCCCACCCTCCTATTCACCGTCGTGGGTGGTGCCGCCGTGTCGGCAGGCAATAAACAACGATAATGATATTCAGCTAACGTTCATCGAGAGGGGTGACGACTGCAAACGTTTTTTATAGGCAATTTATATTCCGCAAGGATGGCAGTTTTATATTGCAAGCATGAATTCTTCCTAACGATAATGAGCTTTCGCCGGTTATGAGGAGCCGCCGGAAACAATGCGGCGTCACCTCCCTCTTCCATTCGCCGCCGTCGCCGCCGTCAACACCCGAGGGCGAAAATGAGTGGGCGCGTTGATCAGTGTAACTGCGATCCAAACAATAAATTACGCACTAAATTAGCATAATCAACAAGTGTAACCGCAATCCAAACAGGGCATGCCATCAAATCGCTCCCCTCCCATAGCACTAGCCGGTAAAACCACCCCTCGGCCGTCGATCCCCGTACCTCCCCGATCCGACGGCCATCGCCGCCCCACAGTTTTCCGTTGGATTCCCTGCCCCCCGCCCCGGATCAACATCGCAACCGCATCTGCTTCTCTCTCCCTCTCTTTCACCCGACGCCAATCTCTCCTCCTCGAATCCTCCACCCCTCTCCCCGCCGATCAGCCCTCCTCCGCCGGCAACCCCCCCTACCCCGCGGCTTCCCTCCGGCCACCCACCATCGCCCCACTCGCGCGCGCGCGTCTCCGTCCAGCACGCGCACCCGGGCAGCGGCTCTTCCCAGCGGCGCAACCGCCACCGGCACCGCCGATCTCGGGTGAGTCCTCCTCCCGCTCCCCCGCGCCTGCGGGCCGCCTCCCCCCCGCCGCCGCATTCGGATTCCCGCCGATCGGTTCTCCCGCGATTCCGTTGGTAGGGGTTGGGCCGTTGGGGTTGACAGTCAGTAGAGATTGCGTGCGCCCGTTTTGAGGGGGAGCGGCGGAATCTCCGCGTTGGGTAGTACGAACGGGTGATCCCCGGGGAGCTCTGCCCCCACCGGCGGGCCGACGGGCGAGCACCGTCCATTTCCTCTGCTTCCGTTCAATACCAAAGTATGCAATCGGATGGACAGCAATTGCTCTGCTTTTGGTTAGGTTTTGTTCAGTGCTTGTACACACTGTGGTTACGCCAAGTGCCAGTTCACATTACTGCCGGGATTTATTACATTTTATTTGCTATTGTCGCCTAGAACCGAATCCCTTGATGGTAGTAAGAGATATGGCATAAGATACGGTAAGTTTAGTTTTAGGTGGTGTTTCCCGCCTATCTCCATTTTAATATCCAGCCATTTCAGTGTAATAATCTGCATCTGTGTGTGGTTCCCCCTTTGTTTATCTTATTACTTGATTGACTGTGAATGTGTACGTATGCTATTTTGGATAGTAGCAGCTGCCGTACGTCATTAAGAAAAATAAAGGTTGGGATTTTCTGCTTATAGCGCCACTTGATCATAGTAGATGTAATTAATTGTGCATAAAGAACTTATGTTTTGACAGCAGTTATTTAGTGTTTTGCTCAGTTCAAGGATGTCATGAAATTACCTTAAATCCAAGAAAAAGATCATGACAAGACTGAAGGCCTCAAATTTTGTAGTGCTAGTACTGCATTTGGTCCTTTGCAGCTTTTGCTGTCAGCCTGTCACTAGGAGATAACGGATAGCTTGGCACGTGTAAAAAATTACTGAAGTTATGATGCCCTTAATTGTTTCTGAATGTGAACGAGATGCCATTTTAGGTGATAGCTGCCATTTTAGTGTGCAGAAGTAAGTAAATGAGGGGAGGTAGGCTTGCTGTGTTAATTCCAGATTTAACCCCCTGCGAACTTTAAAACACCATGTGATCCATGTCAGTGTCGATTTAGTTATTCAATCGTGATGATACGCCTTGCCGTTCCCCTCCTCTTTATCTGACTTGATTGTTTCTGAATGTGAACGATATGCCATAGGTGGTAGCTGCCATAAGGGATGTGACATGAGATATATGGTAAGTTTAGTATTAAAAGGACGAGATTTCCCGCCTATCTCCACGCTTTTATCCAACCATTATAGTGTAATAATCTGCGTCGGTGTGATTTCCCTTTGATTATCTGACTTAATTGTTTGTGAATGTGAATGTATGCTATTTGAGGTAGGAGCCTCCGTAGGTCATTAAGAAAAAATAATGATACAGATTTGCTGATTATAGCGCCACTTGATCATATAGATGTAATTAATTGTGCATAAAGAATTTATGTTTCGACAACAGTTATTTAGTGTTTTGCTTAGTTCAGGGATATCATAAAAAGACCTTCAATCCAAGAGAAAGATCATGAGAGGACTGAAGACATCAAATTTTGAACTACCAGTACTTCATTTAGTCCTTCTCTGCAGCTTTTGCTATCACTAGGAGATAAAGTATATCTTGGCTCATGGTAAAAAAATTGCTGAAGTTACCATGCTCTTATGCTGGCTTATAAGCTGCTATGATTCATCATATTGAAAATCATACAGATGTCATTTCAACTTAAACAAAATGAGGCTAAAACACTTACTTTTTACTGTTAATAAAGTCACTGTGATTAATTTTGCATAGTTTACTGCAGCCTGCACTAGATATATGCATGTGGACATGGTTGTTCATTTTTGACTAGATCTAATACTCTTTACATTGTTTATTTTGATTAGAGTACTTTGCTAGATATGGCTGGCTTTGCCTTTTCTTACCAGAAGTCTATCCTCTCAAGTTTCTTGTGCTAAAGAGATTGATCTTTTATGTTGTTTGAATCAGTTGTTTGAATCAAAGCTGCTTTTTACTGAGAAGGTATCAAACAGAACATGTGAACTGGATTCTGCCTGGATTTTCTTGTGTTATTTTTGGCTTTTGATTACCGTCTAAACAATGTGATTGTAATACGATTGTGCATTCGTTTAATAATATTATATTCGATTGTACTCTCTCTATTGATTTCAGCCGCCTGCAGGTTCCAAATCATTTTTTGGTCCAGTTCTTTTGGTAGCTTTTTTGGACTTCTAGAATAAGCTGCCTCCTACCCAGCTTATTCTAGAAGCCCAACCAAAAATATTTTTTTAGAAGCGTACTAGTCAAGCCTTAATTAGTAGGCTTCTAAAAGAAATATTTGGTTGGGCTTCTAGTATAAGCTGGGTAGGGGGCAGCTTATTCCAGCTTGTTCTGGAAGCCTGCAAAAGAACTGGCCCAATAGTATATATGTTTTGTTACACTACAGTGGTTTCATACTGCCATACTCTACGTGTGAGTTCTTTGTGTGATCATCATTTGTAGCTACTGACAATGTATGGTATAAAAAAGTCAACTCTACAAGTTTGATTTTAATTTGTAACATCTTATTGAAACTGCATATAATTTGAAAGATAGTTCATCATTATATGTGGAATTAACTAATGCGCCGTCGTTTCAAAGGGTAGTCCAATGGGGGATATTCATGCATTGTCTTTTCAGTTAACTTGTTTTCTGTTATCACGTTGAACATATTATTCATCTTTAAATGAACTGATAAGTAAATTTGCAACAAGCATTAAAACATGAATGTCTGGAATATTAGTTTGAAACGATGTCATGACTCAAGAAGAGTTTTTGTCTGATGCTGGTTAGAGTTTTCATGGTTATAGCGAGATTCTTATATTCTTAACTGTTTTTCCCCTGGCTCCTGATACTTCGAATCTTAACTGTTTTTCTCCTGGCTCCTGAACTGCTTATTCACTGTATGTCATTGTTCTACATTTTAAACTTTACTTTAGCACCTGAAGCATTTCCTCCTTTTTATATTATTGCTGGTCAACTCTGATGCACTATGTCTGGAAATTATTTTTCCACCAACCATTGTCGGACTAGTACCTAAGGCCGCATTAAGTATACTGGAAATTATCAAGCATGCACATCTACATGAGAAGCAAATGTGCATTTACATGTTTGACCCACATGAAAATGAATCCTCTCATGTAAACATTGACCAGCAATATTCTTCCATATCTGTAACATGGGGAGACCCTGATGTGCATCAGGGTCCATTTTTTACTTACTGCCATAGTCCTGTGCATCAGGTAGGCCGAATGTGTGCATCAGGTTCCAATTTTTTAATTACTGCTATAGTCCTGTGCGTCAGGTAGGCCGAACGATTGGGCAGCAGAGTCATTTCTTCATCCCATTTTTGCAGCTTACAAGGGCTAAATTCCAATGCCCACACTTGCCTGGTGCCTCCCCATCCCTAGTCCTCAGCCTGATGCGGCTACACTTCACTCATAGTGCCAGACTCCCTCTGCTCCCATGGATGGTCTTGCCCTTTCCCCAATTTCTCCCCAATCCAGGCATGCAGCTAAACTCCTGGCGCCATTACTCTCGTGGCAACATGATGAGCTCAGCAGTGATCAGAGCATGCTGCGCCCCTGGTGACCTGGTCCCTCCCTCCTGCTTGCTGCCTTGCTCTGAACTTCTGAAATCCAAGTCAGTTGCCCTTGCCAGCCACCCATCCAGGCCTCTCATCCCTGAATCTGCAAGTCGCCAATGCCTTCGTTGTAGTTCTTTCTCCATCAGTAATCTTTTATATGGGACGAAGAAAAATCGTGGGCATTGGAGTACTTGGTTAATTTGTTAATGGTTAGGGTTGCTACAAGTCCTAGTTCAGTAGTTGTCTAATGGGGCATTGATGCATTGTAGTGTTAGTTTGCGAGACTGCATTCAGTTAGTCCGTTATTCATGTCTTAAGTGATTGAGTATTTCATGGTTTTAAAAGACATAATGTTCTGGAAGGTAATGTGCATACATTAAGCTACTTAAATGCTTTATTTTGGTCTTAGGCCATTCTACTATATTCTGCTTGCCACTTTAAGTTAATGATGTACTTTACAAAATCATGGACATTGGTTACTTGTTGATGTACTTGAAAAGGCACACCATCTTTTCCATATAATTTTGTTCTTTGTTTCACCATTTTATTAATCACTTTGGTTGCCATTTGATTTTGTTAATACATTGTCTTTAATAATTCCATGAAATACACCATTAGTCAATAAATCAGTACATTGTTTGAAAATTTTAAGCCATGGAGAAGTGGTGCAGATCAGGGTAGGTTTAGCTCTAGATCCGCACTGCCCATGATTGCATGTTCATATAGTTGCATTTCTGTATATGGAAATTATTAGTTGTAGATCTAGCTTTTATTTGTTATCGATATTGTAAGTTTATTGTCATGATAGTATTGCCTGTGAGTTTAGCCTCCATTTTAAACCATGGATTGTTCAGTCTGATTTGATTTGAAAGTTAGTTTTAGTTCTGATGGTTTGTGTCCTTAGTTTGCTACATAGGTCAAACATCTCGATATTTTTCTTCTTTCAACAGTAGAGAACTAAGTCAAGCTTTGTACAAGTTATGCTAGTTTGCGACAAAAATATCTAGTTCTTGATTGGTTTTTTCTTAAACAGAACTTTTCCCATAATTCTCTCTGGAGGAAAACTGCTAAATCATGGTAGCATGTGTTAAAGCTATTGCTCTGCTAGAGGGCAGGTTCTTCCTTTGGCTTGCTCTAGAGCATCGCTGCCGGACAGCCGATAGGTTTGAGCACGACAGCCATCTCACAAGCGCTGGAGTGAGCCGGGCATCTATATTCATGAGCTGCCCATGGGGCTTGGCACCTCTGGCTGCTCGTCCTACAGTGGTCTGGGCCATGTTTTATGAACCTGCGACAAACTTGAGACAAAAGTGTGAATTCTGAGCCATGAACATTACATCACTGAACTGTCACCTTGAAGTGTTATTCTTTTCCTGCCATTATTTGAACATTTGGTTTTTTCTCCAAATTATATTTTGTGGTCCATGTTCATCTTATTGATGGAAAACATTTCATGTGTTGCAGGTTTCATCAACATTGATAACTGATAAGTATAATGTAGAAAAGTATTGCATGAGTCATGCCATCTAGCGACAAGCAATTAGCATTCTCGGTGAAAACAGCAGCATCGCGTGAGCTGCTAAACAAAGGTACAAACATCGTAAATATGTCTCAAGGCACTTCTCTGCCGCCAAAGGATAAAGGTGCTGCTGAAGAACCTTTAAAGGCTGTGGGCACAAAATGGCTGCATACTGATGCTCCTTCAAGCCCCGTTTATCATAATGTTTATGTACGGCGAAAGGTGGAAACCGAACATAATAAAGTGAACTCGTCTCCGGAGATGAAGGTTATTGGCAAGGACAAAACAAAACAGCAGGAGGAACAGCGAAATGTGGAAACTGAACATAGTAAAGTGAGTTGTTCTCAGGAGTTGAAGGGTAGTGGAAGTGCGAAAACAAAAGGGCAGGAGATACAGAAAATGGAAACTGAACATAGTAGAGCGAACCCTTCTCAAGAGTTGAAGGGTAGTGGAAGCGAGAAAACAGAGGAGCAGGAGGAACAGAAAGTGAAAACTGAACATAGTAAAGTGAGCTCTTCTAAAGAGTTGAAGGGTAGTGGAAGCGAGAAAACAAAGGAGCAGGAGGAACAGAAAATGAAAACTGAACATAGTAAAGTGAGCTCTTCTAAAGAGTTGAAGGGTAATGGAGGAGAAAAAATAGAAGAGCAAGAGGATCAGCAAATGGTGGAATGTGATCAAGTCAGTAAGCCAGAAGTGGCACCTCCTATTGCTGAATCTGGAATAAAAGAGCAGGATGAACAACAATTGGTGCAAGTGAATAAGCCAGAAGTGGCACCTCCTATTTCTGAATCTGGAATAAAAGAGAAGGATGAACAGAAAACGGTGCAACATGATGAAGTCAATAAACCAGAAGTGGCACCTCCTAATGCTGAATCTGGAATAAAAGAGCAGGATGGACAGCAAACTGTGCAACATGATCAGGTCAATAAGTCAGAAATGGCACCTATTCCTGAATCTGGAATAAAAGATCAGGATGAACAGCAAATGGTGCAACCTGATCAGGTCGATAAGCCAGAAATGGCATCTCCCATTGCTGATACCGGAATAAAAGAGCAGGAGGAACAGCAAACTGTACAACATGATCGGATCAATAAGCCAGAAGTGGCACCTCTTATCTCTGAATCTTGCATAGAAGAGCAGGAGAAACGGCAATTGGTACAACCAGATCAAGTCAATAAGTCAGAAGTGGCACCTCCTGTTGCTGAACCTAGGATAACAGAGCAGGAGGAACCGCAAATGGTACAATATGATCAGGTCAATATGCCAGAGGTCGCACCTCCTGTTGCTGAACCTAGGATAACAGAGCAGGAGGAACCGCAAATGGTACAACACGATCAGGTCAATAAGCCAGAAGTGGCACCTACTATTGCTGAATCTGTAGATCTGGTCTCATCTGAAATGTCTGAATCTGGAGGGCTAGAGCCATCTAAATCTCCTGAAGAAACACATGCAGAAACTGTACCAAAGATAAATGAGCTGCCGATTGCTTCTGCTAATGAGCCCCCGGTCGCTCCTAGCACCACCGTTCAAGGTGATATCCATAGATCAGGCAACCAAAATCCTTACTGGAGTGAGAGATATGATCGGTTACAGACATATTTGGAGAACTGTGATCGGTCACCCCAGGAGGGTTATATGCGAAGTAAGGAATTTTGGGTAGCAACAATAGTTATTTATAAATTGATTTTTCTCACGGGGTGTTGACTTCTTCCTCCCAATTACAGTGCTCAGGTCACTCTCAGCAGCCGGTCGAAGCATGCATGCGATTGAGCTGGAGAAAAGGGCAATACACCTCCTAGTGGAGGAAGGTGATACTTCACTTGCCTTATTTTGCTTTCGTATCATTCTTGAAGCTTATATTTCAGCCGTCATATTGGACTCTCTTATCATGTTGCATATTTATGCTGCAAAATCTCAGTAGCTTGATATTGTGGTAACCTTATTGGTATGGGTAGCATCTGATGCATGGTATCTCTATTTGAGTGCAATGTGCACACTATATTGCATGACGGCTGGAACACCTCATCATGGCCTGTACTATGCATGAAATAAAACAACTCTGAAGTTACAGTATTAGTGTATCAGCATTCCAAGCAAGTAGGCATTTGAGATCCATAATGGAACACTCTGCCTGAATATGTTTGAACATCGATAAATATATGTTTTAATGTAGTTTTCTGCAATCTCAACGCTACAAGTCCTGAGTGATATTAATTGTTTGAATCTGTGCGTCATGCATTTTCCATCTTTTCATTATGGCCCAATTCGGCAAGTATTTATCAGGCCGACATGTTACCAACATCAGTTCTTGTATATTTGTTTCAAGAACTTACATCCTGCGTGCACTAACACTAAATCACGCAGGTAAAGAGCTGCAACGGATGAAGGCTTTGAATGTTTTGGGGAAAGCTTCTCCGAACGGCCCTTCGAAGCAGGACCCCTTGCAGCGGCCGTGCCCGAAATGAGACGGTTGAAGATATCTCTGTAGAGCCAAAAATATATGCATCATGTATACAGTACATTGCAGAAAGGACATGTTCTGCTTAGAACTTTTCTTTTCGGTTTCTTTTTCCCTTTTCCTTTCGTTTTTACCTATACTCGGCTCTGTGCTGTGGGGTATGTCGTTATATGGTGTAATTATGAGAGCAACTTGTTTGGATAAACCTGCCAGGCTTAATGGCCAACTGTTCATACCCATGCGTGCCGTTTGATTTATTCTTCTTCTTTTGAGTTGGAATTTGATTTTCTTCTTTTCTTGAGCTATTTTATTTATTCTTTTGATATGTTGTACTTGTGCAGATGGTTTGGCAATTTTGTCTGGTTGATTATGTCATTTCTATTTCTTGTTTAAATTCTTAGCATATGCCTCGGGTGGTGACACGTGGTGCAACGTATGCTTGGCATGCCCTGTCACTAGGTATTTTGCCTGGATTTGGTTCTGCCTGCATTCTTTTCAATATTCACATTTTAAATTGAAACAACTTTTGCACTGTGTGTCTGAATTTATTTATTTTGGCGTGAGTTGTGCTTTGCATCGTAGTTTGCTTGTACTTAAGGTGGTATTATACGCGCACTTCCCACATTAGTGTGTATACTCAATTGTGTTTGTGCGATTCCCAAGTTAGTGTGTGTTTGAAGGTGGCACACAGCAGGGTCACAATAGCAATCCATACAGAGGGCATAGCATCAGTCTGGTGCCAAAAACCCCTAGAAAATCAGTGATCAGGTAGAAACATAGTCCCACCCCCCTATTTTTCTTGGTTGCTTCGCGGAAGTGTAAATGACTTTTAATCTTGCAAAGGAGAAATCTCTCTCTGAGCGTTGTAGACATGAAACACGCCCCATTTGGGAGCGGAATCGTGATCATGTATATAATATATTATTAAAAAGTGAAAACTAATTTATGTTTGGCCAAGTATAGGGAAACATGATATTTTCTTCTATGAACTTGGTCTATATGGAAAAGCTTGACTTTCCCTAAAAAAAAATCCCGTTAGGCCGCGCTTGGCATCGGTGTAACTGAATACGGGTGTATTATCTTTACAAGTGTAACTTACCGGCCAACAGCTATTTCCGACCGGAAATCAAAATGACGGGCGGAGGTCCGTAAGTTTTACGGGTGTATCTGGAATGAAAACGATAATCCAAGCAAGGCCTTAGTGTCAAACTGACAACTGTTAACTGTAGGTGCACGAAGGTCCAGCCACCGTGCCACACACGTCAGGTGAATTTCACCCTAGCTAGCTACCAGCAAGCTAGCCCACTGACAGAATGTTTTCCGGCGAGAAGCCAGGAGACATCGATGGCGGCGACTCCGCACTACATAGTGATAGTGCGTGGGGTCACCTCAGGTAAAGCCATGGCCGGCCAGCTAGCCATCGGAGTCCGGAGGCGACAGCGCGTGCAGCCTAGCTAGGACGTTAGCCCGTGGCAGCCCACCTGTGTGGCCGCGCGTGGGAAACGGGCCGGAGTAGCCTGGCTCCGGCGGCCGTCCTTAAATACCGCGCGCACGGCCGCTCACAGGGGCACACAGGTCTCCGGCGAGCTTCTTTGTGATAGTGCTGCGCCTGTGATCGCATCGTACGTCTCGACCGCAGCGCCGGTGGCGAGGCTACCGCCTCCTGCCCCGACGTCCACATGGCCGGCAACCGGAACAGGGTCTCCTGGTCCTCCGGCCTCTGCGGCTGCTTCGACGATCTCGGTGGCTGTAAGCTCAGCTCGATATATCTCTCCGGTTCATTAATTTAGAGCAACGCTGGTAACTGATATCTAAGTACTCCCTTCGTAAAGAAATATAAAAGCATTTAGATCACCGCTTATCAAAGAAGATATGTAATACTCCTACAAAATAATAAGTACTCGTAGAAGCAATTCTACCATGCACGGGGAATTTCGTGCATGGATCCACCGCCCACCAACGCGTGATTTGAGATCCGTGCTATATTTATTCAGGCCTGGACGTTTCGCAGTTTCTATTAAAATGTTTTAGTGAGGTACCGTTGTGCACTAGTAATCTAAGCTAAAACAAGTGCCTTCTTATTTATTGGTACACGCCGAAAGCTTAAGATGCACCTTAGAAAAAGTTTTCTTTCTTTCTTTTCTGCAATGAAAACATTATGCGCAGCGCTCTGGAACGAGACAAATGTTGGCTAAAACAAAACAAAAGTATAAATCTCAGAGCAGACCAATGCATGGGATATCCCTTGCATGGTAGAAATACCACGCCCATTGATAGGAACAAGAAAAGAAAGCTAATAAAATCATATACTTAAATCTAAGATAAGTGGGCTTCTTTTGACAACCGGTGCATCATGTGCAACCTACATGCTGCCTGACACTCTTCTGCCCGTGCATCACCTTAGGGAGGATCGCCGAGATTGTCGACAAGGGAGCCATATGTGAGTTGGTTTATGCCCACAAAAATACAACTATATACTTGTGCTTTCGCTAATTGTTGAACGATAACTTGATCGAGTGTCCGTAAATGAATGAATGAACCTACTATTGCTCTACTCAACATGTTGTGCGAGTGGGATGATGCACGTGCTACAGGGCTTGGGGACGTCGGTGATAGGCTCCATCCTCTACCACTTCTGCTACCGTGCCAGGCTGCGGGCAGAGCACGGGCTGGAGGAGAAGCTATGCGCCGACTGCTGCGTCCACACCTCTGCGGGTATTGCGCCCTCTGTAAGGAGTATCGCGAGCTCAAGAGTCGCGGCTTTGACATGCACGCGGGATGGCATGCCAACATGGAGAGGATGGGGAAGACCGTCGCGCCCCAAATGAACCAGGGGATGACTCGTTAAGTCGGTCGAAAGCAATGCAGACATGTGCTCTCCTCTAAATATCCTGGCTACGGGTGTCAACGTCCAACTACTCGTCTAGTCTTACTTTTTTATCGATGTATGTGTCGGTGTGCTTAGCTGTTGCAAGTTGTTCTTCGTCCAACCAGTCACTTCCCACCATGTGGCAAGTCTATGTGCAACCAATAAGACGTGTTATCATATCTTTGTGTAGAAAAACAGAGACCCTCCCTGGTCATGAGTGTAATCAAGTCCGGGTATGTAATATCTATGCCATCTACCTTAAATCTCCAAAAAATTGTTGAGATAACCTTAGATCTCCAAATGCAGTTAATGGATGTAGTGACCACGTATTTGTATGGTTCACATATGGTTTGGACATTTATATGTGTTTTTTGCGGGGTCATTTATATATGTGTTCCTGAAGAATTTAATATTCGGGATCCCAGAACAAACCATAATGCACAACGTCAAATTGCAGAGGTTGCTACATGGCTTAAAATAGTCTTGTATAATCTGGTACAACCAGCTAAGTGAATTAATTTCTCGCGAAAAGATATTACACAAATCATGATGATTGTCCTTGCACATTTATTAAGAGATCTCGTAATCAATCCTATATTATCCCAGTTTATGTTGATTATATAAATATGATAAGCAATGGTAATGGGATAGAATAATCTTGTTCTTACCTTACAACAGAGCTTGGGATGAAAGACTTAGGGGGTAAAAACAAGCTGTTCTTGGGGCACTACTTGACCACCTTCCGGAAAGAGGTTTAGTTCACTAGTATGCATATATAGAAAGGGTTCTTCAAAGGTTTAATATGGATAAATCTCACTCCCTTTAAACCCCTGTGGTATACATGAAATACTTGTTGCTCTAGTTGCTAGCACACTCCCTTTAATACCGGTGTGAGTTTAAACCTTACAAACCGCTAGAATTTTCTTTCTAAGCGCGATGAGGCCTTCCACCCGGCCAAGGTTTGGGTTGTGCTAAATTAGTCATACAAGTACTATTCGACACTCTCTGAACGCATAGATTCAAATTCATCCAAATATTTTTGAAAAGTACCAAAGCTTATCAAGGTTCAATGCGATTTTCGGTATCTTACCGGAATTCTGACCGCAATTATAACCTTACTCGCTGCTCATCAATTAGGTGGGTTACTGAGTCAACATAGTAATTTTGTTAGCAAGAATTGTCATGGTCGACCTCCTACCTGAAAACCAAGAAAAACACATGGTAGGGTGGGAACGACCTCTTGTTCCCCACCGGCCACCAGCTAGCGAATGCCTCTTTTCGCCATGAAAGGACTGCCAAAATATCGTGAAATACACTCAAAGACAGCAGCAGCACCATGAGATGGATGAGCACCGGCATACTCACCACTCGTTAAGCAAATAGGAACAGAAGCATATTCTCTTGTCCTTAAAGCCTAGCTAGCCACAAGCAATAAGCTTTGTTCTCTAAGTGGACTCAATCAATCCCTTTGACAAATAGCAATGCCCGTGCCATCTTCATAGTTGAGTATTGATTCTTCTTGATCTGGATGGTGACTTGCTGTTAAGGTTCCAAAAGTATTCAACAATATATGCAAGAAGAATTACATAAATCATGTGCCACGGAATCTCTCCAACTCAAAGTTAAATCCAGCGGGATTGCCGGCCGCTAGGCTGACGGTGATGTCGGGCAAGGTTTTTTTAATTCCAATTCCGGGTTTATTGCGATGGTCTAGAAAATTGATTTCTGAAAAAACTCAAAAATTCCGGATTTTTTCTTTCAAAATTTTCTAACAAATTTAGAAGTAAAAAAATATATAGCATCAAAATATATTTTTTAACCTAGTGGGCACACCAACTACTTTCTGGTCTAATGGGCAGTAAGTCTCATAATCATCAAGAGATCACTTCAACTCCATGCCACCACATCATGACCTAAGCCTGAATAACACAGAAAAAACACTTGTTGAAATGGTTATGATCTAATGGGCAGTACACCTGGTAACTATTAGGAGGTCGCGAGTTCGACTCCATGCCACCGCACTGTGACCAATTTTCTAAGCCTTTAACACAGAAAAACCCTGTTGTTGAAATGGTTCTCGTCTAATGGCCAGTACACCTAGTAACCATCTGGAGATTGTGAGTTCGACTCCATGCCACCGCACCTGAACAATAATTTTCTTTAGTAAACCTGAAAAATACGAAAAATTGTTATCCGAATGGTTATAATCTATGAGCAATATGCCTAGTACCCATCAGTAGGTCATGAGTTCGACTCCATGCTAGTGCACTGCGACCAATGTTTTTTTAGTAAGCCTGAATAACGAATAAAACCTGTTGTCAAAATGTTTTGGTCTAATGGGAAGTACTATGGTAACCATTAGGATGTTGCGAGTTTGATTCAATGCTATCGCACCACGACCAATGCTTATTTTTAGCAAGCATGGATAAGGCAAAAACAAAAACAAAAATGCTGAAATGGTTATGGTCTAATGGGCAGTATGACTCGCAACCATCAGGAGGTTGCGAGTTCAACTCCATGCCACCGCACTGCGGCCTAATTTAGTTTTGGTCTAATGGGCAGTACGACTGGTAAACATCATTAGGTCACAAGTTTGACTACATGCCACTGCACCGTGAGCAATATTTTTTAGTAAGCCTAAATAATGCACAAAAAACATGTTTAAATGGGGCGGTATGCCTGGTAAACATTAGGAGGTCACGAGTTCAACTCCATGCCAACGCACCGCTACCAATATTTTGTTATAAGCCTGGTAAACATCATGTTCCGAGGCCTTTCTAGCCGCCGCCTCCCCCTCCTCCACAAAAAGATAGGGTTTTCGCCTCCCAACGAAGACGCCCCGGGTCCACCTCCTCCCCGGTGGTCCTAGGGCCATGGGGGCCTGATGGATCTTGGCAAGGGCTGGCGGGAGGACTCTGTTTTTAGTCGTTTCTTTCGGTTTTGCTAGGGTTTGTGTCTTGCTTGGGAAGACGAGACGTCTACGACTCTCTGAATATGGAATAAAGGTCTTCCGGCCTAGCCCCTGTTCCGACGGTGCGCCTAGCACCGTTGGTGGGCGTGTGGAGCTGTGTCTCTGGCGGATCTATTTTTGGTGGATTTGCTCGGATCTTGTCATTGTTCATCTACGTTCTTGTGTCTTCGGGTTGGATCCTTCTGATCTATGTTATTCTTCATCTGTGGTGGTTGCTGTTTTGGTGCGCTGGTTCTACAGGGCCTTAGTACAACGACTTCCCGACTGTCTACTACAGCAAGTTGTGCCTGACTCCGGCGATGGAGGGGCGATGATGGCTGTGCGCCTTCGGCTCGCTTTAGTGCTTGTAGTTTTCGCTAGGTGGTCTACGGATCTGGATGTAATTTCTATTATTTCTGATATTCGTTGTACGGCCTTGATTGAAGATGAATAGATCAGAAATTTTCTCGCAAAAAAAAAGCATGGTAAACATCAGGAGGTCGCAAGTTAATTTTTTTTATAGGCCCATGTAAGGCCAAAAGAAACTGTTATTGAAAACGGGACTCGAACCTCCTGAGAGGCACACACACTACCGCTTGGCCAAGTGCATGGTTGCTGTATGACATTTATACACAAGTACACAACCTATTTGACCAATACTCGGATCGTTCAATTCAAATATTTCAAACGGTATCCAATTTTTTCAGTAAAACCATATTGCCAGGTACTCATGGAGTCTATGGTAGTACTGAAAGCAGAGATGATGTCAGTCAGGCCAGGAAGGAGTCAAAGTAGCGCTGATGCATACTTCCTCATCGTTTATCATTCAAACTAATTGTGCTGCTGTTGTAAGGTGATGAGAGAGACTGGACAGAACAAGTCGTACCTAGGCCAATTGATACACGAGATTAAGGAGTTGTTGAGTGAAAGGGAGCATGTTTTGTTATGTATTGATCGTTCGCAGAATAAGGCTGCAGATCGGCTAGCTTATATGTCGAGAGCGGAGCATCGAACCGACTTGTGGTTGCAGGATGCCCCAGAGGCTCTGAGTAACTTGCTGGCTGTTGATTGTACTCCTATCATTGTTTAATAAAGCTCCTTTTTCCACCGCAAAAAAAAGAGTCTATGGTAGTAGTGGACTTGCTTTTCTGCTGGCGACAATACGATGAACTATAGATTTGAAGATACTGTAGCTACCAATGACCTCAGTGATGTTGACAGCACACATGGCTGGCTACCTGGCGAGAGATTCCAGACATATTTGATGTTCTCCATCGATCACTACACCACCCCACTAACCAACGGAAATATTCCCTCAGCAAAACGACAACGGTTCACGCAGAACAGTGTCAACACCATGACAATTATGTATTTCACCCAAAAAACAACATTTTTTGCTGGACCAAAAAGCACCATGACAATTATATGTAATTAAGATGAGCTTCCTCGACGGACCGATGCTTCCAGCGATTGCACCGTATGTCATGCGTACTTTGTACATTTTGAGTGCAATGTGCACACTATATTGCCTGACCTCTGGAACACCTCACCATGACCTGTACTAAGCATGAAATAAAACAACTCTGTAGTTACAGTATCAGTGTGTCACAAATATATGGTGTCAGCAGTCAACATTCCAAGTAAGTAGGCATTTGAGATCCGTAACTGGAATGCGAGCTTGATGATTCGATCACTCTGCCTGAATATGGTTCAACATGGGCAAGCTTGATGATTAGATCTACTTATATACTCCCTCCGTTCGGAATTACTCGTCCAAAAAATGAATGTATCTAGATGTATTTTAGCTGTAGATATATTCATTTTTATCCATTTTTGTGACAAGTAATTACGAACGGAGGGAGTACCTATGAATTTTTAACTGGGCCAGAGAAAAACAATTGGCCAAATAAAACTTACGAGAGAGTTACTGTGTTATTTTTACCTTACCAGACCATGATGGCCTGTACTATTGCACTGTGTTATTTTTATTTACCTTACCAGACCATGATGGCCTGTACTATTGCACTGTGTTATTTTTACCTTACCAGACCCCAGGTACTGTGTGTAATTCTCATGTATGTGCTGCAGGGCTTGGGGATGTCGGCGATAGGCTCCATCTTCTACCATTGCTGCTACCGCACAAAGCTGTGGGCAGAGCACGGGCCCGTCGAGGCCGTGCTGGACGACGTGAGCCGCCGAGGTGTCAGGCATGGTGGTGTGGGAGACGAGAGAACTCATATGGATCGAGAAAGAGCCGCCAGACAGCCATGAGTCCATCCAGAACGTGGTAGTTCGTTTCTGCTCCGGTGCTCCCCCCTGGGCTGAACGCGAGGTGGAAAAACACATCGACAGCCAGGATGAACCAAAAACGGTTCATAACGAGGGGCACGATCGTCTTTGTTGCCCCCGCGTATAGCCGTCGAGGAGCCCTGGGAGGCCCGTACGGGCCCGGTTAGATCGTATGCCCGGCCATATGCTCGTATTCGTATACGGCGGCGTTTCGCGCACGCCTGCAGCTGCCCGCGCGTGGGGCTGCACGTGTCACGAGTGGTTGCCAAAACTGTCCCATCATATAAATGTGGACGGCAACCACCTCCGGCCGCATCGCCCACCATTCCCCCCCCCCCCCCCGCCGCATCGTCTCCCTCTCTCCACTCCCCACTCCCCACGAGCCCCACTCCGTCTCCTCTCCAACCTCCTCGTCTCCCACACCGCATCCTCTCCATCGCCATGGCGGACGCAGGAGGTGAGCGCCCGGATTGGGGCCCAGATCTGGTGGAGCAGGCGCGGCAGGTCGCTGCGGGCACCTTTGTGAGGGGACGTGCCGGCGTCCAGCGCGGTGCTCCCTCCGCTGCAGATCTGGAGAAGGCGGGGGCGGGATGCAGCGGCGCAGTCCAGCCAGACGCGCCCGCTCTGGCGATCTCCGGCGAGGCGCAGAAGGTGGAGGCGGGCTCTGGCGAGGCGCAGAAGGTGGAGGCGGGCTCCGGCGAGGCGCACGAGGTGGAGAAGGTGGATAAGGTGGAGGCCGACTCTGGCGAGGAGCAGGCGGAGCAGAAGGTATGTGCTTATCACTTTAATGTGGTAGTTTTTAGATTGTAGGGTTTGTGGCCAGAAGGTTCTTTGGTTAGATTTGTTGGATGTGGGGTTTTCTCTGCATTAGGGTTTTTGTGTATTTGATTCGTGCAAGAATGGTTGACCTCATATGATTATTAGATTCAGTTAGAAGTAGCCGGATTGAGGGATGGGTTTTTTTTCATATGCTTATTAGATTAGTAGTGGAATTTGTGCAATTCTGTAGGTGTTTGGCTTGAGGATTAGACGATGGATTAGTCAAATATATACTTCTCTATTGCTTTGGGTTGGTGACTACTTTAGTTCTTTGGCTTGATGATTAATTAAATGGATGATTAGTTCTAGGGATTATGCCTGTCATAGTTGCAATTCTTAGATACTTGATTGATGCATGTTGTCATAGTTGCAGTTCATTGATGCTTGATTGATGCCTGTCAGGCAGAGGCTATGAGATGGGTTGTGCATGGCCTTGTGTTTTTGGAAATTGTGTACCTGAGGTGATTAGATGGTGAATTAGTTTGGTTGTAAATATAGTGAAGGATGTGCTCATGTAATGGGTGTTGTCATGTTAATCAAAAAGAGCTTCTCAATGGCTGGATTTTGTTTGTGTTGGATTGGGGCTTCTGAAGGAGAGGGGAAGGGGCAGTCTATGCTTATTTAGTTTGGGTTAGCAGTGGAATTTTGCAATTGCTTCAGAGATATTTACAGCATTGAACATCCTCTCCAATGCCGTTGATTCAGAGATAAAAGCATCTTGGGGTTTTTTCAGATGTTTATTAGATTAGTCCTGGAATTTTTGCTTGTTAGATTTTAATTAGTATGAGGTTGAATACCTTATTTAAGGGGGAATTTAAGGTCAGATAGACCATATATGATTATTAGATCTGTATTCAATGCTGCAGACATATATGATTATTTGATTTGATCTGTGATTCAATGATATTGGATGGAAACATATTTGATTTGGAATGCATTAATTATGATGTGGCAATGAATTGATTTAGATGATACAAGATGCATCTATAGTATAATTTGTTGTTGTTTAGGTAAGTAATGAAATTTTAGTTGTTTGTTGAAGATGAATGCATTTATAGTTGAAGTTGTACATAATTAACTACTGCATTATGTTAATATGTGTAGGAGCTTTGCTGTATTATCCCAAAAAATGCTTAGGTACATCTGAAATATTCTTTTGTGTAGGTTTCCTGTAATTAGAAAGTTTTACAGAATATGTATTTATATTAGCTATGTTGTCCAATATAGATTGGAGCTTTCCATCATTATGCAAAAACAAATTGTTTAGGTAGCTTTATTTGTTTATCTGTAGGTTTCATATTAAAATATTTTGCATTGGAAAATATATAGACAATATTTGTCACTTGCAACATACCAATGTGGTTCACATTCACAATTTTGTTTGTAATGACATTATTTGAAATGCAATTCAATTCCATGTAAATGATTTGCTTGGTTGACAATATAGCAGAAGGAGGATCTTGTTGGCAACAAGAGGAAGTATGACTCATCTGGGTACTACCCATATCACAGTGATGAAGATGAGCCGTACGAGGTAAGGCCTAGTTGAAATGTTATTTTTGCATTGAGTTAGTGTTAGATGTTTATAGTATTTGAATGCATAATGTATTAATGTCTGTCATTAATGTGTGCAGTATGAATCTGGAGATGATGTGGTCGAGGGGAACGTCGAGTCCTTTGGAGAGAAGAGGTGCTGAAGATCAGGGCCCAAGGACCTGATAAGTACTACAACTGGATGACGGAGAAGTACCGGTGCCCCCTACTGCAACAAGGCCAAACCCAGGTCTGGGTTACAGGAGCATCTGATGGAACATTGTCGGGCTACATCGATCACCGGTGATGACTACAAGATCAGGGCTCAGCACTCTGCCCTCTTGAAGGTCATGAGAAACCCCAACATGTAGTCCTACATCATGGTGATCATCAGAAGCTGGAAGCCCTACTCATCATCAGTAGATTTGATGATGTTTTACTTTTGGAAAGCTGCATCTGGGTTCGAACTACTAATATTATGTAATGTATTGTGTGTCTGAACTGGATTTGTTGTGAACTGGCTGGTACCTCTGGGGGTAACGTAGAATGCTATCTATATTTGTGTGGCCTTAACTTTATTGGTGGTGAATGCTTCCTTCATGTTTAGTTGTTGTTTCGATGGTGCAATGATCACAAATGGCGCTTCAGTGTAGCTTCAGACATGCTGCAACACTTGTCTATGCTGTAGGCAAGTGCAAAATGCTGTGCCCATGTGCCAATCATACCAAATATTCAATCTGGCAATGTTCCAAATTGGCTGTCATGAATTATAGTACACGGGGTTTAGTAAAGTTACTGATAATTGTTCATCCTCACACATTCCATCAATGCATAATTTGAATAAGCAAAAAAGATTAAACGTTCCATCATTTGAACATATGTTGCAATAACAGAGCAAATATTCCATCATCAAAGTGTGAAGGAATTAAAATGTAAATTTAGAAGAGTAATGTAAAAAATTCAAAAAAATATAAAACCTTTGGAACCCACCTTTGTTTGTATGTGTGCCAAAGTTGAGGTCATTTGGAGGTGGTCGAAAAAATGACCGCATTCCGGAGGGGCCATTTGGTCTTAACTCAAGCCAGTTTTTGAAATAATGTGATTTTTCCCACCACCTCCAAATCACACAAACTTTCTTGAACATGGTGACCCACATGTGACAATCATGGCTATGAAAGAAAATTTGGAAAAAGTATTTTTTACAATGCCCCCCTGAGGTATAGACCGATGTTTTGACCGGTCAGTCTAGAGGGCATTATAAATTAATAAAAATTCAAAAAATATAAAACCTTTGGAACCCACCTTTGTTTGTGCAATAGATCATGTGTGCCAAAGTTGAGGTCATTTGGAGGTGGTCGAAAAAATGACCGCATTCCGGAGGGGCCATTTGGTCTAAACTCAAGCCAGTTTTTGAAATAATGTGATTTTTCCCACCACCTCCAAATCACACAAACTTTCTTGAACATGGTGACCCACATGTGACAATCATGGCTATGAAAGAAAATTTGGAAAAAGTATTTTTTACAATGCCCCCCAGAGGTATAGACCGATGTTTTGATCGGTCAGTCTAGAGGGCATTATAAATTAATAAAAAATTCAAAAAAATATAAAACCTTTGGAACCCACCTTTGTTTGTGCAATAGATCATGTGTGCCAAAGTTGAGGTCATTTGGAGGTGGTCGAAAAAATGACCGCATTCCGGAGGGGCCATTTGGTCTAACTCAAGCCAGTTTTTGAAATAATGTGATTTTCCCACCACCTCCAAATCACACAAACTTTCTTGAACATGGTGACCCACATGTGACAATCATGGCTATGAAAGAAAATTTGGAAAAAGTATTTTTACAATGCCCCCCTGAGGTATAGACCGATGTTTTGACCGGTCAGTCTAGAGGGCATAATAAAATAATAAAAAATTCAAAAAATATAAAACCTTTGTAACCCACCTTTGTTTGTGCAATAGATCATGTGTGCCAAAGTTGAGGTCATTTGGAGGTGGTCGAAAAAATGACCGCATTCCGGAGGGGCCATTTGGTCTTAACTCAAGCCAGTTTTTGAAATAATGTGATTTTTCCCACCACCTCCAAATCACACAAACTTTCTTGAACATGGTGACCCACATGTGACAATCATGGCTATGAAAGAAAATTTGGAAAAAGTATTTTTTACAATGCCCCCCTGAGGTATAGACCGATGTTTTGACCGGTCAGTCTAGAGGGCATTATAAAATAATAAAAAAATTCAAAAAAATATAAAACCTTTGGAACCCACCTTTGTTTGTGCAATAGATCATGTGTGCCAAAGTTGAGGTCATTTGGAGGTGGTCGAAAAAATGACCGCATTCCGGAGGGGCCATTTGGTCACTCAAGCCAGTTTTTGAAATAATGTGCTTTTTCCCACCACCTCCAAATCACACAAACTTTCTTGAACATGGTGACCCACATGTGACAATCATGGCTATGAAAGAGAATTTGGAAAAAGTAGTTTTTACAATGCCCCCCTGAGGTATAGACCGATGTTTTGACTGGTCAGTCTAGAGGGCATTATAAATTAATAAAAAATTCAAAAAATATAAAACCTTTGGAACCCACCTTTGTTTGTGCAATATAAAACATTAACTTGTCATGTATGCACAAAAAAATAGTGTATTGAATGCAAGTGAGCAGGTGTATAATTTAGTGTGTGATTTGAAGATGAATACACATGGCAATATGCCAAAAAAAAGTGCCCACCTACCAGAGCAGGAGAATTCATACTCCACGGCCTGCATACGACTAGGAACCCTGCGTTGCATGGGCCAGGATGCAGGCCCGTGGAGCATATTATCTCTTCTGCTGGTTGGCCCCACGGGGCAGAGGGGACAAGAGTTAGGCAATGTACTGCCTGCAATTGATAGGAGCTTGAGAGGGGAGTCGCAGCCGGGTATATAAACCTGTGCAGCGCTCCCTCGCTTGGCGAGGTGGGACTAAACTCCCACCACCCAACGGCTGTGCGCTGCGATGTGCCCTGCGCGGCTCCGCCTTGGGCCCAATTCGGGCGGGCTGGCCCATGCAGCCTTACTCCGCTCGCTGATACGTTTTAAGTTTTCTTTGTTTCTTTTCTTGTTTATATTTGTAATATTTAAAATCAAGTCTATTTTTTTCTATATTATTTCTAACAGTGTTTACTAAAATTTAAAAAATATGCCAATTTCTGTGTCTTTTATTTCATTTGTTCGTACTCTTTTGTATATTGATTATATTTACGAAATATGAACTAAAATGTTGTGTTTTAATTCAATTCTTCATTCCAATATTTCTTATCTTTATTATTTTTAGTTTGTAAGATAAAATGTTCTGCTTTATTTCACTTCTTCATTGTAATATTTGTTCTCTTCTTTATATTTGAAATATTTCCAAAATGTAAGATAATATGTTGTCTTTTATTGCACTTATTCATTTAAAATTTTTCTTCTGTTTTCTATATTCTCCTCACATCTTTGTTCTGACAGTTATAAATTTAAATAATGTATGAAATATTGTTCTCTCATATTTCATTTTTCATGGTTGTCTTTCCTAATTATAAATTTTATTTTCTGTTTCATACTTGAAATATTATTAAATCAAATATAGTTGGGACAATCGCATGTATGCCTCCAGTTGCACCATGTACTACAAGCAGGTTCTTCTTCTCGATCTCACCAATTGATACCAAACTTTTATGCACACCCTACGATGACCATAGCAAGCATGCCTGGCAACTACCGTTCATTTCCGACACTCTATGCATCTTGCATGCATGTGGTAGTAGAATTCATACACCACGGCCTCATTTTTGTTGAAATCCAATTAATATCCATGTGTATTACATATAAGTGAGCATGTGTAAAATTGTGTATTGAATGCAAGTGATCATGTGTATAATTTAGTGTGTAATTTGAAGATCAATACACATGGCAATATGCCAAAAAAAAGTGCCCACCTACCAGAGCAGAAGAATTCATACTCCACAGCCTGCATACGACTAGGAACCCTGCGTTGCATGGGCCAGGATGCAGGCTCGTGGAGGATATTATCTCTGCTGCTGGTAGGTCCCACAGGGCAGAGGGGACAAGATGAGTTGACGCCGGAAATAATTGATGCAGCTGTTTCATTTGTCCAGTTAGCTGCTAGCACTGAGAAGAACAAGAACAAAAAAATTTACTACAGTGAAGGCCGTGGCATAACTCTGACTTCCGAAAGGATTCTACCGGTACTAACTCATAGATGGCTGTCGGACGATGTAAGTACTACTTGCATGTACTCTTTATAAGATGCTCAAAAATCTATGTCTCAACTCTCAACATGTAATGCGCTGATACTCTATGCAGGTTATTGATGCTTATATGGGACATTTGGAGCTGCGTGTTGGTCATGATCGTTACCTCTGTCCAGCGTGGAGGTCCAAATTCCTTGTAGATCGTGCTATCGCACATGACGATCGATTGCCATCGAGCTGCAACATGGATAGTGCTCTGACCAAAGCTGGGGCAGTTAATAGAGTCACGAAAGAGTATACTGTGCGTGATAAGGTACGTAATGTTTGTGATTCATCACTACATGATAGTTCATCAAGTATTTCTTTTGATCCGTAATGGTTTTTTGCACTGTAGACGTATATGGTGTTGAATATCGACAATAGCCACTGGATGACCGTGGTCATGCACATGATCAAGAAAGAATTCCAAGCTCTCGATTCGCTCTATCCTCTGGACCTGACTGAGAGGACTGTTAAAGCACTGGTAATGTAACCAACATTTGTACCATTGCTCTTACATATTGTTTATGATTGATCTTTAACACTATCCTCTTTATAGAGAATGGCTATAACACACGATATGCGTCAGGCAAATCTTATTACACCAGGGAAATATCCGGACGTAAGTAAGTGGCCTATCAAGGAGTATGACATACCCCAGCAAGAGGATGGGTGAGTTAATAGGACACCATGCACAATCAAACAACAACACACATGTTTGTATTGCCCACCGCTAATGTTTGCATATGTACCAGGAACTCTTGTGGCCTTTTTATCACAGAATGTCTAGAACATTGGGACGGGGACAAAATCACCCGCAAATTTACACAGGTATGCTATTATTTTCGTTTGTAGACTAGCTACTATGGTGGTGTAGCAACTTCGGTTCATGTAACCTTTATGTCATTTTTTGCAGGCCACCGTTAACGCAAGGAGAAGACGTTTCGTCGCAGAGGTGATTATGTCACCTTCAAACTCGATGGAATGTGTGAAGAACAAAATTCGCGAAATTGCAAGCAAAAAGCGCGCCTGAAGAATTCATGCGGCATGCAAGATTGAAGTTATAGTGGTTTGGATTTAGTCCGGTCGAAGGTTTCGACGGCATGATTATCTTAGGGGTTCTATCATTTTTATGTAATAAACAGGGCACATGCATGTGTATTGTGTCTGTTAGACAATTCGCTCGTACAAGACAATTCGGTCATAAAATTCGCTTGGAGAAGACAATTTGGTCGTACCAATAAAGTTTTGGCTTCACTTATCAATTGTTCTTGCTTAATATTTTTCTCCTTCTCCAATTTTTTATAATTGTATTTTTCATGGGTTCACTTATCAAGTGTTCTTGATTAATATTTTTCTCCTTCTCCAATATTTTATATTTTTCTCTTCAACTGCTCTCGTAAGTTTCATATCAAAATTTTCACAATCTTAACTTTTTTTAAAACTCTACCAAGCTTAGCATTCTGCCTTAGCTATCTGCATGTTGTCATCTTGCATAATCTCCTAGTAATTCCCCCTCATCACATTATTATGAAAAGTAGTCATGGTAGATAAGTAAATATATCGAGCCATAATGTAATATAACACTCATCAAAGTCATGTCAGCTCGTTGGCTCTATCGCGTCTTATCAGGCATCATGTTTTTCTAGTTTGTTTTACAAACCCGTCATTTTTTAATTATATGTATAATTAACTTTTTCTTTTTTTAGACAAAATTAACTTTTTCTATACTCATCATAATGCCAGGCACGGCCCGTCTAACCACGTGAGGGGTCCCACAGGGGGCCTATCTTCCCGGCAGCGCTACACCAACCCATTTTGCCATGTTCACATCGATCTTTTCCCTTTTCTCGTTTCGCTTTCCAAATCCCTAGCCCTCCCTCTCTATTTGCGCATCCAAATCTCGACGGAGAAAGCATGACAGCGGGCTGGGCGTCGGGCGGCTGCGGCTGCGGCGAGAAGAGCGGTGGCGACCGCAAGTTAGGTCAAACCCTGGGTCCTGCAAGCAGGTGGGCCGGATTCAGTGGCAGAGGAGGCAGCGGCGGCGGATCTAGTGGAACAGGGGAGGGGGGTTTCGTGGGCGGCGGCGGGCCGGGAGAACCCACGGCTAGGGTTTCTTCAGTGCTACACTTTGGTGGCAAAAAGGTAAGTTCTTTACCGTTGTTCTTTACATCCCAGCATTATCGCCAACAAATCATCACCTGTGGCCATGACAAGCTTCATCCATGTGGTCATCAGGAAACTCCTAGTGGCCGTGTCTGCATAGATGCAGACAATTTTGGCAGCGCACTCGGGGGATGTGTGTTTCAGGTTAGTCTACTGACCATGATCTTGAAACTAGTACTGCTATTGCGGTCAAGCTGTAAAAAAGTTCAGTGTTTAACGCTTGCAGCGACAAGGTCAGTTATAAAATGACTTGAATTGCTCATGATTTATTTAGGATGATATCACTTCTGAGTATGTTGAATGGGTTGATGGGGAGTGGGATAGCAAAGCAAAGTCAGTCATTAAGTATCTTGCCATGAAGAACAAGAAACTGGAGACTAAGATTACAGAATATGAAGCTGAAATTAAAAGGAATGAGAAAGAAAAGAGGGCAATGGTTAAGATGCACAAGGAGATATTGCTCTATAGGGATAGGATTTTAGAATTTGGAGGTCTTCTGTATCTTGGCCTGCTTGCCATTATGATTGCTGTCATAGTTAGCAAGTAGATTGTTCATAAAGTTATTGACATCATTGTAATTGACATGATGAAATGATGCTGAATTATTTGCTATTCAGTTTATGGGCAAAGTGTAACAAAGACTGCAGCATAAATAACATGGGGCCATCATGATTGGTAGAAAGTGCACTTTTGGCATGTTCTATATTTGGCAGACAATGTACTTTTGGCATGTCCTGTATTTGACAGACAATGCACTTTTGACATGTTCTATATTTGGTATGTGATGCACATGGGCACATCACCTAGCAACACTACTGATTTATGTAGCAGACTAGTTCATTGTCTTGTTGCAACATAGGAGCAACATCTAGCAGCTTCCATGCAACACTGAAGCAAAGCAACAATACATATTCAATAATCAGAAATTTAACTGAACTTGGCACTTAGGGTGAGCAGTAGATATTCAGTTCTTCAGCCACAAAGAACCCGATCAAACCGTACCGATTGCATAACTTATATGCTTACATATAAAAGCATACCTAACCAACATCTAAGCCAAAATAATGTTAACTTATATGCTGAAACATATAACAGCATACCTAACTTAAGATAACCAGCAGCTTCCTCCTCCTTCAGCAAATGTGCCCATCTTCACTTCTTCAGAAATTTGAGGCGGCGTGAGCGGCTTACCACACACGGAGAAGCCTTCTTCTTGACCACCGTTATGTTGGACAGCTGCGCCACCTAATCCTGAGCCACCTCCTCTTCTTCCACCTTCACTATGTTAGGGAGGAGGGGAAGGAGCTCCACGTCGATGGGCATTGTCTTGCCACCCTCGACTGCGACCGGCGCTACCATCTGCACAGCGTCCTCCTCGCCCTCCTCATGGTCATCAGGGATGACCAGTACCTCCTCCACGTCGTCCTCCATGACGTCAGAGCCGAACGGCAACACTGGCTTCGACACATGGCGGACCTGGTAGTCCGGGCTGACGGGCGCAGGGACAGCGAGCTCGACGTCGACGCGGCCCTCCCTCGACGCGACGAGTGCTGAATCTGGCCGCAGCGTCATGGTGGTGGAGCGGTACATCCACCACCTTGCACGCTGAACAGGGGAGTCGCTCAGCGTGGCCTCTCGCATTGCCCACACGAGTAGGACAGCCGGCGGGACGCCGAGGCCGTAGGGGAAGGCGCGCTTCCTCTCGGTGTCGGTGAGGACTTTGACGAGGCCACGCGCGTGGTTGACCAACATCTCCGTGCTGGTGAACCAGCCGCACACCTCCGTCAACTGCGCGCGCCACCCCTCGTCATCGCCGGCGAGGTCCATCATCGCTCTCTGCCAGCCGAGGCTTCTCTCCATGGAGGCGGCTGCAGCGGTCGCCGGTGAGGGTATTCTCGATCTACTGTAGGTGGGGATAAGAGGGGAGTTCGAACCGGCGCCCGTGGGAGGTGGGTGAGTGTGGTACAGTTACTTATTTAATGGCATTTAGGACGTGGGCAGGGGAAACGTACAATAATATTCTTTCTACCTCCCGCTCCGGTCATTACACAGTAAAGAGTTTTTTTGTTTTTTGTTTACAGGGAAACATCTTACTTTATTTAAACAAAGACTGGGATCTCGTCTGCTAATACACTAAGGATACAATCAGGGGGCCAAATCCTCCAAGTCCAAACCAAAGAAACACAAGCGCCTACAGCTACCTTAGCCAAAGTATGAGCCGGCCGATTAACACAGTAAATATTTGTTGCAAGTGTTCTACTCTTGTTCTTTCTCCACTTTTCTGCACCTGAAAGAAGACAAGCCAAGTTAATGAATGATACAAACTTTAATAATCCACAATGCATACAAACACTTACTTCTCATTTAGTTTGCATTTCTTGCTACGTCTAGTGTGTCCTACCAATTTGCAAGCGCCGCACCGGGTTTTCAACTCATCAAAAGAGAGTGGTCTACCATTTTTCGAGACAGGGCGGCTCTCATATGCCTTTGTTGCACCTTTGCTTGACACTTTTATAGGATCTTTAACCTCAGTCATGTTGCCTTCACCATCGTCCACATATTCAACTGCACACTTACTGATGTCATTTGTTTGCTTCAACAAATTTTCCTGTAGCAGATCATACTCATGACTCTTAGCTATCACAGCCTTCAAACTCTCCTGTAACTGATCCCACAAAGCAGGGTGTTTGCATGCCGCATGCATAGCTTCAGACGCTAACACACTGACCTGGCTATATTTCATTCTTTCCCCGGCCCCAGTCCAACCAAAACCCAACAGATCGCTTGTGCGCCTCGCGGGCAGTCCCAACCTTGCTTCTTTCGTGAACCGAATAAGAACTAAACACTTTGGTATTTCAGATATGTTCAAGTGCTTCAGTACATGGAATATGTGCTTGCAAGGTAGACCCTTTCGAATCATTCTTCTGCAGCTGCACCTTATAGTTTCTGCGGAATTTACTGGTGTATACTCCACCCAAAAACGGCGCTTCCGGTTATTATTCTAGGCCATGATGTACTGCTGTGATCCGTCTCCCAGCTTAATTTCTACAATCTCCATGCCTTCAATTTTTCTATGATCATCCTGCAACATATAGAAGTTTGCTGGAGTGAAGACGTGAGAAGCAGCTATCTCAAGTTCCCTCGAGCTAGTAACTGGCACCGGTAAACTCTGTGAGGCCGTGCAGTCATCTCACGCCTCGTTTTCACGAATACGCACAACGGCGTTCTCATAGTGCAAAATCATATCCACCAGGGTCATTTCACCGTCTAGGTGGAGGTGAAGGCATGAGTTCAGGCTTTCACTCCGCTGGTTGCTTTTCATGCCAGCCAAAACCCCTCTGTTAGATATGCCGCGGCCCACAGTCTTCCCTTCTTATACATCCTCCTCAACCATGTTACAGTTTTTTCCGACTGCCATTTTTTGGAAAATGCGTGCCATCTCTCCTCAAACGTTGCCGTGGACGTGCTGTAGTACAGAAGAGTTCGGAACTCCTTCAAGGACTTGTGACTGAGGTGAATCTTCATATTTTTCTCTATGTGCCACGTACATATACGGTGCCACACGTCTGGCAAGACTTCGCGAATTGCCTTGATCATCGCAGTGTCGGCGTCTGTGATTACACTCTTAGGCATCTTTTGACACATGGACCTAAAAAACGTCTGCAGAAGCCACACGTATGTCTCCTCGGTCTCGTCCGAAACTATGGCACAACCAAAAACAGTGGTCTTCCGGTGATTGTTAAGACCAACAAAAGGTATGAATGGCATACCATAGCGGTTCATCTTGTACGTGCTGTCAAATACAAGCACGTCGCCGAAGTCCTCATAGTCATGACGAGACTGGGAGTCGCACCAGAACATCCTATTCAAATGTCCTTCCTTATCTAGCCTGTACTCGAAAAAGAAGCTAGGATCCCTCTGTTTCCTACTGGCCATGATGCCTATGGCTGTGGCAGCATCACCTTTTGAAAGCAGCTTCCTCTTCTCCTTGGCGCAAAGGTTGTATATTTCACGCCTGGTAAAACCAACACCGCCGTACCATACATGCTTGCTGATGAAGCAATCCATCATGTCATGAATTCTAATCCCTGCAGCTCCCATGGACATTATCTCATGCTTCTGGTACTCTTTGATTTTTCTGTGGGACCAAAGAAAAGGTACCTCGTCCGGTCCTGCCAACATATGGCTATGCTTGCGCTCAAAACTTTCAACATACCAAACCCCACGCTTTTGGTCAAGCTTGACGGTCAGTTGCGCTTCGCAAAAGCAGCGTGTCTCGGCTCTGAGCCTACGGCTGTGTCCTTCCTCGGTTAGCAACTTGCTGTCACGTTTCCCTTGTCTTGAACAAACAAACCGCCTATAACGCATATGACGTGACTCTGTTTTGCTATACTTGACCTTATTCTTTCTAATGCTGAAACCATTATCTCTAGCATAGCTGTTGTAGAAATCATACGCAGCATCGTGAGACGTAAAGGTCATTTTCATTATCTGCATGAATATATCCCTCTTATCATCTGCACTGGCAGTATCTTGGACTTTCTTTGCACCATCATCTTGTGTCACCTACACAATCAAACCACAACCATGAAAATAGATTTCTATGGTTTAACAATACTTACTTCCATAGAACATTGATTACACACATACCTCACTCATGATGACCGACGACTCGGACTCCCCAGAACCAGGTGCATCTAATGATTCGTCGTTAAGGCCTGTCTCCGCGTCGGATTCACCGTAATAGTCATACGCATTATGGCATTCGGAAATGAACTGAAAAATACAACACAAATACATAATTACTTATCATATAATATTCCAGAAGAAATTCGATTTGCATGCCAACAAAATTTTTCACTTACGTACCTGACTAATGTAATCTTCATTCGAGAGCTCCGAGTTGTTTTCCTCATCATCATCAAGCTCATTGATCTATAAATTTTCAACACAAAGATTTAATGTTGTCGGATGCCACCAAAAAATTACAACATGACAATGCCACTCACATTAAGATCGTCCCATTCGTTCCCATTCTCTGACCGATCTTCACGATCTGAATTTTCATCATCTGACCAATCTTCTATCCAGTCTTTCATCAGTTCTCCAAACTCCATGTCTACCATGATATCAGTTAACTCCTCTTCCGCCATTTCCTACAACCAATAATATGTATCATCACATGTGCAAACATTATCAATGATGAAATATAAAACACATAGCACACGATCACAGATGTTATGTAAACAACCGCAACCGAGGCCATTCAGATCTTCCAAACTTAGTAAGGAAGATGGCCACGGCACCCGTCGTGATCACTTTCAATCGCGAGGAACTGCACGATCTCAAAAACCTAGCTAGATCTGTGATTACCTCTGCCGCCGGATTTCTAGGTTAGCCGCCACATCAAATAACGATACTGGTGGTGCGCACAGCCGACGGCAACCGACGCTACGTGAACCCAGATCACGAGGAGCAGCACTACCGGAACAAGATCCACGATCGCATGCGCCGCCGGGTAGCTAGGTTACCCGCTCCACTAGGTTAAGCACTGCCACTGGCGCGGCGGCAGTTCGTTCGATGTTGCCGCGAGCGAGACTAGAGGGGGGACGCGGGATGCGGTACCTGTGCGCGATCGTTGGAGATTCACGACATTGTCGCGCCCGCTGTCCGACGAGATCGCCAGCGACGAGATAGACGCCGGTGGAGATCTACTACGTGACTTATGGAGCTGCGTCAATGCTCGCGAGATTGATGGAGCTGCTCGCGTGAGTGATAGGATTCGGCAGGTCTTACGTGGAAGTGGGGTCGTGTGATGTTTTTTTTTCGGACCAAGGTATTGTACGTATACGGTCTGGGTTATACAGGGCTAGACAGGGCTTGGATCTGGGCTGCGGCGGGCCAGGAAAAAAACAAATTCGCGGGGACAAAAATACCCCTCCGAAATTAGGTTAGGGGGAGCACCGGAGCAGGCCCCGTGGTAGTTAGCCCGGTCCAGATGGAGACACTGGAGACCGCCCAGTACACATGCATAAGTTTGGCTAGGGAGATCCAGTGCGGTCCGGGGAGCGACGCCGTCGCCTCTGTGCTCAGTAGTGAGCGCCCGAGCTCTGCCCAAACCCAGCGAGCCCACGACACCTCTTGGCGCGAGTGTAGACGATGAAGGAGCTTCATCAGGAGGCACCGGTTCTGGACCGGAAGATCACACACACCTAACTCTCCCTCCTCCTTGGGATGAACCACGCGGTCCCATGCAACGAGGCACTGGGCTCCCCATGCTCTGTCCGCTCCGTACCAGAGGAAGGAGCGACACAGGGCGTCAATTGCCCGGAGGACAGAAGGCGGGATCTCCATCGCCGCCATGGCATTTGAGGGGAGCGCGTCCAGCACGGCATTTAGCAGCACCAGGCGCCCCCAAAGGACAGCAGCTGCACACGCCATCCGGAAAGGTAGCGCCCTGCTTTGGCAATGAGCGGGAGGAAGTCGACCATCAAAAGCTTGTGGTTGGAGAGCGGAAGGCCGAGGTAGACTTGAGGGAAACTCCCCACGACGCAGCCCAGCGCCTGGACCATCTCGTGAAGCTCGCCCTCTGGGACGTGCATGGGCGCGACGATGCTTTTCTGGAAGTTGATGACGAGCCTTGCCGTAGCCGTGAAATCGTCGAGTATTCCCTTCAGGCGCCGCACTGCGCCCAGCTCCGCACGCACGATGATGATTGTGTCATTGGTGTACTAAAGGACGAGTGCAGGCACATCATCAATCAGGGGGTGACGCATCCCCCCGCCCTCTCTTCATCACCTGCCGCAACCCCTTCTTGCAGTTTATCCATCTCCCGGGCACGCCGTTAAGGACTACCGCGGACATGGACGAGTGGAAGATGGAGTCAATCCAATCACACCAGAGAGGGAAAGCCGCACACCTCCATAATCCGGCGAAGGCTATGCCAGTTGATTGAGTCAAAGGCCTTGGCATAGTCCAGCTTCAGGACCAGGGAGGGGGCCCGATGGGTCTCGTGGAACTTCACAATGTCCATCGCGCACACAAAGTTCTCAGAGATGCTTCGGCCCTTGATGAAACCGGATTGATCAATGCCCACCACATCGACGATTTGTTGTTGTAGACGAGTGGTCATAACTTTGCAAGAGATCTTGACATCACAATTCTGTAGCGAGATGGGGCGGAAACCAACAGGCGCGAGCACCCCCTCGGCCTTGCGGAGCAGCACAATAAGCATGCGGTTGATACTGGAGAGGTTCACAGAGTTGTCGTAGAACCCCTCCATCAATCGCAGCATGTCGCCGCGGACTAGCGGCTAGACGGCTTGGTAGAAGGACGTACCCAAGCCATTGGGCCCGGCAGCGCTGTTCAGTCGAGGCCCTTGACGGCAGCCTCGAGCTCCACCATATCGAAGGAGGGGGGTGCCGGGGTGGACTAGGCTGGCACCACCAACAGTGGCGGCGCCCTCGTACAACTCCTGCAGGTCAAAGCACCAGACGGGGTCCCTGGCCTGGCCAAGGAGGTCAGCATAGAAGGCGTGGAGGGCCACCGCCATGGTCGCGTGGCCGATGATGATGACGCCGCCGATGTTCAACGCTTTGACCCGGTTGGACAGGTAGCGCTGGGGCGCCTGGGCGTGGAAGCGGGTGTTCTCATCGCCTTCGTCCACCCGGCGAAACTTCCTCCGTTGCCACCAGAACGCATACTGCTAGTGGACGCTGAGAGCTAGCACGACCAGAGCATCACGACACAAGGCCTCCTCGTCATCTCAGAGCACACTATATTCTTGAAATAGTCGAAAAGATCAAGAATAAATCTGCAGTTATTATCATGGAGAGGGACAAACTGGTGATTTGCTTTCCAAAACTTTGCAGCGGGACGAAAGGATTTAACCCGAGCAGCAATGTCGTTAGCGCCGTCTGCAGTCCCGTGCAGGGTTGCCCAGGAGGGTGAGATAGTAGGGAGGAACATATGATCCAGGAGCCACTTGTTCTCAAAGGAAAACTGGCGAGGGGTTGGCATTTGGGTGGAGGCAGTGACGAGGAGCGGGAAGTGGTCGGAAGTGATGCAGGGGCGGGAGGTGAGGGAGGAGATGGGAAGAGCAGCGTCCCAGTCGTGTTAAAAAACGCACGATCGACGCGCACGAGGGTGGGAGGGGATCGACGATTTATCCAAGTGTATAAACGGCCAGAGAGGGGTAGTTCAATTAGCAACAAGGCATCGATCATGGCATTGAATCGAGACGCAAGAGAGGCACAAACATTGTCGTTGTTTTTCTACTCCAGGTACCGGATAAGATTGAAATCACCTAGCGACAGCAAGGGCCACGATATCGAACCCGAGAAGGCCTCCATCTCAATCTTGCGTGAAGGAATGATCAGATGGGGCATAGACATTTGTGACTGAAAAAACCAAATCAGAAGACGTTGAGGAGAGCACGATGGCCCAGAGTGGAATAAGCGAATGGTGCCCTGCTCTCGCGACGCCTCTGGCGACGCCTCTTGTGCCCCTGCCGGCGACGCCTCCACCCACCGCCTTCTACGCCGTTGTCATTCCAGACCACAGTGATCACCCCCTAGAGGACCCCGGTGAGCTGCCTACCTCTCCGAGCAGTGTCGCCGAGGATCTGGTCCCTCAGAGTGATGTCTAGAGCGCCGTCCGGTCGTCGTCCCCCGCCCAGGTGAGGCATTCCAGTAATGTGTCCTCAATCAATGTTGGTTATCTAAATACAATCTAATCTTACTTTCATGGTTTTAAATAGCGCGCTATAGCGTATAGAAGAGGTCCCGCGCTAAGGGAATTCTGTCGAAACACATTTTAAATAGGATTTAGAAAATGCCAGCTGCTAAGAGCATATCCCACTATTTAAAACTACTAGAAGAACGCCTGTGCGTTGCAACGGGACCACATTAACTTTAAGAGTTCAATATTACGACATTGGCGACCTTTTTTACCATCAAATCCTCACACACACACACTCTCCCCTCCATCTTCCTCACTCTCTCTCCCTCTCTCTCTAACACACACACACATAGCCTATTCTCCCCGCCAATAAGACTTACTCAATTGGCAATAATGTGTGGACTTGTGGTGAGCTTGACTGAACTAATGGATAGTGTGATATATTCCCAATCATTTAACAATGAAATTTCAGAAATGGGAAAATTATGTAACACCTCAAGTCGTTAGCTACGGTGACCTCCCCCTAATGATGCCATGTCATCAGGCTTGCTAAGCCAAACTGTCACTTGATAAAAATCAAAGCCCAATTCAAATTTAAAATAAAGTCAAATAAATTATTTCGTCAAACAGTAAAACTAAAATGTTCACCATATTCTATAAATTCCATTTATCTTTGACATGTTGAGCCCAACATTATTTGACCCCAAAATTAAATCTTGTCAAATTAATAAGAGGACCAACAGTAGTTAAAATAACCAATTAAATATAAATCTAATTTTATGTATTTCCTTTTGGCTCCAAACTTTTTATGCCACCTAAAAATATTGTGGTCGAATTGTGTGCATAGTTTCACAATTAACAAAATCCATTTAGTTAATATAAGAATAAATAGAAAACGTTGTTAAAAAGGAGAAACGGAATAGAATACATTAAAAACCAAAAGGACGATGAAAAAGGGGATTCCCCCTAGCCCCCGGGCCTTGCCACCTGATACGTCTCCGTCGTATCTATAATTTTTGATTGTTCCATGCCAATATTATTCAACTTTCATATACTTTTGGCAACTTTTTATATTATTTTTGGGACTAACATATTGATCCAGTGCCCAGTGCCAGTTCCTGTCTGTTGCATGTTTTATGTTTCGTAGAAACCCCATATCAAACGGAGTCCAAATGGGATAAAAACGGACGGAGAATTATTTTGGAATATTTGGGATTTTCCGGAGGAAGAATCAACGCGAAACGGTGCCCGAGGTGGCCAGGAGATAGGGGGCGCGCCCTCCCCCCTGGACGTGCCTGGCACTCTCCTGGGCCACCCGTAAGGCGGTTGACGCTCCTCTTTTGCCGCAAGAAAGCTAATTTTAGGAGAAAAATCTGGGCGAAAGATTCACCCCAATCGAAGTTATGGATCTCCAGATATAAAAGAAACGGTGAAGGGGAAGGATCTGAGAACGCAGAAACAGAGAGATAGATCCAATCTCGGAGGGGCTCTCGCCCCTCCCACGCCATGGGAGCCAAGGACCAGAGGGGAAACCCTTCTCCCATCTAGGGAGAAGGTCAAGGAAGAAGAAGAAGAAGGGGGCTCTCTCCCCCTTGCTTCCGGTGGCGCCAGAGCACTGCCGGGGGCCATCATCATCACCGCGATCTTCACCAACACCTCCGCCATCTTCACCAACGTCTCCATCACCTTACCCCCTCTATCTACAGCGGTCCACTCTCCTGCAACCCGCTGTACCCTCTACTTGAACATGGTGCTTTATGCTTCATATTATTATCCAATGATGTGTTGCCATCCTATGATGTCTGAGTAGATTTTTGTTGTCCTATTGGTGGTTGATGAATTGCTATGATTGATCTAATTTGCTTGTGGTTATGTTGCTGTCCTTTGGTGCCCATCATATGAGCGCGCGCGTGGATCACACCATAGGGTTAGTTGTATGTTGATAGGACTATGTATTGGAGGGCTAGAGTGACAGAAGATTCAACCTAGCATAGAAATTGATGCATACGGGATTGAGGGGGGACCAATATATCTTAATGCTATGGTTGGGTTTTACCTTAATGAACGTTAGTAGTTGCGGATGCTTGCTAATAGTTCCAATCATAAGTGCATAGAATTCCAAGTCAGGGATGACATGCTAGCAGTGGCCTCTCCCACATAATACTTGCTATCGGTCTAGTAAAGTAGTCAATTGCTTAGGAACAATTCCACAACTCCTACCACCACTTTTCCACACTCGCTATATTTACTTTATTGCATCTTTATCTAAACAGCCCATACTTTTTATCGTGCTCTTTATTATCTTGCAAACCTATCCTATCACACCTACAAAGTACTTCTAGTTTCATGCTTGTTCTAGGTAAAGCGAACGTCAAGCGTACGTAGAGTCGTATCAGTGGCCGATAGGACTTGAGAGAGTATTTGTTCTACCTTTAGCTCCTCATTGGGTTTGACACTCTTACTTATCGAAAGAGGCTACAACTATCCCGTATACTTGCGGGTTATCAAGACCTTTTTCTGGCGCCGTTGCCGGGGAGTCATAGCTATGACTCCCCGACAATGGGGAGTATAATTTATTGAATGGGATCAAATTCATATGTTATGTTGGTATGCTCGTCAACTATGCTTGATACATGATTATACTTGTTGCTCTAGGATGAAGGCTCCACACCTTCCCTTTTCATGCAAATTCAATGATAATGAAACCTTAGCTTCTTATGCTAATGGTAGATATGATTACTATGATGTGGAACAAATAGAAGAATTTGTTGCTTTTATGGGTGCTTATGAGATTGAATCTATGTTTAAAGAGTTTGATGATTTTTGATGATGCAGTTTATAGACCTGAAAATTTTGCTATACTTAGATATTGCTATAAAAATTATGAATACAATTACAATATTAATGCATTTATTGAGAAAGTCTCCGCTGTCCCAGAAGAGACTAATATTTTGCAGGAAGCTATGGAAGAAGAAATTGATGAAACTGTGAGCTCATTGGATGAAAAAGATGATGAGAAGAGCGAAAAACAAAAGGAGGAAGAGCGGATTGCTCACCCGTGCCCACCTTCTAATGAGAGTAACTCTTCAACTAATACATTGTTTAATTCCCCTTCGTGCTTACCGAAGGATGATTGCTATGATGATTGCTATAATCCCGTTGATTCTCTTGAAATATCCCTTTTTGATGATGCTTACTATGCTTGTGGCCAAGATGCCAATATGAATTATGCTTACTAGTCATCAACCCGTGCGTCTGCACGACCTAGTGATTAAGAAGCGAAGGAAGTATTTAAAATTGTAGAAAACATAGTATCAGTCAAGATAATTCGAACATAGTTATTTAGATTGTAGGTTTATACATAGGGAGAAAACAAAGAATTATGCATGGTTATTATAGATGAAGGTCATTAAAGATTTTCTTCATTCAACTTGAAGGATGTGGATTAATGTTTTTTTGCAATTGATGAATACCATAACATTAGTAATTAGGAAAATCAAACAAAACAACAAATAAGATATTATAGATATCTATGTTTATGCAGAAGGACACATTTTAGGTCTGAGTGTACTTTCCCGAGGATGAATACTGAAATTGGTAAAGTACTAAAAGATACAAAAACATTGTTAATTAGATTTGTGCATGTTTGACTCTTTAGCATGCTTGTAAATCTTTTCACCAAATAAGATGTTCTTTTTGTAAGAAAAGAAGTTGAGTGCTATAATTTAAAACTCAATTACATTAAATGAAATACATCTAATTTTGGTCGACATACATTAGGTTTTTCATTGTCGGTATACATTAGGTACAACTACTATAGTGCTACCATTACAATTTATGTAATATTTATTTCTTCTTCATGCATTGGGCAAAGGTCGTCCCTTCACTTCGAGAAGACATGTTATAACTAATTTATAATATGTCAATATTATATCAAAATAAACTGTAGAATCTATCAAAGTAATTGGAAAAAATTATGCACTAAATTTCAAAACTAAATGGATGTGATTGTGAAATATCCCTATTTAAAATAACAAAAACAATATAGCTTTATGTTCAAAATTGCGAAAAATCATTCATGCATTTATTTGTTCATGTTTCCTCAAAACTAAAATTGCACGTGTGTCTTTAAATTTTTTCTAGGGGACATGGGCGTGGCTATTTTTGTGGGAGTTCGGACATGGACTGTTTCATGTATTTTATTTTTTTATCTTGGGCACGTATTCTTTTCTTACATTAGTAAAAATAGTAATTCAGGCATTTATTTCCTCAGAAACAAAATTGTACGTGTCTTATATATATATATATATATATATATATATATATATATATATATATATATATATATATATATATATATATATATATAGGGAAAATGCATCCTACTACCGGGTGTAGCTACACCCGTTTCTCATATACTATCATGTGGTAGTATATACTCTACTTTATTATTTTTAGTATGTTCATATACTATATCTAAGATACTCATATATATATATATATATATATATATATATATATATATATATATATATCTTATATATATTATATTTACTAATTAGAGGCACCATACGAGGCTCCACATTAATTCTAGAGAAACAACAATAATAACCGTAGGATTGTCAAATATACGACTAAGATTAAAAAGAAATCTATATGTTCCACGTAACAGTCCTATTTAGTTACGGACTGTCAAATACGCGAGAAAGATTAAAAATAAGATCTATATGTACCACGTAACAGTCCTATTTAGTTACAGTACAAACAACCAAGATGTGTCCGTGTGCAGTTTCCAAAATAGACATGCTACCGACTGCCACCAAGAAAAAAAAGGCCCCCATACCTACACGCCTCCCATATATTGATCGGACTGGACTCACGCTAGAAAAAGAGTCCAGGTTGGAACTCCCACAAAATCAGCCACGTGCATAGCTTTTTTTCTTGGTGGCGGTCGGTAGCATGTCTATTTTGGAAACTGCACATGGACACATCTTGGTTGTTTGTACTGTAACTAAATAGGACTGTTACGTGGTACATATAGATCTCATTTTTAATCTTTCTCGCGTATTTGACAATCCGTAACTAAATAGGACTGTTACGTGGAACATATAGATTTCTTTTTAATCTTAGTCGTATATTTGACAATCCTACGGTTATTATTGTTGTTTCTCTAGAATTAATATGGAGCCTCGTATGGTGCCTCTAATTAGTAAATATAAGATGGAGATGAACTTGCTATAGTTCCTTATGTTAAACATGAAATTGTTGCTATTGCACCCACGCATGATAATCCTATTATCTATTTGAATTCTACCAACTACACTATATCGGAAAAATTTGTGCTTATTAAGGATTATATTGATGGGTTGCCTTTTACTACTACACATGATGATTTTGATAGATATAATACGCATGTGCTTGCTGCTCCTACTTGCAATTATTATGAGAGAGGAACTATATCTCCACCTCTCTATGTTTCCAACACGATAGAATTGCAAGAAATTGCTTATACTATGCATTGGCCTTTTGAAAGTGCAACTATCCCTAGGCGGTTTTGGTAATTCATAACAACATATAGCTCATTGAGCTAATGCTATTCCAAGACTATTATTTCAGGAAAGCTCAATGAATGGCATGACATGGATCCCTCAAAATACTAAGGACAAAGGATTAGCTCAAGATCAAAAGCTCAAGACTCTTCATTTTATATTTTAGTGATCCAAGATCACATTGATTCTATAGGAAAAGCCAATACTATCAAGGAGGGATGAGGTGTTGCTTAATGAGCCTCTTGCTTCATGTGCTTTGTGATGTGCTTCATGTCACACCGATTCTTCCTATCCAGCGCCACCGATTCCAAAAGTCATAGCCACTGCCACAAACCTTAAGCAAATCGGTCTTACCGATAGGGATCTCGGTCTCACCGAGATGGGATTGTAATCTCTCTGTTTCCCTTCGTTACGTTTCGGTCTAACCGAAGTGAGCGATCGGTCCCACCGAGATTGCAATGTAAACTCTCTATTTCCTTTTTTTAACATTTCCATCTCACCGAAAAGAGCAAATCGGTCCCACCGAGTTTACCTGACCAAGTCTCTGGAAAGCTTATTACCAAATCGGTCTCACCGAGTTTGTGTAATCGGTCTTACCGTTATGCCCTAACCCTAACAGAATCGGTCTCACCAAGATGCATGTCAGTCCCACCGAAAATCACTAACGGTCACTAGGTTTACTAAATCGGTCCGACCGAGTTTAACGATTCGGTCCCACCGAGTTTGGTAAATTGTGTGTAACGGTTAGATTTTTTGTGGAGGCTATATATACCCCTCCACCTCCTCTTCATTCGTGGAGAGAGCCATTAGAACGAACCTACACTTCCAACTTACCATTTTTGAGAGAGAACCACCTACTCATGTGTTGAGGCCAAGATATTCCATTCCTACCATATGAATCTTGATCTCTAGCCTTCCCCAAGTTGCTTTCCACTCAAATCTTCTTTCCACCAGATCCAAAACCTATGAGAGAGAGTTGAGTGTTGGGGAGACTATCATTTGAAGCACAAGAGCAAGGAGTTCATCATCAACGCACCATTTGTTACTTCTTGGAAAGTGGTGTCTCCTAGATTGGCTAGGTGTCACTTGGGAGCCTCCGACAAGATTGTGGAGTTGAACCAAGGAGTTTGTAAGGGCAAGGAGATCGCCTACTTCGTGAAGATCTACCACTAGTGAGGCAAGTCCTTCGTGGGTGATGGCCATGGTAGGATAGACAAGGTTGCTACTTCGTGGACCCTTCGTGGGTGGAGCCCTCCGTGGACTCGCGCAGCCGTTACCTTCGTGGGTTGAAGTCTCCATCAAAATGGATGTACGATAGCACCACCTATCGGAACCACGCCTGTCGGTGTCAAAACCGGCGGATCTCGGGTAGGGGGTCCCGAACTGTGCGTCTAGGCGGATGGTAACAGGAGACAAGGGACACGATGTTTTACCCAGGTTCGGGCCCTCTTGATGGAGGTAAAACCCTACGTCCTGCTCGATTAATATTGATGATGTGTATTACAAGAGTGGATCTACCACGAGATCAAGGAGGGTAAACCCTAGAAGCTAGCCTATGGTATGATTGTTGTAATGGAGGTTATGTCCTACGGACTAAAGCCCTCCAGTTTATATAGACACCGGAGAGGGCTAGGGTTACACAGAGTCGGTTACAATGGTAGGAGATCTACATATCCGTATTGCCAAGCTTGCCTTCCATGCCAAGGAAAGTCCCATCCGGACATGGGACGGAGTCTTCAATCTTGTATCTTCGTAGTCTTGGAGTCCGGCGGACGATGATAGTCCGGCTGTCCGGACACCCCCTAGTCCAAGACTCCCTCAGTAGCCCCTGAACCTGGCTTCAATGACGATGAGTCCGGCGCGCATAATGTTCGGCATTGCAAGGCGGGTTCCTCCTTTGAATAATCCAGAGAAGATTGTGAACACCGGGATAGTGTCCAGCTCTGCAAAATAAATTCCACATTCCACCGTAGAGAGAATAATATATACACAAGTTCAATCTGCTGACGTATTTTGCGGCATGACGTCACACCACCACCAAGCCTTTACTTGAATCGTTTTTTATTATACCACCTCAGCGCGTTTAGCGAAGCGGTTTCCTTGGCACGTCTTGTCGAAGCAGAGATCGTGTTCCCCTTATTCCGGGATTCTCATCAATACGGACGTGGGTAACCCAACCGCGCCATTGATGGTGGCGCTTGGGAGATAAGCGAGTTTTACCAGGCTAGTGGGGACGCATAGTCTTCGTCCGCCTATATATAAGGGATAATGATTCACATTTTCACCTACGCCTTCTTCCTCCTTTGCTTATCCATCTCCGCACACTCGAGCTCCAGCGCCCAAGTTCGCGCATCTCACCTCGACCTTCTCCGACCATGTCCGGAGCGGGAGGTAAATGGTTGGCCTCCACCGTTAAGGAGGAGCACATCACAAAGCTGCGCAGCGTCGGATACCTTTCCGGCGACGTCGCGCACCGGCTGCCCGACGAGGGGCAGCTCATCCCCACCCCCAGGCCCCATGAGAGGGTCGTCTTCCTCCCCCACTTCCTCCGCAGACTGGGCTTTCCACTTCACCCCTTTGTCCGGGGGCTCATGTTCTACTACGGCCTGGATTTCCATGATCTGGCGCCGAACTTCATCCTCAACATCTCGGCGTTTATCGTCGTGTGCGAGGCCTTCCTCTGCATCCAGCCCCATTTCGGCTTGTGGCTCAAGACCTTCAATGTCAAGCCGAAGGTATTGAAGGGCACTCAAGCGGAGTGCGGAGGCGCCATGTTGGGAAAGATGCCCAACGTCCTTTGGTTTGAAGGGGCCTTCGTGGAATCCGTCAAGGGGTGGCAGTCGGGGTGGTTCTATATCACCGAGCCGCGCGACCCTACATGGGCGGCGGCCCCGGAGTTCAGATCTGGTATCCCTACACAGCTCACCTCCTGAAAAGAAAAGGGCTTGCTGTGGGGTAATTCGAAGGAGCTGATGGGACTCCAAGCCTGTATCCAGAAGCTGGTGAACAAGAAGCTCAGGCTGGTTAACGTGGTCCAAGTCATGCTCGTCCGCCAGATTCTCCCATGCCAAGAACGGGCATTCAATCTGTGGGAGTTCGATCCGGAACAGCACCAGGCATTGAGCAGGCTCTTCGACACGACGTACGAAGGCGCCTGGAGGGTGCTGTTTAAGGGCGCCGAAGCCCCCGCATCCGCGAAGGAAGATCGCGGATTTCACTCGAAGCATCCAGCTGACGAGGTAAGTGATTCTACCCCTTTACGGGACACTTGTTTGTCAATAGTTCGACCCTAAGCGGGTTTTAATCTCCCTTTTCCTTTGACAGGAATGAATGAAGAAGGCCGAGCAGCTCATCTGCCTGGCTCCCATGCCAGAATACCCAGTGGATGCCCGTCTAGCGGGGCTGCTAGTTCCGGCACCGCACGTGGTGCCGGAGAAGAAGGCCAAGAAGGTGGCCACGGGCACTCAAAAGAGTTCCCGTTTTCACGTCTCCGACGACTCCGAGGCGGACTCCTCCCCCGAAGATGAGGAGGAGGAAGAAGACTCTCTCCCAGAGGAGGGAGAGAGGAAGAGGAAGGCTTCCCCAACAGGGGAGGCCGAAGGGTCCAAGAGGGGAAAAACTATTCCCCCGGACAGCTCCGCCAACACCAACGTTGGCGATGAAGAGTGGCCCTCAAGGGCCAAGCCTCAGGCGAGATCGTAAGTATCTGAATCCCTGAATGATCTACAATTTCTTTTGTGTCACATAGTGTCCTTCTAATGCCGCATACTGCCTGCAGTTCGGCCGACGATGATCTCCCTGCTTCGTCGAGCGGGTCGTTGGCTGCGTCGGATGTGGAATCCATTCCGACTGCCTCCACCCCTCGCGCCGCTGAGGACGCCGAGGTGGGATCCCGGGAAGGGACCCATCAGGAGGAGGCTCCGGAGGCGCCGCAAGGCAGCCTCCCGGACTTTGCGCCGGACTCTACGCCGGAACCTGCAGTGGTTCCAGAGTCCGGTAGGCGGCCCCTTCGCATGAAGGGCAAGACCGTGACACCGGCGGCCCCCGTCCAACCGGAGGCGCCGGACAACTTCTTGGAGGCGCTCAAAGGCGCTTCCATCGAGGAAGAACACCGCACTATCATGAGTGCGGTGATTCAGAAGGTTCAACTCGCCAAGAGTGGGCTGACCGAAGCCTGCAGCAGCCTTCTAACAGGCTTTGAGGTAAGAAGTTAAAGTTATGTAATGTAATACCACATAGACAGTAGCCCCTGATGCTCTGTTTGGTGTTCGGAAAGAAAAGCCAGACTGAGGATCTAAAAAGATATAAGCAGGGTTGCTAAAAAATATGTCAATATGGGTTTGCAGGCTGCGCTACTGACCTCTGCCGCACTGACTGCGGAGGTCGGTGCATGGAAGCAGGATCTCGAGCGGTCTGAGCAAGAGCTCGGCCGTGCCAAAAAGCAGCTCGAGGACAAAGAAGGTGAGTAACACCACTTTGAAAATTTACCTTACAGAAAAGGATTTAGGTTGCAATAAAAAATGACAAGGATAACGTGGGTACTGCAGGGGCCACTAATGAGGTGGCAACCTTGAAGGAGGCTGTGTCCGCGGCCTAACGCAATGCGGCCGCGGAACGGGCAGAGCGAGAGAAGCAGGAGGCGCGGGTGGCGGAAGTACGGCAAGAGCTCCAGGCTCTCATGGAGAAGCATGAGAGTTTGGAGCGCGACTCAAAGACCCGAGAGTCCGAGCTCGCCTCGGCTCTCAAAAGTGCCAAGTCCGCCAAGGCCGAGGACCGTAAGGCCCTTCAGGAGGTTGAAGATGTGAAGAAGATAGCGGTGGGTAAGGCATTTTTCATGCAAAGCAAGCATGTTAATGTAAACTACCTGACACTTACCCGAATTCGGAGCTCTCCAGGGGCGTTTGCAGATCTGCCGCGCAGTGTATCCGATGCCGCCGCATTCTACCTTGGCGAGGAGGGGAGCTCAACAGAGAAGGTCTTCTGGTCTCAGTACTCTGAGGCCGACCATCCGGTGCCCCCTAGCGACCAGCTGAAGCAGCTGGTCGAGCTCCACAAGGCGGCTGAGGAGGCCATGAAGGGCCTCATAGTCCGGCTGTGGCCTGGACAGGCCATGCCTGGGAGCTACTTCGGCCTCGTGCGGCGGCTGGTGGATGCGTGCCCCTGGGTGGAGGTCATCAAGTGCTCCGCCTGTATTGAAGGTGCTCGTCGGGCCCTTGCCCGCGCAAAGGTGCACTGGGGCAGGCTGGATGCGGAAAGGCTTCTTACTGACCTGCCGCCAGCGGGCAAGGAGTATCGTACGCCCGAAATGTACTATAAGACTGTCCTGAAGGAATATTGCGGATGAGTGCCCTAGAGATGTAATTACTGAGTAAACTCGCTATGTATTATCCTGTGCGCTGAAAACTTTGTTCATGTGCGCTTAAGCAACGCTTGTTTAATTTAAAATATTACCTTCTGTGCGGCCGTTTATAAAATCTGAGAGATGGCAAGTCGTCGGCTTCAGCCCCCATGCCACCAGTGCTGGGGTGTTCGGGATAAACTTGAGCACTCTTGTTCCCATTGTTGGGTCCATCTAGGGAGGCGCTTAACACAACGAACAAGGCAACCGGACTTATAGTGCTTGAACACTCTCACTTAGCCATAGGATTCTATAATTTTAAATTTCGGCGAAGCCCCTATTATTCGGAAGACCGAATTCGGGGCGCTATCCACGCCTTCGTCGGACATTATCCGGTACTTCGCTCGAAGCGGCATGAGTCTTTAGGGACCCGAAAAGAGCTCTCGAACAGCGACCAGTCTCTCGCCTTATCATGCCTGTCAGTTTTAGCTTTCTCCACTGAGGCGCTCGCCCAGCTCAACCGGGGCGCAATCGCAGTGGTTCTCCCAGTGCCACCTTAGCCGACAGAATGGAACGTAAGGCACCAAAACATGGGAGCCGGGCAAACCCAACTATTGACCCAAGACATGATTCGGAGCCGATTCATATAATGCTATAAGTTCAGGGTGCCGTACTTGTGAAAGTGTTCGGACTTATCACACCATAATGCGGGGAACATAAGCCCCTGGTGTATTCGGCCGTACAAAAAATATACGGGTGCACGATGTCATTAATGAACATATGTGTAAAGTAATGCAATAACATGCAAAAAATGCTGCATTATTTATTCAAGGAATTCTGCTATGAGTGCGGAAGGATACAAATAGTGCGGTAAGCAAGGGATTGGACTAAATAAACATGTCCCCCTCCAGGGGTGGGCTGCGGACTGGTGTATATAATCGAATTTAATGCTCGTAATGGAGACCACCTTATTGTTCGTCGCAGCCTTCTTCCTTCCCTGGCTGTTGCATCGTGAGTTCGGCGGGTTTGCCGCCAGACAGAGCCTCTGGTGAACGGAGTCCTGTGTATACAAAAAAGGAAAATAGAGAAAAAAGCGACACACTTGTGAGCCCCTGGTGTGGTTGAGCCGCACTCTGGGTCTGTTGTGGTCGTGCCCCTCCCCCTAGGCCCATGGTATCTCCAGAGCGTAATGATGTACGCGGAGGGTTGGTCTTGCAGTCATGCGAGGGCTGGGGTTGGCGCCGCATTGCTACGCGTGCTCGAACGTGCCAGGTGGTCTTGATTGATGTTGCTTCGGGCGCGTTTGGCTGTGTCCGGTTGTTTAACGGCCGGACTCAAAAATTGCCTTAGAAGGCTGCTCTGTACTTCTGCCGCGAGAGCCGCTGTATTTTCCTCCGTTCGGAGGGAGCGTTCTGTATTTCCGTTGACCGTAATGACTCCACGAGGGCCTGGCATCTTGAGCTTGAGGTATGCATAATGCGGCACCGCGTTAAACTTTGCAAACGCGGTTCGTCCGAGCAGAGCGTGACAGCCGCTGCGGAACGGGACTATGTCGAAGATTAACTCTTCGCTCCGGAAATTATCCGGGGATCCGAAGACCACTTCCAGCGTGACTGAGCCTGTACAATTGGCTTCAACTCCTGGTATGACGCCTTTGAAGGTCGTCTTTGTAGGTTTAATCCTTGAGGGGTCTATGCCCATTTTGCGCACTGTATCCTGATAAAGTAGGTTCAGGCTACTGCCGTCGTCCATCAGGACTCTCGTGAGGTGAAAGCCATCGACGATTGGGTCTAAAACCAATACGGCGAATCCACCATGGCGGATGCTGGTCGGATGGTCTCTTCGATCGAAAGTGATCGGACAAGAGGACCATGGATTGAACTTTGGGGCGACTGGCTCCATCGCGTATACGTCCTTAGTGCATTCTTCCGCTCCCTCTTGGGTATATGGGTTGCGTATATCATGTTTACCATCCGCACTTGTGGGGGGAAACCCTTCTGTCCTCTACTGTTCGGCGGCCGGGTCTCTTCCTCGTCATCTCTATGCAGCCCCTTGTCATTGTTTTCGGCAATTAACTTGCCTGCCTGCTTGAATACCCAACAATCTCTGTTGGTGTGGTTAGCTGGCTTTTCGGGGGTGCCATGTATCTGGCATGAGCGGTCGAGTATTCGGTCCAAATTGGATGGACCCAGAGTGGTTCTTTTGAATGGCTTCTTCCGCTGACCGGGTTTAGAGCCTCGGAATCCGGCGTTGACTGCCGTATCCTCCTTGTCGTCGCCGTTAACGTGGCGTTTATTTTTGCTTCGACGCGACCTGCCATTGTGGTCCTTGTTATCCGGACTGCCAGAATTTTTACTGAGGTTGTTGCTGCGAGCTAGCCAGCTGTCCTCTCCCGCACAGAAGCGGGTCATTAAAGATGTGAGGGCTGCCATGGATTTCGGCTTTTCCTGTCCTAGGTGCCGGGCTAGCCACTCGTCACGGATGTTATGTTTGGAGGCTGCGAGGGCCTCTGCATCCGGACAGTCGACGATTTGATTTTTCTTTGTTAATAACCGAGTCCGAAACTGTCTGGCCGATTCGTCTAGCTGCTGAATTATGTGGCTTAGGTCATCGGCGTCTGGTGGTCGCACATATGTGCCCTGGAAGTTGTCGAGGAATGCGGCTTCCAGGTCTTCCCAACACCCAATTGACTCTGTGGGCAAGCTGTTAAGCCAATGCCGAGCTGGTCCTTTAAGCTTGAGTGGGAGATACTTGATGGCGTGGAGATCGTCGCCGCGGGCCATATGGATGTGAAGTAGATAATCTTCGATCCAAACCGCGGGGTCTGTTGTGCCATCGTAGGATTCAATGTTTACGGGTTTAAACCCTTCAGGGATTTGATGATCCATTACTTCGTTAGTGAAGCATAGCGGGTGTGCGGCGCCTCTGTATTGAGCAATATCATGACGCAGCTCAAGGGAGCGTTGTCTGCTGTGTTCGGCCCGACCGGAGTTGTTGTATCCGGCGCGACGGTATTCGTCGTGGGTCGTGGGGCGCCCACGTGATCCATAGATGGATCTAGATTGCCTTGCTTTGTCCTCCAATATATCTCGCAAGTCCGGCGCGTTTCCTCTTGGCTTCGCGCTTTTGGAGTGGTGCCGGGGTACGATCTTGGTGGAGAGCCTGGATGCCTCTCTGTCGCGACCACGGGGTGGTCGGTCAGCCGTATTATGCGCTGGTGATGAAGGTATGTATGCTTCCTCCTCTAATCGGGGGAGCAACTTGCGTTTTGGGTAGCTCTTGGAGGGACGTTCGAGCTCGTACTCTTCGGCCGCGAGGACCTCGGTCCATCGATCGGCCAGCAGGTCTTGATCATCTTGAAGTTGCTGCTGCTTTTTCTTGAGGCTATTTGCCGTGGCGATAAGCCTGCGTTTAAAATGCTCTTGTTCGACGGGATCCTCTGGTACGACGAATTCGTCGTCGTTGAGGCTTGCCTCGTCTCCAGAGGGAGGTATGTAATTATCATCCTCGACCTCTTCGTCTGCCGCTCTCTCGCGAGGGCTTGCTTCTGCGTCCTCCTGCGCTGAATCTTGCTGGAGGGGATTGTCTTCGGCACTTTCTGGGGTGTTATTATCTCCTATGCCGAAATCTCCATTCTTGCTGTGGCGGGATTTAGAGCGGCGCCGCTGACGTCGGCGCTTGGGCTGTTTCTTTAAGGAATCTGCCTCCGCTGCTTCTTCGCCGTCCCCATCTTTTGGGGTGTCCACCATGTATATGTCATATGACGAGGTGGTCTTCCAGTGCCCTGTAGGCGCTGGTTCTTGTTCATCTCCGGCATCGTCGTCCATACCGTCGATGTCTTCGGAGTCGTAGTCTAGCATGTCGGTTAGATCGTCGACACTGGCTACAAAGTGGGAGGTGGGTGGGCTTTGAATTTCTTCGTCGTCTGCATCCCAACCATCCTGGCCATAATCCGGCCAGGGCTCTCCGGATAGCGAGAGATGCTTTAGCGAATTTAGGATGTCGCCAATGGGCGAGTGCTGAAAGATTTCCGCAGCGGTGAACTCCATGATCGGTGCCCAATCGGATTCGATTGGCAAGGGCGCAGGAGGTTCGGAGTCCAGCAGGGAGTCTGGCACCTCGAAGTCACGAGCCTTATAGGGGACAAGGTCAGTGTTCGGCTCCATCACCGCGGAAGTAGCAGCCCCCGAGGCGGTGTCCAGCCACCGGTCCTCGATCGGGGCAATCGGCTCCGGACTGAGGGCCGGAGCGGATTCATGTGCGGCCACCAAGGCACTGTCCGGTGGCAGAGCTAAATCATGCCCATCGTGACAGCGGCACACTCGGCTGTGGCTTGAGTCCGTCGAAGATCAAGTCCCCGCGGATGTCGGCCGTGAAGTTTAGGCTTCCGAACCTGACCTGACGGCCAGGGGTGTAGCTTTCGATCTGCCCCAGATGGCCAAGTGAATTGGCCCGCAGTGCGAAGCCGCCGAATACGAAGATCTGTCTGGGGAGGAAAGTCTCAGCCTGGACGGCGCTGTTGTTGATTGAAGAGGCCATCGAGCGTATCGGTGACGACACAGAGGAACTCTCAATGAAAGCACCAATGTCGGTGTCGAAACCGGCGGATCTCGGGTAGGGGGTCCCGAACTGTGCGTCTAGGCGGATGGTAACAGGAGACAAGGGACACGATGTTTTACCCAGGTTCGGGCCCTCTTGATGGAGGTAAAACCCTACGTCCTGCTCGATTAATATTGATGATGTGTATTACAAGAGTGGATCTACCACGAGATCAAGGAGGCTAAACCCTAGAAGCTAGCCTATGGTATGATTGTTGTAATGGAGGTTATGTCCTACGGACTAAAGACCTCCGGTTTATATAGACACCGGAGAGGGCTAGGGTTACACAGAGTCGGTTACAATGGTAGGAGATCTACATATCCGTATTGCCAAGCTTGCCTTCCACGCCAAGGAAAGTCCCATCCGGACACGGGACGGAGTCTTCAATCTTGTATCTTCGTAGTCTTGGAGTCCGGCGGACGATGATAGTCCGGCTGTCCGGACACCCCCTAGTCCAGGACTCCCTCAACGCCAAAAACATCCGTGTCTACAATTGCGTCTGAATCGTCCAAACCCTTCCCTTTACTTTCTTGCAAGTTGCATGCTTTAATTTCCGCTGCCTATATACTCTTTGCATGCTTGCTTGAATTGTGTGATGATTGCTTGACTTGTCCTAAAGTAGCTAAAATCTGCCAAACTCTAAAATTGGGAAAATGTTAAGTTTTTATTGGTCAAGTAGTGTAATCACCCCCCTCTAGACATACTTAAAGGTCCTACAAGTGGTATCAGAGCTTTGGTCTCCATTTGCTTTGATTTCCATAGCTTTTGGTGGTCATAGCCTTGGTTTCACAACCTAGAAGAGTATGGCGTCTAGCGAGGGAAATTATCACCGTAGAGGTCCTTACTTTGATGGTACTAATTTTGCTAGTTGGAAGCATAAGATGAAAATGCATATTCTTGGACATAACCCCGCCGTTTGGGCAATTATTTGTATTGTCTTGCAAGGTGAATTTTTCGATGGGAGAGAACCGAACCGTGAAGCTAATGCGGAAGAATTGAAGATGCTGCAATACAACGCTCAAGCATGTGACATCATCTTCAACGGATTGTGCCCCGAAGAATTCAACAAAATCAACCATCTTGAGAATGCAAAGGAAATTTGGGATAATTTGATTGATATGCATGAAGGTACCGAGTCCGTCAAGGAATCCAAGTTGGATGTGCTCCATAGTCAGCTTGACAAGTTCAAAATGAAGGATGGTGAAGGTGTCGCTGAAATGTACTCTAGGCTTGCTATTATCACAAATGAGATTGCCAGCTTAGGGAGTGAAGAGATGATCGACAAATTCATCATCAAGAAAATCCTAAGAGCATTGGATGGAAAGTATGATACCGTGTGCACATTGATTCAAATGATGCTAAACTACAAAGATCTCAAGCCAACGGAAGTCATTGGAAGAATTGTTGCTCATGAGATGTCACTCAAGGATAAGGAGGAACTTCACAACAAGTCAAGTGGTGCTTACAAAGCCTCAAGTGAAGCCCCCACATCATCAAGTGAGAAACAAACCTTCAATGAAGAATTGAGCTTAATGGTGAAGAACTTCAACAAATTCTACAAGAGTAGAAGCAAAGAAAGAAGCTCCAAGTCAAGGTCTTACAATGACAAGAGATCTTCTAGTCGTGAGCGCAATTGCTACAATTGTGGGAGACCCGGACACTATTCCAATGAGTGTACGACACCCTACAAAAGAAGAGAAGACTCTCCAAGAAGAAGGAGCAAACGAGAAGAATCACCACCAAGAGAGAGGAGGAGTAGAGATGATCGTTATGAACAAAGACCCTCACGGAGAAGTAAGGATTTGGAAAGGAAGGACAAGTCATCAAGGAGCTACACAAAACGAAGACATCAAGCTCATGTTGGTGAATGGATTTCCGGCTCCGACTCCGACAATCACTCCGAGAGAAGCTATCACTCCGACTCTGAATATACTCAAGATGAAGGTGTTGCCGGTCTAGCACTTGTGTCAACCAACTCCTACGACATATCTGATTCACCAAATGAAGGTGTTGGAAGATGCTTCATGGCCAAAGGTCCAAAGGTAACACATCCTGAGTATGTTGATTTCAATAGTGATGAAGATGACTTGCTTGTGGATGATTATTTACTTGTTGACAACTCTAGTGATGAATACTATGATGAAACGTCAATTAATCATGCTAATCAAGATAAAACGAATGACAATGATAAGGAGAAGATTGAGCTTCTAACTAAAGAACTAAACACTCTTAAGTTAGCTCATGAAACTATCTACGAAGATCATCGAGAACTTTTAAAGGCTCATGAGAAGTTATGCTTTGAAAAGCTCAGTCTTGAGCAAGCGCATGAGTTCTTAAAAGCAATCAATGATGATCTCCGCAAGAAAAGTTCTTCTTATATTGCCAAGCATTTACTCTTATCTACTTACATGCCTCAAGTCAAGTCTAGTAACAAGTACAAGAAAGATACTTCCTCTAGTAGTAACAATAATAATAATGTCAAATCTAATATTGCTGCTTCTAGTAGTTCTCTTGATTCCACTAATGATTCTCTTAGCCAAGTTACACTTGAGCAAGAAAATAGCTTATTGAAGGGAATTATAGAGAAGGGTGTTTACAAGAGCCTTGCCGGGAGTGAGCAATTCGAGGAAATTGTACGCAAGCAAGGAAGGCACCGGAAGAATCAAGGTGTTGGTTTTGAACGAAAGTTCAATGCCAATGGAGTTGAGTGGGAAGAAGATCAATACCCCAAGACAAAGTTTGTTCCTCAACAAGAGAAGTATGATCCTACTTCCTTCAAGGGAACACAAGCTCAAGATGATCTTCCACCACAAGACCATAAGAACAAAGGTAAGGACAAGCTTCAAGAAGAGATTGATGCATTTGAGGAAGCACCTAAAGCCTCGTTCAAGTGGGTTCCCAAGACTACATCAAGTTCTACTTCATCAAGTACAACTACAACTCCAAGGATTCCCATCAAGATGATGTGGATCCCGAAGAAGAAGAACTAGAGAGTTCTTGAGGGTGACTCCGCCAACATTCTTCACTCATATCATTTTGGCAAGAACAAGTGCAATCAACTTCCACATCTTGCACTAGTTCAAGGAGTCACAAACCCTCATGTTGGTAAGACAAGGGACAAGGTAACCTAATGATTTCATGGACATCATCTTGTGTGTGCATCACTCTATGTCTATGGATATTCTTGTTTGTTCCTTGTGGGACTAACCCATGTAGGTAAGTTGAAAGTGCAACTCACTCCAAAGGATTGCTCCAAATGACCTACATCAACATTGAGCATCTACATCTTCATGAAGTCATCATCGACAAAACTCAAGGTTAGTTCATCCCTCTAAGGAGGAATCTCACATCTAGGGGGAGCTTAACTCTAAGAGTTGAGTCAAAGCAATCCTAATGGTGTGAACACATCAATGCATTATGTTAAAGTGGTAACCCCACTTGAGCTTAAACGATGAGTATGACCTATGATCAAATGTTCTCATTTGACTCATAAGTCAATATACTCATATATAGATGACCTAGTCATCGCCAATTGCTTGATAGATGCTAGTATTGGTTGTGCATGCTTTGTCACATATTTCATTTGCCATCTTATTGTGTGAGCATGTTGGTGCATATTTTACTCATTCAAGGACATCCACTTGTTGTTTTGATTGTTCGGTTTATTTTCTTTTTGCCAAGTGGATGGACAAGAATGCCTAAGAACCTTCTTTATCTATCTATGCTTTTCTCATCTCAAACTCTATTCATGCTACATCACAAAATTTGATCAAGTCAGATTCGAACCACTCTGTGTGAGGAGCACTCGGAGTCCCCGATTCGTCATAGACTTAAACTTCCAAAACCTCTTTGTCACTCTCGGTCTGACCGATTCCTCCATTTCAGTCCTACCGAGATCATTAAGTTGATCTGAGTTTTAAATCTTGGTGCAACCGATTTGAACTTTTCGGTCTCATCGATTTGTTGTAACTATAAACAGTTATGCATCTCGGTGCCACCGAGTTGTTCCACTCGGTCACACCGACAGGGTCGGGCTATATATAGCCACGGGCAAAAGTTTGGAAATTTCTCCGAAACCCTTCGCCTGCACAATAGCTCGCTCTGCCATCGGAGGTCTCCGGATCGTCTCCTTGTCGCCAGCAGCCTGCTGTCGCTGGTCTCCGCCGCCGTCAACGGATTTCGTCCCTGCCGTTGCCGCCGTAGCAAGTCCACCGCCAAGTTAGGGTATGGACTTGATCTTTGTGCTATCCACATCTGATTCCTAGCACATTGTATTCATATTGATTCTTGCCACGTTTGAGACTCTTCTATCCAGCCAAAGTAATCCATAGATTAGATGAGATTCAAATTTTTAGGGTTAGGTTTCTGCCGAAACCATCTCGAACCCACCGAGTTGAAAAACTCGGTCTCACCGATTTGGCTTATGCCATTGCACTAGTGACTCTTGGTCTAACCGAGAATTACTAATCGGTGCGACCGATTTGAGGATTCTGTGAAACCCTAGCAGTCTCGGTGCCACCGAACCGTGACTCGGTCCAACCGAGATCATCAGTTTAGGTTCCAAAACTGCTTCGGTATCACCAAGTTTGAAAATCGGTTGATCCGAAATGCTTTCTGTGGAAAACTAAAACTGAACTTTTGAATCGTTTTTTTTTTGCAAAAATCTCTGCATTTTGTGATGCTCATCTATTCTATCTCATCTATAACTCTTCACAGGGTCAGCAGTCAGCTTTTGCAGTATGTCAGATCAGAGTGACAGCCAGAACAGGTCAGAAGAGCAGTTGGACTTGAGTGAGGGCACTAGTCCCTCAACTACAGATGAAGGGAGCAGAAGTACTCCTAGAAATTTGCCTAAGGGTGCAACTAGGCAAAGGAGGAAAAGAACTTCAGATTCTGAGGATGAAGATTACAAAGCTGAGGAAGATGAGGCTACTTCCAAGAAGGTAGTTCTCAAGAAAGAGTATGGCTCTTCACAGAGCACTAAACCAGGTCTGAAGAGGAAAGTTCCTGCCAAGAGGACACCAATGCCAAAGGCCAGAAAGTCCACTCAAGTGCCAGCTCATGCTCAACCCAAAGAGGCACCTGCAAGGAAAGATACATCATCCAAACCTCAGAAAGTTCCTACTGGAGAGACCATGAAATTCACAATTGAGTTAGAGGATGATGGGGCTCAAGACAAGAAAAAGAAGAGAGCAAGAACCACAACTACCAAGGTCCTTGGAAAGCCCTCAATGAGAAGAGATTCTAAAGAAGAGGAAGAGGATGCTGCACCAGCACCTAAGGCACATAAGCTTATGGGTGATGCAATCAGATCAGGGGCTGCAACATCTAAGCCCAAGGATACACCCAAAGCTGCTTCCAAGGCCAAGCAAGTTCCAAAGAGGAATACTAGGAGTATTCCAGCTGCTGAGAAGAACAAGGCCCCTATGCCCAATGTTGCTGAAGAAGAAGATGAAGAAGGACATGTCCTAAGAAATCTCAAGCCCAAGATACCAGACCACAATGATGCCCATCCTGTGGCTGAGGACATGAGAATCGGGAAGGATTTAGGGCTGAGACTGTGGAGGATGGAAGATCCATATGCTTCAAGAAGAAGAACTGCTGTTGACTACAGGTTCCATACAAAGGAACAACAGGACTTTTATGAAACAATTTTGTTAGACAAGAAGCCTATAGTCTGTGACATGAGGTGGGTCGACTGGACCTACATCAAGGACAATGAGCAGCACTATCCTGGAGTGCAAGAAAGCTTTGTTGCTTGTGGAGTTGCTGATTATGTTGGACAAAAGTTCACTCACTGGAATGATGAGCTTATCATGCAGTTCTACTCCACAGCACATTTTTACCCAGATGGTAGAATTGTTTGGATGTCTGAAGGTACAAGGTACCAATCCACTGTTGAAGAATGGGCAAGTATGATAAATGCCCCCAAGGTAAATGAGGATGACCTGGACATTTATGCAAAGAAGAAGATGGATCACAATTCAATGGCTCACATGTACAAGGAGATTCCAGACAAGGCAGTAGAGACTCACAAGTTTGGATCAGTTCACTTTCTGCTGTCAGGGTTGCCAACCATCAATTGGATCCTGAGGCACACCTTGTTGCCCAAGTCTGGTGACCATAACATGATCAGAGGGCATGCCATCAACATGCTGCATGTGTTTGATGTGCCCCAGAAGTTCAAAGTCATGAGCCTGATGATTGAAACAATCAAGAGGACTGCAGATCAGAAGAGGAGCTGTGGATATGCACCTCAGATTCAGGAATTGATCAACTCAAAGATGGGCACAGGGAGATATCATTTGGATAAGGAACATTTTCCACTTTATCTAGACTTTGAGGACAATGAGGTTGTCATGAATGAAAATGATCCACAATCAGTTCAAGCTCAGGAGAAGAAGGAGAAGGCAAGGAAGGAGAAGGCTGCCAAGATGCCAACTCAAGAGGAGGCATCTGAATATTTCTTGAAAACCAAACAGGAGCAGCTTGGTTACTTGATAGCATCTACACTGTGGATTGAGAAAGGGCTGGCCGCCCTCATTCAGAATCTGGAGAGCTTTGAAAGAATCATGGAACAAAAATTCTATGATCTAGATGTCAAAGTAACAGAGATTCAGTCAGTTGTAGAGTAGCTGCAGGATGACATGCAGGAAAGGAAGGGCAAGACTACCACTAATGTGTTTGCCAGAGTGCCCAGAGCCCAGAGGTCAGTTGCAGTGCCAGTGACAGACACTAGAGCAACAACTTCAGCACCAGCTACTGCCCCTACAGTTCCAGTGCAACCAGCTCCAGCATCCACTCCAGCACCCTCTACTTCAACTGAAGCCTTCGTCCAAGGAGCTATCAGGACACCACCACCAGAAGATCAAGCCTGAGAGACGATCTAGCACTATGCATTTTCTATGAACTTTTTGGTAACTTGTTGCCAAAGGGGGAGAAAAATGTATAGATCATAGGCTTCGAGAGAGAGTGTTGATTTTATTCTCTCTTGCTTTATTTGGTGGTTTTTCAAACTTTCACTACTAGGGAAAACCTTATACACAGAACTTTAGCAGTAGCGTGGGTCAAAGAAGCACGCTGGTGCTAAGTAGCAGCAGCGCGCCTGCATAAACCGTGCTGCAGATAACGTCGTAGCAGTAGCGCGTCTCTCTGCATACACGTTACTACTAAAATTCTTACGGCTTAGCCGATATGGTACACATAGTAGTAGTGATCTATATGGAACAGCGCTACTGCTACTTTCTTTGTAGCAGCGCGTTTTGCTCTAAACTTGCTACTACTAAAGGATATAAAATTAAATGAAAAGCAAATAGAAAGGTAATTGAAAATGAAAGGAATAGAAAAAGGTGAAAGAAAAATAAAATAAAATGTGAAGAAAAATAAATGAAAAAGGGAAAAAGGAGAAAGTAGTAGCAGTAGCGCGTATCCTAGAACGCGCTGTAGCTAATGTAGCAGTAGCGCGCTTTCTGGAACGCGCTACTGCTACTTCTGACTTAACCACCGCGTTCGTCCTTCCCCACGGCCACTTCCCCCCAAATCGAACTCCTCCGCTCTCGCCGCCGCCATCGCCCATCGGTTGCCGCGCGCTCTCCGCACACCCTCTACGCTGCCCCCGACCCCAGATTCAACGCCGCCCCCGCCCCCGACCTCAACGCCGCCCCGGACGCCGCCCCCGGCCCCGACCTCGATGCCGCCCCCGGCCCCGACCTCGACGTCGCCCTCCGTCGTGCGCCCGAGCCCCAAGCCCGACCTCGACGCTGCCTGCCCCTCTCTCGCCGCAGGCACCCGATCGAGGTGAGCACGCCTGCTCCTCCCCCTCCCCTACCTCTGCCTAGATAGGGTTCTTCAAATTTTAGTTGCATCAAATTAGTTAGGGTTCATCTATGGGTGGAAATGAATTGGATACAGATGTGGCTGGGATTTTTCTTAGGTGATGTTTTCTTAGATGATGAATAAACACTAGTGTAATGCATAATAAAACGAGTAAAATTTGACCTTCTTCTATTTAGTTAGTAAGAACTAGGTACTAATTAGGTGATTTTTTAGTTAAAGCAATTTTTCCCGCCTCGACGTGGATGATGCCTATCCCGCATCCTCGTCGTCGAGTCGGCGGAGGACGACACCTGCTTGACCAGATCGGCCATGTCCGGGACTAGGCTCCGCCGGGGTGGTCCTAGGAGGCGCTACCTACCGGGGGGCGCAGGTTGGTGAGGAGCCAGGCTGTCGTTGACCCGAACCTTCTTTGGTGGCGGTCGCGTGGGCCAGTGACGATCTAGAGGCTCGAGGACTCCGCGGAGGTGGTGCGTCACCATGTCAGTGAGGAGGACGCGCACGTCCATCGCTACTTGTTTGTGTTGGAGCACAGGCCGTTCTCCAATACCTGGCAGGTTCTCCGGGGATCTCACTGGAGCTATGATCCCGTGATGGTTCCTTCTCTGTGGGTGTCCACCGCCCGCGCCGATACCCGTCGTGTGCTAGAGTTTTAGTTGTATTAGTGATGTTATATGTATGACACTATTCGTGATGTATTAGTGATAATATTCGACGATGTACTGACGCATGAGATGATTTACTTTTGCTTATTGAATGCATGCTAATTTGAGTCCTATAAGATATTTTGAAATGTATATCTTGTGTTGCTCAATATCCAAGTGGCCGGTCATGTTTGCAGGTTACACCTTCGAGTGGCCTATGTTTTGTCGGAGTGTTGATTCATTTCTGTTCCGGCAAATTTCAGGCCCTCGATATGTCCTATTTTAGCAAAGGTCATGCCGGATTTTTCCGTGAATTTGGCCATGACTTGTGCCAGAATATGTAGGAAATATCGAGTGCCCCGGATTTGTGTGTTGAGTATCTTGGTAGTTGTCTTCAATCGATTTTCAATTAATGTTTTAACTATGAACATAGGAAATGTCTGACGACAAAAATGATTTTGGTATTTGCAAATACTGCGAAGACGAGCGCGGCCTGTGAGACGAAATCTTCCTAGATGATGATAGGCGCTTCAGCATCAAGCTGGACGAGAACTTCGAAGTGGATACAGTAAGTCACAACGACAAGTCTTTTTTCGTAATTAAGCATGACATCTGCTTCATTTGCTTCAACTTATATTTTTTTTACTATTCTACTAGTGTATCCCCTGCCATGCAAGAGTTTTTGTATTGGATAAGATAGGTTTCAGTCATAGTATGGAGGAAAAGAAAGTTTACTTGAAGACCGAGCATGGTTATATTTTCCATGCAAAGTTATACAATTCAGACGACTACACCTATTTTGGATGCAAAACATGGGGAGCACTATGCAAGACTTATGCTTTTGAGCCTGATATGGTTATCACCTTTGATATTCATCCGGAAGATGATACTGAAGGTAATACCGACATCTGGGTCGATGTGCAAATGCCTCCAGTTATACCATTATGTAAGTTTCTCAACCATATTTATGTCTTTGATATTGTTTATTCAAAAATAGTTGACAACTAATTTGTATTGTCAGCTTATTTCGGTGCAAGCAAACATGTCCAGCGCTTGGTAGACAGGACCGTATACTGTCCTGGGGCTGAACTCAACTGCGAGGAGTTCAGTCATTATGTTTCATGGCTTGAGGATCTTGATACTGTCAAGACAAATTTTCTTCCTGCATTTAGAAATGTTAGTACTGAAAATGTGCGACCAATAGTGTTCGTAATGAACTACGGTCACATCTATTTAGGAAGGATGGTAAGATTTTTACTATTTGTCATCGGTGCATCTTTTCCATACATTATTTTTGAAGCTAAACTTCATTGCTAACTATGTTACCGTACGATGTTCTTCAACAGGGACTCCTGATGAATGTTGTGCCTTATGGGTTCGAGACTAAAGGTACCATGAGTATTATCAGCTTACGGCCAAGATATCCTACAGATTACTTTAGTGCATTCAAGATTAGTGACAGATGCTTAATAGTGCAAGACTGGACCAAATATGTGATGGGGGAGCACAGAGAAGTACTAGGGGGCAGCAAACAGATGCGCTACCCACGATTAGGAGACAGGTTCATCTGCATGCTCCAGTTTGATCGAGGAGGAGAGCTATACATGTTTTATGTTATTTCACCTAAGAGAGAGCAGCAGGAGTGATTAGATAGCTAGAAATGAGTTTGAGGATGAGGATGTGCTACACTATTACTATGATGATAAAATAGCTAGTGTTGGTGGTAATGACTATGATGATTATTATTAGATAGTGTTGGTGCTGATTAATAAATACTGTTGGTGGTAATGACTATGATGATGATTAAATAGCTTGTGCTGGCGGATTAGATTCAAGTGGAGGCAACATGTGGTGCACATCGAAAGTACTACTAGTCCAAACTAGATCAAGTTTGGATTAGTAGTATACTTTTGACATGCACCACATATTGCCTCCACTTGAACCTAATCCACCTTCATTTGACACACTGTTATGGACATAATGATGTAAACCTCATAACAGCTGGTATTGTACCAATATTTGTATGATGGCGCATAAATACACAAAAAATAAAAAAAAATAAAAAAAATACTAGTAGCGATGGAAAGAAAACACGCTGCAAGTAGTTACCTTAGCAGTAGCGTGGTATTGGACAAACGCTGCAGCTATTTGTCCTAGCAGTAGCGCGTGCAGGCACGCGTTACTGCTAAGCAATAGCTGTAGCGCCTTATTAGTAGCGCGGCACCCCGCGCTACTAGCGGGCACAAAACACGCGCTACTGCTAGGGTTTTCCCTAGTAGTGTTTGTTTGCTTTTGGTTGAGATACTATGCTTGTGAGACATTGATGATCATGTGTTTGATCATAAGCTACACTTATGCATGTTTGATGATATTATCCTATCTATCTTGATCATTCACTATGCTTGGTGATGAGTGCTTATATTCATTATTTATTATTTTGAGCGCTTCACCAAGATGTATGTGACATGGAAGAGTAACCCATGAGCCTAATTCATTGTGCATTTGCAGTCTAAAGCAAATCTAAAACTATGCACAAATTTAGGGGGAGCTCTTGCTTATCACATACTTCTCAAAGCGACGATGTTATTCAATCTTATTATCATTTGTCGAAGCTTTGATCTATATGTTGTCATCAATTACCAAAAAGGGGGAGATTGAAAGTGCAACTATCCCTAGGTGGTTTTGGTAATTCATAAAAACATATAGCTCATTGAGCTAATGCTATTCCAAGACTATTATTTCAGGAAAGCTCAATGAATGGCATGGCATGGATGATGAAAGTGGATCCCTCAAAATACTAAGGACAAAGGATTGGCTCAAGCTCAAAAGCTCAAGACTCTTCATTTTATATTTTAGTGATCCAAGATCACATTGAGTCTATAGGAAAAGCCAATACTATCAAGGAGGGATGAGGTGTTGCTTAATGAGCCTCTTGCTTCATGTGCTTTGTGATATGCTCCAGAACCCTCAACTACTTTCCCACATCCACAAATGACCTAAATCCAAAGCCAAAATCGGTCACACCGATTCTTCCTATCCGGCGCCACCGATTCCAAAAGTCATAGCCACTGCCACAAACCCTAAGCAAATCGGTCTTACCGATAGGGATCTCGGTCTCACCGAGATGGGATTGTAATCTCTCTGTTTCCCTTCGTAACGCTTCGGTCTAACCGAAGTGAGCGATCGGTCCCACCGAGATTGCAATGTAAACTCTCTGTTTCCTTTTTGTAATATTTTGGTCTCACCGAAAAGAGCAAATCGGTCCCACCGAGTTTACCTGACCAAGTCTCTAGAAAGCTTATTACCAAATCGGTCTCACCGAGTTTGTGTAATCGGTCTTACTGAGATTATGTTATGCCCTAACCCTAACCGAATCGGTCTCACCGAGATGCATGTCAGTCCCACCAAAATCACTAACGGTCACTAGGTTTACTAAATCGGTCCGACCGAGTTTAACGATTCGGTCCCACCGAGTTTGGTAAATTGTGTGTAACGGTTAGATTTTGTGTGGAGGCTATATATACCCCTCCACCTCCTCTTCATTCGTGGAGAGAGCCATCAGAACGAACCTACACTTCCAACTTACCATTTCTGAGAGAGAACCACCTACTCATGTGTTGAGGCCAAGATATTCCATTCCTACCATATGAATCTTGATCTCTAGCCTTCCCCAAGTTTCTTTCCACTCAAATCTTCTTTCCACCAGATCCAAAACCTATGAGAGAGAGTTGAGTGTTGGGGAGACTATCATTTGAAGCACAAGAGCAAGGAGTTCATCATCAACGCACCATTTGTTACTTCTTGGAGAGTGGTGTCTCCTAGATTGGCTAGGTGTCACTTGGGAGCCTTCGACAAGATTGTGGAGTTGAACCAAGGAGTTTGTAAGGGAAAGGAGATCACCTACTTCATGAAGATCTACCGCTAGTGAGGCAAGTCCTTCGTGGGCGATGGCCATGGTGGGGTAGACAAGGTTGCTACTTCGTGGACCCGTCGTGGGTGGAGCCCTCCGTGGACTCGCGCAGCCGTTACCCTTTGTGGGTTGAAGTCTCCATCAACGTGGATGTATGATAGCACCACCTATCGGAACCACGCCAAAAACATCCGTGTCTCCAATTGCGTTTGAATCCTCCAAACCCTTCCCTTTACTTTCTTGCAAGTTGCATGCTTTAATTTCCGCTGCCTATATACTCTTTGCATGCTTGCTTGAATTGTGTGATGATTGCTTGACTTGTCCTAAAGTAGCTAAAATCTGTCAAACTCTAAATTGGGAAAAGGTTAAGTTTTTATTGGTCAAGTAGTCTAATCACCCCCCCTCTAGACATACTTCAAGGTCCTACACCTTTACTATGTGTTCATGAATTGTTCTTTTATCACATGCCGATGCATAGGAAGAGAGTTAGACTTCGTCATTGCTTGATATATGTTACTTTTTGCTCACTACTAAATTACAAATCATTGTTAATTAAAATTGACTTTGATATACCTTGGGATCCGGGTGGATTCATTACTTGAGCACTAGATGCCTACCTTAATGACTTTAAAGAAAGCGCTGCCAGGGAGACAACCCGGAAGTTTTAGAGAGTCATTTATTTCTTTTGAGTGCTTTTATATAGTTTAAAAATAATAATAAAGAGGGGAACCTAAAAACTTTTCAAAAAGGAAAGTGAAAGGGAGAAAGACAAGCATTGTTGAAGTGGGAGAGCTCCTTGAACTTTGCTCATGCTCACGGAAACTTTGTGAATCTTGATTACAGAAACTTTTCGTCAAAAATAATTATCCCCTTGTACAATTCCATTGTATTATAAAAATAATGTGCCAAGGTCTGCCTTTAGGATGTTTACAATGCTTGCTAGTATTTACGGTGTAGGACAGAAACTTTGTCTGTAGTGCGTGATTTTACATTTTTAACTGGAACGTCATTTGGTTCTGATTATTTTTTCACTGTCTTGCTATACAACTTTTTTATTGTTCCTAATTTTGGTAGAATTTTTGGGGTACCAGAAGTATGGTGGATGTTTAGATTGCTGCAGACTATTCTGTTTTTGACAGATTCTGTTTTTGATGCATAGTTTGCTTGTTTTGATGAATCTATCAATTTATATTAGTGGATTAAGCCATGGAAAAGTTATATTAAAGTAGACACAATGCAAAAACAAAATATTAATTGGTTTGCAACAGTACTTAGAATAGTGATTTGCTTTATTATACTAACGGATCTTACCGAGTTTTCTGTTGAAGTTTTGTGTGGATGAAATGTCTAATCGAGGAGGTCTCGATATGAGGAAAAGGAAGAGAGGCAAGAGCTCAAGCTTGGGGATGCCCGAGGCACCCCAAGTAAATATTCAAGTAGACTCAATCGTCTAAGCTTGGGGATGCCCCGGAAGGCATCCCCTCTTTCTTCAACAAGTATCGGTATGTTTTCGTATTCGTTTCGTTCATGCGATATGTGCAAGTCTTGGAGCGTCTTTTGCATTTAGTTTTCACTTTTCTTTTATGCACCATGCTGGTATGAGATAGTCCTTAGTTGATTTATAGAATGCTCATTGCACTTCACTTAAATCTTTTGAGTATGGCTTTATAGAATGCTTTATGTGCTTCACTTATATCATTTGAAGTTTGGATTGCCTGTTTCACTTCACATAGAAAACCGCCATTTGTAGAATGCTCTTTTGCTTCACCTATATCTTTTGTAGAAAGAATTAAACTCTCTTGCTTCACTTATATCTTTTTAGAGACATGACAGGAATTGGTCATTCACATGGTTAGTCATAAAATCCTACATAAACTTGTAGATCACTGAATATGATATGTTTGATTCGTTGCAATAGTTTTGCGATATAGAGGTGATAATATGTGGGAGGTACTAGTATATGGTTGTGTTTAGTAAGGATGTTGGTGTTAAGGTTTGTGATTCCCGAAGCATGCACGTATGGTCTACTAACTATGTAACCAAATTGGCGCGCATTGTATTTTGATTGTTTATCTTTGCGTGAAGGTCGGGGGCGCGCGATGGTTAACTCCTGCCAACCTCCCCCCTAGGAGCATGCGTGTAGTACTTTGTTTAAAGGGCTAATAAATTTTTGCAATAAGTATGTGAGTTCTTTATGACTAATGTTGAGTCCATGGATTATACGCACTTTTACCTTTCCATCATTGCTAGCCTCTTCGATACTGTGCATTGACCTTTCTCACCTCGAGAGTTGGTGCAAACTTCACCGGTGCATCCAAACCCCGTCATATGATACGGTCTATCAAACATAAGCCTCCTTATATCTTCCTCAAAACAGCCACCATACCTACCTATCATGTCATTTCCATAGCCATTCCGAGATATATTGCCATGCAACTTCGATCATCATCACATACATGACTTGAGCATTTATTGTCATATTGCTTTGCATGATCGTAAGATAGCTAGCATGATGTTTTCATGGCTTGTCCATTTTTTGATGTCATTGCTACGCTAGATCATTGCACATCCCGGTACACCACCGGAAGCATTCATATAGAGTCATATCTTTGTTCTAGTATCGAGTTGTAATATTGAGTTGTAAGTAAATAAAAGTGTGATGATCATCATTATAGAGCATTGCCCCAGAAGAAGAAAAAGAAAAAGAAAAGAAAAGAAGAGGAAAGGCCAAACAAGCCCACCAAAAAAGAAAAAAGAAAAAAAAGAAAAAAAGAAAAGAAAAGAAAAGGGGCAATGTTACTATCCTTTTTCCACACTTGTGCTTCAAAGTAGCACAATGTTCTTCATATAGTGAGTCCTATATTGTCAATTTCATATACGAGTGGGAACTTTCATTATAGAACTTGGCTTGTATATTCCAACGACGGGCTTCCTCAAATGCCCTAGGTCTTCATGAGCAAGCAAGTTGGATGCACACCCACTTAGTTTTCAGTTTGAGCTTTCATTCACTTATAGCTCTAGTGCATCCGTTGCATGGCAATCCCTACTCCTCGCATTGACATCAATTGATGGGCATCTCCATAGCCCGTTGATTAGCCGCGTCGATGTGAGACTTTCTCCCTTTTTGTCTTCTCCACATAACCTCCACCATCGTATTCTATTCCACCCATAGTGCTATATCCATGGATCACGCTCATGTATTGCGTGAGAGTTGAAAAAGTTTGAGAATACTAAAGTATGAAACAATTTCTTGGCTGACACCGGGATAGGCATGAGGGGTACCTTGTGTTCAGAAAAGGGAGCATACAAGACTATATGATTTTGTAGGGATAACGTTCTGGAAGCATTGATATTTTGAAAGACATGACTGTTTGTTGGGATGCCCTAAGTATTATTGGTTTTTATGTCAAATGATAGACTATTGCTTTGAATTACTCGTGTCTTAATATTCATGCCATGATTAGACATATGATCAAGATTATGCTAGGTACCATTCCACATCAAAAATTATCTTTGTTATCATTTACCTACTCGAGGCCGAGGAGGAATTAAGCTTGGGGATGCTGATACGTCTCCGTCGTATCTATAATTTTTGATTGTTCCATGCCAATATTATTCAACTTTCATACTTTTGGCAACTTTTTATATTATTTTTGGGACTAACATATTGATCCAATGCCCAGTGCCAGTTCCTGTCTGTTGCATGTTTTATATTTCGCAGAAACCCCATATCAAACGGAGTCCAAACTGGATAAAAACGGACGGAGAATTATTTTGGAATATTTGGGATTTTCCGGAGGAAGAACCAACACGAAACGGTGCCCGAGGTGGCCAGGAGATAGGGGGGGCGCACCCTCCCCCTGGGCGCGCCTGGCACTCTCCTGGTCCACCCGTAAGGCGGTTGACGCTCTTCTTTTGCCGCAAGAAAGCTAATTTTATGAGAAAAATCTGGGTGAAAGATTCACCCCAATCTGAGTTACGGATCTCCAGATATAAAAGAAACGGTGAAGGGGAAGGATCTGAGAACGCAGAAACAGAGAGATAGATCCAATCTTGGATGGGCTCTCGCCCCTCCCATGCCATGGGAGCCAAGGACCAGAGGGGAAACCCTTCTCCCATCTAGGGAGAAGGTCAAGGAAGAATAAGAAGAAGGGGGGCTCTCTCCCCCTTGCTTTCGGTGGCGCCGGAGCGCTGCCGGGGCCATCATCATCACCGCGGTCTTCACCAACACCTTCGCCATGTTCACCAACGTCTCCACAACCTCCCCCCTCTATCTACAGCGGTCCACTCTCCCGCAACCCGCTGTACCCTCTACTTGAACATGGTGCTTTATGCTTCATATTATTATCCAATGATGTGTTGTCATCCTATGATGTCCGAGTAGATTTTCGTTGTCCTATTGGTGGTTGATAAGTTGCTATGATTGATTTAATTTGCTTGTGGTTATGTTGCTGTCCTTTGGTGCCCATCATATGAGCGCGCGCGTGGATCACACCATAGGGTTAGTTGTATGTTGATAGGACTATGTATTGGAGCACTACAAAAAAAAGACACATCCGTGACATTTTCGGCTGAACGAAATTTTTTTCTGTCATAGATATGACACTTCTATGACGATAATTGTGACAAAACCCGGTATCATCATAGATGTGGTGGGCTCCTACTTCTATGGCAAAAAATCATGACAAAAAATGGGCTTCTCATCCTGGGCGGGCCGGAGACGCAGCTGCATGACATTCTTTGGGCCGTCCATGACGGAAAAACCGTGGTAGAAGGGAGGGGGAGGAAAATTTCAGGGAGTTGCCGGTTACGGTGGGAGGTCGGGGGCGGAGCGACGCGCGTTTCTCTCGTATGTACGCACGTGTGTGCGAGGCGTTGGCTCTAACTGAAGCCGAGGAGGTGTTGGGCTCTAACTGAACCCGAGGGATCGATCGATGGCTGTTAACTGAACCCGATGGAGCGATTCCTTCGCTACTGCTGCTAACTGAAGCCGATCGATGCTTCCTCTGGGATGAACAGTGAGTGTTGCGGGGGGGGGGGGGGTGGATGAACAGTGAGCGGTGGCGTTGCCTCTGGATGAACAGGAACCCGTGGTGTGGAGGGCTGGATGAATAGTAGATGATGGAGGGGTGGCCGTGGAGGGGTGGTTGAACAGGACCCCGTGGTGTGGAGGGCTGGATGAATAGTAGACGGTGGAGGGGTGCCCATGGAGGGGTGGTTGAACAGTAGCCGGTGGAGTAGCGCGCGGTGGAGGCTGGATGAACAGGAGCCCGTGGAGGCTGGAGGAGGTCGACGGTAGCCCGTGGAGGCTGGAGGAGGTCGACGGTGGAGATGAACAGTATCCCGTGGAGTCCCGTTTTGTGGTACGCCACACCCCTCGCCCCCCCGTTTCGACCGTAGCGCTCCAACACAAGTCCGTTTCGTCCGTTTTGCGGTACGCCACACCCCTCCCGATCAACAGGACCCCCGTTTCGACCGTAGGAGGTTCGTTTCCTCCGTTTTGCAGTACGCCAGGCCCCTCCCGATCAACAGGACCCCGTTTCGACCATAGGAGGTCCGTTTCCTCCGTTTTGCGGTATGCCAGACCCCTCCCGATGAACAGGATCCTGTTTCGAACGTGGCCGGTCGAACACAAGGTCGTTTCCTCCGTTGTGCGGTACGCCAGGCCTCGTTTCCATCGCCTGTTCCGTCCAAGCCCTCCCGATGAACACGACCATGCATTCCGTTCCGACCCACCCGGTTGGCTCCCACGCGTTCCGTTGCCTCCCGAAGAACACGACGCATTCTGTTGCCTCCCCATGAACACGACGACGACGCTGTTTCTCCGTTCCGACCCTGCCATGTATGTATGCGCGAGTAGGCATTCGAGACCCTGCCCGTATGTACGTACGTGGCCGTATTTTCTTTCTTGCACCCTCGCCGCTGTACGTACGTGTACGTGCACGCCTCTACTACGACCAGTATGTAAGTACACGTTCGCGACCAGAATGACAACGCTATGTACACTTCGACCAGGTGGGTCCCGACTGTCAGGCACTTCCTTGTCTGCGAAGATGTAGCTGGTGGGTCCCAGCAGTCAGGGGGGCGAATCATTTTTTTTGCCCGGACGCACTTCCTTGCGTGTGAAGATTGTAGCTGGTGGGTCCCAGTAGTCAGGGGGCGAATCATTTTTTTGCCCGGACGCACTTCCTTGCATTCGAAGATGTAGCTGGTGGGTCCCAGTAGTCAGGGGGAACCATGTTTTTCGTGAAATACAGTGGCCCGTCCGGTGGGTCCCCGCTGTCAGGTGGAGGAATAATTGTTTTGCACGTAATAAGGAGGCACTTCCTTGCGGCCGCCGTGGACCCAGCTGTCAGCCTCTCCACGCACAGTACTCTTCCGATGGAAGTCGGTCGTTGACCATATTGTCCACGCCGCGCCGAGAGCACCACGGCGGTGGACGACGGCGAGGCCTAGGAAGGGAACGACACGGAGGCAGGGAAGACTCGACAATTGTTTCCCACGCGGAGGGGAGTACGGCTGTACGAGGGTTTACTGGTTCGTCTGCCCTCGCCGGAGAATAACAGCAGGTGTGGCCATGTGGGTGAGTAGAGGGATGGCTAGGCCAGCGATGGGAGTACGGTGGAGCGGTGAGGCCTGCGCGGCAGCACAGCCGGCCGCGGGGAGGAGGGAGCAGGCAGTCCTGCCGGCGCTTGTTTGAGCGGCTGGAGCAGGAAGAGCAAAGATTGAAGAAGCACGACGGCCGTTGGATGGACATCGTACGGTCAATGGAGCTAGAATCATTCATATTGACTAAGTTGACAAAGCCCTCTGTCCCCGTCAACTTAGTAGGCCCACAAGTCAGCCTCCCACCATGGTGGGTCCCAGCTAGCAGGGGGAGTATTCATTTTTCTGTGCGTAACAAGGAGGCACTTCCGGTGGGTCCGAGCTGACAGAGGGGGGAACGTTTTTTTCACGAAATACGGTGGTCCGTCTGGTGGGTCCCAGCAGTCAGGGGCAAACGTTTTTTTCGCGAAATACGGTGGCCCGTTCAGTGGGTCACAGCAGTCAGGGGGGAAACGTTTTTTCTACGAAATACTTGTGGCCCGTCCGGTGGGTCCCTACTGTGAGGTGGAGGAATAATTATTTTGTGCTTAATAAGGAGGCACTTCCTTGTGGCTGCCGTGGACCCAGCTGTCAGCCTCTCCACATATAGTACTCTTCCTATGGAAGTCGGTCGTTGACCACATTGACCACGCCGTGCCGAGAGCACCAGGGTGGTGGACGACGGCGAGGCCTAGGAAGGGGACGACGCGGAGCCGGGAAAGACGCTGTAGTGGATGCCCACGCGGAGAGGAGTACGAGGGTTCACTGGTTCGGCTGCGGTGTGAGGCTGCCGTCGCCGCGGAATAATAGGGGGAGTGGGTGATTGGAGGGATGGCTTGGCCAGCGGTGGGAGTAGTATGGGGACGGTGAGGCCTCCGCGGTAGCACAGCCGGCCACGGGAGGCAGGAGCATGCGACACGACCGGCGCTGCTTTGGGCGGCTGGGGCAAGAAGACCAGAGGTTGAAGAAGCACTACGGCCGTTGGATGGACATCAGTAACCATGCCCCGCCGAGAGCACCAGGGCGGTGGACGACGGCGAGGCCTACGAAGGGAACGACAGGGAGCCGGCGAAGACACGACAGTGGCTGCCCACGCGGTGGAGAGTACGAGGGTTGACTGGTTCGGCTGCCGTCGCCGGAAAATAACAGGAGGTGTGGGTGAGGCCTGCCCGACAGCACTGCCGGCCACAGGAGGCGGGAGCAGGCGGTTCTGACGGCGCTGGTTTGGGCGGCTGGGGCAGCAAGATCAGAGACTGAAGAAGCACGATTGCCGTTAGATGTTGACATCTAACGGTCTGACGCTGGTAGAGTCGATTGTTGACTAAGTTTCCTTTTTAAGAAACCTTGTGTACGCATGAACCTAGTAGGCCCACAAGTCAGCCTCCAAATCTGTGGCAGACAACATAAAGCCCATTTGCTATTTTTTGCAATTCGCAGCCCATTTGCTATTTTTTATAATTTGCAGCCCATTTGCTAATTCTTAAGTAATTTATTACAGCCCATTTTCTGCCCAGGACCACGGTCAAAAAGTTCAACCTTATTTTGCATATTTCGGTGGAGTCCAAACTGTTGTAATCCCGAAATGATAAACATTTCTTTAAGAACTTATTGATTTGCCAAAAAAATCTTTTTGTTTTTTAAGCAAATAAGACGTGGGACAATTGAGTTGATTTAAGGGAAAACCAGTGGTAAAAAAATCAGCGCTGGGTGGGAAAAACAACAAAAATAAGGATGTAAATATGAAAAGGGAATTTTATGTGTTTTCAATATAATGATACGTGTATATGAACTAGTAAACTATAGGTAGAGATAAGAAAACGGATGTAGGACATGCGTTTCAAGAGGAAAATAGAACTGGGCTGTGTGTTTGATTCAGTAACAAAACTGCCTGCGGATGTTGTAAGACAAAATATAACTAACGCTGGCGGGCCAGAGGCCAGTAGATACCTGCTAGATCTTTGTTCCCCGTTGTCGTCATGGGCTGGGCCTGTTAAAAACAAAACCAACCTTGGTCAGTCTACAGCCCAGTTGAAACTTGCTCGACCTGAAAAAACAATATACATGCTCAATAAACGAGAGAATTCTGCAAGCACAGACTGATAACTGGGACGCAACACGGATATTGTTTCTTTTATCGTGATAATAAGTGCATGCACTTGTTTCGAAAAAACTGCAGAACTGGGAATTCGAACGGCGGGTGCTTATGCTACCCATCAAATAAAAATCAGGTGCCTGAGAATTTGTTTTGAAACAAATTATTCAGCTTTATATCCACGTTGACCCTCGGCATGATGGTTGGAAGCAAATGCAAGTTCACACCAAAAGATCGTTAACAACAATACCAACTCGCGGATGACAAGGTAGTACAACTACCAATACCAAACTACTCCTGGCCCTAGTGTTCGTCTGGTAGAAAATCTTGCAGAGGACCAGCTCCCGCTCCTTCTCTTGCCCCAGGTCCCCGACGTGGTACTGGTGCATCATCCAGTTGGTCCTCTGCTAGTTGAAGTTCTTGTTGGTGTGCAGCACCAGAACCTTTTTTGCTTCCCGTCTGCCGGCCGTTGACCATCACAGGCAAGGTATTGCCGGTCTTGTGCCACATCGCGTGCGTGCCACACTCCGACTGTATCTTGCGACGCGTCCACGTGCCCCTTTTGTACGCCCTGGAATTGCGCTGGAAGAAATGCTGCCTTAGGCCACTCAGTGTGATACCTGCAGTATTGTGGAATACAGGTTTTAGTGTACCTAGTTGGCATTTTCATAACATCTTTGGCATGTTGCAGTCACTTGTTTCACTTTTTATTAACTGTCAAATTGTAATTGTTTCACTAGGTCTGCGTCTAAAAAGAAAAATAGAGCTATAAACAAAGGAATATGTTTGTGCAAGTAGGCGGCCGATCAGTGTCTTACCTGGAAGTTTCTCAGGTTGGGTGTAGCATATGCCGTGCTCGCTGTCGATGGTTGGTATGAACAAATCGATGAGAGACTGAAATCTCGCGCTGTCAACACTCACTTTGGCCTCAAGGTGCTCGATCAGCTCCTAATCCGTGGGACCGAACTTGACGCCAGCCGGCAGCACCGGCCAATCCTTCTTCGACTTGCATCGGTAATTCCAGTTATATGGTACTCAATGTATGACCAATCGAGTGTTTTAAGTGAATGATGAAAGATTTTGACAGAGTAAAAACGCGCGCTTCTTCGACAGTTGTACGAGAGTAATTGCCATGCCATTTTGCAAGGGCGCTTGTAAAAACTCTAAACTCTATTCTCCTTTTATTTAATGGATGAGGCAAATCTTTTGCCTCCGTTTTGAAAGAAAGATTTCGACAGATAAGTGGTACTCCAAATCTGAAGTCCAGAATACCCGAACACGCCGTCGGGATTCTTGTGTCACCTCACGCGCAGCGTGTTGTCACGTCAATTCAATGTGTGGACATGATGAATAATTTGACCGACATATACTAGTACTGCTACTGTACTACTTACTAGTCGTATTTAGTGTCACAATTTATACATAGGTTTAACTAACAAGTACGCACTTGAAGCCTAACTGATATATATGTATATATATGGCTTCTGCACAGCATCTCCATCATTATTATCAGTACATCCTACGCAGGTGAGTTAGGATGCACTTGATCCCAGGAAGGTATCTATCCTTCAAACCAGAGGAGTGCTTCAAACTAACAACAGTACATAATATCCAACAAAAGAGGGTCGTGCTACAGCAGCAGAATACATGGCTCAGTCTAGATATCAGCACAAATCAAGTTGTGCATATTTGCTATTGGCATGAAGCACATCGCCGCATGTCGGGTTTGCAAAAGCCATCCATCGCACGGAAGCTTGATGCCTTTCACACACTGAAGATTACCTAGCAACAAGCTATGTCGACGAATCTCTGGATATGGTGATTCATGAAACCCATGGTATGATGTGTAAACACAACCCCCCCTCACGAATGGAAGTTGCATAGCGTAGTAATCATCGCCGGCGATATGATTGATGATTGGTTGGATGATCGGATAATTGAGCCCGAGGAACAAGGAGTGGTTGCCGAGGCTGTAAAACCGCCTCCAGTTGAATACGCCTGGCCCAACGGAGCTGGGATCTTTCTCGAACACGAAGCAGCCATAGCCATCAATGTCATGAACGCCCCACGCATTGTACTGCATGTGGTTTGATGTAATGGTTTGGTCAATTTGGTATGTGCGAATGAGCAACAAATGACCACCGTCAGCTGAACAAGCGATAAACCAGCACCCATCAGCTGGTATGATTCCAGGTCCTGGAATCATGAAGGCCAGCGCATTTGCGTCTGCTGCAACAATTCAAATTGGAGACCAAAAGGACAAAAATAAACAATCATGTTCAGAGTATGTGTGGAATTAAGATTATTATAACAGTGACACATATCATAGACAGAGAATTGCAATGTCGTGGTCATAATCATACCCCAAGTTAAAAAAATAAGCCAATGGCTTTCATATTCTAGCAACATGTCATGGTTCAAACATCATGTAACAATGAGAGGAAAACAGCTATGACAGTGCCTACTCATATTCTACCATAGCACTTACTACTACTATTCTCATATCAACTCTAAGCAATAACATGTGTTGTTATAAAAATCTAGTAAACGAGAGTAACATATAGCAATCATGATGTTATGCTCATAATATGTATTCTAACAATCATTAGATGCCAATTGTTCTCATATCAACTCTAACAATAACATGTGTGGTCATAAAAATCTAGGAAATGAGAGGCACATATAGCAATGATATGGTTATAGACATGCTATGCATTCTAAATTTGTAACAAATGAACAGGCAGTCGTATTCATAAGCTAAAGATGAGATGAGATAGAACAATTACACGATGATAGATTCCACCAGTATAGGCAGCCAATCTGTGCGTCGACCGCGTAAACGATGCCATCGTGCACTATAGCATCAGACAGAAATGTTGCCTGAACAGGATTGATGATGACCCATAACCATGTATGGCTACTGGATTCCAGATAGACTAATCCCATGTTGAACAAGGCAATGAGCTTGTAATCCATGTAGTCTTCTAATGGTGTGGGCACTTCGCAGATTACAACTTTCTGCAAATAGAGGTCGAGCCAAAAGCTTCACGCGTCTCGTGCGTAGTAGGCAGGAGTGTCCGGCGGGCCACGAGGCTCGATGTCGGCGGTATCCAATGATGGAAGGGTCATCTCTCGCTGGGTGTAGATATCCACGAGACGCCACGGACTACCGGTGTGGTGGATGAGGACGATCCAGTTGGCCTTCATGCCCGCCTAGTAGTGGCCGTGCATGAAGGACAGGTGGACGGGTAGTGGTAGCATGTCGAGGGGCACCACGGCAACCTCCGTAGGATCGTCAAGTCGGTGTCTGGGCCACCTGCGAGGATCGGGCATCAGCAAGTAGGGCGTCTTGAAAAGAGCCGGCCGGTTGCAGACGAGTAGACGGTACAAAGACACCGAGCATGCCGCCAGACGTACGGTGCTGAGTAGGTCCATACGACTACAGATCTGCTCCAAGAGACAATCAGGGAGGGAATTCCAATCACGGCTCTGCGTGTCAGTCGGTTCTGCCATTGGGGTGTTCGGTGCCTGCGAGCCAGCGGGGAAGTGGATTCGGGCGGGCAAGCGAAGAAGCTTCTCCTCGTGTGGCCGAGCAGTGAGCGGGGGGATATGGTACACGTGAGCTACCAAGGAAGATGGCGCGGGCGGGCGAGCAGTGAGCACGGGTAAATGGTGTGCGGCCGACGATGGGGAAGAGAGGAGGAGGAAGAAGAGAGGAGGAAGAAGAGTGGAAGACGGGGAAGAAAGTGCATTAAATCTCAATTCTACTAGTACTACTACCAGGATATAGGCACCGTCCTCCGGAGTGTAAATAGTTACACCGATGACATGTGGGTCTACCACAAGAGGGCCCATATGTCAATTAATGGAGGACACATGTGCGTAGGCGTATTTGTGGAAGCGTGCTCTACTGGCAAACATGATGGCAGTACTGGGTAAGGCTGATTTAGTAACACCAACACGCTGGTTCAACTTATTAGTTACGTGTCCCATCTGCTGCAGCGTGTATTGTCACTTCACTGCAAAGACTAGTTGAATAGTTCTCTCTGACCGAGATGGGGAATGATGGACCGCGAGGATTACCTTTCTACAGTATCCCTATGCCTCTACACTCACTTAACTCATTTTGCTCCGTACCTAGTCACTTGTTGAAATCTGTAGAAAGACAAATACTCCGTATTTGGGAACAGAGGGAGGCTTTTACTCCGTACTGGAGTATTTGGGAACAGAGGGAGTATCACCATATGGAGGGAACAGAGGAAGTTTGAAATATGAACATGTCAATGGGAGGGAGTAAGCCCCATGCATGCATGCATGCATGCAACATGCAACACTCACATGTACTCCACATGGACGCACGCAACACTCACGCACCCATGCGGCACACAGCACACGACGCAACACACACACTCACGCTCAAGTACTCAACCTACTCCCTACGTCCGTGAAAGACTGTACATTTAGAGATTTACACATTGACCAGGGTATAATTAATGCCCACAAGTAGCAGACTTATGTGTGCATGCGATCATTGAGATAAGAAGATTAAATGAAGGCCATTGCATGCTGTAATTAAGTATAGACATGTAGCCTATACCTACAGCACAAGTTGGTGCATTAGTCAATCAATATCGATTTAGATTAAAGGCTAAATGCATTGGAAGTGTAGATTTACATCATGTACTACTACACTCTTTGTTTTATAGCCGATGTACACTCTTTGTTGGAAGGCCGAGGGAGGACACGTGCATGCACTCACATACACAGCCAGGGCGGTTCGGGCGCAAGGGTTGGACTCGTGTGGCGCCTGCGTAAAGTTTTGTTTAACTGATTTCTTTGCTCCGCCAACTGACAGGTGGGACCCAGAAACCAGGTGACAATTTAACCAGTCAACAAAGTGCAACGTCGACTATGTGGCCGGTCAGTAGGGTGCAATACGGTGCTCTGTGATGAGCTAGTGATCGTATAATCGACACAAAACTATATATAGTGACCGTAAAGAGCGTATTGTTACATACGTTTAACGCCAGTGTATTTTTCTCGTTTCAAATTAAGCCATATTAATTGGAAAGGACGCAGTATTGACTACTACTAGTACTAGTACTGCTTTGATGTGTCCCGTCAACTCGCCGAACAAGGAGAAGCTTGCTTACTACGCCTCTACCTCGCCCAAGCGTGCGGTGGTTCGCAGGACGAGGAGAGGGTTTTGACTACAACGCCCTCTCCCTCTTCCTCTCCCTCGACCTCGCCCTCGCCCTCGCTGTGGACGTGCAGCAGTTCAATCGGTGTCAGATTGCCAGACGCATATTGTACTGTAGTATCATCATTGTTGGACCTTCCGAAGAGGCGAAGAGGCAAGTGCAAGGTTCACACGAGTACGAACTATTGAACCTCCCAAAGAGGCAAAGAGCCAAGCGCAAGGTTTTATAGGAGTTGTCGTCCTAGTAGGAGTGTACTGCAACTATAGCGAAGGATGCTATTGTATGATGCCGCCATGTCACGTATATCCAAAGCTGTGCCACCTTTTTTTCTCAAAGAGCGTGTTGGAGCCCGTGCAACAACCACACAAGTTGCACGTACACATAACACATTTACTAGTAATAAATTCTAAAGGACAAATGCCAGTATGCCACACAAGTTCATCTCCAATTCATGTGATAAATTTGTGCACGACTAGTCTACATATATTCACAGCGCTACCGTTCACCATTACCGTACTCCACTTACACGTTATAGATGGGCTAGATGCATGTCCTCCTCCAGGTTCCAGTCCCAGGTGTTCTTCATGGATGGCACGATCCATAGCGGTGGGCAACGGGAATCATTGTCGCAGCTTTCTAGTCCGGTTCCACACGATGGAGACTCATCCAAGCTGAAGCGGCATAAATCAGGGATAGCGTGTCCTAGCATGTCGTTCATCCGGCGGTGTGCAATGAAGACACAACCATGCTTCATGAACGGCAGGCCTTCCATGTCGTGCACGGAAGGTGGCATCCGCTTCACAATGGGGTAGCTATCCCCGATGAAAAGCGAGTACTCTCCAAGAGTGTTCCTCGACACCCACGTAGCATCACGGGGGTCGAACTCGACGCCGTTCATTTGGTACACGCGACATCCCAGATCTGGACACAAGGTGACATACATAGTCATGGTCCATGCATAATAATGTTGTGCTTAAATATGGCGGTCAGTAATACTGTGCAGCAAATAGTACTACTCCGGTATAGAGGAAGTAAAATAATCGGCTTATTATATATAGCCACTCTTGGCTACATGGATGAGATAGTAAGACATGGAAAAACAAAAATGGTGGGAGCTAGTGGGTTCAAGTCTTCAAGGGCCCAACTAGCTATACGCGTCCTCCAAGGTAAAAAGTACTCCTACTAGTAGTATTAAGTATACTACTAGTAAAACAATGAAGAGAAGGCGAGAGGGTTAAAAAATGGAATACCTGGGTAGATGATGATGGTCTGATCATGGTAGATTGTGTGACCATGTTGCACATCAGTGGTACCATGGGTAACGACTGCTAAGATAGTTGATCCCAATATGCCAGCTACAAGGTTCCAGGTTAGACCGAATCGCGGATGCAAATGCACATCCAGGATCGGCGATCTTATTTCGCAAAATAATAGAGTACCGTTAGGGATGCAAATGATGGTTTGTGCATTCCGTTTGTAATCACCCGTACCGTAGGGTGGCAACCAGATGAAACAAGTCCCCTGGCTTGTCACCGCGAAGATGCGGTCTAGATGGCGCACGGCGTCTTCGAACATGTAGGGGTACAAATCTGTCGCCGCCAACATGCGCCAGCCTCTGCCGTTACTGCGTCTTGCATTGATGGCAATCCTTATGTCGAACACCGCGATGAGATAGTAATCGTCGTAGCTGCGTTGCTTTGTCGGCGGGTCCACAATTGTTATCTTCTTCAATCTCATGTAGGCATCATCATACGTATTCAAGTCCAGCCAGTCCGGAAGGCCGATCCCAATTGTGGAGAAGGGGTCTACCGGAACGGCCGCACTGCTGTGGATGTTGTGCAAAATGATGGTGGTATCCGACCAGACGTATGCAAGCCAATCTTCGTTGGCACCGACCCAGACCTATATATAAGACGGTGGGCAGTGGAGAAATTACGGGATGGAAATGGAATAACTAAGTACTACATGATCAAACTCCATTACTGACCTGCTCATCGGACAAAATCCGACTACCTGTCAACGTCGGCAACTCTATCGGAGTCAACGTGCAACCATGGCCAGGGAGCGGTGGACTGTTCGAAGGATTGTCCCATAGAAGAACCTTCTCCTCGAGGACACATGGAAGACCAAGAAGCATGGCCTTTTCCCAAACGTGTTTAAGCAGCATCTTGAAAAAGTTGGTGCAGGAAGCATCGAGTCTTGCGGCGGTGAGGACGTCGGAGCGGCGTGCGATTTCTCCCAGAGGATCGTTGTCCAAGGTCTCCTAGCCCCGATGAGGAGGAGAACCGCCTGGCGAATCCATGGGAGCAGCGACTAACTGCCTTCTCTTCGGGGGGAGGGGAACTGGCGAGGAGGAGATAAGAGCGTAATAACCGCAGGGCCTCGTCCCTTCCAACTGTAGATCGTTCCTCAGCGAAGGGGTGAGGCTATTATTTACTACTAGTACTAGCATTATGGAATGTTATGGGATTGCATTATACTGTAAATAATAGCACTAGTAAGAAATTTTTGGCACTAGGTAGTAGTTTTTGGCGTGGATTAAGAAATTTTGGGTATATTTTTGCCATTTTTTGTACACGCCAACTAGTGTCAAAAAACGTCTTACATTATGTGACGGAGGAGTACGTACTCGTACTGTAGCAGTACCAATACTACTTTTCTCAACTACGAGTATTAGTGCGATGTACTGTACTTCTAGTCTAGTCTAGTCTAGTATAGTGCACCAGTTTTGAACTCTTGAATCTCAGGGCCAAGGAGCTACAGTTGAAAGTGGAGGGTACTATTGTTTTCTAGAACCATCGTTGTACTATCAATGCAGGGGAAGTACACCTACGTAGTGGCCTAGTGGGTACTCTCGATCAGTGTTATATTCAGTCGCTCCTCTCACGTAGGAGTAGCTGGCCTACTCAGCCGCTCCTCTCACGCACATACTAGCAGCCTGTTTATTAGCGACGGTTACTGCGGTCTGTGGGGGCAGAACATTTAAGTTATTTGATACAGCGAGACTAGGCTTTTCGCTTCCATTTGTGGAGGTGTAATGGATCTCGTCGAACTTTGTTAGTAGTTCCTTCTTTATAAATGAGATGAAGCAAAGCTTTTGCCTCCGTTTAAAAAAAACACGTCAAGAGGAATTTCTTTTATAGTAGAGCCAATAATGGAGTGAAGTCCATGCGTGCAACGTCACAAGCTACAGAGTACTAGTAGTATAGCACTTTACATAGAGTACAGATCCAAATTGCACAGTTCCCAATGCCCCGCCAGGCTTTTCCGGCTCCTCGGGCTTAATTGGGAGGCGCTAGTTTAAATATGCTACTACTAGCTGATGAGGAAGCTGCAAGCGAGGTGCGGCTAGGGCGAGCACACGAGCCACGGGATGCTGGGAAGGAAAACTTGTTCACGTGGCTAGGCTGTCCAGTGCACCCAGATTGTGGGGCCGCACGTCCGTTTGACTTCAAAACTCAAACTACCCGTGTAAAATATTGGCTCGCAGCGAAGTGTAGTACTAGTACTATTTTAAAAAAAAGGTCGCTGTGCGTTCGGCGGGATCGAACCCACAATAATCGGTAGGAGTACTAGGTAGTACTACCTCTCTCTCAGTTTACACGGCGTGCGCGTACCCCTAGGTCGTCAATTTGACCAACCTAATACAAGTTATATATTACAAAAAATATACCAACATAAACTATGGAGTTTCTACTTTCAAAAGGTATAATTTTTGTGCTATATAGTTTATATTAGGGTGATAAAATTGACAACCTAGGTCTACGCGCAAGACTTGTAAACTGAAACGGAGGTAGTAGTAGTTTTTGGCGTGGATTAAGAAATTTTGGGTATGTTTTTTCTATTTTTTGTACAATAGATTCTTCTTAGGGCTGGTTGAAAGTGGTAGTTTTTGTTAAATACTCTACATATTGTTGTTAAATACTCTACATATTGTAAGTAGGAGTGAAAGTTAAGCTTTGGAAGCCAATAAGCAAGGCTAGTTACATAGTGCATATGTGTACATGATTGAAAGTAAATATCAACCATGATTGACTAATATCTTGATGGAAAACTCGAAACTATGGAATACTAGAAAAAAATACATGGTTGGAAATACTAGCAATGTTCATGTCCTTTGCAACGAATCATAATTAGAATAATACTTATTCACAAACTTGGTACAAAACATCCTAATTTTGATATACATATGTATATTATGTTTCAATTATAATATATTCCTTGGGCTGTTTTGGTGAGGTCAGGGAGGGATGTGGTTGGTTTTAAGATACTAATTATCGGATTTTCTGCAAATTGGTAGACAAGTGGGATGTTGGTGAGAAAAGGCAACAACTTACCTCACAATCGTTAGATGTAGATCTAATGGTCAGAAACGACAGATGGCAAATACACCAGCATCACCAACTTAGTCTTGTGTAGGAGTACTAGCAAGATCCGTGCATTAATGGAACATAAAGATGCATTTTTTTATAAAAACACTTGTTGTGATTGACCCTTGCGGGAGTAATACCACGTGTAAAAACTAATGATATCTCGAGAAATATGAGATAAGGTGAAGGGGAGTTGGGTGTGGTGGTGGTTGGAGGTCGGACTGAGCGGAGGCATGGGGATTGACGACGCCGGAAGCGGCCATTAGGCCAGTTTGTTCCAGAGACTTCCTTTCTTAATTGCTCAACAATGAGGTTTGTTGGAGATAAGGATGAACGAGGGAAGGCTTTGTCTGGAAATGTAGAGAGGGGTGCGGGTATCTTTTAGTTTAATTTCCATCCGTCAGATATAGATCAGACAGTCTATATTGCAAGATGGCACACGTACCATCATCACCAACTCGGTTTTTTATAAAAGAAGAAATATAAGTATGGAGATACAAACGTATTATCGATACTTGCTTCCGTAAACTAGCATCTACATTCTATTCAACGCCTCGGCATGCGTGGCCTTAGCACAATGACTTCTCGACTATGTTAAAAAAAGATTTTCCCGTCGCCGACAAGGAGGGGGTGACGGCGGCGCACTTTTTGGCTTGCTCTAGTCCTAGTAGTCATACCAGGTGGTCTAAGCACGTGTAGATTTATTCTTTTTCACGTCTCGTGTTCGCCGTACTGCCATGACTGTTGATGAGTAGATGGTAAGTTATTCACGGGGAAACCCTTGTTGAGCGTGTTTGCGAGAGAGAGAGAGACAGTGTGCGTGTGCGATATGTTAGAGACTGAGGCAATGATAACATATTCTTTGTGTCTATGTGTGTGGAGGATAGAGAGACATGTATATGGGGCTTTGTGTTGTGTAAAGTGGAGACACATATACATAATTAGAGAGTGAGTGTGTGAGATACACATGCGGACATGGGAGAGATGAAGATCCAGATAAATGGGTGTTTGGGCGTGTCTGTGTGTGTTTGTGCACGCGTTTGTTTGTGACAGGGTGAGAGAGTATGTGGAGTAGAGAGACCACTGATGATGTAAACCTAGTATAAGGGAAGGGGGAATGGTGTGACATGTGTAGTAGCGAGATAGCACGGGTGCGGGCGGGGGAGCAGACTATTTGGAAAAGACATCGAGTGTGTGTGTGGGAGAGGGGTGTGAGAGCGAGAGAAAGAGAGAGCTAGCGACGAGAGAGAGAGAGAGAGAGAGAGAGAGAGAGGGGGGGGGGGGTCATTTGTGTCCATAAATGGCGTATAGATAGGGAGACAATGTTGATGTTGTCCGAAATTGGCCTATGAATGGAGACGCAGGGGAAGCGAGTCATCGTGTGTGTGATAGGGACTTCATGAGAGATCTAGAATAGATGGTGTAGAGAACAATGTGCGAAATCGAGAATGATTATACATTAGGGAGCTATGCAAAGAGTCACGACATATATGTATACAGGGAAGGAGCTGGGGCGGGTCCGCATGTGGGAGAGATAGAAAGAGGAGAGTGGTGCACAAGGAGACAAAGTGTGCTTGTTTGCAGTGGGGGTGGTGTGTGAGGTGAGTGCGCGAGAACCACATAACTAGGGAGATAGACGTTTGGGGGCGACGTTTTGTGTGGATGGTAAATATACACTCTACATAGTGTGTGTGCTTGGGTAAGAGAGATGGCGGGAGACATAGAGAGTGAGGGAAGAGATGTGTGCATGCCCGGGAGACAAAGTGATAGAGACCTATGTTGGGGTCCGGACTTCACAAGAGAGAGGGGTATTAATGTGCTCGTGTGTTGGTGTCTGGGGGAGAGAACGACTTCTCTATGTGTGTGTGTGTGTGTGTGTGTGTGTGTGTGTGTGTGTGTGTGTGTGGTGGGGAGGGGGTGACTTCAGATAAAGAGTGAGGTGTCTATATTTGAGGGACTTTAGCGTAATTGAGATATTGTGCACTCATGGTTGATCAATTTGTTTCACAGTTTATACTATGAGATAACGATACTATTGAACATGTGTGATATACCTTGATGTACCAGAATTACAAACCTAAGATTGGAATTTTGGAATTCGACACCATCATTAGCTTTTGTAATTCATTTAAACAGAGGTACATTTTTTAAGTCGGAATTTCGTGATTTCAAATTCATATATCAAACCTAGAGATATACACATACGGCCATGTTCAAACTTTATAATCATTCACTTTATTAATACACATACACATTTTTTGCTTTTGTCATCATATTTAGGATAAACACATTTGGAATTTCATTTGAATTGGACCGTATGATGGTATTTGCTTGTAGTAGCTCAATGATCCATATTTGAATTGAATGGACAATCTAAGTTTCGAGTTGGAGACATTGATTTTCAAAACTTGCACATTTTTTTCCGTGCAAAACAAACAAATTGTCGGCCATGATATCATAGTCGGCCGTACGAGAGCAGAATACTTATAATTTTAGGCGCCAAAATCTTTCAAACATCCCGCTCACATCGAAATATCACGCGCCCGAAAGTTTAGCCCTATGATATTCCTGTTTTACCCCTGTCACATGAACGGAAAAGGGCTGCTTTGGTAACTCCATTGTTTTCCCCTTTTTGCCCCCAACATTCTTCCCCAGAGCCCCTCCCCTTCCCCTCCCTGACCCCCCAACCACGGCAAGCGCCGAATCTAGTCCTCCGCCGCAGCGGTGGACCTCACACCCCGCCGGATCTACCTTCCGCACCTTGGAACCCCCAACTGCCAACTCACCACTTCACCGGAGCCGCTTCAGTGACTGGCTTGTCCACTGCTCCAGATCTCCTTGACCGCCATCATGGTCCACCACACCGGATCTGCTTAACCGACGCCCTCGTCCACCACAGCGTAGGCCCTTCACTGACTCCCTCGTCCGCCCCTTCGCTGGCCCTTCATACAAGCCCTCGTCCTCGGCAACAGATCCGCCTCACCGAAAGCACTGTACAATGCGCCCGCCGAAGCCTTCGTCCACTGCACTGGATCCGCTCCACGGACGCCATATTCAACTCCACCGGCCTTGCTTTACCGACGCCGTAGCCTCACTAGGTTATTTCGATTTGTACTCCTTCGGTTTTTCTCTTTATCGTGCAACTCTTCACTCACCACATATGAGCTTTCTTGTATGTCGACAGGCGCCGCAACCGTAGCACCGGAGCCGCTTCAGCGACGGCGACAGCCGGCCCAAACTCAACCGCAACACGAGCACCATCGACAATCCTTAGCTATCAAGTATGACAACAATACCCATACGCCACCGAGAATCAGGTACTATCATCCAAAGGCCGTCGGCTACGTTCACTTTCCTAGCATAAGCACCGCACCTTTGAATTTCTTCAGGGCATCATTCAGTTTTTCATGAGACGCGTTATTCTGCTTGCACCTGTAGGGCCATACTTCTGGCAGTGAACATGTTACATGTGCTAAATTACATACTAGTGCACATATAGTTAATATGCTTTAGTTTTGTTCTGATGCCACCTGTTGGTTCCATCAGACTGGTTAATGTTCTCTATGCTTAATTACACATCATCAAACTAGCGTGTGGTTCCGCTGCTTTTTGTTCGTTTTACCCTACATTTTCTGATGCTAGCTATTACATCATTGCTCCGAGCCTCTGTTTATTACTTGTTTGTGTGTTCTTGATCTTCCCAAGTTGCATGACTAATTTGATGCTTCTATTAAATATGGAGTTGCCAACCCCATCAAGCAAAATATTTGTTCTTTTGGGGCTGGCACCTCGAACAAGCATAAAAATAGAGGGAAGCAGATATATTGTCGTGTATGCACACACCCTTCTTTCATTAGTTTAGATGAACCATTGATGATTAATTCAGACCAGTGCATGCGATTTAAGTTAATTTTACCTAAATAGATGGCGCAGAATAAACTACAACAACTAGATTTGCAAGCACGGGATGCTGACGATATTTTCAAAGAACATTGCAACAGCAGCTAGCCTTCACAGCAACATATGGTAAGCCAATGTGTTTTAGTACATGTGAAATGTAATGCGAGTGGGCTGCTTTCTTGGCTTGTGCCCTCAACGTGTAATCCTACCGAATTACAAATAGTTCAGTTGTCTGCTTTACTGTATTGCTTGATTTGAATGCTTGTTTGTTGTTACACTATACCTGAGTTGGCCAATATGTCAGCAGTGCCTGTTGTACTATCGTAAAGAAATGCATGCCTATTTCATTTGAGTCCTTAACTTTTCCTCTCAACTTCATCACAAGACTGTCTTTGTAGTTTATATGAGGCCACACTGTTAAGTGCTTTCTCAGATTATTTCAACTGCTTAGATGCCTTGGCAACTTAAATATAGCGGTTGTACACTCCCTTTCAACTAGGGATGTCAACTGGGTCCCGTTTAATCCCGATTAAAGTCCACTAGTGGTATGATAGTTCAGAAGAGTTTTTGTTTTTTGAGGAAAATGAACTAGGGAGGTAGCAAAAACTAACTAGACGGGACTGGCGGATGTCGTTTATTTGCCACTTACATCCCTAGTTTCATCTTACCATTTTAATTTCTTTTCGGCTGATGCTGCTTCGAACCATTCAAATATAGTTTGCCATGCTCGGCAATAATTCGTTCGTCGTTTACCATGTAAGTTTACTGCCTGGATCATACGATAACTATCTCTTAGTTACGTCCAGCGGAAACCTTTCAGGATGCCGTTCACACTAGGACACAATGTACAACCCCAAAATCTATTTGTGGAAGCAGTGCGCCATCCATGTTACCAGATGGTAGCAGTTCAGAGGCAACACCGCCGGAGAGCAGTCTGAGCACAGATATTATAGTGCTTGAGGCTCTACTAGAGGCAGAAAGAGATGGTGTGGCTGCCATGAATGAGGTAATCTTTATCTTGAGGCTGGAAATTACGGAATTAGCGGCACGCATTATGCAAGCAACCCAAGAATTGAAGGAAGTAAGAATGTTGCATTTGAAGACGGAGGAGGTCCTACTGTTTCTGCTATCTGAAGCCCAAGGTAATCACGGTTCTTATTTAGATACCAGTTGAAATTGTCATTAGATTATTGTACTTGCATGTTGTGTCATGTCTCTGAATGGATTATGTTGCAAGACCCCCTATGTTGTCTGGAATTCCATGTTGTCCATGTGTTGTAATGATCCGAATTTTTTAGGCGAGGTAATCCTCAGTACTTGTATGATTGACATAAGGTGAACTATTTTTCGTGTGAGCATATTGTATTGGATGAAATAACTGTTTGAATCAGAGTGTATCCAACCTACTGAATTCGAAGATCACGACATTTCTAAATCATAATCATATATAAAGGTGGAATAAATCTTTGTTGTGGTGTTGAAGAAATAAATAACAAAACATATAATTATCTGTGGATATTCGTAATCGAATACAAATTGGATTTGAATTTAGTTTGCCAGGTCCCAGGGCAAACGTGAATGCTAATTCTCCCAAGTTTTGAACGAAGCGGCTAAACACCCACTATAATTTGTGGGCTGCCCGAAGCAAGTGTTTGCGAGATGGAAATTACTGTCTACCCCTGACACTAAGTACATCCTTATCGACCGGATTTACACTACTGTCGATAGGGGTAGACTAGTAACTTCAATCAGACGTGACACGACGGCCTCTGAGCCCATTCAGACACGATGGGCGCCAAACATGGGCGGCAAAACACATTTGATTCAAGCTCGTCCGAAAGACATCTGTATCTTCCTCCATTTCCCCATTCATACACGGTGGGCAGCAAAACAAACTCTCCTCGTCCGAAATCGATGTAGGCTAATATTTTAAATAGGTGCAGATGTGTAACTTCCATCAGACATGACACAACCGCCCTACCTGTCAGCCCCGTTCATACACCGTGGGCGCCAACCGTGGGCGGCAAAACACCCTCTCCTCGCCCGAAATAGTTAACGGCAAATATTTGGGAGATGCGAGATTACTGTCCTATCCCCAACCGACGCGATGTCCAAAATTTTAAACGGGGGATAAGTTCGTAACTTTCCCCCATTTCAGAGAAGCGCGTCCCAAAGTTTGAGATCCCCCCCTCCCCTCCATTTCCCCATTCGTACACCATCGGCGGCACGACAACCTCCGCACTGCGGCCAGCCTCCTCTGTCCGCCACCCCATCCTCCACCTTGCCGGAGCCGCTACCCCTACCCCGTCGTCCACTGCAAGAGATGGACATCTCTCATCCACGGCGCTGGACCAGGATCCTTTCATCGCCTCCTCTCGCTTCATCGGCGCGGTCGTCCACCTTGCCGTTGCCACTCCTACGACCGCCTCGTCCACGGCAACAGGATATATCCCCCGACCCGGTCGTCTGCCGTCTAAAGTCTTCTTCCCCGCCGCCGACAACCATCGCACCCGCGGCACCCTCAACGTATCAGCATAGGCCTACACGACGTCGCAAGAGAGGTGGTACACTTCCATATGTGCTTAAGTTATTGATCTCACCCGGAAAATAGATCGTAATTTGTTTACTGTACTTTTCTTGTCCGTACCAAATCGTAGTGGCCAGTTGAAAGCAAACATTGGTTGCGAAGTAGCTTTGTCCGGTTTGCACCTTCAGATCCGCCATGGCACGGGCACTATACTCGTAAAGCTTATGGTTTCCCCCCTTGATATTCACTACCATCATCGTAGGTGCTTCATGTCGTGCTAGCACTGCTCCTCAAGACCTCAACCCAAAGCTTACGTGTTGAAATACGAATCTGATATGATGCTCATATCACTAAAACAGATAACGTTTAATTGGTCACCTAATGTTCCTATATTCATTTCGAAAAGCATGTGCGCCACCCACTGGTCCAGCTAGTTTCAATTTCCTGATTTTTCTCTTGATGCTTAGGGTTTTCCCCTTTTATCTACTCTACTGTGATCTGCGTAGGTGCTTTCTGTCGTACTGGCATTACTCCACCCTTCAAGCTAAACAACACAACACTCAGAATTTGAAAGCTTAGTTGTTCAAATATGATTGTGATATGATACTGATATTAGTTAACAGACACATTTAATTGGTTAGCTAAAGGTCCCACTTGAGTTTCCAAATGCATGTCGCGACATATAGAGAGACAACATAATTGCATTTCTTTGTCACTTGTTGACTGTACTTTCTTGTCCATACCAAATCTTAGTTGTTATTTCAAAGCAAACATCAGTTGCTAACTACCTTTTGCGCGGTTTGCAGCTTCAGATCTGCCATCCCACTACCACGGTCAACACTGTACTCATCATGCTTATGTTTTCCCCATTTTATGATGACCACAATAAGCCTACGTGGTTCGTGTCGTAATAGCACTGCTCCACCCATCGAGCTAAACAAGCTTAGTTGTACAAATTCATATCTGATATTATTGCTGATATTAGTAAAACTAAGATATGTTTAATTGGTGAGCTAAATGTTCCTACTTTAGTTTCGAAATGCATGTGAGCCACATATGGAGAGACCGGAAAGAATAGTATTTCTCTGTGCGCTCTGGTTCATCATGGGTGGCCAACCGACATTGTATTGAAAGACTTGTAATATCTTCAATCTGCTTGCTCTTCTGCTCTTCTTTAAGATGATACTCTTCTCTTGCGGTCGACTGGTCAGGTCGAGTTGTTCTCCCTTAGTATATTTTGAATCTGTCAGGTCAGGTAGACTTGTTCTTCTTTACTATATGTTGAAGCTATCATCTACGAAGTGTCATCACTTCTGGAGCTCTCATATTTTGAGTAGTAGTCCACATTATATTAATGCACACAACAAATTACAGCATGCATGGCATCTTTTAAAAGAATTACAGAGATAGCACAAAGGGGTTTACAGGGAGGCAGTATTGGATTAGAATCACTTCTGCATTACAAAGAAAATCTCACTTGATTTTATGTTTTCATGCATGTCAGATATTGAACATTATTAAAATGAATATGAGAATGGGCGCACGAGAGGAATATTGCAGAACGATCCACTGGCTAACAAACTTGGCATGGTGAAGGATGGCCTATCTTATTCACCCATCAAGGTGCTTGCTCTAGCTTTGCAAAGTTGTATTGGTCGCACATATTTTGCATCTGACCTCTTGCATTACTTCTACTTTGTTACACCATCTGCTTAGTTTAAGCATCATATATGATTATATGTCATACCTATCCATTTTCTGTACCTATTCCATGTGTTGTCACACTATGTTTTTCCAGCCAAATGTTGTTCTTTTGTAATAGATGTCCAAAAGGAAGAGGGTGAGTGCAGATCCTCAAGGAGTACAAACTATGTATTTGGAAAAGGTAGTGATACCTGTTAAATCAGATAGATCAGCAGCCACAGAAAACACAGGCCCAATTGTGCCACACTTTACCCCTACTCCAGTGGCCAAACCCCTATTAGAACTGCTGGGAGCCCAGCGTCAGGTACTGTCTATGATATCAATTCAAAATTTGAACTCCTAAATTTCTTCTTGTGCCTTACCTTCTCTCTTGTATGAAAACTAATTTCATATGAGTCTCCTTGCTCAAAGGATCATACGATCTCAAAACAATAATGGGCTCTGCATTGCTCTCGTCAGTACCTCTCTCCCTTTTGCCTTGTAACGTTGTACTTAAGTAATTGCTATTTGATTATGTATCATCAGTCTGCACCTGAGCTTCATTATCCTCTGTTTCTTCCAATATTATTTGATCTATATTTACTCTTTGCAAAATGTAGAATAATGGCAACGCTTATAAAGAATTTTCTTTGGGGAATTTATTGAATTATCCTTCCATCAACATGGAGAAGGGCTTTGTACAACCCGTGTTAACATGTAATGTAAGTTCATCCTTCTCAAGCCTTCAAACTTTGTTCTAGTATAAATTCGGATAGGCATCATTTCCTCCAGTGCTGTTTGCTTTGCTGTTTATATCTGATTGGATGTTTGCAACAACTACCAGTTTCAAATTGTAGTTGTAAAAACATGTTCCTTATGCAGAACAGATCCATTTATTTGCTTATATAATTGTGAAACCTTTTACGTGTCTCCTTGTTTCTCTTTCAGAGTCGTATCTCTTACGCCAGGCAGAACTTTAGGGAAGATAGTGAGCCAAACCATCTTGTGGACAGCGAGATGACCCCAAGGTCCCGTCTTGATGAAGACAGTGAGTTGAAGCTACTCACCATCAGGTGTGAGACAACCTCTGTGCAGTCGCTGCCTCAATCAGTTCGACTTCTTCAGTCTCAACTTAAAGCGGAAAGGCTTGCTTCAGCTCAGCTCTGACTTGAAGTCAAAGATGCAATGAAGATGTCAGAGGACTGCCGTGCGCACCATCAAGCCTTAAATCTAGTGTTGATGCATCTATCGTTGACACAACTGAGGTCTACTCAGCTTCTTCAGCTGTTTGGGGGGCCCTTCCTGGCCAGGCCTAGTGCCTTCTGAAGTGCTCTCAGTTTTGTATATTCTTTTGTCGACGCGTTTATTTGCACTGGTGGCGAACTTTGATGCCCAGTGGATGTAATATGTGAGATAGCCTAGCGTAAGTTGCTTGCTTATTTATTTCCTTGTTGTCTTGTTTATTTGTTTGCTTGTAGTCATTGCAGTTCTTTTTCCGCGGTTTGCTAGTGGCTGCAATAACCTATTTTTTAAAACTAGGCTATAATAACTGTCGGTGTCAAAACCGGCGGATCTCCGGTAGGGGGTCCCGAACTGTGCGTCTTAGGATCAATGGTAACAGGAGACAAGGGACACGATGTTTTACCCAGGTTCGGGCCCTCTTGATGGAGGTAAAACCCTACGTCCTGCTTGATTGATATTGATGATGTGGGTATTACAAGAGTAGATCTACCACGAGATCAAGGAGGCTAAACCCCAGAAGCTAGCCTATGGTATGATTGTTGTTGTTGTATCTCTATCGACTAGCCTGGTCTTGGTTTATATAATGCACTAGAGGCCTAGGATAACAAGAGTCCTAGCCGAATACGCCGGTGGGGGAGGAGTCCTTGTCTTGATCGCCAAGTCTTGTGGAATCTTCCTTGTATGCGGCAACTGTCCGGACTGGCCCATGAGTATACGGCCATGGGGATCCTCGGCCCAATCCAACCGATCGGGAGACGACGTGGTGAGTACCCCTAGTCCAGGACACCGTCAGTAGCCCCCTGAACCGGTCTTCAAGTTGGGGACGCTCCTCGATTCTTCCGAACTGTTCTTCATCTTCGGTCGTCGGTCTTGAAAACTGGTTCAGCAAATCTTCTCATCTTCGATCTTGAGGATCGCCGAAATGCATTCAACGAGTTTATACGTCGGGTATCCGAGGAGCCCCTTTAAGTTTCCGGCCTTTATCAATGCCTTGCTATGTTTATGCCACACCTCGGGTTTGAAGTTGTTCTCGGGCGGCAACGTCCTCTTGCGTCCGAGCTCCAACGCCGGACTGCATCCGAGGTATCTTTTGCAGCCGAGCACCAATGCCGGACTGCTTCCCAGCTCTAACGCCGGACTGTATCCGAGGTGTCGTAGATCACCTTGGTTCAAAGAAGTTTGAATGAGTTTAGCCGAGCTTAATGCCGGAAATGCCCTCTATGGAGCCAGCTACTAGCACCCGAGCTTTATGCCGGACTGCTGCCGAGGTGGTTAAGCACCTCGGTCATGGGCTGATTTTTGGTCAACGTTTTTTATTGATGCAATTTATTCTCTGACGAGATATATAGCCAGTAGCCCTCAAGGTGGGTATCGGTCTAAAACCCGAGATGCACATGAAGGATGACATAGGACCGCTGATCCCCGTAGCCGCCGAGACTCAGGTTGATTTGCAAAATCGGTCTGAGGATCAAGTCCTAGCTCGGCAGAATACTTCACGACACAAAAAGCGGCGTGCTCAGTCCTCGAGACTCGGGTTGGGTGCGGCCGACCAACCTGAGGATCAAAATCTCCTCGGAAACTGTATTGCACTTAAAATTTTCTGCATAGAACAGGCAATGCAGTAGCCCCGAGACACTGGTCGGGTGGCAACACCAGATCAGGGGATTGATGTGCCCCTTTAATATTTGTAAATAATAAGCCCGAAGCCCAGTAGCCCCCGAGCCTTAATGCGGGCACGGGAGGCCGAATTAAGGATCGATATCCATAGTAAAATCACAAATTATGTGTAATGACTCTATGTATCCAAGTACTTTACGTCATTAATGCTCGGATCCGCATTGTACAAAACTTTGTTGACCGACCATCGGCTTCCACCTCCTCGGCCAATAGCCAAGGAGTGTTTGTCCTACTTTATAAAGCCTTTATGAGGGCAAAGATTTACAACAAACAAGGCAATCTGGCCATACGGTTTTATAAACAAAGGTACGCGGAGAGACATGTTATATTTACTGTTTAACAGAAGAAATGTCTTCCAGAGAAAATAGTCCCGCTATCGGTTCCTTTCTTTGGGTTGTCATGCTAAGCATGATCATGAAACCTCTGCTCCAATGTAAGAGCAAAATATCGAGGATTTAGTTTGGGAGGCCAGTTAATAGCCACCGATAGTATTCGGCGACAGTCGAGGTCAAGCCAGAAACACTTCGGCCAATGAATGGCCCGTCATTTAATATAGTCATCGGATCGCTGACCAGTTTACACCTATTGTGACAGTCAGTTTTCGGCTTTCTCCACTGAGGTGCTTGACCATGCGAGCTGGAAGCACAATCGCCGTGGTTCTCCCTTTGCACACCTAGCCGAACAAAGCGGAATGTAGAAGGCAAGCGCGGGAGCCGGGCAACCCAATTATTGACGGAAGACACAATTCGAAACTGATGCATATATAGCAATATCCAAGAATGTTTTTGCCAAATCTCAAAAGGTGTCCGGCGTTCAACTGCGAGACTTGTGCTGAAAACACACAAATAGTTTAAAAGTGCCATAGGCTCGAAAATCCAAAAAACTTATTCAAAAGATTAATGTCCGAACTAGATCAAGTGTTCGGTGCCAATCCGAAAATTGGACTTTAGAAAAAAAAGGTGCTTCTGCCGTGCTTTAACATGACACATCTTATCTCAAAACTTCAACCGGGTCAGCCTACGGCTAGGCCAGTTTAGCAAACTAAACTCTAGCGGCTTTGAGAGAGAAATTAGGCTCCCCGGCTAGTGACCGCACACTTGTGTCGAAAAAAGGAGTGATAAATAATAATAAAAACTTTGCAACGGCTAGGAAGAGAAACACTTAGTATGAAACGGCTCAAATAAACATAAGAGCCCCCAAGTGACTTGGGTAAAAGTTGACTATATAATGTAAGGTGACATGTAGAATGCCTTCTAGCCGGATTGTAGATCTTTTGTCGTAGCGGACCTTTTCGCTTCAACCTCTGGACCCAATAGTCCGGAGTGTGTTCGAATACCCTCGCGGTTATAAAAACCGGGGCATGCATGGAGACCAGGCGTAGGGGTCATTGGTGCTTTATCAGACAAGTGTCCAACTAGTTATGTTATATTACATGGTTAGTAAGAAACATCTTCCAGGGAGAATAGTTCCGTTAGGGGTTCCTTTCCCTGGGAGGCATGCCCTAAAGTGCATGTCCGGACTGCGAAAAGAGCAGAAAAACATCTGGGGGCAGGTAAATAAATAGGTAAGAAATCATCTTTTAGTTCACCGACCGAGTATTCCCTTAAGAACGCTAGCTTTCGGCTTCACCCAGTCTGAGGTACACATCCGGCTGACCCGGCAGTAACAATCACAGAGGTGCTCCCTTTACCACCTAGCCGAACAATCGGGAACGTAGGGGTAAGCACAGGAGCCAGGCAACCCAGCTTGTCCAAAACTTAAGTCATATCGATGCATATAATGGTGAATAAAAGGTACATGCGGAAGTGTCACACATGTATTGGGCATAAAGCCTGAATTAATAAACTTCTGTTAAAGAAGCCCCCGGGTATAATGAGCGCGGGTAGCGCGTCAAGTGTGTGCGAACAAAGTTTCGACAAGGAAGATTTTTACAAGCAACTTTTTTCCAAGAAGGTATAATGCTTGGTCGAACCGAACACAAGTTAGAAATTTTAAAACTTTGAGCATGAAGGCAACTTAGCTGGTTAATGTGTTCGGTATTGACGATGCGGTCCGAGCTTGATGCGGGACAAGGTTCTATCCCCCAAGCCGGTCCCGAGGTGGCGGAGCAAAGAGCTCGGCACTGTGAAGTGGTGACATAGCATGGTCAATGCAGGACGGCAGAGTGATGCTGAAGTCCCTGGCATGGTGTAATGAAGTGTTGACGAAGCCCCCCGCCCAGCTGAGGTGACGTCAAAGGATATAGTCCGGCTGGATCATTTTCCTGTTCACAAAAAATAGTGCAAACCAGAGATAATAGTAAAAAAATCGTTGCATAATAAATAATTTATGCAAAGTGAGTAATAAAAGAAATATGGCCTGGCACCGAAGTCAATGTCGATGCAGGTTGTCGGCGTAATGCAATAAAGGCGTGGCAAAACCTGGATTCACAGGTCGGTCCGAGTTCCGGATGCGGCGTTTGCCGGACTATGTACAGAAACTGACCGAACCATCATGCGACCGTCGATAATGCGGCCACCATTTGATAGACCTGTGTACATATGGTGGACAAACTAGAGTAATAATTCCTTGGGAAAAATTAACCCAAACAAGCAAAAAGAAATACTAGGATTAATAGCACCTGGTTTATTTGTTGTAGCAATCTGAAGGAAGGTGATTCCCAAAATTGGGACTCGATCCGCGCACCTATGCCTGGTCGGCTTGTGACGCCGAAGTGTCCGGAGTAGGTTGATGAAGGGATGGCGAAGCCCCCGGTCCAGCCGAGATGTCGAAGTAGGTCGGCGTGATGGACACCATCTTGAAGAAGCAATAGTGCGGCCCTGCCGATGCAGGTCGTGACGTGGTCGATGCCGGCTTGATGAAGCGACCGTGCGGCGATGCCGGTATGCCCGCTCCATGTAATCCGTGGGGCGGCGATGTTGGTGTTGATTTATCCTTTGCGATGCCGGACTCTTGTTCGGCTTCCCAAGATGATGATCCGAAGAAGTTGAGCTTGGCTCAACAAAGTGACGACGTGTCTAGCGCAGGTGGGCAGCCGTGGAGCAATATTGTCGGACTGGTTTGAGACCAGCATGATGTCGAAGATCATGTTCAAAAAATCTTAAAGTTAGTGGGATGTGTTCGGGAACAAAACACAATACCCCATACAAAACTTCCTTCAAAAAGGATGTCCGAAATCCCGTTCATAAAAAAGACGAACTCGGGTCGGATTCGTTTTCGCGCAGAAAACAGATCCAAAAAGTGATGCACTAATCGGAAGTTTCCCGGAGTTTGGACGGTCGGAACGAGCTGAATTTTTAGCAGGTGGTAGATAAGGGAATTCCGCAGCAAATCAACGGTTGGATCCTCCAAAGGACATCCGAGCTAGACGCTGGATACCACGCCCTAAACTCGTCCGGATTCTCATCCAGATTCAACAGGGCTCTGGTATATCGGAGATTGCCGGAGATTCCTCCATCGGAACTCGACGAAATTTTTGCAGGGCTGTTGTAGACTTAATTTCGCATAATTCCACCAAAGTAATCGTTTAGACGACACTCGACGAGGCGGTGGCGGCGGATACAAGTTTGTTGTCCAGAAAAATAGCACGGTCGCCTGGGGGCAATGTTGACGTTGAGCCCCCGAGGTCCATGGATGACCCCTCCATGATCTTGATAGAGATCGGAGTTGGTGTTGATGAAGGCCTTCATCCGAACATGACGATCGGAGGCAGCCCGCAGTCCTCGGTCAAGCCAAGGTGACCAGTCGAGCTGGTGACGAAGAAGCCGACGTCGCAGTTGACCTGCACTCGAGCCATTGATCCTTTCGCCGATCACACAGCGGAACTCTCAATGAAAGCACCAGTGTCGGTGTCAAAACCGGCGGATCTCGGGTAGGGGGTCCCGAACTGTGCGTCTTAGGATCAACGGTAACAGGAGACAAGGGACACGATGTTTTACCCAGGTTCGGGACCTCTTGATGGAGGTAAAACCCTACGTCCTGCTTGATTGATATTGATGATGTGGGTATTACAAGAGTAGATCTACCACGAGATCAAGGAGGCTAAACCATAGAAGCTAGCCTATGGTATGATTGTTGTTGTTGTATCTCTATCGACTAGCCTGGCCTTGGTTTATATAATGCACCAGAGGCCTAGGATAACAAGAGTCCTAGCCGAATACGCCGGTGGGGGAGGAGTCCTTTTCTTGATCGCCAAGTCTTGTGGAATCTTCCTTGTATGCGGCAACTGTCCGGACTGGCCCATGAGTATACGGACATGGGGATCCTCGGCCCAATCCAACTGATCGGGAGACGACGTGGTGAGTACCCCCTAGTCCAGGACACCGTCAATAACCATGGGCTAATACTTACTGTAGTGACACTGGGCCTCCAACGGGCCGTAAAAACAGTGGGCCTTCTACGGGCCATAGAAACAATGGGCCTTCTAAGGGCCGTAGAAACAATGGGCTTTCTACGGGCCGTATCATCAATGGGCCTTATACGGGCAATATGATAACATGGGCCAATAGCAGGCCGCATTATGGTCGTAAACGGGCTAGAGTTGGAACCGTCCGTTCATGGGCCGACCATAACAGGCCATCAATAGGCCGTATTTCATGACGCTATGAAAACGGCCCAACGTATTAATGGACCACAAATGGGCCAACTATAACGACGGGCTGAATTTGGCCCACAAGCAGAAAATGACAGTAACGGGCCGTAAGTAACCGAATGCTGGAAATGAGCCCAAGAATAAATGGGCTCCGAGAAGGCCGAAAGATAACATGGGCTGTAAATGGCCCAACTGAGTAATGGGCCCTTAATGGTTATAAAGCGATACACTGTTCATTACGGGCCAGTTTCACCACGGGCCGTTAATGGGTCTAAAGTGATACCCTGTTCATTACGGGCCAGTTTCACCACGGGCCGTTAATAGGCCAAGAGTTACATAGGGCCTCTGAAGTGAAAATGGGCTGGAATCATATTGGGTGGCCCAGATGACGCTACTGGGCCTAATTCGGATAGGGCATAACGGGCCTTGGGTTAGCGGGTTGTAAATGGGCTATATGCGAACAGGCCGTTAACAGGCTTTCCATGGGCCGGCCCGCCACATTTTGACCAAGTCAAATGGGCCGGCCTTTTCACAGGAATGGGCCTCTGTTGGGCCGTGCCACGTGTCGACGTATCATAGGCGCCTTCCGTCCAATGAGTGGATGACATCTGTCCCAACGATGAGCAGACACGTGTTTCCTCCAGCCAATGATGATTTTACACGTGGAAAATCCCCATTGGTCGGGGCTGTTAACGGGTTATCAGATCCAAAACCCGACACGATAGCTTAACGGCATTCCATTACGGTGGATGCCACATGTCGGTCACCCTTGAACGAAATCACTTCTGTGACGCACGATTTATCATCATGGAAGTGGACACTTCCGTGATGATAATTTTGGTAATGTCATCGAACACTTCTACGACAGCACAGGTATGACTATCTCGATTCTGTCATAAATTTGTCGTGGATGTACATGCATGACAAAAAACGCGACCTACTGTGACAAACACGTATCATCACGGAAGTGTTGTTTTTTTGTAGTGGAGGGCTAGAGTGACAGAAGCTTCAATCTAGCATAGAAATTGATGCATAGGGGATTGAAGAGGACCAATATATCTTAATGCTATGGTTGGATTTTACCTTAACGAATGTTAGTAGTTGCGGATGCTTGCTAATAGTTCCAATCATAAGTGCATAGAATTCCAAGTCAGGGATGACATGCTAGCAGTGGCCTCTCCCACATAATACTTGCTATCGGTCTAGTAAAGTAGTCAATTTCTTAGGGACAATTCCACAACTCCTACCACCACTTTTCCACACTCGCTATATTTATTTTATTGCATCTTTATCTAAACAGCCCCTACTTTTTATTTGCGTGCTCTTTATTATCTTGCAAACCTATCCTATCACACCTACAAAGTACTTCTAGTTTCATAATTGTTCTAGGTAAAGCGAACGTCAAGCGTGCGTAGAGTCGTATCAGTGGCCGATAGGACTTGAGAGAGTATTTGTTCTACCTTTAGCTCCTCGTTGGGTTCGACACTCTTACTTATTGAAAGAGGCTACAACTATCCCGTATACTTGCAGGTTATCGCCACCGAACCGGCCCAGTGGTCCAGTCCTCGCACGGTCGTCTTCTCCTGTTCCCCGAGCACGTCGCTACAGAGCTGGGCTCCCGCCCGACCACCTCGCCGGCATCGAAGGGGAATGGATAAGGGTGACGACCTGCCTCCCCTGCCCCCATGGCCTCACTCCTCCTCGATGCCCCCTCCCGATCCACTTCTCGTCCTTGCTCACTCGATCCCGGTGATCTGGACGAAGTCAGATGCCACAGCCACCATGACCGACCCCGTCCACATGGCCACTACCCTCCCTGCTGGCTAGGAGCTTGTCGAGGAGCTCCGAATGCCTCCGCTACTTCGCCTGCGCCAACGAGATCAGGTCCAGCACTCCCAGATCGACGTCGTTGCCGTCTTCCTCAACCTTCGGCCACCGTGACATTACCGTTCGATCTGCGCCGCCCCGAGCTCCCCTGTCTTCACCTAGGGTGCCATTGACACCGCCGTGATCTCCTCTTGCCTTTCCCCAGTTTCCCCTCTCGTTAGGTATTTCGCCGTGGCCGAGAACCACCGTCCGCCATGGCCATTGCAGGGGTAGCCATTGAGCTCCTCGGATTGACCCCGTGGCACATGCCCGCTTGTATGCACGCCCATGCCCGAGCCTTCAGCTCTTCTTCCGCGCCCGCGGGGCCACTCCCTCTCTGGCTCTCCATGCCCACGCACGTGCCACACCGCGTCCGTCGCGCCTGCCGTTGCCATCACGCTTGACACAGCCACCGCACCACTGTGCCCCGTGCGACGCACACCCTGGCCACACGTCACGCTCTCGCTGGCTGCGCTCGCCCCGTCTGCTGCCGCCTATCCCTTCGCTTGCCCCGTTGTCGCGCCCCTGCCTCGAGCCGCCTCCTGTCGCGGCCATCTTCTGCCGCCCGCCCCTCAGCCACGCTAGCCGCATCTCTGCCCTCCACCGTCGGCCGCTCGCCTCGCTTGCTGCGTGCTTCTTCATACTGCTATGCGCTGCTCTACCACTGGTACGCTGTTGCGCCATGCCCTCGACACCGCCGTGGACAAACGTGGCGGAGGGATTGTCAATGGAGTATGAGGAGGAGGTGGCGGAGAAGGTGTGGAGAGGCAAGAGGTCTAGGATGGCGTCAGCTGGCTGTGGTGGCGGTGATTATGCGAGAAGGAGCCGGAGCGGAAGGAGAGGTCACAATGGGAAAGAATCGCAAAAAAATCATAATCCGGAGATCTCATTCCAAAAAAATGCTAATATCGATGGAGGGGTGATTTCCTTCAATAGGTGGAAAACATAGGAAATATTGAATGTTATCAAGAAAAGGTAAAAATTTAGGAAAGTTAGGATTTTGAACTGATTTCTATGCAAATGGGGTTTTATTGTTTGGTAACATAATATCAGTACCTGCCCGTTTGTGACGTGTCTGATTAGGAAAGTTTGCAAATGTTAAGAAACTATTTATTGGGAGGAAAGTTTGTGACGTGTCTGTATTTGTTTCCTAAAACAAATTTCACTAATGAGAGAAATCGATTGATTTAGATAAGTTAGGAAAGTTAGATTCAAATCTATTATTTGTTTCTTAAAAATTTGTTATTTGTTTCCTAAAACAAATTGAACCAATAAAATGAATCGATTAATATGAATAATTTAAGGAAGTTAGATCCGTGATTTTTTATACGTTAGGAAAGTCCTGGTTGTAATAAAGGGTGGAGAAAAAAATAAACCGATGGACCATGATGGGAGGGGGTGGTGGGAGGAGAGACGAAAAAACCCAACGAAAATAAACTGTGGAGACTATTCACCAACTGCTCCATTAGGAGTAGAGATGCTTACCTTATGATGGATCTTGAGATGAAAGACCTCGTGATAAAAACAAGCTCTGCTTAGGGTACAACTTGTGAACCTTCCAGAAAGAGTTTTAGTTCACTAGTGTGCATATATAGAGATCGACGGCTCTTCCAAGATTTAATATGGATACAGGTGCGAGTTTAAACCCTTTCTATACTAGTTACTCTAGTTGTTAGCACACTCTATTTAATAACACAAGGGTGCGAGTTTAAACCCTTAATTCTTTTTCTCTAAGCGTGACGAGCCCTTCCACAAGGGCAAGGGCTGGGCTGTGCTAAGTTAGTCATACAAGTATTATTTGATACTATCTGAACACAATTAGATTCAAATTCCGGTATAGTTTCTTAAGGTTCAACGATATTTCTGGTATAGTTTCTCGTGGTTCAACAAGATTTCCGTTAACTTACCGGAAATTCCGACCAAAGAAAAAAACCTTACTCACCGTTCATTAAGTAAAGGTGTTAATAAGTCAGCATTGTAATTTTGTTTATTACTATCGAGAGTTGTATTGGTAGATCTCCTACTAGAAAACCAGAAAAAACACATGGCAGGGTGGGATTGACCATCTTGTTCTTCCCCACCGGCCACCTCCCTAGCGAGCGCCTCTTTTCACCATGAAAAGACTGCCGAAATGTCGCGAAATCCACTCAACGACAACAGCAACACCACCATGAGATGGCAATAAGCTTTGTTCCCCAAGTGGGCTCAATCAATCACTTACAAATGACAATGGCTTTACTATCTTCATGGCTGAGCTTTTCAAAAGGAAAAAAAAATTCTTCATAGTTGAGTATTGATTCTTGATCTTCCTGGGACTTATTGTTCAAATGTATTCAAAAATATACGCAAGGGGAGAAGTACAGAAATCATGTGCCACGGAATCTCTCCAACTTAAAGAAAAATCAAGCCATGTAATCGGAGAGTATACGGTAGTACTACTGGACTTGCCTTTCTTCTGACGACAGTATGATGATCTTTTGGACGAAACTGTAGCTGGCAACGACCTCAATGATCCTGAAAGCACACGTGGTCAAACGTTCCAAACATTTGAGGTTCTCCACCGATCACTACAGCGCCCCACTATCTAATGAAAATATTCCCTCGCAAAAAAACAACAGTTCACACATAACAGTGTCAATACCATGACAATTGTGTATCTTACGGGGAAAAACACCACAAAAAATATGTAATGAATGGGGTTGTTCTACACTCAGGTACCCATGATGAAAGTAAATTAAAACAAATAGCGTAAAAATACATTTAAATTCTGAAACTTTGTAGTTTCGGTTAAGACCAAATGTTGTAGGCTCTTGCAAATTTTTCTGGTCAAAAGATAATCGAAGAGCTCCCTACACAAAATAACAAAATTGGCGCTTAGATTTTTGTGCATTGTTGAGCAGCATATTTGTTTTGTCTGTTCCGCCAAGTGGTCCACATTGAAGATACCATTGGAGCAAGTATAAGAATGTGACATAGGCGGACTGTAAGGCATTAAATATTATATTTTTGCTTAGTTGGAGGAGAGAGAAAAGAAGCGGGCTACAGATCAACAGCCGGCTGCAGCTCAGTACTTCCGCATCATGGCAAAGTATCCCAATAGGACTCCTCGCACATTTCGGTCGCTTTAAGGCCGTTGGAAGAACATCAAGCCTATGTGCAGCCGTTGGGCTGCTTGCTGCTTGGAGCAAGTACGCAATGCACCTCCAAGTGGTACCGTGGAATCCGACTATGTGAGTTTGTTTTTCCTTTGTTCAAGTTGTGCATTAACATTTTTACATCATGAGAATTGATTACATCACTTTGCTCTTCACATTGTGTAGGACAAGATTGCCCAACATAGATACAAAGACATGGAAGCTTCGGAAGGCAAAATTTTCAAACTAGAGCATTGTTGGGACTTGCTCCAAAACTAGAGCATTGTTGGGGCAATGTCGATGATTTTGGTGCGGGAGTTGGGACAAGCGCCGGAGGTGGATTCGGTGGTGCCGATGAACTTCAAGGTGGACTCGATGGCGCGGAGTGAAGGTCGACCAAGATGATGTCGGACATGGCCGTAACTTTTGCAAGGCCCTCTTTTGCGTTTCCCGTACTGAACTTGGCTTTTATTTGCGCCTAAAACTGTGTTATGTTGTTTGAATTTGAACTTATTTGTGGAAACTTATGTCAAATGCGAGAATTGAGCTTTTTCTGTTTCCGGGTCGACGGGGCGGTGTCCGAACAGACCCCGCAAAAGCCGACCCGTAAAAAAGTATATTCCGCGTATACGGGTCCTTTTGGAGGGTCTGCATGTGCGCCGGTCCGAGCCAGCCCGCAAAAGCGGTTTCCCCCGAACTACAAACGCGTTTTACGGGTCGGCGGGATGCAGGGTCTGTTAGAGTTGCTCTTAGCACAACTGAACTTGGCACACACATGAATTTCAGAGAATGAGAGTGGAGGTTGTGTAGAGTTTAGTCTCACCCCATCCATGAACAAAGGTTTGCACCATCTTATAAGGGGAGCTCTCGTGCTCCCTTTGGATAGCCATGCTACATTACACCACCCATGGATTGATATAGCGCATGTGCTCACGAATATAGCCGCGATTTAGAGTCACGCGTGTGTGGTGTAGATAAATCAATATCACCATTCACTTTTTACGAGCAGTGATATTCTTTTTGGAGCATCATCTAGTAGGTAACAGCAGACAAAGTCAAGCCGCCAACAAAGTCAACCCTGAAATTGCAAATCATATATACATGAACATGGATTCCGAACATACGAAATTGCTTGGGTTTCAATGACACGGGAAGAAGTGAGGGAAACATTGTTCTAAATGAAACATAACAGAGCACCCCAATCAGATGCTTTTCTAGCGGAATTTTACGAGTCTACATGCACATTCCAAAAACCACACATATCATCCTTTGTAGATAATTGGGACAAGCCATCATACATCATGACAACCTCTCTTATCTTGCGTACATGCACATCCGGTTCCCCTTACCTCCTGCCGCCAGTGCAACTGAAAAACGGTGAGTGGGAGAACGGAGGATCTCGGCGACGGTTGGTAGGGCGATGCCAGTGGACTGGTATAAAATTCCCTACCGAATCAGTGTCATAAATTTTCGGCGTGAAAAAAAAAATTCAAAATTCTAAGGATGGAAGAGAGAAAGGGCGAGGAGCTAGCACCTGAAACACACCTGATTACTAGTTGATTTTTATCTCGTACATGTGCAAGTGCCTAGTTGTTGTATGATGGAGCGCCGCACAGCCGCCGTCGCCCCTGGCCACCGGTCCACTGTAGCTGACTAGATTATCCCTGAGTGTGCCATGCCAACTAGTCTGGCCTTCTCGGCCTCAAGTGTTTCTTTCCCTCTTCTGATACCGGAAATTCACTAATGAATCGATGTCGTAATTCTTATAGTGTGACTCGCCCCACCCTACACCCTACTGGATCCGCGTCCGCTCATCAACGGAAACCGACGAAAACCAAGTATCATACCTCAGGTGAACCTGCCTGGCTTGGAAATATGTGGTTTTCTTCTTTTGGCAGGAGGTATATATTCGATTGGTCAGTGCGCTAGCTACCTAGCACTACTCTCTTAGTACAAAGTTGAGACGTTTATTTTGGGACGGAAGAGCTAGTAGCTAGGGCGTGCAGTGGACGTGTGGCTCCGTCACGTTGGATCTTTGTGCGTGTATAGTCAATCAAATTCTTAGTTGATTGTGGATTTTGCCTACCAAATTCACCCTTGAAAGGAAAAAGTAGTCTTACTTCTTTGGCCATCTAGTACCGATCAATCTGGTATATCGGATCTGCTGGTTGGACGGACTACATTTGCCCATCGTCCCTATCGTGGAATACCTCTTTTCTAAAGTGACCCCACGCACTAACCGTTGGTGTCACCTGGTCACACGTCGATGGTTCACCCTTAGCTACCAGCAAGCTAGCGCACTGGCCGAATAGTTTTCGACGTCGACGGCGACTCCTCCCTACATAGTGCGTGGAGTCGCATCAGCAGAATCCTCAGGTAATGTCACGGCTGGACGTCGGACTGGAGAACGCTAGCCCGTGACAGCCGACGTTTGTGGCAACGCGAGCGTGGGAAACGGGCCGGCGAGCTCACCCCTGGCCGTCCTTAAATACGGCGCACACGGTAGCTCAAAGGGCACACAAGTCCGGCGAGAATCTTTCTGTTAGTGCTACACCTGTGACCGCAGCGCCTGCGGCGAGGCTACTGCCCGGACGTCCTCATGGACGGCCACCGGAACAAGGCCTCCTGGTCCTCCGGCCTCTGCGGCTGCTTCGACGATGTCAGCGGCTGTAAGCTTAACTTGATATCTCCTGTTCATCCGGAGCAGCGCTGGTACCTGATATATGAGTTGAATAGTACTCCCTCCATTCCCTTATACAAGACCACTATGAAAAATACATTTTGCATCTATACAAGGCCACTAACAGTGACCGAGGCAAAATTTAATGATGTTTCCTCGTACTACCAACTTATTTAATACTTGCATGCATGTAGTCATAATGACATTGTGCTACTTCCTTCTCATTTCTTCCTTCCATGCATGCAGATGTATTAATACTCCCGGTTAACAAGAAGAAAAGTTGGCTTACAAAGCAGTCATTAAATTTTACCTTGGTACCTGTAATTTGAGTTTGTGGCCTTGTATAAAGGAATGGAGGGAGTATGATACATTCTGAGAAAAGCAGTTCTACCATGCGTGGGACATCTGTTGCAAGAATCTACCATCCACCGTGTGCTTTGAGATTCATGCTATAATCTTTGGGTTTGCAAAATTTTGCCTGGTTTCGGAGTGTTAAATTATGTTACTTTTCTTGTTTTAACATGTATTCTAATGTTTCACTGAGTACCGTGTGTGCTAGTGAATGCAGTCTAAAATATGCACTCTTATTTGTTGGTACATGATGAAACTTTACAATATACTTTTGAACAACAAAATAACACGTTGAAACATTATATAACACTCTGAAACAAACTAAATTTTGTAAAAACCCAAAACGGTCGCACAAATCGCAAAGCAGTGGTGGACGGTAGACCATTGCATGGGATATCCCTTGCACGGTTGGAAAACACCTATGATACATTATTATAAAATAGAAACAAGAAAAAACCCCTCATAAAACTATATAAAATCTGAGACAAGTGGGCTTCTTCTAACAATCTGTGCATCATGTGCAAGTTCAGGCTGCCTGACCTTCTTCTGTCCGTGCGTTGTCTTTGGGAGGATCGCCGAGATTGTCGACAAGGGAGCCATATGTGAGTTCCTTCTTGCTCCCCAACAGAAAAATACAACAACTTGTGCTTATGCTAATTGTTGAATGATAATTTGGTCGGGTGTCCGGATCAATGAATGAATGAACCCATTGCTTCTCTTCTCAGCGTGTTGTGCGAGTGGGACAATGTACGTGCTACAGGCCTTGGGGACGACGGCGATAGGCTCCATATTGTACCACTGTTGCTACCGTGCCAGGCTGCGGGCTGAGCATGGTCTGGACGAGAAGCCGTGCGCCGACTGCTGCGTCCACACTTTCTGTGGGTATTGCGCCCTCTGCCAGGAGTACCGTGAGCTAAAGAGTCGTGGTTTCGACATGCACGCAGGGTGGCACGCCAACATGGAGAAGATGGGGAAGACCGTCGCGCCCCAAATGAACCAGGGGATGACTCGTTAGTCGAATGAATGCACTACCAACAGTTATCCTCCTCTATATATCCGGGCAGGGGAAGTCAACGTCGAGCTACTTGTTCATTCTTGCTTTTTCATCCATATATGTGCTGGTGTGCTTACCCGTTGCAAGCCGTTCTCCAACCAACCAGCCACCTGACCACCTCCCACCATGTGTCACCATGTGTCAAGTCTATGTTCAACTTTCAATAAGACATGCTATCATGAAAAGATTCTTGCGTATTTATTAAGGAATCTCCTAATGGATTTTATATCATCTAGATATGTTGAAAGAAGCCCAATTGTCTCAGATTTTATATAGTATTATCAGCTTGTTTCTTATTTCTATCCAGTGTGTATCATAAGTATTTTTTCTACCGTGCAAGGGATATCCCATGCACTGATCCATCGTCTACCACTGCTTTGAGATTTGTGCTACCATTTTGGTTTTGGACAAAGCTTGGTTTGTTACAGAGTATTATATAATGTGTCGTCGCCTTATTTTTTTTTATCAAAAGTGTATCATAGAGTTTCATCGTATACCAACAAATAAGAGCTCCTATGTTTTAGATTGCATTTTCTAGTACACAATGGAACCATAGGTGGTCGTTACTACACCATGCAGAAGTGCAGGAGCTTATGATATACGGTTTTGGGAGACGGTAGCACGGGATACGTACAACCAGTTTGGATGACGGTCCAGTAGTGGCTATGTGTATAGGCATATATTCCTATTTTTGCTGGGTGTGGCTTTATTTTTATTTGTTTGGCAATTTTGTACTTCACTACTGGAACTTCTTACTTGGATTTTAATAAATATACAGTTGTATGCATCGCAATGACGCAGAGGCCTGGGGATATCCTCGTTTTCTAAAAAAAATGTGTTGATTATCTCAATACAAATGGCATAGAAGAATTTAGTTCTTACCTTATGATGGAGCTTGAGATGAAAGAATTGAGGTAAAAAGATGCTCTGCTTAGGCTACAGCTTGAGGACCTTCCGGAAGGAGTTCTAGTTCACCAATGTGCATATATAGACATGGTTCTTCAAAGATGTAATATGCAGAAATGTCACCCTCTTAAAACCCCAATGGTTGTAAGATCCCTTGATGTGGATAAGGTCCCATTCAAACCTTGAAATGTGAATGAGGAAGTTTTGGGACCCAAAGTTCCATATATGAGAGTCATGGGAGCACTAATGTAACTTGGGAATTACACTCTGCCTCGCATTGTGTTTGTGGTCAACTACTAGGCATGTATAGTGCAGTCCCAACATGAAGGCATTTGCTAGGCGTCAAAACTATCTTCAGATGCCTCCAGGTACTCATGATCTTGGATCTTATTACTACAAGAACCAAGACTTAACTATCATGGAGTACATAAATGTTGATCCCCATAGTGCTATATCTCATACTAGATTTGTGTTTATGTATAGTGTGACAACAATTTCTTGTAGGTAATATAAGCAGAACAACGTAGCCAAATGTACTAACCACTCAGACATAATTGCTCTATATGAATCCTCCCATAATCCATTGGCTCATATGGATAACTAACCTCATTAAGAAGTCACGTGGACTCAATATCGTCAACACCCCCACAATTATTTATGATGAAACTGCCACTTTTGTTATACAAATTCAATGTTTAGAACAATCTCACTAGCATATTGCTCCCTAAATTCTCTACCCTCATGAGCTCCAGAAGAGCGGGAAAATGAAGACCTTGCAAACTAAATTATGTTATATTCTTGTTGATCTACAAAGTCTCTACCGGCTAGCATCCTATTTTGAAATATGTGCCTGCCGCAGTGATATGAGAAAACTTATTTTAGAGGGTTCATGGTTTGGGGGGGGGGGGGTGTTACCCTTACATAGTAGCTCTATTTAGTGATATCAAAGATTGTTGATCTTGTAGATGAATTCAAATATAGAAGACTAGAGGTTGTTCTTTTTTCCATTAGTGAGTTTCCTCACTTATGTTTTAACAAGACAACAATTGCAATGCGCAATGCACTATTTGCTCCTATTTTGTTTTTGGGAGGAACTTTTGGCGAGACAAGTGCATTTCAAAATAATTAAACGTTCAAGCGGGAATATTAAAAACAGACACCTATGCAAATGAAGAAAAGTCCAAGGGGGAGCATTTAGAGATAGTAATTAATGTCATTAGTAATATGGACTGGAACTTTTGCAACATATCAAAAGGTTAATGTGAGCTTATTGGTGAACTTTCCAGGGTGGATTAGGCTATATAAAGCCATGATATGGAGAACTTTTATACATAGGTTGATTTACACACAAGAGAATACATTTTTAAGAGAATATAATATAAGAGTTTATAAGTTTCTCTTTATACATACTCATGTCCTTGTTCATGCAATGTGTTCATTTGTCTGTTGAACATTCGAGTCAAAGAGGGAGATCAACAAGCGATTTTAAAACATAAATCATCATCTTATTCTCGACCCGTGACCAGCTAGGAAGTGCCTCTTTTCACCATTAAAAGACAGCAAAAATATCACAAAATCCATGCAAAGACAGCAGCAATACCATTTAAATTCAAGTTCTTTTGAAGGACAACGAGATTTCAAGATGGTTACCGGAAATTCAGACAGAAAATAAAACATTGCTCGCCGTTATTTAATTAAAGGTGTTAATGACTCAACATAGTAAAAAAAAATTACCAAGACTTGTCATGATATAACTGTAGTTGAAAACCAAGAAAAACACATGGCAAGGGGGGAACGATTGTCTTGTCCCCACCGGCCACGTGTTCACGACTGCCTCTTTTCACCATGAAAAGACTACAAAAATATCGGGGAATCCACTCAAAGACAATGGCAGCACTGTGTGCTTAAAGCCTAGCTAGTTGCAGGCAATAAGCTTTGTTCTCTAAGAGGGTTCAATCAATTCCCTTTGACAAATCAGTGACTTGTCATCTTCATAATTGAGTATTGGCTCTTGTTGATCTTCTTGGTGACTCGCTATTAAGGTCCCAAAAGTATATATTCAACAATTATGCAAGAGAAGAAGTACAGAAAATCATGTGCCACAGAATCGCTCAAGCTTAAAGAAAAATCCAGTAGCATGGCCGGCCACTAGGCTGACGGTTATGTCATGTACTCAGGGAGTATACTGTACTAGTGGACTTGCTTTTCTTGTGGCGACAATATGATGATCTATTGGAAAGCAGTGACCTCAATGATGCTCAAAGCACACGTGGCCAGCCACCTGGCCAAGGATTCTGAGGTTTTCCATCAATCACTGCCCCACTATCCAAAAAAAATCTCTTTGCCGAAACTGTTCTTTTTGCCGATAATATTTTGGCCTAGGCAGCTAATTTTCCCTTGACATCTTGACATTGTCATGGCGTGAAAGACAAAACATTTGGGCATAGGCGGCAAATTTTCCCGAAACCATGTACTCCTCCCAACCCCTTCGTCATGTCCCCGTCGCCACACCCATCCTCGTGGCGCCCCGACCCGAAGTTCCATCCTCGAGCTATGCAGTAACGCTCATCTTCCTCCAAAATCGTTGCCACCCTCCATCTTCCCTACCGCCACCAGCTTCCCTCCATGCCACCTCGTCATTCTCCCATCAGAGCTGGCACCTCTACCTGGCCCCGGAACCATCACTAAGATCCTCGGCAGTCGGCATACCTTGATGTCATTGTCGCACCCCTTAACTATTCCCTCTGTTCCAAATTAAATGTCTCAACTTTATACTAGCTTTATACTAGTATAAAGTTGTACAAAAGTTAAGACACTTATTTTGGGACATAGGAAGTACTAAAAATAATTTATTGTCTCTATCAACACACTTTGTCAGCACTCTCCTACCACAAAGCAGTTGTTACCACCCGAAGCACGACGTCATCGTTATCCTCCTCTAGAGCACCCGCCATCGTGTCCGTTGAAGCTACATCTAGCAAGGTCACTATTCCTCCCTGTTTCTTCAATCTATGCAACGTTTGTGAGAAAACATATATTTACCCTCTCTTCCATAAATACATGATACACATATTTGTGCGTATTTAGAAAGTAAAATGAATTAAAAAAATATATCACATAAGACAAAAAAAAGCTCAACACTTTCAACAGGCTAAAACATGATGTGCTTGAGTTAAATGCACAGAACCACCACATCCATGTCATGATTAGCGGAAAACCACCACTTTATGATTTGTGATATTTCGGACCGAATCGAAATTCTGATAGTGGCAGAAAACACTAAGTAAAAGAATGATCTGATTTTGATGTGGTCGATCCCAAGGCAGCGGACAGCGGTGATGTTCCAATGTTACCGACTGTTAACGCCGTCATTTTTATCTCAGTGCGCTAGACGAAGTTACTGGCTCGGGCCAACACGTTCAATTGTTTTCGTTTACTGGGCTTGTTCATCAACTGGGCCGACGCGTTCGGTCTAATCAATTCAAAACCCAACCAAACAGTCAGTCGGTTCTACTAAAAAACATAAACGACATTCTCCTTCCAGAAACCCTAGTTTCCACACTACATTCATTCACTCTCCCCTCGCACAGATAACCACCAGCCTCTCCGTCCAATTTTCCTCTTCAACAGCCACAGCAAGAAAACCTCCATCGCCCCATGGCGTTTGGCCTAGGATGGGACCAGGCTCTGCAGAATATTTTCGACGGGGATAACACTAAGCTCTCCTACGCGTGCGAGGTGAGCACCTGGTACAGCAGCGTTGCAATCCTGAAAAATCATGCACGCGCGGTGAGGGTATGCGCTACACATGAGGAGACATCACGAATGCTAAACCTCCACTGCCCACTCATTGAGAACTTGGTATGGGCGATGGAGGAGACCAGGGATTGACCGGATCCATTCCAGCGGTCACACTGGTACATGTAACAGAACTGCAACCAACTCCTCCTGGACTACAAGCCCGATAGGGTGATGCTAGTGCTACCCGTCACTCTGATGGATATGGATCTGCTGCAGATGGAGCACCATGTGGAGCCGCTGCAGATGGAGCAGCATGAGGTGGAGGCTGTCACTGAATCCTAGTGTCAGTTTGTCGATCACTCCGTCTTCTCAAGCTGCAGCAGGAGTGAGATTGATGCAGCACCTAGGTATTAGTTAGTTTCAGCAAGATCTAAACCAATATATGTGTTCAGTTAGTTTCTAAACTTAATTGTGTCTGAAGAATTATGTGTGCTTTCTATCTGAATGGTGCTATGATATCTATCTGTCTAGAGAACTCATTTCTCTATGATATCTCTATCTATCTATCTATCTATCTATCTATCTATCTATCTGTCTGTCTGTCTGTCTGTCTAAATGTTTGTGTCTGATGAAACTTTATTGTGTGTTTGCGTCTGAACAAAACCATGTGTGTTTGTGTCTGACAAAACTCCTTTATCTGAGTATTGCAAGATAGTAATGTAAATAAATGTCAAACTTTGGTGCTCATAATATTGCAACATAGCTATGTCTGATGAATCTTTGGTGGTCATATTATCTAAATGTCAAGCTTTGGCGCTCTAGGTTTCAATGCAAAGAACAGGTCTAGAATTTCTTCAATCAGCTTACCATGGAACTATATATGTGTGCTCTACATGTCAATGCAAAGATAAAATGTTATGAAAGAGAGAATTCTTCTATTTTACAGTGTTTCATAGTTTGATTGAATAAAGTCTGAATATTGCAAATTGTCTCTCTCGTAGTTAGGTACACTTGTCTTTAATCAACACAACTTTGAAACTAGTTTGAACATTAAATTGAGCACACCTACTAACACTTCACATCACTCAAGTCACTTAAAACAATGTACACTGATTCTCTCATTTTGTGGTCAACTTTTCGACTGAACTACTGAACCCAAATTTAACTCATGTACCCACTGCACAACACCCTGCAAATTTCAGTAGTGGCATTTAGTGTCAGTTGCATTGCACAAGGATAGTTCAATGCAAACTACATCTATAAATCAGTAAAGTAATTAACCCTAGAATAATTAACCATTTGAAGGCACCCAGCTAGATGAGTAATCCGAGGAACATGTATAAGTCATGAAGAAAGCAATAGCAATAAACTTGACGATCATTATGCTAAGCTAATGGATGGGTCATGTCCATCACATCATTCTCTAATGATGTGATCCCATTCATGAAATGACAACACATGTCTATGGTTAGGAAACATAACCATCTTTAATTAACTAGCTAGTCAAGTAGAGGCATACTAGGGACTATGTGTTTTGTCTTGAAGGAAATATGTCCTAGAGGCAATAATAAAGTTAGCTAGATGAATAATCCAGTTAGATAGACTAAAACTCTATTTCAGAACCCTAAAATTCAGTCAAACGGGACATGTTTTAGTTAATTCATAGTCCTAAAATCCAGTCAAACAGAACATGAACATTCAGTTAATTCAGAGTCCTAAACTCAGTACTTCGGTACATTCAGCCACAAACAACAACAACAAGATTCAGTTAACCTAGGACCGGCCACAAAATTTCCTAGAATTCTAGCAAACCCTAGTTTTTAAATCTGGAACCCTAGAATTGTAGCAACCAAATTTGCTAATGCAAAGAGGCAGACAACTCACCTGGGGGCTCGACCACCACCGTGAGGGCGCGGGCGACATCTACCGCCGCTGGCAGTGGCAATGATGAAATACTCTAAAATGAATATGTTGTGGCCGCTACAATCTTCCTCCTCGCCGTGGGTGCCGCATGCCACACCGGCCAACCACGCTTCACGCTCTGTCCACTATGCCTTGTCCCTGCCACTCCCTCGTTGATGGATCCCGAGCCACCACCGCCGCCATGTCTGCGAGAGAGAGGAGAGGGAGGGGAGTGATGGAGGGAGCGCTCAGGTTGGGCCAACCCAGTCGATTCGGACAAAGCCGTTAATGGCGCACCGTGAGCGTTGTCGGACCGTGAGGGATCATCCACGTCAAAACGTGCTCAAAAAATGGCTCAGTGTTTTTTTTACCACCGTTAGAATTTTAGAAAAACTAGACCAATAGGTGGAGAAGCCCCTACAGATTTTTAATAAAGAAGGAGATGTGAGACCCGTGTAAAAACCGAGGTTCGAACCCACGCCGGTTAGGAGGCAACACTGCACTCTAACCACTGAGCTAAGAGCTCATCCACCACCTTCAAAAGTCCGGTTCAGTGTGAAATGTCAGAAATCATAAAGTGATGGCTTTTCGCAAATCGTGACACAAATGTGGTGGTTTTATCCATTTAACTCGATGCCCTCACATTTGTGAGGGTCACCTTGCTAGTTTAGCCATTAATTGGAAAGTTTTTGTCGCCTAGTATCGATCAATCTGAACCGTCGAATATACTGTTTGGACAGGCTACGTCCCTAGCATAAAAGGCCGTGATTTTAACCTTTCGAACGCAAGGCCGTGACTTTGTTTGAAAGTAACTCCACGCACTACTAATGCGGAGTCGTTGCTGTTGATGTCAACGGAGAGCTTGTGGCGACACGTCCGGTCGGCATCTCTGAAAGAAGGTTCCTTGCTAGTAGCTAGGTAGCCAGCGCACCGGCCAAGTATTTCCAGCAGAAAAGAGACCTCGACGGTGACTCCTCTCGTTGCTAGTGCTGGTGGTGGTGGAGTCACTTTCAGGTAAAGCCATGGCCGTCGCACTCAGGACCCGACAGCATGCACAACCCATCTTGTCAGCTCGTGACAACTGACATCTGTGGCTGGCGCGCGCGAAAAACAGGCCGGGATGACCCCGCTCCGGCCGTCCTTAAATACGCGCCCCACCGGACACACGGCCTCTCACACTAGCTAGTCCGGCGAGCTCTAACCTTTCTGCTGGTAGTCCGGCGATCTCCTACAAACCGCAAGTCTCTCCCAGCGCCGGCGGCAAGGCACGTCCTCATGGCCTCGTGGTCCACCGGCCTCTGCGGCTGCTTCCATGACATCGGCGGCTGTAAGCTTGTAGCTTCATCCCTCCCTCCCTCCCACCCTCCTGTTCAAGTAGAGCAACGCTGCTATATATGGTGCTTGTGATGAGCAGCACAAAGTGATTTTTCTACCGCACACCCGTTGGTTAATTACTCTGCGGTAACTTTGGTTATCGCCGGGTAATTAACCGGATTTCTGGCTGCTACCCCAGTAAAAGCAGATACAGAGCAATATGATGGTTTTTTTTTCTTTTCAAATTTGGAATTTAAACGAGACTTGTACTCCCTTCGATCTTTATTAATTGCTCTGAGTTAGTATAAAAATTTTTATTGTTGATTTAGTACAAAATTGTATTAAAATTGTACCAACTCAGCGACAATTAATATGGATCAGAGGAAGTAGTAGTTAAAATATCATAGCATCGATCTCTCATAATGTAAGATAACTAGTCTTGACCTAGTGGTAAGAACGTACCATGCTGCAGGCTGCCTGACCTTCTTCTGCCCGTGCGTCGCCTTTGGGAGGATCGCCGAGATCGTCGACAAGGGGGCCATGTGTGAGTTTTCTTTCTGTCTTTGTACATAGCCGAACGAGAAGTAACCCACTACCTACTCACTTCCCAGCATGCTGTGCGAGCGGGACGCTCTACATGCTGCTGGCCATGACGACGGGGATAGGCACCGGCTTCTACTCCTGCTGCTACCGCGCCAAGCTGCGTGAGGAGCACGGGCTCGCGGAGAAGCCCTGCGGCGACTGCTGCGTCCACTTCTTCTGCGGCCTCTGCGCGCTCTCCCAGGAGTACCGCGAGCTCAAGAACCGCGGCTTCGACATGAGCGCCGGATGGGAAGCCAACGCGGAGAGGATGGGGAAGACCGCCGCGCCCTATGTGAACCCCGGGATGACTCGTTAGTCGGTCAAATGCAATGAGGACAGTTACCGGCATCCCCAATATATATATACAGGCCGGGCATGTCAACATTCAGCTTCTGCTCTTGTTTCTTCCGATCCCTGTAGTATGTGTTAGTGAAGCCTCAAAATAAGAAGTGTGCAAGTGCGTCTGCCTGTTGCAAGACGTTCTTCGTCTAGCCGACCACCTCCCATCATGTGTCATGTACTTTATGTGCAACTTACAATAAGATGTACTCCCTCCGTTCCTAAATATTTGTCTTTCTAGAGATTTCAACAAGTGACTACATATACAAAGCAAAATGAGTGAATCTACACTCTAAAATATGTCTATATGCATCCGTATGTGGCAATGTTTTAAATAGCCGGCTATAGCGGAGATGCCGCTAAATGGTCGCCTTCACAAATAGCCCGCTATATCCCGCTATAGCTATTTTTGGAGGCCCGCCGCTATTTTCCATAGCCCGCTATTTAAAACATTGGTATGTGGTAGTTCATTTGAAATCTCTAGAAAGACAAATATTTAGAAACGAATGGAGTACTATCATAACTTTGTGTGGAAGACCAGAGACACATACTCCGTGGTAAATGAGTGAAATGATGTTATTGTATCCATGGAAGCTAGCTTAACACTTCGAGTGCAATTAATGGGTGTTGTGACTGCATATTTGTATGCACGACTTGACTTGGACATTTACATGAAAGCCTCCGAAGGGTTGAAAATTGCGGATCTTGTAGGATGTGTAAGACCAGCTAACTGAATAAAGACCCGTTCTAACCTTTGACGGAGAACAAGTAAGTTTTGGGACCCAAAGTTCCGTATTTGAGCGCCATAGGTGGAAAAGTGTCTGTTGCGAATTGCACCAGGCCCAACAGTGTGTTCACGGTAAATCTGCTAGCCAAGTATAGTGTGGACCCAACTCGAAGTTAACTAGTGTGACCTGACAAGGGATTTTCTCAAGTGGTGTTTCGACGAGGCAACAAGTGCAACTAGATGTATGCGTGCAATGCACTCTTTTCCACATCCCTTTTCTTACATTGTGTTTTCGTAGGGCGTTTTCAATGAGGCATGTAGGTTCTAAAGTAAACGGCAGGGGGAGGGGGGTTAAAAAAAATTAACCGTTGCATGTTACTCAACCAATTTCTATGAGTGAGAGAAACGTTAATTAGTGTCATTATTAGTATGTCATGAAACCTTTGCAACATATCAAAAGGTTAAATATAGGCTTATTACTAAAATGCCCATGGTGGGCTAGGCTATAAAAAGCCATGAGATGGAGAGTTTGTATACATAAGTTGATTTGAATTCACAAGAGAAGACAATGAAAAGAGCATATAATAAAGAGCTTACACATTTCCCTACATACATATTGGGTTCCTTGTTGGTGCAATGTGTTCATTTGCCTATTGATCACGTTCTATTCGAAGAGGAAATCAACAATTATAATAGGAATGATCGTCTTGTTCCTCAATTGGCAACCAGCTAGCAAGTGCTTCTGTTCACTGCGAAGAGACTGCAATAGTATCACGAAAAGCTACAAAGACAACAACAACACCATGAGATGGATGAGCACCGGCTTACTCACCAGTCGTTAAGAAATCAGGAACATTACCATATTTTCTTTTGATTAAAGCTTAGCTAGCCACAAGCAATAAGCTTTGTTCCCTAAATTGAATATTGGAAGAATTCTAATGAAATTATGAAAGTGGTAAAAGACTGGGAGTGGTCAGGAAACTAGGAGATAAGTACCTTACCAGGGCCGGGACGACAAAATCCGGGGCCCTGTGCGAAATGAAAAAATGGGGCCCTATCACACTAGCTAGGAAAAATGAATTGTCGTGCAATTATAATGTATGTGATATAATGGCTTACATAACAATTTGATATATAAATAATCATACCTATTCAACTCCCGGTTTGTTATTCTTTGAAGAATCTCATTCTATTAGTATTCTTTGAAATTAAATCTTGAATGATATCCATGTAATCAATATTCACCAACACTTCGCTCTCAAGTGCTATTGTGGCCAAATCATTGAATCTTCGTTGTATCATTATAAGGTTTATCAACTAAATCTTGTTCTCATTCTTTTCTTTTGCGTTTCTGGGAACCAGACTGATGTTTTCCCATGATTACTCAAATCTGTCGTATCGAAACACAAGACACATAAGATAAATAAATAAAAATGAAGTGACAGGACAACATATATCAATTGGAGATTATGAGTTAATGTCTGGTAATTAAAGAAACCGTCAAATTCATCTAGTCTCGTGCCCTGTCCGATTGAACTGCTATACTGTGATCTTCAGTCGAGGAGGCAATCATGCAAGAACGTATCTTTCTGATGATCCCTGCAGAAAGTTAATTAGGAAATTGAAATTAGGAGAATAGGAGTAGAACTAAGAGTACAAGCCAGCGGTATTCCTCTATGACTTCCCGGGAACCCGAGATCAGGAGAGGAATATTCGATGGATGCCAAAATTGTCATACTATGTCTCCTCATCCTTCCAGTACTTGTCGATGTGTCGTCCTCGCGGCGTCGTCGGATCTGAAAGTCTAGATGGCAGGAGCCAGGAGGATAATGCGCCATGTCGCCCGCCCGTGGATTTTGGATGCCATCGATTGAGCATAACGGAACATCAGGAGGTCGCGAGTTAATTTTTTTTATAAGCCCATGTAAGGCAAAAAAAAAACTGTTATTGAAAATGGGACTCGAACCTCCTGAGAGGCACACAACCTACCGCTTGGCCAAGTGCATGGTTGCTGTATGACATTTATACACAACCTATTTGACCATTACTCGGATCGTTCAATTCAAATATTTCAAACGGTATCCAATTTTTTCAGTAAAACCATATTGCCAGGTACTCATGGAGTCTATGGTAGTACTGAAAGCAGATATGATGGCAGTCAGGCAGGAAGGAGTCAAAGTAGCGCTGATGCATACTTCCTCATCGTTTATCATTCAAACTGACTGTGTTGCTGTTGTTAAGGTGATGAGAGAGACTGGACAGAACAAGTCGTACCTAGGCCAATTGATACACGAGATTAAGGAGTTGCTGAGTGAAAGGGAGAATGTTTTGTTATCACTAGTAGAAAAACACCAATTAGTCCCGCTTCGTAAGGGCTTTTAGTCCCGGTTCATGAACCGGGACTAATGGGTCGTTACAAATACCTCCACCCATTAGTCCCGGTTCAAACACGAACCGGGACAGATGTGCCTCCACGTGGCCGGTCCGCCGAGCCCAGTCAGGGGGGCCTTTGGTCCCGGTTGGTGGCACCAACCGGGACCAAAAGTCCATGTTTTTTTACAAAAGTGGCTGCTTTAGGGGTTTTGGGGGTTATTTTTAGGTTGTTATTAGCTAGCTAATAGAGAGAAGTGTCCTCTCTTATATCTTCGTCCTTGGTTTATCAACGCTGCTTCTATGTTCATTTCACCCGCTGATATAACATGCTCATGCATGCTCGCATCATACATCATCATATATAATAACATGTCCTACTAATCATGCATCATCATACAACTTCTACTCATTATTAATAATAAGTCATACGATCATCATCCGCATAGTCATCGAACCCAACCCTACGTAATTGTTCTTAGCACATGATCATCAGTATCAGGTAGGACCTAAACACCCTTAAGGTAAAATAGCATAAAACAATATAGACCCTGACTCTCCATTATGAAGAATAGCGATCATCCTGTCTCCAATTCTTGCCCTTCGCTGCTTTTTGCTTCTAAGAAGCTCCTTACGACTGTCCATACATTTTTTCCATTCTTTGATTGTTATGTCTCCACTTCTTTTAGAAACCCGGTATGGACAGTTGAGATTCATAGGACGACCTGGTTGTATGTTCAAAACATGAAGGCTACCATGCGTATACATCAAATGAGGCACACAATCATTCGGGATTATCTGTTGAAAAACATAGTAATAACTTCGTAGTTAGCAATGATGTACTAGTTTTAGAAGTGTGCAAAAAGATGCACGGATGTTGTAATAGTAAAAGATAATCTTACCAGGGTATCTCCATGGTAGTTACCGTAGTTCAACACATGCACTAGTGGCACGTATTGACCATAATGTTGAGGAGTTTGTTTGTAGATATTGTAATTCTCAAGATCAGTACAAAATGCGACCAGATGATTTTTCTCCTGATAAGTTAATTCGGAGCCTTCGGTGTAGTAGGTTCTGTCTACCATCTTCTGCACATTCTTTGAAGAATGAAAATAAGTTGTCAATGGAGATAAGTTGTCAACTATTTTGAAATAAACAATATAAATTACTTAATAACTATGTTAAGCTCACATGGGGGAAGAATTGAAGGTGTATCCACAAGGACCCAAATCGAAGGTCTCTCTTGCTCGATTGTAGGATCACCAAGATCCATGGTGACAAGCATACCCTCATCAAGACCATACATCTTGCAAAGTGCTTCCCAATTTTTCCAACCAAAATGGGTTACACTCTGAGCATTGTACAGCTTTACTTGAAAATCCACACCATGATGGGTACTTAGGATAATTTTTTTTGGTTTCGAAACTTTCATGGTCTTCAAAACCCATCCTCTCCAAGACATAGCGTCTTGCAAAGCATGGGATAAGCTAGTCAAATTGGAAAAGATGAAAAATATTGTCATGATTAAAATAGTTGAAGTCATGATTAATTATGAAAAAAACTATTGTCGTCGGTTGCGTACCGTATGAACATCGAAGGTCTCCTCGAGCTTAATGCTGAAGCGACGATCTTCGTCCATCTCAATGAACCTGTCGCAGATACCTCAGTCGTCGTGGCACCAGTCGCACTCCCCCGGGCCGTTTTCATCGTCCGAGTACGACATTTCCGGCCTATGTTCATAATTCAAATATTAAACTAGATTATTAATCACAGGTTGACTATCGGTGATGTACGTAGCTCCTCCTTTCATTCCCGAGTGCATTATTACACCAAATTGTCTAGCACACGGGAATAAAGGAGAACTTATCCAATATGAGCATTCAATAAGCAAAACCAAATCATAAAATAAGCAAAACCAAATCATAAAATAAAGTAGTATTCAAATTAGCATGCATTCAATAATTATAAGCAATAGTACATCATCTCTTCATGTCCGTACATCGTCGAATATTATCACTAATATAGCATCACTAATACAACTAGAACCATAGCGCCCGACGGGTATCGACGCGGGCGGTGGACACCCAAAGATAAGGAACCATCACAGGATTATAGCTCCAGTGAGATCCCTGAAGAATCTGCCAGGTATTGTCGAACCTGCCCTCCAATGCAACCATGTAGCGACAGACGTGCTCGTTCTCCTCGCTGATACGGTGACGTACCACCTCCGCGGTGTCCGGAAGCCTCGGCACCCTCACTGGCCCATGCGACCGCCACCAAACAAGGATCCGGTCAAATACGGGCTGCCTCTTCACCAACCTATGTCCCCCGGAAGGTAGCACCTCCAAATACCAGCCCGGCGGAGCCCAGTCCCGAATATGGCCCTGATCAAGCAAGCCTCCACCACCGAGTCGACAACGACGAGGATGCGGGATAGGCATCGCCGACGTCGATGCGGGAACTACTTCTATATATAGTTAAATAAAGTAGTTTTATTAATTAAATCAACTATCTAGTTCAACTACTAATTAAGCACTTACTATAAATAAATAAAGTACTACTTAATTACTAAAAACAAACTACTTCTATATATAGTAAAATAAATTAGTTTATTAAATCAGCTAGCTAGTTCAACTATATATATATGAAGCACTTACTATAAATAAAATAAAATAGTACTTACTAAAAATATGAACTACATATTAATTACACAATCTAAATTACACAATATGAACTACATATCTAAATTACACCACATCTAATCTAACAAAAAGATCTACACATCTAATCTAACAAAAAAATCTACTAACAGAAAAAAAAATCTAACATAATATGAACAAATTAATTACACAATATAAACTACATATCTAAATTACACCACATCTAATCTAACAAAAAGATCTACACATCTAATCTAACAAAAAAAAATCTACTAACAGAAAAAAAAATCTAACATAATATGAACAAATTAATTACACAACCTAAGTTACACAATATGAACTACATATCTAAATTACTACAAATCTAATCTATGAACTATACAAAAAAATCTAAAAAAAATAAAAGAAAGTTGCTCACGGCCGGCGACGGTGAAGGCGACGGCGACGGCGAGGTGCAACAGGGCGGGCGGCGACGTCGGGGCGGGGCGGCGACGGCGTCGGGGCGGCAGGGCGGGCGGCGACGGCAGCAGGGCGGGGCGGCGACGTACGGCGTCGGGGCGGCAGGGCGGCCGGCGACGGCGTCGGGGCGGGGCGGCGACGGCGTCGGGGCGGGGCAGCGACGGCGAGGTGGCTGCAGGGGACGGCACACGGCGTCGGGAGAGATCGAAGTCGGGGCGGGGCGGCAGTGCTACTTATATAGCAAAGGCTTTGGTCCCGGTCGGTGCCACAAACCGGGACCAATGCCCCTCTTTTGTCCCGGTTTGAGCCACCAACCGAGACCAAAGGCCTTTTTTCGGCAGCCCAAAGGGCGGGAAACGAAGACCTTTGGTCCTGGTTGGTGGCTCAAACCGGGACAAAAGAGGGGCATTGTTCCCGATTGGTGCCACCAACCGGTATCAAAGAGTGGCATTGGTACCGGTTGTTGCCACAAACCGGGACCAATGGACCCGTCTAATTTTTTATTTTCTGCAGTTGTTTTTTAGTTGATTCTTTCTGCAGCTATTTTTTTAGTCCCACCTCGCCAAGCGAGAGGCACTCACAGCTGTTTATAAGCCCTGAGTGCAGAGACGATGAAGAAGAGGCTCAATGCTCAACTCCACGTTGGTTAGCTTCAAGCCTTGAGGAATAGGATAGACTGCACAGAGCTATATGCAGTGCCGTTGACACTATTCCGAAAGGCTTGAAGCAAATTAACGAGCATTGCGCCTCTTTTTTATTTTTAATGACTTATTACAACTCAGAAATAAAAAGAAAAAGATAAATATAGCAGAAAAGAAAAAAAAACTATATAAAAACTACTCAAAAATAAATAGAAGCAAAAATAGTTGTGATTAACTTTACTAAAAAAATGCGCATAGATGCTTATTTTTAATGACTTATTACAATTCAGAAATAAATAGAAGAAAAAATAATTGTGATTAACTTTACTAAAAAATGAGCATAGATGCTTATTTTTAATGACTTATTACAACTCAGAAAAAAAATATAGTAGAAAAGAAAAAACTATATAAAAAACTACTCAGAAATAAATAGAAGCAAAAATAGTTGTGATTAACTTTACTAAAAAAATGAGCATAGATGCTTATTTTTAATGACTTATTACAATTTAGAAATAAAGAGAAGAAAAAAATATTTGTGATCAACTTTACTAAAAATTGAGCATAGATGCTTATTTTTAATGACTTATTACAACTCAGAAATAAAAAGAAAAAATAAATATAGCAGAAAAAAAAACTATATAAAAAACTACTCAGAAATAAATAGAAGCAAAAATAGTTGTGATTAACTTTACTAAAAAAATGAGCATAGATGCTTATTTTTAATGACTTATTACAATTCAGAAATAAATAGAAGAAAAAATAGTTGTGATTAACTTTACTAAAAAATGAGCATAGATGCTTATTTTTAATGACTTATTACAACTCAGAAATAAAAAGAAAAAAATAAATATAGCAGAAAAGAAAAAAAAACTATATAAAAAACTACTCAGAAATGAGCATAGATGCGCTTATAGAGAAAATTCAACCTAAATTCATAATAAATTTCTACTAACTTCAGAGTAATTCAGTATGAATTTAGGTTAAATTCCCTGTATAAGGGCATCTATTTTCATTTTGAGAGGAGCTCAACAAGGCAGAGAGGGAGGGGCTTATAAACCGGTCTGATTCCCATTCGGTTGGTGAGGTGGGACTAAACTCTGGCCGCAACGAGGACCAACCCTTTAGTCCCGGTTGGTGGCATGAACCGGGACTAAAGGGCAGCCTTTGGTCCCGGTTCATGCCACCAACCGGGACCAATGGTGGTGTGCCAGGAGCGAGGACCATTGGTCCCGGTTCGTCCCTCCAACCAGGACCAAAAGGTCCAGACGAACCGGGACCAATGGCCCACGTGGCCCGGTCGGCCCCCGGGGCTCACGAACCGGGTCCAATGCCCCCATTGGTCCCGGTTCTGGGTTGAACCGGGACTAATGGGCTGGACCGGCCTGGACCATTGACCCTTTTTCTACTAGTGTATGTATTAATCGTCCGCAGAATAGGGCTGCAGATCGGCTAGCTTATATGTCGAGAGCGGAGCATCGAACCGACTTGTGGTTGCAGGATGCCCCAGAGGCTCTGAATAACTTGCTGGCTGTTGATTGTACTCCTGTCATTGTTTAATAAAGCTCCTTTTTCCACCGCAAAAAAAAGAAGTCTATGCTAGTAGTGGACTTGCTTTTCTGCTGGCGACAATATGATGAACTATACATTTGAAGATAATGTAGCTACCAATGACCTCAGTGGTGTTGACAACACACATGGCTGGCTACCTTGCGAGAGGTTCCAGACATTTGAAGTTCTCCATCGATCACTACAGCACCCCACTAACCAACGGAAATATTCCCTCAGCAAAACGACAACGGTTCACGCAGAACAGTGTCAACACCATGACAGTGATGCTGGAATGAATGGGCCCTTTAAGTCTTAGCACAACTGAATTTGGAACACATGAATTTCAGAGAATAAGAGTGGAGGTTGTGTTGAGTTTAGTCTCACTCTATCCATGAACAAAGGTTTGCACCATCTTATAAGGGGAGCTCTCGTGCTCCCTTTGGATAGCCATGCTACATTACACCACCCATGTATTCATATAGCGCATGTGCTCGCGAATATAGACGCGACTTAGAGTCACACATGTGTGGTGTAAATAAATCAATATCACCATTCACTTTTTACGAGCAGTGATATTCTTTTTGGAGCATGCATCATCTAGTAGGTAACAGCAGACAAAGTCAAGCCGCCAACAAAGTCGACCCTGAAATTGCAAATCATATATACATGAACATGGATCCCGAACATACGAAATTGCTTGGGTTTCAATGACGGGAAGAAGTGAGGGAAACATTGTTCTAAATGAAACATAACAAAGCACCCCAATCGGATGCTTTTCTAGCGGAATTTTACGAGTCTACGTGGACATTCAAGAAACCACACTCATCATCCTTCGTAGATAATTGGGACAAGCCATCATGCTTCATGATAATCTCTCTTATCTTGCATACATGCACATCCGGTTCCCCTTACCTCCTGCCGCCAGTGCAATTGAAAAACGATGAGTGGGAGAACAGAGGATCTTGGCGACGGTTGGTAGGGCGATGCCAGTGGACCGGTATAAAATTCCCTACCGAATCAGTGAAAATGCTAGACTCACGGGCTTTTACTGGCTATTACGGGCTCTTTTCAACTAATCAAACTTGCCCCCCCCCCCCCCCCCCCCCCGATTTTCAGCTAGGGTGGGGGCCCTCACCCTGATTTCCACCCAATCAAGAAAACCCACTTCAGCCTCTCCGTGAACCCCGTAAAACTAATCCCGTGTGTGTAGCATTGCCCACCGAATCAGTGTCATAAATTTGTGGCGTGAAAAAAACAATTCAAAATTCTAAGGGTGGAAGAGAGAAAGGGCGAGGAGCTAGCACCTGAAACACACCTGATTACTAGTTGATTTTTATCCCGTACATGTGCAAGTGCCTAGTTGTTGTATGATGGAGTGCCGCACAGCCGCCGCCGCCCCTGGCCACCGGTCCACTGTAGCTGACTAGATTATCCCTCAGTGTGCCATGCCAACTAGTCTGGCCTTCTCGGCCTCGAGCTCAAGTGTTTCTTTCCTTTTCTGATACCGGAAATTCACTAATGAATCAATGTCGTAATTCTTATAGCGTGGCTCGCCCCACCCTACACCCTACTGGATTCGCGTCCGCTCATCAACGGAAACCGACGAAAACCAGGTGAACCTGCCTGGCTTGGAAATATGTGGCTTTCTTTTTTGGCAGGAGGTAAATATTCGATTGGTCAGTGCCCTAGCTACCTAGTACTACTTTCTTTCTCTCAACTTTTAGTACAAAGTTGAGACGTTTATTTTGGGATGGAGGAAGTAATAGCTAGGGCGTGCAGTGGACGTGTGGCTCCATCACGTTGGATCTTTGTGCGTGTATAGGCAATCAGATTCTCAGTTGATTGTGGATTTTGCCTACAAAATTCACCCTTGAAAGGAAAAAGTAGTCTTACTTCTTTGGCCACCTAGTACCGATCAATCTGGTCCATCGGATCTGCTGGCTGGACGGACTACATTCGCCCATCGTCCCTATCGTGAAGTACCTCTTTTCTGAAGTGACCCCTCGCACTAACCGTTGGTGTCACCTGGTCACACGTCGATGGTTCACCCTTAGCTACCAGCAAGCTAGCGCACTGGCCGAATAGTTTTCGGCGTCGACGGCGACTCCGCACTACATAGTGCGTGGAGTCGCATCGGCAGAATCCTCAGGTAATGCCACGGCTGGACGTCGGACTGGAGAACGCTAGCCCGTGACAGCCGTCCTTAAATACCGCGCACATGGCAGCTCAAACGGCACACAAGTCCGGCGAGCATCTTTCTGCCCGGACGTCCTCATGGCCGGCCACCGGAACAAGGCCTCCTGGTCCTCCGGCCTCTGCGGCTGCTTCAACGATGTCAGCGGCTGCAAGCTTAACTTGATCTCTCCTGTTCATCTGGAGCAGCGCTGGTACCTGATATATGACTTGAATAGTATGATACATCCTGAGAAAAGCAGTTCTATCATGCGCGGGACAACTGGTGCAAGGATCTACTCCCTCCGTTCCGAATTACTTGTCGCACGTATGGATGTATCTAGATGTATTTTTGTTTTAGATACATCCGTTTCAGCGACGAGTAATTTGGAACGGAGGGAGTACCTCCCACCGCGTGCTTTGAGATTCATGCTATAATCTTTGGGTTTGCAAAATTTTGCCTGGTTTCAGAGTGTTAAATCATGTTACTTTTCTTGTTTTAACATGTATTCTAATGTTTCACTGAGTACCGTTGTGTATTAGTGAATGCAGTCTAAAATATGCACTCTTATTTGTTGGTACATGATGAAACTTTACAATATACTTTTGAACAAGAAAATAACACGCTGAAACATTATATAACACTCTGAAACAAAGTAATTTTTTTTAAAACCCAAAACGGTCAAACAAATCTCGAAGCAGTGGTGGACAGTGGACCACTGCATGGGATATCCCTTGCACGGTTGAAAAACACATATGATACATTATTATAAAAAAATAGAAACAAGAAAAAAACCCTGATAAAACTATATAAAATCTGAGACAAGTGGGCTTCTTCTAACAATCTGTGTGTCATGTGCAAGTTCAGGCTGCCTGACCTTCTTCTGTCCGTGCGTTGTCTTTGGGAGGATCGCTGAGATCGTCGACAAGGGAGCCATATGTGAGTTCCTTCTTGCTCCCCAACAGAAAAATACAACAACTTGTGTTTATGCTAATTGTTGAATGATAATTTGGTCGGGTGTCCGGATCAATGAATGAATGAACCCATTGCTTCTCTTCTCAGCGTGTTGTGCGAGTGGGACAATGTACGTGCTGCAGGCCTTGGGGACGACGGCGATAGGCTCCATATTCTACCACTGCTGCTACCGTGCCAGGCTGCGGGTGGAGCATGGTCTGGAGGAGAAGCCATGCGCCGACTGCTGCGTCCACACCTTCTGTGGATACTGCGCCCTCTGCCAGGAGTACCGCGAGCTTAAGAGTCGTGGCTTCGACATGCACGCAGGGTGGCACGCAAACATGGAGAAGATGGGGAAGACCGTCGCGCCCCAAATGAACCAGGGGATGACCCGTTAGTCGAATGAATGCACTACAAACAGTTACCCTGCTCTGTATATCCGGACGGGGGAAGTCAACGTCGAGCTACTTGTTCATTCTTTCTTTTTCATCCATATATGTGCTGGTGTGCTTACCCGTTGCAAACCGTTCTCCGACCAACCAGCCACCGGACCACCTCCCACCATATGTCACCATGTGTCAAGTCTATGTTCAACTTTCAATAAGACATGCTACTTGAGAAGAGTCTTGGGTATTTATTAAGGAATCTCCTAATGGATTTTATATCATCTAGATATGTTGAAAGAAGCCCAATTGTCTCAGATTTTATATAGTATTATCAATTTGTTTCTTATTTCTGTCCAGTGTGTATCATAAGTATTTTTTTCTACCGTGCAAGGGATATATCATGCACTCATCCATCGTCCACCGCTGCTTTGAGATTTGTGCTACCATTTTGCTTTTGGACAAAGCTTGGTTTGTTACAGAGTGTTATATAATGTGTCGTTGCCTTATATTCTTTTTTTCAAAAGTGTATCATAAAGTTTCATCGTGTACCAATAAATAAGAGCTCCTATGTTTTAGATTCCATTTTCTAGTACACAATGGATCCATACGTGGTCGTTACTACACAATGCAGAAGTACAAGAGCTTATGATATATGGTTTTGGGAGACGGTAGCACGGGATACGTACAACCAGTTTGGATGACGATCCAGTAGTTGGCTATGTGTCTAAGCATATATCCCTATTTCTGTTGGTTCTGGCTTTATTTGTATTTGTTTGGCAATTTTGTACTTCACTACTGGAACTTCTTACTTGGATTCTAATAAATATACAGTTGTATGCATCACAGTGATGCAGAGGCCTGGGGATATCCTCGTTTTCTAAAAAAAAGTGTGTTGATTATCTCAATACAACCAGCAATACAAATGGCATAGAAGAATTTAGTTCTTACCTTATGATGGAGCTTGAGATGAAAGAATTGAGGTACAAAGATGCTCTGCTTAGGCTACATCTTGAGGATCTTCCAGAAGGAGTTCTAGTTCACCAATATGCATATATAGACATGGTTCTTCAAAGATTTAATATGCAGAAATGTCACCCTCTTAAAATCCCAATGGTTGTAAGGCCCCTTGATGTGGATAAGGTCTCATTCAAACCTCGAAAAGAGAATGAGGAAGTTTAGGGACCCAAAGTTCCATATATGAGAGTCATGAGAGCACTAATGTACCTTGGGAATTACACTCGGCCTCACATTGTGTTTGTGGTCAACTACTAGCCATGTATAGTGCAGTCCCAAAATGAAGGCATTTGCTAGGCGTCAAAACTATCTCCAGATGCCTCCAGGTACTCATGATCCTGGATTTGTTACAACAAGAACCAAGATTTAACTATCATGGAGTACATAAATGTTGATCCCCATAGTGATATATCTCATACTAGATTTATATTTATGTACAGTATGACAACAATTTCTCGTATGTAATATAAACAGAACAACGTAGCCAAATGTAATAACCACTTAGACATAGTTGCTTTATATGAATCCTCACATGAATCCATTGGCTCATATGGATAACTAACCTCATCAAGAAGTCGCGTGGACTCAATATCGTCAACACCCCCACAATTATTTATGATGAAATTGCCACTTCTGTTATACAAATTCAATGTCAAGAACAATCTCACTAGCATATTGTTCCCTATATTCTGTACCCTCATGAGCTCCAGAAGAGCGGGAAACTGAAGACCTTGCAAACTAAATTATGTGATATTCTTGTTGATCTACAAAGTCTCTACCGGCTAGCATCCCATTTTGAAATATGTCCCTGCCGCATTGATATGATAAAACTTAGCTTAGAGGATTCATGGTTCTGCGGGGGGGGGGGGGGGGGGGGGGGCATTACCCTTACAAAGTAGCTCTATTTAGTGATATCAAAGATTGTTGGTCTAGTAGATGAATTCAAATATAGAAGACTAGAGGTTCTACTTTTTTTCATTAGTGGGTTTTCCCCCAATGAGTTTCCTCACTTATGTTTTAACAAGACAACAATTGCAACGCGCAATGCACTATTTGCTCCTATTTGGTTTTTGGGAGGAACTTTTGACGAGACAAGTGCATTCCAAAATAATTAAACGTTCAAGTGGGAATATTAAATATAGACACCTATGCATATTAAGAAAAGTCCAAGGGGGAGCATTTAGAGATAGTAATTAATGTCATTAGTAATATGGAATGGAACTTTTGCAACATATCAAAAGGTTAATTTGAGCTTATTGGTGAACTTTCCAGGGTAGGTTAGGCTATATAAAACCATGATATGGAGAACTTCTATTCATAGGTTGATTTACGCACAAGAGAATACATTTTTAAGAGAATATAATATAAGGGTTTATAAGTTTCTCTTTATACATACTCGTGTCCTTGTTCGTGCAATGTGTTCATTTGTTTGTTGAACATTTGAGTCAAAGAGGGAGATCAACAAGCGATTTTAAAACATAAATCACCATCTTATTATCGACCCGTGACCAGCTAGGAAGTGCCTCTTTTCACCATTAAATGACAGCAAAAATATCACAAAATCAATGCAAAGACAGCAGCAATACCATTTAAATTCAAGTTTTTTTGAAGGACAACGGGATTTCAAGATGGTTACCGGAAATTCAGACCGAAAATAAAACATTGCTCGCCATTATTTAAGTAAAGGTGTTAATGACTCAATACAGTAAAAATTTTTACCAAGACTTGTCATGATATAACTTGTAGTTGAAAACCAAGAAAAACACATGGCAAGGGGGGAACGATTGTCTTGTCCCCACCGGCCACCTGTTCACGACTGGCTCTTTTCACCATGAAAAGACTACAAAAATATCGGGGAATCCAGTCAAAGACAATGGCAGCACTGTGTGCTTAAAGCCTAGCTAGTCGCAGGCAATAAGCTTTGTTGTCTAAGCAGGTTCAATCAATTCCCTTTGACAATCAGTAACTTGTCATCTTTTTTTTGAAACGGAGGCAAAAGTTTTGCCTCGTCTATTAATTAAGAAGAAGAGAATTGCCTGGTTAATTTGCGGAAAACCGGGCAAAAACCTTCACAACCATGCTCAATAGCACGACCCGATCCACATGTGAACTACTCCCAAACCGAGGAGCCACTGGACGGAAGCACCCAACACACTACTACTGCAACCCGCAACATATGGGTCTCAGTATCGCAAAAGAAAAGAAAATCAATCAACTCGCTGCAACTCGACGAAGACACATCGACAAAAACCACACACGACCAAGCCCACACCTGCAACTTAGAAAGCCGAGAACCATCCATCATGGAGTCATTTGCGCCTCCCGTGTAGTGTCATCCTTCTTGCTTTTGCTCCTACAAGGTTTCCCTTTGAGGGCGCCGGATCTAGAGTTAGAGCCACCCTTCTTGTGATTCTCCCTCAGAGATTTTTCCGCCAAGAGGCATCCAATCGTCTTCCCAGAATTTTTAGTCCAAATTGGCGAGGAATTCACAAATCTTGGTGGCTAAAAGGACCCCGGGGTTAGGCACCAACACTCCGGCCACAACAATTTCATCGGCCATAGGAACCACACCTCCAAAGGGCTCAAGCGAGCACCTGCCAGACGTTCCTGGACCACCACTCTCCACACATGCAGCCTCCAAGGGAGGTGGAGAGGGTGTCGAGGCAACCGTCATCGCACCCAGCGAATGACTTGTCATCTTCATAATTGAGTATTGGCTCTTGTTGATCATCTTGGTGACTCGCTATTAAGGTCCCAAAAGTATATATTCAACAATTATGCAAGAGAAGTACAGAAATCATGTGCCACAGAATCGCTCGAGCTTAAAGAAAAATCCAGTAGCATGGCCGGCCACTAGGCTGACGGTTATGTTATGTACTCAGGGAGTATACTGTACTAGTGGACTTGCTTTTCTTGTGGCGACAATATGATGATCTATTGGAAGATACTGTAGCAAGCAGTGACCTCAATGATGCTCAAAGCACACGTGACCAGCCACCTGGCCAAGGATTCTGAGGTTCTCCATCAATCACTGCCCCACTATCCAAAAAAACATTCTCTTTGCGGAAACTGTTCTTTTTGCTAATAATATTTTGGCCTAGGCGGCAAATTTTCCCTTGACATCTTGACATTGTCATGGCGTGAAAGACAAAACGTTTGGGCTTAGGCGGCAAATTTTCCCGAAACCGTGTACCCCCCCCCCCCCCCCCCAACCCCTTCATCATGTCCCCGTCGCCACACCCATCCTCGTGGCGCCACAACCCGAAGTTCCATGCTCGAGCTATGCAGTAACGCTCGTCTTCCTCCAAAATCGTTGCCACCCTCCATCTTCCCTATCGCCGCCAGCTTCCCTGCATGCCACCTCGTCATTGTTCCATCAAAGTTGTCACCTCTAACTGGCCCCGGAACCACCACTAAGATCCTCGGCAATCGGCATACCTTGATGTCATTGTCGTACCCCCTTAACTATTTCCTCTACTCCAAATTAAGTGTCTCAACTTTATCCTAACTTTATACTAGTATAAAGTTGTACAAAAGTTAAAACACTTATTTTGGGACATAGGAAGTACTAATACTGTGTCGTCTCTTTAACACACTTTGTCAGCACCCTCCTACCACAAAGCAGTTGTTACCGCCCGAAGAACGACATCATCGTTATCCTCCTCTAGAGCACCCGCCATCGTGTCCGTTGAAGCTACATCTAGCAAGGTCACTATTCTTCCATGTTTTGTCAATCTATGCAACGTTTGTGAGAAAACACGTCTTTACCCTCTCTTCCATAAATATATGATACACATATTTGTGCGTACTTAGAAAGAAAAATGAATTAAAAAATATATCACATAAGACAAAAAAAGCTTAACACTTTCAACAGGCTAAACGTGATGCCCTTGAGTTAAATGCACAGAACCACCACATTCATGTCATGATTAGTGAAAAATCACCACTTTACGATTTGTGATATTTCACACCGAATTGAAATTCTGACGGTGGCAAAAAACACTAAGTAAAAGAATGATCTCAGTTTGACATGGCCGATCCCGAGGCAGCGGGCAACGGTGATGGTGCAATGTTACCGACCGTTAACGCCGTCATTTTTATCTCAGCGCACTAGACGAAGTTACTGGCTCGGTCCGGCGCATTCGCTCCTTTTGGTTTACTGGGCTTGTTCATCAACTGGGTCGGCGCGTTCGGTCTGATCAATCCAAAACCCAACCAAACAGTCATTCGATTCTACCAAAAAACACAAACGGCATTATCCTTCCAAAAAACCCTAGTTTCCACACTGCATTCATTCACTCTCCCCTCGGACAGATAACCACCGGCCTCTCCATCCAATTTCCTCTTCAACAGCCAGAGCAAGAAAACCTCCACCACCCCATGGCATTTGGCCTAGGATGGGACCAGGCTCTGCAGAATATCTTCGACGGGGATAACGCTAAGCTCTCCTACGGGCGCGAGGTGAGCACCTGGTACAGCAGCGTTGCAATCCTGAAAATCATGCGTGTGTGGTGAGGGCATGCGCCACGCATGAGGAGACATCACGAATGCCAAACCCCCACTGCCCACTCATCGAGAACTTGGTCTGGGCGACAGAGGAGACCAAGGATTGACCGGATCCATTCCAGCAGTCACACTGGTACATGTACCAGAACCGCAACCAACTCCGCCTGGACTACAAGCTCGATAGGGTGATGCTAGTGCTACTCACGCTCTGATGGAGATGGATCCGCTGCAGATGGAGCAGCATGTGGAGCCGCCGCAGATGGAGCAACATGAGGTGGAGACTGGCATTGAATCCTAGTGTCAGTTCGTCGATCACTCCGTCTTCTCAAGCAGCAGCAAGAGTGAGATTGATGCAGCACCTAGGTCTTAGTTAGTTCACTAGTAGAAAAACACCTAATAGTCCCGGTTCGTAAGGGACTTTAGTCCCAGTTCATGAACCGGGACTAATGGGTCGTTACTAATATCTCCACCCATTAGTCCCGGTTCAAACACGAACCGGGACCAATGTGCCTCCACGTGGCCCTGTGCGCCGAGCCCAGTCAGGGGGCCTTTGGTCCCGGTTGGTGGCTCCAACCAGGACCAAAAGGTATCCACGCGTCAGCATTCTAGTGGCTGGGGTTTTTTTTTGAAAGGAGGGGGGGTTGGGGGTTTTTGGGGGGTTAATTTAGGTGTTCCATATATTGTGTTAGCTAGCTAATTAATAGAGAGAAGTGTCCTCTCTTATGTCCGTGCTTGGTCGACGCTACGTACTATATATACATAAGTGATCGAGAGAACCATTCAGTACAGAAGTTCGTCATGCATACCGAGAGAAGTAATCGATCGAACTCTCCTTCTCCGAGAGATTGGTCGAACAACAAGTTTTCGTATCATGTATCCGACGCTACTGGCTACATACATGTACAATATGTATAAGATCTCTTAATTACAAACCCCTAGCATTTGAAATCAATTTCCACATGGTATTCTCCGGCTTTACTGATGACGTGGTCAAGAAAGAATCCCGCCAATTCCTCTTGAATTGCTTTCATGCGATCTGGTTCTAGGAGTTCATTCCGCATCTGCCACGTCTAATTTGAAGAAGGGGGTTAATTAATACATATATATGAATGAAACTCAATAGAAATGATGGTGTAATAAAATGAAATTGTGAATATTATTGCTTACGCACTTCATATTGTCTTTTAGAGTAGCCCCGCTTGTTTTTGAAAGTCGCGGTGTGGATGAACTCGCACACGTAGTATCCACAGAAATCATTCCCTTCCTCCTGCGACAAGCACTTTACGAGAAATAGAGGTTAATCAAACTGATAATGAAGCATTATAAATGGCATTGATGAAAGTATAGCTATAGAATCAACGGGAGATGCGCGCAACTAGCTAGCCCAGTAGTACTTACTTTCGGGTATGTATATCGCAGCTCCTTCGGCAGTCCCGGAGCTTCTGCGGTAACTGTTTCCAAACCCCGCAAGACAAAGAAAATAATTATTATTATTTAAGATATCAGGAAATGAACAAAAAGTTGCTGATATGGTGCGATAATGATCGATTGAACTTACTTGCTGAGCATTTCAGTCATGTCCGCATAGGTTTCAGGATCTTTCCGTCTCGAGTCTAAGACGGTTACTAGTCCCCGCTCAAGCTTAATCTCCAGAAGAATATAGTGGTACCTGCGCACGCATGCATAACTCATCAATTACATTACTATAACCTCGCTCGAGTAATAAGGGAAACCGAATATGCACACGACAGTAACACTCACTTGCCGTTGTAAGGAAAGAGTATGGTATGTTTGTTCTGATTTTTGATCAACGATCGTAGCAAGTTGTCCTCGGCCTCTTTTACGTTCTTTTCAACCAGAAATACATGTATGATATTTGTGTTAATGAACCCAATATCATAAATTTCTTATTTTTTCCACTCGACGATCTTCAATCTGCATAATATATTGAGGATAATTAATTATAAATACATGCAATGAAAGAGCCGAGCTATATATAGAGACTTAATGAAAGAAATAGTACTTACAGGGAGTAGCAAAAGACCATTAATTTATCGAGGGCCTTTTGATTGAAGAACGCGAAGAACTCATCAAATGGAACACACAACAGATCATTTGAAACGAGGCCGTGCTCCTCTTTAATGTTCAGATACAAACTGTTCGTCCCCTCAGACTCTCTGCAGGTTTTCATGTACCAACTATGGAATCTTCGCATCATTGTTGTAAGAGATTTTTCATCTTTGACGAGAGGCTTCCCATACTCATATCTGTGTTTGTCCACCGCCATGAAATCAGGAAGTGCATCGTCAGGCGGGTAATCTTCAAGATTATCATAACCGGCCACCATCCCCGGAGCATTAGACACATTGAGCGGGGGGCACGATTGTTGTGCTTGTTCGCCGAGCTGGGCAATTTTTTCCTCTTTGCTCGTTCTTTTAATCTTTTATCACTGACAGTAGTTCCCGACCGCTGGGCTTGGAGATATGTCTGTTCAGTAATGCGCTCATAGTTGGTTCTCGGCGGAGACTTTGGTGGTTTCCTCAGGGCATCGATAGTGCGCTTTGCTTTCACCGGATCTACCTTCTCCTCCGGAGGTGGATGTCTCTTTGCTTTCACCCCTTCAAAGAAATCCTTCACGTGGGTCCGCACAATCGTATCGTTTTCCTCCTCGAATCTCTCGTACGGTAACTTCTCTAGAGGCTTGAGAGATGGACCGTATTTGTATTGCCTCCCGCCTTTGGTTGTGCTGCTAGACGCCGGAGCAGACGGAGCGGCTGCGGCGTCTGTCTTCTTTCGCACTTGCTTACGTGGCGGTGTCTGTCTTCTCTAGACGCTTGAGAGAAGGAGACCCGGGGCGGCGGCGGGTCTCTTCCGCCCTTGCTGGCGAGGCGGAGAAGGAGGAGGTTGCTGGCTGCTTGGGAGCGCCGGCGCAGGCGGAGAAGGCCTAGGTACACATTCTTCCTACAGCTTGTCAGGTATATAGTATCGGTGTCAAGTAAACAGTGCGTGCATGCGTGGTATCCCTTGTTTGTCTGTCCGGAAAGGTTACTGAGAGCGGGCCAATCGTTGATGGTCACGAACAGCAACGCCTTTAGGATAAATTCCTCTTGTTTGTGCTCATCCCACGTACGTACACCGTTTCCATTCCACAGCTGTAAAAGTTCTTCAACTAATGGCCTTAGGTACACATCAATGTTGTTGCCGGGTTGCTTAGGTCCTTGGATGAGAACTGGCACCATAATGAACTTCCGCTTCATGCACATCCAAGGAGGAAGGTTATACATACATAGGGTCACGGGCCAGGTGCTATGATTGCTGCTCTGCTCCCCGAAAAGATTAATGCCATCCGCGCTTAAAGCAAACCATACGTTCCTTGGGTCACTTGCAGACTCATCCCAGTACTTTCTCTCGATTTTTCTCCACTACGACCCGTCAGCGGGTGCTCTCAACTCCCCGTCTTTCTTACGGTCCTCACTGTGCCATCGCATCAACTTGGCATGCTCTCCGTTTCTGAACAGAGGTTTCAACCGTGGTATTATAGGAGCATACCACATCACCTTCGCAGGAACCCTCTTCCTGGGAGGCTCGCCGTCAACATCACCAGGGTCATCTCGTCTGATCTTATACCGTAATGCACCGCATATCGGGCATGCGTTCAGATCCTTGTACGCACCGCGGAAGAGGATGTAGTCATTAGGGCATGCATGTATCTTCTGCACCTACAATCCTAGAGGGCATACGACCTTCTTTGCTGCGTATGTACTGTCGGGCAATTCGTTATCCTTTGGAAGCTTCTTCTTCAATATTTTCAGTAGCTTCTCAAATCCTTTGTCAGGCACAGCATTCTCTGCCTTCCACTGCAGCAATTCCAGTACGGTACCGAGCTTTGTGTTGCCATCTTCGCAATTGGGGTACAACCCTTTTTTGTGGTCCTCTAACATGCGATCGAACTTCAGCTTCTCCTTTTGACTTTCGCATTGCGTCCTTGCATCGACAATGACCCGGTGGAGATCATCATCATCGTGCACATCGTCTGGTTCCGCTTGATCTTCAGCAGCATCACCGTATTCAGGGGGCACATAGTTGTCATCGTACTCTTCTTCTTCGCCGTCTTCCATCATAACCCCTATTTCTCCGTGCCTCGTCCAAACATTATAGTGTGGCATGAAACCCTTGTAAAGCAGGTGGGTGTGGAGGATTTTTCGGTCAGAGTAAGACTTCGTATTCCCACATATAGGGCATGGACAACACATAAAACCATTCTGCTTGTTTGCCTCAGCCACTTCGAGAAAATCATGCACGCCCTTAATGTACTCGGAGGTGTGTCTTGAACCGTACATCCATTGCCGGTTCATCTGCGTGCACTATATATAATTAAGTGTGTCAAAAATCATTACAGAACATCATGAATAGATAATTAAGTGACCAAATTAATAGAAGTTCATCATCACATTAAAACCAAAGTACATACATAGTTCTCATCTCAACATAAAGCTCTGCAGAGCATCTAAATAAATTAAACCATACACTGAAACTATGTAAAACATTTCAATGCGAAAACAAATGCGATCATAATCGCAACCAATGTAACAACTGATCCAACGGCATAATGATACCAAGCATCGGTATGAATGTCATATTTTCTAATATTTCTAATCTTCAAGCGCATTGCATCCATCTTGATCTTGTGATCATCGACGACATCCGCAACATGCAACTCCAATATCATCTTCTCCTCCTCAATTTTTCTAATTTTTTCCTTCAACAAATTGTTTTCTTCTTCAACTAAATTTAACCTCTCGACAATAGAGTCGGTTGGAATTTCTGGTTCAACAACCTCCTAGATAAATAAAATCTATGTCACGTTGGTCGGCATAATTGTCATAAACAATAAATGAACCCAATAGTTATGAAAAGATAATATATACCACATCCGAATCATAGACAGGACGAGGGCCGACGGGGGCGGATACCAAAACCATCGCACTATATAAGATGCAATAATAAAAGTAAGAAAATTATACAAGTATCTATATAAACATACAAGTAAGAATTTTTTTTCCTTTCAGAAAGAAGATAAGAACAAGAGGCTCACCACGGTGGTGCCGGCGACGAGATCGGCGCGGGCGATCGACGGCGGTGAAGACGGGGACGGGACTTGACGGACCGCTAAACCTAGACAAATATTGAGGAAAATGGAGGTTGGAGGTCGAGCTTGGAGAGGAGAAAGCTTAAGTAGTGTGGCTCGGGCATTCCATCGAACACCTCGTGTGCATAGGAGGTGAGCTAGAGCACCACAAAGCTCTCCCCTCGCCGGCCACGAAAAACAGAGCACTGGGAGTGCTCTGTTTGCGGGCGAGGGGTATATATAGGCAACTAATTGGTCCCGGTTCATGCCTCCAACCGGGACCAATAGTGGTGGGCCAGGAGCGAGGCCCATTGGTCCTGGTTCGTCCCACCAAACGGGACCAATAGGTCCAGTCGAACCGGGACCAATGGCCCACGTGGCCCGGCCCGGCCACCGGGGCTCACTAACCGGGTCCAATGCCCCCATTGGTCCCGGTTCTGGATTGAACCGGGACCAATGGGATGACCCGGCCTGGACCATTGCCCCCTTTTCTACTAGTGGTTTCTGTAGCAAGATCTGCGGAGAGAGGATAGTGAGGGTAGTGATGGAGGGAGCGCCCGGGTTGGGCCAGCCTAGTCGCTACGGACAGAGCCGTTAATGACCATTAACGGCGTGCCATCACTGTTATCGGACCGTGAGGGATCAACCATGTCAAAACGTGCTGAAAAAGTGCCTTGGTATTTTTTACCACTTTAAGAATTTCAAAGAAAAAACTAGACCAGTAGTTGAATTTCAAAAAAGGAAACACTGCACCCTAACCACTTAGCTAAGAGCTCATCCACCACCATCAGAATTTTGGTTCGGTGCGAGATGTCGCAAATCGTAAAGTGGTGGTTTTCCGCTAATCGTGACACGAATGTGGTGGTTCTATGCATTTAACTCAATGCCTTCACATTTGCGAGGGCCACCTTACTAGTTTACCCATTAATGTTAATTGAAAAAGAATACTGCATTCTTTCGTCACCTAGTATCGATCAATCTGAACCGTCAAATATACTGGTTGGACGGGCTATAGTTGCCCACGTCCCCGGCATAAAAAAAGGCCGCGACTTTAACCTTTCGAACGCAAGGCACTAATGCGGAGTCGTTGCAGTTGATGTCGACAATATGATGATCTATTGGAAGATACTGTAGCAAGCAGTGACCTCAATGATGCTCAAAGCACACGTGGCCAGCCACCTGGCCAAGGATTCTGAGGTTCTCCATCAATCACTGCCCCACTATCCAAAAAAAATATTCTCTTTGCTGAAACTGTTCTTTTTGCCGATAATATTTTGGCCTAGGCGGTAAATTTTCCCTTGACATCTTGACATTGTCATGACGTGAAAGACAAAACATTTGGGCTTAGGTGGCACATTTTCCCAAAACCGTGTACCCCTCCAAACCGGACAGAGCCGTTAGTGACCATTAATGGCGCGCTGTCACTGCTGTTAGACCGTGAGGGATCAACCATGTCAAAACGTGCTCAAAAAGTGGCTCAGTATTTTTGGCCACTTTAAGAATTTCAAAAAAAGAAAAACTAGACCAGTAGGTGAATTTCAGAAAAGGCAACACTTCACCCTAACCACTTAGCTAAGAGCTCATCCACCACCATCAGAATTCCGGTTCGGTGCGAGATGTCACAAATCGTAAAGTGATGGTTTTCCGCTAATCATGACACGAATGTGATGGTCCTGTGCATTTAACTCAATGCCTTCACATTTGCGAGAGCCACCTTGCTAGTTTACCCATTAATTGAAAAAGAATACTGCATTCTTTCGTCGCCTAGTATCGATCAATCTGAACCGTTGAATATACTGGTTAGACGGGCTATAGTTGCCCACGTCCCCGGCATAAAAAAAGGCCGCGACTTTAACCTTTCGAACGCAAGGCACTAATGCGGAGTCGTTGCAGTTGATGTCAACGGAGAGCCTGTAGCGACACGTCCGGTCGGCATCTCTGAAAGAAGATTCCTTGCTAGTAGCTAGGTAGCCAGCGCACCGGCCAAGTATTTCCAGCAGAAAAGAGACCTCGACGGTGACTCCTCTCGTTGCTAGTGCTGGTGGTGGTGGAGTCACTTTCAGGTAAAGCCATGGCCGTCGCACTCAGGACCCGACAGCATGCACAACCCATCTTGTCAGCTCGTGACAACTGACATCTGTGGCTGGCGCGCGCGAAAAACAGGCCGGGATAACCCCGCTCCGGCCGTCCTTAAATACGCGCCCCACCGGACACACGGCCTCTCACACTAGCTACTCCGGCGAGCTCTAACCTTTCTGCTGGTAGTCCGGCGATCTCCTACAAACCGCAAGTCTCTCCCAGCGCCGGCGGCACGGCACGTCCTCATGGCCTCGTGGTCCACCGGCCTCTGCGGCTGCTTCCATGACATCGGCGGCTGTAAGCTTGTAGCTTCATCCCTCCCTCCCACCCTCCTGTTCAAGTAGAGCAACACTGCTATATATGGTTCTTGTGATGAGCAGCACAAAGTGATTTTTCTACCACACATGTGGGTTAATTACCAGGCGGTAAATTTGGTTATCGCCCTGTAACCCTGGATTTCTCGCTGGTACCCCAGAGTAAAAGTAGATACCGAGCAGAATGATGGTTTTTTCTTTTCAAATTTGGAATTTGAACGAGACTTGTACTCCCTTCGATCCATACTAATTGTGTCTGATTTAGTATAAAATTTATTATTGTTGATTTAGTAAAAAAATGTATTAAAATTGTACCAACTCAGCGACAATTAATATGGATCAGAGGAAGTAGTAGTTAAAATATCATAGCATCGATCTCTCATAATGTAAGATAACTAGTCTTGACCTAGTGGTAAGAACGTACCATGCTGCAGGCTGCCTGACCTTCTTCTGCCCGTGCGTTGCCTTTGGGAGGATCGCCGAGATCGTCGACAAGGGGGCCATGTGTGAGTTTTCTTTCTGTCGTTGTACATAGCCGAACGAGAAGTAACCCACTACCTACCCACTTCCCAGCATGTTGTGCGAGCGGGACGCTGTACATGCTGCTGGCCATGACGACGGGGATAGGCACCGGCTTCTACTCCTGCTGCTACCGTGCCAAGCTGCGGGAGGAGCACGGGCTCGCGGAGAAGCCCTGCGGCGACTGCTGCGTCCACTTCTTCTGCGGCCTCTGCGCGCTCTCCCAGGAGTACCGCGAGCTCAAGAACCGTGGCTTCGACATGAGCGCGGGATGGGAAGCCAACGCGGAGAGGATGGGGAAGACCGCCGCGCCCTATGTGAACCCCGGGATGACTCGTTAGTCGGTCAAATGCAAGGAGGACAGGTACCGGCCTCCCCAATATATCCGGGCTGGGCATGTCAACATTCAGCTTCTGCTCGAGTCTTGTTTCTTCCGATCCCTGTAATATGTGTTAGCGAAGCCTCAAAATAAGAAGTGTGCAAGTGTGTTTGCCTGTTGCAAGACGTTCTTCGTCTAGCCGAGCACCTCCCATCATGTGTCATGTACTTTATGTGCAACTTACAATAAGATGTACTCCCTCCGTTCCTAAATATTTATCTTTTTAGAGATTTCAACAAGTGACTACATACAAAGCAAAATGAGTGAATCTACACTCTAAAATATGTCTATATGCATCCGTATGTGGCAATGAGCTATAGCCTTTTCAGCAGGATGCCACTAAATGGTCGCCTTCACAAGTAACCCGCTATAGCTGTTTTTGGAGGCCCGCCGCTATTTTTCATAGCCCGCTATTTAAAACATTGATACGTGGTAGTCCATTTGAATGTTTATTCCAACTCCGAGAGGCTTGCACCAGTCCGTAAACGGCAGGGGGAGGGGGGTTAAAAAAATTAACCGTTGCATATTACTCAACCAATTTCTATGAGTGAGAAATACGTTAATTAGTGTCATTATTAGTATGTCAGGAAACCTTTGCAACATATCAAAAGGTTAAATATAGGCTTGTTACTAAAATGCCCATGGTGGGCTAGGCTATAAAAAGCCGTGAATGGAGAGTTTGTATACATAAGTTGATTTGAATTCACAAGAGAAGACAATGAAAAGAGCATATAATAAAGAGCTTACACATTTCCCTACATACATATTGGGTTCCTTGTTGGTGCAATGTGTTCATTTGCCTACTGAACGTTCTATTCGAAGAGGAAATCAACAATTATAATAGGAACGACCATCTTGTTCCTCAATCGGCAACCAGCTAGCGTGTGCTTCTGTTTAATGCGAAGAGACTACAATAGTATATCACGGAAAGCTACAAAGACAACAACAACACCATGAGATGGATGAGCACCGGCTTACTCACCAGTCGTTAAGAAATCAGGAACATTACCATATTTTCTTTTTATTAAAGCCTAGCTAGCCACATGCAATAAGCTTTGTTCCCTAAATTGACGACATCTTCACAATTGAGCATTGATTCTTGGCAGAATTCTAATGAAATTATGGAAGTGGTAAAAGACTAAGAGTGGTCAGGAAACTAGGAGATAAGTACCTTACCGTTAAGGTTCCAACAAAATTCGACAAAGGCGAACCAACCTGTGGTTGGATGGTTAGAGGTGTTGTGGTATCCCTAGCCCACCAGGGTCCGTGTGTGCGTTCATAGGGGTGAATGTATGCGTGTGTATATGAGGGCTTGCGCCTGTACTGTGTTAAAGAAAACAATATTCGACAAAGAAAAAAAATTATCATGGTAGTAATTTTGCTATCATAAACTAATGTTTTGTATGAGTTAAGATAGTAATTTTGCTATCAACAATTATCATGGTAGACCTCCTACCTGAAAAGCAAGAAAAACAAATGGCAGGGTGGGAACGACCTCTTGTTCTCCACCGGCCACCAACTAGCGAGTATCTCTTTTCACCATTAAAAGACTGCCAAAATATCACAAAATCGACTCAAAGACAGCGGCAGCACCGTGAGATGGATGAGCACCAGCATATTCACCGCCCGTTAAAGCAAATAGGAACAGCAGCATATTCTCTTGTGCTTAAAGCCTAGCTAGCCGCAGGCAATAAGCTTTGTTCCCTAAGTGGGCTCAATCAATCCCTTTGACAAATGGCAATGCCTGTACCATCTTCCTAGTTGAGTATTGATTCTTCTTATCTTGTTGGTGACTTGTTGTCAAGGTTCCAAAATTATTCAGGAATATATGCAATGGAAGAAGTACAGAAATCATGTGCCTGCAGGTCAAAGTTAAATCCAACTTTTGTTAATTCCGATTCCAGGTTTTTTGCAATATATTTTTCAGCAATATATGCTAGGCTGACGGTCAAGTTTTTTTCCCCCCTTAATTCTGGTTCCAGGTTTTTTGGGAATGGACGAAAGATCCGGTTTCCGAAAAATTTCAGGAATTCTGAATTTTTTTTGTTCAAAATTTTCAATGAATTTTAAATTCAAAAATATGTAGCATTAAAATATATTATTTTTAACACATTGTGCACACCAACTACTTTCTGGTCTAATGGGCAGTATGCCTCGTTACCATCAAGAGGTCATAACTTTGAATCATGCCACCACACCATAACCAATACTTTTTTTTAGTAAGCCTGAATAACAAAAAGAAAACCCGTTGTTGAAATGGTTCTGGTCTAATGGGCAGTACCCATGGTAACCATCAGGATGTCGCGAGTTTGGCTCCAAGCCATCGCACGGCGACCAATATTTTTTTTAGCAAGCCTGGATAAGGCACAAAAACATATTGTTCAAATGGTTCTAGTCTAATGGGCAATACGACTCATAAACCAGGAGGTCGCGAATTTAACCCCGTGCCACCGCGTCACGGCCAATAATTTGCTTCTGGTCTAATGGGCAGTAAGCCTGGTAAACATCAGGAGGTCACGAGTTTGACTCCATGCCACTGCACCGCAAGCAATAATTTTTTTAGTACGCCTGAATAACGCAAAAAACATGTTGAAATGGGGCAGTATGCCTGGTTAACATTAGGAGCTCAAGAGTTCGACTCCATGCCACCGCGTCGCTATCAATATCTTTTTATAAGCCTAGTAAACATCAGGAGGTCGCGAGTTAATTTTTTAGTATAAGCCCGGATAACAGAATAAGGCAAAAAACTAGGAGGCCACGAGTTCGACTCCATGTCACTGCATCGCTACCAATATATTTTTATGAGCCTGGTAAACACCAAAAGGTCGCGAGTTAATTTTTTTAGTAAGCCTGAATAAGGCAAAAGAACCTGTTGTTGAAACTGGGACTTGAACCTCCTGATAGGCACACGCCCTACCGCTAGGCAAAGTGCATGGTTGATGTATGCCATTTATACGCAGCCTATTTGACCATTACCCGGATCGTTCAAATTCAAATATTTCAAATGGTTTTCAATTTTTGTCAGTTACTGGAAATCCTGATAGGAAAAAACACCCCATTACCAGGTACTCATGGAGTAGTAGTGGACTTGCTTTTCTTCTGGTGACGATATGATGATCTATCTGGAAATACTGTAGCTAGCAACGACCGCAGTGACGCTGTCAGCACATGTGGCCGGCTGCCTGGCCAGAGATTCCAGACATTTGAGGTTCTCCATCGATCACTACAACTCCCCACTATCCAAGGAAAATATTCCCTCGACAAAACGACAACAGTTCACACAAATGCAAAATGACTATGTCAAAGTGTAATCAAATTTTTCTCTCCCCATGAACTCCAGAAGAGTGGGGAAATGAAGCTCTTGCAAACTAAATCATGTGATAATCATGCTCAGTAGGTCTTTCTGTGAGCTAGAGATGGGACCAATATAAATAACAATCCCTGGTTAATCTCTAAGGCCCATGTAGATGTATGACAAGTGGAGGAAAGTTTAGTACCACCTCATTAGTTGATGAGAGTTGAGACCCTTTTATAATGGCTGCTCTTTCGCATGCCATTGAGAGCTTAGGAAGAGGATTTGTGCATGGGCTCTCCACCTCTGCTGCCCTCCGGCACGCATTTGTGAATGAGCCGAGCCGACTCGTCATCTACTATTCCAATTAATTTTGGATTAATTACGAGTCACTAATGGATGCGCAACCCTAGCCATCATTTACTATTTCAAGTTTTGTGCTGCCTCCGGCGATCCCTCCTATCGACCGCGTGCATGACCGGACGCTAGAACAGGCCTCCGCAACCCCATCCTTTGAGATCATGCACCGCGAGAAGGGTGATAAGGTTTTGGGGAGCGTCTCGGCGCGACTGCTCCCGGTTTGTTCTCATTTTCATCCTCGGCTTCAGCTACTTCCCCGACACCAACGCCATGGTTGAATACGACGCTAGCACGAAGAAGGCTACGGGCGGAACTATAGCCGATGTCGCCACCACGGCCTTAGCATGGCTGACTGGAGGGTATGATTCATTCATCTACATTTTACTCATCCATGTGCTAGCCGGATGTGCTGTGTTCATAGATGTCTCGATTTATGCTTTGTCCAGGCCCACATACTTAGATTTTGGTATGAACTTCATACCGGTTTTGCCATGTTTATGATTTACTTAAGGATTAAATCAATCGCTAATGTGCTAACTTTTCAAACAATTTAAAAACCTTATTTTATGCACTTTTCGATTCAAGGCTTTGCTGCAACATTGAAACCGGTCCCGTTTAAGGGACACACAAAAAGGACAAAAATAATAATATGGATGGACGGATAAAAAAAAATCAAAGAAACACACCCTGCTTTATTAGTAAGTACAGGTATAGATATAGATATAAATTTAATACGGTAGATATTAATACATTGTTTATACACTTGGTCAAAGTTTGACTTAATATTACTCCTAATAAAAACGGAGGGAGTGCCGCATTCTTTGGCCGTTTAGTATAGATCAATCTGAACCATCCATCTGCTGGTTGGACGGGCAATATTTGCACACGTCCCTGCTGCAAAAGGCCGAATTATTTCCAGCAGAAAGAGACACCGCCGGTGACTCCCCTTGCTAGTGCTGGGAGTCACTTCAGGTAAAGCCACGGCCGTCGAACTCAGCAGCTGACAGCACACACAACATAGGACAACTGACGTCTGTGGCGCCCGTGAGAAACGGCCCGGAGTGAATAACCCGGCTCCGGCGGCCGTCCATAAATACACGCCCCACCGCACACACGGCCCCTCTCACACACACACACACACACACACAAGTCCGGCGAGCTTCTTTCTGGTAGTCCGGCGAGCTACTACAACCGCAAGTCTCGAGGCACAGGTGGCAAGGCAGCCCCATGGCCAGCCGCAACGTTAACGGCGCATCGTGGTCCACGGGCCTCTGCGACTGCTGCGACGACGTCTGTGGCTGTAAGCTTAGCTTCATCCCACCCTCCGCTCCAACTAGAGCAACACCTGCTACTATGCTATATATACTCCCCCATCCCGAAATAAATGTGACACTTATTTTGGGACGTGTTGGCCATTCGTTTATCTACATTTAATTCCTTTGTCTATATATTACTCGCAGTTTTTACACATGTCCTTTTAGCTCATCTTTGCATATGAAAGGTAACAGCATGTAATAAGTAGATGTGAAGAGCCTTAAGTGGTGGGTCTGGGTAGCTCTTACTTTGTTACATCCCGTATGAAAAGAAGAGATAGGAGGGACCATGTTAAACTTGCTCATATGTAATATATTCGAGATGTTGATTTTATTAAGTAGTGGATTTGAGTAAATCTTACAAACCTTCTTAATTTTTGTGTGAAAAGAAGAGATAAGAGGAACCACTTTGCTCAAAAAGAGACTAGAAACATATCGCTCAAGAAACTAGAAACTACTCCCTCTGTAAACTAATATAAGAGTGTTTAGATCACTACTTTAGTATTCTAAACGCTCTTATATTAGTTTACGGAGGAAGTATTTGTCATGACCGGCCTGCGTGTCCTGCATGCAGGCTTCCTCACCTGGTGCTTCCCGTGCATCACCTTTGGGAGGATCGCCGAGATCGTCGACGAGGGGCAGATACGTGAGTTTCCTTTCTGTCTCTCTACTAGTACTCCCTCTATAGTGATCTAGACGAACTTATATTTTTTTACATGTTTTTGTGACAACTACTACTTCTACTAATTAGTAACTGAGCGATCCAAGAGTAACTTGTTGTGGTGTTGATGTGCGTGCATGAATGTTGGGCGGCCGTGATGATCGCTCATCAGCATGCTGTGCGAGCGGGTCATTGTACGTGCTGCTGTGCATGACCACGGGGGTGGGCACCGGACTCTACTCCTGCTACTACCGGTACAAGCTGCGGACGGCGTACGGGCTCGCGGAGAAGCCATGCGCCGACTGCTGCGTCCACTTCTTCTGCGGGGCCTGCGCCCTCTGCCAGGAGTACCGCGAGCTCAAGAGCCGGGGCTTCCAGATGCGCTTGGGATGGCAAGCCAACGCGGAGAGGATGGGCAAGGGGACGACCGCCGCGCCCCAGGTGGACCCTGGGATGACCCGTTGATCTTCACTTATATGATGCCAGTACGTGTGTCGATCGGTTGACTCGATCGACAGTATGCGCTTTCTCATCTCATGTAATAAGTCGTTTCTCTTTCTCCGTCTGCCCCCTACCACCACCAGCCTGTGTCGGTCATATCTACGTGTAACTTTGAAAGGGATGTATCATATCATATGTGTGTGCAGAAAAACTGAAGAAGCAGACACCCACTATACTGTAAGAAAGATGTATCATTATTGGGGAGAGGAAAATCGATCAACATCGACTTGTATTACTCATATATCATCATATCGACATTATTATATCGATACATCAGCCTACTCTTCTTTACTGCAAGAAACAAAGTCCTCAATGGCATCTCGTCAGACTTGTATTACTCATATATCGCGTAGCCAAAACTTTGTTAGTCACTTCCTGGCCGATTTTTGTAGATTAGAAGCTGGAACGGCGGTCTGGATCTGTTCTGATCCAGCCATTACAGATTATAATCTTGATGAAGTTTGGGTAACGTAAGTTTTGCTCACAAAAATGAAAAGGGATCAACATGCATCAATGGCGTTTTTTTCTTGTTACCATAGAAACATAGGTGATGATTGACCGCCATCATTGACAGACATAGCTATAGACCGGTGGGCATGTCAACATATAGCTTTTGCTCCAGTCTTGTTTCTTGTGAATCCATGTATGTGTTTGTGTGCTTTCCTAGTGCAAGTCGTTATCCGTCCAGCCGGCTGTAGCGACCCGACCTCAGATGGTCAAGTCTCTGTGCTCAGGTGTCATCCCTGGATCAGTAATGCTGACACCACACAGTACTTCAAAGGATTTATAACAGAGTAGCAATCACACACTTATTACATCGATGTTCCAAAAGAGGACTTATTACAATAATCATGGCTTAAGGCCATCTAATAACGATAACAGCGGAAGACTTGAAAGATAAGTGAGTCCATCAACTCCAACGGCATCACTGAGAATAGAACCACGACCTAAAAGCACCTTACTCGTCGTCTGAAAAGTCTGCAACATGAAAGTTGCAGCCCGAAAACGGGTCAGCACATGGAATATGCTGGCAATGTAACACATAGAGAATAATGAATGACAAGCCTATTCTATATGCATATATGGCTGGGGGAAAAGCTCTATGGTTACAGTTTTGCATAAAGCCAATTTTTTTCCTACTACAAAGGAATAAATTTATTTAACTATCATGGTGGTTGTTAAACATTGAGAATGGTTGACAGCATCTTCAATCCCAATTAAAAAGTAATCATTAACAAACCCAACAATATTAAATTAGAGTAACATGTTGAGATTCACATGATATTCAAGTACTAGATACTCAAGATGTCCATAACCGGGGACACGGCTAATCATGATTAGTTTGTACACTCTGCAGAGGTTTGCGCACTTTTCCCCACAAGACTCGATCGCCTCCGTTTGATTTCTCGCACTACATGGTGTCTGAGAAACGAATGACCGAGACATAATCTTTCAGAAGCGCTAGCACCTTACGATGGGTAGACCGGTACACCTACATCCCCTACATCTGCTAGTCTATCACTATAAGAGTTCGCACGACTTAGTCAACTATGCCAGAGCCCATAATGGCTTGTGGCTGCACACGGACGTTACTAGCATGAATTATCTTATAATCCCTTTGAGCCTGGGTGGCGGTCCATAGGAAAATCACACGGTAACCCCGGGATTTCAAAAAAAAGGCAATCACTGGATACCCCAGGTGCCTCAATCCACCCAGATGTGTATTTAAGTTGCCACCTTAGATAAACCATTAATTAACAATTTCACATCTGTCATGGATATTCACTCACCCAATCCACGTCTACTAGCATAGCATGGCATAATAAGCAAACGCAGAAGTAACTCCCAAGGTTTCATAAGTAATATAGGTAATAGGTACTGCCTCATCTACTCCCCATCCCACAATTTAATTAGATCCTAATCATGCATTGTTTCAGGATTGATCTAATGCATAAAAACTGGGTAGTAGAAAAGATATGATCAAGTGTTACTTGCCTTGCTGATGATCCGCGAAACCTAGAGATTCGAAGTAACAAGCGGCGCACTCCGGGTGATCTATCGCAGACAGACAACAATCATACAATAAGTACTCATCTAATGCACAGGTAAATCTCGAATAAAAGATCTAACCAGAAAGTTCAACTTAAGAACCCTGGTGGCAAAAGAATCAAATCAAATAAAGCAACGAAGATCAAATGGCGAAAAGAAAACAGCTCGGTTCTAGCAAATTGAAACTAGGTCAAATTTTACAGTAGCAAAACTTTGTTTAATTTGATTAGTCGGAACGGCGGTTTCGAAACGAAACTCCAAGCGCTTGAATCACCTGATTCCGATAAACGAGCGAGAAGATAAACTAGAACGAAGATCGGATCTGAAATCGCGATCAGAAAAATAGCGGAATAAATCCGATTAAAAGAAAAACGACGAACGGTTAAACGAACGGACGTTCGTTAACCGGGGATAACCGGTGATCACGTTCGTTAAGACGAACGGTCCGGCGAACGCTCGCTAAACAACAAAACCGGAAATAAAAACCGATCTAGGGTTTTTTTTAAAAAAAACCGAAACGACAAAAAAAAGAAAACCGGAACGGTTTTTTAAAAAAAATCGAAACACCGGAAAATAAACCGGAACGGTTTATTAGAAAACTGAACCGGGCGAGGGGCGGCGTGGCGCGGGGCTACCTCGTCGGCGCGGGCTCCGGCGGGGCGGCGGCTTGGCGCGGGGCGACGGCGACGCGGTGGCGGCGGCGACGGCGAGCGGCGGCGGCGCTGCTGCTGCTGCGGCTGCGGCTGCGGGGCGGTGTGGGGAGGAGAGGGGGGGGGTGTTGGGTATTTAAAGGGGGGGGGGAGGGTGGCTTGGGGGCGGGGGCAAGCAAGGGGAGGAGGAGGAGGAATCCTCCTCGGATTCGGCCGGCGGCGGCGGTGCGGCTGCGCGCGGGCGCGCGCGCGTGGTAGGGGGTGCGGCTGGGCCGGCTCGGCTGGGCCCTTGGCCCAGCCGGGCGCTGCGGTTTTTCTTTTAAATAAATACGCGCGCAGAAAAAAAATAAGGAAAAGAAAATCTAAACGAACTCCAAAAATTACAAAGTAAATTTTCCCCGACTCCAAAAATGAGTCGAACAAAATGAACTTTTACTCGGGGCCTAAAATGCAATTTTTGAAAACACGCATTTTTCCCTAAGGCAAATAAACTCCGAGAAAATCCAGAATTTGATTTATTTATTAAATCTTTATTTTTCCTAATTTTTGGGAAAGTCATATTATTCCCTCTCATATTTTTGATGTTGGAAAATTATTCGAAGATGAAATAAATAAAATCAAATGATCCTCTTTTCATAATTCGAGGAAACTCAAATATGAAAATTTCGAAATCTCCAACTCTCTCCGAGGGTCCTTGAGTTGCGTGAAATTTCTAGGATCGGCAAATGCAAGAAAATATGTAATGCATGATGATTTAATGTATAACATTCCAAATTGAAAATTTGGGATGTTACACCGGCCACCTGCCACCATGTGTCATGTTTACGTGCAACGTACAATAAGACATGTACTCTCATAACTTTGTGTAGAAGAACAAAGACCGCGATACATACTCCCAGGTACGGAGTAGAATCATGTCCAGAGACCATGAGACATACTCCCCAGTAATGAGTGGGATCATGTTACAGAGCATCTGTGTGGAAGCCAGCTTAACTGTTCAAATGCAGTTAATGGTGTTGTGCCCACGCATTTTATGGTCCACTTGAAAATTGCAGATCTTCTAGGATGCTTACAACCAGCTAACCGGAATCTCTCGTGAGAGGGGTTACACAAATTAGGATGCTCGCCCTTGCGTAGTTACTTAGATATCTCGTCATGGAGCCGTATAATACCAGTCTATATCGAGGATCTGAATATCGTAAGCAATGGAAAAGGCATAAAGAAAGTTAGTTATTACCTTAAGATGTGGTTTGAAATGGATGTCTTGGGAAAGATCAACCTATGCTTAGGCTTACAACTTGAGCACCTTCGGCGAGGAGATCTAAATCACCAATATTAATAGTTAAGATCCCTTAACATGGATAAAGATCCATTCAACCCTTGAAAGGACGATGTGCCCAAGTTCCATATCTCAGCTCCATAGGGGCAAAAATATACCTTGAGTATTGCACTAGGCCTCCATTGGTTCCTGGTAAACCTGCTAGCCAATTATAGTGTGGACCCAACTCGAAGGCATTGGGTTGGCGTCAAAACTATCTTCAAATACATCCAAGATACTGATGATGTTGAACTTTTTACAAGAAGAACCAAGACTTGACTATGATGGAGTAGACATACGCTGACCATATGTACGATCCCCATAATGCTAGATCTCAGACTAGATTAAACAGATGTTGACCATATGTATCATCCCCATATTGCTAGACCAGAATGGATTTTTGACACTCTGTAGTGGTACAACAATTTGTTGTTGGTCATGTAAATAGACCTTGCTAGCTACATCTACTAGCCACCCAGAGAAAGATGCTTTATAGAAGCCTCAGATGCATGTGTTTGTCTCGGACATATAACTAACCACATCAAGAAGTCATGTGGAATCTACGTTCATAATGCCGTTTGTGTTAGAAAAATTCAAATGGATATGTAGTCAAGAGTAATCTCACTGAGTAAATAGCTCCTAAATTTTTCTTCCACACTCTTGAGCTTTAGAAGAGTGGGGAAGTAAAGATTTCACAAACTAAATCATATGATAATCTTGCTGGTCTTTTTTTCACAAAGTCTCTACCAGCATCCAGTTTTCAAAGATGTGTTCATGGAATTGGTAGGAGGAATCTTAGAGAGTTGCAAGGTTCAGGGGGGGTGAACACCAGATGTATTTCATGAATAAAGTAGTTTTATTAATTAAATCAACTAGCTAGTTCAACTACTAAGCACTTACTATAAATAAATAAAGTAGTACTTACTAAAAACAAACCACTTCTATATATAGTAAAATAAAGTAGTTTATTAATCAACTAGCTAGTTCAACTATATATGAAGCACTTACTATAAATAAAATAAAGTAGTACTTACTAAAAATAAACTAGTATTTTTCTAACTAATTATATTAAACACTTTCTCTTCTTATTTTTTTCCTTTTTCTAAATACTATGAACAAAAAAATCATGAAAAATTCTATGAACAAAATTATAACAGAAAAAAAATCATAAAAATTCTATGAACAGAAAAAAATCATAAAAATTTGACATATTCGATCTTTGCATATATATGAACATACAAACATGCATATTCAACAATAATATCACCAAAAAAAATCTATTAACAGAAAAAAAATCTAACACAATATGAACAAATTAATTACACAATATGAAAAAAATCTAACAGAAAAATATATGAACTACACATCTAACAAAAAAAATCTATGAACTACAAAAAAAATCTAACAAAATCTAACAAAAATCATAAAAAGTTGCTCACGGCGATGGCGAGTTGCGGCGCGGAGCGGGGCGGGGTGGCGACGGCGTTGGGGCTGCGTGGGCCGGGGCGGCAGGGGACGGCGGCGTCGGGGCGGGGCGGGGCGGCGACGGCGCGGGCCAGGGCGGCAGGGGACGGCGGCGTCGGGGCGGGCCGGGGCGACGCGGGCCGGGACGGCGCGGGGCGAGGGCTGGCTCGGGCAGCCTGCAGGCGTCGAGGATGGATTCGCCGCCGTCGGGGGAGAGGAGGAGGACAGATCGAAGTGGGGATGCGCGGTTCTGAAATTTTTCTAAGTGCTACTTATATAGCAAAGGCTTTGGTCCCGGTTCATGGCACAAACCGGGACCAATGCACCCTTTAGTCCCGGTTGGAGCCACCAACCGGGACCAAAGGCCTCTTTTCAGCAGCCCATAGGGCGGGAAACAAAGACCTTTGGTCCCGGTTGGTGACCAAAACCGGGACAAAAGAGGGGCATTGGTCCCGGTTGGTGCCACCAACCGGGACTAAAGAGGGGCATTGGTCCCGGTTGTTGCCACCAACCGGTACCAATGGACCCGTCTAATTACTTATTTATTTTCTGCAGCTATTTTTTAGTTGATTCTTTCTGCAGCTGTTTTTTAGTCCCACCTCGCCAAGCGAGAGACACTCGCAGTGGTTTATAAGCCCTGAGTGCAGAGACGATGAAGAAGAGGCTCAATGCTCACCTGCACGTTGCTTAGCTTCAAGCCTTGAGGATTACGGTAGACTGCACGGAGCTATGTGCAATGTAGTTTACACTATTCCGAAAGGCTTGAAGCTAATTAACGAGCATTGCGCCTCTTTTTTTATTTTTAATGACTTATTACAACTCAAAAATAAATAGAAAAAATAAATATAGCAGAAAAAAAAACTACTCAGAAATAAATAGAAGAAAAAATAATTGTGATTAACTTTACTAAAATCTTTTTTATTTTTAATGACTTATTAAAACTCAGAAAAAAATAGAAAAAAATAAATATAGCAGAAAAGAAAAAAAACTATATAAAAAACTACTCAGAAATAAATAGAAGAAAAAATAATTGTGATTAACTTTACTAAAATCTTTTTTATTTTTAATGACTTATTACAACTCAGAAATAAATAGAAAAAAATAAATATAACAGAAAAGAAAAAAACTATATAAAAAACTACACAGAAATAAATAGAAGAAAAAATAATTGTGATTAACTTTACTAAAATCTTTTTTATTTTTAGTGACTTATTACAACTCAGAAAAAAATAGAAAAAATAAATATAGCAGAAAAGAAAAAAAACTATATAAAAAACTACTCAGAAATAAATAGAAGAAAAAATAATTGTGATTAAATTTACTAAAATCATTTTTATTTTTAATGACTTATGACAACTCAGAAATAAATAGAAAAATATAAATATAGCAGAAACTACTCTGAAATAAATAGAAGAAAAAATAATTGTGATTAACTTTACTGAAATCTTTTTTATTTTTAATGACTTACTCCCTCCATTCCACAATGTAGTGCTTCCTCTATCCACGTGCTTCAACTTTGGCCGTAAATTTAACTACCAAGACCGATTGCGGCGGGAGCAAAAATTATATCAGTGAATTTGTATTTGAAAGAAGTTTTCAATTATATAATTTTTTCTCCCGCCGCAGTTGGTCTTGTTGGTTAAATTTACGGTCAAAGTTGGACCTCGAAAAGCGCGGGCACACTATATTTTGGAATGGAGGGAGTATTACAACTCAGAAAAAAATAGAAAAAAATAAATATAGCAGAAAAGAAAAAAACCATATAAAAAACTACTCAGAACTAAATAGAAGAAAAAATTATTGTGATTAACTTTACTGAAATCTTTTTTATTTTTAATGACTTATTATAACTCAGAAATAAATAGAAAAAATAAATATAGCGGAAAAGAAAAAAACTATGTAAAAAACTACTCAGAAGTAAATAGAAGAAAAAATAATTGTGATTAACTTTACTAAAATCTTTTTTATTTTTAATGACTTATTACAACTCAGAAATAAATAGAAAAAAATAAATATAGCAGAAAAGAAAAAAACCATATAAAAAACTACTCAGAACTAAATAGAAGAAAAAATTATTGTGATTAACTTTACTAAAATCTTTTTTATTTTTAATGACTTATTATAACTCAGAAATAAATAGAAAAAAATAAATATAGCGGAAAAGAAAAAAACTATGTAAAAAACTACTCAGAAGTAAATAGAAGAAAAAATAATTGTGATTAACTTTACTAAATTTTTTTTATTTTTAATGACTTATTACAACTCAGAAATAAATAGAAAAAATATAGCAGAAAAGAAAAAAAACTATATAAAAACTACTCAGAAATAAATAGAAGAAAAAATAATTGTGATTAACTTTACTAAAAAAATGAACATAGATGCGCTTATAGAGAAAATTCAACCTAAATTCATAATAAGTTTCTACTAACTTCAGAGAAATTCAGTATGAATTTAGGTCAAATTCCCTGTATAAAGGTATCTATTTTCACTTTGAGAGGAGCTCAACAAGGCAGAGAGGGAGGGGCTCATAAACCGGTGTGAGCGTCCTTCGGTTGGCGAGGTGGGACTAAACACTGACCACCACGAGGACCAACCCTTTAGTCCCAGTTGGTGGCATGAACCGGGACTAAAGTGCAGCCTTTGGTCCCGGTTCATACCACCAACTGAGACCAATGGTGGTGGGCCAGGAGCGAGGCCCATTGGTCCCGGTTCGTCCCACCAACCGGGACCAGAAGATCCAGACGAACCGGGACCAATGTCCCACGTGGCCCGGCCGGCCCCCGGGGCTCACGAACCGGGTCCAATGCCACCATGGGTCCCGGTTCTGGACTGAACCGGGACTAATGGGGTGGCCCGGCCTGGACCATTGCCCCCTTTTCTACTAGTGCTATTTGCCTGAGAGGTGTAAGCTGGGTGGCTTTTGCCAAGTGTGACACTCGGCAAAGGCTTAGCCTTTGCTGAGTGTCCATGGCACTTGGCGTATAACTCGATTCCCATAGTGATAGAACAAAATCATGTATTTCTAGCACATGTTCATATCTATCTATTCTATTTTATTATATACTAAAAGGAAAATATGGAGGAGAATTAGAGATATTGACTAGAAAATCTCACATTAGTAAGAAAATAAAGATACTTCAACTTATAGACAACGTGTTGTAACCATTCAATCTTCGTAACAACGTTTTGTGTCAAAAAATGTATTAGAGATATTGGCTAGAAAATCTCTGGCGACGGCAGGGGAGATCAAGGGTGGAAGGGGAAGCTAGAGCGGCCGCGACAGAGGAGTCGCCCGTTAGGACGACGTGGGGCCTGCCGAGTTGGTGCTGATTGAAGTGTTAGCTCCAACGGCGGAGCTTACTTGGGGCCAGCAGGCGCCATGGCCCCCCAGCCTCACATGTAAATCTGAAGGAAATTTTTGGGGGCTGTTGATATTAGATATTTTTTAGCTTCCCCCCCCCCCCACCCCCCCCCCCCCCCCCCTCCACACACACTGTTCCTACTCCATCAAGAACGACTTTTGGCACTGGTAGAGAGCTCGAGATTTCACGCACTGGTCCAGACCTGCTCTTGTGATTTTTACTCATTACACTTTCAGAATGACGAGTCTGCATTTGGAAATTGCTAATAGAGTTGAGCTCCATGGAGCTTGAAATTTGAAAAAAAAACAAAAATCAAAATGTTTATGTGTCAAAAAGTTCTGAAAAAAAGTAGACATACCTATGGATGTATACTACTTGTCTCTACAGTTTCATTGTGAAATAGAGTTTATGCAAGCTACACATACAAAATCATGTATTTCTAGCACATGTACTATCTATCTATTCTATTTTATTATATACTAAAAGGAGGAAAATTAGAGATATTGACTAGAAAATCTCACATTAATCAGAAAATAACGACACTTCAACTTGTGGAAAACGTGTTGTAACCATTCAATCTCCGTAACAAGATTTTATGTCAAAAAATGTATTAGAGATATTGGCTAGAAAATCTCTGGCGACGGCAGGGTAGATCAAGGGTGGAAGGGAAGCTAGAGCGGCCGCAGCACAGGAGCAGCCCGTTGGGACGACGCGGGGCCTGGCGACTTGGTGCTGATTGAACTGCTAACTCAAGATTCTTTTCTCTCCAACTAAATTAGGCAGAACAGTGGTGAATCTTCAAGCAAGGAGACCGGCTCAATTTGCATCTTAAAAATAATACTCCAGTCATCTTTAGTTTGGCCAGTCCAATCATGCACTCACAACGCTCCAAGATGCACGTGGAGTGAGGTTGTCATATGCACCAAGTTGTCAATATAAAGTCTTTGCTAGAAAGAAGCAAGAAAGAGAACTTCTAGTTGTGTTCTTTCAAAGCAAGTACGTGTGGGGTCAAAAGGGCGCAAAAAAAAAAAACGAACATCGTAGAATTCCGTGCAACTGGACACTATACAAGTCAGCCGGTAGGTGCGCCGTATGTGCTGGTCGAAACTTACCAAATTTGACTCCAGTCAGTGGGTCACTGGTTGTTATTAGGAGAAACTGAAAGCCAGAACAATACGCTACGTACGTTCAAGTGAGCAGCTAGCTAGCCAGCACAACTAGGTTTCGGCCACCATGCAGTATGCAAGTTGTATGCTTTGGAAGGATCGTCACATCTTCTCCGGCAAACGTGCATCCGACGCCGGTTCTGTTAACTGCCGATCGACGTCCTCCATCGCGGTTAGTTAGTATGCATCAGATGAAACACCGACGACCACTCACAGTCCATTGTCGCAGTTAAGTGAAAGTGAAACAGTAATCCCAGATTGCTTAGGCTGTTCATTTATTTAATATCAGTGATTCCTTCGGCCATCAAACATGAAAATTTGTTAAAATCATCCTGAGCTAGCTCGCCTATGTGCTATCTTGCTGTTTATTCTACGGATGTTGAAGACTCTAGCATCAGCTTTGTTACTATGGTCGATGAATGTATTAAGTGCAGGTCTGATTGTCCTAGGTGTTATTCAGTGGACGCTTCGTTGTTGCTTGCCTGCTCCAGCCAAAACTTGATTATTTGTTAAGCAATTTGGTTTATAAAGGTTCAGCACCTTGGCTACTTCAGAAACCAGCTCCAAAGCATTAGCTTCAGCCTGTATGACTGAACAAGCCGTTGAGGCCGCTGCAATGGAAATAGCTTGGTGTTTCCGTCCTGCTGACGAAGACGCCCCTACAATGCGTGGTTACTATAATTGGCCATTGAAAAACGAGCGGCAGTTTTGTAACTACAAGTTTGCCTTTCTTTATTCCTTCTCCACCGCATTACAATTTAAAATTGTTGAAACAAAGATTAGTAACATCCGATGTAAAATATTCATAAATTACATTGAAGTTGTATCAGAGTGTTCTGTTATAGCTGCAAGTAGTCTTGGCATTGGGGGCATATCAATCTCCTGTAGGCCCTCAAGAACACGTACCACTTCATCCATCGCCGGCCGATCAAACTCATTATCTTGAATGCACCAACATGCAACTTTGCAGACCCTTTCAACTTGTACCGTATTGAAGCCACCATGTAACTGTGGATCCACCAAACTCCCCACATCGCCTTTATGAAGCCTGTTGACGACTTGTACAGGGAAATATTCAACATGATAACTGTTGCTAGTGTATTCTTCACCTGAATTTCTCCTTCCCGATATGATTTCCAACAATACCATGCCAAAGCTATAAACATCAATTTTTGGTGTAACAGCAACTCCACTAAGCCACTCTGGGGCAAGATAACCTACAGTTCCCCTGAATGTAGTCAGAATTCGACTAAAATTTCTTCCCAGAAACGTTGCCAACCCAAAGTCCGCAACTTTAGGAGAAAATGATGCATCGAGGAGTATGTTTTCTGGCTTAATATCACAGTGTATGATGCACTTGTGGCAACTCTGATGCAAGTAGAACAATCCTCTAGCAACTCCTAGGGCTATTTGATACCTGATACTCCAACTTAACACACCAAAATTGCTCTTAAATAGATGACCATCAAGAGATCCATTTAGCATATGTTCATAGACAAGCAACCTATTATGTCCTTCACAGCAGAAACCAATCAATTTGACTAGATTGATATGTTGGATCAGTCCAAGTGAGCTCACCTCAGCCCTAAATTGCTTCTCTCCCTGGTGAGCACCATCAAGCCTTTTCACCGCTATCGGAGTCGATCCACTTAAAACTCCCTTATAAACAGAGCCAAAACCACCTCCTCCCAGCTTTTCAGAGAAGTTTTTTGTAGCATGAACTAAATCGGTGTATCTGAAGGCAATAATCCCACCACAACCTTGGTTATCGTATAATGGAGAACAACACCACTTGAATTTGTTCCTCTGAACCACTAAGAACATCACGAGCATTATTAACGCAAAGCTAATAATGCTTGCAGCAATAACAACTCCAACGCTTAGTTTTCTTTTGTTTTTGCTCAGACTTGGAAAATCATTGGCCGCAAGGCGAAGGTAAAGAACATCTTCAGCAAAAATTTCAATGCCATCATTCAGATTTACACTAAGCAATTCCCCATGCCAGACATAGCACATGTTATTGTTATAGCAATAAGCAGTGCAGGAGCAGGAACCTCGACAAGCTTCTTCACATTTGCTCTGAGTGGTAATATTTTGTATGCTTTTTGGATTGTAGGGCAATGTAACATGAGCAATAGGGTGGAACATGTCTGTTGAACTTGTCTTGTTGCTAGGGCAATGTAATGGTGTATTTCTGATGCATCCTCCTGTCCGATCATCAAGGTACCAATCCGTTGGTGACTTCTGAGAGAAGCTCTCCATACAATCACAGAATGGACGTGCAGTACCGCGTGCAGTGCCATTGCAGACCGTGAAAGGTCCGCAGGTTGCCGTCGGAGTGCAGGGATCAATAGGTTTGGATTGTACTGTTTGCCAAGACTGTTCGGCTTCCGACCATATATTCAGCTTGATCTGGCCAGAGATGTCTAGTGATAATGTGGAAGATGATTCATCAGGTGAAGTGTACATGTAGTACTCCTCTTCGTTGTTATCAACGTATGTTACGTTAATCAAACCTTTGGTTCGTGAATCCGAATTTAGAACCATCATAATTACTGGTAAAAGTTTGGACATTTGTGATGTTCCATATTCCCAATTCCAGTACACTACTGAGGGATTTCGGCGTTTCATGATGATCCCACTGGTGGCTAGTTCAAGGGTGTATGAGCCAAGACCTGGATTAATCAGGCTCTTCTTTGAGATGCCCAGTCTACTCAAACCGGTGAGCTTATTCCGGCCTCCCTTGGCACCAGGAAGCAGAACATCTGTTGGGTGGTCGAAGCTCTGCCACAACAGCAGACCAGATGATGGGCCTTCTGTGAGTACAAGGTTTCCGCTGTTCAAGAGAACGGTGGTACTACTGGTGTTTATGTTGGTTTGCCTTCTATTGCTGATGTGAGAGGACCAGAGTACAGACTCGGTACCGGCATGGTTCACGATGGCAAGATTACCATCGCTAGAGATTTTGAGCTGTGTTAGGTGGAGCTCAGGGCCGGATATTGGCTTCTCTCTATTAGCAACCCACACGGTAGTGAAAACCGGAATCTTATTGAACCATATGCCAAGGTACCAGTTGGGGGAGGTGGTGGTGTCGGACTTACTGATGGTGGTGCGTGCTGCAGGCTGGAAGAAGCCGAGCGCGAACTTGCCGTTGCTTGAAACGAGCTTGTCGCCGACGGCAAGCGTTTGGGCAGCCGTGAGAGTATCATGTGAAGTTGTAGAGGAACATGGAGGAGCGTGCAAGGAGGAGACGAGGAGAAGTAGGAGTAATGTGTAGAGGGCAGGCATGGATAAGAGTGTCCAAGGACTTGACAAGTGAGGAGATGAGCATGAGTAATGTGTTGACGCTGGAGGGATGTTGTGCTGTTCGGAGAAGGCAGAAGAAGTGTTTTTATAGAATGAAAATGGCGGAGCGTACCATACACGTTCAGATGATTGAAGGAGAAGAAGGGCCCGCTTGGAGAAGAATGGCTACATGTTTATCAAAAAGAGTCGAATGGCTACATAGTATATATACCCACATGGGCAGCCACTTGGACTAGTTATACGTGTACTCACATGGGCAGCCACCAGAAGGCCCATTAGGCAAAGCAGTAGCAAGTAGGCCCATAAGCCTGCAGTAGAGAGGAGTTCGAGAGGGGTGCGGCAGTGGGGCTTATAAACCATTGCGCGCCCCTCTCAACTAGCAAGGTGGGACTAAACTTTGGCCCCGATGCGGGCAGCACAGAGGCCTTTGGTCCCGGTTGGTGGCTCCAACCGGGACTAAAGGGGGTGCACTGGTACCGGTTCGTCGCACCAACCGGGACCAATGCACCCCCTTTAGTCCCGGTTGGAGCCACCAACCGGGACCAAAGGCCGCAGCTTCCCGCCCTTTGGGTTGCTATAAAGAGGCCTTTGGTCCCCTTTGGTGGCACCAACCGGGACTAAAGGGGGCATTAGTCCCGGTTGGTGCCACCAACCGGGATTAAAGGCTGTGCTATATAAGCATCACTTAGCAGTTTCCGGCCAAATCGCCCACTTCTCCCCTGACGCCCCCTGCTCCTCCTCGTCACCGTCGCCGCCCGACGCCCCTGCTCCACCTTGCCGTCGCCGCCGCCACCGACGCCGTCAGGCTGCTCGCCTTCGCCGTCGCCGCCGCCCCCTGTGAGCATAGCCTGCTCCCGCGCCCCTGCGCGGCGACCGCGCCGCCGCCCCTGTCCTGCGCGGCCACCCCTGCCCTGGCGGCCACCGCGCGCCGCCCCTGCCCTGCGCGGCCACCACGCGCCACCCCTGTCCTGCGCGGCCGGTGCGCCGCCGCCCCTGCCCTGCGCGGCCGCCGCGCGCGCCGCCCCGCCGCCCCTGCCCTGCATTTTTCTCCATAGCATTTTTTTTGCATTTTTTTCATAAGTGTATTTTTTTTGTTCATTGCATTTTTTTCATATGTATAATGTATATATGTATGTGGTAGCTATATATATATATATATGATGAATGGATGTGGCTATATATGTATGTATGAATATAATTTTCATAGCATTTTTTTGTTTTTATATGTTTTTTCATATATGTATTAATTTTATATTTAGGTTGTTAGTAGATATCGATCGATTTTAGGTTAGTGCATTTTGGGTTAGTGTAGAGGAGAAAGTAAAATAAGGAAAAGGAAGAAAAGAGGAAGAAGGAAGAAGGAAGAAGAAGAAGAAAAAGAATGAGAGGAAAAAGGAAAATAAGAAGAGGAAGAAAGGAGAAAAAGAGGAGAGGAAGAAGAGGAGAAATAAATAAGAAGAGGAAAAAAGAAGAAAAAGAAGAGGAGAAGAAGAAAGGAATAGAGGAGAAGAAGAAAAAATAGAATTCTATTTTTTCTTATTCTCCTCTATTCCTTTCTTCTTCTCCTCTTTTTCTTCTTCTTTTTCTTCTTCTTCTTCTTCCTTATTCCTTCTTCCTCTTTTCTTTCTTTTCCTTAATTATTTCCCTTTCTCGAGGGAGAAGAAGAAAAATAGGAGCAGAAGAAGAAAGAAAGGAATAGAGGAGAAAGAAGAAACTTCAACACGAGGAGGTGGTACCGATACCCCCTCCCCGATAACATTATTTTCCCATGTATATGTATGTCGCGTCGTTGTCGATATAACCCCCTCTAGATAACTTCGACATGAGGGGCGGCCGATATATATACCCCCCTCGACCATGATAACTTATACAACTGCAGCAACCCCCTCGGCCCTCTCGCTCGACCAAAACTCTCGAGGACACCCAAACCCTAGAGAGAAAACGATGTTGGTCTCCTACCCCCTCCCGCCGCGCCCCTACCCGACAAATTAACTCTCTCGAGGCCACCCAAATTTATCAAGTTAAAAGAGCGTTATCGTCGAGGCCACCCCAAACCCTTGAAGCGTTGTGTCGAGGCAACCCCAAACCCTAGAGAAGAAGCATCGAGGCCACTAACATGATTCCTTATTGTGATTAGCTAGCTAGTTCTACGTTTGCCACTAATATATATATATATATATATATATATATATATATATATATATATATATATATATATATATATATATCCATCTGTACCATGTTTGAATAATAATTGACATGTTGTAAATATTTGCAGAAACTATATATGGAGCACTCCCGAGACGAAGAAACAGAAGCGATATTGGGGGACATAATCGCAAATGGAAGTGATGATGTTGCGTCATTTCTCGTCGACACCGATGGTCAGCTGGATGAAGAAGAGGGCTATGTTTATGATGGCTTTGTCCCATTAATGCCGGTACAAGAGGAGGACTATGTTCATGATGGCTCGAGTGACACAATGGAGGTACAAGACGAAGGAGACCGTGCTGAATGCTCCGGTCACCGAACTGAGTCCGGCCAGGTATATATATATATATATTAGTTAAGCCCGTGCTGACTAGTTAATTGATGCATCCATTGTTTTGGTATATGTACACATATTAATTACTGTCGTCTTTCTTCCTTATAATTTCTAGCCCTCCGGATCGAGCACAACTTCGGTAAGGAGACGAGGCCCGAAGAAAAAGTTGAGCTCGGATGAAAAGTTTGAGATCATAGAAATCGCGCCCGACGGCGAACCGATTGAACCCATCCGAACAAGGAAGGCATTTTCTGCTCAGTGCGGGGTTCTTGTTAGGGACAGGATCCCGATCAGCACCCAGCAATGGTATAAGCCTGCTAAGGATGAAGACGCTGAGGTGTCTTATGTCAATGATATGCAGAAAGAAGATCTTTGGACTGAGCTGAAGGCAAATTTCACCCTACCGCCAGAGGAGGATCCGGAGAAGCCAGTTAAAGAGAAATTAATCAAGTCTTGTGCTCTTAAGAAGATGGCAGGCTTAATGAGGAGGTGGAGGAAAGAGCTGAACCAGTTTGTCAAGAAAAAAAAGACACCAGAATTCATCGGCAAATATGAGAAGATCAAAGATCACTGGCCCGCATTTGTGGCCCACAAGACATCGAAAAAGAGTAAGAAGATGTCGGAGACAAACAAGAAAAATGCTGCGAAGAAGAAGCTTCACCATCGCACGGGGTCAGGTGGCTACCTCAAAGCCCGGCCTAAGTGGTCCAAGGCTGAGCATGATCTGCTTGAAAAAAGGATCGAACCAGAGACAATGCGCTGGCCAGACCGTTGCCGGACTTGGTTCTTCGGGGCTGGCGGAACCTTGGACCCTGTAACAGGGAAGTGTCAGTGGACGGACGAGCAACTGCAAACACCAGTCAAGAACCTTCAACACTATATCGATGCAGCGCAGCGAGGGACGTTCCTTCCAAACAGGGAGAAGGACGAGCTCACAATGGCCCTTGGGAATCCCGAGCACCCTGGACGGACACGAGGCACGCCAGGCTCCATTCCGGGGAAGGTTGGTTTTTCGGACGCATGGGGTTACAAAACCCACGAGAGGAGGAAGAAACTGGAGCAGGACCAAATGCAGGCGCTGCTTGGAAGGGTAATGGGGCTAGAGGATCGAGAAGAGGAACGAGAAGCAGCAGATCGCAACAAACGACATGCCGAAGCTTCCCCCGAAGCTACCCCGCCATCTCAGCGGAGAAGCAGCGTGGCTTCCACCGAGCTGCTTCAGCCGGAGCATGTCTTGATGGCTCCTGCCAGCTATCCCATGGATGGTATCACGGAGTCTCAAAATTGCCACATTATGACGCGATGGATGAATTTCAAGGTCAAGGCGGCTGTTGGCCAAGTTTATCCTAGTGGACCCGGCACAACTTATCACTGCTAGCCGATTCCAGAAGGATTTGCTAAGGTCATGGTGGATGAAATAACGGAGGAATTTGAGGACCTCGCGCTTGAGCACCCTACCGGTGAAGGGGAGACTAGGCTGGGTTCTGTTCTGAAGACTCCATGCCTATGGCGGAAGGAGCTCATCAACCTTCTGAACTGGACGCCTCCGCCTCCTCCTCCTCCTCCGGTGAGTCAGGGCACTCCGCCTCCTCCACCACCTCCTCCTCCGGCGAGTGACGATCAGGGCACGCGTGGCGGCACTCCGCCTCCTCCACCGCCTCCTCCACCACCTCCTCCTCCGGCGAGTGACGATCAGGGCACGCGTGGCGGCACTCCGCCTCCTTCTCCGGCGCGTGGCGGCACTCCGCCTCCACCTTCTCCGCCTCGCCAGCAAGGGCGGAAGAGACCCGCCGCCGCCCCGGCTGCTCCGGCGCGTCGTAGTCCTTCTCCTCCGCCTCGTAAGCAAGCACGAAAGAAGACAGACGCTGCAGCCGCTCCGTCTGCTCCGGCGTCTAGCAGCACAACCAGAGGCGGGAGGCAATACAAATACGGTCCATCATCTCTCAAGCCTCTAGAGAAGTTACCGTACGAGAGGTCCGAGCAGGAAAACGATACGATTGTGCAGACCCACGTGAAGGAGTTCTTTGAAGGGGTGAAAGCAAAGAGACATCCACCTCCGGAGGAGAAGGTAGATCCGGTGAAAGCAAAGCGCACTATTGATGCCCTGAGGAAACCACCGAGAACCAACTATGAGCGCATTACTGAACAGACATATCTCCAAGCCCAGCGGTCGGGAACTACTGTCAGTGCTAAAAGGTCAAAAGAACGAGCAAAGGGGAAAAAATTGCCCAGCTCGGTGAACAAGCACATCAATCGTGCCCCCCTCTCAATGTGTCTAATGCTCCAGGGACGGTGGCCGGTTATGGCAATCTTGACGATTACCTGCCTGACGATGCACTTCCTGATTTCTTGGAGGTGGATGGACACAGATACGAGTACGGGAAGCCTCTCGTCAAAGATGAAAAATCTCTGACAACAATGATGCGAAGATTCCATAATTGGTACATGGAAACCTGCAGAGAGTCTGAGGGTAAGAATGCTTTGTATCTGCATACTAAAGAGGAGCACGATCTCGTTGCAAATGATCTGTTGACTGTTCCATTTGAGGAGTTCTTCGAGTTCTTCAATCAAAAGGCCCTCGATAAATTAATGGTATTTTGCTACTGCCTGTAAGTACTATTTCTGTCATTAAGTCTCTATATATAGCTCGGCTCTTTCATTGCATGTATTTATAATTAATTATCCTCAATATATTATGTAGATTGAAGATCGTCGAGTGCAAAAAACAAGAAATTTATGATATTGGGTTCATTAACACAAATATTATAGATGTATTTCTGGTTGAAAAGAACATCAAAGAGGCCGAGGACAACTTGCTACGATCGTTGATAAAAAATCAAAACAAAGATACCATACTCTTTCCTTACAACGGCCCATGAGTGTTACTGTCGTGTGCATATTCGGTTTCCCTTATTACTCCAGCGAGGTTATAGTAATGTAATTGATGAGTTATGCATGCGTGCGCAGGTACCACTATATTCTTCTGGAGATTAAGCTTGAGCGTGGACTAGTAACCGTCTTAGACTCGAGACGGAAAGATCCCAAAACCTATGCGGACATGACTGAAATGCTCAACAAGTAAGTTCAATCGATCATTATCGCACCATATCGACAACTTTTTGTTCATTTCCTGATATCTCAAGTAATAATAATTATTTTCTTTGCCTTGCAGGGTTTGGAAACAGTTCACCGCAGAAGCTCCGGGACTGCCGAAGGAGCTGCGATATACATACCCGAAAGTAAGTACTACTGGCTAGCTAGTTGCGCGCATCTTCCATTGATTCTATAGCTATACTTTCATCAATGCCATTTATAATGCTTCATTATCAGTTTGATTGACCTTTATTTCTCGTAAAGTGCTTGTGGCAGGAGGAAGGGAATGATTTCTGTGGATACTACGTGTGCGAGTTCATCCACACCGCGACTTTGAAAAACAAGCGGGGCTACTCTAAAAGACAATATGAAGTGCGTAAGCAATAATATTCACAATTTCATTTTATTACACCATCATTTCTATTGAGTTTCATTCATATATATGTATTCATTAACACCCTTCTTCAAATTAGACGTGGCAGATGTGGAATGAACTCCTAGAACCAGATCGCATGAAAGCAATTCAAGAGGAATTGGCGGGATTCTTTCTTGACCACGTCATCAGTAAAGCCGGAGAATACCATGTGGAAATTGATTTCAAATGCTAGGGGTTTGTAATTAAGAGATCTTATACATATTGTACATGTATGTAGCCAGTAGCGTCGGATGCATGATACGAAAACTTGTTGTTCGACCAATCTCTCGGAGAAGGAGAGGTCGATCGATCACTTCTGTCGGTATGCATGACGAACTTCTGTACTGAATGGTTCTCTCGATCACTCATGTATATATAGTACGTAGCGTCCAAGCACGGACATAAGAGAGGACACTTCTCTCTATTAATTAGCTAGCTAACACAATATATGAAACACCTAAATTAACCCCCCAAAACCCCCAACCTTCCCTCCTTTCAAAAAAAAAACAAAAACCCCAGCAACTGGAATACTGATGCGTGGATGCCTTTTGGTCCCGGTTGGTGCCACCAACCGGGACCAAAGGCCCCCTGACTGGGCTGGGCGCACAGAGCCACGTGGAGGCACATTGGTCCCGGTCCTTGTTTGAACCGGGACTAATGGGTGGAGGTATTAGTAACGACCCATTAGTCCCGGTTCATGAACCGGGACTAAAGGCCCTTATGAACCGGGACTATTAGGTCTTTTTCTACTAGTGATATGATGAAAGCGCTGGCCAAGTAAGTTTAAAATTAAGCAGGGCAGGGAATGACATAACAACCGCATTAACACTCACATGTCTTATTTCAAATGTGGGCAGATGGATGTGGATGGGTACTATGAGCGGAATATAGTCAATGATGACAATGACCAAAGCGATGTCGATGCATCTTATGATGAGAGCTTGAGCAAATTAAGTTTTGAAAAGAGGTTATATATGAGAGTTGCCATATAACAACTGGCTGACATGCATGGTTCTATGCCTTTTTTCCAGGGACGCATTGGTGGCCCTAGCGGGAACGATGAGCATGCCGATGGTGATGAGTGTAATTTTGTCATTGGCTACGATGAATATCAGCAAAACTCACTGGACATGCATTGGAAGGTGATGGCCACGACGTTCAGGTCAGAAGAGGATGCATACAATTTCTATAACCAGTACGCGAAGGAACGTGGGTTCAACATTAGGAGGGACTTTCTGAAACGGGGGATGGGTGCTGAGGAAACTACGCTCTTGAGGAGGTATCTGTATTTGAGGGCTAGAAAATGACAGGCCAAGTTTTGTTCCATGGAAGGGTGGACTCGCAGGCTCAGACCGGAGAGTCGATGCTTGTGCGAACCCCACTTAATAGTGAAGCTTGATAAAGAGCGTGCAATTTGGTATGTCAGCAATTTCATCGGTGATCATAGTCACGTTCTTGCTAGACCGGACGAAGTTACATTTCTCTGGTATCATAATCAGATCAAGGAATACAGAAGGATTGAGATCTTAACTATGGCAGGAGCTAGGAGCTGGGATCGGAAAACACATTATTTTTGACAACTTCGTCAGCAGGTACGGGTCGTCTGCTAAGACTGATTTTGGGAGGGAAAGCTTTATAATATGTGCTACAGAGAGAAGATGAAACTACTTGCAAAGGGTGATGCTAACACTGCCATTGGGATCATGATGACCAGAAAGGACAGGGATCCAGATTTTCTTTCTTATAGCACATTGTTGACTCTGAAGGCAGGCTCAAAAACCTGCTTTGGTGTGATTCCCAATCACATCGGGATTATCTTGACTTTGGTGACGTGACCATATTTAACAGCACATATAAGGGGGTGTTTGTTTACAGGGACTTATTGGTGTAGGGACTTAAAAAGTCCCTTTTAGTCCCATCTAAACCAAACAGGAGGGACTTATAGGGACTTAAAGTGAACATTTGGGACGTATGAAAGAAGAATCCGAGGGAGAGTCTTTTTAGGACTTTTAGTTGTAACATGGTCTTTTAGTCCATGTTTAGTCCGAAGAACCAAACAAGTAGGGATTTTTTAAGGACTAGCGACTTTTTAGTTGGGACTGAAAAAAGTTTTAGGACCTATGAACCAAAGAGGGCCTAAGATGAATAGGTACGGAATACCATTCATACCTTTCGTCGGTCTGAACAATCATTGTTGCACCACAGTGTCCGGTCGTGCTGTTGTGTTCGACGAGACCGAAGGTACGCATGTTTGGCTGAATGAAATGTATGGTTTTGATCAACCCTAGCATTTTTTTTCTCTGAATGTACAGATTAAAGTAAAAAAATACAAATAACATCAATATTTTTTCCTGAATAAAACACTCATCGCAAACATTTCAGATTGAACACCCATATGCACAGCGAAAGCTAGATTCCTTCGCTGCTAAGCCAAGGGAAAATGTGGCACGCTAATTTTGTGCATCTCTTCATCACAAACGATTTGGCACACATGTGGCCTTATCATTTGTTGTTATTGAGCGCTTGTCTAAATAGTAGATGTTAGTAGATGACTTATTGATGCTAGCCTCGTTGAAGCCTGCATTGTCTTGGAGGGCACAATACCTCAAATTGTCCAATACATGGTATCCTCGGTACATGGCCTCTAAGAGCATCTTGAGGTGCATCATCATCCCAGAGTAGATTGTGTATCGCGTGTCCGCCTCCTCAACGATGGTTCCAGCTCTCATCCGGAGGTGCTGGAGTAAATTGCAGGAAACCACCATTGTGAAGGCTGAGTTAGCAGAAAACACTATGTTAAATTTTTTGGTACAAAACACCACGTCTTGTGTAATCTTTTTGCAAATAACATTGATAGGCGGATCTGGCAGATGAGTCCCACTTTTCATTGACATGGCATAATGTTTTATCGAAGACAGCGCTAGATGGGTAAAAAAGCAAAAACATCCCCAACACTTTTCCCCTATGCCGCCCAGGCCCTTCCCCAGTCCAGCCAACACAGCCAGCCGTCGTCGCGCTCCCGCCTCTGCCAGCCACGCCACCGCCGCCATGCTCCGCCCGCACCGGCCGCTTTGCCAACCGCGCCACCTCCTCCCTGCTCCACCCGCGCCATCGCCGCATTGCTTCCCCTGTGCCGCCCAGGCCCTTCCCCTTCCCCCGTCTCCCTGGATCAATCTCGAGCTTGGGAGGTCGACGACCGTTGCAGGAATACGAGGGGGGGGGGGGTACAGGAGCTCCGCCGCAGCTCCTTACTCCAGTGCGCGCCCCGCCTTCCTCCTTACTCGCGCCGGTGCGTGGTGGCTGTTGTGCTCGCGCCCGTGCACCTCATGTTGCTCTAGTGCGCGCGCACCTCCCTGCTCGCGCCTGTGTGTGGCGGCCGCCAGCGGTGCTCGCGCCCATGCACATGTGCGGAACAAGCTGATCGGGAGGGAGGTTCAAGGGTGAGGTAGGCGGCTGCAGGCCTTCGCCGGCCGCGGAAAGAGAGAGGAGGGAGGAAGGAGATGGGAGGAAGGGGGCAATGTGGAGCTGATATTTTTTTTTTTTGATTCGGGGTGTCTGTGTAAAATCTATTGACTAGTTTGTTAATTTAGATTAAAATTCATCTGGCACGAAATGTTACGGCACGTAGGTAAAAAGGGGCCCATCTGCCATAATCTCACTTAACAGAGCCAGATCTGCAAATCAGTGGTTTTTGCAAAATGATTAAACAAGGCGTGATGTTTTCTGCAAAAGAATTATAACATAGTATTTTCTACAAACCTAGCATTTAAAGTGGTAGTTTTCTATAATTTACTCGGAGGTGTTGCAACCTCTGCACCACCTTCTCGTCTGATCGGGTACGGTTCAAGGAGTTGTACTTGTTCTTCAGGAAGGAGATGAAATGGTTTACAAGTTCACCTGCAACTGCAGATATGGCAGTCGTAGGCTACTGTTTGGTCTCTGCACAAATTTAACTTGGCTGGCTCTGCCAGGTCTTGTAGAGATTCTTGGCAAAATAGAAAAGTCTCCGTGGATGACTGACTGTAACTACAGATGGGGGGGTACATGGATGCTTGTCTAAATGTCCAAACATGTGACCAGGAAAACATTTTCTTAACCAGTATTTCTAATATTCACACTAGGTTCAAATTGATTATTGTCAAAGAGCGAAATGTATATTTTATTTCTTCGCATTTGTTTTTCATTGGATTCCTTTTACATTTTACATACGAGGCAACGTGATGCCTCATGTGCAGCCTGCTATTGCAACGTTTCACCATGGAAATTGTTCGGGTTTTCCTAGATGAACTTCAGTGGAGAAGCAGCGCTACAGCTTGTTGACACTGAAATGGTACGCGCCCTTTTATCTCTGTCAATGATGAGAATCACAACACTAATACATTGGTTTCAGAGCACATGTAATTAGTTTGTCGGAATACTATCAATCTCTCTGTGCCTTATTTGTGTTAGTTCAGTTTTAATTGAGAATTGCTGTACCCTGTGCATTCTTTAGAGTTCAGGCTTGATGCGTGTCCCTCGCTGAGCTCCCCTATGGGATCAACGATTCATTTGAGCATCTCAGCCACCGAGCATGAGGGCCGTCGAAAAATGATGAGGGTAGGCCTATCGCTCTCCATATCCGCCTAGGCCGGAGCAGGTAGCTCTGTTAGACTGTATATACGTAGCCTCTGTATATCTGTATTGTAACATTGTATTGTATTCTTTGGGTACCTCTATATAATGAGATAGCCACACCTCGAATTAGGGGTGTCGAGCAGTTTCCAAATCATATGTCTTACATGGTATCAAATTAGGTTATGATGTCTTCCGCTGCCGCCGCCACCGCCGCCGTCGCGCCGACCTCGGTTCCTCCCGCCGCTGCCGCGGTGCCGGCCCTCGCCACTGCCTCACAGCCTCTCGCGATGGCCTACGGTGCCTTGTCATCGCCTCGCTCCCCGATCGGATCGGGAGACCGCGGCGCCACCCCGACTTGTGCTCCCTCTGGCGCTGCTCCTTCTGCGGGCAGCGTTCCCATGATCCATGGTGGGCCGCCGCTGCCGTTGTCTTGGCCGGCGCCGCCCCAACCCTATGGCGCGCCGCCCCTACAGCAGCCCTATTGCGCCCCTCCACCTCATCACTACTACGGCGTGCCGCCGCCGCTGCCCTACTCGGTGCCCGCGCCGCCTCAACCCTACCCGGCGTCCTCCCCGCACCCGCACGGAGCTGCGGCTGCCTCGCCGCACGTGGCCTCGGCCACGGCAAACCACGGTGCCCCCGCGGCACCCTACGGCGCCCCCGCGACACACTATGGTGCCCCAGGGGCGGTTTCCCCCGGATCCTACCCGCCCTACTCGGTGTATCCCGTACATCCTGGGGCGGCCTCGTCGATGGGCATGTATGCATCGCCGCATGCCCATGTTAATTCGGCCACGGTGCCTGCGACCGTTCTACTTCTCGCATCTGCTACCGGTGAAGCTTGCGCCGGACAACTACCTGTCCTGGCGTGCACTAGTGCAGAACCGGGCAATAGCACCGGTTCGTAAGGCCCTTTAGTGCCGGTTCCATAACCGACACTAAAGTGTGGTCACTAAAGGCTCCCCCTTTAGTACCGGTTCAACACGAACCGGTGCTAAAGGGCAACCACGTGGCACGAGCCGGGTCCGGGGGCCTAAAGACCAACCGGTACTATAAGGTTTGGGGGTTTTTAGTTTTATGATTTCTTTTTCATTTAATTTTGTGTTTCCATTTTAATTCTTTTTCGTTTGTTGGTATTTTACGATACTACACATTGTAAACGTTATGCATATATATATATATATATATAGTGTTACTATTCATCACCCAGGGTGCAGAATAAGTTATTCTTCACCCGAGGTAATCTTACGATAATTTCATAATTAAATTATGTTTGGAATTCAAATAGTTACATTCCTATCGATTCATGACGTAAAATTTGACATAAGAAAATAAAAATATAGGTCATAAGACAAGAAAATTTACCGTTTATGTGTATTTTACACTATGTTTTTAAATTTGTAATTTTACATAACATAAAATATTTTTTCCGACGATTATATATTTTCTTACAGTCTCTTTTTACTTCAGAAATAAGGCAAAATTTACGGAATGTAAAATTACGGTCCATTGATAGTAAAATAGAGGGGGGTGAAGAATAACTATTCCTCACCCAGAGTGACGAATAGTCAATCCCTATATATATATATATATATATATATATATATATATATATATATATATATATATATATATATACATACACACATAGAATTTCTAGTAGAACCAATCATCGAGTTCAACATGATTGTCATGATATTATAAGCGTTCATATATAACACCACAAAAGCAAATCACTTAAGTTCAGAACGAAGAACACGGACATGAAAGGACAAGTACTAATTAAGAGCAGCATGAAGAACTAGCTAAATCACTCCTGCTAGCTACTCTCTCTCTGGTAAAATAGCATAGAACATGTATAGCTCTCCTGATTGATCATACTGGAGCATGCCGATGAACCTGTCTCCTAATCGTGGGCTGCGCTTCTCATTGCTGCCCCCTAGTACTTCTCTGCGATCATTAACAATTTTCCTTCAATCTTTCACTATTAAGCATTCATCGCTTCTAGAAATCCTGAATGCATTCATGTGCAATGCAGGATATCTTGGCCTTAAGCTAACAATTGACATCTGACCTTTAGTCTCGATCACCTGAGGCACAACTGTCATCGGGAGTCCCTGTTGAAGAACATCGTATATTACTTAATTAATATACTTAGCAATGAAAGTTTAGCAAAAAAATATGTATGCAAAACATGCACTGATCAGGACAAATAGTAAATATCTTACCATCATTTCTAAATAGATGTGACCATAGTTCAATACCATCACTATTGGTCGCACGTTTTGAGTACTAACATTTCCAAGTGCAGGAAAAAAAATTGTCTTGACAGTATGAAGATCCTCAAGCCATGAAACATAATGACTTATCTCCTCGCAGTTTAGTTCAGCTCCGGGACAGTAGAAGGTCCTGTCTACTAAGCGCCGGACATGTTTGGTTGAATGGAGATAAGCTGTCAATAGAAATTAGTTGTCAGTTATTTTTAATAAGCAATATCAAAGACAAAAATATATTTGAGAAGAACTCACATAATGGTAGAACTGGAGGCGTCTGCACATCGACCCATATGTCTCTATTACCTTCAATATCATCTTCCCGACGAATATCAAAGGTGATAATCATACCAGGCTCAAATGCATAAGCCTTGCATAGTGCTTGCCAAGTTTTGCATTCAAAATAGGTGTACGTGTGTGCATTGTATACTTTGACGTTGAAAGTATAACCATCATGCTCAATTTTCATGTAAGCTCTCTTTACCTCCATAGTTTCCATATCTTTGAAACCTATCTTATCCAAGTCAAAAATTCTTGCATGGCATGGGATTCGCTAGTAGAATAGTGAAAATTAAAAATTATAAGTCAGGCAAATGAAGCATATATAAGTCATGCTAAATTACGAAAACAGACTTGTCGTTGTGACTTACTGTATCGAATTCAAAAGTCTCATCCAGCTTGATGCTGAATCGCCTACCATCAATAAGGAAATTTCTGTCGCACTGGCCGCGCTCGTTTTCACAGTATGTGCACATACCGAAATGTTTTCCGTCGTCAGACGACATTTCCTATGTTCATATTAGGCGAAACATTAAACACTTACTAATTCAATTAATTCAACTACTTCTATTAATTCAACTAAGCATTTATTAAAAAAACTAGTTATATTAATTCAATTAGTTCAACTAAGCATTTACTAAAAATAAACTAGTTATATTAATTCAATTAGTTCAACTAATCATTTACTAAAAATAAACTAGTTCTATATATTAATTCAACTAGTTCACTAAGCATTTACTAAAAATAAACTTGTTCTATATATTAATTCAACAAGTTCAACTAAGCATTTACTAAAAATAAACTAATTCTAATCCTCTATCTCTTTCTCAGACTTATCCCACTTAGGTGAAATATTAAACACTTATTACTATCTAACATTAATTAATATCTAGCCAATTCAAATATATATATCTAACTATATTCATCTCTAACAATTGACATTACTATATATTTAACTTTTCTATCTAATTCATCTAACATTCGACATTAATCTAACATTTATATAAACTCAAAATATATAAAAACATTAAATAAACAGAAAAACTCATTAACAAATAATATTTTAATTAGATAATCAAATCTCAGATACGACAATTTTCTTACTAAAAATAAACTAGTTATATTAATTATTCAACTAGTTCAAATCTCATATACCTAAATAAACTAATTCGAAAATTTTCTTACTAAAAATAAACTAGTTATATTAATTATTCAACTAGTTCAAATCTCACATACCTAGCTAATTAATATCTAATTAAATTTTCTAAAAAACAGAAAACAGAAAACAGAAAATAAGTAAAAAATGTGTGTGTGTGTGTGTGTGTGTGTGTGTAGTGTGTGTATGTGTGTATGTGTGTGTACGCCGCCCCGTACGCCGCCGCCCCGTATGTACGAGCGGGGGCGCCAACGTACGGGGCGGGGGCGGCGGCGTACGGGGCGGGGGCGGCGCCGGCGCGCGGGTGCGAGAACGTACGGGACCGCGACGACGACGACGGACGGCGGCGGCGTTCGGGGCGGCGGCGCGAGACGACGACGACAACGACGGGCGGCGGCGGGGACAGCGACGACGACAACGGACGACGGGCGACGGACGGGGACGACGGGATCGAGCGGCGCGCGGCGATGTCGCAAGAGGTTGGAGACGAAGTGGGAAGATGTAACTGAAATTTTCGTAAGTGCTATATATATAGGATGGGCCTTTAGTACCGGTTGGAGCCACCAACCGGTACTAATGGCCAACTTTGGCCAGGCCAAGAGGCGGGAAGAGCAGGCCTTTAGTACCGGTTGGTGGCTCCAACCGGTACTAAAGGGTGATCTTTAGTACCGGTTGGAGCCACCAACCGGTACTAAAGGCCTCGAGCAGTCACCCTAAAGTTTAGTCCCACCTCGCTGGGCGAAGGGCAGCCGCACTGGTTTATAAACCCAGCTGCGGCTACCTCTTTGAACTCCTCTATATAGCAGGCTTGTGGGCCTAAATTCTGCGCGCTGCCCTGTGAGTCTGCTAGGCCTTTAAGGCCTGTAATTGCACGCCCGTGGCCTAGCAGGCCCACAGGGCAGCGCCCCAATTTTTTTATAGTTTTTTTCTTTTCTGCTTTATTTTCTTCTATTTATTTCTGCGTAGTTTTTTGTATAGTTTTTTCTTTTCTGTTATATTTATTTTTTCTATTTATTTCTGAGTAGTTTTTCATCTAGTTTGCCAAAATTCAACATTTTCAGATTCATTTTGTAGTGATTTTCAATTTCACGATCATTTTATATAGGTTTTTTCTTTTCAGCTATAGTTTTTTTTCTGCTATTTTTTCTTTTCTGCAAAACTTGATTGTCAAAGTCTCGAGTTATAACCAAAGTTTAAAAAAAAGAAATGCCGATGTGGAATTAGTTTTTGCCATAACAGAAGAAGTCCGGAGTTGTAATAAGTTATTAAAAATAAAAAAGAGGTGCAATGCTCGTTAATTTGCTTCAAGCCTTTCGGAATAGTGTAAACTGCACTGCGCATAGCTCCGTGCAGTCTACCATATTCCTGAAGGCTTGAAGCTAAGCAACGTGAGCATTGAGCCTCTTCTTCATCGTCTCTGCACTCAGGGCTTATAAACCGCTCCTAGTCCCTCTCTCTTCGCGAGGTGGGACTAAAAAACAGCTTACTATGAAACTGTAGTACTGATTCATCCATGAACCGGTACTAAAGGTGCTCGTGGGGCCCCAGCCTTACCTGACACAACCTCATTAGTACCAGTTCGTGGCACGAACCAGTGCTAAAGGTTCGCCACGAACCGGTACTAAACAGCTCCTCCCGCCTAGCAGTTGGTGCATACTGAACGCAAAAAATATAAGAGCATTTAGATCATGATCTTATATTTCTTTACAGTCTAAATTGTCAATATGATCTTATAACATCAAAAATACTTTGATCATCAATGATCTTTGTGTGTACAATCTGAATTGTCAATATGAGTCATCAACGATTTATAAACCGATGAAGACTCATATTGCGGCCACAAATTCTACACATAGAGTTCAATGAAGACCAAGTGCTTGTGATAGTTTGAGGAATAACATATTTAAGGTGGTAAAAGGCTTGTTAGGGGAGCGAGGTGGGACTAAAAACAGCTTGCCATAACCTCATTAGTACCGGTTCGTGGTACGAACCGGCACTAAATGGTGATGGTGGGGCCATAGCCTGACCGCAGGCTGACACAGCCTCTTTAGTACCGGTTCGTGGCATGAACCGGTACTAAAGGTTCGCCACGAACCGGTGCTATTGATTGCCGCCACGAACCAACCGGCACTATTGTGCTTCACATTTGACCCTTTTTCTACTAGTGGTGCCCAGGTGCTCCCTCTTCTGCAGAGTCGCTATCTGGAGGGCTACGTTGACGGATCCATCCCATGTCCGCCCCCTCACCACCAGGCATTCCACACCTGGGTGGCTTAGGATCAGGCCATCCTCTCCGCCATCCAGTCCTCACTCACCCCGAGCGTCTCGTCGCTGGTCATCTTCGCCGCTACGTCCCGGGAGGCGTGGGCGGCGCTTCACACTAGTTTTGCCTCTCAGCCCAAGCGCGTGCTCACTTTATACACACCGAGCTGGGTGAGACGAAGCTTGGTGACCTCAGCATCACCGACTACTTCAACAAGATGCGGGGTCTTGCCGATACGTTGGCCTCAGTTGGTCAGTCGCTGCAGGATGAGGAGTTCACCACCTTCGTGCTTAATGGGCTTGATGATGATTATGATAATCTCATTGAGAATGTTCATGGTCGCGATGACCCGCTTCCACCTCGTGAGCTCTATGCACGTCTGCTTGGCCGTGAGCAGCGCATTAAGGCGTGCCGGGTCTCCCCCAGTTTCGCCTCCGCCAATGCTGCAACTCGTGGCAAGCCCCAGCGGTCATCATCTTCAGGAGGCAGACCGGCGCCGCCTTCACAAACCGGCCTCGCGGGGCAGTGCTCCGACCATCACGGGTGGTAACCGGCCGGTGGCGTGTTGTTCTTCTTGTGGTGCCCAACAGGCCTGCCAGTTGTGTGGCCTTGAGCGCCACATTGCCTCTCGCTGCCATCGTCGCTACAAGCAAGATTTTCTGGGCCTCGGCAACAATGGCAAAGGGAACGACAAGCAGGTCGCCACCGCTGTGACGAGTCATGATCATGGCCGTACTCCGTCTTACTCCGTTGATCTGCATGGTACGTGGACACTGGAGCTACCAACCACCTCACCGGTGAGATGGGTAAGCTCTCTACTCAGGAGCCATATCATGGTCATGATCAGGTGCACACCGCCAGTGGAGCAGGTATGCGCATCTCCCATGTTGGTCAGGCCTCTCTCCTTGCTCACAATTTTCGCACATTGCATCTATCTAATGTCCTTCGTGTTCCTTATGCTACGCGTAGTTTGTTGTCCATTCCTCAACTTACTCGTGATAATAATGTCCTTACTGAGTTTCACCCTTTTCGTTTCTTTATCAAGGATCGGGACACGAGGGCCGTTCTACTTAGCGGTCGTCTTCGCCATGGACTGTATGCAGTTGATGCGCCGCGCCCACCTTCCATGTCGTCCTCTCCTCAGGTGTTCAGTGGTGTTCGTGTGTCGCCTACACACTGGCATGCGTGCCTTGGTCACCCGGCGGCTCCCATAGTTCGACATGTTTTGCATCGTCATGATATACCAGTTGTGTCCAATAAAACTACTGAACCTATTTGTGATGCCTGTCAGCAGGGCAAGAGTCATCAACTTGCCTTTTCAGAGCCTAGTCGTGTTGTGAAACATCCTCTTGAGCTTGTGTTTTCTGATGTATGGGGTCATGCCCAGACATCTGTTAGCGGTCACAATTATTATGTCAGTTTCATTGATGCTTACAGCCGTTTTACTTGGTTATATCTTATTAAGCATAAGTCTGATGTGTTCGATGTCTTAATTCAGTTTCAAGCACATGTTGAGCGTCTTCTTAAGCAGAAAATCATCCATGTCCAATCTGACTGGGGGGTGAATACCACAACCTCAACTTGTTTTTTAACAAACTTGGGATTTCGCACGGTGTGTGATGTCCTCATACACATCAGCAGAATGGTACTGCCGAGCGTAAGCATCGTCACCTTGTTGACACTGGCCTAACCTTGCTAGCTCATGCCTCCGTCCCGTTTCGGTTCTGGAGTGATGCTTTCTCTACAGCTTGTTTTCTCATAAACAGGCTTCCCTCGAGACTTATGAAAATGCAAACCCCTCTTGAACTTCTTCTTAATGAGAATCCAGACTACACATTCTTCAAAGTGTTCGGGTGTGCATGTTGGCCTCACTTACGTCCATACAACAAGCGCAAGCTAGAGTTTCGGTCTAAGAAGTGCGTTTTTCTCGGGTATAGTTCTCTTCGCAAAGGGTACAAGTGATTGCATGTTCCTACCAACCGCGTCTACATCTCTCGTGACATTGTGTTTGATGAAAATGTTTTCCCTTTTCGTGCACTTCCGACTAACTTTACCACTTCTACACCACCGGTGTCTGTGTCCACACCTACGCCTGATCAATTTGTGGATGTTGCATATGCCCCTGCATTGCTTTCTAATCATGCTGCAGGTATTGGATGCGGTGCCCGTCTCGAGCTACTTGATGAACAGGTCACCGATGAGCGTCCTGATCGGGACGTGCATGCGCCATGCATGACGGGCGGCACCCACCAACCCGTCCCCGTCTCGCCTGTGGAGGCTGCCCCGACTGCCTCGCACGTGCCGGGTCAGCCTGGCTCCACGCTTGCCCCGTCCAGCCTCACGCTGGCCTCGCGGGCGCTGGGCTAGCCAGCGCCAGCTTTGCCTGGCTCGCTGGCCTCGTCAGCACCAGCGGCCTCGCTAGCGCCAGATTCGCCCGGCTCGCAGGCCTCACCAGCGCCTGCCTTGCGTGGCTCGCCCGGGCCACTGGCGGGTCTCTCGCCCGAGCCGGCTGCTGCTGCCACTAGCCCGAAGGCCCCGTCACCTGCTCCGGCTGGGTCTGCCTTGGCGCCAGGGTCGCCGACCAGCCCTGCTTCGGTCGCCGGTGAGCCCGACTCGCCTGACTTGGTGTCGGCCTCGTCAACATCCTCTACTACACCGACTTTGCCAGCAGAACCTGTTGTAACTCTTCGTCCTCGCACACAGAGCCAGTCCGGTGTCTTCTGTCCGAACGAGCGTACGGATGGGACGGTTGTGTGGCTTGCTGCGTGCAAGGCTCACACTGCTGTCGATCCCACTGTAGAGCCTCGTCACTTTCAGGCTGCACTGAGTATTCCTCATTGGCGTGATGCAATGGAACAAGAGTTTCAGGCCCTCCAAAAGAATGATACTTGGCGTCTTGTTCCTCCAGTGTATGGCGTCAACGTCATTGATTCCAACTGGGTTTTCAAAGTCAAGAGACATGCTGATGGCTCCATTGAACGCTACAAGGCACGGTTAGTTGCCAAGGGCTTCAAACAGAGGTATGGTCTTGATTATGAAGACACTTTCACTCCAGTCATCAAGCCTACTACCATTCGATTACTACTATCTCTTGCGGTTACTCGCGGATGGTTCCTTCATTAGCTTGATGTGCAGATCGCTTTTCTACATGGCATTCTGGAGGAGGAGGTTTATATGCGTCAGCCACCTGGTTTTGTTGATCCGACACGACCTCATCATCTCTGTCGTCTGGTTAAGGCACTGTATGGACTCAAACAGGCTCCTTGTGCATGGCATGCTCGCCTTGGATCTGTTCTTCGGGCTCTTGTGTTTACTCCATCCACTGCTGATACGTCACTGTTTCTCCTCCAGCGCCCTGAGGTTACGATGTATCTCTTGGTTTATGTTGATGATATCATCCTCATCAGTTCCTCTGCTGCTGCTGCTGATCGCCTTGTGATTGCTCTCCGTGATGATTTTGCTATCAAGGATTTGGGTGCACTTCATTTTTTCCTTGGTCTTGAGGTTTCACTGTCCTCTGCTGGTTTGACTCTCACTCAGAAAAAGTACTCCTTGGACTTGTTGCGTTGTGCTGGAATGCTCAAATGTAAACATGTTAACACTCCGATGTCTGCCACTGATCGGTTATCTGCTCTTGATGGTGACTCTCTCTTGTCTGATGATGCTACTGAGTATCGCAGTCTCGTTGGTGGTCTGCAATCACTACAAGAAATATGTCAACTTGTGACCACCACTATTGGTCACTGAAAGGTCACAAATTTCCATTTACGACCTTTTTGTGACCAAAAACAGAAGGTCAAAAGCTGGCCATCGTAAACTGACTATAGCGACCTTTCTTCTGGAATGGTCAAAGACGTTTACGACCAAAATATTCCTACTATGGCGTTTTGGTCACTAGCAACCTCCCCCAGGCCACGTAGGCATCCAGCGTGGCAAGCTGATGTGGCACAAGATTCAGCCCGATCCAATTCGATTTTCTACATGGGCCGAGCCCATTAATTCAGCCCATTTATGTTTTTTCTGTCAATTTTCATGAGCTGCATGGGCCAAGCCCATCAATTCAGCCTATTTATATTTTATATATCAGTTTTCGTCAGCCACATGGGCATAGCCCAACATTTTAGCCTTTTTATTATTGGGCCATGGCCTTTGTTTTCTTGTTTTTTCAGATTCTGGTAAGTGGGTCCGAAATGTCAGGTTCTGTTTTGTGGGTCCCTCATGTCAATGTCATGTTCTTCAGATTTCAATATGCCAATGAATAAATAACAAATATTTAAATTCAAATAGACAGAAAACACATGTAATACTTCAAATAACAACAACCAGAATCAGTATGGAGCTCTTGCTCTACCAATAACACGTAATACAATTGGAATCACAATATTACAAGCTCTACAAGTGTGATGGCTGGCTACAGTAATTTACAACTCCACAATTGTCTTCTCTTCTTCAGAATGGAGCTCCTGTCAATAGCGATCACAAACTGGGCACATGCTCCTGTCATATGAACCATATGCCATACTCACTAGACGACCATAGTCAGGATTAGGCTGTGACCTTCATTACAAATAGCAATATGAATTTCCATCCCTTCCACGATGACCCTGTCAAGGATTGGTGCTGACTCGCATTAAAAAAGATTCCATACGGACAAGCATTCTAGAAACTAACTAGTCAAGGATCACATATATAGTTGTAAAGGCATTCCATACTATTAAGATGGACCAAATTCATGCAGATACAACATGTCTCACTAGTTCAAAGTGGAGCCACAGGAAGCTTACCATTACGCAATGGATTGATCAACAAAAGGGCCAGGTAGACGGCGAGACCAACACATATTATCCATCCCTGGGTCCTCCAGCTTCCAACGTGTTGCCTCCTCCTTGCCCTTCCTTTAAGAAAAATAACTTCCTTCAAGAAAAACAATACATGGTCAGTGCTGCCCTAATATAGCAATCAAGAACTACAAATGCAACGTAGCCTCAAATTTAACAGAGCAAGAACTACAAATGCAACATAGCCTCAAAAACTAAGTTTGACATGTCATTTTAAAGATGTGCCGACCTTTATTTATTTCTATTCCTGGATGAGAAGGCTAGAGCAAAGTTAGCTTTCTTGTCTGCGTAAGGATGAGAACTAATAACTGTAGTGTTGCAACATAAGGACAGTACAGATACCATAATAAGTTTCAGGAACATCACATCTAGCACAGTTGCAGAGATGGCACAAAATTCTTCTATGCAATTTTCAACATATTTGTAATAATTTTCATAAGCAATGAATCATGACAAACAAATTATGAGTTATGAAGTGGTTTCAAACTATAACAGTGAAGGACTAGACCCACAAAACACAACGATGTATAGGCACTAAACGTACAGCAAGTAATAAGAACCGAGACCATAAATGATACTGATCAAAGATAAAAACAGGTAGGTATCATATAATTCTCATCACAATCATACATTGAATTCATTAAAGGCTACAGATATAGAAGTATCATGCAACCAAAAGGGTTAAGACCATACACAACGATCAGTGTTAGCGGAATTGAGATATATTTGTACAGGGTAATGAAAGGTGCGAATCCAGTGCATGATAATAGAGCAAATATGTCAAAGTTATTTAGATTTGCTAATGTGTTTGTCACACTACCAAAATTCAAGATAAATCATGACAGAGAAACGAGTGAATTACAGCAAAGGAGGCATCTAATTTGACTACCAGTACCACAATCATTGAGTGAAAGCAAACACCAGAGAATTCAAAAATTTTCTGAACAGAATGCAAGCAAGTTTGATCATGACATAGCAAGTCTGCAGTCCGTAATTATATTAGATGTTCTAACTCATGATCCACATACATAGAGACCTACTGGAATCTGCTTACGCTTAAACTAGAAAGAGAACAAAAAAACTAAACCTAACTATGCAGCAGAGAGAGATAGCATGGGGGGACGACCTATGGACCAAAATGTCCTTCACCAGATCGTTCAAGGGAGCACAACAGCAGTAGCAGACCTTGCATGATCCTTCACACAACCAGATCGGAGCAACCTGCAAAGAAACGCATGAATTAGCATTCATTCATTAGCAGCATTGGCCTGCCAAAATAAATCTCAGTTATATAATTCACTGTTGAATACAGATAAAGATAATTGCTTCTATGCAAAATGTTACACATCAGTTTATCATAAAACACAAATGGAAGTAGGAAAAGGATTTAGTAAAATGCTCACATAATAGATCATATCAGCCGAGTTTGCAAAGGCTTAAGATCTAACTGGACGAATGGATTTGTAATAAGGTATTGGATTTATCAAAGTGTGTAATTATACATCAAGGTTTGCAGGTGCAAGAAATCCATCAGATGGATCATGGCATGCGCGACAAAATTTGATACAGTTTTAATTGAAGACAGTATGTACAGTATGAGCAGTGAAAAATAGAAACATATCTTGTATATATCCTAATTTACCAGTTGTTTAGCACCATGGTACAGGTGAGAGCTTAGTGCAGCAGTCACAGGGATCAAAAGGAATTCCAGAATAAAATAGCAAGGTTGTTAATTCAGATTCAATGTCAAGGCTGAACATACTAGTGATTACAAAACTGAACGAGCCAAGGCTATTCATTCGGGTTCACAGGCAATCAACAAGATGGCCGAGATCGGGACCAAGCAATATACAGAGGTGGTGGGATCGGGGGGCGCGCGTGCGTGATACCTTGGAGGTACTGCTGCTGCTGGTGCTGGGGCGGCTGGTCGCCCTTGGCGGCGGCCTTCTTCCTGGCCTTGGAGGGCTTGTCAGGGTCGTCGTCATATCCTCGCGCACGGGTGCGCTGGCCATCATGGTTCCGGTGACCTTCGACAGAGAGGAGGGCGTCCAGGAATTCAGATACCCACGCTAGGGAGAAGGAGCAGAGCCGCACCGGCGGAGGGAGCTTCTCACCTCTTGTATCCGAGGATGGTGCCGCGGAGGTAGAGCCTCACGCGCTGGCCGGTGCGTCCCTTCACCATCTTGCTGCTGCAGCGCCGCCGGGGAGGGGAGCTGAGGTTCACCATCTTCCTGACAACTGCCGCCGCCTCCGTCCCCACAGACGAGGCGAACATGGCCCCGCCGTCTTGGATGGCCTGCACAAACCCGCACAAACACAATGAGATTCGAGCAAGCTAAAGAAATCTAGAAGGAGGAGGAGAAGAAAGGGGGGCAATACCAGATCTCACCTACACGTGCCGCCTGCGAGGTGGCCATAGCGTCGATCTAGGGTTTCGGCATGGAGAGAAAGAGAGGGTGGATTCGAAGGAGAGTGTGGAGTCGAAGGAGGAGGCGAACGGCGCGACGGACCAAGCGAGGCGGGGACGGCGTCACGCGCGTGCGTGCTCCGATGCGGCGGCGGCGGTGGAGCAGAGAGCCCCGCGGGCGAGGGAGGCAGAGGAGCATCGGAGGAGGACCTCGGGCTTCTCTTCTATCGTGCGTGGGCATGGAGTGGCGGCGATGCAAGAGCCCCGCGGGACGCGAGGTTGGTCGAGGACGAGGGAGACGAGGGGAGAGTGAGGGCGGCGGCGGAGGTGGGTGGCGGGGAGGTTCTGAGGGGTGGGTGGCGGCAACGAGGGGGGTCTGCATCGGGGGAGAGGGGGGAGGGAGAGAAAGAAAGAAAGAAAGGAGGCGGGGGGGTGGATGGAAAACGGGGGAGAAGAGAGCTAGGGTTTCTCCTCACATGGGGTTGGTGGGGGAGGCGAGGGGTGAGGGCTGCCGTTGGATCCGGGAGGATCCAACAGTGTTTCGTGCATGATCCGCGTGTCTGGTCCACGGACCAATCAGAACGCAGTACAACATTATGACCAACTAAATTGGTCGTGATGGATTTAAAAATAAGATGTTAAAATCATGTAAGCTATTTTATGATCACAGAAATTCAAAAAAAAATAAAAGACCTTCTCATTGTGTCATCAAAAAAATAACAAACATGGAATGGCAAACAATGTTGCCTAAGAAAGTTTTCAATTTTTTTGCACGAAAAAATCATTTTTCATTTTCCGAGTGCCCAAAATGGATTTTTTTTAAGGACCTACCAAATAATTGTTGCAAAATTAGACCAAATCAATTTTCTAAAATACTAGGACATATTTAATGCACAATTGACAAAATGGTTGGGTGTCAAAAGTTTTGATCCACCTCTGGTGAAAAAGACAAATTTCTGACGATTCAGTTGGAAGCGGGTCAAATTTGAACTGCAGCTGCCTCATAGTTTGCTATTTATTTTTTTCAAAAATCATTTCTAGGTACATAAGTTTCTATTTAATCAGAGAAACACCAAAAAAAATCCAAGATTCAACCACTAGCTAGGAACGGTAATTCCCGCCGTTTTGACCGCATTTTGAAACGGGTATAAAAAATTCAAAAAAATCAAAAAATTGGGAAACCTTCGCATTGTGTCATCATATGTGGCCAAGTTCCTAGAAAAAATAACAAACTTGTAATACGGCAATTATTTTAAAAAAGTGTTCTCAGAAACGAGCTATCATGTGTATTAGAGATATTGGCTAGAAAATCTCCGTAACAAGATTTTATGTCAAAAAATGTATTAGAGATATTGGCTAGAAAATCTCTGGCGACGGCAGGGTAGATCAAGGGTGGAAGGGAAGCTAGAGCGGCCGCAGCACAGGAGCAGCCCGTTGGGACGACGCGGGGCCTGGCGACTTGGTGCTGATTGAACTGCTAACTCAAGATTCTTTTCTCTCCAACTAAATTAGGCAGAACAGTGGTGAATCTTCAAGCAAGGAGACCGGCTCAATTTGCATCTTAAAAATAATACTCCAGTCATCTTTAGTTTGGCCAGTCCAATCATGCACTCACAACGCTCCAAGATACACGTGGAGTGAGGTTGTCATATGCACCAAGTTGTCAATATAAAGTCTTTGCTAGAAAGAAGCAAGAAAGAGAACTTCTAGTTGTGTTCTTTCAAAGCAAGTACGTGTGGGGTCAAAAGGGCGCAAAAAAAAAAAACGAACATCGTAGAATTCCGTGCAACTGGACACTATACAAGTCAGCCGGTAGGTGCGCCGTATGTGCTGGTCGAAACTTACCAAATTTGACTCCAGTCAGTGGGTCACTGGTTGTTATTAGGAGAAACTGAAAGCCAGAACAATACGCTACGTACGTTCAAGTGAGCAGCTAGCTAGCCAGCACAACTAGGTTTCGGCCACCATGCAGTATGCAAGTTGTATGCTTTGGAAGGATCGTCACATCTTCTCCGGCAAACGTGCATCCGACGCCGGTTCTGTTAACTGCCGATCGACGTCCTCCATCGCGGTTAGTTAGTATGCATCAGATGAAACACCGACGACCACTCACAGTCCATTGTCGCAGTTAAGTGAAAGTGAAACAGTAATCCCAGATTGCTTAGGCTGTTCATTTATTTAATATCAGTGATTCCTTCGGCCATCAAACATGAAAATTTGTTAAAATCATCCTGAGCTAGCTCGCCTATGTGCTATCTTGCTGTTTATTCTACGGATGTTGAAGACTCTAGCATCAGCTTTGTTACTATGGTCGATGAATGTATTAAGTGCAGGTCTGATTGTCCTAGGTGTTATTCAGTGGACGCTTCGTTGTTGCTTGCCTGCTCCAGCCAAAACTTGATTATTTGTTAAGCAATTTGGTTTATAAAGGTTCAGCACCTTGGCTACTTCAGAAACCAGCTCCAAAGCATTAGCTTCAGCCTGTATGACTGAACAAGCCGTTGAGGCCGCTGCAATGGAAATAGCTTGGTGTTTCCGTCCTGCTGACGAAGACGCCCCTACAATGCGTGGTTACTATAATTGGCCATTGAAAAACGAGCGGCAGTTTTGTAACTACAAGTTTGCCTTTCTTTATTCCTTCTCCACCGCATTACAATTTAAAATTGTTGAAACAAAGATTAGTAACATCCGATGTAAAATATTCATAAATTACATTGAAGTTGTATCAGAGTGTTCTGTTATAGCTGCAAGTAGTCTTGGCATTGGGGGCATATCAATCTCCTGTAGGCCCTCAAGAACACGTACCACTTCATCCATCGCCGGCCGATCAAACTCATTATCTTGAATGCACCAACATGCAACTTTGCAGACCCTTTCAACTTGTACCGTATTGAAGCCACCATGTAACTGTGGATCCACCAAACTCCCCACATCGCCTTTATGAAGCCTGTTGACGACTTGTACAGGGAAATATTCAACATGATAACTGTTGCTAGTGTATTCTTCACCTGAATTTCTCCTTCCCGATATGATTTCCAACAATACCATGCCAAAGCTATAAACATCAATTTTTGGTGTAACAGCAACTCCACTAAGCCACTCTGGGGCAAGATAACCTACAGTTCCCCTGAATGTAGTCAGAATTCGACTAAAATTTCTTCCCAGAAACGTTGCCAACCCAAAGTCCGCAACTTTAGGAGAAAATGATGCATCGAGGAGTATGTTTTCTGGCTTAATATCACAGTGTATGATGCACTTGTGGCAACTCTGATGCAAGTAGAACAATCCTCTAGCAACTCCTAGGGCTATTTGATACCTGATACTCCAACTTAACACACCAAAATTGCTCTTAAATAGATGACCATCAAGAGATCCATTTAGCATATGTTCATAGACAAGCAACCTATTATGTCCTTCACAGCAGAAACCAATCAATTTGACTAGATTGATATGTTGGATCAGTCCAAGTGAGCTCACCTCAGCCCTAAATTGCTTCTCTCCCTGGTGAGCACCATCAAGCCTTTTCACCGCTATCGGAGTCGATCCACTTAAAACTCCCTTATAAACAGAGCCAAAACCACCTCCTCCCAGCTTTTCAGAGAAGTTTTTTGTAGCATGAACTAAATCGGTGTATCTGAAGGCAATAATCCCACCACAACCTTGGTTATCGTATAATGGAGAACAACACCACTTGAATTTGTTCCTCTGAACCACTAAGAACATCACGAGCATTATTAACGCAAAGCTAATAATGCTTGCAGCAATAACAACTCCAACGCTTAGTTTTCTTTTGTTTTTGCTCAGACTTGGAAAATCATTGGCCGCAAGGCGAAGGTAAAGAACATCTTCAGCAAAAATTTCAATGCCATCATTCAGATTTACACTAAGCAATTCCCCATGCCAGACATAGCACATGTTATTGTTATAGCAATAAGCAGTGCAGGAGCAGGAACCTCGACAAGCTTCTTCACATTTGCTCTGAGTGGTAATATTTTGTATGCTTTTTGGATTGTAGGGCAATGTAACATGAGCAATAGGGTGGAACATGTCTGTTGAACTTGTCTTGTTGCTAGGGCAATGTAATGGTGTATTTCTGATGCATCCTCCTGTCCGATCATCAAGGTACCAATCCGTTGGTGACTTCTGAGAGAAGCTCTCCATACAATCACAGAATGGACGTGCAGTACCGCGTGCAGTGCCATTGCAGACCGTGAAAGGTCCGCAGGTTGCCGTCGGAGTGCAGGGATCAATAGGTTTGGATTGTACTGTTTGCCAAGACTGTTCGGCTTCCGACCATATATTCAGCTTGATCTGGCCAGAGATGTCTAGTGATAATGTGGAAGATGATTCATCAGGTGAAGTGTACATGTAGTACTCCTCTTCGTTGTTATCAACGTATGTTACGTTAATCAAACCTTTGGTTCGTGAATCCGAATTTAGAACCATCATAATTACTGGTAAAAGTTTGGACATTTGTGATGTTCCATATTCCCAATTCCAGTACACTACTGAGGGATTTCGGCGTTTCATGATGATCCCACTGGTGGCTAGTTCAAGGGTGTATGAGCCAAGACCTGGATTAATCAGGCTCTTCTTTGAGATGCCCAGTCTACTCAAACCGGTGAGCTTATTCCGGCCTCCCTTGGCACCAGGAAGCAGAACATCTGTTGGGTGGTCGAAGCTCTGCCACAACAGCAGACCAGATGATGGGCCTTCTGTGAGTACAAGGTTTCCGCTGTTCAAGAGAACGGTGGTACTACTGGTGTTTATGTTGGTTTGCCTTCTATTGCTGATGTGAGAGGACCAGAGTACAGACTCGGTACCGGCATGGTTCACGATGGCAAGATTACCATCGCTAGAGATTTTGAGCTGTGTTAGGTGGAGCTCAGGGCCGGATATTGGCTTCTCTCTATTAGCAACCCACACGGTAGTGAAAACCGGAATCTTATTGAACCATATGCCAAGGTACCAGTTGGGGGAGGTGGTGGTGTCGGACTTACTGATGGTGGTGCGTGCTGCAGGCTGGAAGAAGCCGAGCGCGAACTTGCCGTTGCTTGAAACGAGCTTGTCGCCGACGGCAAGCGTTTGGGCAGCCGTGAGAGTATCATGTGAAGTTGTAGAGGAACATGGAGGAGCGTGCAAGGAGGAGACGAGGAGAAGTAGGAGTAATGTGTAGAGGGCAGGCATGGATAAGAGTGTCCAAGGACTTGACAAGTGAGGAGATGAGCATGAGTAATGTGTTGACGCTGGAGGGATGTTGTGCTGTTCGGAGAAGGCAGAAGAAGTGTTTTTATAGAATGAAAATGGCGGAGCGTACCATACACGTTCAGATGATTGAAGGAGAAGAAGGGCCCGCTTGGAGAAGAATGGCTACATGTTTATCAAAAAGAGTCGAATGGCTACATAGTATATATACCCACATGGGCAGCCACTTGGACTAGTTATACGTGTACTCACATGGGCAGCCACCAGAAGGCCCATTAGGCAAAGCAGTAGCAAGTAGGCCCATAAGCCTGCAGTAGAGAGGAGTTCGAGAGGGGTGCGGCAGTGGGGCTTATAAACCATTGCGCGCCCCTCTCAACTAGCAAGGTGGGACTAAACTTTGGCCCCGATGCGGGCAGCACAGAGGCCTTTGTTCCCGGTTGGTGGCTCCAACCGGGACTAAAGGGGGTGCACTGGTACCGGTTCGTCGCACCAACCGGGACCAATGCACCCCCTTTAGTCCCGGTTGGAGCCACCAACCGGGACCAAAGGCCGCAGCTTCCCGCCCTTTGGGTTGCTATAAAGAGGCCTTTGGTCCCCTTTGGTGGCACCAACCGGGACTAAAGGGGGCATTAGTCCCGGTTGGTGCCACCAACCGGGATTAAAGGCTGTGCTATATAAGCATCACTTAGCAGTTTCCGGCCAAATCGCCCACTTCTCCCCTGACGCCCCCTGCTCCTCCTCGTCACCGTCGCCGCCCGACGCCCCTGCTCCACCTTGCCGTCGCCGCCGCCACCGACGCCGTCAGGCTGCTCGCCTTCGCCGTCGCCGCCGCCCCCTGTGAGCATAGCCTGCTCCCGCGCCCCTGCGCGGCGACCGCGCCGCCGCCCCTGTCCTGCGCGGCCACCCCTGCCCTGGCGGCCACCGCGCGCCGCCCCTGCCCTGCGCGGCCACCACGCGCCACCCCTGTCCTGCGCGGCCGGTGCGCCGCCGCCCCTGCCCTGCGCGGCCGCCGCGCGCGCCGCCCCGCCGCCCCTGCCCTGCATTTTTCTCCATAGCATTTTTTTTGCATTTTTTTCATAAGTGTATTTTTTTTGTTCATTGCATTTTTTTCATATGTATAATGTATATATGTATGTGGTAGCTATATATATATATATATGATGAATGGATGTGGCTATATATGTATGTATGAATATAATTTTCATAGCATTTTTTTGTTTTTATATGTTTTTTCATATATGTATTAATTTTATATTTAGGTTGTTAGTAGATATCGATCGATTTTAGGTTAGTGCATTTTGGGTTAGTGTAGAGGAGAAAGTAAAATAAGGAAAAGGAAGAAAAGAGGAAGAAGGAAGAAGGAAGAAGAAGAAGAAAAAGAATGAGAGGAAAAAGGAAAATAAGAAGAGGAAGAAAGGAGAAAAAGAGGAGAGGAAGAAGAGGAGAAATAAATAAGAAGAGGAAAAAAGAAGAAAAAGAAGAGGAGAAGAAGAAAGGAATAGAGGAGAAGAAGAAAAAATAGAATTCTATTTTTTCTTATTCTCCTCTATTCCTTTCTTCTTCTCCTCTTTTTCTTCTTCTTTTTCTTCTTCTTCTTCTTCCTTATTCCTTCTTCCTCTTTTCTTTCTTTTCCTTAATTATTTCCCTTTCTCGAGGGAGAAGAAGAAAAATAGGAGCAGAAGAAGAAAGAAAGGAATAGAGGAGAAAGAAGAAACTTCAACACGAGGAGGTGGTACCGATACCCCCTCCCCGATAACATTATTTTCCCATGTATATGTATGTCGCGTCGTTGTCGATATAACCCCCTCTAGATAACTTCGACATGAGGGGCGGCCGATATATATACCCCCCTCGACCATGATAACTTATACAACTGCAGCAACCCCCTCGGCCCTCTCGCTCGACCAAAACTCTCGAGGACACCCAAACCCTAGAGAGAAAACGATGTTGGTCTCCTACCCCCTCCCGCCGCGCCCCTACCCGACAAATTAACTCTCTCGAGGCCACCCAAATTTATCAAGTTAAAAGAGCGTTATCGTCGAGGCCACCCCAAACCCTTGAAGCGTTGTGTCGAGGCAACCCCAAACCCTAGAGAAGAAGCATCGAGGCCACTAACATGATTCCTTATTGTGATTAGCTAGCTAGTTCTACGTTTGCCACTAATATATATATATATATATATATATATATATATATCCATCTGTACCATGTTTGAATAATAATTGACATGTTGTAAATATTTGCAGAAACTATATATGGAGCACTCCCGAGACGAAGAAACAGAAGCGATATTGGGGGACATAATCGCAAATGGAAGTGATGATGTTGCGTCATTTCTCGTCGACACCGATGGTCAGCTGGATGAAGAAGAGGGCTATGTTTATGATGGCTTTGTCCCATTAATGCCGGTACAAGAGGAGGACTATGTTCATGATGGCTCGAGTGACACAATGGAGGTACAAGACGAAGGAGACCGTGCTGAATGCTCCGGTCACCGAACTGAGTCCGGCCAGGTATATATATATATATATTAGTTAAGCCCGTGCTGACTAGTTAATTGATGCATCCATTGTTTTGGTATATGTACACATATTAATTACTGTCGTCTTTCTTCCTTATAATTTCTAGCCCTCCGGATCGAGCACAACTTCGGTAAGGAGACGAGGCCCGAAGAAAAAGTTGAGCTCGGATGAAAAGTTTGAGATCATAGAAATCGCGCCCGACGGCGAACCGATTGAACCCATCCGAACAAGGAAGGCATTTTCTGCTCAGTGCGGGGTTCTTGTTAGGGACAGGATCCCGATCAGCACCCAGCAATGGTATAAGCCTGCTAAGGATGAAGACGCTGAGGTGTCTTATGTCAATGATATGCAGAAAGAAGATCTTTGGACTGAGCTGAAGGCAAATTTCACCCTACCGCCAGAGGAGGATCCGGAGAAGCCAGTTAAAGAGAAATTAATCAAGTCTTGTGCTCTTAAGAAGATGGCAGGCTTAATGAGGAGGTGGAGGAAAGAGCTGAACCAGTTTGTCAAGAAAAAAAAGACACCAGAATTCATCGGCAAATATGAGAAGATCAAAGATCACTGGCCCGCATTTGTGGCCCACAAGACATCGAAAAAGAGTAAGAAGATGTCGGAGACAAACAAGAAAAATGCTGCGAAGAAGAAGCTTCACCATCGCACGGGGTCAGGTGGCTACCTCAAAGCCCGGCCTAAGTGGTCCAAGGCTGAGCATGATCTGCTTGAAAAAAGGATCGAACCAGAGACAATGCGCTGGCCAGACCGTTGCCGGACTTGGTTCTTCGGGGCTGGCGGAACCTTGGACCCTGTAACAGGGAAGTGTCAGTGGACGGACGAGCAACTGCAAACACCAGTCAAGAACCTTCAACACTATATCGATGCAGCGCAGCGAGGGACGTTCCTTCCAAACAGGGAGAAGGACGAGCTCACAATGGCCCTTGGGAATCCCGAGCACCCTGGACGGACACGAGGCACGCCAGGCTCCATTCCGGGGAAGGTTGGTTTTTCGGACGCATGGGGTTACAAAACCCACGAGAGGAGGAAGAAACTGGAGCAGGACCAAATGCAGGCGCTGCTTGGAAGGGTAATGGGGCTAGAGGATCGAGAAGAGGAACGAGAAGCAGCAGATCGCAACAAACGACATGCCGAAGCTTCCCCCGAAGCTACCCCGCCATCTCAGCGGAGAAGCAGCGTGGCTTCCACCGAGCTGCTTCAGCCGGAGCATGTCTTGATGGCTCCTGCCAGCTATCCCATGGATGGTATCACGGAGTCTCAAAATTGCCACATTATGACGCGATGGATGAATTTCAAGGTCAAGGCGGCTGTTGGCCAAGTTTATCCTAGTGGACCCGGCACAACTTATCACTGCTAGCCGATTCCAGAAGGATTTGCTAAGGTCATGGTGGATGAAATAACGGAGGAATTTGAGGACCTCGCGCTTGAGCACCCTACCGGTGAAGGGGAGACTAGGCTGGGTTCTGTTCTGAAGACTCCATGCCTATGGCGGAAGGAGCTCATCAACCTTCTGAACTGGACGCCTCCGCCTCCTCCTCCTCCTCCGGTGAGTCAGGGCACTCCGCCTCCTCCACCACCTCCTCCTCCGGCGAGTGACGATCAGGGCACGCGTGGCGGCACTCCGCCTCCTCCACCGCCTCCTCCACCACCTCCTCCTCCGGCGAGTGACGATCAGGGCACGCGTGGCGGCACTCCGCCTCCTTCTCCGGCGCGTGGCGGCACTCCGCCTCCACCTTCTCCGCCTCGCCAGCAAGGGCGGAAGAGACCCGCCGCCGCCCCGGCTGCTCCGGCGCGTCGTAGTCCTTCTCCTCCGCCTCGTAAGCAAGCACGAAAGAAGACAGACGCTGCAGCCGCTCCGTCTGCTCCGGCGTCTAGCAGCACAACCAGAGGCGGGAGGCAATACAAATACGGTCCATCATCTCTCAAGCCTCTAGAGAAGTTACCGTACGAGAGGTCCGAGCAGGAAAACGATACGATTGTGCAGACCCACGTGAAGGAGTTCTTTGAAGGGGTGAAAGCAAAGAGACATCCACCTCCGGAGGAGAAGGTAGATCCGGTGAAAGCAAAGCGCACTATTGATGCCCTGAGGAAACCACCGAGAACCAACTATGAGCGCATTACTGAACAGACATATCTCCAAGCCCAGCGGTCGGGAACTACTGTCAGTGCTAAAAGGTCAAAAGAACGAGCAAAGGGGAAAAAATTGCCCAGCTCGGTGAACAAGCACATCAATCGTGCCCCCCTCTCAATGTGTCTAATGCTCCAGGGACGGTGGCCGGTTATGGCAATCTTGACGATTACCTGCCTGACGATGCACTTCCTGATTTCTTGGAGGTGGATGGACACAGATACGAGTACGGGAAGCCTCTCGTCAAAGATGAAAAATCTCTGACAACAATGATGCGAAGATTCCATAATTGGTACATGGAAACCTGCAGAGAGTCTGAGGGTAAGAATGCTTTGTATCTGCATACTAAAGAGGAGCACGATCTCGTTGCAAATGATCTGTTGACTGTTCCATTTGAGGAGTTCTTCGAGTTCTTCAATCAAAAGGCCCTCGATAAATTAATGGTATTTTGCTACTGCCTGTAAGTACTATTTCTGTCATTAAGTCTCTATATATAGCTCGGCTCTTTCATTGCATGTATTTATAATTAATTATCCTCAATATATTATGTAGATTGAAGATCGTCGAGTGCAAAAAACAAGAAATTTATGATATTGGGTTCATTAACACAAATATTATAGATGTATTTCTGGTTGAAAAGAACATCAAAGAGGCCGAGGACAACTTGCTACGATCGTTGATAAAAAATCAAAACAAAGATACCATACTCTTTCCTTACAACGGCCCATGAGTGTTACTGTCGTGTGCATATTCGGTTTCCCTTATTACTCCAGCGAGGTTATAGTAATGTAATTGATGAGTTATGCATGCGTGCGCAGGTACCACTATATTCTTCTGGAGATTAAGCTTGAGCGTGGACTAGTAACCGTCTTAGACTCGAGACGGAAAGATCCCAAAACCTATGCGGACATGACTGAAATGCTCAACAAGTAAGTTCAATCGATCATTATCGCACCATATCGACAACTTTTTGTTCATTTCCTGATATCTCAAGTAATAATAATTATTTTCTTTGCCTTGCAGGGTTTGGAAACAGTTCACCGCAGAAGCTCCGGGACTGCCGAAGGAGCTGCGATATACATACCCGAAAGTAAGTACTACTGGCTAGCTAGTTGCGCGCATCTTCCATTGATTCTATAGCTATACTTTCATCAATGCCATTTATAATGCTTCATTATCAGTTTGATTGACCTTTATTTCTCGTAAAGTGCTTGTGGCAGGAGGAAGGGAATGATTTCTGTGGATACTACGTGTGCGAGTTCATCCACACCGCGACTTTGAAAAACAAGCGGGGCTACTCTAAAAGACAATATGAAGTGCGTAAGCAATAATATTCACAATTTCATTTTATTACACCATCATTTCTATTGAGTTTCATTCATATATATGTATTCATTAACACCCTTCTTCAAATTAGACGTGGCAGATGTGGAATGAACTCCTAGAACCAGATCGCATGAAAGCAATTCAAGAGGAATTGGCGGGATTCTTTCTTGACCACGTCATCAGTAAAGCCGGAGAATACCATGTGGAAATTGATTTCAAATGCTAGGGGTTTGTAATTAAGAGATCTTATACATATTGTACATGTATGTAGCCAGTAGCGTCGGATGCATGATACGAAAACTTGTTGTTCGACCAATCTCTCGGAGAAGGAGAGGTCGATCGATCACTTCTGTCGGTATGCATGACGAACTTCTGTACTGAATGGTTCTCTCGATCACTCATGTATATATAGTACGTAGCGTCCAAGCACGGACATAAGAGAGGACACTTCTCTCTATTAATTAGCTAGCTAACACAATATATGAAACACCTAAATTAACCCCCCAAAACCCCCAACCTTCCCTCCTTTCAAAAAAAAAACAAAAACCCCAGCAACTGGAATACTGATGCGTGGATGCCTTTTGGTCCCGGTTGGTGCCACCAACCGGGACCAAAGGCCCCCTGACTGGGCTGGGCGCACAGAGCCACGTGGAGGCACATTGGTCCCGGTCCTTGTTTGAACCGGGACTAATGGGTGGAGGTATTAGTAACGACCCATTAGTCCCGGTTCATGAACCGGGACTAAAGGCCCTTATGAACCGGGACTATTAGGTCTTTTTCTACTAGTGATATGATGAAAGCGCTGGCCAAGTAAGTTTAAAATTAAGCAGGGCAGGGAATGACATAACAACCGCATTAACACTCACATGTCTTATTTCAAATGTGGGCAGATGGATGTGGATGGGTACTATGAGCGGAATATAGTCAATGATGACAATGACCAAAGCGATGTCGATGCATCTTATGATGAGAGCTTGAGCAAATTAAGTTTTGAAAAGAGGTTATATATGAGAGTTGCCATATAACAACTGGCTGACATGCATGGTTCTATGCCTTTTTTCCAGGGACGCATTGGTGGCCCTAGCGGGAACGATGAGCATGCCGATGGTGATGAGTGTAATTTTGTCATTGGCTACGATGAATATCAGCAAAACTCACTGGACATGCATTGGAAGGTGATGGCCACGACGTTCAGGTCAGAAGAGGATGCATACAATTTCTATAACCAGTACGCGAAGGAACGTGGGTTCAACATTAGGAGGGACTTTCTGAAACGGGGGATGGGTGCTGAGGAAACTACGCTCTTGAGGAGGTATCTGTATTTGAGGGCTAGAAAATGACAGGCCAAGTTTTGTTCCATGGAAGGGTGGACTCGCAGGCTCAGACCGGAGAGTCGATGCTTGTGCGAACCCCACTTAATAGTGAAGCTTGATAAAGAGCGTGCAATTTGGTATGTCAGCAATTTCATCGGTGATCATAGTCACGTTCTTGCTAGACCGGACGAAGTTACATTTCTCTGGTATCATAATCAGATCAAGGAATACAGAAGGATTGAGATCTTAACTATGGCAGGAGCTAGGAGCTGGGATCGGAAAACACATTATTTTTGACAACTTCGTCAGCAGGTACGGGTCGTCTGCTAAGACTGATTTTGGGAGGGAAAGCTTTATAATATGTGCTACAGAGAGAAGATGAAACTACTTGCAAAGGGTGATGCTAACACTGCCATTGGGATCATGATGACCAGAAAGGACAGGGATCCAGATTTTCTTTCTTATAGCACATTGTTGACTCTGAAGGCAGGCTCAAAAACCTGCTTTGGTGTGATTCCCAATCACATCGGGATTATCTTGACTTTGGTGACGTGACCATATTTAACAGCACATATAAGGGGGTGTTTGTTTACAGGGACTTATTGGTGTAGGGACTTAAAAAGTCCCTTTTAGTCCCATCTAAACCAAACAGGAGGGACTTATAGGGACTTAAAGTGAACATTTGGGACGTATGAAAGAAGAATCCGAGGGAGAGTCTTTTTAGGACTTTTAGTTGTAACATGGTCTTTTAGTCCATGTTTAGTCCGAAGAACCAAACAAGTAGGGATTTTTTAAGGACTAGCGACTTTTTAGTTGGGACTGAAAAAAGTTTTAGGACCTATGAACCAAAGAGGGCCTAAGATGAATAGGTACGGAATACCATTCATACCTTTCGTCGGTCTGAACAATCATTGTTGCACCACAGTGTCCGGTCGTGCTGTTGTGTTCGACGAGACCGAAGGTACGCATGTTTGGCTGAATGAAATGTATGGTTTTGATCAACCCTAGCATTTTTTTTCTCTGAATGTACAGATTAAAGTAAAAAAATACAAATAACATCAATATTTTTTCCTGAATAAAACACTCATCGCAAACATTTCAGATTGAACACCCATATGCACAGCGAAAGCTAGATTCCTTCGCTGCTAAGCCAAGGGAAAATGTGGCACGCTAATTTTGTGCATCTCTTCATCACAAACGATTTGGCACACATGTGGCCTTATCATTTGTTGTTATTGAGCGCTTGTCTAAATAGTAGATGTTAGTAGATGACTTATTGATGCTAGCCTCGTTGAAGCCTGCATTGTCTTGGAGGGCACAATACCTCAAATTGTCCAATACATGGTATCCTCGGTACATGGCCTCTAAGAGCATCTTGAGGTGCATCATCATCCCAGAGTAGATTGTGTATCGCGTGTCCGCCTCCTCAACGATGGTTCCAGCTCTCATCCGGAGGTGCTGGAGTAAATTGCAGGAAACCACCATTGTGAAGGCTGAGTTAGCAGAAAACACTATGTTAAATTTTTTGGTACAAAACACCACGTCTTGTGTAATCTTTTTGCAAATAACATTGATAGGCGGATCTGGCAGATGAGTCCCACTTTTCATTGACATGGCATAATGTTTTATCGAAGACAGCGCTAGATGGGTAAAAAAGCAAAAACATCCCCAACACTTTTCCCCTATGCCGCCCAGGCCCTTCCCCAGTCCAGCCAACACAGCCAGCCGTCGTCGCGCTCCCGCCTCTGCCAGCCACGCCACCGCCGCCATGCTCCGCCCGCACCGGCCGCTTTGCCAACCGCGCCACCTCCTCCCTGCTCCACCCGCGCCATCGCCGCATTGCTTCCCCTGTGCCGCCCAGGCCCTTCCCCTTCCCCCGTCTCCCTGGATCAATCTCGAGCTTGGGAGGTCGACGACCGTTGCAGGAATACGAGGGGGGGGGGGGTACAGGAGCTCCGCCGCAGCTCCTTACTCCAGTGCGCGCCCCGCCTTCCTCCTTACTCGCGCCGGTGCGTGGTGGCTGTTGTGCTCGCGCCCGTGCACCTCATGTTGCTCTAGTGCGCGCGCACCTCCCTGCTCGCGCCTGTGTGTGGCGGCCGCCAGCGGTGCTCGCGCCCATGCACATGTGCGGAACAAGCTGATCGGGAGGGAGGTTCAAGGGTGAGGTAGGCGGCTGCAGGCCTTCGCCGGCCGCGGAAAGAGAGAGGAGGGAGGAAGGAGATGGGAGGAAGGGGGCAATGTGGAGCTGATATTTTTTTTTTTTGATTCGGGGTGTCTGTGTAAAATCTATTGACTAGTTTGTTAATTTAGATTAAAATTCATCTGGCACGAAATGTTACGGCACGTAGGTAAAAAGGGGCCCATCTGCCATAATCTCACTTAACAGAGCCAGATCTGCAAATCAGTGGTTTTTGCAAAATGATTAAACAAGGCGTGATGTTTTCTGCAAAAGAATTATAACATAGTATTTTCTACAAACCTAGCATTTAAAGTGGTAGTTTTCTATAATTTACTCGGAGGTGTTGCAACCTCTGCACCACCTTCTCGTCTGATCGGGTACGGTTCAAGGAGTTGTACTTGTTCTTCAGGAAGGAGATGAAATGGTTTACAAGTTCACCTGCAACTGCAGATATGGCAGTCGTAGGCTACTGTTTGGTCTCTGCACAAATTTAACTTGGCTGGCTCTGCCAGGTCTTGTAGAGATTCTTGGCAAAATAGAAAAGTCTCCGTGGATGACTGACTGTAACTACAGATGGGGGGGTACATGGATGCTTGTCTAAATGTCCAAACATGTGACCAGGAAAACATTTTCTTAACCAGTATTTCTAATATTCACACTAGGTTCAAATTGATTATTGTCAAAGAGCGAAATGTATATTTTATTTCTTCGCATTTGTTTTTCATTGGATTCCTTTTACATTTTACATACGAGGCAACGTGATGCCTCATGTGCAGCCTGCTATTGCAACGTTTCACCATGGAAATTGTTCGGGTTTTCCTAGATGAACTTCAGTGGAGAAGCAGCGCTACAGCTTGTTGACACTGAAATGGTACGCGCCCTTTTATCTCTGTCAATGATGAGAATCACAACACTAATACATTGGTTTCAGAGCACATGTAATTAGTTTGTCGGAATACTATCAATCTCTCTGTGCCTTATTTGTGTTAGTTCAGTTTTAATTGAGAATTGCTGTACCCTGTGCATTCTTTAGAGTTCAGGCTTGATGCGTGTCCCTCGCTGAGCTCCCCTATGGGATCAACGATTCATTTGAGCATCTCAGCCACCGAGCATGAGGGCCGTCGAAAAATGATGAGGGTAGGCCTATCGCTCTCCATATCCGCCTAGGCCGGAGCAGGTAGCTCTGTTAGACTGTATATACGTAGCCTCTGTATATCTGTATTGTAACATTGTATTGTATTCTTTGGGTACCTCTATATAATGAGATAGCCACACCTCGAATTAGGGGTGTCGAGCAGTTTCCAAATCATATGTCTTACATGGTATCAAATTAGGTTATGATGTCTTCCGCTGCCGCCGCCACCGCCGCCGTCGCGCCGACCTCGGTTCCTCCCGCCGCTGCCGCGGTGCCGGCCCTCGCCACTGCCTCACAGCCTCTCGCGATGGCCTACGGTGCCTTGTCATCGCCTCGCTCCCCGATCGGATCGGGAGACCGCGGCGCCACCCCGACTTGTGCTCCCTCTGGCGCTGCTCCTTCTGCGGGCAGCGTTCCCATGATCCATGGTGGGCCGCCGCTGCCGTTGTCTTGGCCGGCGCCGCCCCAACCCTATGGCGCGCCGCCCCTACAGCAGCCCTATTGCGCCCCTCCACCTCATCACTACTACGGCGTGCCGCCGCCGCTGCCCTACTCGGTGCCCGCGCCGCCTCAACCCTACCCGGCGTCCTCCCCGCACCCGCACGGAGCTGCGGCTGCCTCGCCGCACGTGGCCTCGGCCACGGCAAACCACGGTGCCCCCGCGGCACCCTACGGCGCCCCCGCGACACACTATGGTGCCCCAGGGGCGGTTTCCCCCGGATCCTACCCGCCCTACTCGGTGTATCCCGTACATCCTGGGGCGGCCTCGTCGATGGGCATGTATGCATCGCCGCATGCCCATGTTAATTCGGCCACGGTGCCTGCGACCGTTCTACTTCTCGCATCTGCTACCGGTGAAGCTTGCGCCGGACAACTACCTGTCCTGGCGTGCACTAGTGCAGAACCGGGCAATAGCACCGGTTCGTAAGGCCCTTTAGTGCCGGTTCCATAACCGACACTAAAGTGTGGTCACTAAAGGCTCCCCCTTTAGTACCGGTTCAACACGAACCGGTGCTAAAGGGCAACCACGTGGCACGAGCCGGGTCCGGGGGCCTAAAGACCAACCGGTACTATAAGGTTTGGGGGTTTTTAGTTTTATGATTTCTTTTTCATTTAATTTTGTGTTTCCATTTTAATTCTTTTTCGTTTGTTGGTATTTTACGATACTACACATTGTAAACGTTATGCATATATATATATATATATATAGTGTTACTATTCATCACCCAGGGTGCAGAATAAGTTATTCTTCACCCGAGGTAATCTTACGATAATTTCATAATTAAATTATGTTTGGAATTCAAATAGTTACATTCCTATCGATTCATGACGTAAAATTTGACATAAGAAAATAAAAATATAGGTCATAAGACAAGAAAATTTACCGTTTATGTGTATTTTACACTATGTTTTTAAATTTGTAATTTTACATAACATAAAATATTTTTTCCGACGATTATATATTTTCTTACAGTCTCTTTTTACTTCAGAAATAAGGCAAAATTTACGGAATGTAAAATTACGGTCCATTGATAGTAAAATAGAGGGGGGTGAAGAATAACTATTCCTCACCCAGAGTGACGAATAGTCAATCCCTATATATATATATATATATATATATATATATATATATATATATATATATATATATATATATATATATATATATATATATATATATATATATATACATACACACATAGAATTTCTAGTAGAACCAATCATCGAGTTCAACATGATTGTCATGATATTATAAGCGTTCATATATAACACCACAAAAGCAAATCACTTAAGTTCAGAACGAAGAACACGGACATGAAAGGACAAGTACTAATTAAGAGCAGCATGAAGAACTAGCTAAATCACTCCTGCTAGCTACTCTCTCTCTGGTAAAATAGCATAGAACATGTATAGCTCTCCTGATTGATCATACTGGAGCATGCCGATGAACCTGTCTCCTAATCGTGGGCTGCGCTTCTCATTGCTGCCCCCTAGTACTTCTCTGCGATCATTAACAATTTTCCTTCAATCTTTCACTATTAAGCATTCATCGCTTCTAGAAATCCTGAATGCATTCATGTGCAATGCAGGATATCTTGGCCTTAAGCTAACAATTGACATCTGACCTTTAGTCTCGATCACCTGAGGCACAACTGTCATCGGGAGTCCCTGTTGAAGAACATCGTATATTACTTAATTAATATACTTAGCAATGAAAGTTTAGCAAAAAAATATGTATGCAAAACATGCACTGATCAGGACAAATAGTAAATATCTTACCATCATTTCTAAATAGATGTGACCATAGTTCAATACCATCACTATTGGTCGCACGTTTTGAGTACTAACATTTCCAAGTGCAGGAAAAAAAATTGTCTTGACAGTATGAAGATCCTCAAGCCATGAAACATAATGACTTATCTCCTCGCAGTTTAGTTCAGCTCCGGGACAGTAGAAGGTCCTGTCTACTAAGCGCCGGACATGTTTGGTTGAATGGAGATAAGCTGTCAATAGAAATTAGTTGTCAGTTATTTTTAATAAGCAATATCAAAGACAAAAATATATTTGAGAAGAACTCACATAATGGTAGAACTGGAGGCGTCTGCACATCGACCCATATGTCTCTATTACCTTCAATATCATCTTCCCGACGAATATCAAAGGTGATAATCATACCAGGCTCAAATGCATAAGCCTTGCATAGTGCTTGCCAAGTTTTGCATTCAAAATAGGTGTACGTGTGTGCATTGTATACTTTGACGTTGAAAGTATAACCATCATGCTCAATTTTCATGTAAGCTCTCTTTACCTCCATAGTTTCCATATCTTTGAAACCTATCTTATCCAAGTCAAAAATTCTTGCATGGCATGGGATTCGCTAGTAGAATAGTGAAAATTAAAAATTATAAGTCAGGCAAATGAAGCATATATAAGTCATGCTAAATTACGAAAACAGACTTGTCGTTGTGACTTACTGTATCGAATTCAAAAGTCTCATCCAGCTTGATGCTGAATCGCCTACCATCAATAAGGAAATTTCTGTCGCACTGGCCGCGCTCGTTTTCACAGTATGTGCACATACCGAAATGTTTTCCGTCGTCAGACGACATTTCCTATGTTCATATTAGGCGAAACATTAAACACTTACTAATTCAATTAATTCAACTACTTCTATTAATTCAACTAAGCATTTATTAAAAAAACTAGTTATATTAATTCAATTAGTTCAACTAAGCATTTACTAAAAATAAACTAGTTATATTAATTCAATTAGTTCAACTAATCATTTACTAAAAATAAACTAGTTCTATATATTAATTCAACTAGTTCACTAAGCATTTACTAAAAATAAACTTGTTCTATATATTAATTCAACAAGTTCAACTAAGCATTTACTAAAAATAAACTAATTCTAATCCTCTATCTCTTTCTCAGACTTATCCCACTTAGGTGAAATATTAAACACTTATTACTATCTAACATTAATTAATATCTAGCCAATTCAAATATATATATCTAACTATATTCATCTCTAACAATTGACATTACTATATATTTAACTTTTCTATCTAATTCATCTAACATTCGACATTAATCTAACATTTATATAAACTCAAAATATATAAAAACATTAAATAAACAGAAAAACTCATTAACAAATAATATTTTAATTAGATAATCAAATCTCAGATACGACAATTTTCTTACTAAAAATAAACTAGTTATATTAATTATTCAACTAGTTCAAATCTCATATACCTAAATAAACTAATTCGAAAATTTTCTTACTAAAAATAAACTAGTTATATTAATTATTCAACTAGTTCAAATCTCACATACCTAGCTAATTAATATCTAATTAAATTTTCTAAAAAACAGAAAACAGAAAACAGAAAATAAGTAAAAAATGTGTGTGTGTGTGTGTGTGTGTGTGTGTAGTGTGTGTATGTGTGTATGTGTGTGTACGCCGCCCCGTACGCCGCCGCCCCGTATGTACGAGCGGGGGCGCCAACGTACGGGGCGGGGGCGGCGGCGTACGGGGCGGGGGCGGCGCCGGCGCGCGGGTGCGAGAACGTACGGGACCGCGACGACGACGACGGACGGCGGCGGCGTTCGGGGCGGCGGCGCGAGACGACGACGACAACGACGGGCGGCGGCGGGGACAGCGACGACGACAACGGACGACGGGCGACGGACGGGGACGACGGGATCGAGCGGCGCGCGGCGATGTCGCAAGAGGTTGGAGACGAAGTGGGAAGATGTAACTGAAATTTTCGTAAGTGCTATATATATAGGATGGGCCTTTAGTACCGGTTGGAGCCACCAACCGGTACTAATGGCCAACTTTGGCCAGGCCAAGAGGCGGGAAGAGCAGGCCTTTAGTACCGGTTGGTGGCTCCAACCGGTACTAAAGGGTGATCTTTAGTACCGGTTGGAGCCACCAACCGGTACTAAAGGCCTCGAGCAGTCACCCTAAAGTTTAGTCCCACCTCGCTGGGCGAAGGGCAGCCGCACTGGTTTATAAACCCAGCTGCGGCTACCTCTTTGAACTCCTCTATATAGCAGGCTTGTGGGCCTAAATTCTGCGCGCTGCCCTGTGAGTCTGCTAGGCCTTTAAGGCCTGTAATTGCACGCCCGTGGCCTAGCAGGCCCACAGGGCAGCGCCCCAATTTTTTTATAGTTTTTTTCTTTTCTGCTTTATTTTCTTCTATTTATTTCTGCGTAGTTTTTTGTATAGTTTTTTCTTTTCTGTTATATTTATTTTTTCTATTTATTTCTGAGTAGTTTTTCATCTAGTTTGCCAAAATTCAACATTTTCAGATTCATTTTGTAGTGATTTTCAATTTCACGATCATTTTATATAGGTTTTTTCTTTTCAGCTATAGTTTTTTTTCTGCTATTTTTTCTTTTCTGCAAAACTTGATTGTCAAAGTCTCGAGTTATAACCAAAGTTTAAAAAAAAGAAATGCCGATGTGGAATTAGTTTTTGCCATAACAGAAGAAGTCCGGAGTTGTAATAAGTTATTAAAAATAAAAAAGAGGTGCAATGCTCGTTAATTTGCTTCAAGCCTTTCGGAATAGTGTAAACTGCACTGCGCATAGCTCCGTGCAGTCTACCATATTCCTGAAGGCTTGAAGCTAAGCAACGTGAGCATTGAGCCTCTTCTTCATCGTCTCTGCACTCAGGGCTTATAAACCGCTCCTAGTCCCTCTCTCTTCGCGAGGTGGGACTAAAAAACAGCTTACTATGAAACTGTAGTACTGATTCATCCATGAACCGGTACTAAAGGTGCTCGTGGGGCCCCAGCCTTACCTGACACAACCTCATTAGTACCAGTTCGTGGCACGAACCAGTGCTAAAGGTTCGCCACGAACCGGTACTAAACAGCTCCTCCCGCCTAGCAGTTGGTGCATACTGAACGCAAAAAATATAAGAGCATTTAGATCATGATCTTATATTTCTTTACAGTCTAAATTGTCAATATGATCTTATAACATCAAAAATACTTTGATCATCAATGATCTTTGTGTGTACAATCTGAATTGTCAATATGAGTCATCAACGATTTATAAACCGATGAAGACTCATATTGCGGCCACAAATTCTACACATAGAGTTCAATGAAGACCAAGTGCTTGTGATAGTTTGAGGAATAACATATTTAAGGTGGTAAAAGGCTTGTTAGGGGAGCGAGGTGGGACTAAAAACAGCTTGCCATAACCTCATTAGTACCGGTTCGTGGTACGAACCGGCACTAAATGGTGATGGTGGGGCCATAGCCTGACCGCAGGCTGACACAGCCTCTTTAGTACCGGTTCGTGGCATGAACCGGTACTAAAGGTTCGCCACGAACCGGTGCTATTGATTGCCGCCACGAACCAACCGGCACTATTGTGCTTCACATTTGACCCTTTTTCTACTAGTGGTGCCCAGGTGCTCCCTCTTCTGCAGAGTCGCTATCTGGAGGGCTACGTTGACGGATCCATCCCATGTCCGCCCCCTCACCACCAGGCATTCCACACCTGGGTGGCTTAGGATCAGGCCATCCTCTCCGCCATCCAGTCCTCACTCACCCCGAGCGTCTCGTCGCTGGTCATCTTCGCCGCTACGTCCCGGGAGGCGTGGGCGGCGCTTCACACTAGTTTTGCCTCTCAGCCCAAGCGCGTGCTCACTTTATACACACCGAGCTGGGTGAGACGAAGCTTGGTGACCTCAGCATCACCGACTACTTCAACAAGATGCGGGGTCTTGCCGATACGTTGGCCTCAGTTGGTCAGTCGCTGCAGGATGAGGAGTTCACCACCTTCGTGCTTAATGGGCTTGATGATGATTATGATAATCTCATTGAGAATGTTCATGGTCGCGATGACCCGCTTCCACCTCGTGAGCTCTATGCACGTCTGCTTGGCCGTGAGCAGCGCATTAAGGCGTGCCGGGTCTCCCCCAGTTTCGCCTCCGCCAATGCTGCAACTCGTGGCAAGCCCCAGCGGTCATCATCTTCAGGAGGCAGACCGGCGCCGCCTTCACAAACCGGCCTCGCGGGGCAGTGCTCCGACCATCACGGGTGGTAACCGGCCGGTGGCGTGTTGTTCTTCTTGTGGTGCCCAACAGGCCTGCCAGTTGTGTGGCCTTGAGCGCCACATTGCCTCTCGCTGCCATCGTCGCTACAAGCAAGATTTTCTGGGCCTCGGCAACAATGGCAAAGGGAACGACAAGCAGGTCGCCACCGCTGTGACGAGTCATGATCATGGCCGTACTCCGTCTTACTCCGTTGATCTGCATGGTACGTGGACACTGGAGCTACCAACCACCTCACCGGTGAGATGGGTAAGCTCTCTACTCAGGAGCCATATCATGGTCATGATCAGGTGCACACCGCCAGTGGAGCAGGTATGCGCATCTCCCATGTTGGTCAGGCCTCTCTCCTTGCTCACAATTTTCGCACATTGCATCTATCTAATGTCCTTCGTGTTCCTTATGCTACGCGTAGTTTGTTGTCCATTCCTCAACTTACTCGTGATAATAATGTCCTTACTGAGTTTCACCCTTTTCGTTTCTTTATCAAGGATCGGGACACGAGGGCCGTTCTACTTAGCGGTCGTCTTCGCCATGGACTGTATGCAGTTGATGCGCCGCGCCCACCTTCCATGTCGTCCTCTCCTCAGGTGTTCAGTGGTGTTCGTGTGTCGCCTACACACTGGCATGCGTGCCTTGGTCACCCGGCGGCTCCCATAGTTCGACATGTTTTGCATCGTCATGATATACCAGTTGTGTCCAATAAAACTACTGAACCTATTTGTGATGCCTGTCAGCAGGGCAAGAGTCATCAACTTGCCTTTTCAGAGCCTAGTCGTGTTGTGAAACATCCTCTTGAGCTTGTGTTTTCTGATGTATGGGGTCATGCCCAGACATCTGTTAGCGGTCACAATTATTATGTCAGTTTCATTGATGCTTACAGCCGTTTTACTTGGTTATATCTTATTAAGCATAAGTCTGATGTGTTCGATGTCTTAATTCAGTTTCAAGCACATGTTGAGCGTCTTCTTAAGCAGAAAATCATCCATGTCCAATCTGACTGGGGGGTGAATACCACAACCTCAACTTGTTTTTTAACAAACTTGGGATTTCGCACGGTGTGTGATGTCCTCATACACATCAGCAGAATGGTACTGCCGAGCGTAAGCATCGTCACCTTGTTGACACTGGCCTAACCTTGCTAGCTCATGCCTCCGTCCCGTTTCGGTTCTGGAGTGATGCTTTCTCTACAGCTTGTTTTCTCATAAACAGGCTTCCCTCGAGACTTATGAAAATGCAAACCCCTCTTGAACTTCTTCTTAATGAGAATCCAGACTACACATTCTTCAAAGTGTTCGGGTGTGCATGTTGGCCTCACTTACGTCCATACAACAAGCGCAAGCTAGAGTTTCGGTCTAAGAAGTGCGTTTTTCTCGGGTATAGTTCTCTTCGCAAAGGGTACAAGTGATTGCATGTTCCTACCAACCGCGTCTACATCTCTCGTGACATTGTGTTTGATGAAAATGTTTTCCCTTTTCGTGCACTTCCGACTAACTTTACCACTTCTACACCACCGGTGTCTGTGTCCACACCTACGCCTGATCAATTTGTGGATGTTGCATATGCCCCTGCATTGCTTTCTAATCATGCTGCAGGTATTGGATGCGGTGCCCGTCTCGAGCTACTTGATGAACAGGTCACCGATGAGCGTCCTGATCGGGACGTGCATGCGCCATGCATGACGGGCGGCACCCACCAACCCGTCCCCGTCTCGCCTGTGGAGGCTGCCCCGACTGCCTCGCACGTGCCGGGTCAGCCTGGCTCCACGCTTGCCCCGTCCAGCCTCACGCTGGCCTCGCGGGCGCTGGGCTAGCCAGCGCCAGCTTTGCCTGGCTCGCTGGCCTCGTCAGCACCAGCGGCCTCGCTAGCGCCAGATTCGCCCGGCTCGCAGGCCTCACCAGCGCCTGCCTTGCGTGGCTCGCCCGGGCCACTGGCGGGTCTCTCGCCCGAGCCGGCTGCTGCTGCCACTAGCCCGAAGGCCCCGTCACCTGCTCCGGCTGGGTCTGCCTTGGCGCCAGGGTCGCCGACCAGCCCTGCTTCGGTCGCCGGTGAGCCCGACTCGCCTGACTTGGTGTCGGCCTCGTCAACATCCTCTACTACACCGACTTTGCCAGCAGAACCTGTTGTAACTCTTCGTCCTCGCACACAGAGCCAGTCCGGTGTCTTCTGTCCGAACGAGCGTACGGATGGGACGGTTGTGTGGCTTGCTGCGTGCAAGGCTCACACTGCTGTCGATCCCACTGTAGAGCCTCGTCACTTTCAGGCTGCACTGAGTATTCCTCATTGGCGTGATGCAATGGAACAAGAGTTTCAGGCCCTCCAAAAGAATGATACTTGGCGTCTTGTTCCTCCAGTGTATGGCGTCAACGTCATTGATTCCAACTGGGTTTTCAAAGTCAAGAGACATGCTGATGGCTCCATTGAACGCTACAAGGCACGGTTAGTTGCCAAGGGCTTCAAACAGAGGTATGGTCTTGATTATGAAGACACTTTCACTCCAGTCATCAAGCCTACTACCATTCGATTACTACTATCTCTTGCGGTTACTCGCGGATGGTTCCTTCATTAGCTTGATGTGCAGATCGCTTTTCTACATGGCATTCTGGAGGAGGAGGTTTATATGCGTCAGCCACCTGGTTTTGTTGATCCGACACGACCTCATCATCTCTGTCGTCTGGTTAAGGCACTGTATGGACTCAAACAGGCTCCTTGTGCATGGCATGCTCGCCTTGGATCTGTTCTTCGGGCTCTTGTGTTTACTCCATCCACTGCTGATACGTCACTGTTTCTCCTCCAGCGCCCTGAGGTTACGATGTATCTCTTGGTTTATGTTGATGATATCATCCTCATCAGTTCCTCTGCTGCTGCTGCTGATCGCCTTGTGATTGCTCTCCGTGATGATTTTGCTATCAAGGATTTGGGTGCACTTCATTTTTTCCTTGGTCTTGAGGTTTCACTGTCCTCTGCTGGTTTGACTCTCACTCAGAAAAAGTACTCCTTGGACTTGTTGCGTTGTGCTGGAATGCTCAAATGTAAACATGTTAACACTCCGATGTCTGCCACTGATCGGTTATCTGCTCTTGATGGTGACTCTCTCTTGTCTGATGATGCTACTGAGTATCGCAGTCTCGTTGGTGGTCTGCAATCACTACAAGAAATATGTCAACTTGTGACCACCACTATTGGTCACTGAAAGGTCACAAATTTCCATTTACGACCTTTTTGTGACCAAAAACAGAAGGTCAAAAGCTGGCCATCGTAAACTGACTATAGCGACCTTTCTTCTGGAATGGTCAAAGACGTTTACGACCAAAATATTCCTACTATGGCGTTTTGGTCACTAGCAACCTCCCCCAGGCCACGTAGGCATCCAGCGTGGCAAGCTGATGTGGCACAAGATTCAGCCCGATCCAATTCGATTTTCTACATGGGCCGAGCCCATTAATTCAGCCCATTTATGTTTTTTCTGTCAATTTTCATGAGCTGCATGGGCCAAGCCCATCAATTCAGCCTATTTATATTTTATATATCAGTTTTCGTCAGCCACATGGGCATAGCCCAACATTTTAGCCTTTTTATTATTGGGCCATGGCCTTTGTTTTCTTGTTTTTTCAGATTCTGGTAAGTGGGTCCGAAATGTCAGGTTCTGTTTTGTGGGTCCCTCATGTCAATGTCATGTTCTTCAGATTTCAATATGCCAATGAATAAATAACAAATATTTAAATTCAAATAGACAGAAAACACATGTAATACTTCAAATAACAACAACCAGAATCAGTATGGAGCTCTTGCTCTACCAATAACACGTAATACAATTGGAATCACAATATTACAAGCTCTACAAGTGTGATGGCTGGCTACAGTAATTTACAACTCCACAATTGTCTTCTCTTCTTCAGAATGGAGCTCCTGTCAATAGCGATCACAAACTGGGCACATGCTCCTGTCATATGAACCATATGCCATACTCACTAGACGACCATAGTCAGGATTAGGCTGTGACCTTCATTACAAATAGCAATATGAATTTCCATCCCTTCCACGATGACCCTGTCAAGGATTGGTGCTGACTCGCATTAAAAAAGATTCCATACGGACAAGCATTCTAGAAACTAACTAGTCAAGGATCACATATATAGTTGTAAAGGCATTCCATACTATTAAGATGGACCAAATTCATGCAGATACAACATGTCTCACTAGTTCAAAGTGGAGCCACAGGAAGCTTACCATTACGCAATGGATTGATCAACAAAAGGGCCAGGTAGACGGCGAGACCAACACATATTATCCATCCCTGGGTCCTCCAGCTTCCAACGTGTTGCCTCCTCCTTGCCCTTCCTTTAAGAAAAATAACTTCCTTCAAGAAAAACAATACATGGTCAGTGCTGCCCTAATATAGCAATCAAGAACTACAAATGCAACGTAGCCTCAAATTTAACAGAGCAAGAACTACAAATGCAACATAGCCTCAAAAACTAAGTTTGACATGTCATTTTAAAGATGTGCCGACCTTTATTTATTTCTATTCCTGGATGAGAAGGCTAGAGCAAAGTTAGCTTTCTTGTCTGCGTAAGGATGAGAACTAATAACTGTAGTGTTGCAACATAAGGACAGTACAGATACCATAATAAGTTTCAGGAACATCACATCTAGCACAGTTGCAGAGATGGCACAAAATTCTTCTATGCAATTTTCAACATATTTGTAATAATTTTCATAAGCAATGAATCATGACAAACAAATTATGAGTTATGAAGTGGTTTCAAACTATAACAGTGAAGGACTAGACCCACAAAACACAACGATGTATAGGCACTAAACGTACAGCAAGTAATAAGAACCGAGACCATAAATGATACTGATCAAAGATAAAAACAGGTAGGTATCATATAATTCTCATCACAATCATACATTGAATTCATTAAAGGCTACAGATATAGAAGTATCATGCAACCAAAAGGGTTAAGACCATACACAACGATCAGTGTTAGCGGAATTGAGATATATTTGTACAGGGTAATGAAAGGTGCGAATCCAGTGCATGATAATAGAGCAAATATGTCAAAGTTATTTAGATTTGCTAATGTGTTTGTCACACTACCAAAATTCAAGATAAATCATGACAGAGAAACGAGTGAATTACAGCAAAGGAGGCATCTAATTTGACTACCAGTACCACAATCATTGAGTGAAAGCAAACACCAGAGAATTCAAAAATTTTCTGAACAGAATGCAAGCAAGTTTGATCATGACATAGCAAGTCTGCAGTCCGTAATTATATTAGATGTTCTAACTCATGATCCACATACATAGAGACCTACTGGAATCTGCTTACGCTTAAACTAGAAAGAGAACAAAAAAACTAAACCTAACTATGCAGCAGAGAGAGATAGCATGGGGGGACGACCTATGGACCAAAATGTCCTTCACCAGATCGTTCAAGGGAGCACAACAGCAGTAGCAGACCTTGCATGATCCTTCACACAACCAGATCGGAGCAACCTGCAAAGAAACGCATGAATTAGCATTCATTCATTAGCAGCATTGGCCTGCCAAAATAAATCTCAGTTATATAATTCACTGTTGAATACAGATAAAGATAATTGCTTCTATGCAAAATGTTACACATCAGTTTATCATAAAACACAAATGGAAGTAGGAAAAGGATTTAGTAAAATGCTCACATAATAGATCATATCAGCCGAGTTTGCAAAGGCTTAAGATCTAACTGGACGAATGGATTTGTAATAAGGTATTGGATTTATCAAAGTGTGTAATTATACATCAAGGTTTGCAGGTGCAAGAAATCCATCAGATGGATCATGGCATGCGCGACAAAATTTGATACAGTTTTAATTGAAGACAGTATGTACAGTATGAGCAGTGAAAAATAGAAACATATCTTGTATATATCCTAATTTACCAGTTGTTTAGCACCATGGTACAGGTGAGAGCTTAGTGCAGCAGTCACAGGGATCAAAAGGAATTCCAGAATAAAATAGCAAGGTTGTTAATTCAGATTCAATGTCAAGGCTGAACATACTAGTGATTACAAAACTGAACGAGCCAAGGCTATTCATTCGGGTTCACAGGCAATCAACAAGATGGCCGAGATCGGGACCAAGCAATATACAGAGGTGGTGGGATCGGGGGGCGCGCGTGCGTGATACCTTGGAGGTACTGCTGCTGCTGGTGCTGGGGCGGCTGGTCGCCCTTGGCGGCGGCCTTCTTCCTGGCCTTGGAGGGCTTGTCAGGGTCGTCGTCATATCCTCGCGCACGGGTGCGCTGGCCATCATGGTTCCGGTGACCTTCGACAGAGAGGAGGGCGTCCAGGAATTCAGATACCCACGCTAGGGAGAAGGAGCAGAGCCGCACCGGCGGAGGGAGCTTCTCACCTCTTGTATCCGAGGATGGTGCCGCGGAGGTAGAGCCTCACGCGCTGGCCGGTGCGTCCCTTCACCATCTTGCTGCTGCAGCGCCGCCGGGGAGGGGAGCTGAGGTTCACCATCTTCCTGACAACTGCCGCCGCCTCCGTCCCCACAGACGAGGCGAACATGGCCCCGCCGTCTTGGATGGCCTGCACAAACCCGCACAAACACAATGAGATTCGAGCAAGCTAAAGAAATCTAGAAGGAGGAGGAGAAGAAAGGGGGGCAATACCAGATCTCACCTACACGTGCCGCCTGCGAGGTGGCCATAGCGTCGATCTAGGGTTTCGGCATGGAGAGAAAGAGAGGGTGGATTCGAAGGAGAGTGTGGAGTCGAAGGAGGAGGCGAACGGCGCGACGGACCAAGCGAGGCGGGGACGGCGTCACGCGCGTGCGTGCTCCGATGCGGCGGCGGCGGTGGAGCAGAGAGCCCCGCGGGCGAGGGAGGCAGAGGAGCATCGGAGGAGGACCTCGGGCTTCTCTTCTATCGTGCGTGGGCATGGAGTGGCGGCGATGCAAGAGCCCCGCGGGACGCGAGGTTGGTCGAGGACGAGGGAGACGAGGGGAGAGTGAGGGCGGCGGCGGAGGTGGGTGGCGGGGAGGTTCTGAGGGGTGGGTGGCGGCAACGAGGGGGGTCTGCATCGGGGGAGAGGGGGGAGGGAGAGAAAGAAAGAAAGAAAGGAGGCGGGGGGGTGGATGGAAAACGGGGGAGAAGAGAGCTAGGGTTTCTCCTCACATGGGGTTGGTGGGGGAGGCGAGGGGTGAGGGCTGCCGTTGGATCCGGGAGGATCCAACAGTGTTTCGTGCATGATCCGCGTGTCTGGTCCACGGACCAATCAGAACGCAGTACAACATTATGACCAACTAAATTGGTCGTGATGGATTTAAAAATAAGATGTTAAAATCATGTAAGCTATTTTATGATCACAGAAATTCAAAAAAAAATAAAAGACCTTCTCATTGTGTCATCAAAAAAATAACAAACATGGAATGGCAAACAATGTTGCCTAAGAAAGTTTTCAATTTTTTTGCACGAAAAAATCATTTTTCATTTTCCGAGTGCCCAAAATGGATTTTTTTTAAGGACCTACCAAATAATTGTTGCAAAATTAGACCAAATCAATTTTCTAAAATACTAGGACATATTTAATGCACAATTGACAAAATGGTTGGGTGTCAAAAGTTTTGATCCACCTCTGGTGAAAAAGACAAATTTCTGACGATTCAGTTGGAAGCGGGTCAAATTTGAACTGCAGCTGCCTCATAGTTTGCTATTTATTTTTTTCAAAAATCATTTCTAGGTACATAAGTTTCTATTTAATCAGAGAAACACCAAAAAAAATCCAAGATTCAACCACTAGCTAGGAACGGTAATTCCCGCCGTTTTGACCGCATTTTGAAACGGGTATAAAAAATTCAAAAAAATCAAAAAATTGGGAAACCTTCGCATTGTGTCATCATATGTGGCCAAGTTCCTAGAAAAAATAACAAACTTGTAATACGGCAATTATTTTAAAAAAGTGTTCTCAGAAACGAGCTATCATGTGTGGAGATCAATGGCTTTCAAGCCAAATGATCAATCTTATGGCCAAATTCATGGCATAGTTTGTTCAAATGATCTAATATTGTGCACAAGGGTGCATCTTGGAATTCCAAACAATGTTGCCTAAGGAAGTTTTCATTTTCTTTGCACGGAAAATTCATTTTTCATTTTCTGAGTGCCCGAAATGAGGTTTTTTTGTGAAGGAACTACCAAATAATTGTTGCACAAATGGACCAAATCAATTTTATAAAATACTAGGCCATATATAATGCACAATTGACAAAATGGTTGGGTGCAAAAACTTTTGATCCACCTCTGATGAAAAAGACAAATTGTCGTCGATTCAGCTGGAAGCGTGTCAAATTTGAACTGCAGCTGCCTCATAGTTTGCTCTTTATTTTTTCCAAAAATCATTTCTAGGTACATAAGTATCTATTTAATCATAGAAACACCAAAAAAGTTCCAAGATTCAACCACTAGCTAGGAACGGTCAAGCCCACCGTTTTGACCGCATTTTGAAACGGGCATAAAAAATTCAAAAAAAAATCAAAAAATTGGGAAACCTTCGCATTGTGTCATTATATGTGGCCAAGTTCCCATGAAAAATAACAAACTTGTAATACGGCAATTATTTTAAAAAAGTGTTCTCAGAAACGAGCTATCACATGTGGAGATCAATTGCTTTCAAGCCAAATGATCAATCTTATGGCCACATTTATGGTATAGTTTGTTCAAATGATCTCATATTGTGCACAAGGGTGCATATTGGAATAGCAAACAATGTTGCCTAAGGAAGTTTTCATTTTCGTTGGACGAAAAAACCATTTTCCATTTTTCGAGTGCCCGAAAGGAGGTTTTTTTGTGAAGGAACTACCAAATAATTGTTGCAAAATTGGACCAAATAATTTTTCTAAAATACTAGGACATATTTAATGCACAATTGACAAAATGGTCTGGTGTAAAAAATTTTGATCCACCTCTCGTGAAAAAGACAAATTTCCGCCGATTCAGTTGGAAGCGGGTCAAATTTGAACTATAGCTGCCTCATAGTTTGCTATTTATTTTTTACAAAAATCATTTCTAGGTACATAAGTACCTATTTAATCAGAGAAACACCAAAAAAATTCCAAGATTCAACAACTAGCTAGGAACGGTCATTCCCGCCGTTTTGACCGCATTTTGAAACGGGCATAAAAAATTCAAAAAAAATCAAAAAATTGGGAAACCTTCGCATTGTGTCATGATATGTTGCCAAGTTCCCAGGAAAAATAACAAACTTGTAATACGACAATTATTTTAAAAAAGTATTCTCAGAAACGAGCTATCAAGCGTGAAGATTCATGGCTTTCAAGCCAAATGATCAATCTTATGGCCACATTCATGGCATAGTTTGTTCAAATGATCTCATATTGTGCACAAGGGTGCATATTAGAATGGCAAACAATGTTGCCTAAGGAAGTTTTCATTTTCTTTGGACGAAAAAACCATTTTTCATTTTCCGAGTGCCCGAAAGGAGGTTTTTTTGCGAAGGAACTACCAAATAATTGTTGCAAAATTGGACCAAATCATTTTTCTGAAATACTATGCCATATATAATGCACAACTGACAAAATGGTTGGGTGAAAAAAGTTTTGATCCACCTCTGATGAAAAAGACAAATTGTCGTCGATTCAGCTGGAAACAGGTAAATTTGAACTGTAGCTGCCTCATAGTTTGCTCTTTATTTTTTCCAAAAATCATTTCTAGGCACATAAGTATCTATTTAATCATAGAAACACCCAAAATATTCCAAGATTCAACCACTAGCTAGGAACGGTCAAGCCCGCCATTTTGACCGCATTTTGAAACGGGCATAAAAAATTCAAAAAAATCAAAAAAATTGGAAAACCTTCGCATTGTGTCATTATATGTGACCAAGTTTCCAGGAAAAATAATAAACTTGTAATACGGTAGTTATTTTAAAAAAGTGTTCTCAGAAATGAGCTATCAAGTGTGAAGATTCATGGCTTTCAAGCCAAATGATCAATCTTATGGCCACATTCATGGCATAGTTTGTTCAAATGATCTCATATTGTGCACAAGGGTGCATATTGGAATAGCAAACAATGTTGCCTAAGGAAGTTTTCATTTTCGTTGGACGAAAAAACCATTTTCCATTTTTCGAGTGCCCGAAAGGAGGTTTTTTTGTGAAGGAACTACCAAATAATTGTTGCAAAATTGGACCAAATAATTTTTATAAAATACTAGGCCATATTTAATGCACAATTGACAAAATGGTCTGGTGTAAAATTTTTTGATCCACCTCTCGTGACAAAGACAAATTTCTGCCGATTCAGTTGGAAGCGGGTCAAATTTGAACTGCAGCTGCCTCATAGTTTGCTATTTATTTTTTCCAAAAATCATTTCTAGTTACATAAGGACCTATTTAATCATAAATACATGGTTTGGTGGCGATACGTTGAGGTTTGGGCAGTGGCCGAGGGCCCCAACTCTAGAGCGCGTAAACTCGCATGCCCGCCGCGTGGTCACCGCGTGACCGTGGCGTTGCCATGTGTTCTGGGCGGCCTAGGCATGTCTAGTGGGTTGGGCACTCCCCAGGTTGGTGCTAGGAAGAAAATTACAACATAAGATTCTCACCAGGAGACCAATCGATGCTCAAACATGAATTAGCAGCCAAGTGTTTGATTAGTGGTACGGGAAATGTACATGGCTAATGGGCGTGAGTTTTGGCTGAGGATGATCAGTTACTAAGAAGACCGTTTTCACAAATTTTCAGCTCAAAAGGAGGAGCCTAGGTGGTACTTGCTTTGCAAACCACCACACTGGACATATATACGAATGTTGAAGCTCGGCTCAAAATAATGAATGGATTGAGCTGTCATTTGGTGGAGGATGGTTATTTGGGCATAGGAAAGCACTGTAGAAAATGGATACTATTTGGACATGCCAAAGTGGTACTTCCTTCACAAACTGTTACTCTGAACAGAATAGGGAAATGAATATTTTTGAATTATTTTTGAACTAAGCAAGGAAGGTTTTTACATATTTGACGAAAATATGACCCAAAAAATTTATGAGATTTTTTTGGGAATTTTGGGAATGACAGAAATATAGGTTGCTTCACAACCTAGGGCAAAAACTGCCACATGGACATGACACATAGGCAAAACTGATGAGGTGGCACCTAGTCATAGCAACCCACCACAATTTACAAGGCCATGACTATCTATATTGGTCGTTAACAACTAGAAATAAGGCAGCGGACTAGCGCTGTTAGCTTTATGACCATTTCATGTAAGGAAATTATGACCTTTCTGACCAAAATGGTTGCAATGGTTTAGGGTTTGGAGCCCCTCGAACAGCTTTTGACCAATTGGTCTCAAATGGTCATAAATCTATGACCAATTCTTCCAGGGTCACTGACAGAAGGACATAAGTTGACATATTTCTTGTAGTGAATACCTTACTATTACCAGGCCTGATATCTCCTATGCATTCAACCGTGTCTGTCAGTTTCTGCATGCACCCAGGACGTCTCACTGGTCAGCTGCGAAACGTATTTTGCTCTATGTCAGTCTTACTGCTTCCTATGGTTTGCTTCTTCAGTCTGCACCGTCATATGAGCTCTCGGCTTTCTCCGATGCAGATTGGGCTGGTAGTCCGGATGACAGGCGATCCACGGGGGGTTATGCGGTATTTCTGGGTCCTAACTCGATCGCCTGGAATGCTCGGAAGCAAGCAACAGTGTCTCACAGTAGTACTGAGGCTGAGTACAAAGCTGTTGCTGATGCGACTGCTGAGATCATATGGGTACAGTCTCTGTTGAGAGAGCTGCGTATTCCTTAAGCTCATCCTCCAGTCCTGTGGTGTGACAATATTGGTGCTACATATCTTTCTTCTAACCCGGTGTTTCATGCTAGGACAAAACACATTGAGGTGGATTATCACTTTATTTGGGAACGTGTTGCACAGAAGCTACTCTGTATCAAGTTCATCTCGTCAAAGGATCAACTTGCTGACATCTTCACGAAGGCTCTTCCACAACCACAGTTTGTAGGCTGTAGGCGCAATCTTAACTTGCTTTGTACTTCAGGACATAGTTAAGATTGAGGGAGGGTGTTAGACTGTATATACGTAGCCTCTGTATATCTGTATTGTAACATTGTATTGTACCTCTTGGGTACCTCTATATAATGAGATAGCCACACCCCAGGTTAGGGGTGTCGAGCAGTTCCCAAATCATATGTCTTACAAGCTCATCTCCATCAGAAGCACACACAACTGTACAGTAATAATACAAATGAAAAGAAGAGCAGCCATCAAACATAACCTTTTGTTACGTCCACACGTACTATATAGTCAAACCAACGTAAATGCAATGAAAAAAAAACTGTTTACATTGTGTATCGTAACTGTTTATTACATTTGCACATATAGCCAAACCAACATGAAAGCAAACAGAGACCAACTAGATGCAAACTGCAATAGCAAGATAGTATTAACCATGAGATGTATAAGAAGGGTGCACGCCCCGTCCGATTGAGCTAGGAACCTTGAGAGCCAGCTATATCCATGCATGCATATATAAGAAACAGCCTGTGTCGACCGATGTAACCATCCCAAAAGTCATGCATGCGGCTCACTGAAAGATCTAGCTTTCATCTGACATAAATGCCTGCTGGTCAGAGCTACTGGTGTCGATGTGTTGATGTCCTGAGGCTGAGGGTACCGAAGTGTTCACCCGGTAGTTAAGGTCAGGCAACGACTCATCACGTTCCAGGACCTCCATTGCTTTCCGAACGGTAGGCCTCTTGGCACCATCAGGAAGAGAACACCAGAGTCCGAGGACAGCCACGCTCTTCATTTGCCTCCTGTCCAAATCGTCGCCGCCATGAAGCCTTCCATCTGTAGCCTCCATGACCTTGCCTCTAATGTACAACTCCCAGACTCGGTCCCTGGACTTCCCTGTGCATACAATGTCTAGCAGAACGATTCCAAAGCTGTAGACATCGGATTTAGGGTAGAACTTGACTTTCCCATCTTTCCTACATTCTGGATCAATATACCCTTCCGTCCCTATCGCGGTTGTCAACAAAGTCATGTTATCCTGGTTGCCGATCCTCGACAACCCGAAGTCAGCAAGCTTGGCATTGAATTTGTTGTCTAGGAGTATGTTGCCTGGTTTGATATCTCTGTGCAGAATGTAAGGTTCGCACTCGTGGTGGAGGTAAACAAGGGCCGAGCCTATGTCTTTCACAATTTGGTACCTAAAAAATAGGCAGACCAACAAATTATTGAATGAGTGGAATGTTAATAACGGCATGTTCCGTAATTTTGTCTACAATATATTCATTTGATTTGCCGCCACATCATTTTTTTTTATAAGAAAATATAGCCAAAATGTGTATCTTCAGAAAAACATGGTTAACATTTCATAGAAATATTTCCGTCATTTGTATAAAAAAATAGGTATAAGTTTGGATGCCTGACCATGAAAGACCACAAAGTCTAGTGTCTTTGTCCCTACATGCCTACCAGTATGGTTTGGTACTAATTTTTAGCCTCTATTAACCCGCAACCAAAACTTAGGAAGGAGACATGGACCGTCATTGCATTGGTTGCTTGGATGTTGTGGAAGCACAGGAACGATGTAGTGTTCAATGGAGTGGCAACTTCCACAAGTGAGCTCCTCAAGAAGATTGATCTAGAAGGGCAAGACTGGAGGGCGGCAGGGCTGCTATGAGAGGTTGGATCGCTCCCGATTAAAGTAGACCAGTGGGCTAGTACTGAGTCATCAGCATGCCGAACATTGGCTTTCATAGAAGTGGCTAAGTTGTAAAACTGTCTGCCTTTCTAGGCATTTTTTATCTATGATCTTGATACGTCAATCTCTGATGTATCTTGAAAAAAATTTAGCTTCCACTATTCCACATTTTCTCACCCCTGCCACCACCCCCTCAACATTTATATTTGCACCCAATATACTTTTAGGATTTCCCCTAGTATTCCAACATCCAGCCAAATGTTATTGAACTTATTCTTGTCACTGCATTATCATTTATATAACATACAAATGATACAAAAAGATGAAGGTGATAAGATTGGCAAGAATTCTACGTTCATTGTTTGGTTGTTTGGTGAAAACATTGGCGAGAATTGTACTTTCATTATTTCGTTGTTTGCGAACACATCTATGTGCTAACGATCAACATTCTAGAAACACAACAGGACTGGAAATACGGGTTTTCTGAATATCTCTCTTCCGGAGAAGTAAGTTTGTTCGAGATCAAAAGAGTGCACATTATTACCTAGAAAGACAACATGTCTGGACATTAGCAACAACCTGGAAAAGAGATATTCGGATGAATCCATCGGGCCATGCTATGCGCTACTACAGTACCATCACGTGCTACCTCCGTCTTAAAATATAAGGTGCTCTACTCTTTGTTTAACTTGAACTTCTCTAAATTTGATCAAGTTTATAGAGATAACTATTAATATCTACAATATCAAATCAATATCATTAGCTTCATCAAGAAATTATTATCATAGTTTATTTATTTGGTATAGTACTTTGCTATAAACTTGGTCAAAAATAAAATAATTTGACTTTTGAAAAAAATACACCTTATATTTCAAAACCGAGTGAGTACATATGTAACATCTTTTCTTTACGTTAATGTGTCATACTTCTCAGGATAACAGTTGCTCGCGTTATTATTATTGTATGTAACTTCTATACATTTATTTGATCTGTTTTTAGGGGAAACACATTTATTTAATCTTAACCATATTATCTAAATCGACAGATTATATATTTTAAGTTTATGTGGTGTGGTTTCTCAGTCTCTTGTTTTAATAATAACTAGCACATATGCCCATGCATTGCAACGGGAGATAAAATAGTATGCATTTAAAGTTAGAGAGAATTATATGTGCAAGCAAAATCTTGTGTGCACACGAAAAAGGAATATTTAGCTTCTTGGTTTCGCCGTGTGTGAAGGATTCAGTCAGCTATTTTTTCCATTAATTGATCGAGGGCATCTAAGAGTTTTGTTACATCATCGTATGCCAGAGAAGTCCCATGAGTTATTCAATCTCCTCTTCCTTTCAATCCTTTCAATCAGGGGATTTTATGGTCTGAAGTTTCTGAATATTCTTGAAAACATGACATTTTTTTAAATCTTGAACTGTTATTAAAAAATTATGTACACTTTCGAAAAATGCGAACAAATATGAAAGGGGACATCTTTTAAAATTCACAAATATTTTCTGAAAACATCAATTTTTTTATAAAAACATGAACATTATTTTAATTTGTGACCATTTTTTTAAAACAGGAACATGTGTTGAAAATTCATAAGATTTTTAGAAAATCTGTATCTTTTATATACTATCAATATTTTAAATTTTGAAAATTTTACTAAAACATAAATATTTTTCAAATTCGGAGCTTCTTTTGAAATTCCTTTTTTCTTTTTAGAAATCTTGAACAATTTTTAAAAACAATATTTAGAAAAAATGGCAATTTTTGCAAGTTCCGAATATTTTTCTAAATAGCAACATAATTTTTGAATTCTGAACATTTTTTGATAATTTCTACTTCACAACATAAATTCTAAAACAAAAATAAACTTGGAAGGGAAAAAAGAGATAGGGAAAGGAGAGTAAAAACAGAAGTAAATAAAGAAAAAAAAGAAAAATGGGCCAGCCCATTATTGGTTGTTCTATGGGAAACTCTGACTATTTGTCGCCCAGTAAGGAAAATAGAAATTTCCCAGCTATGTGGGCAGAAAAATAAATGGGCTGGCTTCGCTGAGCCATAGTGCGCGGCCCATGTATGAAAATTCTTTTTCTAGTAGACAAGCGCATAATAATTTAGTTCCACCTTGAGTTGAATACAATAATTTTCGACCGTGAACGGATGAATTTTTTTTTGAAACGCACTTTACTTTATTAGTATATATATAAAAAAAGTAAGTATAGAAAAGATCCTTGCGAAAATATATAATACCAAGACAAAAAAAATGCATGATAGATGGTACCTTGTTGGCCATGCTATTACTTGCTCACTCTCGCGTAGGTGGTAGTGCAGATTGCCGTTCGGCACGAGTTCATAGACCAGGAAGAGCTCGGCATCCTTCTTCTCCCTGCAGCACCAACACATGAAATCGAGCAAGTTCCGATTGTTTTCCCAGCAGCACCAACCTTTCAGTTTCACGAGATTCTTGTGCTTGGCTTCACTAATGGTGTTCATCTCGGCCAAGAAGTCTCCTCCCTTTGTCCCATTCTTGATCTTCTTTACAGCCACCTCGATGTCATCTGCGGATTCCTTGGAGCTCGAGTTTGAAGACGCACAAGATTCCGTGGAGGACGGACCATCGGATTCTCTCGAGGGCGCACCTGATGATGATACCTTGAAGAAGGTGCCCCTGTAGACTACTCCAAAGGCACCTTGCCCAATAACCCGCTCCTCAGAGAAGTCATCCGTTGCAGCAGCCAGAACACGGTACTCGAGCTGTCTGGCTCCTCCACTTGGAGCCAGAAAGTTTTGACTTGTGCTCCTTGTCCACTTGAAATACGAGATGATGCACCACAACACAAGCAACGCCATAGCTCCTCCAATCAACCATCCAACAACCGCTGCCTTCTTGTCATGATCTGCATGCATGCACCAAAATGACACTGGTGATTATAAAACTAATTAATTCATCGTGTCCATGCCATTATCTCAAGAAATAAAGGTACTCATCCATATTACCTGTCGCTCAAACAGATGTACCTAGATGTATTTTAATGCTATATACATCGGTTCAAGCGACAAATAATATTGATTGGAGGGAGTATTATGGTTGATAAATCAGAAAGGAGTGAGTAACACCTTTCTGGGGCGGAGCAAGCGTGGAGTTGAATGACCACGAGAGTAACTGATGCAGCTCCATGCCCGAGCCGGTGGCTGCAGAAAACCCTACGGCAACTTGATCCGGGAGCAAGGTGGTAACCGGATGGGGTAACTGCGTGCTAACCTGAACGGGACGATAGTTATCATTGTCATCAAACCGCAGGTCGGCGATCAGCATCCGGCTAGTGTTGTCAAAGGTGACGGTGGCGGTCATGGAACCGTTGAGGCTGAAGTTGGGCAATCTTGTTGTGTTCACCGAATCCATGACAGAGTTGATGTCGATGCCGATGTGGTCGAAGGTGGTGCTGGGGTCGTAGGAGTTGTTGTAGGTGTCGAACTCCACAGCGACGAACTGGTCTTTGCCGAAGGTGGTCCTCTTGCCGTCGACTTGGGACATGAGGCCGAGGTTGCCCCCACCAGAGGTCGCCGGCATGGTTGATGGGTAATAGGCGAGGAAGAAAGCCATACCATCACCCTTGTAGTTCATGGTATTGTTGTCCAACATGATGACGAAGGTGAAGCGCGTTTGGAAGCTGGCTACCGCGCCGGTGAGGTTGTCGTAGAACGGCACTCGGTGCGCGTACGACACCCTTCCCACGCAATCTTTCGAGTCCTTCCCGAACGAGTTGCAGGTGAGGTCGACCAGGTTGCCGTGCACAGTTGCGTTGCCCTCGAACTTGAGGTCATCTTGGCGGTAGCTGGATGTGTTGGTGAAGTCGAAGCTGAACGAGAATGGCGGCGGAGCAACTGCGGCAGCAAGAGGACAGTGTAAGCAAGCGAGGAGGAGGAGGAGGAGGAGCTGCGCGGTGCCCATAGCCATTTTACTAGCAAGAGGAAAAGAGAATGAAGATAAATAGTACTGCTGGCTCGACGCAACGCCAACTGACGCCATGTTCGGCCGATCAAGTGGGTCGCATCGCATCTTGCTAAGTCAAGGTCGTCGCTTCACGAAGTTCGATCGAAAAAAAAATGGTCATTTGTTCACTATCTGCAAAAAGAATGGGGGTCGTCGCCTCACACCCGGCCGGTCAGCTGGTCTGGTGCCCTCTCGCTGTCTCTCTCCCTCCGTAGTACTGATCTAAGGGCATTTCTAACCGATTTATCGGGTTGACTAATTTTTTAGTGGAGTATTTCTACGATCACTGAGTTTTGGCCGGACCTAGCTAATCTGTCCTTTAAATATAATTTTGTATACAACAACAACAACAACAACAACAAAGCCTTTATTCCCAAACAAGTTGGGGTAGGCTAGAGGTGAAACCTATAAGATCTCGCAACCAACTCACGGATCTGGCATATAGATAGCAAGCTTCCACGCACCCCTGTCCACGCACCTCTAAACTTTGTATACTAGTATAAATTGCAACTACATATTAGCACACATGTAGAAACAAAACATAAATTTGAATGTTCAACAAAATCACGAATATAGTTTACAAACCGAATTATTCAAATTCAAACACGCCGGATGGTTGAAATGTAGCAAATAGCATGTGATAGAATAGCTAGGGCTCGCTAAGACATTGCCAGTGATGCTCAACAAGATCTTGTTGGAGTTGAGCACGAACTTGACGGTTCTTGATCTTGCAATGCTCCTCAAGGAATGCCAAGATCATGTTCTTATCATGCTCTGGCTCAACCAGAGTCCTGTTTGTGACGTGCCGAAAGTTCTCAGGCATATCCCTCTCATCTTCAATGATTATTTTATGCAATATGATGCAACAAGTCATGATCCTTCATAGGACCTTGCAGTTGCAGTACTCGGCAAGGCCAGGAACAATTGTAAAGCGCTTCTGAAGCACACCGAAGGCTCTCTCAACATCTTTCCTAGCAGCTTCTTGACATTGGGCAAAGTGAATGTTTTTGTGACCTTTTGTACTCGGTATTGTTTTGACCAGGTGGCCCATGGTGGATAGATTCCATCCGCCAGGTAGTAACCCATCATGTAGATGTGCCCGTTGACCGAGTAGTTGCAAGCAGGAGCGTTGCCTATAATAAGCCTACAAAACAGCGGTGTCTCGCCGGCACATTTAAGTCAATGTGAGAGCCAAGCAAACCAGTGAATAAATGCCATATCCAAAGATCCTTCGATGCAACTACCTCAAGAATGATCGTTGGATCATTGTAGTGGCCTTTGTACTGACCCTTGTACCCTGGAGGACAATTCTTCCATGTCCACTGCATACAGTCAATTGATCAAAGCATTCATTGCCATCCTCTTGCTTCACTCTCAGTCATCAGCCTCTGGGTGTCTTCCTCGGTTGCTCCTCTCAAGTACTCCAGGCCAAAGACAGTGATCACTACTTTAGTGAACCTTCGAACAGCCTCCAAGATTGTGTCTTCACCAATTCGAACATAGTCATCGATTGTATCAACCGAACACACATATGCCAAGACTCGCACAGCCGCAATGCGCTTCATCAGAGGGCTTGCACTTATCTCTCCACATGCATTTCTCCAGAGCTTGAACCAGTCATCATATCTCTCAATGGCTTTTGCATTAGTCAGAAAAAGACTTGTGTGCATCCGAAAGCGCCGGCGAAAGTACTTCTCCGGATGGTTGGCTTTGTGTCAAAAGTAGTCTCTCATGATCTTGGCATGACCCTCCGCTCTATCAAGGTTGATGTGTATGCAGCCACACTGTGATCCTCTCCTCGGCCGCCGAACATCATCATTGAAAATCATGCCTAAAACGGTCTCAAAGTCATCGTCTTCTTCTTCCTCTTCGGATGACGACGAGTCCTCCAAGGCCATCTCCCTCAACCTTTTCATCTACATTTCAAACGGCCAGGTTCAACCCAAACGGCTCTGTTCACGAAGAAATGACCAAAAAAATCACCTAGGCAATTCGTCAAACACCTGCGGTGCGGTGGTGGTGCGCCGGTCGGCCGGTGTCATTCAGAGAAAACAGGCCGGCGGCGATGAGAGAAAATGACCTGCAGCGGTGTGCAAGCAAGGTGAGATGCGGCGCCCGACGAAGAAGCAACGAAGCAATCCAGCGAATCAACAATAGCGACAGCGGCGGCTTATCACCTTGATTCCGGTGACGGTGACGGTGGCCGAACAGGCTCGACGTCGGTCAGAAATGCAGCGGGGGGGGGGGGGGGGGGGGGGGCAAGGGAGGCAACGAGGTAGCGATGGACCGGCGAGCGGTCACCGGAGTAACGAGATGTAAAATTGAAAACTTCTTGATGCAAATTTACAGCACGAGATAAAACTGATGTAAAAACTGTGCCCGCCCGCCAAACGACCAACAGCCAGTTCATTCCCCTTCGGCCTCGTGACCCGCCCGCCGCTGCTCCCCGCTCGGCTGCCGCCCCGACGCCGCCCCGCCGTAGATCCCCCCCTGCCGCCAATTCCACCGCGCCTGGGCCGCCGCATGCTGCCGCGCCGCCCCATCGCGTCCGCCTCCACCCCGCCCCGACCCCGTCCTCCTCCTCTCTGGCCGCCTCAGCCTCCGGTCCGTCCTCTGCCCGGCCCCGCTCCGGCCGCCTCCGCCTCCGGTCTGTCCGCCGCCCTGCTCCATCCGCCTCCACCAAGCGCCGCACACCGCCACCCCACTCCATCCGCCTCCACCCCGTGCCGCACGCCGCCGCCTCGCTCCCCGCTCAGCCGCCGCCCGCTCCCCGATGGCGCCGAAGAAAATGCCGAAGGGAAAGTCCGTTTTCTTCGGCGTGAGGGAGAAGCCCTACGGAAACTTCAGAGTGGAGTTCTCCGACGCCAGGCGGCGTTGGTGTCTCGGCACGTATCCCACCTCCGATGAGGCCTCACGTGACTATGATGTGGTGGTGTGGCGTGCCGAACGGCCGAAGTCGGACCTCAACATCTTGGAGGTCGAGATCCAGACGGTGGCGGAGTGGCTCATGCCGCAGGGCATCCGGATGGAGGAGATGCCGGCGAAGAAGGCGAAGAAGAGACCGGCGGTTGTCGTCGCTCCCGGCGAGAGCGACGAGGCGGCGATGGCTCGGTTTGCGCGAGAGCATCCACAATACATCCAGGATGAGCTTGAGCACTACTGGAAGCGCGACGTCGAGACGAAAAAGAAGGGGGTGAAGGAGGACGAGGCCGGCCCTCGACTATGATCCCTATCAAGTCGTCGGATGAGGACTGAGGTGACTCCGAGGAGGAGGACGAGGGGTGCGATGACCCGGCCAAGGACAGGTTCTGAGAGCAGTTCCGCAGCTCCGACGATGAGGAGTAGTTTCATCTAGTAGTTCGAATAGGTAGTAGTTCGAATAGGCAGTAGTTGAATTTATGTATGAAACTATGTTGAATTTCATGTTTGAATTATGTTGAGATGAAGTAGTAGTTGGCCGTTTTAATCTTCGTTTTGGACCATCTGTTGGAGTTGCTCTTTTATTTACATCTCCATTTTGGATCATGTTGGAGTTGAGCCTTTTTCAGAGATGTTAAAAGCATTTTTTGGTACTTCAAATTTGGACCATCACCGGTTTGGAGCACCAAAATATACATCGTCTATTGAAGATGCTCGAACTGACAGTCCAGTGCTCGATGATATTTTCTGCGGCCGCCTTGGACAGGAGCTGCACCGAGCCATCGTCACCGAGGATGGACGCCGGCGGCAGCGTCGGTCTAGGGGATACTGGCGATGTTCGCTATGGTGGGGAGAGGACACGGCTGGGCGAGGCCGTGGCGGGGCGGGGCGAGGTCGAAGCGGGGCAGGGCGAGGCCGTGACGGCTGGCGGGGAGAGGAAGCGGCGGAGCGACGCCGTGGTGGGGAGAACCAACTTGGTGAGCGGCTGCTGTGCGGTGAGGGGAAGTGACTGATGCACCTATGCGGTGAGAAGAGTGGCTGATTTTATTTTTTTGAACAGACAGGGGTGGTTATTTTTTTTCAGGAATCTCAGGGGTGGTTACTGTGCGGTGAGAAGACTGGCTTATTTCTTTTTTTTTTATCTCAAACAGTCCTAAATATGCCCAGCATGTGATCTAGCCGTGTGCCGTGAGTCTACGTACATAGGGGACCGCATGTTTCGTTGCGCCAATCTTCTCTCGAGAATAAGCGCACTCTCTCTCTCTCTGGCTGGCTGTTGGTTACCACGGTGTCGAGTTGACGGCGGAGGAAGACTCGGCATGAAGGCCAACCAGATTTGGCCACCTTGTTTTCGGGCTTTGGGGTTGTTCGTGGAGGCGGTTGACTTATTTTTCCTTCGCTAGGATTGTCTTGGCTCCTTCAAAGAGATGCGGGAAATGTCTAGTACGCTTACAGAGTATTTGCCATGCATGTTTAGAGAAATATAATAAGTGTGATTTTTTGCGGGGTATATAATTAGTGTGATTTATGAGGTCGTATGTTATAGAGAGTTTGGATGTGTGCATATTGAGAGAGATTATAAGAGTATCTCCAGCCGCGCCCCCAACAAGGCCCCTCAGACGACTTTTCGGCCGCCAGCGCCAAAAAATCGGTCCAGTCGCTCCCCCAGGGGCCCATTTTTCGCCGGCTCGGGTCGAAATTGGCGCCGGCGGACCCAACCCGAACCCGGCGCACTGGGGGGCGCTCGGGGGAGTCGGGCGAATCGTTTTTGGCACGAAAGAGCCGCGGGCCAGCCGCGTCAGTGACACCGCCCGCCTTGTCTTCTCCCGACGCCTCGGTTTCCCACGGGGAATCAATGGCAAGGCTGCCGCCGGTCAGCTTTGCCATTGATTCCTCGCGGGCGGCGCGCCAACGCCTCCCCTCCCTCTGACGCGTACACACGGACGTGGCGCGGCTATATATGGCCTCGCTCGCCTCTGATGAGCGCTACTTCTCTCGAGCGCCGCCGCCGAGCTCTTCTCCCCCAGCCCCTCCATCTCCCTCCCCTTTCCCGATGGCCGAGCGTTTCCCCGGAGACGAGGCGGCGGCCAACGGCTTCGGCCGCCGTTCGCTCTGCGAACAGGAGTCGTGGCTCTTGTTCCAGGCAAACATCTCGGCGCTGCCGGACATGCGCGCCGGGCCGACGGGCTGGAGGCTCAGCAACGGGGGAGTGCCCATTCCCCCATTGGCCGACGCCGTGGCCAAACCCTCCTACTTCGCCGACGAGGTCGAGATCGTGCGCACCTCCGTCACCGACGCCGAGCTCTCCCTCCCCCAGTACGCCGCCGACAACCACGCGGCTTGGGCGGCGTACTTCGAGTGCCGCCAGCAGCAGCGGCTGGCGTCCACCAACGATGCGCCGGTGATCGGCGGCCCGAAGAACAGCGAGGGGCGCCACCTTTGGTGGGGCGCCCCCGGCCGCACACTTGAGGGCGTGCTGACGCACCTCGAGGCCGGCAACAACCCGCCATTGGCGTACCCCCCGGCGAGGGCGGCCGCCCCGGCGCACCGCTGACACGACGGGCAATGGGTGCCAAGGAGGTTCGGCTCCTCCTCCTCTTCTTCCTTGTCGCGGTCTTCCTCCCAATCCTCCGGCACTCCGACGCTGCTCGGCGTCAAGGCCGAGCCCGCGGCGGAGACGCCGTGCGCCGGCATCGTCATCAGCGAGGGCAGCCGGCGCGCCTCCTCGTCGGCTCCTCCTCCGCGCTTCGTCAAGCCGAAGACGGAGCTGAGGCTGGCGCCGGTGAAGACGGAGCCGGGGTGAAGACGGAGCACGGCGATGTCGAGCTTGACGACGACGCGGCCCTTGAATGGGCACGCCAGGACTCCCTGAAGATGGCGAGGGAGCGCCAGTGCGCCACCCTGCGGAGCTTCACGCAGCGCCGCCGAGGCCGCGACGAAGGAGGAGTCGTCATCATCGACGACAGCGACGACGACGACGACGCGCCGCCGCCGCCACCAGCCGGGGAGGGGTCCAGCAGGGGCGACCGAGTCAAGGAGGAGAAGGCCGACGATGGCGGCGACCATGGCAACTACTCGACGTTTAGCCAGTTTTTTTTTTATTAGTTTATATATTTGCTATGTATGTAATGAGATGGCGACTACTCGACTAAATCCGCGAATATATTGCCCAAGTTTGCCGAAATTTGTCGTGTTTTAGCGGAACTTTGCTTAAATCTGCTATACAATTTTTTTTAACGCGCCTGGGGCGGCCCTGGGGACGGCGGCTGGGGACCAACTCGCCCCAGGCCCATTTTTTGCGCCGGGTCACCCCCAGGCGGCGATTTTAGGCGCCCCCTGGGGGGCCAACGGCTGGAGATGCTCTAAATAACATTTTCCATGCTTGTCAAGAGAAATAATTAATGGAATAATAATGTGACATATGCGGTGAGGTGGCATGTGTACATGTTCAGAGAATTGAGATAGTGAAGATCAACTATTAAGGTATATAAGGTACATGATATGAGAATTAATGTACGTTTAATAAAAAATTAAATGACCGTGGCAATGCACGGACATTCTATTAGATTTGCGTTGGGTACCTCCTTCGCACCGAGTGAGAAAGTTGAGTCCTCCAAAAAAGCGACAAAAGTGAGTGGTGCTGCAGCCTTAGATGAACATTGCAGGGTTGATATGCTCTGTCTAAGTCAGCAAATGACTTGCTCCTCAACACGAGCCGATCTGAGCCGGGAACGGAGTCACAAGCGAGAGGGCTGGGCGATCGCGTGTGGATTTTGTTCTCTGACTCACTTGATTAATGGTATTGAACCTTTCTCAGTGTCTTGCACCGAGAAGGAAAGATACCACACTATTTCAAGGAAACTAGCGATATAAAGATAGTACACAGTTGTCATTATATCAAATAAAATGTCAACGTTTATAGTATAATTGTCACAAATTGCATAAGTAACCATCAAAAAAAGCTACGGATGTAGTATAATTTTCAAACAAACCAACTAATTGACAGTCCAATGCTTTCGTCCAGGGCTTGATAATACTTTTATAATTAAAGTGATCCTACCGTCTAAAGAATGAAACTCTTTATAATTAATGTGGTCCTTTCGTCCAACACTCGATGATACTTCTAATAAATTAATTACTATCTAATTAAATGCATGGCAAATTAATTACATGTTGTTGCGTCTGAGGCAGAGATTGGGCAAGATATAGCTGCAATGATTTCTCCGTATTGATGGCTACGTGCAAAACTTAAGAAACGACTACAGAGTCCCCTTTAATAATAGTATCTCTACTCCTAAAAGGGACCTGGTGCTTCCCCTATATGGATTTTTTTTTGCCTCACCTCCCATCACCATCTATTTTGTCTGAGTTATTTTTGCCCCACCTCCCATTACCATCTACCTCGGGGATTTTTTTACAGCACCTCGCACAAAACGAGAAAAAGACCTACACCGTGGCTCCTCTCGGTCCACCTTACCCCCTCGATCCTGAAGCACGCTGCCACCGCCAACATCTACCCTCCGCCGACCACCGAGATCGCGGACCTCAGGTCACTGTGGGACCACGCCGCCACCACCTGCGCAGAACCCCAGGGCGGGGCGCTAGGAAACCCAGGGCAGGGCGGGTAGCACGAGCGACCACCGCCATCTGATCTCATGACGTCGCCTCACCAGACGCGGCCTCCCCAGGTCCTAGCCTCCTCCCTTGCAAATCTTCAATGGCCGTCGCCCGCGATGCCCGCTGACGCATTGCCGGCTGCAGCCTCCCCGGTCCTCTCTATGCTCTGCAGCATGTGGTTGTGCAGATCGTGTAGCCACCCCTCTTACAAGAACTATTTGCCACTATCCCAATTGGATCACACCGCCACTGCCCGTTGGTTCAGTACGAAGGAGGTTGCATGACAAGTACAAGATTTGGATCCATTACGACAAAGTTTACTATGGAAGAGAGCTAGCATCGAAATTGGGATGATTCATTTGACTAGCTATATGCTTGGAAAGCTGAAGTTGAAAATAGATCCCCTGGAATCATAGTGGCCATTGATCACATGGAGTACAAAGGAAAAAAGAGGTATGTGAAGATGTTTGTTGCATTCAAGCCTTTGTGTGATGGACTTTTGGCCGGTTTCCGACCCTACTTGGCAATTGATGGTACTCATTTGATTGGGAAGTATAGAGGTCAGCTAGCAACTGCTTGTGTTGTTGATGGGTACCATGTTGCTTATGCAATTATTGACTCAGAAACAACAGAAAGTTGGGATTGGTTCATGGAGAAGCTTCATCAAGCTATTGGTTGTCCACCTAGACTTGCAATATGTTCGCATGCAGGAAAATCGATTGATAGTGCAATTGAAGAGGTGTATAAGTATGCTGAACATAGGGAATGCATGCGCCACTTGCTTGTCAACTTTAAGAAACAATTCATGGTAAAGTATTTGATAACCATATGTGGCTAGCGGCTTAGTCATGGACTCCAGAAGCTTTCGAAGCCCACATGGCAGCCATACATGAGAAAAACCTAAAGCAATAGAGTACTTGATAAGATACCATAGTAGGCTATGGTCTAGGAGCAAATTTTCCACTTCCTCGAAGGTAGATTATGTGACAAACAATTTGGCCCAGTGCTTCAACAATTGGATCAAAAAGCACAAAGGCATGATGTTGTTTCAGTTGGTGGACAAAATTAGAAGGAAGATACTAGTCAAGATGGAGAAGGGGAGGAGGATTGCTAAAAAAATTGGAAGGCCACCGTATACTACCTAGTGTCATGGAGGAGTTGAATGCAAAGAGTAGAGGGTTGGACATAGAGTATGAGAGGATTTGTTTCTTGTACTGGACATTGGTCTCTCCATTTTGCATTTCAATTTCTTGTACTAGATTATGGGTACCATGTCTATTTGGAGACCTGTTTACCATCTTCATTATGTGTTATGATGAAAATATATTGTTTTCATGCTTACAATTGCTTGATCCTGAAATTACATGCAAGGGGTTGTCAATCTTTTTAGAAAAATATGTTATCTTAATATATGATATTGTCATGCAAGCCAGCTCCAGCAAGTTGCTACCTTTTATCCTTGTTATGTGTTCTGATGAAAATATTATATTGTTCTCATATATTGTTTGATCTAAAATTACAAGCAAGGCGCTACCAATTTTTTTTATAGAAATATGTAATCTCAATATGTTATGATAATTTCATCAGAAGTGGTTCAACATGGTTAAAAGGAACAATTGGCAAGGTTGCTCATTTGCCATTGAGGGAAAAATCATCATTTTGCTTATGTTAATAGAAGTAGTCCACACCAAGTTAGATGGCAAATTAGCAATGAAACAAACTTGTAAGCGGTACAAGAGCAACGTTAGTTTGTTCGATGCCAAATGAGCAATGGCCGAGCTTGTTAGGTAAATAAGCAATAGATCGACTCGGTCTAGATCAATCCATGCCGGCGAATTGGTAGATCACGGACGCCGGAGGTGTCCGTGCCTCACGGCTCACGCCCTGACCAAAGATCACGGGTGGATGGCGGGATGACGTTGCGGCTTTTTTGCAGCCAGATTAAACAAATACCTCAACATACTTTATTACAAACATAGTTATGGTATGTATGCCTTTGCAATCATGAATATTTTGATATGAATGTATAATAGCATCGGTATTATTATAGTGCAATACATCAGTTCCAACATACCGAGACAAGAAATCATCGCCTACTCTATTGCGCAAACCAGACAAAATGTATTTCAGTGCTCACTCCACTTTTGCAGTTGCAACCGGCAAAATCAATGCTACCTTCATTCGAATGAATACTAGAGGAAAAATAACCTAGATGCTAGAGAAGGAAAATAACCTTACTAAAAACGTCGAACTATGAATCGATTCAGTCTGGATCAATCCATGTCAGTGAGCGTCGGATGGTGCGTCGCACGCAGCTCGCGGGTGCCGAAGGTGCCTGTGTCGATGCATCATGGCTCACGCTAATTGCTTGTTTACCATAGACAACCTCTGCTATTTATCATTTGCCATCGAACAAACCAACTTTGCTCTTGTACTGCTTACAAGCTCGTTTTGTTCCCAATTTTCCATTGTCGTTACTCTGCCGTTTGATTAAATAACCCCCGCCAGTTCATGTAAAAATACCAGTACTACCATCATCTATCACTCTCTCATTTTCTTGTAAAAAGGGAAAAAAATAAGGTAAAAAAACCTATTCTTTCCCCCCGCACAACTCTCCCGGTTCCAACCCTAGCTTGGCCGCGGCGTGGCCATGGAGGAATGGCCGCCGCTGCCCCTCCCGCGTAGTTCCCGCCAGCCAAAGATCCTTCACTCGTGGTCGTCTCTCCATCCGTCACCCCTGCCGCCCCATCCCACTAGTTGTTACTCCCGCCATCGACCCTGTAGCTGGGGATCCTGCCACCGCCGACCCTGCAGCATCGGATCTCACCACCGCTGGCCCTGCAGTTGCGGATCCTATCATCGCGGCCCCTGCAGGTGTTTCTCCAGCCGCCAGCAATGTAGGTGCTGCTCCAGCCATCCGCCACCCTTGCACCGTCTGTTCCCGCCTTGTCCCCTCTAGTCGGTGACCCTATTGGAGGTGGACAATGTTACTATCCTTTTCCACACTTGTGCTTCAAAGTAGCACCATGTTCTTCATATAGAGAGTCTCATATGTTGTCACTTTCATATACTAGTGGGAATTTTTCATTATAGAACTTGGCTTGTATATTCCAACGATGGGCTTCCTCAAATGCCCTAGGTCTTCGTGAGCAAGCAAGTTGGATGCAGACCCACTTAATTTCTTTTCTTGAGCTTTCATACATTTATAGCTCTATGCATCCGTTGCATGGCAATCCCTACTCCTTGCATTGACATCAATTTATGGGCATCTCCCTAGCCCGTTGATTAGCCGCGTCGATGTGAGACCTTCTCCTTTTTTGTCTTCTCCACACAATCCCCATCATCATATTCTATTCCACCCATAGTGCTATATCCATGGCTCACGCTCATGTGTTGCGTGAAAGTTGATTTTCTTTTTGAGATTACTAAAGTATGAAACAATTGCTTGCCTTGTCATCGGGTGTCGGTGTCAAAACCGGCGGATCTCGGGTAGGGGGTCCCGAACTGTGCGTCTAGGCGGATGGTAACAGGAGACGAGGGACACGATGTTTTACCCAGGTTCGGGCCCTCTTGATGGAGGTAAAACCCTACGTCCTGCTTGATTAATATTGATGATGAGTGTTACAAGAGTGGATCTACCACGAGATCAAGGAGGCTAAACCCTAGAAGCTAGCCTATGGTATGATTGTTGTAATGGTTGTTCATCCTACGGACTAAAACCCTCCGGTTTATATAGACACCGGAGAGGGCTAGGGTTACACAGAGTCGGTTACAATGGTAGGAGATCTACATATCTGTATTGCCAAGCTTGCCTTCCACGCCAAGGAAAGTCCCATCCGGACACGGGACGAAGTCTTCAATCTTGTATCTTCATAGTCTTGGAGTCCGGCGGACGATGATAGTCCGGCTGTCCGGACACCCCCTAGTCCAGGACTCCCTCAGTAGCCCCTGAACCAGGCTTCAATGACGATGAGTCCGGCGCGCATATTGTTCGGCATTGCAAGGCGGGTTCCTCCTCCGAATAATCCATAGAAGATTGTGAACACCAGGATAGTGTCCGGCTCTGCAAAATAAATTCCACATTCAACCGTAGAGAGAATAATATGCACACAAGTTCAATCTGCTAACATATTTTGCGGTATGACGTCACACCACTACCAAGCCTTTACTTGAATCATTTTTTATTGTACCACCTCAGCGTGTTTAGCGAAGCGGTTTCCTTGGCACGTCTTGTCGAAGCAGAGATCGTGTTCCCCTTATTCCGGGATCCTTATCAATACGGACATGGGTAACCCAACCGTGCCCGTTGCCATGCCCCCTCTATCGGAGGCGAGTCCCGAACGGTCACGGGAACGGCTCTTGGTATTCTCCTTCTTTATAACGGGACCAAGGCTCGTTTCTTTTCTTCAATCCTCAATCGAATCTACTCCTTGCCCCGAGTTCCAACACTCAAAGCCCCAGATTCGAGCGCTTCGGACCTTCAACAATGCCCGGATCCGACTTACAGGGCCGGTGGATGCCTTCCTCCGTCACGGAAGAAGACGTGCTAAAGCTGCGAGAGGCCAAGTACCTGTCTTACAAGATTTCGCATAGGTTGCCTGTCAAAGGGCAAGTCATCCCCACCCCCGAGCCCAACGAGTATGTCGTGTTTGTATCCCACCTCCGTCGGGGTTTAGGCTTCCCGATGGATCCTTTTGTGAGAGGGCTCATGTTTTACTACGGGTTGGAATTCCATGACTTGGCTCCGGAGTCCATCCTCCATATCTCTTCATTCATTGTTTTTTGCGAAGCCTTCCTCCGCGTTACCCCTCACTTCGGCTTGTGGCTTAAGACCTTCGAAGTGGAGCCGAAGATGATCGAGGGGCGTCAAGCAGAGTGCGGCGGGGCGGTTGTAAGCAGAAGGGCCGACGCTCCATGGCCCGAGGGCTCTTTTCAGGAGGATCTCGGCTTGTGGCAGCAGGAGTGGTTCTACGTAACCGCTCCCAGGGGAAGCAGGCAGAAGCCGCCGCCCATCTTCCGCTCGGGCCCTCCGCAGCGGCTGATGTCATGGGTCAGCCAAGGGCTCAACTGGGGGTCGTCAAAGGACGTGCCCCTACTACAGGGCCGGATTCAAGACCTCCAGGCGAGGGAGATTGATCTGGTCGTGGTGATGCAGGTCATGCTGATTAGGCGTCTCCTGCCCTGCAAACGTCGTCCTCTCCGGCTGTGGGAGTTTAATCCGGAGGGACCGCGAATTCTCCAACACTTCATGGGCGCGACACCCGTGGAGATGTATAAACTGTTCTTCGGATCATGAGTGGCGTGTCCGGAATTGACCGAGGACGCCGGCCTAAGCTGCAATCGCCCGGATACACAAGTAAGTAGCTCCGTGTCCGGACATACCGTTTTTTTCCTTTTTCCTTTCTATGATTCGCCTTCTGACCAATTACCCTCTAAACAGGAGTGGATAGCGCAAGCAAAACTGATACGGTGTCCGGCTCCCCTCCCAGAGACCGCGCCGGATTCCGTGCTGGTCAGGATGCTGGAGGTCGCGCCTTTAGAGGAAGGCGACGGGGAGAACAGAGGAACTACCGCCTCAACACTACAAGAAATATGTCAACTTATGACCACCACTATTGGTCACTGAAAGGTCACAAATTTCCATTTATGACCTTTTTGTGACCAAAAACAGAAGGTCAAAAGCTGGCCGTCGTAAACTGACTATAGCGACCTTTCTTCTGGAATGGTCAAAGACGTTTACGACCAAAATATTCCTACTGTGGCGTTTTGGTCACTAGCAACCTCCCCCAAGCCACGTAGGCATCCAGCGTGGCAAGCTGATGTGGCACAAGATTCAGCCTGGTCCGATTCAGCATTTTACATGGGCCGAGCCCAACAATTCGGCCTTTTTATATATTTTTTCTGTCAATTTTTTATCGACTTCATGGGCCAAGCCCAACAATTCAGCCTTGTTAGTTTTTGAGGCCCTTGAGCTTTTTGCAGTCCATTTCTTTTTTCTATAAGACTTTTCATTTCGTTTTTGAAATTGTTCAATGCTTGTTGGTATGTGGCTGTTTCAGCCCAATTATTTGTCCAGTTTGGCCCAAGCAGACTTTAGCCCAATCACACACATACATCCAACATTATTTCATTCAAATTAGGAAAACTCCCAGGTTTACATAACACAAAAATAAAATATCTCCCAGGTTTACATAACACAAAAAATCATCTCAGGAATACATTTCCTTACACAGGAATATACAATAAGAAAATGATGGCACATCTGCTACTATCATAACAGCACAATGTACTTTTTTTAACGGAACAGTACAATGGATTTCATTGCTCTCTCTTATGCCGGATTCACTGGACGGCCATAGTCAGGAGTGGGCTAACAGAACAACTGCATGCCTTCCATGATCACCCTGTTACATGAATCAGCTTAGAAGAATTAGAAAAACTGGAGCCAATATATTATGAACATTCCATTCAAAAAAAGGAGTAAAGGAGTAAAGGACAATTCTTTATAGAATGATAAACACATTTAAGCTAGTACCAAGCTTTTTTAGCCGAGCTAGTTAAAATGAGATATTCATACAAGACAATAGAGACAATATGAATATGCATGGCACAAGTGCAGGTCCTGGTTAGGTCTTGGTGTGTGTATGCTTGATCATGGTCTGAAGATTACACGCATAGAGGAACAGAATCCTAAACAAAATAGTATCAAACAGCGGTGGGTGCTCAACCTATTTACCATACACAAGCAACACTTAAACCGTAGCATGTGCATATACTTGTGTCACATCAGGGGGTTCAGAATGTACTCAATATATTCTAATAAAAAGGATTGGGAGCAGAGGGAGAGAGAGGTTGAGATGGACGTGCTACCTGTTGCTGCGGTGGTGCTTCTTGGTGGTCGTGCTTGAGCTCCTCCTGAAGCTGCTCACTAACCTGCAGGACAAACAAGACCATGGGTGAGATGTAGCACAGGCATATACATTAAGTGAAGATAAGGAGAAGAACCTCGAAGAAGAGAGGTGCTCTGTCCTTCTCCGTCCATGCCCGTCCCCCTCCGTGCTGATGTCAAACAGCCTCCGTTCGTCGCTTGCGAGCACCATGTGCCTTGGTTGGCCATGGCGCCCTTGTCCTCTGCTGTACGGATGAAAACCAAAGCATCAATACAACTACATTGGCACATAATACAGACATGGTATCACAGACATTCTCTAATTGACAAGCACCCAAACATATAGCACATAATACAGTTCAGATTTTCATAATAAAACTGACATGTGTAATCATATAGCTAATAAAATACATGGCACAATATGAGTACATCTCCAAACAGCTAATAAATCCCATAGTACCATAAGGACATGCACTGCAGTATATCTTGCAATGCAGGTTTTTGACTGAACAGTAACATCCCCTACATAGTAGTAACCAGGGAACTAATTGACGATTGGTACAACAAAACAAAATTACAAGCACTACTCGTAGTAGCACCTACAACAGTTTTTGGTTGAACAGAAGATTACTTATATTGAAATAACACACTAAGAACTAAGGTTACTTTGTTGTAACTCTCTCTGTCACGTTATGCCAGGTGTAATGTGACATCACCATACCACAGAAGAATACAGTGAGGATACCACTCAACGGGAATCCAAGTGTGTTGCTAAGAACTAAAGCCAATTCCAGGAAGCAGATTTTTTCAACGTTTCAATTTCAATTGAACTATCTGCTATGAAGCTCCTATGTCCCAAAGTTCAGATAACATGATTCAATGTCAAAAGGCGTATGTCCTACCCACTTAGCTCAACAATCTGTCTTGACAACTCACAGGCGGGAGAAACAATGCAAGTAAATCTAGCCGTGGCAGCTCCCACCATAATCTAATAAGCTCTACAGAATATAGTCTGTGATAGATTGAACACACTGTACATAATTATTAATAAACTAGTACTCCTACTTAGTACAAAATTTCTGAAATGCGCCAAAATTCTGTACGAGCATGTACATAATTCAATTTCTGTCAGAACTAAACCTACAACATATGCACAGAACTGACTGAATTCGTGATTACTAATACTCTGGAATGCGCCAAAACCACCAATCTATCAGTTGAACCTCACTTGTCATCGCGAATTTACTGACTGAACCACTCCACTCCAGGCTCTCTAGCAGCTTGCAGTGAAATGTACAGTAATACCAGCGGAAGAGGGGTGGGGGGATTCAGTCACCTCGGGGACAATGCGGAAGTAGTGCACGTCGCCGCCGACGATCTGGAACGGCGCCCCGTCCTTCCAGAAGGCATCGTCCTCGATCCAGAACCTCCTCGGAGCCTCGCCATGGACCTAGCGACAGCGACACCCGCACCGCACGACGAGTCAAGCGCCACCAAACCAAATCGATTCAAAGCCCGAGCAAACGAAGGATCGATCGGCGCGAGGGAGAGCGCGTGTGCGTATCGTGGGTGCGAGCGCGGCGCACAGCGACAGCGCGAGGAGAAGTGCGAGCCTCCCGAAGCCTCTGGCGGAGGCCATTGCGGGGGCCCAGTGGCCTCCGCTCACCCAGTAGCCGCTGCTGCTGCTGGATTCCTCTGTTGGTGCCACAGGAAGCGTGAGGCCTCGATTTGGTGAAGGGGACCTGGGGGAAGAGGTGGGCGACGTCGACCTTGTCGGCATCGAAGCGGGAGTCGAGTAGCGCCGGGATGGCGGCGTCCTCCGGGTCGTCGTACAGGTGCGCGTCCGTGCCCATCCGCCCCACCACCCACGACGCCGCCGCGCCGCTCGCCCGCATCCCGAACATCCTCGACGGCGGCGAGGTACGCGAGGTAGGAGGCCAGCATCACCGCCGCGCTCCAGGAGGGCGCCAGGGCGGAGAGCAGGTCGGCAGTGGTCGGTGCGGCGGCGAGGGGAGGCGAGGCGGCGAGGGGAGAGGGAGGTGGGTGGCGGATCTGGATCTGGAGCGGGGTGGGGAGACGGCTGCAAGGGAGAGGGTCAGGGAGAGTGCTAGGGTTCGCGTGCGGGGCTGTGGGCCGGGTGAGAGGGTGAAGGTACGGGGCTGTGGGCCGGGTGAGAGGGGGGTGAGGGAGAAAAGGCTGCCGTCGGATCCGGGAGCATCCGACGGCGTTGAAGGCACGATCCGCGTGACATGCCCGTGGATCAATCAGAACCCAGTACACGTTATGACCATTTAAATTGGTCGTAACCGACTAAAAATAAGGTGTTGAATCATATAAACAGTTTTATGATATGAGAAATTTAAAAAAATAAAAACATTCTCATTGTGTAAGCAAAGGTGACCTAATTTTTAGGAAAACTAACAAACTTCGAATTGGAACAAGACAAATATCTTTAAAAAGTGTTACGAGAATGAGTTTTTAGGAAAAAAAATCATTTTCCATTTTTCAAGTGCCTAAAATGAGTTTTTTTTAAGGAACTACCAAATAATTGTTGCAAAATTGGACCAAATCATTTTTCTAAAATACTAGGACATATTTAATGCACAATTGACAAAATGGTTGGGTGTAAAAAGTTTTGATCCACCTCTGGTGAAAAACACAAATTTTCGCCGATTCAGCTGGAAGCGGGTCAAATTTAAACTGAAGCTGCCTCATAGTTTGCTATTTATTTTTCCCAAAAATCATTTCTAGGTACATAAGTACCTATTTAATCAGAGAAACACCAAAAAAATTCCAAGATTCAACAACTAGCTAGGAACGGTCATTCCCGCCGTTTTAACCGCATTTTGAAACGGGCATAAAAAATTCAAAAAAAAATCAAAAAATTGGGAAACCTTCGCATTGTGTCATTATATGTGGCCAAGTTCCCAGGAAAAATAACAAACTTGTAATACGGCAATTATTTTAAAAAAGTGTTCTCAGAAACGAGCTATCACGTGTGGAGATCAATGGCTTTCAAGTCAAATGATCAATCTTATGGCCACATTCATGGCATAGTTTGTTCAAATGATCTCATATTGTGCACAAGGGTGCATATTAGAATGGCAAACAATGTTGCCTAAGAAAGTTTTCATTTTCTTTGGAAGAAAAAAACATTTTTCATTTTTCGAGTGCCTAAAATGAGTTTTTTTTTGTGAAGGAACTAACAAATAATTGTTGCAAAATTGTAGGTGTCGAACTCCACAGCGACGAACTGGTCTTTGCCGAAGGCGGTCCTCTTGCCGTCGACTTGGGACATGAGGCCGAGGTTGCCCCCACCAGAGGTCGCCGGCATGGTTGATAGGTAATAGGCGAGGAAGAAAGCCATGCCATCACCCTTGTAGTTCATGGTATTGTTGTCCAACATGATGACAAAGGTGAAGCGCGTTTGGAAGCTGGCTACCTCGCCGGTGAGGTTGTCGTAGAACGGCACTCGGTGCGCGTACGACACCCTTCCCACGCAATCTTTCGAGTCCTTCCCGAACGAGTTGCAGGTGAGGTCGACCAGGTTGCCGTGCACAGTTGCGTTGCCCTCGAACTTGAGGTCATCTTGGCGGTAGCTGGATGTGTTGGTGAAGTCGAAGCTGAACGAGAATGGCGGCGGAGCAACTGCGGCAGCAAGAGGACAGTGTAAGCAAGCGAGGAGGAGGAGGAGGAGGAGCTGCGCGGTGCCCATAGCCATTTTACTAGCAAGAGGAAAAGAGAATGAAGATAAATAGTACTGCTGGCTCGACGCAACGCCAACTGACGCCATGTTCGGCCGATCAAGTGGGTCGCATCGCATCTTGCTAAGTCAAGGTCGTCGCTTCACGAAGTTCGATCGAAAAAAAAATGGTCATTTGCTTCACTATCTGCAAAAAGAATGGGGGTCGTCGCCTCACACCCGGCCGGTCAGCTGGTCTGGTGCCCTCTCGCTGTCTCTCGGGACATAAGTACTCCCTCCGTAGCACTGATCTAACCAATTCTCTAGAGATAATGAAGTATCCGGCGGTTGAGTAAATCTTTAATGGAGTATTTAACCATTAAATTTTTGGCCGGACCTACGACCCCCTAAATATAATGGAGTAATTTTTTAAAAAACTTTGTACTATATTTTAAATTGCAACTACATATTAGCACACATATAGAAACTAAACATAAATTTGAATGTTCAACCAAATCACAAACATAGTTTACAAACCGAATTATTCAAATTTAAACACACCGAATGGTCCAAGTGTAGCAAATAGCATGTGATAGAATAGCTATGACTCGCTAACACATTGCCAGTGATGCTCAACAAGATCTTGTTGGAGCTGAGCACGAACTTAGACGGTTCTCGATCTTGCGATACTCCTCAAGGAATGCCAAGATCAAGTTCGTATCATACTCTGGCTCAACCGGAGTCCCGTTGGTGACGTACCGAAAGTCCTCAGGCATATCCCTCTCGTCTTCAATGATCATTTTATGCAATATGGTACAACCAGTCATGATCCATCATAGAACCTTGGGAGTACCAGTACTCGGTAAGGCTCCCTCAATTGCAAAGCGCTTCTGAAGCACACTGAAGGCTCCCTCAACATCTTTCCTAGCAGCTTCCTGACATTGGGCAAAGTGAATTTTTTGTTACCTTTTGAACGCAGAATTGTTTTGACCATGGTGGCCTATGGTACATAGATGCCATCCGCAAGGTAGTAACCCATCGAGTAGTTGTGCCCGTTGACCGAATAATTGCAAGCAGGAGCATCGCCTGTAATAAGCCTAAAAAAGAGTGGTGATCTCGCCAGCACATTCAAGTCATTGTGAGAGCCAAGCAAACCAAAGAATGAATACCATATCCAAAGATCCTTCGATGCAACTGCCTCAAGAATGATCGTTGGATCATTGCAGTGGCCTTTGTACTGACCCTTGTACCCTGCAGGACAATTCTTCCATGTCCAGTGCCTACAGTCAAGTGACCAAAGCATCCCTTGCCATCCTCCTGCTTCGCGCTCAGTCATCAGCCTCTGGGTGTCTTCGTCGGTTGCTGCTCTCAAGTACTCCGGGCCAAAGACAGTGATCACTACTTTAGTGAACCTTTGAACAACCTCCAAGATTGTGTCTTCACCAATGCGAACATAGTCATCGTTTGCATCGGCCGAACACACATATGCCAAGACTCGAGCATCTATAATGCACTTCATCAGAGGGCTTGCACTAATCTCTCCACATGCATTTCTCCGGAGCTTGAACCAGTCATCATATCTCTCAACGGCTTTTACAATGGTCAGAAAAGACTTTTGTGCATCCGAAAGCGCTGGCGAAAGTACTTCTCCAGATGGTTGCCTTTGGGCCAAAAGTAGGCTCTCATGATCTTGGCATGACCCTTCGCTCTATCAAGGTTGATGTGTATGTAGCCAAACTGTGATCCTCTCCTTGGCCATAGAACATCATCATTGAAAATCATGCCTAAAACGGTCTCAAAGTCATCATCGTCTTCGTCCTCTTCGGATGACGACAAGTCCTCCAAGGCCATCTCCCTCAACCTCTTCATCTAAAATTCAAATGGCTCAGTTCACAAAGAAATGACAAAAAAAACTCACCTACAAAATTCGTCGAACACTTGTGGTGCGGTGGTGGTGCACCGGGTGGCCGGTGTTGTTCAGAGCAAACAGGCCGGCGGCGACGAGAGGGAATGACCTGCAGCGGTGTGCAAGCAAGGCGAGATGCGGTGACCGACAGAAAAAGAAGAAGCAACGAAGCAATCTGACGAATCAACAATGGCGGCGGCGGCGGCTTTTCACCTTGATTCCGGCGACTGCAAGGTGGTCGAATGGGCTCGACGTCGGGTAGAAAGGCGGCGGGGGGCAAGGGAGGCAACGAGGTAGCGGTGGGGCTGGCGGTCGGTCGCCGGGAGTCCCGCTGGCGAATTTACAGGAGCGGGGGTGATGCGAGGGAGAGGCGCAACTTTTACTCAGACACTGGTCGATGGAGTAAATTTAAGGAGAAAGTTGGGGCCGGAGTAAAAAGTTTACTCCCTTATTATGGATTACGGATCGGCTAGGTGCCGGTTAGAGGAGTAAAACTGAGAATTTTACTTCTCTAACCGGTTATAAGGGATCGGTTAGAAATGTCCGAAACGCTCTTATATTTCTTTATGGACGGAGTACATAACAATTGGCCAGTACTCCCCTCGTCTTATGCTGTCCATAATGGAAGTATCATACTGAACCACCGAACAACCATTTCCGTCATCGGGACGAGCCGCTGACGTGCCCTGTCGCCGCTCCCATACAGGAGCCGGCCTGACGTTGTCGGTGATAGTCAAGAAGTCTTCATGCATGTGCCCTAAATACCAATGCCCCAGAGCCATAGTTGTCGTCGTTAAACCTTTGTGTCGCTCTGAAAAACCTAACACCAAATCTCGCCACCACATACGAACGGCAAAAATATGGAGGCTGAGAGGAAAATATAAAGTGTGCTTCATATAGTATTTTTTAGACAATCTCTCGCTATCCTTCATTCAAACTCCAAAACTTTTACAGGTAAAAAATATAACTCCCCAGGTTGGCCCAACCACACATGACGACCAAACCCGAGTGTTAAAGCATGCCTCCTGAACTCATGAGCTATAATATAGGAATTAAAGCTTCTAGCATGTTCTATTACTTCATGCACCATAGCACCGCACTCCGCCGACAAATTCATCTTGATGTCATTGACCAAAGTCTTTTTTTTATAAAGGGCACTTTTATTATCTCGAAATGTAGTATTAAGCGGATACAAAGCATTATGAGTAACACCCGACTTTTACATAACTAGGATGCACACAGCCCAATTGACCAGAGTCTTGCAATCAGAAATAATTTGAATATGATTGACATAGAGATCCTCTGCTAATGCTTGCCCTTCTCGGATTGCCAAGGCTTCATATAGTAATGGAGAGGCAAAACACGGAGGCTGAGAGGCACTGGTAATGCCTGCCACCTGTGTCCGAAGTGGGCTTACTTGGGCCTAGTTTTGCCTTGGGTACCTCATTCGCACCGAGTGAGAAAGTTGAGTCTTCCCAAAAAAAAAAAGAGCCAGAAACGTGAGCGGTGCTGCAGCCTTGGGATGAACATTATATTGCAGGGTGGATTTGTTCTGGCTAAGTTAGCAAATGACTTGCTCCTCAACACCAGCCCATCTGAGCCAGGAACGGAGTCACAAGCGAGAGGGCTGGGCTAGGGATGGCAATGGGTACCCATTACCCATGTACCCTGCGGGTAAAAACCCTATTAGGGTAAGGGTATGAAACAAAATGTTACCCATGGGTATATAAATAGGAAAATGTCAAACCCATCGGGTAGAGCGGGTACGGGTATGGGATTACATAACCCATACCCGCATACCCATGTACCCTTATAAAATCTAACAAATATTGACAAATTACCTCTAGACTTTGTCGTGAGTTTGTCAACTTCAAATTTATGACTAAGTGCTATCATTTATGACTATGTGTCGATGTTTTGATGTGTAGTTGTTTACAAGGAAGTGTTGATTTTTATAGGATGTGTTGTTGTTTATAAGTATGTATTTATGGTCCGCTCGGGATTTTCCTCTCGCTTCAGAAAACTCCTTCCTTGTAAACAACTACACATCTATCGGGATTCGAGCTAGGACTTACAAGGACCACAATTTCAGTGCACAAGATTTAGTACTGAATTATCCATGACTTGCTATTTGCTTATACATGTTTTGAAGGAGTTTTCTGAAATGGAGTTGCATTTATTGTTTCTTCAATTTGCATGAAACATGATTGTATGGGTGTTAGTGTCGGTATATGCACGTGTTGCTGTATATCTGGTTGTATGGGTCCCAGTCTATACTTGTATATAACTTTAATATGATTGCCATATTTATTTTAGCCTTTCAACATTTCAGTCAGTTCTTGTAAAGCATCTTTAATTTTTTACAAAGTCCTTGTAGTCACAGAACATCTTCTATTTCCCATTGTCCATAACAGGAGGCTATTTTGCGTTGATCCGAAGTAGTACAAAATGTTAATCCATAGAACAAAAATCCATTTAACCTCTCTTTTGCTTGTGCTGACAAATTTTATATACTGTTGTGTAGATGTAAAATTGGCTTTTGTACAAGAAAATAAGATTGGAGACGTAGACACCCTAATAGAGCAATTGCATTGTAAAGTAGTTTCCTTTTTTCTTTTTTCTGGCTACACTAGAAGTGAATACTACACTACATGTCTAATCAGTCAATTTTATTTTAGAGAAAGTATGTTTTCCGTTCCTCAAGTTCCCCAAAAGTATAGACTTGTCCCTCAAGAATTTTCGGTAGGCATTTGGTCCTTCAAGTCTCAAAACCGGATAAGTTTGGTCCAAAACCAGATTTTGACCACGTTCACCTGATAAATTAAAAAAAATAGTAAACATGTTAAAAAAAACTAAAATTTTATGAAAACCAAAATGCTTCGGTGCACTAGGTGCATGTAAGTTTTTGTGGTCGAATAACATCCGACGAGCTCTAGCAGAAAAGACAAATTTTGGCTATTTTTTGTGTGAGCCAATTTTTTTTGCCACTTGAAGGACTAAATGTCTACAGAAAATTCTTAAGGGACCAAGTCTACACTTTGAGGGAACTTGAGGGACCAAAAACATACCCTTTTTTTTATATTGCTACATCTATACTTCCAAGTCAGAGATCAAGTATTGAATAGTCATTGGTTGAGTTGAACAAGTGTTGAATAACTTTAATTTTTTGCTTGCATCTGCTCAGAACTTGTTGGTCATGTTTATATTCATCTTGCAATTTGCTCAAAAATCTTAATGATCATGGCCAGACACTCGATTCTTCACTTATTTGCTGGGTCACAAATGGTGTCTCACTTTTAGAAATACAATTTGATTGACATGTTATTTTGTTGCAAGAATTATTTTAAATTTATAACACGCGAACTCACTTTTATCAATGTTTTAGACGTAGAAAAGAGTGGTGACCTCGCCAGCACATTCAAGGAAACTAGCGATATAAAGATAGTACACAGTTGTCATTATATCAAATAAAATGTCAACGTTTATATAATTGTCACAAATTGCATAAGTAACCATCAAAGAAAGTTACAGATCTAGTATAATTTTCAAACAAACCAACTAATTGACAGTCCAGCGCTTGATGATATTTTCTTTCATAATTAACATTATCCTTTCGTCCAAAGGCTTGATAATACTTCTATAATTAAAGTGATCCTACCATCTAAAGAATGAAACTCTTTATAATTAACGTGATCCTTTCATCCAACGCTTGACGATACTTTTCATAAATTAATTACTATCTAATCACCTGCATGGCAAATTAATTACATGTAGTTGTGTCAGAGGCAGAGATTGGGCAAGATATAACTATAAGGATTTTTCGGTATTGATGGCTACGTGTAAAACTAAAGAAACGACTACAGAGTCCCTTTTAATAATAGTATCTCTACTCCCAGAGGGGACTTGGTGCTTCCCCTCCATGGGTTTTTTTGCCTCACCTCCCATCACCATCTATTTCGTCTAGGTTTTTTTGCCTCACCTTCCATCACCATCTACCGCGGGTTTTTTTGCATCACCTTGCACAAAACGAATAAAAAACCCTACACCACGGCTCCTCTCGGTCCACCTTACCCCCTCGATCCTGAATCACGCCGCCATCGCCAATATCTACCCCTCCGCCAACTGCCGAGATCGCGGACCTCCAGGTCACTATGGGACCATGCCGCCACCACCTGCGTAGAACCCCAGGGCAGGGCACTAGGAAACCAAGGGCAGGGCGGGCAGCACGAGCGACCACCGCCATCCGACCCCGCCTTCTCCCTTGGCGCTGCTCCCTGGCGACGTCGCCTCACCAGACGCGGCCTCCCCGGGTCCTAGCCTCCTCCCATGCAAATCTGCAAAGGTCGTCCCCCGCGGTGTCCACCGACGCATTGCCGGCTGCAGCCTCCCCGGTCCTCTCTATGCACCGCAGCATGTGGTTGTGCAGATCGTGTAGCCGCCCCTCGAACAAGAACTCTTTGCCACTGTCCCAATTGGATCACACCGCCACTGCTCATTGGTTCAGTACGAATGAGGTTACATGACAAGTACAAGATTTGGATCCATTACAAGAAATTTTACCGTCGAAGAGAGCTAGCATCGATGAGGCTATTTGGAAATTGGGATGATTCATTTGACAAGCTATATGCTTGGAAAGTTGAAGTTGAAAATAGATCTCCTGGAATCATAGTGGCCATTGATCAGATGGAGTACAAAGGAAAAAAAGAGGTTTGTGAAGATTTTTGTTGCATTCAAGCCTTTGTGTGATGGACTTTTGGCTAGTTGCCGACCCTACTTGGTAATTGATAGTACTCATTTGACTGGGAAGTATAGATGTAAGCTAGCAACTGCTTGTGCTATTGATGGGAACAATTGGTTGTACCCTGTTGCTTATGCAATTATTGACTCAGAAACAACAGAAAGTTGGGATTGGTTCATGGAGAAGCTTCATCAAGCTATTGGCTGTCCACCTGGACTTGTAATATGTTCGGATGCATGAAAAGGGATTGATAGTGCAATTGAAGAGGTATATAAGTATGCTGAACATAGGGAATGCATGTGCCACTTGCTTGTCAACTTTAAGAAACAATTCATGGTAAAGTATTTGATAACCATATGTGGTCAGCGGCTTAGTCATGGACTCCAGAAGCTTTCAAAGCCCACATGGCAGCCATACGTGAGAAAAAAAACCTAAAGCAATAGAGCAACGTTGGTTTGTTCGATGGAAAATGAGCAATGGTTGAGCTTGTCAATAGTAAATAAGCAATAGATCGATTCAGTCTGGATCAATCCATGTCGACGAACGCTGCATGGTGTGTCGTTCGCAGATCACAGGCTCCGGAGGTGTCCATGCCTCACGGCTCATGCCCTGAGCAAAGATCATGCGCAGATAACGGGAGGACGTTGCGGCTTTTCTGCAGACAGATTAAACACCTACCTACGAAACATACTTTATTGCCAACATAGTTATGGTATGTATGCCTTTGCAATCATGATATTTTGATATGGATGTATAATAGCATCGGTACTATTATAGTGCAAATCGATTTCAACATACCGAGACAAGAAATCATCACCTACTCTATTGCGCAAACCAAACTAAGTGCATTTCAGTGCTCACTCCACTTTTGCAGTCGCAACCGGCAAAATCAATGCTACCTTCATCAGAAGGAATACTAGAGGAAAAAATACCTAGAGGCTAGAGAAGGAAAATAACCGTACTAAAAAGATTGAACTTACGAATATATCGGGAACTATATATCGATTCATGTAGGTGCCCGCGGCTCACGGCGCCGGAGGTGTCCATGCCTCACGGCTCATGCCCCGACCAAAGATCACCGGCAGACGGCGGGAGGAGGTTGCGGTTGACGGCTGCTGTCTATGGTCCTCTGAGGCGTACACAATTGAGAACTTTATTTTTTGATAAACCAGCTAGCTAGAAGTTTTTCTTTAGCTCGACTACACAGGTCTAGCGTGGCTTCGCCACTGACTCCTGTGAATATAAAAGCGTGATCTAATCTCAAATAAATGGAGGGGCATTTTTTAGTATCATCTTATATTTTTTGTTTGTTTATGCCAAGTATACACACATGTAGAAACACGTTGGTGCACTCACACAGAGAAAAGAGACATAATTCAAATAAAAAAAGGTAAGAAAACAATTGACATGCGTAAACACAAAAAATGATAAGAAAAAAAAAGATTTTTTTAGACAAAGAAAAAAAATAGCTGAAATGATCACCCTGGGAGCTCCTTCAAGTCCCATAAAGAGAAACATCTAGCCCACAAAGATAATCCACGAAAGAAGACTTGGGCTATATAAGAAATCGGTTGACCAACTGAGGCGACACGAATTTGAATCAAACCTTTCTTGAAACTTGCACTCGTACATGCACTGGTTTCAGCATGGAAAGGTGGGGCGTGTAGTCCCATATGCCGGATTGTGCGTAGTATGGTGTCATAACATAGCAATCTCTATATAGGTTGAGCCCAATTGTATCACTCGTTGAGTGTTACCGCTCTACGTTTTTAAGCAATAATACTGTTTTTAAGGGCTTTAAAATTTTCTGTTACTTTGGCTATTTTTTCCATTAAAAACTTGAATACTTATTGTGTAACAATTTTTTAATGGTGAAAACCTTATTAAAATATGTATGTTTTAATAAAGTAATTTTTACAAAATTTGGTGCAGAGCTTTAGAAGAAAAGATCTAGGAAAATTCACGAACATTTAAAAGAACCTTTTTAAGGTCAGTGTACATTTTAAAAAAAGTAAGAAACCAAACAAAAAACAAGAAAAGAAAAAATAGAAAAGCCGAAGAGAATAGAAACCCAACAAAACCAAAGAAAAAAAAAATAAACTAAATAGAAGAATAAAAAAATCACAAGTTCAAATCCAACAAAATAATGGAAAGAAACCAGAATGGAACCGGTAACGAAAAAGGAAACAAGATCAGAGTAGAAGGACAGGAAACATGAAAGAATATCGGTTTTCCGTTGCTACATGGGCCTGATCGATGACAACGCTGCGATGAGCGTGAATAGTATTTTACTGGAGCCTGCGCCTACAGGCCACGTCTAACGCCGGCACAGTAACACGTCTTTGTTCGTTCGTTCAGGTCCGGCTTTTTGGGTCTTTTTCTTTTCGTTTTCTGTTGTTTTTTATTTGGTTTTACTTTTTCACCTTTTTCTTGGATTTTTTCATTTTTACTTTGTTATTTATTCTCTCATTGTTATTTTTATCTTTGTTTTATTCCTGAGTTTTCTTCATTTTCTTTTAGGTTTCCTTTTGTTTTTCTTTTTGTTTCTTATGGGTTTTTATCAGTTTTATTTTTTCAACACAAGTCTACATTTGTTCGGTCTACAATGCACATTTTTAGAGCACGCGTGAAACATTTTATAAAATGCATGTTTCGAATACATCATACCCAATTTCATAATACATGTTTTGGACACTTTTTCAAATAGCTGATAAGATTTTTCAAATACAGGCTGTACATTTTTTAATGGCAATAAAATTTTTCGAAAATCTACAAGGACATTTTTCATACATTGTCTAAACATTTCTGAAAATTTCATGGACATTATTCTGCAAACATGCGATTTTTAAAAAATTGTCATGTATATTTTTTTAATGGAAATAAACATTGTTTTAAACCTATAAAGACAACCTTTTGTATGTTTTTTTATTTTATTTTTGTTTATTTTTCAGTTATGACCAGTATTTTATTTCAACACATGTCTAATTTCTCAGTACACAATGTACATTTTTAGAGCAGACGTTAAATATTTTTGTGATACACGTTGGACATTTTTCAAACACATCTTATACACTTTTTAAAAATAAATCTTTAAGAAAAATGTATGCACGGCAACATTTTCAGAATACACGTTATACATTTTTACTGGAAATAAACATCTTTGAAAACTATGCAAATATTTTTTCATTGTATAAAAAAATTCAAAAAAAAATCATGAACAGTTTTTGGAAACACGTTATTATTTCTTCAAATTTCATATACATTTATTAATTGAAATTAATATTTTTCTAACCTACACAAACTTTTCATACATTCTATACAACATTTCACGGACATTTTTTTAAATGCAGAAATATTTTCATAAAATGTCACGTAATTTTTTTCATGATACAAAAATTTTATTTCACATTACACAAACATTCTTTTTGACATTGTATAGACATTGTCTAAAAATTTTGCATTCATTTTTTTTTAAAACAATGGAACATTTTTGTATTTGCACAAACATTGTTTTTTGAAAGTTATCATCATTTTATTAAAACTAGGCTAACGCACTTTTATACTAGGTTGCCATTAGTTAAATCCTGGTTTTAAATTTTCTTAAATAAATTTAAGTTTTAAACTATATGCACTTAAAATTTTGGAATTAAACTTTTCTTCATCTATGATTCTCTAGGACTTAATTCACAAAAAGAAAAATCTATTAGACAATGGAGCCACACGTGGAGCCTGACCATAGCCGGTTGTGTGACACAACCTAACCGCCCACTATGCAACGACTTCCAAAGGCTTCCACGTGACTGTCATCGTGATCGTCATTCGCCCTAAATGCATGTACATAGGTGCTAGAGGAGAAAGAGGGAGCAGGTTCCGTGACGATCGTGTGGGGGCTCATTTGGGACAATAATAGGGGTCTTCTGCCCCTTAACCGGTTGATGGTGTCCGCATACTATGACGATGGTCGTGGGGTGGTCTTGGATGCCGGGCGATGACTTGGTGGTGGGAGTCGTGGTGCTAGCGGGTGAAGCTCACTGCTTGGGATATTTGGATGGTTCCAATGTACAACAGTTGGTGGCGGTGGTGTAGCGAGCATCCGGTTCTTGTTGTAGTACGTATCGGAGGCGAAGAGTGCTTTCTGGGGTGAAATCCCTCTCTGGCTCTTCCATGCCGACGGTGGCGGTGCCTTTGGGCGTCTTCTCCTTCTTGAAGGCATCACTACTGGAATCAGCTACTTTGCCATCTGCCAGCTCTTTGCCATCAGCTACCGAAAATCAGACGGCAAAGAAACAGCAGATGGCAAAAGAGGCCTTTGCCATCTGCCGGCTGACGGCAAAGAGAGAGGTGGCCCCCACCCCCCGCCCGTTTGGAGAAAACTTAATGCCCCACCTCTTTGCCGTCTGCTAGCAGACGACAAAGGGAGACAAAGGCGGATGGCAAAGATCGGCGGACGGCAAAGAGCAGACTAACTAACGGCCGCACCCCCCCGCCCGTTAATTCCTCTCTCTTCTCTCCCTCTCTCTCCTCCCCGACGCCCCGCCACTAGATTGATCCCCACCCACCGCCGACCCCGCCGCCCAGCGCCGCCCCCGCCCCCCGCCGCCGTCCCCGCCCCGGCGCCCGGCGCCGCCCCTACCCCCGCACCCGCTTGGCCCGTCGCCCCACCACCCCGGCCTCCGCCCCACCCCACCCGTCGACGCCCCGTCGCCCCACTACCCCTCCGCCACCCACCGCCCGGCGCCGCCCCCGCCACCGCCCCTGCTTGCCCCGTCGCCCCACCACCCCTCCGTCCCCACCCCACCCGCCGACGCCTCGTCGCCCCACCACCCCCACCCTCCCCGCCGACCCCGCCGCCCGGCGCCGCCCCCGCCGCCCGGCGCCGCCCCCGCCGCCCGGCGCCGCCCCCGCCACCGCCCCCGCCGCCCGGCGCCGCCTCCGCCACCACCCCCGCCGCCCGGTGCCCCCCCCCCCCCCCCCCGCCACCGCCCCCGCCGACCGTCCCATTGCTCCGGTGAGGGACTACTTCTTTTTTTTCTTCTGTTTTTTCATTTTTTTTTGCTGTTTAATTGTTAGTGCTAGATTGTGTTAGTGTTAGTGTTAGAAAAGAATTAGAAGAAGTAGAAGTAGTAGAAGAAGTAGAAGTAGTAGAACAAGAAGAAAAGAAAAGAAGTAGAAAAAAGATGAAAAAAGAAAAAGAAGAAAAGAAGTAGAAGAAGAAGAAAGAAAGAAAAGAAAAGAAGTAGACAAAAGATGAAAAAAGAAGAAGAAGAAAAGAAGTAGAAGAAGAAGTAGAAGAATTATTAGTTAGGTCATATATTTTTCGATTTTGTGATGAAAACATCATATATAATTGTGTTGATCGGGTAGATTTAAATGTGCAGTTGTTTCATCGCTGCGAGGTTTGGTATTCGACGACCTCGCCATGCGTTTGACGAGCTCTGCCCCTTCGTTCGTGGGTGAGCATAAATGACATGTCCTTCTCCCCCATTAATTATTTGCTCTGTTCCGGTGTTCGTGCCGATGAAATTTGATAGCTAGCTATATATGTGTCTTGAATCATCAGTATGCGTAACCCATATGTGTCTCCCGTTCGAAAGCGTCATAGTTATAAATATGCATGCATTTGCATATTTATAACCTTGATTGTTTCGAATTGTCCAACGCTATCTATGGACAGCCCGAGTATGTGTACATTGGGTTCATTTCTCCATATGCTTTGCTCCGGATCCGACGCGTAAATTTCGTCAGTGCCTCCCTTGTTGTTCTCCGGGTATACATCCTCTCTGTTTATTGCAGAGACGTGTATCAGGAGAACAACGGGGAGGTGCTGCCGAAATTTTGCGTCGGATCCGGAGCATAGCATGGGAAAAGGAACCCAATTTACACATACTCGGGTGGGATTAGGACCTATCATTACCTATTAGAGTGTAGGTTGCATGGACGTAATAAAATTGACAAAGTAGATCAACTGATGAATATATACATGGTGAATTATATATATAATTGTTGTGTGTCCAGTAGCTCTAAAAATCAAGATGAGTGATCGTGCGTGGATGTATACCGGTCACACTGGTCAGAACAAATGGAGCACTGAATGGTTCACAAAAACCAAGGGGTTTGTGCAAGCCGCATTTGCAAATGGCCAGAGGAAAACCTGGTGCCCCTGTTTCCGGTGCGGCAATTGGGAAAAGAGGATAGAGGCTGAAATGGGCAAACACCTGCAGAAGAATGGTTTTACGCCCGATTATACGGTGTGGACATTTCATGGTGAGTCTGCCCAATGTGACCGAGCTGAGGTGGATCGTCGTCGTACCGACGAGCATGGTACCGGGATGGAAAACATGGTGCAAGACTATGATGATGCTCGGGATTCAGACGAGGAGATGGAGGAATCTGCAAAGGCCTTCAATGAAATGTTGGAGTCTTCAAAACGGCCGCTCCACGAGCACACTGAGCTTTGTCAGTTGGATGCCATCTCACAAGTAATGGCTTTGAAGGCTCAGTTCAACTTGGGCAGAGAATGCTACGACGCAATTATGACAGTATTTGGACGCTTTCTACCCAAAGGTCATGTAATGCCTACAAACCTGTACCAGTCGGACAAAATCCTCCGTGCACTGAAGATGCCCTATGAGAAGATACATGCCTGTGAGAAATGATGTGCCTTATTTAGGCTTGACTATGCGGACTTGAACTATTGTCCCATTTGCAAGTCTTCCAGGTATATTGTGGTAGACAACGGTATGGGTGAGAAGACACATACCAAAATTCCCGTTAGTGTTCTTCGATATATGCCAATCCTACCAAGAGTTCAACGTCTTTTCATGGTCGAAGAGACGGCCAGACAGATGACATGGCACAAAACAGGCAAAAGAACCGAACTAGATGTAGATGGGAATCTGATGATGGTACACACATCGGATGGTGTTGCGTGGAAAAAGTTTGATGAATTACATGCTGACAAAGCGGCAGATCCGAGGCATCCTCGAGTCGGCATCAGCACGGATGGGTTCAGTGTGTTTGGTATGACGGCGGCCCAATACAGTTGTTGGCCCATATTTGTCTTTGCACTCAATCCCCCCCAGACAGATTATGCAAAGAAAGAACATTTTCCTGACGTTGATAATTCCAGGGCCCAACTATCCGGGGAAAAATATGAATGTGTACATGCAGCCGCTTAAGGACGAATTGCAAGAAGCCTGGGATAATGGGTTCAAGACATACGATGCCTATAGCAAATGAAACTTCATAATGCGTGTCTGGTACATGTACTCGACGCATGACTTGCCGGCGTATGCGCTATTCGTTGGCTGGTGTGTGCATGGAAGGTTCCCGTGCCCCAGATGCAAGGGAGCTCTTGAGTTTCATTGGCTTCAGGCCGGTCGCAAGTTTTCTTTCTTCGACATGCATAGACAATTCCTGGATCCTCGCCATAAGTTCAGGAAAGACAAGAAGAACTTCATCAGAGGTAGAGTTGTAAAAAACTCTGCACCACCTGCGTTGACAGGCCAACAGACCCTGGATCAGTTAAACGCTCTCGAGCCAGATCCAGAGCGTCCAGGGTACTTCAAGGGGTATAATTCTAAGCACGCCTGGACTCACAAAACATGCTTATGGGATCTGCCTTACTTCAAAGACCTCCTTTGCCCACACAACATCGACGTGATGCATACTGAGAAGAATATCGCCGAGGCACTTTTTGGTACAGTTCGGCATAGATGGGAAGTCAAAGGATAATACTAAGGCTAGAGTCGATCTGGAGGCGCTATGTGATAGGCTGTTACAAAACATGAAAGAACCGAAAGGAAAGCAGAACTGGACGAAGCCAAAGGCATGGTTCAATCTTGGAAGACCAGCTATGAGGGAAATTATCTTGTGGGTGAAACTGCAGTTGATATTCCCCGATGGGTATGCAGCGAATCTAAAGAGGGGAGCGAGTCTTGATAAATTGAAGATATTTGGTCTCAAGAGTCATGATTGGCACATATGGATTGAGCGGGTAATGCCAGTGATGTTGCGTGGCTTCATCCCTGAGGATGAATGGCTAGTACTGGCAGAACTCAGCTATTTCTTCCGTGTTCTTTGTGCGAAAGAACTATCGCCTGGCATGCTAGAAGAAATGGAAGAGTTGGCGCCGGAGTTGATCTGCAAGTTAGAGAAGATCTTTCCACCGGGCTTCTTTAATCCAATGCAGCATTTGATTTTGCATCTCCCGACCGAGGCAAGATTAGGGGGGGGGCTGCAAAATCGTTGGTGCTACCCAACTGAGAGGATGCAGAAGACGCTTCGAGAAAAATGTAAAAATAAACGTAGAATTGAAGCATCGATGGCTGAGGCATTCATCACTGAGGAGGCGGCAAACTTCGTGACAACACACTACGAAGCCAAAAATCGTCATTTGCATAATCCGAAGCCTCGGTACAATGCTGACGAGCCTAAAAAGGGTGGATCCAACCTTAGCCTATTCAAAGGGAATCTCGCACCAGCCAGTGTTTCAAATCCAGTATCTTTGGATCACGAAGAATGGCGGACCATTTCGTTGTATTTCCTTTGAACTGCTCTTATTCCTGGATATTTCATACAGTCGATACGTCGCCCTATTCTCGTATGGAGGGGTGATCCAAAAGAAGGCGGCTATCCCGGTTTCATCTCTTGGTTCAAACAAACGGTAATTTCTATTGGACAATTTCATTTCATTCGCTAATTTGTGCGTAATGCAACAACACTTTCATATTAAACTTGTAGGATAATTCAAAGTCTATGGACGCCGAATTGAGACAAGTCGCTAATGGTTTTGACTATAAGGTCCGTTCATTTGACAAACACGACATTAACGGGTATCGCTTTCGTACCTATGGCAAAGAGCTATCTATGGCCCACCGAAAGTCTACAAATTGTTGTGTATCTGCTATCAGCGAGGGAGGTACCGAGTATTATGGGAGAGTTGAAGCAATTATGAACTTCTATTCTATGGTGAAAACCCACCAAATGTTGTAGTCTTCAAATGTTATTGGTTTCAGCCGAAGGAGACTAGAAGGACTCATGAACATATAGGGCTAGTTGAAATCAACCAAAGCACCCATTTAGATGTTCCTGATGTCTATATTACGGCTCAACAGGCGACCCAAGTATTCTATCTACCGTGGGCCTGCCAAACTAATCCAAATCTGAAAGGTTGGGATGTCGTTTATGAAGTGCCGCCACGTGCTAGACTATCTCCCCCAAAGGAAGAGGATTATGAACCTCACATTAACCCAGACACATATGAAGGAGAATTCTTCCAAGAGACACGTCTTTCCAAAAAGCGTTTCAAGAACCGCTATACTTCACCCCAAAACATTGAAGTAGACAGCGATAGTGAATCCCACATCACCCCAGAGGAGGAACAAGAAGAGGTTACTGCTGCGGATGACCTGTCAATGCTTGACCAATTACGTAAAGGTGGCCTTCCACATGTTGATGCCACTGAACCCTATGAGCCCGTCATTGATTATACTGATGATGATGATTATGCATTTATTGATGATACTGATCGAGATTATTAGTAGTGTCAGGTATTCAATTTTTTTATGTTGTAATTGATGATGATACACTTAAGTGATATACATATTATTATTCATGTCGCTATTTTTTTTATGTTGTACTAATTTTGTTTACTCTTTTTCATGGCAGGTGTTGAAAGATGGAAGGGGAGACGACTGAGGCCAAGGACAAACGTGTCCGAATTGAAGGTGTGCCACACCATCAAGGTAGCTCTAGCTTATATCAGTTCGGACGGAACTGGGTATGTGGTTTGCTTCATGATTAATGCAATTCATTCATCATGCTAGCTTGAGCCCTTTAATTACTAATTTACTTTGTTTCTCTCTTTCAGGCATGCTATAATAAGACAGATAAGGTGCCAGAGGGGTACGACCTGTATGCCATGGCCCACACTGCCTCTTACAAGCAAGTCAAGGGGAAGGCGAGGAAAGGGGAGGATTTTAACCCGAGCCAGATTCCCATTGATCTAGAGCAGGTGATGATATCTGGTGGCGGGAGGTCCCGTGGCTCCATAGCCATTGATCCAGAGATTGCTCCTGAGACCACAGTGAGTTTAATTTGAATGGATGTTACTTGCTAGTCTTAACATTTGAGTGTCATCATGCTAACAAAACATTGGAAATGATCTTTGGTGCAGCGTAACTCCAGAAAAGCATCACACGATCCTTCCCCAGCTACTGGCACGAGCCAGCCCGCTCCTACACCTCCATGATCAAGGTAAGTTTCTATAGTTTTTTGCTTAACAAATGCATAAAGACCTAGACTTAGCTTTATTTCCTCCAATATGCTTACTTTAATGACCTAGAGTTAGCTTCTTTTCCTCCAAAATGACTTAATAAGCTTACTTACCTCCAAAACCAGTCATTTTACTTAAGTTAGCTCTAAAACGATCTATACTTAGCTTTGTTTCCTCCAAAATGACCTAAGTTAGTTATAATATGCTTAGTTAACTAGGTTTGCTCAATAATGACATGTACTTAGCTTACTTATGTAAAAAACGACATAATTAGCTTAGTTAGCTCATAAACGATCCATTTTACCTAAGGTAGCTCTAAAATGACCCATTTTACCTTAGTTAGCTCATAAATGATCCATTTTACCAAAGTTAGCTTTAAAATGACCCATTTTACCTAGATTATCTCCAAAATGATCCATTTTACCTACGTTATCTCCAAAATGATCCATTTTACCTACGTTAGCTCCAAAATGACCCATTTTACCTACGTTAGCTCCAAAATGACCCATTTAACCTACGTTAGCTCCAAAATGACCCATTTTACCTACGTTACCTCCAAAATGCCCATCTTACCTACGTTAGCTCCAAAATGACCCATTTTACCTACGTTAGCTCCAAAATGACTCATTTTACCTACGTTAGCTCCAAAATGACCCATCTTACCTACGTTAGCTCCAAAATGACCCATCTTACCTATGTTAGCTCTAAAATGATGCATTTTACCTAAGTTAGCTCATAAACGATCCATTTCACCTAAGTTACCTCACAAACGATGGCGTGTTTCTTCTTCTATTCTTCTTCTTCTAGTCAACTTTTCCTAACTTTCTTATTTGCCATTTTGCAGATTTCATTCACTTCTCAGAAGCTAGCTTTCTATGATGGAGTGCTTGTTTTTTATTTCATTCTCTTCTAGTATTCTTCTAGCTTGCTATGATGAAACCTGCTATCTTGATGAAACTTTGCATTGTAATATGTATGTGCAACTTCCTAATGGTTGCAACTTATGTTTATGTGCAACTTGCTATGTATGAATGGATGGAACTATATATGTATGTACGATGAAACTTATGTGCTGGATATGTCATATGTTTGCTGTTAAATAGCCCTGTGAAATATATCTATATATGTCATATATATTTGCTGTGAAAATTGTTGGATTTAAAAAAAACAGAAAAAAGAGCCAATATGCAGGCTCTTTGCCGTCCACCACCGATGGCAACGGGCTCTTTGCCAACAGCCGCGGACGACAAATAAGACACATGGCAGCCAACTGTGCTTCCTGGGAGCTGACCCATTTGGTCAATTTGCCTACAGTAGCAGACGACAAAGAGCAAACAATTTTGCCGTCAGCGGCGGACGGCAAAGGCCTGCCGTGTAGTGACGTCTAGCTGACATCATACGGCGGACGGCAAAAGCAGGACAAATTTTGCCGTCAGCGGCCGACGGCAAAGTCCTACCGTTAGCCAGCTAACGGACTAACAACGCAATTTTGCCGTCTGTGTTCTTTGCCATCCGCTGCTGATGGCAAAGACCCCTTTGCCGTCAGCCACCAAAAGCAGACGGCAAAGTAGCTCTTTACCGGACCTTACTTTGCCGGAGCCTGTTGCCATCCGTGGCGGACGACAAAGACCTTTGCCGTCAGCCGTGGCGGACGGCAAAGTAGCTGATTCTTGTAGTGCATCCTCGTGGTGCCTCTTTGTCCTCCACATGGCTCTGGGAAAACCTTGATCCCTGGATCGGGCGATGGCGGCACTCCGGTTTCATGCCTTCTCTAAAGACGCCGCCTTGAAGGACATGGTTTGTTGTGCACAGATTTGTCTTTTCACGGTGACTCACTCATGGTTGAGGGCTTCGGAGACTTTAAGCAGTGCCATTTCTTCTTACATGTGGATGGTCAGTGTAGGTGTTCATGAACCCCATTTGTGTCTTGCCTCCATGTTTTTGTGTCGAATTGTATGGGTTGAGTTGTCTGTTAGTATGTGGTTTTATATCTATATATAATACTCTCTCTCTGTTTCTAAATATAACGACGCATTTGTTTCGGGAGAATTGTCACGGTTTCCGATCACTGCATTTTTTGAAACGGCACCCAGCGTTTGGTACGCCAACAACGTATTCCATAGCAGTGTCTTCCGATACGGAGGTTCACAAACTCAAAAAGACCCAAATTAGAAAAGCGGGAGTGGGGCGGCCAAACCGAACACATCACGTACTCCTAAAGAAGAAAAGGGAACTGGAGCTTCCCGATACCTTAACCGAAGACGTTACCTTTTTTTAGGGTAAAACACTTGCTTTATTACTTAACTGTTCTTAAGCAAGTCGCCCAAGATACAAACGCCCACATGGGCGGGGACATCAGACTCCCACTCCAAGGAGTGGTTAGGTTCACACACGCGGCCAATATTGGCGAGTTCATGAGCAACAGAGTTTGCACTATGCCTACACACGTAAATACTAACCTTAGAGAACCAAAGTTTCAGGTGGTATTTGATATCCTCGATGACAGCAGCATATGTCGAGGAATCGACTTTCTGCATATCCAAGGCTTCAGCCATAAGCTGTGAGTCCGTCTCCAGTTCAACCCGGACAATCCCTAGGTCCGCAGCGGTGTGAACGGCATGATACATGGCAGAGATCTCCGCTGCAAAGGGGACAGTAATGTGCTCCTGCCTGCCTGCCCGAGCAAAGGCCAGATTGCCATCTTTTGTTCTTACCACCACTCCCCAACCTGCATGATCTTGGCCTGGAATGAAAGACCCATCCACATTGATCTTGTAGTCTGCTTGTGACGGCGGCCACCACTTGTCGGGTTCAGACTTGTTCGCTGGCTTCCCAAAGATGTCCAGGAACTCGAGCACGCTGCTCCTCGTACGGCGCACCATAGTGTCAGTAGCCAATGGCATCTCCCCCTGTCGAGGCTTGTTGCGGTTAGACCATCACAGCCACCAGAATGTGAGAATATGCAGCCGCTTTTTTACGTCAAGCTCCCAAAGAAAATCGAGAACTGCATGCATAGGCCCGATCTTCTCCAACGTAACTCGCTCTTTCTCTAGCTCGAGCGCTCTCCACACCTCCTTGGCGTGCTTGCATTTAATAAACAGGTGGGCGCCATCCTCATCTGCCCTACCACAGAATAGACATTTTGTATCGGCAATGGGATCCCCTTCCTCGCCACGTTGGTGCGGAGAGCCAGGGAGTCATGCTTGAGCCGCCAAGCAAACATCTGAACATTCCAAGGGCATGGTGATGAAGCCATGTACCTAGGGTAGGGTCATGGACCTGTCCAAGATACCCTCCCCAAGGACATCTCTAGAAGAAACCACTTGTCAGTCGACCTGGAAGGATTCCACTTGATGGACTTGAAGACACTCGACCATGAAGCCAACCACTCGACCGCCAGGAGATCTAAAGTCAGTCTGCACACAAACGGTCGGTCATTAAGTAGTTTTTATGGTCATCATAGCACTTTATGTGGGACGTTACCAGTAGCCCCCGATCTTAATGTACTTTAAACCCTGCATAACTGAGGGCCAGAGGGGTCTGGCGAACTCTATATAAGCCACCCCCCTCCTCAGTGTCAAGGGTTCGCACCCCTGTAACTCATACGCACATAACACAGTTGACCGCCTCCGGGCTCCGAGACGTAGGGCTGTTACTTCCTCCGAGAAGGGCCTGAACTCGTAAACATCTTGTGTGTACAACTACTCCATAGCTAGGATCTTGCCTCTCCATTCCTACCTCCTATTCTACTGTCAGACTTAGAACCACGACAGTTGGCGCCCACCATGGGGCCGGTGTCTTAGCGACTTATTGGAGGAGTTGCGATTTTTCTGATTTCCTTCGTCATGGTTTCAGGTGGAGTTTTGGTTGAGGGCCGCGAGATCCGTCTTGGCGCGCTCACGTTCATCGCCGACGACTCCGCTTGGCTTCAGGAGGCTCCACTCGACATTGACGCGCTCCCCGTCCGTGGGGCGACGCACTTTCGCGCGTGCGTCCGCGGCGTCCTCCTGCGGTAACCGTCGACCCAGTATCGGTCGGCTCCTGTATCTTCCTCCCTCCCAATCTCTCGCCGGCGCAAGCGGTCTGGTCGGTCGAGGCTTCAGCGGTGGGTGAGGCACACGGTGGCCCGCCAGTCGGTCACCCTCCAAGTCGCGGCAATCGAGCCCGACGAATCTCTCTACGGCCTGTTCGATCTGTCGACTGGCTCCGCAGAGACTGCATCCGAGTGCGACAGTAGTGATCTAGCGGCGGAGGTTCTGATGGTCAATGGACCACGCAGTCCTCCTGGCTTTCCCCGCGCCGACGGAGGCGACGGCGGAGGCGATCCGGCGCAGGTTCACGAAGAGTATCAACCCGAGCCCCTCACTTCGCTGCAGAGGGAAGAACTTCGCCGCTGGAACATGGATGTGTTACACACTCCTATCGTTCGAGAAACCCCCGAGGCTCGTGCCTTAGAGGATGCGCGCCTGGCCAACTTGGCTGAGCGCACTCGACTGGAGAACCTCCAGCGAGCACTCGACGAGCGTGCGCGACAATGGGTTCCAGATTCCAGTCAACGTCAACTCTTTCCACCACCGACTCAGGTATATCAAACTCCGATTCAGAATCTAGCAGCTGCAGCCCGTATAGCAGAGTCGATTCAGCCTTCCTAGTCAGAGGCTGGTAGAGGCTTTCTATAGATCAGAGATTTACTCCGGGCAGCAGGAGATCAAAATTCAGCTGTATCGCAGTCGCGGAATAGGATTCACAGCAGATCCGTCGCTGCGAATACAGTCCAGTCAGCTCATAGCCGAAGATCGCTGTCGGTGTCAAAACCGGCGGATCTCGGGTAGGGGGTCCCGAACTGTGCGTCTAGGCGGATGGTAATAGGAGACGAGGGACACGATGTTTTTACCCAGGTTCGGGCCCTCTCGATGGAGGTAAAACCCTACGTCCTGCTTGATTAATATTGATGATATGGGTAGTACAAGAGTAGATCTACCACGAGATCAAGGAGGCTAAACCCTAGAAGCTAGCCTATGGTATGATTGTTGTAATGTATGTTATCCTACGGACTAAAGCCCTCCAGTTTATATAGACACCGGAGAGGGCTAGGGTTACACAGAGTCGGTTACAATGGTAGGAGATCTACATATCCGTATTGCCAAGCTTGCCTTCCACGCCAAGGAAAGTCCCATCCGGACACGGGACGGAGTCTTCAATCTTGTATATTCGTAGTCTTGGAGTCCGGCGGATATTGATAGTCCGGCTGTCTGGATACCCCTAGTCCAGGACTCCCTCAGTAGCCCCCGAACCAGGCTTCAATGACGATAAGTCCAGCGCGTTTATAGTCTTCGGCGTTGCAAGGCGGGTTCTCCCTTCAAATTCCATGTACCTGCCGAACAGTGTCCGGCTTCATCTTGAATACTGTGTTCCTCGGCTTCTACGCCAAATAACGGCCCTCTTCCACGCGTCGCACGAATGCGAAAAGCCAGGGTGTCTTTTGCATTTCACCCCCCAATTGTGCGAATTGCCCGCCTATAAAAGAGGCAAGAATCCAGATCCAAACCACACCGTCTTCCTCCCGCGAATACTCCATCGAAGCGCCTTTGACCTAGAAATCCATTCCACCATGGATCGTCAACACGGCTCTTCTTCACGCGCTCCCAGCCCACCGCCGGGGAATTGGAGGAGGTGCTCTATTTCGCACAACAAGCTCGTGAAGCTCCAAACGGGGGGATTCCTCCCTCCGGCCTTCATGATCCCAGTCCGGGCCGGACTGGTTACTTATCAAGGTGGAAGACAGGTGGAGGACACTCCAAGCCCCAATAAGGGCGAGCGAGTATGTTTTGTCCCTTATCTGATAAGGGGACTCGGATCTCCAATACATCCGTTCCTCCGCGGGCTCCTGAAGTTCTACGGACTCCAGCTCCACCACCTCACGCCCGCCTCTGTCCTGCATATCGTGGGCTACGTAGCTCTTTGCGAGCTATTCCTGGGCATTGAGCCCCATTTCGCATTGTGGAAGAGGCTGTTTTGCCTCGTACCCCGTTCTCACCAGGGGTCCATATATCAAGTGGGCGGCGCCGAAATATGGCGCATCGCCGGGACCGGATACCTATCCGGCACTCCCAAGAAGGCGTCCGAAGACTGGCCCTCGGAGTGGTTTTATATAGAAGACGCTCCGCTGCCAGACCCAGTTCGGATCGGCCTCCCGGAGTTTAGTGCTGCTCCCTTGAAGAAACGCCTCAGCTGGCGCCCGCGGAGCCCCCGATTGGAGGAAGACAAGAGCGTCCACTACTTGATGGGCCGGATAAGATTAATGGCTCATTCCGGCTTGACCATGATCGGAGTCATGGCGACATGCATCAAGCGAGGGGTACAACCACTGCAATACAGAGGCCACCCCATGTGGGATTTCAACGGGGAAGACGATGCTACCCGGCATGGCCGCAAAGGGCCGGATTCGACCGAGGATCTGGTGAAGATCCTGTCCAGCCTGTACAAGGGGGAGAAGGAGGATTTCCTTCGAACGAACCCTTTGAATGGGTTTTCCATGATCAACCCCAGAGGATGGGTAAGTGAACACCTTGAAGGGCCCAGCCCATGCTTTCGAAGTTTAAGCTTCTTACATTATGTCTTCGGCGCAGGATCTACGCCGGACTATGGAGGACATGGTGAGTCCTGCTCCGCAACCCGAGGATCCAGAAGGATCCCTGGATCCGAATTCCGAAGAGGACCCGGATATCGAGGTGGAGCTGATCGACAGGGTGTATCACCAGCTCAGCATAGACAATGCTTTGGTCGCCATTACGACGGACTACCCCGGGCTAAGTCCGGCTTCCCAGGTGACCGCGACCGAAGTCCGGACACCATTATCTCATCCCTGCCCATTTCTGACCTTCGCGAACGATGGTATTTTGCAGGAAGCGCCTTTACGGCAGGAAGCTGAGCCCGCGGCGGCCGACCAACAGAGGTCAGTCCGAACCAGCAGGCGGAAAAGGAGCGCAGTGCGGACGGAAACGCCACAAAGGTATAGATCGTATTTGAATTTTTAGAGCAACGTTCCGAGGAAACGTCTGAGTGCTCATGATCTTTGTAGGAGAAAAAGCGCTCGCCGGACTGCGAGCGCAGGAATTGCCCATCCGACCAACACCGGCCAGGCTCCAGCGCCCGGCCTGGAGGGGGAGGCAAGCGCAAGACGCGAGCCGGATCCTTCTCCAACGGAGGATACCGACAGACTGTCCGCCACCAAGTCTGAGGTGGAGAGCGCCATGAACCATAGGCGCCGCCGGATAGTATTTCAAGAAGCGTGCTTTTCCCCTGAGGCATTGGATGCTTTTAACGCAGGGGACGCGCATCTCCGTGCTGCTCAAAATGGTTTTACCAGAGCCACGGAGCAGTATGTGAAAGACATACGGGTAAGGGAATTTTAATGGTTGTATATACCAGTAGCCCCCGAGAATTAAAGTAGTTATGCTAACTGATTTAAGGATCATTGGAAATTTCAGGCACTTAACGAGAAGAATGCCCAGCTGTCTCGGGAGCTGCAAGATTGCAAGGCCCAACTTGAGGCCGCACTTGCTGCCACAGGAGGAGACGGAAAGACCCCTCCTGGTAACACATTTTTATTAATAAATATAAGCGCTGTGTGGCATGCGCGCGAGTCTAATAATGACATTTGCAGGTACCGCCGGACAAGATCCGGACAGGCAAGCATTGCTACGCCAGCTAAAGGCCGGCGAGAGTGTGCTGAATAGGGTTCAGCAGGAAAGGAACAAGCTCCAGGATGCCAATGCCAAGCTCGGAGAAGAGCTGAAAGGCGCTCAGGCCGAGATGTCCGGCTCCGTTAAGGAGAATCAGCAGCTTCGTCGCGGCATTTATAGTGAGTGCTTGAGCGAACTCTTTTGAAAAGAAGAGTTCGGCGAGGAAGTATTTTGACATGATATGTCTTGTAGGTATACTCACGGGTCGTCCTGCAGAGGAGATGCCCATATCAATGGGTGATCAACTTCCCGAACTGTTGCAGCTACTCGAACGAGTTCGGCAGGCAATGAGCGGTGTCGTTCAAGCTTTATGGCCAGCCCTCACCCTACCCGAGGGCCTCGGGGAGCTTGCGGAGAAGCTGCAGGGAGTGCGGCAGCGCTTCCGTTTGTGGAAGATTTCGGCTTGCCGTCAAGGTGCCAGGGAGGCTTGGGCCATGGTGAGGACGCGGTACAAGAAGGCGGATCCCAACCACATGGCCGAAGTTGGACCGGTGGGGCCTGATGGGAAGGAGATCCCTGTGAGTTTAGTGTATAGCCAAGTAGAGTTGGCTGCTAAATTTTCCCAACAGGACTGTAAACTAGACAGCCTGTTAGACGGGATTGAGGAGGAATACAATCAGTAAATTTGACAATGTATGTTATCCTTTAAAGTGACATGTGAAATGCCTTCTAGCCGGATTGTAGATCGTTTGTCTTTTCCGACCTTTTCGCTTCGACCTCGGGACCCTAGAGTCCGGAGTGTGTCTGAATACCTTTTTGGTTAAGAAACAACCGTGGTATGCATGGAGACCAGGTGTAGGGGTCATTAGTGCTTTATCAGACAAGTGCCCAACTAGTTATGTTATATTACATGGTTAGTAAGAAACATCTTCCAGGGAGAATAGTTCCGTTAAGGGTTCCTTTCCCTGGGAGGCATGCCCTAAAGTGCATGTCCGGACTGCAAAGAAAGCAGTAAAACATCTGGGGGCAAATAGATAAATAGGTAAAAAGTCATCTTTTAAGTCACCGACCGAATATTCCCTTAAGAACGCTAGCTTTCGGATTCACCCAGTCTGAGGTACACATCCGGCTGACCCGGCAGTAACAATCGCAGAGGTGCTCCCTTTACCTCCTAGCTGAACAATCGGGAACGTAGGGGTAAGCACAGGAGCCAGGCAACCCAGCTTGGCCAAAACTTAAGTCATATCGATGCATATAATGGCGAGTAAAAGGTACATGTGGAAGCTTGACACATGTGCTGGGTATAAAACCCGTATAGTTGAGCTTCTGTAAAGGAAGCCCCCAGGAATAATGAGTGCGGATGGCACATCATGCGTATGCAAAGAATGCAAAAATAGGCCCGGAAGGGCTTTTAAGTGAAAAGGAAAAAAATGAAACAAAAGACAACCAAAGTGTAAAAGTTTGGACGGGGGAAGGGGACGAACTCTTAGTCCGGCGCTAGGCATAGAATCGTCGGAGGCGGGCTGCGTTCCATGGGTTCGGCGTTGTAAGTCTTGGCCCGTACTTCTCTACTTTGATATCTTCGGGCCTGCTACTGACAGAATGCGGAACGAGCCTTCGCGACGTCACGTTCTTCCTCCAATGTGTCCAAGCTGTCCTGCCGATCAAGCTCGGCCTCTCTTTCCTCATACATGCGCACTCGAGGTGAGTCTCTAGGCGTTGAATGCCCATGGAGACCGCCATCCGGAGACCATGTAACAGGGCCTCGTATTCGGCTGCATTGTTGGAGTCCGTGTACATTATTTGAAGTACATACTGGACTGTATCTCCGGTGGGGGACGTCAGTATGACGCCAACCCCCATTCCGGCCAACATTTTGGAGTCGTCAAAATGCATAGTCCAATTGGAGTATGCGCCGTACTCTTTAGGGAGTTCGGCTTCAGTCCATTCGGCGACGAAGTCAGCCAAAACTTGTGACTTTATAGCTCGTCGAGGTTTGTAAGTGATGTTGAATGGTAAGAGCTCAATGGCCCATTTTGCTATCCTGCCCGTTGCGTCGCGGTTATTTATAATGTCATTGAGTGGTACTTCAGAAGCCACTGTTATCGAGCACTCTTGAAAGTAGTGCCGGAGCTTTCGAGACGCCATGAACACCGCATATGCTATCTTCCGATAGTGCGGGTAACGGGATTTGCAGGGGGTTAACACAGTGGATACATAATACACTGGTTTTTGAAGGGGGAATTTATGCCCTTCTGTCGCTCGTTCGACGACGAGGACTGCGCTTACAACTTGATGTGTTGCTGCGATGTATAACAACATTGGTTCGCCCAGAGTGGGCGCAGCCAGGACCGGATTTGTTGCCAGTATGGCCTTTATTTTTTCGAGTCCGGCAGTGGCAGCATCTGTCCACTCGAAGTGTTCGGTGCGCCTGAGGAGGCGATAGAGGGGCAACGCCTTTTCTCCTAAACGGGAGATAAAGCGGCTTAAGGCTGCCACGCATCCTGTTAATTTTTGTATTTGTTTGAGGTCTTTTGGAATATCCAACTATGACAGGGCTCGGATTTTGGCCGGATTTGCTTCAATTCCTCTACCGGATACGATGAAGCCCAACAGCTTTCCGGCTGGTACGCCGAAAACGCATTTTTCCGGATTCAGCTTGATGTCATATGCTCTGAGGTTGTCGAATGTGAGCCTCAAATCGTCTACTAAAGTTTCGACGTGTTTTGTTTTGACGACTACATCGTCTACGTATGCCTCGACTGTTTTGCCAATCTGGGTGGCCAGACATGTTTGAATCATGCGCTGATATGTTGCGCCGGCGTTTTTGAGTCCGAAGGGCATCGTGTTGAAGCAGAATGGTCCGTATGGAGTGATAAATGTCGTTGCGGCTTGGTCTGCTTCCGCCATCTTTATTTGATGATAGCCAGAGTATGCGTCCAGGAAGCACAACGAATCGTGCCCTGCTGTGGCATCGATAATTTGATTGATGCGGGGGAGAGGGAAGGGATCCTTTGGGAAAGCTTTATTGAGGTCTTTAAAATCGACACAGAGGCGCCAGGATTTATCCTTCTTTGGTACCATCACCAAATTTGCTAGCCAGTCCGGATGTTTGATATATCTAATCAATCCGGCTTCCAATAGTTTGGCTAGCTCTTCTCCCATTGCCTGTCTTTTGGGCTCGGAAAATCGTCGAAGAGCCTGTTTGACTGGCTTGAACCCTTTTAGGATGTTTAGGCTGTGTTCTGCCAACCTGCGAGGGATTCCGGGCATGTCTGAAGGATGCCAGGCGAAGATATCCCAATTTTCCCGAAGGAATTCGCGCAGTGCGGTGTCTACTTCGGGGTTCAACTGTGCCCCAATGGAGGCCGTCTTTGTTGGGTCCGTTGGATGGACCTGGAATTTTATTATCTCGTCTGCTGGTTTGAAGGAGGTGGACTTGGATCTTTTATCGAGTATCACATCGTCCCTGTTCACCGTAGAGCGCAGCGTGGTGAGTTCCTCTGCCGCCAAGGCTTCGGATAGTGCCTCGAGGGCTAGTGCGGCTGTCTTGTTTTCGGCGCGGAGTGCTATGTCCGGATCACTAGCGAGAGTGATTATTCCGCTGGGCCCAGGCATTTTAAGCTTCATGTACCCAGAATGAGGTATTGCTTGAAAAATTGTGAATGCCTCTCGTCCTAATATGGCGTGATACCCACTGCTGAACGAGGCCACCTGGAACGTGACTTCTTCGGATCTGTAATTGTCCGGAGAGCCGAACACCACATCGAGTGTGATTTTTCCGGCGCAGCGCGCTTCCCGACTAGGGATTATTCCTCTAAAGGTTGTGCTGCTTCGCTCAATACGGCTCCAATCGATTTCCATTTTTCACAGAGTTTCTTCATAAATGAGGTTTAGTCCGCTGCCGCCGTCCATGAGGACTTTTTTCAGTCAAAAGCCGTCCACTATGGGACTAAGTACCAATGCGGCTGGGGCTCTGGTTGTTCGGAATGTGGGCTCGTCACTGCCATTAAAGGTAATAGCTGTGTCGCTCCATGGATTTGCTGTTGCTACTTGGTAGACTTCGGCGAGTTCGCGGATTGATCGTTTTCGCATATTATTTGATGCGAAAGTCTAGAAGACTGTTAATACCGTGCTGGTATTGTTGGAGTGGTTTCCTGGAGCTAGAAGCTCTTCGCCACTTTTGGCCACCTGCCGTAATATCCAACATGCTCGAAGGCTATGTGTTGGGACGGCTCCCTCTGTATTATGAAGCTTACAGGGTCCATTGAGCCATCCCTCCAGTACGGTTTCGTTTCCCTTATTGGGTTTTTGTTTTTTCGTTTTTGCATCTGGGGCCTGAGTGTAAGGCGCCCTTTTACTGCGGACTGGGTTTGGGGCCGGATTATCCCAAAATTGATTTTCGGTTTTCCGGAAACTCTTCATCGCACAGTACTTTCGTACAATGGATGCCAGATCGGTGAAGCGCGTAATTTTGCGACGATCAATGGCGTTTAGTATTCCCTTGTCCGTGCAGTTATTGCGGAAGATTGATATTGCGTTTTCCTCTCGGCAGTCCTTTATCCTGTCCATAACCAGGAGGAATCTAGCCCAGTAGTGATGTACTGTTTCTGTAGGCTCTTGCCGTATTAGAGATAGATCGCATATGTCTGGGCGGGTGGGTGGAATAAAATCCGGATCCCTGCCCATCTTGAGGCTCAAAGGTCAAGGGGTTTCCGAATTCGGAAGTGTGGTTTGCTGGGGACAATCCAGCGAGTCCGGGGCGATGCATGATTTTAAGTTCAATGCTCGATCGAAGTCCGTCCCCCCGCGGGAATCCGGCATGGAGGGTTCGGGAATCCGGACATGAATTGTTTTCAACACTGGCAAAGAGTTGCCGTATTGCTCCTCTACCACTGCGACGTGGTGGGTGGCCTGGGGAGAGTTAATCTCTCTCAGATCAGTTTTAAGCCCAATCTGGTTGTAGTCCGTAGCGATTCCCAGGGCGGCGATGCGATCCAAGAGCTCGTTAACAGATGAGAGCTCTATTGGATCTAACTGTTCGGCAGCTTTAGGGCTGACGCGAAGATTGCTTTCGACGACTTGAGAAGTCATTGCCGAAGCGGCGGCCGGACAGGCGGTCATGAGAGAACCACCAAGCCGGATAGTTTGGCCGGCGGCCAAGGCCCCTCCGGCGAAAACACCGTCTTTGAAGACGGGTGGAGGCATCCGCTCTATCGGCGACGACACAGGGGAACTCTCAATGAAAGCACCAATGTCGGTGTCAAAACCGGCGGATGTCGGGTAGGGGGTCCCGAACTGTGCGTCTAGGCGGATGGTAACAGGAGACGAGGGACATGATGTTTTTACCCAGGTTCGGGCCCTCTCGATGGAGGTAAAACCCTGCATCCTGCTTGATTAATATTGATGATATGGGTAGTACAAGAGTAGATCTACCACGAGATCAAGGAGGCTAAACCCTAGAAGCTAGCCTATGGTATGATTGTTGTAATGTATGTTGTCCTACGGACTAAAGCCCTCCAGTTTATATAGACACCGGAGAGGGCTAGGGTTACATAGAGTCGGTTACAATGGTAGGAGATCTACATATCCATATTGCCAAGCTTGCCTTCCACGCCAAGGAAAGTCCCATCCGGACACGGGACGAAGTCTTCAATCTTGTATCTTTGTAGTCTTGGAGTCCGGCGGATATTGATAGTACGGCTGTCCGGACACCCCCTAGTCCAGGACTCCCTCAATCGCCCCCGAGGCGTGAGGGACGTGGAGGCCGGCATGATCAGTATGATGACCGATTCGATCGTGATGATCGACGTCGAGTGCCCACTCCTCCCCCAAGGGGTGGATCGTACGCGCCTCGACAGCAAGATGACAAACACCAGCACGGTGTTGGGCGAAGGGTTCCAGTCAACCCCAGAGAACCAGGCTTTGATGCGAGATCCATTATCGTTCAAGGTTCGGTCGACAGGAACAGAGCTCATCGAGAAGGTCGTGACAGAGATATACCCACCGGCAGCAGAGTACACGTCTCAGGACCAGAGTGCTTCAGCAGAGCCATCAGGGCCGCGGTGATTCCTCCCAACTTCAGGTTGGCGACTGGAGTCAGTAAGTTCTTTGGTGAGTCCAAGCCTGACACTTGGCTTGAAGACTACCGAGTGGTTGTTCAGATTGGCGGCGGCAACGATGAGGTGGCCATGAAATATCTACCTCTTATGTTGGAGGGTTCGGCTAGAGCATGGTTGAATCAGTTGGTAACTAGTAGCATTTACACTTGGGAAGATCTTGCCCGAGTGTTTGTCAGAACCTTTGAAGGAACTTGCAAGCGACCAGCAGGGTTGACAGAGTTGCAATCTTGTGTGCAAAAGTCGAATGAAACTCTGAGGGATTACATCCAGAGGTGGATCACGTTGCATCACACGGTAGAGAATGTATCTGATCACCAAGCAGTTTGTGCCTTCAAGGAAGGCGTTAAGAACAGAGAGCTGAGTCTGAAATTCGGTCGAACCGGAGACATGACTCTGAGTCCAATGATGGAGATTGCCACCAAGTATGCTAATGGTGAAGAAGAGGATCGGCTCCGGAGTGGCAAGTACAAGTCAGCTGCCCATGAAACCGGCGGAGGGAACTCCAGTCGGAAGCAGAAGCGGAATGCTGAGCCAGCTGCTCCTGGAGAAACCTTGGCCATGAATCAAGGAAAATTTAAAGGGAAGCCCAAAGGGTCTTGGAACCCTAAGAAGGTAAATACTAGGAAGGGAATGACGTGATGGATTTGCCGTGCCACATCCACACGAAGAAAGATGAAGAGGGTAAATTCATTTACCCGAAACATACCACTCGACAGTGTCGGCTCCTGATCCAGCAATTCCAGGGGAAAGAGCCCAAAGATAAGGAGAAGGAGTCGAACAAAGTTGAAGACAAAGAAGATAGTGATGATGGATATCCCCAGGTCAATTGCACCCTGATGATTTTTGCTGATATAGAAAGCAAAAGTCGATTGAAAGTTATAAACCGAGAGGTGAATATGGTTGCTCCGGCGACGCCCAGTTATCTGAAATGGTCTCAGACTGCCATCACGTTCGACCAGTCCAATAATCCAACGCACATAGCCACCCCTAGGAGGCAAGCTTTGGTGGTTGACCCAGTCGTCGAAGGCACTCGACTGACTAAAGTCTTGATGGATGGTGGCAGTGGCCTGAATATATTGTATGCAGAGACGCTGAAAGGGATGGGCATTCCGATGTCCAGACTCAGTACCAGCAACATGAGTTTCCATGGAGTCATTCCTAGAAAGAAGGCTGAGTCACTCAGCCAAATTGCTCTTGATGTGGTTTTCGGTGATTCCAAGAATTACCGCAAAGAAAAGTTGACGTTTGAAGTTGTGGATTTCCAGAGTGCTTATCACGCTATTTTGGGCAGGCCAGCTTATGCACGTTTTATGGCTCGACCATGTTATGTGTACCTCAAATTGAAGATGCCTAGTCCCAAAGGTGTGATCACCATTACTGGCAATCGGAAAAAGGCAGAAGAGTGCTTTCAGAAGGGCTCAAAGATCGTTGATGCTCAGATGGCAGTGGTAGAGCTGCAGGAATACCAGAAAACTGCAGATCCGAGTGATTTATTGCGAGCCAAGAAGCCTTCTACGGAATCAGCGTTTCAGTCGTCCAGTGAGACAAAGCCGATTCACATTCACCGGATCGACCCCAGCGCTGCTCCAACTCATATTTCCATAACACTCGACTCCAAATAGGAAGAAGCGCTCATCCAGTTCCTCCGTCAGAACTGGGACATCTTCGCATGGAAGCCTGCTGACATGCCAGGTGTTCCCAGGGGGCTGGCTGGGCATCATCTACGAGTCGACTCAAAGGTAAAACTTGTCAAAGAACATCTTCGACGGTCCGCCGTCCAGAAGAGAAAAGCCATTGGCGAGGAGGTGGCTCGGCTCTTAGCAGCGGAGTTTATCCGAGAGATTTACCACTCCGAGTGGCTCGCCAATGTTGTCATGGTCCCCAAGAAGGACAAGTCACTTCGCATGTGCATTGACTTCAAACATATCAATCGGGCCTGCCCGAAAGATCATTTTCCTCTCCCCCACATCGACCAAATAGTCGACTCGACTGTGGGATGTGAGCGCTTGTCTTTTTTAGATGCCTATTCCGGTTACCATCAGATTCGCCTGTATGGACCCGATGAGATCAAAACAGCTTTCATCACTCCATTCGGGTGCTTCTGCTATGTCACCATGCCATTCGGCCTCAAGAATGCCGGAGCCACGTTCATGAGGATGATTCAGAAGTGTTTGCTCACTCAAATCAGTCGGAATGTGGAAGCATACATGGATGATATTGTGGTCAAATCACGGAAGGGTTCTGACCTGTTGACTGACCTTACTGAAACAATTGCCAATCTTAGGAGGTATGATATCAAGCTTAATCCATCAAAGTGCACATTCGGAGTTCCTGGCAGAAAATTACTCGGTTTTCTCGTTTCCGAACGAGGAATCGACGCCAACCCAGAAAAAATTGGTACTATACTCTAAATGAAACGCCCTGTGCGTGTGCACGATATCCAGAAGCTTACTGGATGCTTGGCCACTTTAAGTCGATTCATCTCTCGTCTCGGTGAAAAGGCATTGCCTCTTTACCGACTGATGAAGAAGTCAGACAAGTTCGAGTGGACTCCCGAAGCTGATGTAGCATTTGCAGAGCTAAAAGCTCTGCTCTCCACCCAGCCGGTGCTTGCTGCCTCAATCAGCTAAGAGCCTTTGTTGCTTTACATTGCAGCCACAGGACACGTCGTCAGTACAGTACTTACGGTCGAGCAGGAAGAAGAAGGAAAAGCCTTCAAAGTTCAGCGCCCAGTATATTATCTTTCTAAAATGTTGACCCCATCAAAGCAAAGATACCCTCATTATCAGAAGCTTTTATATGGGATTTATATGACCACGAAGAATGTTGCTCATTACTTCTCTGACCATTCCATCACAGTCGTCAGCGGCGCCCCATTGTCAGAGATTCTGCACAACAGAGATGCAACTGGTCGAGTGGCGAAATGGGCGATTGAACTCCTTCCCCTTGATATCAAATTTGAGGCAACGAAAGCCATCAAGTCCCAAGCAGTAGCAGATTTCATCGCCGAGTGGATTGAACAACAACTACCGACTCAAGTTCACTCGGAGCACTGGACCATGTTCTTTGATGGTTCTAAGATGCTGAATGGTTCCGGTGCTGGGGTAGTGTTGGTTTCCCCCCGAGGAGATAAGCTCAGATACGTGCTCCAGATCCACTTTGATTCCTCCAAAAATGAAGCAGAATACGAAGCACTTTTGTGTGGGTTTTGTATGCTCATTTCACTCGGCGTCCGTCGCCTCATGGTCTATGGCGACTCATATCTGGTGGTTAATCAAGTGATGAAGGAGTGGGACGACAGATGTCCAGCCATAACTGGTTACTGCAATGCAGTGAGAAAGCTAGAGAAGAATTTTGAGGGGTTAGAGCTTCATCATATACCCCGACTGAAAAATCAAGCTGCTGATGATTTGGCAAAAATAGGGTCTAAGAGAGAAGCCATTCCCAGTAATGTGTTTCTGGAACACATCCACGCACCATCAGTTCAAGAGGATCCTTTCACCGAAGAAGCCCCGCAGCCAAAAAGTGTCACTGATCCGACTGAAGTTGAGGTCCCAGCTGTGGTCGACCTGATCATGGAAGTTTTGGTCATCACTCCCGATTGGACAGTGCCGTACATCGCGTATATCCTAAGGAAAGAGCTCCCGGAGAACGAAGAAGAGGCTCGACAGATCGTCCGCCGATCCAAGGCCTTTATTGTGATCAAGGGACAGTTGTACAGAGAAAGCGCGACTAGACTCAGCCAGAAATGTATAACACCAGAAGAAGGTCAGATAATTCTTGACGATATCCACTCGGGGACCTGTGGTCATCATGCGTCCTCTCAGACCATTGTGGCTAAAGCATACCGAGCGGGATTTTACTGGCCAAGAGCAAATGAAATGGCGAAGGAAATAGTCGACAAGTGTGAAGGATGTCAGTTCTATTCCAATATGTCACATAAACCCGCCTCTGCCTTGAAGACCATTCCACTCGTCTGGCCCTTCACTGTTTGGGGATTGGATATGGTTGGACCACTGAGAACTGGCAGGAGCGGCTTCACCCATGTACTGGTGGCAGTCGACAAGTTCACTAAGTGGATTGAAGCTAAGCCTATCAAGAACCTTGATGCCGGCACTGCTATCAGCTTCATCAGAGAGTTAGTATTCATATATGGAGTTCCGCACAGCATCATCACTAATAATGGGTCAAACTGCGATTCCGATGAATTGAGAGCCTTTTGCACCTCTCAAGGCACACGAGTCGACTATGCTTCAGTCGCTCACCCCCAGTCGAATGGACAAGCAGAAAGAGCAAACAGCCTAATTCTCAAAGGACTGAAACCTCGGCTGATGCGTGATCTCAAGCATGCAGCAGGAGCGTGGGTCGACGAACTTCCATCAGTTCTTTGGGGATTGAGGACCACTCCTAATCGGTCGACTGGGAAAACTCCATCCTTTCTGGTCTATGGAGCTGAAGCAGTTCTGCCGAGTGACCTACTTCACAATGCACCTCGAGTCGAGCTTTACACTGAAGACGAAGCAGGACAAGCCCGGCAGGGCGCAGTCGACCTTCTAGAAGAAGAAAGAGAGATGGACATGATTCGATCGACTATCTACCAGCAGGACTTGCGTCGATTCCATGCCAGAAACATGAAGAGTCGAGCCTTCCAAGAAGGAGATTTGGTTCTCCAAGTGGATCAGTAGAAGCCACACAAACTTGCTCCTACTTGGGAAGGCCCCTTCATCATCACCAAAGTTCTCCACAAAGGAGCGTACCGTCTTTACAATGTCGATCGCCAGATTGACGAGCCACGAGCTTGGAACGCGGAGCTGCTCCGCCCCTTTTATACTTAAGTACTCACTCGGATGAGATGTAATAAAAGTACCTCTGTAGTTTGTTTATCAAAGACAAGAATGTTATAATTTTCCCAGTGATTGTTATTACTTTTTGTTTACATGATAAACCCCAGTGGGTGGCTTAGTTGCGAATCCGTTTCGCCTAAGTTTGTAAAAAAATCCCTACCGAGTGGTGAGCCAGCCTCCCACTCGGGGGCTTAGCTGCGAATCCGTTTCGCCTAAGTACTTGAAAATCCTACCGAGTGGTGAGCCAGCCTCCCACTCGGAAGCTTAGCTGCAGTCCAAGTACTCACCTAAGTGTTTAAAATCCTACCGAGTGGTGAGCCAGCCTCCCACTCGGAGGCTTAGCTGCAGTCCAAGTACTCGCCTAAGTGTTTAAAATCCTACCGAGTGGTGAGCTAGCCTCCCACTCGGAGGCTTAGCTGCAGTCCAGTACTCGCCTAAGTATTTAATACAATGTGTTCTTTGCAAGGATGACGAGGTGCAGGTCAACTGCTACCTTCTCCTTCCGAGCTACGCCACAAATACAATGTGCGCTTTGCAAGGATGACGAGGTGCAGGTCGACTGCTACCTTCTCCTTCCGAGCTACGCCACAAATACAATGTGCGCTTTGCAAGGATGACGAGGTGCAGGTCGACTGCTACCTTCTCCTTTCGAGCTACACCACAAATACAATGTGCACTTTGCAAGGACGATGAGGTGCAGGTCGACTGCTGCCTTCTCCTTCGGAGCTACACCACAAAAAATCCTACCGAGTGGAGAGCAAACCTCCCACTCGGAGGCTTAGCTGCAGTCCCAGTACTTGCCTAAGTATTTGAAAATCCTACCAAGTGGAGAGCAATCCTCCCACTCGGGGGCTTAGCTGCAGTCCAGTACTTGCCTAAGTATTTGAAAATCCTACCGAGTGGAGAGCAATCCTCCCACTCGGGGGCTTAGCTGCAGTCTAGTACTCGCCTAAGTTTAAAAAAGAAAATCCCACCGAGTGGAGAGCAATCCTCCCACTCGGGGGCTTAGCTGCAGTCCAGTACTCGCCTAGGTATTTGAAAATCCCACCGAGTGGAGAGCAATCCTCCCACTCAGGGGCTTAGCTGCAGTCTAGTACTCGCCTAAGTATTTGAAAATCCTACCAAGTGGAGAGCAATCCTCCCACTCAGGAGCTTAGCTGCAGTCCAATACTCGCCTAAGTACTTAATCCATTCCGATCCGCAAGGATGACAAGGTGCAGGTCGACTGCTACCTTCTCCTTCTGAGTCACGCCACAAATACAACATGCTCTCTGCAAGGATGACGAGGTGCAAGTCGACTGCTACCTTCTCCTTCGGAGCTACGCAACAAATACAATGTGCGCTCCATCCCGATCCACAGGGACGCAGGTCGGCTGCCATCTGTGCTCCATCCCTACCTGCAAAGAGCGGTGAAGTGTAGGTTGACTGGACTTTCCACCTCAGAGCTGCATTTCAAGCATTAAAGTATATTCCGAGTGAAAGACAAAGTTCGCCCGAAGGCAAGTGCAACATATTCAATGATAAGCCAAGCTCAGATAACACCCTACGGATTCGGAAGTACTCAGGCGTCAAGCCTATAAAAGTTTATCTGTTACAAAACCACTCGGCATTCCGAGGCAAATTTAAGACAAAGCATAGAAGTTTTTTACTCCTCAGGTGGAGGACTGGAAGGCGCGACAAACTGGTCCAGGTCGATTCCGTCAGCAATCCGAGTGGCAGCAGCAATGAAGGTCTCCATGAAATATTGGAAGTCATGCTTCTTGGTATTGGCCACCTTGATGGACGCCAGCTTGTACTCTCGCGCATCCTTGCAGTGAACACGTACCAGGGACAGAGCAACATCAGCACCACACCTGGCGGAAGACTTCTTCCATTCCTGCACTCGACCTGGATAGTCATTCAGTCGAGTCATTAAAGACTCGAGGTCATTTTGAAGCGTCTCTCTTGGCCAGAGTGTCGTGTCGATCCGCAACACCGCAACCTTCAGTCGAGCGAGGTAGTCAACCACACCGGCAACACGAGACTCCAGTCGGAGCATGTTCATAGCGGCTTCATCCTTCACAGGAGAGTTGATGGGGTCCAAGCTTGTCTCCACTCGATTGGTCTCCTCCTCAAAGTTCTGGCAGAATTCTGTAAACACAATTTGAAGTTAAGCCAACGGTTCCACGACGAGTCAACGATAACAAGTCAAGTCGAATAGAAGAGATTACCTTCAAGCATGAGGAATAGCTTCTTGGCGAGCCCTCCCAGATAAGCCTCCAGATCATTCTTCTACCCCGCTAGTTCGCTAGCCTTGTCACTCAGAGCTATCTTGTCATTCTTCAGTTGGCTGACCTCCTTGTTGATCGCGTCGAGAGCAGCTTTCAGATTGGCGTTCTCCTCTTCAAGTTTACCGACTGAAGCCAGCTTTTCTTCTGCGAGCTTCATCTTGTCTGAAGCCGCTTTCTGCGCCTCGGCGAGGTCAAGGTCCTTCTTCTTCAGAGCCTCCTTTAGTTTATCTACAAAGTGACAATGAGATCAGAATCAGGAATGGACAAAAGATAAAGGCAGTCGTCAAGATTCTCACCAAACATACCTTTTGGTTCCTCCTTCGCCTTCATGAAGTTCTCCTGGACAAGCTTCAAGTCAAGTTCGAGCTGGATATGTTTGTTCTCCAATTCAATATAGCGAGCCACAAGCTCGCAAGATTTCTGCAAAAGGTCAGTCGACAGACATCAAAGATAGGTCACTTCCGAGTGACTAAGAGAAAAAAATGTAGCAGTTCTAAGACTACAGCTGAGGGAGTCCTGGACTAGGGGGTGTCCGGACAGCCGGACTATCATCGTTCGCCGAACTCCAAGACTACGAAGATACAAGATTGAAGACTCCGTCCCGTGTCCGGATGGGACTTTCCTTGGCGTGGAAGGCAAGCTTGGCAATACGGATATGTAGATCTCCTACCATCGTAACCGACTCTGTGTAACCCTAGCCTCCTCCAATGTCTATATAAACCGGAGGGCTTTAGTCCGTAGGACAACATACATTACAACAATCATACCATAGGCTAGCTTTAGGGTTTAGCCTCCTTGATCTCGTGGTAGATCTACTCTTGTACTACCCATATCATCAATATTAATCAAGCAGGACGTAGGGTTTTACCTCCATCGAGAGGGCCCGAACCTGGGTAAAACATCGTGTCCCTCGTCTCCTGTTACCATCCGCCTAGACGCACAGTTCGGGACCCCCTACCCGAGATCCGCCGGTTTTGACACCGACATTGGTGCTTTCATTGAGAGTTCCTCTGTGTCGTCACCGATAGGGAGGATGCCTCCACCCGTCTTCAAAGACGGTGTTTTCGCCGAAGGGGCCTTGCCCGCCGGCCAAACTATCCGGCTAGGTGGTTTTCTTATGACCGCCTGTCCGGACGCCGCTTCGACAATGACCTCTCAAGTCGTTAGAAGCAATCTTCGCGTCAGCTCGAAAGCTGCCGAATAGTTGGATCCAATAGAGCTCTCGTCTGTTAACGAGCTCTTGGATCGCATCGCCGCCCTGGGAGTCGCTATAGACTACAATCAGATTGGGCTTATAACCGATCTGAGAGAGATTAACTCTCCCCAGGCCACCCACCACGTAGCAGTGGTGGAGGAGCAATACGGTAACTCTTCCCCTATATTGAAAACTAGTCACGTCCGGATTCCCGAACCCTCCATGCCGGATTTCCGCGGAGGGACGGACTTCAATCGAGCATTGAACTTAAAACCATGCATCGCTCCGGACTCGCTGGATCGTGTCCAGCAACCCAAGCTTCCGAATTCGGAAACTCCTCGGCCTTTAAGCCCCAAGATGCGCAGGGATCCGGATTTTAGTCCACCCACCCGCCCAGACATATGCGATCTATCTCTAATACGGCAAGAGCCCGCTGAAACAGTACATCACTACTGGGCCAGATTCCTCCTGGTTATGGACAGGATAAAGGACTGCCGAGAGGAAAACGCAATCTCACTCTTCTGCAATAATTGCACGGATAAGGGAATATTGAACGCCATCGATCGTCGTAAAATTACACGCTTCACCGATCTGGCGTCCATAGTACAAAAGTACTGTGCGATGGAGAGTTTCTGCAAAACCAAAAACCAATTTTGGGATAATCCGGCCTGGACCCCAATCCGCAACAAAAGGGTGCCTCACACTCAGGCCCCAGATGCAAAAACGAAAAAGCAAAAACCCAATAAAGGGCACGAAACTGTACTGGAGGGATGGCTCAATGGACCCTGTAAGCTTCATAGTACAGAGGGAGCCGTCCCAACACATAGCCTTCGAGCATGTTGGATATTACGGCAGGTGGCCAAAAGTGGCGAGGAGCTTCTAGCCCCGGGAAACCACTCCAACAATACCGGTACGGTATCAACAGTCTTCGAGACCTTCGCATCAAATAATATGCGAAAACGAACAATCCGTGGGCTCGCCGAAGTCTACCAAGTAGCAACAGCAAATCCATGGAGCGACACAGCTTTTACCTTCAACGCCAGCGACGAACCTAAATTCCGAACAGCCAGAGCGCCAGCCGCACTGGTGCTTAGTCCCATAGTGGACGGCTTTCGACTGACAAAAGTCCTCATGGATGGCGGCAGCGGACTAAACCTCATTTACGAGGAAACTCTGCGAAAAAGGGAAATCGATTGGAGCCGTATTGAGCGAAGCAGCACAACCTTCAAAGGAATAATCCCTAGCCGGGAAGCGCGCTGCACCGGAAAAGTCACACACAATGTGGTGTTCGGTACGCCGGACAATTACAGATCTGAAGAAGTCACGTTCCAAGTGGCCCCATTCAACAACGGATATCACGCTATATTAGGACGAGAGGCATTCACAATTTTTCAAGCAGTACCTCATTACGGGTACATGAAGCTCAAAATGCCTGGGCCCGGCGGAATAATCACTCTCGCTAGTGATCCGGACATAGCACTCCGCGCCGAGAACAAGACAGCCGCACTAGCCCTGGAGGCACTATCCGAAGCCTTAGCAGCAGAAGAACTCACCGCGCTGCGCTCTACGGTGAACAGGGACGATGTGATACTCGATAAAAGATCCAAGTCCACCTCCTTCAAACCAGCAGATGAAATAATAAAATTCCAGGTCCATCCAATGGACCCAACAAAGACGGCCTCCATTGGGGCACAATTGAACCCCGAAGTAGACGCCGCACTGCGTGAATTCCTTCGGGAAAATTGGGACATCTTCGCCTGGCATCCTTCGGATATGCCCGGAATCCCACGCAGGTTGGCAGAACATAGCCTAAACATCCTAAAAGGGTTTAAGCCAGTCAAACAGGCTCTTCGACGATTTTCCGAACCCAAAAGACAGGCAATGGGAGAAGAGCTAGCCAAACTACTGGAAGCCGGATTCATCAGAGATATCAAACATCCGGATTGGCTAGCAAATCTGGTAATGGTACCAAAGAAGGACAAATCCTGGCGCCTCTGTGTCGATTTTAAAGACCTCAATAAGGCTTGCCCAAAGGATCCCTTCCCTCTCCCCCGCATCGACCAAATTATCGATGCTACCGCAGGGCACGAATTATTGTGCTTCCTCGACGCATACTCTGGCTACCATCAAATCAAGATGGCAGAAACAGACCAAGCCGCAACGGCATTCATCACTCCTTACGGACCATTCTGCTTCAACACGATGCCCTTCGGACTTAAAAACGCCGGGGCAACATATCAGCGCATGATTCAAACATGCCTGGCTACCCAGATCGGCAAAACAGTCGAGGCATACGTAGACGACGTAGTCGTCAAAACAAAACATGTCGAAACTCTAGTAGACGATTTGAGGCTCACGTTCGACAACCTCAGAGCATATGACATCAAGCTGAACCCAGAAAAATGCGTTTTCGGCGTACCAGCCGGAAAGCTGCTGGGCTTCATTGTATCCGGTAGAGGAATCGAAGCAAACCCAGCCAAAATCCGAGCCCTGTCACAGTTGGACATTCCCAAAGACCTCAAACAAATACAAAAACTAACAGGATGCGTGGCAGCTCTAAGCCGCTTTATCTCCCGTCTAGGAGAAAAAGCGTTGCCCCTCTATCGCCTCCTCAGGCGCACCGAACACTTCGAGTGGACGGACGCTGCCACTACCGGACTCGAAGAAATAAAGGCCATATTGGCAACAAATCCGGTCCTTGCTGCGCCCAATCTGGGCGAACCAATGTTGTTATACATCGCAGCAACGCATCAAGTTGTAAGCGCGGTACTCGTCGTCGAACGAGAAACAGAAGGGCATAAATTCCCTCTCCAAAAACCAGTGTATTATGTATCCACTGTGTTAACCCCCTGCAAGTCCCGTTACCTGCACTATCAGAAGATAGCATATGCGGTATTCATGGCGTCCCGGAAGCTCCGGCACTACTTTCAAAAGTGTTCGATAATAGTGGCCTCTGAAGTACCACTCAGTGACATTATAAATAACCGCGACGCAACGGGCAGGATTGCAAAATGGGCCATTGAGCTCTTACCATTCGACATAACTTACAAACCTCGGCGAGCTATAAAGTCACAAGTTTTGGCGGACTTTGTCGCCGAATGGACCGAAGCCGAACTCCCTAAAGAGTATGGCACATACTCCAATTGGACTATGCATTTCGACGGCTCTAAAATGTTGGCCGGACTGGGGGCTGGCGTCGTATTGACGTCCCCAACCGGAGACACAGTCCAGTATGTACTTCAAATAATGTACACGGACTCCAACAATGCAGCCGAATACGAAGCCTTGTTACATGGTCTCCGGATGGCAGTCTCCATGGGCATTCAACGCCTAGAGGTGCGCGGGGATTAAAACCTTGCAATATCCCAAATAAACGGAGACTTTGACGCCAAGGATCCAAAAATGGCAGCATATCGCAACGCTGTCCTAAAAATGTCAGCTCGGTTTGAAGGACTCGAATTCCATCACATAGCCCGAGATAATAACCAAGCGGCCGACGTACTGGCACGCATCGGTGCCAAACGTGATGCTGTCCCTCCAAATATCTTCCTGGAACGGCTCTTCAAGCCATCCGTACTATGGGAAGAGGAGCCCGGAAGTGACAAACCGGAAAAAACCGCGCCAATCGGCGATCCAGCCGATGACATAACACCTTCAGCCCACGTCATAATGGCAGTAATCGCCCCGTGGACAGAACCATTCCTAGCCTACTTGCTTAGGCAGGAACTTCCCGAAGACCAAAACGAGGCCCGCTGCATAGTCCGGTGATCGAAAGCCTACAAGGTCCATGAGGGAGAACTTTATAAGAAAAGTACAACCGGAGTCCTTCAAAGGTGTATCTCCGAAGAGCAAGGGCGAAACCTCCTGGCTGAAATTCATGCCGGACTAGGCGGACACCACGCAACAGCCCGGGCCCTTGTAGGAAAGGCATTCCGTACAGGATTTTATTGGCCGACGGCCCGGGCAGATGCACAGGACTTAGTCCAGAAATGCGTTGGTTGTCAGCTCTTTGCTAATCAGAGCCATATGCCGCCCACCGCCCTCAAAACTATACCATTACCTGGCCGTTCGCAGTCTGGGGGCTTGATATGGTTGGACCCCTTAAAGAGGGAACCCACAAGCAAAGGTACCTATTGGTCATGGTGGATAAATTCACCAAATGGATAGAGGCCAAACCGGTCAAAACGGCAGAGTCCGGACCAGTGATAGACTTTATATCCGGGGTAGTACACCGTTACGGAGTCCCCCACAGCATCATCACCGACAACGGCACGAACTTCACAGCCGACGAGGTTAAGTCATGGTGCAAAAATATGGGCATCAAGCTCGACTACGCTTCAGTTTATCACCCTCAAACCAACGGTCAAGTGGAACGAGCAAATGGTCTAATAATGAGCGGCATTAAACCCAGACTAGTGCGGTCACTTACTAAATCCGACACGCAATGGGTCGAGGAGCTCGACTCCGTACTCTAGGGGCTGCGGACAACGCCTAACCGTACTACCGGATTCACACCATTTTTTATGGTCTACGGCGCAGAGGCAGTCCTGCCCTGCGACATTATCCATGACTCACCTCGAGTGCGCATGTATGAAGAAAGAGAGGCCGAGATGGATCGGCAGGACAGCTTGGACACATTGGAGGAAGAACGCGACGTCGCCAAGGCTCGTTCCGCATTCTTTCAGCAGCAGGCCCGAAGATATCAAAGTAGAGAAGTACGGGCCAAGACTTATAACGTTGGTGAACTAGTTCTACGCCTGCCGGACAAGAAAAAGAACAAGCTCAAGCCCAAATGGGAGGGCCCCTTCATTATTGATCAGGTCCTGACCGGTGGAGCGTACCGTCTATGAAATGCGTCAGATAACCGACTCAAGCCGAACCCATGGAACGCAGCCCGCCTCCGAAGATTCTATGCCTAGCGCCAGACTAAGAGTTCGTCCCCTTCCCCCGTCCAAACTTTTACATTTCGGCTGTCTTTTGTTTCTCTTTTCATACCTTTTTTATTCAAAAGCCCTTAAGGGCCTACTTTCGCATTTTTTGCATACACGTGATGTGCCATCCGCACTCATTATTCCTGGGGGCTTCTCTTATAGAAGCTTAATTATAAGGGTTTCATACCCAGCACATGTGTTAAGCTTCCACATGTACCTTTTACTCACCATTATATGCATCGATATGACTTAAGTTTTGGCCAAGCTGGGTTGCCTGGCTCCTGTGCTTACCCCTACGTTCCCGATTGTTCGGCTAGGAGGTAAAGGGAGCACCTCTGCAATTGTTACTGCCAGGTCAGCCGGATGTGTACCTCAGACTGGGTGAAGCCGAAAGCTAGCGTTCTTAAGGGAATATTCGGTCGGTGACTTAAAAGATGAATTTTTTACCTATTTATTTATCCGCCCCCAGATGTTTCTCTGCTTTCTTTGCAGTCCGGACATGCACTTTAGGGCATGCCTCCCAGGGAAAGGAACCCTTAACGGAACTATTCTCCCTGGAAGATGTTTCTTACTAACCATGTAATATAACATAACTAGTTGGGCACTTGTCTGATAAAGCACTAATGACCCCTACGCCTGGTCTCCATGCATACCGTGGTTGTTTCTCATCCACAAAGGTATTCGGACACACTCCGGACTCTAGGGTCCCGAGGTCGAAGCGAAAAGGTCGGAAAAGACAAACGATCTACAATCCGGCTAGAAGGCATTTCACATGTCACTTTAAAGGAAAACATACATTGTCAAATTTACTGATTGTATTCCTCCTCAATCCCGTCTAACAGGCTGTCTAACTTACAGTCCCGTTGGGAAAACTTAGCAGCCAACTCTACTTGGCTGTATACTAAACTCACAGGGATCTCCTTCCCATCGGGCCCCACCGGTCCAACTTCGGCCATATGGTTGGGATCCGCCTTCTTATAACGCGTCTTCACCATGGCCCAAGCCTCCCTGGCACCTTGACGGCAAGCCGAAATCTTCCACAAACGGAAGCGCTGCGGCACTCCCTGAAGCTTCTCCGCAAGCTCCACAAGGCCCTCGGGTAGGGAGAGGGCTGGCCATAAAGCCTGGACGATGCCGCTCATTGCCTGCCGAACTCGTTCGAGCAGTTGCAACAGTTCGGGAAGTTGATCACCCGTTGATATGGGCATCTCCTCTGCAGGGCGACCTGTGAGTATACCTACAAGACATATCATGTCAATATACTTCCTCGCCGAACTCTTCTTTTCAAAGGAGTCCGCTCAAGCACTTACTATAAATGCCGCGACGAAGCCGCTCATTCTCCTTAACGGAGCCGGACAGCCCGGCGCGAGCGCCTTTCAGCTCTTCTCCGAGCTTGGCGTTGGCATCCTGGAGTTTGTTCCTTTCTTGCTGCACCCTATTCAGCACACTCTCGCCGGCCTTCAGCTGGCGCAGTAATCCTTGCATGTCCGGATCTAGTCCGGCGGTACCTGCACAGTCATTATTAGACTTGCGCGCATGCCGCACAGCGCTTATATTTATTAATAAAAATGTGTTACCAGGAGGGGTCTCTGCGTCTCCTCCTGCGGCAGCAAGTGCGGCCTCAAGTTGGGCCTTGCATTCTTGCCGCTCCTGAGACAACTCGGCATTCTTCTCGGTAAGAGCCTGCGTTTTAATTGATCCTTAAATATGTTAACATAACTGCTTCAAGTCTCGGGGGCTACTGGTATATATAACCATCAAAATTCCCTTACCCGTATGTCTTTCACATACTGCTCCGTGGCTCTGGTAAACCCATCTTGAGCAGCACGGAGGTGCGCGTCCCCTGCATTAAAGGCGTCCAATGCCTCAGGGGAGAAGCACGCTTCACGAAACACTGTCCGGCGGCGCCTATGGTTCATGGCGCTCTCCACCTCAGATTTGGTGACGGACAGTCTGCCGGTGTCCTCCGTTGGAGAAGGATCTGGCCCGCGTCTTGCGCTTGCCTCCCCCTCCAGGCCGGGCGCTGGAGCCTGGCCGGTATAGGTTGGATCGGCAACTTCCGCGCCCGCAGTCCGGCGAGCGCTTTTCCTCCTATAAAGATCATGAGCACTCAGACACTTCCTAGGAACGTTGCTCTGAAAATTCAAATACGGGTTATACCTTTGCGGTGACGTTTCAGTCCGTACCGTGCTCCTTTTCCGCCTGCTGGACCAGACTGACCTTTGTTGGTCAGCCGCCGCGGGATCGGCTTCCCGCCGTGAAGGTGCTTCCTGTCAAATACCGTCGTTCGCGAAGGTCAGAAATGGGCAAGGAAGAGATAATGGTGTCCGGACCTCGGTCACAGTCACCTAGGAAGCCGGATACAGTCCAGGGTAGTCCGCCGTAATGGCGACCAAAGCATTATCCATGCTGAGCTGGTGAAATACCCCGTCGATCAGCTCCACCTCTATGTCCGGATCCTCTTCGGAGGCCGGATCCAGGGATCTTTCTGGATCCTCGGGTTGCGGAGCGGGACTTACCATGTCCTCCACAGTCCGGCGTAGATCCTACGCCGAAGACATAATGTAAGAAGCTTAAACTTCGAGAGCATGGGTTGAGCCTTTAAAGGTGTTCGCTTACCCATCCTCTAGGGTTGTTCATGGAAAACCCATTCAAAGGGTCCGTTCGAAGGAAGTCCTCCTTTTCCCCCTTGTACAGGCTGGAAAGGATCTCCACCAGATCCTCGGTCGAATCCGGCCCTTTGCGGCCATGACGGGTGGCATCGTCCTCCCCGTTGAAATCCCACATGGGGTGGCCTCTGTATTGCAATGGCTGTACCCCCCGCATGATGCATGTCGCCATGACTCCAATCATGGTCAACCCGGAATGGGCCAGTAATCTTATTCGGCCCATCAAGTAATGGACGCTCTTGTCTTCCTCCAATCGGGGGCTCCGTGGGCGCCAGCTGAGGCGTTTCTTTAGAGGAGCAGCACTAAACTCCGGGAGGCCAAGCCGGACTGGGTCCGGCAGCAGAGCGTCTCCTATGTAAAACCACTCTGAAGGCCAGTCTTCGGACGCCTTCTTGGGAGTACCGGATGGGTATCCGGTCCCGGCGATGCGCCATACTTCGGCGCCGCCCACTTGATATATGGACCCCTCCTGAGAGCGGGGTACAAGGCAAAACAACCTCTTCCATAGTGCAAAATGGGGCTCAATGCCCAGGAATAGCTCGCAAAGAGCTACGTAGCCCGCGATATGTAGAACAGAGGCGGGCGTGAGGTGGTGGAGCTGGAGTCCGTAGAACTCCAGAAGCCCGCGGAGGAACGGATGTATTGGGAATCCGAGTCCCCTTATCAGATAAGGGACGAAGCATACTCGCTCCCCTTTGTTGGAACTTGGGGTAGCCTCCGCTTGCCTCCCACCTTGATAAGTGACCAGCCCGGCTCGAACTGGGACCATGAAGGCCGGAGGGAGATATCCCCCCGCTTGGAGCTTCAACAGCTCGTTGTGCGGAACAGAGCACCTCCTCCAATCCCCTGGCGGTGGGCTGGGAGCGCGAGAAGAGGAGCCGCGTCGACGGTCCATGATGGAATGGATTTTTAGGTCAAGGGCGCTCCAATGGAGTATTCGCGGGAGGAAGATGGTGCGGTTTGGATCTGGATTTTTGCCTCTTTTGTAGGCGGATGACTCGCACGACTAGGGGGTGAAACATAAAAGACATCCTGGCTTTTCGCATTCGTGCGACACGTGGAAAAGACCATTATTGGGCATAGAAGCCGAGAAACACAGTATTTATGATAAAGCCGGACACTGTTCGGCAGGTACATGGAACTTGAAGGGAGAACCCGCCTTGCAACGCCGAAGACTATATACGCGCTGGACTTATTGTCATTGAAGCCTGGTTCGGGGGCTACTAAGGGAGTCCTGGACTAGGGGGTGTCTGGACAGCCGGACTATCATCGTCCGCCGGACTCCAAGACTACGAAGATACAAGATTGAAGACTCCGTCCCGTGTCCGGATGGGACTTTCCTTGGCGTGGAAGGCAAGCTTGGCAATACGGATATGTAGATCTCCTACCATTGTAACCGACTTTGTGTAACCCTAGCCTCCTCCGGTGTCTATATAAACCGGAGGGCTTTAGTCCGTAGGACAACATACATTACAACAATCATACCATAGGCTAGCTTTAGGGTTTAGCCCCCTTGATCTCGTGGTAGATCCACTCTTGTACTACCCATATCATCAATATTAATCAAGCAGGACGTAGGGTTTTACCTCCATCGAGAGGGCCCGAACCTGGGTAAAACATCATGTCCCTCGTCTCCTGTTACCATCTGCCTAGACACACAGTTCAGGACCCCCTACCCGAGATCCGCCGGTTTTGACACCGACAACAGCCGAATCAAAATATTCAACAGTAATCTCGGGGACCACCCAGTGGGTGCACTCAGCGTGCCCCCACTGGTTCTACGGACTCGGTTCGATCAGTCGACCGAAAGAGGCAAAAAGGTTATGATCCTAAACCATAGCTAACTGCCAGCAGTCAGCCACGGTATCATCATGATCTGAAAAAAAGGGGGGTTTTCAGACCTTATTCGACTGCCAGCAGTCGACTACGGTCTCGAGGACTACACCTAGTGGGTGCACTAGCGTGCCCCCACTGGTTCCAAGATTCCATTCGACATGGTTCGACCAGACCGAGTGAAGAAGTTAGAAAAGAAATTCAAAGTATAAAGACTACAGTCGACTGCCAGCAGTCCACCGTAGTCTCGGGGACTACACCCAGTGGGTGCACTCAGCGTGCCCCCACCAATCCAAAAATTCAATCGACACACCTAGTGGGTGTACAGATACAAAGATCTTCAGAAAGAAGGGTTTTCAGGTATCATATCCTAACAGAACAAGCGGTGACCAACTAACCTGGACGTTGCCCTGAATGGCTGAGCTTGCATCATAAGCCGCTTGGCTGGCGTCCCGGATCGCCTTCACCTGCTCTATCATGATCCCCGCCTGGCGTATAGCCTCCTTAGCAGCACCCGCTTGGTCCTCTGGGATGTGGTGTGTGGCGAAGAGGGAAGGCGGATCAGCAGTCGACGACGAAGGTCGAGCACTCATCAGCGGCACAGCGAAAAACACGGAAGTCCGAGTGATGTTGCCACCCTCATGAACCAGTGTCTCAGGTGCTGATGCAACCTGAGCAGTCTTGCCAGCAGGCGGATTTTTATTCCTCCTTGGCCTCAGCGACGCCTCATCGTCATCATCAGGGAGATCAATGACATGAGGTGGGGCTACAAGAAAGATCCAAAGTTAAAGATAAAAATCCAATCGACCAAAAGCGAAACCACAGAGATCATACCAAGGTTAGAGGTGGCAGCATCTTCCATTTCCTGGTCTTCGTTCCTGGCTGAGGTCTCAGAGGTAGCAGCACTGTAGATTTCAGAAATCAATCCGTTAGCCAATGAGTCGACCAAGAGTATGTCCATGCTAAACGAGAAAACACAAGTTCTGCTGTTACCCGGAAATGGTGGGAATGACCATCCTCATCTTGGGCAGGGCCTTTGTGGGCTTTGATGACATCGCTCGGGGTTGCTTCGGCGCTTTTTTAGTCGGCGCCGGAGAGGTCGTCCGAGGGTGTTTCGTCGACTGCCCAACAGGCGTAGTACCCTTGCCACGCTCGACCGCGGGGTCGTGGGCGAGCTTGGATCGCCTTTCCGTGCGAGGAGGGTCGACTTCTTCCTCCTCTTCCTCCTCCTCCTCTTCCTCGGAGCCGTCGTCATCTTCATCCTCCTCGCCATCAGATTGCCACTCCTCCTGACTTTCACCTCCGCTCCCCTCCTCCTCCTCGACCTGTTCTTGCGCCCCGTTGGGCATCGAGTACATCTCAGTAGTGGCCTGAAAGACAACAAACAAGACAAAAGTCAGTCGACTGATTTTAAACAAATAGGATGAAGAGAACAGGATCACAGTCGGAGATGCAGAATTGGACCTTGTCTACTTCGTATGATTGGTCGAGTGGAGGAATCCTCCTGGCTCCTCGGGGGTTATCCTTGTTCCCTGTGATGGCAGTCATCCACCTCTCCAGCGTGGCATCCTCGACCTCCTCCGGGTGGATCTGAGTGGTGTCTTCAGTGCCAGAATACATCCACATCGGATGGTCTCGATATTGAAGCGGCTGGATGCGTCATCAGAGGAAGACCTCCAAGAGATCCATGCCGGTCACCCCGTCACGGATAAGCTGGACTACACGTTTGACTAACACCTTAACCTGCGCCTTCTCTTCCGGTATCACCTTCAAAGAGGAAGGCTTGCTCACTCGGTCCATGGAAAAAGGAGGGAGTCCAATCGACTGCCCTGGCATCGGCTGGTCCTTGCAGTAGAACCAAGTCGACTGCCATCCACGGACTGACTCGGGAAGGATCATGGCCGGAAAAGAACTTTTTCCTCTCATTTGAACCCCAAGACCCCCACACATCTGAATCACTTGAGTTCTCTCGTCACTCGGATTGGCCTTTTTCACCGTCTGGGAGCGACAGGTGAAAATGTGCTTGAACAGACCCCAATGAGGCCGACAGCCCAAGAAATTCTCGCACAAGGACACGAAAGCAGCGAGATACACGATGGAGTTGGGTGTGAAGTGGTGGAGTTGTGCCCCAAAGAAGTTCAGAAATACCCGAAAGAAAGGGTGGGGCGGCAAAGAAAACCCGCGGTCAACGTGGGTGGCCAAGAGGACACACTCACCCTCCTGAGGCTGCAGCTCCCACTCCTTCCCCGGGAGCCTCGCTGATCCATGGGGGATCAGTCCTTCATTGGCCAGGTCATCAAGATCTTTCTGACGGATCGTCGAGCGGATCCAGTCGCCCTGGATCTAGCCCTGCGGCAGGCCGGCCCTTGACGAAGATCCACCCTGACTGGTCGCCCTTCCCTTCGCCTTCACCGTCGCCTTCTTTGCCCGCTCCAAAGCCGCCGTCTTCTCCTTCACCATCGTCGCCGGTGAAGCGCGCACGGAGCAGCAGCACTGAGATGGAGGCGAACGCGGCGGATAAGTCTGAGGAAGAGGGAGAAGAAATGAGAGCGCACTGTTCAAAAAACCCCATCCGGCGCCTTATATGAAGTTGCTTCCGAGTGACTGACGTGTAGGCCCGGACGATCCTGTCAAATCCCGCAACAGTCGCGCGCGCGATACGTGGCGAAAAAGGTGGCGCAGAGATCGAGGCATTCCTGCCTTATCCCATCCGAGTACCGCGGCCTCCTCCGCCCCGCGTGCTTCCCGAAATTTGGATCCCGCTAAATCCGCGAACTGCAGAGCAACTTGTCAGATGGGAGATTTCCTCCGCTCTGTCATTCGGAGATCTCCAAGTACAGAAAATTCACTCGATGGATACAAAGAATGGATCAAGGCAACTGAAAAAGAAGTTTGGTGTCGTCACCTAAGTTCATTGATCCACAACAAGACATACTCATAGCATGAAAAATGGGTTGGAAGAGTTCTCAACTCCTTCCCCACTCAAACATCGATCCATTCGGGGGCTAATGATGAAGCCATGTACCTAGGGTAGGGTCATGGACCTGTCCAAGATACCCTCCCCAAGGACATCTCTAGAAGAAACCACTTGTCAATCGACCTGGAAGGATTCCACTTGACGGACTTGAAGACACTCGACCATGAAGCCAACCACTCGACCACCAGGAGATCTAAAGTCAGTCTGCACACAAACGGTCGGTCATTAAGTAGCTTTTATGGTCATCATAGCACTTTATGTGGGACGTTACCAGTAACCCCCGATCTTAATGTACTCTAAACCCTACATAACTGAGGGACGGAGGGGTTTGGCGAACTCTATATAAGTCACCCCCCTCCTCAGTGTCAAGGGTTCGCACCCCTGTAACTCATACGCACATAATGCAGTCGACCGCCTCCGGGCTCCGAGACGTAGGGCTGTTACTTCCTCCGAGAAGGGTCTGAACTCGTAAACATCTTGCGTATACAACTACTCCATAGCTAGGATCTTGCCTCTCCATTCCTACCCCCCTATTCTACTATCATACTTAGAACCACGACACATTGCAGCTTCCACAATCTTCTCCACGAATCATCTCTTATGCTCTCCAGGTTACCCGGTTCGAGAGAGCTTCCACCCTCTCCCTCATCACACTTCATATGCTCTAGTTGGGTTTGGAGTTTATAAGCGTTGTTGACGAAATGAACCCCTTCCTTCTCGTACTGCCAAGCGATGAATTCCTGAGTGCCATCCCGAAGAGGAATTTGAAGGATGTGCTACACATCGTCAGGCCAGAAGATATCTCTCACAAGCTGTTCATCCCAAGACCCAGTTATCAGATCAATGAGGTCACTCACTTTCTCCAACAAGTTAGCCCCTCGAGGGGTGATCACTCGCCGGGACCATGGACGTGGCAGCCAGGAATCCGACCAGATTTGAACTTGCAATCCGTCCCCGATTCTCCAGATATAGCCCTCGCAAAAAAGCTGGAGGCCATGTAATAAGCTCCTCCAGGCATAAGAGATGCCGTCTCGTGGCTTCGCATCAAGGATTCTGCCATCTGGGAAGTACCGAGCCTGCAAAGTTCGAGCACACAACGACTCTAGGAACTGGATAAGCCTCCATATCTTCCTCGAGAGCATCGCCAGGTTGAAAGCATACATATCTCGAAAGACAAGACCCCCTTGGTGTAGGGAAACGCAGCAGAAAACAAAAAATTTCTGACCTATGCACCAGCCCAGGACCACTATGGAGACAGCATAGAAGGTTTGATCTTTTCGTTACCGACTCGTAGCGCAGCGAAAGTAGAGTCGATGATGATCGGTGGTGCAGATCTCCGCAGCTAGGATTTACAACCTCCCAACCGCGAGGATGGATACCCTCATCCTCCCCACGGACAGCCCTCCGGGAGGCGGTCGGACAGTCCCTCGGACGGTGTCGCGGACAGCCCTTCGGGAGGACCCTCAAAACTCGGACGGTCACTCGGACAGCGCTTCGGGAGAACCTTCGAAACTTGGACGGTCACGCGGACAGCCCTTCAGGAGGCACTCTCGAACTAAGACCGAAACTACGATCTCTCTACAGAGTTGCACACATACGATGTCATCTATCCAGCAGGGCTTCGCCGTCCAAAACTAGTTCCCACTGGAACCCAGACAGCCTTTCGGCTCTACGAAACTATTTCGTGGGGAGGGAGAGAGAAGCCAGATCATTGCATGGCACTTGTATGAGAGCAAGGGATGAGTGTGGAGAGTGCCTCTCCACCTCTATTTATAGGAAAAACCCAAGGGGTAGGGCACATGAAAAACCCCAAAATGCCCACACTTTATGTCACACAAAAAGGGCATAAAGGGCATAAAGGGATGTCAAGTGGAGCCCCATGTAGGAGCTGCACCCTCCAACATCCCACCTTCATGGGGGCCCGCCAAAGGGGGTTCCTTGATCCCCAAGTCCTTCTAGAAGCCTTGGGAAAAGCCCCCAAAGGTGGCTTTCCATACATATCCCAAAAAGCACTTTCACTATTCACGACGACATTTTTCAGTGTCCGTTAAAAATATTTATGTGGGCTTAGAACATTTCCAGTACCCACCAAAATGATTTTCAACGCGTTCCGAAACAATTCTAGTTTAGTGATTTTCATCTGCGAAAAGCATTTGAAGTGGTTCCGGCAGCTCCGGAGCATATCCGGTTATTATCTCGGAAAATTCCAGAAAGCTGCCAGAATGATTCTGGCACCCTCCAAGAATTATCAGGCATGTGCCGAAACCAATTTGACTTAATGGTATCCCCTGAAACAACTTTTCAGTTTCACCGAAACTCATCCGATGACCTCTCTGTGCGGAACCTTTTCCGTTATCCGAAACTTTTTCGTTGATTTTCTCTCAGACTCCCTGTCTAGTATTCAGCAGATAGATGACCCTTAAGCATGTGACCCTATAGGTTCGGTGAAGTATAGACATGACCTGGAACCCCTTCCGATCAATGATCAACATCGGAGCCGTGGACACCCATATTGACCCCTATACCCACACAAATGAATATTCGAGTGAACCTTCAGTTGCCGTGTGCTATTCCTGTTGCTTCGTGATATGTTACAAATACCCGAGGTGAGACATGTTGACATTCCCGTGGATCAACAACTTGTCCACTATGCCAGTTACCTCATTACCGTGTTCCGACATCCCAGTGATCAGAATCGCAAAGTGTCTGGCCAGGCGATGATGGATACCGTAACACAGAGAGGGCCCAGAGATATCTCTCCATCGTCGGAGGAGCAAATTCCAATCTTGAGCTATTAAGTTACTTGACATACTTTTCCATTAACCCGTAAGCCGCCGTAATAGCCACCCATTTATGGATGACGTTTAATAAACCTCAAAGTTCATGAAGCAAGCATGAAGAAACTCGATACTCTCATGGTCTAAGGAATCATGCAAACATTAACGATCTCTGTGTTATATACCATTAACTTGTGACAAAATAATCTCATAGCATAACATCAACCTGGGTCGATTCAACACAAATGTTCTCTTAACATTGTGCCCTCAAAATTGCTGGCATAGACATGCCCATGATCAGGAAAACAGAACCATCATGCAACACTTGAGCTAGTCTTAGTGGCCATATTAGGGATACATTTTACCGTTTATTATTCCACACATGCATATGAGTCTTCCTCTGAGCCTCGTGGTTATTGCAGACCTGAGAACCTAGCTGTTATAGCATGGAACATAAACATAATTATAAGGAACGAGTAACAAACTTATTGGTGATCATACATTTTGATGTGTGTAGTTCAATAACTGTTGTTGCAAGTAGTGGATTTATCTATCTTCAGAAATGACTCTAGTAGATATATGGATATTTGCTTGATGATACGTAAGTTTGGATCTTTTGAAATCATTCAAAAGGTTTTCAAAAATGAAGTAGAAGTTATTGTAACAAGAAAATTATGTTTCTGCAATTTGATTGCAGAAAGGAATACTTGAGTTACAAGTTTAGCGAATGTTTGATGAGTTGTGAAAAGAGTTTCATAACTTACACCTCCCGGATCACCACTATGAGTGGAATGTCTGTGAAGATGTAATCAAACCATTTATGACATGGTAAGGTCAAAGATGACATAAATAAATTTTCCATCATCACTATTAAAGAGTAATGCTTTAGACACTGCGGCTTTTACACTGAAAAAGAGCTCCATCGGGTCTGTTCAAATGATGGCATGGTATGGTACGCCCAATCATGTTATATCTTTTCTTAACATTTGGAATATGGGGCTTGTGTAAAAGGTTACAAACCTATTCCAAATCAGACAAGTGCTACTTTGTAGGTTATCCAAATTATTGTGTATTCCCCCACCACTATACCGAGGCAAAAAGTTTTGCCAAAAAGAACGGTGTGATTTTGAAGAAAATTGTTCTTTCAAAAGGTGAGTTGGAGGACAGTGCAACACGACAAGATAACAGTATCTTCTTCATCAGATCAAAGGAAAGGAACCTTGGAAGTAATTCCAGAGTTTCTTACTATGACTGATATGAAAGTCTCAACAATAAAATGTATGTACTTCGGTCGAACTTGCAGCTGAACCACGTAGGCAAGGCTCGTGCAAACCTATCAGGTGCGCAAATGAGATATTGTTGTTAGGCAACAGTATACCCACAATACACAAAGAAGCATTGATGGGCCCTGACTCTGGAATTGGCTAAATGCCAATATAATCCAAGATAGTTTCCATAAATGGTTCAAGATTTAAATCTCGATAAACCCTCTGAAAGACTTAGAGTCTAATGGATTGTAATGGGACTATAAACTGATACGGATAAAAATGGTTTATCCATTAAGCTCGACTTGTTGCAATAGCAAGTTCAAGGAGTTGACTACAATGAGATTGTCTCACCGTAGCAATGCTTAAATTTGTTTGGGGTTAAACTAGCAATTAATATATATTTCAAACATGAGATATGAAACATGGATGACAAAAGAATTTACATGAAATGGAAATACAACCTAGGACTTGTATGTGATAGAATCCAAAGTATTTTGTCAGTCCAGAGGATGCTAGTAAGTATGCAAACTTCAGAGTTCCAGCAATGGACAGAAGAGAGCAAAATGGAGTTGGAATCTTCGTTTTTGATGGAATGGTCAAAGGGGTTTGACTTCATCAATGGGTAACGAAGATGCTTATGATTTCAAGAAAGTAAGTGAGAGCAAAATAATATTTCTGAAAACCTTGTGTGCTTGACACATTGTTATTTGGAAATAAAATTCTTGACATGAATTAGGACTTCATTTGAAAATAGTTTTTCGATGAAGTGCTTGGGCTAAATAGCCTTGATATTAGGCATAATGATCTATGTAGATAGATTTACCTAATGGGGCTGAGCCAAAATACATATTGACAAGATGCTAAAACCGTTTAGCACTAAGAACGACAGGGAGTGATTCTTGCCGCAGCCACATGGAAAGAGTTTTTGCAAGAATTGATGTCCCAAAACACTAATGAGCAAAATACATGATGGAGATTCCACACACTCATGTGCTTGGATTAATCATGTATTCCATTGTATGGAAAACAACCAGATATGTCCAATACTCCCAAGCTGTTGCGAGTATAGATACCAAAGTGATCAAAAGTACTAATCATGGGACAACAGTGAAAAAGGATCATTGAGTACTCAAGTAGCACTGATGACATATTTTCTCGCAAGTGGAGATCATGAAGGGTTCGTTGTAGAAGGTTACATCGATACAATCTTCATCATTTCTCCATGCGATTTTTGATTTAAATTGAGGGTTTTGTGTAACACACAATATGGTGGTGCAGTTAGTTGGAAATTGTTCCAAACAAGTTAGTATGGTGAATTCTATAACAGAGGCGAAGTATGCTGCCGCTTTAGAAGCGACAAAGACAAAGATGTTGAATCATATAGTTCATTCATGAACTTAGTATGGTTCCAAGAAGGGTTTGGTCAATGGGACACTATTGCAGATAGTTGCTCTATAACTTAGTCTGAGGAATCAGGTTTCGACCAATGATTCACATATACACAAAGCCAAGTTCGCACAAAATATGAATTTTGTGAAAGCGTGAAAACGTGAGGATATGCAGAGATACACACCGAGCTGAAATTGTCAGATCCGATGGACACCAGGCTATATCACATGCGAAGCATTTTTTACACCGGTGTGCCATAGGTGTAAAGTACATTAGCATTAACTAGATTATTGACTCTAGGGCAAGTGGGAGTCTGTAGGAGATATGCCCTAGAGGCAATAATAAATGATATTATTTATCTCCAAGTTCATGATTATGTTTATGTTCCATGCTATAACTGCTCTAGTTCCTGAGCCCGTATATCCATAAAGGCTCTGGGGAAAACCCATGTGCACGTGTGGAATAATAAACAATAAAATGTATTCCTAGTCATGCCTCTAAGACTAGCTCAAGTATTGCATGATGATTATGTTTCCCAATCATGGGCATGCCTATGCCAGAAAGTTTGAGGGCACAATGTTAGAAGTGTTGGGGAACGTAGTAATTTCAAAAATTTCCTACGCACACGCAAGATCATGGTGATGGCATAGCAACGAGAGGGGAGAGTGTTGTCCACGTACCCTCGTAGACCGTAAGCGGAAGCGTTATGACAACGCGGTTGATGTAGTCGTACGTCTTCATGATCCGACCGATCCAAGTACCGAACGTACGGCACCTCTGAGTTCAGCACACGTTCAGCTCGATGACGATCCCCGGACTCCGATCCAGCTAAGTGTCGGGGATGAGTTCCATCAGCACAACGGCGTGGTGACGATGATGATGCTCTACCGGCGGAGGGCTTCGCCTAAACTCCGCGACGATATGACCGAGGTGGAATATGGTGGAGGGGGCACCGCACACGGCTAAGGAACGATCCGTAGATCAACTTGTGTGTCATCGGGTGCCCCCCTGCCCCCGTATATAAAGGAGGGAGGGGGGAGGTGCGGCCGGCCAAGGAGGGCGCGCCAAGGAGGAGTCCTACTCCCACCGGGAGTAGGATTCCCCCCCTTCCAAGTAGTAGGAGTAGGAGTCAAGGAAAGGGGGAAGACAAGAGAAGGAAGGAGGGGGCGCAGCCCCTCCCCCTAGTCCAATTCGGACTAGGCCTTGGGGGGGCGCCCAACCTCTCCTCTCTCTTTCCCCTGAAGCCCAATAAGGCCCATATACTCCCCGGCGAATTCCCGTAACTCTCCGGTACTCCAAAAAAATACCCAAATCACTCGGAACCTTTCTGAACTCCGAATATAGTCGTCCAATATATCGATCTTTACGTCTTGACCATTTCGAGACTCCTCGTCATGTCCCCGATCTCATCCGGGACTCCAAACTCCTTCGGTACATCAAAACTCATAAACTCATAATATAACTGTCATCGAAACCTTAAGCGTGCGGACCCTACGGGTTCGAGAACTATGTAGACATGACCTAGAACTATTCTCGGTCAGTAACCAATAGCGGAACCTGGATGCTCATATTGGCTCCTACATATTCTACGAAGATCTTTATCGGTCAAACCGCAAAACAACATACGTTGTTCCCTTTGTCATCGGTATGTTACTTGCCCGAGATTCGATCGTCGGTATCTCAATACCTCGTTCAATCTCGTTACCGGCAAGTCTCTTTACTCGTTACGTAATGCATCATTCCGCAACTAACTCAGTAGTCACATTGCTTGCAAGGCTTATAGTGATGTGCATTACCGAGAGGGCCCAGAGATACCTCTCCGACAATCGGAGTGACAAAACCTAATCACGAAATACGCCAACCCAACATGTACCTTTGGAGACACCTGTAGTACTCCTTTATAATCACCCAGTTACATTGTGACATTTGGTAGCACCCAAAGTGTTCCTCCGATAAACGGGAGTTGCATAATCTCATAGTTACAGGAACATGTATAAGTCATGAAGAAAGCAATAGCAACATACTAAACGATCAAGTGCTAGGCTAACAGAATGGGTCAAGTCAATCACATCATTCTCCTAATGATGTGATCCCATTAATCAAATGACAACTCTTTTGTCCATGGTTAGGAAACATAACCATCTTTGATAAACGAGCTAGTCAAGTAGAGGCATACTAGTGACACTATGTTTGTCTATGTATTCACACATGTATTATGTTTCCGGTTAATACAATTCTAGCATAAATAATAAACATTTATCATGATATAAGTAAATAAATAATAACTTTATTATTGCCTCTAGGGCATATTTCCTTCAGTCTCCCACTTGCACTAGAGTCAATAATCTAGTTCACATCACCATGTGATTTAACATCAATATTCATATCTGTATATGATTAACACCCATAGTTCACATCGTCATGTGACCAACACCCAAAGGGTTTACTAGAGTCAATAATCCAGTTCACATCGCTATGTGATTAACACCCAAGAATACTAAGGTGTGATCATGTTTTGCTCATGAGAGAAGCTTAGTCAACGGTTCTGTCACATTCAGAGCCGCATGTATTTTGCAAATATTCTATGTCTACAATGCTCTGCACGGAGCTACTCTAGCTAATTGCTCCCACTTTCAGTATGTATCCAGATTGAGACTTAGAGTCATCTGGATCGGTGTGAAAACTTGCACCGATGTAACTCTTTACGACGGGCTCTTTTATCACCTCCATAATCAAGAAATATTTCCTTAGTCCTTACTAAGGATATTCTTGACCAACGTCCAGTGATCTACTCCTAGATCATTATTGTACTCCCTTGCCAAATAAAGAGCAAGGTATACAATAGGTCTGGTACATAGCATAGCATACTTTATAGAACCTATGACTGAGGCATAGGGAATGACTTTTCATTCTCTTTCTATTTTCTGCCATGGTCGGGTCTTGAGTCTTACTCAACTTCACACCTTTGCATCATAGGCAAGAACTCCTTCTTTGACTGTTCTATTTTGAACTATTTCAAAAATTTATCAAGGTATGTACTCATTGAAAAATCTTATCAAGCATCTTGATCTATCTATATAGATCTTGATGCTCAATGTGTAAGCAGCTTCACCGAGGTCTTTCATTGAAAAACTTTTATTCAAGTATCCCTTTATGCTATCCAGAAATTCTATATCATTTCTGATCAACAATATGTTATCTACATATAGTATCAGAAATGCTACAGAGCTCCCACTCACTTTCTTGTAAATACAGGCTTCACCGCAAGTCTGTATAAAACTATATGCTTTGATCAACTTATCAAAGCGTATATTCCAACTCTGAGATGCTTGCACCAGTCCATAGATGGATCGCTGGAGCTTGCACATTTTGTTAGCACCTTTAGGATTGACAAAACCTTCTGGTTGTATCATATAGAACTCTTCTTTAATAAACCCATTAAGGAATGTAGTTTTGACATCCATTTGCCAAATTTCATAAAATGTGGCTATTGCTAACATGATTCGGACAGACTTTTAAGCATCGATACAAGTGAGAAAATCTCATTGTATTCAACACCTTGAACTTTGTCAAAAACCTTTTTCGACAAGTCTAGCTTTGTAGATAGTAACACTACTATCAGCGTCCGTCTTCCTCTTGAAGATCCATTTATTTTCTATGGCTTGCTGATCATTGGGCAAGTCCACCAAAGTCCACACTTTGTTCTCATACATGGATCCCACCTCAGATTTCATGGCCTCAAACCATTTTGCGGAATCTGGGCTCATCATCGCTTCCTCATAGTTCATAGGTTTATCATGGTCTGGTAACATGATTTCCAGAATAGGATTACCATACCACTCTGGTGCGGATCTTACTCTGGTAGACCTACGAAGTTCAGTAGAAACTTGATCCGAAGTTTCATGATCAATATCATTAGCTTCCTCACTAATTGGTGTAGGAATCACTGGAACTGATTTCAGTGATGAACTATTTTCCAATTCAGGATAAGGTATAGTTACCTCATCAAGTTCTACTTTCCTCCCACTCACTTCTTTCGAGAGAAATTCCTTCTCTAGAAAGGATCCATTTTTAGCAACGAATATCTTGCCTTCGGATCAGTGATAGAAGGTGTACCCAAAAATTTCCTTTGGGTATTCTATGAAGACGCACTTCTCCGATTTGGGTTTGAGCTTACCAGGATGAAACCTTTTTCACATAAGCATCGCAGCCCCAAACTTTAAGAAATGACAACTTTGGTTTCTTGCTAAAACACAGTTCATATGGTGTCGTCTCAACAGATTTAGATGGTGCCCTTTTAACGTGAATGCAGCTGTCTCTAATGCATAACCCCAAAACGATAGTGGTAAACCGATAAGAGATATTATAGATCGCACCATATCTAGTAAAGTACGATTACAATGTTCGGACACACCATTACATTGTGGTGTTCCAGGTGGCGTGAGTTTGTGAAACTATTCCACATTGTTTTAATTGAAGACCAAACTCGTAACTCAAATATTTGTCTCCGCGATCAAATCATAGAAACTTTTATTTTCTTGCTACGATGATTCTCCACTTCACTCTGAAATTCTTTGAACCTTTCAACTATTTCAGACTTATGTTTCATCAAGTAGATATAGCCATATCTGCTCAAATCATCTTGTGAAGGTCAGAAAATAACGATACTTGCCACGAGCATCAACACTCATTGGATCGCATACATCGGTATGTATTATTTCCAATAAGTCAGTAGCTTGTTCCATTGTTCCGGAGAACGGAGTTTTAGTCATCTTGCCCAAAAGGCACGGTTCGCAAGCATCAAATGATTCATAACCAAGTGATTCCGAAAATCCATCTTTATGGAGTTTCTTCGTGCGCTTTACACCGATATGACCCAAACGGCAGTGCCACAAATAAGTTGCACTATCATTATTAACTTTGAATCTTTTGGCATCAATATTATGAATATGTGTATCACTACAATCGAGATCCAACAAACTATGTTCATTGGGTGTATGACCATCGAAGGTCTTATTCATGTAAACGGAATAACAATTATTCTCTAATTCTAAATGAATAACCGTATCGCAATAAACATGATCAAATCATATTCATGCTCAACGCAAACGCCAAGTAACATTTATTTAGGTTTAACACTAATCCCAAAAGTATAGGGAGTGTGCAATGATGATGATATCAATCTTGGAACTACTTCCAACACTCATCGTCACTTCCCCTTCAACTAGTCTTTGTTTATTCTGTAACTCCTGTTTTGAGTTACTAATCTTAGCAACCGAACAAGTATCAAATACTCAGGGGCTACTATAAACACTAGTAAGGCACATATCAAAAACCTGTATATCAAATATACCTTTGTTCACTTTGCCATCCTTCTTATCCACCAAATGTTCAGGGCATTTCCGCTTCCAGTGACCATTTCCTTTGCAGTGTAAGCACTCAGTTTCAGGCTATGGTCCAGCTTTGGGCCTCTTCGTAGGAGTGACAACTTGCTTGTCTTTCCACTTGAAGTTCCCTTTCTTTCCCTTTGCCCTTTTCCTGAAACTAGTGGTCTTGTCAATCATCAACACTTGATGCTCTTTCTTGATTTCTACCTTCGTCGATTTCAATATCACGAAGAGCTCGGGAATCGTTTTCGTTATCCCTTGCATACTATAGTTTATCACGAAGTTCTAGTAACTTAGTGATGGTGACTAGAGAATTTTGTCAATCACTATCTTATCTGGAAGATTAACTCCCACTTGATTCAAGCGATTGAAGTACCCAGACAATCTGAGCACATGCTCACTAGTTGAGCGATTCTCCTCCATCTTTTAGCTATAGAACTTGTTGGAGACTTCATATCTCTCAACTCGGGTATTTGCTTGAAATATTAACTTCAATTCCTGGAACATCTCATATGGTCCATGACGTTCAAAACGTCTTTGAAGTCCCGATTCTAAGCCGTTAAGCATGGTGCACTAAACTATCAAGTAGTCATCATATTGTGCTAGCTAAACGTTCATAACGTATGCATCTGCTTCTGCAATAGGTCTGTCACCTAGCGGTGCATCAAGGACATAATTCTTCTGTGCAGCAATGAGGATAAACCTCAGATCACGGATCCAATCCGCATCATTGCTACTAACATTTTTCAACACAATTTTCTCTAGGAACATATCAAAATAAACATATGAAAGCAACAACGCGAGCTATTGATCTACAACATAATTTGCAAAATACTACCAGGACTAAGTTCATGATAAATTTAAGTTCAATTAATCATATTACTTAAGAACTCCCACTTAGACAGACATCTCTCTAGTCATCTAAGTGATCACGTGATCCAAATCAACTAAACCATGTCCGATCATCACGTGAGATGGAGTAGTTTCAATGGTGAACATCACTATGTTGATCATATCTACTATATGATTCACGTTCAACCTTTCGGTCTCCGTGTTCCGAGGCCATATCTGTATATGCTAGGCTCGTCAAGTTTAACCTGAGTATTCTGCGTGTGCAACTATTTTGCACCCGTTGTATTTGAACGTAGAGCCTATCACACCCGATCATCACGTGGTGTCTCAGCACGAAGAACTTTCGCAACGGTGCATACTCAGGGAGAACACTTCTTGATAATTAGTGAGAGATCATCTTAAAATGCTACCGTCAAACAAAACAGAATAAGATGTATAATAGATAAACATCATATGCAATCAAAATATGTGACATGATATGGACATGATCATCTTGCGCCTTTGATCTCCATCTCCAAAGTACTGTCATGATCTCTATCGTCACCGGCACGACACCATGATCTTCATCATCTTGATCTATATCAATGTGTCGTCACATGGTCGTCTCGCCAACTATTGCTCTTGCAACTATTGCTATCGCATAGCGATAATGTAAAGCAAATATTTGGCACTTGCATCTTTATGCAACAAAGAGACAACCATAGGGCTTCTGCCAGTTTCCGATAACTTCAACAAAACATGATCATTTCATACAACAACTTATATCTCATCACGTCTTGACCATATCACATCACAACATGCCCTGCAAAAACAAGTTAGACGTCCTCTATTTTGTTGTTACAAATTTTACGTGGCTGCTACGGGCTGAGCAAGAACCGTTCTTACCTACGCATCAAAACCACAACGATAGTTCGTCAAGTTAGTGCTATTTTAACCTTCGCAAGGACCGGGCGTAGCCACACTCGGTTCAACTAAAGTTGGAGAAACAGACACCCGCTAGTCACCTGTGTGCAAAGCATGGCGGTAAAACCAGTCTCGCGTAAGTGTACGCGTAATGTCGGTCCGGGCCGCTTCATCCAAAAATACAGCCGAACCAAAGTATGACATGCTGGTAAGCAGTATGACTTGTATCGCCCACAACTCACTTGTGTTCTACTCGTGCATATAACATCAACGCATAAAACCTAGGCTCGGATGCCACTGTTGGGGAATGTAGTAATTTCAAAAATTTCCTACGCACACGCAAGATCATGGTGATGGAATAGCAACGAGAGGGGAGAGTGTTGTCCATGTACCCTCGTAGACCGTAAGCGGAAGCATTATGACAACGCGGTTGATGTAGTCGTACGTCTTCACGATCCGACCGATCCAAGTACCGAACGTACGACACCTCCGAGTTCAGCACACGTTCAGCTCGATGACGATCCCCGGACTCCGATCCAGCAAAGTGTCGGGGATGAGTTCCGTTAGCACGACGGTGTGGTGACGATGATGATGCTCTACCGGCGCAGGGCTTCGCCTAAACTCCGCGACGATATGACCGAGGTGGAATATGGTGGAGGGGGGCACCGCACACGGCTAAGGAATGATCTGTAGATCAACTTGTGTGTCATGGGGTGTCCCCCTGCCCCCGTATATAAAGGAGGGAGGGGGGAGGTGCGGCCTGCCAAAGAGGGCGCGCCAAGGAGGAGTCCTACTCCCACCGGGAGTAGGATTCCCCCCTTCCAAGTAGTAGGAGTAGGAGTCAAGGAAAGGGGGAAGAGAAGAGAAGGAAGGAGGGGGCGCAGCCCCTCCCCCTAGTCCAATTCGGACTAGGCCATGGGGGGCGCCCAACCTCTCCTCTCTCTTTCCCCTGAAGCCCAATAAGGCCCATATACTCCCCGGCGAATTCCCGTAACTCTCCGGTACTCCGAAAAATACCCGAATCACTCGGAACCTTTTCGAACTCCGAATATAGTCGTCCAATATATCGATCTTTACGTCTCGACCATTTTGAGACTCCTAGTCATGTCCCCGATCTCATCCGGGACTCCAAACTCCTTCGGTACATCAAAACTCAAAAAAACTCATAATATAACTGTCATCGAAACCTTAAGCGTGCGGACCCTACGGGTTCGAGAACTATGTACACATGACCTAGAACTATTCTCGGTCAATAACCAATACCGGAACCTGGATGCTCATATTGGCTCCTACATATTCTACGAAGATCTTTATCGGTCAAACCGCATAACAACATACGTTGTTCCCTTTGTCATCGGTATGTTACTTGCCCGAGATTCGATCGTCGGTATCTCAATACCTAGTTCAATCTCGTTACCGGCAAGTCTCTTTACTCGTTACATAATGCATCATCCCGCAACTAACTCATTAGTCACATTGCTTGCAAGGCTTATAGTGATGTGCATTATCGAGAGGGCCCAGAGATACCTCTCCAACAATGGGAGTGACAAAACCTAATCTCGAAATACGCCAACCCAACATGTACCTTTGGAGACACCTGTAGTACTCCTTTATACTCACCCAGTTACGTTGTGATGTTTGGTAGCACCCAAAGTGTTCCTCCGATAAACGGGAGTTGCATAATCTCATAGTTACAGGAACATGTATAAGTCATGAAGAAAGCAATAGCAACATACGAAACGATCAAGTGCTAGGCTAACGGAATGGGTCAAGTCAATCATATCATTCTCCTAATGATGTGATCCCGTTAATCAAATGACAACTCTTTTGTCCATGGTTAGGAAACATAACCATCTTTGATAAACGAGCTAGTCAAGTAGAGGCATACTAGTGACACTATGTTTGTCTATGTATTCACACATGTATTATGTTTTCGGTTAATACAATTCTAGCATGAATAATAAACATTTATCATGATATAAGGAAATAAATAATAACTTTATTATTGCCTCTAGGGCATATTTCCTTCAAGAAGAACATTTGTGTGGAATTGACCCAAATTGAGGTTATGCTATGAGATACATTCATAACAAGTTTATGGTTAATAACACAGAGATGGTTAATGTTTGCATAATTCCTTAGACCATGAGAGTATTGAGTTTTTCATACTTGCTTCATGAACTTTGGGGTCTGTTAAACGTCAACCGTAAATGGGTGGCTATTACGACGGCTTACAGGTTCATGGAAAAGTGTGTCAAGTAACTTGATAGCTCAAGATTGGGATTTGCTCCTCCGACGATGGAGAGATATTCTTGGGCCCTCTCGGTATTACGGTATCCATCATCGTCTGGCCAGACACAGTGTGATTTGATCACTAGGATGCCGGAACACGGAAACGAGAAAAGAGAACAAAACCGATAACGAGGTAACTTGCATGGTGGACAAATTGTTCGTCCACGGGTATGCAATAAATCTCACCTCGGGTGTTTGTGACATATTGCGAAGCAACATGAATAACTCACTGCAACTGGAGGTTCACTCGAGTATTTATTCGTGTGGGTATAGGGGTCAATATGGGTGTCCACGGCTCTGATTTTGATCATTGATCGGAAGGGATTCCGGGTCATGTCTATACTTCACCGGACTTATAGGGTCACACGCTTAAGGGTCATCTATCTGCTGAATACTAGACAGGGAGTCTGAGAGAAAATCATCAAAAAAGTTTCGGACACCGAAAAGTTTCAGACAGCGGAAAAGTTCCGCAGAGAGAGGTCATCGGATGAGTTTCGGTGAAACCGAAAAGTTGTTTCGGGATATACTATTAAATCAAATTGGTTTCGGCACATGCCTGATAATTCTTGGAGGATGCCAGAGTCATTCTGCAAACTTTCTGGAATTTTCCGGGATAAAAGCTGGATATGCTCCGGAGCTGCTGGAACCACTTCAGTTTCTTTTCGCAGATGGAAATCACTAATCCGGAATTGTTTCAAAACGGGTTGAAAATTATTTTAGTGGGTACTGCAAATGTTCTAAGCCCACATAATGTCAGTTCGAACGGACGCTGAAAAATGTCGTCGTGAATAGTGAAAGTGTTTTTTGGGATATTTATGGAAATCCACCTTTTGGGGCTTTTCCCAAAATGTTTCTAGAAGGACATGGGGATCAAGGAACCCACTTTGGGGGGCCCCCATGAAGGTGGGACTTTGGAGGGTGCAGCTCCTCCATGGGGCTCCACTTGTCATCCCTTTATGCCCTTTATGCCTTTTATGTGTGACATAAAGTGTGGGCATTTTTGGTTTTTCATGTCCCCTACAGTGGCATCATGAGTCGTGCTATGCGTAGATGCAGGTTGCGATCTAGAATACATAGAGATGTATGTGTGTTGCACAATATAATTAGGTAATAGATGAGTTCTATTACTAAAAATTATTTGTGCGGATAGCAGATGAAATCTGTTACCCGATGTTCTTGTTGCTTCCCTTGAATTTGCATAATCCTGATCTTGACGGGATGGTGGAATCTCACAAAGTTCTGGCAATCTGTGATCCTTTCATGCTGCTCCAGAGCATGCTGATTGACAGATCAACGAAGTGCTAACAGTTCTTTGGGTTCCACCATAGTTAAAGAAAGATGGATGTTTCGCAGACAAAAGGGCAATGCAGATATGATCTGCACGGGGGTCATGCATATGACGAAGTTCAGTATGGGGCTCGAGATTTTATTATCTCGTGTTTCATACACCCTGCGAAGTTAATCTAGCAACTTGAATAAATCATACTTGATGATGGACGTAGGTAGCTTCGGTTTGTTTCGAAACCTTAGAAGGCATGTAAAGCCTTTTTTGTATGAACCGATTAGAGGCGTCTAACTTGGTTTTGCAGGATGGTTTGCATGTGATGTGGTATAGCAGTGCTCATAATAATTTGACTATGTATGAGATGACTATATGATGTAAATTGATTAACATGACCTGCGTGTCATGATTCGGCATGATGGCTGGAGCCATATGATTGTCACTTTAATGACCTGCGTGTCAACCTTAAGTAATGCTCTTATTTTATTAGCTATAGAGATAGCAATATTATCTGGTGCATCGACAAGGTGGTGGCAATCTTTGTGAAGGTGAACACCGACGCGAATGCCGAAGACGAAGGAACGAAAGACTTCTCCGTCATAAAGGGCTATACCATATCATGCTATTATGAATTGCCTGATATGTTTATCCCTTTGATGCACCCTTTTTGATTGTGCGGTAGTCGCTTTTTATTAGGGTGATCTCTCACTAAAATATCGAGTAGTTAGTGTTCTCCCAAGTGTAGCACCGTCACGGCACCTATCTTTTTGGGGTGCGCCATGGATGCATGGGTACGAACGATTAGAGAAGTGTGAGGCGGGTGAGGTCAGAACTCGCAGCAAGATCACTTGGTTGTCTTGATGTTCATGGCAGGATCGTCCTGAGCTCGCGCATCGAAAGATGAGCAAGAATCACATAGAGATGTGATCGGCAAGTTGGCCTACCGATTAAAATTCCCGTTATGAGATGATGATTCTATGGCGATGAATTGAAGTCTGGATCTTGTGTCACTCAAAATTAATTATGAGAGATATTGATTTGAGTGGGAGCACACTGTTGAATTAACATGTTTAATTCTCATTGCAATTAATTATGAACATTGTCTAAGTGTTTCTTGCAAAATAGTTGTAGAATAATGGCTTGCGCTTCCACCTTCCCTGTTAAAATTGAATAGCTGTTAAATATCTGGTTAAAACTTTACGATTGGTAACGTAATGTGAGGATTGTCCTCAAAAGTGCCGAGAAGGACTTAGTCCTATCGCATGCTTTCCGTATACTCCCGCTAAATGCAATGGATGATGAGACTCGCGTCCTTCGATCCAAAAGCTAGAATTCCGTTGTGGTCAAGTGCAATATGTTTGCTTCCATGAAACTCAAACTTCGAAAGTTTGGGATAGTTATGTGATATTCATGGAACTAAAAATTAATTTTCACATACAAACAAAGGCTGAAAGATATGAAATATCCAAAGCAATGTTTGTTTGCAAATTATTAGTAAAGTGTTTACTATGCATTAGACTGATATAAGAGGGATCCAGAAGAACGCATGTCATATGATGAAAGGTGAATAAAACAACAACTTAAAGAGAAAGGAAGTGTCCAAAGGGTGTTAGTATCACTTACACGCCTAGGAGTCCATGGCTAACGCCACTCTTAAGTTGGGTGCTTCTTTTGCGAGTAGGAGAAATACTAAAAGTTAAACTGTTAGAAGTATAAAGGCAGAAAGAAAGATGACTGAAATATCTAGCTCATGTATGAATGTCATACAAGTTTTTGATGTATAGAAGGCTGGTCAAAGATATAGTTCTTGGGAATTATGGTTAAACATGTTAATCACTAATTCTTGGGTATTGTGAGTAAATCACAAAGATACCCACTTGATTGCATTCTGTTGCGAATCAATGTAAGAGCTACTATGGCCTAAAAAGACTAGACAGGAATGAGGTTTTAATACGTGCTGGGAACATAGTAAAAGTTACTATACCTTCCATAGATGTATTACCTATGTATTTTCTTTCATAATTCATTTTAGAGTTTCTCACACTCTAGCCCTTTGCATAAGGTATCTTGCAAGAAGGTTGTTCATGACAGAACTTTTGATGTTCAGTATTATGGATAAACATAAGGGCCATACTTTCATTATGAATGAGATGTATGTTATGAATAATGATATTAATATATTACCTCTGTGTTTACTTTCATAATTCATTTTAGAGTTTCTTACACTCTAGCCCATTGCACATTTTTTATTGCAAAAAGGTTGTTCATAAAAGAACAATTGTTGTTCAGTATTATGAATAACATGAAGGGCCATGCTTCCATCCAAGATGGGATGTATGTTACAAATATTGATGGTAAAATGATACATCCATAACACTGACGCTAAATGTCGCATTAGTATGAGAATACCACACATGTGTGGCCTTGCATTTGGTCACATTGGAGAAACCCGCATGGAAAAAATCCATTATGATGGATTTTGAAGTCGTTTGATTTTGAATCATATGACACTTGAAACTTTCCTCCGAAAAGTGAAGTGACTGAAATACCGTTCACAGGCCATAAGGAACAAGCAACAAACTTATTAGTGATCATACATTTTGATGTGTGTAGTTCAATAAATGTTGTTGCAAGTAGTGGATTTATATATCTTCAGAAATGACCCAAGTAGATATATGGATATTTGCTTGATGAGACGTAGGTCTGGATCTTTTGAAATCATTCGAAAGGTTTTCAGAAATGAAATAGAAGTTACTGTAACAAGGAAATTATGTTTCTACAATTTGATTGCAGAAAGGAATATCTGAGTTACAAATTTAGCGAATGTCTGATGAGTTGTGAAAAGAGTTGCATAACTTACACCTCCCGGAACACCACTATGAGTGGAATGTTTGTGAAGATGTAACCAAACCATTTATGACATAGTAAGATCAAAGATGACATAAATAAATTTGCCATTGTCACTTTAAAGAGTAATGCTTTAGAGACTGCGGCTTTTACACTGAAAAGAGCTCCATCAGGTCTGTTGAAATGTCGGCATGGTATGGTACGCCCAACCATGTTATATCTTTTCTTAACATTTGGAATATGGGGCTTGTGTAAAAGGTTACATACCTATTCCAAATTAGACAAGTGCTACTTTGTAAGTTATCCCAAGTCATTGGGTATTCCCCCACCACTATGTCGAGGCAAAGGATTTTGCCACAAAACGGTATGCTTTTATAGAGAATAGTTCTTGCAAAAGGTGGGTGGGAGGACAATGCAACTCGATGAGATAACAAGTATCTTCGTCGTCAGGTCAAAGGAAAGGAACCTTGGAAGTAATTCCAGAGTTTCCTAGCGCGACTGATGCGGAAGCCTCTACATGAGATGTATGGACTTCGTTCGAACTTGCAGCTGAACAACATAGGAAAAGCTCGTGCAAACCTCATAGGTGCGCAAATGAGATATTGTTGTTAGATAACAATATACCTACGATACACAAGGAAGCGTTGATGGGCCCTGACTCCGGAATTGGCTAAATGCCAATATAATCCGAGATAGTTTCCATAAATGATTCAAGATTAAAATCTTTATAAACCCTCCGAAATACCTAGAGTCTAACGGATTGTAATGGGACTATAAACTGATATGGATAAAAATGTTTTATCCATTAAGCTTGACTTGTTGCAAGAACAAGTTCAAGGAGTTGACTACAATGAGATTGTCTCACCGTAGCAATGCTTAAATTCGGTTCGGGTTAAACTAGCAATTAATACATATTTCAAACATGAGATATGAAACATGGATGACAAAAGAATTTCCATGAAATGGAAATACAACCTAGGACTTGTATGTGATACAATCCAAAGTATTTTGTCAGTCCAGAGTATGCTAGTAAGTATGCAAACTTCAGAGTTCCAGCAATGGACATAAGAGAGCAAAATGGAGTTGGAATCTTCGTTTTTGATGGAATGGTCAAAGGAGATTGACTTCATCAATGGGTAATGAAGATGCTTGTGGAGTCAAGAAAGTAAGTGGGAGCATAATAATATTTCTGAAAACCTTGTGTGCTTGACACATTCTTAATTGGAAATAAAGTTCTTGACATGAATTAGGACTTCATTTGAAAATAGTTTTTCAATGAAGTGCTTGGGCTAAATAGCCTTCATATTAGGCATAATGATCTATGGAGATAGATTTACCTAATAGGCTGAGCAAAAATACATACTGACAAGATGCTAAAACCGTTTAGCACTAAGAACGACAAGGAGTGATTCTTGCCGAAGTCACATGGAAATAGTTTTTGCAAGAATTAGTGTCCCAAAACACTGATGAGCAAAATACATGATGGAGATTCCACACACTCATGTGTTTTGATTAATCATGTATTCCATGGTATGTAAAACAACCAGATATGTCCAATACCCCCAAGCTGTTGCGAGTATAGATACCAAACTGATCAAAAGTACTGATCATGGGACAATAGTGAAAAGGGTCATTGAGTACTCAAGTAGCACTGATGACATGTTTTCTCGCAAGTGGAGATCATGAAGAGTTCATTGTAAAATGTTACGTCGAAACAGTCTTCATCATTTCTCCATGCGATTTTTGATTTAAATTGAGGGTTTTGTGTAACACACAATATGGTGGCACAGTTAGTTGGAAATTGTTCCAAACAAGTTATTGTGGCGAATTCTATAACAGAGGCGAAGTATGTTGCCGCTTTAGAAGTGACAAACAAGATGTTGAATCATATAGTTCATTCAAGAACTTAAGTATGGTTCCAAGAAGGCTTTGGTCAATGGGACACTATTGCAGATAGTTGCTCCATAGCTCAGTCTGAGGAATCAGGTTTCGACCAATGATTCACATATATACAAAGCCAAGTCTGCACAAAATATGAATTTTGTGAAAGCGTGAAAACGCGAGGATATGCAGAGATACACCTGGAGCTGAAGTCGTCAGTTCCGTTGGACATCAGGCTATACCACAAGCGAAGCATATTTACATCGGTGTGCCACAGGTGTGAAGTGCATTAGCATTAAACTAGATTATTGACTCTAGTGCAAGTGGGAGTCTGTAGGAGATATGTCCTAGAGGCAATAATAAATGCTATTATTTATCTCCATGTTCATAATTATGTTTATGTTCCATGCTATAACTGCTATGGTTCCCGAGCCCGTATATCCATAAAGGCTCTAGGGAAAACCCATGTGCATGTGTGGAATAATAAACGGTAAAATGTATTCCTATTCATGCCTCTAAGACCAGCTCAAGTGTTGCATGATGATTATGTTTTCCCAATCATGGGCATGTCTATGCCAGCAACTTTGAGGGCACAATGTTAAGAGAACATTTGTGTTGAATCGACCCGGTTTGATGTTATGCTATGAGATTCATTCATCACAAGTTAATGGTAAATAACACAGAGATGGTTAACGTTGTGTGATTCCTTAGACCATGAGAGTATCGAATTTATTCATGCTTGTTTCATGAACTTTGGGGTTTGTTAAACGTCATCCGTAAATGGGTGGCTATTATAGTGGCTTACGGGTTAATGGAAAAGTATGTCAAGTAACTTAAGAGATCAAGCTTGGGATTTGCTCCTTTGACGATGGAGAGATATCTATGGGCACTCTCGGTGTTACGGTATCCATCATCATCTGGCCAGACACTATGTGATTTGATCACGGGGATGCCGGAACACGGTAACGAGAAAAGAGAACAATACTGGTAACAAGGTAACTGGCATAGTGGACAAGTTGTTGATCCACGGGAATGCCAATATGTCTCACCTCGGGTATTTGTAACATATCGCGAAGCAACAGGAATAGCACACGACAACTGGAGGTTCACTTGAATATTCATTCGTGTGGGTATAGGGGTCAATATGAGTGTCCACACCTCCGATGTTGATCATTGATCAGAAAGGGTTCCTGTCATGTCTATACTTGACCGAACCTATAGGGTCACATGCTTAAGGGTCATCTATTTGTTGAATACTAGACAAGGAGTCTGAGAGAAAACCACCGAAAAAGTTTCAGACACCGGAAAAGTTTCGGATAGCGGAAAAGGTTCCGCAGAGAGAGGTCATCGGATGAGTTTCGGTGAAACTGAAAAGTTGTTTCAGGGATACCATTAAGTCAAATTGGTTTCGGCACATGCCTGGTAATTCTTGGAGGGTGCCAGAATCATTCTGGAAGCTTTCTGGAATTTTCCGGGATAATAACCAGATATGCTCCGGAGCTGCCGGAACCACTTCAGATGCTTTTCACAGATGAAAATCACTAAACTGGAATTGTTTTGGAATGCGTTGAAAAGCATTTTGGTGGGTACTAGAAATGTTCTAGGCCCACATAAATATTTTCAGTTCGAACGGACGCTGAAAATTGTCGTCGTGAATAGTGAAAGTGCTCTTTGGGATATTTATGGAAAGCCACCTTTTGGGCCTTTTCCCAAAAGGCTTCTAGAAGGACTCGGGGATCAAGGAACCCCCTTTCGGGGGCCCCCATGAAGGTGGGACGTTGGAGGGTGCAGCACCTCCATGGGGCTCCACTTGTCATCCCTTTATGCCCTTTATGCCCTTTATGGGTGACATAAAGTGTGGGCATTTTGGGTTTTTTCATGTGCCCCTACCCCTTGGGTTTTTCCTATAAATAGAGGTGGAGAGTCACTCTCCACACTCATCTCTTGCTCTCATACAAGTGCCATGCAATGATCTGGCTTCTCTCTCCCTCCCCGCGAAATAGTTTCATAGAGCCAAAAGGCTGTCTGGGTTCCAGTGGGAACTAGTTCTGGACGGCGAAGCCCTGCTGGATAGATGACACCGTATGTGTGCAACTCTGTAGAGAGATCGTAGTTTCGGTCTTAGTTCGAGAGTGCCTCCCAAAGGGCTGTGGCCTTGGGCAAGGTCAATTTCTTCCAGCCAATCAAATGAGTGGTCCGATCTTTGTCCTGGTGGCTCCACCAGTAGTCACCGAGGAGTGAACTCAGCTCCTCACAAAAGGTTTTTGTGAGGTAGAAGCAAGACATGGCGAAGGTAGGAATCGCTTGGGCCACGGCCGTGACCAGTGTCTCTTTACCACACTTAGCAATGAGACGCTCTGTAGGATCGAAAGTATGTCTAGAGGGGGGGTGATTAGACTACTTGACCAAATAAAAACTTATCCTTTTCCCAATTTTAGTCTTTGGCAGATTTTAGCTATCTTAGCACAAGTCAAGCAATCTTAACACAATTCAAGCAAGCATGCAAAGAGTGTATGAGCAGCAGAAAGTAAAGCATGCAACTTGCAAGAATGTAAAGGGAAGGGTTTGGAGAATTCAAACGAAATTGGAGATATGGATTTTTTTGTCGTGGTTCCGATAGGTGGTGCTATCGTACATCCACGTTGATGGAGACTTCAACCCACGAAGGATAATGGTTGCGCGAGTCCACGGAGGGCTCCACCCACGAAGGGTCCACGAAGAAGCAACCTTGTCTATCCCACCATGGTCGTCGCCCATGAAGGACTTGCCTCACTAGCGGTAGATCTTCACAAAGTAGGCGATCTCCTTGCCCTTACAAACTCCTTGGTTCAACTCCACAATCTTGTCGGAGGCTCCCAAGTGACACCTAGCCAATCTAGGAGACACCACTCTCCAAGAAGTAACGAATGGTGTGTTGATGATGAACTCCTTGCTCTTGTGCTTCAAATGATAGTCTCCCCAACACTCAACTCTCTCTCACAGGATTTGGATTTGGTGGAAAGAAGATTTGAGTGGAAAGCAACTTGGGGAAGGCTAGAGATCAAGATTCATATGGTAGGAATGGAATATCTTGGCCTCAACACATGAGTAGGTGGTTCTCTCTCAGAAACAGCAAGTTGGAAGTGTAGGTTTGTTCTGGTAGCTCTCTCCACGAATGAAGAGGAGGTGGAGGGGTATATATAGCCTCCACACAAAATCTAACCGTTACACACAACTTGCCAACCGATTCAGCAAATCTAGTGACCGTTAGGATTTTCGGTGGGACCGACATGCAACTCGGTAGGACTGATATGGTTAGGGTTAGGGCATAACGTAATCTTGGTGAGACCGATTACACAAACTCGGTGGGACCGGTTTTGGTAATAAGCTAACCAGAGAGTTGGTCAGGTAAACTCGGTGGGACCGGTTCGCTCATTTCGGTGGGACCGAAATGTTACAAAAAGGAAATTAGGAGTTTACATTGCAATCTCGGTGGGACCGATCGCTCATCTCGGTGGTACCGAAACGTTACGAAGGGAAACAGAGAGATTACAATCCCATCTCGGTGAGACCGAGATCCCTATCGGTGAGACCGATTTGCATAGGGTTTGTGGCAGTGGCTATGACATCTGAACTCGGTGGCGCCGGATAGAAAGAATTGGTAGGGCCGAGTTTGACTTTTGGTTTAGGTCATATGTGGATGTGAGAAAGTAGTTGAGGGCTTTGGAGCATATCACTAAGCACTATGGAGCAAGAAACTCATTAAGCAACACCTCATCCCTCCTTGATAGTATTGGCTTTTCCTATAGACTCAATGTGATCTTGGATCACTAAAATATAAAATGTAGAGTCTTGAGCTTTTGAGCTTGAGCCAATCCTTTTGTCCTTAGCATTTTGAGGGGTCCACTTTTCTCATCCATGCCATGCCATTCATTGAAATTTTCCTGAAATATTCATCTTGGAATAATGTTAGCTCAATGAGCTATATGTTGTTAGGAATTACCAAAACCACCTAGGGATAGTTGCACTTTCACGCTCCTTCCATCCGTATACCCTGCCGGCCATAGCCCCTTTCAAAAAAGCAAAGGCCTTCTTCCTGGATTTTCCGACATGAACTGGCAGGCCCAAGTATTTATCATTCCATGTGTCACTCTGAATCTACAGAGCGTCTTTAACTGTTGTTTTCTCCATAGCTTGAGTGATCGGGCTGAACATGATGGCTGATTTCTCTAGGTTTATGCATTGGCCGGAGTAGTTTTCATAGAGGTCCAAAGTCTCGAGCAAGGCATGTGGTTGGCCTTGATCAGAAGCACCAAGTCATCAGCGAACAAGAGATGGGAGACTACATGTGCAGTTCGGCAAATTTTAACACCCATGATGCGCCCTGTTGCCTCGGCCTCATGGAGCAGCGCCGACAAGCCCTCCGTGCATATAACGAACAGGTAGGGTGAAGCAGGTTCGCCTTGTCGTAGCCTGCGAGAAGGGGAAAACTGCTATGTAAGTTCACCATTCAACTTGATTTGGTATTTGACCGTGGTAACATAGTTCATAATTAACCAGATCGACCCACCGTACACCAAATCCAAGCTTATGCAGCATAGCTCTCAAGAATTCCCACTCAACGCGGTCATGCGCTTTGCTCATGTCCGCTTTCACAACAGCGATACCCTCCTTCCCCTTCTTCTTGTTTAGCAGGAAGTGTGACAGTTCATATGCAATTAGGACATTGTCAGTAATCAGCCTGCCCGGCACGAAAGCACTCTGGTTATCAGAAGTAATCTCTGGCAAAATCAACTTGAGACGGTTTGCAATCACTTTGGACACGAGCTTATATACCACGTTGCATAAACTGATGGGATGCAAATCCTTGATTCTGCACGGGTTCTTCACTCTAGGGATAAGAACTACCACAGTATCGTTCCACCCCTCCGGCATCGCTCCCCCATTGAGAACCGCTAGGACCTCCTCCACCATCTTGTCTCCCATGAAGTGCCAGTGCTTCTTGTACATGATGGATGGCATTCCATCCGGCCCCGGCGCCTTGAGATCTCCAATATGATCTAGGGCCGCCTTGACTTCCTCTCGGGTGAACTCCGCCTCCAGGACGACCCTCATGGGAGCAGTCACTCTCGGCTCGACTTTGTTTATGAGTTCAGCCAAGCGGTCTCCTTGTGCGGAGGTGAAGAGATCCTGAAAAAAACGAACAAACATAGTTATTGAGATCTCCTCCTTCCTTCACCTCCGATCCATCATCCTTCCGTAGCATCCGTACTCTATTCACCTTCCTCCTAGCAGACGCCACAGCCATGAAATATTTCGTGCTTCTGTTCCCCTTCTTTAGCTAGGTAACATGCGACCGTTGCTTGGCCTTAGTATTCTTCCTCTCCTCTAACTTCTCTACCTTGCATCTCAGCTTCGCCTCCTCCCTAATCTTCTCCTCACTAACCGGGGCTCGCATGCACCTCTCCAGATCGCGACGAGTATGCTTTAGCCTCTCTTCCAGCTCTCCCGCCACCTCCTTACTCCACTTTGTCATCTGCCCTGCCACCGCACGCATCGCCGTGGATACATCACCTCTCCCCTCCAGGCAGCCCTCTTCCCACGCCCCCTGCACCTCCTCGCTACAGCCTTCTTCCTGCAGCCACCATGCTTCAAACCAAAACCCACGGTCGCCCTTCCATTCCCTTTTAGTTCCTCCATGGGTACAGACAATGATGGGTGAGGGAGTCCTGGACTAGGGGGTGTCCGGATAGCCGGACTATCATCGTCCGCCGGACTCCAAGACTACGAAGATACAAGATTGAAGACTCCGTCCCGTGTCCGGATGGGACTTTCCTTGGCGTGGAAAGCAAGCTTGGCAATACGGATGTGTAGATCTCCTACCATTGTAACCGACTCTGTGTAACCCTAGCCTCCTCCGGTGTCTATATAAACCGGAGGGCTTTAGTCCGTAGGACACAACATACATCACAACAATCATACCATAGGCTAGCTTTAGGGTTTAGCCTCCTTGATCTCGTGGTAGATCCACTCTTGTACTACCCATATCATCAATATTAATCAAGCGGGACGTAGGGTTTTACCTCCATCAAGAGGGCACGAACCTGGGTAAACATCGTGTCCCTTGTCTCCTGTTACCATCCGCCTAGACGCACAGTTCGGGACCCCCTACCCGAGATCCACCGGTTTTGACACCGACATTGGTGCTTTCATTGAGAGTTCCTCTGTGTCGTCACCGATAGGCTCGATGGCATCTTCAATCAACAACGCTGTCCAGGGTGAGACTTTTCTCCCCGGACAGATCTTCGTATTCGGCGGCTTCGCACTGCGGGCTAATTCACTTGGCCATCTGGAGCAGATCGAAAGCTACTCCCCTGGCCATCAGGTCAGATTCGGAAGCCTAAACTTCACAGCCGACATCCGCGGGGACTTGATCTTCGACGGGCTCGAGCCAAAGCCAAGCGCGCCGCACTGTTGCGATGGGCATGATCTAGCTCTGCCGCCGAACAGTGCCTTGGTGGCCGCACACGAATCCGCTTCGGCCCTTAGTCCGGAGCCGATCGCCCAGATCGAGGACCGGTGGATGGACACCACCTCGGGGGCTTCAACTTCCACGGCGATGGAGCCGAACACTAACCTTGTCCCTCGCGAAACTCGTGATTCCGAGGTGCCGGACTCCGGACCCCCCGTGCCCCTACCAATCGAATCGGATTGGGCGCTGGTTATGGAATTCACCGCCGCGGACATCTTCCAATACTCACCCTTTGGCGACATCCTAAATTCGCTAAAGCATCTCTCGCTATCGGGAGAGTCCTGGCCGGACTATGGCCAGGATGGTTGGGATACGGACGACGAAGAAATTCAGAGCCCACCCACCACCCACTTTGTAGCCACTGTCGACGATCTTACCGACATGCTAGACTACGACTCCGAAGACATCGACGCTATGGACGACGATGCTGGAGACGAACAGGAACCAGCGCCTACAGGGCACTGGAAGACCACCTCATCATACGACATATACATGGTGGACACCCCAAAGGACGGGGACGGCGAAGAAGTAGCGGAGGCAGATTCCTTAAAGAAACAGCCCAAGCGCCGGCGTCAGCGGCGCCGCTCTAAATCCCGCCACAGCAAGAATGGAGATTCCAGCACAGGAGATAATAATACCCCAGAGAGTGCTGAAGATAATCCCCTCCAGCAAGACTCAGCGCAGGAGGACGCAGAAGCAAGCCCCCACGAGAGGGCGGCAAACGAAGAGGTCGAGGATTATAACTATATACCTCCCTCCGAAGATGAGGCAAGCCTCAACGACGACGAATTCGTGGTGCCCGAGGATCCCGTCGAACAAGAGCGTTTTAAACGCAAGCTTATCGCCACGGCAAATAGCCTAAAGAAAAAGCAGCAGCAGGTTCAAGCTGATCAGGACCTGCTGGCCGATCAATGGACCGAGGTCCTCATGGCCGAAGAGTTTAAACTCGAACGCCCCTCCAAAAGCTACCCCAGACGCAAGTTGCTCCCCCGATTAAAGGAGGAAGCATACATACCTTCATCACCAGCGCACGATACGGCCGACCGACCACCCCGTGGTCGCGACAGAGAGGCATCCAGACCCTCCACAAAGATCGTACCCCGGCATCACTCCAAAAGTATGAAGCCAAGAGGGAACGCGCCGGACTTGCTAGATGTATTGGAGGACAAAGCAAGGCAATCCAGATCCATCTACGGATCACGAGGGCGCCCCACGACCCACGACGAGTACCGTCGCGCCGGATACAATAACCCCGGTCGGGCCGAACACAGCAGACAACGCTCTCTCGAGCGGCGTCGTTATATCGCTCAATATAGAGGCACCGCACACCCGCTATGCTTCACTGACGAAGTAATGGATCATCAAATCCCTGAAGGGTTTAAACCCGTAAACATCGAATCCTACAACGGCACAACAGACCCCGCGGTTTGGATTGAAGATTATCTCCTTCACATCCACATGGCCCGCGGCGACGATCTCCATGCCATCAAGTACCTCCCACTCAAGCTTAAAGGACCAGCTCGGCATTGGCTTAACAGCTTGCCCGCAGAGTCAATTGGGTGTTGGGAAGACCTGGAAGCCGCATTCCTCGACAATTTCCAGGGCACGTATGTGAGGCCACCAGACGCTGATGACCTAAGCCACATAATTCAGCAGCCAGAGGAATCGGGCAGACAATTCTGGACACGGTTCTTGACAAAGAAAAACCAAATCGTCGACTATCCGGATGCATAGGCCCTCGTAGCCTTCAAACATAACATCCGCGACGAGTGGCTAGCCCGGCACCTGGGACAGGAAAAGCCGAAATCCATGGCAGCACTCACATCATTAATGACCCGCTTTTGCGCGGGAGAGGATAGCTGGCTAGCTCGCAGCAACAACCTCAATAAAAATTCTGGCAGTCCGGATACTAAGGACCACAACGGCAGGTCACGTCGAAACAAAAACAAATGCCGCATTAACGGCGACGATAAGGAGGATACGACAGTCAACGCCGGATTCCGAGGCTCTAAACCTGGTCAACGGAAGAAGCCATTCAAAAGAACCACTCTGGGTCCGTCCAACTTGGACCGAATACTCGACCGCTTATGCCAGATACATGGCACCCCCGAAAAGCCAGTCAATCACACCAACAGAGATTGCTGGGTGTTCAAGCAGGCAGGCAAGTTAATTGCCGAAAACAATGACAAGGGGCTAAACAACGACGACGAGGAGGAGACCCGACCGCCGAACAATAGAGGACAGAAGGGTTTCCCCCCACAAGTGCGGATGGTGAACATGATTTACGCAACCCACATACCCAAGAGGGAGAGGAAGCGCGCACTAAGGGACATCTATGCGATGGAGCCAGTCGCCCCGAAGTTCAATCCATGGTCCTCTTGTCCGATCACTTTCGATTGAAGAGACCATCCGACCAGCATACGCCATGACGGATTCGCCGCATTGGTTTTAGACCCAATCGTCGATGGATTTCACCTCATGAGAGTCCTGATGGACGGCGGTAGTAGCCTGAACCTGCTTTATCAGGATACAGTGCGCAAGATGGGCATAGACCCCTCAAGGATTAAACCTACAAAGACAACCTTTAAAGGTGTCATACCAGGTGTGGAAGCCAATTGTACGGGCTCAGTCACACTGGAAGTGGTCTTCGGATCCCCGGATAATTTCCGGAGCGAAGAGTTAATCTTCGACATAGTCCCATTTCGCAACGGCTATCACGCTCTGCTCGGACGAACCGCGTTTGCAAAGTTCAACGCGGTGCCGCATTATGCATACCTCAAGCTCAAGTTGCCAGGCCCTCGTGGAGTCATCACGGTCAACGGAAATACGGAACGCTCCCTCCGAACGGAGGAACATACAACGGCTCTCGCGGCAGAAGTACAGAGCAGCCTTTTAAGGCAATTTTCGAGTCCGGCCGTTAAACGGCCGGATACAGCAAAACGCGCCCGAAGCAATACCAACCAAGACAACCTGGCACGATCAGAGCACGCGTAGCAATGCGGCCCTAACCGCCGCCCTCGCATGATTGCAAGAACAACTCTCCGCATACATCATTACGCTTTGGAGATACCACGGGCGCAGGGGAAGAGGCACGATCACAATGGACCCAGAGTGCGGCTCGACCACACCAGGGGCTCGCAAGTGCGCCACCCTTTTTTATTATTATTTTCCTTCTTTGTATACACAGGACTCCGTTAACCAGAGGCCCTGTTCGGCGGTGAACCTGCCGAACTCACGATGCAACAGCCAGGGAAGAAAGAAGGCTGCGACGAACACTCAGGTGGTCTCAAATACGAGCATTAAATTCGATTATATACACCAAGTCCACAGCTCATCCCTGGAGGGGGACATGTTTAATTAGTCCAAATCCCTTGCTTACCGCACTATTTGTATCAGTCCGCACTCATAGCAGACTTCCTTTAATAAATAATGCAGCACTTTTCGACTGCAATTACATTACTTTTTATATATATATGTTCATTACAGGACATCTTGCACCCGTATATTTTGGTACGGTCTAATACACCAGGGGCTTATGTTCCCCACATTATGGTGTGATAAGTCCGAACACTTTCATAAGTGCGGCATCCCAAACTTATAGCATTGTATGAATCGGCTCCGAATCATGTCTTGGGTCAATAGTTGGGTTTGCCCGGCTCCCACGTTTTGGTGCCTTACGTTCCGTTCTGTCGGCTAAGGTGGCACTGGGAGAACCACTGCGATTGCGCCCCGGTTGAGCCGGGCGAGCGCCTCAGTGAAGAAAGCTAAAACTGACCGGCATGATAAGGCGAGAGACTGGTCGCTGTTCGAGAGGTCCTTTCGAGTCCTTAAAGACTCACGCCGCTTCGAGCGAAGTTCCGGATAAATGTCCGACGAAGGCGTGGATAGCGCCCCGGATTCGGTCTTCCGAATACCAGGGGCTTCGCCGAAATTTAAAATTATAGAATTCTATGGCTAAGTGAGAGTGTTCAAGCATTATAAGTCCGGTTGCCTTGTTCGTTGTGTTAAGCGCCTCCCTAGATGGACCCAAAAATGGGAACAAGAGTGCTCAAGTTTATCCCGAACACCCCAGCACTCGCGGCTCGGGGGCTGAAGCCAACGACTTGCCATCTCTCAGATTTTATAAACGGCCGCACAGAAGGTAATATTTTAAATTAAACAAGCGTTGCTTAATGCGCACATGAACAAAGTTTTCAGCGCACATGATAATACATAGCGAGTTTACTCAAAAATTACATCTCTGGGGCATTCATCCTCAATATCACGGGCTCCCTTCAGGACAGTTTTATAATACATTTCAGGCGTACGATACTCCTTGCCCGGTGGCGGCAGGTCAGTGAGAAGCTTCTCCGCATCCAGCCTGCCCCAGTGCACCTTTGTGCGGGCAAGGGCCCGACGAGCACCTTCAATACAGGCGGAGCGCTTGATGACCTCCACCCAGGGGCACGCATCCACCAGCCGCCGCACGAGGCCGAAGTAGCTCCCAGGTATGGCCTGTCCAGGCCACAGCCGGACTATAAGGCCCTTCATGGCCTCCTCAGCTACCTTGTGGAGTTCGACCAGCTGCTTAAGCTGGTCGCTTGGGGGCACCGGATGGCCGGCCTCAGCGTACTGAGACCATAAGACCTTCTCTGTCGAGATCCCCTCCTCGCCATGATAGAATGCGGCGGCATCGGACACACTACGCGGCAGATCTGCAAACGCCCCTGGAGAGCTCCGAATGCGGGTAAGTGTCAGGTAGTTTACATCAACATGCTTGCTTTGCATGAAAAATGCCTTACCCGCCGCTATCTTCTTTACATCTTCAACCTCCTGAAGGGCCTTACGGGCCTCGGCCTTGGCGGACTTGGCACTTTCGAGAGCCGAGGCAAGCTCGGACTCTCGAGTCTTGGAGTGACGCTCCAAGCTCTCATGCTTCTCCATGAGAGCCTGGAGCTCTTGCCGTACTTCCGCCACCTGTGCCTCCTGCTTTTCTCGCTCTGCCCGTTCCGCGGCCGCACTGCGTTCGGCCGCGGACACAGCCTCCTTCAGGGCTGCCACCTCGTTCGTGGCCCCTGCAATACCCATATTATCCTCGTTAATTTTATTGCAACCAAAATCCTTTTCTGTAAGGTAACTATTCGAAGTGGTGTTACTCACCTTCTTTGTCCTCGAGCTGCTTCTTGGCATGGCCGAGCTCTTGCTCGGACCGCTCGAGATCCTGCTTCAACGCACCGACCTCCGCAGTCAGTGCGGCAGAGGCCAGCAGCGCAACCTGCAAACCCATATTGACATATTTTAAGCAACCCTGCGTATATCTTCTTAGATCCTCAGTCCGGCTTTTCTTTCCGAACACCGAACTGAGCATCAGGGGCTACTGTCTATGCGGTATTACATTACATAATTATAACTTCTTACCTCAAAGCCTGTTAGAAGGCCGCTGCAGGCTTCGGTCAGCCCGCTCTTGGCGAGCTGAACCTTCTGAATCACCGCACTCATGATAGTGTGGTGTTCTTCCTCGATGGAAGCGCCTTTAAGCGCCTCCAACAAGTTGTCCGGCGCCTCCGGTTGGACGGAGGCCGCCGGTGTCACAGTCTTGCCCTTCTTTCGAAGGGGCCGCCTGCCGGACTCTGGAACCGCCGCAGGTTCCGATGTAGAGTCCGGCGCAAAGTCCGGGAGGCTGCCTGGCGGCGCCTCCGGAGCCTCCTCCTGATGGGTCCCTCTCTGGGATCCCACCTCGACGTCCTCATCAGTGTGGGGGGTAGAGGCAGTCGGAAGTGAATCCACATCCGACGGGGCCAACGACCCGCTCGATGAAGCGGGGAGATCATCATCGGCCGGACTGCGGACAGAATGCGACATTAGTAGGACACTAGGTGACGCGAAAAAAATTGCATATCAGGGATCCGGATACTTACGATCTTGCCGGAGGCCTGGCCCTTGAAGGCCACTCCTCCTCGCCAACGATGGTGTTGGCGGAACTGTCCGGGGGAATAGTTCTCCCCCTCTTGGACCCTTTGGCCTCCCCTATTGGGGAAGCCTTCCTCTTCCTCTCTCCCTCCTCCGGGAGAGAGTCTTCTTCCTCCTCCTCGTCTTCGGGGGAGGAGTCCGCCTCGTCGTCGGACGCTTGATTGCGGGAACTCTTTCGAGTCTCCGTGGCCACCTTCTTGGCGTTCTTCTCCGGCACCACGTGCGGTGCCGGAACCAGCAGCCCTGCTAGACGGGCGTTTACTGGGTCTTCTGGCATGGGAGCCGGACAGATGAGCTGCTCGGCCTTCTCCATCCATTCCTGCCAAAGGAAAAGAGAGATTGAAACCCTCTTAGAATCAATCTGTTTATCACAAGTGTCCCGTAAAGGGGTTGAATCACTTACCTCATCAGCTGGATGCTGCGAGCGAAATCCGCGATCTTCCGTCGCGGATGCGGGGCTTCGGCGCCCTTAAACAGCACCCTCCAGGCGCCTTCATACGTCGTGTCAAAGAGCCCGCTTAGCGCCTGGTGCTGTTCCGGATTGAACTCCCACAGATTGAATGCCCGTTCTTGGCATGGGAGAATCCGGCGGATGAGCATGACTTGGACCACGTCGACGAGCCTGAGCTTATTGTTCACCAGCTTCTGGATACAGGCTCGGAGTCCCGTCAGCTCCTTCGGATTGCCCCACAACAAGCCCTTCTCTTTCCAGGAGGTGAGCTGCGTGGGGATGCCAGATCTGAACTCGGGGGCCGCCGCCCACGTGGGTTCGCGCGGCTCGGTGATGTAGAACCACCCTGATTGCCACCCCTTAACGGAGTCCACGAAGGCCCCTTCGAGCCAAAGGACGTTGGGCAACTTGCCCAACATGGCGCCTCCGCATTCCGCTTGCGTGCCCTTCACAACCTTCGGCTTGACGTTGAAGGTCTTGAGCCACAGGCCGAAGTGGGGCTGGATGCAGAGGAAGGCCTCGCACACGACGATAAACGCTGAGATGTTGAGGATGAAGTTCGGCGCCAGATCGTGGAAATCCAGGCCGTAATAGAACATGAGCCCCCGAACGAAAGGGTGCAGTGGAAAGCCCAGTCCACGGAGGAAGTGGGGAAGGAAGACGACCCTCTCATGGGGCCCAGGGGTAGGGATGAGCTGCCCCTCGTCGGGCAGCCGGTGCGCAATATCGCTGGAAAGGTATCCGGCGTTGCGCAGCTTGGTGATGTACTCCTCCTTGACGGTGGAAGCCAACCACTTGCCTCCCCCTCCGGACATGGTCGGGGAAGGTTAAGACGAGATGCGCGAGCTTGGGCGTTGGAGCTTGAGTGCGCGGAGGTGGATGAGCAAAGGAGGAAGAAGGCGTGGGTGAAAAGGTGAATCCTTATCCCTTATATAGGCAGGGCGAAGACTATGCGCCCCCCACCAGCCTGGTAAAACTCGCTTATCTCACAAGCGCCACCATCAATGGCGCGGTTGGGTTACCCACGTCCGTATTGATGAGAATCCCGGAATAAGGGGAACACGATCTCTGCTTCGACAAGACGTGCCAAGGAAACCGCTTCGCTAAACGTGTTGAGGTGGTATAATAAAAAACGATTCAAGTAAAAGCCTGGTAGCGATGTGATGTCATGCCGCATAATACGTCAGCAGATTGGACTTGTGTACATTTTATTCTCTCTGCGGTGGAATGTGAAATTTATTTTGCAGAGCTGGACACTATCCTGGTGTTCATGATCTTCTCTGGATTATTCAAGGGAGGAACCCGCCTTGCAATGCCGAACATTATGCGCGCCGGACTTATCGTCATTGAAGCCTGGTTCAGGGGCTACTGAGGGAGTCCTGGACTAGGGGGTGTCCGGACAGCCGGACTATCATCGTCCGCCGGACTCCAAGACTACGAAGATACAAGATTGAAGACTCCGTCCCGTGTCCGGATGGGACTTTCCTTGGCGTGGAAGGCAAGCTTGGCAATACGGATATGTAGATCTCCTACCATTGTAACCGACTCTGTGTAACCCTAGCCTCCTCCGGTGTCTATATAAACCAGAGGGCTTTAGTCCGTAGGACACAACATACATCACAACAATCATACCATAGGCTAGCTTTAGGGTTTAGCCTCCTTGATCTCGTGGTAGATCCACTCTTGTACTACCCATATCATCAATATTAATCAAGCAGGACGTAGGGTTTTACCTCCATCAAGAGGGCCCGAACCTGGGTAAAACATCGTGTCTCTTGTCTCCTGTTACCATCCGCCTAGACGCACAGTTCGGGACCCCCTACCCGAGATCCGCCGGTTTTGACACCGACAATGGGCCTATGATCTGAGTGACGAGGAGCCCCATTGAGAACACTAAACTCTGAAAACCAACTACACCATGAATCATTAGTCGTGGCTCTGTCTAGGTGCTCGCATATATATGTGCTAATCTCCTTGCTATGATTCCTCCAAGTAAATTTATCACCATCAAAACCAATGTCACTTAGGTCACACGCTTTCAGTGCTTCCCTGAAGTTATCCAGCAGCCGTTGCGGCCTATCTGCACCCCCAACCTTCTCATCCCACGACAATTTCTCGTTGAAGTCACCCATGCAAAGCCAGGGCCGCCCTCCTTGGTGTTGCTGGCAAAGTAGCCGTAGTGTCCTCCACGTCCGCATTTTCCTATCCGCTGCAGACTCACCGTAGACTCCCGTAAGGCGCCAAACCCTACCATCCTCCTCCTTAACATCTACATCCACATGTCTTCTCCCGTACAACCGTAACATCACATCCACCTCCCGTCTCCAAAACAGGGCCACACCCCTGCTTCTTCCTTTTGCACTCCATGCTGTCATATGTGACATGCCTAGCATCCACCAAAACATGTACATCTCCTTATCTGACATTTTTGTTTCCACCAAGAGCAAGATGTCGGGTTCCTCCACCTTCCTCGGCTCGATGAGGCTACGAACTGTCGGGCCATTCCCGAGACCCCGGCAGTTCCACCTGATGATTTTCATTGCGTTCGGCGGGGCTGTTCTGATAGCCCGGTCGATAATTCATTGGTCTGCGCCTCCTCCCTCGTGTAGACCCCCCCCCCCCGCCAGCCTCCTGCACTTCCTTCTCCACTCTGCCCTTCTTCTCTGTCTGCTCCTCACCCTCCTCCATCACCCTCCTCCATCCTCCCCCTCTTGTGCCCAAGAACTGCCTCTCTCTCCTTTCTTCCCCCCACCACCGGCTGATCATGCCCTTTTTTATGGTACCGCTTACCATAATGGTTCCTAACCGGCTCCTCTCTATTCTTCTTTCCATGCGCCTGCTTCCCTACCAACTCAGACCGACTACCATCTCTCTTCTCTGTCACAGCCATAATAATATATCCCCCACCAAGCTCATGTTGTGTGCCCGAACCTGAACCCCCCTGGATCCACATCTTTCTTTTTAGACCCATCATTGCCGAACTCAAGCCTCTTAGGGTTTTCCGACAGCTTGGGGAGTGCTGCAGTCTTTTCAAAGCTAGTCACTTATTCCCCACCTTCTAACTTCCCCTTGCCTCCCTAGCTAGACCTGGAACCTGATTTTCTCCATGAAAGAATGTCGCTGCCGTTGCCAGAGCGCCCTCCTTGACGACTGAAACCAAAGCTTTGAGACAATCCTGAGCCACGGCTTCCGGACCTCCATGCTCCCTCCTCCATCGATCCTCTCCTCTGTCCGATGTCAGCCTTCAACCACTGCCCAAACTGTTGTTTCTCCCCTTTACTCAGCTTGATCTTGCACTCCTTCTCCCTGTGTCCTATAACACCGCATGTATAGCAAAAATTCGGCAGGTATTCATATTCGAATCTACACCAGGCCCCATCTTCTCCCTCCCCCTCCACAGCAGCCATAACTGAGCCCTCCCCCCCCCCCCCCACGCCCTTAGGTTTGTCTTCATCCTTTAGGGTGAACCCCCTCATGATCGGTTTGTCAATCCTCATCCGGACTTTGATCCTTAGGAACCTGCCGATCGCGTTACCATCTGCACCTGTGTCAACCTCCACAAATCTGCCAACGATGCTAGCAATATCCTCCACCGAATCCTCATTCATCATGCCCAGAGGGAGATTAAAGACTCTAACCCAGATCGGTATGTCATTGAAGATATAGTCTTCTGACCGCTTACTGGGCACATACTCCTCCACCACAACCAACTCTTTACCAAACATCCATGGTCCATTCTCCAAAGCCTTCCTCCTACCTGACTCCTGATGGAACGTGAAGAGAAATTGATTCACCCCAATCTCAATACAGGTGATCCCCTTGATCAGACACCACACTTTTCCTAAGGTGAGGCAGATCGCATCGGGATGTGCCCGTTTTTCGGACATGACCTTGCCCACCGCCTTGTTCTCCATCTCCTTCCCTTTCCCATCGCCCGTCGATCGGATCTTGACTCCTCTCTTCTCATCCTCCGACAACTTCAAACCCTACAACATCCCGGCCACCCCTTCCATCTCCTCCTCCTATCCCCCCCCCCCTCCTTCCTCGTAGGGTGAGCTGTATATTACGACCGCACGCCCTAGGGAGCACGCGGAAGGCCTCTGGTGGTTGGGATCTGGGAACAGGGACGGGGCAGAGACAATCACGGACGGGGGGATCAGATGCGCTCGAGCGTCCAAAAGAGGAACCCTAGATCATGAGATCCAGGACGAGGACGTCACGCGATCGCCTCCGCGATCGCCGGACCAGACGCGAACCGTCACCCACGTGGGACGGACTTAAGACTGGCTAACCAAAGACGTTACCTGAGGACGAACCAAACGCGCTGTAAGTCTTTTTAGAGATTTTAACACAAACTATATACAGATGTATGTAGACATATTTTAAAGTGTAGATTCACCTATTCGAATCTTAAAAAAGACTTATATTTAAGAACCGAGGGAGTACTTACTATATATAGTAAAAAGGGAGCAAGAGAATTTTTTCCAGTTAATAAAAATGAATCGTTTCCCTTTGCTGTGTGACTCAGTCGTCAGCGATGAATCCATCCCAAATTTCCTTCTGCCTGCCCGAATCACCATGGTGGCCACCACGAGGCTCATCCTGCCTGCACCAGGTCACCGGCGAGCCGCGCGGAATCGGGTAGCATCCCTGCCGCGCCTTGGGCGGAGCCACGGTGGTGGCCGACTTGAAGTGCGGGCACGGGGGGAGGGAGGGAGGGAGGGGAGGTGCCAAGCTAGGTCGACGGCAAGCACCTCAAGGGATGGCGTGGGAGCCTCGCCGACGGCAACGTGCGCCCCGTGGATGCAGTGCCACGCCGCGGTGCTCCCCGTGCTATTCAAAATCGATTCACCGGTAATTTGAATCTAGACCTGTTCCAATTTCTGATTTTTTGTTTGTTATCTAAGAAGCTCAATGGTAGTGGATTGTTGGATCTGATAAAACATATAATTGATATCTGTTATACATTTAGTACAATATATAGTAATTCATAGACAGAACAGTTTGTCATGTACTCCTCGTCGCTTCCTCCCTGGCAAGGAACTACCTTGGCGTGTATCCTGAGCCCGACTTGTAACATCATGAACAAATGATCTATGAGGGGTTATCCTTGATTCCCATGCAACTAGATTGAAGTCTCCTTCCGGTTTAACAGTGGGATCTACTAGAAGTTCGACCAATGTGACACTTGGTAATTCCTCCTTGATTTGAACGTTACTTGGATAACGTGTCATGCTAAGTGGATGCAAAGCGAAATCTGTTAGGTCCACTGGATGGCCTTGCTGTGACACCATGTTCAGGTGTGCAGCATATACAGAGAGGTTTCTTTTAACATATCTTATCACCTTGTCCAATATGCAACGCCAAAACTGAACTTTGAGATTCCTTTTCAACACGTCCGCAAACACATTTGCTAAGACAAGTGAACCTTCCACCCTGTGTGCTAACTTGGCAAATTCATCGGCTATTTGTACTAGCCGTGGATGTTCTACAGAGTCTACGCTTCTGAATACCAATGTCTTGAAAAGGTACCTCAACTCGTCATAAGATAGAACAGTAAGGAAAATTGGTCTCACCGATCCGAACCGGGCTAATCTTTTAAGTTTACTTATGATGATCATCTTGCTTCCTCTGTCCATTCTTATGAAAAACGAGTGAAACTTTTTCCAGTCATTGTCATCTACATCAAAGGCAAACTCAATAACTACCAGCGTCATACCTTCCATGGTCCTTCCATGGTCAAGTATTCTCAAAAGGTTGTCTCCATCCAAGTGCAATATAGAGGAGAAGCGTGAGCGAACCCTTTCACCGCCGCACACATGAGCAACCAAAGTTTTCTTCCCAGTTAGTGAACCACCTATTATTGGGAGAATTGCCGGTGTATGATTACCAGGAGGGTCGTTGTGCTGCAACAAGAAGCTCAAGAGCTTTGGTTTCTCAGCATGTCGGCCGAACATGAAGTTCTCGGTGTAAAGATAAACGTCATATAGCCTACGAGACATGCGCTCGCATCCACCAAGGAAAACAATAAATTCTGCCATGTTAGCAACAATAACTTCTAAGCTTTCCAAGGCACCATGTGACTCGAGGCGGGTGGCCTTATCATTTGTTGTTCGAGAGCGCTTGGCTAAATATAAGTTGTTACCAGATGAGCCATTGATGCTAACCTCATCGAAGCCGGCACTGTCTTGGAGGGCACGGTACCTCGAGTTGTCCAGCACACAGTATCCTCGGTACATGGCATCTGAGAGCGTCTTGAGCTGCATCATCATCGTGGAGTTGGTTATGTATCGCGCGTCTGCCTCCTCAATGATGGTGCCAGCTCTCATCAGGAGGTGCTGCAACCTCTCCACCGCCTTCTCCTCCTCTGACCGGGCATGGCTCAAGGAGTTGTACTTGTTCATCAGGAAGGAGATGAACTGGCTCACGAGTTCACCTGCAACTGCAGATATGGCAGTCTCCATGGCTGGGATTGATGAGGTAAGTTGTTGGTTGGTCTCCGGACAAATTAAACTTGGCTAGCCTCTGCCAAGCACTGTTTTAAATAGCCCGCTATAGCTCCGCTATAGCACGCTATAGCATTTACAAAAGGTCTTGCGCTAAGAGACTTTGGTCCAAACAAATGAACAAACATTTTAAATAGCACGCTATAGCATTTGGAAGAGGTCCGCCGCTAAGATGCTTAGCGCGCTATTTAAAACTATGCTGCCAAGTCTTGTGGAGATTCTTGGCAAAATAGAAAAGTCTCCATGGATGACTTGGACTGTGACTGTGGACGGGTGACACACGGATACTTGTCTAAATGTCCAAACATGTGACAAGGACAATCGAACTGCCAAAGCAGCATCATTCTTTTACCAGTATTTCTAATATTCACAGTAGGCCCAAATTGATTATTGTTCCATCGCAAAATGTATATTTAATTTATTTGGATTTGTCTACCATGCATTGGATTCCTTTTTACATTTTACATATGTGGCAATGGACTACCACATGTGTAGTGTACTATTGCAACGTTTGACCACGGAAATTGTTTGGGTTTTCCTAGATGAACTTCAGTGAAGAAGCAGCACCACAGCTCATTGACAAGGAAATGGTACACGACCTTTTATCTCTGTCAATGATGAGAATTACAACTCTATAACTTGGTTTCAGAGAACATGTAACTAGTTTGTTCTACATTTGCTCCTCGGGTTTCGTAGAACCCTATCAATCTCTCTGTGTCTTATTTGTGTTAGTTCAGTCTTTTACTGAAAATTGTCGTACCTTGTGCATTCTTTAGAGTTCAGGCTTGACCTGATGTTAATCTCCACAATGGTATCAATGGAAAAGCAAGTAGTATGATCCAACATGGTTTTGTTTCTTATTAGAAAAACTAGAATTAGTGTTCCTACAAGAAATTGTATTATACCTCCTCTATAGCATCAGACAGTCCGAAATTTACAGAAAAAATGCTTCATTACTGTGGCCCAAAATTATGCAAGAAGGCCTCATGAAGAACCGAGCGGCCCAAAATGAATTCTAAAGAGGCATCTTGAACGGACTCTGCCCCAACAAAGTGTCCTTTGTGCTTATTTTCAGAGCAGACGAACAAATCGAGAAAAGAAAATACACCCGCGCCACTATATTTACATGCCGCTAGATAAATGTTGAAAAAATATTGAGCTCCATGGGATGTCAAAAAGAAAAAAAGAGTTGAGCTCCACCTTGTACTTAATGATGGCACTCGTGCTCTGTCTCACTTAATGCACAAGTGTGCGATCAAACAGGGCACGCCACTAACTCATGGCTTCGTGTGGTTGTTTATCACAATTTTACCGCCGTAAAAGTTTCAGACACCATGGCGATGATCATATTTGAGAACCATAGTGGACTTTCTGATGATCCCCGTATTTGCCTCGAACTAGTCAGGTGGCATTAATACAACAGCAGGACTCTTGGAAAAATAGAAAAGTCTCCATGGATGACTTTGACTGTGACTGTGGATGGGTGACACACGGATACTTGTCTAAATGACCAAACATTTGATAAAGACATGCCAACTGTCCGAGCAGTATGAAAATGTTTAGTAGTAAATCTAATATTCATAGTAGGTAGGTTCAAATTTACTGTTGTTCCATAGCAAAATGCATGTACATTTTACTTATATTTGCATTTGTCTTCTTGCCTTGGGACTCCTTTTACCTTTTACATGGCATCCAATATATGCGCACTCTACTCTGGCAAAGGTTGACAGGGGTAAAGATGAAAATATTACTGAAGGTTGACAGTGAAAGTTGTCCTTTGTGCTTATTTTCAGAGGGACGATATGGCCCTTTTATCTTGGTCAGTGACGATGAGAACCATAGCTCCATGCTTCAGTAATCTTTCAGGAGACTCGTAACCTGTTTATTTGTACATTTGCTCCTTTAGTTTCTTCAGCTCCATGCTTCAGTCTGTAATCCAAAACTGTTGCATCTTATTTTGCATCTTTAGGTTCTGATAGTATTGTGCAAACCTGGTTTTGTTTCCTTTAAAAACTGGGAGTTGCTTTACCCCTGTAATCGCTAGTGTCTCCGTTCAAAACTAACTGGTAGCATTGATTATTTTTTAGGCTTATTAGAGCAATTACAGATGCATGAGACACTCTGAAATTTGCGCATCTATATGCGCGTTTTGGAGGGCTAACCTCATCGAAGCCTGCACTGTCTTGGAGGGCTCGGTACCTTGAGGTTTCGAGCAGATGTGACCTCGGCACATGTCCTCTGAGAGCATCTTGAGCTGCATCATCATCCCGGAGTTGGTTAGGTATCGAGCATCCGCCTCCTGGATGACGGTGCCAACTCTCATCAGGAGATGCTGCAACCTCTCCACCACCTTCTGCTCCTCTGATTGTGCATGGCTGGACGTACTTGTTCATCAGGAAGGAAATGAAGGAGATGAGGTTTGTTGCTGGTTGGTCTGTGGATAAATTTGACTAGGCTGGCCTCTGCCAAGTCTTGAAGAGACTCCTGGCAAAATAGAAACTGCTCAACCAGTATAATTTGTTTGAATGCCCAAGACAACTGTCCAATCAGGATGAGAGAAAGACTGACCAACCAGTATTTGTAAAAGTCGGTCCAGATTGATTACTATCCCATGGAAAAATGTATATTTAATCATCTTTACGTTTTTCTTTTGTTGGACTCCTTATTTTACATTCGGGGGAATGACATTTTACGTACATATGTGCAACTTTTGACCATGGTCCATGGAATTTGTTTCCAGATGAACTTCAGAGGAGACTGGGGAAGAGCGGGGGTAAATCGTCTGCAAAGAAATACTCCCTCCGTTCCGATTTACTCGTCGTGATGATGAGAATCACAACTCCATACTTCTTCAGTAATCTTTCAAGGGTACATGTAGCCTGTTTGTCTTGTACATTTGCTCCTTTGGTAACTTCAGAACCTGATCAGTCTGTGTGTGGCTTCTTTTGTGCTAGTTCAGTTTTAAATCAGCCTGTAGGAACTTGCTTTGTGCATTCTTCTGAGCTGATTTTGATCCCCACAATGCTAAAGATGAAACCATTTGTACCTGTAATCAGCAGGACTAGGGAGCAACTAGTTGACGAGCACTTCTTCGGGAGTCTCGCAACGATCAGCGCCACTTGGCGCTCTCAGCCGCCGCCACGTGTCGCGCTCTGAGCGCTTCCTCCGGATTTTGTTGTTTTTATTTTTCCGTACGCGTTTTCGGCTTTTTAAACGTTCTTTTTTCTGGGTTTTTTTTTGACTTTTTGGTATTCCACTGGTGTTCCTTAGCTTTTGGACAAAAAACATTTAGAATTTCTTTTCTTTTTCATGAAAAAACGCGTTTTTTCCCCTTGCGAGAGAGGCACTGTTTTGCTTTTGCGAGAGGCATAACCATACCTCTTGGAAATGGAAAAATAATCGTTTTTCTGTTTTCTTTTCTTTCGCCGGAGGAACGGTTTTGCTTCCACGAGAGGCACGGTTTTGTTTTCGTGAGAGGCACGACCTTGCCTCTCGAAAACGAAAAAAAAAACGCGTTTTCTGTTTCTTTCCTTTCCACGAGAGGCACGGTTTTGCTTCCGTGAGGGGCACGGTTGTGCTTTTGCGAGAGGCACGGCCGTGCCTCTCGAAAACAAAAAAAAGCACGTTTTTGTTTTTTTTTTCTTCCGCTAGAGCACGGTTTTGCTTCCATGAGAGGTACGGTTGTGCTTTCGCGAGAGGCACGGCCGTGCCTCTCGGAAACAAAAAAAAGCACGTTTTTGTTTTTTTTTTCTTCCGCTAGAGCACGGTTTTGCTTCCATGAGAGGTACGGTTGTGCTTTCGGAACGAAAAAAAAACACGCACTTTTTCCTACCGCGAGAAGTTTTTCGTGAGAGAAACGGTTGTGATTTCGTGAGAGGCACAGACGCGCCTCTTTCAGAAAGGGAAAAAAACCGTGCTTCGTTTCAGTTTTTTCATCCGATTTTTTTCGTGAAAAAAATTCGTCAAAACCTATCAACATTGGATCTAGTTTTAAAGATCTCGACGTGAGGAATCCAATGGTGAAAACAGCTCGAGATTTGGATGCATGATTTAAGAGATAAAATATTTTGAATAAACGGATCTACGAAAAAGGAAAAACTCCCAGGTTGCGACAAGTGGCGCACGTACAGCGTGCCACTTGTCACAACTTGAAAAGGTGGGAGTGATCTTTACAAGGAGTACTGATTTCGGCAGGACTAAGCAATCAGAGAAGCCCGAGACACTCTGATACGAACAAAAAGTGTGTCGTCATTGTAGCCCAGAACTGAACAGGATAACCTCAAAGAGGGCTGAGCGGCCCAAAGTAAGTTCTTAGCCAATGAGGCCCAAGAAAGTGCCTTTTCGTGCTTATTTTCATACGCGAGTGGTATTTCTGGGAGCAACTAACTAACAAGCGCTCCTTCGGGAGCCTCGCAACGATCAGCGCCACTTGGCGCGCTCACAGCCATTCGCCACGTGTCGCGCTCTGGGTACTCCCTCCGGATTTTGTTTTTTATTTTTACGCACGTGTTTTCGGCTTTTTAAACGGGTTTTTTCCGGTTTTCTTGACGTTTTGGTTTTCTATCGGTCTTTCCTAGCTTTTCGACCAAATTTTTTTTTCGAAAAAAATAAAAATTTTGCGCAAAAAAATGCATTTTTTTCGCGAGAGTCACGATTTTGTTTTCGCGAGAGGCACGGTTGTGCTTTCGCGAGAGGCACGACCGTGCCTCTTGGAAATGGGAAAAAAACGTGTTTTCTGTTTTTTTTTCTTCCGCGAGAGGCACGGTTTTGCTTTCGCGAGAGGCACGGTTGTGCTTTCGTGAGAGGCACGGGTGTGCCTCTTTCGGAAAGGAAAAAAACACGTTTTTTGTCTTTTTCTTCTTTCGCGAGAGGCACGGTTTTGCTTCCGCGAGTGGCACGGTTGTGCTTTCGCGAGAGGCACGGGCGTGCCTCTTTCCGAAAGGGAAAAACATGTTTTTTGTTTTTTTTCTTTCACGAGAGACACGGTTTTGCTTCCGCCAGAGGCACGGTTGTGCTTTCGCGAGAGGCACGGACGTGCCTCTTTCGGAAAAGGAAAAAAACTCATTTTATGCTTTTTTTCTTCCGCAAGAGGCACGGTTTTGCTTCCGTGAGAGGCACGGTTGTGATTTCGTCAGAGGCACGGGCGTGCGTCTTTCGGAAAGGAAAAAAAACCCGTGTTCCCGGTCCGGTTTTTTCGTCCGGTTTTTTCTTGAAAAAAAAGTTCGTCAAAACCTATCAACATGGATTTAGTTTTGAAGATCTGGACGCGAGGAATCCAATGACGAAAGCTGTTCGAGATTTGGACGCACGGTTTAAGAGATAAAACGTTTTGAATAAATGGATCTACGAAAAAAGAGAAAACTCCCAGGTTGCAACAAGTGGCGCACATGCAGCGCGCCACTTGTCGCAACCTGAGGGAGTTGGAGTGATCTCCACAAGGAGTACTCCTTAATTAGTGATTTCGGGTATTTCTCGTTTAAGCGAGGCAAAAAGAAACCCTCGCGTCGAATGCACAGTTACAGGCCGGCCCAATAGAGTGCACTTCAAAGAAAAGAGTCGGCTTTTTCATATATTTTTTTCTCTGGGCTTTTTCATTTGTTTCCTCAGCTTTTTTCATTTACCTTTTCCTTTGGTTTATTTTTTTGGTTTTCATTTTTTGGTTTTTCTTTGTCTCTTTTTGTCTTTCATTGTACATTCTTATATACACGATCAACATTTTTTCAAATACTTGTTCAATATTTTTTAAATAACTGTTCAACATTTCTAAATACTTGTTCAAAATTTTTCTAATATTTGTCCAACATTTTTCAAGTAAATTTTTAACATTTTTTATACATGACCAGCTTTTTTTAAATACCTATTAACATTTTTTTAAATACTTTTCAACATTTTATAAATAGTTGTTCAACATTTTTCAAATACTTGTTCTATATTTTTAAAAGTACTTGCTGAATATTTTTCAAAAGTTTTTGAAGAGTATTTTTTGTACATAATATTTTAAAGTATAAACAAAAGTACAAAAATAAAAGCAAGAAAGAAAACCGAAAACATATAAAAAAAGGAAAAAGAGGCTATGGCCTCCCATGCTCGTGGGCCGGCCAGGATTCGCTGAAGGCAAGACATAGTCCCGCCCATTTTCAGATAAGAGCGGTGGTAAACCTGAACGTTGATGGCTTGATATATATCTAATAAACTGCTATATTTCCAGCGGAAAAAATATCATGCGTCCCACCCTGAAAAAACATACTCGTCCCAAAATAACTGTCTTAACTTTGTACTAACTCTAACTCTAGTACAAAGTTGTACTAAGATTGAGACACTTATTTTGAGACCGAGGGAGTAATTGTTGTTCTCCATGGTTCCACCTACCTTTCTTATTCTTGTCTCACTTGACAGTTGACACGCAAATGTGTGAACAGGGTGCACCACTGACCTGCGGCTTCGGGTGTTGTTGATCACGCGTTTTATGCGAATCAACCTGTGGTTGAGTTGGTTAGGTGGACAGTGGTATCCCCAACCCACCAGGGTTCAAATCCTGGTGCTCGTATTATTCTTGGATTTATTTCAGGATTCCCGGCGATGCGCTTTTCAGTAGGAGGAGACGTTCCCGTCGATGACGAGGCACCTACGGTGACTTCGTAAATCTCAAGATGATATGCCGGCTCAGTCTCTCGGAGGTGCTCATAGGGGTAGGGTGTGCGTGTGTGCGTTCATAGGGATGAGTGTATGCGCGTGTATATGAGCGCTTGTGTCTGTACTGATGCTCAAAAAAAAAAAAGATCACGCGTTTTATTGCCGTTGATATTTACATTTCATAACCAGATATGGCAGGAGTACAATATCCCAGAGTGGACATTCTAATGATTCCACATCTGGCTCAAACTATTCGACGCGCATTAATCCAGAAGGTCAGTGGCTCTAGCTACTATATCGCTGGTACACATATGAACGCATAGAAATCTTACTAGCTAGTTGTTCTTGGGAATCAGAGGTGTCATAATCATGCTACTGGCGAAATGGGGGTAATATGTGTACGTGCATGGTCTAGAGCCTTATGCAGAAGCAATAGCTAGATATCATGATTCTCTTGACTTCTGTTGTCGATGACAAGACATGGCAAACAGGGAGCTGAGATGGTGAATGAATCATCCAACTGTTATTGCTCAATTTTTCATTATCAATTGATTAGTTATGCTAATATACCAATAATTGAGCTAGTTAATGAATTAGTCTGTAGGCTGGCTAATATTACTGTTAATATTCACACGAGTAGGGGTGCAGCTCTCTACCTTCACAAATTTGCGCCTTTTGCTTCACAATTTTTAATCATTGCATTTTCCCAATATTTTTAGGAAGAAGACGTAATACTGTATCCTACATATATCACAGAATCCTTTCATGACTTTGGCGTGAAAAATCTAGAAAACTTTGCATAATTTACTGGTCAAAAAGGTTGATTGTACGCATTCTACGGTGGCAAATAAAAGAGAACAGAGGGAGTGGTAACCTCACTGTTTTGTAACCCCTTCCCTTGTTTTCTCATGACTAACTAATGGGAGCACAACCACATGAGCTGCTATAATTAGAGTCCTATATGTAGCATAGCTAGAATGAAATGTCTTGAACTTGAACGGTGCTGTTGTGTGTTCTAATGGAGAAATGTTGGATGACAGTGGTACACACCTTGCCAGCTCTGCCTAACCAAGTCTTGGATTCTTGCATGAATATTGTGTGATCCGGGCCCACGCTACATCATATCATATTGTCATCGAAAATCCACCATTCTTTGCATTGAAAAAACATATCGTGACAAGAAATCCACCAAAGAGATCATGTCACAGTTCGATCATACATGTTGATGGCAGTCGTTAGAGCCTGATCGACGAGCAAATGACTTCCGTCCGGTTCTCATAAGACAATCATGATCCTACAGAGATTATCTAATTTTCACTGCTAGGAAGCACATTGCAGAAATGAGATCAGCGTAACAAAAAAAGTACACCATAATCCCTGAATTGTCAACTAAACCACCACCCTTTTTCCAAGGGTTGAAGCTCTAGAAGCTATGTGATGTACCCATGTCCATGTTAGACAGGGAGACTTTGATGTCACCATGCATATGTCAAGTAGTCCTCTGAAGTTCCACCTGAGAGGTACCCCTGCTTGCTACCAACTCAAAACCACACATGCATGCATGCATGCACACATGGACAGTACATTCTCCTAGTAATGACTCATGACATGTATAATATTTCTAGTGGCATGTACTATGCAGGTTGGCATGCACGCATGCAACTTTAGTTTGGCCTATCCTTTTCTCACAAAGGCCAAAGCTGGTGGTACATTTACATGTGAAAATGATATCTCTGGGGTGTAATCGTCAGTGCAAACATGCTCAGAGGCAGCTAGCTAGCTTCCTCCTGGTTCCTACAGGGTTTCACAGTTCACATTTGAGCCACTTGCAGTGCAGTGCAAGCCCATGGCTAGCTAGATCCCAAACAGGTGAAGAACTATTTTTTAGCTGCAACACCTTTCAGATAAAGTTGGGCAAAGGGTGAAAGATGACTTGCCCGGTGATGATGATTATAGATAGGGACACAAGGCAGAAGAACCTAGGGCCAAGATGCATTATTGGCTACTGGAACTAGAATATGATGGCATGCATGTCATGCATGGTAGTAGTTCCCATCTTGGATTCCCTTGTTGTGGTAAACATAGGATCCATGCACAAAAGGGAAAAGGGGAAATGAAAGATAACAAAGGCACACAAAAGGGACTTGTTAAATAAACCATATTTCCTTGTGAGTAAATTGCACATATCTATGTGTGCCGAAAAAGGAACTTGGGTCACTTTTCAGCCGAGGTCCGCGTCTCATTGCTTGGTTAATGGTGGATATATATTTTTGTGATTTGTTTTGTATGTTAATCTTATATTTGAGAAGCTGTTCCATAAATAAGTTATGGTAAGTGTGGCTCAAGTGAGTAATTAAAATCAAACAAATTATATTTTAAAGCAATTGATTCTTGAAAACCACAAAAAATTACAATAATCCACCATAATACAAACTAAAACATACGAAAGTGCCCTTCTAAATTCTAATGCCGAGCTCAAATGCTCCTCTATAAACAGTAAAACAGAAAGAAAACAAAGATTCTTTTTTTTGAAAGAAATCTGATTTTTTTTAACAACAAGCATTGCTTAGTCTTCTTCATGTGTACAAATTTCGGTAACGAAATTGTATTCGCGGAGGTCTGAAAGAATTTTAAAAATAAAAACAGCACTTCAAAATGCTTCCAAAAATAGTCTTTTGGAGCATCGATTTTGTTCGTTTCGCTCAGGGCATAAGCAATGTTTTCTTCTTCGCGGGAACTTGCATGTATATAGAATACTCAATAATGATTGTTAAAAAAATGAATTATTTCATTATTTTCTTTGATTTAATTCTTCACGGTGGTGCATTTGAGATCGGGCGCAGAATCTTCATGTCTCCTGAACGTACGAATTTTGTTGTGTTTACCAGTCATGCTTCTTGCACCTTTTTTTTTTTTTGCCAGGAATGCATCATGCACCTTTAGCAAACAAGGATTCAAGGATATTATCGGTTCCCAAGGCAAAAAGGAGAAGACTCGTAGTAGCTTTTTGTTTAATTTAGAGGTGTGTTGGGTGGTTGTGAGCCATGTCGCCCTTGTTTCAGGGAAACGATGTGCCTGTGCACTTTTCTGTTTTTCTTTCCTCCTCTAATCCCTACTCCACGCTCTAGCGTGTTCTATATTGGGTCTGACTGCTCACAAATCGACTTGATATCTTTTACATACTAGTCAACTGGAATATTTTTACGCAGCGGATGCAAGATTAAAGAAGCCAAATAATAAGTGTAACACGAAGTAATCCGGTCTTGACTTTTTTACCACTAAAGTTGTCATCCGAAAATAAAAAATAAACCTAAAAAATCTGAAAACTGCAATGCTTGACAACTAAAATTGTCATTCTCATGTCATTAAATTTGTCATAAAAAAGTTCATACCACATATGTGGCACTTATCAGGGTCCTTAAAGAAAACTAGTCATCTAGATATTTCATACAAACCAATCAACGAAAAGTATTAGACAAACCAGACAAGTAGAATGTTTTACACACCAGAGCAAAGACACAAATCAAACTAAGTTCAGTGACACAAATGAATCATCAACACATTAACAGCACAAATTTCTGTCAGCCAAAAAAAAATATGCAAGTCATCGGAAAAAAAAGCAAGAGAAGAACATATGCAATAAAACAAAAACAACGGTGGCACAAATTTGTAACGTGCATCTACCGTAGATTAAAAGTGCACTGCACAGGAAAAGAATAAATGGTTCATTTTGTTAAAAAATTGATTGCAGTAAAAAAGAAATCAAATGGAATAAAAAAGCACAGCTGACTGGCAGAAAAGAAAATTCCAGTCGACTGATATCCAACAAATCTGTTATACTTTTGTATTCCTTATATGTGCTTTCTTGGTTGGGCCTTCTTCAATCATTTTTATCAATAAAATAGCTAATTGTTGTTTAGCCAAAAAGCATATACCACCATTCCAATGAAAAAACATATATATATATATATATATATATAGGCACGCTAAAGTGAGCCTGAGCGCATAATCATTTATCCCGCGCGCTGGTCAGGCTGCGCGCATTGCTGCCGGGAAGTTAGCGCTGCGGCCCTCCGCCTAATTGCTAAAATCTTTGAAAGCATCGTAATGATAGGAAAATGATTACTATGCATGCGTTTGCTCGGAATAACCACCTTTTCTTCCTGTGCATGGTAATAAAATCAGCAGAGAATATAGTAAGCAAGTTAATCTGATTACTGCCGCACATGTAGCTTCGCCATCTGTCACATAGGAGTAATTAGGATGTGTAGTAATAAGCTATGAAAAGATAGTAACGATATTAATTGGATTACTGTTCACGCACTATTTTTTTTCTATCCTGCAAGTGTACTTTACAATGAAAAGAGCAAGGTAGTAATTTGTTACTACTATCAGCATGTTTTTTACTAGGTTTACCGGATGCCAGGAATCATCTCTAATTTTTTCGTTGGTAAACATTTGCTTTCATTACCATCCTTTTTAAAAAAAGGGGCAGCCCCAGTGCATGTAGCTCCCGCTTGCGCAGGGTCTGGGGAAGGGTCCGACCACTTCAGGTCTATTGTACGCAGCCTTTCCCTACATTTTCTGCAAGAGGCTGTTTCCAGGACTTGAACCCGTGACCTCATGGTCACAAGGCAGCAGCTTTACCACTGCGCCAAGGCTCCCCTTCTCATTACCATCCTTTTTACTACTAACAATTTGAGAGCAAATCACATGTAGTAATTCATTACTACATATAAGCACGGTTTTACTAGGAGTACGAGCCGAGGGATTCATTGCTTCCTGAATGAGATTAGTAATTCATTACCGTCTATTCTTTCACCATTACTACTACCAATATGAGAGCAAAGGACAGTACTACATATAAGCATGGTTTTACTAGTGTACGAGCCGAGGAATTCGTTGCTTCGTAAAGCACATGTAGTAATTCATTATCAGCTACTCTATCTCTATTACTGCCAAAGATCAGGACCTTACAATCGGGACGTCGCGGACCAGAGATGGTAACCAAATTAAATACGTTACTTTTTTCTTCAAAGAGTTTTACCCTCAGCTAATTAGCGGCAGAGAGGCTCCTATGGTGCGACGCGCCCACCTAATTAGGACCGGAGCGTACGCTAAAGCATTCTACGCGCACGCACACAATAGCGCCACCGTATATATATATATATATATATATATATATATATATATATATATATATAGACACACACACCAAACCTGCTAATATATACATTTGCAATTATGAATATGCATACCTCCACCACATCTTCTCTAATTACATTATCAACCAAAGTAACAATGTTTTTTATAATTTATTATTTCAAAAAATCAATAAAGAAAACAGATATCGTGTATATATATCCCCATCCCCAAGCCAAGATCCCACGCACGCACCCACACCCATGCACATATCATCCTCACCATCATCATCCCATCATCCTCGCTAGTAGCACACATTTCTAAACCCAAAAACCCAAACGCTCCTCCATGGAGGACCACGGCGCCGGCTGCCACCCCCTGCTCCACGGCCACCTCCAGCTGGCCCACGCCGCGCTCGCCTACGGCCCGTGGGACCCGCCCCTCGCCGCCTTCGACGATGGCAACCACCAGCAGCTGGAGTGCTTCTCGACGGCGTCGGAGCTGCGGGACGCGCTGCTGCGCGCGCTGGCCGAGCTGGAGGCGGCGCGGGGCGCGCACCGGGAGGAGCTCCGGCGCGTGGAGCACGAGGCGGCGCGGCTCGTGGCGTGCGCGGCCGCCGAGCGCGACGAGCTCCGGCGCCACTGCCACTCCCTCCTGCTCCTGCTCCACCACCACACCGCCGCCCAGCCGCCGCCGCCGCAGAGCGTGCCCGACCCGCCGCTCCACGGCGTCCTGGGGCTGGGAGGAGGAGTCGTGGCCATGGACGAGGCCGCCACGTCGGAGGAGGAGGCGGAGGTGGAGATGGCGCTGGCGCGGCGGCTGCCGGAGAAGGGCCGGCTGGTGGAGGCGGTGGTGTCGGCGGGCCCGCTCCTCCAGACCCTGCTCCTGGCCGGCCCGCTCCCGCGCTGGCGCCACCCGCCCCCGCCCGCCTCGGCCGACGTCATACCGCCCTTCAACCCCGGCCGCCCCGACGGCAACTACTCCCTCTCGTCCGCGTCCGCGTCGTCGTCGCCGGAGAGCAACTGCAGCGGCGGGAACGCCCCGGCAGCGGCAGCTCAGCCGCAGCACGCGCTCCCCTGCTTCCACATGAGCTCCTCCTCCTTCTGCATGTAGCGGCGGCACGTGTCATGCAGACCACTCATGGCGCTTGTACTACGGTCTACTACTACTACTAATTATAATCACGTCCGCGGTCTGGGATTAGTATAGCTACTTAGCTAGTATATATATAATTATATAGAGTGATTAATTAGTAATTAGCTGGTGATTGTGTGTGGTGTGGTATCAAATAATTGTTGCTGCCTGGTTAATCTGTGTGTAATAATTGTTAAAAGTGGGCAAAGATGCCATCACTTTGTCAGTGAGAGGATGCATATATGTGTGTGGATTTGTGTTGTACTAGTAGTACATTCACTCTTTCAGTGAGCACTGCACAAGAATGCGCTGGGTCGCAATAATGCTGCAAGGTGATCTCTGCATGGAAAGCGATCTCTCAAGCACTCACGTCCTTCCTTCAAGGTGATGAGCATGGCTACAGTGCATTTTTGAACTAAAACCAAGACAAGAATTATGAAACGGATGAAGTATAAAATTAATTGCAATTAAACTCCGAATAAAAAATCATTTGCTACAAAGATTTTAATTTGAATGATCTATAGTATTCTTTTGGGAGCGATGAGTTTTTTTTTTTTGCCAAGGACGATGAAGGAATTAACCAAGCCTCGTCTGATTTTACAAATTGTTCACAGATATCTGAAATAATATTCATATTTTTGTTTTCATAGCTTAGAAAAAATAAATCTGCACGGATCTCGACATCAGATCCATGGTACACGATGTCGATTTGACGTTGAGAATTAGTAAACCATTGTTCTTTATGGAGACCCTTTCATAGGCTTTTTTGTGGGGATATCTCATGTAAACACCCTCGAATCTGGTAGAGAATAGATTCTTTTTAAAGCTTTGTTATTAGCTTTAAATGTGAACTACCAAAAATCTAAAGAAATACACCCCATATAAACACCCTCAAGAAGTGTTCTTTAACCGCTCTTCTAGAATTCCACAACATAAATCGAAGATATTCTGAACATGTGTGTGCAACAGTGTGCAATACTATAATAGAGACCGTTAATTCATCTACGATACTAGACAATAAGTGACATAAAAAAACGTCATCATGATCATTAGTATGTCTTACTCCATTAATCTTAGAACATGTTATACATTTGTTTTTTTAAAGAGGGTTGAGACCCTCTGCCTCTGCAACCATTCTTATTAATTATTAAACAGAGTATGTAACAAAGACAACCATTACAAAACCGTTACAAGATATGAAATAAACACCTATGAGTAAATCGACTTGTTCCACAACAACACCTTCAGAAAGGGGTGAACATCATCGCGCCTTTTATTGAAGGGGTTGATATGGAAGAAGTCGATTTACTGACAAAACAACTCACATTTGGTAATATTTCTTAGTCCATTAACCTTAAAACTTATTATACATTTGGTAATAGGTATATTTTGAAACATCGACACAAGAAAAATGTTATGCTCATGGAGACGGGTAGCAACTAGCAACAGATGCTCACAGCCAACAAAGTTGTATGCATGTGGGATAGCACCTGTCTACTGCATCCTTGTATAGTAGCACGAAAATACTATGCAGTGATTGTAGCATAGAACTTCTCTTTTTTCCTTTAGGGCGTAGCAGTACCATGGCACTTTTTACTAGACCAGGTTCTGAACTTTGCTAGGAGCATATGGGACCAACATGGATTCCACACAAACATAGTTCAAACTTCAAACAGGCTTTGCTGCTTGCTTTGTGTCAGTGCAAATTGGCCGGTGGGCCACGCCCCTGTTTTGACAGGCAGTGGGCCCTGCACCTCTGGCACAAGGTGGGCCCCACTGTTTCTTACACTCAGTTGATCACAGCCGTTTATTTTCCCTTTCTCTGACGAAACAGCTCGAGTGCTACACAGTCACGCAACAGCGTGCGTTCAAACGGACGATACCTGGTATACGTGTATACGCACGTACAATGGTTCTCTACGTATACGTATACTCCTGGAACGAATACCACAATACTTCTTTTTAATGTATTCATCACATACCAAATACGTACGTTGAAGAAAAATATCATGGTGTGAGCAGTGAGCACTCAAACCAAATTTGTAGGGAAAATGAAATCTGAAAGAAAAATATGTGAGAAGAAAAAACAAGGATCTCTAGCTAGAGTGCACTCGCCGTCTATCACATGGGATTGAGCAAGCGTGGCATATGCATGGCGGCAGCATCGGATCACCCATACGTATGTACGTACGTCCGAGGCCAGGAAAAGGAGGTAGAGAAAAGTGTATAGAGCCTAGCCTCTAGACTACTTCATCCATACATCTAGAGTATATCCTCTCTTTAACATTTTGGACTTTTTCCATGCTTGCTTGTTGGCTCGTTGCTCCAAGATATCTTTGAATATGTGTATGGGTGATAAACTTGTGTGTGCACATTACAACTTTTTCATAACATGCATGCATTAGTTTCCCATGGAAAGGAAAAAGGGGAGGCCATCCATGGGAGGGGTGCATGGTTGATCACTGGATCTCATTTTGATGATTTCTCCACGTGGTTTCCTTGAGATGGTATATAAATATATGGTTGTCTATGGGAAAGTACCATTGAAACTACTGGTGAAAGAATATATGTATTCCAACAAAGATTGTATGAGTGTAAGGCACAACGATGTGCAAAATAAGCCATGCACTAGGTCGGTGCGGTGGCGGGTTAATGTTGGCTTGCTATAAAACCATAGTCCAAAATGTAATCGAAAACTCTAGAAAAATTGTCAAGGATTGTACAAAAGATTCCCGCTTGTCATGGCATACCAATCCTACGCGTATATGGAGTGATTGATGGGTAGTTAACAATGAACCATCACATAGTTGTTTCCCACAAGCCGCATTTGCCAAATGGATTGCCAATGGAATTTTCATCGATGCATTGGTCGACACGTATCACTACACTATCAGTGATGTGACCATCGTATTTTTTATGTCTATGCAATTATAATGGTACACTTTTATACTGGCAAAGTGGTTGATGCACATCCTACAATCGCATATCTCTCAGGACCACAAGGTCCACTATAAATTTGTAGTGCTCGGATCAAGCTTACACCCACCTTTGGATGTAAAACCACATGTAAAAGAGAAAATTTTGGCACTATGCAGGCAGTTTTCTCAGGAAAGGTCATTGACATATATATAAATCACAGGAAACCATATGCATATGCATGCCTAGGTAGAAGTTTGTTGACATGCTTCTACCCACAGAAAGGTACCACGTTTCTACCCACTCAAGTTGCCAATATGATTATAGTTACCGTATATCCTTGTGACAGCTTAAATTTATCCATAATATTGTTCTCAAGTTGCCTTATATATGTATTTCCAAATGTAGTTGTACAACTAAATGCACATTCGCCATCGGAACAACACGCTAGTTTCACTCACATCTGAACTCTTCCGTGTGCACGTAGTATTACTTTCTAGACAGACAAAATTAAACCATGGAAAATTCGTTGGTGTAAAATAGGGAGCAAATCAAGAAGGAACATGCAAGCATGGTCATGTTTGCTGGATGAAAAATAGAAGTGTGAAACATGGCACAAAGCTGGATGAAAAAAACGTTGTGCAGTGCAACTGAGCATCAAAGGCTTAAGGGCATCTTCAACGCAGACCCACAAACCGCACACAACCGTTCGGACTGCGCGGTCTAGATGATTTTTTCTATCCAACACGGTCTTGTATCCGTCCGTTGGTTTAACATACCAAAAGGAGGTCCAGCTGGCGTCTTGAGAGAAAAAAAAGAGAGAGTTGTGCACTGCAGCTGAGCACCAAAAGCTTAACATACCAAAAGGAGGTCTAGCTTTTTTTTAGCGATTCTATATTATATATTTCTATGAATGTCTCGCGACCAGTAGATAGAGCACTAGTTCAAAGCTGCATCAAGTCGTTTGGGGGGGGGGGGGGGGGGGGGGGCTACAAAAACAACACAAAGAACAGTTACAAGGTATATATCAGGACTAAGTCAAGTTCTTTTACTGAAGGAGTGAGAATACACAATTTACACCACCTAGGTTCAATTCTCAGACATGGATTTACATTATAGGGTAGCTTTCTTACACACATATATAGGGTTTATTAATACTAACGCTGTTTTTCTAATAATTTTTCATTATTTATGTTTAAATTGATCCAGATGTAGTGATTTTTTTCCTCACTCTCAGTTTTCATAAATCTTATTCACCTAAAATTGCACGTAAGTAATTCAGACGTTGCATGTTTCAAAGTGAGCACATTGTAGTGTAATGTCCCACTAGTAGAAAACAGGGCATTTGTCTCGGTTCGTAAGGGCCTTTAGTCCCGGTTCAATAGGTCGTTACTAATGCCTCCCCCCTTTAGTCCCGATTCTTACACGAACCGGGACAGATGGGCCTCCACGTGGCCACTGCGTGCAGCCCAGGCAAGGGGGCCTTTGGTCCCGGTTGGTGACATGAACCGGGACCAAAAGGCTTCCACGTGTCAGCAGCTGGCTGGAGCTGAGGATTTTTTTTTATAAAAAAAGTGGCTGGTTTAGGGGTTTTGGGGGTTAATTTTAGGTTGTTATTAGCTAGCTAATAGAGAGAAGTGTCCTCTCTTATATCTTCGTCCTTGGTTTACCAACGCTACTGCTATGTTCATTTCACCCGCTGATATATAATAACTCATGCATGCTCGCATCATACATCATCATATATAATAACAAGTCCTACTAATCATGCATCATCATACAACTTCTACTCGTTATTAATAACAAGTCATACGATCATCATCCTCATAGTCATCGAACCCAACCCTACATAATTATTATTAGCACATGATCATCAGTATCAGGTAGGACCTAAACACCCTTAAGGTAAAATAGCATAAAATAATATAGACCCTGGCTCTCCATTATGAAGAATGGAGATCATCCTGTCTCCAATTCTTGCGCTTCGCCTCCTTTTGCTTCCAAGAAGCTCCTTACGACTGTCCATACATTTTTTCCATTCTTTGATTGTCATGTCTCTACTTCTTTTAGAAATCCGGTATGGACAGTTGAGATTCGTAGGACGACCTGGTTGTATGTTCAAAACATCAAGGCGACCGTGCGTATACATCAGATGAGGCACACAATCATTCGGGATTATCTGTTGAAAAACATAATAATAACTTCGTAGTTAGCAATGATGTACTAGTTTTAGAAGTATGCAAAAAGATGCACGGATGTCGTAATAGTAAAAAATCTTACCAGGGTATCTCAATGGTAGTTACCGTAGTTCAACACGTGCACTAGTGGCACGTATTGACCATAATGTTGAGGATTGTAGACATTGTATTTCTCAAGATCAGTACAAATTGCGATCAGATGATTTTTCTCCTTATAAGTTAATTTGGAGCCATCGGTGTAGTGGGTTTTGTCTACCATCTTCTGCACATTCTTTGAAGAATAAAAATAAGCTGTCAATGGAAATAAGTTGTCAACTATTTTGAAATAAACAATATAAATTACTTAATAACTATGTTAAGCTCACATGGGGGAAGAATTGGAGTTGTATCCACAAGGACCCAAATGTTCATATTGTCTTGCTCGATTGTAGGATCACCAAGATCCATGGTGACAAGCATACCCTCATCAAAACCATACATCTTGCAAAGTGCTTCCCAATTTTTGCAACCAAAATGGGTTACACTCTCAGCATTGTACACCTTTACTTTAAAATCCACACCATGATGGGTCCTTAGGAGAATTTTTTTAGTTTCCATACTTTCATGGTCTTCAAAACCCATCCTCTCCAAGACATAGCGTCTTGCATAGCATGGGATAAGCTAGTCGAATTGGAAAAGATGAAAAATACACGTTAAAATAGTTGAAGTCATGCTTAATTATGAAAAAAACTATTGCCGTTGTTGCGTACCGTATGAATATCGAAGGTCTCCTCGAGCTTAATGCTGAAGCGCCGATCTTCGTCCGACTCAATGAACCTGTCGCACATACCTCGGTCGTCGTGGCACCAGTCGCACTCCCCCGGGCAGTTTTCGTCGTCCGAGTACGACATTTCCGGCCTAAGTTCATAATTCGAATATTAAACTTGTACAATTAAATATATGTACTAAAAAACTTAAATTAGATCATTATTATTAATCATAGGTTGACTATCGGTGATGGTACATAGCTCCTCCTTTCATTCCCGAGTGCATTATTACACCAAATTGTCTAGCACACGGGAATGAAGGAGAAGCTACCCCAACGACGGCATGGATGATGGAGGGGCTCCTAGATTTCTGCATAGAGTGCTCTTCAATTTTAGCATTCAAAGTAGGAGTACTTTTCCAACATGAGCATTCAATAAGCAAAACCAAATCGTAAAATAAAGTAGTATTCAAATTAGCATGCATTCAATTATAACCAAAAGTACATCATCTCTTGTGTCCGTACATCGTCAAATATTATCACTAATACTCCTCGAATACTATCATACATATAGCATCGCTAATTAATATAGCTAGAACCATAGCACCCGGCGGGTATCGTCGCGGGCGGTGGACACCCAAAGGATTATAGCTCCAGTGAGATCCCTGACGAACCTGCCAGGTATTGTCGAACCTGCCCTCCAATGCAACCATGTAGCGAGGGACGTGCTCGTCCTCCTCGCTGACACGATGATGTACCACCTCCGTGGTGTCCGGAAGCCTCGGCACCGTCACTGGCCCACCCGACCGCCACCAAACAAGGATCGGGTCAACAACGGGATGGCTCCTCACCAACCTACGTCCCTCGGAAGGTAGCACCTCCCAATACCAGCCCGGCGGAGGCCAGTCCCGAACATGGCCCTGATCAAGCAGGCCCCCACCGCCGAGTCGACGACGACGAGGATGCGGGATAGGCATCGTCGACGTCGATGCGGGAACTACTTCTATATATAGTTAAATAAAGTAGTTTTATTAATTAAATAAACTAGTTCAACTACTAAGCACTTACTATAAATAAATAAAGTAGTACTTACTAAAAACAAACTACTTCTATATATAGTAAAATAAAGTAGTTTATTAAATCAACTAGCTAGTTCAACTATATATGAAGCACTTACTATAAATAAAATAAAGTAGTACTTACTAAAAATAAACCAGTTTAACTATAGTTCTATTATTTTTCTAACTAATTATATTAAAAATGTTCTCTTCTTATTTTTTTCCTTTTTTCTCTATTCTAAATATGAACATATTCATAAATGACTTCTATCATTCACAATTTTCCTATACATACACAATATGAACATAAACATAAATTGACAAAGAAAATACTATGAACAAAAGAATCATTAAAATTCTATGAACAAAATTACAATAGAAAAAAAATCATAAAAATTCTATGAACAGAAAAAAATCATAAAAATTTGACATATTCGATCTTTGCATATATATGAACATACAAACATGCATATTCAACAATAATATCACAAAAAAATCTATTAATAGAAAAAAAATCTAAAACAATATGAACAAATAAATTACACAGTATGAAAAAAAATCTAACAGAAAAATCTATGAACTACACATCTAACAAAAAAATCTATGAACTACAGAAATATCTAACAAAAAAATCTAAAAAAAATCTAACAAAATCTAACTCAATTAACTACACATCTAAGTTATACTACACATCTAAATTAACTACTACTAACATCAAATTAAATTAGCAAATTTTTTGCTCACGGCAACGGTGTCGGGGACGGCGACGACGACGGCGACGACGAGGTGCGGCGCGGGGCGGGGCGGGGCGGCGACGGGCAGGGGCCGGCGGCATCGTGGGGCACAGGGGCGCAGGGTGGGGGCGGCGACGGCGTCGGGGCAGCACAGGACGGCGTCGGGGCGACGACGGCGACGGTGAGGCGGAGACGGACGGGCAGCCTGGCAGCGTCGGGCGGCGGGGAAGAAGAACTGAACCAAATTTTCACGAGTGTTGCTTATATAGGCAGAGCATTGGTCCCGGTTCATGGCACCAACCGGGACCAATGCACCCCTTTAGTCCTGGTTGGTGGCACCAACCGGGACCAAAGGCCTCTTTTCAGCAGCCCAAAGGACGGGAAACAGAGACCTTTGGTCCCGGTTGGTGCCACAAACCGGGACTAAAGGGGTGCATTGGTACCGGTTGGTGCACCAACCGGTACCAATGCACCCCTTTAGTCCCGGTTTGTGTCATCAACCGGGACCAAAGGTCGTGTGCTGGAACTGGCGCGGTGCGGTGCTATGTTTAGTACCACCTCGCTAGCCGAGAGGGGCTCGGAGTGGTTTATAAGCCCTGCCGAACCAACCACTTCGAGCTCCTCTCCACTGCAGGCTTACGGGCCTAAAATCACTCTCTGTGCTTGTGGACCTACTGGGCCTATTGCGGGCATGCATCTTGGCCCTAGTAATGGGTTTCTAGTCGTATGCAAGCCGTGGTGGCCCTGTAGGTGGCACTTTTTTTAAAAAATTTCCTAGTTTTTTTTGCTTTCTTTTTGTTTCTAATTACTTATTTATTTTCTTTTACGATAATTCTTTTTGCTATTAAAGTTTGTAACAAAATTCTAATTACTTATTTATTTTTCTTTATGATAATTCTTTTTGCTTTTAATGTTTTGAACAAAATTCTAATTACTTATTTATTTTCTTTTATGATAATTCTTTTTGATTTTAATGTTTTGAACAAAATTCTAATTACTTATTTATTTATTTTACGACAATTCTTTTTGCTATTAAAGTTTGTAACAAAATTCTAATTACTTATTTATTTTTCTTTTATGATAATTATTTTTGCTTTTAATGTTTTGAACAAAATTCTAATTACTTATTTATTTTATTTTATGATAATTCTTTTTGCTATTAAAGTTTGTAACAAAATTTTATATAATTTTAGTTTCAATAATACTAGAGGTTTATAAAAGCTTTTTAGTTGATTCCTTTAGTACCAGTTCTAAGGCTGTTGCAAAGGCATTTTATTTGGTACAGGTTTTAAGGCTGGGGCCCCACGAGCACCTTTTAGTACCGGTTCGTGGCATGAACCGGTAAAAGAGTTTTTTAGTTGATTCTTTCTGCAGCTGTTTTTTAGTCCCACCTCGCCAAGCGAGAGGCACTCGCAGTGGTTAATAAGCCCTGAGTGTAGAGACGATGAAGGGAGAAGCGCAGTGCTCACCTGCATGTTGGCCTGAAGCTAAGCAACGTGCAGGTGAGCATTGTGCATGTCTTTTATTTTGGCATGGTATCATCATTTCATCCACATAGCATATGCAAGGAAGTTGAGAGGGTTACGGCAAAAACTGGATGCACTTCGTGTACAAAACGGACAATCTCTTTCGAAGTATCAGGATTTCATACGGAAACTTGTCTGTTACAACATGCATTTCAAATGAACTACAAAAAGGTTGAAAGTTGGCATGGTATCATCATAATAGTTGTGGAGAAAGTCTTCACTTTTTCTTCGCTTGTGTCCTTTCCTTATTGCGCCGTAACCATGGATAATCTTCATCATTTATCAGGATGCTTGGGTCAGCCTTGACTTTGAAGGAAGGAATTTCATGAAACTTTTCATAATCTTCGGACATGTCTGTCTTGCCCTCCACTCCCATGATGTCCCTTTTTCCTGAAAGAACTATGTGGCGCTTTGGCTCATCGTATGATGTATTCGCTTCCTTATTTTTTCTTTTTCTCGATTTGGTAGACATGTCCTTCACATAGATAACCTGTGCCACATCATTGGCTAGGACGAACGGTTCGTCAGTGTACCCAAGATTGTTTAGATCCACTGTTGTCATTCCGTACTGTGGGTCTACCTGTACCCCGCCTCCTGACAGATTGACCCATTTGCACTTAAACAAAGGTACCTTAAAATCTACTCCATAGTCAAGTCCCATGTGTCCACTATGTAACCATAATATGTGTCATTTCCCCTCTCGGTGGCTGCATCAAAGCAGACACCGCTATTTTGGTTGGTGCTCTTTTGATCTTGGGCGATCGTGTAAAATGTATTCCCATTTATCTCGTATCCTTTCCAAATCGTAACAGTCGAAGATGGTCCCCTGAACAACGAGTACAGCTCATCACAAATAGTGTTTTCATCTCTGAGACGTGTTTCCAACCAACTGCTGAAAGTCCTGATGTGTTCACATGTAATCCAGTCGTCGCACTGCTCCGGGTGTTTGGAGCGCAGACTGTTCTTGTGTTCATCGACATAAGGGGTCACCAAGGTAGAGTTCTGTAGAACTGTGCAATGTGCTTGAGATCAAGAATATCCGTCCCTGCATGTTATTGTCTCCCCTCCAAGCGTGCCTTTTCCAGTCAGTCTCCTCTCATACCATGATTTAGGGAGACCTATCTTCTTAAGCTCAGGAATGAAGTCAACACAAAACCCAATGACATCCTCTGTTTGATGGCCCATGGAGATGCTTCCTTCTGGCCTAGCGCGGTTACGGACATATTTCTTTAGGACTCCAATGAATCTCTCAAAGGGGTACATATTGTGTAGAAATACGGGGCCCAGAATGACAATCTCGTCAACTAGATGAACTAGGACGTGCGTCATGATATTGAAGAAGGATGGTGGGAACACCAGCTCGAAACTGACAAGACATTGCACCACATCACTCCTTAGCCTTGGTATGATTTCTGGATCGATCACCTTCTGAGAGATTGCATTGAGGAATGCACATAGCTTCACAATGGCTAATCGGACGTTTTCCAGTAGAAGCTGTTGGAAATATGCCCTAGAGGCAATAATAAAATGGTTATTATTATATTTCTTTATTCATGATAATTGTCTATTGTTCATGCTATAATTGTGTTATCCGGAAATTGTAATACATGTGTGAATATATATAGACCACAACACGTCCCTAGTGAGCCTCTAGTTGACTAGCTCGTTGATCAACAGATAGTCATGGTTTTCTGACTATGGACATTGGATGTCATTGATAACGGGATCACATCATTAGGAGAATGACGTGATGGACAAGACCCAATCGTAAGCGTAGCACAAAGATCGTGTAGTTCGTTTTGCTAGAGCTTTTCCAAATGTCAAGTATCATTTCCTTAGACCATGAGATCGTGCAACTCCTGGCTACCGTAGGAGTGCTTTGGGTGTGCCAAACGTCACAACGTAACTGGGTGACTATAAAGGTGCACTACGGGTATCTTCGAAAGTGTCTGTTGGGTTGGCACGAATCAAGACTGGAATTTGTCACTCCGTATGACGGAGAGGTATCTCTGGGCCCACTCGGTAATGCATCATCATAATGAGCTCAATGTGACCAAGTGTCTGGCCACCGGATCATGCATTATGGTATGAGTAAAGTGACTTGCCGGTAACGAGATTAAACGAGGTATTGGGATACTGACGATCGAATCTTGGGCAAGTAACGTACCGATTGACAAAGGGAATTGTATACGGGGTTGATTGAATCCTCGACATCGTGGTTCATCCGATGAGATCATCGAGGAGCATGTGGGAGCCAACATGGGTATCCAGATCCCGCAGTTGGTTATTGACCGGAGAGGCGTCTCGGTCATGTCTGCATGTCTCCCGAACCTGTAGGGTCTACACGGTTAAGGTTCGGTGACGCTAGGGTTGTTGAGATATTAGTATGCAGTAACCCGAAAGTTGTTCGGAGTCCCGGATGAGATCTTGGACATCACGAGGAGTTCCGGAATGGTCTGGAGGTGAAGATTTATATATAGGAAGTTCAGTTTCGGCCATCGGGAAAGTTTCGGGGGTCACCGGTATTGTACCGGGACCATCGAAAGGGTCCCGGAGGTCCACCGGGTGGGGCCACCTATCCCGGAGGGCCCCATGGGCTGAAGTGGGAGGGAAACCAGCCCCTGGTGGGCTGGTGCGCCCCCCCTTGGGCCCCCTGCGCCTAGGGTTGGAAACCCTAGGGGTGGGGGGCACCTCACTTGCCTTGGGGGGCAAGCCACCCCCTTGGCCGCCGCCCCCCTTGGAGATTGGATCTCCTAGGGCCGCCCCCCCTAGGGGCCCTATATAAAGAGGGGGGAGGGAGGGTAGCCGCACCTAAGTCCCTGGCGCCTCCCTCTCCCCATGCACCACCTCTCCCTCTCGCTGAAGCTTGGCGAAGCCCTGCCGAGATCGCTGTTGCATCCACCACCATGCCGTCGTGCTGCTGGATCTCCATCAACCTCTCCTTCCCCCTTGCTGGATCAAGAAGGAGGAGACGTCTTCCCAACCATACGTGTGTTGAACGCGGAAGTGTCGTCCGTTCGGTGCTAGGATCTCCGGTGATTTGGATCATGGCGAGTACGACTCCCTCAACCCCGTTCTCTTGAACGCTTCCGCTCGTGATCTACAAGGGTATGTAGATGCTATCCTCTCTCTTGTTGCTAGATGACTCCATAGATTGATCTTGGTGAAGCATAGAAATTTTTTATTTTCTGCAATGTTCCCCAACAGTGGCATCATGAGCTAGGTCTATGCGTAGTTTCTATGCACGAGTAGAACACAAATTTGTTGTGGGCGTAGATGTTGTCAATTTTCTTGCCACTACTAGTCTTATCTTGCTTTGGCGGTATCGTGGGATGAAGCGGCCCAGACCGACCTTACACGTATGCTTACGTGAGACAGGTTCCACCGACTGACATGCACTAGTTGCATAAGGTGGCTGGCGGGTGTCTGTCTCTCCCACTTTAGTTGGAGTGGATTCGATGAAAAGGGTCCTTATGAAGGGTAAATATAAATTGGCATATCACGTTGTGGCTTTTACGTAGGTAAGAAACGTTCTTTATAGAATCCTATTGCAGCCACGTAAAAACATGCAACAACAATTAGAGGACGTCTAACTTGTTTTTGCAGCATGTGTTTTGTGATGTGATATGGCCAAAAGTTGTGATGAATGATATATATGTGATGTATGAGATCATGTTCTTGTAATAGGAATCACGACTTGCATGTCGATGAGTATGACAACCGGCAGGAGCCATAGGAGTTGTCTTTATTTTTTGTATGACCTGCGTGTCATTGAATAACGCCATGTAAATTACTTTACTTTATTGCTAAACACGTTAGCCATAGAAGTAGAAGTAATCGTTGGCGTGACAACTTCATGAAGACACAATGATGGAGATCATGGTGTCATGCTGGTGACGAAGATGATCATGGCGCCCCGAAGATGGAGATCAAAGGAGCAATATGATAATGGCCATATCATGTCACTATTTGATTGCATGTGATGTTTATCATGTTTTACATCTTATTTGCTTAGATTGACGGTAGCTTAAATAAGATGATCCCTCGCAATAATTTCAAGAAATTGTTCCCCTAACTGTGCACCGTTGCGAAGGTTCATTGTTTTGAAGCACCACGTGATGATCGGGTGTGATAGATCCTAACGTTCGAATACAACGGGTGTAAGCCAGATTTACACACGCAATACACTTAGGTTGACTTGACGAGCCTAGCATGTACAGACATGGCCTCGAAACACGGAAGACCGAAAGGTCGAGCATGAGTCGTATAGAAGATACGATCAACATGGAGATGTTCACCGATGTCGACTAGTCCGTCTCATGTGATGATCGGACATGGCCTAGTTGACTCGGATCATGTTTCACTTAGATGACTAGAGGGATGTCTGTCTGAGTGGGAGTTCATTAAATAATTTGATTATATGAACTTAATTATCATGAACTTAGTCTAAAAATCTTTACAATATGTCTTGTAGATCAAATGGCCCACGTTGCCCTCAACTTCAACGCGTTCCTAGAGAAAACCAAGCTGAAAGATGATGGCAGCAACTATACGGACTGGGTCCGGAACCTGAGGATCATCCTCATAGCTGCCAAGAAAGATTATGTCCTAGAAGCACCGCTAGGTGAAGCACCCATCCCAGAGAACCAAGACATTATGAACGCTTGGCAGTCTCGTGCTGATGATTACTCCCTCATTCAGTGCAGCATGCTTTACAGCTTAGAACTGGGGCTCCAAAAGCGTTTTGAGCAACACGGAGCATATGAGATGTTCGAAGAGCTGAAAATTGTTTTTGCAAGCTCATGCCCGGGTCGAGAGATATGAAGTCTCCGACAAGTTCTTCAGTTGTAAGATGGAGGAAAATAGTTCTGTCGGTGAGAACATACTCAAAATGTCTGGGTTGCACAACCGTTTGACTCAGCTGGGAGTTAATCTCCCAGATGACGCGGTGATTGACAGAATCTTTCAGTCGCTTCCACCGAGCTACAAGAGCTTTGTGATGAACTTCAATATGCAGGGGATGGAAAAGACCATTCCTGAGGTATATTCAATGCTGAAATCAGCGGAGGTAGATATCAAAAAGGAACATCAAGTGTTGATGGTGAATAAAACCACTAAGTTCAAGAAAGGAAAGGGTAAGAAGAACTTCAAGAAGGACGGCAAGGGAGTTGCCGCGCCCGGTAAGCCAGTTGTCGGGAAGAAGCCAAAGAATGGACCCAAGCCTGAGACTGAGTGCTTTTATTGCAAGGGAAGTGGTCACTGGAAGCGGAACTGCCCCAAGTACTTAGCGGACAAGAAGGCCGGCAACACTAAAGGTATATGTGATATACATGTAATTGATGTGTACCTTACCAGTACTCGTAGTAGCTCCTGGGTATTTGATACCGGTGCGGTTGCTCACATTTGTAACTCAAAGCAGGAGCTGCGGAATAAGCGGAGACTAGCGAAGGACGAGGTGACGATGCGCGTCGGGAATGGTTCCAAGGTCGATGTGATCGCCGTCGGCACGCTACCTCTACATTTACCTACGGGATTAGTTTTAAACCTCAATAATTGTTATTTAGTGCCAGCTTTGAGCATGAACATTATATCTGAATCTCGTTTAATACGAGATGGCTACTCATTTAAATCTGAGAATAATGGTTGTTCTATTTATAAGAGAGATATGTTTTATGGTCATGCCCCGATGGTCAATGGTTTATTCTTAATGAATCTCGAACGTGATGTTACCCATATTCATAGTGTGAATACCAAAATATGTAAAGTTGATAATGATAGTCCCACATACTTGTGGCACTGCCACCTTGGTCACATTGGTGTCAAGCGCATGAAGAAGCTCCATCCCGATGGACTTTTAGAATCTCTTGATTATGAATGATTTGACACATGCGAACCATGCCTCATGGGAAAAATGACCAAGACTCCGTTCTCCGGAACAATGGAGCGAGCAACCAACTTATTGGAAATCATACATACTGATGTGTGCGGTCCAATGAGCATTGAGGCTCGCGGAGGATATCGTTATGTTCTCACTCTCACTGATGACTTGAGTAGATATGGGTATGTCTACTTGATGAAACACAAGTCTGAGACCTTTGAAAAGTTCAAGGAATTTCATAATGAGGTAGAGAATCAACGTGACCGAAAGATAAAGTTCTTACGATCAGATCGTGGAGGAGAATATTTAAGTCACGAATTTGGTACGCACTTAAGGAAATGTGGAATCGTTTCACAACTCACACTGCCTGGAACACCTCAGCGTAATGGTGTGTCCAAACGTCGTAATCGCACTTTATTGGATATGGTGCGATCTATGATGTCTCTTACTGATTTACCGCTATCATTTTGGGGATACGCTCTAGAGACAGCTACATTTACTTTAAATAGGGCACCGTCTAAATCCGTTGAGACAACACCGTATGAATTATGGTTTGGGAAGAAACCTAAGCTATCGTTTCTAAAAGTTTGGGGATGCGATGCTTATGTCAAGAAACTTCAACCTGAAAAGCTCGAACCCAAGTCGGAAAAATGCGTCTTCATAGGATACCCTAAGGAAACCATTGGGTATACCTTCTACCTCAGATCCGAAGGCAAGATCTTTGTTGCCAAGAACGGGTCCTTTCTGGAGAAAGAGTTTCTCTCGAAAGAAGTAAGTGGGAGGAAAGTGGAACTTGATGAAGTACTACCTCTTGAACCGGAAAGTAGCGCAGCTCGGGAAGATGTTCCTGTGGTGCCTGCATCGACTGGAGAGGAAACAAATGATGATGATCAAGGTACTTCGGATCAAGTTACTACTAAACTTCGTAGGTCCACGAGGAAACGTTCCACACCAGAGTGGTATGGCAACCCTGTCCTGGAAATCATGTTGTTAGACAACGGTGAACCTTCGAACTATGAAGAAGCGATGGCGGGCCCAGATTCCAACAAATGGCTTGAAGCCATGCAATCCGAGATAAGATCCATGTATGAAAACGAAGTATGGACTTTGACATACTTGCCGATGATCGGCGAGCGATAGAAAACAAATGGATCTTTAAGAAGAAGACGGACGCGGATGGTAATGTTACCATCTATAAAGCTCGACTTGTCGCTAAGGGTTATTGACAAGTTCAAGGGGTTGACTACGATGAGACTTTCTCTCTCGTAGCAAAGCTAAAGTCCGTCCGAATCATGTTAGCAATTGCCGCATACTATGATTATGAGATATGGCAAATGGACGTCAAAACGGCATTCCTTAACGGCTATCTTAAGGAAGAACTGTATATGATGCAGCCAGAAGGTTTTGTTGACCCTGAGAATGCTAACAAGGTATGCAAACTCCAGCGATCCATTTATGGACTGGTGCAAGCATCTCAGAGTTGGAACATTCGCTTTTATGAGATGATCAAAGCGTTTGGGTTTATGCAGACTTATGGAGAAGCCTGCGTTTACAAGAAAGTGAGTGGGAGTTCTGTAGCATTTCTCATATTATATGTAGATGACATACTTTTGATGGGAAATGATATAGAACTTTTGGACAGCATTAGGCCTACTTGAATAAGTGTTTTTCAATGAAGGACCTTGGAGAAGCTGCTTACATATTAGGCATCAAGATCTATAGGGATAGATCGAGACGCCTCATAGGTATTTCACAAAGCACATACCTTGATAAGATATTGAAGAAGTTCAATATGGATCAATCCAAGAAGGGGTTCTTGCCTGTGTTGCAAGGTGTGAAATTGAGCTCAGCTCAATGCCCGACCACAGCAGAAGATAGAGAAAAGATGAGTGCCATCCCCTATGCCTCGGCTATAGGGTCTATTATGTATGCCATGTTGTGCACCAGACCTGATGTAAACCTTGCCGTAAGTTTGGTAGGAAGGTACTAAAGTAATCCCGGCATGGAACACTGGCCAGTGGTCAAGAACATCCTAAAGTACCTGAAAAGGACTAAGGATATGTTTCTCGTTTATGGAGGTGACGAAGAGCTCGTCGTAAAGGGTTACGTCGACACTAGCTTCGAGACAGATCTGGATGACTCTAAGTCACAAACCGGATACGTGTATATTTTGAATGGTGGGGCAGTAAGCTAGTGCAGTTGCAAGCAAAGCGTCGTGGCGGGATCTACATGTGAAGCAGAGTACATGGCAGCCTCGGAGGCAGCACATGAAGCAATCTGGGTGAAGGAGTTCATCACCGACCTAGGAGTCATACCCAATGCGTCGGGGCTGATGACACTCTTCTGTGACAACACTGGAGCTATTGCACTTGCCAAGGAGCCCAGGTTTCACAAGAAGACTTGGCACATCAAGCGTCGCTTCAACTCCATACGTGAAAATGTTCAAGATGGAGACATAGATATTTGCAAAGTAAATACGGACCTGAATGTAGCAGATCCGTTGACTAAACCTCTCCCTAGAGCAAAACATGATAAACACCAGAAATCTATGGGTGTTCGATTCATCACAATGTAACTAGAATATTGACTCTACTGCAAGTGGGAGACTGTTGTAAATATGCCCTAGAGGCAATAATAAAATGGTTATTATTATATTTCTTTGTTCATGATAATTGTCTATTGTTCATGCTATAATTGTGTTATCCGGAAATTGTAATACATGTGTGAATATATATAGACCACAACACGTCCCTAGTGAGCCTCCAGTTGACTAGCTCGTTGAACAACAGATAGTCATGGTTTCTTGACTATGGACATTGGATGTCATTGATAATGGGATCACATCATTAGGAGAATGATGTGATGGACAAGACCCAATCGTAAGCGTAGCACAAACATCGTGTAGTTCATTTTGCTAGAGCTTTTCCAAATGCACGCACCACCTCTCCCTCTCGCTAAAGCTTGGCGAAGCCCTGCCGATATCGCTGCTGCATCCACCACCATGTCGTCGTGCTGCTGGATCTCCATCAACCTCTCCTTCCCCCTTGCTGGATCAAGAAGGAGGAGACGTATTCCCAACCATACGTGTGTTGAACGCGGAGGTGCCGTCCGTTTGGTGCTAGGATCTCCGGTGATTTGGATCACGACGAGTACGACTCCCTCAACCCTGTTCTCTTGAACGCTTCCGCTTGCGATCTACAAGGGTATGTAGATGCTATCCTCTCTCTCGTTGCTAAATGACTCCATAGATTGATCTTGGTGAAGCGTAGAAATTTTTTATTTTCTGCAACGTTCCCCAACAGAAGCCCCCTCAATGCAACCGAAAGCAGTTGCGTCATAATCACGTGGCAGTCATGAGACTTTAGGTTCTGAAACTTTTTCTCTGCCATATTTATTATTCCCTTTATATTCGATGAGAAGCCAGTCGGGACCTTCATACTAAGCAGGCATTCAAAGAAAATTTCCTTCTCTTCTTTGGTAAGAGCGTAGCTGGCAGGACCTTCATACTGCTTTGGAGGCATGCCGTCTTTTTCGTGCAAACGTTGCAGGTCCTCCCGTGCCTTAGTTGTATCTTTTGTCTTCCCATACACGCCCAAGAAGCCTAGCAGGTTGACGCAAAGGTTCTTCGTCACGTGCATCACATCGATCGAAGAGCAGACCTCTAGGTCTTTCCAGTAGGGTAGGTCCCAAAATATAGATTTCTTCTTCCACATGGGTGCGTGTCCCCCGGCGTCACTCGGAACAGCTAGTCCGCCGGGACCCTTTTCAAAGATTACGTGTAAATCATTGACCATAGAAAGTACATGATCACCGGTATGCATGGCGGGCTTCTTCCGGTGATCTGCCTCGCCTTTGAAATGCTTGCCTTTCTTTCGACATTGATGGTTGGTCGGAAGAAATTGACGATGGCCCAGGTACACATTCTTCCTGCAGCTTCCCAGGTATATACTTTCGGTGTCAGCTAAACAGTGTGTGCATGCGTGGTATCCCTTGTTTGTCTATCCTGAAAGGTTACTGAGAGCGGGCCAATCGTTGATGGTTACAAACAGCAACGCGTGCAGGTTAAATTCCTCCTGTTTGTGCTCATCCCACGCACGTACACCGTTTCCATTCCACAACTGTAAAAGTTCTTCAACTAATGGCCTTAGGTACACATCAATGTCGTTGCCGGGTTGCTTAGGGCCTTGGATGAGAACTGGCATCATAATGAACTTCCGCTTCATGCACATCCAAGGAGGAAGGTTATACATACATAGAGTCACGGGCCAGGTGTTGTGATTGCTGCTCTGCTCCCCGAAAGGATTAATGCCATCCGCGCTTAAACCAAACCATACGTTCCTTGGGTCACGTGCAAACTCATCCCAGTACTCTCTCTCGATTTTTCTCCACTGCGACCCGTTAGTGGGTGCTCTCAACTTCCCGTCTTTCTTACGGTCCTCACTGTGCCATCGCATCAACTTGGCATGCTCTTTGTTTCTGAACATTCGTTTCAACCATGGTATTATAGGAGCATACCACATCACCTTCGCAGGAACTCTCTTCCTGCAGGGCTCGCCGTCAACATCACCAGGGTCATCTCGTCTAATCTTATACCGCAATGCACCGCATACCGGGCATGCGTGCAAATCCTTGTATGCACCACGGTAGAGGATGCAGTCATTAGGGCATGCATGTATCTTCTGCACCTCCAATCCTAGAGGGCATACGACCTTCTTTGCTGTGTACGTACTGTCGGGCAATTCATTATCCTTTGGAAGCTTCTTCTTTAATATTTTCAGTAGCTTCTCAAATCCTTTGTCAGGCACAGCATTCTCTGCCTTCCACTGCAGCAATTCCAGTACAGTACCCAGCTTTGTGTTGCCATCTTCACAATTAGGGTACAACTTTTTTTGTGATCCTCTAACATGCGATCGAACTTTAGCTTCTCCTTTTGACTTTAACATTGCGTCCTTGCATCGACAATGACCTAACGGAGATCATCATCGGGCACATCGTCTGGTTTCTCTTGATCTTCAGCAGCTTCCCCCGTTGCAGCATCATCGGGCACATCGTCTGGTTCCTCTTTATCTTCAGCAGCTCCCCACGTTGCAGCATCACCGTATTCAGGGGGCACATAGTTGTCATCGTCCTCTTTTTCTTCGCTGTCTTCCATCATAACCCCTATTTCTTCGTGCCTCGTCCAAACATTATAGTGTGGCATGAAACCCTTGTAAAGCAGGTGGGTGTGAAGGATTTTCCGGTCAGATTAAGACTTCGTATTCCCACATTTACTGCATGGACAACACATAAAACCATTCTGCTTGTTTGCCTCAGCCACTTCGAGAAAAATATGCACGCCCTTAATGTACTCGGAGGTGTGTCTCTTACCATACATCCATTGTCGGTTCATCTGCGTGCATTACATATAATTATGTGTGTCAAAATTAAGAAAATCAGATAAATATCTATCTAAAGTAAGAAAATCAGACAAGTATCATAAAGAAGATAAGAACAAGAGGCTCACCGCGGTGGTGCCGGCGACGAGATCGGCGCGGGCGATCAACGGCGGTGAAAACGGGGACGGGGCGTGACGGACCCCTAAATCTAGACAAATCTCGAAAAAAATGGAGCTCCTAGGTCGAGCTTCGAGAGGAGAAAGCTTAACTAGTGTGGCTCGGGCATTTCATCGAACACCTCATGTGCATAGGAGGTGAACTAGAGCACCCAAATGCCCTCACCTCGCCGGATTGAAAAAAAGAGAGCACTATGGAGTGCTCTGCCGTGGCAGTGGGTATATATAGGCAAGTTATGTGTCCCGATTCGTGGCATGAACCAGGACTAAAGCCACCCCTTCTGTCCCGGTTCATGCCACGAACCGGGACCAATGGTTGTGGGCCAGCAGCAAGGACCATTGGTCCCGGTTCGTGGCTCGAACCGGGACAAATGGTCCTACACGAACCGGGACCAATGCCCACGAGGCCCCGGCCGGCCCCCTGGGCTCACGAACCGGGTCTAATACCCCCCATTGGTCCTAGTTCTTGAAGAACCGGGACTAATGGGCTGGCCAGGGCTGAACGGTAGCCCTGTTTTCTACTAGTGTCCTGGAATCCTCTATAACACTAAGCTCCCTAGTTTTAAAGATCCCACATACAATTGAAGTCTCTGGTTAGAATTGGGTCACCCGATTTTGACTGGGTCAACAATTTCTTGCAGCCCATCATTCAATTCTTTTATACTATACACTATGCTTCCTAATTTTTAAGGCCTCACAATCAATTGAGGTATTCAATTTAGAAATGGGTCATCTGATTTTGACTGGGTCAATATTTCTCAAGCTCTCCCATTCAATTATTTTAATTCACGATGTACCCAAAATTTGAAGCTCTTCCATTCAATTGAGGTGTTCAATTTTGATTTCGTTTACGATTTTGACTGGGCCAACAACTATTCAAATCAATCAGCAGCAATCGACCAATAAAAACATATCAATCCCGCACACCCTCCTACAACCTAGAAAAAAGAAGGGCCACCATGTGATATTGTAGCATCAATATAGTAAATGCAACCGCCGAGACAGAAATTTTCTCACATAAATATAGGTTCGTTAGCGATAACACAGAATCACACCAGTAAAGGCCCACCAAATCACCGCACTTGAAATAAAAAAAAACACTCTATCATCAACCCCACCTGCCAAACTAAATATTCCATTAGTTATAAATTGTAAGGGGTATTAGTTTAACTTGCACCAAGTTCAGAGCAAAAATATCGACATCCACAATATTAAACAAAAGAAAGTAAGGAAATTCATTTCGTGATGAATCTAAAAAATACCGATTTGATATTATGAATTTTGATATATTTCTCTAAAAATTTGATCAAACTTAAAAGGTTTGACTTTCAAAAATGTAATACACCTTATAGTTTGAAACAGAGTGATTTTTTTAAGAAACCCAACAACACGGGCGCAGCAAAGTGCGTACAACCCTTCTAGTTGAGATGTACTCTAGAGGTTAATGTGAATTGAAGTGAGACAGGAACCATTAGACATGTTGATGCACATATGCTTATTAGGAAGGTGACTAAAATGTAAAAGACCCTCAACTTATAGTGTAGAGCTAGCGTAAAACTCATGCTTTGTTGTGGTATGATTAGATGTTTTCAGTGAATTTATTACACACACCTATATATGAAATTGTATTCTTAAGGAGTTGCAAAGTAATTTTTTGCTGAAGTGTATAAATGAATTAAAATGCAAACAAATTGTACATTCCTTTTTTTGACATGGTTAAGTCGATTTCGTTGGTCTCATTTTTTACGAAGTTGCCAACTGGTTTTTTAACGTGTCAGTATACAATTATTATGACTCTTTTCAATATTTATTGATATGTATTTTCACGAAGTGACATCCTTTCACCAAAGGGCGCGTCTTTCTACAAAAAGATATATGTTCACCAAGTGATGATATTGTTGGAAATATGCCCTAGAGGCAATAATAAAGTGGTCGTTATTATATTTCCTCAATCATGATAAAAGGTTTATTATTCATGCTATAATTGTATTGATCGGAAACTTAAATACATATGCGAATACGTAAACAAATATAAAGTCCCTAGTAAGCCTCTACTAGGCTAGCTCGTTGATCAAAAGATGGTTAAGGTTTCCTGGCCAAAGACATGAGTTATCGTTTGATAACGGGATCACATCATTAGGAGAATGATGTGATGGACAAGACCCATCCGTTAGCATCGCATATGATTGTTCAGTTTATTGCTACTACTTTCTTAATATCAAATACATGTTCCTTCGACCATGAGATCATGCAACTCCCGGACTTCGAAGGAATGCCTTGTGTGTATCAAGCGTCACTTCATGACTGGGTGATCATAAACGTGCTCTACAGGTATCTCCGAAGGTGTCCATTGAATTGGCATGGATCGGGATTGGGATATGTCATTCCATATGATGGAAAGGTATCTCTGGGCCCTCTCGGTAATACAACATCACAAGAAGCTTGCAAGCAAATTGACTAAGGAGTTAGTTACAAGATGATGTATTACGGAACGAGTAAAGAGACTTGCCAGTAACGAGATTGAACTAGGTATGGAGATACCGACGATCGAATCTTGGGCAAGTAACATACCGACAGACAAAGGGAACTACATATGTTGTCATAAATGTTCGACCGATAAAGATCTTCGTAGAATATGTAGGAACGAATATGTGCATTCAGGTCCTGCTATTGGTTATTGATCAGAGAAGTGTCTCGGTCATCTCTACATCATTCTTGAACCCGTAGGGTCCGCACGCTTAACGTTCATTGACAATATAGTATTGTATGAGTTCTGTATGTTGGTGACCGAATGTTGTTTGGAGTCCCAGATGAGATCATGGACATGACAAGGAGCTCTGGAATGGTCCGGAGGTACAAATTGATATATAAGATGATAGTATTCGGTCTCTGGAAGGGCTCCGGAATATAGCAGATAATTATTGTATCACCGGAAGGGGTTCCGGGAGGCCAAGGGGAGTTGTTGGGCCTAACAGGCCAAAAGGAGGGTAGCAAACCAGCCCACAAGAGGGCTGGAGCACCCCACCTCCTGGCCGTCGGCCCTAGGAAGGAAGGAGGAGGTGCTGGCCCCCTCCTGCCTTTCTCCACGCAAGGAAGATGGAAGGGGAGGCGCCCTAGGGGCCACTGGCCCCCTTTCCTTCCCCCCACGCGCCAAGTATGGAAGGGGGCGTGCCTTGGCAGGCGCCCTAGGCTGCCTCCCCTCCCCCTCCACCTATATATATGAGAGGATGGGAGGGGGCCACACTCCACTTTTCACGAAGCCGTGTGCCGGCGCTCCCTCTCCTCTAGTTCATCCTCCGCTCTAAATCCGTTGTGCTTGGAGAAGCCCTGCGGAAATAGTTACACCACCACCATCACCACGTCGTTGTGCTTCCGAAATTCAACTACTACTTCGCCTCTCTTGCTGGATCAAGAAGGTGAGGACGTCATCGCGCTGAACGTGTGCTGAACGCGAAGGTGTCGTACGTTCGGTGCTTCGGAATGGATCGTGAAGGTGTACGACTACATCAACCGCGTTGATAAACGCTTCTGCTTAGCAATCTAGAAGGGTGTGTAGATGCTCTCCCCCTCTCATATATATGCATCTCCATGGATAGATCATGCGTGTGTGTAGAATTTTTTTGGTTTCCATGCAACATTTCCCAACAGTGGCATCAGAGCCAGGCCTATGCGTAGATGATATGCACGAGTAGAACACAAAGGAGTTGTGGGCGGTGATGTTCATATTGCTTCCCACCAATGTCTTATTTTGATTCGGCAGTATTGTGGGATGAAGCTTCTCGGACCAACCTTACATGTCCACGTACATGAGACCGGTTCCACCGACTAACATGCAACTTGTTTTGCATAAAGGTGGTTGGCGGGTGTCTGTTTCTCCTACTTTAGTTGAATTGGATTTGACTACGACAGTCCTTGCAGAAGGTTAAATAGCAACTTGATAATCACCGTTGTGGTTATGCATAGGTAAGAACGGTTCTTGCTAGTTGCCCATAGCAGCCACGTAAAACTTGCAACAACAAAGTAGAGGACGTTGAACTTGTTTTTGTAGGGTATGTTGTGATATGATATGACCAAGACGTGATATGATATATGTTGATGTATGAGATGGTCATGTTTTGTAATAAGTTCACGACTTGCATGTCGATGAGTACGACAACCGGCAGGAGCCTTAGGATTGTATTTAATTATTGTATGACATGTGTATGAATTACTAAGCGCCATGTAATTGCTTTACTTTATCGCTATGCGTTAGCAATAGTTGCAGAAGCAATAGTTGGCGAGACGACCCCGATGCAACAGTGGAGACCAAGGTGTCAAACCGGCGACGATGGAGATCATTCCATTGCTTTGGAGATGAAGATCAAAAGCACAAGATGATGATGGCCATATCATGTCACATATTTTGATTGCATGTGATGTTTATCCTTTATGCATCTTATTTTTCTTAGAACATGGTAGCATTATAAGATGATCCATTCACTTAATTTCAAGATAAAAGTGTTCTCCCCGAGTATGCACCGTTGCTAAAGTTCGTCGTTTCGAAGCACCTCATGATGATCGGGTGTGATGGACTCTACATTCATATACAACGGGTGTAAGCCAGTTTTGCACATGCAGAATACTTGGGTTAAACTTGATGAGTCTAGGATGTACAGACATGGTCAACATGGAGATGTTCACCATTGAAGACTACCCCATCTCACGTGAGATCGGACATGAGTTAGTTGATTTGGATCATGTATCACTTAGACAACTTGAGGGGTGTTGATTTAAGTGGGAGTTCATTAGTAATTTTATTATTTGAACTAAAATTTATTATGAACTTACTCCTAATAGTCTTTGTAAATCTATGTTGTAGAGAAATGGCCCGTGCTACCGTTCCCTTAAATTTTAATGTGTTCCTAGAGAAAGCTAAGTTGAAAGATGATGGTAGCAACTACACGGACTAGGTCTGTAACTTGAGGATTATCCTCATTGCTGCATAGAAGAATTATGTCCTTGATGCACCGCTAGGTGACAGACCTCAGGAGATGATGCAGACGTTGTGAATATCTGGCAGGCCCGAGCTGATGACTACTCGATAGTTTAGTGAGCCATGCTTTACGGCTTGGAACCGGGACTTCAAAAGCGTTTTGAACGCCACAGAGCATATGAGATGTTTCAGGAGCTGAAGTTGATATTTCAAGCTAATGCCCGGGTTGAGAGATATGAAGTCTCCAGCAAGTTCTTTAGTTGTAAGATGGCGGAGAACAGTTCTGTCAGTGAACACATACTCAGAATGTCTGGGTACCACAACCACTTGACTCAACTAGGAATTGATCTTCCAGCTGAGAGTCTTATTGATAGAGTTCTTCAGTCACTGCCACCAAGCTACAAAGGCTTAGTGATGAACTATAATATGCAAGGGATGACGAAAATGATTCCCGAGCTCTTCGCGATGCTGAAATCGGTGGAGGTAGAAATCAAGAAAGAGCATCAAGTGTTGATGGTTAACAAGACCACCAGTTTCAAGAAAAAAGGCAAGGGAAAGAAAGGGAACTTCAAGAAAACCGGCAAGCAAGTTGCTGCTCCCATGAAGAAGCCCAAAGTTGGACCCAAGCCGGAAGCTGAGTGCTTCTACTACAAGGGAAATGGTCACTGGAAGCAGAACTGCCCCAAGTACTTGGCAGATAAGAAGGATGGCAAAGTGAGCAAAGATATATTTGATATACATGTTATTGATGTGTTCCTTACTAATGCTCGTAGTAGCGTCTGGGTATTTGGTTGGTTCGGTTGCTCATATTTGTAACTCGGAACAGGAGCTGCGGAATAAACGAAGATTGGCTAAGGACGAGGTGATGATGCACGTCAGAAATGGTTCCAAGGTTGATGTGATCGCCGTCGGCACGCTACGTCTACATCTATCTTTGGTATTAGTTTTAGACCTCAATAATTGTTATTTGGTGCTAGCGTTGAGCATGAACATTATATCTGGATCTTGTTTATTGCGAGACGGTTATTCATTTAAGTCAGGGAATAATGGTTATTCTATTTATATGAGTAACATCTTTTATGTTCATGCACCCCTAATAAATGGTCTATTCTTGTTGAATCTCGATCATAGTGATACACATATTCATAATATTGATGCCAAAAGATGCAAAGTTGATAATGATAGTGCAACATACTTGTGGCATTGCCGTTTTGGTCATATTGGTGCAAAGCGCATGAAGAAACTCCATGCGGATGGACTTTTGGAATCACTTGATTATGAATCATTTGATACTTGCGAACCATGCCTCACAGGTAAGATGACTAAAACCCCATTCCCGGAATAATGGAGCGAGTTAATGACTTATTGGAAATAATACATACCGATGTATGCGGTCCAATGAGTGTTGAAGCACGCGGCGGGTATCATTATTTTCTAACCTTCATAGATGATTTGAGTAGGTATGGGTATATCTACTTAATGAAACACAAGTCTGAAACATTTGAAAAGTTCAAAGAATTTCAGAGTGAAGTGGAGAATCATCGTAATAAGAAAATAAAGTTTCTATGATATGATCGCAGAGCTGAATATTTGAGTTACGAGTTTGGCCTTCATTTAAGACAATGTGGAATTGTTTCACAACTCACGCCACCTGGAACACCACAACGTAATGGTGTGTCTGAATGTCGTAACTCTACTTTATTAGATATGGTGTATTCTATGATGTCTCTTACCGATTTGCCACTATCATTTTGGGGTTATGCATTAGAGACAGGTGCGTTCACATTAAATAGGGCACCGTCTAAATCCATTGAGACGACATTGTATGAACTATGGTTTCGCAAGAAACCAAAGATGTTGTTTCTTAAATTTTGGGGATGTGACGCTTATGTCAAAAGGCTTCATCTTGATAAGATCGAACCCAAAGCGGAGAAGTGCGTCTTCATAGGATACCCTAAAGAAACTATTGGGTATACCTTCTACCACAGATCGGAAGGCAAGATCTTTGTTGCTAAGAATGGGTCATTTCTAGAGAAGGAGTTTCTCTCGAAAGAAGCGACTGGGAGGAAAGTAGAACTTGATGAGGTAGTTGTACCTTCTCTCGAATTGGAAAGTAGCACATCAAAGAAAATTGTTACCGTGATGCCTACACCAACCAGAGAGGAAGCAAATGATGATCATGAAACTTCAGATCAAGTTACTACTAAACCTCGTAGGTCGACCAGAACACATGTCGTGCCAGAGTGGTATGATAATCCTGTCATGGAAGTCATGTTGTTATACAACAACGAACCTACAAACTATGAAGAAGCTATGATGAGCCTAGATTCCGACAAATGGCTTGAGGCCATGAAATCTGAGATAGGATCCATGTATGAGAACAAAGTGTGGACTTTGGTGGACTTGCCTGATGATCGGCAAGCCATTGAGAATAAATGGATCTTCAAGAGGAATACGGACGCTGATGGTAATATCACTGTCTACAAAGCTTGACTTGTCGCAAAAGTTTTTCGACAAGTTCAAGGGGTTGACTATGATGAGACTTTCTCACTCGTAGTGATGCTTAAGTCTGTCATAATCATGTTAGCAATTGCATTTTGTGATTATGAAATCTGGCAAATGGACGTCAAAACTGCATTCCTTAACATGTTTCTTAAGGAAGAGATTTATATGATGCCACTAGATGGTTTTGTCGATCCTAAGGGTGCTAACAAAATGTGCAAACTCTAGCAATCCATCTATGGACTGCTCCAAGCATCTCGGAGTTGATATGTACGCTTTGATAAGGTGAACAAAGCATTTGGTTTTATACAGACTTACGATGAAGCCTGTATTTACAAGAAAGTGAGTGGGAGCTCTGTAGCATTTCTGATATTATATGTGGATGACATATTGCTGATTGGAAATGATATAGAATTTCTGGATAGCATAAAAGTACATTTGAATAAGTATTTTTCAATGAAAGACCTCGGTGAAGTTTCTTACATATTAGGCATCAAGGTCTATAGAGATAGTTCAAGATGCTTAATAGGACTTTCACAAACACTACTAGAAAAAGGGCTATAGATGGGATTGACACTAATGGCGCACCAGACAAGCAGTGCGCCATTAGTATATACTAATGGCGCACCACCTTCTGATACGCCATTAGAGTTGAAACTACTAATGGTGCACCTGGCCCAAGGTGCGCCATTACTATCAAAAAAAATTGAACTAGTGCGCCTGTCCAAACATACTAATGGCGCATCTAGACTCGGTGCACCATTACTAGTTGTAACTAGTAATGGCGCACCTGTCAGAAAGTGCGCCACTAATGTTGTTTTTTTATTATATTTTTTATTCCTTTTTTTGCAAAAATACTAATGGCGCACTATTCCATCGTGCGCCATTAATAGTTTAAACTAGTAATGGCGCACTGTGGAACAGTGCGCCATTAGTATGTTTTTTTTTGCAAAACTACTAATGGCGCACCACCGGAAGGTGCGCCATTAGTAACCTGGATTACTAATGGCGCATTTAGAGTTGGTGCGCCATTAGTAAGTGGGGAGCAACAAGATATTTTGGACAGCCTCTCCTACCCACACTCACTTTCTCCACACTTCATTCTCTCCACCTCCTCCTTGTCTCGGGTGCCTCCTCTTTTTCACCTCATTTCCACCATAGATTCATTCAAATTAAGTGGTTAAATTACCTTGTTTTGATAGGTAAGTAAGGGGGAAGCTATATTTATGTTGTTCTCCCTACAACAATGTGCACATGCACTTTTTATGGCCTAGCTAGATCTATGTATGTTTGTGGTGTTGCATATGTTTGTGGTGTTGCATATGTGTTTGTGTTTGGAGGTGTACCGGTATTTGAAATGCAATAGTTGCCAATATTTTGCCGGAATGTTGATTCATTTCCGTTTCGGCGAGAATTTTGGCATTAAGCATTCTTTTTGGTCCTATTTTTAGGGAAAGTCATGCCAAATTTTTTTCTTGGTTCTAAAATATCATTTTGCTCTACCCCGCAGGTGACCATGGTCCGCACGATGACCGAAGGCATCATGAATAGGTTTTTGAGGTCCGCGAAGGCCGAGATGCTTCAAAAGAACGAGACGGAGATAAGATGTCCGTGTCGAAGATGCAAGCTGAAGAGCCTTATTGCGGACCCGGATTCCGGGCAGGTGCGGGACCACCTGCTCTTGCGTGGTTTCATGGATGGCTATCGGTGGCAAGGTGATGAAGATGACTACAAAGTCGTCCATGGGGGCCGGGCAAGAAATGAGGAAGGGCAGCAAGACAACCACCGCGGCTCGGGCGGGCGAGAAGACGAAGAATCCCCAGGAGATGATCACGACGGTGATGCTGTACACAGTCATCACGTAGAAGATGCAGGACATGATGATAAGGAAGATGCCAGAGCAGACGACGGGCATGATCATGAAGATGATGATGCCGGCGGAGCAGACGATGCTGGACCATCGATGGGCTGGGTGCAGGACCCTCATATTCAAGAGCTGCTTCTCAAGCAGACGGATAACGCAAGAGCTGCCGCCCGAGAGAAAGCCAAGATGGATCAACTTGAGTTAGACGCGGTTACTCCATTGTATGAAGGATGCAGGCCCGAGGATACCCGCCTGAAAGTAACGCTCATGGCTCTGGAGATGAAGGTAAAACACAAAATGACCGACGCATGCTTCGACGAGAACATGTCATTCTGGCACGAACGTCTTCCCAAGGGGAACAAGTGCCCGACCAGTTTGGAGGAGGCGAAGAAAATCGTGTGTCCTCTGGATTTACCGCACGTGAAATACCATGTGTGCATGAAAAATTGCATCATTTATCGGGACGAGCACGCGGAGTCTACCATATGTCCGGTGTGCGGCGTCACTCGATACAAGAAGAGGAAGAAAGCTCCTCGAAAAGTGGTGTGGTACTTTCCGATCTCTCCTCGTCTGCAGCGGTATTTCGCGGACCCTAAGGTAGCAAAGCTCCTGCGTTGGCACGCGGATAGGGAGGAGAAGAAGCGAGAAGATGACGCAAATGATTCGGAGATAGATAAAAAAGACAAGATGCTGAGTCACCCTAAGGATGCGAGCCAGTGGCAAGCGTTGAACTGCGAAGACCTAGAATTTGGGAATGATCCAAGGAACATCGTGCTGGGCGCGAGCACCGATGGAGTCAATCCGTTTAGCAGCCAGAGAAGCACACATAGCACCTGGCCTGTGTTTGTGTGTATGTACAACCTTCCCCCCTGGTTGTGCATGAAGAGGAAGTACATTCACATGAGTATGCTAATTGAAGGACCGAAACAACCAGGGAACGACATCAATATGTATCTGGGGCTGCTGAAAGAGGAGCTTGACACGCTGTGGAAAACGCCAGCCAATACGTGGGACGCCGCAGAGAAAGAATATTTCCCTATGAGAGCCGCACTGCTCACAACGGTGCACGACTATCTCGGTTACGGATATCTCGCGGGGCAGGTAGTCCACGGATTTTCTGGATGCGTAAGGTGCATGGATGACACAACGTATCGCCAGCTAGATAGAGATCCTGGGTCTTCGAAAACCGTGTTCATGGGACATCGAAGGTGGCTTCGCGATGATGACCCGTGGAGGAAACGCAAGGATCTGTTCGATGGTGAAACCAAACCCCGAAAACGCCCGTGTACGAGGAGCGGCGAGGAAATAGACAAGCTGTTGAAAAATTGGAAAGATTGCCCACTGCCGGGAAAGAAGCAAAAGGCGCCAGAGCCGGGAAAGAAGCGAAAGGCGCCAGAGCCGTTGCTGAAGGTATGGAAAACGAGGTCTGTTTTCTGGGACTTGCCGTACTGGAAGATCCACCGTGTGCCTCACAGCCTTGATGTCATGCATATCACGAAGAACGTGTGCGAGAATCTGCTTGGTACCCTGCTCAACATGCCAGAGAGGACCAAAGATGGGCCGAAAGCAAGGGCAGACTTGAAATCAATGGGCATCAGGCAGGAGCTTCACGCTAATGATGATGATGATGATGATGATGATGATGATGATGATGATGATGATGATGATGATGATGATGAGGCGAAGCAGGACACAGAAAGTCGTCGCAAAGGCAAAAAGGCCAAGAAGACCGGAAATGACTACCCTCCCGCGTGCTTCACTCTAAGTCAGGAGGAGATCGAGCAGTTTTTCACCTGCCTCCTAGGAGTAAAACTTCCTTACGGTTATGCGAGGAAGATAAGCAGATACCTAGACCCAGCGAAGCAGAAGTTCAGTGGGATGAAGTCTCACGACTGTCACGTGCTGATGACGCAGATACTTCCAGTTGAAATCCGTGGGATCATGGACGTGCACGTCCGTGAAACGCTATTTGGCCTATGCAACTTTTTCGACGTCATCTCTCGGAAGTCGATTGGCGTGAGGCAACTCAGAAGGCTACAGGAAGAGATCGTGGTGATACTATGCGAGCTTGAGATGTACTTCCCGCCCGCATTCTTTGACGTTATGGTGCATCTGCTGGTCCATATAGTGGAGGATATCATCCAACTCGGGCCGACGTTCCTGCACAGCATGATGCCGTTCGAAAGGATAAATGGTGTCATCAAAGGATACGTTCGTAACATGTCACGTCCAGAGGGAAGTATAGCCAGGGGCTTTCTGACCGAAGAGTGCATATCCTACTGCACGAATTATCTAGGCATCGAGAACCCCGTTGGTCTGCCCGTCAACAGGTACCTCGGCAGGCTCGCTGGATGGGGTCACCGTGAGGGTCGCCGCGAAATGCATGTCGACTTAGAGGGTTGACTCGCCGACTTTGAAAGAGCAAACCTAGTCGCGCTACAACACATAGACGTGGTCGATCCTTGGGTGGTAGAGCACAAAACCTTTATTAAGAAGACGTACAATGACCGAGGCCAACAGAGGACGGACGGAGATATAATCAAAGAGCACAACTCATGTTTCACGCGTTGGTTCAAGCAGAAACTTCTGTCGTACCCTTTACATGAGGATTCTTCCGCAGAAGAACAACTCATATTCGCCTTGTCACAGGGTGCCGAGCACAACCTGATGACCTATGAGGCGTATGATATCAACGGCTACACATTCTACACCGAGGCCAAGGACATGAAGAGCGATGGTTATCAGAACTCCGGGGTAACGATGGAATCCTACACCGGTAATGACAAGGACAGATACTACGGAAGGATCGAGGAGATCTGGGAGCTGAGCTACGCTGGAGAGAAGGTCCCGATGTTCCGTGTCAGATGGGCGAAGAGCGTCCTAAAAGAAGACCGGTATTTCACCACCATGGTTATACCCGAAGCCAAATCCAAGACCGCGGGCGCAAACGTCACCGCGAAAAATGAGCCATGGGTACTGGCTTCCCAAGTTGACCAATCCTTCTTCATTACCGACCCATCAAAGCCCAGTCGTGTTGTTGTGAGGAGAGACAAAAGGAAGATCATCGGAATGGATGGAGTAGCCAATGAGCAAGACTTCGACAAGTACGGTGACCCGAGGATCGAACATGACAACGACGATGAAGTAGCAGCATACACCACAAGAAGAAGCAGGACCACCCTACCTAAAGGACGTCCGTTCCACAGAAGAACTCCATTTGCGAAAAAGAAGGGCAAGAAGATTGTGAACAGATAGCTAGCTAAGATCGATTGTATTTAAATCGTAGCCTTCATTTCTCGATTGTATTTCATGGGCACTTTTTGAACTATCATGAATATTTTTAAATTTCATGGACACTCGATCTCGATCCCCCTCCATCTCGATCGCTATCCCACCTCGCCAGATCCGGTCCCCCTCGCCGCCGAGCACCCCCCGGTCCACCGGCCGCCGCCGCCGACCCCCCGCACCCTCGATTCCCCTACTCAACCGCCGCCGCCGACCCCCCGCACACCCCTCCCCTACTCAACCGCCGCCGCCGACCCCCCGCACCCCCCGCACCCTCCCCCGCTCCACCGGCATTACTGTTTGATGATATTTTTTAAAAAATCATTATTGTCTTATAAAAAAATAGTAGCGCGGGGTCGACTAAGAGCAACCCTTGGGACACCACTCTAAATAGGGCGTTGAATGTAATGAAGAACAAGGATAAGCTCAGTAAGCCGACGTCAGCTGGTCGTGTGGCCGGCAAAGGCTTGTCGACAAAATTGTCGTCATACTATAACAATGGTGGGCGAAAGGAGAAAAAGACCAGCTCAGAAAGCCAGGCGCGCGAGGTTCAAGAACTCAAGGCACAGGTGGTGCGGATTCCGGAGATTGTCCAAGAGCAAGTGCAACAACAACTCGGAGCGACGATCACCGCCATTGTGCCTACCTTGATCGAGGGGTTGAGTGTGTGGATTGCGGGCGGCCAACAGGGGCCGCCCCCGATTCCTAGCTTCACGGCCAGCAACTCGCAGAATGCGATGGCGGGGCCATTGGTGTCTCCGGCGGAGGCGGCATTGGTGTCTCCGACGCCGGCACGGGAGCTTAATGCACCCGGGTGTACGCCGGCCGGCACCTCTGCAGCAAGCGGCCCCTCCGTCAACTGCACGCCCGCCGTTGGCGGTGCCTCGACATTAGCCGAGCTCGACGCCATCATCACGGTAACTAATTAAGCCTCTCTCGGCCGAGGACTTCATCTCCTTGCCTTTGACTGGGCATCCCTGATGCCCTACATGTTTTCGCAGGGCGCCGCCGACGTTCCGTGCACTCTCCTGCACTTCGTGAACAACGAGTTGGTCGATGTCGCCAAGGGCAAAATCGTTCAACCGGGCAACCCCTTCTTCCACGGTACCCAGATGCCACCCAACTTGTTTAGGGTTCAACTGGTTCGGGTGCTGCCAGGCTGCGATGAGTTTTTACCTCTGATTCGACCCGTCGGGGCCAACGATGATGACGTGATGACCCTCAGCGCCTGCCTGAGCTGGCCCCTGCTTTGGCCGAAGAGCCAGATTCGTTTGGGGGCGGGGGACACCACCCCAAAGACAACACCGCCAGTCGTGTCGGCGCCAAGTCGGCCCCATGGCAAGACCGCCGCAACGGTGCCGGACATCCCTATGCCACTGGATCCAAACATGCATATGGCACAGGATCAGAACGACGACGACGACGATACATTTGGCAACGTCGATCAGTACTTTGCCGAACATGGGTACGATGGCGACTTCATGGGGCCTCCTTCTCAAGAACCCAACCCAACAAAAGACATGCGCGATCTAGCTGGTACCGCGGAGAAGCCAAGTTGCAACAGGTGTCGTCTTCTGTTCAGCTCTCAGGAGACGCCTCTAGCTGCCGACTTCACCGAGCCTCAGATAGGCGAGGTGCGAAATATTATCAGCCCAAACACACTCAAGAAGGCGGTCTGTGAGCAGAACTCGGTCCCATTACAGGAGAAGAAGAAGGCACACAAAAGAAAGACTAACAAGGGTGGGAGCCAGCCGGCACCGAGTACGATCCGTGCTCAGGACGGGCCACCTTCACCTAAGGATATCTCGAGGAGGGTGCATGTGGCGGGTAGGGCGATGCTACCGACAAATATGCTCAATGCTGCAACCGGTGCTATGCAGAGTCTGCATGACAGTGTTCTTTCTTTGGAGAAACGGCGTCTCAGAGAAAAGGATGTGGCATACCCGGTTTTCGCAGCCAAGGTGCCAGAGGGAAAGGGCTTTGTGGATAACTCCATCGGGGGTACGATCGTCCTGCGGTTTGATGACATCCACGCTATGTTGAACCTTCATCCGCTGCACTACACCTTCGTTCGGCTATTTTCGCTGAGTATGGAGATGCGGATCATTCGTGACAAGACCCCGGACATCGTGATAGTCGACCCCTTCTACATGTGTGCCAAGATCTTGGGCAGCGCTGGGGACCGGCAAGTCGCGAGTTCTTACCTCGAAGGCGTCATTCTGGCAAACCAAGATAAGGATAACTTCCTCGTGCCTTACTTTCCCGAGTAAGTCCTCCCCTCAACCGGCCCGTAACATATGAATTCTTAGATTTCGATGCTTTTTCTTTTAACATTCCGTGTTTTCTGCAGTGACACACATTGCACACTCATCCTCCTAAGCCCCAAATATTCCATGGCCACGTATTTCGACACGGACCATCAGTCGAACATAGACTACACAAATGCCAAGAAGGTTCTTGATGATGTTCTCCCCGGCTACGCCAAATCTAGAGGCACCTTCACCAGGCCTATTCGTAAGTACGGCAAGCCCGTGTTCTCCCACAATACGACGTTCTGCTGTGTCAAGTAGCCGCCTGGCGGTCAGAAGGGTGCCTACTACGCCATCCATCACATGTGGGCGATCGTACGGGACCATCATCAACTTCTGCTACCGAGTAAACTCAAAGATTGGGCCGCGAGCGTGTCGGCAATCCAGGACGCGGACATCAGACAATAATTCTTTCGCATCCAGTTGGAGTTTGCGGAAATCATCCATCAAGATGTCCTTCGTACCTCGGGGCAGCTCTACCTCAGAAATCAACCGTCCAACAGTGACATCGACACAATGCTACAAATGCAGGCTGACAATGCCCGTTATTTCATGACTCCCACGATAGACGGCGGCTTCATCCACGCTCCAGTCCCTTGAGTCGAGTCGAAAGCAGTGATGCTGTGTCTAGTTCTGAAACATCGATTGGCTCATGTTGTAATTAAACTTTAATGAACTTGTAGTATGTCTCTTTGGTTTCGAGAGTCGTTCAACTTAGATGTAATCAATGCTATTAATGTCTTGCTTTTCTCTTCCAATCGTTTTGTTGCATACTTATATATTGCTTATGTATTGTCTGTGAATTGGTACTAACGTTTCGTTCGGCTAGTGCATAGTGATGCCGTCGTATGTTGTGTACAAGGGTAAGGTTCCCGGAGTCTACGACGATTGGGAGGAGTGTCGGAGACAGGTTCACCGATTCAGCGGTAATAGTTACAAAGGGTACACCACTAGGGCCGAGGCCGAATCTAGATACGCCCGCTATCTAGCGGGAGAGGGGAGGGAGCGTTGGAGGAACCGGATGAAGATGAGTTTCATCGTGATGATGCTCATCGTGATGACCGCAACTCTCTTCTATGTGATGGTAGTTTAGATGATCGATATCGACTTGTAATGTGAAGACAAACTCGCTACTCGCGGTCTCGAGACTTGTAATATAATGTTCTATCTTTGTTCGGTCTTTTCAATTCGGAGACTAATATGATGAATTGTATTCAGAGACTAATATGATGAATTGTATTCAGAGACTAATCTTCTATTGTATTCGATGAATCTGTTGTTGATGTGTGCTGTCTATATTTTGTCCAATTATACATTTTGTCACCTGTGCAAAAAACAGAAAATAAAAAAATAAAAAAACCTAATATTCATACTAATGGCGCATCACATCACAGTGCGCCATTAGTATGCCAAAGGATACTAATGGCGCATCATTAAACAGTGCGCCATTAGTATGCCGAAGTTACTAATGGCGCATCTCGTTGTTGTGCGCCATTAGTATGCCAAAGCACCTGGGTATACATGGCCCCCTGGAAGGCATACTAATGGCGCACTGTTGTATATACTAATGGCGCATCTGTGGTCCGCCATTAGTATACCAGATACTAATGGCGCACCAGTGGTGCGCCATTAGTAAAATATACTAATGGCGTGGCACTAATGGCGCACCACTAATGCGCCATTAATGGCCAAATTAGGTGCGCCATTAGTAGGCCTTTTCCTAGTAGTGAAAGCACATACCTTGACAAAGTTCTAAAGAAGTTCAAAATGTACCAGTCAAAGAAAGGGTTCTTGCTTGTGTTGCAAGGTGTGAAATTGAGTAATACTCAAAGTCCGACCGCGGCAGAAGATAGAGAGAGAATGAAAGTCATTCCCTATGCCTCGGCCATAGGTTCTATTATGTATGCCATGTTGTGTGCCAGAGCTGATGTGTGTCTTGCCATAAGTTTGGCAGGGAGGTACCAAAGTAATCCAGGAGTGGATCACTGGACAACGGCCAAGAATATCCTGAAGCACCTGAAAAGGACCAAGGATATGTTTCTCGTTTATGGAGGTGATGAAGAGCTTGTCGTAAAGGGTTACGTGATGCTAGCTTCAACACAGATCCAGATGACTCTAAGTCGCAAACTGGATACGTATTTATATTGAATGGTGGAGTTGTCAGTTGGTGCAGTTCTAAGCAGAGCGTCATGGCAGGATCTACATGTGAAGCGGAGTACATAGCTACTTCGGAAGCAGTGCATGAAGGAGTTCATATCCAATCTGAGTGTAATACCCAATGCATTGGGTCCAATGACAAACTTTTGTGACAACACTGGAGCAATTGCCATAGCCAAGGAGCCCAGGTTTCACAAGAGAACCAAACACATCAAGCGACACTTCGACTCCATTCATGATTGTGTCAAGGATGGAGACAAAGAAATTTGCAAAGTACATATGAATCTGAATGTGGCAGGCCCATTGACTAAACCTCTTCCACGGGCAAAACATGATCAACACCAAGACTCCATGGGTGTTAGATTCATTACTATGTAATCTAGATTAATGGCTCAAGTGCAAGTAGGAGACTATTGGAAATATTCCCTAGAGGCAATAATAAAGTGGTTAATATTATATTTCCTTAATCATGGTAAAGGTTTATTATTCATGCTATAATTGTATTGATTGGAAACTTAAATGCATGTGTGAATACATAAACAAATATCAAGTCCCTAGTAAGCCTCTACTAGACTAGCTCGTTGATCAAAAGATGGTTAAGGTTTCATGACCATGACATGAGTTGTCATTTGATAACGGGAGAATGATGTGATGGACAAGACCCATCCGTTAGCATAGCATATGATCGTTCAGTTTATAGCTACTGTTTCTTAATGTCAAATACATGTTCCTTCGACCATGAGATCATGCAACTCCCGGACTCTGGAGGAATGCCTTGTGTGTATCAAACGTCACTTTGTAATTGGGTGATCATAAAGGTGCTCTACAGGTATCTCCGAAGGTGTCTGTTGAGTTGGCATGGATCGAGATTGGGATTTTTTCCTTCCGTATGAAGGAAAGGTATCTCTGGGCCCTCTCGGTAATACAACATCACAAGAAGCTTGCAAGAAAATTTACTAAGGAGTTAGTTACAAGATGATGTATTACGAAACGAGTAAAGAGACTTGCCAGTTACGAGATTGAACTAGGTATGGAGATATTGACGATCGAATCTCGGGCAAGTAACATACCGATAGACAGAGGGAACTACGTATGTTGTCATAAAGGTTCGACCAATAAAGATCTTCGTAGAATATGTAGGAACCAATATGGGCATCCAGGTCCCTTTATTGGTTATTGATCGGAGAAGCGTCTCGGTCATGTCTACATCATTCTCGAACCCGTAGGGTCTTCACGTTTAACATTCGTTGACGATATAGTACTGTATGAGTTATGTATGTTGCTGACCGAATGTTGTTCAGAGTCCCGGATGAGATCACGGACATGACGAGTAGCTTCGGAATGGTCTGTAGGTAAAGATTGATATATATGATGATAGTACTTGGTCTCCGGAATGGTTCCGAAATACACCGGATAATTATCGGATCACCGGAAGAGGTCCCGGGAGGCCACGGGGATTTGTTGGGCCTAACATGCCAAAAGGAGGGGAGCACACCATCCCACAAGAGGGTTGGCGCACCCCACCTCCTGGTCGTCGGCCCTAAGAAGGAAGGAGGAGGGGCCAGCCCCTCTCCCGCCTTTCTCCATGCAAGGAAGATGGAAGGGGAGGCGCCCTAGGGGCCACCGGCCCCTTTCCCTTCCTCCCACGCGCCAAGTATGGAAGGGGGCGCCTTGGCAGGCGCCTTAGGGCAGCCGCCGGCCCCCCTTGGGGCACGCCCTAGGCTGCCTTCCCTTCCCCTCCACCTATATATATGAGAGGAGAGGAGGGGGCGCCAAACACCACAATTCACCAAGCCGTGTGTCGGCGCCCCCTCTCCTCTAGTTCATCCTCCGCTCTAAATCCGTTGTGCTTGGCGACTCCCTGCAGAAATAGTTTCACCACCACCGTCACCATGCCGTCGTGCTGCCGGAACTCATCTACTACTTTGCCCCTCTTGTTAGATCAAGAAGGCGAGTACGTCATCGCGTTGAACATGTGCTGAACGCGGAGGTGTCGTACGTTCGCTCCTTGATCAGAACAGATCGTGAAGGTGTACGAGTACATCAACCGCATTGATAAACGGTTCTGCTTAGCTATCGGTATGTAGATGCTCTCCCCCTCTCGTAGCTATGCATCTCCATGGATAGATCTTGCGTGTGCGTAATTTTTTCCATGCAACGTTTCCCAACAGACATGCCTTTAGGAGGGGCAATGATGGTGGTGAGCCTTTAGCTCGCTCTAGTGACAATAGTTGTTGCTAGATGGTCTATGCGTATGGTTGTAATTTTTTTATTACTTCTGCTCTTCTTTGTACTATCATGACAATTGATGAATAGATCAAATGTTTTTCCAAAAAAGGGACCACAGGCCTTTTTCATGAAGATGGATGTATTTCTTAAAAGGGTGTGTTTCCACAAAGACATGCCCTTTCACTAAAGTAACATGTCTTTCTAATTAAAGGACATATTTTCACCAAGGGGCTTGTCTTTTAACTCAAGGACATGATTGTTCGTAGCCTCCAACTGTCAAGATCTAGCGGACTTAATTACTACTAATGTTGACCCTGAGGGGGGGGGGCAAGAGGGGTGGTTTCCCCGGGGCTCTGAAACAAAGGGGCTCCCTTCCCGGGTATGGGTGAGCACGGAGCAGATAGCATCCTTGTCCCAATCGCCATTCAAGCACAAGAGACTTGTTCAATGCGTCTCCATGAAGAAAAAAACTAATTCGGTTTTCCATTTAGCAAACTGGGCCTTAGGACTTTCTGTAGGTGGAAAGATATTGGCTAAGTGGTGCTGGGCCTCGGTAGTTTTGGCTAATACTAGCTCTAATTCGTTTTGGTGCTTTGTTTCGGGGCATTACCTATACGGCGCCTTAGGCACCGCTTAAAGGGCGCCCCCCCCCCCCCCCCCCCCCCGCCCCTCTTCGAGTTGGGCTGGCTCATATATATTTTTTCCTTTTCTGTTAAACATAAAAAAAAGGGTGCGCACGGCTGACAAGATCAAACCCAAGATCTGTTTGTTCCGAGAGAAGCACATCAACCACTAGGACATCTCAACGCATGTGCACACGTGCTTCTTCTTTTTCTTTATTCCTTCTTCAGTTCGTGGAATTCATTTTTTTCTTTTTTTTCTTGTTCTTGTTTCTATTTTTATTTTTTGTTTTCATAAATTCCTAAACTTTTTTCAAAATTGATGAGCTTTTTCCATATCCGCACACATTTTCTTCAAAATTAATGAAATTTTTTCCAAATTCGAGATTTTTTTAATCAATGAACCTTTTTTTTTGCAAATTTGGTATATTTTTTGAAAAAAATTTATGAGCTTTTTCAAATTTGTGAACTTTTTAAAAATTGATGAAGTTTTATCTAATTTGTGAAATCTTCTTTCAAAATCGATGATTTATTGTTTTCAGATTTGCGAAAAAAATTCAAATTCGATGAACTTTTTTGAATTCAAAGACTTTTTCGTAAAACACACAAACTTTATCTCAAATTTGAAAAAAAACTGATCTATATTTTTTTCTTCAAAAGGTCTATGGTTGACAGGGTAACGTTGACCGGTCAACCTTGAACCGTGATAACCCACCACTGTGCGAGCGAACGAACTGGCGATGAAAAGGTAGTACCATTAATTCACCCTAGATGGACTAGACGGAGTTCTTGGACACATTGAGCACTTCCTAACACAAGGAGGTTGGTCCACATCATTAGGTGTTCTTCAGCAATATTTAACTTAAACAATGCCATGCGAGAGATCAAGTCCCCGATTGTTTACTACGACAACATTTGCCCAGCTCCAGCGAGGGAGAGATAACGACGGTAGGGCGCCTTCGGCTCCTTTCAGTGCATATAGTCATTGTTAGGTGGTCCACCGACCTGGTTGTAATAATTGTTACTTCTGGTGTTCTCCGTACATCCATGACAGATGATGAACAGATTGGAGGTTTCTACCACAGATCCGAACTCAGAGAAAACTGTTAAGACTGGGTCATTTCTAGAGAAATATATATATATATATATATATATATATATATATATATATATATATATATATATATATATATATATATACATACATACCTTCTACCACAGATCCGAACGCAAGATCTTTCGTGCTAAAAATGGGTCATTTCTAGAGAAGGAGTTTCTCTCGAAAGAAGTGAGTGGGAGGAAAGTAGAACTTGATGACGTAGTTGTACCTTCTCTCGAATTGGAAAGTAGCACATCAGAGAAAACTGTTCCCGTGATGCCTACACAAACCAGAGAGGAAGAAAATGATGATCATGAAACTTCAAATCAAGTTACGATTGAACCTCGTAAGTCGACCAGAACACGTACCGCACCAGAGTGGTACGGTAATCCTGTCCTGGAAGTCATGTTGTTAGACAACAACGAACCCACAAACTATGAAGAAGCTATGATGAGTTCAGACTCTAACAAATGGCTTGAGGCCATGAAATCTGAGATAGGATCCATGTATGAGAACAAAGTGTGGACTTTGGTGGACTTGCCCGATGATCGGCAATCCATTGAGAATAAATGGATCTTCAAGAGGAAGACGGATGCTGATGGTAATATCACTGTCTACAAAGCTCGACTTGTCGCAAAATGTTTTTGACAAGTTCTAGGGGTTGACTACAATGAGACTTTCTCACCTATAGCGATGCTTAAGTCTGTCATAATCATGTTAGCAATTGCTGCATTATTTGATAATGAAATCTGGCAAATGGACGTCAAAACTGCATTCCTTAACAGGTTTCTTAAGAAAGAGTTGTATATGATGCAACTAGATGGTTTTGTCGATCCTAAGGGTGTTAACAAAGTGTGCAAACTCTAGCGATCCATCTATGGACTGGTGCAAGCATCTCAGAGTTGGAATATACGCTTTGATGAGGTGATCAAAGCATTTGGTTTTATACAGACTTACGGCGGTGAAGCCTGTATTTACAAGAATTTGAGTGGCAGCTCTGTAGCATTTCTGATATTATATGTGGATGGCATATTGCTGATTGGAAATGATATAGAATTTCTGGATAGCATAAAAGGATGTTTGAATAAGAATTTTTCAATGAAAGACCTCGGTGAAGTTGCTTACATATTGGGCATCAAGATCTATAGGGATAGATCAAGAAGCTTAATAGGACTTTCACAAAGCACATACCTTGACAAAGTTCTGAAGAAGTTCAAAATGTACCAGTTAAAGAAAGGGTTCTTGCCTGTGTTGCAAGGTGTGAAATTGAGTAAGACTCAAAGTCCGACCACGACAGAAGATAGAGAGAGAATGAAAGTCATTTCCTATGCCTCAGCCATAGGTTCTATAATGTATGCCATGTTGTGTACCAGACCTGACGTGTGCCTTGCCATAAGTTTGGCGGGGAGGTACCAAAGTAATCCAGGAGTGGATCACTGGACAACGGTCAAGAATATCCTGAAGTACCTGAAAAGGACCAAGGATATGTTTCTCGTTTATGGAGGTGATGAAGAGCTCGTCGTAAAGGGTTACGTCGATGCTAGCTTCGACACAGATCCGAATGACTCTGAGTCGCAAACCGAATACATATTTATATTGAATGGTGGAGCTGTCAGTTAGTGTAGTTCTAATAAGAGCGTCGTGGCAAGATCTACATGTGAAGTGGAATACATAGTTGCTTCGGAAGCAGCGCATGAAGGAGTCTGGATAAAGGAGTTCATATCCGATCTGGGTATAATACCCAGTGCATCGGGTCCAATGACAATCTTTTGTGACAACACTAGAGCAATTTCCATAGCCAAGAAGCCCAGGTTTCACAAGAGAACCAAACACATCAAGTGACACTTCGACTCCATTCATGATTATGTCAAGGATGGAGACATAGAAATTTGCAAAGTACATACAGATCTGAATGTGGCAGACCCATTGACTAAACATCTTCCACAGGCAAAACATAATCATCACCAATACTCCATGGGTGTTAGATTCATTACTATGTAATCTAGATTAATGACTCTAGTGCAAGTGGAAGACTGTTGGAAATATGCCCTGGAGGCAATAATAAAGTGGTTGTTGTTATATTTCATTAATCATGGTAAAGCTTTATTATTCATGCTATAGTTGTATTGATCGGAAACTTAAATACATGTGTGAATACATAAACAAATACCAAGTAGCCTCTACTAGACTAGCTCGTTGATCAAAACATGGTTAGGGTTTCCTGACCATAGACATGAGTTGTCATTTGATAATGGGAGAATGATATGATGGACAAGACCCATCCGTTAGCATAGCATATGATCGTCCAGTTTATTGCTACTGATATCTTAATGTCGAATACATGTTCCTTCGACCATGAGATCATGCAACTCCTGGACTCCGAAATAATGCCTTGTGTGTATCAAACGTCACTTCATAATTGGGTAATCATAAAGGTGCTCTATAGGTATCTCCGAAGGTGTCTATTGGGTTGGCATGGATCGAGATTGGGATTTTTCATTCTCGATAATATAGCATCACAAGAAGCTTGCAAGCAAATTGACTAAGGAGATAGTTAAAAGATGATGTATTACAAAACGAGTAAAGAAACTTGCCAGTAACGAGATTGAACTAGGTATGGAGATACCGACGATCGAATCTCGGGCAAAAGTAACATACTGAATGACAAAGGGAACTGCATGTGTTGTCATAAAGGTTCGACCGATAAAGATCTTCATAGAATATGTAGGAACCAATATGGGCAGCAGGTCCCTCTATTGGTTATTGATCGGAGAAGCGTCTCGGTCATATCCACATCATTCTCGAACCGGTAGGGTCCACACGCTTAACATTCATTGACGATATAGTACTGTATGAATTATGTATGTTGGTGACCGAATGTTGTTCAGAGTCCCGGATGAGATCACGGACATGACGAGGAGCTCCGGAATGGTCGGGAGGTAAAGAATGATGTATAGGATGATAGTATTCATTCTTCGGAAGGGTTCCAAAATACACCGGGTAATTATTGGATCACCGAAAGAGGTTCCAGGAGGCCACGGGGATTTGTTGGGCCTAACAGGCCAAAAGGAGGAGAGCACACCAGCCCACAAGAGGGCTGGCGCACCCCACCTCCTGGTCGTCGGCCCTAGGAAGGAAGGAGGAAGGGTCGGCCCCCTCCTGCCTTTCTTCACGCAAGGAAGATGGAAGGGGAGGCGCCCTAGGGGCCGCCGGCCCCCTTTCCTTCTCCTCACGCACCAAGTATGGAAGGGGGCGCCTTGGCAGGCGCCCTAGGGCAGCCACCGGCCCCCCTTGGGGCGCGCCCTAGGTTGCCTCCCCTCCCCCTCCACCTATATATGTGAGAGGAGGGGAGGGGGCGTCACACACTATGATTCATCAAGCCGTGTGTCGGTGCCCCCTCTCCCTCTAGTTCATCCTTCGCTCTGAATCCATTGTGCTTGGCGAAGCTCTGCAGAAATAGTTTCACCATCACCATCACCATGCCGTCGTGCTGCCGGAACTCATCTACTACTTCGCCCCTCTTGCTGGATCAAGAAGGCGAGGACGTCATCGCGTTGAACGTGTGCTGAACGCAGAGATGTCGTACGTTCGGTGCTTGATCGGAACGGATCATGAAGGTGTACGACTACATCAACCGCGTTGATAAATGCTTCTGCTTAGCGATCTACAAGAGTATGTAGATGTTCTCCCCCTCTCATAGCTATGCATCTCCATGGATAGATCTTGCGTGTGCGTAATTTTTTCCATGCAACGTTTCCCAACAGACATGCCTTTAGGAGGGGCAATGATGGTGGTGAGCCTTTGGCTCGCTCTAGTGACAATAGTTGTTGCTAGATGGTCTATGCGTATGGTTGTAATTTTTTTATTACTTCTGCTCTTCTTTGTACTATCATGACAATTGATGAATAGATCAAATGTTTTTCCAAAAAAGGGACCACATGCCTTTTTCATGAAGATGCATTTACTTCTTAAAAGGCGTGTGTTTCCACAAAGATATGCCCTTTCACTAAGGGACATGTCTTTTTAATTAAAGGACATTTCACCAAGGGGCTTGTCCTTTAGCTCAAGGACACGATTGTTCGTAGCCTCCAACTGTCAAGATCTAGCGGACTTAATTACTACTAATGTTGACCCTGAGGGGGGGGGGCAAGAGGGGTGGTTTCCCCGGGGCTCTGAAACAAAGGGGCTCCCTTCCCGGGTATGGGTGAGCACGGAGCAGATAGCATCCTTGTCCCAATCGCCATTCAAGCACTAGAGACCTGTTCATGGGCCGGCCCACTAGCCTGCTGCCCTAATTTTTTTAGTTTTATCTTCGAAAATAAAAATATGAAATGAAGAAAGGTTTACAGATTTAAAGAAAAAAAGTTCATCCATTTGAAAAAGTATGTTCATATCTTTAAAAAAAGGTTCATAAAATTTGAAAAAGCTCATCAATTTGAAAAAAAGTTCATTCAAATTGAAAAAAAGTTCATCCAATTTCGCAAAAGTTCATCAAATTCGAAAAAAATTCATAGAAATTGAAAAAATGTTCATGTACTTTTAGAAAAAGTTCATGGAACAGAAAAAAAAAGTTCATAAGTAAAAAAATGTTTATCTATTTTCAAGACAAAATGTTCATTAAATTTAGAAAAAGTTCAATAATATTCAAAAAAGTTCATCAATCTCAAAAAAGTTCACAGAATTTTCAAAAAAAAGGGTCAACCGGCGCCCCGATGGGCCGGCCCATTTACGGATGCCACAGGCGCCAGTTAACAAAATGCATGTTAACTGGCGCCTGTGGCGCCAAATAGGAAATCCCCTGTTTTGGGGCATTACCTATGCGGGGCCTTAAGCGCCGCTTAAGGGCCATTTCGTATATGGCACAACACCCCCCCCCCCCCCCCCCTTCGAGTTGGGCTGGCTCATACATATTTCTTCCTTTTCTGTTAAACATAAAAAAAAAAGGGTGCACGCGGCTGACAAGATCAAATCCGAGATCTGTTTGTTCGGAGAGAAGCGCATCAACCACTAGGACATCTCAACGCATGTGCACACGTACTTCTTTTTTCTTTATTCCTTTTTCAGTTCGCGGAATTCAAATTTTTTTCCTTTTTTTTCTTGTTCTTGTTTCTATTTTTATTTTTGTTTTCATAAATGTGTGAACTTTAGTAAACTCTTTCCAAAATTGATGAGTTTTTTTTTCATATCCGCAAACATTTTCTTCAAAATTGATGAATTTTTTTCCAAATTCGTGATTTTTTTAATCAATGAACGATTTTTTAAAAAAGATTGATGAACCTTTTCAACTTTGTGAACTTTTTTAAAAATTGATGAAGTTTTATCAAATTTGTGAACTTTTATTTCAAAATTGATGCTTTTTTCAAACTTGATTTTTTTTCAGATTTGTGAAGTTTTTTAAAATCCCATGAACTTTTTTGAAGTTTGTGAAAAAAAATTCAAAATCCTTGAGCTTTTTTCAATTCAAAGACTTTTTTTGTAAAACACACAAACTTTATCTCAAATTTGATCTTTTTCTTCAAAAGGTCTACGTTTGACCGGGTAACGTTGACCGGTCAACCTTGAACCGTGATAACCCACCACTGTGCGAGCGAACGAACTGGTGATGAAAAGGTAGTACCATTAATTCACCCTAGATGGACTAGATGGAGTTCTTGGACACATTGAGCACATCCTAACACAAGGAGGTTGGTCCACATCATTAGGTGTTCTTCACCAATATTACTCTGTTTTTTCATTCTTTTCTGCATGGAGTGTCCACTCTTGAAGTGCTACAATGAGAACCCTACGTACATGTTCCATGCCAATGCATCTGATGCACTCCTATGCACGGTGCTCGGTCAGAATGCTGCGGGAGTTCTGTGATTTCTGTTCCCTGCAAGCTATAAACCGGAATATGCAACACGCATAACGTGTACCGTACCTACCAATATCTCTCATTGCATCCAAACTTATCCAAAAAAAAGGAATAATAACGGCTAGAAGGATCAACGATGTCTAGCCTTCTTTGAGTAGGGCCAGACATATACATTTGCCTCTAATTTCCTCTTATCCAAATCCCATGCACAAATGCTCGAAGAAAAGCGACATTGGCAGAAAGGCATCAAATATGTCACCTGACGAGTACACTTGATTTAAACCATCACATTCACATGGCAGCAAATCTAACTTAAGCATTTGCGACTTCGTACTTGATCATTACATTACTCGGTCTGGAAACAAGAAACGATACCACGACACAATTCATTGAAAGAAACGCGGCATGGCATGGTTAAGTTAGCGATTCACCGACGCAAAACGGTAGAGATGGTGAAACGATATGCTATGGAACTACGGATACCCTCCTACTACTTGGAATAGTTCTTCAAACTGTAACTTTAAGCAAAGGAACCCCATATGCGTACCGGCACCATCCTTCTACGTATACCCTACAGGTTTCGCCTTATCTATCGACTTCTGTAGAGCAGGTGAGATTGATCAATCTGCGGTGTCGGTGATGAGCTCCTTGAGCACGTGTTTCAGGCCGTTCATCTTCTTCCGGGCTCTCTGCGAAACCATTTTCATGGGAAAAGGTTAGCGTGTGATCGGTACGGCATCCCTCCCTGGGGGAATGGTGTTTGTTTACCTTCTGAACCTTCGCGATTTTGATTTCGGCGTCGTTGAGCTGAGAACCAACTCTGCTCTCGGCTTGTTGGAGGAGCTTCTTGTGTGATGCTTCTGTTGATGCAATCATACAAGAAAACCATGGTTCAGTGGTAATTCAGGTAAGGCCGAACAGTTAGAGAGAAACAAAGCATTTAAACAGATTTCTTCTAGTGGCTGATGTATGATGATTCATTCCGTTTGCCTCTTAACAATGGTAACAGTGAACTAAAACTACAGTTACTTGAATTAAAAAATTCACTGATGACTATTTCTTCTAATCATGTGCCATGGAGATTGGGCAATCATTTTTTTCAATCAGCAAACATGCGATTTAACCACATTAAACAATGTTGGGATCTTATGTGCTGGATCAGTTATATGACAAAGCTTGCAATCTATAATCAAATTGCTTCAATGGCAATACTTCATAAGGCTCCGTTTTGACAAAGGTGAACATGATTCCACATTTTTGGGAAGACCGTGCAGAGTATCAGTTTGTAATAAATAGTGCGGCGAGTAAGTATTTCATTTGCATTCCGCAAGTGTAATGTCTTAAGTTAAAACTTACTTTGCTTCTCAGCTACTCCCTTAAGTTCTGCATGATAGGCTTCAAATTCCTCGAGAGAGTTCTTGCAACCAAGCAACTGCTGATTAACCTCCTCCTTAAACTTCTCATGAAGAACCCGTAACTGTTCTTGTTGCTCTGAAACCACAAGGCATAGAGGACAAGGTTATATCATTTGAGCAACTAACATTTATTCCAAGAGAAACAACACAAGACAAGCAAGAAAACAAGGTAAAGTATAAGGATTCACAAAGGAATCTTGCCACAAGTGTGCCTTAGTAACCAAACAGGCAACCAACTTGGCCGTGCCTAACTTGTGGTATGGCATGGTTAGCATACCAACCAAACAGGCTCTAACCCTACATATATGCATACACAGTAAAAAGTCCAAAGAGCAGAAGATAGTAAATAAGGAATAACCAAACCAGATTGGATAACTGCAGGCAGATTCAAAGAAATGGTGCGATATGCCGGAACATACAGGATTCTCGATGTTTTGGGGATTGCCCGGGGCTTACTATGTTTTCTTCAGGTTTAGGATATGCCGGACCCCTACTTTATATGCCTATATTACTACTCTACTACTTATTGAAGTACAAGAGTCTGCAAATTGCTCGAGCTTAATAATCCAAATAGGTGAAGTATGAGTGGCACAATGGATCAAAAGAACCAGTACATCACATCTATATAGATATTGCTTTCTGAACAGTTTCTGGCAAATGGGTCTCATTGTCATAAAACTCATGATTCACAATATTAATTTCTGCAGTGACACAATATAAACTGTACCTTCAAATGTTGAGTTTAGTCGCTTCCTTTTAGATTTTCCTGCATTGACCAGCTTATCCCTGAAAGTACAGTTCAATGCGTCAAAAAATAGCTGCACCTCTAATATATGTGATACTTCTATAACAAGCCTATATATAGAATTAGATGTGCATATGCAGATAAGATGTAGTTTCTTTGGTAACACCAGCAAAGATCTTACACATCATCCTGCATCTGCACCTCAACTCCCTCGAGGTGCTGGCGAATTATCTCTCCAGTACCTGCCAGTATCTCAGAACTTCTATTTCTTGTTTCGGACTTGATCTTGGTTTGAAACCTTCCCAGCACCAGCAGTAACTCATCAAAAGCCCTGGTTACAATCAAGAAATTAAATTGGACCAACCAACAATATCAGATTCGTATTTCTTTATAGAACCTAAAGCAGACCTGTTTAGGTAGTCATCTGGGCATTGCACTGGTTCTTTGTCTGACATTATAGTTTCTTGTGTTCCTGAATGAATTAGTAATGACATATTAGTTCTGAACTGCTACTGTTAAATCAACGCAAGGTAATCAACTTTACCAGAAGTGGCAAAAGGAACAGGCAAAGGTAAGCGCCGTTTGCCTCTTTTACCCTCTTTTAGATGTGATTTCCTATCCAGATTTTCTAGAGGAGATTTATCAGGGCTGTCTACATCTGAAGGCCATTTGCGAGTTTTATATCCTGCACATGGAGAACCAGTTACAAATAAGTAACACATCACAGGTAAACAAGTTTTGGATATATGACAATGTAATTTATACATCTCCAATGGCATGAGGGAAAAGCTTGGCTTGCGTTATCAATTTTCCAGAACTAAAGTGGTCAAAATACAAAACTTAAATTACTTAGCAAAACACACTAATGAAACGCATTTAAAGTAGCATGCATGCACATGACAGAATATGCCACATGTTGCTTCTATTCCATTGGAATGGCTTCTCATGAGCAAGCACTACATACAATAGTTAAGAGTGAGCATATCATCTTAGCATACCAGTAATCATGGCAGTACTTTGGAGAGCCCTAACCTTAAAGCCACAGTAGGATTATTGGAGGGTCTGGCACTGATAGTGATTGATCAATGATTGCTATGAAAATTCTGTGGAAATAGAGCTGATGCAATAGTAGGACTATTGGACATAGTTAAAAAAAGGCGCGCCTAGGCTCTATGCGATAGCAAAACGCTTAGCGCATAATTGCGCTTAAGCGTACACTTCAGGAAAAGGGCAGAAGCTCTGCCAATAGTGTTTAACTGGTAATGGACACATAGAGAAACAATCAATTTATATACGTAAATACATAGAGAAGAATGTGTTCTACATGAGTACTGTCCTCGTGCAGACCAAAATGTGTATTACTCTGTAAACTAACACTGTCACCTTCAGTTCTACAAATGTGGCAATAAATCTGAAAGGAACAAAACATACTCTAGGAAGCTATTGTTTTGCCTGTATAAAGTATCAATGTGTATTGAAAGTTGCAAAGTTGATATTCTGACCTTTCCCAAAACTTGGAATAGAAGTTTGAGCCATTTCATCTTCAGTTGGCGAAATGGGTGAAAGATCTGGTTGTTTTTTGTTCTCCCTTTCTTCTGAAGAATTAGGAGATTCACTTTTAGGTAAATCATAGGTTTTATCCATCTCATCCTGGATACCAGCGGTACATGAATGAGTGACAAAAGATATGAGTTAGTCTGTTACATGAGTATAGACAAAACAAGTTTACTATGGCTGTGAAATGATTCATAGATGTGGAAAGCCTACCGATGGCTCAGACCCTGGATCAGAAGCAAAGGAACTTGATCTTGACCTGTTCACACTTTTTGGATACTTGGGGCTGTATGTGTCATCATGTAGCACTTTACTTCTAGTGTGGTAGCCATTTACATTAGTTGCAAAAGTAGGACTTGCAAAGTCATCTCCCATCTTTCTGAATCTGTCTGCCAATGGACTGGCAAACTTCTCTCCCAGTTTACCATTTATCTGGGGGCTTGCCTCGTTCTCCCATGGGTACTTTTTCGCTTCAGGTGATGGACTAGCAGCGCCAGATGGTTTGCCATTTATCTGGGGACTTGCCTCATTGTCGCATGGGTACATTTTCGGTTCAGGTGATGGACTAGCAGTGCCAGATGGTTTACCATTTATCTGGGGACTTGCCTCGTTGCCCCATGGATACATTTTCGGTTCAGGTGATGGACTAGCAGCGCCAGATGGTGGCAAGTTAAAAGTATTTCCCGCTGGTTTATGTGCCTGAGGGCTTCTGTCTGAAGCTTTGCTCAAATTAGAATTCTCCTTCCGGTGCAGCAATGAAGAATAATTTTCCTTGCTCTTTGATGAAATATTCTGCGAAGAGAGCTTATCTTCACCCTCATTCAGTGTCGTGGGCAGCAACTTCTCTGACAACTGCATCTTCTGAAGCCCAACTTTAGCCATTCCATTCAGCCGTTTCTCCCTTGTAGGGCTTCTAGAACGGCTCTCAGCAGTTTTTCCAGCTCGGGACAATGAAGAAAAGGAAGTGGTTTTCTCTCCCTTATTCTCTGATGCTGCATTTCTAGAAGATAGCTGTCCTTCCCTAGCATCCTGTGTGATCTTGTCAGAAATCTTGTCAGAACAATGGGCCTTCTTAAGCTCTACTTTAGCCTTCCTATTTGAGCTTCTAAGATTTCTCAAGCAGCCAGAGTTACCATTTGCAGATTTCCCCACAGTTTTGGGTGTGCATTTCTCATCAAAAATAAAGACATTGTCCAGTGTTTTCTGTTTGGGTGCAGAACGTGAAGTAGACAATGGTTTCTTTGCACTCTGGTTCTTATCCTGCTTCATGGAGGCTGCTGGTGCTTTCTTGCGACCCAAGGTGCGAGTAACAGGCCTCACTTCAACTACTTGTGGAGTATCAGAATCTGACTCAATTGGATCAGAGGATGGTTTGCTCTTTGCATAGGTACCTGTTTGACAGTTGAGCAGATCAGGTGTCTTGATAATATCAGGAAAACGTGACGTGTAAACCTTCTTGATCCCTGAAGATGGTCCATTGGTTGTTAGACTTTTCGGTTGGTCTGGTGTCTCAATGTCTTCAGGGTTTGGTGAAGCAACAGCCTGTTTGGTTTGTGATGTACCAATGATCCCCCGCAGCTTCATCCTGAGCACTTCGCTGTTGGACTTGGACTTATCTGCAGATTCCACCTGGCACTTTCCTTGTGAATTCACGAAGGGTGCCTTTTGCAGTTGGTCAAGCTGGCTGCCTTGTTCTTTTCTTGTTCCAAAGGAAAAGGTTCCGATTTGCTCACGTGCATGGTCATCAGGTTGTGTTAGAGAAACCCTAACATGGGTGGCTTCAGGTGCCTCTGTAGCAGATCCACCATGGTTTGCAGCTTCTTGTGAGACCCGGAGTGAAGCATTATTCGCTTTCGGGGGTCTAGATCTTCCATCAGTTCTCTGAGACAGGTTCCTCTCGAATGCAGGGGCAGCAGCAGCAGCAACATCTCTGCTTCTTGATACAGAATCTGACCTTGGAGGAGGGATGCCAATTGATACCTTAGGAAATTTACCAGATGGATACTGGTTGCTGGCCAAACTCCAGTGATCACTTGATGTAACCTAGACACATCATAATGCATGAGTTGTTATATAGCACTAGTGTGAGAGAACAGTTAAACCTGAAACAGGAAGTACATCCTACAATTTAGCACAGGAAGGAAGTTGCTACTCACTTTCTGGATATTCGGCAGCTTGATCTCCGTCATTGCAGCTTCTGGGATAATAATAGACCAAATTAACTAGAGCTGAAGCTGGTAAACAGGAGAACAAGAGCATTAGATAAAGTTCCACCAATGTCCAAGCATCTTTTATTTAGGATCAAATTAAGCTCCACAGAGACATATAAATACAATATATATGAGACTACAAACCATGCCTGGGACTGAGACCAGATTTAGAAATGATCAGTAACACAGAAGACAGAAATTTTGCAAGATACTCTTGCCAAGTGTAACTTATGCCAGGTCTGAATTGCCATATATGCAGCAGTAATTAAAACGAGTCAAATGGAACAGGCTGCTAGCTGAGAGTAAGAGCATACCAACCAGATCAGACTTAGCCTAGTCTGAGAAATACTAGGTACGACTAGCCCCTTGCAAGCATATCTGAATTAATGGCAGATTAGAAGTGACAGGTGCAATGCAACTGTATCATGTACATTGGGCTAAACAAACGTGGTCTCAGCATTCAGAGATGGTCTTCCACAAGCAATGCATACAGCTTAGGTCGTCAGATAACTTAACTCGGGAAAATGCTGGGACAAAGCAATAGTAGTGACACATTTGTAAGACGTGCGGCAGCTAATCTAACCCAACCTAACCGCGTGTGCAGAAGCATTCCAACAAAAAGATCCATGGAAGATCAGGTCTCAGGTGCTTGACCGGCGGCGACCAACTGAATGGAACCGAGCAAACCACGGCCAGATCAGACGAGGCGAGCAAAACAAATTCGCAACGACAAGCAAGCGTGCGACGCGATCGGGGCGACATCACAGCATACAGATCAGGAAATCGACGGGTGCGGGCGCCTGATCCCAGCCCACGAGTAAACCCTAACGAAATCTTGCGTGCGGGAGACCAAGGTGCACGAACTGGGGGCCAATCCAACCCAACGGGGAATCCGAAATCGGTATACCTTAGGTTTGAGAGTCTCCGGCGGCGACGGTCGGTCGCGCGCGGCGGCCAGGGCACGGCGCTCCTGGCTCCCGCGGCGGTGCGCGGCGGCTGGCGCGGTGGACCCGTGCGGCGCTCGGCGGGGAGGCGGGGGGCTCGATCTGGGCCTGGACGGGCGGCTGGTCGCGGCGCCGGTCTGGCCGGCGGTGGCGGAGGTCGGCGGAGGCTAGGGTTTCGTGGAGAATTGAGGACGCAAGAGAGAATTCAAAATTGAGGTCGCAGTCGCAGGGAAGGAGAGGAGAGATGAAGGCAGGGGGCGACTGATCCCATTTCTTGGATAGCCCGCATCAGCGCAGTGGTTCGACTTGTATGCTTCACTCACTTCTGGCCCATGGGCCCGACGGGTGAACCCCACCCACACTTACAAGGCCCAAGGCCCACGCCGGCCCATCCGGCCCATTCGTACCTGAATTCATACACAAACTCTCATTGCCGCTGGCTACACTTCTCATCTTTTCGGATGAGCGACTCAAAGAGCGACAATTGTTATGAAGATGAATAAAATTACAGGTGTTTCTTAAAAAATCTAAAAGTCTGACAGCTCTGAACCCCTTCCAGGGTAGCAGTGATGACAACAGCCGGACAGTCTCTTCGCTTTCCCGAGTAGCAGATCCTACAGGTAAACTAGACCGATGAGTGAGCACTTGTAGTAAGGATCCATTGCGTTTCTTGATCGGCCTTCTCTCCAGGACTTCTCGTGGCATGACATCATGTATGTTTAACAATGGTGGTTCAGTCACATTGGTGAATACTAGACTTTGGTTTGAAACATAGGTGTTAATTTGAGAAACATGGCACACGGGGTGAACCAGGCTTGTAGTTGGTAACGCCAGTCGATAAGGAGCTAGACCAATTCTTTCTAGAATGGTAAAGGGTCTAAAGAACTTCATGGAGAGATTTGGGAAAGGGTTTGTTGACCACATAAGTCTCGGCATAGGGTTGAAGTTTCAGATATAGTGAATCTCCCACGACAAACGCTCTGAATGTTATATTCTTATCAACATCAGATTTCAACAAACTCTTTTGTAGCCAATTATTCAACTCGGCATGTGCATCATGGAGGGGTTGTGGCAATTAATTACCCCAAAATAGGCTCATGCCCATAGATGGCCTTCAAAGGAGTACACCCCAGTGAAGAATGAAAGCAATTAATTACCCCAAAATAGGCTCATGCCCATAGATGGCCTTCAAAGGAGTACACCCCAGTGAAGAATGAAAGGTTGTATTGTACCAGAATTTTGCTTAGAGTAACCATTGAGCCCACTGTTTGAGAGTGTCATGTACATCACACCTCAAATACATTTCCAAACATCGGCTAACTCTGTCAATCTAACCATCTGATTGAGGATGATAAGTAGTACTAACTCCGTCCGGTTTTATTGGTCCCCATTGTACTTCGTGTCATATTTTGACCATAGATTAAACTAACAAAATGTTCACGCATGTCACCAAACATTATATTTTTGAGAACTATGTTCAAATACGAATCCAATGAGATAATTTTTCTTGACATGCATTTATATTTTGTTAGTTAAATCTTTAGTCAAAATTTGGCACAAACTACAAAGGGGACCTATAAACCAGGACGGAGGTAGTAAACCTATAAAGCTTGGTGACCCGCAATTTGAATAATTCCATCCAAAAATTGCTAGTAATTTTTTCTCTATCTGAGGTAATACTGTATGGCATACCATGTAACTTGACAATGGTCAGTAAAAACGGAATGTGATATATGTGAAACATTGAAGGGGTATTTCAACAGTATAAAGGGACTCTACTTGGTGTATTTGTCCACCACAACAAGTATAGAAAAAAATAGTCAGCAGACTCGGGCAACCCTTTGATAAATCTATAGAAATGGCTTCCCATGTCCTTTGGGAATATGCTGAGGATGCAACAATCCAGGATACTTGTAATTCTCATGTTTTGGTTGTTAAAAAATCTAACACAATTGAACAAAGTTATTAAAAAATTAACTATAGTTTTAATCCCTACCCACTGAAATAGTTTCTGAATTCTTTCGTAAGTTGCTTGGCTTCCAGAAAATGCCCCCCCCCCCCACTTGAGATGATTGTAATGCTTCAATGATTTTTGTCTGAAGGCCGGGATTTACATCTACCAAAATCCAGCCTAGATTTTTCATAAGACCATTTCCAAAGAATATTCAGACTCTTCATCAGGGTTCATTACAAGTTTACGAAGCTATTGATGAGCATGAGTGCCAATCTCATAAGAGTTCATAATTTCTTCTATCCAAATTGGTTGAGTTGAAGAAACTGTTAGTAAAGCAAACACATGCCCCACTCTAGAAAGTGCATATGTTGCCTTATTTTTAGAATCTTTTTATACTGAAAAGTGAACTACAAGACCACTAATTTCCGCATGGCCTTTCTTTTTAAATCAATAATTAATTCTTAACTGCCCAGCTAACAAAGGCCACTAGTAGAAAAAGGGTCAAACGTGCAGCACATTAGTGCCGGTTTGTATTAGAGCCGGCACTAATGTATACATTAGTGCCGGTTCCAACGGCTAGCCGGGCCGCTCTCATTAGTACCGGTTCGTGGCTAACCTTTAGCACCGGTTCGTGCCATGAACCGGTACTAATGAGGGTGGTGGCAGGATGTTGTCAGTCTGGGCCCCCTGCAGCACCTTTAGTATCGGTTCGTGCCACGAACCGGTACTATAGGTCGACGTACATAAACCCTTCGTCCACCCGAGCCACTCTGTTCTTCCCCTTTCCCCTCACTTCTCCTCTGTTCTTCCCCTTTCCCCTCGAGCTCCTCACAAATTTTGCCCAAAATTTGTCAAGATTTGAAGGCCCCCATCCATTCAAATGATCACAAAGGTTAGCAACTTTGTCCTTTCAACTCTCATTGCTAGATTAGCTCTTCCCATGCTTTGTATAGTTACTAATTTGTGAGTTTAGTAATTTGGGAGGAAATATATATATATGCTAGTATTTGATTTATATGCAATTTGAGGTCAAAAATAACACTTAGTTTGCATATGTAGGTGTGGTTTACTTAGTGCCTTCTAAATCTCCGTCGTCACCACCGTCGATCGCCCGCACCGTCCCGTCACCGGCACCACCTTGTGGTGAGCCTCTTGTTCAGGAAATTTTATATAAAAAATTGATGTTTGTGTGATTTGGATATATAGTTAATCATGTAATAATTATCTTACCCGTACGTTGTTTGTTATACATAGTGCCATGGTTTTGATATCCGTCCCCGTCGGCCCTCGTCCTTGTTATGATTCGGATGTGGTATATTCTCTTTTAAAACTATTAGTTGCATTTCGTGTTTATGACAAATTATGCCCATCAAGTTGACATAGATATTTTTATCTAGGAGGTATGTGAACCGGAAATTCCAACCGACCCTATTGTCGAGAGGTTAAATTTAGTTGAAAGAGAAAACGAGTACTTGAAAGAAAAATTGAAAAGAATTGAGGGGGAGAAGATGGAATTGGAGTTGCATGTTGCCGATGTCGTCGATGATCACAAGATCAAGATGGAGAAAATGCGCTTGAAGAATAGAAAGATTAGAAAATATGCCATCGATAGTGAGGCTTGGTATCATTATGCTGTTGGATCAATTGTTACCTTAGTTGCGATCTTGATCGCATTTGTTGTTGCATTTAAATGCTTTAGTTAGAGAGTTATTTGTTTGTTGCATTTAAGTGTTGTATTAACTTTATGTATGAACTTGTATTAATTTGGTCTATTCGGTGTTGTGTAATGAAGATGAGCCGGCAATGGATGTACGATGACCGATGCTCTCCCCAGTTCGTTGAGGGCGTGCATACTTTTCTGCTTGCGGCTGAGGCAAACAAGCGGGCGGATGGTTTTATGCCTTGTCCATGTGCTGGCTGTAAGAATGGTCACAATTACTCTACGTCAAGAACCATTCACGTCCACCTGTTTGAGTCCGGTTTCATGCCCCACTATAATGTTTGGACCAAGCATGGAGAAAGAGGGGTTATGATGAAAGACAATGAAGAAGAAGAGGACGACAACATCTATCCTGGCCATGGGTTCCCTGAATACGATGATACAACAATGGGGGAAGAAGCTGAGCCGGTAATGCGGGAAGAAGCTGAGCCGGCAATGCGGGAAGAAGCTGAAGAAGAGGCATCAGATGAGCCCGTTGATGATCTAGGTCGGGCCATTGCCGATGCAAAGAGAAACTGCGCAAGTGATTTGGAGAAGAAGAAGTTGCAGCGCATGTTAGAGGATCACAAAAAATTGTTGTACCCGAATTGCGTAGGTGACAAGAAAAAGCTGGGCACCACACTGGAATTGCTGCAATGGAAGGCAGAGAATGGTGTATCTGACAAGGGATTTGGAAAGTTGCTGGTAATGATAAAGGATATGCCTCCAAAGGACAATGAATTGCCCGAGAGTACGTACGAAGCAAAGAAGGTTGTCTGCCCTCTAGGGTTAGAGGTGCAGAAGATACATGCATGCCCTAATGATTGCATCCTCTACCGCGGTGAGTACGAGGATTTGAACGCTTGCCCGGTATGTGGTGCATTGCGCTATAAGATCAGCCGCGATGAGCCTGGTGATGTCGAGGGCGAGCGCCCCAGGAAGAAGATTCCTGCCAAGGTGATGTGGTATTCTCCTATAATACCACGGTTGAAACATTTGTTCCAAAACAAAGAGCATGCCAAGGCGATGCGATGGCACAGAGAAGACCGTAAGAAAGACGGAAAGTTGAGAGTACCCGCTGACGGGTCGCAGTGGAGAAAAATCGAAAGAAAGTACGGGAAGGAGTTTGCAGATGACGCAAGGAGTGTATGGTTTGGTCTAAGCACAGATGGCATTAATCCTTTTGGGGAGCAGAGCAGCAACCATAGCACCTGGCCTGTGACTCTATGTTTGTATAACCTTCCTCCTTGGTTGTGCATGAAGCGGAAGTTCATTATGATGCCAGTGCTCATCCAAGGCCCTAAGCAACCCAGCAACGACATTGATGTGTACCTAAGGCCATTAGTTGAAGAACTCTTACAACTGTGGAATGGAACAGGTGTACGTGCGTGGGATGAGCACATGGGGGAAGAATTTGACCTCAAGGCGTTGCTGTTCGTGACCATCAATGATTGTCCTGCTCTCAGTAACCTTTCAGGACAGACAAACAAGGGATACCGCGGATGCACGCACTGTTTGGATGATACTGACAGTATATATTTGAATAGTTGTAAGAAGAATGTGTACCTGGGACATCGTCGATTTCTTCCGAGCAGGCATCCCGTAAGAAAGAAAGGCAAGCATTTCAAAGGTGAGGCGGATCACCGGACGAAGCCTCGCCACCGTACTGGTGCTGATGTACATGATATGGTCAAGGATTTGAAGGTGATATTTGGAAAGGGTCCTGGCGGACAACCTGTTCCGAAGGACGCGGACGGACGCGCACCCATGTGGAAGAAGAAATCTATATTTTGGGACCTGCCATATTGGAAAGACCTAGAGGTCCGCTCCGCAATCGACGTGATGCACGTGACGAAGAATCTTTGCGTGACCCTGCTTGGCTTCTTGGGCGTGTATGGGAAGACAAAAGATACACCTAAGGCACGGGAGGACCAGCAACGTATGCACGGAGAAGACGGCATACATCAGGGTCATGCAAGCTACGCTCTTACCAAAGAAGAGAAGGAAATCTTCTTTGAATGCCTGCTCAGTATTAAGGTACCGTCTGGCTTCTCGTCGAATATAAAGGGAATAATAAACATGGCAGAGAAAAAGTTCCAGAACCTAAAGTCTCATGACTGCCACGTGATTATGACGCAACTGCTTCCGGTTGCATTGAGGGGGCTTCTACCGGAAAACGTTCGATTAGCCATTGTGAAGCTATGTGCATTTCTCAATGCAATCTCTCAGAAGGTAATCGATCCAGAAATCATACCAAGGTTACAGAATGATTTGGTGCAATGCCTTGTCAGTTTCGAGTTGGTGTTCCCACCATCCTTCTTCAACATCATGACGCACGTTCTACAGAATTCCACCTTGGTGGCTCCGTATATGGATGAACACAAGAATTTGCTATGCTCCAAACACCCGGAGTGGTCTGATGAGTGGATTACACGTGAACAAACCAGGAGTTTCGCCAACTGGTTGCAGACACGTACCATGCATGACACCTCTATTGAAGATGACCTGTACTTGCTGTCCCAGTTACCATCTTCGAATATAATGACTTTCAAAGGGTACGAGATAAATGGTAATACATTTTACACGATCGCCCAAGATAAGAAGAGCACCAACCAAAACAGCGGTGTCCGCTTTGATGCAGAAACCAAGACGGGAAAGGAAACATATTATGGTTATATACAGGACATATGGGAACTTGACTATCGACGTGGTTTAAAGGTCCCATTGTTTCGGTGCAAATGGGTCAATATGACACGAGGCGGGGTAACGGAAGACCCGCAGTACGGAATGACAATAGTGGATCTCAACAATCTTGTGTATGCAGACGAACCATTCGTCCTAGCCAATGATGTGGCCCAGGTTTTCTATGTGAAGGACATGTCTATCAAGCCAAGAAAAAGAAAAGATAAGGAAGCGAATGCATCGTACGATGAGCCAAAGCGGCACATAGTTCTTTCTGGGAAGAGAAACATCGTGGGAGTGGATGACAAGACAGACAAGTCAGAAGATTATGAAAAGTTTGATGAAATTGCTCCATTCACAGTGAATATTGACCCGAGCATCCCGTTAAATGATGAAGATTTTCCAAGGTTACAGCGCAAAGGGACACACGTGAAGAAAAAGTTTCACACCCAAAGATCTGGGATGTGATCGGCTTCACTATCATCACTTTCTTCTGTGTTTCACACCCAGGAGGGAATGTCTGTAATAGTTAGGGTAGTTATGTGTTTTGGCATTTGAAACGCGAAGAAATTTTATGTGCAAACAATTCCTTTTCATGCATTTACTGATTTTTTTTCCACCTAATGACCCTGAAATTGAAAAGCAATTCAAATGAACTCAGAAAAGGTTGAAAGTTGGCATAGTATCATAATTTCATACAAATAGCATGTGCAAGAATGTAGAGAGGGTTACGGCAAAAACTGGATGCACTTCGTGTACAAAATGGACAATCTCTTTCGAAGTATCAGGGTTTCCGACGAAAACTGAACTGTTACAAAGGCATTTCATTTTTTAAATAACCTAAGCATTACTAAATTGAATATAATGATAAAACACACTAATATTAAACATAAGAAAAAAGAATCACTGAAAAAACTTTTTTCAAAGTTAAGTTATTCACAAACTAGTGATTCACACAAATTTCAAATAATTCAAAATTTAAACTATTCAAATTTGAAATCTACCGGCACTAACAGAAAGTTTGTAACTTTGTACCTAAAGCAAAAATATTCACAAAGAAACTCTAAATACAGCAAAAAAAACTCAAAAATAAATAAAACAAAAATAAATAAATAAAAAAATAAGAAAATAAAAAAGCCCGCCTACTGCGCCATAGCGGCCTGCATACGACTAGAAACCCAACCTGTAGTTGGGCCAGGATGCAGGCCCGCAAGCCCAGTAGGCCCACAGGCAGAGTAGGAGAGGTAGGCCCAGAAGGCCTGCTATTGAGAGGAGTTCAATGCAGTACCCGCGCCGGGGCTTATAAACTTGTCCTGGCGCTCCTAAACTAGCGAGGTGGGACTAAACTTCTGCGCCCCTCACCTGGCAGCGCACACCCTTTAGTACCGGGTCGTGGCTACAACCGGTACTAAAGGGGAGGCCTTTAGTACCGGTTTGTGCCACCACCCGGTACTAAAGGGGGTCGCTTCCCGCCGCTTGGCCTGGCCAAAACAGACCTTTAGTACCGGTTGGTGGCTCCAAACGGTACTAAAGGTGCCTTCTATATAAGAAAACACGAAATTTCTCATCTCTCCCTCTGCTTCTTCTCCTCTGCACCGTCGCCCGCCGCCCCCGCCGTCTCCATATCCCTCGATGCCGCCCCGGCCCGTCGCCGCCCCCGTCGCCGCCCCGTCCCCGTCGTCGCCGCCCCGTCGTCCCGTCCCCGTCGTCCCCGTCGTCACCGCCGCCCCGTCCCGGCCGCGTCGTCCCCGTCGTCGTCGCCGCCCCGGCCCGTACGTCCCCGTCCCCGTCGTCGCCGCCCCGGCCCGTACGTCCCCGTCCCCGTCCCCGTCCACGTCGCCGCGCGCCCCCCGTCGCCTCTCGCCTCGCCGGCCGGTGAGCGCGCACACACACATACATTTTTAGTTATAGATTTTTCTGTTTTTAAGAAATTGTTAGACATTTTTCTGTTTTTTAGAAATAGTTAGAAATGTTAGAATTGTTAGAAATGTTAGAAATTGTTAGAAATTTTTCTGTTTTTTAGTTATAGAAATAGTTATAAAAAGGTAAGAATTGTTAGAAATTTTTCTGTTTTTTAGTTATAGAAATAGTTATAAAAATGTTAGTTATATATATAGAAATGTTATAATTTTTTTCTGTTTTTTAGTTATAGAAATATTAGAAATGTTATAGAAATGTTAGTTATATATAGCATTGTTAGAAATGTTATAGAAATGTTAGTTATATAGAAATGTTAGAAATTTTAGTTATCAAAATCTAATCATTAAAAAAAGGTTACTTTTTGCGGGCATATAGCTAGTATTTGTTCTCGACGATGCCCGTCCCGCATCCTCGCCGTCGACCCGTCCGCGACGACGTCCAGCCGACCCATGTCCGGGACTGGGCTCCGCCGGGCTGGCACTGTGAGGTGCTGCTTGGAGGGGCGCGCCGCTTGACGAGGAACCCGCCGCCAAGGAAGAAAGTGCCCGAGGAAACGATTGACCACTTCATTCGTATGGCTCAACCACCAGCTTCCAAGCCTGTTGACACAGACTATGAGCGCCACATCAGGAAGTTAAATCGAGCACGTCTACAAAGGGAGGCGAGCACGTCTACATCGGGATCGAGCAAACAAGAAGCAGCTGCCAAAAATGCGGGAAAACCATTCCCCAGCTGGGAGAACAGGCGGCGCAATCGATCCCCTCGCTTGTTGTGCCAACAACAGGTGACAGTACGCGCCCCCAATATTATTGTGGGTAAACAGTGCACGTTCCCGAGGTGGGCAATGTGGTAATAACGGAGGAGCATATAATGCAGGCTGAAGTTCTCAACATCACTGTTGGACAACTCCTCGAGATCGAGCACATGCCTTTGCTTAGAGAGGATGAAGTAAAACGGAAATATGTCCGGGGCCAACCTTTGGTCGCGCCAGACAAGGTCAAGAACCTCCCAACGAGAATGTATGAATTGCATCAATGGTACATGAACATTACCAAGATTTCAGAGTGATTGTCCCTCATGGTGAATGTCAAGCAGGACCATTACTACCATGAGAAAGCTGGGTCCGTTGAGTATTCAGAACTGTTTCAGTTATACAATCAAGACGCACTCGACAAATCTATCGTCAGTTGCTATTGTCTGTAAGTGATTTCTTTTTATAATTTAAGTCTCAAGCTAGCTGTAGTGATCCTTTTGATCAATCATTACCTGTAATTATCCCCACTATATTCTTTTCTGTGGTATTATGCAGGATGAAGATATATGAAATGAGAAAAGGTGGACGCTTTGACATTGGGTTCATTGACCCAAACACCGTTAATGAATACACATGGAAGATAAATGAACGTCTTGCAAAGGAAGTAGAGGACAGCATGCTAGAGTTCTTGAAGCGCCTCAAATACAATGAAGATATACTACTTCCTTACCACTTTGGGTGAGTCACACTGTCTTGTACTACAAATTCCCTGTTTTTGCCTACTAGCTAGCTACATGTTTTTGCTTACATATGCCCGCTTAATTAAGACATGTAAACGTGTGTGCATGCAGATTTCACTGGGTCTTGTGTATCATTAAAGTTGACGCCGGAACAGTTGAAGTACTGGACTCACTAATCTAAAAAAAACTGACTTTAACATCTTGTATGGGATAGTCAACAGGTAATTTCAATCATTATTAACTATATATCTCGGCCTGTTTAGTTCGTCATTTCATGATATGAACTATTTAATAGCCCCTTTATTCATTTTCTTTGTCGGCGGGCAGGGTTTGGGCTAGATTCATCAGCGTCACGGAAGGTGAATGGAAACAAAAGCTTCAATGGTTTCGACCCAAGGTAAGTAATTAAGTAGTACTAGCTAGCTAGCTAGCTGCCATCTCTTTAATTATCATGCTTGATTAATTTTTATCTGATCAAATGCCATTCTTGTAAAGGCCCTGAAGCAGGCGCAGGGGACTGATCTGTGTGCATTCTGCGTTTGCGTGAACATTCGCATGATGGCGTTCGAAAGGAGCAGATCTCAAAGACAGCGATGGGTACGCTTGTCAGAATACTATTCACAATTTTTACACCATTATCGATATCTAGCTAGTCACACAACTAATACACATGCATATTGATCTCCTTCTTAACAGTTCAAAGAGGTGCGGGAGAAGCTCATAGAAACGGAGCGCGTAGAAGCACTTCAAGAGGAAATAGCGGGATTTTTGCTCGACCAGGTCATAAATCCGAATGGAGAATTCTATTACCCGCTACCGCCCCCATGAAAACCACTTTCAATTGTCATCGTGCTCCGAAGGCACCAATTAGGCTAATGCCACTGGCTCCAAAGGCAACATTCATATGTAGGAGAAATTGTATATAGCTATACATGTGTGTATGTGTGAATTAATTAATATGGTGGTTTAATTTGTGAGACATTGATGTGATATATATATGCATGATTGGTTCTACTAGAAATTCTATTTATATATATATATATATATATATATATATATATATATATATATATATATATGCATAACGTGTACAATGTGTAGTATCGTAAAATACCAGCAAACGAAAAAGAATTAAAATGGAAACACAAAATTAAATGAAAAAGAAATCATAAAACTAAAAACCCCCCAAACCTTATAGTACCGGTTGGTCTTACCAACCGGTACTAAAGGGCTCCAGGTCCCCGGAGCTGGCTCGTGCCACGTTGTTGCCCTTTAGCACCGGTTCGTGCTGAACCGGTACTAAAGGGGGGGGGGCCTTTAGTGACCACAAATTAGTGCCGGTTATGTAACCGACACTATAGGGCCTTACGAACTGGTGCTAATGCCCGGTTCTGCACTAGTGGGCTTTTGTGACATGTTTTTATAACAAAAGGACCTCTAAGGCCTATTCACTACCATAGTAATGGCCATAAAGTCCATTTCATAAATGCTCACTTTATGATTAGATGGATGTCCTTCTTGGCTGAGCACTGCTCCAATGCAAGTATCATAGGCATTTGTTTCAATACAAAAAAGTTTGCTAAGGTCAGGGAGGACCATTACTGGAGTTGTTGCCCTGGCTTGTTTCAATTGCTCGAAAGATATTTGAGCTATAGGATACCACATAAAGGCTTTCTTCTTCAGAAGTTGTGCCGGTGGTTTAACAATAATTCCATAGTTTTGCACAAAATTTCCTATAATGTCCAGCCAGACCCGAAAATGCCCCAAGCTCAGTAACTGAAGTTGGAGCCGACCATTTGAGCATGACATTGGTTTTTGTAGGATTAGTAGCAACTCACTTAAATGACATGATATGACCAAAATATTCCAACTGTTGTTGACAAAAGAGCATTTGTGAGCCTGGCATATAACTGCTTCTTTCTCAAAATAGCAAACACCTACTATAGATGTTGCTGGTGGGCCTGAAGAGACTTGTTATAAACCAATATATCATCCACAAAAATCAATACAGATTTTCTGATTTTCCTTACAAATACTGCATTCATCACGCACTGAAATATTGCAGGTGCGTTGGTAAGTCCAAAAGGCATGACACTGAGTTGATATTGCCCTAGATGTGTTTTGAAAGCAGTTTTGTTTTCATCTGTTTCCACCATCCTTATCTGATGATAACCTGCTCTATGACCCAACTTAGAGAACCACTTTGTACCAAATAGTTCATCCAAAAGTTCATCAACTATTGGCATAGGAAATTTGCTTTGATAGTCACTGCAATAAGCCTTTTGTAATCTACACAAATCATCCATGTTCCATGCTTCTTTTTAACCAACAAAACAGGTGATTCATAAGAAGACATGCTAGGTTTGACAATGCATGCTGCAATCATTTTAGCTACTTGTCTCTCAATCTCATCCTTCTAAAGAGGTGAGTACATATAAGGTCTAGGACTAACTGGTGCACTATCTAGAAGTAATGATATAACATGGCTAAACTCTCTATGAGGTGGCAGCCATTTTGGTTCTTGGAATTATCCTGAAACTACTCAAGAGTTTTCTGGATACATTCCGGTACTAGAGAATTTTCAGTTTCAGAACTAGGAGACAAAACAATTTTAGCCCAAATGACATTTCCTTTATGGAATTTAGCAACTTGCTTTAAAGTTAATTCTTATAGAATGTTCATTTAGTAGCTGAGGTTTCCTATAAACCTTGTAGAATGGAAATTTCTCCTTGCATATGAAACATAATCCATTCTCCTCCCAGTGAAAAACCATGCGACCCCATTGAGAAAGCTGGTCCATCCCCGCTATAGCATCATAACTTCCTAAGCTGAGAATGTTCATGTCAGTAGCAAAAGTATGCCCCTAAAATCTACCATTCCAATGATTTACCCTTTTGTTTACACTAAAGAAAATCCCCATTGGAAACTTCCACTCACATGGGCCTTAGTAACTATCCAGTGGTGCATTACAACTTATCCGCAAACTGTTGATCAAGGAATGTATGAGAACACCCCGAGTCCACCAATAGTAACATCACATGGTTTTCCAGCAGAGCTCTCAACCTGATGGTTTTGGTGATAGTAGTTCCTGAATGAGCATAGACAGATAAATATGATGCAACTTCCTTTGCAGCATAGCAATCAGAGTAGTGTTAGGTAATAACACAACTTCTACTAGCAATTCAGTTGCCACAAATATACCTAGGAGTGAACTTCTCACCATAGCGATAATGAAGCCCATTTTGTCTTATGTAGTCTTTCAGTTGCCTGAATCTTTGACCGGTCAAACCCGTGGACGGATTACTGGTGACAGATTATCGTCACCAAAAACGATCATAGGTGGCAGTCTGGGCCATCACCGAAAACGGCCATTAGTGAAAAATTTGGGTTCGTCACCTAAGACATGATCTTGCGTGACGAAGGAAGTGGCGCCGTCAAGAATTTATTTTCTGCGATGGTGGGAGTGATGGATAGAAAACATCACCACACCATATTAGGTGACAAAAAACGGCTTTACATGACACAAGTGAAATGTGCAAAATAGTGCAGATTTTGTAGTGTCACCCGCAGGCGTTTGCCAATGGTGGTAAGCCATTTGTCCCCGATGGAATCAATATATCATGCCTGCATTCGATTTGCACATCACGCAATAGGCATCTAATCTACCTCTTGGGTTCAATTTGGTACTTGATTTAGGTAAATCCAAACATGATTAAGTACGATTTTCACTAGAGGGGTGAGGGTAAATCGATCTTAATTACATCCATTGACATCCATCGCAATTAGCCCTACATCCTGGCCGCGGCAAGCCTGAAGGCCCTCAGAGCGTCGGTAGCCTTTGGGCTTTTAATCGCCTACATCCAAGGGAAGTATATGGTCGTCTAGCTCATGTGCCATAACCAACATCTCCGCCACTTAGGCGTTGCCAGCGTCCAAAGGCTCAATTGATTCGCCATTGGCAACATCCACCATATCCTCCTCCCCCTCCTCTTCTTTATCCTCTAGAACATTGGTGGTCGGTGCCATAGTGATGGTGGAATGGCCATTAAGAGCCTTGAAAAGCCTGTACTTGGCGCATCTAGCTCTCTAACCTGGACTGGAAGAATCGGCCTCAACCATCACCCACCGTAGTATGTCCACTAATAGAACGCTTTTGATCGGGCTAGGTATCAACCTCTTCAACTTTGTTGCCTTCAACGGCACAACATCAGCCTCTTTATGCATTTCATCCATGCTCTTGAACCAAGATCTCACTTCCATGGTATTTACAAGCTTGGTGCGGTCACTCAGCAATCACCCAAGAGGAATGCCCTCCATCCAGGTCCATTTGGGAACAGGTTTGTGGTGGTGGAATGGTGGTGAGACAGGCCGCAAGAGAGAGAGAGAGAGAGAGAGAGAGAGAGGGAGAGGGAGAGAGAGAGAGAAAAGATGGGAGATGTGGAAGATAAGACTATATAGGATAGAGACTAGGATGGTTGGAAGAGGTAGTACAGTGTTGTGGTGGATAAATAGGGGCTTTGGACACCAAAAGCGTTTTAGATGGGTGAGATTAATGAACGCATTGACCTCTTGTTCATATTTTCATATGTGTAACACAACTGACCACATGTTCACATTTCCAAATCGACCAGGCTGCTTCTGGGGACTCCCCCAAGGGCATGGAGGTTGTGGCTAACAAGAAGGGCAAGGCGATGGTGAAGCTCGGCAACGCCCCCAAGACGCCGAAGAACTACGACCATTTCCATGAGGACGCTCACCCAACCCACTTCTACAAAGGTATCCTTGCACCCAAGATGAAGTGTTTGCTAATGCCACTAGAGTTCAACAAACAATGGGTCATCATCCCAGAGAAATTCATGTTGAGGATGAACACCGGCTCACCCTTGATCAGGGTTGGGACCCCTTCATCTTAATTCACCAGATCAGGATCGGGTACCTCGTCACCTTCAAGCTAGAAACTCCCAACACTCTGAAGATGACTGCCTTCAATGACGATGTTGTCAAGGTGTTGACCTAGTGCAAGAAGCGCGAGGAGGCCTTTGTCATGGATGCCTCGGAAGTTATCTCTACACCTTATGACTTTTGCGTAGGATGTTTCAGACTTTGTCATGACTATTGATCATTTAGCAGCGTGTTTTAGGCTATTGTTTATGGGTTTGTGCTATGTATGTTAATCTATGTTGTGCTTGTGGGTGTGTTGGTAACCTCACCACTCCAGCAAAACGACACACTCTGCATCTTCCTAAAACAAGCATGCAACCAAATCTATTCTACTCTATATTATGTTTCATGGGTGGTGATTCCAATGTTGTTTGGTGGTCGGTGACTCTGATGCCATGTCTTAATGTTTATTTAGACCACCTACTAAAAGCATAGTAACAATAATGTTTTTAGAAAATAAAATGCAAGTAAAAACAGTGCAACTTCCTACTAAATTTTTTTATCACTCATTGTGAGGGAGTATCCCCCACCTAAATTGTGTTTATTTGTAGTCTATATAAATATATGCAACATATTATACAATTAGTTCAAGTGAACCCGAAGAAGTGAGAAAGATTTATAAGAGAAAATTAAACAAGTAGAAAACACGAATTGAAAAGAAAAAGACTGAACAATGGGTGCACACATAAAAAATAAACTATGAGCCGACAAATACGTTGCTGCCAGCATAAACACACATTCCAATTTCTACTCAAATTCATTTGATGCTAGAAATTTCTTCAGGATATATATCTCGAGGTCAACAAAGTAGAAACACACCAAACAGTTGAGTTTCTTCCACTTTGTCCATATGAACTTGAAAGATATTTTTTTAGACATTTTGCAACTTATCTTCATTTACTATGGGAAATTCCACCAGTTTGGGGTAAAAAAAGGGCTCCGCTTCGCTACACCTCCCCCCACACACATAAAGAGTATAAGGGCAGTACAACCTTTTTGCCAAAATGTATACCCAACTCTATATGTGGGCGCGTTCGAGGTGTACATAGACGTACACGTCATACCCACATGATCCCCCATGAACCCCCGATTGCGCTGCCGATCGCAGCCCCTGCCCACCAGTAGTCAACGGCAGCCACCGCTAGTTCATGCCGCCTCCCCAACACCCGTCCATGTCGCAACACCATCTATCTGTAGCATCACCACCCTCGTTGTTTTCTAGGGTGTTGTCCTCTCCGCCATCCCGTCGTCATCCACCGTCCTCGCCGCCATCCCCAATCACATCGCCGTTGGTGCCCCTTCTCGCATGCCCCCGATACCTGCCGCCGTTGGAATTGTTGCGCAATATCTCCGCCCCCACCGCCCCCATAGATTTGCATTCTAAATCATTCACTATGCATTGAAATGGTGCAAAAAATCAATCAAAGCAATTTTGCTTCTTTTAATTTTTCATCGACATCATATAGAGTCATCATTTGAACTGAGAGAAGATGTTTATGTTCATGTTGTGTAGTGTTTTTGACTGGGACTATGGATCTAGGTGTTTAAATGGAGGAAGAAGCTTGATAAGCCGGCGATGAATACGGTAGCGATAATGGATGTTGTATCGATAACGGTTGTACTAACAAAGATGAATATAGTAGCAGAAATGAATCATGGTCGTCATATGAAAACTCACCTACCAAGGAATTTTAAAATAAACATGATGGTGCATGTAGTGAAAACCTAAGTGAAGTGAATGTTGATTTGTGTTTTGATACGTCTCCAACATATCTATAATTTTTTATTGTTCCATGCTATTATATTATCATTCTTGGATGTTTTGCAATCATTTTATAGTCATTTTATATCATTTGTTGGTACTAACCTATTGTAGTTCCCAGTGCCAGTTGTTGTTTTCTGCATGTTTCTTTACATCGCAGGAAATCAATACTAAACGGAGTCCAAATGCAGCGAAACTTTATGTGGATTTTTTTGGGCCAGAAGACATCCAGTGGGCCAAGAACACACCTAAGGGGAGCTCTGAGGGGAGCACAACCCACCAGGGCGCGCCAGGGCGCGCCTGGGTGCCCGGGCGCCCCCTGGTGGGTTGTGCCCTCCTCGTTGGCCTCCCGCACCGCCTCTTTGCTCTATAAATACCCCAATATTCCAAAACCCCTAGGGGAGTCGACGAAAATCAATTCCAAATGCCGCAAAATCCAAAAACACCAGATCCAATCTAGACACCATCTTGGAGGGGTTCATCATGTCCATTGGTGCCTCTCCGATGATGTGTGAGTAGTTCTTTGTAGACCTACGAGTCCGTAGTTAGTAGCTAGATGGCTTCCTCTCTCTCTCTCTTGATTATCAATACAATGGTCTCTTGGAGATCCATATGATGTAAGTCTTTTTACGGTGTGCTTGTTGGGATCCGATGAACTTTGAGTTTATGATCAGATCTATGTTTTTATCCACGAAAGTTATTTGAGTCCTCTTTGATCTCTTATATGCATGATTGATTATAGCCTCGTATTTAGCGCTTATAGTTGTTGTTAGGTGGTCCACGGACCTAGTTGCAGTTTTCTTGCTTTTGGTGTTCTCCATACATCCATGACAGATGGTGAATACAATGGGGTTTCTCTCGTAAAAAGAAAAGAAAATCATTTTAGAGAAATAAATTATACCCACTCTATTTTTTTAATTCGTTTTGCATGGAGTGTCCACTCTTGAATTACTACATTAAGAACCCTGCATACATGTTATGTGCCAATGCATCTGATGCATTCCTATGCACACTGCTCTGTTAGAATGTTGTGAGAGACAGTTTCTCTATCGTCCAGTGTCTCTCTAACGATAAGTTTTTGTGATTTCTATTTACTACAAGCTGCAAACCGGCATATGCAACATGCATACTATGTACCATACCTACACATATCTCTCATTGCAATTCTATTATCTACCAAGGGCATGGTAGGTTCCCATTTTGTATGTAAATACTTTATCATTGGCACAACAACTTTCTTTTGCATGTCATGTGCCACAACTTGTGTACATAAAGCTATAATAATAACGGGTAAAAGGATCAAAAATGTCTAACCTTCTTTGAGTACGATCGGACATATACATATGCCTCAATTTTCCTCTAATCCAAACCTCATGCACAAAAGGAACATATTAATATAATTTATTGAGGTGTTCGACAATCATTCAACCTAATTAAGTCTAGGGGATCATACCCCCCCCCCCTTTTATTCTAAAGACTGATTAAAATTTGTACCAAGAAATCAAACAAAAGCAATACCAAATGATGGCCAAATATGTCTTGTAACTTCCATTGGTGCTTTATATAGTTTAGATCATGGTTTAATGTGCCACCATTTATTCATTGCCTAGTCCCAGTTTTGTTTTCCCTTTTAAACCTGGTCATTTTTTTGTTTTCACCGTCTATTCTTCTTCCACATATGTGTCTCCATCAGTTTGCGAACCTACTTCGGATGGCCTCCCTCTTGGACGCCTTATAGTTTTGGAGGAGTATGCTTCTTTCCCTTTAGCCTTCATGCTTTCCTTCTTGATTTTTTGGTTCTCATTTGGTGAATCTAAGTCTGTAGAGGTGTTGTTGTCCCCATCTATAACAAATAAAATAGAACTTATTATGAAATAAATACAAATACAATCCTTAGACTAGCTCCATGTATTATAGCCTTGCGCATTCTATAATTTTTCAGATAAATTCTAATGATTTTCATTATGTTTTACACTTTTCGGAAAAGAGTACAAGCAAGGGGCAGAGGAGAAGTATTTCCTATATTTTAACATGTCCTTTAAAGTTCTACATATGCACCAATATGGTTTTTAAGAAAGCCTGCATAATTTTCTACTACTCAAAACTAATTACAGAATTGCTTGCAAATATACTTGAACGTTAATTTCACATAAAGATAAACTATGTATATCATACATTTATTCAGTTATATAAATCAAAGTATCTTGAACGCTTTCCAAATCTTGGGAAAATTGCGTATAAAGTCATTAAGCAACTTGAAAAGGCTCTAATTTACATGTAGCATTCTAACTAATGGACCTCCTAAGATATAAAAAGAGCAAACAAGTGTAAACACTCTCAGGTAAAGCAATCACACACAAAACAGAGGAATGGAAATAACCACAAAACAAAAATTAAGTACCCACAAGATTATGTAGTATTATGAATGAGTATATGTTTTCCTCATTTATCTACTTGTGCACTAACATATTTAATACTAGTACATGCTATTTCTATTTCTCCTCAGTAACAGCGTAAAGTATTTATAGTAACTTGACTAGATTGGATGGCAGAACCCAAAGGAAAAATAATATGTGAAACACATGCATGTATATATAAATACCATAGCAATGATGACAAAAGGAGCTTACAAAGACTTAAATTTTGCTCATTGAGATTTGTATTTTTCCCACTTTTTAATCTTCTAGGTCTCGACGGACTTGCTTGAGATGTATCGGTCATCACATTTTTCATAAGCCTTTTGCGGAAACTCTCATGCTGCAAAAAGAAACAATTAAAAATAAATACCAAATATCCATAAACATAATTTACTTACATATTTAATTTTGGAAGTTTAATAATATTAGTGCAATCCATTTGTTGGTAAAGCTAACAATTCAAATAGTTGGACATATTTTCAAAAAAAATTGATATACACAATATCATAACACAAACTAGAAAGTTGCCTAAAACAATTGACACACTAGTGAAAAAACCGAAAAATCATCATTTCCATGTATGGTCTAACGTATAGATAGACCGAAGTCATGCCTCTATTTTTGCAAAAAATGTGTTTCTCATTTACATACCAAAAAAAATAGTCCAGTGTGTACTAAAAAATAGAGGAACATTATGTTGTATACACTTGGAAACAATAAAAACACTATTATATTGCAACCTATGATATTTTTTTAAATAAAATAGTAAGGTATACCCAAAGACCTATGATACACCTTATTGCCTAATGGGTTGATAGATAATTGCAAAATTAGTTGAGGAATGCACGCATTTATATGATGTGACGGAAACTCTGAAATACAAGATTGCAAAACAAAGAAAAAAAATGCAAGAATGATCCTCTGGATATAGCACATGCGTAGCATATGAAAACTCCACTAATCGCACATCTTGCACGAATAAATGAAAATGTGAAATTAGTGTGATCGCATAATTTCCTACGTAATGAGAGGTAGAAGGGTGGAATCCCCAAGAATTACGTAGCATTATCACTATGACCCTGCTTCAACAACATGAATCAGGTAAAGAACCTACAATCCTATTTAAGCTAGCTTAACTGGTCTAATTATTTCAAGAATAACACAAAATCAAATTATATGGAAACTAAGTCAAAAAATATCCAATCGCAATTTTAGGATGCCTGATTATTTTCACATAAAGGGACCATAAAGTTGAGAATTTTAAACAACTAAAATGTGAGTTTGTACTAAGATATAAATTCAATTTTAAAGAGTATAAATGCTAATGAGAATACCAATGTATGTTCTTATAAGACAAGTGAAGTTCTTAGAATTACACATAACTTTTGAGAAAACGAAATGATGTACGACAATTACTCATAATACATAGTGTTGAAATGCTTAGTTACCAGATTAGCAGACTTCTCAAAATTGTACAATTCATCTACACTTGTCCTTTGAACAAGTGATCGTTTTGTAAGTTTTCCCGTTTTAACGAAGTGAAGTGCAGACTTCAATGTCCTGAATACATAACGGCTAACATGGTCCGTGTAGTACTGTGTAATTAATAATGATTAGGACTATGAAAATATTTAACCGAAGAACAATGGAGTGATTTTTGTTTTCATTTTGATGTACCTGGTCTTTCTTTGTTTGTTCCAATGCTTTTCTATATACCAATTCTTTCACCCATCCATGTGGCAGCCCAGATGGGTTGAACTCCACTTCTGCAAGGATCTATAAAACAAGGAAACATATTATCTTTGGAAAGTCAAACCATGGTGTACATAAACAATTATTTATTTAGTGATAGTAAGAAATGCACATTATCTTGAGAGTTTGTGTCGCATTGTCCATTGGTATCACAATTGGAGATCTTCCCTTCCTTAGCATAGAGTAGTACATCTTCTTTAGAAAACGCTCGTACTCCCGTTTCCGCAGAAACATAAAACTGTAAATTAATAATCATGCAAGAATTTACAATCAAATTATAGTTATTTCTTGACACGAGTAAACTATATGCTTGAGATCCTTAATAATTACTTTTGTGGGGCAACGGAGGTAGCTAACTCTAATTTTTATTTTTTTATTTTTTGTATAACATACATACGTGTGCAAAGTTACCTTACACACATATGGGGGGAGCGAGAGAGACTGGAAATATATTGCAAAATTAGTTCTCAAAGCAAATGAACTAATCCTAGGAATGCATCTGGCAAACATGTTCATATCTAATCCTTGACCAAACTGAGGGTTATTCATGAAAATTATAATGGTTGTGAGCATATAAGAATATTAGGAACTCCTAAAAGATTGAAAAATAACATAAGTTATATGTATCAACAGTTGGTGGCCATTTTTAAATTATGTACATATAAATGAAGCTTTTTTGGGGCCATTTGACACTACGTCTCTCGACACTACCAATATTTACATTTTTTGCATGTGACTTTTAATCGCTAGTGAATTAGCAACTCTATACAACAAATGATTTCTTCCTGATTTTATTATCGTCCTCTCTTTGTTATACTAGACAAACAATAGTTTTCTTATTAGCAGAAAATTGTTTGGAAAACTTAGTATTGGTAAAAAAATATGGACATACAATTTATAATTCTGATGTGATGAAGAATGGATGTACATTTTATGTTATAACGCGTGAGGAAAGATGTGAACCTTTGGCGACCATTCTTCATCTCCTCACCAATAAACAATTACAATAAGCATTGTTTGAGCTAGGAAACTACCAAAGTGAAATTAATATATTTTGGTGGCACTTTGTATTCCAATTAAATATCACATCTATACCACCGAAAATGAGCATAATATAATAACTTCAAATATGACATGATATCATATCCAGTTAAAGGCTTGGATACCCATGGGAACAAATTAGTAATTATGAAAAATATCTTCATGAAAGAAAACTTAGATTAGATTGACACTTTCTTGGAAGTCATTCATTATGAATTAAGAGAGTACTTGCGAGGAAAAAGGTGAAAAGGCTACCTTGTACATCTTGTCCATGTTCTCGCCGCCCGCTCTAATCTCGACCAACCACCCCTTTGGAAGCCATTCATGTGACTTTCTGCATATCATGATATAACAACACATGGATCATGGATATGGAATGTTATATGTATACACACATATATACATAATGACTACATTATATTGAGAAGACATACGAAAAGCATGCTATCAGCAACAGAATAATTGGCTTCTATGTAGTGCTCATCCATCTCAGAGAAAAGGTAGTCCAGGACCTCAGACTTCATCGTGAATTTTGTCCCTGACACTGGACAAATGAAATACTGGAAAAATAACAAAAACAAGGAGAAAAATTAGATATTTCCAATAATTAAAACAATACAACAAGAACTAAAAAAACATTAGAGCACAAACACATGTTAAATATATCTAATATCATGTATGTCTGCATTTATTTGTTTGTATGTAACATACCTGGTAGAGGGCACCATCATCATCACGTCTAACCTCCATGATCCAACCATCTGGTAGCCAATTTGGTGGCTCCATCACATCATCTTCCATCTTCTGCTTGACATCCTCGAGTAGTTTCACTTCCTCAACATCCGAGATCCAGTCTTCCATTCCTAGAACTGCAAAAATTAATATCTCCCTTCTCTTTCAACTCATCGGAGATAGACCACCATAACTTCATTCCTCGGTGAAATACCTCGATAGTAATCCACCCACACACTCCCATGGAAATGATATGCAAACCCACACTCTCCTAGCTAAACTCTGTATATGGACTTCTCCAAAAATGAATTCACTGTTGAAACTTTAGCTTCCGAAGAACTGAAGTGTTGGATTCTAGATATCTATATGATGAAGCATGAAGGTATATCACACCCGCAAATCCACAAGGGAGGCTGAATTTGATCAACCAAATAAGAAGTCAAAGAGTTGGTTTTCATGTACTAGCAGCGAGAATCACAACGGTGTTTCTCAGTTCTCAACTTGTCTAGAATATCGAAAGGAAATCTGTGTAGCATCTAAGAAGGGCAATGAAGGAGACCAAGGTTGAGCAGTGTTCTGGGAGCGCGCGAGGCATGGGGAACATTCGTCTTCGCATCCATACTGCCACCATGATCTAGTGTGGTGGTGCTACCATTATTTGGCATGCCTAGGATCTGAGGCTGCGGTGGTCTAGCATGCCTTGGTGCTAGGACAGGGTGCGGACACCAGCTACGTGCAGGGGGCGGCGTCGTCGGGAGATTTTACTTTATTTTATTTTTTCCTTGGATCATCACAGCTCAAGAGTCATAGTATCCCAGATACGACACGGTATGACTTTACTATCTTTCTTCAAAAAAATTAGAGAAAAATATTGGACCAGAAAACAGAACGTCTGGGGCCTCCTTTGGTTTGAGGGAATTTCATAGGAATTCTATAGGATAGGATTCTTCTAGGAAATTTTCCTTTAGAGCCCTTTGGTCCATAGGAATGAATTCTTGTTTCTACCTAGGATTGGTTCTTATCCTCCATATTTCAAAGGAAAATAAACATGAGACTAGACTCAATGGAAATATTCCTATAATGTGAGCCAAATGGCATCTCTTTTTCTATTCCTACTCATAGAATTTCAGATACATGCCATCTGATTTCCTACAAATTTCATGTTCCTATGATAATCCTATCCTATGAATCAAAATAATTTTATGTTCCTATGATAATCCTATCCTATGAACCAAAAGAGGCCTGAGAAGATACAATGAGTGGCTAAATTAGATACAGAAGTAAGTACAGTCAAAGCCTTGACAAACAATCCAAAGCCAAAAGCCATGGGGAAAATATAAACCCGTAAATCATGGCCTCCAAAATAACCCTGGATCTATCATGCAATCTTAGTCAAGGAGGGATGATGAATATCAACACCGAGGCCACCAGTTGGAGCCATCATCATCTTGCAACCTAAGACAAGAATGAATCGAGTTCACTCAACATAGATCAGATCCAGCTAATGAAAAAAAGGAAACTCCAGCTAGTTCCCTCCCCATGACGGGGCTAGGAAAAGTTTCTTCCTATAAATGCCACCTCCACGACCGCTACACAGATCTGATCACCACAACAACCAAAGTTGGAAGTAAATTACATCAGCCACAGTATGATAGCAGTACATGCGCTCTATGAAACAATTCGTCCATCACCACCCAAATCCGTACCACCAAAAAATTCATAGGACATCAATAGACTGACCAAAGGGTCGTTCTCAAGCGAATTCTGGTGCCCAGATCCCTAGTGCAACCAGCCCCAAACCGCCCATCATACCTTCATCAACTCGCGAAACCCAGGCACAATCATGCCTCAGATCAGACTCAGAACAGAGAGGACCATCTTTTAGTGATCTCTCTGCTCGTGGGCCACCGCTAAACGAACAAATCTCTATCTTCCACCCCATTTAGGGCCAAATAAAAGGTGATTAGCAAGAAGAAAGGAGGATTTTTTTGCAAACCTTGGGTCACCGTCGGGGGTGCCATTGAATTGCAAGGTGGAGATGACCACCCGGCAACTTGTTGTCACCAACTGCCCTTAGCGGACGCTCTCGCTTGGAGATCTAGAGAGGACCACGAACAACGATGAGGCAACGAGACAAGGGTGGCTGGAGGCTGGCTATGGGTGGCGGAATTGTTGGGGGCCTCGGTCGACGTTATATATACATCCGGCCAGGGGGAAAAGATAAGTCACTTCCGCCGTTCTCTTGTCCTGGCCCTAGATGATCCATCGGACAGTGGAGAAGGGGTTTGTAGGAAGAGGGGTCTAAGGATGAGAAGGACAAAATTGGGTAGGTCATTGAAATTTCAAAAGGGCGGGGTTGGTGAATTTGGTCCAAAAGTTTTTTCTTTCTTTCTTTACTAGTATTTAATTTGGTTATGTGGTCTCATCGTCCATTAAATATTGATTTGTTTGTATCCTAGAATTGCTATAACTTTAATTGGTGATATTCCAAAGATATATATGAGGATATGCATGGATCCACTATTGAATTTTTGCAATTATGGAAATTATTTATTAGAGGTTGTGTATTGGCTGCCACGTAGACACACAAGCGTTCTACCGAGAGTTACCAAAAACGTGTCATGTTGATACGTGACAGAGTGAATTCCTGTCAGACCCCTTGGTAGGGTTCATGACGAGACCAGAAGTACCGGAATGGAGTCTGCACACACAGTTTACCTAGGTTCAGACCTCCGAAGAGTAATACCATATGTCTTGCTTTGTCTTGGTATTCATGGAGAGGGGATACCTCGTGTAGAAGATTACAATCGTGGTTTGAGATGTCTACCGAGAGTTTGTTCTAGATTGGATCCCTAATGAGGGCCCTAGACCTCCCTTTATATAAAGAGGAGAGGTATAGGGTTTACACTTTACACGGAGAAGATATCAGATGCGCTGGTGACACGATTGCTTCCCTCTCCTTCTCAGGGTTCCTTGTCGCTTCCTGGACCTGGTGGGCCCTGGCCAAGGTCGAGGTTATGCTCCTTTGTGTTAGGCACACTAGGTCAAGGAACCCGTCAGTAGCTGATGACCCACAAGTGTAGGGGATCTATCGTAGTCCTTTCGATAAGAGTGTCGAACCCAACGAGGAGCAGAAGGAAATGATAAGCGGTTTTCAGTAAGGTTTTCTCTGCAAGCACTGAAATTGTAGGTAATAGATAGTTTTGTGATAACATAAATAGTAACGAGTAACAAGTAAATAAAGTCCAGCAAGGTGGCCCAGTCCTTTATGTAGCAAAGGGTAAGCATGGACAATTTCTAATAATGAGAAAGGAGCTCCCGAGGACACATGGGAATTATCGTCAAGCTAGTTTGCATCACATTCATATGATTCGCGTTCGATACTTTGATAATTTGATATGTGGGTGGACTGGTACTTGGGTACTGCCCTTACTTGGACAAGCATCCCACTTATGATTAACCCCTATTGCAAGCGTCCGCAACTACAAAAGAAGTATTAAGGTAAACCTAACCACAACATTAAACATATGGATCCATATCAGCCCCTAACGAAGCAACGCATAAACGAGGGTTTAAGCTTCTGTCACTCTAGCAACCCATCATCTACTTATTACTTCCCCATGCCTTCCTCTAGGCCCAAATAATGGTGAAGTGTCATGTAGTCGACGTTCACATAACACCACTAGAGGAAAAGATGACATACATCTCATCAAAATATCGAACGAATACCAAATTCACATGACTACTAATAGCAAGACTTCACCCATGTCCTCAGGATCAAATGTAACTACTCACAAAGCATATTCATGTTCATAATCAGAGGAGTAATAATATGCATAAAGGATCTGAACATATGATCTTCCACCAAGTAAACCAACTAGCATCAACTACAAGGAGTAATCAACACTACTAGCAACCCACAGGTACCAATTTGTGTTTTTGATACAAGATTGGATACAAGAGATGAACTAGGGTTTTGAGAGGAGATGGTACTGGTGAAGATGTTGATGGAGATTGACCCCCTCCCGATGAGAGGATCATTGGTGATGACGTTGGTGATGATTTCCCCCTTCTGGAGGGAAGTGTCCCTGGCAGAACAGCTCTGCCAGAGCCCTAGATTGATTCCGCCAAGGTTCCGCCTCGTGGCGGCGGAGTTTCGTCCCGTAAGTTTGCCCATGATTTTTTCCAGGGTAAAAGCTCTGATATAGCAGAAGATGGACACCAGAGGCCCGCCAGGGGGCCCAGGAGATAGGGGGTGCGCCCTATAGGGGGGCGCCCTCCTCTCTCCTGGACAGGGTGTGGGCCCCCTGGTGTATTTCTTTCGCTCAAAAATTCTTATTAAATCCAAAAAGATGTTTTGTGGAGTTTCAGGTCTTTTGGAGTTGTGCATAATAGGTTTCCAACGTTTGCCCCTTTTCCAGCCCGAATTCCAGCTGCCGGCATTCCCCCTCTTCATGGCAAACCTTGTAAAATAAGAGAGAATAGCCATAAGTATTGAGATATAATGTGTAATAACAGCCCATAATGCAATAAATATTGATATAAAAGCATGATGCAAAATGGACGTATCAACTCCCCCAAGCTTAGACCTCGCTTGTCCTCAAGCGGAAGCCGAAATCGAAAAATACGTCCACATGCTTAGAGATAGAGGTGTCGATAAAAATAAAATACGGACATGAGGGCATCATGATCATTATAATAATAGCAACATATATAGATTTTATCATATGATTTCTTATGCTCAAGTAACAATCAATTCACAATGTCAAGTATGGTTCAAAAACTTCATTGGGAACTAACAAACTATAATCTCAGTCATTGAAGCAATTGCAATTTATCGTAACATCAGAAAGAGTCAACAATAGAGCTTTTCAGCAAGTTCACATACTCAACTATCTTGTAGTCTTCTATAATTGCTAATACTCACGCAGTACTTGTGGTTATGGGGTTTCAGCCGGACACTGAGAAAGATACGGGCTTATTGTGTTGCCTCCCAACGTATTCACCTTTAGGTGATGTCAACAATAATAGCCCATGCTAACTTACATCCAATTGGATATATGTATCATGATCTTCCAAACACGAGGAGCTTGCCAAAGGATAAAATGAAAAAGGGAAAGGTGAGCATCACCTTGACTCAAGCATAAAGTAAAAGCATAAAGTAAAAGCATAAAGTAAAAGATAGGCCCTTCGCAGAGGGAAGCAGAGGTTGTCATGTGCGTTTAGGATTGATGCACAAAATCTTAATGCAAAAGAACGTCACTTTATATTTCCCCTTGTATGTGGACCTTTATTATGTAGTCCGTCGCTTTTATTACTTCCACAACAAGATCGTACAAAGCTTATTTTCTCTGCACTAATAAGTCATACATATTTAGAGAGCAATTTTTATTGCTTGCACCGATGACAACTTACTTGAAGGATCTTACTCAATCCATAGGTAGGTATGGTGGACTCTCATGGCAAAACTGGGTTTAAGGATATTTGGAAGCACAAGTAGTATCTCTACTTGGTGCAAGGAATTTGGCTAGCATGAGGGGGAAAGGCAAGCTCAACATGTTTGGAAGGTCAATGACAATATACTTTAACTGAGATGTCGGAAAACATAAACCATTACGTTGTCTTCCTTGTCCAACGTCAACTCTTTTAGCATGTCATACTTAATGAGTGCTCCCAATTATAAAAGGTGTCCAAGATAATATATTTATATGTGAACCCCTCTTTCCTTATCACTTCCTATTAATTGCAACGATGACCAAAACTACGTTCATCAACTCTCAACAATTTTTATGCCTCATACTTTCTATGTGTGAAGTTATCACTATCCATAAGATCAATATGAACTCTTTTATTCTTTCTACTTTCTCAAGATCATAGCAACATAGCAAAGCCCTTGACTCAACACTAATCTTTATTATAGATAGCTCACGGACTCGATTACAAAAAGAGATCACAATGCAAAACTCAAACTACTTGATATAAAAACTTCAAACTACTAGATCAAGATACTACTAAAAGGGTCGAACTAAATAAAGTGGTAAAGATAGGAGTGTGATGGTGATACGATACCGGGGCACCTCCCCCAAGCTTGGCAGTTGCCAAGGGGAGTGCCCATACCCATGTGATTATGTCTCCTTCTTCACGGTTGGTGTTATTATCTTCTTGGCGATGATGCCCTTCAGGATACGGTTCTCCTCCTCGAGCCTATTGACTTGTTGTTTGAGGTCCATAATTTATTTACGGAGCTTGCCCGTAACAGCCAAAGCTCCTTTTACCCAAGGATGCTGCATAGCTTCTGGAGAACAAGTGAAACTCTTTTTCATATTTTCATAAGAAAGAAATCTAGAGTTGGAAGGAGTGATCGAAGTAGGGACAACCAGGCTAGGTAGTTCCCCCATAGTGAATTCTGCTCGGAGACGAGAGGTAACTTCTTGATCCTCCTCCATGGCATCTATCAATTTCAAATTAGCCTCCATCTCATCCTCCGTTGATGGTCCAAAGTGATAGGCATCGCTATTTGCTCTGGGACCTGGCGTTGGGTGAGACACCCGACTCTCCCCAACTGATTCCTGAGAAGACATCTTGCTTTATTCTGCAACAGGAACAGCTCGAAACAAAAACAGAGGATATTTGCGTGATACGATGGTCAAAACCTTCGGGAGTATATATAATGAATTTTTACCGACCAAAATACGTAATATGCAACAAAACGGAGTCCGGGAGGCACACGAGGTGCGCACGAGATAGGGGGGCGCGCCCAGTAGGGGGGCGCACCCTCCACTCTCGTGGGAGCCTCGTGTCCCTTTCGAACTACTTCTTTCTTCCTAAAATTCTTAAATATTCCAAAACTGATAAAAATTGCCATTGGAGTTGTTTTGGAGTCGGTTTACTTACCGTACCACATACTTATACCTTTTCGGAGTCTGGAACGTTCTGGAAAGTGTCCCTTATGTATTCCTCAGGGGTTATGGTTTCAATAATATTAGTTTCAACATTGATAGGATTACTTGAGATATAATGTTTAATGCTCACTCAAAGTTGTTAATTTTTATGGCACCAGAACGATAGACCTCCTCTATAACGTAAGGACCTTCCCATTTGGAGAGGAGTTTTCCTGCAAAAAATCTTAAACGAGAGTTGAATAATAACACATAATATCCTATGTTAAACTCATGTTTTTGTATCCTTTTATCATGCCAACGCTTGACTTTTTCTTTGAATAGCTTGGCATTCTCATATGCTTGGGTTCTCCATTCATCAAGTGAGCTAATAACAAACAACCTCTTCTCACCGGCAAGTTTGAAGTCATAATTGAGCTCTTTAATAGCCCAATATGCCTTATGTTCAAGTTCGAGAGGTAAATGACACGCTTTTCCATAAACCATCTTATATGGAGACATACCCATAGGATTTTTGTATGCAGTTCTATAGGCCCACAATGCATCATCAAGTTTTTTGGACCAATTCTTTCTAGATCTATTCACAGTCTTTTGCAAAATTAATTTGAGCTCTCTGTTGCTCAACTCTACTTGACCACTAGACTGCGGATGATAAGGAGATGCGATTCTATGATTAACATAATACTTAGCAAGCATCTTACAGAAAGCACCATGAATAAAATGCGAACCACCATCAGTCATAAGATATCTACGGACTCCAAACCTTAGAAGAATAACTTCTTTAAGCATTTTAATAGAAGTGTTATGATCAGCACTACTAGTTGGAATAGCTTCTACCCACTTAGTAACGTAATCAACAGCAACTAAAATATGTGTATAACCATTAGAGGCAGGAAAAGGTCCCATATAATCAAAGCCCCAAACATCAAATGGTTCAATGACAAGAGAATAATTCATAGGCATTTCTTGACGTCTTCTAATGTTACCTATTCTTTGACATTCATCACAAGATAAGACAAACTTACGAGCATCTTTGAAGAGAGTAGGCCAATAAAAACCAGATTGTAGTACCTTGTGTGCAGTTCTGTCTCTAGCGTGGTGTCCTCCATAGGATTCAGAGTGACACTTGCGTAGAATCTGTTCATGTTCATGCTCAGGCACACAACGTCTAATAACACCATCTACTCCTTCTTTATAAAGGTGTGGATCATCCCAGAAGTAATGTCTTAAATCATAAAAGAACTTTTTTTTTGCTGGTATGTGAAACTAGGCGGTATAAATTTAGCAACAATGTAATTAGCATAATCAGCACACCAAGGATCAGTATGAGAAGCATTAATGACCGCTAATTGTTCATCAGGAAAGCTATCATTAATAGGCAGTGGGTCATCAAGAACATTCTCTAACCTAGACAAGTTGTCTGCAACGGGGTTCTCAGCTCCCTTTCTATCAATAATATGCAGGTCAAATTCTTGGAGCAAGAGAACCCATCTAATGAGTCTAGGCTTAGCATCTTTCTTTTCCATAAGATATTTAATAGCAACATGATCAGTGTGAATAGTGACTTTGGAATCAACAATATAAGGTCTAAACTTATCACATGCAAACACAACTGCTAAGAACTCTTTTTCAGTAGTAGCATAATTTCTCTGGGCAGTATCAAGAGTCTTACTAGCATACTGGATAACATTCAATTTCTTGTCGACTCTTTGCCCTAAAACAACACCTACAGCATAATCACTAGCGTCACACAAAATTTCAAAAGGTAAATTCCAATCAGGTGGCTGAATGATGGGTGCAGTGATCAAAGCTTTCTTAAGTATTTCAAATGCTTCTACACAATCATCATCAAAGACAAAAGGAATATCTTTTTTTAATAAATTAGTCAGAGGCCTAGAGATTTTAGAAAAGTCCTTAATGAACCTCCTATAAAAACCGGCATGAGCGAGGAAACTTCTTATACCTTTTATGTCCTTGGGACATGGCATCTTTTCAATAGCATCAACCTTGGCTTTATCAACTTCAATACCTCTCTCGGAGATCTTGTGCCCCAAGACAATGCCTTCATTAACCATAAAGTGACACTTTTCCCAATTCAGGACGAGACTAGTGTCTTCGCATCTCTGCAAAACTCGATCAAGGTTGCTCAAACAATCATCAAAAGAGGATCAATAACGAAAAAGTCATCCATGAATACCTCACAAATCTTTTCACAAAAATCAGAGAATATAGCCATCATGCATCTTTGAAAGGTAGCAGGTGCATTACATAAACCAAAAGGCATACGTCTATAAGCAAAAGTACCAAAAGGGCAAGTAAAAGTAGTTTTAGATTGATCCTTCGCCGACACAGGTATCTGAGAGAAACTAGAATAACCATCTAGAAAGCAGAAATGTGTGTGTTTGGATAGTCTTTCTAGCATTTGATCAATAAAAGGTAAAGGGTAATGATCTTTATTAGTAGCTTTATTTAACTTACGGAAATCAATTACCATCCTATAACCTGTAATAATTCTTTGCGGGATCAATTCATCTTTATCATTAGGAACAACGGTAATACCTCCCTTTTTAGGAACACAATGGACAGGGCTTACCCATTCACTATCAGCAACGGGATAAATAATACCTGCCTCAAGGAGCTTTAGTATCTCCTTTCTTACCACTTCTTTCATCTTGGGGTTCAGTCATCGTTGAGGATCTCTAATTGGTTTGGCATCTTTCTCCACCGAAATTTTGTGTTGGCATAACGTGGGACTAATGCCCTTAAGATCATCCAGAGTATATCCAATAGCAGCTCGGTGCTTCTTCAGAGTTTTCAATAACCTTTCTTCTTCTTGCTCTGAAAGGTTAGCACTAATAATAACAGGATATATTTTCTTTTCATCAAGATAAGCATACTTAAGATTATCAGGTAATGGTTTGAGTTCAAACACGGGATCACCCTTGGGTGGAGGGGGATCCCCAAGAATTTCAACGGGAAGGTTATGTTTCAGCACAGGTTCCTGTTTAAGGAACACTTCATCTATTTTCCCTTCTTTCCTTCATAAATATATCATTTTCATGGTCTAGCAAATATTGTTCTAACGGATCAGTTGGAGGAACAACAATGGAAGCAAGACCAATAATCTCATCCTTACTAGGTGGTTCCCTATCACGAGGTTGTCTACTAAACTTAGCAAAATTGAACTTATGAGACATACCATCTATGCCAACGGTGACAGTATTCTTTTCACAATCAATCCTAGCACTAGCTGTATTCAAGAAGGGTCTACCAAAAATAATGGGACACAAATCATCTTGTGGGGAACCAAGAACAAGAAAATCAGCAGGATATTTAACCTTCCCACACAAGACTTCAACATCTCTAACAATCCCAACTGGTTTAATGGTATCCCTATTAGCAAGCTTAATGGTAACATCAATGTCTTCTAATTCAACGGGTGAATGTCGTGCATAATTTCTTTATATAGATCATAGGGTATCGCACTTGCACTAGCACCCATATCACATAAGCCATGATAACAATGATATCCTATTTTAACAAAAATAACAGGCATGCCTATGACAGGTCTATGTATCTTAGTATCTGGTCTAGCAATATTAGCAGTTTCATCACATAAATAAATAACATACCCATCTAGATCATCATCCAAGAGATCTTTAACCATAGCAATACTAGGTTCAACATTAATTTGCTCAGGAGGTGTATAAGTCCTAGTATTACTCTTATGAACAACAGTCGAAGCTTTAGATGATCCTTTATCCTAATAGGAAAAGGAGGTTCCTCAACATAAGTAGGAACAATAGGATCACTATAGGTAATAGTCTTTTCTTCGACTATAATAGGTGCAACTACTTTCACTTCAACAGGAGGATTATATTTAAACCACTTCTCTTTAGGGAGATCAATGTGAGTACCAAAATATTCACAGAAAGAAGCTACTATCTCAGAGTCAAGTCCATACTTAGCGCTAAATCCACGAAAAGATTCGGTATCCATAAAAGATTTAACACAATCGAACTTAGGTGTCATACCTGACTCCTTACCATCGTCGGAACCCCAATCTTTAGAGTTGTGTTTAATTCTTTCCAATAAGTCCCATTTGAAATCAATAGTCTTCAGCATATAAGAACCAGCACAGGAAGTATCGAGCAGGTTGTGATTATCAAGAGAAAGCCGAGCATAAAAGTTCTGAATAATCATTTCCCGAGAGAGCTCATGATTGGGGCATGAATATAACATTGACTTAAGCCTCCCCCAAGCTTGAGCGATGCTTTCTCCTTCGCGAGGCCAGAAATTATATATGTAATTACGATCACGATGAACAAGATGCATAGGACAGAACTTCTGGTGAAATTCCAGCTTCAATCGCTTATAATTCCAAGATCCCGTATCATCACATAGCCTATACCATGTCAATGCATCTCCCTTCAAACATAAAGGGAATACCTTCCTTTTGACAACATCATCGGGAATACATGCAAGCTTAAATAATCCACAAACTTCATCCACAAAGATAAGGTGTAAATCGGGATGCAATGTTCCGTCTCCTGCAAATGGATTAGCTAGCAGTTTCTCTATCATACCCGAAGGAATCTAAAAGTAAATATTTTCATAAAGTTCAGTAGGTTGAGGAGCAACTCTTTGCTCTTCTGGTTGGGGTGAAGATACCCCGAACAAGCCCCTCAAAGGATTAATTTCCATAGTGACAAGTAACAGAAAATTTTTGCACACTATATAAATGTTTCCTTACCAGGTCCCACTCACCAAAAGCGCTACACTCCCCGGCAATGGCACCAGAAAAGAGTCTTGATAACCCACAAGTGTAGGGGATCTATCGTAGTCCTTTCGATAAGTAAGAGTGTCGAACCCAACGAGGAGCAGAAGGAAATGATAAGCGGTTTTCAGTAAGGTTTTCTCTGCAAGCACTGAAATTGTAGGTAATAGATAGTTTTGTGATAAGATAAATAGTAACGAGTAACAAGTAAATAAAGTAAATAAAGTGCAGCAAGGTGGCCCAATCCTTTATGTAGCAAAGTATAAGCCTGGACAATTTCTAATAATGAGAAAGGAGCTCCCGAGGACACATGGGAATTATCGTCAAGCTAGTTTTCATCACGTTCATATGATTCGCATTCGGTACTTTGATAATTTGATATGTGGGTGGACCGGTACTTGGGTATTGCCCTTACATGGACAAGCATCCCACTTATGATTAACCCCTATTACAAGCTTCCGCAACTACAAAAGAAGTACTAAGGTAAACCTAACCACAACATTAAACATATGGATCCATACCATCCCCTAACGAAGCAACGCATAAACTAGGGTTTAAGATTATGTCACTCTAGCAACCCATCATCTACTTATTACTTCCCCATGCCTTCCTCTAGGCCCAAATAATGGTGAAGTGTCATGTAGTTGACGTTCATATAACACCACTAGAGGAAAAGACAACATACATCTCATCAAAATATCAAACAAATACCAAATTCACATGACTACTAATAGAAAGACTTCACCCATGTCCTCAGGAACAAACGCAACTACTCACAAAGCATATTCATGTTCATAATCAGAGGAGTAATAATATGCATAAAGGATCTGAACATATGATCTTCCACCAAGTAAACCAACTAGCATCAACTACAAGGAGTAATCAACACTACTAGCAACTCACAGGTACCAATTTGTGGTTTTGATACAAGATTGGATACAAGAGATGAACTAGGGTTTTGAGAGGAGATGGTGTTGGTGAAGATGTTGATGGAGATTGACCCCCTCCCGATGAGAGGATCGTTGGTGATGACGTTGGTGATGATTTCCCCCTTCCGGAGGGAAGTGTCCTCGGCAGAACAGCTCTGCCAGAACCCTAGATTGATTCCGCCAAGGTTCCACCTCGTGGCGGCAGAGTTTCGTCCCGTAAGCTTGCCCATGATTTTTTCCAGGGTAAAAGCTCTGATATAGCAGAAGATGGACACCGGAGGCCCACCAGGGGGCGCGCCCTATAGGGGGGGCGCCCTCCTCTCTCCTGGACAGGCCGGGTGTGGGCCCCCTGGTGTATTTCTTTCGCTCAAAAATTCTTATTAAATCCAAAAAGATGTTTCGTGGAGTTTCAGGACTTTTGGAGTTGTGCAGAATAGGTTTCCAACGTTTGCCCCTTTTCCATCCAGAATTCTAGCTGCCGGCATTCCCCCTCTTCATGGTAAACCTTGTAAAATAAGAGAGAATAGCCATAAGTATTGAGATATAATGTGTAATAACAACCCATAATGCAATAAATATTGATATAAAAGCATGATGCAAAATGGACGTATCAGTAGCCCCCGAGCATGATGGAGATTGTGAGCATACAGGCTCCAAGGTCTCCGTCGGGCTCTTTTTCTTGTGCCTCTGGCCTCCCGAGACGTTACTGGGCAGCCCCGTCCTTCATCTTGTCGGAAATGTCATCGTTTCGTCTTTGGATGATCGGACTGGACAGATAGTTAACGGGTCGGCCTGCCAGCCGCGCAAGCTCTGTCTGGGGGCACGATTCGTATTCCAGCTCCCCTTTTAAGGTGAAAAATGGAGCGGCGCTTCTGGAAAGCGACCCTTGTCATTCCTGCTCGCCTTCCGTCTTTGCTGCCTCGCATCTAGGGTTGTTGACGCGAAAGGCCGCCTCCTCCTCCTCTAGTCGTCTCCGAGAGGATCACCCAGCCAGTTCTTCATCTGATCACCCCGGCGCAACACCAGAGTGGACCGGTGACTAGAAAAAAAATCTTCGATTACTAGGAGAGAGTTGGAGAGGCTGTTGGAATTGGGATGGCTGCCGAAAAAATCTTCAATGTTGTGGTTAGCGCCTGATAAGGATGAGGAGGTGATACGTCTCCAACGTATCTATACTTTTTTATTGTTCCATGCTATTATAGTACCAATCTTGGATTTTATATACATTTACAAGCAACTTTATATCATTTTTGGGACTAACCTACTAATTTAGTGCCAGCGCTAGTTATTGTTTTTTGCTTGTTTTTTCCTTTGCAGAATATCAGTACCAAACAAAGTCCAAATGCCATGAAACTTTTTAGAGATTTTTTTCTGGCGATAAGAGACCCTGGAAGCTTCGGGAGGGGAAGAGAAGACGAAGGAGTAGCCCACACAACACTAGGGCGCGCCAAGGGGGTAGGGCACGCCCTGGTACCTGGTGGACCCCACAAGCCTCCGTTTGACCTAACTCCGCCTCTATAAATTCTCAAAAATCAGGAAACCAACAGGGGATTCCACGAAATACTTTTTCCTCCTCCGTTAGCCTCTGTTCTTGAGAGATCCCCTCTAGGGACCCTTTTTGGCGCTCTGCCGGAAGGGGGAATCAATCATGGAGGGGCTCTACATTAACCTTGCTACCCTTCCGATGATGCGTAGTAGTTTACCACAGACCAGACCTACGGGTCCATAGTTAGTAGCTAGATGGCTTCTTCTCTCTTGATGTTCTTCAATACAATGTTCTCCTTGATGTTCTTGGAGTTCTATTCGATGTAATTCATTTTTTGCGGTGTGTTTGTTGGGATCCGATGAATTGTGAGTTTATGATCACATCTATCCATGAATACTATCTGAGTTTTCTCTGAACTCTTTTATGCGTGATTGTTATAGCTTCGTATTTCTTCTCCGATCTATTAACTTGGTTTGGCCAACTGGTTGATTTTCCTTGCAATGGGAAGAGGTGCTTTGTAATGGGTTTGATCTTGCGACGCTCAATCCCAGTGATAGAAGGCATAACACATATGAATCATTGCTATTAAGGGTAAAAGTATGGGGTTTATTCATACATGAGTTTATCTTGTCTATATCATGTCATCTTGCTTAAGGCGTTCGATGGGTGGAGTAATAGTATTAGATGCAGGCAATAGTCAGTCTACTTGTCTCGGATATATACATGATCATTGCCTTGGATATCGTCATAATTATTTGCTTTTCTATCAATTGCCCAACAGTAATTTGTTTACCCACTGTATGCTATTTTCTCGAGAGAAGCCTCTAGTGAAAACTATGGCCCCCGGATCTACCTTTTATCATATAAAAATCCTAAAAATACTTGCTGCAATTTTTAATTTATTTATTTTATTTAATATTTTGTGCGATCTATTTATCTATCACCATACAATTTAATCTTGCAATTAACCGTCAAGGGGATTGACAACCCCTTGTTCGTGTTGGGTGCGAAGATTTGTTATCTTGTGTGCATGTACTTCTTGCATAGTGTTGCTTGGTTCTCCTACTGGATTGATAACCTTGGTTCTTAACCGAGGGAAATACTTATCTCTACTGTACTGCATCATCCCCTCCTCTTTGGGGAAATCCCAATGCAGCTCACAAGTAGCAGGAAGAATTTCTGGCACCGCTGCCAGGGAGACATCATCAACATCTATCAAGTAGCTACGCATAAACTTTCATATCCTTGCATTCATTTTATTTTCCTTTTCCTCTCGTTTTCAACTCCCCCACTTCTAAATTTTTTTACAAAAATATTTTCCATTTGCCCTTTTGCTTGTTTGCTCATTTGCTTGCCTTTGCCTTCATGTAAACACTAAAAAAACAGAAAAATAAACAAGAAAATTTAAGATGGATCCTCATCCTCTTGCTAATCTTTTTAAAAGATCCAATTATGATGAACCAATTGCTAGTGAGTTGAGTGCACTATACTATCTTTATGAAGTTGTGCTTGAAGTTTGTGAATCTGGAAATTGTGATGAAGTGTTCAAAGAAGAAATTTATAAAATGATTCATGATAGCCCCTTGAATGAAAATCATGATTGCAATGATGTTATTATAAATTCTATTAATGTCAATTGTATTAATGATATGCAAAACTACAAGCTTGGGGAAGATAATTTTGTCATGTCCACTACTCATTGCAATGATCATGATTGGGGTGATAATGCTTCTCATAATCTTGATAATTTATTTAATCCTCATGATGAATATGATATTGATAATATTTTTTTGCAATAATATTGGAAGGGGACTCAAGAAGTGTCAACGTTAGCTAGAAGGAGTGCCCATAATTTGGAGGGTGAAAATCTTGATGAAAAAAATGATAAAACTGGGCCTCGAGAGGTAAAAACTTTAACTAGTGATGTGCCCACTTTTTTGGATTACAAAAACTTTAATTATGATAATTGCTCTTTGATTGAGTATATTTCTTTGTTGCAGTCCATGCTTAACTCACCCAATGCTTATGAACAAAATAAGGCTTTTACTAAACATATCGTAGAAGCGATGATGAAAGCATTAGGGGAAAAAAGCTAGAATTAGAGATTTCTATTCCTAGAAAATTATAAGATGAGTGGGAAGCTACCGTTAAAATTAAAATTAAAATTTATGAGTGCAATTCTTTATGTGATTTAGGTGCTAGTGTTTCCACAATACCAAAATCTCTATGTGATGTGCTAGATTTTACCAATTTGGATGAATGCTCTCTTCATTTGCACTTGGCGGATTCTACTATTAAAAAGCCTTTAGGAGGAATTACTGATGTTCTTATTCTTGCAAATAGTAATTGTGTGCCCATTGATTTTATTGTACTATATATTGATTGCAATCCGTCTTGTCCCATAATACTTGGTAGGCCGTTCTTACGAACTATAGGTGTCGTAATTGACATGAAAGAAGGGAATATAAAATTTCAATTTCCATTAAAGAAGGGTATGGAACACTTCCCTAGAAAATGAATTAAGAAACCATATGTATCCATCATGAGGGCAACCTATGGAGTTAATTGGAAAGATGATAATACTTGAAACCTATGCATTATGCCTAGCTAGGGGCATAAAACAATAACACTTGTTGGGAGGAAACCCAATAGTTATCTTAACTTTCTTGTTTATTTTATGTTTTCTTGTGTTCACACAATTATGCTACTGTTATGATTGTGTTTCTATGTTTTAGTTCGTGTTTGTGCCAAGTAAAGCCTTTAGGATGATGTTGGATGATAGCTGACTTGATTCTGTGAAAAAACATAAACTTTTGCACCCAGTTATGGAATTTGGTAAATTCACATAAATATTTCTTTCTCTAATTTTTCTTTCACATGATTGATACACAAACTTCCCACATCGTCCTAATTTTTTTAGAATTTTTGGAGTTACAGAAGTATGAGCTTAATTCGGGTTTCTCCAGACTATTATGTTTTTAACAGATTCTGTTTTTGATGCATTATTTTGCTTGTTTGGATGAAATTGTGGATTGGGGTGTAAGCCATGGAGAAATTATAATACAGTAGGTATAATGCAAAAAAAATTGAATGGGTTTGCAAAAGCACTTAAAGTAGTGATTTGTTTTCTTATACTAACGGATCTCGCGAAGGTTTTGTTAAGTTTTGTGTGATTGAAGTTTTCAAGTTTTAGGTGAGATCACGATAGATGAAGGAATAAGGAGTGGCAAGAGCCTAATATTGGAGATGCCCGAGGCACCCCAAGGTAAGGACTCCCAAGCAACTAAGCTTGAGGATGCCCCGGAAGGCATTCCCTCTTTCTTCTAACGACCACAAGTACATAAGGAGGCGGAGTGCTATAGCTGTGGGACATGTCAGAGACTATCTAGGAAAAGGGTGAGACAACTGTGAATTTGACTCAGGGTGACACATGGCGACGGTGAAATTCCTTCAAGTTTCAGACAGACGGTCATGAAAGAGCGGTGATGTTGAGTTTAGGTAACTCTTATTGTAGCGTCCAATATGTGAGTTGTTTGCTTTCACGCAGGCAGTGCTCAGTGTGTGTGATGGCGTTGAGCAGATACTTCAGAAGTTGGGAGCACAAAGTAGAGTAATGAGGAACTTAATTTTGCTCGTGTGTTGACTGTGAGGAAGACGAGAAGGGACTACAGTTGCAGGTGGAGTCACATGGAGTCTGGGAGTAGCAGCGGTGCTCATGGTGTATCTCAAGTCTATTGTACATGGAGGTTCAACGCATGGACGAATTCAAGGTGGTGGAGAATATTCGCCAAGATGGAATTTGTTGAAGTTGTGTCGAATATAGTGTACAAGGTAGGTTACGGTTGGGCTTGTAGTTGTATTGTGTTTAGACAGGATATGGAGTCGTGTCCTAATAGGACACTTGTATCCTAGGCCTCTCATATATAGTGAGGGTAGACACGATATAACCTATGCCAACATAATAGCACAGTCACGCGGGGGAGCCGGTGCGTGTGCCGGCGCTCAGGCGGCCAGGGTGCGGTATTGTAGCGGTGTCATGGGGAGGAGCGCCCGTAGTCAGGCCCCGGGGATGTAGCCATGCTGGTGAACCTGGTTAACAAATCTCGACGCCATGCTCGTGTGATAGCTTGGTCCTCGGTATACCAATGATGGCCTCAGATTTATTCTAACATTATCAAATGTCACAACATAACTGGGTGATCATAAAGATGCTCTACAGGTATCTCCGAAGGTGTCTATTGAGTTGGCGTGAATCGAGATTGGGATTTGTCACTCCGTATGACGAAGAGGTATCTCTGGGTCTTCTCGGTAATACAACATCACAAAAAGCTTGCAAGCAAAGTAACTAAGGACTTAGTTACGAGATGATGTATTACGGAACGAGTAAAGAGACTTGCCGGTAACGAGATTGAACTAGGTATGGAGATACCGACAATCGAATCTCGGGCAAGTAACATACTGATAGACAATGGGAACTACGTATGTTGTCATAAAAGGTTCGACCGATAAAGATCTTCATAGAATATGTAGAAACCAATATGGGCATCCAGGTCCCGCTATTGGTTATTGACCGGAGAGAAGTGTCTCGGTCATGTCTACATCATTCTCGAACCTGTAGGGTCCGCACGCTTAACATTCATTGAGGATATAGTATTATATGAGTTATGTTAATCGGTGATCGAATGTTGTTCAGAGTCCCGGATGAGATCACGGACATGACGAGGAGCTCTGGAATGGTCCGGAGGTAACGATTGATATATCGGATGATCGGATTTGGTCTCTAGAAAGGTTTTGGAATGCACCAAGTATTTATCGGATCACCGAAAGGGATTCCGGAAGGCCACGGGAAGTTACTGGACTAACGGGCCAAATGATGGGGAGCACACCAGCCCACAAGGGGCTGGCGTGCCCCAACCTGGCTACCGGCCTTGTAAAGGAAAGGGAGGGGCTGACCCCCTCTTGCCTTTCTCCATGGAAGAGAGAAAGGGAAAGGGGGGCGCCCTAAGGCAGCCAACGCCCTTTCCTTCCCCCCATGCGCCAAAGAAGGAAGGGGGGCCAGGGCAGGCCCTAGGGCTGGCCGCCGACCCCTTGGGGCACCCTAGGCTGCCTTCCCTCCCCCCACCTATATATATGTGAGGAGGGAGAGGGGCAAGACAAACACCACGATCCCCAAGCAGTGTGCGGTGCCCATCTCTCTCTAGTTCTAGTTCCTCCTCCGTTGTGCTTGGCGAAGCCCTGCGGATTGTTTCACCACCACCATTACCACACCTTCGTGATGTCAGAACTCATCTACTACTTCGCCTCTCTTGTTGTATCGAGAAGGTGAGGACGTCATTGAGCTAAACGTATGCTAAACGCGGAGATGTCGTACATTCGGTACTTGATTGGAACGGGTTGAGAAGGTGTACGACTACATCAACCGTGTTGATAAACGCTTCCGCTTAGCAATCTACAAGGGTATGTAGATGCTCTTCCCTCTCATAGCTATGCATCTCCATGGATAGATCGTGCGTGTGCGTAGTAATTTTTTGTTTTCCATGAAACGTTCCTCATTAGTGGCATCATGAGGCAGGTCTATGCGTAGATGATATGCACGAGTAGAACACAAAGGAGTTGTGGGCGGTGATGTTCATATTGCTTTCCACCAATGTCTTATTTTGATTCGGTGGTATTGTGGGATGAAGTGGCTCGGACCAACCTTACATGTCCACATACATGAGACCGGTTCCACCGACTAACATGCAACTTGTTTTGCATAAAGGTGGCTGGCGGGTGTCTGTTTCTCCTACTTTAGTTGAATCGGATTTGACTATGGCAGTCCTTGCAGAAGGTTAAATAGCAACTTGATAATCACCGTTGTGGTTTTTTGAATTCTCCAAACTACACTATATCGGAGAAATTTGCACCTATTAAGGATTACATTGATGGATTGCCTTTTACCATTGCACATGATAATTTTGATGAATGTAATATGCATGTGCTTGCTGCTCCTACTTGCAATTATTATGAGAGGGGAACTACATCTCCACCTCTTTATGTTTCCAACACGATAAAATTGCAAGAAACTGCTTATGCTATGTATTGGCCATTACTTGATGTGCATGAATTGTTCTTGTATGACATGCCCACGCATAGGAAGGGAGTTGGACTTCGTCATTGCATGATATATGTTGCTTTGTGCTCACTACTAAATGCCAAATCATTGTTAATTAAAATTGGCTTTGATATACCTTGGGATCCGGGTGGATTCATTACTTGAGCACTTCATGCCTAACTTAATGGCTTTAAAGAAAGAGCTGCCAGGGAGACAACCCGGAAGTTTTAGAGAGTCATTTATTTCTATTCAGTGATTTTATAAAGTTTAAAAACAAAAAATATAGAGGGGAACTTAAAACTTCACAAAAAGGAAAGTGGAAGTGAGAGAGACGAGCATTGTTGAAGTGGGGGGGGGGGGCTCCTTGAACTTTGTTCATGCCCAAGGAAACTTTGTGAATCTCAATTACAGAAACTTTTCAACAAAAATAATTATCCCCTTGTACAAATCCTTTGTATAGTAAAATTATTGTGCTAAGGTTTGCCTTTAGCATGATTGAATTGCTTGTCGGTATGTGTGGTACAGAAACAGAAACTTTAGCTGTAGCGCGTGAATTTTCATTTTTAACTGGAACGTCAAAAGGTTCTGAATTTTTCTCACACTAGTGATATACAATTTTTTATTTCTTCCTAATTTTTCAGAATTTTTGGAATACCAGAAGTATGGCAGATGTTCAGATTGCTACAGACTGTCCTGTTTAAGATATATTCTGTTTTTGATGCATTGTTTTGCTTGTTTTGATGAAACTATCGATTCTATCGGTGGTATAGGCCATGGAAAATTTATATTACATTAGCTATAATGCAAAAAATATATAAATTGGTTTGCAACAGTACTTAGAGTAGTGATCTGCTTTATTATACTAACGGATCTTACCGAGTTTTTTGTTGAGTTTTGTGTGGATGAAGTGATCAAAGATTGAGGAGGTCTCGATGTGAGAAGAAGGAGGAGAGGCAAGAGTTCAAGCTTGGGGATGCCCAAGGCACCCCAAGTAAATATCCAACGAGACTCAAGCGTCTAAGCTTGGGGATGCCCCGGAAGGCATCCCAGTTTTCTTCAACAGTATCGCTATGTTTTCATCTTCGTTTCGTTCATGTGATATGTGCAAATCTTGGAGCGTCTTTTGAATTTAGTTTTCACTTTTCTTTTATGCACCATGCTGGTATGAGATAGTCCATGGTTGATTTATAGAATGCTCATTGTACTTCACTTATATCTTTTGAGTATGGCTTTATAGAATGCTTCATGTGCTTCACTTATATCATTTGAAGTTTGGATTGCCTTTTTCTCTTCACTTAGAAAACCGTTATTCGTAGAATGCTCTTTTGCTTCACTTATATTTGTTAGATCATGATCTTTTGTAGAAAGAATTAAACTCTCTTGCTTCACTTATATCTATTTAGAGAGTCAACAGGAATTGGTCAATTGCATGGTTAGTCATGAAATCCTACATAAAACTTATGGATCACTGAATATGATATGTTTGATTCATTGCAATAGTTTTGCGATATAGAGATGGTAATATGTGGGAGGTACTAGTAAACGGTTGTGGTTAGTAGGAATATTGGTGTTAAGGTTTGTGATTCCCGAAGCATGCACGTATAGTCTCTCGTTAGGCTATGAAGTTGGAGCATGATTTATTATTGATTGTCTTCCTTATGAGTGGCGGTCGGGGACGAGCGATGGTCTTTTCCTACCAATCTATCCCCCTAGGGGCATGCGTAGTAGTACTTTGCTTCGAGGGCTAATAAACTTTTACAATAAGTATATGAGTTCTTTATGACTAATATGAGTCCATGGATTATACGCGCTCTTACCTTTTCGCAATTTGCTAGCCTCTACGGTACCATGCATTGCCCTTTCTCACCTCGAGATGTGGTGCAAACTTCGCAGGAGCATCCAAACCCCGTGATATGATACGCTCTATCACACATACCCTTATTATATCTTCCTCAAAACAGTCACCTTACCTACCTATTATGGCCTTTCCATAGCCATTCCGAGATATATTGCCATGCAACTTCCACCGCCTCCGTTTTGATGACTTGAGCATTCGTTGTCATATTGCTTTGCATGATGTAAGATAGCTAGCATGATATTTCCATGGCTTGTCTGCTTTTTTATATTGTTGTTATGCTAGATCATTGCACATCCTGGTACACTGCCAGAGGCATTCATATAGAGTCATATTTTGTTCTAGGTATCGAGTTGTAATTTTTATTTCTTTTGAGTTATAAGTAAATAGAAGTGTGATGATCATCATTATTCATTATTAGAGCATGTCCCGGTGAGAAAAGGATGATGGAGACTATGATTCCCCCACAAGTCGGGATGAGACTCCGGACAATGAGAGAAAAAAAGAAAAAAGGAAAAAAGAAAAAGAAAAAGAAAAAAGAAATAGAAAAAAGGGGCATTGTTACTATCCTTTACCACACTTGTGCTTCAAAGTAGCACCATGTTTTTCATATAGAAAGTCTCCTATTTAGTCACTTTCGTATACTAGTGGGAAATTTTCATTATAGAACTTGGCATGTATATTCCGATGATGGGCTTCCTCAAATGCCCGAGGTCTTCATGAGCAAGCAAGTTGGATGCACACCCACTTATTTTTCATATTGAGCTTTCTTACACTTATAGCTCTTAGTGCATCTGTTGCATGGCAATCCCTACTCCTCACGTTGATATCAATTGATGGGCATCTTCATAGCCCGTTGGTTTGCCGCGTCAATGTGAGACTTTCTTACTTTTTTGTCTTCTCTATATTTACTCCTATCATCATACTCTATTCCACCCGCAGTGCTATATCCATGGCTCACGCTCATGTATTGCGTGGGGAGTTGAAAAAGCTGAAGCGCGTTAAAAAGTATGAACCAATTGCTCGTCTTGTCATTGGGGTTGTGCATGATAAATACTTTGTGTTAAGAAGACAGAGCATGACAAGACTTTATGATTTTGTAGGGGTAGTTTTCTTTAGCGTTGATATTTTGAAAGACATGATTGTTTGTTGGGATGCCTGAGTATTGGTGTCATTATGTCAAATTATAGACTATTGCTTTGAATCACTTATGTCTTAATATTCGTGCCATGATTAGATATATGATCAAGTTTATGCTAGGTAGCATTCCACATTAAAAATTATCTTTTTTATCATTTACCTACTCGAGGACGAGCAGGAATTAAGCTTGGGATGCTGATATGTCTCGGTCGTATATATAATTTTTGATTGTTTCATGCCAATATTATACAACTTTTATATACTTTTGGCAACATTTTATATGATTTATTGTACTAACCTATTGATCCAGTGCCCAGTGTCAGTTCCTATTTTTTGCATGTTTTTTCTTTTGCAGAAAATCCATATCAAATGAAGTCCAAATGCAATAAAATTTAACGAAGAATTATTTTGGAATATTTATGATTTTTGGGAGTTGGAATCATAAGAAGAGGGGGGGCACAGTGACCACAACCCACCAGGGCGCGCCTGGAGGCCCAAGCGCGCCCAGGTGTCTTATGCCCACCTCGTACGTCGGTTGGAGCTCTACTTCGGGCACAAGGAAGCTTACATCCGGAAAAAATCGTGTTAAAATTTCAGCGCAATCGGAGTTACGGATCTCCCGGAATATAAGAAACGGTTTCCGGTCAGATCTGGGGAATGCGAAACAGAAGAGAACAAAAAGGGAGATCCAATCTCGAAGGGCCTCCCGCCCCTCCGCCGCCATGGAGGCCATGGACCAGAGGGGGAACTCTCGTCCCATCTAGGGGGAAGCCAAGGAAGAAGAAGGAGGGGGCTCTCTCCCCCTCTCTCCCGGTGGTGCCAGAGTGCCGCCGAGGCAAGGATCGTGACGGCGATCTACATCAACAATCTTGCTACCATCAACACCAACTTTCTCCCCCTCTATGCAGTGGTGTAACACCTCTTCTCCCCGCTGTAATCTCTATAAACATGATGCTCGACTCCATATTTTTTTCACAATGATATTTGGCTATCCTATGATGTTTGAGTAGATCCGTTTTGTCCTATGGGTTAATCATGATTTTGGTAGGTATGATTGTATATTTTATTTGAATTTTCAAAATTGTTCAATATTTTCAAAAAAATTGGAGTTTTATAAATTATTTGCTTTCCGAGAAATATTCAACATTTCCAGTTGTTCACATTTTTTTCAAGAAAAGTTTCGTTTTTATCAGAAATGTTTTTATAATAGATGTGTTATTTGTTGTTATAAAATACCGTTGTACGAAATCAAAAGCAAACGCTAGGTCGGGTGGTTGGCAAAGCATACAAAGAGTGCGAGGATCATTGTTCGATTCCTGGTGGGTTTTCCTTTTTGTGTTATTTCCCTACATACAAAACTGATGGACGTGACTTAATGGGTTGGCCCGCTTTGCCTCGTACAAAAGGTCTCTGTACGGCGTATATATTCAGGCGGTGACCCATCATACATACAAAAATGAATACGATGTGTCAAAGGTCCATATTACCCTTTATACGTTTTGTAGGGGGGTTGTTCAATCTCTACTATTATATACTTTTGGCAACATTTTATATGATTTATTGGGCTAACCTATTGATCCAGTGCCCAGTGTCAGTTCCTGTTTTTTGCATGTTTTTTGTTTCGCAGAAAATTCATATCAAAAGAAGTCCAAATGCAATTTGGGAGTTGAAATCATCAGAAGAGGGGGCCATAGTGACCACAACCTACCAGGGTGCTCCTGGGGGCCAAGCGCACCCAGGTATCTTATGCCCACCTCATACGTCGGTTGGAGCTCTACTTCGGGCGCAAGGAAGCTTATATCCGGAAAAAAATCATGTTAAAATTTCAGCGCAATCGGAGTTACGGATCTCCCGGAATATAAGAAACGGTTTTCGGCCAGACCTGGGGAACGCGAAACAGAAGAGAACAGAGAGGGAGATCCAATCTCGGAGGGGCTCCCGCCCCTCCGCCGCCATGGAGACAATGGATCAGAGGGGGAACTTTCCTCCCATCTAGGGGGAGGCCAAGAAAGAAGAAGAAGGAGGGGGGCTCTCTCCCCCTCTCTCCTGGTGGCGTCGGAGTGCCGCCGGGGCAAGGATCGTGACAGCGATCTACATCAACAATCTTGCTACCGTCAACACCAACTTTCTCCCCCTCTATGCAGCGGTGCAACACCTCTTCTCCCCGCTGTAATCTCTACTTAAACATGGTGTCCAACTCCATATATTATTTCGCAATGATATTTGGCTATCCTATGATGTTTGAGTAGATCCGTTTTATCCTATGGGTTAATCGTGACCTTGGTTGGTATGATTGTATATTTTATTTGAATTTTCAAAATTATTCAATTTTTTCAAAAAAAAATTAGAGTTTTATAAATTATTTGCTTTCCGAGAAATATTCAACATTTCCAGGTAGTTCACATTTTTTAAACAAAAGTTTCGTTTTTATCAGAAATGTTTTTATAATAGACGTGTTATTTGTTTTATAAAATACGTGTTGTACGAAATCAAAAGCAGCCTCTTGGTCGGGTGGTAGGCAGCGCGTCCAAAGAGTGCGAGGATCCTGGTGGGTTCTCCTTTTTGTGTTATTTTCCTACATACAAAACTGATGGGCGTGACTTAATGGACCGGCCCGCTTTGCCTCGTACAAGAGGTCTCCGTACGGCGTATATATTCAGGCGGCGACCCATCATGCATACAAAAATGAATATGATGTGTCAAAGGTCCATATTATCCTTTATACGTTTTGTAGGGTGTTGTACCGAAGCGGGTCTCTTATGGAATTTAGCCACTTACTTTAAAGTTAACTCTTGTAACTTAGTAGCTGAGGTTTCCTGTAAACCTTGTAGAATGACAATTTCTCCTTGCATCCAAACTAAATCCATTTTCGTCCCAGTGAAAAACCATGGGGCCCCATTGAGGAAGCCCGTCCATCCCCTGTATAGCGTCATAACCTCCTAAGCTGAGAATGTTCATGTCAGTAGCAAAAGTATGCCCCTGAAATCCACCATTCCAATGCTTCAACTGTTGTTTACACTAACGAAAATCCCCATTGGCAACTTTCACTGACATGGGCCTTAGTAACTCTCCAGGGGTGCATTGCAACTTATCCGCGAGCTGCTGATGAAGGGATGTATGAGAACTCGACTCCCTGCGTCCACCAACAGTAACATCGCATGGTTTCCCAGCAGAGCTCTCAACCCGATGGTTTTGGTGTCAGTAGTTCCTGACGGAGCATCGACACGTAAATATGATGCAACTTCCTCTGCAGCAATAGCATTCAGAATGTGTTAGGTAACAACACAACTTCTTCTACCATTTCAACTGCTTTAGCCTGAGCATTTTGCTTGTCCACAGTAACACGCCGAGGAGTGAACTTGTCACCGTAGCTATAACAGAGCCCAACTTGTCACCGAGTAGTTGCTAGCTTTCCATAAACCTCCAGCAGACAACTGATGTCTATTCTAGGGTTCTTCTCTTGGTACAGTGCCCTTGGCAAATCCTGGCCTCCCTGCCTTGGTAGACTGAGATTTCACTCTGTGCAACATAGCTTCCTGCACAAGAGCATACCTGGAAGCTACAACCACTGTGGTAGGTAGTTGAAATTTCATAGCAGACCCTGACCTCTTCCTTCAAACCCAGAATAAACCGTGTTACCAGCACAGTGTCACTTACACCCCTACTTCATACAATACAATTTAACCTGATAAACTAACTGACTGAACAGATTCTTATACTCATGAACAGTGCCTTGTAGTCTTAACACAGTAATTCCCTGATGCAATTCATGTGAACATTGATATCCAATTCCTGCAGAACTGCAATGTAAAAGTTGGCCCAACTACAACAATGTGCAGTTAGCTTGTACGATACGACTGAAACCAGTGGTCTGCATTTCCATGCAAATGTCGGGATGCAGGCATCAATTTGAATGATTCATAAATCTTATAGAGGAAGAAGTAGTAAGCTTCACAATTATCCAGCCAAATTCGCAAACCTCGGAAACTCCATTTTCGGCATTTGGGGCCTTTTGCTGATATGTTCGTCCTGTGCATGTGAAGGATTCTGTACCTGGCGATGTTCCGCTAGCGACCCAAGAACACATTTCACCACTCCCAGGCATACCATGGTAATGAACGGTGTATGACCAAGTGGTCTACGGGTTTCTTCAGCAAAGCAAAATCTGCACTTACTTTTTTTTTTAAAAAAAACTACACTTACTATTACGTGCCATAATTACAGCACCGATGACCGATCGAGGTTGATCGGTTCCATGTTCAAGTGGTCGAGTATTGGTGCCTTCGTGTTTGATTTTTTGTTCCTTTTCCTAGAGAATGCCTAAAGATGGACCAAGAACACCGTTCCAAAATAGATGACTCAACTTTGTAGTAACTTTAGTACAAAGTTGGTATAAAGTTGGGTCATCTATTTTGGAACGGAGGGAGTATGATTTATCAAACCAATTTTCCAACATTTTCATGCACTTGCACTACAAACTTTATTTAAATTCACTAAAAGACAAAAAATGCACTTAATAGTTTAAATATAGCAAACGAGCTCCAAAAGATTCCAAATTTTGACATGCATAATGTACTGGTGTATCTTGAGTGTAGAAAAAAAATTAAGGCAAACAGATCAAGCGGCGGTCGCATCGCCTTCAAACTTGACCCGTTCCCTCTCGAAACCACGTTTCTTCCTCGGAGATGGTCCTGATTCTAAGAGCTGTACGTCACAACTTTTGTGAAACATGCTGAAATTTTTGCCACATCATCTAGATGTCATATGAGGGCACCATACCCAATTTTGTGATTTCGGACTTTGTTTGCATCTTTGAGAATTTAAAAAGAAGAAGCTCCATGTTCTACGTCAAGTCTTGGCACCCCCTGTGTTTGAAACTTTGCTCCTTTTCATAGAGAAGGACTAAAAGGTGTTACGGCATCTCCAACGCCGACCTTCAAACTGCCTGCAACCGTCTGGACGGTACGATCCGGACGTGTTTTGCCATCAAACGCGGTCCTGCATCAGTCCACATGCTGCTTCGGTCGCGCTTTTTCCCGCAAATCGGTGACAAAGTGGGAGGGGGGTTGCGGGTGTCCGGACAACAGCCTCCTCATCCGCCTCCTCCGGCGCGTGACGGCACTCCGGCTCCTTCTTCGCCTCCTCCGACGAGCACTCCGCCTCCTCCGCCGCGTGAGGGAACTACGGCTCCTCCTCCGCCTCCTCCAGCGTGTCGGAGCACTCCGCCTCCTCTGTCGTGTCAGCGGACTCCGCCGCGTCAGCAACGGCGGAAGAGAGAGGCCGCAACTTCGACGGCTAGAGGTACAAGAAGAGGAGGGAAGCAATTCAAATACGGTCCATCTCTCAAGGCTCCAGAAAAGTTACCATATGAGAGGACCGACAAGGAAAACAAGGACATCAGTCGTGCCCAAGTGAGGGACTTTTTTGCACGGAAACCTCCACCTCAGAAGGAAACAATAGATCCGGTGAAAGTGAAGCGGACTATCGATGCCCTAAAGTGACCACCACCTCCTCCGCCGGATTCCAACTATGTGCGCACTATTAAGAAGGCATATAAGGAAGCGTAGAGGTCGGGAAGTACTTGCAGTGATGCAAGGTTAGCAGAACAAAGAAGTGGGAAAAAATTCCCCAGGACGGCGAACAGGCGAAGCAATCGTGCCCCCCCCCCCCCCCCCGCTCAAGGTGTGTAGCGATACCGTCGCCAATCATCCAGGGATGGTGCCCGGTACCAATCCTACTGATTACCTGACCGGTGATGTAGAGTTTGAAACAATGGAGGTGGACCCCTTCAAATACGAGTACGGGAAGCCTCTCGTCAAACCAGATCATCCGCCTCCAATAACGATGATGAGAAGATTGCATGAATGGTACATGGAAAGATGCAGCCAGTCTGGGAAGGATACTGTGACGCTGAGAGTTAAAGAGGAGCAGGACCTCGTTGAAATGGATCTGTTGTCTGTTGAATTTGACGAGTTATTCCAGTTATACAATCAAAAGGCCCTTGACGAAACACTCGTGACTTGCTACTGTCTGTCAGTACTACTTCTGCTCTTTCATTGCATGTATATATAATTATCCTCACTATATTATGCAGGTTAAAGATCATCGAAAGCAGAAAAGCAGATATCTATGACATTGGGTTCATTAACCCAAATATCATACATGAATGGACAGTCAAACACAATGTCGCAGATACCAAGGACAACTTGCTACAATCGTTGCTTAAAAATCAAAACAAAGATAAAATACTCTTTCCTTACAACTTCAAGTGAGTGTGACTGTCTTGTGCATATTCGGTTTCCCTTACTCGAGGTTAATTATAGTAATGTAATTGATGAGTTATGCATGCGTGCGCAGATTCCACTTTATTCTGCTAGAGATTAAGCTTGAACAGGGAATAGTAACTGTCTTAGACTCGAGAAGAAAAGATCCCAGGAGTATGTGGACATGACTGATATGCTCCAGAAGTAAGTTCAATCGATCATTATCGCACCATATCGGCAAATTTGTTCATTTCCTGATATCAAGTAATTATTCTCTTTGTCTGGCAGGGTTTGGGAAGAGTTCACCGCCATTGTTCCAACACTGCCGACGGAGCTGCAAATTATACACCCGAAAGTAAGTACTACTAGCTAGTTCCGCGCATCTCCCATTGATTCTACCTAGTTTCATCAAAACCATTAAGAATACTTGATTATTAGTTTGATTGAACTCTATTCTCATAAAATGCTTGTGGCGGGAAGCCGGGAATGATTTTTGTGGATACTACGTTTGCGAGTTCATCTACAACTCGACGACCTCTAAGCGGGGCTACTCTGCAAAACAATATGATGTACGTAAACAAAAGAATTCACAATTTTATTTTATTACCATCATTTGTGTTGAGTTTCATTCATATATATGTATTGACCCACTTCTTTAAATCAGATGTGGCAGATGCGGAATGAACTCCTACCACATGAACGCATACAAGTTATTCAAGAGGAATTGTCGGGATTCTTTCTTGACCACGTTATACATAAAGCCGGAGAATACCATGTGGAAATTGATATAGACCTGAGATATTAGGGTTTGTAAGAGATCTTATATTGTATATATGTAGCTAGTAGCGTCGGACAGATATACGAAAACTTGTTGTTCGACCAATCTCGCGGAGAAAGAGAGGCACTTCTCTCTGTATATGTTCATGACGATCTTGTGTACTTAATGGTTCCTTCATTTTCTTACTAGCTAGCGTATCGAGTTCTTTCTATACGTATAGTAGTTAGCGTTGACCAAGCACAGAGATAGATACAACGGTTTCTAGGTGTCATATGATGGCACCATGCCATGTTTCATACGTTTTGGACTTCGTTTGCATTTTTCGTGCACTTGCGGAGGGCATGTGTTGAAACCATATTTTCGCAAGGCAAAAATGTAACTGAGATTGCTTAAAATGAAGAAAAATGATCAACATGAGAATTATTCATCTTGTCAAAATGAACAACTTTGATTTTCGGATCATCACGATCCGAGGTCGTATGAAACCTCGACAGTCAAAATGGTGTCGCACAGTGAATACCCCTTTTGCCTGGTGTTACACTTGTGGGGGGCAGATTTTGACATGTGTGGTTCTACATGCTCGGGTCGTGGGAGAGTGGGTGGGTGATGAGTTTGACGTGTGAAAAAAAAAAGCACAAGTTGTAGAAAAAGAAAGGTAAAACAGAAAAGGAGGACGTCCTACTAGATCTATCAGAGCGTGCTTGTTAGGATTGATTGAAATTGCCTAGCAAAGACAAGGCATCTTCCCAATGAGTCAAGTCCTGATGAATACACCCGAAAGTAATAATTAGAGAAGACGTGTGAGGGGGAACTTGGTCGTTTGTTTTGCGTTTGTTGTGATCAACAACAATCAAGCCTGCAAGTAGCACGTGGATAATAAACAATTTAGGTCCTTTTTTTGGGTGGTGGGGGGTCTTGTTGGGTTGTGGGTGGGTGATAAGTTTTACGTGTGAACATAAGCCTGTGGTGTGGTAGTACATACAAAAAGAATAGAAACAACAGAAGATTACAAATAGAAGTTATTTAACCATTCTTTGAACTTTGGAGTTGATTGTATAAAATAAAGACGCCAACAAGACGAGATTTGAGAAGGCAAAAGAGAAGAGGAGGACTTGGACTATCAGAGACTGCACGAATCCATTTGATAATAAGAGTCGTTGTAGACAGAGCAATGCATGGTAGGAAACTGGGAATTTCATAGCAAAGACTAGCAGCCCGTCTTGCTTATAAATTGCTGACGTTTTCTTTAATTTGTTGCGGAACGACAAGAGATTCGATCCAAGAGAAAGCATCTTCCCTATGACTCAAGTTTCGGTGAATAGAATAGTAAAGACCAAGAAGAACCGGCCTTAGTCCTTTTTTTTAAGGAGATGACTGCTGCTACTAGCTATAGCTTTTTTTAAAAAAAAGGAGGACGACCCCCGGCCTCTGCATCTGGACGATGCATACGGCCACTTTATTAATTATTGACACAAGACCGTACAGAGTCATACAACAATAAATCTAAAGCCACCAAACTAAGCAACAACTGTCGCTATCCCTATCCAGTTGATGTAGGGGCGCTGAAAGTCTGGGCCTCATACCAAACAGACCACGCAGCCAAACCTAACCATCTAAAAACTTGAGGTCCCACCCAGGACGCCTGCCGGGTATGGGCACCCACCAGTCCGGCGTGCTTCTCAACCAGGACCCCTGCCGGGTATGAGGCCGCCGCAGCCACCTGCCACGAACCCATCTTCAGAGCTGTACTGCTGCATCAACCTTGGCCGGTCCAACTGCCGCAGACGCCACCATGACGCCAGGCAGCGTCACCCTCCTGCGCGAGTCCATCTCCGCTCATCAGGCGCCGAGTCTCCACTGCGCCACGCCGCCGAGATCCGCCGTCATCAATGGAGCAGATGAAACACCGCTCCTCCTCTTGTCCCCTCCAACCAGCACTCGCTCCAAAACGATGCCCCCAGGAGGGAGAACGGTACCGATAGCACCGTCATCGTCCGATCCGGTAGACCCAGATCTAGGGTTTCCCCCGAAACTTCCCGATCAGGTTGATGAGACCTGCAACGACGATGCCTCCAGAAGGAAACGACGTCTGAGATGCCGCCATCGTCCGCCAAGACCACAGTCTGGCGCGATTTTCACCGGAAGCCACGTCTTCCCGATCTCGTGGCTGGCTGGAACTGAGCAGAACCTCGCCACGAAGACGTATGTTGCCGTCGGTACTCCGGCGGAGATCCGGCATCTCCTCACCGGTCCCTCCACGCGCCGCTGGTCGGCGAAAAACCTCCCCGCGACAGATCCAAACGGGGCGTTGGATCTGCAGTAGCCGTCGTCACCATCACGAGCAGGACAGCCCACCTCGCCGGATGGGGCGCTGCCACCGCCGTCGTCCATGCAGGGCCGCCGCTCCGCCGGCGATGGTGCTCGGGCCCCCGCCGCACAGCCCAGAATCTCCGTCCTAGCCGCCGCCATTGGATCGCATGAGAAGGGCCGCCCCCGCCGCCTCAGATGGGATCCGCCGCCTCCCCCCGCCCAGAACCATTGGCACCGGGCCCGCCGCTACCGCGGCCCACGCCGGCGGCAGCGGCGGCAGGAAGGGGTGGAGGGAGAGGTGCTGGCGGCGCTAGGGTTGGGGCCCCTGGCGTCGCCCGGGGGGAGGCGACGCGAGAGGTGCGAGGGGTATCGTAAAGGACATCCAGAACTAATCTGGCACCATGTCCTTAAAATGGGAGAGATTTTCACTTCCCGGCCTCTGAACCAACCAGGGATGCATACGGCCATTTTAGTATGAGTACCAAGACAAACATGGTCCTCAGAATTTTTTAAATGAGTATCAAGATATTTCTTGATGAGAGGTTACACCACACACCAAACTTGATCCTCAATAAACGGGGGAAAACCCCTGTGCATCACCTGTCAATTCTAGGAATTGAACCCGGGTCGCTAGGCTGCACAACCGCATGCCCAACCACTGAGCCAAGGCTCTCTTTGCAGCTACTAGCTATAGCTAGTCTACTGCTACTAGTTTATAAGCAAGTGAGCTTTTGCAATATAGTTGCCATTGCACATTCTGCAGCAATCAACCAAAGAAACAACCTTGCACATAGAATGGCATCAATTCAGTGTGAAGAGATGGAGATGGTCATGGAGCAGGAGCCGGTGGCTGTGATGGGGCCTGAACCCAAACTCGAGTCATGGGAGTACATCCTGCGGAAGTACATCCTGATGCTGGCCACGCTGGTGGCCACGGTGACACACGGCATGGGGTTCAACCCGCCGGGGGGTGTTTGGCAAGAAAACGATGGCCCCGCCGGCCACTTTGCTGGCCAACCAATCGCCAGGACCAACAACTTTCACGGTTACCTGGTGTTCTATTATTGCAACGCCTTCGCGTTGGCTTCATCGGTCTTGGTCATCGTCCTCTTCCTGCTCCTCTCCATCAATCTGGTCGAGAAGCAGGAGAAGTGGTTCAAAGTCAAGCCGCTGCGTGTGCTCATGGTGCTTGACCTGCTCAGCTTCATGGGTGCCTACGCTGCGGGGAGCTGCCGCGATAAGTTCACTGTTCGCTCTCTTCTCTCTGAAACACAGCACACACACGATTTTGTGCAGCGAACTTGCAGCTGCTTTTCTGCTTCTTCTCCCTTTTATTTCTGAACTTAAGGTGATCATGCCGTAGTCCTGCCGCTCTTACCGGATCGCGCCATCCCACGATCGAGCACGCAGTCCACGGCCCCCTACGATCGCTCCACGGTACGCACAAGTCGCGCCTCGCGGAAGCCACTAACTAACCTGACGGAAATCGCTAACTGAATCCTAACAGAAAACTATGACGAAGCAAAGTCTGAAACTACTGAAACTAGACACGCTAGCTAAACTAGCTTATTGTGCAACAAACTCCCCCTAAGCTAGGTTGGCTTGTACTTGACAATCCCCACACGATCACGCATCTCCTGGAACTGAGTTCGCCCGAGCGCCTTCGTGAGAAAGTCTGCAAGTTGATCGCCAGTCCTGACATACTGAACGTCGATGCTGCCGTCCTCAACACACTGACGAATGAAGTGGTAGCGGAGCTCAATGTGCTTGCTCCTGTCATGGAAGACAGGGTTCTTGCTCAGTGCGATGGCTGACTTGTTGTCGATGCAGAGCCTGGTGGCGCCGTCGTCATGCCCAAGCAGTTCCCCGATCAGCCATCTGAGCCAGATGCCCTGACAGGCAGCACCAGCCGCGGCGACGTACTCTGCTTCGCACGAAGAAAGTGCGACGATCTTCTGCTTGGCTGACTGCCATGATACCGGGCTGCCACCGAGGAAGAAGATGGTGCCGCTGGTGCTCTTGCGGTCGTCCAAGTCTCCCCCAAGGTCCGAGTCGCTGTAGCCGACGAGCTCTGCGCCGTGCTCCTGCCGCGCATAGCGACATCCCAGCTGGCATGTGCCGGCGATGTACCTGAGGAGCTGCTTCACAGCAGCCCAATGTTCGCTCGTCGGAGCTTCCATGAACCTGCTGACATACCCGACGGCGTAGGTTATGTCCGGTCGCGTGTGGGTGAGGTAGCGAAGGCTCCCCACCACGCTCCTGTAGTAGGTGGCGTCCACGGGCTCACCGGCCCCCTCCCGCCTGAGCTTAAGGCGCTGCTGCATCGGCGTGGCCACGGGGTGACAGTCGGCCATGCCGGCCTTCTCCAGTAGCTTGCCGGCGTACGCGGACTGTGCGATGACGATCTGGCCCGGCCTCTGGTCTACCTCGACGCCGAGGTAGTAGCTCAGTAGCCCCAGATCGCTCATTTTGAAGAGCGCCATCATCTCCTTCTTGAACTCAGCGATCGCTGTCGTGGATGCTCCAGTGACGATCAGATCGTCTACATACACGCCCACCAGGAGCCGGCCACCGTGACCAGCGCGCGTGTACACTGCATGTTCGGATGGGCATCTCTCGAAGCCTAGAGCATTGAGGCTGCTGTCGAGCTTCGCGTACCACGCCCTCGGTGCCTGACGCAGCCCATAGAGCGCTTTGTGTAGTCGGAGCACCTTGCTCGTCGCGCCGGCATGCTCGAATCCGGGAGGCTGCACCACGTACACCTCCTCCTCAAGTTCACCGTTGAGGAAGGCCGATTTGACATCCAGATGGTGCACCTCCCACCCTTCCTGTGCGGCTGCGGCGAGCAACACACGCACGGAGTCGAGACGGGCCACCGGGGCGAAGACTTCTTCAAAATCGATGCCGGCGCGCTGCACAAAGCCCTTCGCCACCAGACGGGCCTTGTGTTTGATCACCTCGCCGGCGGCATTCCTTTTCTCCTTAAAGACCCACTTCAGGCCGATGGGTCGGTGACCTGCAGGCAGATTGCAGAGAGACCAGGTCTCGTTAGACTCAATGCACGCCATCTCTTCAATCATCGCTGCCCGCCACGCCGCATGGGGCTCCGCTTCTGCGAACGTCATCGGCTCTCCCTCGGGTAGTAGGAGGAGGTGCTCTGTCCTTCCGCCTTGCGCCGCGGCAAGATTGACCACATCATCCAGGCGGCGAAAGCGGTGCACGGTGTCGGGATCGTCTGCGTCGTCGAACATGTCCGCGTCATGAGGTGGCGGGGTTGCGAACTGCACATCATGCCAGACAGGGGTGGCAGCTGACGCGCCACCTGCTGCTAGCGAGTTCTCTGTCCCGGCATCGGGACCGGAGCGTGGCGTTGTAGGCGTGTTCACTCCAGCCCCCCCGGTGGCAGATTCGGGTGATGGCGGAGCAGAGGTTCTTGCCGGCGTGACCACATCTTCAAGAGGTCCACCATATGCCGAGAAGTCGACGACGAAGGAGCCGCCTGCGCCCGCCGACTCGTTGCTCCAGTCCCAGCACGCGCTCTCGTCGAATACGACGTCGCGGGACACGTGCACCCGACGCGTCGCCGGGTCGTACACCCTGTACGCCTTGGAGCCGGGCTCATACCCGATGTGCACCATGGGAGTACTCCGGTCGTCCAGCTTCTTGAGAAGAGGGCGCGCGCTCTTGACATGCGCCACGCACCCAAAAACTCGCAGGTGGCTCACCTCTGGCTTCCTGCCGTGCCAGGCCTCGTACGGCGTCGCCCCGTCCACGCTGCGCGTGAACGCCCGATTCAGGAGATAGATGGCCGTGGTTACCGCCTCTCCCCAGAAGTAGTCCGGCATGCCCTTGGCCTTCATCATGCTCCTTGCCATGCCCACCACCGTCTGGTTGCGCCTTTTGACCACGCCGTTCTGCTGCGGGGAGTAAGGCGCGGTCAGGTGGCGCTGGACTCCGGTGGATGCGAAGTGCTTCGCCAGCGCCGTGGACGTGAACTCTCCTCCGCGGTCCGTCCGCGGTGTGCCCAGCTTGCGCCGTGCCTCTGTCTCCACACGCGCCTGGAATTCCTTGATTGCTGTCGCGGCTTCGTCCTTGCTCGTCAGCAGGTTGAGCCACATGTAGCGGCTGTGGTCGTCCACGAGGAGAAGGAAGTAGCGCCGTCCTCCTGGTGTCGCTGGCGTGATCGCTCCGCAGAGGTCCGCGTGGATGAGGTCGAGCGGCGCCTCCACTCTGTACTTGGCCGTCTGGGGGAACGGCGCCCGGCGTTGCTTGCCGGCAAGGCACGCCTGGCAGAGCTCTCCGGAGTGCTCAATGCCTGGCAGCCCTCGCACCATTCCTCCCCGCGCCATCCTCTACAGAGCGTCGATGTGCAGGTGACCGAAGCGGGCATGCCAGCGCCATGACACGTTGTCCGTGCGCGCACCGAGACAGACTGGGCGCACGGGGTGAATGTGCAATTTGTACAGGCGATTTGAAGATCGCTTTACCTTGATGATTAGGTTGCCGCGTCGGTCGTGGACGGAGAGGATGCCGTAGTGGACGTTGATGTCACAGCCGTTCTCGTCGAGTTGTCCAAGGCTCACCACGCTGCTCTTGAGCCTGGGGATGTAGTACACGTCCATCAGGGCGCGTTGCGCTCCCCCGTCGGTGGCGAACGCGACGGTGCCGCGCCCTTCGATCTGGACCACCGAGCCGTCCCCGAAACGTACAGATCCGGTGATCGCGTTGTCGAGCTCGGCGAACGCCGCGCGGTCGCCGGTCATGTGGTTGGACGTGCCAGAGTCCAGGTACCACACCGGGTCCGGGGCGGCGTCCCCTGCGGCTGGGGCGACGCTGGACTGCTCCTCATTGAGGAAGACAGCGGCCTGGGGTGGATCGCGACGAACATCGACTGGCGACTCCGTCTGGATCGGGTGCGCGAGCTCGACCACCTCGGCGAACAGCATCTGAGGATCGGCCTCCATATCGGCCTGGGCGAGAAGGGCCTCCTCCTCCCTCTTCTTCCTCCTGCATTCGCGGGCCCAGTGGCCCTTGATGCCGCAGTATCGGCACTTCTCCTTGTCCCCGCCGTTCTTGTCGGGGTAGTCCGTGCCGTGCCCGGCGCCACGTCCGCCGCCACGGCCCCTTCCTCGGCCACGGCCACCGCCCTTGCGGCGGTTGTTGTTGCCGCCCGAGGCACGCGGTTGCAGTTCGCTGGCCTGCCACTCCTCCCGAGTGAGAAGCAGCCGCCCACCTTGGCTGCTGCTGCCGCCTTGTACGTCGTCGAGGCGGTCCTGCACGACGCGCAGTCTGCCGGTGACCTCGTCCAGAGAGAGCGTGCTGATGTCCAGCAGCGTCTCGATCGCAATCGCCACCTGCGCGAACTGGGGTGGAACCACACATAAAAACTTGGCCACTACCTTTGATTCTTCCACGGTGTCGCCAAGAGCGCGCAGGCCGGCGACGATCCCTGACAAGCGGAGCGAGAAATCGTCGATCGTCTCCCCGTCGCGGAAGGTGATGCCCTCGAAATCACGCCGGAGTTTCTGCGCGTTGGCCTCGCGCACACGCGTGGCTCCGAGGCGCTGCAGGGCGATGGCGTCCCAGGCCTCCTTGGCGGTTTCCTTCTCGCCCACCGCGAGCAGCACATCCAAAGGGAGGCCGCGCAAGATGGTGATCATCGCGTTGCGCTCGTGGTGGTAGGTGACGTCGCCATGGGAGACCGCCCCCCACCAGCCATGGGCCTGAAGGTAGACCTTCATGAGCAGAGCCCACTCGGCGTAGTTGGTGCGCGTCAGCATCGGGAGCGCGCCCGAAGAGGGCGCCGGCTGCACCATCGTCTGCATTGGCACGTCGCCGCGGCGGCAAGTTCGTCCCCGATCCTGGGACGGTGCTCGAAGGCGTGGAGGGGTCTCCGAACGCCCTGAGCCGCCCGCGGACGCCCTTGCCTCGGCCGCCGGCGTCTTTGACATGGCTCTGATGCCACTTGTTCGCTCTCTTCTCTCTGAAACACAGCACACACACGATTTTGTGCGGCGAACTTGCAGCTGCTTTTCTGCTTCTTCTCCCTTTTATTTCTGAACTTAAGATGATCATGCCGTAGTCCTGCCGCTCTTACCGGATCGCGCCATCCCACGATCGAGCACGCAGTCCACGGCCTCCTACGATCGCTCCACGGTACGCACAAGTCGCGCCTCGCGGAAGCCACTAACTAACCTGACGGAAATCGCTAACTGAATCCTAACAGAAAACTATGACGAAGCAAAGTCTGAAATTACTGAAACTAGACACGCTAGCTAAACTAGCTTATTGTGCAACATTCACAACCGTCTACACCTTGGTGCTAATGGCCACTGGGATCCTCACCTACTTCATAGTCCAGGCGGTGGTGGCGCGGCGTGCAAAGTTTCCTCCTCTTCCAACAGACCGAGACAAGAACAAGGTCCAACTCGAAGAGCGGCTCCGTAAGGTGCTGATGCTGCTCACAACGTTCGTGTTAAGCATCACGTACGAGTCTGGACTGAACTCACCGGGCGGTTTCTGGGACAACACCGGGGGCGGGCACCGCGCGGGAGACTCGATTCTCAGCGATGGTCACCACAAGGCACGCCTGGTCACCTTCTTCATCTGCAACTCCACGGCGTTCATGGCATCACTGCTAATCATCATGCTGCTCCTGAGCAGAAAGCTTCACCAGCAGACGGCACGGTCTCGCGAGATGTATGGGTGCATAATAGTCGCGCTGGCCAGCCTTGTCGGGGCATACGCTGCGGGCAGCTGCAGGGAGGATGGCGCTACTGCCTATGTGCTCATTGTGGTTGCTGCCAGTCTAGCATGCATTCTAGTCAAATCTTGGTTGTGGCCTCAAGATAATTACAGGTACGTACTTACTACTCCCTCCGTTTCTTTTTACTCCGCATATAAGATTTGATCAAAGTTAAACTACACAAAGTTTGACCAAATTTATATTAAAATATATCAACATCTACAATATTAAAACTATATAGTATGAAAATACATTTCATGATGCATCTCATAATATTGATTTCATATTGTAAATGTTTATATTTTTTAATATAAAGTTAGTCAAACTCAACAAAGATGACTTTGACCAAACCTTATATGCGGACTAAAAAAAACGGAGGGAGTACAAGAAGATCGAGTGGAATCTGTAATTCTGTACTACATACGTCGTCTCCATCTTGTCATAAGAATCACTCCATTGTCAAATATTATTTGATGGTTGCAATCTACTCCCAGTACTAACTAGCGTCTTGGTTTATTAGCCCCCTTTACAATCTGTGCCAAATTTTGATCAAATATTTAACTAACAAAATGTTAATGCATGTCAATAAAAATTACTCCTATATCGTTGGATTCGTATTTGAACATAGTTTTTAATGATATAATTTTTATGACATGCATGAACATTTTGTTAGTTAGATTTATGGTCAAATTTTGGCATGGAATACAATGAGGACTAATAAACCAGGACAGAGGTAGTAGTAGTTTGCAACTAATTCAACTCTCTTTAATTTCTCCATAGGTGGAGTTTCTAAACAAAAATATTAACATATACAATAACAAATAAATACTATCGTTGAATGTACTTTCACATCATATAGATTTATTATGGTAAATGTTTATAATATTTTTTATAGACTTGGCCAAACTTTACAAAGTTTGACTTCGGTGAAATATAATATGCAGAGTAAATAAAAACGGAAGGAGTAGTAGTTTGCAACTAATTCAACTCTCTTTAATTTCTCCATAGGCAGCGGGTTTCAACAGAGATTGAGATTTCAGGTGTGGAGCTTCAGCAGAGTCACAAGTCTCTCTCGCTTCTTCTACTAATGTCCACCTTTGCAACGGCTATCACTTACCAAGCAGGGCTTGATCCGCCCGGTGGCGTTTGGCAGGAAAACGGTAACGGTCGCCTTGCCGGCGACCCGATCCTCTTGTCGATGAATGCTAGCCGGTACAGGACCTTCTTGTACTGCAATTCATTTGCGTTCATGCTCTCCTTGGTCACCATCATCATGTTCCTGTCCAAGTTTGTCAGGGGCCTCGGGGCACACAAGGTGGAGGCAGTTATGATGCTGGAATTGTTCGGCCTCATCGGCGCATACACTGCTGGGGTCAGCAAGAATGTAATCACGTCCATCTATGTCCTGGCTTTGGGCGGCGCCGTCATATTCTACGTTGTGATCCATGTTATCTTCTTCACACTCGAAAAAGAGGCCATCAATTTTTATGTGGAGCAAGAGGAGGTGGAGAAGAAGCGCAAGCTGCTTTACCTCTTGGCAACCTTGTCGACAGCTATGAGTTACCATGCCGGGTTGAACCCTCCGGGTGGCTACTGTGTCCAGGATGACGATGAGTCTGGGTATCAGGCAGGCAGCCCGGTCGTCCTGCCCAACTTCCCGCGGCGCTACAGTGCCTTCTTGTTCTGCAGCTCATTAAGCTTCATGCTTTCGGTCAGCACCATGATTCTCCTGGTGAGCCCGGTGCTGTACAGGCCAGCCATACGAAGCTATGCACTAACCCTTTGCACGGCTGTGGGGTCGTCTGTTCTGATGGGTGCCTATGTCGTTGGGAGCACACAATATGTGAAAACATCCATCTTCATCTTCACCCTGCTTGTCGCATACGTTATGATTGTAGCTGGGCTGCTGGTAACATTCTTGGTCAGGGATACTAAACAGAGATTGAGCAGGCCGATGCGGGTAGAAGCACACGAAGAGGACCCCATCATGATAAATGCCCAGGAAGGGGAGCTCGTACTTAAACGAGAGAAAAAAAAAAGCAACACGCCGAGCACAAACACCTGATGTTGCTAGGAATCCTGGTGGCGGGCGCCACGTACCAGGCCGGCCTAGATCCGCCAGGCGGAGTTTGGCAGAGCGACGCCGGCCATGAAGGACAATAGGAGGCAGCAGTACCTTGTTTTCTTCTACAGCAACTCCACTTCCTTCGCCTGGTCTATTGTCACCATACTGCTGCTGCTGCTACAGTTGCTCAAGAGGGACGAACAGTATGGCTGGGCGATGCGCGCGGTCATCGCGCTTGATTTGCTGACTTTGCTGGTGGCCTACGCCGCCGGCTCCAGCAGGGACTGGCAACTGGCTGTGTTTGTTGCTGCACTTCTCATACCCTCCCTGGCCGTGATCGCAGTCCTTACCCGTAAGCACCTCAAAACCCAGTGGTTGGAGCCACAGCCGTGCCCCCAACCTGAACCAGCTGAGCTCACCGAACTAGATCATACAAGGCTTGATATGAGTGAGGAGTCCCCTGGACGTCCCCTGGTCACCAGTCTCGGCTAGAACGTCTCAACATGTCCACTTTGTGCGAGGCTGTCTTCCACTCTTGTAATGCTTCCTTGTGCTTGTACTAATTAATAGACTTAATTTGGACTAGTGTTTCTGCCACTGGCCGTCTATTTTAGCTCTCAAACTTTAGTTTGACGCTGAGCTTTGCTCCAGTTTGTAATTTCTTTCATCACACTTTTGCTGAATCTTGTTGATGGTTTCATTTACATATGGAGAGCCTCCATGTTTTTTTGAGAGAGGAGTTTATGTATTTGATCCGGTGTTTATTTGCAGTCTGTAAAAATGTTATATTCCTAGCGGTGTCTCGATCGTATGATCACTTCCCAGGTCTATAAGGAAAGCTCAAAGAGTCTGAGTCTTCGGTTGGTGACGATGAGAGTATCGTGCCTATCTCTGGTGAAGTGACACATAATTAAATATAATAAAAATAATAGTATTGAGTTGATACACCATATTAACATGTGTCATGCATGACAATAAAAGATCGTATCATATATATATATATAGGGTTTTTAATCTCGGCCGAGATTTTCGAAAACTGGCCTTCCTGTTACCCGCCGAAAAATCTAAATATTATTGTTTACTTCACCGGGTCGTAGGATCGTATCCCCATTTTGCCAACGGACTTTAGCGGGAAGGGTGGTTCGAACACACGATCTAACGAAGAAAGGTTAGACGGGCTGACCACTAGAACAGGTGACACATTGTGTTAAATAGTCTTAAACAATTCTTTTATATTCTGTGACAAGGAAAATTCAAATTCAAATGTCATTTGAAAATTTCAGGCGAAACAAATCCGAAAGTTCCGAGATTTACTAGAAACCGGTTTTCCCGGTCCCTACCAAAAAAATCAGAATCGGAAAGAAAAACCATGATCATACATTAGTATCATTTTTTTTATAAAGGACATTTCATTGAATTGATTTATCAAGGTGATACAGCAGCATCGAAAAACACTCGGCCTCTGCATAACATGATGCACACAACCAACAAGTCCAAACGGTCGAAAAATAAATCTATCCAGCCTAGGGCGGGGCAAACCATAACCTGCACAGGAGAGGAAACATATTTATTATTAAAAAACACATTATTCCTGGTAAGCCACAATGCCCAACAAAAGGCAGCTACGCCAACAAGAATATGTGCAGAAAATTATTTATCAATACCCAGAAACTAATTACCGAACATGTTACGTGCCCTACGTGGGGAGTATAGATTTGAACCTACTTGAACTATGGCATATACTGCACGAGCGAACTTACACTCAAGAAATAAGTGTTTAATAGACTCATCATGTTGACAAAAGACACATGTCATACTACTTTGACAGTTTGAGCAATAATTCCATAGTTTTGCCCAAATTTCTTATAATATCCCTCCAGACCCAAAAATCCCCCGAGCTCAGTAACTGAAATTGGAACCGACCATTTGAGCATGACATCGGTTTTTGTAGGATTAGTAGCAACTCAATTACATTAGATGATATTACCCAAATATTCCAATTGTTGTTGAGCAGAAGAGCATTTGTGAGCTTAGCATATAACCGATTCTTTCTCAAAACAGCAAACACCTACTATAGATGTTGCTGGTGAGCATGAAGAGCCTTGTTACAAACCAATATATCATCCACAAATATCAATGCAGATTTTTCGATTTTCCCTACAAATACTGCATTCATCAGGCACTGAAATATTGCAGGTGCATTGGTAGGTCCAAAAGGCATGACCCTGAGTTCATATTGCTCTTGATGTGTTTTGAAAGCAGTTTTGTTTTCATCTGTTTCCACCATCCTTATTTAATGATAACCTGCTCTAGGATCCAACTTAGAGAACCACTTCGTACCAACTAGTTCATCCAAAAGTTCATCAACTATTGGCATAGGAAATTTGCTTTTCATAGTCACTGTAATAAGCCTTTTGTAATCTACACAAATCATCCATGTCACATGCTTCTTTTTAACCAACGCAACAGGTGATGCATAAGGAGACATGCTAGGTTTGACAATGCATGCTGCAATCATTCAAGCTACTTGTCTCTCAATCTCATCATTCTAAAGAGGTGAGTACCTATAAAGTCTGGAACTAACTGGCGCACTATTTGGAAGTAACGATATAGCATGGTCAAACTCTCTATGAGGTGGCAGTCATTTTGGTTCTTGGAATATATCCTGAAACTACTCAAGAGTTTTTTTAATACATTCCGGTATTGGAGAATTTTGACTTATAGAACTAGGAGACAGAACAGTTTTAGCCCAAATGACATTCCCTTTATGGAATTTAGCAACTTGCTTTAAAGTTAACTCTTGTAATATAGTAGTTGAGGTTTCCTGTAAACCTTGTAGAATGACAATTTCTCCTTGCATCCAAACTAAATCCATTTTCGTCCCAGTGAAAAACCATGGGGCCCCATTGAGGAAGCCCGTCCATCCCCTGTATAGCGTCATAACCTCCTAAGCTGAGAATGTTCATGTCAGTAGCAAAAGTATGCCCCTGAAATCCACCATTCCAATGCTTCAACTGTTGTTTACACTAACGAAAATCCCCATTGGCAACTTTCACTGACATGGGCCTTAGTAACTCTCCAGTGGTGCATTGCAACTTATCCGCGAGCTGCTGATGAAGGGATGTATGAGAACTCCCTTCGTCCACCAACAGTAACATCACATGGTTTCCCAGCAGAGCTCTCAACCCGATGGTTTTGGTGTCAGTAGTTCCTGACGGAGCATTGACGCATAAATATGATGCAACATCCTCTGCAGCAATAGCATTCAGAATGTGTTAGGTAACAACACAACTTCTTCTACCATTTCAACTGCTTTAGCCTGAGCATTTTGCTTGTCCACAGTAACACGCCGAGGAGTGAACTTGTCACCATACCTATAACAGAGCCCAATTTGTCTTATGCAGCCTTCCAGTTGCCTTGGTTTCCATAAATCTCCAGCAGGTAATTGATCGATGTTTATTCTAGGGTTCTTCTCTTGGTACAGTGCCCTTGGCAAATCCTGGCCTCCCTGCCTTGGTAGACTTGGATTTCAGTCTGTCCAACATAGCTTCCTGCACAAGAGCATACCTGGAAGCTACAACCACTGTGGTAGGTAGTTGAAATTTCATAGCAGACCCTGACCTCTTCCTTCAAACCCAGAATAAACCGTGTTACCAGCACAGTGTCACTTACACCCCCACTTCATACAATACAATTTAACCTGATAAACTAACTGACTGAACAGATTCTTATACTCATGAACAGTGCCTTGTAGTCTTAACACCAGTAACTCCCTGATGCAATTCATGTTGTGAGCATTGATATCAAGTTCCTGCAGAACCACAATGCAAAAGTTGGCCCAACTACAACAATGTGCAGTTAGCTTGTACGGTACGACTGAAACCGGTGGTCTGCATTTCCATGCAAATGTCGAGATGCGGGCATCAATTTGAATGATTCATAAATCTTATAGAGGAAGAAGTAAGCTTCACAATTATCCAGCCAAATTCGCAAACCTCCGGAACTCCATCTTCGGCATTTGGGGCCTTTTGCTGATATGTTTGTCAGGTGCCTGTGAAGGATTCTGTGCCTGGAGAAATTCTCTGACTCGGAAAGCACATTTCACCACTCCCAGGCATACCTTGGTGGTAATGATCAGTGTATGAACAAGTGGTCTACAGTTTTCTTCAGCAAAGCAAAATCTTCACTTACTTTTTTGTATAAAAAAGCTACACTAACAGTTACGTGTCATAACAGAACCGATGACGGATCGAGGTGGATCGGCTGCATTATTATTCCACCGGGGGCACAAAGTGGGTTAGCACTTAGCACGGAGAGGGGAACAAAGGACTGCTGCCGGCCGGCGGCGATGGATGAAGCTCATTACTGCACCGACAGCCACAAATGGTCTCGGCCGTCCTTGACGGGCAGGAGACACGCACCGCTCGCACCTCCCCGCTTCCACGGCCACCCCACCCCATGCATGCATGCCGCCGGTGCCTAACCCAGTCCGGCGGTTGCTCCTCCTCCCCACACACACACACACGTGCAAATTTACTGCAATGCTGGGAGAAGACTCAGAGGAAGCACCCCAATTTCCCATTCCATCTCGTCTGGATCCAAGGACTCCCTTCACATCATTATTCATGCCCTACTGTTTGCCGTTTCCTTGTCTGAACATGTTAGGCCCCTTGGTTTGGATCCATCCATTCATTCCCTCTCGCCGTGTCAGGTCGACATCCACAGGCCCCATGCGTCTCATTCTAACGCACCTTATTAATCAACACCCTCCCAACAAGTAGTAGTAACAACTGCTTCTTCTTCTTCACTTCTTCTCCCTCCCTCCGTCTGGACCGGACCCATGCATGCATATTTCTTCACCCCAAAGCTTGCACTGGGAGGGACCAGATCGAGACCCGTCGATCCGTCGACCGCCGACGCAGCATTAAGTCGCACGGCGAACGTGCAGCATTCATTCCGCCCCGTCCATGCGGTTCCCAAGCTGAAAACCACAAGGGGTTCATTTCATCTGTTCCTTCATCCCAAGAGCAGCAGCAAGGACCACTCCGTGTCACCCCCTCCGTACCAGCACCAACCGTCCTCCCCCTTCTCCACCGGGTTCATTCATTCATTCCGGCCGGCGGTTCCGAGCCGGCCGGCTTATGCACAAAGTTTGTTGCAGCGGCATCGCCAGTCATGGCTCATGAACAGCAATTGCCGCAACGCATGTTACGATAATCCGGGTGCGTCGAAAACGAAGTGAAGTGGAAGTGCAAACACAAGCACATATGGCGGACCGAACATCGATCGCCGTCGCAGACGCTTGTAGCAAGAAACACAACAGCAGAGGTGACGGTGCTGTTCAACGCATTTGTTTCTTGCCAACTCGAACAGCACCATGATCCATGCACGACAATGGATGTTCAGCCCAAAGAGCAGCAAGGACCATGCCGTATCCCCCCCTCCGTACCATTACCAGCCGTCCTCCCTCGGTTTCCTATGTAGAGCAGCATTCAAAATTCAGGAAGAGCAATGTCTAAACACATGCTCTGGAAGAACAATGCCGCCATTCAGTGTGCCGAAAAAACGGATGTGAAGTAGCAGTAAAACACTGAAACATATATATGACAGACCACACATCGCCATCACGCGCGGGTCGAAGAACAAACAGAAGAACCAACTCGATGACAAGTTTGTTAGACAGGGCAGCATCATGATTCACAAAGAACAAGAGATGGTCAGCGCGCTAAAAAATGCAGCCAAGCAAAAAAACAGCAGAGGTAAACAAACAGAGATGCTCAACAGATCAATCCTTCTTGTTTCAATTTCCACCGGACAAGTCAGACAAAAGCCATCCAGATCCATGAGCACTAGTAGTATCTTACAGTAGTAGTAGCACTGTAGCAGTACCATTTTAACCAGCCAGCCCATCTTCCAGGCACACACACACACACACACACTTGTTGCGGTTTTTCATAATTTGACAACAACAACAACAAAACAGCCAGCATCATCATCATCATCATCATCTGGCACAAAAGCACAACACAGACACACACTCAGGGGACTAATAGGACACCGAGCGACCAACGAATCAATCAGCAACGCTTCTCGCCTGCTGCTCCGGGGGCGTTTCTTGACAGCGGCCGAGAGGCATGCAGGGGGAGGTTGACAGCAGAATGGTGAACTTTTGGCTTTCAGGAGGGAGGGGGGCTTCCATATACGTAGCCGTCGTCAAAAAAGAAGGGCAAAGGGGGAAAGAAAAAAACTGTAACCGTGATCCATGTTCCGGCAGGTAGCTTCTTTTTTAGCTTCTAGTAAGTATATCTTGGGGGGGTGGTGTTCTCTTTTCTGTTGTTGTCGTCGTCGTCGAGGCGCCGTGCTGTGCTAGCAGGAGGAGCCCTTGTGGCACGAGAGGGCGCCCGCGCCGGAGGTGATGGTGGCGACCATGGATGAGGACTTGGCGCCGAGGCTGGAGGCGCGCGAGTAGCTGGCTGAGGCGCCTGCTCCCGACGGGGTGAAGAAGGCGCCGTTCAGCAGCATGTCGCCCTCTGACCTCCAGTTCCAGGCCTTCCACGTGGTCTGGGCCGTCTCGACTCTCTTTGTAACCTGCAGTTTGTTGTTCATGTCAAAAGTTGGTCAGGAAATGAATGTTGATGATCCCACTGAACCAATGAAGTGAATTTGCTGATGATGACAAGGATATGCTGGTTACCTCCTTGGCGAAAGGGTTGGTTGGGGCGAGGTAGCGGTTCCCCTGGCTGTTGATGGTCGGCTCGGCGCTCCCTCCGATGGCGTACATCTCCCAGTGGGTGTAGTCATTGTTCACCACGTGGAAGTAACCATGCCTGCACCTGGAGGAACAATGGCAATTTACACAGTAGCAGGAGTTAGCCAACCAGGGTTGAAAACCTGAAGCAAGAAACAAACTAGCTTTCATCCATCTTCTGCAATGCAAGGCAGTTCTGGACAGACTGAGACACAAACACTTATGCATAATAATGCACTACCGTACATACATTGAGGAAAAACCTTCAGTATCTGGTGCCTTTAGAACAGAGGAGTAGTGAATTTATTACCTTGGCATCCTCTGGATGAGCCCTTCCCCGAAATGGTTGAAAGCTATGGTGACCTGCATTGCCTTGTCCTTGAGGTAGGAGTCACTGTGACCCAGGAGCATCACCTGCATATACAATACATTGTTTCATTGACCATCAGTGAAAGATCCAAGCAGGCTGTTGGCACATACAACCAAAAGAACCTCGTTTGCATACGAGATGCTACAGAAAACACAAGAACCACAGTACAGCAAGAAACAACAGTTCACATGGAGCCTATGCTAAACCACTACACTTCTGCTGGTAGAGTATAGAAAGAAAACAAATACTAAGTACTTCCACATACTCCAAAACCCTGTACTAGATAGATTCAAATGGCTTTGATTAGGAGATGATTAATTAACATGGACTAGCAATAATAATTGGAGGCAGGATGAGTAGTAGGATCTACTTAGTAGGATAGGATTAGGATGTCGGTGGTACTCCGTCCGTGGTACGTACCTCATTGTGGTGGGTGAAGTAGTTGTTGGAGACAGTGATGGCGGTGGAGCCCATGATGGCGTCGACGAGGCCGTCGGCGCAGTTGGAGAGGGAGCAGTGGTCGACCCAGACGTGGCTGGCGCCGAAGATGGAGACAGCATCCCCGTCGGCCATGGTGCGCCACCCGTAGTGGCTGGGGGAGCTGCGCACCATGGCGTTGCCGGTGGGGCGGCAGTCGTGGATGTGGAGGCCGTGGATGATGACGTTGGTGACGTACTGGATGGTGATGCAGGCGCCGTTGGCGATGTGCACGTTGGCGCCGCGGCCGTCGATGGTCTTGAAGCTGTTCATGATGAGCTCCTGGGAGAGGGTGATGACCATGTCGCGCTTGAAGATGATCCACAGCGGCTCGTCCTGGATGACGGCGTGGCGCAGCGTGCCCTTCCTGGGGTTCACGGGGTCGTCGTCGCCAGCGTCGGTGACCACGTAGATCTTGCCGTCGCGGCCGCCGATGGCGTTGCGGCCGAAGCCGATGCCGCAGTCGGCGAGGCGCTGCCGGTTGCTGTGCCAGTCCGAGTCGCAGCGCCAGCAGTCGTCGATGGGGTTCCCGGTGCCGCACGACAGGTACCCGAGGTTCCTCCGGGCGGTGCTGTTCCTGATCGACCTGAGCATATATTCAGACAAGCAGAGTCAATCACTCGGTCACAGTTTCAGGTAACTTGGTACAAATTTGCAGTTCACAAGGGTGCAAAAATTCAGGTAGAACAGCAGCGCACAGTCTGATGATCAATGCACAAAACTTGACTGAACATCAGGTACGAATTTACACTTGACATCACAGAGCCAATTAATTCCTTATCCAACAATGTCCTACCCCTACTGTTTCTTGTCACCAAATCATTAACAAGAACAGTTCCGTCCTTCCAGTCACTCATACAAGCAGAGTCACTCGATTTACTCACTGTTTCAGGTAACTAATCGACTCATCAACCTCCAAATTCAGGTAAAACGACAGTGGCAGTCTGATGATCAATGCACAAAAATTGATAGAAGAACAGGCACATTCATTCAGGTACGAATTTACAGTGATCTGAGAGCCAATAAATCCATTGTCCAGCAATGCCCTACCTACTGTTTATTGTCACCAAACCTGGCCACTCTCACTAGCCTCGAGCTAGTAACAGTTGCAACCAAATGATTGAAACCAGTAAGAGTAGCAATGGTTCTTCCTGGCAGTGACTTGATTTCCCTTGGGTCCTCCAAAAGTTACTACTTTTACTACCAAATGAAGAGAGTGCCTGGACTGGAATGTGAATCACCTGCCGCTACCAGCTCTAGAAGGAAGCAGAAGGTGGCTGCTAACTAGAGGAGGAGAGTGAGTGAGGATGGGGGGAAAGATCGTTTAGGTGGGGGTGGGTAAAGGTTTCTGGTGAGCACCATGAATGCGGCCATGGTGGCAATCGCAGGAGGCAAGGGCACATGCGAGTGGGGGCATCAAGGAGAGGAGAACGTGGTGTGTCACTCCCGCCACTCACTCTCGTGGCCAGTGTGAACCACTGTGGCTGTGCTGTGCTGAGTGAGTGAGAGAGAGAGGTCGTGGAAGAAGACCAAAAGCAGAGGAGGAGAATGAAACAGAGTTATTGCCGCCTGCCTCTCTCCCTCGCAGGTCACGTCGCAATAACGGAGCACGGTGGTGGTGGTGTGTCTAGGAGGCGGGACCCACACACGCCCATGCTGGTCACTCGGCCGGAGCCCACATGTCAGGGCAAAGGACCACTCCCCGGCGATGGAATCAGATCTTCTTCTTCTTCCCTTTGGTTTCGCTTTGTGAGGCTGTCCGGTGGGCCGTCCATGTGTGTGTCTGGCTTTGGCTGTGATTAAAGGGGGAAAAGAAAGGGGGGACAAAAGGCTACCGACTGCTAGCACAACCCTCTAGTACTGGTAAAAAGAAGTGTGTCCTATCCTGCTGAGACAGAGAGTAATGTAGTAAAACACTAGCTAATGTAAGGAGCAGAGCAGATCCACTGCCGGCTAACTTCACCTTTCTAGCTTTTCTCGTTCCGGATTTGGGTTCAGTTTAACATAGGTGAGGAAGCAGGGGGAGAAGCATTGAAGAGGAAAGGGACGCACATGTGCACTTGCGAGACCACCGCTTCCGGGTCCTCCACCGCCGCTGAACCGTCGGCACGTTCGCCCCTGCATGATCAGCGCAATTCCGGGTGAGGCGAGGCGATCGATGAAATGAAAGCGAGCGAGCGAGTACGAACATGGCACACATGCGAGCGATAACAACAAGAGCTAAAGGACGCACGCACGAAGAAACGATCTTGTACCCATGGAAGAAATTAATTACTAGTCGTTGGCACCGGCTACAAAAAGTCGCGGAAAATTCCTCGTACAAGGAACCAGTACCGGCGCACGTGCTCCACCCCAAGATGCATTTTTAACGCATGGAGTGAGATTATGAGAGTGTGCGGGACCAAGACCAAAAGGTGAAACATTTATTTTAAAAATATAATATAAGCAGAAAAGAATTTTTACTGACGCCCAGCTTCGTGGCTTTGCGCACGCCGGGGCGTACCCGAGAAAGAGTACAGCTATGCCAAAGTGCAGGCACAGACACAATCGCAGAGGAGAGCGCTTGTGTGGGGTGCGTCCCTGGGGACGCGGAGCAGGGAGGGAGGGGGGACACAGTGCTTCTTTGGGCAGCTTTCCTGGCCTTCTTCCACCGCCTGCCTTGACCGTGGCCGGCGCAGCGCAACCCCGATGACGAAGGTCCCAACCCACCTAGTAATAATTACCGAACTGCCCCTCCTGCCACCGTAACGAACCACCCCCGTCCTACAGTACCGAACCTCCCTCCCGATTAATAATTCATTATTAACCGCAGAAAACAAAAAAAGTGAATACCTGCTCCCTCCCTGTCCCTCCCTGCTGCTGATGGAATCCAATCCGGGCTAGCTACCGTTGCTAAATTCTGTTACGGCCACGGTTACGGTTACGGTTACGGTCACAGCTCAAATCCAGCAGCGCAGCCAGCCCGCCGCGGATTTCAAATTCTGCTGCGAAATTTTCAGGAGCGGAAGGGGGCATGGTTCCGGCGGCGGCGTGTGGCCGTGTCCCCCGGATCTGTTTTGTGGCTGGGTGGGAGAAAAAAAAAGGTGGAAAGCGGACGGCGGGGATCGCAGGCTCGAGACGAAGCCACGGCGCTGATGCGTCGGCTGTTCGAAACGGAACGCGGAGAAAGGGACGCGATTTTGGGGGTGGGAGGGGGAGGGGGAGAGGCGCGCTCTGCTCACCTCGCCGTTGTTGCCGTCGCCGACGACGAGAACCGTGATGTCGAGTCCCGCAGCCACCGCCTCGCGCCGCTCGCCGCCGCGGTCACCACCTCCGCCGTCGGCGCGCCGGACCTGCAGAAAACGAAAACAGAGGAGGCGCCCGGAATCAGAAGACTGCACGGCAGAACCACGCACGGGTCCCCGAACAAAGCAACAAGAAATCGGTGGGAAAACGAAGCGAGGCGAGGCGAGAGCTTGGACGCGCCCCTCGTCCTCCTCGGGGAGCTCGGAAACGCGAGCGCGCGAGAAGCCACGAGCGGCGCCGCGGGGGGCAGAGGAGGCGGCGCACCCGCATTGCGCCGCAGGGAGGGGAGGGCAAAGGCAAGGGGGAGGCGAAATTGTTACCGGAGTCTGGCGCCGGAGAGCCCCGCGAGGCCGCCGGTGGTGCCGCCGCAGAGAGCGACGAGGAGGAGGAGCACGGAGACGGCCCCGAGCGCGGCGGGCCACCACCTCCTCCTCCTGGCACCCGCTTGCTCCGCCATTGCCTTCTCCCGCACGCGCGCTCTCTCGCTCTGAAAGCAGCCTGCGCGGGCGCGGTGGGGGGAAGGAGGGAAAGCGGAAAGGGGAAGAAATTTGGGGCGGGGCGGAGAAGAGGGGCTTGGAGAGCCGCGCCGATTTATATCCCCTCGCCTCACCGCATTGCCCCTGGCGAAAAGCTTTTTAACGGGAAGGTCCCTGGGCTTGGCTCCGCGAGGGCCTCGGTGCGAATACGGCGGAGTGAAGGGTGTTGCCCTTTTTTGGTGGTTAGTAGTAGTAGTATCTCCCGCTAACTAATCGGTTTAACTAACCCGTGATTTGATTTGGCGAGCGGTAGCTAAGCTCGGTTGCTCAAGCTAATCCAGTGTGTGCAGTGCGCTCTGTTTGATTGAGCAGTTCACAAGAAGCAAGTACAACTGGCGCTCTGCTGCGCTTCTTGGGATGGGAATGGAATGGCGGGCATCACATATGGCATGTCTTGCCTACAAATGATAATGCACGTCTCGCTCTCACAAATACAGCAGCAGATCTACTGCTGTAACTACTACTCCCTCCGTCCGAAAATATTTGTCCTAAAAATGGACGTATCTATAACTAAAACAAGTCTGGATACATGCATCTGTAAGACAAGTATTTCCGGACCAAGGAAGTACTACACTAGCATGGTTTTATTTTTATTTTTGTGAGAACAGGGGCGTCATCTTGCTGAAACACTGATTGGGCTTGGAGCCCGGCAGGCACTGGGCTCCATAAGCAGACCGTCGTTAGTTGCAGCATGCACAACGCTCGAACCAATCGATTTCATCAATGACTAAACAAGCACTCTACACTAGAGAGTAGAAAGGGCCGGGTTGGCTTAGCGGGCCGGGTTGATCCTAATCGGCGCGGCTGGCTGGCTCCACGATGTACGGTCGGGCTCTCGGTGCTACTGCTACTGTTACGTGCGACGCGAGACGGTGGGGCGGGCGGGTCCCACCATCGAAGCATCCAACACGCGACGGGGGCGGCCGCTTTGTTTTGTTTCTGGCAGGTGGGGCCATGCATAGGCCGGGGACCCCGTCGCTGACGCCGGGCTTCCGTGGGCCCGCCGTTTCTTCTTCTTCGCCCCCCCTTCATATTCCAGTGGAGTGTGTGTACAAGCTCGTGGGCGACAGAAATTGCCGACCCGGCGCACCTGAACCTGAAGATTAGTACGTACGCTACGCTAGTCAGAATATGAGTAAGCCTGACGACCATGTGTTCCTTCCCCTCGTTCTAGCTAGGATCCGTGTCACTCAACTTCAACCGCAAGTAACGCACGCACGGCCGCCCACGATCGAGGCCCATCGACCGAGCTGGCCAGGCCTGATCGGCAATTTGGCATCTGCATACCGATATATCTGCCGTCCCACTGCAGGAGTGCTTGTTATCTTGTCCACAATAAGCAAGCCTGCACACTTGCGTTGCGATGACATGCATGCATGGTGTGTGTGGCCGAGCGAGCGAGCATGATGATGAGCAAATGCAGCCAGGATAGAACACTCGATGATGCATGTTCCCACACCCCGTTCCCATGGGCGCTGTCTGTCTCCTCCCCCTGCCTGCACCCAAGAATTCTCTCTCGTTTTCTTTCTTCATTTCATTTGACCAGCCACACTAACCATCGAGTGGATTCTCTCTCTCTAGTTAGTTTTTTTTTTGCGAGGACTCTCTCTAGTTAATTAACGCAACGGCACGGGAGCGCGTGGAGCTCACTTAATCAGCCGGCCGTGTCTCTCTCTCTCTCTCTCTCTCTGGTACTCACTAGAGAGAGAGAGACGCCGAGCGAGCATGATGATGAAGAAACGCAACCAAGAAAGAACTCAACGATGCATGTTCCGATGCATCCACCCCCATGGTTGCTGTCTGTCTCCTCCCCCTGCAGCCCGGCCGGCCTGCGGTTAAACTCGCCGCCGAATTATCTCTCTCTCGTTTTATTTTCATCTCATTTGCCCACCCACATTAGCGACCGAGCAGACTCTCTCTCTGCTGTAGTTAACGCAATGGCACGGGAGCGCGTGGAGCTCACTTAACCAGCCTTCTCTCTCTCGTACGTGCACGCATGAATCCTTGATCGATCAAGGTATCCAACGACGATCGAGTGCGTGGCAAGGCACTTGACTCTTCAAGGCTAGCTAGCGAGCCAGTTTGGCCGCGCTGCACGCCGGAGGCGCGCCCGGAATTAACGCCGGGAAGGAATGAATTAGCGGTCTTCACGGGCACGGCAACTCACACTCAATCCTTCACGGGCGCACCGGGACACACTACTGACTACTGACTGACTTGTCCACGTCGATCAACACAGCGTGCACGCACGCCTTTTTTAATCAGCGTACTCCGCCGCCTTGCTTCACAAGCGAGCTTACGTAGATCCTGATCAAGTGTCCAGAAAAGGAAATGCTACAGACGACGACACTGCCGCTCTCGGTGTCATGGCCATTTGCCTCTTGTAATAGTGTAGTAATAATAATTGTGTACCCTCAAGTGGCCCTCGCACGCAAATTATGAGAATAGCTAGCTAGCTAGCTAGCTAAGTGATGATTTGACATGACACTGCGAATACACAAAAAAAGATTGTCTTTGGGACCGAACCGAGGTGAACAGCCTAGCGTACCACTGGTTCGGTGTTCAGCAAGTAATTCGGTGTTTCTCTTTAACACTTACACATACGCAATACACTCGCTCTATGAACGCTTGCACGCACGCACGTACATCCTATCTCTATTAGCCCCTTCAAAAGACAGAGCCGGCACATCATGTTGATATTGTTCAAGTCGTCACAGAGACCATCATAGTCGACAGAAACATCTTCTCCCACTGGACGCCCATCATCGAAAGATCTAGAATAAATCCTGAAAAATGCGGACATCAATGCCAAGTTAACCTAGTCTAAATCTTGGTCGGCGTCTGTCATTTAAGTCCTTGTTGTTTCCCATCTTCCGCATCTCTGCTGGTCGTGAGCCCATCAGAGTAAGACAATGGGGACACAAAAGTGCCCATATGAGACGGAGATGCCCCAATCTACTGTGTCTGCTTTTCCTCGTCGGAGTCCGCGGCCTGGATGTCGCCAGTGGAGGCGAGGCCGGCGATGGACACGGATGGGCTGGCCTCGTGGTCGTAGCGGCCCGGCGTGAATGACACACACTTGCCGACGTTCTCGTCCACAATCACCAGCATCGCGCCCAACTGTGCTGGTGACCGCGTTGCAGCCGGCGCGAGCGTTTCATGCAGTCTCGTAGAGTGCCGGCTAGTAGGCGACCAAGTTCGAATTCTCTGCGGTCATGGCCGCCACAACCTCCTAGCTCGCAAACTTGTTGTAGATTTGGCTCTCCGCGAGCCAGTGGTGCGCGAGGGGGTGAGGTTGTAACACTGCTCCTTCACCACGGCGACGTTGAAGTGCGCCCACCGCATGGTGAACCCGGCATGGATAGGTGAGGGCGGGGGCGCCGACTCATTGTCAGAAACCTCCTTTGTCGATGTCGCTCACCTCTGGCGAGCTCGCCGGCTAGCCGACCTTTATCCGTTGCGCACGGCGAGCCTGCAGTTGGCCGCAAGACCATGCAACTCGCTCTTTTACTCTCCTGAGAGGCTCTCCCTCATCGCTATAGAGTTTGCGGCCATGGCAGAGGTGGTGCACAGCCAAGCGGAGGGCTGTTTCAATGCGGGCGTCAAAGTTGTTTTCTCGGCCGTAACGCCTGTTAAATGCCGATAGTCAGACGGATCGAGCAACCCGTTTGGATACGGTAGATAGTCACCCCGTCTCGTCCAGTCACCTCTCTCTGGCATTGGAACCGGCAGGAAAAATTGTATGGCATCTTGTAAAAAATAAATAGTTGACAAGTTGACATACACGATAGTACTTCCTCCGTTTCAAAATAAGTGACTAGACTTTATTCTAATTTTAGAGGAAGTATTACCCATAATAGTATCCGCGTTATTGCTCATGAGTATACCTGGCCAAACCTCGGACCGGGCCTAGCCAAGCCCGACACAAAAAACTCAGGCCCGGACCCTGCCATCAGGCCTGTGTTTCTGGGGCCGAGCCTAGCCTGAGCACGTAAAAGCCTGTCGGGCTTCAGGCCGGTCCGGTCCGACCTTTAGAAAATGGCAAAAACGACGGGCCCGGGCCCGGCCCGGCCCGGCCTTCGGGCTAAAAAACTAGGCCCGAGCCCGGCCCGGGGGCAGCGTCGGCCCGGGCCGGGCTTCCCATGGCCAGGACTAGTCATGAGACACCGATGTCTGGTCTAGTCAGGGGCCAAGGAATCTGTGGCACATGCACGTGATCGACCGACGCAAACGCCCTTCCTCAGCTCTGTCTTCTTATCCGAGCTAACTTAATTAATCTTCTGCTGGTCTCTCTCTCTTATCCCATGAGGACGAGAATGGTGAGTCACCACAACTTTGGTCTGCTAATAAAACAAAAACGAGCGTTAAACTAGAGGGAAAAACTCTTAAGGTACGAGGTGGGCGACGGAAGTACGGACTAATGAGCGATCAGCACATGACAAGACCATCGATCTCACGTGCGTACACATGCGTCAAATATTTGCACCTCCTTACTGCACTATTTTTCTGTAAGGCAAACGTCTGGCCTTTACATACCACTGCTATTGGAACGTCTGACTTTTCGCAAGCGTTGGATTTCAGGCCGAGGCACCGCACAACGGTCAACGATGATGGTGATCCGAGATATGGTTACGTGCCAAATCTGTATGTATGGGCAGGGGCGGTGCCTCGCTTTCGCATGCATATCCATGTGAACCCAAGGTTGACCGCCCGGTGGATCTGCTGACGCTCGCTCGCTGCTACACCTACGTGGCTGTCCTCCTGTTGAAATTCCGTGCTACCCCACGAGAGAGAGAGAGAGATCAGCTCGCACCGACCGACCTACCGATCAACGGACGGACGGCAGCGTGGGTGTGTGCGGCGCAGGGGCAGTTATTAATCGGCGCGGGCTACGAGAAAACGGCCATGGCACTGTGGCAGCGACACGACCGGATCCTATGCTGCTCCATGCATGCATCTTCACACGCGTACTGTGCCTGACGATCTGACGTACGTGCGTGCCCTCTCCACAGCAGCAGGCGTACATGGAGCAGCACGCACCACGGCTGTCAGGCGGCGCATCGCATATGGGCTGCATGCACCACATGCAGCTGCCACATCACTTAAAAAAAACAAAAAAACATGCAGCTGCCACATTGCGCAAGCACACTGTGCTCCTGCTTCGGTGGCCTACAATTCTCCTTTTCTCTTCTTCTTATGCATTCGGAGGCCAATGAAGCAAAGGGTAAACTCAGACTTGCCATAAAGCGCTCTATAAATTTTTCTAGAAAACATTCTCTTTTTCCACCTCAATAATGCAAGTTTTTTGATACTCCGTCCGACGAGGAGTACTAGGATTTTATATGGATTTAGGAAATGGAGTTCAAGAAAGATAACGAAAAATAGGATTCAAACAAACTTGAAACTACGATTCTCTACTAATTAATTTAACCAAGGACACTTCCTCCTTTCCTTTTGGAAGTGACCTTGCAGACGGGGAAGGGTTCGTCTGCCGCGACTTTCGTGGCCATGCGGCCGACGAACCATGCGCTTGTCCGGTGCAACTTCACGAATCCGGTGCAACTTAATTCGAACGGCAACAAGTTCATGGAAAGAAACGACAACAAGTTCATGGAAAGAGACTACATCAAATTCATTGAAACAAACTAGAACAAGCTCATTGAAACAAACTACAACAAGCTCACTTCTTCCTTCCTCTCTTCACGATATCTGCAAGTGTATGCTCCTCCTCTTCGCTAGCCTCATGCTCCTCCTCTTCGCTAGCCTCCTCCGCCTCCGCATCATTGTTGGACTTATATCTTTGCATTCCCGTAGGCATAAATTGATGAGGATACTCCGGACTATGGAATTGAGTGTTCCATATCTTCTTTCTACCTTTCTGGCCCGGTGTCTTAGCTATTGCTTTGCCTTTTTTAGAGCGGGCATTGCCTTGTGTCTGTTGTGTAACCTGTGATGGTTGTGGAGCATCAACATCATACTCATGATCCTCTTGATGTGTTGCATCATACTCATGCTCATCATGATGTGTTGGCTCCTCTTGATGTGCTGGCTCCTCTTCATTGACCTCCTCCTCTATGTCCTCTTCGTTCTGGACATAACGCCGTTTATTAGCTCTGGCGGCGCGGCTACCAGGTGCATACACGTCACTGGACTGAGCACCATGGCAAGAAAGCATAGCTGCCATCTTATGGAACCGCTTCTTGAACTTCCGCGACAACACAAAATATGCTATGATATGAGATGCAAATAACTAATCCGCGAAAAGAAACTTTTATAATATATTGCGACTAACCTCCATCGTGCTCCTAAGAGTCCTCTCAGATAATGCACCACCAGGTGGATGACTCAGTGCAACATTGGCATCGTTGACGCACAGAAGCAACTCTCTGCCCTGCAATTCATGAACACACCAAACTTATGTATTTGAAAGAAGACAACATGATGCAAGTATGTTAGAATCGGTCAAACAGACTACCATTTCGTCATGCATCGGTGCATAGTCAACGTGAGCCCCTCTGGTGTCTCTCACAGCCGTGTTGAAGGTTTGATAACCTTGTGCAGTCTCCGGGTCTTCAGACACCAACTCCGACCACTCCTCATGAGTCCAACCAGGCTTCAGCTTCAACCGGTAACGATCCGCATACCACACTTGATACTTCTGATATGCTGACTGATTGTGAGGTCTATTCTCTGATTGCACTAACATGTCTCTTTGATTCCAAATTTCTATCCACGCACGGTGTTTGTTTGCCCAATCCGATATATCCTGATTGTTCCTTCGATCGAACCTACAAATGATGCACGGGACAAAGCATTAGCAAACATTGACTTATTCAATGATCTACTACATACTCAAGGCATGCTTGCTTACCGATGCAGAGATAGCATTTCCTCCTTGCTCTCCTCAATTGGAATACCTTGTCTTCTTCCAAATTGTCTTGCCACACGGTCTACAAAGTGCCACTCGACTGCGAAGAAGCATATCATTGGGCACCTCGCCCGCCAAAGATGGCTATCACGCGTGCACATCTCATTAAGATCAAAGTCACGATCTTCCACATAAGGCAACCAATATACCTGCAAAACATAAAGATACATTGTTAGCTACATAAGTTTCATTATTGACTAAATTTTATCTCATCGAACTTCTCAAAACCTGCTCAGCAGTCAAGGTGTCCAGCTCGTTCATATAATACTTGTATCGCACATGCGAGCTTTCTGTGTAGACTGTCACTTGTTCCCAATAGTAAGCAAGTGTAGGGCGCCGATATGGATCATCATCATGCAACCCGTCATGATTACCCCGTGGTTTTGCCATGAGGGGGTTCTTGAAATCGGGCCGTCCAACCGGGATCCGCTCCCACATCCACACGGATAGGCTCCGAACAAACCCAGACAATGAGGATGTATCTCCCTTCCTCCGACACGCCAAGTCAAGCTGCAATCAAACAAACATGTTAGATATGGAGGCGCATGACAAATGCAAGATAAATGGTTGCAAATATCTCTTACCTGACGATACAAATATGCTAGTGCGGCCGAACCCCAGCTATACTGGGTATCCCAGTTATTGAGTAGCTCCAAGAACATCCAGAGGGTTGAGTTCCCGGTTGCATCTGAGAAGACTACCTTGGTTAGTACATACCAAAGATAGGCCCGCGCGTACTGTTGCACAACCACGTCATTGGCACCCTGAGGGCACGGATTGGTGTCTCCTCTGACTAGTTTTAGCCAAGAATGCCTCACTCTCGCGGTATCGGCCTTGCCTTCTTGAGGGTCGTCGGGCTGAACACCAATTAAAATGCCTGCCCGTTCTCGCCAATTAACGACGCTGACACGACCGGTAACAGCTTGTCCGTCGATAGGAAGGCCGCTTATCATAGCCATGTCCTCTAGGGTCATCGTCAGCTCCCCACATGGAAGGTGGAACGAGTGAGTCTCCGGCCTCCAACGATCCACAAGTGCGGTCAACGCCGCGTGGTTCACCGGTGGAGCGCGTCGCTTAAACTGCAACACGAATGGGAGAAGACCCAATCTCCGAATATAAGGCTCGTACCGCGGGTCGTAAGTAAAGCCATCAGCGGAATGACCCCTCATGCGCATAGCAACTACAAGCTGCAAATAAAGTGATGTTTTGATCAATACAAGAACACAAATGAGAAATAAAGAAATTTGACAAGTCTTGCTTCTTACATTTCCATTCTCAATGGCACGAGCACGATGCTCCTTATCCCACTCATCGATTAATCCGGCATACCAAGGTCCATCATCATCCGCCATCCTACAAAACAAATCACAAACATCTATGAATACATGAACAATATAAAACAATACAATTTTCTTCTCCAAGTTATGCCATATGAACAAACCATTCTTCTCAAACATAACCACATCATTTTCTTCTTCTTCTTCATATGCACACATAATTCTTCTCAAACATACCAACATCATCTCAATCAAATAAATTTGTCAAATAATATGGTGTCACATATGCAAATACATATCATCTAGAGTACCAAATTTCACCATATTTTTTGCAAATATAGTATGCCAACAATAGGATTATCTACACATACACACATCATCTATCAAACCAAATTATCAAACAAGTCTATTTTACATACAAAAATCATGTATTCATCACCCCTCTTAGTTAAAAAAAAACCTATGGACAACATATACACAAAACGGAATTGATTTTGCCTACATGTTCAACTACACATCATCTACTGCCTACCAAATCATCTATCAACTACAAACAATTTCCTAAAACAAAGAAACCATCTACTCATCTAACATCACCTAGTGTTGAATAATGCATCCAACAAGAGAGGGGAAAACCAAAACAAATTGGAGGGAATAGGGGAGAATACCTCAAGGATGCTTGGGGAGTCAGATCCACAAATTTGGGTGGAGGATGGAGTAGATCAAGGGGGAGTTTGGTGTGAGGGAGAAGAGGGGCGAGAGAGAGAAAGCTCTCTGTTCTTCGGCCGCAAGGGAGAGAGGTTGGGGATGAGTGGGCTGGGCCCGTGGGGTTATCCAGTTACCAGGGCCAGACGCCAGGGTCCTTGGCGTCTGGCCCCTTTGCCACATCAGCAGGCCCGTGGAGTTATCCAGTTATCAGGGCCAGACGCCAGGGTCCTTGGCGTCTGGCCCCTTTGCCACGTCAGCAGGTCAACGGGCAGACGGGCAGTGCGGGCCAGGGGCCAGACGCCAGGGCCCCTGGCGTCTGCTTCGCAACCCAGACGCCAGGGATGTTGGCATCACCCAAAAAGGTCAGAAACGAATTTTTTTTTTGAAACGAGGTTAAATCGGGATTTTGTTAGCCTTTTAGGTCATAACAGTGATTTTGTGCCGCACCGTAGCTGAGCCTGAGAGATGACCTAACAGGATAATGAACTGTGTATCAGTCTGAACTGTGATCTGTCCAGCTCCAGGATGATGCACCCGAACCTATAACCAACGACCAGAGTCGTCCAAACTTAATTTAGTGCCACTCACTACAATACAGTAGGTACGTGCGGTGTGACCATCAGTTGGCCACTGATTAAGTACTTGTGTCAGCTAGCTACCAGCATGTAAGTACATCGACATGCATGCATGCATGCATTGGTCGAGGGATCAAGCTCAAACCACACGTTGCTGTTGACGAAATTCAAGCCTTTTGTTAAGTTGGAGCGCCCTAAGCTCTCTTGTTGCTGCATGCATGTGGGAGCTACGTACAGTCGGCGAGTGGTCACTCTCCATGCATGCATGCGTCTCACTGTCCAGAAACTGACCGACGAACCTTTCCCTTTTCTAGCCTTTCATTTCATCTCGTCGGTGAGGTGATCGTCGTCAGTCCTTACTACAATCAGCGGTTTGTTCTCTTCCAGAAGTCCAAGGCTAGCAACAAAGTCTCTCACTACCTAGCTAGAGAGCTGGGTGACTTGGAGAAGCAGCAAAGATGGGCTCGAGTAATAATGGTCCTTTTTTCAGATAACCTTTTTTTTTACATTTTATTCACCGCTCATCCATGTGTGTAGCAACCAACCACCAGACACAAAACTTTTTAACCAGATCTTGCAGCACCAGTATCTTGTATTAAGGACCAACTGAGCGCTTAGGCAAATAAATAAATAATAAAGACCAACTGATTGAATTTTTATGAACACTCAACTGATTGATTGGCAGTTATGCATGCTAGGAGTAGGCGAGGAGTCACCCTCCATGTGCCTCACCACCCAAAAAACAGACTAGCGTGACCTCAGTTTGCCGAGTATTTAACAAAAAACTACCACAATTCGTGGAACCGTGCCTATAAACTACCATTATACAAATTTGTGCGGAAAATTATCACTTTTTCACTAATCTTTGACAAAAAACACTAGTGACTGATCTGAACGAAATTAAACTCGATTATGACAGGGCTGGCCCACGCATAAGCATTGACCCCGCACCTCTGCCACCTGACCCCGCACTGCACTCCATCCCGCAGCTCTGCTCCCGACCCGCACCTCTCCTCCTCTTCTTCAACGGCGGCGCCTCCCCGTCCGCGCTCTGCCGCTCCTCCCCCTCCCCCCGTCGCATCCCATACCCGGCCGTCCGCTGGTCCCGCGTGCCGCCCCTCCATCCCCCGGCGAGGCAGCCGCCGCTCCATCCGGCGAGCACCCGCCCCTCCATCCCCGGCGAGGCAGCCGCCGCGCCGCGGGATCCGGTGAGCACCCACCTCTCCATCTCTCGATGAGGAAGCCGTGGGCGCCGCGGGATCCAGCGCACCCGCCCTCCCGGCGAGGAAGCCGTTGGCCGTTGGCGCCACTGTTCCAGGAGACTCGGCTGCTGCTGGTTCCCGCTCTAGTGATTGTTGTCGTCGCTAGGTGGTCTACGGACCTGGATGTAATTTTTACTTCTAGTGTTCTTCATACTGCCTTGACAGTTGATAAATAGATAGGAAGTTTTCTCGCAAAAAAAAAGACAGGTCTACGGGTCTAGTTATCATGTCTAAGCTAAAAATTACTCTGTGTTGCAACTTGTATTTTTCTGTTTTCCTTAGGCGTGTAATTAACACACTTGTTTCTTTTTAATGATCGGCGAGGGTGGTCTCTTTGAAAAAAAAAACATTAGATTCATTTTAAAACTAGAGAAATGGACTTCTCTTGTATATTTACCAAAAGCATGAAAGCTATAAAAGGCAAGAAACGGTTACTTTTTTGGACCGCATTTCACAGTGTTGTCAAAGTATGGATCGTGCATGCGCGTGCGCGGTTTTTTACGGTGAAATTTTTTCGTGGTCGGTCTTTTTTCGTCCCCATCGAGGTGCTTTGACCTCGTCGCTTTTTCAGTCTCATGCAGCCACACTGTTGGGTATGCGCGAGAAGAAATTGAAGAGGACGTGACGGCGACAAGTCAACGCCGTCTCGCTCGATCTCCACTGTCCGACGCTTGACAACCCACGCCACGTGATGCATGGCACGGCAGCTGCATGCAAGCATGGAGTCATGGGCCATGCATTCTGCCCGCGTAGACGCATGAGAACCCCGTGGCGGGGCCTCACTCACTCAGTAGTCGCTCCCCAGTCGCATGTCTGGCATCCTAGCTGTGACTGAGAGATGACCTAACAGTAACAGGGCAATGAATTGTGTATCAGTCTGAAGTCTGAACTGTGATCTGTCCAGCTCCAGGATGATGCACCCGAACCTATATATAACCGACGACCAGAGTCGTCCAAGCTCTATTTGGTGGCACTCACTACACTACAGTGGGTACGTGTGGTGTGACCATCAGTTGGCCACTGATTAAATACAGTACTTGTCAGCTAGCTACCACCAAGTACATATAGCGACATGCATGAAGTCCATGCATTGGTCGATGGATCAAGATCAAACCCCACGTTGCTGTAGACGAAATTCATGTGGGAGCGCCATAGCTCTCTTGTTGCTGCATGCATGTGGGAGCTACAGCTGGCGAGTGGTCACTCTCCGTCTCCATGCATGCGTCTCACTGTCCAGGAACTGATCAACGAACCTTTCCCTTTTCTAGACTTTCATTTCACCTCGTCGGTGATCGTCGTCAGTCCTTACTACAATCAGCGGTTTTCTCTGTTCAAAAAGTCCAAGGCTAGCAACAAAGTCTCACACTACTACCTACAGACTTGGGTGACTTGGAGAAGCAGCAAAGATGGGCTCGAGTATAAAGGACCATTTTTTTTTTGACATTTTATTCACCGCTCAGCCATGTGTGTGACAACCAACCACCAGACACAAAACTTTTTAACCAGATCTTGCAACTGTAGTAGTAGTAGTACCTTGGATTAAGGACCAACTGACCGCTTAGGCAAATAAATAAATACTAATAAAGACCAACTGATTGATTGTCAGTTATGCATGCAAGGAATAGGCGAGGAGTCACCCTCCATGTGCCTCACCATCCAAAAATCAGACTAGCGTCAACTCAGTTTGCCTTTTCTTCCATATCTACCTCGGCGCCAACTCCTTGCTACTACATGTATTTTTTTTGGTCTGCAGTCCCAGCAGTAAAAAGACTATGCAAAGGGTCCGTTTCAAATAACCCTCCTTTTATTTATCAGCCATGTGATCTTCTGCTTCTCACCATGTGCAGTATCGATCTAGGCGGCTGGACCTTCAATATATCACCCGATTAAAGCCGTTTGCACTGCATGGTCGACAAGCAAAGCCATGTGCACTTGTGCAGCAACCACCGGATTCAAAACTTTTTAACCCGATTTCAGTTGAGCAGTGTCCTGGATTCAAGATCAACCGGTCGATCGGCAGTTGTGCTGCATGCTGGGAGAGCAGGTAGCAAGTCACCCTCCATATATATCACACCCTCCGAATTGACCAACAAGACTGTTCAATTGCATGCAATTCACGTCACAATCACACGAGAAAGCATGAACAAAGATACAATTGGCAGTTGTACTATACTCGTATTAATTTAACTCACCGGGTGCTCGTTCTCATTAGCTATATCTACATGTGTACAGACACCAAGCTAGCTAGATTGCAACAAGCTAGCTAGATTACATAGGCATGCATCCAACATCCACATGCACGTACGTTTGGAAGCCAAGCCTAGAACTACACGTACGTACGTACCAGCCGGCGGTTGTGCATGCAGCTGTAGGTACTCTGCGACAAGCCTGACTCATTATCTTTTCAGAAAGTGGTAGTTGCGTGTGTAGGCTCGATCGGTGTATGAACACGCTGGGGGACATGGAAAGAGAGACCTCAACTTATTTTCTATACCAACTCGTCGTTTTCGACTTTCCAGAGACCGTTGTGCATGCTGCTCAAAATCACCTGAATATATTACTCAAAGTGGCTATTATGTGAAAAGAGTATGATCCAGTTTATAAGGAAAAGTGGATCGAGAATCTGAACAAGTTGACCTTGTTTATAAGGAAAACCAGGCCAAAAATCATACAAGTGACATGGTTACAAGAAGATGAGAAGAACATGAGGCCCAGCATAAGACATGACCTAGCTAGCAGTCTAAAAGGACCATCACCACGAAAGACACAAGCAGTTATGGGGTGTCGTCGAGGGATCACAATACCAAGACTTTGCGATCAACCTGATGCATCGCACTGACGTGCCTACCGAACCCACAACGCAATACAGGAGCATCCACAATCAACGAGTGGCAAACCCGAACCCTTCGAAGATGTCATAATTTCTAATCTGCTCTTGCTATTTTTCAGGCAACTTTAGTTTTTTGTGGGTTGAGTGACCATCTTCTTACACATTTTTTTTCATGGTGTGTCATTTCTCTTGCTGACACTACTACACTACCATATAATTTTGTATCGGCAATGGTTGGGAACTCCATATTCTAGAAGTCTTTCCTTGCCGTCTACAATAGAGTGTATTTGTTATTTAACACCCCGTTCCTCACAGATGCCTGATAAACTTTATGCAATTGAGTTATATCAGATTATTCTTATTGAGAGATGTCTGGAGTAAGCTTTATCACTAATAGCTCTTCGTACTATACCACCCACAACATGTCATCTATGATGTCAAGTTTTATTGAACGGATGTTGGTATTAATGTTGAATACCATGGGGTTATTGTCCGATTTGTGTTGAATTTAAAGAGGGTGATGTGCTGAGGCTTAACCCGTGCGTAGTACATAACGACAACGTTGACAACCAAAATAGACGAAAAAGGAGCATAGAACGGGATTGCGAGAGGGTTGTCAAACCAGCCACCGTGGTAGTTTGAGATGGGGCGAGCATCTATGAGCTTCATCACCATGTTGATTTAATACAATAGGATGGAGCGCTCAAGCAAGGGCTCTTGGAGATGAAGGCTTCGCCCGAACTCCGCCGTTGAGCATCTTCTAATTTCCCTTTGTGGTCGGTTGTTCTATGTGTACCTTGGCCATAAGAGACTAGCAACCATGGTGGTCAGAAATAAAAGTCACCGAAAACCTTCGGTACTTCTAGCATCGAACACATTTGCAAAATGAACTACTCTATTGGGTTTTAATTGTTTTGGGCATGGTTGAAGGTGTCTATTTGTGTTACGGCAACTATCCATTTATGTATGCTTGTCCGACTGGCATTTGCTCAATATTTGTTTCCTACACTATTCTCTTCAAGCATGCGTGTTTCCGGTATCGTCCACTTCCATTCCGTTTTCACCTGGACTAGCTACCAACCGCACGCAGCCAATTAAAGTTGATCTTGTTTCCTGTAGACGAGACACCATGATTAGATGCCACAGGAAGACGAAGCGATAGCAAAAGTTCACCTTTCAGGCGTAATGATACACCAGCAAACATAATGAACGGTAGAGGGGGTACATATATATGCATATCAAACCGTCGACCAACGGACCACGCAGCAAACGGGACGCCATCATGGCCAGGAAATGATACGTACGGTGGCCACAGTGAAAGTCACTCTATTATAGTAGAATTTACCTTGCCGTGCATGCCATCCATGTCCCCATTTTCTTCTTCATGAAACCACCCTATGTAACAAAAGAAAACAGAGGGACTGATCATGGCATGGTGCACAATGTGACGGGCGGCCATCACTTTGACCGTGGCGGGATGGATCCGGGAGCTAGCTAGCTCGTCCATGGCCGGCTAGATCCAGGGGCTTTTCTAGCTGGCTAGCTAGCTAGTTCGTGGCCGGATGGATCCAGGAGCTTGCTAGCTACTTGTCTGTGGCTGGATCGATGCAGGAGCTCCTTCATCATCATAGCTGCTCGAGTTTCCGGCGGCGGTGGCCGGGGATGGACGGGCGGTGGTCCGGACGGGTGAGGCGGCTTCCCGAATGAGCAGGGTGGCGTCGGGGACGGGCGGGGAGGCGGCCGGGAGCGAGCCATGAAGATTCCGATGGCAGTTGGTCTCCCGCCAATGGTCTTTCGTGTATATAGGGCGCCCTCCGGTTCCCTCCAAAATCTTTATTTTCACGGGTACTGCAGGGATGTTTTTTGAGCCCATTTTTTTTTTACATATCGCAGTCGTTTACGGGTTCTATTTGGGTCTTTTTCCGCCTAAAACTGTAAACCGGCGGTTATTTTACAAGGGGTCTGCTCGAGATGCTCTAAAAAGAAAATAGAGGGATCATGCATGGCACGGGAGAAGCACAACGTGATGGTGCAAGAAAACTAAAGCACAACGTGATGGTGCAAGAAAACTAATGCGTGGCTGACCAGATGAACATGTTTATGTGAACCTCAACACCAGTGTACAGTGTATGTGAATGTGAATGCGATGGATGATGCAAAGTTGCAAATGACAATCAGGCCATGTGCACACAACCGGTGGGTAACATGCATGCAAATGCCCGGGTTTTCCATACCTAATCTTGTCGAGGCATCACTGGAAATTGGATCCGTGCAAGTTAGGCCAATTGCACCATGCATGCACCGATGCACGCACTCAAAATGCATGTGCTCACAACGTGCCATGTCAAACCTACACCTCAACTTCGTCTTTGCAGCATACGTACACATCTACGTCAAGCTGTAGATGCCGTATGGTCTGGTCTCATCATACGTATTTACATGGTCGAATCGAATGGAGGAGATCCATGTATATCCATTGCTAGCTCTTATTTGTCACTGTGTGTACAAGAATCCGTAGCTTCTTTCTGATTGGCTGGAGGTAGGTATCTCATTTTTGTATAATTTCATTATATACCCGTCAGTATATATCAACCCATAAATATCTTTGATGGCCACTTGTGATATCTTGGACAAGTATATATATGTCCTGGCATTTGTATACTACAATAATTATTGGGGTGCATCCTCATTAATTTGGTCGTTTTCCAAGAACCACAAAGACCCAAGTAGCTAGGTATCTTGCATTTTCAGATATTCGACCTATACTTTGAAGCGTCACATTCATCTATACTTCAACTGGTAGATGCGTGTGTACATGCACAACTTGTGGAATAATCCATGAAAATGACGGTGTCGCGCGCCATTAAGGATATAGTACATATACAGACGCAGAAGTAACCTTAAATTCGTCAACTATATGGTCACTGTCTTCATAAATTCCCATGGATCTGCTTGATTTGTTCGTATATATGCATGTTCTCCGCCTGATTATGTCGATTTCTTGCAACATCTGTTCAGATCGGTGGCTTGTGTGATCCATGAAACGAAATGAATCAAAAGGGTCAAGTCAGTTTATGGGTGGCTTTCCATGCGTCCTTGTCCAGCACTCCAGCCCATCTGCCCATGTGGTTGCCTTATCTTCTTGGCTATATATGTGTAGGTCAACAATGCAACGTGGTCAGTTATTGGGGGCATGCCATTTTCTACAATATGCAGAAGTATCTCACAGGAAGAAGCTAGGGCAAAACATTAATTGGTGCACATTTCTTTGTAGTTGCAAAATTCCATGTAACCAACCTGAGCTGCGCTGCATGGATCAATGTGCCCTCTGTTCCATAATTTCGTGCATATAGATTTTTTGAAAAGTCAAATTTCACAAACTTTGACCAAGTTTATGGAGAAAAACAATTACATCCAGAATGCCAAACGGTGAATAGATTTGGTATTTTAGATATAAATAGTTTTCTCTATAAACTTGATCAAAACTTGTATTTTGCACACGCTTCTCCTCTATTTTGCACTTGAATGGAGGCAGCCATTTGAGGATGCTTGACGATGGAAGGACCATGTTTGGGAGCACAATGCTGGTAATTATTGAGTTTGCTTCTGATGTAGGTGACAATGACTGGAAAAAATTTCAGTTGTTTTTCAGAAGAATGGGCAGAGGAAGCAAGATCATCATCATAAGTAAACTTAAAACACTAGCCCGTTTCGGATCAGTGAAGCCAATTTTCCTTAACGCTCTATCTTACAATGAGTTGAGGTATCTTTTCAAGACCCTGGCATTTGGAAGCGCAGACCCGGCAGAACATCCACGGCTAGCACAAATAGCAGATGAAATCGCCAAGGTGCTGCTGTGCAAGGTTCGCTTGTGGAAGCAAATGTGTTTGCGGATGTGCTGAGAAGGAACCTCGATGTTCAGTTCTGGTGTTGCATACTGAACAAGGGGATAAGGCTGGTTAAAAGAAACCTCTCCATATATGGCGTGCACCCAACCCTGCTTATAGAGCGAGGCCATCCAGTGGACATAACGGACCTCGCCTCGTATCCACTTAGCATGATACCGCACAAAACCAAGGAGGAATCGCCTAGCGTGTCGTTAGGGGCACTTGTAGCAGACCCTAGCGTCAGACCGGAAGGAGACTTCACCCTGGTCGCGTGGGAATCAAGGATGCCCCCTCATAAATCATTCGTTCATTATGTCACAAGTCGTGCCCAGGATAGACATGAAGATAGTAGCAGTGCCTTGCCGGGGAGGAGGAAGCGCCGAGGCGTGCCATTCTAATTTTGCTTCAGACTAGTGTAATGTGATTGCAATTTTGTTCCAGACTAGTAGTGTAATGTGATTCTAATCTTGCTTCAGACTAGCGTAATGTGATTCTAATTTTGCTCCAGAACAGTGTAATGTGTAACTCTTGTTGTAATTTTTGTTACGCAAAATTTATCAGATCCACAGCTGATTCTGTGGAAGCTGAAGCCCGAACAAACATTAAATCAAGACACGATTTAATCAAGGAGTCTGCTTAGGTGCCGGAGTCCTTAAAAAACCAGTAGATTTGGTGAGATTAGGGAAAATGGAACAGTTTTTAGACTGAAATTACCGGGGATTTCGAAGAACTGGCGGAGCTCCGCGGCGGCGCGCTCCGTCCGCGAGGTTGCCGGCGGCGAGGCTCCAGCTCGTAATCGTGGGCTAGGCGCCTCCCCTCCCGCCCTCCGCCAAATTCGCGTCGGCGACCACCGCCGAACCGCGCGAAGGCACGACAGCGACGCGCTGCGTGCTTGGCGACGGCGGCGCACGCGGCGCGGCGACCCTGTGCAGTCCTGCCGCCATGGCGCATGTGGGCAAGAAGAAGGGGATCGGGGATGGACTGGGCGCTGACGACTGGGCCCCGCGGCAAACATAAAAAAAAAAGAGATCCATGGGCACTAGCACCCAGGACTTAGTTTTATAGAAGAACCCCACCCGGGTGAGGAACCAGAAATTCGACCCTGACAGGATTCGAATCCTGGTCGCAGGGAGCGCCACTGCCCACCATTGCCAGTAGGCTACAGCCTAGTTCTCCCCCGCGGCAAACATAAAAGTCTATTTTCTTAAGTGGTGAAAAAACTGTTTGTCCCCCGCAAAGATTTGCAGGGTCCCACGCGTCAGCTGCAAGATGGACCTTCCCTTCAATTTCCGTGGCCACATTTTTTCTTTTTTGAGCGTTAGTGGTCACAAATTTGAAGGTGTTTTTTCGGGAATCTTTTTATCAAAAAATATCTATTGACTCTTTTTGCGGATTAATAGTTCAACTTTGAAGGTGTTCTGGTTTAGAGAGCGGCGACACAAATGCTAAGAGAAATTAAATAACGCCAAGATATTCCCCTTCGTTCCTAAATATAAGTATTTTTACAGATTCCAACATGAACTACATATGGAGCAAAATGAGTGAACCTACACTCTAAAATTCTCTCCCTCCGCGAACAAGTGTGCTTCTACATTTTGTCCTAACTCCTAAATCAAAGTTTTAAAAATTTGACTAACTTTATAAAAAAGAATAGTAACATATATGACATCAAATTGGTATATTATGAAAGTACATTTCAAAATGGATCTAGTGATACGAATTTAATGTGATAAATGCTGCTACTTTTCCTTATAAAGTCAGTCAAAAATTTAAAACCTTGTCTCAGGATAAAAGTTAGAAATACACTAATTCGTGGATGGAGGAAGTATGTCCATATACATTCGTATCTAGTTCATATGAGAATCTGTAAAAAGACATATGTTTAGAGACGGAGGGAGGCCACCATACCACCAACGGATGGGAGACCTCCCCTCTGGTATGATATTGGATTAGTCTATTAAGGGTTTAGCCCCAGCCCTTGGGGGAGCGACGACGAGTTTTTCTAGTTTTCTTAATCCGTGGACATAATAAACACAAGTGAGATAAGGAAAACTGATAAATTTTTTTTCTTCAGAAAGAGATATAGTCAATTCTTGGAGGATTTGTCAGACCCGTATATAATAAGGCATGTTGATGATGAACTCATCACATTTTGTTGTACATCTTCCAGCTCATCATCTAGTTATAGCTCTTTGTGTGCCATGTCTTGTCATCCAATAAAAGTCAAGAAAAGTCGTCATCTCCAGGTATACACATAGTTTTTTTACACGAGGTATATATATAGACACATACTACCTCCGTCCTAAAAGAGTTGTCTTACCTTTTTTATAGATACAGATATATCTAACACTAAAATGTGTTTAGATACATTTATAGTTAGACAGATCTAAGATAAATAATTCAGGACAGAGGGAGTAGTTTTTTCTACGTGCGGTATACACATAGCTCCTCTATAATGATCTAGACCACGTACCTGTGTATGCACCCCATTTGCGATCTTAAAGATTTTATATTTCTTTACAGAGAAAATAATATGATTACGACACCTTGGATTTCCATTTTAGTACTAGCTTATTATAAGATCTCCCTATGTGACTACACACATATATTAGCAGCTAGGCCCATTGACTTGTGGACTAACTGTTTGTGGTGGGTCGATTCTGGAGGGCGCCGTGCTTTGTCGAGCTGCCGTTGTTGACATTTCTTTCTTCTGCTTTGTTCTTTCTTTTTTTCTTTTGGGCTTGTTGTGCTTCTCCCCCGAGCATTGCTCTGTGATCGGTGTTGGTTGCTTTGTAATACAAAACGGGGAAAACCCTTTTTCGGTAAAAGTTTGAGCCAAATATGCAGTAACTTTTATCTAGCCACATATGCACGCGCAGACAGTGTAGTGTCGCAAGTGTATTTTCCCTGGATTGTGGCTTCTGTGCGTCCACTCCGAAAACAAGCACAGAAGACACTGTTTGGGCCTCGTGGTCAAAGAGCTTCATCTGGGCCGCGCGGCCCTCTTTAAGGTCCTCATTCTGTTCGTTTTTGGGCCGAAATGCCGAGCCGCTTCTGGCCCATTTCAGAGCTGCTCATGCTTCTGTGGTTGCTCTCGCCCTACTGATCACAGGGACAAAACAATTTCAACTAGGAAGAAAACTCCCAGTTTTGCAGAGGAAAGAAAACCAGGTCAACAAAACTGAACCAGCAAAAAAATGAGATACGCGGTCCTCGTAGCCCACCAGTTTGTTTGCCAAAAACGAGTGGCGCGCTGCTTCTCCAGTCAAGCTCATCTGGAAATTTCCACGGTTGAGTCTAATTGGATATTGAGTTTCACTTCATGGATGGGCTAGTTATATCTGGGGCAAAATTCATTATAACAGATCCAAAGATTCTTGCACGCATGGAATTGAACTGAATTTACTTGAGTTTTAATTGTGATGATGCTTCAGAGTCGAACAATTTGACAAGACCTTTCCAACAAACAGGTTAAGAAAAACAAAAGGTAGTTTTGAGCCAAAGACTTTCCTGTTCTGGGTTGGACATTTTCAGCCCAAAGCCGATCTAGAATCTCAAATTTCCCAGCCCACTTGAACCCATTAGGATCACTTGCAGATGGGCCAGCCTGCTGCCATGCAAAGTATGTGTATTTGTCCTTTTTCTTCAAGATGCAACGAAACTGAGATAGAATCAACTGTACTAAAAGTTTACGAAATTAAAAAGTGCTCACGAATTTATAAAAAGTCAGACATTTGAAAAAAATCATAATTTTGAAATAAAAAGTTTGCGAATTATAAATATCTTCATGTATTTTTTTTAAAAAAAAGAAAAGAAAAAATGAATAGGAAAATAAATATAAAAAAGGGAAGAAACACCAAAAAACCGCGCATGGAACATTCTAGAACTTCAGAAAACCGGATGGAAGAATTATGCCAAATAGGATATTCGACTGATTACAGAGACAAAAGCAATTTCAAGCAGGTAGAAAACTTCCAGTTTTGCACAGGAAACAAAACTAGGTCAACCAAACCAAACCAGCACGAAAATAAGCCACACAGGACCGAGTGACGTACTGACCGGGTTCTGAAGAAACCAAAAGCGTCAAGCATGGAGTTGCGGTTCTAATCATCCAGCGCCACAACTCGCATCGTCTCCAACCAGTTTCTTTGCCAAAAACGAGTGGCGCCTTGCTTCTCCGGTCAAGCTCGTCTAGAAAAATCCCAAGAAATTCCGCGGTCAGAATTTGCTAGAGTAGAGCACCCATGATTGAATAAAAAGATCGAACGAAAGACGGGCACAATGATAATTACATATATGCAATTTCCTATGTAACCATAATTAGTGTGGTTTGGACAAGTTGGCTTGTCCTTGTCACCTGTTTGGACGTTTAGAAAATTATCTGTTCGTGACGGTAGAAGTTGCGAAAAGAACCCAAACGAAGGGGTCAAGAGAAATGCAATATGAACGAAGTATACTAGGAATAATAATCTAAGCTATCACCGACGACCAGGAGTCATGTTCTGATTGCCTGGACGTAGCTATCTCATTTTGTGACATTTTACTATATACCCGTATTTTGGTCGCTTTCCTGGAACTACAAAGATCCCAGTAGCTAGCTTTTGGATCTATACTTTTTAACTCCATATTCCATAAGCACCACAAGCATCCACTTCAACGGGTAGATGGGTACATACCTGCACAACTTGTGGACTAATCCATGATAATGGCGTTGCCATGATTAATACTACACATACATACATATATATCTGCAAAAAAAAAAAGGTCTAACTGTATCAGGATCAGGTTACGCTGCATGGATGGGCTAGTTATATTCAAGGCAAAATTCATAGAATAATTTGATAAGACTCTTGCACGCATGCATAGAATAAAACTGGATTTAGTCGAGTTTTGATTGTGATGATGCTCCAGAGTCGAACAATTTGATAAGACCATTCCAACAAACACACGTTAAGAAATACAAAAGGCAGTTTTGAGGGTCCGAAAGCTCAGCTGGGTGGGACTTTTTCAGCCTAAAACCGATCTATAATCTCAATTTTCCCAACCCACTCGAACCCTTTTAGATCACTTGCAGATGGGCCAGCTTGCTGCTATGCAAAGTAGTCCTTTTTTTTCAACAAACTGACATGGAATCAACTGTACTAAAAGTTCACGAAATTAAAAAGCACTCATGAATTAGAAAAAATCTTCACTATTCTTTAAAAGTTCACATTTTTAAATCACAATTTTGATTTTTTTTTCGCAAATTACAAAAATGGTAATGGATTTTTAAAATTAAAGAAAAAAAAAGAGAAAACAAACAGGAAAAAGAAATAGAAAGACCAAAAAAACAAAAAAACGTGCCTGAAACGTTCTAGAAACTTCACAAAACCGGATGGAAGAATTGCGCCAAATAGGATATTCCACTAATCACAGGAACAAAACCAGGTCAACTAAATTAAACCAGCACAAAAATAAGCCACACAGGGACTGACTAACTCACTGACTGGGCTCTGAAGATAACAAAGGAGTCGGACATGGAATCACGGTTCTCGTCATCGTTCACCATGCCGCGTAACATATCCCACAAGTTTCTTCGCCAAAAAACGAGTGGCGCTCTGCGTCTCCAGTCAAGCTCATCTAGAAAATTCCCAAGAAATTCCGCGGTCAGAATTCGGTGGAGTAGAGCACACATAACTGAATAAAAAATCCAATGAAGGACGAGCAGACAGATAATTAGATATGTACAATTTCTTATGTAACAAAAATTAATGTGGCTTGGACAAGTTGGCTCCTCCTTGTCACGCGTTTGGACGTTTAGAAAAATATCACTGCGCACAACCACTCAAGTCCCAGTCAACAGTCGTAGTCATCCCTGAAGAATTTTCACCATTTTTCCAAGAGTCTGTGCAAGACTTGGCAAGAGGCCAGCCCATTCTAGTTAAATTAGTCCAGTGACCGCCCAGCAGCTTTACCTCATCAATCCTTCCTTGCCCATGGAGGTTGCCATGTCCGCAGTTGCAGGCGAACTCGTCAGTCGGTTCATCTCCTTGCTGATGAGCAAGTACCACTCCTCCATCCACGCGCAATCAAAGGAGCAGAATCTGGCGAAGCGGTTGCGGCATCTCCTGATGCGCGTTGGCACTGTCGTCGAGGAGGCGGACGGGCGGTACATAACCAACTCCGGGATGCTGGCGCAGCTCAAGATGCTCTCCGAGGCCATGTATGGAGGGTACCGTGTGTTGGACACCTTGATATACCGCGCCCTCAGAAACAGCGCGGGCTTCGATGAGGTTAGCAGCAACGACTCATTCAACAGCCACTTGTGTTTAATCAAGCGTTCTCGGAGGATGGCCGATGGGGCCACCAGGTGCCTCGAGTCGGACGGTGCCTTGGAAAGCTTAGAAGCTGCTGCTGCTAACATGACAGAATTTGTTATGCTTTTGGGTGGCTGCGAGCGCATGTCGCGTAGGCCTTATGACACTTACCTTTACACCGACAACTTCATGTTTAGCCGGCATGCTGAGAAGCAGAAGCTCTTGAGCTTCTTGTTGCAGCACAACGAGCCTCCTGGTGGTGATCAGGCAACGGCCGTCCTTCCGATCATAGGGGGCGCCAAAGTCGGGAAAAAAACTTTGGTTGCTCATGCGTGTGGCGATGAAAGAGTTCGCGCACGCTTTTCTTCTGTTTTGCACTTGAATGGTGATAGCCTTTTGAGGCATGGAAGGACCAAGTTTGGGGTGAAGATGTTGGTAGTTATTGAGTTTGCTTCTGATGTAGGTGATGACGACTGGAAAAGGTTTCACTCATTGGTCACAAGAATGGGCAGAGGAAGCAAGATCATCATTGTAAGTAGACTTCAAAGATTAGCCCGATTTGGATCGGTGAAACCGATTTTCCTAAGTGCTATGTCTTACGACGAGTTGATATACCTTTTCAAATCACTATCCTTCGGGAGCGAGGACCCCGCAGAGCATCCACAACTAGTACAAATAGCAGATGAATTTGCCAAGAGGTTCCACGGTACAGAAGGTTCACTTGTCGCCACAAATGCGTATGCAGATGTGTTGAGAAGGAATCTCGATATTAAGTTTTGGCGTTGCATACTGGACAAGGGGATGAGAATGGTTAAAAGAAACCTCGCCATTTACGGCATGCACCCGAACACGCTTATGTACCATGGTCACCCAGTGGACATAACGGACTTTGCTCTGCATCCACTTAGCATGACACCTTATAGTGCTAGTTTTTCGGTCAAGAAGGAATCACCAAGTGTGACATTTGGGGATCTTATAACAGATCCTAGTGTTAGACCGAAAGGAGACTTCACTCTAATCGTATGGGAATCAAGGATACCCCCTCATAAATCATTTCCTAAGTCTGTAACAAGTTGTGCCCAGGTTGCACATCAAGGTAGCGTGATGCCAGGGAGGAAGCGGCAAGGAGTGCCAATCTAATTTTCTTTTTGGAAACTTGTGTAATGAAACTCTTGTACTTTTAGATACATGACAAATGGATGTGTCATAGACCATTCAACTAATGTGTTAAAGATTTCAGTGATGTACGTTCTACCATCCAACAATTCCCCTGCCCGCGGCCGCTCTGGGCCCCTGATTCATCATGTGCAGGCATAGTGTATATACCATTGCAATGGTTTATGTCCTGCCAAACTAGCAAAAATGAGCATCCCATCGTGGGTCGAACAGGCCATCTTGCCAGGGAGGAAGGGGGCACAAAAATACCTTGCCTGGGAGGAAGTGACAAGGAGCACCAATCTACTTTTTTTTCAGAGCTCACATAATATAACCATTGTTGTATTTTCTGATACATGAAAGACATATGTGTTTGTGTGGCCATGGACAAACCATTTTAAAGAGTGATCAACTCAATGTTCTGGAGATCCCAATAGAGAATAAAACTGTACTATCAGACCAAAAGAATCCCGATCATTCACTTTCTAGATAACAAACATCATCTCGCACCATTGAATGAATCCTGATCCATATAGGAAGGTGAGAAAACTTAACTGAAAAAAAAGGGCAGCCCCAGTGCATGTAGCTCCCGCTTGCGCAGGGTCTGGGGAAGGGTCCGACCACTTTGGGTCTATTGTACGCAGCCTTTCCCTACATTTCTGCAAGAGGCTGTTTCCAGGACTTGAACCCGTGACCTCATGGTCACAAGGCAGCAGACTGAAATAAGAAAATAATAATATTTGTTTAAATGTTGTCTATTTTAAGGACACTGAAACTTCTGAACATTCAGAACACACTTTAAATTTGAAGCTGGCCAAAATAGGAGAAAAGCATTATTCACTTCGCCGCCTTCACTCAAGGTTCACCGACAGTTCAGGAGTGACCAAGTGTATCCAATGACATGATTCTACTCGTCATTTGTCATTTCCTTCTTGTCTCTAGTTTATTGTTTAAGCCCAGTTTAAGCCGCTAATCATAACTGAACCAGCTAATCTTCAGAAGGGAATTCATTTAGGGCCACTCGGTCCTCCTTGAGGCCTCACTATTCAATTTTAGACTGTCTCGTGATTCGGTAATTGTTATGACTGTACTCAGTACACGGAGCAAATACACAGGGGTACCAAACAATTTCTTGTACGAAGACTACTTTTACTTTCCTAATAACAAAACCAAGTTGGCTCACACTAATTGTTTTTCCATTTTTAGCATTGTGGAGATCAACGTCAGGTAAAGCCTGGAATTTAAGAATACACACGGTGCAACAATTTCCCAATTAAAATCTGAATTAGGTTCCAACGAAACCAAAGGAGCAAATGTAGAAACAAACTAGTTACATGTGCTCAGAAAGATTACTAAGGTGTAGAGTTGTGATTCTCATCACTAACCAGGATAAGGGTGCATATCATTTCCTTGTCAATGAGCACTGAAGTTCATCTGGAAAAACCCAGACAATTTCCATGGTCAGACGTTGCAATAGTAGACTGCACATATATGGGATGATGCCATTCCATCGTATATAAAATGTAAAAGGAGTACAACAAGAGACAAATGCAAAGATGATTGAATATACATTTTGCAACAGGAATATATTCAATTTGGACCTACCATGAATATTTCAAATACTGGTCGGACAATTCTTTTTCATGCTGGTTGGAAAGTTGACTGATCCTGGACACGTCTTTGGGCCTTCAAACAATGTATGCATTGGTTGGCACCCACCCACCAACTTGTGCAGAGAATCTTTGTTTTAACAAGTATCCGCGTCTCACTCACCCACACGTTGCAGTCAATGTTCGTTGGAGACTTCAAAATTTTGCAAAGTCTCTGCAAGACTTGCAGAGATTGGCGTGCTTTATTTGTACAGAGAGACCGACCAGCAGCTTACCTCATCAATCCCAGCCATGGAGACTGCCATATCTGCAGTTGCAGGTGAACTTGTGAGCCGGTTCATCTCCTTCCTGATGAACAAGTACCACTCAAGCCATTCACGCTCGGAGGAGAAGCTGATGGAGAGGCTGCAACACCTCTTGATGAGAGTCAACACCATCATCGAGGAGGCCGATGCGAGCTACATAGTCAACTGCGGGATGCTGATGCAGCTAAAGATGCCCTCCGAGGTCATCTATGATGTCAAGTTTTATTGAACGGATGTTGGTATTAATGTTGAATACCATGGGGTTATTGTCCGATTTGTGTTGAATTTAAAGAGGGTGATGTGCTGAGGCTTAACCCGTGCGTAGTACATAACGACAACGTTGACAACCAAAATAGACGAAAAAGGAGCATAGAACGGGATTGCGAGAGGGTTGTCAAACCAGCCACCGTGGTAGTTTGAGATGGGGCGAGCATCTATGAGCTTCATCACCATGTTGATTTAATACAATAGGATGGAGCGCTCAAGCAAGGGCTCTTGGAGATGAAGGCTTCGCCCGAACTCCGCCGTTGAGCATCTTCTAATTTCCCTTTGTGGTCGGTTGTTCTATGTGTACCTTGGCCATAAGAGACTAGCAACCATGGTGGTCAGAAATAAAAGTCACCGAAAACCTTCGGTACTTCTAGCATCGAACACATTTGCAAAATGAACTACTCTATTGGGTTTTAATTGTTTTGGGCATGGTTGAAGGTGTCTATTTGTGTTACGGCAACTATCCATTTATGTATGCTTGTCCGACTGGCATTTGCTCAATATTTGTTTCCTACACTATTCTCTTCAAGCATGCGTGTTTCCGGTATCGTCCACTTCCATTCCGTTTTCACCTGGACTAGCTACCAACCGCACGCAGCCAATTAAAGTTGATCTTGTTTCCTGTAGACGAGACACCATGATTAGATGCCACAGGAAGACGAAGCGATAGCAAAAGTTCACCTTTCAGGCGTAATGATACACCAGCAAACATAATGAACGGTAGAGGGGGTACATATATATGCATATCAAACCGTCGACCAACGGACCACGCAGCAAACGGGACGCCATCATGGCCAGGAAATGATACGTACGGTGGCCACAGTGAAAGTCACTCTATTATAGTAGAATTTACCTTGCCGTGCATGCCATCCATGTCCCCATTTTCTTCTTCATGAAACCACCCTATGTAACAAAAGAAAACAGAGGGACTGATCATGGCATGGTGCACAATGTGACGGGCGGCCATCACTTTGACCGTGGCGGGATGGATCCGGGAGCTAGCTAGCTCGTCCATGGCCGGCTAGATCCAGGGGCTTTTCTAGCTGGCTAGCTAGCTAGTTCGTGGCCGGATGGATCCAGGAGCTTGCTAGCTACTTGTCTGTGGCTGGATCGATGCAGGAGCTCCTTCATCATCATAGCTGCTCGAGTTTCCGGCGGCGGTGGCCGGGGATGGACGGGCGGTGGTCCGGACGGGTGAGGCGGCTTCCCGAATGAGCAGGGTGGCGTCGGGGACGGGCGGGGAGGCGGCCGGGAGCGAGCCATGAAGATTCCGATGGCAGTTGGTCTCCCGCCAATGGTCTTTCGTGTATATAGGGCGCCCTCCGGTTCCCTCCAAAATCTTTATTTTCACGGGTACTGCAGGGATGTTTTTTGAGCCCATTTTTTTTTTACATATCGCAGTCGTTTACGGGTTCTATTTGGGTCTTTTTCCGCCTAAAACTGTAAACCGGCGGTTATTTTACAAGGGGTCTGCTCGAGATGCTCTAAAAAGAAAATAGAGGGATCATGCATGGCACGGGAGAAGCACAACGTGATGGTGCAAGAAAACTAAAGCACAACGTGATGGTGCAAGAAAACTAATGCGTGGCTGACCAGATGAACATGTTTATGTGAACCTCAACACCAGTGTACAGTGTATGTGAATGTGAATGCGATGGATGATGCAAAGTTGCAAATGACAATCAGGCCATGTGCACACAACCGGTGGGTAACATGCATGCAAATGCCCGGGTTTTCCATACCTAATCTTGTCGAGGCATCACTGGAAATTGGATCCGTGCAAGTTAGGCCAATTGCACCATGCATGCACCGATGCACGCACTCAAAATGCATGTGCTCACAACGTGCCATGTCAAACCTACACCTCAACTTCGTCTTTGCAGCATACGTACACATCTACGTCAAGCTGTAGATGCCGTATGGTCTGGTCTCATCATACGTATTTACATGGTCGAATCGAATGGAGGAGATCCATGTATATCCATTGCTAGCTCTTATTTGTCACTGTGTGTACAAGAATCCGTAGCTTCTTTCTGATTGGCTGGAGGTAGGTATCTCATTTTTGTATAATTTCATTATATACCCGTCAGTATATATCAACCCATAAATATCTTTGATGGCCACTTGTGATATCTTGGACAAGTATATATATGTCCTGGCATTTGTATACTACAATAATTATTGGGGTGCATCCTCATTAATTTGGTCGTTTTCCAAGAACCACAAAGACCCAAGTAGCTAGGTATCTTGCATTTTCAGATATTCGACCTATACTTTGAAGCGTCACATTCATCTATACTTCAACTGGTAGATGCGTGTGTACATGCACAACTTGTGGAATAATCCATGAAAATGACGGTGTCGCGCGCCATTAAGGATATAGTACATATACAGACGCAGAAGTAACCTTAAATTCGTCAACTATATGGTCACTGTCTTCATAAATTCCCATGGATCTGCTTGATTTGTTCGTATATATGCATGTTCTCCGCCTGATTATGTCGATTTCTTGCAACATCTGTTCAGATCGGTGGCTTGTGTGATCCATGAAACGAAATGAATCAAAAGGGTCAAGTCAGTTTATGGGTGGCTTTCCATGCGTCCTTGTCCAGCACTCCAGCCCATCTGCCCATGTGGTTGCCTTATCTTCTTGGCTATATATGTGTAGGTCAACAATGCAACGTGGTCAGTTATTGGGGGCATGCCATTTTCTACAATATGCAGAAGTATCTCACAGGAAGAAGCTAGGGCAAAACATTAATTGGTGCACATTTCTTTGTAGTTGCAAAATTCCATGTAACCAACCTGAGCTGCGCTGCATGGATCAATGTGCCCTCTGTTCCATAATTTCGTGCATATAGATTTTTTGAAAAGTCAAATTTCACAAACTTTGACCAAGTTTATGGAGAAAAACAATTACATCCAGAATGCCAAACGGTGAATAGATTTGGTATTTTAGATATAAATAGTTTTCTCTATAAACTTGATCAAAACTTGTATTTTGCACACGCTTCTCCTCTATTTTGCACTTGAATGGAGGCAGCCATTTGAGGATGCTTGACGATGGAAGGACCATGTTTGGGAGCACAATGCTGGTAATTATTGAGTTTGCTTCTGATGTAGGTGACAATGACTGGAAAAAATTTCAGTTGTTTTTCAGAAGAATGGGCAGAGGAAGCAAGATCATCATCATAAGTAAACTTAAAACACTAGCCCGTTTCGGATCAGTGAAGCCAATTTTCCTTAACGCTCTATCTTACAATGAGTTGAGGTATCTTTTCAAGACCCTGGCATTTGGAAGCGCAGACCCGGCAGAACATCCACGGCTAGCACAAATAGCAGATGAAATCGCCAAGGTGCTGCTGTGCAAGGTTCGCTTGTGGAAGCAAATGTGTTTGCGGATGTGCTGAGAAGGAACCTCGATGTTCAGTTCTGGTGTTGCATACTGAACAAGGGGATAAGGCTGGTTAAAAGAAACCTCTCCATATATGGCGTGCACCCAACCCTGCTTATAGAGCGAGGCCATCCAGTGGACATAACGGACCTCGCCTCGTATCCACTTAGCATGATACCGCACAAAACCAAGGAGGAATCGCCTAGCGTGTCGTTAGGGGCACTTGTAGCAGACCCTAGCGTCAGACCGGAAGGAGACTTCACCCTGGTCGCGTGGGAATCAAGGATGCCCCCTCATAAATCATTCGTTCATTATGTCACAAGTCGTGCCCAGGATAGACATGAAGATAGTAGCAGTGCCTTGCCGGGGAGGAGGAAGCGCCGAGGCGTGCCATTCTAATTTTGCTTCAGACTAGTGTAATGTGATTGCAATTTTGTTCCAGACTAGTAGTGTAATGTGATTCTAATCTTGCTTCAGACTAGCGTAATGTGATTCTAATTTTGCTCCAGAACAGTGTAATGTGTAACTCTTGTTGTAATTTTTGTTACGCAAAATTTATCAGATCCACAGCTGATTCTGTGGAAGCTGAAGCCCGAACAAACATTAAATCAAGACACGATTTAATCAAGGAGTCTGCTTAGGTGCCGGAGTCCTTAAAAAACCAGTAGATTTGGTGAGATTAGGGAAAATGGAACAGTTTTTAGACTGAAATTACCGGGGATTTCGAAGAACTGGCGGAGCTCCGCGGCGGCGCGCTCCGTCCGCGAGGTTGCCGGCGGCGAGGCTCCAGCTCGTAATCGTGGGCTAGGCGCCTCCCCTCCCGCCCTCCGCCAAATTCGCGTCGGCGACCACCGCCGAACCGCGCGAAGGCACGACAGCGACGCGCTGCGTGCTTGGCGACGGCGGCGCACGCGGCGCGGCGACCCTGTGCAGTCCTGCCGCCATGGCGCATGTGGGCAAGAAGAAGGGGATCGGGGATGGACTGGGCGCTGACGACTGGGCCCCGCGGCAAACATAAAAAAAAAAGAGATCCATGGGCACTAGCACCCAGGACTTAGTTTTATAGAAGAACCCCACCCGGGTGAGGAACCAGAAATTCGACCCTGACAGGATTCGAATCCTGGTCGCAGGGAGCGCCACTGCCCACCATTGCCAGTAGGCTACAGCCTAGTTCTCCCCCGCGGCAAACATAAAAGTCTATTTTCTTAAGTGGTGAAAAAACTGTTTGTCCCCCGCAAAGATTTGCAGGGTCCCACGCGTCAGCTGCAAGATGGACCTTCCCTTCAATTTCCGTGGCCACATTTTTTCTTTTTTGAGCGTTAGTGGTCACAAATTTGAAGGTGTTTTTTCGGGAATCTTTTTATCAAAAAATATCTATTGACTCTTTTTGCGGATTAATAGTTCAACTTTGAAGGTGTTCTGGTTTAGAGAGCGGCGACACAAATGCTAAGAGAAATTAAATAACGCCAAGATATTCCCCTTCGTTCCTAAATATAAGTATTTTTACAGATTCCAACATGAACTACATATGGAGCAAAATGAGTGAACCTACACTCTAAAATTCTCTCCCTCCGCGAACAAGTGTGCTTCTACATTTTGTCCTAACTCCTAAATCAAAGTTTTAAAAATTTGACTAACTTTATAAAAAAGAATAGTAACATATATGACATCAAATTGGTATATTATGAAAGTACATTTCAAAATGGATCTAGTGATACGAATTTAATGTGATAAATGCTGCTACTTTTCCTTATAAAGTCAGTCAAAAATTTAAAACCTTGTCTCAGGATAAAAGTTAGAAATACACTAATTCGTGGATGGAGGAAGTATGTCCATATACATTCGTATCTAGTTCATATGAGAATCTGTAAAAAGACATATGTTTAGAGACGGAGGGAGGCCACCATACCACCAACGGATGGGAGACCTCCCCTCTGGTATGATATTGGATTAGTCTATTAAGGGTTTAGCCCCAGCCCTTGGGGGAGCGACGACGAGTTTTTCTAGTTTTCTTAATCCGTGGACATAATAAACACAAGTGAGATAAGGAAAACTGATAAATTTTTTTTCTTCAGAAAGAGATATAGTCAATTCTTGGAGGATTTGTCAGACCCGTATATAATAAGGCATGTTGATGATGAACTCATCACATTTTGTTGTACATCTTCCAGCTCATCATCTAGTTATAGCTCTTTGTGTGCCATGTCTTGTCATCCAATAAAAGTCAAGAAAAGTCGTCATCTCCAGGTATACACATAGTTTTTTTACACGAGGTATATATATAGACACATACTACCTCCGTCCTAAAAGAGTTGTCTTACCTTTTTTATAGATACAGATATATCTAACACTAAAATGTGTTTAGATACATTTATAGTTAGACAGATCTAAGATAAATAATTCAGGACAGAGGGAGTAGTTTTTTCTACGTGCGGTATACACATAGCTCCTCTATAATGATCTAGACCACGTACCTGTGTATGCACCCCATTTGCGATCTTAAAGATTTTATATTTCTTTACAGAGAAAATAATATGATTACGACACCTTGGATTTCCATTTTAGTACTAGCTTATTATAAGATCTCCCTATGTGACTACACACATATATTAGCAGCTAGGCCCATTGACTTGTGGACTAACTGTTTGTGGTGGGTCGATTCTGGAGGGCGCCGTGCTTTGTCGAGCTGCCGTTGTTGACATTTCTTTCTTCTGCTTTGTTCTTTCTTTTTTTCTTTTGGGCTTGTTGTGCTTCTCCCCCGAGCATTGCTCTGTGATCGGTGTTGGTTGCTTTGTAATACAAAACGGGGAAAACCCTTTTTCGGTAAAAGTTTGAGCCAAATATGCAGTAACTTTTATCTAGCCACATATGCACGCGCAGACAGTGTAGTGTCGCAAGTGTATTTTCCCTGGATTGTGGCTTCTGTGCGTCCACTCCGAAAACAAGCACAGAAGACACTGTTTGGGCCTCGTGGTCAAAGAGCTTCATCTGGGCCGCGCGGCCCTCTTTAAGGTCCTCATTCTGTTCGTTTTTGGGCCGAAATGCCGAGCCGCTTCTGGCCCATTTCAGAGCTGCTCATGCTTCTGTGGTTGCTCTCGCCCTACTGATCACAGGGACAAAACAATTTCAACTAGGAAGAAAACTCCCAGTTTTGCAGAGGAAAGAAAACCAGGTCAACAAAACTGAACCAGCAAAAAAATGAGATACGCGGTCCTCGTAGCCCACCAGTTTGTTTGCCAAAAACGAGTGGCGCGCTGCTTCTCCAGTCAAGCTCATCTGGAAATTTCCACGGTTGAGTCTAATTGGATATTGAGTTTCACTTCATGGATGGGCTAGTTATATCTGGGGCAAAATTCATTATAACAGATCCAAAGATTCTTGCACGCATGGAATTGAACTGAATTTACTTGAGTTTTAATTGTGATGATGCTTCAGAGTCGAACAATTTGACAAGACCTTTCCAACAAACAGGTTAAGAAAAACAAAAGGTAGTTTTGAGCCAAAGACTTTCCTGTTCTGGGTTGGACATTTTCAGCCCAAAGCCGATCTAGAATCTCAAATTTCCCAGCCCACTTGAACCCATTAGGATCACTTGCAGATGGGCCAGCCTGCTGCCATGCAAAGTATGTGTATTTGTCCTTTTTCTTCAAGATGCAACGAAACTGAGATAGAATCAACTGTACTAAAAGTTTACGAAATTAAAAAGTGCTCACGAATTTATAAAAAGTCAGACATTTGAAAAAAATCATAATTTTGAAATAAAAAGTTTGCGAATTATAAATATCTTCATGTATTTTTTTTAAAAAAAAGAAAAGAAAAAATGAATAGGAAAATAAATATAAAAAAGGGAAGAAACACCAAAAAACCGCGCATGGAACATTCTAGAACTTCAGAAAACCGGATGGAAGAATTATGCCAAATAGGATATTCGACTGATTACAGAGACAAAAGCAATTTCAAGCAGGTAGAAAACTTCCAGTTTTGCACAGGAAACAAAACTAGGTCAACCAAACCAAACCAGCACGAAAATAAGCCACACAGGACCGAGTGACGTACTGACCGGGTTCTGAAGAAACCAAAAGCGTCAAGCATGGAGTTGCGGTTCTAATCATCCAGCGCCACAACTCGCATCGTCTCCAACCAGTTTCTTTGCCAAAAACGAGTGGCGCCTTGCTTCTCCGGTCAAGCTCGTCTAGAAAAATCCCAAGAAATTCCGCGGTCAGAATTTGCTAGAGTAGAGCACCCATGATTGAATAAAAAGATCGAACGAAAGACGGGCACAATGATAATTACATATATGCAATTTCCTATGTAACCATAATTAGTGTGGTTTGGACAAGTTGGCTTGTCCTTGTCACCTGTTTGGACGTTTAGAAAATTATCTGTTCGTGACGGTAGAAGTTGCGAAAAGAACCCAAACGAAGGGGTCAAGAGAAATGCAATATGAACGAAGTATACTAGGAATAATAATCTAAGCTATCACCGACGACCAGGAGTCATGTTCTGATTGCCTGGACGTAGCTATCTCATTTTGTGACATTTTACTATATACCCGTATTTTGGTCGCTTTCCTGGAACTACAAAGATCCCAGTAGCTAGCTTTTGGATCTATACTTTTTAACTCCATATTCCATAAGCACCACAAGCATCCACTTCAACGGGTAGATGGGTACATACCTGCACAACTTGTGGACTAATCCATGATAATGGCGTTGCCATGATTAATACTACACATACATACATATATATCTGCAAAAAAAAAAAGGTCTAACTGTATCAGGATCAGGTTACGCTGCATGGATGGGCTAGTTATATTCAAGGCAAAATTCATAGAATAATTTGATAAGACTCTTGCACGCATGCATAGAATAAAACTGGATTTAGTCGAGTTTTGATTGTGATGATGCTCCAGAGTCGAACAATTTGATAAGACCATTCCAACAAACACACGTTAAGAAATACAAAAGGCAGTTTTGAGGGTCCGAAAGCTCAGCTGGGTGGGACTTTTTCAGCCTAAAACCGATCTATAATCTCAATTTTCCCAACCCACTCGAACCCTTTTAGATCACTTGCAGATGGGCCAGCTTGCTGCTATGCAAAGTAGTCCTTTTTTTTCAACAAACTGACATGGAATCAACTGTACTAAAAGTTCACGAAATTAAAAAGCACTCATGAATTAGAAAAAATCTTCACTATTCTTTAAAAGTTCACATTTTTAAATCACAATTTTGATTTTTTTTTCGCAAATTACAAAAATGGTAATGGATTTTTAAAATTAAAGAAAAAAAAAGAGAAAACAAACAGGAAAAAGAAATAGAAAGACCAAAAAAACAAAAAAACGTGCCTGAAACGTTCTAGAAACTTCACAAAACCGGATGGAAGAATTGCGCCAAATAGGATATTCCACTAATCACAGGAACAAAACCAGGTCAACTAAATTAAACCAGCACAAAAATAAGCCACACAGGGACTGACTAACTCACTGACTGGGCTCTGAAGATAACAAAGGAGTCGGACATGGAATCACGGTTCTCGTCATCGTTCACCATGCCGCGTAACATATCCCACAAGTTTCTTCGCCAAAAAACGAGTGGCGCTCTGCGTCTCCAGTCAAGCTCATCTAGAAAATTCCCAAGAAATTCCGCGGTCAGAATTCGGTGGAGTAGAGCACACATAACTGAATAAAAAATCCAATGAAGGACGAGCAGACAGATAATTAGATATGTACAATTTCTTATGTAACAAAAATTAATGTGGCTTGGACAAGTTGGCTCCTCCTTGTCACGCGTTTGGACGTTTAGAAAAATATCACTGCGCACAACCACTCAAGTCCCAGTCAACAGTCGTAGTCATCCCTGAAGAATTTTCACCATTTTTCCAAGAGTCTGTGCAAGACTTGGCAAGAGGCCAGCCCATTCTAGTTAAATTAGTCCAGTGACCGCCCAGCAGCTTTACCTCATCAATCCTTCCTTGCCCATGGAGGTTGCCATGTCCGCAGTTGCAGGCGAACTCGTCAGTCGGTTCATCTCCTTGCTGATGAGCAAGTACCACTCCTCCATCCACGCGCAATCAAAGGAGCAGAATCTGGCGAAGCGGTTGCGGCATCTCCTGATGCGCGTTGGCACTGTCGTCGAGGAGGCGGACGGGCGGTACATAACCAACTCCGGGATGCTGGCGCAGCTCAAGATGCTCTCCGAGGCCATGTATGGAGGGTACCGTGTGTTGGACACCTTGATATACCGCGCCCTCAGAAACAGCGCGGGCTTCGATGAGGTTAGCAGCAACGACTCATTCAACAGCCACTTGTGTTTAATCAAGCGTTCTCGGAGGATGGCCGATGGGGCCACCAGGTGCCTCGAGTCGGACGGTGCCTTGGAAAGCTTAGAAGCTGCTGCTGCTAACATGACAGAATTTGTTATGCTTTTGGGTGGCTGCGAGCGCATGTCGCGTAGGCCTTATGACACTTACCTTTACACCGACAACTTCATGTTTAGCCGGCATGCTGAGAAGCAGAAGCTCTTGAGCTTCTTGTTGCAGCACAACGAGCCTCCTGGTGGTGATTAGGCAACGGCCGTCCTTCCGATCATAGGGGGCGCCAAAGTCGGGAAAAAAACTTTGGTTGCTCATGCGTGTGGCGATGAAAGAGTTCGCGCACGCTTTTCTTCTGTTTTGCACTTGAATGGTGATAGCCTTTTGAGGCATGGAAGGACCAAGTTTGGGGTGAAGATGTTGGTAGTTATTGAGTTTGCTTCTGATGTAGGTGATGACGACTGGAAAAGGTTTCACTCATTGGTCACAAGAATGGGCAGAGGAAGCAAGATCATCATTGTAAGTAGACTTCAAAGATTAGCCCGATTTGGATCGGTGAAACCGATTTTCCTAAGTGCTATGTCTTACGACGAGTTGATATACCTTTTCAAATCACTATCCTTCGGGAGCGAGGACCCCGCAGAGCATCCACAACTAGTACAAATAGCAGATGAATTTGCCAAGAGGTTCCACGGTACAGAAGGTTCACTTGTCGCCACAAATGCGTATGCAGATGTGTTGAGAAGGAATCTCGATATTAAGTTTTGGCGTTGCATACTGGACAAGGGGATGAGAATGGTTAAAAGAAACCTCGCCATTTACGGCATGCACCCGAACACGCTTATGTACCATGGTCACCCAGTGGACATAACGGACTTTGCTCTGCATCCACTTAGCATGACACCTTATAGTGCTAGTTTTTCGGTCAAGAAGGAATCACCAAGTGTGACATTTGGGGATCTTATAACAGATCCTAGTGTTAGACCGAAAGGAGACTTCACTCTAATCGTATGGGAATCAAGGATACCCCCTCATAAATCATTTCCTAAGTCTGTAACAAGTTGTGCCCAGGTTGCACATCAAGGTAGCGTGATGCCAGGGAGGAAGCGGCAAGGAGTGCCAATCTAATTTTCTTTTTGGAAACTTGTGTAATGAAACTCTTGTACTTTTAGATACATGACAAATGGATGTGTCATAGACCATTCAACTAATGTGTTAAAGATTTCAGTGATGTACGTTCTACCATCCAACAATTCCCCTGCCCGCGGCCGCTCTGGGCCCCTGATTCATCATGTGCAGGCATAGTGTATATACCATTGCAATGGTTTATGTCCTGCCAAACTAGCAAAAATGAGCATCCCATCGTGGGTCGAACAGGCCATCTTGCCAGGGAGGAAGGGGGCACAAAAATACCTTGCCTGGGAGGAAGTGACAAGGAGCACCAATCTACTTTTTTTTCAGAGCTCACATAATATAACCATTGTTGTATTTTCTGATACATGAAAGACATATGTGTTTGTGTGGCCATGGACAAACCATTTTAAAGAGTGATCAACTCAATGTTCTGGAGATCCCAATAGAGAATAAAACTGTACTATCAGACCAAAAGAATCCCGATCATTCACTTTCTAGATAACAAACATCATCTCGCACCATTGAATGAATCCTGATCCATATAGGAAGGTGAGAAAACTTAACTGAAAAAAAAGGGCAGCCCCAGTGCATGTAGCTCCCGCTTGCGCAGGGTCTGGGGAAGGGTCCGACCACTTTGGGTCTATTGTACGCAGCCTTTCCCTACATTTCTGCAAGAGGCTGTTTCCAGGACTTGAACCCGTGACCTCATGGTCACAAGGCAGCAGACTGAAATAAGAAAATAATAATATTTGTTTAAATGTTGTCTATTTTAAGGACACTGAAACTTCTGAACATTCAGAACACACTTTAAATTTGAAGCTGGCCAAAATAGGAGAAAAGCATTATTCACTTCGCCGCCTTCACTCAAGGTTCACCGACAGTTCAGGAGTGACCAAGTGTATCCAATGACATGATTCTACTCGTCATTTGTCATTTCCTTCTTGTCTCTAGTTTATTGTTTAAGCCCAGTTTAAGCCGCTAATCATAACTGAACCAGCTAATCTTCAGAAGGGAATTCATTTAGGGCCACTCGGTCCTCCTTGAGGCCTCACTATTCAATTTTAGACTGTCTCGTGATTCGGTAATTGTTATGACTGTACTCAGTACACGGAGCAAATACACAGGGGTACCAAACAATTTCTTGTACGAAGACTACTTTTACTTTCCTAATAACAAAACCAAGTTGGCTCACACTAATTGTTTTTCCATTTTTAGCATTGTGGAGATCAACGTCAGGTAAAGCCTGGAATTTAAGAATACACACGGTGCAACAATTTCCCAATTAAAATCTGAATTAGGTTCCAACGAAACCAAAGGAGCAAATGTAGAAACAAACTAGTTACATGTGCTCAGAAAGATTACTAAGGTGTAGAGTTGTGATTCTCATCACTAACCAGGATAAGGGTGCATATCATTTCCTTGTCAATGAGCACTGAAGTTCATCTGGAAAAACCCAGACAATTTCCATGGTCAGACGTTGCAATAGTAGACTGCACATATATGGGATGATGCCATTCCATCGTATATAAAATGTAAAAGGAGTACAACAAGAGACAAATGCAAAGATGATTGAATATACATTTTGCAACAGGAATATATTCAATTTGGACCTACCATGAATATTTCAAATACTGGTCGGACAATTCTTTTTCATGCTGGTTGGAAAGTTGACTGATCCTGGACACGTCTTTGGGCCTTCAAACAATGTATGCATTGGTTGGCACCCACCCACCAACTTGTGCAGAGAATCTTTGTTTTAACAAGTATCCGCGTCTCACTCACCCACACGTTGCAGTCAATGTTCGTTGGAGACTTCAAAATTTTGCAAAGTCTCTGCAAGACTTGCAGAGATTGGCGTGCTTTATTTGTACAGAGAGACCGACCAGCAGCTTACCTCATCAATCCCAGCCATGGAGACTGCCATATCTGCAGTTGCAGGTGAACTTGTGAGCCGGTTCATCTCCTTCCTGATGAACAAGTACCACTCAAGCCATTCACGCTCGGAGGAGAAGCTGATGGAGAGGCTGCAACACCTCTTGATGAGAGTCAACACCATCATCGAGGAGGCCGATGCGAGCTACATAGTCAACTGCGGGATGCTGATGCAGCTAAAGATGCCCTCCGAGGCCATGTACAGAGGACACCGCATGCTGGACACCCTGAGGTACCAAACTCTCCAAGACAGTGCAGGCCTCGACAAGGTTAGCATCAACGACTTGTCTAGCAGCAGCTTATATTTAGCCACTCCTTTCAAGCGTTCTCGAACAACAACTGAGAAGGACGACAAGGCAATGCGCCTCGAGTCACATGGTGCCTTGGAAAGCTTAGAAGTCACTGTTGCTAACATGGCAGAATTTGTTGTGCTTCTGGGTGGATGCGAGCGCATGTCTCGTAGGCCATATGACATTTATCTCTATACCGACAACTTCATGTTCGGCCGACATGCTGAAAAGCAAAAGCTTTTGAGCTTCTTATTGCAACACAACCCTCCTGGTGATGCACCAGCCATTCTTCCGATCATAGGTGGTGTCAAGGTTGGGAAGAAAACTCTGGTTGCTCATGTGTGTGGTGACGAAAGGTTCGCTCGCGCTTCTCTTCTGTTTTGCACCTGAATGGAGACAGCCTCCTGAGAATATTTGAAAGAACCACGTTTGGGATGACGATGTTGGTAGTTATTGAGTTTGATTCTGATATATGCAATGATGTCTGGAAAGTTTTTCACTCATTTGCCATAAGAATGTGCAGGGAAAGCAAAATCATCATTGTAGGTAGAATTCAAACATTAGCACGATTTGGATCGGTGAAACCGATTCTCCTAAGTGTTCTGTCTTATGACGAGTTGAGATACCTCTTTAAGACAATGGCGTTCGGGAGTATAGACCCGACAGAGCATCCACGGCTAGTACAGATAGCAGATGAAGTTACCAAGGAGTTGCACAAGCAAGGTTCACTTATTGCCACAATTATTTTCGCGTATGCGTTGAGAATGAACCTCAGTGTTCAGTTTTGGCGTTGCATATTGGACAAGGGGACAAGATATGTCAAAAGAAACCTGTCCCTACATGGTGTGCACCCAAGCACGCTTGCAGAACAAGGCCATCCAGTGGACATAACGGACATTGCTTTGCATCCACTTAGCATGACACGTTATATAAGTAATGTTCCAATCAAGGAGGAATCACCAAGTGTGACATTGGGGGGACTTCTAGCAGATCCAAGCGTTAGACCGGAAGGAGATTTTATTCTAACTTCATGGGAATCAAGGATACCCCCTCATAAATCATTTGCTTATTTTGTTACAAGTAATGCTCAGGATACACGTGAAGGTAGTGCCTTGCCAGGGAGGAAGCGTCGGGGTGCGCCAGTGTAATTTTGTTTGTAAACTCGTGTAAATGTAACTCTTGTTGTATTTTTTAATACATGATAAACAGATGTGTTCCTCTATACTATTGAACAAAATCTATCATAGATCTCGATTAACGAACCGTGAATTGGTATTATGTTTTTTTTTCTGGATGGGGGGATTTCACACCTGAATAAATTTCAGAGTAAATGGCTGACTCCCAAGTGTTTTATAGCATAGACAAGGGAAAAACAGAGGGAAAACTTGTAGTATGTTTTTTCTGAAACCAGTACATATGAGCTTGCAATCGACCAAGCAACTCCAGATGGCAACGGGGACGAAACCCATCGGGTTTTGCCTTCCCAAACCCATTCCCACGAGAAAATCGCAAACCCGTCCCCGTCCCCATCACCGTGCGCGGGGATAGTTTTATGTCTGTCCCCTAAACCCATCGGGTTTCGGGGAACCCACGGGGAACCCATGAGAAAATCAAAATATTTTAACAAACATAGTGGCAACAAAGAACAACATTTGAACAGCAAAACAAACAAATTTCAGTAGCATAACAAGAGCAAATTTCAACAAAAAACAATAGTAGATGGTTCAACAGCTATATAGAGTTTATTTCAGCAGATTTAAACAACATACATAGTATATTTCAGAGGCAGCAACATAAGATAAATAGTAGCAACAATGATATCATTTCAGCAGCAACATAGTATATTTCAGCAGCAAAACAACAGCAAATTTCCGCACAATACTCAGGAATAACATCAGCTAAAAAAGCCTATTTCAGCACAACTATAGCCCATTTCAACAACGAAGATAAGCATATTTCAGCAACAAACGGAAGCATATTTTGGTCATACATTGTTCAACAAGATGTCCAATTATAGAAGTTCTGAAATAGAAATCATGGTTCACACTATCTCTACTTTTCAATTGCTGGTTTTGGGTTGGGCCGCGCCGGAGCACTGCTTGGTAAATAAAATGTATTTTGCCGGGTTTGCTGGGTTTCGGGTTCGGGGTCTACCTAAACGGGTGCAAACCCACCAAACATGTCGGGTTGTATAATGTGCCCAACAACAGACCCGCAGGAATGAAAAGACGCCCATCCCCGTCCCCTAATAGGGTAAAAACCCACGGGGATGCGGGTTTCGGGGGCCCGTTGCCATCTTGACAAGCAACAGTACTACGTGTGTGTAAACTCCATGGTTCCACTCCATCTAATCAAGCAACGGCAACCCTACTGATTTGTGCTAGGGATGCGGACGCCACAAAAATGAGATCAGGTCAGGCTACAGTCTGCTAGCCGCTGGGAAAAATCAGAGCCTCCCACAAGATCAGTAATATTTTTGCAAAATTTAGGAAATCGAAAACAGGTCTGAACTGAAGTTACCAAGGAATCGATTTTGACGAACTCGGGGAGCATGCATCGCGGCGTCGCACTGCATCCAGCATGCCCTCGGCGAGGTTCCCGCGCCAACCCAGGCACCTCCCTCTCCGCACTTGAAGTCGGCGACAACCATGGCTCCGCACGAGGCGCGACTGGGATGCTACATGCTGGGCGGTGGCGCAGCTCGCCGGTGGCCGCCATTGTTGTTTTGGGGATTGGGGGAAGGATTCATCGCTGGTAGACACTGACTACTGGGTCCCCCACATCAAAGGCAGCAAAATTGGGGATTGGGGGAAGGATTCTGTTAGGCCTAATCATTCCCTGTGCCGAGCTTTTTGCGCCTGGCATCAAAACGTGAAGACACCAAACCCAATAGTAGCTATTTTTGAAATTAAAAAAACTATTTTTGGGATATAAAGTAAACCAAAGCCTATTTTTCAATAAATGACTAGATTATATATATTTTGGATTTCTTCCTGCCGTCGGAAAAAAATCCAGGGCCCGGCCCAATTTGAAACTACTTAAGGAGACTCTGAAATAAGAAAAGAAATAGTGTTCAAGTGTTGTCTACTGAAGGACTCTGAAACTTCTGAACATCCCGGCCCAATATCAAACTACTTAAGGCCTTGTTCGTTTAAACCTCCTCTCAAGAGGATTGGAGTGGATTGGAGGGGATTTTGGCTTGTAGGGGATCTAATCCCCCTCAATCCCTGCCAACCCCTTCCAAAACCGCCTCAACCGAACAAGGCCTAAGGAGACTCTGAAATAAGAAAAGAAATAGTGTTCAAGTGTTGCCTACTGAAGGACTCTGAAACTTCTGAACATTCAGAACACAGAAGCTGTCCAAAACAGGAGAAAAGCATCATTCGCTTTGCCGCGTTCACTCAAGATTCATTGATGGTTCAGGAGTCACCAAGTGAATCCAACGACATAATTTTACCCTGCATTTACCATTTCCTCGTTGTCTTTAGTTAGCTGTTTAAGGTTCTCATCTCAAGTGAACTAACTACCAAGTAAAAGGAATTGACCTTTCCTTTTTGCTGATATTGACGTTCTTGCACTAGTAGCCTTATTTCCCTTCCTCATCCCAGATCCACCATGTCGCTACGGCAATTTAGCGGCATGTACATGTAGCTTCGGGGGTATATTTTGATTTTGGCTGCATGACAACTTAGCAGATCTGGTCATATGTAGTCAATATTGCGCTCGGAAAGTACATAGCTTCTTAACACACTACTACTACAAAGGAACGCAAGATGATAAATGTTGGCCTTAAATTGTTTGCATGTATGTCTGCTAAACAAAGGTGATTGAAAAGACTAAAAGCAAGAATGGATGCTGACAAAATGAATCAGAAAATAAAATAACATGCTAACACAGAAAGAAGTTTTAAAAAAGAAGAGATTGACGAGGCCGAAAAAAATTTAAGCTTACCTCTCTGCTGGTTGTGGAAGATGAGGATGCACTAGCGTTCATGAGTGATCTGCTAGATGTCTCCATGGAGGATATGGGAGATGAGGTCCCAGTCTTGCCATTCTCTAGTACGTATAAGATGTAAAACGAGTCCAACGATACCCTCAAAAAAAAAAAAAACGAGTCCAACGAAAGACAAATGTAAGATGATTAAATATACATTTTTTCTACGGAATAAAAATTAAGCTGGACATACCTACTGCTTATATGAAAAATACTAGCCAATTTTGTCATGTTGCTTGGACAATTGGCTAGTCCTTGTCACATATTTGGACGTTAAGACAATTAAGTGCATGTGTGAACACACACCTTTGAACTCATCAGTCAATGGTTCGATGTTGTTTTATGTGCTCGAACTACAATATTCATCTCTATCTCTAGCATCCAGCATTTATCCATTCGAAAACATTTCTCATGTTCAGATTAGTATATTTTTTTCTCAACAAATTTGTACTCTAGTACATAGGACAGCAAATATATGTATATATATATATATATATATATATATTATAGCATATTTTCAAACAAACAATAGTATAAGGAGTACTAGTAAAAACGGTCACCTCTATTGCAAAGCAGGTTAAGGTCGATGATTTGGTAACCCTGGCTGCATAGGAAGCTTAATGATAAAACCATCATATTCTGCCCTACATTATCCTGCTCGTCATCTCAGCTCCCTGTTCTGTTTGTCGTGTTTTGTCATCGAGGACAAAAGTCAAGACAAGCCATCATATCTAAGCTATAGCGCCAGTAGAATGAAGTTGACACCTTTGATTCTCATTTTACTACTAGCTTATAAGATTTCCCTAGATGCACACAAGAGGTAGTAGCCACACCTCTCGACCTTTTGAATTGATGCGTGTTGATAAGTTTGAGCCAAATATGGAACTCTGGGAGTACTCCCTATTGTTCTAAAACGTGAATCTCTTCAGCACATCGACACGCAGAAAATTCTATGCTAATAAATGTATGATCAACAACCACAAGAAGCCACAGGGTAGAGAGAAAGAACGAGTGCCACCGTTAAAGTGGAACCGTGGAACTCAACATTATCTAGTGGTGTGAGTGTACCATTTCTCTTCTGGATTTTTGTTTGTCCACTCTGAAAACAATCATGAAAACCACCGTTTGTGCCATGTCCGTTCAAGGTCCTTCTGTTAGATTTTGGGCCAAATGATGACGCAGTTTTAGTCCATTCCGGAGTGTCCCATTCTTTGGTAATTGCTCGGACTATACTTAATCATTACAGGGAGTCTAGTTGGAAGAATACTCCTAGTTTTAGTATGAAACAAAAAAATGTTATCGTCCAGGTTGCATCATACTATTTTTGTTTTCCATGTTTACCATTGTGGAGATCAGTATCAGGTTAACACTGAACTCTGAAGAATCACAAGGTGCAACAGTTTTTGATTCAAGACTGAACACACTTCATGATTGGGTTCTGAAGAACCACGAAGTGAATATACAAGCGAATTGTTTCCATACATAAAGTAGTGAATTGTATTTCTCAGTACTGACCAAGATAAAGTGTGCATCGTTCCTTACCAATGAGTTGCAATCAGGATGGTCGCTTCCAGACGTGAATTTGTTTTCTTGAATGTTATGAGAGCCAATCCAAATGTCAACTTTGTACAAGTATCCAATACCTGCATGAATCTGAAAAACAAATGTGTACACATATATAAGTTTATCTTACAGCAAGATTTCTTTTGAATGATTTTTTTCGGACTAGTGTCCAATACCTGCAACAATCAGAAAGAAGTTCACCGTTCGCAAAAAGGCCAAATAAAGCCTAGGCAGTAAGATATCTTCAAAACTCAGACGTTCGACATGGTTAAGAGTGTTGCGGATTATATGTTGGTGCCACATGTGAGTGACCATGATTTTCATTTTCATTTACTTTTATTATATACAGCTACTGCCTCTGTAACAAAATATAGGGCATTTTTTGTTTCATGTACAATTGTTAAACACGCCTTACATTTTGTTACAGAGCGAGTACAATATTGCAATACAAATGCAATATAACATCACACGGTTAAACTTGGTTATAGGTGGTAGAGTGCACGTTTATATATATGGGTTGCCATGTAAAATGTTAAAGGATGGAGTCCAATGCAAGATAATATACTCCCTCCGCTCGTAAATGTAAGTCTTTTAAGAGATTCCATTACAAACTACATACGGATGTATATAGACATATTTTAGAGTGTAGTTCACTCATTTTGCTCCATATGTAGTCCATAGTGAAATCCCTAAAAAGACTTATATTTAGGAACGGAGGGAGTACATTTTTGTTATTGGAACAATAGTTAATGTTGGACCTACCATGAGTATTAAAAATACTGGTTTATGTATTCATGCTGCTTGGACAGTTCACTTGTCCTTGTCAACATGTTTGGACGTTTAGACAATTAAGTGCCCATGTGATCACACACCCTTGAACTCGTCGTAGTTGATGTTGTAGTCATCGCTACAAACTTTTCTATATTTTGAAGTCACTGTAAGAGTTCGCAGAGGCTTCAGTAAAAAACTAAAGTGTTGGCAGAGGCCCGTTAATTTGTCTAGAGAGAAGGATTCCCTCATCAATCCATGGAGGTTGCCATATCTGCAGTTACAGGTGAACTTTTGAGCAGGTTCATCTCCTTCCTGATGAACAAGTATCTCTCCTCCTTAAGCCATGCACACTCAGAGGAGCAAAAGAAGGTGGTGGAGAGGTTGCAGCACCTCCTGATGAGGGCTGGCACCATTGTTGAGGAGGCGGACGCGCGGTATATAACCAACTCTGGAATGATGACACAGCTCAAGAAGCTCTCAGAGGCCATGTACCGAGGATGCCGCATGCTAGACACCTTGAGGTACCGAACCCTCCAAGACAGTGGAAGCTTCGACGAGGTTAGCAACGACTCATCCATCAGCTGCTTGTATTTAGCCAAGCGTTCTCGAACAACTGGCAAGGCCCTGCACCTCGAGTCACATGATGCCTTGGAAAGCTTAGAAATTGCTGTTGCTAACATGTCAGAATTTGTCGTGCTTTTGGGTGGATGCGACCGCATGTGTCGTAGGCCATACGACGTTTATCTTTACACAGAAAACTTCATGTTCGGCCGGCATGCTGAGAAGCAGAAGCTCTTGAGCTTCTTGCTGCAGCACAATGACCCTCATGGTGATCATGCACCGGCCATTCTTCCAGTCATAGGTGGTGCCTCAGTAGGAAAGAAAACTTTGGTTGCTCATGTGTGTGGCGACGAAAGGGTTCACTCACGCTTCTCCTCCATTTTGAACTTGAATGGAGATAGCTTTATGAGGATACTTGACAATGGAAGGAGCATGTTTGGGATGGTGTTGGTCGTTATTACCTTTGCTTCTGATATAGGTGAGATGATTGGAAAAAGTTTCACTCCTTTGTCATAACAATGGGCAGAGGAAGCAAGATCATAATCATAAGTAGACTTCAAAGGCTAGCTCAATTTGGATCAGTGAAACCGATTTTCCTAACTGTTTTGTCTTATGACGAGTTGAGGTACCTTTTCAAGACACTAGTATTTGGAAGTGTAGACCCCATGCAACATCCACGACTCGTAGAAATAGCAGATGAATATGCCAAGGTGTTGCATAGTACACAAGGTTCACTTGTCGCAACAAATATGTTCGCAGATGTGTTGAGAAGGAACCTGAATGTCCAGTTCTGGCGTGGTATATTGGAAAGGGGGATACGAATGGTTAAAAGAAACCTCTCCATATACGGTGTGCACCCAACCATCCTTATAGAACAAGGCCATCCGGTGGACATAACGGACTTTGCTTTGCATCCACTTAGCATGACACGTTATACAGTTAATGTTTCAACCAAGAAGGAATCGCCAAGTGTGACATTTGGGCAATTGATAACAGATCCTAGTGTTAGACCGAAAGAAGACTTCATTTTAATTTCATGGGAATCAAGGATACCCCCTCATAACTCGTTTGCTCATTTTGTTACGAGTCATGCTCAGGATACACATGAAGGGCCAGGGAGGAAGCGACGAGGAGTGCCTATGTAATTTTGTTTCAGAGCCCACATAATGTACCCCATATTGTACTTTCTGATACATGAAAACAGATGTGTTTGTGTGGCCACGGACAAACCATTTTAAAGAGCGGTTATATACCATAAAACTATATGTGTTGGAGATCTCAATTGTAAATAAAATTGTACTATCAGATCCAACGCCCCCCCCCCCCCCCCCCCCCCCGCACTTTGTAGATAACAAAAAACATCATCTTGCACCATGGAATGAATCCTAATCCATATAGGAAGGTGAGCAAACTTAACTGAAATAAGAAGTGAATATTCAAGTGTTGTCTAGCCTGTTTTGATCTCCTCTAGCTTCCCAAAACTTCACAAATTCAGCTTCTCAGAGTAGCTTCTCACTCCAAGCAGCGATGGAAAATCCGTTTGGCTCGATTTGCAGCTTCTCGCGTCACTACAGCCCAGCTAGGAGCGCTGTGGCCTGTTTGGGCTAGTTGGGCCGACTCGAGGCAGCCTAAAATCGGCCTTGTAGAGGAGTAGCGAGGGAGCACAGTCGAGGGAACGTGGAACGATTAGTTTATCGAGCATACCAGTTCGGCTTGTATGACTTAGCGGTGGCAGTTCGCTTGTAATATCGGCCAGCTCCAGCTTCACAAATCGGTAGCTTCACAAATCGGTGGAGCTGGGCCGAGGCTGCTTCACGATTTTACACTGCGATCGATCCCTGCTTCCTGAAGCTAGCTTCTCGCTGCTTTTTCGTTCGGCTCGTATCTGCTCCAGGATTTTGTGAAGCGTGGAGCGGGAGGAGATCAGAACAGGCCCTAAGGACTCTGAAACTTCTGAACATTCAGAACACACTATAATTTGAAGCTGATCAAAACAGGATAAAAACATCATTGCTTCGCCGCCTTCACTCAAGGTTCACCGACAGTTCAGGAGTGACTAAATGTATCCAACGGCATGATCCTACTCGTCATTTACCATTTCCTTGTTGTCTCTAGTTTACTGTTTAAGCCAGTTTTAGCTGCTAATCTTAGCTGAACTAATTGCCAAGTGCCTAATGTGACTGCTGCGGAAGTATATAGCCCCAGCTAATCTTTGGCAGAGAATTCATTTTGGGCCACTCGGTCCTCCTTGAGGCCTTCCTGTTCGATTTTGGGTCACAGTGATAACGTTTTTTTAGTAAATTTTAGACTATCTCATGCTTCGGTAATTTTTCTGACCATACTCAGTACATGGAGCAAACACACAGGAGGTACAAAACAATTTCATGTAGGACTACTTTTAGTTTTTTTAATTAAAAAACAAGTTGGATACCAGTATTTGCTTTTCCATTTTTACAGAAAAAGGCTTTTGCCCCGCTTTATATATAAAGCAAAGATCAACATCACAAACGCACGCCAACACCACACACACCCAAGGCAGGATACAAAAGCGTTGAGCGCAACAACACACCCCTAGCACACTACCACCCCAGGGCATCCGTGAGAAATATCATTAAAAAATATCATTGCGGCGCATGTGAGGCGGCGCGCGTGGTTAGACGCGAAGGTTTTTCGCAGCATTATTTTTTCTCGGTGCGGCAATGTAGGAAACAACACAACAAGGAATAATCACTATATTGATATTGTATGGAAACTACTTTTAGTTAGCAATATTGGACATAGAGCTAGATGGTTTCCGCCCCTACATACACCAAAATGGTAGTGTAGCTAAACTAGGACCAAAAAAGGGTAGCTTGGTTGCAACCCTACATACACCAAAATGGTAGCTGGGCTAAACAAGGCCCAAGAAATTAAGTTCTTTCATGTGTAATCTCTGTGATACTACAAGTACTAACCACTATGGAAACTTAATCTTATGTGTTACATCATGCAAATGCTAACCAGTGTTTGTGCTTATGGATGTAGGATTCAACTAACTATATCACTCTCTCGAGGTACAAATACTGCATGTCGAGACCAGAATATCTTCCCTCTTTATGTTCTGTTAGCAACACCTACTAGTAACATTTCACTTGAAGAGGTAAGTCTACCTTTTCTTAGTTTCAATCGATATTTTGTACCAAATTATCTCTTATCATTAACAAAATGTTATGCACAGCATCCTCCCATATATCGATTCAGTCGGGCCTATTTTCTCACATCTTTTGGTGGATTTGGTAGTAAAGATCACACCAAAGCTACATTCGTAATTCCAGACATAGAGAATTTAGCATCCTCCAGAGCTTCCAACCTTAACATTATCCTTATCAGCCGTGGTATGATGTGCATCATATGTGATTTCATGTGTTCTACAGTTCTCCACAGCCATCACATTTTAATTCCCTTTAGTTTCAGCAGGACAAGTTGGAGAAGATATCAGTGAAAACAACTGCACTAGGGGCCATTTGGAACGATCTGCACTCCAAAGTAAGCTTCTGGTTTTATTTTTTGAAAGATACTAAATAGTTTCTAGAACAAGCGCAAGGTGCAGTTCTCTGTAAGACTTAGAAACTAGTACTTAATATATTTAGCTACACAACACATGTGTTTACTGGATTGAGCTACTCGCTAGCTGGCAACTTACATTGCTTATTCATGTGGTTGAAGATACAACTGTTCTCCCAAACTCCCAATTCTTGAATGACATCAAGACCAATGGCCAAACTACGACTATCTCACAGTATATTTGAATATAGTTGACGTCTGTATTTTGGGCCAAACCATGAACCCTTGCAGCGACCTATCTCCAGGTGGTAAACAGCTGGCAACAGTATGCCAAACCTTCTGTTGCGTAAAGATTAGTGTTACAGTTTTCTGTTTTCAAAGAATGATTAGAATCACAGTTATACTCCTAAACCAACACTAATAATTAACAAAGATTCCATTAATACATGGATAACTAGCGAACATAGTGGTGGTGAGCAAAGTATTGGCTATGTGTATGGCTGCCTTTATGTAGGAGATCCAATGAATAAAATATCTTAAACATTGTTTGGTTAGATTTTTACAGGGGGTGATACTAAGCTCTCTGCATTACTAATTTGGATTATTTTCTTCTGCTTGGGGTGGACCCTTATTATCACACGTACCACTTCTAGCCATAACACATTTTCCTTCTAAAAATAATTGTCAAGACCAACATTTTTAATCTCAGAACACAGTAATGATTTGTAGGATTGTTGAGTGCAACTATTTACTAATTCATTTTGACAGAACTTCAAGGGAAATGTTTCTGGGGTAATATATCAATTAATTTACTTCCTTTGTCATTGGAGAATCATGCGGCGACTTTAAATTTGGGACATACCATGAAGTTAATTTCTATGGTTGAAATGAGACCAAGCTTCTTAGAGGTACTTTAATTGAACTTCTCCATAGTATTAAGCTTGAATGTTCTCCATATGGCGCAATAGTTTTGAGCCATGAGATATACTCCCTCCGTCCCATAATATAAGAACGTTTTTGACACTAGTGTAGTGTTAAAAACGTTCTTATATTTTAGGACAGGGGGAGTATCTTCCGAAAGATTGACTACTCAGGAAGTAACTTCAAGTATTTTGCTGTTGTGTAACATAAATGATATGCATATTTATTGTATGAGAATATAGTACACAATGGTAGCCTTTGTTTTCTCAACCTGGATTCAGACATCCGTGAGAAATATCATTAAAAAATAATGACGCCGTGATCTCCAAAGGCCAAAAACAGGTTAGCGTGGAAGAATATTAATTTGGACCTACCTACTGTGACTATTAAAAATACAAGTTCATGACGCTTGTGCAGTTGGCTAGTCATTCTCACATGTTTTTACGAGGAGCCCAACTAGTGTATTCCTTGGGGGTACTAGACCAATATATAGTACAAGTACATGCAGTTTATAAGGATACATGTTAGCAGCCGTCTGCTACTCACTCTTGAACTCGTCGTAGTCAATAGTCTTGGACTTTTCTATTGTGTGTGGAACTCTGCAAGACTTGACAGATGCTAGTTAATTTGTCTAGACTACATAGAGATCGACCAGTAGCTCCCCTCATCGGCCGCTCTTCTTGCTTGCCATGGAAGCTACCATCTCTGTAGTCACAGGTGAACTAGTGAGCCGTTTCATCTCCTTCCTGAAGAACAAGTACTACTCATCTTTGAGCGATGCACAATCAGAGGAGAAGGTGGTGAGGAGATTGCAGCACCTCCTGATGAGAGTCAGCATCATCATCGAGGAGGCAGATGCACGGTACATAACAAATTATGGGATGTTGTTGCATTTAAAGATGCTCACGGAGGCCATGTACAAAGGGTACCGCGTGCTGGACACCTTGAGGTATCAAAACCTCCAAGACAGTGCAGACACTAACGAGGTTAGCATCGATGAGCCATCCAGCAGCAGCTTGTATATATCCATTCCTTTCAAGCGTTTTCGAAAAAAAATTGAGAAGCATGACATGGCCATGCGCCTTGAGTCAGATGGTGCCTTGGAAAGCTTAGAACTTGCTGTTGCTAACATGGCAGAATTTGTTGTCCTTCTGAGTGGATGTGAGCGCATGTCTCGTAGGCCATATGATGTTTATCTTTACACCAACAACTTCATGTTCAGTAGACATGCTGAAAAGCAAAAACTATTGAGCTTCTTGTTGGAGCACAACAATCCTCCTGGTGATCATGCACCAACAGTTCTTCCAATCATAGGTGGTTTTGGAGTTGGAAAGAAAACATTGGTTGCTCATGTGTGTGCAGATGAAAGGGTTCGCTCACGGTTCTCCTCTACTTTGCACTTGAATGGTGACAACCTCTTGACGACACTGGACCATGGAGGGGCCATGTTTGACAGGATGTTGATAGTTACTCCCTCCGTTTTTATTTAGTTCGCGTATTAGCTTTGGTCAAAGTCAAGCTTTGTAAACTTTGACCAATTTTATAAACAAAAATATTAACATATACGATAACAAATCAACATCATTAGATTTATTATTGAATGTACTTTCACATAGTATAAATTTGTTATGGTAAATGTTTATATTATTTTCTATGAACTTGGTCAAACTTTACGAAGTTTGACTTCAGTCAACTCTAATATGCGGAGTAAATAAAAACGGAGGGAGTATAGAGTTTTCTTCTGATATAAGTGATGATGACTGGAAAAAGTTTCACTTGTTTCTCATAAGAATGAGCAGAGGAAGCAAGATCATCATCATAAGTAAACTAAAAAGATTAGCCCGTTTTGGATCACTGCAACCTATTTTCCTAAGTGCTTTGTCTTATGACGACTTGAGGTATCTTTTTAAGACCCTAGCATTCAGGAGTGTAGACCCTGCAGAACATCCACAACTAGTACAATTAACAGATGAGTTTGTCAAGGAGTTATATGGTAAGCAAGGTTCACTTGTAGCAGTAAATACGTTCGCCCATGTGTTGAGAATGAACCTCACTGTTCAGTTTTGGCATTGCATATTTGGTAAGGGGATAAGACATGTTAAAAGAAACCTCTCCATATATGGTGTGCACCCAAGCAGGCTTAAAGAACAAGGCCTTCCCGTCGACATAACGGACTTTGCTTTGCATCCACTTACCATGACAAGTTATACAAGTAATGTTCCAATCAAGGAGGAATCACCAAGTGTGACATTTGGAGAGCTTCTAGCAGATCCTGGTGTTAGGCCAGAAGGAGACTACTCTAATTGAATATGAATCAAGGATACCCCCTCATAAATCATTTGTTCATTTTGTTGCAAGTCGGGCTCAGGAGTCAGGATACACATGAAGGAAGTAGTAGTACCTTGCCAGGGAGGAAGCGACGGGGTGTGCCAATCTAATTTTTTTTTGAACTTGTGTAATGTATGTAACTCTTGTTGTATTTGTATAAACAAATGTGTTCATGTATTATACTGAACAAAATGAATTACAGATCTCAATCAATGTACCGCAAATTTGTATTAAGTATTTGTTATGAGTGGAGGGATCCTGAATAAATTTCAGAATAAAGGGCAGACCCCAAGTATTTTGTAGCATGGACAAGGGGAAAACATAAGGAAAATTTGTGTCTTTTATCAGATCCAACAATCCACCTCCTGCTCTTATTCAACTATCAACATCATCAAAAGTGTCCTCTCCTCACTATCTGTAGCCAGTTTCGGCAAGGATGGCTTACTAATGAAACAGGAAATTAAACTAGCAAGAAAGGGGTCTATGCATCATCATGACACCATCATCTATACTACGTGTTTTGCTGATACCAGTGCATATAAAGAGCAGCAATACTAGGTGTGTGTAACCTCCATGGTTCCATTCCATCTAATCGAGCAACGAAAACACTGCATATAAAAGAGCAAAGCAGCGGAGCTATGATTTGTCATGTGCCGCGGCGTGGAAGTGGATGTTCTGCTAGGCGCCGGGAAAATCAGAGCTCCCACAAATTAAACCAGCACTAATGTTTTTGCGAAAAATTCTTAGATCGAAACAGGTTTAGAACTGAAATCACCCAGGAATCGTTTTCGGGAGCACCGTGGCATCGCACCTCAAGGACTGGCGGGGGAGCCTCGCCGAGGGCGTGCTCTCAGTGGACCTGGCTAGGCGCCTCCCTTGCCTCGCTTGAAACCGGTGACGACCATGGGTCCACCGTGGCTGGGCGCCGTGTTTGGGGATTGGGGGAAAGGATTCATCGCTGGTAGACACGGACCACTGGGCCCGCGGGAAAACGGAAACGGTTTGGCTACGTCGTCAATGTCAGAACAAGTTGGGCCGAAATGTCTCTCAGCCGAGAAAGATAATCGACTCTAGCTTAGGCTTAATAATCCTTTCCTGGGCCAGGATGTTTTAGGCTGGGCACTAGAAACCTGGAAAAAATATATCCAAACCCCAGCCCGGCCTGAAATATATGCAAAACTAGAAGAATACCCGTGCGTTGCAACGGGGCCACATTAACTTTAAGAGTTCAATATCAATTATGTTAATATTACATTTAATATTCTCATACATATCAAGTGACATTGGCGACCTTTTTACCATCAAATTCTCACACACACTCTATCCCTCCCTCCTCCTCACTCTCTCTCCCCCTCTCCCTCTCTCTCTCTAACACACACACATATCCATCTTATTGGGTACGGGACCATAATCCATCTATTTCACACGGACATGCGCTGGTGCATAACAATATGGATTATAAAACAGGTTCAAGGTAGTAACAAGGATTCTTCTCATGCATTAATAAACAAATGTTCTGCACTGAAGACAAGATAAACAATTCCCAAAATGCACGACGATACACCCGACTCATTTAATTAATATAATTAAATTATCAGTAAATTAGTCACCAAACTGCTCGAATGAACTGGAACAGAGCCAACATATATCATCCTAGACAAACACAACATCAACCATTTACCTTGGTACTTTAGGGACCGACAGGAGGATGCATGTAGAAGCGCTTCTTGCCTGCGAATTCACTGTCAGAGAGAGAAATTGGAACCCATTCCCATCACCAACTGATAAAGAAAGCATGTAAGAAAATTGATATCGGGCCAACTTGGATCTTCGGTGATTGTCCGCCCGTATGGAGAATTTAGGAGGGTGGGTGCAGGGAGTGGCCTTGTGGATGATGGATGGAGGCGCGGAGGGATGTGGTCACCGGAAGGTCGAAAGCGGAGAGGGTCGGGCACGTTAGGTGGAGCCGGTGGTGCGCGACAACCGGAGGCGGCCCAATCATGGACGGCGAACCGACGATAGCCTCGGCCCATCTCTCGACGCAGCGAAGATAGAGAGGGCGGCACTACCGGTGCTCGAGGCCGCCGCTCGGCACCATCTACATCAAGGAGAAAGAGAGGCGAGAAAGCGATAGGGTGATGCGGGGCTAGGGATTGCGGAGGAGGGTGGGGGTGTGCGATTTGAATGGATGGTTCTGCCCACTGTTTTCTTGTACGTGGCGGTGGAGACGGCGGCGTCCAGCCATGCAGGCGAGACATGGGTCGAGCCGGGCACACGGCGAGGCGCAGTAGCAGAGGCGGGGGCGATTTTTTGCTACTGAGATGCAGGGTGTGGGATTGATCGTTCATGTTCTCTTTTCCTGAGATGCAGGGTGTAGGACGTGAGGGTTTAGGGTGGGCATCACGAGAACTCACCCATATCTTGGGAGACGGTAGACCCGAGGTGCAGTCGTGTTCGTGCTTCAGGGGCTGCCACGTGCTGTCCTCGCCGCCATCGCCTGTCGATGCCACTTCAGCGCCACGAGCATGGGACTGAGGGACGAACGGAAGAGAAGGGAAGGAAGCGAGCTAATGACGTACCTATGTTTGGTATGTAATACCCTCCATTAAGAGTAGATATTTTCTTAAAATCGGTTATTTTGTTTCCTAATTAACGTGATTGAGCAATTTAAGGTAAGGTTAATTAATTTAGATTTGATATTTAGAGATTGATCGTGATTGATTCTTTCACATAAAGACATTACTAAAAATAACCTGCACCAGCATGGAAAGTTATGATCCGTTAAGATTTTTTTCGTTGTGTGAGAGGGTGACGCGAAACTAAACCGGTGGGGTGGGGGAGGGACGAAAAAAAACCAGCGAAATAAAACGGGTGGGAGGTGGGAGGAAGTACCAAAGAAGTACCAAAAAAGACCGGGTGAGGTGGGACGAAAATAAAACCCGGAACGCGACCTACCAACTGAGACATTAGGAGTAGAGATAATGGAGAGCAGAGCAACTACCTAATGGTTACCGTCCCCTCAAAAACAAACTAACGGTTACCAGCTACCACCTGCGGGGGCTCCCGCAAGGGTCACTCTTTTGGCCTTGGAGCGTTTGATGTTCATAAAAAAGACAAACGAGCGACATCGATAAACCAGGGGAGATGGGGGAGTATTTGATGAAAAACTACCACAATTGCGGTTGCCGTTCCACTAAACTACAACTTTCAAATTCTTGACCAAAAACTACCAATTTTTTTTCTAATTGTGTGACTAAAAACTACCAAAAATGATTGATGACCGTATTAGATGATCTAACCATGTTTATGACAAGTGGGACCCGCCCGTCAGAGCTGATGTGGTAGAAAAGTCAACACTGTTTATTTTAACCATTCTGTTGACTGTTATGATGGGTGGGCCCCACATCAACCTTCTTCTTCTTTCTCCCCCTTCTCTCTCTCGTTGGCATTGCAACAAACATCCTATGTGCATGGGAGGGAAGCAGGTCTCTCCTATGACGCGCCCGTTGTGAAGACGCCCCTGCCGCTCCTGACTAAGGAAGATGGTCTATAGGACCTTCCGAGTGGACGGCAACGACAACCACTTGTCTTCCCGCGGATAGCTATGGCATGCTCGGTCGAATTCACGTCGTCGTTGTCCACGCCAGCGAGAGGAGCGCCATCGCCATCATCGACTCCATTGTGGAGCTCGAGCTCATACAGGGATCCGGGGAAAGGTGGCATCGACACGTCGGCAAGCAGCTGGCTGGGCTGCATCTCGCGTGCCGCTGGCTGTGCTGCATCTCACAGGCCAGCAGCGCACCAGCCAAGTTAGCACACGAGCAGCTCGTGTGCTAGCTTGGCTAGCTTTCTTATGAGGAGGAGCAGGAGCAAAGCAGTGGTCGCCATCATCTTCTCGTCCTTGAGCTCGTCAGAAAAACCATGGTGACAAGCTCCGCCAGGGACCAGTGAGCTCCAGTACAAAAATAAGAAAAATTAAGTCCAACAAGAAGGTAATAGAAATGACAAGCATAATTGTTGTCACAGGTGGATTTCAGGGAAACCAAAAAATGGTGAATTGCTAGATTAAGAAGGACCAAAGATTTAGTGCAAAGCATGCATGGAATTTGGCGTCATTGTGCTATGTGTCGAGTAGCGCATGGTGTGAAATAAGAAGCATGTTGTTTTGGCAATTGCACTAAATAGTGCAAAACAAAGAATCATGTCAAACATGAAAGAAAACCCTAGCGGTTTTCGATGAGCATGCACTAATGAATGGATTTCATTGGCCATCAACAAAAGAATTTCGAATAATATGAACTTGTGTAAAAATTGTTAGACGCATGCCATTAGGCTCATCAAATAACTCAAAATGCTATACAAATAATGATGAGGCGGGTGGAGGACAAGAGCACAACGTTGGACATGGAGTTTGTGAGCTTGAGCTCACACACACACACATACACCCTTTGCTACTGTAAAATCCAAAAAAATAAAATAAAGAATCAAAAATATATTTTTTTGGCAACAAACATTGATTTGTGTTTCACATGGGTGCAAAATTTTGCAATGGAATGATATTTGTGAGGTCTCGGCAAAAAGCCAAAATGGATGCTCCAAAAAGACTGTTTTTGGAAGCATTTTGGAGCATCATTTTTTTTTTTTGCCAAAACTTGCGTGAATTCAGTTTTATGGGCGAGTTCATACTTTTCCGCTGAGGTTGGAAGGCTTTGATCTCGAATTTACAACTGGTAACCATCCACAAACTGGGACGACATAGAGTTGCGATGCGCCAGCGGGATGTCTAGGTTCTTTTTTCTCGAGGAAGGAGTGTCTAGATTCTAATACAATGTAGTGTCCCTCTAGTCATGCAATATGATTGCTACAGTGAGGGTTCTCGTTGGAGATGAATTGGGGATTGGAGGGGTTGCAGATACAGTTCATTATTTTTTTTGAGATGAGAACAGATTCATTTCTTTTATTTATGGGTGAGTCCATTTTTTTCCATGATTGAATTCACTTCTTTCATGCCTTTTGTAGACGATTCTTTCATATTTGTTTTGAGGCAAAGATGATTTCTTTCATGCCTCGTATCAACAGTTTTCCCTCCACCCGCTCAAAAAGAAAAGAAAATGGACTACGGCCCATGGAGACGCTAGACGAAGAAAAGGACCCGGTATCGTTTTTTATTAAAGAAACCCGGCAAAACCCTTAAACACTACAGTAGTCCATTTTCACGTTTTAATGAAGTACAAAAAAGAAAAGAAAAAGAGCAGCGTATAGCCCTCTCCAGATCCAGCGTCGAGAACTAGGTCGCCGCCGTCTGCCCTAGCCCCGGCCGCCGACGCCTCAGTCCCGGCCGCCCCTGCCGCTCACGTACGCGCGTGGCCGGCCGCCGCCGTTCTCCCGGATTCAGCAACACCAACACCAACTCCCACAGCCTTTGGCTTGAAGGTAAGATCTTGGGCGCTTCTCTCGGTTCGTCGATCCGCCGCAATTCCTCATCTTGTTTGTTTGTGGATCGATCCGGAGCGGTTCTGGGCGCAGACGGCGCGTCCAGAATCGAGCCGTAAAAAAATCGAGCGCGGAGGAAGGGTGCTGATGCAGTTCTCGGCGCCATGTCGCGGCTCCCTAGTCCCTACCGCGTGATGCACCCAGGCCCTGGATGCACCCATCATCATAGACCTCAGGCCGCACATGGCGGTGATTCCTGTCTGGCGGAGGAAGGGTGCCATCTTCGCAGGGAGGGAGTCACAGCCTCAGAGGTGTGGCAGTGGTTCCCCTTTTTGGCTTCTCTGGACGGCGAGGCACAGATGGATACGCAGAGCAGACGCGGCTGTTCCACAGATCGGGGCAGTGGTAGTGGAGGTAGTAGGTAGGAGCCATGGAGAGGGAGGGTCCTGGGGTGGTTCGGGGTCGGAGGCAGGAGGCGGGAGGGAGAGATCAGGAGATGGGAGATGAGACTGGCAGGTCATGGCATAAGTGAAGGTCGTCGTGCCGTCAGAGTTTGTCCTCTCCTGTTTTTTCGCGGTTCGGATAGTGGGGTTTTCCTCCTCAACCTTTTTCTGCATGGGAATCGAACAAGAGGAGGGGGAGGAGGTCCAATGAAAACGACTTCTGATTCTGCTTTAATAGCAGAGATAATATTTTCATGAATGTGGTATATACTACACAAAACTCATGTGAAACATATAAGAACAGGGGGTACTCATATAAGAACAGTTTAATGCTTGATTTTGTAGGGGTTTTACACATTTGTGTTGCCAACACCCCAATAAGTTGGGTGAGCCAAATTATTGGCCGTCATCCAAAGATGCACCCACGCCCGCGGTCTTCAACCAATTTTTTGGTTGAGCTGCTGTAGGCTCCAGTCCAAACAGCCTCTAATAGTACCTGCCCTGCCCGTGCTCGTCCCCTGGGTGGCTAGCTGTGTTCGCAAGGGCTGCCTCACCGGCATGGCCCACAAGCCACAACCTGAAGCGTAGTGGCTGACAGCCTTTCAATTCATGGACGACCGGGGACTTCCCTAGCTAGCTTAAGACCAGAAGCTGCCCCCACAGAATACCTCCTTTTCTATTTAACTATCCAAGTGACCTTTGAGATTTTGTAATGATAATTTATGAGGTTGAAAGCTAGGGCGAGCAAGTGCAAAGCTATACCTTTGGGCACGGTGGGCTCATCCTATCTGGTGTGTGCTCGTGAAGATGGCAGGATGGGCAGTACCACCTGCTCATTTCACCAGTACACTTAGGGGTCATGTGGTAAGCGGAATAAAGGGTTGCAACTATGATAGCAACCCTGGGGACAAGATATATAAGATGTCAGAACTCCAGTTGCATCATGATACTGATGGGGGGGGGGGGGGGGGGTATTTGGTAGATAGAGAAGTCTCCTTATGACAGTAAGTAGTTCCAAAAATTAATGGTTGCTTAGTTCAAGTATATATGTTGCTAGTCTTGTTTGCATCTGGAAATTAATAAAATGGCAATTGTCTAATTGATTCATCATTGGTTGATAATCTCCGTGGACAAATTAATGGTTGCACATTTGATCCTAGTATGGCAAGTTCGGACTTTTCATGAATTAATGACTCCCCACTTCAAATCTAATTTGCGCTGTTTGGTCGCATCCTGATTCTAGAAACTAATTGAGTTGATCTATGTCTATTTAGCTGCTTTTAAGCTATGCAACCATGTAAATATGGCAAATGATTTTCTTGTTATTAATAGTGAAAAGAGATTACTTGTATCTTCTTTATTTGACGCTGTTGCAAATTATGTACAGGGAGTCAGGTGCGGATTTCATTAATCTCGTCCGCAGACCAGATGTGCCCTCAATTGTCTCCAGATGAGAAGCTTGCTTCTGAAGAAAGCCTCAAGTCGTACTGCAAACCAATTCAGTGGTACAATATTATTCAACATCGAGCCGCTAAAAATGTAAGTTTCTTTTTAAAATTCTTGCCTCATTCGACACAGATTGCATGTGCTTATTCACTCACACCCTTCACCATGTAAGTGATCACATAACAATGATGTCTCACTGACTTTTGCAGCCCACTTTCCTACAAAGATGCCTTGATTACATGATAGAAGCAAGACGAAAAAAGAGGTATAGTACAAGCTTTGACTACAATCTATTTTAGGACATGTGTAAACTTAATATAATATTGTTCTGATTCAGATCCAAATATCAAACGATTAACTGTTCCATTTCAGATTTTCTTTTTCCGGCATAGCAGAGGCTTCACTATTACTCCCTCCGTTCCAAAATGCGTATCGAATTTTGTTTTATTATGTACTTTTTTATCAGAAAAAACCATAACCACAAAAAAACTAGTACTTTGGAATATGAATCCAATGACATCAATTTTATTCGAAAAAATATATATTAATTGAGCAGTTGTTGGTCAAGGCTTGCCCTAATGGAACCTAATAGCCAATGTATTTTGTAACGAAGGGGGTATGCAGTTTGCTGGTCCGTGATGTACATAAGGTTACCGCCAAAAGGATTGAATAAACTTGTAAATGCGCATGATCAAACCGTAGAATTGGTCTAATCATAACTGAGTCTGCCCAATAATTTGAAGAATGTGATGCACTTCATCATTAATGTTAGTGCTTGTCTAGTCATTTGGTAATCAGTTTGATTGATTATTGCCCTTCATAATGACATGCCTAGGTTGGTTATATAACAATTCACACAAACTTGATCATAAAATGTAGAGTAAACAATCACAATTAAGTTAGTGAAAAGTAGCATATATAGGGATCCAAGGATTTCAGAATGTTAAACTCCACTAGATTTTTGTATTACCCGTATTTGGTGCATTGCCGTACACATGGAAGCATTAATTAATATCCGTGCAAAGATAACTAAGGTGGAAAATATCATCTGATATGTCGCTGATATGCCCCAGCCTGACATCCTCACGTAGGAAGATATTTTCAAATCGATGCATTTGCGATAATCATGAGCTAATTGATAGCATATGACTATATCCCGCTTCTATTGCAAGATTGTGACCATATTAATATTCTAGCCAATTAAACATGTAACTGGTATTTGTTGTTCCATTCTATCAAGTATCATACATTTATAGATTATGGAAACATGTACAACACAGTGAGCTTATTAGATGCGATACAAGCTGTAAGTCAAAATGTACACATGTTATAAAATCTTGTACACAAAGTCGAGTATTATTTTTTCTCGGTGCGGCAATGTAGGAAACAACACAACAAGGAATAATCACTATATTGATATTGTATGGAAACTACTTTTAGTTAGCAATATTGGACATAGAGCTAGATGGTTTCCGCCCCTACATACACCAAAATGGTAGTGTAGCTAAACTAGGACCAAAAAAGGGTAGCTTGGTTGCAACCCTACATACACCAAAATGGTAGCTGGGCTAAACAAGGCCCAAGAAATTAAGTTCTTTCATGTGTAATCTCTGTGATACTACAAGTACTAACCACTATGGAAACTTAATCTTATGTGTTACATCATGCAAATGCTAACCAGTGTTTGTGCTTATGGATGTAGGATTCAACTAACTATATCACTCTCTCGAGGTACAAATACTGCATGTCGAGACCAGAATATCTTCCCTCTTTATGTTCTGTTAGCAACACCTACTAGTAACATTTCACTTGAAGAGGTAAGTCTACCTTTTCTTAGTTTCAATCGATATTTTGTACCAAATTATCTCTTATCATTAACAAAATGTTATGCACAGCATCCTCCCATATATCGATTCAGTCGGGCCTATTTTCTCACATCTTTTGGTGGATTTGGTAGTAAAGATCACACCAAAGCTACATTCGTAATTCCAGACATAGAGAATTTAGCATCCTCCAGAGCTTCCAACCTTAACATTATCCTTATCAGCCGTGGTATGATGTGCATCATATGTGATTTCATGTGTTCTACAGTTCTCCACAGCCATCACATTTTAATTCCCTTTAGTTTCAGCAGGACAAGTTGGAGAAGATATCAGTGAAAACAACTGCACTAGGGGCCATTTGGAACGATCTGCACTCCAAAGTAAGCTTCTGGTTTTATTTTTTGAAAGATACTAAATAGTTTCTAGAACAAGCGCAAGGTGCAGTTCTCTGTAAGACTTAGAAACTAGTACTTAATATATTTAGCTACACAACACATGTGTTTACTGGATTGAGCTACTCGCTAGCTGGCAACTTACATTGCTTATTCATGTGGTTGAAGATACAACTGTTCTCCCAAACTCCCAATTCTTGAATGACATCAAGACCAATGGCCAAACTACGACTATCTCACAGTATATTTGAATATAGTTGACGTCTGTATTTTGGGCCAAACCATGAACCCTTGCAGCGACCTATCTCCAGGTGGTAAACAGCTGGCAACAGTATGCCAAACCTTCTGTTGCGTAAAGATTAGTGTTACAGTTTTCTGTTTTCAAAGAATGATTAGAATCACAGTTATACTCCTAAACCAACACTAATAATTAACAAAGATTCCATTAATACATGGATAACTAGCGAACATAGTGGTGGTGAGCAAAGTATTGGCTATGTGTATGGCTGCCTTTATGTAGGAGATCCAATGAATAAAATATCTTAAACATTGTTTGGTTAGATTTTTACAGGGGGTGATACTAAGCTCTCTGCATTACTAATTTGGATTATTTTCTTCTGCTTGGGGTGGACCCTTATTATCACACGTACCACTTCTAGCCATAACACATTTTCCTTCTAAAAATAATTGTCAAGACCAACATTTTTAATCTCAGAACACAGTAATGATTTGTAGGATTGTTGAGTGCAACTATTTACTAATTCATTTTGACAGAACTTCAAGGGAAATGTTTCTGGGGTAATATATCAATTAATTTACTTCCTTTGTCATTGGAGAATCATGCGGCGACTTTAAATTTGGGACATACCATGAAGTTAATTTCTATGGTTGAAATGAGACCAAGCTTCTTAGAGGTACTTTAATTGAACTTCTCCATAGTATTAAGCTTGAATGTTCTTAATTTATGTACCATAACTTTTCTATAGTTTTTAACCATAGGATGGATTGTTAGCATAATGTTGATTAGTGTCAAGTCTGATTGGTGTCTAAGTTGTAGTTAAGTTAGTTTCCATGTATTAGGAATACATGGTCATGTGTAGTAGTAAAGCAAGAGTTTGAGTAGTAGTAGGTTTAGGTTAGTCCATGTCACGTTAGGAAATCATTAGTCAGCTAGGATGTATACATGGTAGTACAAGTTGGAGTCATAGTCGTGTAGTACTAGGCTAGCTGTACTAGGTTAGGCAGCCACTACTTTCCCCATGTATATATATATAGACATATACACAGCCAGAGCAACGCTGTGAGATTTGTATTGAAGGGGTGAAAAGAGAAAAGAAATTAAGGGAAAAAGAAGGGCACAATACAGGCTCTTGGCTAAAAGTTTTTGTGCGTGTGTATTTTGATGTGATCGATCCTGTGGGCAGAATTCCAACATGGATGAAGCACAATCTTTTGCAGCACCTGAAGTTTCAGACTGAATAAATTAGCTTAGCCACCTGTATTTGGATGATTTACGTGTCATGTACTTTTAGTTTTCTAGAATATTGTAGTGCTTGTCTTTAGTTAGAAATCACCTTCCAAAAGTTTTGGTAGTGAATTGCCACATCAGAAGTAGTGCACTTTGCATCTTTGGTAAGAGAACATGTTACAGGATTAATATTATCAGTAAAGGATGGAATCTGTAGTGTATGTAAGCTTAAGTGATTCTGCGAATCTGCTTTTCATCAGTTGTTCCTCTGATTTCACAATATGAAGAGAGAGAGATTACTGGGGTGTAGTGGAAATTAGTTGCTTCAACTGTATGTTGACCGTACTTATATTTCCTTTTGTTATGCATGCAGAAGAAATTTCTTGAGCAAGACAATTGCTTGACATTTTGCTCTCACAAGGTTGATGCTACGGTAAGGATATCCCTGTACCTTTTTTTGAGCGATCTCCTACCTTTATTTATTGATCTACTTTCATTTCCATATTTAAGGGACTAATAAGTGTTGTTATCTAGTGTGGCAATGGATTATGTTGGAAACTGCCTATCAGTTTCTCCAGCAGCTTGTCTAAGTTTGTTGATTTTGTTTCAGGGTTCATATAAACTACAAGTTGGCATATCTGCTCAAAAGGCTGGTGCAAGAGACATCCGTGAAAATCCATATAGTAGTTACTCATACAGTGATGTCCCAACTCCGTCATTACCTCATATAATAAGGTAACACTAGTACATATCTAGCTAAACATAATAATCGGATGCCTTCCGTAGGTAGTTTTTCTCGAACGTAAGCTTGACCCATCGCCACTAGCACTTGGGGCCTTTTACTTTTTTGAAGAAATGAGCCACCCTGCAAAGCCTGCGCCTCAAATGTTGCTGGGTGAGCGTGCATACTTGCGCTCTAGGCAACCGAGCACCGCTTGGTTCTCTTTCTTAGGTAGTTTAGTTTGAAGGTATTCATTGATAGAAAAGCTCTGGCTCCACAATGCTATGATCCTGCTGTCTCCGCAGCTGTTTGACTGCAAGCAATGCTGTGAGCACTGTCGCACGCTGTCGCTGCAAGCACTGTCGCCACTGCACGCAAGCAAGACCACTGGTCTGTTACCGCTGCTGAAAGCTTACCACTCCACCGTTGTAAGAGTATGTCGCTGCTCCTGCAAGTCTGTTGGCAATGGACGCAAGGTCTACAGTCGGTGCTGCAAAACTAGAGATAGATGCTCCAACATAGCGGACACTGCTGCAATCTGAGCTCTCCTGCTACAAGCGGTAGACGAACTGGTATGAATGATGGCATTGCTGCTCAAGATGGCAACGGGGACGAAACCCACCGGGTTTTTCTTGCCCAAACCCATCCCCACGAGAAAATTGCAAGCCTGTCCCCGTCACCATGCACGCGGCTAGTTTTTTGCCTGTCCCCTAAACCCGTTGGGTTTTCTAAGCCCACGGGGAACCCGTGCCCACGAGCAATCAAGGAAAACATAAGCATTTGAAAGAAAAACAAGAGCATATTATGACAGAAAAAATCAGCATATTTAAGCAACAAAAATAGTACATTTCAGCAGCAAAAACCAGCATATTACATCAGCAAAAAGCAGCATATTACTCCGTGGCCTCAACGCTGGGGGCTAAGCCACTCGGGCGCTGTGGCTTTGGGCCGCTTGAGACAGGATGGATCAGTGCACGCTATTTTTTTTTATTTTCACAGGTATTGTCGGGTTTCGGGTTCTGGTAGTACTGAAACGGGTTTAAACCCGCGGAACATGCCGGGGTTTATAATGTACCCACCAGCAGCCCCGCGAGGATAGAAAATCGCCCATCCCCGTCCCCTGATAGGGCAAAAACCCGCGGGAACGCGGTTCCAGGGCCCCATTGTCATCTTGAATTGCTGCTGCTGACAGCCTGGTGTTGCGGGTCGGGTGCTGCAATATTGAAGCCTGAGGCTCCAACACGGCGGACACTGTTGCTGCAAGTGGCAGACAGACACTTACTAACACTGGCAGTGCTGCTGCTGACGGCCTGGTGTTGTGATTTGGGGTGCTGCAAAGGGGTGGTGCTCGGTGCTGCATGCGGGGCAACCCACCTGTGCCCCATGTGTCATCATCACACTGCTAGAGAGGGGCACAGACTGCCGCCATGCTGTGCTATGAGTCGGTGCGGCTGTTGCGGAGTGCGGAGCTCGGATAGTGGCGTAACTATGAGCCACGATTGGTGACACGAGCATGCTGCCTTGCAGCATGGGATTTCCTGCAGATATTGCGTTGCTGCAGGCAGTTCGCTTCTTCGGTGGTGAGCACATCTTTTAATTCACGGCAGAGCAAGGCCAAGGCAAGGGGAGACGAGGTACATTGGAGCGACAGATGCTGCGAAAGGGTGAGGGAAGAGGGACGACCTAGTCATCAAAAAAATCTGATGGCTCCCGACCCGGCTGATCCCTTCTCAGGATTAGCTAGATGACGCTTAGCACGGGGCTTCCTTGTTAAGTGTTTTTTAGATGAAAGGGAGGATCTCCCCAGCTCCCATTTTTATTTAAAGGAAGCTAATTCCTTGTTAAGTGTTAGTTTAGAATACGCGGAGTCGATCTTTTAACTTTGGCTGCTAACATAAAAATATATTTTGGTTTGTGGTGTTGATATGTGACTAGATCAGTAGTATTTTTAGTGTTCTTTCCTAAAATATAATTGAAGAAAGATATAGCCATTGGTCCAAGGACATATATAACAGAGACATCTGTAGTTCCACACGCGCAAAGCATATCTCTACGAAGGCAAAATGTAATAACTCCCTCCGATCCATATTAATTGTAGCGACAATTGATATAGATCGGAGGGAGTAATAATGTTCTAAACACAACACATTTCCATCCAACTAGTAATCACACATGTGCAACACACATATCCATTACTACATATTAAGTTGAGCATACTTCATGGACAGCAGAAAGTTCATCTTTATCATAGTTCAATTTATCAAACGATATTCTTAGACGAAGAAATATCTGGAAATATCCTGGAATAAATTTCCGAAAGCATCCTTACTGACCATTAGATTACTAGCATTGCTTCCATGAACCATACATGGCCATCCAAATATATGTGGCAAATGCGAGGACTCATAAATAGGTTGGAAATAACATCATCCTTGCGACTATATTACGAAATGCAAGCTGCGCACAAAGAAAAGATCAGTCCGATTTGACACATAAGGTACAGGTACTGGAGACACTGGGATTTTCCAAATCGCAGAATTAAATAGTGAAGCAAAATAAAGTTGTACAATAACTTTTTTCTCTTCCGAAAATACTTCTGTAAAAGACTAAAATAATAATAGAATTCATACAATGAAAAACACAAGTTTGTAGTTGTATCACACGAATCATATTACTGATAGGGAGTTCAGACTTGTATAGGAGGTCATTATCATATATTCTGTGTCTCTGCTCCTGGGATAGATGGCAAGACTGTTTAAGGGCATAGCTATGACATTTCAGGAAAGAATGAATTTCGAAATTGTTTTATAATATACAATAGTTATTTACCCTGCAAGCATGCTCGTATTCGTCTTCAATAACATACATCTTCTGGGTGAACCAAGCTGGAGGATACACTGTCTGTCCTTCCTGGAAGAAACCAGTAGTATACGTACGCTGCTCATGACATTAGATAAGTGGTGGCGGCGTTGTGAATGAACTGAAGGATGAAACGTAAAGCCACATAGGCAGGTGATAAAAACAGAAAATTTGGCAACACATTTAGTGGCCGACACGCAAAACATTCTCAGACCGGGATGTTTTCGATTAAACTATCTTCACTGTGTACAATTTCACAAACAAAATTGAGACACTTCTCTCATCGAAGTTCTACTATACTGAGAAATACCTAATTGAACTCTTGCAATGTAAAGGTAATGGGGAAGAAAAATAATTCTATTTTTCCCTGGATTTTACTAACACATGATGCCTAACAGCGAGTGAAACATGCATATGTTCAGTGCAGAGGACCAAAAAAATTCAAGGTGGGGCGAACTCTTAAGTATATTGTTTTGATGCAAAACCATACTGGACTAATAGTCAGACAATGCACATTAATATTTTCATGTGATCCTCAATCAAATAACCCATACAATCAACAGGCAGACATATTTAAATAGAGAAAATATATAAAACATACCAATAATTACCAAGAAGCATCGTTGTCTTTGGCTGGCTCAAGTAAAAGGATACCAACAGATTTACGTACTGCCTCTGGAGCATTTAATCCAGTGACACCTCCCTTAGCAATGAAGTAGAAATAGTTCCAATTTGTAATCTACATGAACTCGTATTGAAAGAAGTTTCTAATGTTTTTTGTGTTATATAAAATTCAGGAGTATTTGGTTGGTCATGTTGATGACCTAGAAATACAAATACATTCGGAAATGGGAGAGTACTGGAGAGATGCTCTACTAGGTAGAACCTTTCGACGCTGGTTCGAAATCTATATCAGTTTTACTCATTTGTCATCAATGGTTAACATTACGTTTAGCTCCCCAATGAGAGCTAATCACAATTGGCAAGCACTTGATAGCAGGAATATATTGAATATTATATTAAGAGAGATGTGAAAAATGTGTCCTTGGTAACATACCAAATATGCATGCATGTTTACGTACGAAAACCGACCACCAAAGTGTATGCTTCACAATTTAATTACTTGAGGAATTTAGTATGTTTCTACTGCTTAAAAAAATATCCACGGATATTCAACTCTGTGATCATAACCAACAAACCAATAAAAGGAAGCATATATGAGGTATGTCTATGTATGAATGACATGTTTTGCATTACACAAAGATGAATAATAATATTTGGAAGTAATGAACATTAAATCTCTCTACCACTAATAAATGTTATGCTCTTATGCATGTTTTATGTAGTCTGCCAGCAGTGCCCATGATTAACCAACGACTAGCATGAATTTCTTGGTTTAGGAGGTTAAGTGCGATCATGTTAAAATTCTATTGCTTGATTTTTCATAATACTAGTTCTATCATTGTGTTACATGGGGATCAAGTCCTTGTGTAGGTAAATGTACTTGTGCTGATCATGTTGCTAGTTTGTTCTTCCATTTGTCCATCACGTAATAATGGAAGGATAAAGACTATACGGGTTTTATTCATACAATTACTGCGCAATTAAAGCTAAGTTTTTAGGATTTCAATTAAATTGTGAGTTATTGGATGGAAGCTGTACCGTTTTCAATTGTCATGGATGTGGATGTATAAAAGGGCAGGTAAAAATATCTCAGCATGAAAGAAATTATGTTAATGCTTAGTATTTGGACTTGGGGTTTTGGCTAGCGAGGCAGGTTTATCTGGCTTGTGAGCTAGGCTTTTTGTGGTCAGGATAGTCAGTCTAGAACTAAGTCTGGCTGATCTAGTGTTTCACTAGGGTTTATCATGACACATTGCTCTAAGTTTCAGCTTTACAAACAAATTTTTATTTTCTTATATTTCTGCAGATTAAGAGCTGGTAATGTGCATTTCAACTACAAGTATTACAACAATACTATGCAAAAAACTGAAGGTTCTTTCTTACACAACATCTGGGCTAGCACATTTTCATTTTCATCGACATTTGTTAGCATCATATACTGACATTTTCCCTAGGCGCTCCCCATTTTCTCCTAGTGTAACTAACTAGATATGTTTGATTGTTAATAATAATAATATCAATATGTATGCAATCGTAAATTAAATTTTGCTAAGCTTCTGTGGTAAACATGTTATTGGTTGAAAGCTTCTGATTTTTCATGGTGGTAAGTAATCTTATTAATTACTTTGTCCAATTAGTTACGGTGTCCTAGCAAGGTAAAAAATGTGGGGAAAATATTCATTATAGGAATATTAGGGTATCAATACAAAAGGAAGTAACATAGTGGAGAATTTATGCTGTTAATGGTTTTGAATATGATCCTAGAGCTAAAGAGGGGGGGGGGGGGGGGGTTGATATTGATGGTTTTTTATGTGCCCTCATGTTTTGAATGTTTATCATCGCAATGATCTTGTGTTAAATGCTTTGCGGTTACCTATGTGCAGTTTTGCATCACTGCATAGTTAAATATTTTTGTTCAGTTCATGATTCTTATATTGATCCCTTCTTACCAGTCACTGAAGATTTTTCTTGCCCCTTTTGCTTCGTAAAGTGTGGAAGCTACAAGGTAGAATTTGAAGATAACTTGCATCTTGTTTATTTATTTAAATGTTGCTTATTGCTGCTAAGGCTAGGGAGCCATGTCATCTGCTACATTTGGGGTATACCTTTTTTTTTTGGTATTTCACACTGCACATTTGTTATTTATTCAAATGTTGCTTATTGCTGTCTTGTTCTTGGTGAGGAAATTTACATTATATTATTACTCTATCCACCCTTATTTATTTTTATGGAAACAGTTTTTATGCACACTTTCTCAAGGCACATATCTGACGTTGTGATTCTCGTGATATATACTAGGGCCTGGGGTGTCACCTGAACTCATCACATGATCTATTCCACTTTGAGTTTTGGGTTCGTAAACTTCTAGAATTTTAATTCTAAAGTTATTTTTGAACATTGCCATAGTCTGATTGTTGGTTTGTTCTTTTCATTCACGCAGATATCTGAAGAACGCCAGGCTGTTGATGTTAGTCTGAGGGCTGATGCATGGAGAATAGAGGTAATTATTGATAGAACTTCCAAAATTCCCTAATAATAAATGATAGACTTAGTAGCTGAGCCGGGTTGTTCTTATTTACCCCAGAGTTGTTTGAAGAATGTGCAGGATACTTGCAGAATCTGCATTGTGTATCGTTTTACATGCTTAGCATAGTAAATCTATGAATACTGCATATTGATTTAAATTGAAACATTTTGCTATTAGCGTCTGGAACTAATAATCCCATTTATTTCTCAGCTTGGGCCTGAGGGAGTTGATCCAATACATCAAACATTTTCCTACTGGTATGCTAGTTTTAAAGCAATTTGATCAGTTCAGTTCATTTATTTCTATTTGATTTTCTGAACTGTGTTTCATCATCAGCTCAAGGTTTAAGACTAGAAGGTCGGTAACCACATCTGCGAAAATAAGCCTTGACGATGGTACATTCTCATCTTATGAAACTTTAATTTCCCCTTTTCCTTTTTGGTAGCAGACTTACGGTTTCTCACTGTGGCATAACTACATTAAATTGGTAACGCCATACTACATTGAAAAATGGTAACACCGAAAGGTGGTGATGTTTCTATCCTTGTCTCCTGTCTGCTATATAATTATATAATAATAGTTCAAATTTTGTTCCTGATGAAATCGGTTAGAGTTATATATATTTATCTGTGTATCCCTTGTAATTTCTCCATTCTATAAAAGGGTTTTCTATATTGGCCTAAGACCACCTGAAAATACAAATTGAATATTTCTTATAACATGGTATATTAGAGTTTATGTCTTCTTTCGCACCTGCATGTTCTTATGACATGGTATATTAGAGCCATGTGTCCCTTTGTATTTCCCCCATTCTATAAAGGGTTTTCTGCATATATATACTGGTCCATGCCCACTTGGAAATGCAAGTTCTATAGTTCCAAACATGATATTAATGCCTAGGTATTTTTCCGCACGTGCAACTCGTGCTAAGATCCCGTCGCGCTGCCGCTATCCTCTATTTTGCCGCAGCCGCTGATTTCTTCTCTCGCCGTCACCATCTCTTTCTCGTTGTTGTTGTTGTTGTTGCTGCTGCTAGCCCTGCAAGCTTCCGCCATTATTTCTGCCACATCACCTATCTCCTTCAGGAATCAGCCCCATCTCCACACGCCGGCTGCTGGCCCTTCTGGCCTTCCCTCTGCCCACCGTTTCCGTCCTGCTGCCAGGAGGCTGCTGCCACCCGATCCAGGAGGTCGCCGACCCATGCCAGCTCGCTCTGTCGTCCGCCGCCTTGATCTGCCTGTCCTGCGACTGCCGGCTTGTTCCGTCTCATTGCTGGCGCCTGCTCGTGAAGGTCTCCCAGGCGGCCCGTGAACCGTGGATTTTTACATACTGGCCTATGGCACCGGAAATACAAGTTGCATGCTTCCTAACAAAATTAACCAGAAAATCTATTCCTTACTAATTCAGTTAATTTGGATCTCCAGTATTACTTTCAGAATTAAGAATGAGCTAGTTCTTGTTTGTTGCTCACACCTGCTAATTTTTATGCCTGAAATTTGGTCCTAGATTAATTTCCTTATCTGCTATTTTTTTTGTCTCTGAAATTGCAGATATTTCTGTGGAACGTGCTTCAGTTGATCCTTCCCACTCATCACCGACAGTATGAGGGAAAACAAGGAAGTTATCTGTAGAGCGAGCTGATCACAGAAAGTAGCCACCCTTCTGTTTACATTGCTGATACACCATCAGGGTTACTCGCCTACTGCTTTTAGCCATATAAACTTGACAAAACAAGGATGATTTTGATCCGATTGCAACAGAAATTGTTAAACTAAATGTTTTTATATGTATACTGTCCGGCAGCCAGCAACTCCTGCAGAAATGTCAGTCCCTGCACTCTCACAGTGCACAGGTCGGTGTGAAATAAATTGTGTTAATACTTGGTATCTATCTTTTCTTTCTGTGCTGTTATTAGTTCCATATATAACTCCTGTACAGCCTTATGATTTGTATTTTGAAAATGCCAAACAGAGACTGAGCTCCATGGAGGCCTTAATTTGAAAACTTCAAACTCAAACTTTATACTTCCAAAATATGATGAGAAAATGCGCACATACCTAGATACGCAATGTATGTGTGCAAATTTTCAGGTTGAAATATGTTAAAATGAGAGCTACACAAACAAGACAAATTTATTGCTTTTTAGCATATGTACATGATTTTTTTGTCAAGTTTATTGCTTTTCATCCTCAAAGTCCATGATTTTTTTGTGCAGCTCACAATTCAACGGATTTCATCCTTCAATTTTTCACATACAAATTACATCCTTGTATATGTGTGTTTTTCTAAACTAAAAATATGGAATTTTGAATTTTTCAAAATAAAGGCCTCCATGGAAACTCTTTGTATTTTTGTTACTCACTTTCTATATTCTGGTTGCCTGGTCTTCAGTTACATGTTTTATATTACAACTAGATTTTGATCCGACTTAGTCCTGGGCGTCGGCCATCATCGTTCTTGCTGGGTTGGCGGGTGGCGGGGAGGATGTTGGAAGCCGTCCGAAGTTTGGGGAGGATAGGGTTGGAGAAGTTTGGGGAACCCCATAGGACTTAAGCGAGGTGTGAGAGAAGTTGAGGTATATATTCACATACATATTTGTTGGTGGCTGGCTCGCTGGCTGGCCTGATGGAGGTTGGTTAATAGTTATATGTCAAATATCTGTATTTGGATTTGAATTTTGGAGATTGTGCAACTCCCGGATACCGTAAGAATGCTTTGGGTGTGCCAAACGTCACAATGTAACTGGGTGGCTATAAAGGTGCACTACGGGTATCTCCGAAAGTGTCTGTTGGGTTGGCACGAATCGAGACTGGGATTTGTCACTCCGTCTGACGGAGAGGTATCTCTGGGCCCACTCTGTAATGCATCATCATAATGAAATCAATGTGACTAAGTAGTTAGTCACGGGATCATGCATTACGGAACGAGTAAAAGTGACTGTCCGGTAACGAGATTGAACGAGGTATTGGGATACCGACGATCGAATCTTGGGCAAGTAACGTACCGATTGACAAAGGGATTGTATACGGGATTGCTTGAATCCTTGACATCGTGGTTCATCCGATGAGATCATCGTGGAACATGCGGAAGCCAACATGGGTATCCAGATCCCGCTGTTGGTTATAGGCCAGAGAGCTGTCTCGGTCATGTCTGCATGATTCCCGAACCCGTAGGGTCTACACACTTAAGGTTCCGTGACGCTAGAGTTGTTATGGGAATTAGTGTGCAGTTACCGAATGTTGTTCGGAGTCCCGGATGAGATCCCAGACGTCACGAGGAGTTTCAGAATGGTCTGGATGTAAAGATTTATATGGGAAGTCCTATTTTGGCCACCGGAAAATGTTCGGGATTTTTCGGTATTGTACCGGGAGGTTCTAGAAGGTTCCGGAGTGGGGCCTGAAGGAAATATGCCCTAGAGGCAATAATAAAGTTATTATTTATTTCCTTATATCATGATAAATGTATATTATTCATGCTAGAATTGTATTAACCGGAAACATAATACATGTGTGAATACATAGACAAACATAGTGTCACTAGTATGCCTCTACTTGACTAGCTCGTTGAATCAAAGATGGTTAAGTTTCCTAGCCATAGACATGAGTTGTCATTTGATTAATGGGATCACATCATTAGGAGAATGATGTGATTGACTTGAGCCATTCCGTTAGCTTAGCACTTGATCATTTAGTATGTTGCTATTGCTTTCTTCATGACTTATACATGTTCCTGTAACTATGAGATTATGCAACTCCCGTTTACCGGAGGAACACTTTGGGTGCTACCAAACGTCACAACGTAACTGGGTGATTATAAAGGAGTACTACAGGTGTCTCCAAAGGTACATGTTGGGTTGGCGTATTTCGAGATGTTGGGTTGGACATGACGGGGAGTCTCGAAATGGTCGAGACGTAAAGATCGATATATTGGACGACTATATTCGGACTTCGGAAAGGTTCCGAGTGATTCGCGTATTTATCGGAGTACCGGAGAGTTACGGGAATTCGCCGAGGAGAAGTATTGGGCCTTATTGGGCCATACGAGAAAGAGAGAGGGGCTGCCTAGGGCAGGCCGCGCGCCCCCCAAGGCCTAGTCCGAATTGGACTAGGGGGAGGGGCCGCACCCCCTCCTTCCTTCCCTTCTCTCTTCCCCTTCCTTCTCTCCTACTCCTACTAGGAAAGGAGGAGTCCTACTCCCGGTGGGAGTAGGACTCCCCCCTTGGGCGCGCCTCCTCCTCCTTGGCCGGCCCTCCTCGCCTTGCTCCTTTATATACGGGGGCAGGGGGCACCCCATGACAGACAAGTTGATCTACGTGATCGTTCCTTAGTCGTGTGGGGTGCCCCCTCCACCATATTCCACCTTGATCATATCGTCGCGGAGTTTAGGCGAAGCCCTGCGCCGGTAGAACATCATCATCATCACCACGCCGTCGTGCCGACGGAACTCATCCCCAACACTTTGCTGGATCGGAGTCCGGGGATCGTCATCAAGCTGAACGTGTGCTGAACTCGGAGGTGCCGTATGTTCGGTACTTGGATCGGTCGGATCGTGAAGACGTACGACTACATCAACCGCATTGTCATAACGCTTCCGCTTACGGTCGACGAGGGTACGTGGACACACTCTCCCCTCTCGTTGCTATGCATCACCATTATCTTGCGTGTGCGTAGGAAATGTTTTGAAATTACTACGTTCCACAACAATGGTATCAGAGCCTGGTTTTATGCGTTGATGTTATATGCACGAGTAGAACACAAGTGAGTTGTGGGCGATACAAGTCATACTGCATACCAGCATGTCATACTTTGGTTCAGCGGTATTGTTGGATGAAGCGGCCCGGACCGACATTACGCGTATGCTTATGCGAGACTGGTTTTACCGCCATGCTTTGCACACAGGTGACTAGCGGGTGTCTGTTTCTCCAACTTTAGTTGAACCGAGTGTGGCTACGCCCGGTCCTTGTGAAGGTTAAAACAGCACCAACTTGACGAACTATCGTTGTGGTTTTGATGCGTAGGTAAGAACGGTTCTTGCTCAGCCCGTAGCAGCCACGTAAAACTTGCAACAACAAAGTAGAGGACGTCTAACTTGTTTTTGCAGGGCATGTTGTGATGTGATATGGTCAAGATGTGATGAGATATAAGTTGTTGTATGAGATGATCATGTTTTGTTGAAGTTATCGACAACTGGCAGAAGTCCTATGGTTGTCTCTTTGTTGCATAAGATGCAAGTGCCAAATAATTGCTTTACTTTATCGCTATACGATAGCAATAGTTGCAAGAGAAATAGTTGGCGAGACGACCATGTGACGACACATTGATGTAGATCAAGATGATGAAGATCATGGTGTCGTGCCGGTGACGATAGAGATCATGACAATACTTTGGAGATGGAGATCAAAGGCGCAAGATGATCATGGCCATATCATGTCACATATTTTGATTGCATATGATGTTTATCTTTTATACATCTTATTTTGCTTAGTTTGACGGTAGCATTTTAAGATGATCTCTCACTAATTATCAAGAAGTGTTCTCCCTGAGTATGCACCGTTGCGAAAGTTTTTTGTGCTGAGACACCACGTGATGATCGGGTGTGATAGGCTCTACGTTCAAATACAACGGGTGCAAAACAGTTGCACACGCGGAATACTCAGGTTAAACTTGACGAGCCTAGCATATAACAGATATGTCCTCGGAACACGGAGACCGAAAGGTCGAGCGTGAATCATATAGTAGATATGATCAACATATTGATGTTCATCGCTGAAACTACTCCATCTCACGTGATGATCGGACATGGTGTAGTTGATATGGATCACGTAATCACTTAGAGGATTAGAGGGATGTCTATCTAAGTGGGAGTTCTTAAGTAATATGATTAATTGAACTTAAATTTATCATGAACTTAGTCCTGGTAGTATTTTGCAAATTATGTTGTAGATCAATAGCTTGCGTTATTGCTTTCATATGTTTATTTTGATATGTTCCTAGAGAAAATTGTGTTGAAAAATGTTAGTAGCAATGATGCGGATTGAATCCGTGATCTGAGGTTTATCCTCATTGCTGCACAGAAGAATTATGTCCTTAATGCACCGCTAGGTGACAAACCTATTGCAGGAGCAAATGCAGACGTTATGAACGTTTGGCTAGCTCAAAAAGATGACTACTTGATAGTTTAGTGCACCAAGCTTAAACGGCTTAGAATCGGGACTTCAAAGACGTTTTGAACGTCATGGACAATATGAGATGTTCCAGGAATTGAAGTTAATATTTCAAGCAAATACCCGAGTTGAGAGATATGAAGTCTCCAACAAGTTCTATAGCTAAAAGATGGAGGAGAATCGCTCAACTAGTGAGCATGTGCTCAGATTGTCTGGGTACTTCAATCGCTTGAATCAAGTGGGAGTTAATCTTCCAGATAAGATAGTGATTGACAGAATTCTCTAGTCACCATCACTAAGTTACTAGAACTTCGTGATGAACTATAATATGCAAAGGATGACGAAAACGATTCCCGAGCTCTTCGCGATGTTGAAAACAATGAAGGTAGAAATCAAGAAAGAGCATCAAGTGTTGATGACTGACAAGACCACTAGTTTCAAGAAAAGGGCAAAGGGAAGGAAAGGGAAACTTCAAGTAGAATGGCAAACAAGTTGTCACTGCCGTGAAGAAGACCAAAGCTGGACCAAAGCCTGAAACTGAGTGCTTACACTGCAAAGGGAATGGTCACTGGAAGCGGAAATCCCTGAATATTTGGTGGATAAGAAGGATGGCAAAGTGAACAAGGGTATATTTGATATACAGGTTATTGATGTGTGCCTTACTAGTGTTTATAGTAGCCCTTGAGTATTTGATACTTGTTCAGTTGCTTAGATTAGTAACTCGAAACAGGAGTTACAGAATAAACAGGGACTAGTTGAAGGGTGAAGTGACGATGAGTGTTGGAAGTAGTTCCAAGATTGATATGATCATCATCGCACACTCCCTATACTTTCTGGATTAGTGTTAAACCTAAATAAATGTTATTTGGCATTTGCGTTGAGCATGAATATGATTTGATCATGTTTATTGCGATACGGTTTTTCATTTAAAGTTAGAGAATAAATTGTTATTCTGTTTACATGAATAAGACCTTCGATGGTCATACACCCAATGAACATAGTTTGTTGGATCTCGATCGTAGTGATACACATATTCATAATATTGATGCCAAAAGATGAAAAGTTAATAATGATAGTGCAACTTATTTGTGGCACTGCCGTTTGGGTCATATCGGTGTAAAGTGCATGAAGAAACTCCATAAAGATGGATTTTTGGAATCACTTGGTTATGAATCATTTGATGCTTGTGAACCGTGCCTTTTGGGCAAGATGACTAAAACTCCGTTCTCCGGAACAATGGAACAAGCTACTGACTTATTGGAAATAATACATACCGATGTATGCGATCTAATGAGTGTTGATGCTCGTGGCAAGTATCGTTATTTTCTGACCTTCACAAGATGATTTGAGCAGATATGGGTATATCTACTTGATGAAACATAAGTCTGAAATAATTGAAAGGTTCAAAGAATTTCAGAGTGAAGTGGAAAAATCATCGTAACAAGAAAATAAAGTTTCTGCGATCTGATCGCGGAGACGAATATTTGAGTTACGAGTTTGGTCTTCAATTAAAACAATGTGGAATAGTTTCACAGCTCACGCCACCTGGAACACCACAACGTTATGGTGTGTCCGAATGTCGTAACCGCACTTTATTGGATATGGTGCGATCTATGATGTCTCTTATTGATTTACCATTATCATTTTGGGGTTATGCATTAGAGACAGCTGCATTCACGTTAAAAGGGCACCATCTAAATCCGTTGAGACGACACTATATGAACTGTGGTTTAGCAAGAAACCCAAGTTGTCGTTTCTTAAAGTTTGGGGCTACGATGCTTATGTGAAAAAGTTTCATCCTGATAAGCTCAAACCCAAATCGGAGTACTGCATCTTCATAGAATACCCAAAGGAAACTGTTGGGTACACCTTCTATCACAGATCTGAAGGCAAAACATTCGTTGCCAAGAATGGATCCTTTCCAGAGAAGAAGTTTCTCTCGAAAGAAGTGAGTGGGAGGAAAGTAGAACTTGATGAGGTAACTGTACCTTCTCCCGAATTGGAAAATAGTTCATCACTGAAATCAGTTCCAGTGATTCCTACACCAATTAGTGAGGAAGCTAATGATGATGATCATGAAACTTCAGATCAAGTTACTACAGAACCTCATAGGTCTTCCAGAATACGGTCCGCACCAGAGTGGTACGGTAATCCTGTTCTGAAAGTCATGTTACTAGACCATGATAAACCTACAAACTATAAGGAAGCGATGATGAGCCCAGATTCCGCAAAATGGCTGGAGGCCATGAAATCTGAGATAGGATCCATGTATGAGAACAAAGTGTGGACTTTGGTGGACTTGCCCGATGATCAGCAAACCATAGAAAATAAATGGATCTTCAAGAGGAAGACAGGCGTTGATAGTAGTGTTACTATCTACAAAGCTCGACTTGTCGTAAAAAGGTTTTTGACAAGTTCAAGGTGTTGACTACAATAAGATTTTCTCAATTGCAGCGATGCTTAAGCCTGTCCGAATCATGTTAGCAATTGCCACATTTTATGAAATCTGGCAAATGGATGTCAAAACTGCATTCCTTAATGGTTTTCTTAAAGAAGAGTTGTATATGATGCAACCAGAAGGTTTTGTCAATCCTAAAGGTGCTAACAAAATGTGCAAGCTCCAGCAATCCATCTATGGACTGGTGCAAGCAACTCAGAGTTGGAATATACGCTCTGATAAGTTGATCAAAGCATATAGTTTTGTACGGACTTACGGTGAAGCCTGTATTTACAAGAAAGTGAGTGGGAGCACTACAACATTTCTGATAAGTATAGGTGAATAACATATTGTTGATCGGAAATAATGTAGAATTATTCTGCAAAGCATAAAGGAGTGTTTGAAAGAAGTTATTTAAAAGAAAGACTTCAGTAAAGCTACTTACATATTGAGCATCAAGATCTATTGAGATAGATCAAGACGCTTGATAAGATTTTCAATGAGTACATACCTTGACAAGATTTTGAAGTAGTTCAAAATGGAACAGTCAAAGAAAGAATCCTTGCCTGTGTTGCAAAGGTGTGAAATTGAGTAAGACTTAAATCCCGACCACGGCAGAAAATAGAAAATAGAATGAAAGTCATTCCCTATGCCTCAGTCATAGGTTCTATAAAGTATGCTATGCTATGTACCAGACCTATTGTATACCTTGCACTAAATTTGGCAAGGGAGTACAATAGTGATCTAGGAGTAGATCCCTGGACATTGGTCAAGAATATCCTTAGTAAGGACTAAGGAAATATTTCTCGATTATGGAGGTGATAAAAGAGCCCGTCGTAAAGAGTTACATCGGTGCAAGCTTTTACACCGATCCAGATGACTCTAAGTCTCAATCTGGATACATATTGAAAGTGGGAGCAATTAGCTAGAGTAGCTCCATGCAGAGTATTGTAGACATAGAATATTTGCAAAATATATACGACTCTGAATGTGACAGACCCGTTGACTAAGCTTCTCTCACGAACAAAACATGATCACACCTTAGTACTCTTTGGGTGTTAATCACATAGCGATGTGAACTAGATTATTGACTCTAGTGACCCCTTTGGGTATTGGTCACATAACGATGTGAACTATGTTAATCATATACAGATATGAATATTGGTGTTAAATCACATGGCGATGTGAACTAGATTATTGACTCTAGTGCAAGTGGAGACTGAAGGAAATATGCCCTAGAGGCAATAATAAAGTTATTATTTATTTCCTTATATCATGATAAATGTTTATTATTCATGCTAGAATTGTATTAATCGGTAACATAATACATGTGTGAAGACAAACATAGTGTCACTAGTATGCCTCTACTTGACTAGCTCATTGAATCAAAGATGGTTAAGTTTCCTAGCCATAGACATGAGTTGTCATTTGATTAACGGGATCACATCATTAGGAGAATGATGTGATTGACTTGACCCATTCCGTTAGCTTAGCACTTGATCATTTAGTATGTTGCTATTGCTTTCTTCATGACTTATACATGTTCCTGTAACTATGAGATTATGCAACTCCCGTTTACCGGAGGAACACTTTGGGTGCTACCAAACGTCACAACGTAACTGAGTGATTATAAAGGAGTACTACAGGTGTCTCCAAAGGTACATGTTGGGTTGGCGTATTTCGAGATTAGGTTTTGTCACTCTGATTGTCGGAGAGGTATCTCTGGGCCCTCTCGGTAATGCACATCACTTAAGCCTTGCAAGCATTGCAACTAATTAGTTAGTTGCGGGATGATGTATTATGTAATGAGTAAAGAGACTTGCCGGTAACGAGATTGAACTAGGTGTTGGAAACCGACGATCGAATCTCTGGCAAGTAACATACCGATGACAAAGGGAACAACGTATGTTGTTATGCGGTTTAACCGATAAAGATCTTCGTAGAATATGTGGGATCCAATATGAGCATCTAGGTTCCGCTATTGGTTATTGACCGGAAACGTGTTTCGGTCATGTCTACATTGTTCTCGAACCCGTAGGGTCCGCACGCTTATGGTTTCGATGACAGTTATATTATGAGTTTATGAGTTTTGATGTACCGAAGGAGTTCGGAGTCCTGGATGAGATCGGGGACATGACGAGGAGTCTCGAAATGGTCGAGACGTAAAGATCGATATATTGGACGACTATATTCGGACTTCGAAAAGGTTCCGAGTGATTCGGGTATTTATCAGAGTACCGGAGAGTTACGGGAATTCGCCGGGGAGAAGTATTGGGCCTTATTGGGCCATATGGAAAAGAGAGAGGTGCTGCCTAGGGCAGGCCGCGCGCCCCCCATGGCCTAGTCCGAATTGGACTAGGGGGAGGGGCCGCACCCCCTCCTTCCTTCCCTTCTCTCTTCCCCTTCCTTCTCTCCTTCTCCTACTAGAAGAACACCCGTGCGTTGCAACGGGGCCACATTAACTTTAAGAGTTCAATATCAATTATGTTAATATTACATTTAATATTCTCATACATATCAAGTGACATTGGCGACCTTTTTACCATCAAATTCTCACACACACTCTCTCCCTCCCTCCTCCTCACTCTCTCTCCCCCTCTCTCCCTCTCTCTCTCTCTCTAACACACACACATATCCATCTTATTGGGTACGGGACCATAATCCATCTATTTCACACGCACACGCGCTAGTGCATAACAATATGGATTATAAAACAGGTTCAAGGTAGTAACAATGATTCTTCTCATGCATTAATAAACAAATGTTCTGCACTGAAGACAAGATAAACAATTCCCAAAGTGCATCAGAGCATCACAGAACATTACTGGTAAGATAAATGCACGACGATACACCCGACTCATTTAATTAATATAATTAAATTATCAGTAAATTAGTCACCAAACTGCTCGGATGAACCGGAACAGAGCCAACATATATCATCCTAGACAAACGCAACATCAACCATTTACCTTGGTACTTTAGGGACCGATAGGAGGATGCATGTAGAAGCGCTTCTTGCCTGCGAATCCACAGTCAGAGAGAGAAATTGGAACCCATTCGGGCCAACTTGGATCTTCGGTGATTGTCCGCCGGTATGGAGAATTTAGGAGGGTGGGTGCAGGGAGTGGCCTTGTGGATGATGGATGGAGGCGCGGAGGGATGTGGTCACCGGAAGGTTGAAAGCGGAGAGGGTTGGGCATGTTAGGTGGAGTCGGTGGTGCACGACAACCGGAGGCGGCCCAATCGTGGGCGGCGAACTGACGATAGCCTCGCATCTCTCGACACAGCGAAGATAGAGAGGGCGGCACTGCCGGTGCTCGAGGACGCCGCTCGGCACCATCTACATCGAGGGGAAAGAGAGGCGAGAAAGCGATAGGGTGATGCGGGGCTAGGGATTGCGGAGGAGGGTGGGGTGTGCAATTTGAATGGATGGTTCTGCCCACCGTTTTCTTGTACGTGGCGGTGGAGACGGCGGCGTCCAACCATGCAGGCGAGGCATGGGTCGAGCCGGGCACACGGCGAGGCGCAGTAGCAGAGGCGGGGGCGATATTTTGCTACTGAGATGCAGGGTGTGGGATTGATCGTTCATGTTCTCTTTTCCTTTTTAACGGGAGATGGATGCGATTTTTTCACGAGGGGAGAGATGCGACCACGTACAGATTCCATAATAAATTAATTAGGTTCATAACGGGATTTCTTTACATTGCGTTAAGATTTACGTGTTAGTTTTCTTAATAAAGAAATGCACTGATGTAGGGATCGATTGATTCGGGTAAGGAAAGATAGATTCGTGATCTTTTGTATGTTAGGAAATTAGTGGTTTGCAAGGAAAGAGTGGAGAGAAAAAGAACCAATGCAACCACGTATAGATTCCATAATAAATTAATTAGGTCCATAACGGGATTTGTTTGCAATGCGTTAAGATTTACGTGTTAGTTTTCTTAATAAAGAAATGCACTGATGTAGGGCGCGATTGGTCCGGGTAAGGAAAGATAGATTCGTGATCTTTTGTATGTTAGGAAATTATTGGTTTGCAAGGAAAGAGTGGAGAGAAAAAGAACCAGTACGAGGGGGTGGTGGGAGGTGGGATGAATAAAAACCGGATGAAATTGGGAGGTGGGAGGGGGCGAGTAAAAACCGACGAAAAAACCAACGAAATTGGGAGGTGGGAGGGAGGATGAAAAAAACCAGGGGAGGTGGGAGGAGGACAAAAATAAACCGTACGAGGCTACCAACTGCTCCATTAGGAGTAGAGATTGTTTGTGAAAATAACGTGCGACGACGACTTAGCGAGCGGATCCCCTTAAAAAAGACATAGCGAGCAGATTCCCTTGAAACTGGTAGAAATGGATACGATTGATGACGTTGATAAATAGTGGTGAATATTGGCATAATTTACTATCATCATGCATGGAAACGAATCATCAAGAAAAAGAATACTTCCTACTACTACACCCATAGGAAGCTTCCTAATCTCTGCTACCAAACAGTTTCTGCCCAAACAAGGAAGGAAAGTTATGGATGTGATTCGAAAGGAAACAAACGTTATGAAGATTAATTAATTTAGATTTGATCTTTAGAGATTGATTGTGATTGATTCTTTTACATAAAGACATTACTAAATAATTTGCGTCAGTATGGAAAGTTCTGATCCGTTCAGTTTTTTTCGTTGTGTGAGAGGGTGAAGTGAAAATAAACCGATGAAGTGGGGGAGGCGACGAAAAAAATCTACGACGGTTAACCTACGAAAAAAAACCGGACGAAAGTGGTGGGACGAAAATTGACCGGCGGAGACTACCAACTGCTCCATTAGGAGTAGAGATTGGTTGGTTCGATTTTTTTTGCGTGGAGGGAACTACCTGGCAGGTGGAAGGGAGTACGAAAATAAACCGTCTCGGCTGAGCGGGAGGTGGGAGCAAGTACCAAAGAAGTACCAAAAAAGACCGGGTGAGGTGGGACGAAAATAAAACCCGGAACGCGACCTACCAACTGAGACATTAGGAGTAGAGACTAGGAAAGGAGGAGTCCTACTCCTGGTGGGAGTAGGACTCCCCCCTTGGGTGCGCCTCCTCCTCCTTGTCCGGCCCTCCTCCCCTTGCTCCTTTATATACGGGGGCAGGGGGGCACCCCATGACACACAAGTTGATCTACGTGATCGTTCCTTAGTCGTGTGCGGTGCCCCCCTCCATCATATTCCACCTCGGTCATATCGTCGCGGAGTTTAGGCGAAGCCCTGCGCCGGTAGAACATCATCATTGTCACCACGCCGTCGTGCTGACGGAACTCATCCCCGACACTTTGCTGGATCAGAGTCCGGGATCGTCGTCGAGCTGAACGTGTGCTGAACTCGGAGGTGCCGTACGTTCGGTACTTGGATCGGTCGGATCGTGAAGACGTACGACTACATCAACCGCATTGTCATAACGCTTCCGCTTACGGTCTACGAGGGTACGTGGACACACTCTCCCCTCTCGTTGCTATGCATCACGATGATCTTGCGTGTGCGTAGGAAATTTTTTGAAATTACTACGTTCCCCAACAGGGCCCACCTGCATGGGGGGACCCACATGAACGTGGGTTGTGGGGGCAAGGCCCCACACCCCTGGTCAAGGTGCACCAAGATTGCCCTTAGAAGGAATAAGATCATATCTCGAAGGGATAAGATCAAGATCCCTAAAAAAGGGGAATAACAATCGGTGGGGAAGGAAATGATGGGATTTCTTTCCTCTCACCTTTGCCAACGCCCCAATGGACTTGGAGGGCAAGAAACCAGACCCCTCCACCCCTATATATAGTGGGGAGGCACAGCCCTCTCCCTCCCCAACACCTCCTCCTCCTCCGTAGTTCTTGGCAAAGCTTTGCCGGAGAACTGCAAGCTCCACCACCACGCCGTCGTGCTGCCGGAGCTCTCCCTCAACTTCTCCTCTCCCCTTGCTGGATCAAGAAGGAGGAGACGTCCCCGGGCTGTATGTGTGCTGAACACGGAGGCACCGTTGTTCGGTGCTTAGATCAGATTCGGCCACGATTTGAATCGCTTAGTGAACGACTCCACCGACCGCATTCTTGCAACGCTTCCGCTTAGCGATCTTCAAGGGTATGAAGATGCACTCCCTCTCTCTTGTTGCTAGAATCTCCATAGATTGATCTTGGTGATGCGTAGAAAATTTTGAATTATTGCTACGTTCCCAACACTTCCACCATGGGCGCGCTTTCTGTTGGGGAACGTAGTAATTTCAAAAAATTTCCTACGCACACGCAAGATCATGGTGATGCATAGCAACGAGAGGGGAGAGTGTTGTCTACGTACCCTTGTAGACCGAAGCGGAAGCGATCACAACGTAGAGGAAGTAGTCGTACGTTCTCCTCGCGATCCGACCGATCCCGGCGCCGTTACTCCGGCGCCCCCGAGTTCTTGACACACGTACAGCTCGATGACGCTCCTCGGGCTCCAATCCAGTAGAGCTTCGGGGAGGGAAAGTTCCGTCAGCACGACGGCGTGGTGACGATCTTGATGTTCTACCGGCGCAGGGCTTCGCCTAAGCTTTGCGACGATATGACCGAGGTGGAATATGATGGAGGGGGGCACCGCACACGGCTAAGGATCGATCCGTAGATCAACTTGTGTGTTCTAGGGTGCCCCCCTGCCCCCGTATATAAAGGAGCAAGGGGGGGGGGGGGGGGTGCGGCCGGCCCTTGGAGGAGGCGCGCCGGAGGAGTCCTACTCCCACCGGGAGTAGGACTCCCCCCCTTTCCTAGTTGGAGTAGGATTGGGGGAGGGGAAGAGGGAAGGGGGGGCGCCGCCCCCCTCTCCTTGTCCTATTCGGACTAGGAGGGGAGGGGGCGCGCGGCCTGCCCTGGCCGGCCCTTCCTCTTCTCCCTCATGGCCCACTAAGGCCCAATAACCCCCGGGAGGGTTCCGGTAACCCCCCGGTGTTCCGGTAAAATCCCGATTTCACCCGGAACCATTCCGAACTCCAAATATAGGCTTCCAATATATCAATCTTTATGTCTCGACCATTTCGAGACTCCTCGTCATGTCCGTGATCACATCCGGGACTCCGAACTTCTTCGGTACATCAAAATACACAAACTCATAATATAACCGTCATCGAAACCTTAAGCGTGCGGACCCTACGGTTCGAGAACAATGTAGACATGACCGAAACACGTCTCCGGTCAATAACCAATAGCGGGACCTGGATGCCCATATTGGCTCCTACATATTCTACGAAGATCTTTATCGGTCAGACCGCATAACAACATACGTTGTTCCCTTTGTCATCGGTATGTTACTTGCCCGAGATTCGATCGTCGGTATCCAATACCTAGTTCAATCTCGTTACCGGCAAGTCTCTTTACTCATTCCGTAATACATCATCTCACAGCTAACTCATTAGTTGTAATGCTTGCAAGGCTTCAGTGATGTGTATTACCGAGAGGGCCCAGAGATACCTCTCCGACAATCGGAGTGACAAAACCTAATCTCGAAATACGCCAACCCAACATCTGCCTTTGGAGACACCTGTAGTACTCCTTTATAATCACCCAGTTCCGTTGTGACGTTTGGTAGCACCCAAAGTGTTCCTCCGGTAAACGGGAGTTGCATAATCTCATAGTTACAGGAACATGTATATGTCATGGATAAAAGCAGTAGCAACATACTAAACGTTCGTGTGCTAAGCTAATGGAATGGGTCATGTCAATCAGATCATTCAACTAATGATGTGACCTTGTTAATCAAATAACAACTCTTTGTTCATGGTTAGGAAACATAACCATCTTTGATTAACAAGCTAGTCTAGTAGAGGCATACTAGTGACATATTGTTTGTCTATGCATTCACACATGTATCATGTTTCCGGTTAATACAATTCTAGCATGAATGATAAACATTTATCATGAAATAAGGAAATAAATAATAACTTTATTATTGCCTCTAGGGCATATTTCCTTCAGTCTCCCACTTGCACTAGAGTCAATAATCTAGATTACATAGTAATGATTCTAACACCCATGGAGTCTTGGTGTTGATCATGTTTTGCTCGTGGAAGAGGCTTAGTCAACGGGTCTGCTACATTCAGATCCGTATGTATCTTGCAAATCTCTATGTCTCCCACCTGGACTAGATCCCGGATGGAATTGAAGCGTCTCTTGATGTGCTTGGTCCTCTTGTGAAATCTGGATTCTTTTGCTAAGGCAATTGCTCCAGTATTGTCACAGAAGATTTTCATTGGACCCGATGCACTAGGTATGACACCTAGATCGGATATGAACTCCTTCATCCAGACTCCTTCATTAGCTGCTTCCGAAGCTGCTATGTACTCCGCTTCACATGTAGATCCCGCTACGACGCTTTGTTTAGAACTGCACCAACTGACAACTCCTCCGTTTAGTGTAAATACGTATCCGGTCTGCGATTTAGAATCGTCCGGATCAGTGTCAAAGCTTGCATCAACGTAACCGTTTACGATGAGCTCTTTGTCACCTCCATATACGAGAAACATATCCTTAGTCCTTTTCAGGTATTTCAGGATGTTCTTGACCGCTGTCCAGTGATCCACTCCTGGATTACTTTGGTACCTCCCTGCTAAGCTTATAGCAAGGCACACATCAGGTCTGGTACACAGCATTGCATACATGATAGAGCCTATGGCTGAAGCATAGGGAACATCTTTCATTTCCTCTCTATCTTCTGCAGTGGTCGGGCATTGAGTCTTACTCAACTTCACACCTTGTAACACAGGCAAGAACCCTTTCTTTGCTTGATCCATTTTGAACTTCTTCAAAATTTTGTCAAGGTATGTGCTTTGTGAAAGTCCAATTAAGCGTCTTGATCTATCTCTATAGATTTTGATGCCCAATATGTAAGCAGCTTCACCGAGGTCTTTCATTGAAAAACTCTTATTCAAGTATCCCTTTATGCTATCCAGAAATTCTATATCATTTCCGATCAGCAATATGTCATCTACATATAATATCAGAAATGCTACAGAGCTCCCACTCACTTTCTTGTAAATACAGGCTTCTCCAAAAGTCTGTATGAACCCAAATGCTTTGATCACACTATCAAAGCGTTTATTCCAACTCCGAGATGCTTGCACCAGTCCATAAATGGATCGCTGGAGCTTGCACACTTTGTTAGCTCCCTTTGGATCGATAAAACCTTCTGGTTGCATCATATACAACTCTTCTTCCAGAAATCCATTCAGGAATGCAGTCTTTACATCCATTTGCCAAATTTCATAATCATGAAATGCGGCAATTGCTAACATGATTCAGACAGACTTAAGCATCGCTACGGGTGAGAAGGTCACATCGTAGTCAATCCCTTGAACTTGTCGAAAACCCTTTGCGACAAGTCGAGCTTTGTAGATAGTAACATTACCGTCAGCGTCAGTCTTCTTCTTGAAGATCCACTTGTTTTCTATTGCTTGCCTACCCTTGGGCAAGTCAACCAAAGTCCATACTTTGTTTTCATACATGGATCCCATCTCAGATTTCATGGCCTCAAGCCATTTTGCGGAATCTGGGCTCACCATCGCTTCTTCATAGTTCGTAGGTTCATCATGATCTAGTAGCATGATTTCCAGAACAGGATTACCGTACAACTCTGGTGCGGATCTTACTCTGGTTGATCTATGAGGTTCTGTAGTAACTTGATCTGAAGTTTCATGATCAACATCATCGACTTCCTCACTATTTGGTGTAGATGTCTCAGAAACCGGTTTCTGCGACAAACTACTTTCAAGTAAGGGAGAAGGTACAATTACCTCATCAAGTTCTACTTTCCTCCCACTCACTTCTTTCGAGAGAAACTCCTTCTCTAGAAAGGATCCATTCTTAGCAACAAATGTCTTGCCTTCGGATCTGTGATAGAAGGTGTACCCAACTGTCTCCTTTGGGTATCCTATGAAGACACATTTCTCCGATTTGGGTTCGAGCTTATCAGGTTGAAGCTTTTTCACATAAGCATCGCATCCCCAAACTTTAAGAAACGACAACTTTGGTTTCTTTCTAAACCATAGTTCATAAGGTGTCGTCTCAACGGATTTTGACGGTGTTCTATTCAGTGTGAATGCGGCCGTCTCTAGAGCATAACCCCAAAACGATAGCGGTAAATCTGTAAGAGACATCATAGATCGCACCATATCTAGTAAAGTGCGATTACGACGTTCGGACACACCATTACACTGTGGTGTTCCGGGTGGCGTGAGTTGCGAAACTATTCCGCATTGTTTCAAATGTAGACCAAACTCGTAACTCAAATATTCACCTCCACGATCAGATCGTAGAAATTTAATTTTCTTATTACGATGATTTTCAACTTCACTCTGAAATTCTTTGAACTTTTCAAATGTTTCAGACTTATGTTTCATTAAGTAGATATACCCATATCTGCTTAAATCATCTGTGAAGGTGAGAAAATAACGATATCCGCCACGAGCCTCAACATTCATCGGACCACATACATCTGTATGTATGATTTCTAACAAATCTGTTGCTCTCTCCATAGTACCGGAGAACGGGGTTTTAGTCATCTTGCCCATGAGGCACGGTTCGCAAGTGCCAAGTGATTCATAATCAAGTGACTCCAGAAGTCCATCAGTATGGAGTTTCTTCATGCGCTTTACACCGATATGACCTAAACGGCAGTGCCACAAATAAGTTGCACTATCATTATCAACTCTGCATCTTTTGGTTTCAACATTATGAATATGTGTATCACTACTATCGAGATTCATCAAAAATAGACCACTCTTCAAGGGTGCATGACCATAAAAGATATTACTCATATAAATAGAACAACCATTATTCTCTGATTTAAATGAATAACCATCTCGCATCAAACAAGATCCAGATATAATGTTCATGCTCAACGCAGGCACCAAATAACAATTATTTAGGTCTAAAACTAATCCCGAAGGTAGATGTAGAGGTAGCGTGCCGACCGCGATCACATCGACTTTGGAACCATTTCCCACGCGCATCATCACCTCGTCCTTTGCCAGTGTTCGCTTAATCCGTAGTCCCTGTTTCGAGTTGCAAATATTAGCAACAGAACCAGTATCAAATACCCAGGTGCTACTGCGAGCTCTAGTAAGGTACACATCAATAACATGTATATCACATATACCTTTGTTCACCTTGCCATCCTTCTTATCCGCCAAATACTTGGGGCAGTTCCGCTTCCAGTGACCAGTCTGCTTGCAGTAGAAGCACTCAGTTTCAGGTTTAGGTCCAGACTTGGGTTTCTTCTCCTGAGCAGCAACTTGCTTGCTGTTCTTCTTGAAGTTCCCCTTCTTCTTCCCTTTGCCTTTCTTCTTGAAACTAGTGGTCTTATTGACAATCAACACTTGATGCTCCTTCTTGATTTCTACCTCCGCAGCCTTTAGCATTGCGAAGAGCTCAGGTATAGTCTTTACTAACCCTTGCATATTATAGTTCATCACGAAGCCTTTGTAGCTTGGTGGCAGTGATTGAAGAATTCTGTCAATGACACAATCATCCGGAAGATTAACTCCCAGTTGAGTCAAGTGATTGTAATACCCAGACATTTTGAGTATGTGCTCACTGACAGAACTATTCTCCTCCATCTTGCAGCTATAGAACTTATTGGAGACTTCATATCTCTCAATCCGGGCATTCTGTTGGAATATCAACTTCAACTCCTGGAACATCTCATATGCTCCATGACGTTCAAAACGTCGTTGAAGTCCCGGTTCTAAGCCGTAAAGCATGGCACACTGAACTATAGAGTAGTCATCAGCTTTGCTCTGCCAGACGTTCTTAACGTCGTCAGTTGCATCAGCAGCAGGCCTGGCACCTAGCGGTGCATCCAGGACGTAACTCTTCTGTGCAGCAATGAGGATAATCCTCAGGTTACGGACCCAGTCCGTGTAATTGCTACCATCATCTTTCAACTTTGCTTTCTCAAGGAACGCATTAAAATTCAACGGAACAACAGCACGAGCCATCTATCTACAATCAAACATAGACAAGCAAGATACTATCAGGTACTAAGTTCATGATAAATTTAAGTTCAATTAATCATATTACTTAAGAACTCCCACTTAGACAGACATCTCTCTAGTCATCTAAGTGATCACGTGATCCAAATCAACTAAACCATAACCAATCATCACGTGAGATGGAGTAGTTTTCAATGGTGAACATCTTATGTTGATCATATCTACTATATGATTCACGCTCGACCTTTCGGTCTCCGTGTTCCGAGGCCATATCTGCATATGCTAGGCTCGTCAAGTATAACCTGAGTATTCTGCGTGTGCAAAACTGGCATGAACCCGTTGTAGATGGACGTAGAGCTTATCACACCCGATCATCACGTGGTGTCTGGGCACGACGAACTTTGGCAACGGTGCATACTCAGGGAGAACACTTCTTGATAATTTAGCGAGAGATCATCTTATAATGCTACCGTCAATCAAAGCAAGATAAGATGCATAAAAGATAAACATCACATGCAAATCAATATAAGTGATATGATATGGTCATCATCGTCTTGTGCTTCGTGATCTCCATCTCTGCAGCACCATCATGATCACCATCGTCACCGGCGCGACACCTTGATCTCCATCGTAGCATCGTTGTCGTCTCGCCAATCTTATGCTTCTACGACTATCGCTACCGCTTAGTGATAAAGTAAAGCATTACAGGGCGATTGCATTTCATACAATAAAGCGACAACCATATGGCTCCTGCCAGTTGCCGATAACTTCGGTTACAAAACATGATCATCTCATACAATAAAATATAGCATCACGTCTTGACCATATCACATCACAACATGCCCTGCAAAAACAAGTTAGACGTCCTCTACTTTGTTGTTGCAAATTTTACGTGGCTGCTACGGGCTTAAGCAAGAACCAATCTCACCTACGCATCAAAACCACAACGATACTTCGTCAAATAGACTCCGTTTTAACCTTCTCAAGGACCGGGCGTAGCCACACTCGGTTCAACTAAAGTGAGAGAGACAGACACCCGCCAGTCACCTTTAAGCAACGAGTGCTCGTAGCGGTGAAACCAGTCTCGCGTAAGCGTACGCGTAATGTCGGTCCGGGCCGCTTCATCTCACAATACCGCTGAACCAAAGTATGACATGCTGGTAGGTAGTATGACTTGTATCGCCCACAACTCACTTGTGTTCTACTCGTGCAAAACATCAAACCATAAAAACCTAGGCTCTGATGCCACTGTTGGGGAACGTAGTAATTTCAAAATTTTTCCTACGCACACGCAAGATCATGGTGATGCATAGCAACGAGAGGGGAGAGTGTTGTCTACGTACCCTTGTAGACCGAAGCGGAAGCGATCACAATGTAGAGGAAGTAGTCGTACGTTCTCCTCGCGATCCGATCGATCCCGGCGCCGTTACTCCGGCGCCCCCGAGTTCTTGACACACGTACAGCTCGATGACGCTCCTCGGGCTCCAATCCAGTAGAGCTTCGGGGAGGGAAAGTTCCGTCAGCACGACGGCGTGGTGACGATCTTGATGTTCTACCGATGCAGGGCTTCGCCTAAGCTTTGCGACGATATGACCGAGGTGGAATATGGTGGAGGGGGGCACCGCACACGGCTAAGGATCGATCCGTAGATCAACTTGTGTGTTCTAGGGTGCCCCCCTGCCCCCGTATATAAAGGAGCAAGGGGGGGGGTGCGGCCGGCCCTTGGAGGAGGCGCGCCGGAGGAGTCCTACTCCCACCGGGAGTAGGACTCCCCCCCTTTCCTAGTTGGAGTAGGATTGGGGGAGGGGAAGAGGGAAGGGGGGCGCCGCCCCCCTCTCCTTGTCCTATTCGGACTAGGGGGGGAGGGGGCGCGCGGCCTGCCCTGGCCGGCCCTTCCTCTTCTCCCTCATGGCCCACTAAGGCCCAATAACCCCCGGGAGGGTTCCGGTAACCCCCCGGTGTTCCGGTAAAATCCCGATTTCACCCGGAACCATTCCGAACTCCAAATATAGGCTTCCAATATATCAATCTTTATGTCTCGACCATTTCGAGACTCCTCGTCATGTCCGTGATCACATTCGGGACTCCGAACTTCTTCGGTACATCAAAATACACAAACTCATAATATAACCGTCATCGAAACCTTAAGCGTGCGGACCCTACGGTTCGAGAACAATGTAGACATGACCGAAACACGTCTCCGGTCAATAACCAATAGCGGGACCTGGATGCCCATATTGGCTCCTACTTATTCTACGAAGATCTTTATCGGTCAGACCGCATAACAACATACGTTGTTCCCTTTGTCATCGGTATGTTACTTGCCCGAGATTCGATCGTCGGTATCCAATACCTAGTTCAATCTCGTTACCGGCAAGTCTCTTTACTCGTTCCGTAATACATCATCTCACAGCTAACTCATTAGTTGTAATGCTTGCAAGGCTTCAGTGATGTGTATTACCGAGAGGGCCCAGAGATACCTCTCCGACAATCGGAGTGACAAAACCTAATCTCGAAATACGCCAACCCAACATCTGCCTTTGGAGACACCTGTAGTACTCCTTTATAATCACCCAGTTCCGTTGTGACGTTTGGTAGCACCCAAAGTGTTCCTCCGGTAAACGGGAGTTGCATAATCTCATAGTTACAGGAACATGTATATGTCATGGATAAAAGCAGTAGCAACATACTAAACGATCGTGTGCTAAGCTAATGGAATGGGTCATGTCAATCAGATCATTCAACTAATGATGTGACCTTGTTAATCAAATAACAACTCTTTGTTCATGGTTAGGAAACATAACCATCTTTGATTAACAAGCTAGTCTAGTAGAGGCATACTAGTGACATATTGTTTGTCTATGCATTCACACATGTATCATGTTTCCGGTTAATACAATTCTAGCATGAATGATAAACATTTATCATGAAATAAGGAAATAAATAATAACTTTATTATTGCCTCTAGGGCATATTTCCTTCACTTTCCACCTTCATGTCCTCCACCTTCGCATCATCATTCAGTAGCAGCTCTGTTCCTCTCGGACCGCCACCACAGGAGAAGCTAACAAGGGGAAACTTCCTTCTATGGAAGGTCGTCGTGCTCCCTCAGATCAGAGGCGCACAGATGGAGCACTACCTTGACGGGAAGAGCCCGGAACCACCGGCCACCCTCACCATCACCAAAGATGGCAAAGAAGAACAGGTCACCAACTTCGCCCAAACTCTCTGGTACGCACAACAGCAACAACTCCAGGGGTATCTGATGGGATCTCTGTCCCGTGAGATCCTTGCTCAAGTTGCCACGCTCCAGACGCCGGATGAAGTATGGAGCGCCATCAACGCCATGTTCGCCGCCCAGAGCCAAAGTCAGGCCATCAACACCCGCATCGAGCTCACGAACCTGAAGAAAGGTAGCATGTCCATGGCAGAATATCTTGGCAAAATCAAAACTCTTACATATGAAGTCGCATGCTGCACCGGAGTCCCCCTTCCCGATCCCGAGATCGTCTCCAAGATCATGGCTGGCCTCGATCTGGATTACAATCCAGTCGTGTGAGCCAGTCTCGGTTCAGGAGCTATACAACCAGCTCTTGAGCTTTGATGCTCGCCTCACTCTCCTTCACGGCACTAACATCAGACAGTCCTCTGTCAACTCGGCAGCTCGTGGGCACGACCGTGGGCGCAGTCACCAGGGACAGAGTCGCGGCGGCGGTCGTGGCCGCGACAACTACCAGGGCAAGGGCGCTTGTTCTGGTGGTGGCAGCAACTCAGGAGGCGGCGACTTCAACAACAACATGGGAGGTGTCGGCTTCAAAAACAACAACAGCCGTCGCGCTTCCTCAAATCGTCGTCCTTGATGCCAACTATGCAAGAAGTCGGGCCATGAGGTCATGGACTGTTGGCACAGATATGACAAAGACTTCGTCCCCGACGCTCGTCATGCTGCTGTAGCCACCAGTGAAGGAGGAGGAGGAGGGGATGGCGTTTGGTACATGGACTCGGGTGCAACAGATCATGTCACCAGCGAGTTAGAACAACTTGCACTCCGAGAGAGATACCATGGCGGCGATCAGATTCACACCGCGGCAAGTGGTGGAGGTATGGATATTTGTCACATTGGACAAGCTTTCATTAATTCCCCTAATCTCAAACGTGATCTAGTCCTTAAAGACATCCTTTATGTTCCACAAGCTGACAAAAATCTTGCATCTGTGTCTCGTCTAGCCACTGATAATAATGTCTTCTTTGAAACTCACCCTCGTTACTTTTTTATAAAGGACCGGGCAACGAGGGAACTTCATCACGGTAGATGCATTGGAGGGCTCTACCCCATCACATCCGGAGCACTTAGTCGCAAGCATCGTCAAGTTTATTCTGCCATCAAACCTTCCTTGGCAAGGTGGCATCAAAGATTAGGACACCCATCATCGATCATAGTTAAGCAAGTAGTCAATAAAGACAAACTTTCTTTGTCACATAGTGAAAATAGTGAGTCAGTTTATGAAGCTTGTCAGTGTGCCAAGAGCCACCAACTTCCTTATCCCAAGTCAAATAGTGTGTCTCATGCCCCTTTAGAGCTTATTTTTAGTGATGTATGGGGTCATGCAAGAGATTTCTTTGGAAGAAATAAATACTATGTTAGTTTTATTGACGACTATATAGCAAGTTCACTTGGATTAATTTACTCAAATATAAATCTGAAGTCTTCTCTATCTTCCAATAATTTCAGAAACTTGTTGAAAGGCACTTTAACAGGAAAATTCTCACAGTTCAAAGTGACTGGGGAGGGGAGTATGAAAAACTCAACTCTTTCTTTCGTAGCATAGGCATTCAACATCATGTTTCTTGCCCACATGCTCATCAACAGAACGGTTCTGCCCAGCGCAAACACCGTCACATTGTTGAAGTTGGTCTCTCTCTACTTGCTCATGGGTCTATGTCACCAAAATATTGGGATGAAGCGTTTCTTACATCAACATATCTCAATAATCGTCTTGCCAGCAAAGTCATTGGCAACTCTACTCCTTTGGGACGTCTCTATCATCAAAAACCTGACTACAACTGTCTCAAAATCTTTGGGTGTGCTTGCTACCCAAATTTACGTCCATATAATCATCATAACCTTGAATTCCGTTCTACTCAATGTGTTTTTCTAGGCTATAGTAACCTACACAAGGGATACAAGTGCCTAGAAATTGCAACTGGACTAATATATATATTTCTAGAGATGTAGTTTTTGATGAAACCCTCTTTCCTTTTGCCAAAATTCATCCCAATGCAGGCGCGCTCCTTCGTGCTGAAATAGCATTTCTTTCGGACTTTTACACAATATCTGATCACGGGGTGAATTATCTAAAGCTGACCATGTGAACAAATCCACAGAAAATTGCACTTCTAATGATGTTTGTATAGGTGCAGCTCATGATTTTATGTGTCCAGAAATGGCCAATTCAGCCGTCGCTAGCCCCGAAGAGGATCCTGCCAGCAGCAGTAGGCAATCTGGCGCGCGGTCCTAGGAAAATCCTGGCGCCAGCGCAATCATTGGTGCCCGATCCGAGGAGGATTCCTTCCAGCTGCGGGCGGAGGCGGCTCGCGACCCGGTGGCCGACAGCGACAGCATGGAGCCCACCAGCCCAGGCGGGGGCGGGGGCGGGGGCGACTCTCCGCTCACCACGAGTTCACGGCCCGAGGGGGTGGCCGACCAGCCGCCCGATCGGGCGACCGCGGCTGGGCCCAGTCCACGGGCTCTGATGCACATGTCCACCCGCATGGGCTCAGCGGGCAACACGCGGCACGCCTCGACTGGCGGATCGATCCCGAGGCCGATTTCGTCCACAGGAGATCTGGCGCGCGATCCCACGGCGGCTGGCATGATCAGGTGGCTGGATCTTCTGTGGCAGTTTCATCTGCTGCACAAATAATTCCACGGCATCACACAAGGTCTCAATCAGGCATTACTAAGGAAAAAGAATACAAAGATGGTACCATCAGGTATGATAAAAAACGTGCTTTCCTCACTACTGCTGGTGAACCAGTTAATCTAGTTGATGCTCTTGCTCACAAAAATTGGAAAGAAGCCATGGATAGTGAGTATGACGCACTTATGAAAAACAAAATCGTGGCACCTAGTACCATAAAAAAGTGGAATGAATATCATTGACTGTAAATGGGTGTACAAAATAAAAAGAAAGTCTGATGGAAGTATAGACAGGTACAAGGCTAGATTAGTTGCTAAGGGTTTTAAGCAAAGGTTTGGCATTGACTATGAGGATACCTTTAGCCCACTTGTTAAATTAGCTACTATTCGACTTGTCTTGTCTATTGCTGTTTCCAGAGGTTGGAGCTTAAGACAGCTAGATGTTCAGAACGCGTTCCTTCATGGTGTTCTTGAGGAAGAGGTATTCATGCGGCAGCCACCAAGTTATGAAAACCAAAGTACACCACATTATGTTTGAAAATTGGATAAAGCATTATATGGTTTAAAACAGGCCCCAAGAGCTTGGTATTCACGATTGAGCATGCAACTACAACAACTTGGATTCGTACCATCCAAGGCAAACACATCCTTGTTCTTTTATAATAAAGGAAATATCACTATTTTTGTGCTAGTTTATGTTGATGATATTATAGTTGCTAGTTCAAGTTCAAGTGCCACCACTTGTTTGCTTAAGGATCTTAAGTTGGAGTTTGCCCTCAAGGATTTGGGAGATCTTCATTATTTTCTTGGCATAGAGGTCAAACAGATAAGAGATGGTATACTTCTGACACAGGAAAAATACACAGCTGATATACTCAGGAGAGTAGGTTTGAAAAAATGTAAACCTATGAGTACACCTATCTCAGCTCCCGAAAAACTTTCTGTTGAAAGTGGAGAGGCACTTGGATTAGAGGATGCAACAAATTACAGGAGTGTGGGTGCATTGCAATATTTAACACTTACACGACCTGATATTTCTTATACTGTCAACAAGGTATGTCAGTTACATGCTCCTAGCACTACTCATTGGACTACAGTTAAGAGAATTTTGAGGTATCTTAAGTTTTCAGAGGGACTTGGACTTCAGATTACCAAATCTTCTTCTATGCTTGTTACTGCCTACTCTGATGCAGACTGGACAGGATGTATTGATGATAGGAGGTTTACTGATGGATTTGTTGTATTTATGGGATCCAATCTTGTGTCATGGAGTGCAAGAAAGCAGGCTACAGTCTCTAGGTCGAGTACAGAGGCTGAATACAAAGCTTTGGCAAATGCCACAGCTGAATAATGTGGATACAAACACTACTTTATGAGCTTGGAATTAAGACTCCAAAAGCTGCCAGACTATAGTGTGATAATATTGGTGCAACCTATCTGTCAGCTAATCCTGTCTTCCATGCACGCACGAAGCACATTGAGGTTGATTTCCACTTTGTCAGAGAAAGAGTAGCTAGAAAGCTTCTCGAGATTCAGTTTATTCCTACTGGAGATCAACTTGCTGATGGCTTCACAAAGTCTCTTACTATGAGGAGGTTGGATGAGTTTAAGTACAATCTCAACCTTGGCCGAAGTCCATGAGGTTTAGATTGAGGGGGAGTGTTAGAGTATGTATAGGATAGAGATATTTTCATTCAAACTGTAATCTATCTCTATCTCCTTTTCTTCCTCTCTCTTGTTATCTCCTATACCGAACTCTCCCTGAGATCGATCCTTCTCGATCTCTTCTTGTACTTCAAGGCATTGCCAATATATATAAATATGCGGCCCGAGACAAAGGGTTCAACGCTTTCAACCCAACTTACAGGCTGGGCTGCATCTCGTGTGCCGCTGGCCGTGCTGCATCTCGCAGGCCAGCAGCGCCCCAGCCAAGTTAGCACACGAGCAGCTCGTGTGCTAGCTTCGCTAGCCTGCTTATGAGCAGGAGCAGGAGCAAAGTAGTGGTCGCCATCATGTTCTCGTCCTTGAGCTCATCAGAAAAACCATGGCGACAAGCTCCACCGGGGATCAGTGAGCTCCGGTGCAAAATTAAGAAAAATTAAGTCCAACAAGAAAGTAATAGAAACGACAAGCATAATTGTTGTCACCGGTGGAGGGAAACCAAAAGATGGTGAGGTGCTAGATTAAGAAGGACCAAAGATTTAGTACAAAGCATGCATGGAATTAGGCGTCATTGACTCATTGTGCTATGTGTCGAGTAGCGCATCGTGTGAAATAAGAAGCATGTTGTTTTGGCAATTGCACTAAATACTGCAAAACAAAGAATCATGTCAAACATGAAAGAAAACCCTAGTGGTTTTTGATGAGCATGCACTAATGAATGGATTTCATTAGGGCCATCAAGAAAAGAATTTCGAATAATACGAACTTGTGTTAAAATTGTTAGACTCATGCCATTAGGCTCATCAAATAACACAAAATGCTATACAAAATAATGATGAGGCGGGTGGAGGAAAAGAGCACAACGTTGGACATGGAGTTTGTGAGCTTGAGCTCACACACACACACACACACACCCTTTGCTACTGTAGATTCCAAAAAAATAAAATAAAGAATCAAAAAATATATTTTTTGGCAACAAACATTGATTTGTATTTCACATGGGTGCAAAATTTTGCAATGGAATGATATTTATGAGGTCTCCGCAAAAAGCCAAAATGGATGCTCCAAAAAGACTGTTTTTGGAAGCATTTTGGAGCATCATGTTTTTTTTGCCAAAACTTGCGTGAATTCAGTTTTATGGGCGAGTTCATACTTTTCGACTGAGGTTGGAAGGCTTTGATCTCGAATTTACAACTGGTAACCATCCACAAACTACAAAACCGATATTTAAAAAAAAAACACTACAAAACCGACAAGTCAATGTTACTGGGACGACATAGAGTTGCGATGCGCCAGCAGGATGTCTAGGTTCCTTTTTCTCGAGGAAGGAGTGTCTAGGTTCTAATACAATGTAGTGTCCCTCTAGTCATGCAATATGATTGCTACAGTGAGAGTTCGTGTTGGAGATGAATTGGGGATTGGAGGGGTTGCAGATAAAGTTCATTATTTTTTTGAGATGAGAACAGATTCATTTCTTTTATTTATGGGTGAGTTCATTTTTTTCCACGATTGAATTCACTTCTTTCATGCCTTTTGTAGACGATTCTTTCAATTTTTTTTGAGGCAAAGATGATTTCTTTCATGCCTCGTATCAACAGTTTTCCCTCCGCCCGCTCAAAAAGAAAAGACAATGGACTACGGCCCATGGAGACGCTAGACGAAGAAAAGGACCCGGTATCCTTTTTTATTAAAGAAACCCGGCAAAACCCTTAAACACTACTTAGTCCATTTTCACGTTTTTTTTGAACTTTAGTCCATTTTCACGTTTTAATAAAGTACAAATAGAAAACGTTCCCTCAAAAAGGTACAAAAAAGAAAAAGAAAAAGAGCAGCGTATAGCCCTCTCCAGATCCAGCGTCTAGAGGTCGCCGCCGTCTGCCCTAGCCCCGGCCGCCGACGCCTCAGTCCCGGCCGCCCCTGCCGCTCACGTACGCGCGTGTCCGGCCGCCGCCGTTCCCCCGGATTCAGCAACACCAACACCAACTCCCACAGCCTTTGGCTTTGAAGGTAAGATCTTGGGCGCTTCTCTCGATTCGTCGATCCGCCACAATTCCTCATCTTGTTTGTTTGTGGATCGATCCGGAGCGGAGCCAGATTGAATCGAGCCGTAAAAAAATCGAGCGCGGAGGAAGGGTGCTGATGCAGTTCTCGGCGCCATGGCGCGGCTCCCTACCGCGTGATGCACCCAGGCCCTGGATGCACCCATCATCATAGACCTCAGGCCGCACATGGCGGTGATTCCTGTCTGGTGGAGGAAGGGTGCCATCTTCGCAGGGAGGGAGTCAGAGCCTCAGAGGTGTGGTAGTGGTTCCCCTTTTTGGCTTCTCTCGACGGCGAGGCACAGATGGATACGCAGAGCAGACGCGGCTGTTCCACAGATCGGGGCAGTGGTAGTGGAGGTAGTAGGTAGGAGCCATGGAGAGGGAGGGTCCTGGGGTGGTTTGGGCTCAGGAGGCAGGAGGCGGGAGGGAGAGATCAGGAGATGGGAGATGAGACTGGCAGGTCATGGCATAAGTGAAGGTCGTCGTGCCGTCAGAGTTTGTCCTCTCCTGGTTTTTCGCGGTTTGGAGAGTGGGGTTTTCCTCCTCAACCTTTTTCTGCATGGGAATCGAACGAGAGGAGGGGGAGGAGGTCCAATGAAAATGACTTCTGATTCTGCTTTAATAGCAGAGATAATATTTTCATGAATGTGGTATATACTACACAAAACTCATGTGAAACATATAAGAACAGGGGGTACTCATATAAGAACAGTTTAATGCTCGATTTTCTAGGGGTTTTACACATTTGTGTTGCCAACACCCCAATAATTTGGGTGAGCCAAATTATTGGCCGTCATCCAAAGATGCACCCACGCCCGCGGTCTTCAACCAATTTTTTGGTTGAGCTGCTGTAGGCTCCAGTCCAAACAGCCTCTAATAGTACCTGCCCTGCCCATGCTCGTCCCCTGGGTGGCTAGCTGTGTTCACAAGCGCTGCCTCACCGGCATGGCCCAACCTGAAGCGTAGTGGCTGACAGCCTTTCAATTCATGGATGACCGGGGACTTCCCTAGCTAGCTTAAGACCAGAAAGCTGCCCCCACAGAATACCTCTTTTTCTACTTAACTATCCAAGTGACCTTTGAGATTGTGTAATGATAATTCATGAGATTGAAAACTAGGGCGAGCAAGTGCAAAGCTATACTTTTGGGCACGGTGGGCTCATCCTATCTGGTGTGTGCTCGTGAAGATGGCAGGATGGGCAGTACCACCTGCTCATTTCACCAGTACACTTAGGGGTCATGTGGTAAGCGGATAAAGGGTTGCAACTATGATAGTAACCCTGGGGACAAGATACATAAGATGTTAGAACTCCAGTGGCATCATGATACCTGATGGGGGGGGGGGGGGGGGGGTATTTTGTTGTGGTAGATAGTGAAGTCTCCTTATGACAGTAAGTAGTTCCAAAAATTAATGGTTGCTTAGTTCAAATATATATGTTGCTAGTCTTGTTTGCATCTGGAAATTAATAAAATGGCAATTGTCTAATTGATTCATCACTGGTTGATAATCTCCGTGGATAAATTAATGGTTGCACATCTTGATTCTAGTATATGGCAAGTTCTGACTTTTCATGAATTAATGACCCCCCACTTCAAATCTAATTTGCGCTGTTTGGTCGCATCCTGATTCTAGAAACTAATTGAGTTGATCTATGTCTATTTAGCTGCTTTTAAGATATGCAACCATGTAAATATGGCAAATGTTTTTCTTGTTATTAATAGTGAAAAGAGATTACTTGTATCTTCTTTATTTGACGCTGTTGCAAATTATGTACAGGGAGTCAGGTGCGGATTTCATTAATCTCGTCCGCAGACCAGATGTGCCCTCAATTGTCTCCAGATGAGAAGCTTGCTTCTGAAGAAAGCCTCAAGTTGTACTGCAAACCAATTCAGTGGTACAATATTATTCAACATCGAGCCGCTAAAAATGTAAGTTTCTTTTTAAAATTCTTGCCTCATTCGACACAGATTGCATGTGCTTATTCACTCACACCCTTCACCATGTAAGTGATCACATAACAATGATGTCTCACTGACTTTTGCAGCCCACTTTCCTACAAAGATGCCTTGATTACATGATAGAAGCAAGACGAAAAAAGAGGTATAGTACAAGCTTTGACTATAGTCTATTTTAGGACATGTGTAAACTTAATATAATATTGTTCTGATTCAGATCCAAATATCAAACGATTAACTGTTCCATTTCAGATTTTCTTTTTCCGGCATAGCAGAGGCTTCACTATTACTCCCTCCGTTCCAAAATGCGTATCGAATTTTGTTATTGTTATGTACTTTTTTATCAGAAAAAACCATAACCACAAAAAAATAGTACTTTGGAATATGAATCCAATGACATCAATTTTATTCGAAAAAATATATATTAATTGAGCAGTTATTGGTCAAGGCTTGCCCTAATGGAACCTAATAGCCAATGTATTTTGTAATGAAGGGGGTATGCAGTTTGCTGGTCCGTTTAGCTCTGTTGGAACCACATAGTGATGTACATAAGGTTACCGTCAAAAGGATTGAATAAACTTGTAAATGCGCATGATCAAACCGTAGAATTGGTCTAATCATAACTGAGTCTGCCCAATAATTTGAAGATTGTGATGCACTTCATCATTAATGTTAGTGCTTGTCTAGTCATTTGGTAATCAATTTGATTGATTATTGCCCTTCATAATGACATGCCTAGGTTGGCTATATAACAATTCACACAAACTTGATCATAAAATGTAGAGTAAACAATCACAATTAAGTTAGTGAAAAGTAGCATATATAGGGATCCAAGGATTTCAGAATGTTAAACTCCACTAGATTTTTGTATTACCCGTATTTGGTGCATTGCCGTACACATGGAAGCATTAATTAATATCCGCGCAAAGATAACTAAGGTGGAAAATATCATCTGATATGTCGCTGATATGCCCCAGCCTGACATCCTCATGTAGGAAGATATTTTCAAATCGATGCATTTGCGATAATCGTGAGCTAATTGATAGCATATGACTATATCCCGCTTCTATTGCAAGATTGTGACCATATTAATATTCTAGCCAATTAAACATGTAACTGGTATTTGTTGTTCCATTCTATCAAGTATCATACATTTATAGATTATGGAAACATGTACAACACAGTGAGATTATTAGATGCGATACAAGCTGTAAGTCAAAATGTACACATGTTATAAAATCTTGTACACAAAGTCGAGTATTATTTTTTCTCGGTGCGGCAATGTAGGAAACAACACAACAAGGAATAATCACTATATTGATATTGTATGGAAACTACTTTTAGTTAGCAATATTGGACATAGAGCTAGATGGTTTCCGCCCCTACATACACCAAAATGGTAGTGTGGCTAAACTAGGACCAAAAAAAGCTAGCTTGGTTGCAACCCTACATACACCAAAATGGTAGCTGGGCTAAACAAGGCCCAAGAAATTAAGTTCTTTCATGTGTAATCTCTGTGATACTACAAGTACTAACCACTATCGAAACTTAATCTTATGTGCTACATCATGCAAATGCTAACCAGTGTTTGTGCTTATGGATGTAGGATTCAACTAACTATATCACTCTCTCGAGGTACAAATACTGCATGTCGAGACCAGAATATCTTCCCTCTTTATGTTCTGTTAGCAACACCTACTAGTAACATTTCACTTGAAGAGGTAAGTCTACCTTTTCTTAGTTTCAATCGATATTTTGTACCAAATTATCTCTTATCATTAACAAAATGTTATGCACAGCACCCTCCCATATATCGATTCAGTCGGGCCTATTTTCTCACATCTTTTGGTGGATTTGGTAGTAAAGATCACACCAAAGCTACATTCGTAATTCCAGACATAGAGAATTTGGCATCCTCCAGAGCTTCCAACCTTAACATTATCCTTATCAGCCGTGGTATGATGTGCATCATATGTGATTTCGTGTGTTCTACAGTTCTCCACAGCCATCACATTTTAATTCCCTTTAGTTTCAGCAGGACAAGTTGGAGAAGATATCAGTGAAAACAACTGCACTAGGGGCCATTTGGAACAATCTGCTCTCCAAAGTAAGCTTCAGGTTTTATTTTTTGAAAGATACTAAAAAGTTTCTAGAACAAGCACAAGGTGCAGTTCTCTGTAAGACTTAGAAACTAGTACTTAATATATTTAGCTACACGACACATGTGTTTACTGGATTGAGCTACTCGCTAGCTGGCAACTTACATTGCTTATTCATGTGGTTGAAGATACAACTGTTCTCCCAAACTCCCAATTCTTGAATGATATCAAGACCAATGGCCAAACTACGACTATCTCACAGTATATTTGAATATAGTTGACGTCTGTATTTTGGGCCAAACCATGAACCCTTGCAGCGACCTATCTCCAGGTGGTAAACAGCCGACAACAGTATGCCAAACCTTCTGTTGCGTTAAGATTAGTGTTACAGCTTTCTGTTTTCAAAGAATGATTAGTATCACAGTTATACTCGTAAACCAACACTAATAATTAACAAAGATTCCTTTAATACATGGATAACTAGTGAACATAGTGGTGGTGAGCAAAGTATTGGCTATGTGTATGGCTGCCTTTATGTAGGAGATCCAATGAATAAAATATCTTAAACATTGTTTGGTTAGATTTTTACAGGGGGTGATACTAAGCTCTCTGCATTACTAATTTGGATTATTTTCTTCTGATTGGGGTGGATCCTTATTATCACACGTACCACTTCTAGCCATAACACATTTTCCTTCTAAAAATAATTGTCAAGACCAACATTTTTAATCTCAGAACACAGTAATGATTTGTAGGATTGTTGAGTGCAACTATTTACTAATTCATTTTGACAGAACTTCAAGGGAAATGTTTCTGGGGTAATATATCAATTAATTTACTTCCTTTGTCATTGGAGAATCATGCGACGACTATAAATTTGGGACATACCATGAAGTTAATTTCTATGGTTGAAATGAGACCAAGCTTCTTAGAGGTACTTTAATTGAACTTCTCCATAGTATTAAGCTTGAATGTTCTTAATTTATGTACCATAACTTTTCTATAGTTGTTAATCATAGGATGGTTTCTTAGCATAATCTTGATCAGTGTCAAGTCCGATTGGTGTCTAAGTTGTAGTTAAGTTAGTTTCCATGTATTAGGAATACATGGTCATGTGTAGTAGTAAAGCAAGAGTTTGAGTAGTAGTAGGTTTAGGTTAGTCCATGTCACGTTAGGAAATCACTAGTCAGCTAGGATGTATACGTGGTAGTACAAGTTGGAGTCATAGTTGTGTAGTACTTGGCTAGCTGTACTAGGTTAGGCAGCCACTACTTTCCCCATGTATATATATATATATATATATATATATATATATATATATATATATATATAGATATATATACACAGCCAGAGCAACACTGTGAGATTTGTATTGAAGGGGTGAAAAGAGAAAAGAAATTAAGGGAAAAAGAAGGGCACAATACAGGCTCTTGGCTATAAGTTTTTGTGTGTGTGTATTTTGATGTGATCGATCCTGTGGGCAGAATTCCAACATGGATGAAGCACGATCCTTTGCAGCACCTGAAGTTTCAGACTGAATAAATTAGCTTAGCCACCTGTATTTGGATGATTTACGTGTCATGTACTTTAGTTTTCTAGAATATTGTAGTGCTTGTCTTTAGTTAGAAATCACCTTCCAAAAGTTCTGGCAGTGAATTGCCACATCAGAAGTAGTGCACTTTGCATCTTTGGTAAGAGAACATGTTACAGGATTAATATTATCAGTAAAGGATGGAATCTGTAGTGTATGTAAGCTTAAGTGATTCTGCCAATCTGCTTTTCATCAGTTGTTCCTCTGATTTCACAATATGAAGAGAGAGATTACTGGGGTGTAGTGGAAATTAGTTGCTTCAACTGTATGTTGACCTTACTTATATTTCCTTTTGTTATGCATGCAGAAGAAATTTCTTGAGCAAGACAATTGCTTGACATTTTGCTCTCACAAGGTTGATGCTACAGTAAGGATATCCTTGTAGCTTTTTTTGAGCGATCTCCTACCTTTATTTATTGATCTACTCTCATTTTTATATTTAAGGGACTAATAAGTGTTGTTATCTAGTGTGGCAATGGATTATGTTGGAAACTGCCTATCAGTTTCTCCAGCAGCTTGTCTAAGTTTGTTGATTTTGTTTCAGGGTTCATATAAACTACAAGTTGGCATATCTGCTCAAAAGGCTGGTGCAAGAGACATCCGTGAAAATCCATATAGTAGTTACTCATACAGTGATGTCCCAACTCCGTCATTACCTCATATAATAAGGTAACACTAGTACATATCTAGCTAAACATAATAATCGGATGCCTTCCGTAGGTAGTTTTTCTCGAACATAAGCTTGACCCATTGCCACTAGCACTTGGGGCCTTTTATTTTTTTTAAGAAATGAGCCACCCTGCAAAGCCTGCGCCTCAAATGTTGCTGGGTGAGCGTGCAGACTTGCGCTCTAGGCAACCGAGCACCGCTTGGTTCTCTTTCTTAGGTAGTTTAGTTTGAAGGTATTCATTGATACAAAAGCTCTGGATCCACAATGCTGCGATCCTGCTGTCTCCGCAGCTGTTTGACTGCAAGCAATGCTGTGAGCACTGTCGCACGCTGTCGCTGCAAGCACTGTCGCCACTGCACGCAAGCAAGACCACTGGTCTGTTGCCGCTGCTGAAAGCTTGCCACTCCACCGTTGTAAGAGTATGTCGCTGCTCCTGCAAGTCTGTTGGCAATGGACGCAAGGTCTACCGTCGGTGCTGCAAAACTAGAGACAGATGCTCCAACATAGCGGACACTGCTGCAATCTGAGCTCTCCTGCTACAAGCGGTAGACGAACTGGTATGAATGATGGCATTGCTGCTCAAGATGGCAACGGGGACGAAACCCACCGGGTTTTTTCTTGCCCAAACCCATCCCCACGAGAAAATTGCAAGCCTGTCCCTGTCACCATGTACGCGGCTAGTTTTTTGCCTGTCCCCTAAACCCGTTGGGTTTTCTAAGCCCACGGGGAACCCGTGCCCACGAGCAATCAAGGAAAACATTTCAGCAGCATATTATGACAGAAAAAATCAGCATGTTTAAGCAACAAAAATAGTACATTTCAGCAGCAAAAATCAGCATATTACATCAGCAAAAAGCAGCATATTACTCCGTGGCCTCAACGCCGGGGGCTAAGCCACTCGGGCGCTGTGGCTTTGGGCTGCTTGAGTCAGGATGGATCAGTGCACGCTATTTTTTTTTATTTTCACAGGTATTGTCGGGTTTCGGGTTCGGGTAGTACTGAAACGGGTTTAAACCCGCGGAACATGCCGGGGTTTATAATGTACCCACCAGCAGCCCTGCGAGGATAGACAATCGCCCATCCCCGTCCCCTGATAGGGCAAAAACCCGCGGGGACGTGGTTCCAGGGCCCCATTGTCATCTTGAATTGCTGCTGCTGACAGCCTGGTGTTGCGGGTCGGGTGCTGCAATATTGAAGCCTGAGGCTCCAACACGGCGGACACTGTTGCTGCAAGCGGCAGACAGACACTTACTAACACTGGCAGTGCTGCTGCTGACGGCCTGGTGTTGTGATTTGGGGTGCTGCAAAGGGGTGGTGCTCGGTGCTGCATGCGGGGCAACCCACCTGTGCCCCATGTGTCATCATCACACTGCTAGAGGGGGGCACAGACTGCCGCCGTGCTGTGCTATGAGTCGGTGCGGCTGTTGCGGAGTGTGGAGCTCGGGTAGTGGCGTAACTATGAGCCACGATCGGTGACACGAGCATGCTGCCTTGCAGCATGGGATTTCCTGCAGATATTGTGTTGCTGCAGGCGGTTCGCTTCTTCGGTGGTGAGCACATCTTTTAATTCACGGCAGAGCAAGGCCAAGGCAAGGGGAGACGAGGTACATTGGAGAGACAGATGCTGCGAAAGGGCGAGGGAAGAGGGACGACCTAGTCATCACAAAAATCTGATGGCTCCCGACCTGGCTGATCCCTTCCCAGGATTAGCTAGATGACGCTTAGCACGGGGCTTCCTTGTTAAGTGTTTTTTAGATGAAAGGGAGGATCTCCCCAGCTCCCATTTTTATTAAAAGGAAGCTAATTCCTTGTTAAGTGTTAGTTTAGAATACGCGGAGTCGATCATTTAACTTTGGCTGCTAACATAAAAATATATTTTGGTTTGTCGTGTTGATATGTGACTAGATCAGTAGTATTTTTAGTGTTCTTTCCTAAAATATAATTGAAGAAAGAAATAGCCATTGGTCCAAGGACATATATAACAGTGACATCTGTAGTTCCACACGCGCAAAGCATATCTCTACGAAGGCAAAATGTAATAACTCCCTCCGATCCATATTAATTGTAGCGACAATTGATATAGATCGGAGGGAGTAATAATGTTCTAAACACAACACATTTCCATCCAACTAGTAATCACACATGTGCAACACACATATCCATTACTACATATTAAGTTGAGCATACTTCATGGACAGCAGAAAGTTCATCTTTATCATAGTTCAATTTATCAAACGATATTCTTAGACGAAGAAATATCTGGAAATATCCTGGAATAAATTTCCGAAAGCATTCTTACTGACCATTAGATTACTAGCATTGCTTCCATGAACCATACATGGCCATCCAAATATATGTGGCAAATGCGAGGATTCATAAATAGGTTGGAAATAACATCATCCTTGCGACCGTATTACGAAATGCAAGCTGTGCACAAAGAAAAGATCAGTCCGATTTGATACATAAGGTACAGTACTGGAGACACTGGGATTTTCCAAATCGCAGAATTAAATAGTGAAGCAAAATAAAGTTGTACAATAACTTTTTTCTCTTCCGAAAATATTTCTGTAAAAGACTAAAATAATAATAGAATTCATACAATGAAAAACACAAGTTTGTAGTTGTATCACACGAATCATATTACTGATAGGGAGTTCAGACTTGTATAGGAGGTCATTATCATATATTCTGTGTCTCTGCTCCTGGGATAGATGGCAAGACTGTTTAAGGGCATAGCTATGACATTTCAGGAAAGAATGAATTTCGAAATTGTTTTATAATATACAATAGTTATTTACCCTGCAAGCATGCTCGTATTCGTCTTCAATAACATACATCTTCTGGGTGAACCAAGCTGGAGGATACACTGTCTGTCCTTCCTGGAAGAAACCAGTAGTATACGCTGCTCATGACATTAGATAAGTGGTGGTGGCGTTGTGAATGAACTGAAGGATGAAACGTAAAGCCACATAGGCAGGTGATAAAAACAGAAAATTTGGCAACACATTTAGTGGCCGACACGTAAAACATTCTCAGACCGGGATGTTTTCGATTAAACTCTCTTCACTGTGTACAATTTCACAAACAAAATTGAGACACTTCTCTCAACGAAGTTCTACTATACTGAGAAATACCTAATTGAACTCTTGCAATGTAAAGGTAATGGGGAAGAAAAATAATTCTATTTTTCCCTGGATTTTACTAACACATGATGCCTAACAGTGAGTGAAACATGCATATGTTCAGTGCAGAGGACAAAAAAAATTCAAGGTGGGGCGAACTCTTAAGTATATTGTTTTGATGCAAAACCATACTGGACTAATAGTCAGACAATGCACATTAATATTTTCATGTGATCCTCAATCGAATAACCCATACAATCAACAGGCAGACATATTTAAATAGAGAAAATATATAAAACATACCAATAATTACCAAGAAGCATCGTTGTCTTTGGCCGGCTCAAGTAAAAGGATACCAACAGATTTACGTACTGCCTCTGGAGCATTTAATCCAGTGACACCTCCCTTAGCAATGAAGTAGAAATAGTTCCAATTTGTAATCTACATGAACTCGTATTGAAAGAAGTTTCTAATGTTTTTTGCATTATATAAAATTCAGGAGTATTTGGTTGGTCATGTTGATGACCTAGAAATACAAATACATTCGGAAATGGGAGAGTATTGGAGAGATGCTCTACTAGGTAGAATCTTTCGACGCTGGTTCGAAATCTATATCAGTTTTACTCATTTGTCATCCAATGATTAACATTACATTTAGCTCCCCAATGAGAGCTAATCACAATTGGCAAGCACTTGATAGCAGGAATATATTGAATATTATATTAAGAGAGATGTGAAAAATGTGTCCTTGGTAACATACCAAATATGCATGCATGTTTACGTACGAAACCTGACCACGAAAGTGTATGCTTCACAATTTAATTACTTTAGGAATTTAGTATGTTTCTACTGCTTAAAAAAATATCCACGGATATTCAACTCTTTGATCATAACCAACAAACCAATAAAAGGAAGCATATATGAGGTATGTCTATGTATGAATGACATGTTTTGCATCACACAAAAATGAATAATAATATTTGGAAGTAATGAACATTAAATCTCTCTTCCACTAATAAATGTTATGCTCTTATGCATGTTTTATGTAGTCTGCCAGCAGTGCCCATGATTAACCAACGACTAGCATGAATTTCTCGGTTTAGGAGGTTAAGTGCGAGCATGTTAAAATTCTATTGCTTGATTTTTCATAATACTAGTTCTATCATTGTGTTGCTTGGGGGTCAAGTCCTTGTGTAGGTAAATTTACTTGTGCTGATCATGTTGCTAGTTTGTTCTTCCATTTGTCCATCACGTAATAATGGCAGGATAAAAACTATCCGGGTTTTATTAATACGATTACTGCACAATTGAAGCTAAGTTTTTAGGGTTTCAATTAAATTGTGAGTTATTGGATGGAAGCTGTACCTTTTTAAATTGTCATGGATGTGGATGTGTAAAAGGGCAGGTAAAAATATCTCAGCATGAAAGAAATTATGTTAATGCTTAGTATTTGGACTTGGGGTTTTGGCTAGCGAGGCAGGTTTATCTGGCTTGTGAGCCAGGCTTTTTGTGGTCAGGATAGTCAGTCTAGAACTAAGTCTGGCCGATCTAGTGTTTCACTAGGTTTATCATGACACATTGCTCTAAGTTTCAGCTTTATAAACAAATTTTTATTTGTTTATATTTCTGCAGATTAAGAGCTGGTAATGTGCATTTCAACTACAAGTATTACAACAATACTATGCAAAAGACTGAAGGTTCTTTCTTACACAACATTTGGGCTAGCACATTTTCATTTTCATCGACATTTGTTAGCATCATATACTGACATTTTCCCTAGGTGCTCCCCATTTTCTCCTAGTGTAACTAACTAGATATGTTTGATTGTTAATAATAATAATATCAATATGTATGCAATCGTAAATTAAATTTTGCTAAGCTTCTGTGGTAAACATGTTATTGGTTGAAAGCTTCTGATGTTTTATGGTGGTAAGTAATCTTATTAATTACTTTGTCCAATTAGTTATGATGTCCTAGCAAGGTAAAAAATGTGGGGAAAATATTCATTATAGGAAATATTAGGGTATCAATACAAAAGGAAGTAACATAGTGGAAAATTTATGCTGTTAATGGTTTTGAATATGATCCTAGAGCTAAAGAGGGGGGGGGGGGGGGGGGGGTGATATTAATGGTTTTTTATGTGCCCTCATGTTTTGAATGTTTATCATCGCAATGATCTTGTGTTAAATGCTTTGCGGTTACCTATGTGCAGTTTTGCATCACTGCATAGTTAAATATTTTTGTTCAGTTCATGATTCTTATATTGATCCCTTCTTACCAGTCACTGAAGATTTTTCTTGCCCCTTTTGCTTCGTAAAGTGTGGAAGCTACAAGGTAGAATTTGAAGATAACTTGCATCTTGTTTATTTATTTAAATGTTGCTTATTGCTACTAAGGCTAGGGAGCCATGTCATCTGCTACATTTGGGGTAAACCTTTTTCTTTTGGTATTTCAAACTGCACATTTGTTATTTATTCAAATGTTGCTTATTGCTGTCTTGTTCTTGGTGAGGAAATTTACACTATATTATTACTCTATCCACCCTTATTTATTTTTATGGGAACAGTTTTTATGCACACTTTCTCAAGGCACATATCTGACGTTGTGATTCTCGTGATATATACTAGGGCCTGGGGTGTCACCTGAACTCATCACATGATCTATTCCACTTTGAGTTTTGGGTTCGTAAACTTCTAGAATTTTAATTCTAAAGTTATTTTTGAACATTGCCATAGTCTGATTGTTGGTTTGTTCTTTTCATTCATGCAGATATCTGAAGAACGCCAGGCTGTTGATGTTAGTCTGAAAGCTGATGCATGGAGAATAGAGGTAATTATTGATAGAACTTCCAAAATTTCCTAATAATAAATGATTGATTTAGTAGCTGAGCCGGGTTGTTCTTATTTACCCCAGAGTTGTTTGAAGAATGTGCGGGATACTTGCAGAATCTGCATTGTGTATCGTTTTACATGCTTAGCATAGTAAATCTATGAATACTGCATATTGATTTAAATTGGAACATTTTGCTATTAGCGTCTGGAACTAATAATCCCATTTATTTCTCAGCTTGGGCCTGAGGGAGTTGATCCAATACATCAAACATTTTCCTACTGGTACGCTATTTCTAAAGCAATTTGATCAGTTCAGTTCATTTATTTCTATTTGATTTTCCGAACTGTGTTTCATCATCAGCTCCAGGTTTAAGACTAGAAGGTCGGTAACCACATCTGCGAAAATAAGCCTTGACGACGGTACATTCTCATCTTATGAAACTTTAATTTCCCCTTTTCCTTTTTGGTAGCAGACTTACGGTTTCTCACTGTGGCATAACTACATTAAATTGGTTACGCCATACTACATTGAAAAATGGTAACACCGAAAGGTGGTGATGTTTCTATCCTTGTCTCCTGTCTGCTATATAATTATATAATAATAGTTCAAATTTTGTTCCTGATGAAATAGGTTAGAGTTATATATATTTATCTGTCTATCCCTTTGTAATTTCTCCATTCTATAAAAGGGTTTTCTATATTGGCCTAAGCCCACCTGAAAATACAAATTGAATATTTCTTATAAAGAGTTTATGTCTTCTTTCGCACCTGCATGTTCTTATGACATGGTATATTAGAGCCATGTGTCCCTTTGTATTTCCCCCATTCTATAAAGGGTTTTCTGCATATATATACTGGTCTATGCCCACTTGGAAATGCAAGTTCTATATTTCCAAACATGATATTAATGCCTAGGTATTTTTCCGCACGTGCAACTCGTGCTAAGATCCCGTCGCGCTGCCGCCATCCTCTATTTTGCCGCAGCCGCTGATTTCTTCTCTCGCCGTCACCATCTCTTTCTCGTTGTTGTTGTTGTTGTTGTTGCTGCTGCTGCTAGCCCTGCAAGCTTCCGCCATTACTTCTGCCACATCACCTACATCCTTCAGGAATCAGCCCCATCTCCACACGCCGGCTGCTGGCCCTTCTGGCCTTCCCTCTGCCCACCGTTTCCGTCCTGCTGCCAGGAGGCTGCTGCCACCCGATCCAGGAGGTCGCCGCCCCATGCCAGCTCGCTCTGTCGTCCGTGGACTTGCTCTGCCTGTCCTACGACTGCCGGCTTGTTCCGTCTCATTGCTGGCGCCTGCTCGTGAAGGTCTCCCAGGCGGCCCGTGAACCGTGGATTTTTACATACTGGCCTATGGCACCGGAAATACAAGTTGCATACTTCCTAACAAAATTAACCAGAAAATCTGTTCCTTACTAATTCAGTTAATTTGGATCTCCAGTATTACATACTGGCCTACTAATTCTGTTTGTTGCTCACACCTGCTAATTTTTATGCCTGAAATTTGGTCCTAGATTAATTCCCTTATCTGCTATTTTTTTGTCTCTGAAATTGCAGATATTTCTGTGGGACGTGCTTCAGTTGATCCTTCTCACTCATCACCGACAGACTGAGGGAAGACAAGGAAGTTATATGTAGAGCGAGCTGATCACAGAAATTAGCCACCCTTCTGTTTACATTGCTGATACACCATCAGGGTTACTCACCTACCGCTTTAGCCATATAAACTTGACAAAACAAGGATGGTTTTGATCCGATTGCAACAGAAATTGTTAAACCAAATGTTTTTATGTGTATACTGTCCGGCAGCCAGCAACTCCTGCAGAAATGTCAGTCCCTGCACTCTCACAGTGCACAGGTCGGTGTGAAATAAACTGTGTTAATACTTGGTATCTATCTTTTCTTTCTGTGTTGTTATTAGTTCCATATATAACTCCTGTACAGCCTAATGATTTGTATTTCGAAAATGCCAACCAGAGACTGAGCTCCATGGAGGCCTTAATTTGAAAACTTCAAAACTCAAACTTTATAGTTTCAAAATATGCTGAGTAAATGCGCACATACCTAGATACGTAATGTATGTGTGCAAATTTTCAGGTTGAAATATGTTAAAATAAGAACTACACAAAAAAGACAAATTTATTGCTTTTTAGCATATGTACTGTTCATCCTCAAAGTCCATGATTTTTTTTGTGCAGCTCACAATTCAACGGATTTCATCCTTAAAATTTTCACACATACACATTACATCCTTGTATATGTGTGTTTTTCTAAACTAAAAATATGGAATTTTGAATTTTTCAAAATAAAGGCCTCCATGGAGTTCGGTCTCCAAAATGCCCAACTCTTTGTATTTTTGTTACTCACTTTCTATTTTCTGGTTGCCTGGTCTTCAGTTACATGTTTTATATTACAACTAGATTTTGATCCGACTTAGTCCTGGGCGTCGGCCATCATCGTTCTTGCTGGGTTGGCGGGTGGCGGGGAGGATCTTGGAAGCCGTCCGAAGTTTGGGGAACCCCATAGGACTTAAGCGAGGTGTGAGAGAAGTTTGGGGAACCCCATAGGACATACGTATTTGTTGGTGGCTGGCTCGCTGGCTGGCCTGATGGAGGTTGGTTAATAGTTATATGTCAAATATCTGTATTTGGATTTGAATTTTGGAGGTCTAAAATTTTAGGTTCTAACGACTAGATCCTTAGAGGTTGGTGATAAGTAATACTGTTGTTGTCTTCACTGTTATTTTCCCTTGAATTAAAATATGACTAGCTGCAAAAGCTTGCCTATCGATTAATATATATATATAAATACGAGGCCGTGCCGATTTCACGAGGATAGTGTTTGAATTAGTGCGTTCAGTTACAACTACGAGGTGATTGAACTCATTTCTCCAGAACAAATGTCAGGACTATCAGCGTTGTTCCAGTTTGAAGCATAGGATTTCACATTTAAAGATTGTAGTCCCTAATCTCTTTCAGTGATTTTAGTTGCAGTAAAATTCGGATATGTAAATCTTAAAATACCAAAACCTCACTATTTTCTATGCACATATTGTTTTTGCATGTGTTATGTTGAAACTGCTTCCAGCAGAGCTTATCTTTGGCATGTTGATGGCACGGGCATGACTTCAGTTTTCTGCTACTAGGTGACTCAATGAGAGAGCTACAATCAATGTAATATTTTTCCTTGATAACAGATTTGGCGCCCTACAAATTTGTCTCATGTCTTATTTGCTTTCACTAGGAGAGTAATTATGTCTATTGACTTTCCAGCATTGTGCTCATCGTATTCTGGTGACGCGAAATCAGTCTCATGACATGTTAGCAGTGCAGTCGAGCAGGCCATACAAGTTCTAAACAGTGACAGTGGTACGTTTTTTCTTCAGAACCTGAATTCTCTCGAGTTTTCGAGAGATCACTAGTGTGCTGATCGAATTGTAACCGTACTTTTGCTCCATAATTACCGCAGCCTTCGTATTTGGAAGGTACATAAGCTGCTCACTCTTTGACAGCTTGGATACTGGAGGATCACTAAGAAGAAAACCACAGTGATAAAACTGGTGTTGTCACTTCAGGATAGCGTCTTTCAGTTCCTTCTCTCTCGGGTCGTACTCCCTGAATCAGACAACAAGACCATGAATTTCTTCATCCGATTCATCATAACTAACAAAATATGATGAATTCGAACCTTTACAGTCAAAAGTAGAGAGGATAGCTGTTAACAATACTAATATCTCTCTCCCTGCATATTACGATGGCATTATTCTTCACAATACTTCCCAGTTGTTGCACATTTGGTTATGTTTCATCTTTATCTATTTATTTTTGATTCCCATGCAAACAATTCCCTATTGATAATTATTTCAATTTCATTTTATTGTGTTGTTTATATAGCAAGAGCCGAGAACTGGCTTCAACACAAAAGATAACAGGAGCCAAGAACTCGCTTCTACACAATAGATAGCAGGAGCAAAGAAGTGCCTTTTAACACAAAAGATAGCAGGAGCCATGAAGTGGCTTTCACCACTGATGTGAAATAAGTCTCATGACATATTGAACAGAGATGTCGAGCAGGCCATATAAGTTCTAAAGAGTCACAGTGGTATGTTTTTTCATCCTTGCCTTCTCCTGATCGAGTTACAAACCATACTTTTGCTCCAAAATTACTGCAGCCTCGGTATTTGGAACGTCCGTAAGACGCTCTTCGACAATTCGGACACCGGAGTATCACTAAGAAGAAAACTACTTCGATTATACAAACACTCGTGTGTTCCCCTCCTTCCTTCTCCTGTGTACCCTCTTCGACATACTAGCTAGATCGCTGCATTCTCAACCAGGTTTCCTTCCTGACCCGGCAGCCAGTGCAACATGCTACCAGGTCCGATTCCAAGTTTCCAACAGCTTAATTATGCCACCTATGGTCGTGTTGTGCTGTGCTGCTGGCAGGCAAGCAGGCCGCATCGTCGGCTGGCCGGACATGTCTGCTCAGTTCTCCACATCAGAGAAAGGGGAAAGATCAAACACGCCAAGGAACAGGTATGCTGGTAGGTTATTTGTCTAAGGTTGATGGGTTACCTATATTGATTGCAGATTTTGGGTGTTTCTCATCTAACAGAAATATTGTGTGTAATTCGGGCCTAGATACCTTCGATAATGCCATATCTTTCTCAGAACTATTAGTCCAGGTTGTAGCACTCGGTGGCAGGTGATGCAAGTTCAGCTGCATATGAACTAATTGGTGCATCATATATGGCACACACTCCTGCAGAATTATCGATCCTACAGTGCATACGCACAAGTCAGGGTGGACGGCACGAGCAAGCTTTTCGGCCCGCTCGTGGCCCGTTAAGGACCGGACCGTACGGTCCAGGACCGTTGGGAAAACTGGTCGGTCCGGGCTGCAATTTTCGGCCCGAGAAAATGTCGGTCCGGTCCGGTCTTTAACCGAGCCGCTCGGTCGGACCGAGAAAAGGTAGTCACCGCTGCCGCCGTTCCTCGTTGTCGTGGCCACCGGCAGCCCCCGTGTGAACCATCATGTCTCCGCGCTTCCCCTCTCATCCCTTCCTCACCTCCCAGTGCGCCATAGCCTCTTGGCGCCGCTCGCCATCGTTGCCATGCGTGCACCGCGGCCGATCTGAAGTTCTCGATCATGGAGTCGACCCCAAACCGGCACCAAGTCCTGCCATGGAGACATCACGTACACCGGCCACCAGCTGCCCCAGGTAGGCGAACGACTCGCCGTCACCACCAGGAATAACTGGGCACCATCCGAACGCTCTGAAGGTGACGCCACCGCTGGTGTTTGTGGAGTCTCTATACTCGTCGGGATTTCCCGCGCATGTCAGTTTCATCAGTGAAAGAAGGAATAACAGGAGAGAAACAGCTCGTATGTTCATTCATCTGTCGAGTGTTACAGATATACAGAGAAGAGGAGCACACAGGTCGGCAGATGCGGCCACTACGCCAACACAACCTCCGTAACTAACTCATCTAGATAAGCTCATGAGATCATGCAGTTCATGCACTAGAGACCAGGACTAGTTGTTATGGAGAGAGAGAGAGAGCTATGTGAGACAATCTCACGTTGGTGCAGCCGGTCTTGTAGGGGTATTCCAACAGTCAGATTCAGTTTCATATTCAGAAAATCCACTTCGTCAGTTCGTCAAACATTCAGTTGTCAGTCAATTCTCGCGCAGGTTGGTGCTCGCGCACGTCGTCCACTTCATCGCAGCAGTAGCGCACGTACGCCACCTCGCCGCAGCAACCGCACACACATCGACGCTGGTGGCGCTGGCCGGTCCATTCGGTCCACTCGGTCTGGCCCGGACTTTGATGCCGCCGGTCCGGAAACAGGACCGCTTGCCTGCTCGGTCCGGTCCGGTCCTGTATCCTCGCCCTCTGTAGTTCCTCCACTATATGATCGTTACTCTTTCAGGTTAAGCCCTTCTCGTGACATCCTCAGGTGTATTTCCATTTTTTTGAAACACAGTCCCTTAGGGCCCGATTCATTAGAAAAGGTCGAAGAGAATTGCCCGGTTAATAAACGGAAAACCAAGCGAAAACCGTCACAACATGCCCGCAGAAACAAGGCACCCGTGCGACCTGGCAACCTACACAAGAACGCACACACGCCCGCCGAGCCAACGCCAGAGCCGACCACCCGTCTCGTGTCATCGTCACCGCAAGGGCCCCTCCTCAGCAGCTTCGACTTCAGGAAGACAAAGCGAGGCACGGCGACTCCTCGAACACGCGGGAAGAGATCGACTACCAAGAACCATCAGCAAACCTGACTCCGCCCGAAGCCGTCATCGTTGCCGCATACAGGAAGCCGCGCAAACATCCGCATTGCCAGATGGGCACCAGCCGACCGCAATGCCGCAAACGTCCAGCCCATGAAGCATATGCAAATGGGATATGAAGCTCTTCAAGGTGACGCCCCAAAGAGGGAAGCGACGATGATGACGCCGTCGCCCGACCCAAATGGGCCTTAGGCTTTCACTCGAAGAGCAAGATCCGAGGGTGTAAGAGGATGCGGAACTCCACAACAACGCCTCCAAGAAGGTTAAACGACGTCCACAGACACCGACGCCGCCGGCCGGCAAGACCGGGTAAGCTTTCGCTCGGAGCATACCCAACACCACCAGGACCCTCACGCATTGCACCTTCGCTGATCCGCCTACCTCTCGCAGAGCCACCGCGCCAACAGCACCAGAGCCACCAAGCACCACAACCCCCGCCGGTCAAGAAGACGCAGACAGGCCAGATCCGCCCTGGCATTCCACCACCGCTGCACCAGACAGGAGCCATCATAGGCCAGCACGCCACCGGCCCGACCAGGGACGCGCCCCACAAGGCAGGTGGGGGGGGGGGGGGGCACCCGCCCCGACCGCCGGAGAGGAGCAGCTGGCCGAAGACCAGTCGCCCGTCGACGACGTGGCTGCGACTGGCACTCACGAGAGCCGCTGCCAGGGGGCCGTATCGCCGGAGAAGAAGCCCAGAGGCCAGCCGCCGATGCAGCTGAAGCCATCGATTGGATCCATCTTGACACAAAAAAGGGGATCGAGCCTCCCCACCCCGAGCGAGCTCCCGCGGCCTGGCAAGAGGAAGTTGACCCTGCTGCTGCCGTCCGCCGCCCGGGCTTAGCCCGGTGGCCTCCTCCGGTGAGGGGAGGAAGGGCGGCGGGAGGGCGGCCCGGCGGCGCGGGCTGGGGGTTCCGCCGTGTAGTCTCAGCCGAGACGAAGCGGGGGTATTGTCGACAGTATGACACATTTCCTCACTTTCTTTCCATATTATTGCAAATAAGGTAAACACAAGAAGCTAGAAATATTCATTCTAAAAAATGCTATCCATCATGGCTGTTTATTTAATCTATTAACCCTGTCCAGTCTGAATTTCTTTATCTTTTTCCGCTCCATTGTTATAAACGTTTAGTCTACTAAATGCTAAATTTGTTCAGTCTGCCACTTAAAGCGTTAATGGGAAGTAACCAAGGTTTATGCAATGCAAAGCATGCAGTAGCATAAGGAAAGTTTCGAGATTGTCCATGCAGTAGCCTTTCCGGTTTATAAGGCTTATCTCAAAATTTTAGTTTTCCCGTTTTATAAGGCTCAATTTAGTTGTTCCCCATCACATGTTCAGATTTCAAGGTGCATTAAATCATTGCATGCAAGTATTAAAAGAAATTGACCAATGCATGTGCTTTGTGCATGCATGCATTGCAATTAATGCATTGGTAAACACAACTGTTTGAGAAAAACAAGAGCATTAATTGACTAGTTTTGCAAACTACAAAAATTATTCCACCACTCACCATCTACCTTGGTTGGTGAGATTTTTGAATTGAGCCCTATAAACCGGAAAGGAGGGAGTATATTGTGATGCAAGAGTGCTTGATGTGTATTATTATATGCTTTGTTGCTTTCAAATCAGGTTTCATTACTTTGGGACCTACTAACTAGGAGATGTTAATTTTTTCCATTATTTATTCGTACTCAGTTTATACAACTCATAGATCATAGCTCAGGGCTAAAATTAATATGTTAATATTCTTGTGCTCAGTGAGAACCAGAATAAAAGGATGAAAAATCTAGGAATACACCTTTCGAATTACCGAAAAAGGCTTTCGCCCCGCTTTATATATAAAGCAATGATCAACAGCACCTGGTACAAACGCACATCCCCACAACAGACGCGCACACACACCCAACGCAGGATACATAGGCGATGACCGTAGCAACACCATCCTTAGCACTACGTGAAGAGGTGAAGCCGCATATGGCAAAACGTGGGCTCCAATGCGGCACCTTCAGAAAGGGGACGCCACCAGAGCGCCGCCACCACCCGATCCGAGGATTAGAATTTCCGCTGGAGCAACACGACGGGCAATGATAGCTACGACGACGCCTTCAAGAATGGAATGAGCTTCGCCGCCGGTCGGTCCGTCCGAAGATACACTACTAGGAAAAACCTTATACACAGAACTTTAGCAGTAGCGCGGGTTAAAAAAGGGCGCTAGTGCTAGATAGCAGTAGCACGTGCAGGAAAAGGGCGCTAGAGATAAAAATGTAGCACTAGCGCGGGTTAAAAAAGGGCGCGAGTGCTAGATAGCAGTAGCCCGTGCAGGAAAAGGGCACTAGAGATAAAAATGTAGCAGTAGCGCGTATTCCTGTAAAATCGCTACTACTAATATTCCCATTACTAAGCCGATAGGCTACACATAGTTGTAGCGGTCTTGTAAAAAGCGCGCTACCGCTAGGATCTATGTAGCAGCGCGTTTTCTATGAAAAGCGCTACTGCTAATGGAAATAAAATAAAATGAAAAACAAATAGAAAAGTAAATGAAAATGTAAGAAATAGAAAAAGGAGAAAGAAAAAAAATGTAAAAAAAATGAAAAAGGGAAAAAAGGAGAAAGGCATAGCAGTAGCGTCTGTTCATAAGAGGCGCTGTAGATAATATAGTAGCAGCGCGTTTCCTAGACCCCCTCTATAGAAACAGAAAAGGAAATAAGAAAATAAAAGAAAATTACATAGCTATAGCAGTAGCGCGTTTTGTAAAAACCGCTATAGCTATCTTAGCTATAGCGCGTTTTTGCAAGACGCGCTACCGCTAAGTTTGACTTAACCCAAAAACGGTTTCCCCCCTGGCCACCCCTTCTCTCCCAAATCCCTCGCCCCACTTCGCCGCCGTCACCCCAATTCGCCATCGCCCCACTTCACCGCCGTCTCCTGCCGACGTCGACGCCCCCGGAGCCACCAGAGCCACGCGCCGTCGACACCACCGGAGCCGCCCCCAACGCCACCTAAGCCGCCGTCGATGCCACCGGATCCTCCCTCGCCACAATTGCCTCCCTCGCCGTCACCGGAGACGCCCCTGCCTCCCTCGCCACCAGCGGAGCCATCCTCTGTAAGCCCCCACCGCTCTCTCTCATTCATGGCACAAACACTGGACAGAGAACTAGCTAGCTAGGTTAACTAGTTTAATTAGGTTAATTATCTAGGTTAGTGCAAAAATTTAGTTAGGGCTTTGACAGAGAACTAGTTATGTTAACTAGTTTAATTAGGTTAATTATCTAGGTTAGTGCAAAAATTTAGTTAGGGCTTTGACAGAGAACTATTTAGGTTAATTATCTAGGTTAATGCAAAAATTTATTTAGGGCTTTGACAGAGAACTAGATAGGTTAACTAGTTTAATTAGGTTAATTATCTAGGTAAACTAGGTTAACTAACTAGGTTAAATAGCTTGGCTAATTAGGTTCCTTGTGTTAACAAGCTAGGTTAAGTAGATTGGCTAGGTTAGAGCAAAAATTTATTTTAGAGCATTAGGTTAGAAGGGTTAGAGAAATGGAGTTCCTTTGCAATTTAATTGGGTTCTGTTCTAGGCAGAGAAGGGTTAGAGAAAATAATGTGTGTGTGTTTGTGAGAGAGAGAGAGAGAGAGAGGAATAGCTAGATCAACATAATTTGGGTTCTGTCCTAGGCAGAGAAGTGTTTAGTGAGGTCATTTTGCAAAGGTTTTTGATTTTTGAAAAGACCACTATTTTTTAAGGAAAAGAATTTAGGCAAGTTTTAGTTTAAAGATGATCCATTCCTAGACTTTTATTGTTGATTATATCTTTTCATTGAAGTGGTCATGTTATATCATTTCATTGAAGTGGTTCGATTGTGCCCAAGTGGCCTTTTATTGTTTCCAGGGAATGAAGCCGAGTGGCCTATGTTTTGCCAGAATGTTGATTTATTTCAGTTCCGGCAAATTTCAAGTGCTCAATTTGTCCACTTTTTAGCAAAGGTCATGCCAAAATTTTCCGTGAATTTCGGGATGACTTGGGCTACAAACTAGGACATATCGAGTGCCCGGGATTTGCCGCACCGGGAAGGAATCAACGTTCCTGCAAAACATAGGCCTTTTTTATGTTATTATTCATTTTATTAGGTCTAGAATTTATTGACTAGATTTAATCATAGGAACATGGCTAGCAGCGATGAAGGACAGGGTTCTGGTGATTGCGATGACGTCTACCTAGCGGCACACGAATATTTGAGCCTTGCCAACGATCAATAGTTGTTGTTGCTGGGCCCACCTGTCTCATCCAAGACCGACACTGAGACCGGCGCCGAGACTGGCGTTGAGACCCAGACCGGCACCGAGACTGGCAAAGCCATAGAACAGAAAGCGAAGAGGATATGTCGACGCCTAAACCAGCTCCTCACTACTAGACTAGTGGTCACGGAGGTGGATGACGACAATTTTGAGCCAAAACTGCTTGTGGAAGCGCGCTCCTGCTACGGCAATCAGATAGGCTGCATCGTACGGGCGTGCGCCACCATCAATGATGAGAAACTAAAGAAGAGGCCAAATATGAAGAAATCCATCCTAACCCTGTTGCAATGAAGCGGATAAACAAACGCGTCATGACCAAGTGTAGCGACGCATTGGCTGCCTGGAAAGGAAGGGTGAAACGCGCCATTGAAAAAAAGGAACCCTACTCCGAGATTGTGAAGGAAAATCCGACAATCACGCTAGAGCAGTTTGAACTATTCAAGGCGGCTTGCGATGCCGAAGATGCCAAAAAAGTCAAAGTACATGAAGGGGCTTCCATAGAGGAACATGGGGCACCACCACCTGGGAAGCCGTGGTTACGCGGGGAAGAGGTCCATATGGGCCAAGGAGGACGCCGAACGTGAAAGTCTGGGCATCCCAGACCCCTTGGCGGAGTTCATCGTCCCGCAGGAGTATGACGTCCTCAGGGCCCGGTACTGTTGGAACTGAGTCAAGGAGGTTTTTGAGACGGACCCGGTCACGAGGAGTTCATGAGACTGTTGGTAATTTTAGTTTCTGATCAATTCGACTGCATGTTTTAGTCTTATTTGTAAACGATCCTTGTTCCTTTTGCAGAGAGAGTAGCACAGGACTGCGGCCGAATGCGACTTGCCGTATGAGGCGTTGGCGAGGCCCAAGTGGGACACCCCATTCAACCGGGCATTGAACATATTGAAACAACTCCCGGTGCACACTCGGCCGTTGTATGGACACATGCACGGTGTTGGAGACAGCGCCACGTGGAAGAAGTACTACGCTGAGACCACAGAGGAGAGAAAGGAAAGACGGAGGTTAACTGAAGAAAGCATCGACGAGAAGGTTGAGATTGCTGTTGAGAAGAATACAGCTAAGACAGTCGCAACATCGGTAGCTGTCGTAAAACAGGAGCTAACAGTCTTGGTTCCGGCTATCGTCGGTTGGAGCAGGCGAAATCCAGAAAAAGATGCAGCAAACTTTCCCACTGCCGACTTCTTCGGGAGCAGCTCGACTAGCGTTGCACCAGCACCTGCACCTGCTCCTGCACCGGCTCCCGCACCTGCTTCGTCTTTGGCTGAGCTCGACGCCCTCACGGTACCTGTCACACCGGCCCTCTTCAATAAATGTATAATCTCCCATTTCCGTTGCCTTTTAGATGTCTTACATCGCAGACATGTCTTTGCAGGCCGACGCCCCATGCACCATATTGTACGACATCAACGGCTAGAAGGTGGACGTGGGCAAGGCGACGATAACTAATCCGAAGGAACAATTGTTCCATAGCCGGCCGATCACCCTAGACGTCTTCAGGGTTTCCGTGGCCAGTGTCAAACCGGGCCACGAGAATTTGGTTCTCCAGTACTAGGGGGAGATGATGACGAGACCCCACGACGGCTTGGCGATTGCAAGACGTGGGTCCTGTTGTGGACAAAGAGTCTGCTTCCTCTGGAGGCGGCCGGGAGCACACGCACGACCACGCAGCCTCCGCAAGGTATGAACATCAGCACCCTACCTACCCAATTAAAGTCGCCTGTCGTGCTGGGTGATAGTGGACTGGGTGAGGAAGAGGCTCCATTAGTCGCTGATGACATCACCATAGATGAGGATGAGGATGACGATGACACTCAACATTATCTCAATACTGGTGCCACTGATGATGGAGGATCGATGGCTCAACAGTATGAGTACTCAGGGTTTGAGTGTCATGAGTCGGTGCCTGAATTGCCGCCTATGGAGCCTGAACGTACTGTAGACGACCTTCCACCAAAGAAGCATCAGAAGAGAGCGAGGAAAGGCAGCAATAAAGCTGCTGCTATGATCCAGCCGCCTCCGCAGCCTCGGGTTCAGGACCGTATACCTGTCCCCGGTGCGGCGAAATACCATATCACCGGTGAACCAATCCTACCTAAGGCATCGGTACAGGCCATACACGGCGATCTAAGCAGACTTCATGATGATGTGCTGCGGAGAGAGAAAAGCCTAATCACCTCGAAAAATTCAGGATACCCACTGTACGTGGTTAACGTGCCGCGGCAAAGGTTGTACGTCGACACAATCCCCGCGGAGTTCTTCCTTCCATTCGATTACATCTTCGACATGTTTCACTTGAAGAAGATGGATTTTACGTTTGTCATCCTTTATGCCTAGTACATGAACTACATCATCGGGATTGAGCAGATACCTTATATCTGTGTCGCTGACCTGTACTTCATGCATGAGAGCTTCTTGGCAGTCTGCGCAGAGCACCATGAATACGCGAGGGACTACCTCGTCAATTTGATGCTAGCCAATAAGGACAAGGAGACGATTCTCGTGCCTTATCATCCCCTGTAAGTCATTCGCGCGGATATCCTTCCTTCGATTTCAATCATTCATTTGCACGATGGAGGCTAATTAATTTGAGGTGTACTTATTTTGTGCAGCAACGGACGCGCCGTCCTCATCATCCTTTATCCCCGATACTCCCACGCTCTATACTTGGACTCGTCGAAAAACATTAACAAAAAGGATTACGCCCACATCAAGTATGTTCTCGATAGTACTATCTTTTTCTACGGCGTACAGGGTGGAGAGGTCAAGATCAAGAAGACTAGGAATGGCAGGGATGCCTTCGGCCATAAGACCTACTTCTGCTGCATCCAGCAACCGAGTGATAGTCTTAATGATGGATTCTATGTCATACACCAGATGCTGGAGTACAGACGGGATTGGCAGAACCTTCGCATGTCATCATCGGCTTCGAGCTGAGTTCTATCGCATCCAACATGAACTTGCCCAAATCATCATGAAGGAGGTCCTCGAAAAAACAAGGTTGTTCTACGAGGAAGGGGAAATGTCGCGACAAGACGTCCGAACACGCGTAGCGGCTCAACGTCTCGACCTGAAGCCTTTCACTAAGCTCGGGGACTATCTCCCTGACTTGGATGGATGGCACGACATGCTTGAGTGATTGTCGATATATGACAATGTGTCCGTTTAGTCCATACTTTATGTATGGCGAAACTTTGAGTTATGCACGACGAAACTTTATTTGTGATGTAATTAAACCGTCCTCCTCGACTAGCGAAGATCACTCTAGTTAGGGCATTTTGGGTATGATGAACTTTGTTATTTATGCTTATGATATGTTGTTTCTATTTTTGCCAAGTCTGTCTCTTTCTGTTGCTCAACTATATACATATCATCGACTTATGTGACGATGCAGGTGCATAGATCATCGATGACGAAGAAGTGCTACACCAGGAGTATACGACGAGTGGCCGAAGTGTCAGGCCCAGGTGTACCGGTTTCCGAGCGATAGCCAGTAGTTAGTTTAGATTCACGCTAGTGCGAGAGAGGGGTACAAACTCATGTACTACAAAGTTTCGCTCTCACTCATAGTGATAGCTCTTCTCGCGTATATCATTGTTTAGATGGACGACGATGTAGTTGCAAGAACTTGTATCGCTATTTTCGAGATGATGACGAGATACCACTTTGTGTTGGATGATGATTATGATGATGACATGATTTGATGCTATGGTTACATTTGTATATGTATGATGCTAAAGATTATTGTATAAGCCTGTTCATATACAAAACAAATATGCATAAAAAAACTAATAAAACTAACAGTAGCGAGGGGAGTAGAGTTAGCAGCGGCGCACCCTTACCAGTAGCGTGTCCTGAACTAAAGTGCTACAGATATTAGCAGTAGCGAGTTGCCCAAAAGCCCGTTGATGCTATCCATGTATAGCAGTAGCATTGGTCCCCACGCGCTACTGATACACGTTAGCCGTAGCGCTGTATCAGCACCCCGCGCTACTGATACACCTAATACGCGCGCTACTGCTAGGCTTTTTCCTAGTAGTGATAGAGCAGGTTTTCACCCCGGCCACCATTCACCTCCACCAAACGCCACACCCCGGCTACCATGCTGCCCACACGACCATGGCAACCAGGCAGCACCAAGCGACGGGCTCTGCCGATGAGCCCCACGGACCCACCAGCAGGGCGGCCGCCCCGGAATCCAAGACCTTGACACCCTCTCACCCAAGATCCGCTGCTACCCAAACCAAATACACAAGTGCAAAGGATCCTCCTTTCGCACCCCTGGGGTGCCCCAGTGCCGAGACCCAATAGGCCGTCCAAAACTGGCCTCCATCGCCGGGCCTGAGACAAGCTCGGTTCTGTTGCCGGGCGCGAGACGAGCATGATCCTGCTGCCGGGCACGAGACGAGCTCGGTCATGCTGCCGGGCGCGAGACAAGGTTGGTCCTGCTGCCGGGCGCATGACGAGCTCGGTCCTGCTGCCGGGTACGAGATGAGTGATGGACCGCAGCTAGGGGAGGGCCAACCATCGACGAAGATAGCGGATGGAAGAGCGAGAAGAAGGATCAGAGGTCAACACATGATGCACACCGACAAGCCGACGCCGGAGAAGTTTAGCCGCCGCCGTGAACGACCCAAACCACCTCCATCAGCGCTGGGATCCCTAGGAGGAGCCCCATGCTGCCATACCGACCTGCACCATTAGAAGAGGCCAGGCCAGCCGCAGACATCGCCAGCCACCCCACCATGGCACGCCCCCGCTCCAGCCACCTCCAGCACCCAAGGACTGGCGGAGACGACTGGACCACGCCGCCTCAGCCCACGCCGCCCGCGAGAACAGCTGGCCGGAGGAGCAGCCCGCCAGATCTGGATTGGATCACCACAGCCCTGACGCCGCCCACCCTGCGCAGGCACACTCCGCCGACCCCAGCAGCCCCCCACATGCTGCCACCAGCCGCTACCGTCGCAGGGACGACCATCGTCGTCGTGGTTCCGCCGCCCCCTGCCTAGTGTCGCGCATACACCCAAGGTGGCTGCCCCGCGCCAGCCGACCCCGTGCGAAGGAAGAAGAAGGCCCTCGCCGGCCCGGCTTTGCCTGGTAGCGTGCTCTGGCGGCGGCGGGGGGGGGGGGGGGGGGTATCAAATAGAGGAGGGGGCTGGTGGCGACCGGGGTAGGGTGCGAGCGGGTCGAGCGAGTCGGGGGGCAGAAGCTGTATGTAGTCACCTTTCGAATTGTACAATGCATTTCATTACAATGGGCTATTTTATAAAACAACCAACTTTACTCTGTCCGGTAAGTTTAATTAGTTTTCCAAACTATCTTAGTAGTACCATTACCATATATTATTACCACATGCCACATGTAGTCAGCATCTTATTTGAACTATTACTACCACATTTCACCTGTGGTCAGTATCTTAGTACCAGTAATTAGTATCAAATTCGCTATATCAATAATTTCCATTTCATGTTTATTGCATTCCCTGTTGATAAATTATCCTACTCAGTTACTAATTCATAACCTAACATGGGCATTAATAGTAATGGTAAGCCTGCCGAGCTAGCACACGGGAATTTCCCCACGGGACACGCTACCTACTTCTGACTCTACTAGGACTAAGCTAAGACCACGTGTACAAGTCTGACTCAAATTGCTACTGACTTGTATGGACATATTAACTTCATCTCTAACAGCCTTGGTATTTGGAAGGTCCATAAGCTGCACACTCTTTGACAACCTGGGTACTGGAGGATCATAATTTCCATTTCATTTTATTGTGTTCTTTCTATAGCAGAAGCCAACAAGTGCCTTCAACACACATGATAACAGGGGTTAACAAGTGGCTTCACACGCCCTCCGTCGATGCAAAACAACATTGTTGGAATGAGGACGGGATGGGGATGGTTCAAAAATGTGTTTGCGACAGGGGGTTTTAACCGTGTGTGATGGCCCAATCTGCACTAGTACAAGAGGTAGTACAAGCTTTGACTGTATCGCACGATATGTGGATACCTAAGATTTTTCTGATTCGAATTGAATATGTCAAAAAATAGACCTCAGAAAGTATTTTCTTTTTATTTCATAGTAGATACTTCGTCATTACTCCATGTATTCAAAAATACACAGGTAATAGGGTTTTGTTATTATGATGTACTTTTATGATATAAAAAATCATAACCAGGAATAAGCTTCTCACACTTCGACAATTTGGACACCGGAGGATCACCAAGAGGAAAACCGTTGGTACTTTCCATTTCATTTATTGTGTTGGTTCTATACTTCTATAGCAGTATCCAAGAAGTGTCTTCAACAAACAAGATAGCAGGAGCTAAGAAGTGGCTTTGACACAAGTCGGTATGTTCTTTCTTCCTCTGCTTTCTCGTGAGATCACCTGTGCCCCTTGATCGAGTTGTAAGCCATACTTTTGCTCGAAAATTATTGTAGCCTTTGTTTTGGAAGATCCATCAGCTACTCACTATTTGACAACCCAGACACTGGAGGATCACTAAGAGGAAACATATCTTTGAGATAGAAATGGTTTTATTTCATCCGATTCATAACTTAAAACAGATGATGAACTCCAACCTTTACAGTTCAGTTTTCCGCCCTGTTTGCTACAAATTAACAGGGCAATTCTCTCTTTTCTTAATTGATGAAAATGCAAGTCTTTTTCCTTGTTAAAATAAACTTTACAGTCAAAGGTAGAGAGAGGGAAGCTGTTAACAATATTAATGTATCTCTCCTGGCATATGAGCATGCCATTATATCTCACAACTGTTTCCAGTTCGATGATTGTTGCACATTTTGTAAGTACTTAAGTTTATCTTTTTTGCTGGTTTGGATTCCTGTACAAACAATTCACTACTGATAATTTCCATTACATGCTTCCTGGATTTTTGCTATAGCAGGATCCAAGAAGTGGCATCAACACACAAGATAGCAGGAGCCAAGAAGTGGTTTCAACACACAAGTTATGCTCGACTCGGGTTGACTCAACTATATGCATATCCATCACATCTTGTGTCGAAATATTGTTGAAACAAACACATACGTAATATATTCAACTCTCTCTGATCCCTAAAATTAATCCGAGCATTTGGAGATAGTCTATTCACAACATCCATAGGCTTAGATTTCTTAGAAGTCCATCTTTTGTGCCAGCTAGAAGGGACATGAAACTCCATTAAGTAGAGCACTCATGCACAAACAAAGACATGGCAAAGTTAACATCTGCTATGCTATCTGAATAGTTTCTCACTACTACTTGCTAGAGATGTTTATTAATCCACTCACCCGTACTATCAACTGGATTATCGTTTGGCTTGGTTGGAACATGGCTCATCGGTGACTTAAAATGATGCCAGATGTGCCAAATAAATAATTTTGAGTAGAACTCAACATAAGGATAATAGAGAGTAACACCTAAGGTGATAGAAAGTTAGAAACAAATACTCGGATAATTTCAACTGAACAGTATGTGAAGCTGGTGTAAGTAGGGAAAACATTTAATGATGTCAATGACATGATTTTGCTTCAGAGCCTTGCTTCCATGATCATTAGCTACAATATCTTTACATTATGCGACAATGACATCACATTGTTGTAAACCATTGCTTGGATCAAACATCAAGACAATAGAAGGTTGCAAGCAGATACATAGAAAACTAGGTTTTAAGAAATAAACTCACATCATGTTCCTGTGCAGCCAACCCAAAATCTGATGTTTTGGTTCAACCATGACATGTATGATTTGTGGATTGTTACCTTGCCAGTGCTATAATCACTGGAATCGTTTTCCCTTATATCTTATTTGGGGCTTCACTTTTGGCTCAATGTTTACTTTGCTTTAAATTTTTTTCGAAAAGGGGGGATTCCCCGGCCTCTGCGTCAGAACGATGCATACAGCCTCTATTATTATAAAGTAAACAAGGTCTCAACAAGGTCTTACAGTAATGGAACAAAAGCAGGGACTAGCTCACATAGAGCGTCAACTGCAAAGTAGAAACCACAAAAGCCACAACCGGCTGGCATGAAAACAGATAGGTAAAACTAAATGCCTATCCTATTACATGATCGCCATCCAAACCGGTTGAAGATATCCCGCGCTACCGTCTCCCACCGGGCAGATCCAGTAACCAAACGCTCCCTGGCCTCCGTCGGAGTGAGTAATGACCACGTACGGATCAGTGCTGTAGCTCGGAATAACACCAGCAAAAAATGAGTATTTGTTGTTCTGTTAAAAACCAAATCATTTCTGCAATTCCAAATTGCCCATAATAACGCACATACTCCTACACGAATGTGTCTGGCTGTTTCGGACTCAATCCCAACAAGCCACGCCCCAAATAACGTGTTTACCGATGTCGGAGGAGTAATATTAAAGGCAATTTGCACGGAGCGCCACAACCCTCGTGCCAACGGACAGTCAAAAAATAAGTGCTTGATAGTCTCATCCCTATCACAGAAACTACACCTAGTAGATCCTGTCCAGTTGCGCTTAACTAGATTGTCCTTAGTAAGAATAACTTGCTTATGCACAAACCACATAAACACTTTAATCTTCAAAGGTACCTTAACTTTCCAGACCTCCTTGGAAGTAGGTATCACAGCAGAATTAATGATATCAACATACATCGATTTAACCGTGAATACCCCAGTTCTAGTTAGCTTCCAATACAACTGATCGGGCTGAGGATTTAGCTGAACTTCCATCAGCCTACGGACCAAGTGAAGCCATGCCTCCCATCGAGGCCCGACAAGCACCCTCCTAAACTGAATATTTAGAGGTATAGATTGCATCACCGTGGCAACGAGAGTATCCCTACGCTGAACAATTCGATATAGTGTCGGATATTGTGTAGCCAATGCCGCGTCACCAAGCCACGTATCCTCCCAGAAACGCATATTCTCGCCATTACCAACAATACATCTCATTCTGTTAAAGAAAACGGCTTTAACCCTCATAAGCCCTTTCCAGAACGGCGAATCTGTAGGTCTCAGAGTAACCTGGGATAAAGTCTTTGAGTGCAGATATTTACTACGTAGAATCTGCGCCCAAGTTGCCTCTGTCTCAGAAGACAACTTAAACAACCAGTTACTAAGCACCAGGTCCCCCTTGGTCCTTTGGTCGACAAATAATATCCCATTTGGCCAATCTGTACTTCCTCTTAGACTCATCACTCTGCCAAAAGAAGCGGGAACGATAGAAGTCTAGCCTCTTCCTAACCCCCACTGGGACCTCGAAGAAAGATAAGAGAAACATAGGTAAACTCGTGAGCACCGAGTTAATCAAAATTAACCGGCCTCCATAAGACATGAGTTTTCCTTTCCAGCAACTAAGTTTCTTCTCAAAACAATCCTCGATGCACTTCCACTCACGATTTGTTAGCTTACGATGGTGTATTGGAATACCAAGATACGTGAAAGGTAGAGCCCCAACTTCGCAACCAAACAATTGTGTATATGCTTCTTGATCGTCTTTGGCTCTACCAAAGCAGAACAACTCGCTTTTATGGAAATTAATCTTCAGCCCCGACAATTGTTCAAAAAGGCATAACACTAACTTCATGTTCCTCGCTTTTGCCAAATCGTGTTCCATGAAAATGATTGTATCATCAGCGTATTGCAGGATGGACAGACCACCATCAACCAGATGAGGCACCAATCCCTCCACCTGACCGGCCTCCTTGGCCCTCCCAATCAGGATCGCTAACATATCAACCACAATATTGAACAGAATAGGCGACATAGGGTCACCCTGTCTCAAACCCTTGTGCGTTTGGAAGTAATGACCTATGTCGTCATTAACTTTAATGCCAACACTACCTTTTTGCGTGAATGTTTCCACCTGATGTCGCCAGAGCTCATCAAAGCCCTTCATCCGTAAAGCCTGTTGGAGGAACGGCCATTTGACTTTATCATAAGCCTTCTCGAAATCCACTTTGAAAATAACACCATCTAGTTTTTTCGTATGAGTTTCATGAAGCGTTTCATGAACGCTGTTTGAGAAGGTTGCACAACCGTGTGCGCAATCTGCGTGAGCCTGATCGTTCCAACCTTGGTAAAGATGTTGAAGCTGACATTCAAAAGGCAGATGGGCCGAAATTGCTCAATTCTCACGGCATCAGTTTTCTTAGGCAACAAAGTTATCGTTCCAAAATTAAGTTGGAAAAGCTGCAAATGTCCCGAGAACAAATCATGGAACATCGGCATCAGGTCCCCTTTGATAATATGCCAACACTTCTTGTAAAACAGCCGGGAAACCATCCGGCCCCGGTGCCTTGTTACACTTCATCTTGGAGATAGCCTCAAAAACCTCCTTTTCCGAGAAAGGGGCAGTTAATACATCGTTTTCCACAGCAGTAAGTTGAGGGATATCGTGAACCCTAGACTCATCCAGGGACACACAGTTCTCCTCTGGTGGTCCGAACAGACGTTTATAGTACTCAGTAATGTAAAGCTTCAGGTTGTCCTGACCGACTATTGTACCCTCATCTTGTTCTAACTGGAAAATTCTCTTCTTCCGGTGCTTGCCATTGGCTATCATGTGGAAGAACTGAGTGTTCGCATCCCCCTGGACAACTTTTGTCACCTTTGCCCGCAGCGCCCACTTTAATTCTTCCTCACGGAGTAACTCTTTCAGCCTCACCTTAGCCTTATGCTTGATATGAAGCTCGGGGGCTGACAGAATCGTAGTTTCTGCCCTTATATCTAAGGTTTGGATAAGGGAAAGGAGTCGTTCCTTCTCCACCTTATACATTCCACCTAGATGTTTAGCCCACCCCCGAAGGAAACTTCTGAGGTGCCTAATCTTGTTCTACCAACGCTCAAGGGCATTCCTACCTCCTGCATCTTTAGCCCATTCTCTGGCTACAAGATCCAAGAATCCTTCTCTTTCAAACCACGCCAGCTCAAAAGAGAATAAATTCTTGTTACCCGAATAGGTAGCCCCACCAGAGTCGAGCAGCATGGGTGTGTGATCAGAAATGCCGCGGGATAGAGCTTGCACCGTTACGAAGGGAAACTTCTGTTCCCAAGCAACACTAGCCAGAACCCGATCCAACTTCTCGAACGTTGGATTTGGCAACGCGTTAGCCCAGGTGAACTTCCTCCCTGAAAGCTCAATCTCTCTCAAATCTAAGCTTTCAATAATAGTATTAAACATAAATGACCATCTCCCATCAAAATTGTCATTATTCTTTTCATCGCGTCTTCTAATGATATTAAAATCACTCCCAACCAGAATTGGGAGCTGCTCAGACCCGCAGACTCTAACAAGATCAGCCAAAAAGTCAGGTTTGAGCTCTGCGTGTGCCGCCCCATACACCGCCACCAAAGCCCAGTCGAACCCATCAACTTTGGACCGCACCCTGAACTTAACCGCAAAATCCCCCATGACCACACTACGAACTTCGAGAGAGTCACATCTAACACCAAGTAAGATTCCACCCGACCGTCCTCTCGGCGGAAGACAATGCCAGTCAAACTCAATACCCCCCGACAACGTATTGAGAAATTGAGGTGAGAAATTTGCTCTACCCGTTTCCGATACGGCAATAAAGTCCAATCTATGCTCAATGGATGCCTTCGCCAGGAACCTCCTTTTAGCCAAGTCCTTAAGACCTCTGCTATTCCAGAAGATTCCTCTCATATCTCATTATGAAATTTTTTAGCCGTGCGGATCCTAGCGCTCCTACGGACCGCGGACATCGGGTATATTTTGCGCTTCCATTTGCGCTCAGGGCTGGTCGGGCCCACCCGGTCCAAACTGCCCGTAACTGGCGATCTAACCTCTTCCAGACCGACATCCTCGTCCTCCTCCTCCGGCTCCTGGAGGGGCGGTGCGAGGTCATCACAAAAATTATCAAGTATTCGAACTCCCAAGGCATGAATCTCTGAATCGTTCATCGGTTTGACAGCAGCTAAGTTACGAATCATTTCTAAAGCCCTCTCGGCTTCTAGATCAAGCAAATCGTTAATAGAATTAGTAACCTCACCCTCATTACTACCAAGTGAAATTCCTAATTGGTTTGCCTTATCCACAATTTGATCATTCGAAAAATGCAAAATAGTATTGCAAGTGTTCACGGACATACCAATAGTGACCTGGACGTCACGAAGCTTTGCCGCCCTCACGGCACAGCGCTGCTGCATGTCATCAACCTCCGGATAGCCCTGAAGCCGACAACTCATGCGTCGGCCCTCAGACGCCTGGTCCGGGATCCCGCCAAACTGAATGACCTCCTCCCTCGAGAATTTATCCGGGGAGCAACCGCCTGTCACTCCCCGAACATCCACCCGGTCACCATGACCAGGTGAGAGCGCAGCGTCAGCTACTGGGGAGGCAAAGGCCACCTGCCTCCGCCCCCCAGCCACTCCGAACCGCCTGTCCGGAGAGCCCGACGATGTCGCGACCAGGGCACTCCCGTCGGGCCTCGAAGGCGAAGAGGGCCTTGAGGCCGCCCGCCTCAAGCCCTCACGTGGAGCCGGTCCAGCCACCTGCAGTGCCGTCCCAGCAACAGGCGTAGGAGGTGCGGAGGCCACCTGCCCCGGCCCCCCTACCGTAGGCCCGTCATCCCTCCCGGTAACCTCCTCGGGAAGAAGAGGAGATGGGGTCGCCAAAGCACCCTGCTTCGAACCTTCTGACAGGAGCGGACCAACCTCCTGCAACTCAGCCATGTCACCACAGACCGAAGAAGGCGAGACCACGATCTCCAGCCTCGCAGACACACCAGACCCCTCCACACCCGCGTCCTCAAAGTCCAACGCCGGTAGAGAGTGCTCAAACTCCTCAAGAGACTCCACCCGCTCGCTCCAAAGCCTCGGAGGTGCAGAGGCGGGACCAAAGGAGCCAAATCTCATAGTGGTCGACGGCACAGATGTATTAGGTGCCGACCCTCCTCCTGCTGCCTTAGCAGTCGAATTCGGCCTCTTGCCCAACTCAAACCTAGGCTCATCGCCTGGTGGTTCCTTACCAATCGTATCATCATCACCCTCGCTCATATCGTCGCCAGTGGCTGCCAGAGCCTCGGCAAAGAGACTATCATCCTCAAATTCAATCTCAAGGCTGTATACCTGACCACGATAAGCCCACTTAACCACGTCCGGCACGAAGTCAATGTCCAAAATACTGACTAAAAGACGAGCAATCCCATGAGCCCGAGTAAATGCCATATCTACTCGCTCGGTCTTTCCCACCATGATCCCCAGACTAGCAACAACCCTGGCATCCTGCAGTAGCACGGAAGGCGCTCCCGAAAAGCGCAGCCAGGCCTGGGTAAGGGGTTTACCCTGAGGCTCAACCAGCTTCCACTCCTGGAACTCAAGAATGGCCTCCGTACCTGGGACCTTACACATCCCAAAGCTCAACAACCTCTGTAAATCCTCCACAGTCGGGAACTGAACCCTGAATAAGTTGGTCTCCAGCCTGACAAGCTCCCAATGGAAGTCTCCAAGCGCCAGCTCCCGGAGTCGCTGAATAATCTGGGCCTCAGACACTTGACCTCTAGTCACTTTCACCACCCCAGTTGTCATACTGTGCACCTCTTGAGGAACCTCCCTCTCAGTCGGCGACTCAAAAAACGTGAGCTCAGAACAAAACACACCATACGTCATAAGGCTCGGTGTCTGCTCCCGTAACATCGAACAAGCCCCAGACTCGTGTGCAGGCTTACCACAAGTATCACATAAAATAGCCACACATTCAGCAATAAAATGGCCCTTATCACCACATCGATAACATAGCATTCTTTCCTTCTTCTTGGCAAACTTTGCAGCCCTGTCCATCTCAGTTGTGTCAGAAGCCTCCACCAACATAGGCTGAGTCTCAACCGCAACAGGAACCTCCGCCGCCGCCAGTTCCGAGACCACCTCCATAGCTTGGCAAGATAGCCCTGACTCCTCAGTACCAGCGTGGACCACCGTCTCATCAACGGTAATATGATGCTGCCTAGGGCGGTAACGCCTCCCTCGGCTACCGTGGCCACCACGATTGCCACGGAAACCGCCTCGGTTACGATGAGCTAGTCCCGAAGCCCCTTCGACAAAACCGCCTGTCGGCCCCAAGAAAGGCCTCTCTGCCAAGCCATCGCTCTGCCGGGCATACCCCCGTCCACCACCCATAGACGAGGATCCCCGGTGGTGTCCTTCTCCATAAGCATTATAGCCATCATCACCCCACTGCCCGCGGGGTGCCGCATGAACATCCGTACCAGCAGAGACTTGCGACGCCTGTGCCTGCTGCAAAACCGGCGTCGTCGAGTTGTTCGTCTGCCGTGCCACGAAGTGCGGCGGTCGAGCTCCTGCCTGAGTCGCTACCGGACGCTGTCCATTAGCAGCCGGGGGAGGCGGCCTCGTGGTCGGGGCACCCCGGCCCGCCACCGCCCCATGAGTCGGCACTGGAGGCCGAGGTCCACCCCGCCCCGCAGCAAGCGTCATCACCACCGGCGCGGAGGGCCGAACACCAGCCGCAGCAACCCCACGGCCAGCCTGGCCAGCCATGGTTGCGGCACCCACTGGCGCTTGGTCGCCGACGACCGGTGCCGCGCGGCTGGTACCATACCCTGGGCGCGGTGGTGCACCACCTCGGCCGGCGCCAAGCGGCACACCCGCGCCGCGGCCTCCCGTCCCCGCCAGCGTGCCACCACCGCCGCGGCCACCTGCAGCCGTCGGCGCCGGCCCTCCGCGGCCCGCAGCGCCCGGTGCGGCGACGTTGGCAGCGGGAACCCCTCGCCCCGCCATACTTCGGAGAGGCGGGATGCGCCGCGCACGCGCACCACCACGATCGCAGAAGCTCGGCCGGCGCCCTGTACCCCGAACCCTAGACCGTATTGATGGACACCAGATCGTATTGTCTATGCATGGGGGTGTAGATGTACGTGCCGTTTCGCCTCGGGCCTCATACCCGGCGATCACAGGCCCAGCAGACGTCTTGCCCGGTTCACTCAGAACCGGCCCACCCGCAAGCAGACTGACATCTCGGCCCAAGATCCCTCTCAAACGCACGATCCGCTGATTCCGGATCGCAGCCAGGCGGTCGATCTCCGGCGCCGGCGCCTGCGCCGCCGGCGATCGCCGGTTCTTCTTCCTTTTCACTATCTTCCACGAACCCTCTGTAATAAAATCTGACAACGTCGGTTTAGGAAGACTAACCTTAGGGATCGGCCCCTTCCAAGGCCGGATCGCAGCCGCCGTCGTTCGTCGATGCACAATGCGCCGAACTATCTCAATTTTGTCTTCTGGCCGCAGTCCTTGCCTCGCCGGATCATCGACCGGCACGACGCCATCCACGATCGCAGCCACCTCTTCTTCAGAATATCCAGGATCGAACGCCTCGCAGATAACAGAAGACGGCGTTGGCGAGTAGACCTCCGGCGAGACTCCGGCGTCTTCGGCGTCGTCTTCCTCCTCCGCATCCGACTCCGCGAGGGCCCAAAACCTCCCGCCGACGTGCCCCGCACCAGAGGCGAACACCGGCGTCAAGGCCGCGGTGGGCGCCGCGGGCGCCGCCCTAGTCGCCTGGGTCGTCCTCCTCATGCGCCCGCCCACCAATTAGGAGAGTGAGTATGTCTATTGTGCTTTCAAGCATTATGCTCTTCATACTCCATTGATGTGAAGTAAGTCTCGTGACATATTAAATAGTGAGGTTGAGCAGGCCACATAAATTCTAAATAGGCAAAGAGGTATGTTTTTTCTTATTTGCCTTCTCGAGAGATCACTTGTCTCCTGAATTCCTGATCGAGTTCTAAGCCTTACTTTAGCTCCAAAGTTACTGCAGCCTTGGTATTTGGAAGCTCCATGAGCCGCTCACTATTGGAGGACCACAAAGTGGAAAACTATTCAAATTTCCATTTCATTTTATTATGTTGTTGGTATAGCAGGAGCCAAGAAGTGGCTTCAACACACAAAATAGCAGGAGCTCTATACCTGTGCTTTCTGCCTTGTAAAGTTTATTACCTCACTTCTTGGTCCAGAGTCCAAGGCCCCACACTCAAGTGACATGCAACCGCCATCCATGCTTCCCGGTGGTAGTGATTCAGATCATGATGCTATATGATTGAAAACTCGCTTCATTTTGTTCACAGTATTAGATCCACCCTGCTGCTGCAGGGAGGATTTGCAATCCAACATTGTGCCAATTTTCCCATGTGGTACAATGTCGCTCATGCTGAGGAAAGACCAAATTGAATTAGCAGAGATGCGTAGCGCTGCAGGTGATGAAGATCTTATCTGAGGTTAAATACAAAACAAGCACAATACTGTCAGTATAAGTGATTGCAACAATTCATGAACTGTGACTAAGCTCAGCCATGTGGTACACTCACCGCATCCATTAGGCGGTCGATGGGCTTCTTAGTCACCGGTGTTCCGTCTCCACCTCAAGCCCGAATCTCTCCATGACCAGCTGCTATGTCTTCCTGAAGTGATGAGACTGGTGTTATCGGTATGGTAGGAGTGACTTGGTTAGAACCATTTGCTTTTGATGGTGGTAGTGGTGGTGGTGCTGCGTTGCCATTCATCAAGATCGCAGTTATGCTGTCAACATCCATTGAGATCATGGACACTGGAGCACAGGGTGATGCTGGTGCTACCACTGGATTTGCAACTGGTGAGGGGCTCAAGGACTCGAGCATACTGGAAGACCAAGACTGCAATGATCCTGGTGAAGAGAAGGAAGGACTTGGCATTCCTAGCAAGTGGTTGACATTGCTCTGCTGATGAGGTGGTCGTGTTCTAGGCTTCTAACCATAGTTGTTTGCCCTGACTGCAAAATGCTTGCATCTGCAGGTTGCTTCTTCTGTCTACTGCAAGTGAAAAAGGCTAAACACAGTAACTAAATTGTGTAAGGTAAGCAGAATTGCTAATGACGTTGGTTACTTTACAATCTTATAAACAAAAAGAAAGTACTGTTTGAGCTATTAAGGATGACATGTTTTGTTGACAGTTTTAGCTATTCAATATATCTTAGCGTTCTATTATGATATCTCAAAACAAATACATAGAATTGCAGCAAAAGGAATAGTTGATCTTAATATCGCTTCTACCTACCTTTTATTACCACGACTGGTTGGGGATGCATTGCCAGTAAAATTGATGACTTTAGTCTGCTCTTCACAATTTTGGCAACTGATATCATGTATTCATCTTTCCTTGGCAAGTTTTCTTCCTCTCAAGAACAGCCAGGAAATGATGTATGTATTTTTCATACATGGGAAGGTCCAACTTCAAACCCTCGTGCACATCACTCTTCTGCAACAACATTAAATTCAGCATCCTTCTGATTGATTTCTTGAAATCTGCTTTGCGCTTGTATTGATTAGCTTTTGCTTCAGGTAGTGATGAGAATTGTTCCTGTATGGAGATGGAACCAAGGGTTTAAGTGACAAAGATGCACAAAATCATCAGTGAATGAAGATTTATCTCTAGGAAAAGGACAAGTGACCTCTGTTAGTGCTGGAAGAACGACTCTACGATCCAGTTCCAAAAACTGAGGAAAATAAGCATCTTTCCAAGACTTGATCTGCAATGAAATATTGCAGCAATACAATTAGGCCGAGCTGTACAAATTTAACAAAACAACCATCAACAACTCATCAACTTGATTTGGTCATTCAGCTAGTAAGGCTTCTGCATTGAAATACAAGTTCAAGTAAACACAATATCCCACTACATATACAAGAACCTTAATTACTAAATTGGGTTTACTAAAGCAATTGTGCATAACTACCACATATTAGGAATATATCTATAGATATAAGAACAGATAATACACATATACTCCCTCGTACCAAAATATAGGACCTTTTTGTAGGCTAAACTACCCTACAAAAACGTCTTATATTTTGATGCAGAGGGAGTATAAAATGAAGGATTCTCTCAACTTACAAAATATTTCCTCCATGAGATCATATTTTCAGACACCGTAACTTGAGAAAAACAAACAAAATCAAACGAAAACAATGGTTGCAGTTTTATGGCATTCACATTTTTTGTTAAAAAAATCAGCTTAAGTACCTAGAATCCGAGACTTCTGACAAAGCAAAGTGCTTTGCTGAGCACCGGGAATCTGTTGTACAGGTGGAGTCATGGGCTCGGGTTCACATGCCTTGAATGGCGGATATAATAGACCTGTTTGCCTAGAACCCTGCTGATTATTCCATCTTGTAAGCTGGCCAGGCTGCATCTTGGAGACATCAGCTTGTTGTGCTCCAAGCATTTGGTACCTTTGCATGCCCATCTCTTGTTGGTTGGCTCTCAAAATTTGATTCATCCTTGTCATATGCGGCTGTCGCACTCCTATAGCACTAAATTTGATTCACATACATAGTATAAATGTGTATGTGTGTTCACAAATAAATTCAAAAATATTTGCACTCTGGAAAAATGATATTTGAAAACGAGCTCCCTGGAGCTCAGCCTCCGTTAGCATTTGCCGCGGTATGTTCTTCCTTGCCTTCTCGTGAGATCACTTGTGTCGTGATCCTACCGCTATTGAATTTCTGTACCTATATTCTGGAAACAAGACAGATCTTCATGAATACTTCCTATTTTTGAATAAGATGAGACATTTGCCACATTGAGGTGAAATGACATCGAGGAAAATAATACTGACTTGAGCGTCTAGGCTCTAATACCAGATGTGGTGTCACTCTAGTCATGCAATATGTTTGCTATAGCAAGGGTTGATGCGGAGATGGGTTAATGATCGGAGGGAGCTTGCAGATGAAAAGGGACAAAAAATAGACATTTCCCTTCACGCAGGCCCAACAAAATGCACAGGACTAATTTTTTTTTCGGGAAATGCACAGGACTAATGAACAAGGAAATGCCATGCCCGTGGCCCAAGCACAGGCTACACAAACCAAGTTTTGACAAAGAAAGGACCTGCATCCCTGAAACGCTACAGAAGGGCTCTGTCTAACTCACGTGTTACATCAACTTAGACAACACAGAAGTGAGAAGCAGCCAAAGATCCACTGTCGAGTGGATGCCTCAATCCTGGCTGCCCCTCGACCGACTGCCCCTGCCACTCACGCTCGTGGGTCATAGCCGACCGTTCTCCCAATTCACCCTCCGCAATCTTTACCGGGTATGATCTTCCTCGTTACTCTCTACATTTTTTAGATCTATAATTCTACATATGTTTCAGGAACGGGATTGGATCCAAATTCTCGCTTAAGGATGAGCGCTCTATCACCGATGTCGCACCGACTCTCTTCTCCTTTGTATGTGACTCTTGTGGCTTGGCGGCAGCTGTCGAAAATGCCTTAGTCAGAGATATCTCAGCTGGGATTTTGTTGTGCAATTCTTGAGAGTTTGGGACCTTTCTCAAGAGACCGTTCTCTCTCGCTAGCACGTCCACATGATAGTCAATGGTGTTTGTCGCCTCTTCTTTGCGGGCAGTCCTTGCTTCGCCTTTGTTTATGCCATCTACAAGTCAGTTGAAGGAAACTGCTAGGTTTAAGTTCTTCATGTGCCTAGTTGTTCACAAGCGCTGCCTCACCCCCGACAACTGGCTTTCCGAGCAACTCGTCCTTCCTGGTCTGCTTTACTGCCATGGTGTCCCCAAGACGTGCACTCCCATGGTCATGCACTGCCTCTTCACCCACTGGGTCTGGCGGTGTTTCCATGAATGGACGACCACGGACATCCCTATGCAAGATATGGACTCCACTGATACTGAGAATTCCTATCTTAGGGCCAAGCTACACAACGTACGTGCAAAGCTAGCCGAACAAGCAACCAAGCTGGCAGCTTAATGGATTATTGGCTGTACGTGCTCGTATGTACTTGTGTAGCCGGCGACGCTCTCGACGGAAACTTGCGATCGAACCTGGACAGAGGAAAAATCTTTTGGTGATTGCCAAAGGCTCTTGACGTGCCTTGGTTATCTTTTATTGCTTTGAACTTTTCTCTTTGGTACAGATTACAGGGGGTATACGTGGGTATATATAGCATCTAGGACTAGCAATCTAACCTACTCGGTTAGGAGTCCTAATCCTACTACTACTATAGGTGCCTAATCAGAGTCTGACTAGGATACACCACTACATGTCATGTTTATTCCTACATTCACCCCCTAAACATGACGTGGTTGTTAATGCTACTCATAGGCGTTATTCTTGGCATTGCTTTTGCCGTTCCTCGTAGCATTCCAGGGACCGTCTTTGCTGTCGTCGGCTTGTTCGTAGCTTGACGCCAGCTCTCCTCCTTGGTCGCGTCTTCAACCTTCACCTGTTCGTCGGTGCTTGGTAGACCGTCTTTCGGATTCTCGAGGGAACATCCTTTGGGTCCGAGCGAGACCAAACTTTGGTCTAACTTTGAGTCCCAAACTCTTGGCGCTTGCTTCAGCCCGTAAAGTGCCTTCTTGAGATTGTAAACTTTCTCCTTTTCTCCTTTCTTCTCGTAGCTGAGGGGATGTTCTACATACACTTCTTCTGTGAGATCACCGTTGAGGAAAGCGGATTTAACATCCGTATGATGAACTTTCCAATCCTCTTGTGCCGCCAAAGCTAGGAGCACTCTCACCGTCTCGATTTGAGCAACCGGTGCAAACACCTCCTCATAGTCAACTCCTTGACGTTGTACGTAGTCCTTTGCAACGATTCTTGCCTTGTGCTTCACAATGGCACCCTTTGTGTCCTTCTTTAACTTGTAAACCCACTTCAAACCTATGGCCTTTTGGTTCGAAGGTCGGGTTACCAAAGTCCACATGCCATTGCTCTCGATCGCCTTCATCTCCTCTTCCATGGCGTGCGTCCAACTTGTACTTTTGCTCGCCTCTACGAAGTTCGCTGGCTCCTCAACTCCGAGTAAACACAAATCGGAGTACTCGAGTGTAACTGGCTTTGCGTACTTGTAGACTTTCTTGAGGGGCTTGTAGCGACGAGGCCCGGAAGAATCCGTCGTGGCTTGCGAAGGGGGCGACACAAATTGTGTCGGTGTCGATGCACTTGAGGAAGATGGCCGAGTCTCGGGCGTGGTAGATGCCGGGTCGTTGGCATCCTCGTCGTCGGCATAGTCGTCATGATCGTGACCATCATCTTGATTGTCATCATCACTATGCGCCTCATTGTCGAGATCTCCGCCCGTGTTGTGCGTGTCAATGTCGCTATCACCTTGCGACCCATGCACGTCGTCATCGGTGTCGGCACCATGATGATCACTTCCATTGTGGTCACCTTGGTTGGGTGTCTTGCCAACCACCTGGACATCCTCCCGTGCATCATCATCAGTTGGAAATTCAACTGTGAATATGTTACCGTTTGGAGCATCGTCTGCTGCGCTCCAATTCCACGCTTGATTTTCTTCAAACACAACATCGCGTGAAATTCGTAGACGCTTGGTTCGTGGATCGTGGAAGCGGCATGCCTTGGTGCCGGAACTCCTCTCGTATCCGATGAACACCATCTTGGTGCTACGATCGGCAAGCTTTGAGAGATGCGGCTCCGCCGTCTTCACATGCGCCACGCACCCGAACGTCCGTAGATGAGACACATTTGGCTTACGTCCGTAAATTGCTTCATACGGAGTCTTGCCGATCACCGCCTTCGTTGGAGCCCGGTTGAGAAGATAGACCGCCGTCGAGACAACTTCTCCCCAAAAAGTCCCCGATAAGTTCTTGCTCTTGAGTAAACTTCTCGCCATGTCAATGACGGTTCGATTGCGCCTTTCAACAACACCGTTCTGCTGTGGCGTATAAGGTGCCGTGAGGAACCTCTTTATGCCAATCTTCTCGCAGTAGTCATTGAACTCGTTTGACGTAAACTCTCTGCCGCGATCTGTCCGTAGAGCGCGAACCTTCAGCTTGTGTTCCATCTCCGTTGCAGCCTTCAGCTTCTTGAACGCTTCAAATGCCTCATCTTTAGATCGTAGGAGAACGACCCACATGTATATTGAGTAGTCATCTACCACAAGGAAGAAGTACTTCTTTCCTCCATGAGTTGCTGGGTGATAGGGCCACATAGATCACCATGGAGCAGCTCGAGTGCATCACTTGCACGATAGGTAGACTGAGCAGGGAACGGCCTGCGGTGCTGTTTTCCAATCAAGCACCCGTCACATACTCGATCAACATGGTCGATAAATGGCATCCCAGATACCATCTCCATCTTCGACATCTTCTTCAAGGCATAGAAGTTAACGTGTCCAAATCTAGCATGCCATAGCCACGAATCATCATCACTCTTGGCGAGCCAACACTCCGGTTGAGATTGATCAAGGTTGAGAATGTAGAGCCTGTTCCGCGTGCGATTCACACGCGCTAACACGTTTAGGAGGTTGTCGAAGATCGTCATCACTCCGTTCTCGATATTCACCTTGCATCCATTCTCGTCAAGTTTCCCGACAAAGATGATGTTGTTGCGAAGCCTTGGGATGTAGTACACTCCGGTGAGTATGCGATGTTCTCCTGTGAGACCCTCGAAGAGGACAGAGCCTTGCCCGCAAATCTCCACATTTGAACCATCACCGAACTTGACCGAGCCTTGAACATCATATTCTAGCTCGAGGAACTTCTCCTTGCACCCCGTCATGTGGTTACTGGCACCCGTGTCTAGATACCACGACACGTTCTGGTTTCCGGATAACTTCGGTATTACTTTCTTCTCAAGAAGCAGCACCTTCCGGCTTGGTTTCACAACCGCCGTTTGGACGAGATCATAAACTTCGGCCATCAGAAGACCTGGACGTTTGTCTTCCTGCTTCGCCAAATTTGCCTTGATCTCCCGCTTGTTAGGCTCCACGAGATCACAAACTTCGGCCATCAGAAGACCTGGACGTTCGTCTTCCTGCTTTGCCAAATTTGCCTTGATCTCCCGCTTGTTAGGCTCCGGACAATCCTTCGCAAAGTGACCCATCTCGTTGCAGTTATAGCACTTGACCACGAACATATCCAAGTTCCTTGGCTTCCGCTCTTTAGATCGGTCCGCCTTACCACGACCTTGTGGCTTGCCTTTTCCTTTGTCCACCGCGCATCGCGTTGCTTGAGCCTTCGCCAACGTTGCGCCTTCCTTTGCTACTTGGGGACTCCCAATCTGCGCGCGAGTACATGAGTTGATCATCACCTCCTCCTTTGCCTTTCCGACAACTACGAGCATTCTCTTTCCACGTCCGCAAGCGTCCGATCGCCTCCGTTATGGTCATGTCGTCGATGTCGTAAAGCTGCTCGAGCGTGCCGATGATGTACGTGAATTTATCAGTCACCGAACTGAAAAACTTCTCCACAATCTCAGTCTCCTCGAGCTTTGCACCAAGCGCGCGGATCTCTCCCACCAATGTAGTCAGACGCATGGCATAGTGACGCGATCTTCTCCGAGCCTTGGTGACGCGATCTTCTCCGATCCTCATCTCTTTGAGTGCGTTCCACGCCTCTCTTGCTGTCTCGAACTCCGCCAATGCCGGCCATGGCACCTTCGTCGCAGTCCTCGTCGACGTCGTTGTCCGTGATGGCCTCCCACACTCGAAGGGTTCGGAGAATGATCTTCATCTTCACCGCCCACACGCCGTAGTTGGCGTCGGTGAGCATCGGGTACTGGATGGGGATGTTGCGATGCGCCTGTACGTTGGCGCCGCCCGTTCCGCCACCACTTGTTGCTGACTTGCCGCCCTTCTTCACATTGTCGCCTTTCTTGTTTGCCTTGGAACCGCCGTTGCCGGACTTGACCGAATCAGCGTCGCTGTCCGTCATCGTAGATCGTAGATCGTGTTTAGGGGGTGAATGTAAGAGTTAAACACGGACGTGTAGTGTCCGAGTCCTGCTCCAACCAGTAACCGAGTAGGAGTAGGAGTAGGGTAGCTCGTACTAAGTCCTTGCTGTTATATATATGCGTGTACCCCCAGACTTTGTAATACACAACGAAAAGCAATACAAAGTACACCAGGCTCGAGACGAGCCTGTTGCAATACATCGATCCGGTGCCTTCGTTCCGTTCTGTCGAGAGGTTCCGCCAGGACGAATTGATCCGATCGCTAGACGAGACAAGCTGAGGCTAGCCCAAGCGTGTACGTGCTTAAGGCAAGTCGTGTATGTGCTAGTGCTACTGTACATCAATCAACCTGCTTGCTTGTGTGCTTGCTAGCTTGCACATACGTATTCCTGGGTGGTTTTGATCTAGAAAGTTCAAAAGCCAACAACAACTTGGATACGATCACTATCCTAATCCATTGGAGAATATAGAAGGAGCCTAATGCGAGGATGTTTGAGCACACTAAGAGCACCCAAGCCTGGAGGGCCGCTGGCTGCATCATCACGAACTACTCTGTTTGTGATATATCCTTTTGACAGTGGACTTTTTGTGGGTGACATCTCGTCACCCCTTTGGAAAAAAAATATCTTCATAGGTCGACCTATCGCACACGCTTGCTCTCTATCGTGTGCTATGCAAGGCGACGGTTCGAAACTAAGTTTTCGACAGGTTTTTTTTAATCATGTGCGATGACCCAATCTGCACTAGTGCTCGTATCAACAATTTCTCTCCACGTGGCCCTAACAACCCCATGGCTAACGAATGAGAAAATCGACTACGGCTCATGCACACGTAGACAAAGAACCGGCATCAATCTTCTGAACTAGGACGAGGAACAAGAAAAGCCATTGAATGCTATAGGACTCCACTTTCACATGTTAATTACACCGAGCAGCAGAGCTAAGTACCAGATCCAGCGTCAAGATTGTCGTATTCCCTAGAAGCTACCGCCAACGCCTCAATCCTGGCCGCCCCTGTGCCGAACGTGCGTGGCCGCCCATCGCCGTTTCTCCTATTCACTCATGGGCGGAACCAGGATTTGAGCAGCCCCCCCCCCCCCCCCCCCCTAAGAATATATACTTATATTGTTTCTCCTCATCGCAACAATTCATAAACCGAAGCACAATCGATGGCAAAATTAAATCTAGATGACAAAACCAGTGTGCTATGTCTAATTTCCAGTATCTATTTGTGAGGATAAAACAGCAGATTGTTTTGCATCTAGCTAATTCCATCTAAATCAAGAAATTGATGCAACCAATCCTAATGCGGATCGGCATTGTCACATCGAAGGAGCTAATGAAAGAGCGACTCACCACAAATTTCTTGCGCATCGTCATCGTCATCGGGCGCAACATGACATCTTCCACCATCGGTGGTGATCGGCTGCGACCGCCGACTTGCAAGGTACGGCGCCGCCTGCCTTTCGCGAACCGGCGAACTGCCCTAGGCGGTTGTGACTCGTGCGTCCTGGGTGAACTGCGCTAGGTGGCTGGTTGTTTTCAGTGAATTGGGCTGGCGAACTAGTAGTTTACGTAGCTGGGAAGTGTTCGCACACGAACACGTCACCGTGTACCCTCGACATCGGGGGTGATGCACCGCAGCTCACGTCGAAGGAGACCCGAGCGGAAGCGCGGTACGCAGTCAATCCGGCGGGTGCTTTTGAGGACCCGAAACCCCGCACGCCTGGGAGGGACCCCGTCAGAGCGCGCGTCGGCTATAGGCTACCCTAGGTCGGCCTGACCGCGCCTAGGGCCTCTAGGTTCGCTGCCCTGTAAAAGAAGAACGAACGAAGAACGAGGAAGAAGAAGAACAAGGGAGAAGATAAAAGGTAAAAAGTGGTAGATGATTTGATCGATTGTGTGTTGTTCAATCGATCTTCACCCCTTGAATATATAAGAGGCGGCTGGACTTCCCGTGCAAGGAAAAGGCTTCAATTCACGTCCAAAACCCTAGTCCAATTCGGATTTGTTTGGTCCGAACTTTCCAAAATTGTTCGATAAAATCTGGCTGCACCTTGCGGGGCATGTTTCAGGGAGTAAACGACCTCAAATGGAAACAAGCCCAAAAGCAATGTTGACCGTTTCAACGAGACGAACAACTTTCATGTTGAACGTTTTTGGATCCAAGGCCATCTTGAGGGGTTTTCTGCTATTTTCCGAAGTCTGCAGCAGCAAAATTCAAAACCCGGACGAACATACCCGGAGTGTCCGTCCGTCCGCAGAGAAAATCAAAACCCGGATGGTTGTCCCCGGAGTGTCTGACCATCCAGTGCAGCAGCGTCTTGTACTGGTTGTAACTTTTGCATACAACCTCGGATTAAGACGTTTTTTATATCAGAATCGACCGTTTTGACGGGACGAAGACAATTCCTGTAGAAAGTGTTCTCATATGAGGCCATATTGTGGGCGTAATAAGCCTAATAGTGTTCTGGATACAAAATCTCAGTACTTCGAACAAAACTTCGGCCTTAGAGATGAGACGGGATGGCTATGGCCCAAATATTAAAGTTGCTCCTTTTGACGATACGGAACTTTCTCACTTTGAGCACTTTTCCATTTGAGGCCTTCTTAATTATGTTTTCTACCATGCTAAAATCTGGTGTCAACACATGCCGCCTTGTTTTTTGGCAAAGCTTGTGTGCCGAAAAATAACTTCTGCATAGCTTGTTCTAAGGACGATGTCAACACTCCATCGGACATTTTGCATGTTCTTAGGACGATAAGTATATATCGTCCATTGCTTGCTTGAACCTCTTGATGCAAACTTGGGTGAAAACTTCTCAGTTTCTATAACAATCCGGTGTTAAGGTTCCATAGATCAAAACCATCCTCCGAACCATATTTTCACCCTTTAGCTAGGATGTTGCAGATAATCAAGATTGAACTTCCTCCAATCCTTACTTCGCCTGCGTAAAAGTTTCATTAGTGGCCGAAGTGGTGGGCTTCTGTTCGGCCTTACCTATGTTGATAAGACCTAGCATTGGCTATTGATAGAAATGCAATACACCATGGTTAACATAGTAGCCGGATGCTTGCTGTGCCAACTCTTTCGAATTGTCATGTCTAGATATATGAACAATTTTAAAGCAACCCAAGTTAAATCTTGCATCTAGACATACCAAAAGATAAACTATAAGTGATTCGTCAAAACGTTGATAATTCTTGGATATTTGTTGCACTACTAATAACGAATCACCGAAAGCCTCAATATGTATAGCACCTATAGCAAGGCAAAGCTCCAATCCGAATAACAATGCATATTTGGCTTTGATCATTGTGCAAAAAATATTCTAAGCAGCATGAGGCTTCACAAAAAAACTCCATATGGAGATAAATAAACAACACCAACACCTTGGCCATTGCTAAAAATTTAACCATCAATATATAATCTCCATGGTACTAGAGAGATCAAGCTAAAATCAATATTATGCATGATGTCAATATGATGCTCAATAATGAAATCAACCATGATTTGGCCTTACATAAATTCTGAAAATTAATAAGCCAAAGCACACCCAATCAAAACATAAGTTCACTTTGCAATTTTGGTGAATTGGTCTATGCATAATATCTTCAATGGCATCAATTTGACAAATTCCTTTGCAAGCACTTATCTCAATCTCTACTCAAACTAAGGACGATGTTAGAATACCACACCGGCCATTCTTAGATATATTCTTAGGGCGATAGATAAGTATCGGCCATTACCATGAGGTCCATGTAGAATTCACCCACCAAAGTATGTATAGCCGAAATAAACAGATGAAATAGCAATAAAATATTTTAGCCCCTTTGTATTAGCAACAAAAATGTAACTAACCAAATGTATAGTGATTTGGTAATACCCTGTCATGATATAGAAAATTATGTGGCATCCATGGATCAAAATAAATCCATGGAGGGTAATTGATCATACCTATGGATGAATTACATGGCAAAGGCATCAATGGAATGGTTGAAGAAAATGGATGATGTGCTAACCGAAGATTTTGATGTTGTGATGCACACCTTCGGCTTAATTGTTTGTTGCTTCCATTCTTCTCTTTCTTCACTTTTATTGTACTTATTGCAATAGAAGCATGCACATCCTTTTTGTTATGATTGATCCTCTTGGGAACCCATGCCATGTTCTCCTGTCTCAGCTCTTGTGCACTAAGATTTTGTAATTCCCTCTTTTGCCAATACGATAAACTGAGTGGGCATCTCGGCTGTGATTCTGTTTTGACCTTGTGCACTCTCAACTTCTTTTCTTCAGATTTGGCACTTTGACTCTCAATAATTGGTTGCTTCGTCTCATTGCCTTTAGTAGCCAATGTCAACACTTTAACTGGCTCTTTTTCATTTGAGATCAAATCTGCAGTTGCACTCTTACGACCATCTCTTTTAACACGGTAAACTTGCTTGACCATCTCTTTCTTCTTCCTTAAGCTCTGGACCGATTCCTTATGATTGAAACGGTCTTTAACATGTGATTGTTCAAATATTGATCTTCTCGGAGCTGCATAATATTGATGAGATGGTCTAAAATAAGATGGAGAATGTGCCCTTGTATCATACCTGTCCCATGATTGTTGGGGAACGTAGTAATTTCAAAAAATTCCTACGCACACGCAAGATCATGGTGATGCATAGCAACGAGAGGGGGGAGTGTTGTCTACGTACCCTCGTAGACCGAAGCGGAAGCGATCACAATGTAGAGGAAGTAGTCGTACGTTCTCCTCGCGATCCAACCGATCCCAGCGCCGTTACTCCAGTGCCTCCGAGTTCTTGACACACGTACAGCTCGGTGACGCTCCTCGGGCTCCGATCCAGCAAAGCTCCGGGGAGAGAGAGTTTCGTCAGCACGACGGCGTGGTGACGATCTTGATGTTCTACCGACGCAGGGCTTCGCCTAAGCACCGCAACGATATGACCGAGGTGGATTATGGTGGAGGGGGGCACCGCACACGGCTAAGGAACGATCTCAAGGATCAACTTGTGTGTCTATGGGGTGCCCCCTGCCCCCGTATATAAAGGAGGGAGGGAGGAGGAGGCCGGCCTAGGGAGGAGGCGCGCCATAGGGGAGTCCTACTCCCACCGGGAGTAGGATTCCCCCTTTCCTAGTCCAACTAGGGATCCTTCCATGTATTAGGAGTAGGAGACTAGGAAGGGGAAGAGAGAAGGGAAGGAAGGAGGGGGTGCGGCCCCTCCCCTTAGCCCAATTCGGACTAGGGCAAGGGGGGGGGGGGGCGCGCGGCCTGCCTAGGGCAGCCCCTCTCTCTTTCCCGTATGGCCCATAAGGCCCAATACTTCTCCCCGGCGAATTCCCGTAACTCTCCGGTACTCCGATAAATACCCGAATGACTCGGAACCTTTCCGAACTCCGAATATAGTCGTCCAATATATTGATCTTTACGTCTCGACCATTTCGAGACTCCTCGCCATGTCCCCGATCTCATCCGGGACTCCGAACTCCGTCGGTACATCAAAACTCATAAACTCATAATATAACTGTCATCGAAACCTTAAGCGTGCGGACCCTACGGTTCGAGAACAATGCAGACATAACCGAGACACGTCTCCGGTCAATAACCAACAGCGGGACCTGGATGCCCATATTGGTTCCTACATATTCTATGAAGATCTTTATCGGTCAGACCGCATAACAACATACGTTGTTCCCTTTGTCATCGGTATGTTACTTGCCCGAGATTCGATCGTCGGTATCCAATACCTACTTCAATCTCGTCACCGGCAAGTCACTTTACTCGTTCTGTGATGCATCATCCCGTAACCAACTCATTGGTTAAATTGCTTGCAAGGCTTATAATGATGTGCATTACCGAGAGGGCCCAGAGATACCTCTCCGACAATCGGAGTGACAAAACCTAATCTCGAAATACGCCAACTCAACATGTACCTTCGGAGACACCTGTAGAGCACCTTTATAATCACCCAGTTATGTTGTGACGTTTGGTAGCACACAAAGTGTTCCTCCGGTAAACGGGAGTTGCATAATCTCATAGTCATAGGAACATGTATAGGTCATGAAGGAAGCAATATCAACATACTAAACGATCGTGTGCTAAGCTAACGGAATGGGTCATGTCAATCACATCATTCTCCTAATGATGTGACCCCGTTAATCAAATGAAAACTCATGTCTATGGCTAGGAAACATAACCATCTTTGATTAACGAGCTAGTCAAGTAGAGGCATACTAGTGACACTCTGTTTGTCTATGTATTCACACATGTATTATGTTTCCGGTTAATACAATTCTAGCATGAATAATAAACATTTATCATGAAATAAGGAAATAAATAATAACTTTATTATTGCCTCTAGGGCATATTTCCTTCAGTCTCCCACTTGCACTAGAGTCAATAATCTAGATCACATCACCATGTGATTAACATCGATAGTTCACATCATCATGTGATTAACACCCATAGTTCACATCGCCATGTGACCAACACCCAAAGGGTTTACTAGATTCAGTAATCTAGTTCATATCGCTATGTGATTAACACCCAAAGAGTACAAAGGTATGATCATGTTTTGCTCATGAGAGAAGTTTAGTCAACGGGTCTGTCACATTCAGAGCCGTATGTATTTTGCAAATATTCTATGTCTACAATGCTCTGCACGGAGCTACTCTAGCTAATTGCTCCCACTTTTAATATGTATCTAGATCGAGACTTAGAGTCATCCAGATCGGTGTCAAAATTTGCATCGACGTAACCCTTTACGACGAACCTTTTGTCACTTCCATAATCGAGAAACATATCCTTATTCCACTAAGGATAATTTTGACCGCTGTCCAGTGATCTACTCCTAGATCACTATTGTACTCCCTTGCCAAACTCAGTGTAGGGTATACAATAGATCTGGTACACAGCATGGCATACTTTATAGAACCTATGGCCAAGGCATAGGGAATGACTTTCATTCTCTTTCTATCTTCTGCCGTGGTCGGGTTTTGAGTCTTACTCAATTTCACACCTTGTAACACAGGCAAGAACTCTTTCTTTGACTGTTCCATTTTGAACTACTTTAAAATCTTGTCAAGGTATGTACTCATTGAAAAACTTATCAAGCGTCTTGATCTATCTCTATAGATCTTGATGCTCAATATGTAAGTAGCTTTACTGAGGTATTTATTTTAAAGAACTCCTTTCAAACACTCCTTTACTTTGCAGAATAATTCTACATTATTTCCGATCAACAATATGTCATTCACATATACTTATCAGAAATATTGTAGTGCTCCCACTCACTTTCTTGTAAATACAGGCTTCACCGCAAGTCTGTATAAAACTATATGCTTTGATCAACTTATCAAAGCGTATATTCCAACTCCGAGATGCTTGCACTAGTCCATAGATGGATCGCTGGAGCTTGCACATTTTGTTAACACCTTTAGGATCGACAAAACCTCTTGGTTGCATCACATACAACTCTTCTTTAATAACTCCATTAAGGAATGCAATTTTGTTTATCCATTTGCCAGATTTCATAAAATGCGGCAATTGCTAACATGATTCGGATAGACTTAAGCATAGATACGAGTGAGAAACTCTCATCATAGTCAACACTTTGAACTTGTCGAAAAACTTTTGCGACAATTCTAGCTTCGTAGATAGTAACTATACTATCAGCGTCCGTCTTCCTCTTAAAAATCCATTTAATTAACATGGCTTGCTGATCATCGAGCAAGTCAATCAAAGTCCATACTTTGTTATGATACATGGATCATATCTCAGATTTTATGGCCTCAAGCCATTTCGCGGAATCTGGGCTCATCATCGCTTCCTCATAGTTCGTAGGTTCATCATGGTCTAGTAACATGACTTTCAGAATAGGATTACCGTACCACTCTGGTGCGGATCTTACTCGGGTTGATCTACGAAGTTTAGTAACAACTTGATCTGAAGTTTCATGATCATTATCATTAACTTCCTCACTAATTGGTGTAGGTGTCACAGGAACCGATTTCTGTGATGAACTACTTTCCAATAAGGGAGCTGGTACTGTTACCTCATCAAGTTCTACTTTCCTCCCACTCACTTCTTTCGAGAGAAACTCCTTCTCTAGAAAGGATCCATTCTTAGCAACGAATGTCTTGCCTTCGGATCTGTGATAGAAGGTGTACCCAACTGTCTCCTTTGGGTATCCTATGAAGACACATTTCTCCGATTTGGGTTTGAGCTTATCAGGATGAAACTTTTTCACATAAGCATCGCAGCCCCAAACTTTAAGAAACGACAACTTTGGTTTCTTGCTAAACCACAGTTCATATAGTGTCGTCTCAACGGATTTAGATGGTGCCCTATTTAACGTGAATGCAGTTGTCTCTAATGCATGATCCCAAAACGACATTGGTAAATCGGTAAGAAACATCATAGATTGTACTATATCCAATAAAGTACGGTTATGACGTTCGGACACACCATTATGATCTGGTGTTCCAGGTGGGATGAATTTGTGAAACTATTCCACATTGTTTTAATTGAAGACCAAACTCGTAACCTAAATATTTGTCCCCGCGATCAAATCGTAGAAACCTTATTTTCTTGTCACGATGATTTTTCCACTTCACTCTGAAATTCTTTGAATCCTTTCAACTATTTCAGACTTATGTTTCATCAAGTAGATATACCCATATCTTCTCAAATCATCTGTGAAGGTCATAAAATAACGATACCCGCCGCGAGCCTTAACACTCATTGGATCGCATACATCAGTATGTATTATTTCCAATAAGTCAGTTGCTCGCTCCACTGTTCCGGAGAACGGAGTCTTAGTCATCTTGCCCATGAGGCATGGTTCGCAAGCATCAAGTGATTCATAATCAAGTGATTCCAAAATCCCATCAGCATGGAGTTTCTTCATGCGCTTTACACCAATATGACATAAACGGCAGTGCCACAAATAAGTTGCACTATCATTATTAACTTTGCATCTTTTGGTTTCAATATTATGAATATGTGTATCACTACGATCGAGATCCAATGAACCATTTTTATTGGGTGTGTAACCATATAAGGTTTTATTCATGTAAACAGAACAACAGTTTATTCTCTTACTTAAATGAATAACCGTATTGCAATAAACACGATCAAATCATATTCATGCTCAACGCAAACACCAAATAACATTTATTTAGGTTCAACACTAATCCCGAAAGTATAGGGAGTGTGCGATGATGATCATATCAATCTTGAAACTACTTTCAACACACATCGTCACTTCACCCTTAACTAGTTTCTATTTATTCTGCAACTCCCGTTTCGAGTTACTACTCTTAGCAATTGAACCAGTACCAAATACCGAGGGGTTGCTATAAACACTAGTAAAGTACACATCAATAACATGTATATCAAATATACCTTTGTTTACTTTGCCATCCTTCTTATCCGCCAAATACTTGGGGTAGTTCTGCTTCCAGTAACCAGTCCCTTTGCAGTAGAAGCACTTAGTCTCAGGCTTAGGTCCAGACTTGGGCTTCTTCACTTGAGCAGCAACTTGCTTGCCGTTCTTTTTGAAGTTCCCTTCTATCCCTTTTCCCTTTTCTTGAAACTAGTGGTCTTGTTAACCATCAACACTTGATGTTCTTTCTTGATTTCTACCTTCGTCGATTTCATCATCATGAAAAACTCGGGAATCATTTTCATCATCCCTTGCATACTATAGTTCATCACGAAGTTCTACTAACTTGGTGATGGTGACTAGAGAATTCTGTCAATCACTATCTTATCTGGAAGATTAACTCCCACTTGATTCAAGCGATTGTAGTACCCAGACAATCTGAGCACATTCTCACTAGTTGAGCGATTCTCCTCCATCTTTTAGCTATAGAACTTGTTGGAGACTTCATATCTCTCAACTCGGGTATTTGCTTGAAATATTAACTTCAACTCCTGGAACATCTGATATGGTCCATGACGTTCAAAACGTCTTTGAAGTCCCGATTCTAAGCCGTTAAGCATGGTGCACTTAAACTATCAAGTAGTCATCATATTGAGCTAGCCAAACGTTCATAACGTCTGCATCTGCTCCTGCAATAGGTCTGTCACCTAGCGGTGCATCAAGGACATAATTCTTCTGTGCAGCAATGAGGATAAACCTCAGATCACGGATCCAATCCGCATCATTGCTACTAACATTTTCAACACAATTTTCTCTAGGAACATATAAAAATAAACATATGAAAGCAACAACGCAAGCTATTGATCTTACAACATAATTTGCAAAATACTACCAGGACTAAGTTCATGATAAAATTAAGTTCAATTAATCATATTACTTAAGAACTCCCACTTAGACAGACATCTCTCTAGTCATCTAAGTGATCACGCGATCCAAATCAACTAAACCATAACCGATCATCACGTGAGATGGAGTAGTTTTCAATGGTGAACATCTTATGTTGATCATATCTACTATATGATTCACGCTCGACCTTTCGGTCTCCGTGTTCCGAGGCCATATCTGCATATGCTAGGCTCGTCAAGTATAACCTGAGTATTCTGCGTGTGCAAAACTGGCTTGCACCCGTTGTAGATGGACGTAGAGCTTATCACACCCGATCATCACGTGGTGTCTGGGCACGACGAACTTTGGCAACGGTGCATACTCAGGGAGAACACTACTTGATAATTTTTAGTGAGAGATCATCTTAAAATGCTACCGTCAATCAAAGCAAGATAAGATGCATAAAAGATAAACATCACATGCAATCAATATAAGTGATATGATATGGCCATCATCTTCTTGTGCTTGTGATCTCCATCTTCGAAGCACCATCATGATCACCATCGTCACCGGCGTGACACCTTGATCTCCATCGTAGCATCGTTGTCGTTTACGCCATCTATTGCTTCTACGACTATCGCTACCGCTTAGTGATAAGGTAAAGCAATTACAGGGCGTTTGCATTTCATACAATAAAGCGACAACCATATGGCTCCAGCCAGTTGCCGATAACTTCGGTTACAAAACATGATCATCTCATACAATAAAATATAGCATCACGTCTTGACCATATCACATCACAACATGCCCTGCAAAAACAAGTTAGACGTCCTCTACTTTGTTGTTGCAAATTTTACGTGGCTGCTACGGGCTTAAGCAAGAACCAATCTTACCTACGCATCAAAACCACAACGATACTTCGTCAAATAGACTCCGTTTTAACCTTCTCAAGGACCGGGCGTAGCCACACTCGGTTCAACTAAAGTGAGAGAGACAGACACCCGCCAGTCACCTTTAAGCACGAGTGCTCGTAACGGTGAAACCAGTCTCGCGTAAGCGTACGCGTAATGTCGGTCCGGTCCGCTTCATCTCACAATACCGCTGAACCAAAGTATGACATGCTGGTAGGCAGTATGACTTGTATCGTCCACAACTCACTTGTGTTCTACTCGTGCAAAACATCAAACCATAAAAACCTAGGCTCGGATGCCACTGTTGGGGAACGTAGTAATTTCAAAAAATTTCCTACGCACACGCAAGATCATGGTGATGCATAGCAACGAGAGGGGAGAGTGTTGTCTACGTACCCTCGTAGACCGAAGCGGAAGCGATCACAACGTAGAGGAAGTAGTCGTACGTTCTCCTCGCGATCCAACCGATCCCAGCGCCGTTACTCCAGCGCCTCCGAGTTCTTGACACACGTACAGCTCGGTGACGCTCCTCGGGCTCCGATCCAGCAAAGCTCCGGGGAGAGAGAGTTTCGTCAGCACGACGGCGTGGTGACGATCTTGATGTTCTACCGACGCAGGGCTTCGCCTAAGCACCGCAACGATATGACCGAGGTGGATTATGGTGGAGGGGGGCACCGCACACGGCTAAGGAACGATCTCAAGGATCAACTTGTGTGTCTATGGGGTGCCCCCTGCCCCCGTATATAAAGGAGGGAGGGAGGAGGAGGCCGGCCTAGGGAGGAGGCGCGCCATAGGGGAGTCCTACTCCCACCGGGAGTAGGATTCCCCCTTTCCTAGTCCAACTAGGGATCCTTCCATGTATTAGGAGTAGGAGACTAGGAAGGGGAAGAGAGAAGGGAAGGAAGGAGGGGGTGCGGCCCCTCCCCTTAGCCCAATTCGGACTAGGGCAAGGGGGGCGCGCGCGGCCTGCCTAGGGCAGCCCCTCTCTCTTTCCCGTATGGCCCATAAGGCCCAATACTTCTCCCCGGCGAATTCCCGTAACTCTCCGGTACTCCGATAAATACCCGAATGACTCGGAACCTTTCCGAACTCCGAATATAGTCGTCCAATATATCGATCTTTACGTCTCGACCATTTCGAGACTCCTCGTCATGTCCCCGATCTCATCCGGGACTCCGAACTCCTTCGGTACATCAAAACTCATAAACTCATAATATAACTGTCATCGAAACCTTAAGCGTGCGGACCCTACGGTTCGAGAACAATGCAGACATGACCGAGACACGTCTCCGGTCAATAACCAACAGCGGGACCTGGATGCCCATATTGGTTCCTACATATTCTACGAAGATCTTTATCGGTCAGACCGCATAACAACATACGTTGTTCCCTTTGTCATTGGTATGTTACTTGCCCGAGATTCGATCGTCGGTATCCAATACCTAGTTCAATCTCGTCACCGGCAAGTCTCTTTACTCGTTCAGTGATGCATCATCCCGTAACCAACTCATTGGTTAAATTGCTTGCAAGGCTTATAATGATGTGCATTACCGAGAGGGCCCAGAGATACCTCTCCGACAATCGGAGTGACAAAACCTAATCTCGAAATACGCCAACTCAACATGTACCTTCGGAGACACCTGTAGAGCACCTTTATAATCACCCAGTTACGTTGTGATGTTTCGTAGCACACAAAGTGTTCCTCCGGTAAATGGGAGTTGCATAATCTCATAGTCATAGGAACATGTATAAGTCATGAAGGAAGCAATAGCAACATACTAAACGATCGTGTGCTAAGCTAACGGAATGGTCATGTCAATCACATCATTCTCCTAATGATGTGACCCCGTTAATCAAATGACAACTCATGTCTATGGCTAGGAAACATAACCATCTTTGATTAACGAGCTAGTCAAGTAGAGGCATACTAGTGACACTCTGTTTGTCTATGTATTCACACATGTATTATGTTTCCGGTTAATACAATTCTAGCATGAATAATAAACATTTATCATGAAATAAGGAAATAAATAATAACTTTATTATTGCCTCTAGGGCATATTTCCTTCAATGATGGATATGGATGTACATGAGCATAGGGAGGCATCCACGACATTGGCATTGGCGGCCCAAAATAAGGATATGAATATGTTGCATTAAAATTCTCACTTTGCCAACACCAATCCTCATATTTGCGCCTTGGGGGTGATCTTGATTTCTTTGCATGATTTGGCCGATAAGTATTCTTCTCTTCACTCTTCTTTTTTATTTATCCAATAGTTCAGCGAAGGTGATTTTTGATCTCTTACACTTGCGCTTAGTTCAGCCTTTGTTTTCTTTTCGTTTGCTTTTATCGATCATTGGATTTACTTGTTGCCCCCAGTCCTTGGCATCTCCATTGTAGCTACGATAGAATTCTTTCCCTCAAGATTATGTTCATTATGCTTTTCAACAACTTCTTTACTTGAAAGCTTGATCTCATCACCTGCAGTTTTTACCTTCTCTTTAAGTGGATCGGCTTGAAGCAGTCGATGCAAAAACTTTCTGCCATCGGGACCAATCGGAATAGACTGGTCATCTCGTGGTGTCTCAACAAATTTCAGTCGTCCTTTATCAATGCCGACTTAATTATTTGACAAAACATGTTGCAATCCTCAAAATTATGCTTGGACGAAGCATGAAACTTACAATACATTCGTCCTTGGATTGATGGCTTAACATGGCGATCAAGAATTGTAATGTAATTATTTTTCAGCAACAAATCAAATATTTGATCATACATGCTTGAGTTGAAGGTATAGTTCTTGTTTTCTAGCCGATCTTGCTGTGTGAACGGCTTTGGAGATAAGCAAACGAATGGTTCAGATTTGGAATTTCCCCATTCGGCTATGCATTGTGTTTTCCACTCTATCTTCGATGTCTTTGGATAAGATATTGTATTAGCGTCGGTTTTCTCAATAGAATTTAACCTTGGCTTTAAATTTCTGAAACGAAGATATTTAGAACATACATGTATCAGTTGAGACCAAGTTCAAGCCAAGTACGAAATAAGCAAAGCTACCCAACTAGATATGAACTTTATATAAAGCAACGGGGAAAGCTTTGGCTGTAACAATAAGTCATTATCGGTCTTTATAAATGGTGCAATGGGTTGACCGATACGTTCCATAACAATTTTATTGCTAACAAGTAAATTACCCTTCTTCATTGGTCTTTCAAAATTACTTATGAGAATATTTCTTATAGATGCATCAATAATGAAGTTGTGACCAAATATGAAAATAGGTAAATTACTCGCTATGCATACCTCTTCAATACGTTGGGAGAGCATGATGGTGGTGTGACTTGAACAATATCTAGCTTCATCTCTGGATGACTCTCCAACGCCTTTTCATCATCTTTTTCTTTATTCCGTGCATCATTACCTTGAGAATCCTTATCAGCCGAACTTTGTTTGGCTACTTGCTCTTGTCTTTGAGGCTTGTCAATTTCTATGGCACGAAACTCATAGGGCAGGAAGTAGGTTCCATTAACTTCAGAAAAATCAACCATGGTTGTTTTGCTATGATTGCCATGCCCTTTCTCAATAATGCTTGCCTCTTTGGATTTGATGGATTTGGAATATATACTAATTGATTCGGCTTTTTCAACCGAATCACTTTCAAGTTCCGAATCATCCTTTTTTTCATTGATACTACCAATTGGCAATGCTTCTTTTATCTGAGCCAATTCTTTTTCTATTTGTTTCTGGCGGCGAGCGGCAAAGTTGGCTTTAAGCTTTTTCTCAATTTCGGTCCACTCCAGATATGATTGCCCCCCGATGTTTTTAGATTCTTTCGGCAATGACACACGGGTGTTGCCGAAATTTTGCAATAGTGTAGAGGATGTATAATATGATGTAGTACTAGGTGAAGGCATATGCATTGTTGTAAAACCATATTTTTTGCTCGCCAATTTTATCAATTGGCAAAGATTCATCTTCTTGCAAAACTCTAGCTTTTATTGCGGCATAATCACGAAATAGCCCTTTTTCATGTTGTTCAAGGCAAATAGCACTAATCCTCTTATTCTGGGCTAAACTCTTCAATGTAGCCACCACTACCTCATCTTCTACAATATTTGGCACAACCGCTCCTGTAAAATTTACATTTATTCGGTTATGACCAGAAAGGTGTGAAGCCGAATTATGAGCATCTACAGTTGTGTATGGTGCCGAAAAATTACTAACATGAGGTGTAGCATATGACGGTTGAGAGTAACTGGCCGAATAGCTAGTAGTAGCATGGTCAATTCTCTCATTCATCGGCATGGTTGGATTAGTATATTGCACATTACTTGCCGATGAATAAAAGGGTGAAACACTTTCTTGCATGGCATTGGAAATTCTAACATGAGGTGTTTCAAATTGATTAACCAAACCCATCATGTTGTTCATGGGCATATGGATTTGTGGGGCTGCCGATGCATGAGTGTTAGGATACATATGTTGTATGTTACTAGTATCATAAGAAGTTGAAACATGTAAATTACTTTGAATCGGCCTATGCACGTAATTAGATGCATGATTCAACAAACTAGGGCTGGCCGACAGAGCATACTCATTGGACGATCTAGTAACACCATATGAATTATTTGCATCTACAGTAAGGAATTGGGTATTCATATTACCTTTGTAGATTGCAAACCCTAGATGACGATCTCTTCGTAGCAAGAATGGGCTGGAGACCGTTCAAAGCTTCGTCCCCAGCGGAGTCGTCAAAAAGTGTGTTCACACACGAACACGCCACCATGTACCCTCGACATCGGGGGTGATGCACCGTAGCTCACATCGAAGGAGACCCGGCCGGAAGCGCGGTACGCAGGCAATCCAGTGGGTGCTTTTGAGGACCCGAAACCCTGCACGCCCGGGAGGGACCCCACCAGGGCGTGCGTCAGCTATAGGCTGCCCTAGGTCGGCCTGGCCGCCCCTAGGGCCTCGAGATTCGCTGCCATGTAAAAGAAGAACGAACGAAGAACGAGGAAGAAGAACAAGAGAGAAGATAAAAGATAAAAAGTGGTAGATGATTTGATCGATTGTGTGTTGTTCAATCGGCCTTCAGCCCTTAAGTATATAAGAGGCGGCTGGACTTCCTGAAGGAAATATGCCTAGAGGCAATAATAAAGTTATTATTTATTTCCTTATATCATGATAAATGTTTATTATTCACGCTAGAATTGTATTAACCAGAAACATGATACATGTGTGAATACATAGACAAACATAATGTCACTAGTATGCCTCTACTTGACTAGCTCATTAATCAAAGATGGTTATTTTTCCTAACCATAGAGACGAGTTTTCATTTGATTAACGGTATCACATCATTAGGAGAATGATGTGATTGACTTGACCCATTCCGTTAGCTTAGCACTTGATCGTTTAGTATGTTGCTATTGCTTTCTTCATGACTTATACATGTTCCTACAACTATGAGATTATGTAACTCCCATTTACCGGAGGAACACTTTGTGTGCTACCAAACGTCACAACGTAACTGGGTGATTATAAAGGAGCTCTACAGGTGTCTCCGAAGGTACATGTTGAGTTGGTATCACGAGATTAGGTTTTGTTACTCCAATTGTCGGAGAGGTATCTCTGGGCCCTCTCGGTAATGCACATCACTATAAGCCTTGCAAGAAATGTAGCTAATGAGTTAGTTACGGAATGATGCATTACATAACGAGTAAAGAGACTTGCCGGTAACGAGATTGAACTAGGTATTGAGATACCGACGATCAAATCTCGGGCAAGTAACATACCGATGACAAAGGGAACAAAGTATGTTGTTATGCGGTTTGACCAATAAAGATCTTCGTAGAATATGTAGGAACCAATATGGGCATCCAGGTCCCGCTATTTGTTATTGACCGAGAATGGTTTTAGGTCATGTCTACATAGTTCTCGAACCCGTAGGGTCCGCACGCTTAATGTTTCGATGACAGTTTTATTATGAGTTTATAAGTTTTGATGTACCGAAGTTTGTTCGGAGTCCCAGATGTGATCACAGACATGACGAGGAGTCTCGGAATGGTCGAGACATAAAGATTGATATATTGGACGACTATATTCGGACACCGGAAAGGTTCCGGGAGTTTTCGGAGAAAACCGGAGTACCGTAGGGTTACCGGAACCCCCCCCCCCCCGGGAAGTAATGGGCCTTGATGGGCCCTATTGGAGAAAGAGAGGGGCCGGCCAGGGCAAGTGGCGCGCCCCCTCCCCTTGAGTCTGAATAGGACAAGGAAGGGGGGGGGGGGGGGCGGCGCCCCCTTGCCTTCCCCTTCTCCTACTCCTTCCTTCCCCCTCCTTCTTGGATTAGGAAAAGGAGAGGGGAAACCTACTTGGAGTAGGTTTCCCCCTCCTAGGGCGCGCCTCCCCTTAGGCCGGCCCCCTCCTCCCTCCCTCCTTTATATACGGGGGCGGGGGCACCCCATAGACACACAAGTTGATCTACGGATCGTTCCTTAGCCGTGTGCGGTGCCCCCTTCCACCATATTCCACCTCGGTCATATCGTCGCGGAGTTTAGGTGAAGCCCTGCGCCGGTAGAACATCATCATCGTCACCACGCCGTCGTGCTGACGGAACTCATCTCCGGAGCCTTTGCTGGATCGGAGGGCCGGAGATCGTCATTGAGCTGAACGTGTGCTCAACTCGGAGGCTCCGTATGTTCGGTGCTTTGATCGGTCGGATCGTGAGGACGTACGACTACATCAACCGTGTTGTGCTAACGCTTCCGCTTACGGTCTACGAGGGTACGTGGACGAACACTCTCCCCTCTCGTTGCTATGCCATCACCATGATCTTGCGTGTGCGTAGGAATTTTTTTGAAATTACTACGTTCCCCAACAGTGGCATCCGAGCCTAGGTTTTATGCGTTGATGTTATATGCACGAGTAGAACACAAGTGAGTTGTGGACGATATAAGTCATACTGCCTACCAGCATGTCATACTTTGGTTCAGCGGTATTGTGAGATGAAGCGGCCCGGACCGACATTACGCGTACGCTTACGCGAGACTGGTTTCACCGTTACGAGCACTCGTGCTTAAAGGTGGCTGGCGGGTGTCTGTCTCTCTCACTTTAGTTGAACCGAGTGTGGCTACGCCCGGTCCTTGCGAAGGTTAAAACGGAGTCTATTTGACAAACTATCGTTGTGGTTTTGATGCGTAGGTGAGAACGGTTCTTGCTAAGCCCGTAGCAGCCACGTAAAATTTGCAACAACAAAGTAGAGGACGTCTAACTTGTTTTTGCAGGGCATGTTCTGATGTGATATGGTCAAGATGTGATGCTATATTTTATTGTATGAGATGATCATGTTTTGTAACCGAAGTTATCGGCAACTGGCAGGAGCCATATGGTTGTCGCTTTATTGTATGAAATGCAAATGCCCTGTAATTGCTTTACTTTATCACTAAGCGGTAGCGATAGTCGTAGAAGCAATAGATGGCGTAACGACAATGATGCTACGATGGAGATCAAGGTGTCGCACGGATGACGATGGTGATCATGACGGTGCTTCGGAGATGGAGATCACAAGCACAAGATGATGATGGCCATATCATATCACTCATATTGATTGCATGTGATGTTTATCCTTTATGCATCTTATCTTGCTTTGATTGACGGTAGCATTTTAAGATGATCTCTCACTAAAAATTATCAAGAAGTGTTCTCCCTGAGTATGCACCGTTGCCAAAGTTCGTCGTGCCCAGACACCACGTGATGATCGGGTGTGATAAGCTCTACGTCCATCTACAACGGGTGCAAGCCAGTTTTGCACACGCAGAATGCTCAGGTTAAACTTGACGAGCCTAGCATATGCAGATATGGCCTCGGAACACAGAGACTGAAAGGTCGAGCGTGAATCATATAGTAGATATGATCAACATAGTGACGTTCACCATTGAAAACTACTCCATCTCACGTGATGATCGGTTATGGTTTAGTTGATTTGGATCACGTGATCACTTAGATGACTAGAGAGATGTCTGTCTAAGTGGGAGTTCTTAAGTAATATGATTAATTGAACTTAAATTTATCATGAACTTAGTGCTGGTAGTATTTTGCAAATTATGTTATAGATCAATAGCCCACGTTGTTGCTTTCATATGTTTATTTTGATAGGTTCCTAGAGAAAACTCTGTTGAAAAATGTTAGTAGCAATGTTGCGGATTTGATCCGTGATCTGAGGTTAATCCTCATTGCTGCACAGAAGAATTATGTCCTTGATGCACCGCTAGGTGACAGACCTATTGCAAGAGCAGATGTAGACGTTATGAACGTTTGGCTAGCTCAATATGATGACTACTTGATAGTTTAGTGCACCATGCTTAACGGCTTAGAATCGGGACTTCAAAGACGTTTTGAACGTCATGGACCATATGAGATGTTCCAGGAATTGAAGTTAATATTTCAAGCAAATACCCGAGTTGAGAGATATGAAGTCTCCAACAAGTTCTATAGCTAAAAGATGGAGTAGAATCGCTCAACTAGTGAGCATGTGCTCAGATTGTCTGGGTACTTCAATCGCTTGAATCAAGTGGGAGTTAATCTTCCAGATAAGATAGTGATTGACAGAATTCTCTAGTCACCATCACTAAGTTACTAGAACTTCGTGATGAACTATAGTATGCATGGGATGACGAAAACGATTCCCAAGCTCTTCGTGATGCTGAAATCAACGAAGGTAGAAATCAAGAAAGAGCATCAAGTGTTGATGGTTAACAAGATCACTAGTTTCAAGAAAAGGGCAAAGGGAAAGAAAGGGAACTTCAAGTAGAATGACAAGCAAGTTGTCACTCCCGTGAAGAAGACCAAATCTGGACCAAAGCCTGAAACTGAGTGCTTACACTGCAAAGGAAATGGTCACTGGAAGCGGAAATGCCCTGAATATTTGGTGGGTAAGAAGGATGGCAAAGTGAACAAGTGTATATTTGATATACAGGTTATTGATGTGTGCCTTACTAGTGTTTATAGTAGCCCCTGAGTATTTGATACTTGTTCGGTTGCTAAGATTAGTAATTCGAAACGGAAGTTGCAGAATAAACAGAGACTAGTTAAGGGTGAAGTGAGGATGTTTGTTGGAAGTAGTTCCAAGATTGATATGATCATCATCGCACACTCCCTATACTTTCGGGATTAGTGTTGAAACCTAAATAAATGTTATTTGGTGTTTGCGTTGAGCATGAATATGATTTGATCGTGTTTATTGCAATACGGTTATTCATTTAAGTAAGAGAATAAACTGTTGTTCTGTTTACATGAATAAAACCTTATATGGTTATACACCCAATAAACATAGTTTGTTGGATCTCGATCGTAGTGATACACATATTCATAATATTGATGCCAAAAGATGCACAGTTAATAATGATAGTGCAACTTATTTGTGGCACTGCCGTTTGGGTCATATCGGTGTAAAGCGCATGAAGAAACTCCATAAAGATGGATCTTCGGAATCACTTGGTTATGAATCATTTGATGCTTGCGAACCGTGCCTTTTGGGCGTGATGACTAAAACTCCATTCTCCGGAACAATGGAACAAGCTACTGACTTATTGGAAATAATACATATCGATGTATGCAATCCAATGAGTGTTGATGCTCGTGGCAAGTATCGTTATTTTCTGACCTTCACAAAATGATTTGAGCAGATATGGGTATATCTACTTGATGAAACATAAGTCTGAAATAGTTGAAAGGTTCAAATAATTACAGAGTGAAGTGGAAAAATCATCGTAACAAGAAAATAAAGTTTCTGCGATCTGATCGCGGAGATGAATATTTGAGTTACGAGTTTGGTCTTCAATTAAAACAATGTGGAATAGTTTCACAGCTCACGCCACCTGGAACACCACAACGTTATGGTGTGTCCGAACGTCGTAACCGCACTTTATTGGATATGGTGCGATCTATGATGTATCTTACTGATTTACCACTATTGTTTTGGGGTTATGCATTAGAGACAGCTGCATTCACGTTAAAAGGGCACCATCTAAATCCGTTGAGACGACACCGTATGAACTATGGTTTAGCAGTAAACCTAAGCTGTCGTTTCTTAAAGTTTGGAGTTGCGATGCTTGTATGAAAAAGGTTTTCAACCTGATAAGCTCAAACCCAAATCGGAGAAGTGCGTCTTCATAGAATACCCAAAAGAAACTGTTGGGTACTCCTTCTATCACAGATCCGAAGGCAAAACATTTGTTGCTAAGAATGGATCCTTTCTAGAGAAGGAGTTTCTCTCGAAAGAAGTGAGTGGGAGGAAAGTAGAACTTGATGAGGTAACTGTATCTTCTCCTGAATTGGAAAATAGTTCATCACTGAAATCAGTTCCAGTGATTCCTACACCAATTAGTGAGGAAGCTAATGATGATGATCATGAAACTTCAGATCAAGTTACTACAGAACCTCGTAGGTCTTCCAGAGTACGGTCCGCACCAGAGTGGTACGGTAATCCTGTTCTGAAAGTCATGTTACTAGACCATGATAAACCTACGAACTATGAGGAAGCGATGATGAGCCCAGATTCCACAAAATGGCTGGAGGCCATGAAATCTGAGAGAGGATCCATGTATGAGAACAAAGTATGGACTTTGATTGACTTTTTCGATGATCAGCAAGCCATGTTAAATAAATGGATCTTCAAGAGGAAGACATATGCTGATAGTAGTGTTACTATCTACAAAGCTCGACTTGTCGCAAAAAGGTTTTCGACAAGTTCAAGGTGTTGACTACAATAAGATTTTCTCAACTATAGTGATGCTTAAGTCTGTCCGAATCATGTTAGCAATTGCCACATTTTATGAAATCTGGCAAATGGATGTCAAAACTGCATTCCTTAATGGTTTTCTTAAAGAAGAGTTGTATATGATGCAACCAGAAGGTTTTGTCAATCCTAAAGGTGCTAACAAAATATGCATGCTCCAGCGATCCATCTATGGACTGGTGCAAGCATCTCGGAGTTGGAATATACGCTTTGATGAGTTGATCAAAGCATATAATTTTGTACAGGCTTACGGTGAAGCCTGTATTTACAAGAAAGTGAGTGGGAGCACTACATCATTTCTGATAAGTATATGTGAATGACATATAGTTGATCGGAAATAATGTAGAATTATTCTGCAAAGCATAAAGGAGTGTTTGAAAGGAGTTCTTTCAAAGCAAGACCTCGGTGAAGCTGCTTACACATTGAGCATCAAGATCTATATAGATAGATCAAGACGCTTGATAAGATTTTTCAATGAGTACATACCTTGATAACTTTTTGAATAGTTCAAAATGGAACAGTCAAAGAAGGAGTTCTTGCCTGTGATGCAAAGGTGTGAAGTTGAGTAAGACTCAAGACCCGACCATGACAGAAAATAGAAAGAGAATGAAAGTCATTCCCTATGCCTCAGTCATAGGTTCTATAAAGTATGCTATGCTGTAAACCAGACCTATTGTATACCTTGCTCTGAGTTTGACAAAGGAATACAATTTTGATCTAAGAGTAGATCACTGGACAGCGGTCAAGAATATCCTTAGTAAGGACTAAGGAGATGTTTCTCGATTATGGAGGTGATAAAAGAGTTTGTTGTAAAAGTTACATCAGTGCAAACTTTTACACTGATCCAGATGACTCTAAGTCTCAACCTGGATACATATTGAAAGTGGGAGCAATTAGCTAGAGTAGCTCCGTGCAGAGCATTGTGGACATAAAATATTTGCAAAATACATACGGCTCTGAATGTGACAGACCCGTTGACTAAGCTTCTCTCACGAGCAAAACATGATCACACCTTAGTACTCTTTGGGCGTTAATCACATAGCGATGTGAACTAGATTATTGACTCTAGCAAACCCTTTGGATGTTGGTCACATGATGATGTGAACTATGGGTGTTAATCATATACAGATATGAATATTGGTGTTAAATCACATGGCGATGTGAACTAGATTATTGACTCTAGTGCAAGTGGGAGACTGAAGGAAATATGCCCTAGAGGCAATAAAAAAGTTATTATTTATTTCCTTATTTCATGATAAATGTTTATTATTCATGCTAGAATTGTATTAACCGGAAACATAATACATGTGTGAATACATAGACAAACATAGTGTCACTAGTATGCCTCTACTTGACTAGCTCGTTTATCAGAGATGGTTATGTTCCTAGCCATGGACAAAAGAGTTGTCATTTGATTAACGGGATCACATCATTAGGAGAATGATGTGATTGACATGACCCATTCAGTTAGCCTAGCACTTGATCGTTTAGTATACTGCTATTGCTTTCTTCATGACTTATACAAAGTTCCTACAACTATGAGATTGTGCAACTCCCGTTTACCGGAAGAATTGTGTGCTACCAAACGTCACAACGTAACTGGGTGATTATAAAGGTGCTCTGCAGGTGTTTCCGAAGGTACATGTTGGGTTGGCATAATTCGAGATTAGGATTTGTCACTCCGATTGTCGGAGAGGTATCTCTGGGCCCTCTCGGTAATACTCATCACCTAAGCCTTGCAAGCATGTAGCTAATGAGTTAGTTATGAGATGACGTATTACGAAACGAGTAAAGAGACTTGCCGGTAACGAGATTGAACTAGGTATTGGATACCGACGATCAAATCTCGGGCAAGTAACATACCGATGACAAAGGGAACAAAGTATGTTGTTATGCGGTTTGACCGATAAAGATCTTCGTAGAATATGTAGGAACCAATATGGGCATCCAGGTCCCGCTATTGGTTATTGACCGAGAATGGTTTTAGGTCATGTCTACACAGTTCTCGAACCCGTAGGGTCCGCACGCTTAACGTTTCGATGAAAGTTTTATTATGAGTTTATAAGTTTTGATGTACCGAAGATTGTTCGGAGTCCCGGATGTGATCACGGACATGACGAGGAGTCTCGGAATGGTCGAGACATAAAGATTGATATATTGGACGACTATACTCGGACACCGGAAAGGTTCCGGGAGTTTTCGGAGAAAATCGGAGTACCGGAGGGTTACCGGAACCCCCCGGGAAGTAATGGGCCTTGATGGGCCCTATTGGAGAAAGAGAGGGGCCGGCCAGGGCAAGTGGCGCGCCCCCTCCCCTTGAGTCCGAATGGGACAAGGAAGGGGGGGCGTGTAACGCCCTCGATGCGGCTATATCTCCCACGTGTCGAAGCACGACTTAGAGGCATAACCGCATTGAAAGCAATGTCGCAAGTGAGGTAATCTTCACACAACCCATGTAATACATAAGGGAAGAGATACATAGTTGGCTTACAATCGCCACTTCACACAATTACATGAATAAAGCATTACATCATCCAGATACAACTCGGGGTCCGACTACAGAACCAAAATAAAAGAAAAACCCCAAATGCGACAAAGGTCCCCGATCGACCCCAACTGGGCTCCACTACTGATCAACTAGAACGAAACAACACAAAGGGCAAGATCTTCATCGAGCTCCTCCTTGAGCTTGGTTGCGTCACCTGCTCGGTAACATAGGCACCTGCAAACTGGTTATGGAAGTATCTGGTGAGTCACGAGGACTCAGCAATCCCATTACCATGGGTATCAAGACTAGCAAAGCTTAATGGGTAAGGAAGGGGTAAAGTGGTGAGGTTGCAGCAGCGACTAAGCATGATATGGTGGCTAACATACGCAAATGAGAGCGAGAAGAGAAACAAAGGAACGGTCGTGAAGCTAGCAATGATCAAGAGGTGATCCTGAACACCTACTTACGTCAAACATAACCCAGAAACCGTGTTCACTTCCCGGACTCCGCCGAAAAGAGACCATCACGGCTACACACTCGGTTGATGCGTTTTATTTCGAATCAAGTGTCAAGTTATCTACAACCGGACATTAACAAATTCCCATCTGCCACATAACCGCGGGCACGGCTCTCGAAAGTTTAAACCCTGCAGGGGTGTCCCAACATAGCCCATGACAAGCTCTCACGATCATCGAAGGAATAGACCTTCACCCAGGAAGACCCGATCAGTCTCGGAATCCCGGTACATCAAGACATTTCGACAATGGTAAAACAAGACCAGCAAGACCGCCCGATGCGCCGACAATCCCGATAGGAGCTGCACATATCTCGTTCTCAGGGCAACACCGGATGAGACAGGCTACGAGTAAAACCAGACCTCGAGTTGCCCCGAGGGGGCCCCGCAGGCGGCTCGGTTCGGACCAACACTTAGACAAGCACTGGCCCGGGGGGGGGGGGGGCTATAATAAAGATGACCCTTGGGTTAATTACTCCCAAGGGAAAAGTAGGTGGTGGTGAGGCAAATGGTAAAACCAAGGTTGGGCCTTGCTGGACAAGTTTTATTCAAAGCGAACTGTCAGGGGGGTCCCATAAATCACCCGACCGCGTTAGGAACGCAAAATCCGGGAACATAACACCGGTATGACGGAAACTAGGGCGGCAAGAGTGGAACAAAACACCAGGCATAAGGCCGAGCCTTCCACCCTTTACCAAGTATATAGATGCATTAATAATATAAGAGATATTGTGATATCCCAACATAAACCCTGTCCACCATGGAGAAATCTTCAACTTCACCTGCAACTAGCAACGCTATAAGAGGGGCTGAGCAAAGCGGTAACATAGCCAAACAACGGTTTGCATAGGAAAGGTGTCAAAGGATTAGAGGTTCATGGCAATATGGGATGGCTTGATAAACAGGTAATAGGTAGCGCAGCATAGCGATAGAACGAAACAACTAGCATAGCAATGATAGTAGTGAGATCCAGGGTAGCGGTCATCTTGCCTGAAATCCCGCAAGGAAGAAGAACGAGTCCATGAAGAAGACGAACGGATGAAGTCGAACCAACTGTAGACGAACGAATCCTCACGATCGCAACGAAACAGGAACTAACAAGAAGAAGCACACAACATGGGTAACCACACCACACATGAACAAGGCATGATGCACAACAAGCATGATGCATGACCAAGCTACATGAAGCTACTCATGGCAAGAGATGATGCAAACAAGAACAACACATCAAGGCAAGTTTAAATGAGGTCGGGAACAACATATAACAATTCCGGTAAGTCCTCATATGCAAATTTCGAAATTGGTCCAGAACTGAATAAACCTTATGTTCAAGTTGTTAAACAACAAGTTAAGATGCACCAAGATGATCTACACGAAATTCTAGTCAAGTTACATATAAAGTTCATTAGATTCGGAGCTACGGCCTAGAAGATATGAGCAAAACAAGTTAAACATGGCATTGATGCAAAATGCACCCAAACATCAAGCAAACACCTCAAAACAAGGATGCAACATGATAATATGAAGCTACATGCAAAAACACGAAAGTTTCATATAAAGCACACTCAAAACGGAGCAACGGTGCAACACCCACACACTATACAAGTCATAACAACAATCTGTCCATAACAACAACTAGGCATCTTACAAGCATCAAAACAACAAGCTACAGCACCCCAACATAATAACAAAAGGCATGGGCATGAAGTACTGGTAAAGCATAACAAAACATGAACACTGAGCTATCTCCAGAAACAACTAGAACATGCTCAAAAACACATGGAGATATTGCAAATAATAACAGTTTCAGACTTTAGCAGAAATATCATCAGGTTGAAATGTTTAGAGCAAGCAAACAACATGTTACAGGAACATATCATGGCAAACAAAGGCATGGCATGAATCTACTAATAGCGTAGATCAAAAGTCCCTTACTGACCATGAGCCAAAAAGGCATAGAAAATATGATGGCACCCATGTAAACATGGCAAGTTATATTACAGATTTGAACATGGCAGGAACAACAATAAGTAGGCATGTTCGTGAGCTTGAACCACTCACTACAGAGCAATACATGGCATGGCAAGGCAACCAACAGTAAGAAGGCATGTTTATGAAGCTAGGCATGGCAAGAGCAAGTTCATAGGATGCATGGATCACTAGGAAAACACATGGGAACAAGTGAACTTAATGTTAACAGGCTGACAACAACATTTTCAAGCAACTTTAGAGCAAGCTAACAACATGTTCCAGCAGGCTATAATTGCAACCAAGGGCATGAATGGATATAGCATGACATGTAGATCAAAACATGTTTATAGAGCATCTCCAGATTATGCATAGAATGATTAGTAGAAGCATGTTAACATAGCAACAAAATATAACAGAATCTGTCAGGAAAACAGCAACAGCAACTACCCTACTTAGCAAGCTTGATACACTCAGCACACAACTCACAAAAATACATGGTTAACACCCCTGGAAAGATGGCATGGCATAGATCAACATTCATGTATACATCAACCTCATAGGATGCACACATCAATCATGGCAAAAATGATAAAACAACAAGTTATAACAGTTTCAGCAGATTAACATCAACATGCACTCTTCCAACAGCATTTCGGGCATCAATATGAGCTCAAATGAAAATGATGCAATGGAATGAAATGATCTACTCGTCGAGGCGAACAATTTGACATATTACACGCATGAAACGAAGCTACGGATGGAGAGATGTGATGCAATGAATATGGCATGTTATTATGACAAAATATGGGACTTAGCAGTTTCGGGGGAAGGGAAAGTCAACCTGCGGATCTGGGCACAGATTACGAGGCGCGTCGGCTCGCCGGAGCTCTCGCCGGAGAGCGGCCGGGGAAGGGCGGAGGAGGTGGCCCCGGCCCAGATCTCGCCGGATCCGGCCGGTGGCACGCCGGAGGGGCGACAGCGAGGCCGGGCGGCGCGGCCGGACGGCGGCGCGGCACGCGCCGGCGCGGAAGGCAGCGGGGCGCGGCCGGCGCGGGGGCGGCGGCGGCCACCGGCGGCCGGTGCGAGCGGCGAAGGCGGGGGGCCGGCGGGGCGCGGCGCTGCGGGCGGCGGCTGGACGGGCGCCGGGCGGCGGCAGGCGCGGGGCACGAGCAGAGGGAGCACGGGGCGGCGCGCGGAGGGCGAGGCGGCCGGCGGCGGCGGCGCTCGCCGGCGCGGGGCCGAACGGCGGCGGGGTCGCGGGCCGGGCGGCGGCGCCAGATGGGCGCGCGCGGGCCCGAACCGGGTCCCGCGGGCCGGCGGCGGAGGAGAGAGAGAGAGAGGCGCGGGCGATGACATGGCGGAGCGGGGTTGTCTGGGCGCGGCGGCGGCGGACATGTCTGGCCGTCGCGGACTTGTCCGGCGGCGCGGGGAGGAGCGGGGCTAGGGTTTAGACCGGGATTTCGGGGGGAGGGGGCTAATTTATAGGTAGAGGGAGCTAGGAGGGTCCAAATGAGGAGCGGTTTTCGGCCACGCGATCGAGATCGAATGACCGAGAGCATGGAGGGGAGTTTGATTGGTTTTGGGCCACTTTGGAAGGGGTGTTGGGCTGCAACAAAAGATGCTTTTACGGTTACCCGGTTAACCATTGGAGTATCAAACGGACTCCAAATGGCACGAAACTTGACAGGCGGTCTACCGGTGTTATACCAAGGCCACTTGGCAAACCTCGGGCCATTCCGAGAAAGTTTAATACCCGCTCACAACAGAAAACAAAAGGGGAACGCCGGATGACATAGGAGTGCCGGATCGCAAAACGGACAACGGGGAAAAGGCTCGGATGCATGAGACGAACACGTATGAAAAATGAAATGCACATGATGACATGATATGAAATGCATATGATGACATGGCAAAGTGCAACACGCAAGCACATGACATGGCAAGGACGGGGAATAACTGGCAGACACCTGGCGCATCGGATCCGGGGCGTTACAACACTCCACCACTACGAGAGGATCTCGTCCCGAGATCTAGGATGGCACCGGAGGGAAAACGGAAGAGGAATAGGAGAGGTAAACTAAGTTGCTTCTTTGACGAACGAGTGAAACCACGAACCTTGAGAGGTTGAGCAATTTAAAAGAAAGAGTACAACAGAGATGAACGAGATTGCAAACAATCCGGTAGAAAAGAGGAACAAGGAACATTACGAGGACTTGAAGGTTGCAAAGACATAAATCAAGAGTTTGATGGATAAGATAGAATTTGAAACCACTCCGGTTAAAACTAGACAGAGAAGGAATAAGATTGATATGATTTGGGCAGCGCTCCGACTGAAAGAAGAAGGAAAAACTTGATAAGATGAAAAGAACTTGAATGAGAACACAACACTCCGGTTAAATGGATAAGCACGAAAATAACATGATCCTCACAATTCGAGATGATGAGTGAAAAGAGCAACATCACAATGCCTCCGGAAGAAAGAATAGAAGATAGATCATTGGAATAACAGAATGGAGAAGAAAATGACATCTTCTGCCACAATTGAATTTGGAAAGCATCTTTGCAAAGAAGAATCGAACGGAGTTGTTGGAAAATCAACAACGAGAAGCACAAGCTTGTTGTGGGCTTATGGCAAACATCTCAAAATGATGAGGTGACAACCGGCCACTAATGGACACAATTGATTGGTTGAGATCAATGAAGATAAGAGAAACTTCTTCCACCAAGAGGATAGGAGAAAACTCGGATCATTGATATGCACCACAAATAGCAACATTCCTTAGGGAAGGCTTTAGGTGAAATATGACACAAGATAACTCCAACAAAGGGATTGATGGATATAGAGTACCTCATTCTTGACAACTTGTGACTCATGAAACATGAAGGAAATTGTCAAGAATGATATAACACCATCTCAAAATATAAGGTAGAAAGAATTGCACTTTGGAATGCAAGATGAAGAATGCTTGAACTCCTCAAAACAAAACATGTGTTGAGCACCCTGTTTAATTTTGAGTATAGCTTGGCGGATCATAACTTCGAGCGAAATCTTGAAGAACAATTGAAGAATGAAAAGAATCCTTGACGACCCACCATTCAGATCTCCATGAAGAACTCCGGTAATAAAAGGGTGATAAAAAGAAAAAGAAGTTGAAAACACAAGGTGAAGCCTTGCGATGATTTAGAAGGAGCTTCGCGACGAGATAATTGAGAGAGCTTGGAACTCCGAAAAGAAAGATGAACATCTTAGAACCGAGAATGTGATATGATGAACAAACACCGAAATGAAGAGATTAATCAATCTTGGATGAAACAAGAATAAGAATTATGTTATGCGTATCCTTCACCAATTTAGATTGATGACAAGTAATAGATTTGGCATACTACTTATTCTCGTAGAAAGGATTGAAGAGAGATATTGCTCCACTTGGGAAGGTCTTGATGGTACCACCGGTGGGATTTGGAAACAACGAATATTTGATATGATAACGAAGGAAGTGAAATTTTGAACGAACCACCGTAAGAATTGAAAATGAAAGTAGCAAAGGCACAATTCACCGGGAAGAATTGGAAAATGAATGAAGATACTTGAAGGGATTTAGATACCTGATAACGAAGAGATCATGAACTGATTAGAGGGTATTTGAATGATGCACCGGTAAGATTTAGAGAACGATAGCTACACGCTGATAATGAAGAAATATGACATGATGGCCTTCGGAGAAAAGAAATGGAAACAACTCATGAAATACTCCGGATGGTAAGAAAAGAATTCTCACAATCGAAAACAATTATGAGACCATGAATATTGAAGAGAATGGACCAAGATTTAAGAGAAATACTTCTTCGGTCTTCACATGTTGAGAATGATGATGAGAACCACCATGAATTGTTGAGACACTCCGGAAGGATTAAAAGAAAAAGGTTGAGCCAGATATGAAAAGAATTTGAAAGCGGCCTAGGAGAAGGCATGTGACTGATGAAAATTCATTCTTACGTCAAACTTGGAAATGAATTTGAGAATCGCTCCGGATAAATTAGAAGAGTCAGGTAAGATCCTGGAAAAAGACCTGTGGGTTACGCCCACTCAAAAGAGAACACCATTGAAAATGTTTTTAAAGAGAAATTGCACCGGTTGAATTAAATGGCTTGAATGAGATAACAACCTCGAAATATTTTGAAGGGATTGAGAATGGAAACGCAAGTCCTGTGAGATATCTTCAGCACTCCAGAAAAAATGAATAGGAAGAAGTGAATGATTAAGAGGTGCATCGGTATGAGAAAGAATTAGAAACGAGGAAAGGAATATGATGAATATCGAAAGCTTTAATAGGATCCACCGGGGAAGAAACAACAATGAAGGATGATGAACTTGAAGCTGTTGAGCATCTTCATGGGAAATCACCGGATAAGAACATTGATTGAAAAGAATGAAGAGACTTCACATGAATAAATGGATACTTGATTAAGAAATCTGTGTCCTTGAAGAAAAAGGGTGGGAGGGTGGGAAAACAAAGGCAACTTGGGGACGCATGAAACAAACACCGTTGAGAAGAAATGATAATTGGTCTTGCTGATGTTGACGTGATCGGATCCACTTGAAGAGAAACACGCCGGTTGAAAAGGATAGACATGACAATCTCGATTGTCGAGAAGGATTGGTATTCACATCGGAGTATGAGAACACCATTTTGGAAAGGTATGGAATCAACACTTGACATTGAAGCAACTCGAATACCACAACTCAAAAACAAAAACAAAGGACTGGCTTGCAGAATAAGCCGGAACAAATACATATGATAGAGATTTACCCAATCCCATATCATGCATCTGTCGGAAAGATATTCTAGGAGCTACTTGAATTCCCACCTATAAAACTCCCGAAACTTTCTGGTTATGCAATCTGGTGTTGGGGATACAGGGGAAGCAATATATCTCACCCAAACTAACAATACCTGCATCCAAGCTGTATCCATCCGTCAACACATAACCAAGAAACCTTCGGAAATCGTGTACCTCAACCTTCGAAAAGCATCCGTTATACAAGTCATGGCAATACTTCCGTACTCACCTCAGTACTGGGTTATCGGGGTTATCTCACCAACAACTGCATAAAAGAGATTTTCGATGTCGGCGTACTAAACTCAGGTATTCCAGAACTGCAACGATAAAATTATGACGACAACACCTCAGAGCTCAACTCCCCGGGACACTTCCACTACACCCCTAACAGGAGGCACCAAGACAATGTTCTCATCATAAAACCATCGGAACGATTCCAAGATACTCGCGTGATCCTAAAAATTTTTTTTAGTGAAATTTGAGAAGAGAAGAGTCAAAACTCTACGTCAGGAGACCTCACCAGAGCGACGAAGGGACTGAGGAGTAAAAAGAATTCCTAACTCTCCGATATATATAATCCTAAATGACTCAAAACAATTTTCTAGACACAACTCGGCCGCTAAAAACGGTCAAGCAGTGGGGCTCCTAAGGTCGGGGAAGGCTCTGATTACCAACTTGTAATGCCCTCGATGCGGCTATATCTCCCACGTGTCGAAGCACGACTTAGAGGCATAACCGCATTGAAAGCAATGTCACAAGTGAGGTAATCTTCACACAACCCATGTAATACATAAGGGAAGAGATACATAGTTGGCTTACAATCGCCACTTCACACAATTACATGAATAAAGCATTACATCATCCAGATACAACTCGGGGTCCGACTACGGAACCAAAATAAAAGAAGAACCCCAAATGCGACAAAGGTCCCCGATCGACCCCAACTGGGCTCCACTACTGATCAACTAGAACGAAACAACACAAAGGGCAAGATCTTCATCGAGCTCCTCCTTGAGCTTGGTTGCGTCACCTGCTCGGTAACATAGGCACCTGCAAACTGGTTATGGAAGTATCTGGTGAGTCACGAGGACTCAGCAATCCCATTACCATGGGTATCAAGACTAGCAAAGCTTAATGGGTAAGGAAGGGGTAAAGTGGTGAGGTTGCAGCAGCGACTAAGCATGATATGGTGGCTAACATACGCAAATGAGAGCGAGAAGAGAAACAAAGGAACGGTCGTGAAGCTAGCAATGATCAAGAGGTGATCCTGAACACCTACTTACGTCAAACATAACCCAGAAACCGTGTTCACTTCCCGGACTCCGCCGAAAAGAGACCATCACGGCTACACACTCGGTTGATGCGTTTTATTTCGAATCAAGTGTCAAGTTATCTACAACCGGACATTAACAAATTCCCATCTGCCACATAACCGCAGGCACGGCTCTCAAAAGTTTAAACCCTGCAGGGGTGTCCCAACATAGCCCATGACAAGCTCTCACGATCATCGAAGGAATAGACCTTCACCCAGGAAGACCCGATCAGTCTCGGAATCCCGGTACATCAAGACATTTCGACAATGGTAAAACAAGACCAGCAAGACCGCCCGATGCGCCGACAATCCCGATAGGAGCTGCACATATCTCGTTCTCAGGGCAACACCGGATGAGACATGCTACGAGTAAAACCAGACCTCGAGTTGCCCCGAGGGGGCCCCGCAGGCGGCTCGGTTCGGACCAACACTTAGACAAGCACTGGCCCGGGGGGGGGGGGGGGGGGCTATAATAAAGATGACCCTTGGGTTTATTACTCCCAAGGGAAAAGTAGGTGGTGGTGAGGCAAATGGTAAAACCAAGGTTGGGCCTTGCTGGACAAGTTTTATTCAAAGCGAACTGTCAGGGGGGTCCCATAAATCACCCGACCGCGTTAGGAACGCAAAATCCGGGAACATAACACCAGTATGACGGAAACTAGGGCGGCAAGAGTGGAACAAAACACCAGGCATAAGGCCGAGCCTTCCATCCTTTACCAAGTATATAGATGCATTAATAATATAAGAGATATTGTGATATCCCAACATAAACCCTGTCCACCATGGAGAAATCTTCAACTTCACCTGCAACTAGCAACGCTATAAGAGGGGCTGAGCAAAGCGGTAACATAGCCAAACAACGGTTTGCATAGGAAAGGTGTCAAAGGATTAGAGGTTCATGGCAATATGGGATGGCTTGATAAACAGGTAATAGGTAGCGCAGCATAGCGATAGAACGAAACAACTAGCATAGCAATGATAGTAGTGAGATCCAAGGTAGCGGTCATCTTGCCTGAAATCCCGCAAGGAAGAAGAACGAGTCCATGAAGAAGACGAACGGATGAAGTCGAACCAACTGTAGACGAACGAATCCTCACGATCGCAACGAAACAGGAACTAACAAGAAGAAGCACACAACATGGGTAACCACACCACACATGAACAAGGCATGATGCACAACAAGCATGATGCATGACCAAGCTACATGAAGCTACTCATGGCAAGAGATGATGCAAATAAGAACAACACATCAAGGCAAGTTTAAATGAGGTCGGGAACAACATATAACAATTCCGGTAAGTCCTCATATGCAAATTTCGAAATTGGTCCAGAACTGAATAAACCTTATGTTCAAGTTGTTAAACAACAAGTTAAGATGCACCAAGATGATCTACACGAAATTCTAGTCAAGTTACATATAAAGTTCATTAGATTCGGAGCTACGGCCTAGAAGATATGAGCAAAACAAGTTAAACATGGCATTGATGCAAAATGCACCCAAACATCAAGCAAACACCTCAAAACAAGGATGCAACATGATAATATGAAGCTACATGCAAAAACACGAAAGTTTCATTTAAAGCACACTCAAAACGGAGCAACGGTGCAACACCCACACACTATACAAGTCATAACAACAATCTGTCCATAACAACAACTAGGCATCTTACAAGCATCAAAACAACATGCTACAGCACCCCAACATAATAACAAAAGGCATGGGCATGAAGTACTGGTAAAGCATAACAAAACATGAACACTGAGCTATCTCCAGAAACAACTAGAACATGCTCAAAAACACATGGAGATATTGCAAATAATAACAGTTTCAGACTTTAGCAGAAATATCATCAGGTTGAAATGTTTAGAGCAAGCAAACAACATGTTACAGGAACATATCATGGCAAACAAAGGCATGGCATGAATCTACTAATAGCGTAGATCAAAAGTCCCTTACTGACCATGAGCCAAAAAGGCATAGAAAATATGATGGCACCCATGTAAACATGGCAAGTTATATTACAGATTTGAACATGGCAGGAACAACAATAAGTAGGCATGTTCGTGAGCTTGAACCACTCACTACAGAGCAATACATGGCATGGCAAGGCAACCAACAGTAAGAAGGCATGTTTATGAAGCTAGGCATGGCAAGAGCAAGTTCATAGGATGCATGGATCACTAGGAAAACACATGGGAACAAGTGAACTTAATGTTAACAGGCTGACAACAACATTTTCAAGCAACTTTAGAGCAAGCTAACAACATGTTCCAGCAGGCTATAATTGCAACCAAGGGCATGAATGGATATAGCATGACATGTAGATCAAAACATGTTTATAGAGCATCTCCAGATTATGCATAGAATGATTAGTAGAAGCATGTTAACATAGCAACAAAATATAACAGAATCTGTCAGGAAAACAGCAACAGCAACTACCCTACTTAGCAAGCTTGATACACTCAGCACACAACTCACAAAAATACATGGTTAACACCCCTGGAAAGATGGCATGGCATAGATCAACATTCATGTATACATCAACCTCATAGGATGCACACATCAATCATGGCAAAAATGATAAAACAACAAGTTATAACAGTTTCAGCAGATTAACATCAACATGCACTCTTCCAACAGCATTTCGGGCATCAATATGAGCTCAAATGAAAATGATGCAATGGAATGAAATGATCTACTCGTCGAGGCGAACAATTTGACATATTACACGCATGAAACGAAGCTACGGATGGAGAGATGTGATGCAATGAATATGGCATGTTATTATGACAAAATATGGGACTTAGCAGTTTCGGGGGAAGGGAAAGTCAACCTGCGGATCTGGGCACAGATTACGAGGCGCGTCGGCTCGCCGGAGCTCTCGCCGGAGAGCGGCCGGGGAAGGGCGGAGGAGGTGGCCCCGGCCCGGATCTCGCCGGATCCGGCCGGTGGCACGCCGGAGGGGCGACAGCGAGGCCGGGCGGCGCGGCCGGACGGCGGCGCGGCACGCGCCGGCGCGGAAGGCAGCGGGGCGCGGCTGGCGCGGGGGCGGCGGCGGCCACCGGCGGCCGGTGCGAGCGGCGAAGGCGGGGGGCCGGCGGGGCGCGGCGCTGCGGGCGGCGGCTGGACGGGCGCCGGGCGGCGGCAGGCGCGGGGCACGAGCAGAGGGAGCACGGGGCGGCGCGCGGAGGGCGAGGCGGCCGGCGGCGGCGGCGCTCGCCGGCGCGGGGCCGAACGGCGGCGGGGTCGCGGGCCGGGCGGCGGCGCCAGATGGGCGCGCGCGGGCCCGAACCGGGTCCCGCGGGCCGGCGGCGGAGGAGAGAGAGAGAGAGGTGCGGGCGATGACATGGCGGAGCGGGGTTGGCTGGGCGCGGCGGCGGCGGACATGTCTGGCCGTCGCGGACTTGTCCGGCGGCGCGGGGAGGAGCGGGGCTAGGGTTTACACCGGGATTTCGGGGGGAGGGGGCTAATTTATAGGTAGAGGGAGCTAGGAGGGTCCAAATGAGGAGCGGTTTTCGGCCACGCGATCGAGATCGAACGACCGAGAGCATGGAGGGGAGTTTGATTGGTTTTGGGCCACTTTGGAAGGGGTGTTGGGCTGCAACAAAAGATGCTTTTACGGTTACCCGGTTAACCATTGGAGTATCAAACGGACTCCAAATGGCACGAAACTTGACAGGCGGTCTACCGGTGTTATACCAAGGCCACTTGGCAAACCTCGGGCCATTCCGAGAAAGTTTAATACCCGCTCACAACAGAAAACAAAAGGGGAACGCCGGATGACATAGGAGTGCCGGATCGCAAAACGGACAACGGGGAAAAGGCTCGGATGCATGAGACGAACACGTATGAAAAATGAAATGCACATGATGACATGATATGAAATGCATATGATGACATGGCAAAGTGCAACACGCAAGCACATGACATGGCAAGGACGGGGAATAACTGGCAGACACCTGGCGCATCGGATCCGGGGCGTTACAACACTCCACCACTACGAGAGGATCTCGTCCCGAGATCTAGGATGGCACCGGAGGGAAAACGGAAGAGGAATAGGAGAGGTAAACTAAGTTGCTTCTTTGACGAACGAGTGAAACCACGAACCTTGAGAGGTTGAGCAATTTAAAAGAAAGAGTACAACAGAGATGAACGAGATTGCAAACAATCCGGTAGAAAAGAGGAACAAGGAACATTACGAGGACTTGAAGGTTGCAAAGACATAAATCAAGAGTTTGATGGATAAGATAGAATTTGAAACCACTCCGGTTAAAACTAGACAGAGAAGGAATAAGATTGATATGATTTGGGCAGCGCTCCGACTGAAAGAAGAAGGAAAAACTTGATAAGATGAAAAGAACTTGAATGAGAACACAACACTCCGGTTAAATGGATAAGCACGAAAATAACATGATCCTCACAATTCGAGATGATGAGTGAAAAGAGCAACATCACAATGCCTCCGGAAGAAAGAATAGAAGATAGATCATTGGAATAACAGAATGGAGAAGAAAATGACATCTTCTGCCACAATTGAATTTGGAAAGCATCTTTGCAAAGAAGAATCGAACGGAGTTGTTGGAAAATCAACAACGAGAAGCACAAGCTTGTTGTGGGCTTATGGCAAACATCTCAAAATGATGAGGTGACAACCGGCCACTAATGGACACAATTGATTGGTTGAGATCAATGAAGATAAGAGAAACTTCTTCCACCAAGAGGATAGGAGAAAACTCGGATCATTGATATGCACCACAAATAGCAACATTCCTTAGGGAAGGCTTTAGGTGAAATATGACACAAGATAACTCCAACAAAGGGATTGATGGATATAGAGTACCTCATTCTTGACAACTTGTGACTCATGAAACATGAAGGAAATTGTCAAGAACGATATAACACCATCTCAAAATATAAGGTAGAAAGAATTGCACTTTGGAATGCAAGATGAAGAATGCTTGAACTCCTCAAAACAAAACATGTGTTGAGCACCCTGTTTAATTTTGAGTATAGCTTGGCGGATCATAACTTCGAGCGAAATCTTGAAGAACAATTGAAGAATGAAAAGAATCCTTGACGACCCACCATTCAGATCTCCATGAAGAACTCCGGTAATAAAAGGGTGATAAAAAGAAAAAGAAGTTGAAAACACAAGGTGAAGCCTTGCGATGATTTAGAAGGAGCTTCGCGACGAGATAATTGAGAGAGCTTGGAACTCCGAAAAGAAAGATGAACATCTTAGAACCGAGAATGTGATATGATGAACAAACACCGAAATGAAGAGATTAATCAATCTTGGATGAAACAAGAATAAGAATTATGTTATGCGTATCCTTCACCAATTTAGATTGATGACAAGTAATAGATTTGGCATACTACTTATTCTCGTAGAAAGGATTGAAGAGAGATATTGCTCCACTTGGGAAGGTCTTGATGGTACCACCGGTGGGATTTGGAAACAACGAATATTTGATATGATAACGAAGGAAGTGAAATTTTGAACGAACCACCGTAAGAATTGAAAATGAAAGTAGCAAAGGCACAATTCACCGGGAAGAATTGGAAAATGAATGAAGATACTTGAAGGGATTTAGATACCTGATAACGAAGAGATCATGAACTGATTAGAGGGTATTTGAATGATGCACCGGTAAGATTTAGAGAACGATAGCTACACGCTGATAATGAAGAAATATGACATGATGGCCTTCGGAGAAAAGAAATGGAAACAACTCATGAAATACTCCGGATGGTAAGAAAAGAATTCTCACAATCGAAAACAATTATGAGACCATGAATATTGAAGAGAATGGACCAAGATTTAAGAGAAATACTTCTTCGGTCTTCACATGTTGAGAATGATGATGAGAACCACCATGAATTGTTGAGACACTCCGGAAGGATTAAAAGAAAAAGGTTGAGCCAGAGATGAAAAGAATTTGAAAGCGGCCTAGGAGAAGGCATGTGACTGATGAAAATTCATTCTTACGTCAAACTTGGAAATGAATTTGAGAATCGCTCCGGATAAATTAGAAGAGTCAGGTAAGATCCTGGAAAAAGACCTGTGGGTTACGCCCACTCAAAAGAAAACACCATTGAAAATGATTTTAAAGAGAAATTGCACCGGTTGAATTAAATGGCTTGAATGAGATAACAACCTCGAAATATTTTGAAGGGATTGAGAATGGAAACGCAAGTCCTGTGAGATATCTTCAGCACTCCAGAACAAATGAATAGGAAGAAGTGAATGATTAAGAGGTGCATCGGTATGAGAAAGAATTAGAAACGAGGAAAGGAATATGATGAATATCGAAAGCTTTAATAGGATCCACCGGGGAAGAAACAACAATGAAGGATGATGAACTTGAAGCTGTTGAGCATCTTCATGGGAAATCACCGGATAAGAACATTGATTGAAAAGAATGAAGAGACTTCACATGAATAAATGGATACTTGATTAAGAAATCTGTGTCCTTGAAGAAAAAGGGTGGGAGGGTGGGAAAACAAAGGCAACTTGGGGACGCATGAAACAAACACCGTTGAGAAGAAATGATAATTGGTCTTGCTGATGTTGACGTGATCGGATCCACTTGAAGAGAAACACGCCGGTTGAAAAGGATAGACATGACAATCTCGATTGTCGAGAAGGATTGGTATTCACATCGGAGTATGAGAACACCATTTTGGAAAGGTATGGAATCAACACTTGACATTGAAGCAACTCGAATACCACAACTCAAAAACAAAAACAAAGGACTGGCTTGCAGAATAAGCCGGAACAAATACATATGATAGAGATTTACCCAATCCCATATCATGCATCTGTCGGAAAGATATTCTAGGAGCTACTTGAATTCCCACCTATAAAACTCCCGAAACTTTCTGGTTATGCAATCTGGTGTTGGGGATACAGGGGAAGCAATATATCTCACCCAAACTAACAATACCTGCATCCAAGCTGTATCCATCCGTCAACACATAACCAAGAAACCTTCGGAAATCGTGTACCTCAACCTTCGAAAAGCATCCGTTATACAAGTCATGGCAATACTTCCGTACTCACCTCAGTACTGGGTTATCGGGGTTATCTCACCAACAACTGCATAAAAGAGATTTTCGATGTCGGCGTACTAAACTCAGGTATTCCAGAACTGCAACGATAAAATTATGACGACAACACCTCAGAGCTCAACTCCCCGGGACACTTCCACTAAACCCCTGACAGGAGGCACCAAGACAATGTTCTCATCATAAAACCATCGGAACGATTCCAAGATACTCGCGTGATCCTAAAATTTTTTTTTAGTGAAATTTGAGAAGAGAAGAGTCAAAACTCTACGTCAGGAGACCTCACCAGAGCGACGAAGGGACTGAGGAGTAAAAAGAATTCCTAACTCTCCGATATATATAATCCTAAATGACTCAAAACAATTTTCTAGACACAACTCGGCCGCTAAAAACGGTCAAGCAGTGGGGCTCCTAAGGTCGGGGAAGGCTCTGATTACCAACTTGTAACGCCCTCGATGCGGCTATATCTCCCACGTGTCGAAGCACGACTTAGAGGCATAACCGCATTGAAAGCAATGTCACAAGTGAGGTAATCTTCACACAACCCATGTAATACATAAGGGAAGAGATACATAGTTGGCTTACAATCGCCACTTCACACAATTACATGAATAAAGCATTACATCATCCAGATACAACTCGGGGTCCGACTACGGAACCAAAATAAAAGAAGAACCCCAAATGCGACAAAGGTCCCCGATCGACCCCAACTGGGCTCCACTACTGATCAACTAGAACGAAACAACACAAAGGGCAAGATCTTCATCGAGCTCCTCCTTGAGCTTGGTTGCGTCACCTGCTCGGTAACATAGGCACCTGCAAACTGGTTATGGAAGTATCTGGTGAGTCACGAGGACTCAGCAATCCCATTACCATGGGTATCAAGACTAGCAAAGCTTAATGGGTAAGGAAGGGGTAAAGTGGTGAGGTTGCAGCAGCGACTAAGCATGATATGGTGGCTAACATACGCAAATGAGAGCGAGAAGAGAAACAAAGGAACGGTCGTGAAGCTAGCAATGATCAAGAGGTGATCCTGAACACCTACTTACGTCAAACATAACCCAGAAACCGTGTTCACTTCCCGGACTCCGCCGAAAAGAGACCATCACGGCTACACACTCGGTTGATGCGTTTTATTTCGAATCAAGTGTCAAGTTATCTACAACCGGACATTAACAAATTCCCATCTGCCACATAACCGCGGGCACGGCTCTCAAAAGTTGAAACCCTGCAGGGGTGTCCCAACATAGCCCATGACAAGCTCTCACGATCATCGAAGGAATAGACCTTCACCCAGGAAGACCCGATCAGTCTCGGAATCCCGGTACATCAAGACATTTCGACAATGGTAAAACAAGACCAGCAAGACCGCCCGATGCGCCGACAATCCCGATAGGAGCTGCACATATCTCGTTCTCAGGGCAACACCGGATGAGACAGGCTACGAGTAAAACCAGACCTCGAGTTGCCCCGAGGGGGCCCCGCAGGCGGCTCGGTTCGGACCAACACTTAGACAAGCACTGGCCCGGGGGGGGGGGGGCTATAATAAAGATGACCCTTGGGTTAATTACTCCCAAGGGAAAAGTAGGTGGTGGTGAGGCAAATGGTAAAACCAAGGTTGGGCCTTGCTGGACAAGTTTTATTCAAAGCGAACTGTCAGGGGGGTCCCATAAATCACCCGACCGCGTTAGGAACGCAAAATCCGGGAACATAACACCGGTATGACGGAAACTAGGGCGGCAAGAGTGGAACAAAACACCAGGCATAAGGCCAAGCCTTCCACCCTTTACCAAGTATATAGATGCATTAATAATATAAGAGATATTGTGATATCCCAACATAAACCCTGTCCACCATGGAGAAATCTTCAACTTCACCTGCAACTAGCAACGCTATAAGAGGGGCTGAGCAAAGCGGTAACATAGCCAAACAACGGTTTGCATAGGAAAGGTGTCAAAGGATTAGAGGTTCATGGCAATATGGGATGGCTTGATAAACAGGTAATAGGTAGCGCAGCATAGCGATAGAACGAAACAACTAGCATAGCAATGATAGTAGTGAGATCCAGGGTAGCGGTCATCTTGCCTGAAATCCCGCAAGGAAGAAGAACGAGTCCATGAAGAAGACGAACGGATGAAGTCGAACCAACTGTAGACGAACGAATCCTCACGATCGCAACGAAACAGGAACTAACAAGAAGAAGCACACAACATGGGTAACCACACCACACATGAACAAGGCATGATGCACAACAAGCATGATGCATGACCAAGCTACATGAAGCTACTCATGGCAAGAGATGATGCAAACAAGAACAACACATCAAGGCAAGTTTAAATGAGGTCGGGAACAACATATAACAATTCCGGTAAGTCCTCATATGCAAATTTCGAAATTGGTCCAGAACTGAATAAACCTTATGTTCAAGTTGTTAAACAACAAGTTAAGATGCACCAAGATGATCTACACGAAATTCTAGTCAAGTTACATATAAAGTTCATTAGATTCGGAGCTACGGCCTAGAAGATATGAGCAAAACAAGTTAAACATGGCATTGATGCAAAATGCACCCAAACATCAAGCAAACACCTCAAAACAAGGATGCAACATGATAATATGAAGCTACATGCAAAAACACGAAAGTTTCATATAAAGCACACTCAAAACGGAGCAACGGTGCAACACCCACACACTATACAAGTCATAACAACAATCTGTCCATAACAACAACTAGGCATCTTACAAGCATCAAAACAACATGCTACAGCACCCCAACATAATAACAAAAGGCATGGGCATGAAGTACTGGTAAAGCATAACAAAACATGAACACTGAGCTATCTCCAGAAACAACTAGAACATGCTCAAAAACACATGGAGATATTGCAAATAATAACAGTTTCAGACTTTAGCAGAAATATCATCAGGTTGAAATGTTTAGAGCAAGCAAACAACATGTTACAGGAACATATCATGGCAAACAAAGGCATGGCATGAATCTACTAATAGCGTAGATCAAAAGTCCCTTACTGACCATGAGCCAAAAAGGCATAGAAAATATGATGGCACCCATGTAAACATGGCAAGTTATATTACAGATTTGAACATGGCAGGAACAACAATAAGTAGGCATGTTCGTGAGCTTGAACCACTCACTACAGAGCAATACATGGCATGGCAAGGCAACCAACAGTAAGAAGGCATGTTTATGAAGCTAGGCATGGCAAGAGCAAGTTCATAGGATGCATGGATCACTAGGAAAACACATGGGAACAAGTGAACTTAATGTTAACAGGCTGACAACAACATTTTCAAGCAACTTTAGAGCAAGCTAACAACATGTTCCAGCAGGCTATAATTGCAACCAAGGGCATGAATGGATATAGCATGACATGTAGATCAAAACATGTTTATAGAGCATCTCCAGATTATGCATAGAATGATTAGTAGAAGCATGTTAACATAGCAACAAAATATAACAGAATCTGTCAGGAAAACAGCAACAGCAACTACCCTACTTAGCAAGCTTGATACACTCAGCACACAACTCACAAAAATACATGGTTAACACCCCTGGAAAGATGGCATGGCATAGATCAACATTCATGTATACATCAACCTCATAGGATGCACACATCAATCATGGCAAAAATGATAAAACAACAAGTTATAACAGTTTCAGCAGATTAACATCAACATGCACTCTTCCAACAGCATTTCGGGCATCAATATGAGCTCAAATGAAAATGATGCAATGGAATGAAATGATCTACTCGTCGAGGCGAACAATTTGACATATTACACGCATGAAACGAAGCTACGGATGGAGAGATGTGATGCAATGAATATGGCATGTTATTATGACAAAATATGGGACTTAGCAGTTTCGGGGGAAGGGAAAGTCAACCTGCGGATCTGGGCACAGATTACGAGGCGCGTCGGCTCGCCGGAGCTCTCGCCGGAGAGCGGCCGGGGAAGGGCGGAGGAGGTGGCCCCGGCCCGGATCTCGCCGGATCCGGCCGGTGGCACGCCGGAGGGGCGACAGCGAGGCCGGGCGGCGCGGCCGGACGGCGGCGCGGCACGCGCCGGCGCGGAAGGCAGCGGGGCGCGGCCGGCGCGGGGGCGGCGGCGGCCACCGGCGGCCGGTGCGAGCGGCGAAGGCGGGGGGCCGGCGGGGCGCGGCGCTGCGGGCGGCGGCTGGACGGGCGCCGGGCGGCGGCAGGCGCGGGGCACGAGCAGAGGGAGCACGGGGCGGCGCGCGGAGGGCGAGGCGGCCGGCGGCGGTGGCGCTCGCCGGCGCGGGGCCGAACGGCGGCGGGGTCGCGGGCCGGGCGGCGGCGCCAGATGGGCGCGCGCGGGCCCGAACCGGGTCCCGCGGGCCGGCGGCGGAGGAGAGAGAGAGAGAGGCGCGGGCGATGACATGGCGGAGCGGGGTTGGCTGGGCGCGGCGGCGGCGGACATGTCTGGCCGTCGCGGACTTGTCCGGCGGCGCGGGGAGGAGCGGGGCTAGGGTTTAGACCGGGATTTCGGGGGGAGGGGGCTAATTTATAGGTAGAGGGAGCTAGGAGGGTCCAAATGAGGAGCGGTTTTCGGCCACGCGATCGAGATCGAACGACCGAGAGCATGGAGGGAAGTTTGATTGGTTTTGGGCCACTTTGGAAGGGGTGTTGGGCTGCAACAAAAGATGCTTTTACGGTTACCCGGTTAACCATTGGAGTATCAAACGGACTCCAAATGGCACGAAACTTGACAGGCGGTCTACCGGTGTTATACCAAGGCCACTTGGCAAACCTCGGGCCATTCCGAGAAAGTTTAATACCCGCTCACAACAGAAAACAAAAGGGGAACGCCGGATGACATAGGAGTGCCGGATCGCAAAACGGACAACGGGGAAAAGGCTCGGATGCATGAGACGAACACGTATGAAAAATGAAATGCACATGATGACATGATATGAAATGCATATGATGACATGGCAAAGTGCAACACGCAAGCACATGACATGGCAAGGACGGGGAATAACTGGCAGACACCTAGCGCATCGGATCCGGGGCGTTACAACACTCCACCACTACGAGAGGATCTCGTCCCGAGATCTAGGATGGCACCGGAGGGAAAACGGAAGAGGAATAGGAGAGGTAAACTAAGTTGCTTCTTTGACGAACGAGTGAAACCACGAACCTTGAGAGGTTGAGCAATTTAAAAGAAAGAGTACAACAGAGATGAACGAGATTGCAAACAATCCGGTAGAAAAGAGGAACAAGGAACATTACGAGGACTTGAAGGTTGCAAAGACATAAATCAAGAGTTTGATGGATAAGATAGAATTTGAAACCACTCCGGTTAAAACTAGACAGAGAAGGAATAAGATTGATATGATTTGGGCAGCGCTCCGACTGAAAGAAGAAGGAAAAACTTGATAAGATGAAAAGAACTTGAATGAGAACACAACACTCCGGTTAAATGGATAAGCACGAAAATAACATGATCCTCACAATTCGAGATGATGAGTGAAAAGAGCAACATCACAATGCCTCCGGAAGAAAGAATAGAAGATAGATCATTGGAATAACAGAATGGAGAAGAAAATGACATCTTCTGCCACAATTGAATTTGGAAAGCATCTTTGCAAAGAAGAATCGAACGGAGTTGTTGGAAAATCAACAACGAGAAGCACAAGCTTGTTGTGGGCTTATGGCAAACATCTCAAAATGATGAGGTGACAACCGGCCACTAATGGACACAATTGATTGGTTGAGATCAATGAAGATAAGAGAAACTTCTTCCACCAAGAGGATAGGAGAAAACTCGGATCATTGATATGCACCACAAATAGCAACATTCCTTAGGGAAGGCTTTAGGTGAAATATGACACAAGATAACTCCAACAAAGGGATTGATGGATATAGAGTACCTCATTCTTGACAACTTGTGACTCATGAAACATGAAGGAAATTGTCAAGAATGATATAACACCATCTCAAAATATAAGGTAGAAAGAATTGCACTTTGGAATGCAAGATGAAGAATGCTTGAACTCCTCAAAACAAAACATGTGTTGAGCACCCTGTTTAATTTTGAGTATAGCTTGGCGGATCATAACTTCGAGCGAAATCTTGAAGAACAATTGAAGAATGAAAAGAATCCTTGACGACCCACCATTCAGATCTCCATGAAGAACTCCGGTAATAAAAGGGTGATAAAAAGAAAAAGAAGTTGAAAACACAAGGTGAAGCCTTGCAATGATTTAGAAGGAGCTTCGCGACGAGATAATTGAGAGAGCTTGGAACTCCGAAAAGAAAGATGAACATCTTAGAACCGAGGGCGAGGCGGCTGGCAGCGGCGGCGCTCGCCGGTGCGGGGCCGAACGGCGGCGGGGTCGCGGGCCGGGCGGCGGCGCCAGATGGGCTCGCGCGGGCCCGAACCGGGTCCCGTGGGCCGGCGGCGGAGGAGAGAGAGAGAGAGAGGCGCGGGCGATGACATGGCGGAGCGGGGTTGGCTGGGCGCGGCGGCGGCAGACATGTCCGGCCATCGCGGACGTGTCTGGCGGCGCGGGGAGGAGCGGTGCTAGGGTTTAGACCGGGATTTCGGGGGGAGGGGGCTAATTTATAGGTAGAGGGAGCTAGGAGGGTCCAAATGAGGAGCGGTTTTCGGCCACGCGATCGAGATCGAACGACCGAGAGCATGGAGGGGAGTTTGAGGGGTTTTGGGCCACTTTGAAAGGGGTGTTGGGCTGCAACAAAAGAGGCTTTTACGGTTACCCGGTTAACTGTTGGAGTATCAACCGGACTCCAAATGGCACGAAACTTGACAGGCGGTCTACCGGTGTTATACCAAGGCCGCTTGGCAAACCTCGGGCCATTCCGAGAAAGTTTAATACCCGCTCACAATAGAAAACAAAAGGGGAACGCCAGATGACATAGGAGTGCCGGATCGCAAAACGGACAACGGGAAAAAGGCTCGGATGCATGAGATGAACACGTATGAAAAATGAAATGCACATGATGACATGATATGAAATGCATATGATGACATGGCAAAGTGCAACACGCAAGCACATGACATGGCAAGGACGGTGAATAACTGGCGGACACTTGGCGCATCGGATCCGGAGCGTTACAGGGCGGCGCCCCCCTTGCCTTCCCCCTCTCCTACTCCTTCCTCCCCCCTCCTTCTTGGATTAGGAAAAGGAGAGGGGAAACCTACTTGGAGTAGGTTTCCCCCTCCTAGGGTGCGCCTCCCCTTTGGCCGGCCCCCTCCTCCCTCCCTCCTTTATATACGGGGGCGGGGGGCACCCCATAGACACACAAGTTGATCTACGGATCGTTCCTTAGCCGTGTGCGGTGCCCCCTTCCACCATATTCCACCTAGGTCATATCGTCGCGGAGTTTAGGTGAAGCCCTGCGCCGGTAGAACATCATCATCGTCACCACGCCGTCGTGCTGACGGAGCTCATCTCCGGAGCCTTTGCTGGATCGGAGGGCCGGAGATCGTCATCGAGCTGAACGTGTGCTGAACTCGGAGGCTCCGTACGTTCGGTGCTTGGATCGGTCGGATCGTGAAGAAGTACGACTACATCAACCGTGTTGTGCTAACGCTTCCGCTTACGGTCTACGAGGGTACGTGGACGAACACTCTCCCCTCTCGTTGCTATGCCATCACCATGATCTTGCGTGTGCGTAGGAAATTTTTTGAAATTACTATGTTCCCCAACATGCATCACTATGATCTTGCGTGTGCGTAGGAATTTTTTTTGAAATTATTACGTTCCCCAATACTTCCCGTGCAAGGAAAAGGCTTCAATTCACGTCCAAAACCCAAGTCCAATTCGGATTTGTTTGGTCCGAACTTTCCAAAACTGTTCGATAAAATCTGGCTGCATCTTGCGGGCCATGTTTCGGGGAGTAAACGACCTCGGATGGAAACGAGCCCAAAAGCAATGTTGACCGTTTCGACGAGACAAACAACTTTCATGTTGAACGTTTTTTGATCCGAGGTCATCTTGAGGGGGTTTCGGCTGTTTTCCAAAGTCTGCAGCAACAAAATTCAAAACCCGGACGAACATACCCGGAGTGTCCGGCCATCCACGGAGAAAATCAAGACCCGGATGGTTGTCCCCGAGTGTCCGGCCATCCAGTGAAGCAGCATCTTATAATGGCTGTAACTTTTGCATACGACCTCGGATTTAGATGGTTTTTATATCAAAATTGACCGTTTCGACGAGACGAGAACAATTCGTGTAGAAAGTGTTCTCATATGAGGCCAGATTGGAGGCTTAATAAGCCGAATAGTGTTCTGGATACAAAATCTCAGTACTTCGAACACAACTTCGGCCTTAGAGATGAGACGGGATGACTATGGCCCAAACATCAAAGTTTCTCATTTTGACGATACGGAACTTTCTCACTTTGAGGCCTTCTTAATTATGTTTTCTACCATGCCGAAATCTGGTGTCAACAGCAAGGTACGCTGAGTTGTTGGGCTTCAAAAATTCAACTCTATTTGCTTGTTTACGTAGCTGGGCTCGCTACAGGCCTTGAGCGCCCAGTATATAACGGGGGCGAATTAGGCAGTACTAATGTACGATGCAAACATTGGGGGGGGGGGGGGGGGGCTGCCCCTGCTCGTCCCCCCTTAGCTCCGCCCCTGTATTCATTAATGGCCACAACCGTTGCGCCTTCAAGGACCAACGTCCGCGACTGTTGTGCCTTAAAAGTTGCGCCTTCAAGGTATTACTTGCTCATTACTCTCTAGATTCATAGATCCGCGATAATTCTACATCCGTTTGGACACCTAAGGATCACCAAGAGGAAAATTATTGGTACTTCCCATTTCATTTTATTTTGTTGGTTCTGTAGCAGTATCCATTAAACACGCACAATAGCAGGAGCTAAGGCCTTGTATCCTCTTGATGGTTCATATTGAGTCAAAAGAATCCACCCTTTGTCGAAAAAGCAGGAGCTAAGAGGTGGCTTCAATACAGAGCGGTATGCTCTTCCTTCCTCGCCTTTCTCGAGAGATCACATGTGTCATGTTCGAGTTGTAAGCCATACTTTTGCTCAAAAATCACTGCAGTGTTTGTATTTGGAAGGTCCATAAGCTGCCTACTCTTTGTAAATCGAGACTGGAGGACCACTAAGAGGAACATATTTCTGTGACATAAATGTCATTACCAATACATGATAGCATCCTTTTCCCTTGGATCATATTCCTTTACCAGACAACAAAGACCATGGCTATTTTTTCGTCCGATTCATAACCATGCTGAACTCCAACCTTTACAGTTCTGTTTTCCGCCCTGTTTGCTGAAAATTAACAGGTAATTCTTACTCTTTTCTTAATTAATCAAAACTGCAAGTCTTTTGCCTCGTTAAAAAGAACTTTACAGTCAAAGGTAGAGAGAGGGGAGCTGTTAACAATATTAATGTATCTCTTTTGCATATGAGCATGCCATTATCTTTCACAACTGTTTCCAGTTCGATGACTGTTGCACATTTTGTAAGTATATGTTTATCTTTTTCGCTGGTTTGGATTCCTGTACAAACATTTCACTATCGATAGTTTTCATTACATGTTTACTGCATCTTTTCTGTGGCAGGATCCAAGAAGTGGCCTCAACACACAAGATAGCAGGAGCCAAGAAGTGGCTTCAACACATAAGTTATGCTCGAGTGACTCGGGTTGACTCAACTATATGCATATCCATTATATCTTGTGTCAATATTGTCGAAACAAACAAATATGCAATATATTCTGCTCTCTCTGATCCCTCAAATGAACCCGAGCATTTGGAGAGTCTGTTCATATCATCCATAGGCTTAGATTCCTTAGAAGTCCATCTTATGTGCCAGCTAGAATGGACATGAAGCTCCATTGAATACTTTCTCACTACTATTTGCTAGAGGTGTTTGTTAATGCACTCAAAACAGTACTATCAACTGGATTGGCGTTTAGCTTGGTTGGATCATGGTTCATTGGTGGCTGAAAACGAAGCCAGATATGACAAATAATTTTTTTTGAGTAGAACTCAACATAGGGATGAATAGAGAGTAAAACCTAAGGTGGTAGAAAAAAAATACTCAAGACACTTAATTTCCAACTGACAAGTATGTGAATCCTGTGTAAGTACGGAAAGCATTTAATGATGTCAATGACATGATTTTGCTTCAGAACCTCACTGCTTCCTCGATCATGAGCTACAAGACCTTTAAATTATTAAACAAAGATATCACATTGTTATCAACCATTGCCTGTATCAAACATGAAAGACAATGGAAGGTTGCAAGCAGCTACAATAGAAGATCTCATTTTTCTGTTGGTTTGTTAGCGAGTTAGGTCTTAGGTGCAGATTCGAACTGATCATTGGATGGCATGATGCGGTGATCACGGAGGACGTGCACACCTCACACGTGTCAAGCTTTGTGGGATGGCATGACCGGTAAGCTAGAGTGCTCGAATGTAGCAGTTCTTTTTCCTTTTTCAGTAATATTGAACATAAATAAAATGACAGTAGGTAGTATGCAAATGGGACTATGCTGAATAATGTGACAGCAGTACGTACCGGGTGATCATGTAAACACTAGCTTTTGGTACGCACTGAACTCACTGCCCAAGATATGGGGATCAATAGTACACTTTTTAATCTGTGGATAGAACTGGACCTTGTTGCTCTCCATGTCGACACGAACCAAATACTGGCGTAGTTTGGACCTGCCCGGGCGCTGTAGTGTAGCACCGGCCACCCTGATCAGTTCGGTGAAGACTAGGTAGATGACGTCGTCTTCATGGGTGCTCAGGACAGGGAATGACGGAGCAATCTTTGGCATGCCAGTAGAATGGTAGGACTCATTTGCCCATATGTTTTCAACATTGTACTTGCTGCTTATTTTCCAGTCTGACAGGTCAGGCGGGAGAGTATAGACGGTGAGATCAAAGCCTTTGCCGGGCACTTGTTCAACATTGCCATCCATGCAGACGAGCTTGATGGTGTCGCCTACACATGCCATGGAACGGAACTTCTCAGGGCAGAGGTGGTATCGATTCCAGAGGTCGCTGCTATCATAGGATGGACAATCTTTGGGCAACTGAATGAAACGGAGCTCCGGGCCGTCCGAGTTGCTGCACTCTTTGCCCAGATCACACACCACCATGCCTCCGAGGAGATCCACCCAGCAGAGGATAGATCCCCGATAAGAGAAACACAAGCTGGAGCAGAAGCTGGGCGGAAGGCTCACGCGCGCGGGCTTCAAGGACCATCCTGATCCTGCATCGGACGAATTCCACAGCCAGATCGCTGCTTGGGAGAGTTCTGGCCTGACCCAGACGAGTTCCGCAAGAAAATAGCCGCCGTCGTCCCCGTTGCACATGACGGCGGCCGACTGGCACCCGATGGCGGCATGGAAGTCGTCGTCCAGAAGCTTGGGGACCACGGAGAGGGAGTCCTTACTGGCGTCGTAGACCAGGTAGCCTCCTATCTCCACCATACGGGTGCCAGGGCGGCAATCGCCGGCGCAGAGGGCGACCAGGTTCTTGTCCGCGCTGGAGATGCGGGCCGAGTGCATGTCCTGGAGTGGCGGCGGGAGCCCGACGTATTCCGTCGGCACCAGTATGTGGAGGGAAGAGAGTTCCGGCGGGTCGGCGATGACTGCGCGGGCCTTGAAGGTGCCCATGTAGTCGGTGACTGCGTCACGAAGCTCTTGCGGGCTCTGTAGCCCGTGTATTCCTTTTCCTTCCCACGCGGAGCGGATTGACTCTCCGCCGGTTGCCGCCTCGTGGAAGGAGAAATCAACGTCGCGGTCGAGCAGGACGAACGAATGGGCCATGGTGGCTTGCTAGCTAGCTAGGGTTAGGATTGGGTGGAGGCAGAAGTGATTTGGGGATCGGGGATGGCAGCTCGGCTATGGTTTGTTGGAGTTAAACACGACCACGTCCGTGTCCTTGTCGTGCACGTATACGTGTGTGTCCGTGTAGGATTCTTAAACAAGCACCGAGTAGGATTCTAGCTGCTAGAGGTTAGCTAGTATATATACTCAAGATATCCCCTGTAAACTTCTATCGAGTTGTGAAGTAATACAATTCAAAACAGGCTTGATACTAGCCTGTGGCAACCAGCGATTTACGCGTGCGTATGTTTCGTTTATCGCCGGAATTGATCAATCAGCATAGATCGATCAGGGTGCTAGCTAGCTTCGGCTAGTAGCAACAAGTACACGTTCAACTAGAATCAATTGGTGTGGTGCTAGCTTGGACGTGCACACCTAGCCGACTTGGGGCAGGAACCAAGTTCAACCGGCTTCGCCTCGTGGTCGTTGTCGCAGGGGTTGATTGTCGCCATCACCGAAAAGTACTCGGTGTCGGGGTCTGGGCCAACATGGTTAGGGTTGGGTTCGGTGGAGGAAGCAGGAATCGATCTGGGGATCGAGGAAGAAGAAGGGGGTTTTGCCTGGTAGATCAAAAATAGCAGGGGAACGGCGTGAAGGAGAAGAGGGGACTTGCTCGCACCGTTAGATCGATCAGTGGATGGTGCATATGATTAGGTAAACTCCAATCGGAACGTATTTTGTCCGCCCGCGTCTGTTCTTGTCTGCACACATAAAAATCACGACCTAATTAACACGTAGACACAAATGAACCGATGTCAGTTTAGTTGTTGCGTCTGCATGGACTTGCCGCAGACACATTGATTGTCCTCAAGTGGCTCGTCCATCAGCGGCACACCATCTCCACTCCACCTTTTTCTCTCCCAAATCCCGCGCCGGCCCTAGAAAAATTTCACTGCTGACAGCATTCCATCCCCATCCCCGTCGTGCCTGCCGGCATCGTGGCCCCTGTGAAGCCAGCAAAAAATCTCATCCCCAAATAGAGAGCTGCCGAGACGATGAAACGAGCCAACCAGAGGAGGGAGCTCAAGACAAAAGAAGAAACCGCCGCCGCTCAGGCACGGGCCACCGCTGTGGACGCCGAGGCCACCGCCACCAAAGTTGCGCAAGCCACCCTTCTCATTCTAGGGATCGTCCGCGAGCCGGCCCTTGTCGTAGCCACCACCATGATGGCCAGCTCGGCCTCGGCAATAGCTCGCCTGCTCAGGCTTTCGGAGTTACCCTCCATATCAACATGGCCATTGACATATGGGTACCAACCCATACATGACCCAACAGCATCCCACTTCTCCACCTCACCTCGGGACAACTCACCGGAGACGGTGAGATCCTTTGCCGGGCACTTGTTCAATATTTCCATCCATGCAGACGAGCTTGATGGTATCGCCTACACATGCCATGGAACGGAACTTCTCAGGGCAGAGGTGGTATCGATTCCAGAGGTCGCTGCTATCATAGGATGGACAATCTTTGGGTAACTGAATGAAACGGAGCTCCAGACGGTCCAAGTTGCTGCAATCTTTGCCCAGATCACACGTGACCATGCCTCCGAGGAGATCCACCCAGCAGAGGATAGATCGCCGATAAGAGAAACAAAAGTTGGAGCAGAAGCTGGGCGGAAGGCTCACCCGCGCGGGCTTCAAGGACCATCCTGATCCTGGGGCAGACGAATTCCACAGCCAGATGGCTGCTTGGGACTATTCCGGCCTGAGCCAGACAAGTTCGGCAAGAAAATAGCCGCTGTCGTCCACGTTGCACATGACGGCGGCTGACTGGCACCCGATGGCTACATGGAAGTGGCCCTCCAGAAGCTTGGGGACCACGGAGAGGGAGTCCTTACCGGCGTCGTAGATCAGGTAGCCTCCTATCTCCACCATACCGGTGCCAGGGCAGCAATCACCGGCACAGAGGGCGACCAGGTTCTTGTCCGCGCTGGAGATGCTGGCCGAGTGCATGTCCTGGAATTGCGGTGGGAGCCCGACGTATTCCGTCAGGACCAATATGTGGAGGGAGGAGAGTTCCGGCGGGTTGGCGATGCTTGCGTGGGCCTTGGAGGTCCCCATGTAGTCAGTGACTGCGTCACGAAGCTCTTGCGGGCACTGTAGCCCGTGTATTCCTTCCCACGTGGAGAAGATTGACTCTCCGCCGGTTGCCGCCTCGTGGAAGAAGAAATCAACGTCGCAGTCGAGCAGGACGAACGAATGGGCCATGGCGGCTTGCTAGCTAGCTAAGGTTAGGATTGGGTGGAGGCAGAAGTGATTTGGGGATCGAGGATGGCAGCTCGGCTATGGTTAGGGTTGGGTTCGGTGGAGGAAGCAGGAATCGATCTGGGGATCGAGGAAGGAGAAGGGGGGTTTTCCTGGTAGATCGAAAATAGCAGGGGAACCTCGTGAAGGAGAAGAGGGGACTTGCTCGCACCGTTAGATCGATTAGTGGACGGTGCATACGATTAGGTCAACTCCAACCGGCAACGTAGTTTGTCCGCCCGCGTCTGTTCTTGTCTGCACACATAAAAATCACGACCTAATTAACACGTAGACGGTGCATACAATGTCAGTTTAGCTGTTGCGTCCGCATGGACTTGCCGCGGACACATTGATTGTCCTCAAGTGGCTCGTCCACCAGCGGCACACCATCTCCACTCCACCCTTTTCTCTCCCAAATCCCGCGCCGGCCCTAGAAAATTTTCACTGCTAACAGCGTTCCATGCCCATCCCATCGTGCCTGCCGGCACCGCGGCCCTTGGGAAGCCAACAAAAAATCTCATCCCCAGATAGAGAGCTGCCGAGACGATGAAACGAGCCAACCAGAGGAGTGAGGTCAAGACAAAATAAGAAATCGCCGACGCTCAGGCACGGGCCACCACTGTGGACGCCGAGGCCATTGCCACCAAAGTTGCTCCAAGCCACCCTTCTCATTCTAGGGATCGTCCGCGACACGGCCCTTGTCGTAGCCACCACCATGATGGCCAGCTCGGCCTCGGCAATAGCCCGCCTGCTCAGGCTTTCGGAGTTACCCTCCATATCAACATGGCCATTGACATATGGGTACCAACCCATACATGACCCGACAACGTCCTACTTCTCCACCTCACCTCGGGACAGTTCACCGGAAATCGTTGCCTCCCGTTTTAGCTATACACTGCAAGTACAAAAATCTATAAGGGATGCATGCACTCTTGTCCTCTCTACGCCAACTAGGCGAAGATCAACTTTCCCTAGCAGTCGCGAGGTCTCAAAGTTTGTTGCAATTGACCCCGAGTGGTCTCGTGCCACGAGGTGTGGGAGAATCGCGGGGCCTTCAAGCGGTCAAGGCCGCACGCGCCGATGAGGAGTACATGGCCGAGCTCCACCGGAATTATCTGGAGCTCGTTGACGAGGAGCATCGGTAGCTCTAACTCTAGAAGAAGGGGGTTGCCGACGAGGTCGGGCCGTCCGATGGGGGCGGTCATCGTCCTTTGCTCTAGCCACACTGACTCCGATGGCGACGTGGATTGGGAGACACTGTGAAGGAAGAAGATGAGGTTTTCTAGCTTCCATTTCATTTGAATCATTTAGTTTAAATTCGTGTTATGGAATGTAGTTTGAATCAAATTGTGCTATCTATGTTTAAATTTTGTTGTGCAATGTAGTTTGAGTCACATTATGCTATCTAGGTTTAAATTTGCGTGAAAAAAGTTTAGGGAGTTAAATTTAAGAGTTCGGCTGGAATCACATTTTTTTAACTCCTAAAATAAGGTTTGAGCTAGAGATGCTCTTAGGACAATAAATCCAAGCACTAAATATCTAGTTAATTTTATTATTTAATGGACTAGATGCCAAATATCTAGACATTCATGAGTGCTCATGAACCTTCTAGAATGTTCTCAAGTGTGCCTTGTTCATTCTCAACAATGTATTCCATCCGTTTTTATTTACTTCGGATATTAGCTTTGCCTAAAGTCAAACTCTATAAAATTTCACCCAGTTTGTAGAAAAATACATACTAGTCTATACACCACTGAATCAATACCATTAGATTCATCGTTGAATATATTTTCACATCATATAGATTTTTTCAATTGTCCATTTTCATATTATTTTCTATAAATTTGGTCAACCTTTTTAAATTTGACTTTAACCAAAGCTAATATGCAGAATAAATAAAAATGGAGGAAGTATTAACAATTGGTAACGCTGATGTGTTTTTTCGATAATATGAATATTGCAATGCAGGTCTGAGTCATGCACCTCTTCCACTTTTGCGTCGTTTGTTTTGTTCATTCTTGGTACATCGCTGGTGCTTTCACATAGTACTGCGTCCACTGTCTTTGCTCACTGTGTAATCTGCGTTATTTTCAAGATGAGTATATTATTTGAGTGTTTATGGTGCCGACGCAACATTATCTTCCGCAACATCATTTTTTCTTCTTTTTTTGCAATGGACCAGTTTGTTTTCTTGTTCATTACTATTGTACTTCTATTAATTTCTATGGCTCCCTTGAGCATATCCGTAAACCTCATAATATGGACTTTGTCGGGGTTAGGATCATTGAGAGCACATTTCATACACATGGAATCATCTCAGCTCATTCAGGTGTATAGACATGCATTCTTGCAGGAAGAACTGACTGCAGCACACACCTAATAAAAAGCAAAACAAGCTGCCCAATGGGTTAATAATCCAATTTGCATCGTTTCGCAGAGATCAAGGAGGCAACAAGAGTGCACGAATAAATTGGACTTCTCATACAATTTCAGCCTCGAAAATCATATTTTGTTTGGTTACAAGAAGACATGAGTTTACCCAACATTTACGGTATCGTATGTTTTACTTCACAAAAAATAAACACTCCATCCGGAATTCATCGTTACTATTTTGCTCTACTACATTTATCTTGTCAATATTATTCCTTCTGTAGTTTGCATTTGTTTGACCGGTCAACATTATTCAAATGATCATGTAAAAAAACATTAGTCAAAGATGGGCAAGCAAAGCAAACATCAAGGTGGCCATCAAATAGTTCGAAACATCTGATATCAAATGTTGCTATAAAAATGTGTCACTTGGAAATTATGTGTGCAACATGCTTAATCAACACAATCAGAAGAATATAAACATAACATAATAAAAGAGACAAATACACATGAAACTACCATGACCACTTATTACAATCCAAAAGAAGCCACTCAGTACACAATACATACTACCCAGCAATCACCATTCAGTTTAGCTACTAACATTAAATGTCTCGAGTGGACGTACTCCAAATTTCCCAAAGAAGACGAATCCGTGCTTCTCGCCCTACGATGGTCTCCCCTGTCTCCGGTGACCCTTGCAGGGGTTGGAGGTTGGGGATACCCTGGATTCAAGCTTGTTGTGCTGATAGGTGGGGATGGCTCGTCGCATTAGCTTTGCAGGTGTTGACAACACACTCGTTCATTGTCTTTGGTAGTTGGCACCACGATTTGCAGGGAGCAGAACATGGTGCCCAAAATAAGGGTCTCCTCGCCCTCGCTCCCATGGTGTTCTGGCGGCGCTGAGCTACCCGGCATGCATAGGGGCGATTTGAAGCGGTTTGGCTTTGCCCCCTAACCCGATGCTAATGAGGCTCAGGGAGCAAGTCCAAGAGGGACTGTAATTTCAATTGGTCTAGATCCATTTCTTGTGATCCTCTAGGCAAGGTGTTTCTTCAGCCTCCTACTATTCCAGTGATTCAAAAAAAGGTGTTTCTTCAGCTCCAGGTTTTGGTTGGGCCAACAGTGCTCTCCTTCCCCAGTTGCGGCGGAGGTCTTGGGTGCATGGTGGCCGTGAGGAATATAGAGCCCTCCAAGGACATTCTTGTGTTTTCTGATTTTTAAGAGGCTTCTATGTTGTTACGATGCCAGTGTCATCGCGGATACTTGTATGTGTGCTTGTATTGTCCCCTTAATCATATGCATACAAGTAACAAATGTCTACAGGCGTACATCTTCAAACAAATCTCAAAGGCTTCATGTTCTTTCAACATGCCCCCAACTCACTTGTTTCTCTCTCTTTCTCTCTACAAAAACAATGTTTGCCAAATATAATACATTTAGTGTGGCCATATGTCAAGTTAGAATTGCTGTAAAAAACAATTCTAAAATGGAAAAGAACCAAGCCCAAGTACATGCAGCAACCTGTGCTATGTGGTTTACTTTCAATAATATTTGACATTTTCAAATTGGGCAACACCAACACAATTCCTAAGGCCAAGTTGCTCCGAATTAAAATTATTAAATAGCTATATTTGTCAAGGGTACATTGTTTTTTTTACTTTTGACATCTTTCATTCAGACACTTGTCAGTGTTCAGCTCTAGTTTGAAAGTATGCTTCATCTGTTATCTACATCTTTGAACGGACTTAGATCATACCAATTCGGAGTTCAGAAACAACTACTGAAGTTCAACACGTACCCTGCTATATTCACCGGATGTCCACATCATCAAATTTTAAAGTGGAAGGTGAAGCTAATGATAACACTGTACGCCCAAGCAAAACAAAAGGAAAAAAGAAACAGCCTTAAAACATGCAAAAAAAAAAGATGACAACATGATGTAGTCCTAAAATGACAAGGGGGTAGAATAAGTTGGTAGTAGTAAGAACTGATTTCAGTAATGATTGTGGATGACCATCAAATATCAGACACATACAGTTCAACATGGGTAGGCGGCCAAATATCTTGATTTCTATTACCAAGGACGGCGCGAACTGGATATTCAATAAACAAGCATTGGAATTTTAATGATTTTATTAAAACCTAAGCATAATTACAATAGCATGCCAATGAAAGCATGTTTAGTGATAGTGAACATAATAAATAGTACAATGATAATAGTACGCAAATGAAACTATATCTGCTCAGTAGTGACAGTAGTACGTACCGGCCGGGTCCTGTAAATACGCACTGATCTCAGTGGCCAAGAGTTGGGAATAAATTCTCCGCTCTGTACTCTGTGGATAGAGATGGACCTTGTTATTCTCCATGTCGACACGAATCAAATACTGGCTTGTGCACTCTACTCGACGGCCGCCGGTGCAGTGTGGTGAATCATCCACCAGCCTGAGACAAGTGAAAGCTAGGTAGATGACGCCGTCTTCGTGGATGCTCAGGACAGGGAACGACGGAGCAAGCTTTGGCATGCCGGTAGATTGGTAGGTCTCGTTTGCCCAGATGTTTCCAACATTGTACTTACTGCTTATGGTCCACTCTAACATGTCAGGCGACAGAGCATAGATGGTCAGATCAAAGTCGTCTTTGTCCGGCACGTGCACAGCATTCTCGTCCAAGCAGACGAATTTGATGGCGTCGCGGACACTGGCCATGGAACGGAACGCCTCGACATCCAGGTAGTGGTATCGTGGCCGGGGGCTGGTGGAGGGGTGGTTGTGTCGATGCCGGCTGTAATCGTCGGGTGGAGTTGGACAATCTAGGGGCAACGGAATGAAACGGAGCTCCGGCTCCGGGTCTTTGCCCAGATCACATACCACCATGCCTCTGAACAGATCCACCCAGCAGAGGATAGACCCACGATAAGAGAAGCACAGGTGACCGCAGAAGGTTCGTGGAAGGGGCAGGCGCGCGTGTTGCAAGACCCATCCTGGGTCGGACGACTTCCACAGCCAGACCGCTACATGGGAATATCCTGGGCTGAGCCTGACGAGTTCGGCAAGAACGTAGTGGCCGTCATCCCCGCTGCACATGACGAGGGCCGACATGGACCCGATGGCGGGATGCTCGTCGTTGCCGGGAAGCTGGGGGATCGCGGAGAGGGAGTTCTTCCTGGCGTCGTAAATCAGGTAGCCTCCCATCGTCATCATTTGGGCACCAGGGCGGTGCACGCCGGCGTAGATGGCGACCAGGTTCTTGTCCGCGCTCGAGATGCGGCCCGAGTCCAGCCTGCCGCATGCCCACGGGAGCCGGACGGGTTTCGGCGGCCGCAGTATGTGGAGGGAGGAGAGTTCCGGCGGAGAGGCGACGACAACGGCGTGGGCCTTGAAGGTCCGCAGGTACTCGGTGACTGCCTCAATCATCTCTTTGCGGCTCGGTCGCTCTTCTCTTAGTTCCCAGCCGTCACAGATTAACTCGCCGCCGGACATCGCCTCGTCGTCGGAGAAATCAACCTCGCGCTTGAGCAGAACCATCGAAGGGGCCATGGCGGCTAGCTAGCTAGGTATTGCGGTTGGGTGGAGGGAGAAGGAATTTGAAGGTCGATGGTGCGGCTCGGCTAGGGTTGGGTGGTGGAAGCAGGCAGCGATTTGGGGATCAATCGAGGAAGGAGAAGGGAGGTTTTTGCCTCGTAAATCTAAATTAAAAGAGCTGGGAAACGGGCGTGAAGGGGACTCACTCGGATCGTTGGACCGATCAGGAGGGCCGCAGTTCGGCGCGACTAAGAGGACAATGCTACATCTTTTTTGAGTGGTTTTTCAGCTCCCGGGTGCCTAGGCACCCTCTATGAACAGTAAAATCAAAACAAATAGAAAAACAATTAAAAAAAATCTGATACTTTGCAACATCAAAGAGGATCAAACTTTGTAGGCGCTTGCAAGTTTTCATGCCTAAAAACGATCTTGCGCTAGGGATAAACCCTCACAACAAGCAATGGCTTCCACCGTCGCCACATCAGTTATGCCAATGATCATCAGGGCTGAGCTACCTATGAAGTTACCCTACTCATCTCGACCCACTGCTACTACATTTCCAATGCTTCAACCATAATAAAAGTGTGCATCAAAATACATTGGGAGAAAAATGTGACCATGAATTATGAAGCATGGCTTGTACCGTTGGAAGCATATTTACTATATGACGGAAAGAAGAGTGAAATGCAAGGAAGCATCGTGCATATGGAAACAACCTAATTATATTTTTTTTGAGGCAAACAACCTAATTATATGGAAGAACATGTGTGGAAGATGGGGCAGATCTACACCCTAGGCTCCCAAGGCCCAGGCTATATACCTACCTATATATTTCTTTGGGCCCGTGGCTTAGCTCAGCAAACAGCCTAGGCCAAGCTAGGCATGATCCCGTCGAGAGAAAAAAAAAACAGCTCAGCCAGGACCTAACCACACGGGATCCTATTTGACGCGCGCGTGCGTCAAGGAGCCGCAGTTTCGCTGAGGCGAATTAGCGATGACGCCTCGCGAGCCGCCCAACGTCAGAAGCGAAGCTAGGAGGTTCCCCGAATCGCTTTTCTCCAGTTTTTTTATTCTTTTACTGGTTTTTCTTTTTCAAGTTTTTCAATTTAGTTTCCTTTTTACATTTTTCTGATATTTGCTTTTCATTTCTTTTTTTCCCTTTTGATTTCTTTTTATTTTTTATTTTACTCATCAATTCAAAATTGTTAACACTTTTTAAAATTTGTTTAAATCTTCAAAAAATGTTTGAATTCAAAATGTTGCTCATGATTTACAAAAATGTCCATGTTTTCCAAAACATCTCATTTAAAAAAATTCTGAAAATTAAAAACAAGATCACCATGTATAAAAAATGTTCATCATGTATCACAATTTTTTTTACTGTGTATAAGAAAATGTGCACCGTACATTAAAAAAAATGTTCATTGTGTAAAAAAATGTTCATCGTTCCAAAAAGCTGTTCACCATAGATTTAATTCGATGTTTATAGAATAGTTCGTAGTTGAAACAAATTGTTGGGGAATCAAAATTTGTTCACATTTCATTTAAAATTTTGGCTCATGTTTTAAAAAATTGTTCACATTACCAAATTTTGTTCACTTTTTCAAAAATTGTTCACCTTTTCAAAAAAAATAAGATTTAGAAAAAGGTTCAAGTTTTTTTAAAATGGTCCATGCTTATTTTGTTCACTATTTCAAATATTGTTCATATTTTGTAACTTTTATTCACTTTTTTCAAAAATTGTGCATGTTTTTATTTATTTATTCTAATTTCAAAAAAATCCGTTATTTCAAACATTATTCACATTTTTGCAGAAAAAATATTTCCAATTTTCCAACAAAATGGTTGAAACTTTTTGATTTTTTCTTAATCTACCGCCGCATTTAGTTCTTAAATGTTCGCAGTGTATCAATTGCTTACACTGAGCAGCTCAAGTGGTAAGGATAACTGTGCCCTCTCCGAAGCATAGCTAATTTGATTCCCTGAAGAGCTCAATTTTTTGGGATTTTTCTGCTCGTATGGCGCCTCTGAAGAACTAGTTTGATTCCCTGTGCGAAGGCACTGGCTCTTGACGCTTGCGAGCTCTCCTTAACCTGAAAGCTGTTGTGGTTTTCATAGCTCAGTACCGCGGTACCACTGCTGGTACAATTCGCGCATTCATACTGGTGGTGGTTGGCTTGGGCTCGATCCGTGCGTAGTATTCAGTAAAGGACTACCCTTTCTGCATATGGAGTCCAGCTAAGGTGTTTTTTTGGCTCCATGGATTTCTATGGACGAGCCACGTAATTTCAAATTGCTAGGTCTTAGTTTTGAGCATTGGGAAAGTACTGGCTGCACCCACCTTCGATGCACCCACGGTACAGCCACTACTTCCCAATGCGAGTGTGGTTTTTCTACACCCTAGCTCGGTGCACCCACGCAAGAAAACATAGCAAAACACTTCAAAAAAATTCTGAAACTCTATGGAATGTTCATCAACAAATGTTATGCGCGCTTGCAAAATTTGGTGGTCAAATAACATTCGATGAGCTCTGTTCAAAAAAGACAACCACACTCTTGAGCATTTTGTGGGACATCCAAATAACAAACAAATCCAACGTCGCTTGTGCTTGTACCTTCCCTTGATTGATCCCCAACTTAATTAGCTCCATTCGCATTCATTGTAGTTTCAGAACACTGACACACATAAGAGACAAACAAAGACCTACAACAACTAAGTAATATGCAATGCTCAGGTTAAAAGGTATGAAAATTAGTAACTATGAAAAACATCATAAAAGGACTTGATGGACCATGATATGAGGAATTTTAGTGCGAGGATATGAGTAATAAAACACATTTCTGTCTCGTGAGCCCACCTCTGGTGCTGCTAGGGCGCCACTAGTGCACCACTTAGAAGCCGCACCGCCACTGTAGTGTTGTGACCATGGGCGGCGACAACAAATCATGGCATAAGGTGGACGTGAGGTTGGGAGCGGCACTTGCGGTGTACTTGGGTGACCATCGTGACATGATAGTCACATTTTCATTATAATAACTTTTTTCTACGTACTTGCATTTTCATTATATATAACATTTGGTATGTGATGACATTTTATTATTTGAGTCCCCCATCGAGGGTGTTGAATGCGAAACGCCAAACTAGAAGCCTCCTAGCGCATTTGCTGCCATAAGTCCAACTCCAATGCACGACCCCAAATGGTCCGGACACGTCCATTTCGGATGAAACGGACAAAAACCGCAGTCCAACGCGTGCCCGAAAACGGACTGGCACCCTTTTTTATCCGTCGTCGGCCCATTTCTGATCCAAATTTGGTCCTCATTTGCGTCTAAATGGACACACATGGACGCTCCCTTCGTCCCCCTGCCCGCCCATCGGTGAGAGAATGCCCCCTTTCCCCTTCCCCTACGTGACCTGGACCTCCCGCCCGCCACCCCCCATCCTGCCATAGCCGCGGCCGTGACATAGCTGTGTAGGCCGGCCTCCCAAGGCCCGACAAAATCGTGCCGCCGACCCCCTCCCCGCCCGTTTTTTGGAGGTGCTCTTGCTAGTGTTTGTGGGCTTTATTTGTCGTCACGGGCACCATCAACGACCATCGACTGCGACACCACCCATCTCACGTTGCATGGCTGATGTTGTGCGTCTTCGCTTCTATAGGCCAGCTGCCTCTACATGGGAGGATAAGGTGCTCTTCACCGGTTGTGTCTCCACCACAACCGCAAGGTGTTCGACACTTTGGTCACAAGGTACCGTGGATAGTGGGGACGAGTATGTTTTTTTCAACAACTTCATTCGTTTATCGGATGATTCATCGTCGGATAATGATGAGCTTGTGTTTGCTGCACTGGTCATCAATGAACACATTGCTAGGCAGCGGCCTAGCTAGTTCAAGGGATCAATCCCGGGCCATCCTTCGGCGCTAAACCGCAACAGGGAGAGCGGTCAAGCCTTGCTCTATGCCGATTACTTTGAGGATTCCCCCCTCTCCAAACTCCATCTTTTTCGGCGCCACTTCCGGATGGAAAGGCAAGTGCTCAATCGTATTCGAGAGGGAGTGGTAGGATTTGATGATTACTTTGAGTGCAAGGAGGATGCCCTTAGCAAGGTTGGCTTCTCCTCTTATTAGAGATGCATTGTGCCTATTCGTATGCTTGCACATGGAATTCTCGGTGATCTTGTGGATGAGTACATCCGCATGAGTGAGTCCACATGTCTGGCATCAATGTACATGTTCTGTAGGGTTGTGGTAGCAGTGTTTGGCCCTGAGTAACTAAGAGAGCCAGATGCCGCAAATATAGCCCATCTCTTGAAGATCAATGCAGATAGTGGCTTTCCGAGAATGCTTGACATCATAGATTGCACCACTGGAAGTGGGAGAACTGTCCATTTGCTTGGCAGGGGCAATACAAGGGGCATGTGAAAGGAGGCACTATCATATTAGAAGCGGTGGCTTCACAAGATCTTTGGATATGACACTCTTTTTTCAGTATGGCTGGTTCTCACAATGACATCAACGTGCTTCTGCGTTATCCAGTGCTCGCAAGACTTGCGGAAGGCCACACAATGGCCACCATTACAACAAGGGATACTACCTAGCTGATGGTATTTATCCTCAGTGGTCAACTCTTGTGAAGACAATATCCAATCCAGAAGGAGAGAAGAGACATCGATTTGCCCAATCACAAAAGAGTGCTAGGAAGGACGTGGAGGGTGCTTTTGGTGTGCTTCTGTCTCGATGGGTTATTGTTTGACACCCAACACTAACATGGTACACCGAGAAGCTTTGGGAGGTGATGACTACTTGTGCGATCATGCACAACATGATCGTGGAGAATGAGCGTGACGACAATCTGTATGACCAACAGTTTGAATATCAGGGTGAAAATGTTGCGCCTGAGCACCAAGAACCCGCAATGTTTGAATAGTTCACCCTATCTATCATGAAATGCATGATTGGCATACTCGTATGCAACAACAATATGACTTGGTTGAGCACAAGTGTAATCACAATGAAAAGCAGTAGATGTATCGGTTCATTTTATTTCCATGTAATCAATACAATTCAGATTGGGTTGTAAACATTATGTTTTTATTCGGTTGTGAAACTATTTGATTGTAAAACTATTTGTAATGTTTCATTTATTTGGTTGTAAAACTATTTGCAATGTTTAATTCAAGAATTGCCTACATTTGGTCTCGGTCGGCCGTGGCGGATCAGATGCGTCGGCCGCATTGGGCGCACAGCCACTGCATGCAGAAAAATGGCGACCAAAATAGACAAAATTCGGACAAAACAAACATCCATCTGGGGTCGCTCGTTGGAGTTGGCCTAAGGGCATCTACTACCGCAACCTGCAAACTTGGGCCCCCAAACGTCCGCGGACAGTGACTGGACATGCCTCACAAAATTTCATTTGCAACCACAAACCCTATTTCAAAAACATCAACTGCATGCAAAGACATGCACGTCGATCACCACGTCCGTGTTGGGCCAACGGGACACCGAATAAAATTCTTATACTTAAGATTTTCACATTATTGACCAGGCGGGTTTCAGATGTTTTTAGTCCCAACCTGCAGCTTGAGGAACTAATCGACTGGCTTAAAAAGTTGGGTCGTCGGCTTCAGTCATCATTGTACCCTTTGTGGATCAGATGGACTATTACTATGAATCTTCTTTGCTTATCACAGAGAAGATCTATAGACATGGTATATCTCCTTCATTGAAACATTGATGTCAGCACACCTCTTTTTGGATCACAAAAAATCTCTTACATGAATGAGATGAACCTGACACACGATAAACAATCATCAGTTGACGAAAAGCAATCTAGTGTCAAGCTGCCTCATTCACACAACGAGAATTGATCGACCTATGCAATTAATAGAGTAGCTTGGCGTAATCGCCAGTGCGGCTATTTAAGCCGGTCGGGGGTCCGGCAAGCGCGCCGAGTTGGGACTAAAATTTGGGTTGACGAGCGCGTCGATGTATAAGCACGCGAGACAAGCTCCTCTTCAGGTGGCTGCAGGTGGGACCACTATGAAATAGAGTAGGGTGCTCGGTCGTGCCTGGGCACCCCATATCGTCTCTACATTTTGTCCTGATTTGTGGGGTGTCGGACAATCCGGACATATAGGGACTAAGTGAGAGGTCCGCTTGGGTCAACTTTTTTCGTTTATAAAGAGGAAATAGGGGTCATGTTGTATATTCCTAAGGGCAACTCCAAAGCACGACTCCAAACGGACGTCCGCTTTGTCCGTTTTTCGTCTGTTTGTTTTGTGCGCTTTTTGTCGGTTTGGGGGGCCCAACACGCGGCCGCAATTCGATCGCATCTCACTGCCATAGGCCATTTTGTACTAAAATTAAACATAGAATACATGAACTCCTCAAACTATGGTCATCATCAGTAAGTATCCCGATTATTGTCACTTCGGGGTTAATGGATCATAACACATAATAGGTGAATATAGACTTGCAAGATAGGATCAAGAGTTCACATATATTCATGAAAACATAATAGGTTCAGATCTGGAATCATGGCACTCGGGCCTTAGTGACAAGCATTAAGCATAGCAAAGTCATAGCGACATCAATCTCAGAACATAGTGGATACTAGGGATCAAACCCTAACAAATTAACTTGATTACATGGTAAATCTCATCCAACCCATCACCGTCCAACAATCCTATGATGGAATTACTCACGCACGGCGGCGAGCATCATGAAATTGGTGATGGAGGATGGTTGATGATGACGACGACGTCGAATCCCCCTCTCTGGAGCCCCGAACAGACTCCAGATCTGCCCTCCCGAGAGAGGTTAGGGCTTGGCGGCGGCTCCGTATGGTAAAACATGATGAATCTTTCTCTCTGATTGTTTTCTCCGCGAACGTGAACATATGGAGTTGGAGTTGAGGTCGGTGGAGCTTTAGGGGGCCCACGAGGCAGGGGGGCGCGCCCTAGGGGGAGCCCCCACCCTCGTGGACAGGGTGTGGGCCCCCTGAGTTAATTATTTCGCCAATATTTTTTATTAATTCCAAAAAGTTGCTCCATGGATTTTCAGGTCATTCTGAGAACTTTTATTTCTGCACAAAAATAACATCATGGCAGTTCTGCTGAAAACAGAGTCAGTCCGGGTTAGTTCCATTCAAATCACGCAAGTTAGAGTCCAAAACAAGGGCAAAAGTGTTTGGAAAAATAGATACGACGGAGACGTATCAACTCCCCCAAGCTTAACCTTTGCTTGTCCTCAAGCAATTCAGTTGATAAACTGAAAGTGACAAAGAAAAACTTTTACAAACTCTGTTTGCTCTTGTTGTTGTAAATATGTAAAGCCAGCATTCAAGTTTTCAGCAAAGATTATGAACTAACTATATTCACAATGACACTTAGGTCTCATGTTTACTCATATCAATGGCATAATCGACTAGCGAGCAATAATAATAAATCTCGGATGACAACACTTTCTCAAAACAATCATAATATGATATAACAAGATGGTATCTCGCTAGCCCTTTCTGAAACCGCAAAACATAAATGCAGAGCACCTTTAAAGATCAAGGACTGACTAAACATTGTAATTCATGGTAAAAGAGATCCAGTCATAGTCATACCCAATATAAACTAATAGTAATGCATGCAAATGACAGCGGTGCTCTCTAGCGGGTGCCTTTTAATAAGAGGGTGATGACTCAACATAAAAGTAAATAGATAGGCCCTTCGCAGAGGGAAGCAGGTATTTGTAGAGGTGCCAAAGCTCGATTTTGAAATAGAGATAAATAATATTTTAAGCGGTATATTTTCACTGTCAACATAACAACCAAGAGATCTCGATATCTTCCATGCTACACACATTATAGGCGGTTCCCAAACAGAATGATAAAGTTAATACTCCCCCTCCACCAACAATCATCAATCCATGGCTTGCCCGAAACAACGGGTGCCTCCAACTAACAACAATCCTGGGTTAGTTTTGTTTGCAATTATTTTGATTTGATTTGAGCGTGGGACTGGGCATCCCGGTGACCAGTCATTTTCTCGTGAGTGAGTAGCGGAGTCCACTCCTCTTGAGATTAACCCACCTAACATGGAAGATACAGACAACCCTAGTTGATACATGAGTTATTCGAGCATACAAAACAGAATTTCATTTGAAGGTTTGGAGTTTGGCAGATACAAATTTACTTCGAACGGCAGATAGATACCGCATATAGGAACGTATGGTGGACTCATATGGAATAACTTTGGGGTTTATGGATTTGGATGCACAAGCAATATTCCCGCTTAGTACAAGTGAAGGCTAGAAAGAGATTGGGAAGCGACCAACTAGAGAGCGACAATAGTCATGAACGTGCATTAAAATTAATCAACACTGAGTGCAGGCATGAGTAGGATATAATCCACCATGAACATAAATATCGTGAATGCTATGTTGATTTTGTTTCAACTTCATGCATGAACATGTGCCAAGTCAAGTCACTCGAATCATTCAAAGGAGGTACCACCCTATCATACCACATCACAACCATTTTAATAGCATGTTGGCACGCAAGGTAAACCATTATAAACTCCTAGCTAATTAAGCATGGCATAAGGGACTATAATCACTAATTGTCATTGCAAACATGTTTATTCATAATAGGCTGAATCAGGAATGATGAACTAATCATATTTACAAAAACAAGAGAGGTCGAGTTCATACTAGCTTCTCTCATCTCAATCAGTCCATCATATATCGTCATTATTTCCTTTCACTTGCATGACCGAACGGGTGGATAATAATAATAGTGCACGCGCATTGGACTAAGCTGGAATCTGCAAGCATTCAATTCAAGGGAGAATACAAGGTAACATGGGCTCTTGGTTAAATCAAAAATAATGTATATAAGAGCCACTCAACATTTTCATTATGGTCTTCTCCTCTTGACCCCCAAAGGAAGTAAAAAAAATAAAATTATTTACACGGGAAAGCTCCCACCAAGTAAAAGAAGAACGAGAAATCTTTTTGGGTTTTCTTTTAGTTACTACTACAACAGAAATGGAAAGTAAACTAGCTAAAAGCTACAACAATTTTGTTTTTTGTTTTTTTAAGGTTATTCAAACACACGAGTAGAAAGCAAAAAAGGAAATAGACTAGAATGGATAGTACAATAAAAAAGTGTGAGCACCGACAACTAGAATGAGTGTGTGAACATGAATGTAATGTCGGCGAGAAATACGTACTCCCCCAAGCTTAGGCTCTTGGCGTAAGTTGGTCTATGCCCATGGATGGCCTGGCGGATATCCGAAGTTGTAACTGGGGTTGTACTGAGATGCAATAGCTATTGCCTCCTGAGCTGCAGCTTGAAGGCGAGCTGCCTCCGTCCTCCTCTCGTACTCGTTCGCCTCCTCCCTGGTTATAATATATCTTCTTTTTGCCTGATAGTCAAAGAAAGCATGAGCAGGGAGAGTAATATGGACAGCGCGACGTCTGTCAAAGATTAGTCGATACTGGAGGATTTGTTCATTCCTCTCAAGAAACTGATGGTTAACCATGGCATTATAATCTAGATAAGCAGGAGGCAACTCCATACCCCCTTCATGTATGGGTATCTCAAGAAAGTTAGCTACACGGGTTGCATAAATCCCACCAAACAAGTCTCCAATTAAACCATTATTATGCAACCTACGTGCAACGATGGCCCCCAGGTTATATTGTTTACCTCCTAACACCGCACTCCTGAGAACACTAAGAACAGGAACACACATGTGACATGCCTCATCCTTACCATTTATGCATCTGCCTATAAAGAGAGCAAAATAATGCATAGCGGGAAATTGAATGCTCCCTATGGTAGCTTGTGCTATTTCTCTGGATTCCCCCACCGTGATACTGATATGTCTCCAACGTATCTATAATTTTTTATTGCTCCATGCTACTTTATCTACTGTTTTGGACTATATTGGGCTTTCTTTTCCAATTTTATATTATTTTTGGGACTAACCTATTAACCGGAGGCCCAGCCCAGAATTGCTGTTTTTTTGTGCCTATTTTAGTGTTTCGAAGAAACGGAATATCAAATAGAGTACAAACGGAATGAAAACTTCGGGAACGTGATTTTCTCACCGAACGTGATCCAGGAGACTTGGACCCTTTTCCAAGTTGTAACAGAGGTGGTCACGAGCGTGGCCCCCCTGTTGCTCCACCGACGTACTCCTTCCTCCTATATATACCTACGTACCCCCAAACAATCAGAACAGGAGCCAAAAACCTAATTCCAACGCCGCAACCTTCTGTATCCACGAGATCCCATCTTGGGGCCTGTTCTGGAGCTCCGCTGGAGGGGGCATCCACCACGAAGGGCTTCTACATCAACACCATAGCCCCTCCGATAAAGTGTGAGTAGTTTACTTCAGACCTTCGGGTCCATAGCTAGTAGCTAGATGGCTTCTTCTCTCTTTTTGGATCTCAATACAATGTTCTCCCCCTCTCTCGTGGAGATCTATTCGATGTAATCTTCTTCTTTTTGCGGTGTGTTTGTTGAGACCGATGAATTGTGGGTTATGATCCAGTATTATCTATTGAAAATATTTTATTCTTCTCTGAATTCTTTTATGTATGATTGAGTTATCTTTGCAAGTCTATTCGAATTATCTTTTTGGTTTAGCCAACTAGATTGGTAATTCTTGCAATGAGAGAAGTGCTTAGCTTTGGGTTCAATCTTGCGGTGTCCTTTCCCAGTGACAGAAGGGACAGCAAGGCACGTATTGTATTGTTGCCATCGAGGATAACAAGATGGGTTTTTTTATAATATTGCATGAACTTACCCCTCTACATCATGTCATCTTGCTTAAGGCGTTACTCTGTTTTTAACTTAATACTCTAGATGCATGCTGGATAGTGGTCGATGAGTGGAGTAATAGTAGTAGATGCAGAATCGTTTCGATCTACTTGTCTTGGACGTGATGCCTATATACATGATCATACCTAGATATACTCATAACTATGCTCAATTCTGTCAATTGCTCAACAGTAATTTGTTCACCCACCATAGAATACTTATGCTCTTGAGAGAAGCCACTAGTGAAACCTATGGCCCCCGGGTCTATTCTCATCATATCAATCTCTATCACTTTATTACTTGCTTTGTTTTTACTTTGCCTTTCACTTTTCACTTTGCATCTATCTATCAAAAATACCAAAAATATTATTTATCATCTCTATCAGATCTCACTCTCGTAAGTGACCATGAAGGGACTGACAACCCCTAATCGCGTTGGTTGCGAGTAGCTATCGTTTTGTGTAGGTACGAGGGACTTGTGCGTGGTCTCCTACTGGATTGATACCTTGGTTCTCAAAAACTGAGGGAAATACTTACGCTACTTTTCTGCATCATCCTCTCCTCTTCGGGGAAATCCAACGCAGCGCTCAAGAGGTAGCAAGAAGAATTTCTGGCGCCGTTGCCGGGGAGGCTCACGCAAGCAGGTCAACAATACCAAGTACCAATCACAATCCCTATCTCTCGCATTACATTATTTGCCATTTGCCTCTCGTTTTCCTCTCCCCCACTTCACCCTTGATGTTTTATTCGCCCTCTCTTTCCCAATCTCCTCCTCTCTTTTCCCATTGCCTTTTTCCTCGTCCGTTTGTTTTCTCTTGTGTCAGTTTGCTTGTTTGTCGCGATGGCTCTACCTAGATTTGGTGACCTTCACCTTAAAAGGCTAGAGGAGATCGAAAGCAATGTCAGGAAGTTTATGGTTTTGCAATTTGAGCATAATAATTTCTTTAGAAACGAGCTTAAGGAAGAAAAGAGTTTTATGAGTTATATGAATAAATAACTCGATGATATGTCTAAAGAATATGATGGTATAAGATCCCAAATTGCTCGTCTTGAAAAGATGACCGCTGAAATTTTGGATATGCAAGCTACCTTAGTCAATAAGATGGCCGCTAAACCGAATTCCTATGAAAATCAAGATGAAGATCTAAAATTTATTGATGTGTCCCCCATTAATCTTTGTTTTGCAATATGAATCTTGATGAAACTGAAGATGATCTTCCTTTACCTAGAAGGCATTTTAAGAATTCGGAGTTTCTCGATCTTGATGATGAAATTGATGAAAGTGGGATTGAAAGAAATAAAAACCTAGATGTTGCTAAAACCACTATTTTGGATCTCAAGGAATTTAATTATTAAATTTGTTCTTTAATTGGTTGTATTTCCTTGTTGCAATCCGTGCTAGATTCTCCTCATGCTTATAGTCAAAATAAAGCCTTTACCGAACACATTGTTGATGCCTTTATGCAATCTTATGAAGAAAAACTTGAGTTGAAAGTTTCTATCCCTAGAAAACTCTATGATGAGTGGGAACCTACCATTAAAATTAAAATTAAAGATTATGAGTTTTATTCTTTGTGTGATTTGGGTGCTAGTGTTTCTACTATTCCCAAAACTTTGTGTGATTTGCCAGATTTCCGTGACTTTGATGATTGCTCTCTAAACTTGCATCTTGCGGATTCCACTATTAAAAAGCCTATGGGAAGAATTAATGATGTTCTTATTGTTGCAAATAGGAATTATGTGCCCGTAGATTTTATCGTTCTTGATATAGGTTGCAATCCTTCATGTCCTATTATTCTTGGTAGACCTTTCCTTAGAACGATTGGTGCAATTATTGATATGAAGGAAGGGAATATTAGATTCCAATTTCCCTTAAAGAAGGTCATGGAACATTTCCCTAGAAAGAAAATAAAATTACCATATGAATCTATCATGAGAGCCACTTATGGATTGCCTACCAAAGATGGCAATACCTAGATCTATCCTTGCTTTTATGCCTAGGTAGGGGCGTTAAACGATAGCGCTTGTTGGGAGGCAACCCAATTTTATTTTGTGTTTTTTGTTTTTGCTTCTGTTTAGAGATAAATAATCCATCTAGCCTCTGTTTGGATGTGGTTTTATGTTTTAATTAGTGTTTGTGCCAAGTAGAACCTATAGGATAACTTACGATGATAGTTGATTTGATTCTGCTGAAAAACAGAAACTTTGCACGCACGAATATAATTTTTTTAAATCACAGGGACGTGCTTTTGGGTTGATTATTTTTGCTTCTGTTCAATAAACAAATTTTCCAGGACATCCTATTTTGGTAGAATTTTTAGAGTTCCAGAAGTTTGCGTTAGTTACATATTGCTACAGACTATTCTGTTTTTGACAGATTTTGTTTTACGTGTGTTGTTTGCTTATTTTGATGAATCTATGGCTAGTAAAATAGTTTATAATCCATAGAGAAGTTGGAGTACAGTAGGTTTAACACCAATATAAATAAAGAATGAGTTCATTATAATACCTTAAGTAGTTCTTTGTTTTCTTTCTCTAACGGAGCTCACGAGATTTCTGTTGAGTTTTGTGTTGTGAAGTTTTCAAGTTTTGGGTGAATCCTTTTGATGGATTATGGAACAAGGAGTGGCAAGAGCCTAAGCTTGGCGATGCCCATGGCACCCCCAAGATAATCCAAGGACACCAAAAAGTCAAAGCTTGGGGATGCCCTGGAAGGCATCCCCTCTTTCGTCCACTTCCATCGGTAATTTACTTGGAGCTATATTTTTATTCACCACATGATATGTGTTTTGCTTGGAGCGTCTTGTATTATTTGCGTCTTTGCTTGTTAGTTTACCACAATCATCCTTTCTGTACACACATTTTGAGAGAGCCATACATGATTTGGAATTTGTTAGAATACTCTATGTGATTCACTTATATCTTTTGAGCTTGATAGTTTTGCTCATAGTGCTTCACTTATATCTTTTGAGCGTGATAATTTTTTGCTCTAGTGCTTCACTTAGATCTTTTAGAGCACGGTGGTGGATTTGTTTTAAAGAAACTATTGATCTCTCATGCTTCACTTAAATTATTTTGAGAGTCGTTAATAGCATGGTAATTTGCTTAATGATAATATACTTGGTATTCAAGATATGTGAAACTTTCTTTTGAGTGCGTTGAATACTAAGATAAGTTTGATGCTTGATAATTGTTTTGAGATATGAAGATGGTGATATTAGAGTCATGCTAGTTAAGCAGTTGTGAATTTAAAGAATGCTTGTGTTGAGGTTTGTGATTCCCGTAGCATGCACGTATGGTGAACCGTTATGTGATGAACTCGGAGCTTGATTTATTTATTGATTGTCTTCCTTATGAGTGGCGGTCGGGGATGAGCGATGGTCTTTTCCAACCAATCTATCCCCCTAGGAGCATGCGCATAATACTTTGCTTTGATAACTTCTAGATTTTTGCAATAAGTATATGAGTTCTTTATGACTAATGTTGAGTCCATGGATTATACGCACTTTTTCCCATCCTTCCACCATTGCTAGCCTCTCTAATACCGCACACTTTTCGCCGGTATCATACACCCACCATATACCTTCCTCAAAACAGCCACCGTACCTACCTATCATGGCATTTACATAGCCATTCCGAGATATATTGCCATGCAACTTTCCACCGTTCCGTTTATTATGACACGCTCCATCATTGTCATATTGCTGGCATGATCATGTAGTTGACATCGTATTTGTGGCAAAGCCACTGTTCACAATTCTTTCATACATGTCACTCATGATTCATTGCATATCCTGGTACACCGCCGGAGGCATTCATATAGAGTCATACTTTCTTCTAAGTATCGAGTTGTAATTGTTGAGTTGTAAGAAAAATAAAAGTGTGATGATCATCATTATTAGAGCATTGTCCCAAGTGAGGAAAGGATGATGGAGACTATGATTCCCCCACAAGTCGGGATGAGACTCTGGACGAATAATTTTAAAAAAAGAGGCCAAAAAAAAGAAGAGAAAGGCCCAAATAAAAAAATGAGAGAAAAAGAGAGAAGGGACAATGCTACTATCCTTTTACCACACTTGTGCTTCAAAGTAGCACTAAGATCTTCATGATAGAGAGTCTCTCATTTTGTCACTTTCATATACTAGTGGGAATTTTTCATTATAGAACTTGGATTTTTTATTCCAATGATGTGCTTCCTCAAAATGCCCTAGGTCTTCGTGAGCAAGCAAGTTGGATGCACACCCACTTAGTTTCTTTTGTAGAGCTTTCATATACTTATAGCTCTAGTGCATCCGTTGCATGGCAATCCCTACTCACTCACATTGATATCTATTGATGGGCATCTCCATAGCCCGTTGATATGCCTTGTTGATGTGAGACTATCTTCCCTCTTTTTGTCTTCTCCACAACCACCATTCTATTCCACATATAGTGTTATATCCATGGCTCACGCTCATGTATTGCGTGAAGATTGAATTTTTTTTTGAGAATGTCATAAGTATGAAACAATTGCTTGGCTTGTCATCGGGGTTGTGCATGATTTAAATATTTTGTGTGGGGAAGATGGAGCATAGCCAGACTATATGATTTTGTAGGGATAACTTTCTCTAGCCATGTTATTTTGAGAAGACATGATTGCTTTGATTAGTATGCTTGAAGTATTATTATTTTTATGTCAATATGAACTTTTGTGTTGAATCTTTCGGATCTGAATATTCATGCCACAATTAAGAAGATTTACATTGAAATTATGCCAGAGTATCACTCCGCATCAAAAATTCTCATTTTATCATTTACCTACTCGAGGACGAGCAGGAATTAAGCTTGGGGATGCCTGATACGTCTCCAATGTATCTATAATTTTTGATTGCTCCATGCTACTTTATCTACTGTTTTGGACTATATTGGGCTTTATTTTCCACTTTTATATTATTTTTGGGACTAACCTATTAACCGGAGGCCAGCCCAGAATTGATGTTTTTTTGCCTATTTCAGTGTTTCGAAGACACGGAATATCAAACGGAGTCCAACCGAAATGAAACCTTCGGGAACATGATTTTCTCACCGAACGTGATCCAAGAGACTTGGACCCTACTCCAAGTTGTAATAGAGGCGGTCACGAGGGTGGGGGGCGCGCCCTCCCCCCTGGGCACGCCTCCCTGCCTCGTGGCACCCTTGTTGCTCCACCGACGTACTCCTTCCTCCTATATATACCTACGTACCCCCAAACAATCAGAACGAGAGCCAAAAACCTAATTCCACCGCCGCAACCTTCTGTATCCACGAGATCCCATCTTGGGGCCTGTTCCGGAGCTCCGCCGGAGGGGGCATCCACCACGAAGGGCTTCTACATCAACACCATAGCCCCTCCGATAAAGTGTGAGTAGTTTACTTCAGACCTTCGGGTCCACAGCTAGTAGCTAGATGGCTTCTTCTATCTTTTTGGATCTCAATACAATGTTCTCCCCCTCTCTCGTGGAGATCTATTCGATGTAATCTTCTTCTTTTGGTGGTGTGTTTGTTCAGACTGATGAATTGTGGGTTTATGATCTAGTATTATCTATGAACAATATTTGAATCTTCTCTGAATTTTTTTATTTATGATTGAGTTATCTTTGCAAGTCTCTTCAAATTATCCTTTTGTGTTGGCCAACTTAGATTGGTAGTTCTTGCAATGGGAGAAGTGCTTAGCTTTGGGTTCAATCTTGCGGTGTCCTTTCCCAGTGACAGAAGGGGCAGCAAGGCACGTATTGTATTGCTGCCATCGAGGATAACAAGATGGGTTTTTTAACATATCGCATGAATTTATCCCTCTACATCATGTCATCTTGCTTAAGGCGTTACCCTGTTTTTAACTTAATACTCTAGATGCATGCTGGATAGCAGTCGATGAGTGGAGTAATAGTAGTAGATGCAGAATCGTTTCGATCTACTTGTCTTGGACGTGATGCCTATATACATGATCATACCTAGATATACTCATAACTATGCTCAATTCTGTCAATTGCTCAACAGTAATTTGTTCACCCACCGTGGAATACTTATGCTCTTGAGAGAAGCCACTAGTGAACCTATGGCCCCCGGGTCTATTCTCATCATATCAATCTCTATCACTTTATTACTTGCTTTGTTTTTACTTTGCCTTTTACTTTTCACTTTGCATCTATCTATCAAAAATGCCAAAAATATTATTTATCATCTCTATCAGATCTCACTCTCGTAAGTGACCGCGAAGGGATTGACAACCCCTAATCGCGTTGGTTGTGAGTAGCTATCGTTTTGTGTAGGTACGAGGGACTTGTGCGTGGTCTCCTACTGGATTGATACCTTGGTTCTCAAAAACTGAGGGAAATACTTACGCTACTTCGCTGCATCATCCTCTCCTCTTCGGGGAAATCCAACACAGTGCTCAAGAGGTAGCAGATACTAGCAAGAAAATCTTTAATTTCAGATTTGCGAGGTTCACTAGTACTACCCCATTGCGGGAGTTTACAAGCGGTAGTAAAATCTTCTAGGTCCATGGTATAAGATTTATCATAAAGATCAAATAGGACAGTGTGCGAATTGCGTGAAGATGTAAATTTGAACCTTCTCACAAAGGAATTAGTTAAATGGTAGTATTGAGGGCATTTATCTTGCATGAAGTCCTCAAGATCAGCATTACGCACATATGCATCAATTTATCCTTGATGCCTGCTTTGACCATAAGCTCCTCTGATGGCCATTCACAAGGCCGCACATAAGCTACCCTGAGTGGTTCATCGTCATGCTCACGTATTGCGAGCCTGGGTGCTTCCTTCCTTGAAGAACCACCTTGGTACATTTTCCTAGACATATTTCTTCCTCTGAAAAATTTCTGAAATTTTTCAGTAACTCAAAATAAAAGTGAACCAAACTCAACAAAATTGATAGCAACTACTCCCATAGGTGCCTAGAGACTATATCATGCATTAGAACTACTTGGGACCATATAAATTTGACATGCAAGCTCAAGGACAAGGTCGCCTAGGCAGAAAAAATTTGCAATGAATAAAGCACTAGAACAAAAACTAATTGGACCATTAGAAGAGTCACATAGCAAGGAACAATCCCCCAAAGCAGTTTTCTGAATGGAGCTTTGAGCAAGGAGATCGAAAATGGCAGCAAAATGAGCTAGAAGTCGTGCTTGAGCTGGATAGTGAATTTTTTTGGGAGGAAAAAGAAGTGTGTGGGTGCAGGAATAAGTGGAGGGGGCCACCGTGGGCCCACGAGGCAGGGGGCGCACCCCTGACCCTCGTGGCCAGGTGCCAGCTCCCCCTGCTGTGTTCTCAGTGCCAGATATTCTCAAATATTTCAGAAAATATCATATTAAGTTTGCAGGGTATTCGGAGAACTTTTATTTCCGGGGTACTTTTTATTGCAAGGATAATTCAGAAAACAGACAGAAAATACTAATTTTGCTTTATTTATTCTAAATTACAGAAAGTAAAAAGAGGGTACAGAAGGTTGTGCCTTCTAACTTCATCCATCTCATGATCATCAAAAGGTTGATCAAGTCTTGTTAACGAACTCATTCCGAATAACATGGAACCGTAGAAACTTCGAATAACACTAGGTTACCTCAACGGGGATATGCACATCCCCAATAATAAGAATATCATATTTCTTCTTGAGAGTAGGAAGAGGAAATTCAAAACCTCCAATAATAATCGATGGAATTTTTCCAATAGAATTGATACTGTGAACTTGAGGTTGTTTCCTCGGAAAGTGTACCGTATGCTCATTACCATTAACATGAAAAGTGACATTGCCTTTGTTGCAATCAATAACAGCCCCTGCAGTATTCAAAAAGGGTCTACCAAGGATAATCGACATACTATCATCCTCGGGAATATCAAGAATAAAAAAATCCATTAAGATAGTAATGTTTTCAACCACAACAGGCACATCCTCACAAATACCGACAGGTATAGCAGTTGATTTATCGGCCATTTGCAAAGATATTTCAATAGGTGTCAACTTATTCAATTCAAGTCTATGATATAAAGAGAGAGGCGTAACACTAACACCGGCTCCAAGATCACATAAAGCAGTTTTAACATAGTTTCTTCTAATGGAGCATGGTATAGTTGGTACTCCTGGATCTCCTAGTTTCTTAGGTATTCCACCCTTAAAATTATAATTAGCAAGCATGGTGGAAATTTCATCTTTCGGTATCTTTCTTTTATTTGTAATAATATCTTTCATGTACTTAGCATAAGGATTTATTTTAAGCATATCGGTCAAACGCATACGCGAAAATATATGTCTAATCATTTCAGCAAAGCGCTCAAAATCCTCATCATCCTTTTTATTGGATTGTTTAGGAGGAAAAGGCATGGGATTCTGAACCCATGGTTCTCTTTCTTTATTGTGCTTCCTAGCAATGAAGTCTGTCTTATCATAACGTTGATTCTTTGATTGTGGGTTATCAAGATCAACATCAGGTTCAATCTCTACATCATTATTATTGCTAGGTTGAGCATCAACATGAACATTATCATTAACAATATCACGAGGTTCATGTTCATCACCAGATTGTGTTTTAGCATTACAAATAGAAATATCATTGGGATTCTCAGGTGTTTCTATAACAGGTTCACTAGAAGCATGCAAGTCCTATCATTTTTCTTTTTCTTCTTTCAGAAGGACTAGGTTCATCTACATTATTTCTTTGAGAATCTTTCTCAATTCTCTTAGGGTGGCCCTCAGGATACAAAGGTTTCTGAGTCATTTTACCCGTTCTAGTTGCTACTCTAACAGCAAAGTCATGTTTATTATTTAATTCATTGAGCAAATCATTCTGAGCTTTACGCACTTGTCACTAGTAGAAAACGGAGCTTTAGCGCCGGTTCGTAAGGGCCTTTAGTGCCGGTTCCATAACCGGCACTAAAAGGTGGTCACTAAAGCCCCCCCCCCCCCTTTAGTACCGGTTCGGCACGAACCGGCGCTAAAGTGCCACCACGTGGCGTGAGCTCGCGCCCTGGTATGGGGGACCTTTAGTACCGGTTCGTGTTACCAACCGGCACTAAAGGTTTTTTTTTGAATTTTTTTTTTGAAAATTTTGGAAAAAAAATTTTGATTTTTTTTTCGATTTTTAATTTTTCTGAATTATTTGATGATTTAGTCTCTAATCCCCTCTCTTAACTGCTCAAGTGTGGATCACTCATTCCAAATCATCTATCTTCCCGATCGGTCACCCATCCCTCTCACTACTCTAGCCCGAGCACGCTTAACTTTCGGGTTCTATTCTCCTTCGTTTCCGAGTCTGCACTTGTTGTTTTCCTGACAATAGTAAGATGTTAATCCTATTAACCCTCAGGAGTTTAGCTTGAGCATGAAGTCACACATTTCACTGTTTGAGTTTGAAACTATTATTCTAAAAAACAGTAATTATTTAGTAACGCTAATATTTCTTGAATAAGTTTGACCATAGTTTGACCATAGTTTGACCAGATTTGACCAAAATTCAAAAAATTGAAATAATTATTTAGTAACACTAATATTCTTGAATAATTATGTAGTAACTTTAATACTTCTTGAATAAGTAGTTTGACCAGATTTAACCAATTTTTTTTTAAAAAAACTAAAATTATTTGACCATATCTTTTTTCCTTTTGGAATTTGAGGATTCTAAATAATTTCAAATAGGCCGTAGGCTGTCTCCATCGGATGCGGATTTTCGTGCTGAATTTTTTGATATATTATACGTTTTTTTCCGACATCGTATGCAAAAGTTATAGCCGTTTTACATTCTCCCATCGGATGCGAAAATTGCCCTATAGTGCCGGTTTGTGGCACGAACTGGCACTATAGGTCAGACCCCTTTAGTACCGGTTCGTGGCACGAACCAGTACTAAAGGTCTAACCTTTAGTACCGGTTCGTGCCACGAACCGGTACTAAAGGTTCAACACGAACCGGCATTAATGCAAATCCGTTCGAACCGGCACTAATGTATACAAACCGGCACTAATGTGCTGCACGTTTGACCCTTTTTCTACTAGTGTGTTCTACTTGAGTGGTAACCATAGAAGCATGTTTACTAATGAGTTTATGTTCATTCTTAACTCTAGACATATAATCACTCAACTGTCCAATCATATAAGCATTACTTTTCAATTGTCTACCAACATAAGCGTTGAAGTTTTCTTGTTTAGCCATAAAGTCATCAAATTCATCCAATCATTGGCTAGCAAACTTAGTAGACGGGATTTCAACTTTATCATATCTAAACTTTATCATATCTATAGAGCGAATTTACCTTTACTACCTGCGTCGGGTTATCAAGACCATGTATTTCTTCAATAGGTGGTAAATTCTTAACATCTTCAACTTTTCGGAGTTGGCTTAGGAGTTGGTTCTTGCATATCTTCAAAACAACTACCTTTCTCTTTCATAGATTTCTTTGCCTCTTGCATATCTTCAGGACTGAGAAATAGAACACCTCTTTTCGGAGTTGTCTTAGGAGTTGGTTCAGGAAGTGTCCAATTGTTTTCATTTTTCAACATATTATTCAATAATAATTCAGCTTGATCGACAGTTCTTTCCCTGAAAACACAACCAGCACAACTATCCAGGTGGTCTCTAGAAGCATCGGTTAGTCCATTATAAAAGATATCAAGTATTTCATTTTTCTTAATAGGATGATCAAGTAAAGCATTAAGTAATCGGAGAAGCCTCCCCCAAGCTCGTGGGAGACTCTCTTCTTCAATTTGCACAAAATTATATATTTCACTTAAAGCAACTTGTTTCTTATGAGCAGGGAAATATTTAGTAGAGAAGTAATAAATCATATCCTGGGGACTACGCACACAACCAGGATCAAGAGAATTAAACCAAGTTTTAGCATCACCCTTTAATGAGAATGGAAATATTTTAAGGATATAATAGTAGCGAGTTTTCTCATCATTAGTGATTAGGGTGGTTATATCATTCAATTTAGTAAGATGTGCCACAACAGTTTCAGATTCATAGCCATAAAAAGGATCAGATTCAACCAAAGTAATTATCTCAGGATCGATAGAGAAATCATAATCCTTATCAGTAACACAGATAGGTGAAGTAGCGAAAGCAGGGTCATATTTCATTCTAGCATTCAGAGACTTTTGTTTCAGCTTAGCTAATAACTTCTTAAGATCAGATCTATCATTGCAAGCAAGAAAATCTCTAGCAGTTTCTTCATCCACAACATAACCCTCAGAAACAACATGAAATTCATATCTAGGGGGAGAATCTTCATCATCACTTTCATCAATATTATCAGTTTCAATAATTTCATTCTCTCTAGCCCTAGCAAGTTGCTCATCAAGAAATTCACCTAATGGCACAGTAGTATCAAGCATAGAAGTAGTTTCATCACAAGTATCATGCATAGCAGAAGTGGCGTCATCAATAACATGCGACATATCAGAATTAATAGTAGAAGTGGGTTTAGGTGTCGCAAGCTTACTCATAATAGAAGGAGAATCAAGTGCAGAGCTAGATGGCAGTTCCTTACATTCCCTCGTAGTTGAGGGATAAATCTTAGTTCTTTCGTCTTTCAAGTTCCTGATAGTGACCAGCAGATATAAATCCCAAGTGACTCAAAGAACAGAGCTATGCTCCCCGGCAATGGTGCCAGAAAATAATCTTGATAACCCACAAGTATAGGAGATTGCAACAGTTTTCGAGGGTAGAGTATTCAACCCAAATTTATTGATTCGACAAGGAGAGCCAAAGAATATTCTCAAGTATTAGCAGTTGAGTTGTCAATTCAACCACACCTGGATAACTTAGTATTTGCAGCAAAGTATTTAGTAGCAAAGTAGTATAGAAGTAACGGTAACAGTGACAAAAGTAACAGTAGCAGTTTTGTAGTAATTGTAACAGCAGCAGTGGTAAAGTAAATAAGCAAAGAGCAACATGTGAAAAGCTCGTAGGCATTGGATCAGTGATGGATACTTATGTCCGATGCGATTCCTCATGTAATAGTTATAACATAGGGTGACACAGAACTAGCTCCAGTTCATCAATGTAATGTAGGCATGTACTCTGAATATAGTCATACCTGCTTATGGAAAAGAACTTGCATGACATATTTTTTCCTGCCCTCCCGTGGCAGCGGGGTCCTAATGGAAACCAAGGGATATTAAGGCCTCCTTTTAATAGAGTACGGGACCAAGACATTAAAACTTAGTAAATACATGAACTCCTCAAACTATGGTCACCACCGGTAAGTATCCTGATGACGGGAAAAATGGCGGGCGTGAGAACACGCGTCCACGTCATTGATACAGAGTGAAATTTAAATGCATAAAATAAAAATAGAATCAAACATTGCAAGTACATTATTTCCAGAACTCTTACATTTATATAAAAATTATGTTAATTACATCTCCGAAGAGAAAACCTCTGATTAGGAATTCCAACATTTGTATTACATAGGACTGCATCATATTCCTATTACAACATACTATAAGAAAAATCCTCCTCGCGATCGTCGACGCCAGCATCCTCGGGGGAGCCTCGGACTTTGTTGATATTATCATATGCGATGACTTTTATATTTCACTTTTATTTGACCCGTACTGATATTGGCAGTACATATATGCATGCTTGAATGGCCTCATTTACTTTCCCTAATTGATTAACCAATACATAGACTTTGATTTATTTGTCTTTACTTTATATAAGAAAATCATCTTAATGGTTAACCAATCTGTTGAATGAGCCTTCAAACGTCATGATGCATGCATATGGGACATACAGTCATGCACGTGTTCTGTGCAATGCAACTACTTTAGTACTAACAATTGTAGTACTCTTTGTTTTATGAGTAGATGACATCTTCGTTTCCTTAATATTTGCAAGCCGTATGGGGGATGCATGATCTAACTTTTATCTTATTCGTAGATAAGCTAGATGCGACCTTTTTGAGCATACACATACATGGAGCAGATAAAAGCAGTATTTAATTTGTTTTGGTGGCATATGTGAGTGCACTACAACATTTCTAGTGCGATCAGACTCAGACTATGGCTCTGGTCATCTTTTAGTTTTTTTTATAATGTATCTCCATATGAAGGGACCATACTATTTGTTTTCATTGGGTGGATGTACACCAATTAACCTAGAATTAGCTAGGAATGATGTGTCCATTCTACTTTGCATGCACATACATTAGATTCACACATATCTGGTTATTTATCGATGATGCAGACTAGCACTATTTGGGGCCAATGCATTTCATATTGTATATCCATTTAGTCTGTTTTAGAGACATTTAATTAATATAATACCGTTTATGATTTGGGCGGCATTTTGTTCATGCACCATGAAGTGGGAATGTCAGTTTTCCATGCACCCAACTTTGAACATGGTGAATTTAAGTTTCGCTACATGACTCAATTTTAGAATATCATGCACACATGTGATCATCGAACATGCGGCTAAGTATGGTGTCTTTTGATGAGCACCTATTATTTTGCAATATTTTTTATATGCAGCTTATAGTATATAGTTTGTTCATCATTTTTTATGTTGATTTTCCCCGAGTCATACCTTGTCGTGATTCCATTGAGAACAAAGTCTTCACTCTACGTAAGGGAATAAATACCTTGATTTGTGTCAATATGACCAAACCAGAGGCAATTTTCATGCAACTTGTATTTCTTGACATGTGTCAACATGACCATGGCAAGAACAAACTATCAAATTTGTGAGAATACCTCTTGACATGCGTCAACATGACCATGGCAAGAACAAACTATCAAATTTATAGAGAATATTACTTGCTAGAGTGCTACTTGACATGTGTCAACATGACCATGCCAAGAGCAAATTATCAAAAATATGTGGAGGATGAAGGCTACTTGGGATGTGTCAATATGACCAAGCCAAGAGCAAGAATCATGTCACTTGGAGAAAAAATCGAGATCTGTGTCAATATGACCAAATCAAGAACCATTATATGGAAAGGAAAAGGATCATGCTACTTAAAGAAAAGTTCTAGATCTGTGTCAATATGACCAAATCAAGAACCAACATATGAGGCAAAAGCTACTTTACTCATGTCAATATAACCAAGCCAAGAACAAAGATTGGGCAACATGGGACAGAATTCATGATCTGTGTCAATGTGACCAAATCAAGAATCATCATATGGGGAGAAGCTACTTGGCTCATGTCAATATGACCAAACCAAGAGCAAAGACTAATCAAGCATGGGGAAGAGTACCAATTAGAGGAGCAATGGGATTAGGAGAGAACCATGAATCTCGCCTTCTTGCTCCAATCCTCCCAGCCTCCCTCTCCTCATGTATGTGTGTGTGGGATTTTTCCTTGCAACAGTGTATGTGTAGCAGCAGCAGAACAGCAGATGAAAAATGAACTGACCGACCTCGTTCCTGAATGCTGGAGGGGAGTATTCATAGGAGCCAAGGAGCAGCGCAGGCTCTCGCGCGCCTGCCCACGTCCTCCAGATCGTGGGAGTGCTCATCGGATCATGGAGCGGCAGGCTCCTTTTTAATTTGTTTATTTCTTAATCACAAGTTGACTGAGCTTTGAACCGGCCACAGGCTTAATTAGCCCATGGGCTTTGAATATTTTAATGGACGTGTGGGCCTTCGTGCCACTATTCATATGCATGCATCTACGGACTTGTCAGAATTACATGCACGCATATGCGGCCATATTTTTTAATGGGCTAAACCTTATTAGCTACTAATGATGCATTAAGGCTTATGGTGAGGGTGTGCGTGTTTAATTATTTCCTCGGCAATTCGAAGTCTAATGTCATATATGATATTAGATGAGCATGTTGACCGAATATTTTCTAACCGAATATATATGGTTCGATACCCCGATAGAAACGCCATTTATTTATTTTTATATACCGCGTGTATACTTTCTTAGCGCGATATATATTTTTATGTGTCTCATCGATATTTCTCATCGACGATGGAACAAGGACTCCATCTACAGATGGTCGATATTTCGGAAATATTGTGATTCTATGTTGGTATCTGGCACCCACCGAAGGTGGTGGCGTACATGGGTAGAGGTACAAATGATTTTCATCGGGACACATTTTCCACGGAGATTTTTATTCACTTTGCGAAATTTTCAAATATCATATTTTTATTAATTTATTTTGTGTGCCTGTTATTTTAAGCGATGTATATTCACCATATTCGTTTCCACTCAATGGTGTATATTTTGACATTTTCATCATTTAAAATAATTTATTTGTTTTAACCACACTATATTTCCTTCGGCCAAAATCGGTGTCAACATATCTTGATTATTGTCACTTCGGGGTTAACGGATCATAACACATAATAGGTGACTATAGACTTGCAAGATAGGATCAAGAACTCATATATATTCATGAAAACATAATAGGTTCAGATCTAAAATCATGGCACTCGGGCCCTAGTGACAAGCATTAAGCATACCAATGTCATAGCAACATCAATCTCAGAACATAGTGGATATTAGGGATCAAACCCTAACAAAACTAACTTGATTACATGGTAAATCTCATCCAACCCATCATCGTCCAGCAAGCCTATGATGGAATTACTCACGCACGGCGGTGAGCATCATGAAATTGGTGATGGAGGATGGTTGATGATGACGACGACGTCGAATCCCCCTGTCCGGAGCCACGAACGGACTCCAGATCAGCCCTCCCAAGAGAGATTAGGGCTTGGCGGCGGCTCCGTATGGTAAAACGCGATGAATCTTTCTCTCTGATTTTTTTTCTCCGCGAACGTGAATATATGGAGTTGGAGTTGAGGTCGGTGGAGCTTCAGGGGGCCCACGAGGCAGGGGCACGCCCTAGGGGGGGCACCCCCCACCCTCGTGGACAGGGTGTGGGCCCCCTGATGTTAATTCTTTCGCCAATATTTTTTATTAATTTTAAAAAGTTGCTCCGTGGATTTTCAGGTCAATTTGAGAACTTTTGTTTTTGCACAAAAATAACACCATGGCAGTTCTGCTGAAAACAGCGTCATTCCGGGTTAGTTCCATTCAAATCATGCAAGTAGAATCCAAAACAAGGGCAAAATTGTTTGGAAAAGTAGATACGATGGAGACGTATCATACATCACCAAAATTAACACTGACTGTCTCCCTAGCACAATCAATGTTAGCATTAACAGCGTTCAGCAAAGGTCTAACAAATATAATGTGACAAAAATCATTTTTTGGTGAACCAAGAACTAGGAAATCATAGGGTATTTGATCTTATCATCTCTAACATCCCAAGAGGTGAAATACTATCTCTGTTTTCAAGCGTAATAGTGACAACAATATCTTCTATGTCAACAGGTGCAATATCATGCATAACTTCTTGATATAAAGTAAACGGAATAGCACTTACGCTAGCAACCATATCACATAAACCATGATAAAAATAATCTCCAATTTTAATAAAAACAACTTGTTTGCTTTCACTCAATTTATCTTGTTTAGCAATCCTAGTTGCTTCTTCATAGAAATAATATCGATCATCGAGGATGAGTGGGATTTAAACCTAGAGTTTTACTATATTGATAGCTCTGTCAAGTATGACAGGGACCCATATGAGATCATTGTATTTCTTGTGACCTATAGAAAGATCCAGGACAATGCAACACACACCCAACTTTGCCATGATCTCCATGACCACCAATGATAACTGTTTGGGACTTAAACTCTCATTCTAGTCATTTGATTTTATTTGTATTCAAGTGTGATTTGAACAATTCTTTTAATTCCGGATCATTTGCTAATGTAAATATACTTTGAATTTGAACATTTTTTATAATTAAGAGGACTATTGTCTTGTACGATGCCTAAAACATTAACAAGTTTGATTTATATTGTTGTTCTTTTAAGATTATTGTGTTCAAAATCATGATTTTGCCTATTCCCATAAAATGGATTTGCGGTACCGCACAACATTGGTCGGTACAGATACCACAAACCCGCATCATTAAATTTGGACCGGAATCTTTAACTATTTCTTACTCAGTCTACAACTTGGTTTGCCGTAACAGATTTACGATACCGCAAATCCACTTTAGTGCGAACAATAGATTTTACGGAACTAGTTTTTGCAGGAAAGAGTTGCTCGACCGCGAGATTGATTTCATCCCCAAATCCCTTTTCCCTCCACCCAACCCTAATCCGCTATGGCCCGTTCCATTGTTCTGCTCGACCGGGAGATTGATTTCACCCCCGAGGTGGCGGTACCCGGCGGAGGCGTCGGCGAGTCAATCAATTACCCGTGGGGATTCTGGGAAGGAAGAAGACTACAAAACAGCAGAGCCATGAGTGATGAAGTCAAGTACCTGCGGACCTTCAAGGCCCGCGCAGTCATCGCCAACCCGCCGGAACTCTCCTTCCTCCACATACTGGTGCCGCCGTGATCCCGCCCTCTCCCGCCGTCATACATGGGCCTGGACTCGGGCCGCATCTCCCGCACGGATAAGAACCTGGTCGCCCTTTACGCTGGTGGGTACCGCCCTGGCTCTAGTTTGCTGGGAGGCTATCTCATCTAGAACGCCGGGAAGGACTCTGTCTCCGTGATCCCCGCCTGCCCGAGGACGACGATTATTGTGTTTTGTGATGCTTAAACATTAATAAGTTTGATTTATATAGCTGTGCTTTTAAGATTATATTGCTTAAAATCATGATTTTGCCTATTCCCCTAAAACAGATTTGCAGTACCGGCATGGGGCGGAGCTCCCGCATCACAAACTTTGGACCGAAACGTTTTCAGTATTTCCTATTCAGTTTACAACTTGGTTTGCGCTAATGGATTTGCGGTCCGTTTTAGTGCGAACCGTATATTTTAGTACGGGACAAGTTTTTGCAGGAAAGAGTTGCTCTAACCCTGGCCGAATCGCCACCATCCATCCCCAAATCCTCTAACTTGGTTTGCGCTAATAGATTTGCGGTCCATTTTAGTCCGAATTTTTTTCCTAAAATAAATTGGGGCTAGTAGTTTTAGCAGACCTCGGGCGTGCCTCGTTGCATTGCCTGGAGCTTGACGTTTTTCTTCGTCTTGAGGGCATGACACATAGTATATTTTTTCTTTTTTTAGAAACTTTCAATCTATTCATCCTCAATCATCATAGTATAAAAAACATCGGAGGTAATAAAAATTACAACCAGATCCGTGGAGCACCTAGCGACGACTACAGGCACTGCAGTGAGCCGAAGGCACGCCGCCGCCATCACCCCTCACTCGCTAGAGCCGGTGAAACCTTGTGGTAGCAGACAGTCGGGAAGTCGTCGTGCTAAGGCCCCGTAGGACCCGTGCAGCAGAGCAACAACCATCGTTGGTGAAGAAAAGTCGTAGGTCAAAAGCATCAAACCTGTAAACACAGATAAACAAAGACCGGATCCAAACAGATCCATCAAAGACCAGCACCAACCGAATCCCGCGAGATGATCCAATGGAGACACCTCCACACGCCCTCCGACGATGCTAGACACATCATCGGGATGGCGGATGGGGATAAGACGTGGGAGACATTATTCCTATCGAGGGATATCGCTCTCGCCACCACACATCCCAAACCAAGATTCTAAACCTAACAAGAACAAGAACCGGGGACCCGAGATCCTCAGCACCTCCATGGCCCAAAGGCTATTGGAGATGGGCGGGACTGGCGGCGGCGCCAAGGGAGAAAGAGAAAAGTTTAGGATGTTTCTTGTGGAGGTGGAAGGAGAAGGCTAGTATACTGGCAACCGGACCAATGAGGTTGTCGGCAACAGGTTATTTGCTGGTGGGAGCGCAAGTTCATGTGGGACGATAAACACGGGTATTTTCTTAATTTTATTTTGCCTTGACAGCAAATGAAACCGCATAATATTTGACGTAAACCATTAATAAAGCAGAATATTGAAGGTGTTGTTTTCTAAAAAGATTTGGCATGAAATAAAATTGAGCTCGCGGAAGAGAAAGTAGTACTGGTAGAATGGATGAAAAAAGGAAAAAAAAAAGAGAGGCCGGCCATCGTGCGTGCGTGCAGCAATTAACTGCCCGACCGATAATACTACACGCACGGACGAATTCAACAGGCTTTTAACTGGTGGGCCCGCCTCACTAAACCAAATCCTAACCTATCAAATTTTAACCACTCCGTCCGTGTGTCTAGCATTGCTCCTGCCCGACTCACTCCTTCCATCCCATACACAATATATATTTAGCTAACGAGCGAGCTGATTGCAAAGGACGTACGGAAGCATGATGCGGGACTTGGTTTTTTGGTGCGTTGTTTCCCTTGCTCCACCGCTTGTGTGGCGTTCCAAAGGAAGGACGCACGCACGCGCGGTATTTCTTTGATTGATTTGGGTTGGGACTCTGACTCCTAGGCAGGCTGGATTCTCCCAAGCCAGCCGATGGAGGTCTAATCCTGGCCGAGCCGCCACCGTCGATCCCCGAATCGCTCCACCCAACCCTAATCCCTAGCTAGCTAGCTAGCCGCTATGGACTCTTCCATGGTTCTGCTCGACCGCGAGATTGATTTCACCCCCGACGAGGCGGCATCCGGCGGAGAGTCAGTCCCCTACCCGTGGGGATTCTGGGAAGGAAGAGGAATAAAAACCCGCAAAGCCAGGAGTGATGAAGTCATCAAGTACCTGCGGACCTTCAAGGCCCGCGCAGTCGTCGGCAACCCGCCGGAACTCTCCTTCCTCCACATACTGGTGCCGCCGCAATCCCTCCCGCTCCCGCCTCCATTCATGGACCTGGACTCGGGCCGCATCTCCAGCACGGACAAGAACCTGGTCGCCCTTTACGCCGGCGGGTACCGCCCTGGCTCTAGTTTGTCGGGAGGCTATCTCATCTACGACGCCAGGAAGGACTCCCTCTCCGTCATCCCCCGTCTCCCCTCCGACGACTTGCATGGAGTCATGGGGCACCAGTCGGCCGTCGTCATGTGCGACGCCCAAGGGGAGGGCTACGTTCTTGCCAAGCTCGTCATGCCAGGATTCTCCCAGGCCGGGGTCTGGCTGTGGAAGTCGTCCGCCCCAGAACAAGAATGGGTCTTGCTGTCCGGGAGCCATCCCCTTCCATCCAGCGCCTTCTCCGTTGATTTGTGCTTCTCTTACCGGGGCTCTATCCTTTGCTGGGTGGATCTGCTCAAAGGCATGTTGCTCTGTGACCTCAACCAAGACTGCAACAACAAGTTCAGCTTTATCAAGCTGCCACAAGAATGTCCAACCTATGATGTAAACCCCGAGTATCCAGACAGCGTCCGCCCAGACGAGTTCCGATCCATGGCCTGTGTTTGTGGCCACATGAAGCTCATCGCCTTGGACGAATGTGGATTGGAACTCATTGTCTTTACGCTGTCGCCTGACTTCTCAGGATGGACCATAACCTGCAAGTACAATGTCGAAAAAATGTGGGCAAGCGTGAGCTACCGGTCTGCTGGTTTGAGACAGCTTGCTTTGTCGCTCCCTGTCCTCAGCATCCACGAAGATGGCATCGTCTACTTGGTCGTAAATGACGAAAGCATCATGGACCGTCGACTAGTACACAAAGGCCAGTATTTGCTTCGTGTCGACATGGAGAACAACGAGGTCCACATCTCTCCACAGCCTACAAGGCGTATTTGTTCCCAACTCTTTGCCAGTGAGTTCAGTGCGCACCGACTGACTGCTTTTACAGCATCACGCTATCATTTGATTCTATAGCTCCATTTGCATACTACTGTCATTTTATTTATAATATGTATGTTCACCATCACTCAACGTGCTTTCATTTGCAGGCATGCATGCATGCTACTGTAATTTTGCTTAGGTTTTCAAAACGATTAAAATTCCAATGCTTGTCCATCGCATCCGGTTTGCTTCATGTATTTGCTAACAGGAAGTCTGATATTGATGCTCATCCGCTATCATGATTCGCGAATCAATTTTTACTACCAAATTACTCCGCCCCCTTGTCATATCAGTACCCAACTTCTTGCACGTCATGATGACACTCTTTTGCATGTTTTAAGGCTGTTTTTTCTTTTCTTTTTTGCTGGTAGTGTTGTCATTAGCTTCACCTCTAAACTTTAAGATTTGATAAACTGGGCATTCAATGGAGATGAATCAGTAGTATGTTTCTGAACTTGGAATTGGTATGAGCCAAGTACATTCAGAGATGCACGTAATTGGAGATGAATCATAATTTCAAACTAGAGCTGAACACTGACAATTGTCTGAATGAAAGATGTCAAAAGTAAATGAAAAAACTTTATTTTAAAAATTGATTCCATCGATCGCTCATTGGGCCGGCCCAAACGTTCGCGGATTTGAAAAGAGATCCTCAATTTTGCAAAATATTCAAAGATTTGAAAATTTTACATATTTCAAAAAAGGTTCACCAAAAAAGTTCATGAATTTGAATTTTCTTTATGTTCAAATTTTCATGAATTTGAGAAACAAAAAAATGAAATCAAAAGTAAAAAGGAAAAGGAAAAAAGAAAAAATGTCAAATAAACAGAACAAAACCCGGCTTAAAAAACATGAAAAACTCAGGTCTGAAAGTTCACAAAGTTACATTTGTGGCATAAGAAGCAAAAAGAAAGCAAGTGGGCACAACTAGTAACATGTCCAGGTTGGTTGCTAAGGGCATCTCCAGCCGCGCCCCCAAGAAGGCCTCCCCAGGCGATTTTTTCGCGCCGGCGCAGAAAAAATGGCCCAGTCACGCCCTCAGGACGCCGAAAATCGCCGGTTCGGACCTTTTTTCCGCCCGGCAGTCACAGGCCGAACCCGGCGCACTGGGGAGCCGTTGGGGGCTCCGGCGCTAGTGAAAAGCACGCCTGGCCCACACCGACAGGGGAAAAGTCAAGTTTTTCTTCCCCGACTCGCCTCGCACCCCCCGCGCCCTCGGCCACCACTAGCTGTATCCCAGCGACGGGCGCCGGCCTACTCGGCTAGATAGCCATTCCCCGCCGGAAAATAGCAGCGCTTCGCCGCGGCAGCCCCTCCCGCAGCAGTAGGCGCTGCCGGCCGCCGTTTCCGGCCGCGGAGGCGCGGTTTAACGGCGGGTACACGCCCACCGAGCGCAAGGTGTTCGGCGTTTTGACTGACTCGGCGATGGACTCCGATGAGGAGGAAGAGCTCGCCGCGCTGCTGGAGGAGGAAGCCGCGGCTGACGTCCAGGAAGAAGAGCATCTGATGGTGCTCGCCGCCCTCGCCCAGCTGCTGGCGAGCAGTGAAAAGCCACGTCGAGGTGGCTCGGCACCGGGGCGGGTGAAAGCAAAGAACCGGCATCGTCTGCAAGGCTACTGCATGCTCTACTCCGACTACTTCGCCGATGCTCCACTTCGTGGCGAGAGAACATTTCGGCGCCATTATCGGATGAGCCGAAAGCTCTTCCTCAGGATTGTGAATTCCATCCGGGAGGTCGACAACTACTTCAAGTGCAAGATGGATTGCACTGGTGCTCTTGGATTCACCTCCATCCAGAAGTGCACGACAGCGATGAGGATGCTTGCATATGGAGCTCCCAGTGATTCACTCGACGACTATGGGCGCATGGCCGAGTCCACCAGCATAGAGTGTTTCTACAAGTTCTGTCGGGCAGTGGTGGCAGTGTTTGGGCTACAATACTTGAGAGCACCCAATGCGGAAGACACTGCTCGGATCCTAGCCCAGAATGCAGCAAGAGGATTTCCTGGGATGCTTGGAAGCATCGACTGCATGCATTGGAAATGGAAGAACTGCCCATTTGGTTGGCAGGGGATGTACAAAGGTGCCAAAGGCGGTTGCAGTGTGGTGCTTGAGGCGGTAGCCACACAGGACCTCTGGATTTGGCACTCCTTCTTTGGTATGCCAGGAACTCACAATGACATCAACGTGTTGCAGTGCTCTCCTGTTTTTGCCAAGCTCGTTGAGGGCCATTCTCCTCCGGTGAACTTCGAGATCAATGGGCACCAATACAACAAGGGGTACTATCTAGCTGACGGCATCTATCCGAGATGGTCGACATTTGTGAAGACAATCTCAAACCCTGTGCCAGGAGGCAAGAACGCCTGGTTTGCGAAGGTTCAGGAGGCTTGCAGGAAGGATGTCGAGCGGGCATTTGGTGTGCTCCAATCTCGATTCGCTGTTGTTCGGTACCCCGCTCAGACCTGGTCGAAAGATCAAATGTGGGAGATCATGACTTGCTGTGTCATCTTGCACAACATGATCATCGAGAGCGAGCAAGAAGACCCAGTGTTTGACACCGAACCATACTACAGGCAGGGTCCTCTAGCCGAAGTTGATCACCAGCTACCGGCAACTTGGACTGCCTATCTCAGTATGCGTCAAGAGATCCGACACCCACAGGTGCATCATCAACTGTAGAAAGATCTGATTGAGCACCTATGGAAGCTCAAGGGGGACGCCGCGTGATGAAATACGAGTTTTTATTTGTTGAACTATATAATTTGTATTGAACTATGTGTTGTTGTACTATTTTGTTGAAGTATTTGATTTTTCTGTGATGAAATATGTGATAAGGAATAATTATGTCGATAATTGAACGCCGAGACAGGGCGAAACCACGTCGAATGTGGGCCTATTCTCGCCCATATGGGCCGTTTATTCGCCGAAATTGGGCTGCAAAGTGGGCCAATTTCGGCGCCTGGGGGCGAGCTGGGGGCGACGACTGGGCGAAAAACCGCCCCCAGTGCCGAGTGTCTCGCCGGCTCGCCCCCAGCGGGCGATTTTTGTGCGTCCGGGGGGGGCCAACGGCTGGAGATGCCCTAACAGGGACGGATCTAAGGGGGGACGAGGGGGGGGGGGGGGGGGCGAGACCCCCCCTAACGATCGTCTCGCCCCTCGATAGCGATCAACTAATCGCTAATTTTTTTCCCTTGCCCGCTTGTTCCATGCTTGCTTCGCCCCCCCCCCCCCCCCTATTCTTTTTTTCACGCCTTTTCTCATTAACGTGAACGGGTCAGCCCATGTACAACCGATTTGCAGGCTAAAAGCAATAAAATCATAAAGTAGAATTGCCTAGCAGGCCATCTTGGAAGGCAAATAGGCCTGTTAACACGCAGCCACGACCTAATGACGAACGCACATAAAAGCCGCCGCTGCGATCGAGACTAACGCCCGCTGGCTGCTGCGATCGGATCTCTCCGTTGGGCCGCCATCGAGAAGCGGAGAAGGGAAGGCGGTCCGTGTAGGCGGGTGTCGATCCACGCACATGTTGCCGGTTCCCAGCAGACCGGAAGTACGTATGAACATCAACAACACAAGGGAAAAGGTAGTTGATTTTCACATCAGATTAGTTTGTTTCTTTTAAAATCATAGAAGTATGATCATACGGATTTATAATCAATTATAAATCTTGTACTTATGCGATCCATTGCATTGCAATCAAGAGCAGCGGAGAAGGGTAGGAGACAACCGCCGGCGAGTGCCTGATACACGGGGATATTGCCGATGAACGGCAACGAAACGAGGAAAAAGATAGTTTATTTTGAGACCTAGATTAGTCCTGGTTTATCATTTCCAAACTAATCATTGTTCTCTTTGTACCACTCTTCTTTGATAGCTTCAACAAAATCGCATGCTTTTGCTGATTCTGATTTTGGGATTGAGTTGAATCAGTGAGGTCCATCTCGCCAATTCCAACAAATAATGAGATTAGGTAATGTATTATTCACCTACATTGCATTACTACGAATTATTAGTTCATAAGATTATCTTGTGTTTCTAGTGTTGTGACTTTTTTTTTTGTCAGATGTCAATTTTCTTTCAAGTTTTGTTCATGAGAATGCGATGAATAGATTAGAAAAAGGTAAGTTTGCACCATGGCATCTCCATTAGACTAGAACCTAAGTTTTTTTTTACAACATAGCCTTCGCGTATGAGACTTAGTGTGAAACCTCGCCCCCCCTATGTTGAAATCCTGGCTCCATCCCTGGTTGCTAAGGCCCCATTGAGATCGTCTCCTGCAGCCAGCTTCATCGTCTCCGCGTGTGGAGACGGCCCGAACGCTATCGCTCCTAGAAGCTGGCTCCGCGGAGACGCCCCCGACGCAGTGCAATTTGGTGAAGCAGCAGAATCCGAGCTTCAAAAATATAGAAGATGGAGTTGGCACAAATTACGGTTGGTTGCCATTCCGAAGTGGGGAGCAGCGTACCGGTTCAATCTGGTCAACTTCTTCCCTCCCCATCGAGGCATCGACAGACTCCTCTGCTCCCAGTCCCATCCCGCTCGCGTGCTCCTCTCTGTTGCTGCCAGCCCTATCCCGTCGCCACCCCGCCGCTGGCCGGCTGGCCGACGCGCCGCCGCCGCCCCACTAGCTCAAGGTGAGCTGCCCCTCCCCCTACCTCTCTCTGTTCAGATCTGATTTTTTTAGACACCTCCGTTCAGATTTGATTTTTTTTTGAGAATCTCGCAAAGCTTTATTACTGAATCATAATGTTCATAGGTACAAAAAGAAGATCGCCAGGTTGTCCTAGCCAGGTGAGTCGGCCAAACCCTAAAGATAACGCATGCTTTGCGAGATTATGTGCCTCCGTATTGGAGGTCCTATACTCATGAGTAAACGAACATGAAATAAAGGTAGTTGCTCTAGCCTTGATTTCTTCAACAATGGCTCCAAAGTCTGCTGAGCTTCCTTGCCTGATTGCATCTACCATCACCTTGCAATCGGAGGCCACCAGCAAATGGTTGATATAGAGATCTTCTGAAAGTGCTAATGCCTCCCGAACAGCTAGTGCTTCTAGCACCTGGGGGTTGCGCAGTCCCCTGAAAACGAGAGCTGACGCTCCCATGAACAAACCCCTCTCATCCCTGCAAACCACACCAACTGCGCCAAACGTGCCCGAGCATGACACGGCCGCGTCCACATTGAGCTTGTAGTAATCTGTTGGTGGCGGAATCCACGTACGGGGTCGTGGTACTGCTATCCCATGTGCTTTCTCCTTCTTCTTCAAAAACTCTATGCCTGATAAGTAAGCTTTGATGAAGTTGTCAGTGGCAAACGGAATCTGGTATATATCTTCATGTATAGCTTTCCGCCTTGCACTCCAAATCGCCCATAAAGTAGCAATCATCAACTGAAATTGCTCCGGTGGAAGAGACTCATTCATAGCAAAGAGCCAGAACCGTGCGCCAGGTTCCGAAGTTGCCAACATGTGCTGGACCATCTCGGCTTCTGAAAGTGCCCACACACACCTAGACACATTACAATCCAGCAAGGAATGCCGACAGCTATCCTACCTTCCACAGAGGGAGCAAGCACTCGTAGTGGCCATATGACGATGATTTAGGACAACTCGCGTATGGAGTGAGTATTGCGCCAATCGCCAAGTGAAAAAGCGCAGTTTCGGTGGCACTGGCATGTTCCATAGCGAGTTCCACCCCCTCATCTCATGTTCAGAGTTGGACTGATCCTCCCTTTCCTCCAGCCATACCTCGCGCCCAATCTTGATCTTGACAATCATCTTATAAGCTGACCGTATAGAAAAACGCCCCCTTGGATCATCATTCCACGCCCAGAAATCGTCCACAAGCCGTGTACAAAGCGGGATTTGCAAGATTGCCTCCACGTCAATAGGTATGAACACCTGTCTCAGCAAGTCCTCTCGCCACGCAGCTTTTGTATGGTCAATCAGATCTGAAACCAGTTGCGGTGGGTCAGCAACTAAAGAGCTGGCTAGTGCTGTCTCCCATGGGAAGCTGGCTATCAAACCGCTCACCAGAATGGGCTTCAGGCCCCCTTCCTGGGCTTCCAGCCCATGGAGCAGAACCAGGAGCGGTAGCTGCTGCCAAACGCTGCTCGCTTCAGTGGGAAGCTGGCTAGTGCTGTCTCCCATGGGAAGCTGGCTGCGCGGGAGCCAGACGAACTTCCGAACTGGGCCTAAATCTAGAAGTGGACCTTGAGGGTTGGAGTTCGAATCTCCCATGGCGCAGTTTATTTGAACTTTATTCATTAATAATAAGGGTTACATAATTGATTAAAATAGGTAAAACTTCTGGAGGAGGACTTCCTAACCAAACATTAGGATACTCACTAGCTCCTTGGCCATGTTATACAATCATCAAAGATGGCTGCAGGTACACCCGGGGAATTACTTCATTCAAGGTTACAACAACGTCACAGTTATCCGAATTGATTATAATTCTGTTGCATCCCAAGGATTTCGCTAATTGAAGCCCTTGCTTCAATGCATGTGCTTCAGCTCATAATGCATCATGAACATACTCAATTTTTTTGTCCTAACCGTGCCTTCCACTCAGCATGATAGGCTGATCTAACAAAGAAAATCCCTGTTTTGATCAAGCTCCATGACACAAAATCTGACATACCAAAAGTTGGCAATGGAATAGATAAAATCCATTGTTGGTCTATAAGCTTGGATAGATAGATGGATAGACAGATGGATAAAACTAGGTTTTTTTAGTAATGCTTTGGATAGATAGATTGATGGATGGATAGCTGTTAGGGTTAGTAATACAATTTTTTAGTGAAAAAACTAGTTTTACAATTTTTAGTAAATGTAGGTCTTTTGAGTCAGCATAATAATGTTTAGATGATAGCTTATAGGGTTTCACGAAGTGCAAAAATCAGGATAATCATGTTTTTGTTTATATTTTTGTTTTTGCAGAAATCAAGTAGCCCTTGCATCATCCCCATGGTTGTCCCCGTCACCGACCCCCTTCGACCTTGAGGTGAGAGCAGCCAAATCCCCATGTCGTTGATGTCGATGATGGTGTAGATGTTCTCATAGATGTAGTAGTAGTAGATGTGTAAGGAGTGACAATGGAAAGCTGCTAACTTGCCACATGAGTTCATTGATTGCCTCCTCCACTGGACTAATTTTCTTAAAGTCCATCCCACATGCGACCAAGTACTCCCGCTTTAATATTCTGCTTCAATACTTTTGTTTACTAGTAAATGTGTACGTGCAATGCATGTTGATATTAGGTAATATATTAATTACATGTAAATATTAAGTAGGATATTATTGTCGTATGAATTATGTGATTAGCATTGGCAATAATATTTGGTATGATATTAACTGCACCCTAAACATGTTGAGCGCTCACCATTGGAGCAGCCTGAATCGTTTGATTGACCTGATTTGACGGTTGGGATTTGTTGGATCTGCTTCTTTGGGTCTTTAATATTGGTATAGATTAGTTATTTTGAAAAATATCAACAAAATGGATGCATAGATGCATTTTGCAGGGAAAACACCTTCGAGTGGCCTATGTTTTGCCGAAATGTTAATTCATTTCCGTTCCAACAAATTTCAGGCGTTCGATATGTCCTATTTTAGCAAAGGTCATGCCTAATTTTTCCGTGAATTTTGACATGACTTGTGCTACAATATGTAGAAAATATCGAGTGGCCTAGATTTTCTAGGAAGACAACTAAACGACATTCGGGTTGACATCAAGTCTGTCGGGGCTCTATACATGACAGTCAAAAAATCATTGAGGGAGTGTGCACCATATATGAGAGAGGAAGAAGAATCCTGACTGTTGTCGTGGGGGTAGCTTCTTCTTCATTACAAGGTGCTAGGCATTTTGTGTAATGCACTTCGGAATGATAGAAGAAGCTACCATCACCAACTGTCGCAAATGTCAGAGAGGAAGAATCCTGACTGTTGTCGTGGGGGTCGCTTCTTCTTTGTTCCCATGTGCTAGAAATTTTGGTGTAGCACTCAGGAACGAATGGAGGAGCGACCATTACCGACGGTCGAATATGTACACCACGTGAGCTGAGAGTTTTCAAAAAAGACTAAACAAACCAATAGTCAACCCTTGATGAATAATAATGATCTAATTTAGTTTTGTTAGTACATATATTAAATTTTAGAAGTTTAATCTTTGAATTATGAACATAAGAAATGTCTGGCGACGACGATAGGATCCCGGAGTGCGACTACTGCTGCGACGACCGGGTTTGTGCGACAGGCTTCACCTGGTAGACGGTCGGCGCTTCAGTATTAAGCCCGATGAGACCTTCGATGTTGAAACGGTACGCAACGACAACAAGTCTTTTTTCGTAATTAAGCATGACTTTTGCTTCTTCAACGTGTAATTTTCGTCTTTTACAATTTGACTAGTGCATCCCTTGTAATGCAAGACGTTATGTCTTGGAGAAGCTGGATTTCGAAGATCGAAGGAGGCGTCGTCGTCCTCGACGACAGCAACGATGACGACGCGCCGCCACCGCCACCTCAAGACCCATCATGGTTATGCTTTTCCCGTATAGCTATACAATGCGGTGACCTACTCCCATTTCGGTTGCTCAAATTGGGAAGCACTATGCAAGACGTATGGTTTTCAGTAGGGTATGATGCCACCTTCGATCTTGTTGATCCTGAAGATGATACTGACGAAGATAGTATCGACGAAGATAATATCGACATTTGGGTCGATGTTGATACGCCTCCACTTCTACCTCTACGTGAGTTTCTTCAACAAATTTATTAAGTAATGTATATTGTTTATTTCAAAATGGTTGACAGCTTATTTGCATTGACAACTTATTTCCATTCTTCAAAAAATGTACAGAAGATAGTAGACAGAACCTACTATGCTGATGGCTTTGAATTAACTTATGAGGAGAAAGATCATCTTATCTCATTTATTATTAATGTTGAGAATTACAATATCAATTATGAAATTCTTGCACATTATGGTCAATACGTGCAAGTAGTGCACGTGTTGAACTACGGTAACATCCATGAAGATGGCATGGTAAGATTTTTTTACTATTACGACATCAGTGCATCTTTTGCATATATTCTTCTAAAGCTAAGCTACATTGCTAACTACGACGTTATTATTATGTTTTTCAACGAAAAATCTCAAAGGATTGTTTGCCTCATCTGATGTTTCCAAAAGGTCACCTTGAAGTTATTAGCTTACGGCCAAGTCTGCCTTGGCTTCACCGCTGTTCATATAAGATTTCTCAAACCGATGAAGACATGGCAATCAAAGAATGGAAAAAATGTATGAAGAATCATAGGGTGCTACTTGGAAGCAATATTGTGCGAATTAGGGGCTATCTTGTTTTATGCTATTTTACCTTAGAGAGGGTAGGAGGTGCTAGCTAATACTCATGATCATGTGCTAAGAACAATTAATTAGGGTTGGTTAGATGACTATGATGATAATGAGTATGACTTGTTATTGTGATAATGATTGTTAGATGACTTGATGATGATGAGTATGACTTGTTATTACGATAACAAGTAGAAGTTGTAGAGGACTATGATGATGATGAGTATGACTTGTTATTATGATAACGATGATGAGTTATTATTAATGACGATGATGCTTAGTTGTTATATCATTATGAGCATGATCAATTATTATACATATCAGTGGGTGAAATAAACATGGACTAGATTCAAGTGGAGGCAACACATGGTGTAGATCGAAAGTACTACTAATCCAAACTTGATCATACTAATCCAAACTAAAGTGATCAACTTTGGATTAGTAGTACTTTGGATCTGCACCATGTTGCCTCCACTTGAATCTAATCCATGTCTCTTTCACCCACTAAAATAATTACTCATCATGATCATAAAATCATATAATGAGACTACTATATAAAACCAGTACAAATACAGCGGCAATATGCAATAGAAAAAAATAGCAAACTTTACCAGTAGCGCGGGCATCCCACCAGGCGCTACTGCTAGGGAGGTGTAGTAGTAGCGCTGGATGGAACAAACATGTTGTTGCTAGGAAGGTGTAGTAGTAGCGATGGGCGTCCACAGCATGCTACTTATATGCAGGATAGTAGTAGCGTGTCCCACCCGCGCTACTACTAAACATTAGCTGTTGTAGCGCCGTATCAGTAGCGCCCCCCCCCCCCCCCACCGCGCCCCACTAATACACCTCCAGCCCGCGCTACTACTAGCTTTTCCCTAGTAGTGACACACACACACACACACACACACACACACACACACACACACACACACACACACAACTAAGTGTGCATACTAATCACCACATTATGGGTGAAAAAGTGTTACCCCCAAGAGCCTACTAACTTATTTAGAAATCATTGAATATCTAAAAAAATAAGAGACCGAATTTGTAATAGCAAGTTCAAACTATATATTTTTAACATAGAATGCATGCATCTCTCTTTGGTGAACACTTTACAAGTTGTACTAAAGGTAGTAATATGATTTCAGTAACAAGTACATATCATATGCACATCATAAACATATTATTGAACCCACCGTAATATGTTCCACATATTTAACGAAAAAATAATAAAGCAGCATTCAGATTATTAGCTACCAAACTGCTTGTAAACATATCTTGCACTCTAGATTTTTCTACTTGCATATATCTAATCGTAAAGATCATTATCAAAGTATAGTTGAATACCATACAATTATTAAGATAGTTAACGATGCACACATACATACACACTATATTAGTACAAGATTCACAAATTAATCCAGAAAGACATGGAATTTTGTTATTTCTAATTTGATCACATTTAAGTTGAATTGATTTAAACATGTTTTAAGGCATACTTTATAGAGAATTGTATTATATTACAAAAATGTTTAACTTTACCATGATAATCTATCATTTTTAAGTTACAAAAACGACTTACAAACAAGTATAAAAAATTATTATAAAATGTGGATACTTATTTGACTAGCACTGGGGGTCAATATATGTTGGACCGACACTAGCCCCCCATCTACGTGCACAGCGTCGGGTCCCTCTCTGGTGGCATGGGGTGCCGCCACACCCCTCTGACGGCGCCATCGTGACCTCTCCTTCGTCGCTAAACCCTAGGAGGGGGAGAAAACAAGGAGAAGAAGGCAAGGAGGCTGGGTGACTCGCGGAATGTGTCGCTCCGCTAGATGTGTTTGGGGTGGAGTGGTGCCGCGGGGTGCGGGTGTGGTGTTGGTATGCCTGGTGAATGAACCCAGTAGAGAGGGCGGCATAGCGATCAACTCGGCATGGGCCGTGGACACACCACTTGAGTCAGCCGCCTGGACCCGCTGCGTGGCATGGCCGGTGCTCCTGCCCGTCTGATTACATTGGAGGCATAGGATTCTGTGCGCCGCCGTCCGTGGGGCTCTGTTGACGCGTCATTTGAGATTCCCGCGCAGGGCGAAGGGTGGAGCCCACCAGCTGCTCTCCTAACACCATGTATCGCGCCCTACGCCTACATGCAGCCAGCGTATCCTTTAATGAGAGCCCGGCGCTTGGGGTGGACCAGGCTAGGCCTACACACAAGGGGTAGACGGCCACATACATGTAGGTTGTGTTGCTCCACCACCTGCTCGAAACCCAAAATTCTAAGCATTCAAAAGTCTCGTTGACCTCTCGATTGGCGGCACCACCTTATGGTGGGTGACAACATTCCTGTAATGCCACATGCGCCAAAATTTCATGAACAAGATTAGACGTTTTGTCTCTATACATTTATTAAGTAGGTGCAGAATCCATTCGGTGCCTTTGTTCTGAATGCTTTGGAGTTCGGGTAGCGCGATGCTCCCACACGTCTTCCCTCATAGCTCTGAGCATTGGACACCTGCAGACGACATGGGAGGTATCCTCATGTAAAACACCACAAAGAACACATATGCCAAGGCTTTCAAGTTTTGTCTCACATTTATTTTCCGTAGTGGGTAGATAATCTGCCGCCCCAAAGATCAGTGCCTTAGGAGGAGCAGGGTATCTCCACACTGCCTTGGCCCTTGGAGACTACGTAGTTGTCATCCGGTGAGAGAGAGAGAGAGAGTTTGAAAGATTGGCTAGAGAAGTAATAAAAATGCATATTTGAAAAATACGGACCTAGAACTAAAAATATGGTGATTAGGAGGTGGGCTCCACGGCTCGCCCTGCACGGGAATCACAAACGCCACGTCCACGGAACCCCACGCGTCGGCGGCGCATAGAATCCTGGGCCTCCAACGCAACCGGATGGGCAGGAGCGCCCGCCGCGCCGCGCACCGGGTCCATAGAGAGTGGCATGTCCTGTGTACTGTCTCTACTCGGTTCATGCATCGGAAGTAGCTACCGGACGCCCACCCGCACCCCACGGCACGGCACCACTCCACCAAACCAAGCGAGCGCATTCGTCGCCTCGATTTCTCCACTTTCTAGGATTTAGCGACGGAGCAAAGGGTCTCTCCATGGCGCCTTCTGAGGGATGCGGTGGTGACTCGGTGGCAGGGGAGGGGTCAATAGGCGTCACCCGCTCCTCCCGATCCGGCCGCATGGGCTCGACCACGCGCTACTTCGGGCACAGGCCCGCCGAGGCGCCGACGGTGGGCGAGTGCGATGCAGACGGTTTCGAGGACGAGGTGGAGGCCGTGGCGAGGCATGGCTGCTACCCAAACCCTGCTCTTCACCGCCATACACCATCTGCGCCTACTGCAGGTGAGGGCGGGAGCCGGCGGCTTGACAAGCGGGTCCTGCTGCAGGAAATATCTTGCGGAACGTAGCATGCAATTTCCTATACTCACGTAAGATCTATCTAGGAGATGAATTACAACGAGGGAGAGAGTGTGTCTACGTACCCTCATAGACCATAAGCGGAAGCTTTTCACAACGCGGTTGATGCAGTTAAACTTTCTTCGCGATCTACCGATCGAGTACCGAACGTACGACACCTTCGAGTTCTGCACACGTTCAGCTCGGTGACGTCCCAAGCCTTCTTGATCCAGGAAGACATCGAGGTAGTAGATGAGTTCCATCAGCATGACGGCGTGGTGACGGTGACGGTGAAGTGATCCATGCAGGGCTTCGCCTAAGCACTACAAAGATATGACAGTGGGAGTAAACGGTGGAGGGGGGGCACCGCACACGGCTAAAAATTGTCTGGGGTGTGAAAGGGGTGCCCCCCACATATATACAGGTGGGAGGGAGAGGGGAGGCAACCAGGGTGCACCTGAAGTAGGATCCGAATCCTACTTGGGGTTTCCCCAAGTGGCTCCCCCTGCATTTTTTTCACCGGAGAGGAAAAGGGAAGGGGAAAGAGAGAAGGAAGGGGGGGGGGGGCGAACCCCCTCCTTTCCTTCTCCCAATCGGCCTCCTGCCATAGGGGGGCACGCCACCCCTTGTGGGCTGGTGTGCTCGCCTCTCATGGCCCATATAGCCCATATCTTCCCTTCGGAACCCCTCCGGTACTCCAGTATGTACCCGGTACCCTCCGGAACACTTGCGGTGTCCGAATACCATCGCCCTATATATCAATCTTTACCTCTCGACCATTTCAAGACACCTCGTCATGTCTATGATCTCATCCAGGACCCCGAACAACATTCAGTCACCAAATCACATAACTCATACAATACTATATCGTCACCGAACGTTAAGCGTGCGAACCCTACGGGTTCGAGAACTATGTTGACATGACCGAGACACCTCTCCGGTCAATAACCAATAGCGGAACCTGGATGCTCATATTGGATCCCACATATTCTACGAAGATTTTAATCGGTCGAACCGTTATGACAACATACGTTATTCCTTTTGTCCATCGGTATGTTACTTGCCCGATATTCGATTGTTGGTATCTTCATACCTTGTTCAATCTCGTTACCGGCAAGTCTCTTTACTCGTTCCATAATACATCATCCTACAACTAACACATTAGTCACTTTTCTTGCAAGGCTTCTTATGATGTGTATTACCGAGAGGGCCCAGAGATACCTCTCCGATACTCGGAGTGACAAATCCTAATCATGATTTATGCCAACTCAAGAAACATCTTCAGAGATACCTGTAGAGCATATTTATAATCACCTAGTTACATTGTGATGTTTGATAGCACAGAAGGCATTCCTCCGGTATTCGGGAGTTGCATAATCTCATAGTCGAATGAATATGTATTTGACATGTAGAAAGCAATAGCAATAAAACTGAATGATCAATATGCTAAGCTAACCGATGGGTCTTGTCCATGACATCATTTTCCTAATGATGTGATCCCGTTATAAAATGACAACTCATGTCCTTAGTTAGGAAACCTTAACCATCTTTGATCAACGAGCTAGTCAAGTAGAGGCTCACTAGGGACACAATGTTTGTCTATGTATTCACACATGTATTTAGGTTTCCGGTCAATATAATTCTAGCATGAATAATAAACAGTTATCTTGAATAAGGAAAAATAACAACTTTATTATTGCCTCTAGGGCATATTTCCTTCAGTCTCCCACTTGCACTAGAGTCAATAATGAAGATTACATTGTAATGGTTCTAACACCCATGGAGCCTTGGTGCTGTTCATGTTTTGCTCGTGGAAGAGGCTTAGTCAATGGGTTTGCTATATTCAGATTCATATGTATTTTGCACATCTCGATGTCTCCCTCCTTGACTTGATCATGGATGGAGTTGAAGCGCCTTTTGATGTGTTTTGGTTCTTTTGTGAAATTTGGATTCCTTTGCTAAGGCAATTGCTCTAGTATTTTCACAAAATATTTTCATTGCACCTGATGCACCTGGTATTACACCTAGATCGGATATGAACAACTTCATCCAGACTCCTTCATCTGCTGCTTCCGAAGCATCTATGTACTCTGCTTCACACGTAGATCCCGCCACGAGACTTTGCTTGGAACTGCACCAACAGACAGCTCAACCATTCAAAACAAATATGTATCCGTTTTGTGACTTAGAGTCATCCGAATTAGTGTCAAAACTAGCATCGACGTAACAATTTACGACAAACTCTTTGTCTCCTCCATAAACGAGAAAGATATCCTTGGTCGTTTTCAGGTACTTCAGGTTGTTCTTGACCACTGTCCAGTGATCCGCTCCTGGATTACTTTGGTACCTCCCTGCCAGACTTATGGCAAGGCACACATCATGTCTACTACACAACATAGCACACATGATAGAACCTATGGCTGAGGCATAGGGAATGACTTTCATTTTCTCTCTATCTTCCGAAGTGGTCGGGCATTGAGTCTGACTCAATTTCACACCTTGCAACACATGTAAGAACCTTTCTTCGACTGATCCATTTTGAACTTCTTCAAAACTTTGTCAAGGTATGTGCTTTGTGAAAGTCCTATTAAGCGTCTTGATCTATCTCGATAGATCTTGATGCCCAATATATAAACAGCTTCACCATATAATATTAGAAATGCTACAGAGCTCCCACTCACTTTCTTGTAAATATAGGATTCTCCGAAAGTCTGTATAAAACCATATGCTTTGATCACCCCATCAAAGCATATATTCCAACTCCGAGATGCTTGCACCAGCCAATAGATGGATCGATGGAGCTTGCACACTTTGTTAGCACCTTTAGGATCGACAAAAACTTCTGGTTCCATCATATACAACTCTTCTTTAAGAAATACATTAAGGAATGTTGTTTTGACGTCCATTAGCCAGATTTCATAATCATAAAATGCGGCAATTGCTAACATGATTCTGACAGACTTAAGCATCGCTACTGGTGAGAAAGTCTCATCGTAGTCAACTCCTTGAACTTGTCGGAAAACTTTTGTGATAAGTCGAGCTTTGTAGCCAGTAACATTACCATCAGTGTCAGTATTCTTCTTAAAGATCCATTTATTCTCTATGGCTTGCCGATCATCGGGCAAGTCCACCAAAGCCCACACTTTGTTCTCATACATGGATCCTATCTCAGATTTCATTGCCTCAAGCCATTTATCGGAATATGGGCTCATCATAGCTTCTTCATAGATCATAGGTTCGCCATGGTCTAGTAACATGACTTCTAGAACAGGATTAATGTACCACTCTAGTGTGGATCGTGTTCTGGTTGACCTAGGAGGTTTGGTAGTAACTTGATCTGAAGTTTCATGATTATCATCATTAGTTTCCTCTCTAGTTGGTGTAGTCATCACGGGAATGGATTTCTCTGATGACCTACTTTCCAGATTGAGAGAAGGTACAATTACCTCATCAAGTTCTACTTTCCTCCCACTCACTTCTTTCAAGAGAAACTCCTTCCCTAGAAAGGTTCCATTCGTGGCAAAAAAGATCTTGCCTTCAGATCTGTGGTAGAAGGTGTACCCAATTGTTTCCTTAGGATATCCTATGAAGACGCACTTCTCCGATTTGGGTTCGAGCTTATCAGGCTGAAGCCTTTTGACATAAGTGTCGCAACCCCAAACTTTAAGAAACGACAGCTTAGGTTTCTTGCCAAACCACAGTTCATATGGTGTCATCTCAACGGATTTATACAGTGCCCTAGTTAACGTGAATGCAACTGTCTCTAATGCATAACCCCAAAACGATACTGGTAAATCGGTAAGAGACATCATAGATCGCACCATATCTAATAAAGTACGGTTATAACATTCGGACACACCATTACGCTGTGGTGTTCCAGGTGGAGTGAATTGTGAAACTATTCCACATTGTTTTAAATGAAAGCCAAGCTCGTAACTCAAATATTTGCCTCCGCGATCAGATCGTAGAAACTTTATTTTCTTGTTATGATGATTCTCCACTTCTATCTGAAATTCTTTGAACTTTTCAGATGTTTCGGACTTGTGTTTCATTAAGTAGATATACCCATATCTGCTCAAATCATTTCTGAAGGTTAGAAAATAACGATACCCTCCGCGTGCCTCAATACTCATCGAACCGCATACATCGGTATGTATTATTTCCAATAAGTCATTGCTTGCTCTGTTGTTCCGGAGAACAGAGTTTTAGTCATCTTGCCCATGAGGCATGGTTCTCAAGTATCAAATGATTCATAATCAAGTGATTCCAAAAGACCGTCTACATGGAGTTTCTTCATGCGCTTTACACCAGTATGACCTAAACGGCAAAGCCACAAATATGTTGCAGTATCATTATCAACTTTGCATCTTTTAGCATCAATATTATGAATATGTGTATCACCACAATCGAGATTCAACAGAAATAGACCACTCTTCAAGGGTGCATGACCATAAAAGATATTACTCATATAAATAGAACAACCATTATTCTCCGACTTAAATGAATAACCGTCTCGCACTAAACAAGATCTGGATACAATGTTCATGCTCAACACTGGAACCAAATAACAAGTATTCAGGTCTAAAACTAATCCCAAAGGTAGATGTAGAGGTAGCGTGCCAATGGTGATCTCATCGGCCTTGGAACCATTCCCCACGCGCATCGTCACCTCGTCCTTAGCCAATCTTCATTTAATCTGTAGCTCCTATTTCGAGTTACAAATATAAGCAACTGAACCTGTATCAAATCCCAGGTGCTACTACGAGCATTAGTAAGGTACACATGAATAACATGATATCAAATATAACTTTGTTCACTTTGCCATCCTTCTTATCCGCCATATACTTGGGGCAGTTCCGCTTCCAATGACCAGTCCCTTTGCAATAGAAGCACTCAGTTTCAGGCTTTGATCCAACTTTGGGCTTCTTCCCGGAAGTGGAAACTTGCTTGCCATTCCTTTTGAAGTTCCCTTTCTTTTCCTTGCCCTTTTTCTTGAAACTAGTGGTCTTGTGAACCATCAACACTTGATGCTCATTCTTGATTTCTACCTTCGCAGCTTTAAGCATTGCGAAGAGCTCGGGAATTGTTTTTCTCCATCCCTTGCATATTATAGTTCATCACGAAGCCTTTGTAGCTTGTTGGCAGTGATTGGAGAACTCGGTCAATAACACTATCATCTGGAAGATTAACTCCCAGCTGGGTCAAGTGATTATGATATCCAGCCATTCTGAGTATGTGTTCACTGACAAAACTGTTCTCTTTCATCTTGCAGCTATAGAACTTCTTGGAGACTTCATATCTCTCAAATCGGGCATTTGCTCAAAATATTAACTGCAACCCTTGGAACATCTCATATGCTCCATGACGTTCAAAACGTCTTTGAAGTCCCGATTCTAAGTCATAAAGCATGTCACACTAAACTATCGAATAGTTATCAACACGCGACTATCAGGCGTTCACAACATCCACAGTTGCTTGAGGGGGTGGCACACCTAGCGGTGCATCAAGGACATAATTCTTCTATATAGCAATGAGGATAATCCTCATGTTATGGACCCAGTCTGTGTAGTTTCTACCATCATCTTTCAACTTCTCTTTCTCTAGGAACGCATTAAAATTCAGGGGAATGGTAGCACGTGCCATTGATCTACAACATAGATATGCAAATACTATCAGGACTAAGTTGTATCCAAATCAACTAACCCATGTCCGGTCATCACGTGAGATGGGGTAGTCATCAATGGTGAACATCTTTATGTTTATCATATCTACTATATGATTCACCTTCGACCTTTCGGTCTCCAGTGTTCCGAGGCCATGTCTGTACATGCTAGGCTCGTCAAGTTTAACCCGAGTATTCCGCATGTGCAAAACTGTCTTGCACCCATTGTATGTGAACGTAGAGTCTATCACACCCTATCATCACGTGTTGTCTCTACACGACAAACTGTCACAACGGTGCATACTCGGGGAGAACACTTATACCTTGAAATTTTAGTTAAGGGATCTTCTTATAATGCTACCGTCGTACTAAGCAAAATAAGATGCATAGAAGATAAGTGACATGATATGGCCATCATCATCTTGTGCTTTTGATCTCCATCTCCAAAGCATCGTCATGATCTCCATCATGACCAGCTCGGCACCTTGTTCTCCATCGTTGAATCATGGTTGTCTCGCCAACTATTGCTTCTACAACTATCGCTAACGCATAGTGATAAAGTAATTAAAGCAATTACATGGCGTTTGCATTTCATACAATAAACAGACAACCATAAGGCTCCTGCTGGTTGCCGATAATTTTTACAAAACATGATCATCTCATACAATAACGTATACCACATCATGTCTTAACCATATCACATCACAACACGCCCTGGAAAAACAAGTTTGACGTCCTCTACTTTGTTGTTGCAAGTTTTACGTGGCTGCTACAGGCTTCTAGCAAGAACCTTCACTAATAGGGAGAAGCCTAGCAGCAACGCGAGTTTTAGGCCTATCAATAGCGCGGGCAGGAGCGCTACTGATAAGGCGCTACAGCTAATGCTTAGCAATAGCGCGCCTGGATCCACGCTACTGATAAATTGACTTAGTAGTAGCGCTTCTTCAGAACAGCGCTACTGGTAATTAGTAGTAGCGGTTCTCCTTTCCCGCGCTACTACTATTATTTAGTATTTTATTTCTTTTTTATTTCATGTTGTATTCATACACCTTTACACAAGTTTTCATACAATAGGAATTTAGAGATTGTTTTTACATCATAATGAGTTATTACATCACGGGGGGAAAGAATCGTGGACTAGTTTCAAGTGGATGTCCATCCACTTGAAACTAATCCGCGGTTCTTTCACCCAATGATATAATAATATCATCATCATCATCATATCATTAACAACTTATCATCATAATACATCATTGTCATATAACACCTCCTCAAGATCATCGTTTTCATCAATGACATCACATAGCAAATTGGTCACTAGTCGTAATCACAAGTACTCCTCATTATCAACTCTAACACATTACCACATAATAAACAAATTGTACCTCATAGGACCTATTACATTCGATTAAGACTTACTACATTTTCTAAGGTAAAATAGCAAAAAACAAGATAGCCCCTGACTCTCCATTATGGAGAATGGAGATTAGCCTGTCTCTAATTCTTGCCTTTCGCTGAATGTCACTTCCAAGAACCTCTTTGCAAATGTCCATACATTTCTTCCATTCTTTGATGAACATGTGTTCATGGGTTTTAGAAATCCGATATGCACGGGTGAGCTCCGTAGATTTACCTGGCAGTATGTTCAGAACTGAGAGGTGACCATGCAGAGACATCAGATGAGGCACACAATCCATCGGGAGTTTCTGTTGAAAAACATAATAATAACTTCGTAGTTAGCAATGATGTACTAGTTTTATGTTCATTCTTAACCATAGAAGCATGTTTACTAATGAGTTTATGTTCATTCTTAACTCTAGACATATAATCACTCAACTGTCCAATCATATAAGCATTACTTTTCAATTGTCTACCAACATAAGCGTTGAAGTTTTCTTGTTTAGCCATAAAGTCATCAAATTCATCCAATCATTGGCTAGCAAACTTAGTAGACGGGATTTCAACTTTATCATATCTAAACTTTATCATATCTATAGAGCGAATTTACCTTTACTACCTGCGTCGGGTTATCAAGACCATGTATTTCTTCAATAGGTGGTAAATTCTTAACATCTTCAACTTTTCGGAGTTGGCTTAGGAGTTGGTTCTTGCATATCTTCAAAACAACTACCTTTCTCTTTCATAGATTTCTTTGCCTCTTGCATATCTTCAGGACTGAGAAATAGAACACCTCTTTTCGGAGTTGTCTTAGGAGTTGGTTCAGGAAGTGTCCAATTGTTTTCATTTTTCAACATATTATTCAATAATAATTCAGCTTGATCGACAGTTCTTTCCCTGAAAACACAACCAGCACAACTATCCAGGTGGTCTCTAGAAGCATCGGTTAGTCCATTATAAAAGATATCAAGTATTTCATTTTTCTTAATAGGATGATCAAGTAAAGCATTAAGTAATCGGAGAAGCCTCCCCCAAGCTCGTGGGAGACTCTCTTCTTCAATTTGCACAAAATTATATATTTCACTTAAAGCAACTTGTTTCTTATGAGCAGGGAAATATTTAGTAGAGAAGTAATAAATCATATCCTGGGGACTACGCACACAACCAGGATCAAGAGAATTAAACCAAGTTTTAGCATCACCCTTTAATGAGAATGGAAATATTTTAAGGATATAATAGTAGCGAGTTTTCTCATCATTAGTGATTAGGGTGGTTATATCATTCAATTTAGTAAGATGTGCCACAACAGTTTCAGATTCATAGCCATAAAAAGGATCAGATTCAACCAAAGTAATTATCTCAGGATCGATAGAGAAATCATAATCCTTATCAGTAACACAGATAGGTGAAGTAGCGAAAGCAGGGTCATATTTCATTCTAGCATTCAGAGACTTTTGTTTCAGCTTAGCTAATAACTTCTTAAGATCAGATCTATCATTGCAAGCAAGAAAATCTCTAGCAGTTTCTTCATCCACAACATAACCCTCAGAAACAACATGAAATTCATATCTAGGGGGAGAATCTTCATCATCACTTTCATCAATATTATCAGTTTCAATAATTTCATTCTCTCTAGCCCTAGCAAGTTGCTCATCAAGAAATTCACCTAATGGCACAGTAGTATCAAGCATAGAAGTAGTTTCATCACAAGTATCATGCATAGCAGAAGTGGCGTCATCAATAACATGCGACATATCAGAATTAATAGTAGAAGTGGGTTTAGGTGTCGCAAGCTTACTCATAATAGAAGGAGAATCAAGTGCAGAGCTAGATGGCAGTTCCTTACATTCCCTCGTAGTTGAGGGATAAATCTTAGTTCTTTCGTCTTTCAAGTTCCTGATAGTGACCAGCAGATATAAATCCCAAGTGACTCAAAGAACAGAGCTATGCTCCCCGGCAATGGTGCCAGAAAATAATCTTGATAACCCACAAGTATAGGAGATTGCAACAGTTTTCGAGGGTAGAGTATTCAACCCAAATTTATTGATTCGACAAGGAGAGCCAAAGAATATTCTCAAGTATTAGCAGTTGAGTTGTCAATTCAACCACACCTGGATAACTTAGTATTTGCAGCAAAGTATTTAGTAGCAAAGTAGTATGGAAGTAACGGTAACAGTGACAAAAGTAACAGTAGCAGTTTTGTAGTAATTGTAACAGCAGCAGTGGTAAAGTAAATAAGCAAAGAGCAACATGTGAAAAGCTCGTAGGCATTGGATCAGTGATGGATACTTATGTCCGATGCGATTCCTCATGTAATAGTTATAACATAGGGTGACACAGAACTAGCTCCAGTTCATCAATGTAATGTAGGCATGTACTCTGAATATAGTCATACCTGCTTATGGAAAAGAACTTGCATGACATATTTTTTCCTGCCCTCCCGTGGCAGCGGGGTCCTAATGGAAACCAAGGGATATTAAGGCCTCCTTTTAATAGAGTACGGGACCAAGACATTAAAACTTAGTAAATACATGAACTCCTCAAACTATGGTCACCACCGGTAAGTATCCTGATGACGGGAAAAATGGCGGGCGTGAGAACACGCGTCCACGTCATTGATACAGAGTGAAATTTAAATGCATAAAATAAAAATAGAATCAAACATTGCAAGTACATTATTTCCAGAACTCTTACATTTATATAAAAATTATGTTAATTACATCTCCGAAGAGAAAACCTCTGATTAGGAATTCCAACATTTGTATTACATAGGACTGCATCATGTTCCTATTACAACATACTATAAGAAAAATCCTCCTCGCGATCGTCGACGCCAGCATCCTCGGGGGAGCCTCGGACTTTGTTGATATTATCATATGCGATGACTTTTATATTTCACTTTTATTTGACCCGTACTGATATTGGCAGTACATATATGCATGCTTGAATGGCCTCATTTACTTTTCCTAATTGATTAACCAATACATAGACTTTGATTTATTTGTCTTTACTTTATATAAGAAAATCATCTTAATGGTTAACCAATCTGTTGAATGAGCCTTCAAACGTCATGATGCATGCATATGGGACATACAGTCATGCACGTGTTCTGTGCAATGCAACTACTTTAGTACTAACAATTGTAGTACTCTTTGTTTTATGAGTAGATGACATCTTCGTTTCCTTAATATTTGCAAGCCGTATGGGGGATGCATGATCTAACTTTTATCTTATTCGTAGATAAGCTAGATGCGACCTTTTTGAGCATACACATACATGGAGCAGATAAAAGCAGTATTTAATTTGTTTTGGTGGCATATGTGAGTGCACTACAACATTTCTAGTGCGATCAGACTCAGACTATGGCTCTGGTCATCTTTTAGTTTTTTTTATAATGTATCTCCATATGAAGGGACCATACTATTTGTTTTCATTGGGTGGATGTACACCAATTAACCTAGAATTAGCTAGGAATGATGTGTCCATTCTACTTTGCATGCACATACATTAGATTCACACATATCTGGTTATTTATCGATGATGCAGACTAGCACTATTTGGGGCCAATGCATTTCATATTGTATATCCATTTAGTCTGTTTTAGAGACATTTAATTAATATAATACCGTTTATGATTTGGGCGGCATTTTGTTCATGCACCATGAAGTGGGAATGTCAGTTTTCCATGCACCCAACTTTGAACATGGTGAATTTAAGTTTCGCTACATGACTCAATTTTAGAATATCATGCACACATGTGATCATCGAACATGCGGCTAAGTATGGTGTCTTTTGATGAGCACCTATTATTTTGCAATATTTTTTATATGCAGCTTATAGTATATAGTTTGTTCATCATTTTTTATGTTGATTTTCCCCGAGTCATACCTTGTCGTGATTCCATTGAGAACAAAGTCTTCACTCTACGTAAGGGAATAAATACCTTGATTTGTGTCAATATGACCAAACCAGAGGCAATTTTCATGCAACTTGTATTTCTTGACATGTGTCAACATGACCATGGCAAGAACAAACTATCAAATTTGTGAGAATACCTCTTGACATGCGTCAACATGACCATGGCAAGAACAAACTATCAAATTTATAGAGAATATTACTTGCTAGAGTGCTACTTGACATGTGTCAACATGACCATGCCAAGAGCAAATTATCAAAAATATGTGGAGGATGAAGGCTACTTGGGATGTGTCAATATGACCAAGCCAAGAGCAAGAATCATGTCACTTGGAGAAAAATTCGAGATCTGTGTCAATATGACCAAATCAAGAACCATTATATGGAAAGGAAAAGGATCATGCTACTTAAAGAAAAGTTCTAGATCTGTGTCAATATGACCAAATCAAGAACCAACATATGAGGCAAAAGCTACTTTACTCATGTCAATATAACCAAGCCAAGAACAAAGATTGGGCAACATGGGACAGAATTCATGATCTGTGTCAATGTGACCAAATCAAGAATCATCATATGGGGAGAAGCTACTTGGCTCATGTCAATATGACCAAACCAAAAGCAAAGACTAATCAAGCATGGGGAAGAGTACCAATTAGAGGAGCAATGGGATTAGGAGAGAACCATGAATCTCGCCTTCTTGCTCCAATCCTCCCAGCCTCCCTCTCCTCATGTATGTGTGTGTGGGATTTTTCCTTGCAACAGTGTATGTGTAGCAGCAGCAGAACAGCAGATGAAAAATGAACTGACCGACCTCGTTCCTGAATGCTGGAGGGGAGTATTCATAGGAGCCAAGGAGCAGCGCAGGCTCTCGCGCGCCTGCCCACGTCCTCCAGATCGTGGGAGTGCTCATCGGATCATGGAGCGGCAGGCTCCTTTTTAATTTGTTTATTTCTTAATCACAAGTTGACTGAGCTTTGAACCGGCCACAGGCTTAATTAGCCCATGGGCTTTGAATATTTTAATGGACGTGTGGGCCTTCGTGCCACTATTCATATGCATGCATCTACGGACTTGTCAGAATTACATGCACGCATATGCGGCCATATTTTTTAATGGGCTAAACCTTATTAGCTACTAATGATGCATTAAGGCTTATGGTGAGGGTGTGCGTGTTTAATTATTTCCTCGGCAATTCGAAGTCTAATGTCATATATGATATTAGATGAGCATGTTGACCGAATATTTTCTAACCGAATATATATGGTTCGATATCCCGATAGAAACGCCATTTATTTATTTTTATATACCGCGTGTATACTTTCTTAGCGCGATATATATTTTTATGTGTCTCATCGATATTTCTCATCGACGATGGAACAAGGACTCCATCTACAGATGGTCGATATTTCGGAAATATTGTGATTCTATGTTGGTATCTGGCACCCACCGAAGGTGGTGGCGTACATGGGTAGAGGTACAAATGATTTTCATCGGGACACATTTTCCACGGAGATTTTTATTCACTTTGCGAAATTTTCAAATATCATATTTTTATTAATTTATTTTGTGTGCCTGTTATTTTAAGCGATGTATATTCACCATATTCGTTTCCACTCAATGGTGTATATTTTGACATTTTCATCATTTAAAATAATTTATTTGTTTTAACCACACTATATTTCCTTCGGCCAAAATCGGTGTCAACATATCTTGATTATTGTCACTTCGGGGTTAACGGATCATAACACATAATAGGTGACTATAGACTTGCAAGATAGGATCAAGAACTCATATATATTCATGAAAACATAATAGGTTCAGATCTAAAATCATGGCACTCGGGCCCTAGTGACAAGCATTAAGCATACCAATGTCATAGCAACATCAATCTCAGAACATAGTGGATATTAGGGATCAAACCCTAACAAAACTAACTTGATTACATGGTAAATCTCATCCAACCCATCATCGTCCAGCAAGCCTATGATGGAATTACTCACGCACGGCGGTGAGCATCATGAAATTGGTGATGGAGGATGGTTGATGATGACGACGACGTCGAATCCCCCTGTCCGGAGCCACGAACGGACTCCAGATCAGCCCTCCCAAGAGAGATTAGGGCTTGGCGGCGGCTCCGTATGGTAAAACGCGATGAATCTTTCTCTCTGATTTTTTTTCTCCGCGAACGTGAATATATGGAGTTGGAGTTGAGGTCGGTGGAGCTTCAGGGGGCCCACGAGGCAGGGGCACGCCCTAGGGGGGGCACCCCCCACCCTCGTGGACAGGGTGTGGGCCCCCTGATGTTAATTCTTTCGCCAATATTTTTTATTAATTTTAAAAAGTTGCTCCGTGGATTTTCAGGTCAATTTGAGAACTTTTGTTTTTGCACAAAAATAACACCATGGCAGTTCTGCTGAAAACATCGTCATTCCGGGTTAGTTCCATTCAAATCATGCAAGTAGAATCCAAAACAAGGGCAAAATTGTTTGGAAAAGTAGATACGATGGAGACGTATCATACATCACCAAAATTAACACTGACTGTCTCCCTAGCACAATCAATGTTAGCATTAACAGCGTTCAGCAAAGGTCTAACAAATATAATGTGACAAAAATCATTTTTTGGTGAACCAAGAACTAGGAAATCATAGGGTATTTGATCTTATCATCTCTAACATCCCAAGAGGTGAAATACTATCTCTGTTTTCAAGCGTAATAGTGACAACAATATCTTCTATGTCAACAGGTGCAATATCATGCATAACTTCTTGATATAAAGTAAACGGAATAGCACTTACGCTAGCAACCATATCACATAAACCATGATAAAAATAATCTCCAATTTTAATAAAAACAACTTGTTTGCTTTCACTCAATTTATCTTGTTTAGCAATCCTAGTTGCTTCTTCATAGAAATAATATCGATCATCGAGGATGAGTGGGATTTAAACCTAGAGTTTTACTATATTGATAGCTCTGTCAAGTATGACAGGGACCCATATGAGATCATTGTATTTCTTGTGACCTATAGAAAGATCCAGGACAATGCAACACACACCCAACTTTGCCATGATCTCCATGACCACCAATGATAACTGTTTGGGACTTAAACTCTCATTCTAGTCATTTGATTTTATTTGTATTCAAGTGTGATTTGAACAATTCTTTTAATTCCGGATCATTTGCTAATGTAAATATACTTTGAATTTGAACATTTTTTATAATTAAGAGGACTATTGTCTTGTACGATGCCTAAAACATTAACAAGTTTGATTTATATTGTTGTTCTTTTAAGATTATTGTGTTCAAAATCATGATTTTGCCTATTCCCATAAAATGGATTTGCGGTACCGCACAACATTGGTCGGTACAGATACCACAAACCCGCATCATTAAATTTGGACCGGAATCTTTAACTATTTCTTACTCAGTCTACAACTTGGTTTGCCGTAACAGATTTACGATACCGCAAATCCACTTTAGTGCCAACAATAGATTTTACGGAACTAGTTTTTGCAGGAAAGAGTTGCTCGACCGCGAGATTGATTTCATCCCCAAATCCCTTTTCCCTCCACCCAACCCTAATCCGCTATGGCCCGTTCCATTGTTCTGCTCGACCGGGAGATTGATTTCACCCCCGAGGTGGCGGTACCCGGCGGAGGCGTCGGCGAGTCAATCAATTACCCGTGGGGATTCTGGGAAGGAAGAAGACTACAAAACAGCAGAGCCATGAGTGATGAAGTCAAGTACCTGCGGACCTTCAAGGCCCGCGCAGTCATCGCCAACCCGCCGGAACTCTCCTTCCTCCACATACTGGTGCCGCCGTGATCCCGCCCTCTCCCGCCGTCATACATGGGCCTGGACTCGGGCCGCATCTCCCGCACGGATAAGAACCTGGTCGCCCTTTACGCTGGTGGGTACCGCCCTGGCTCTAGTTTGCTGGGAGGCTATCTCATCTAGAACGCCGGGAAGGACTCTGTCTCCGTGATCCCCGCCTGCCCGAGGACGACGATTATTGTGTTTTGTGATGCTTAAACATTAATAAGTTTGATTTATATAGCTGTGCTTTTAAGATTATATTGCTTAAAATCATGATTTTGCCTATTCCCCTAAAACAGATTTGCAGTACCGGCATGGGGCGGAGCTCCCGCATCACAAACTTTGGACCGAAACGTTTTCAGTATTTCCTATTCAGTTTACAACTTGGTTTGCGCTAATGGATTTGCGGTCCGTTTTAGTGCGAACCGTATATTTTAGTACGGGACAAGTTTTTGCAGGAAAGAGTTGCTCTAACCCTGGCCGAATCGCCACCATCCATCCCCAAATCCTCTAACTTGGTTTGCGCTAATAGATTTGCGGTCCATTTTAGTCCGAATTTTTTTCCTAAAATAAATTGGGGCTAGTAGTTTTAGCAGACCTCGGGCGTGCCTCGTTGCATTGCCTGGAGCTTGACGTTTTTCTTCGTCTTGAGGGCATGACACATAGTATATTTTTTCTTTTTTTAGAAACTTTCAATCTATTCATCCTCAATCATCATAGTATAAAAAACATCGGAGGTAATAAAAATTACAACCAGATCCGTGGAGCACCTAGCGACGACTACAGGCACTGCAGTGAGCCGAAGGCACGCCGCCGCCATCACCCCTCACTCGCTAGAGCCGGTGAAACCTTGTGGTAGCAGACAGTCGGGAAGTCGTCGTGCTAAGGCCCCGTAGGACCCGTGCAGCAGAGCAACAACCATCGTTGGTGAAGAAAAGTCGTAGGTCAAAAGCATCAAACCTGTAAACACAGATAAACAAAGACCGGATCCAAACAGATCCATCAAAGACCAGCACCAACCGAATCCCGCGAGATGATCCAATGGAGACACCTCCACACGCCCTCCGACGATGCTAGACACATCATCGGGATGGCGGATGGGGATAAGACGTGGGAGACATTATTCCTATCGAGGGATATCGCTCTCGCCACCACACATCCCAAACCAAGATTCTAAACCTAACAAGAACAAGAACCGGGGACCCGAGATCCTCAGCACCTCCATGGCCCAAAGGCTATTGGAGATGGGCGGGACTGGCGGCGGCGCCAAGGGAGAAAGAGAAAAGTTTAGGATGTTTCTTGTGGAGGTGGAAGGAGAAGGCTAGTATACTGGCAACCGGACCAATGAGGTTGTCGGCAACAGGTTATTTGCTGGTGGGAGCGCAAGTTCATGTGGGACGATAAACACGGGTATTTTCTTAATTTTATTTTGCCTTGACAGCAAATGAAACCGCATAATATTTGACGTAAACCATTAATAAAGCAGAATATTGAAGGTGTTGTTTTCTAAAAAGATTTGGCATGAAATAAAATTGAGCTCGCGGAAGAGAAAGTAGTACTGGTAGAATGGATGAAAAAAGGAAAAAAAAAAGAGAGGCCGGCCATCGTGCGTGCGTGCAGCAATTAACTGCCCGACCGATAATACTACACGCACGGACGAATTCAACAGGCTTTTAACTGGTGGGCCCGCCTCACTAAACCAAATCCTAACCTATCAAATTTTAACCACTCCGTCCGTGTGTCTAGCATTGCTCCTGCCCGACTCACTCCTTCCATCCCATACACAATATATATTTAGCTAACGAGCGAGCTGATTGCAAAGGACGTACGGAAGCATGATGCGGGACTTGGTTTTTTGGTGCGTTGTTTCCCTTGCTCCACCGCTTGTGTGGCGTTCCAAAGGAAGGACGCACGCACGCGCGGTATTTCTTTGATTGATTTGGGTTGGGACTCTGACTCCTAGGCAGGCTGGATTCTCCCAAGCCAGCCGATGGAGGTCTAATCCTGGCCGAGCCGCCACCGTCGATCCCCGAATCGCTCCACCCAACCCTAATCCCTAGCTAGCTAGCTAGCCGCTATGGACTCTTCCATGGTTCTGCTCGACCGCGAGATTGATTTCACCCCCGACGAGGCGGCATCCGGCGGAGAGTCAGTCCCCTACCCGTGGGGATTCTGGGAAGGAAGAGGAATAAAAACCCGCAAAGCCAGGAGTGATGAAGTCATCAAGTACCTGCGGACCTTCAAGGCCCGCGCAGTCGTCGGCAACCCGCCGGAACTCTCCTTCCTCCACATACTGGTGCCGCCGCAATCCCTCCCGCTCCCGCCTCCATTCATGGACCTGGACTCGGGCCGCATCTCCAGCACGGACAAGAACCTGGTCGCCCTTTACGCCGGCGGGTACCGCCCTGGCTCTAGTTTGTCGGGAGGCTATCTCATCTACGACGCCAGGAAGGACTCCCTCTCCGTCATCCCCCGTCTCCCCTCCGACGACTTGCATGGAGTCATGGGGCACCAGTCGGCCGTGGTCATGTGCGACGCCCAAGGGGAGGGCTACGTTCTTGCCAAGCTCGTCATGCCAGGATTCTCCCAGGCCGGGGTCTGGCTGTGGAAGTCGTCCGCCCCAGAACAAGAATGGGTCTTGCTGTCCGGGAGCCATCCCCTTCCATCCAGCGCCTTCTCCGTTGATTTGTGCTTCTCTTACCGGGGCTCTATCCTTTGCTGGGTGGATCTGCTCAAAGGCATGTTGCTCTGTGACCTCAACCAAGACTGCAACAACAAGTTCAGCTTTATCAAGCTGCCACAAGAATGTCCAACCTATGATGTAAACCCCGAGTATCCAGACAGCGTCCGCCCAGACGAGTTCCGATCCATGGCCTGTGTTTGTGGCCACATGAAGCTCATCGCCTTGGACGAATGTGGATTGGAACTCATTGTCTTTACGCTGTCGCCTGACTTCTCAGGATGGACCATAACCTGCAAGTACAATGTCGAAAAAATGTGGGCAAGCGTGAGCTACCGGTCTGCTGGTTTGAGACAGCTTGCTTTGTCGCTCCCTGTCCTCAGCATCCACGAAGATGGCATCGTCTACTTGGTCGTAAATGACGAAAGCATCATGGACCGTCGACTAGTACACAAAGGCCAGTATTTGCTTCGTGTCGACATGGAGAACAACGAGGTCCACATCTCTCCACAGCCTACAAGGCGTATTTGTTCCCAACTCTTTGCCAGTGAGTTCAGTGCGCACCGACTGACTGCTTTTACAGCATCACGCTATCATTTGATTCTATAGCTCCATTTGCATACTACTGTCATTTTATTTATAATATGTATGTTCACCATCACTCAACGTGCTTTCATTTGCAGGCATGCATGCATGCTACTGTAATTTTGCTTAGGTTTTCAAAACGATTAAAATTCCAATGCTTGTCCATCGCATCCGGTTTGCTTCATGTATTTGCTAACAGGAAGTCTGATATTGATGCTCATCCGCTATCATGATTCGCGAATCAATTTTTACTACCAAATTACTCCGCCCCCTTGTCATATCAGTACCCAACTTCTTGCACGTCATGATGACACTCTTTTGCATGTTTTAAGGCTGTTTTTTCTTTTCTTTTTTGCTGGTAGTGTTGTCATTAGCTTCACCTCTAAACTTTAAGATTTGATAAACTGGGCATTCAATGGAGATGAATCAGTAGTATGTTTCTGAACTTGGAATTGGTATGAGCCAAGTACATTCAGAGATGCACGTAATTGGAGATGAATCATAATTTCAAACTAGAGCTGAACACTGACAATTGTCTGAATGAAAGATGTCAAAAGTAAATGAAAAAACTTTATTTTAAAAATTGATTCCATCGATCGCTCATTGGGCCGGCCCAAACGTTCGCGGATTTGAAAAGAGATCCTCAATTTTGCAAAATATTCAAAGATTTGAAAATTTTACATATTTCAAAAAAGGTTCACCAAAAAAGTTCATGAATTTGAATTTTCTTTATGTTCAAATTTTCATGAATTTGAGAAACAAAAAAATGAAATCAAAAGTAAAAAGGAAAAGGAAAAAAGAAAAAATGTCAAATAAACAGAACAAAACCCGGCTTAAAAAACATGAAAAACTCAGGTCTGAAAGTTCACAAAGTTACATTTGTGGCATAAGAAGCAAAAAGAAAGCAAGTGGGCACAACTAGTAACATGTCCAGGTTGGTTGCTAAGGGCATCTCCAGCCGCGCCCCCAAGAAGGCCTCCCCAGGCGATTTTTTCGCGCCGGCGCAGAAAAAATGGCCCAGTCACGCCCTCAGGACGCCGAAAATCGCCGGTTCGGACCTTTTTTCCGCCCGGCAGTCACAGGCCGAACCCGGCGCACTGGGGAGCCGTTGGGGGCTCCGGCGCTAGTGAAAAGCACGCCTGGCCCACACCGACAGGGGAAAAGTCAAGTTTTTCTTCCCCGACTCGCCTCGCACCCCCCGCGCCCTCGGCCACCACTAGCTGTATCCCAGCGACGGGCGCCGGCCTACTCGGCTAGATAGCCATTCCCCGCCGGAAAATAGCAGCGCTTCGCCGCGGCAGCCCCTCCCGCAGCAGTAGGCGCTGCCGGCCGCCGTTTCCGGCCGCGGAGGCGCGGTTTAACGGCGGGTACACGCCCACCGAGCGCAAGGTGTTCGGCGTTTTGACTGACTCGGCGATGGACTCCGATGAGGAGGAAGAGCTCGCCGCGCTGCTGGAGGAGGAAGCCGCGGCTGACGTCCAGGAAGAAGAGCATCTGATGGTGCTCGCCGCCCTCGCCCAGCTGCTGGCGAGCAGTGAAAAGCCACGTCGAGGTGGCTCGGCACCGGGGCGGGTGAAAGCAAAGAACCGGCATCGTCTGCAAGGCTACTGCATGCTCTACTCCGACTACTTCGCCGATGCTCCACTTCGTGGCGAGAGAACATTTCGGCGCCATTATCGGATGAGCCGAAAGCTCTTCCTCAGGATTGTGAATTCCATCCGGGAGGTCGACAACTACTTCAAGTGCAAGATGGATTGCACTGGTGCTCTTGGATTCACCTCCATCCAGAAGTGCACGACAGCGATGAGGATGCTTGCATATGGAGCTCCCAGTGATTCACTCGACGACTATGGGCGCATGGCCGAGTCCACCAGCATAGAGTGTTTCTACAAGTTCTGTCGGGCAGTGGTGGCAGTGTTTGGGCTACAATACTTGAGAGCACCCAATGCGGAAGACACTGCTCGGATCCTAGCCCAGAATGCAGCAAGAGGATTTCCTGGGATGCTTGGAAGCATCGACTGCATGCATTGGAAATGGAAGAACTGCCCATTTGGTTGGCAGGGGATGTACAAAGGTGCCAAAGGCGGTTGCAGTGTGGTGCTTGAGGCGGTAGCCACACAGGACCTCTGGATTTGGCACTCCTTCTTTGGTATGCCAGGAACTCACAATGACATCAACGTGTTGCAGTGCTCTCCTGTTTTTGCCAAGCTCGTTGAGGGCCATTCTCCTCCGGTGAACTTCGAGATCAATGGGCACCAATACAACAAGGGGTACTATCTAGCTGACGGCATCTATCCGAGATGGTCGACATTTGTGAAGACAATCTCAAACCCTGTGCCAGGAGGCAAGAACGCCTGGTTTGCGAAGGTTCAGGAGGCTTGCAGGAAGGATGTCAAGCGGGCATTTGGTGTGCTCCAATCTCGATTCGCTGTTGTTCGGTACCCCGCTCAGACCTGGTCGAAAGATCAAATGTGGGAGATCATGACTTGCTGTGTCATCTTGCACAACATGATCATCGAGAGCGAGCAAGAAGACCCAGTGTTTGACACCGAACCATACTACAGGCAGGGTCCTCTAGCCGAAGTTGATCACCAGCTACCGGCAACTTGGACTGCCTATCTCAGTATGCGTCAAGAGATCCGACACCCACAGGTGCATCATCAACTGTAGAAAGATCTGATTGAGCACCTATGGAAGCTCAAGGGGGACGCCGCGTGATGAAATACGAGTTTTTATTTGTTGAACTATATAATTTGTATTGAACTATGTGTTGTTGTACTATTTTGTTGAAGTATTTGATTTTTCTGTGATGAAATATGTGATAAGGAATAATTATGTCGATAATTGAACGCCGAGACAGGGCGAAACCACGTCGAATGTGGGCCTATTCTCGCCCATATGGGCCGTTTATTCGCCGAAATTGGGCTGCAAAGTGGGCCAATTTCGGCGCCTGGGGGCGAGCTGGGGGCGACGACTGGGCGAAAAACCGCCCCCAGTGCCGAGTGTCTCGCCGGCTCGCCCCCAGCGGGCGATTTTTGTGCGTCCGGGGGGGGGCCAACGGCTGGAGATGCCCTAACAGGGACGGATCTAAGGGGGGACGAGGGGGGGGGGGGGGGGGCGAGACCCCCCCTAACGATCGTCTCGCCCCTCGATAGCGATCAACTAATCGCTAATTTTTTTCCCTTGCCCGCTTGTTCCATGCTTGCTTCGCCCCCCCCCCCTATTCTTTTTTTCACGCCTTTTCTCATTAACGTGAACGGGTCAGCCCATGTACAACCGATTTGCAGGCTAAAAGCAATAAAATCATAAAGTAGAATTGCCTAGCAGGCCATCTTGGAAGGCAAATAGGCCTGTTAACACGCAGCCACGACCTGATGACGAACGCACATAAAAGCCGCCGCTGCGATCGAGACTAACGCCCGCTGGCTGCTGCGATCGGATCTCTCCGTTGGGCCGCCATCGAGAAGCGGAGAAGGGAAGGCGGTCCGTGTAGGCGGGTGTCGATCCACGCACATGTTGCCGGTTCCCAGCAGACCGGAAGTACGTATGAACATCAACAACACAAGGGAAAAGGTAGTTGATTTTCACATCAGATTAGTTTGTTTCTTTTAAAATCATAGAAGTATGATCATACGGATTTATAATCAATTATAAATCTTGTACTTATGCGATCCATTGCATTGCAATCAAGAGCAGCGGAGAAGGGTAGGAGACAACCGCCGGCGAGTGCCTGATACACGGGGATATTGCCGATGAACGGCAACGAAACGAGGAAAAAGATAGTTTATTTTGAGACCTAGATTAGTCCTGGTTTATCATTTCCAAACTAATCATTGTTCTCTTTGTACCACTCTTCTTTGATAGCTTCAACAAAATCGCATGCTTTTGCTGATTCTGATTTTGGGATTGAGTTGAATCAGTGAGGTCCATCTCGCCAATTCCAACAAATAATGAGATTAGGTAATGTATTATTCACCTACATTGCATTACTACGAATTATTAGTTCATAAGATTATCTTGTGTTTCTAGTGTTGTGACTTTTTTTTTTGTCAGATGTCAATTTTCTTTCAAGTTTTGTTCATGAGAATGCGATGAATAGATTAGAAAAAGGTAAGTTTGCACCATGGCATCTCCATTAGACTAGAACCTAAGTTTTTTTTTACAACATAGCCTTCGCGTATGAGACTTAGTGTGAAACCTCGCCCCCCCTATGTTGAAATCCTGGCTCCATCCCTGGTTGCTAAGGCCCCATTGAGATCGTCTCCTGCAGCCAGCTTCATCGTCTCCGCGTGTGGAGACGGCCCGAACGCTATCGCTCCTAGAAGCTGGCTCCGCGGAGACGCCCCCGACGCAGTGCAATTTGGTGAAGCAGCAGAATCCGAGCTTCAAAAATATAGAAGATGGAGTTGGCACAAATTACGGTTGGTTGCCATTCCGAAGTGGGGAGCAGCGTACCGGTTCAATCTGGTCAACTTCTTCCCTCCCCATCGAGGCATCGACAGACTCCTCTGCTCCCAGTCCCATCCCGCTCGCGTGCTCCTCTCTGTTGCTGCCAGCCCTATCCCGTCGCCACCCCGCCGCTGGCCGGCTGGCCGACGCGCCGCCGCCGCCCCACTAGCTCAAGGTGAGCTGCCCCTCCCCCTACCTCTCTCTGTTCAGATCTGATTTTTTTAGACACCTCCGTTCAGATTTGATTTTTTTTTGAGAATCTCGCAAAGCTTTATTACTGAATCATAATGTTCATAGGTACAAAAAGAAGATCGCCAGGTTGTCCTAGCCAGGTGAGTCGGCCAAACCCTAAAGATAACGCATGCTTTGCGAGATTATGTGCCTCCGTATTGGAGGTCCTATACTCATGAGTAAACGAACATGAAATAAAGGTAGTTGCTCTAGCCTTGATTTCTTCAACAATGGCTCCAAAGTCTGCTGAGCTTCCTTGCCTGATTGCATCTACCATCACCTTGCAATCGGAGGCCACCAGCAAATGGTTGATATAGAGATCTTCTGAAAGTGCTAATGCCTCCCGAACAGCTAGTGCTTCTAGCACCTGGGGGTTGCGCAGTCCCCTGAAAACGAGAGCTGACGCTCCCATGAACAAACCCCTCTCATCCCTGCAAACCACACCAACTGCGCCAAACGTGCCCGAGCATGACACGGCCGCGTCCACATTGAGCTTGTAGTAATCTGTTGGTGGCGGAATCCACGTACGGGGTCGTGGTACTGCTATCCCATGTGCTTTCTCCTTCTTCTTCAAAAACTCTATGCCTGATAAGTAAGCTTTGATGAAGTTGTCAGTGGCAAACGGAATCTGGTATATATCTTCATGTATAGCTTTCCGCCTTGCACTCCAAATCGCCCATAAAGTAGCAATCATCAACTGAAATTGCTCCGGTGGAAGAGACTCATTCATAGCAAAGAGCCAGAACCGTGCGCCAGGTTCCGAAGTTGCCAACATGTGCTGGACCATCTCGGCTTCTGAAAGTGCCCACACACACCTAGACACATTACAATCCAGCAAGGAATGCCGACAGCTATCCTACCTTCCACAGAGGGAGCAAGCACTCGTAGTGGCCATATGACGATGATTTAGGACAACTCGCGTATGGAGTGAGTATTGCGCCAATCGCCAAGTGAAAAAGCGCAGTTTCGGTGGCACTGGCATGTTCCATAGCGAGTTCCACCCCCTCATCTCATGTTCAGAGTTGGACTGATCCTCCCTTTCCTCCAGCCATACCTCGCGCCCAATCTTGATCTTGACAATCATCTTATAAGCTGACCGTATAGAAAAACGCCCCCTTGGATCATCATTCCACGCCCAGAAATCGTCCACAAGCCGTGTACAAAGCGGGATTTGCAAGATTGCCTCCACGTCAATAGGTATGAACACCTGTCTCAGCAAGTCCTCTCGCCACGCAGCTTTTGTATGGTCAATCAGATCTGAAACCAGTTGCGGTGGGTCAGCAACTAAAGAGCTGGCTAGTGCTGTCTCCCATGGGAAGCTGGCTATCAAACCGCTCACCAGAATGGGCTTCAGGCCCCCTTCCTGGGCTTCCAGCCCATGGAGCAGAACCAGGAGCGGTAGCTGCTGCCAAACGCTGCTCGCTTCAGTGGGAAGCTGGCTAGTGCTGTCTCCCATGGGAAGCTGGCTGCGCGGGAGCCAGACGAACTTCCGAACTGGGCCTAAATCTAGAAGTGGACCTTGAGGGTTGGAGTTCGAATCTCCCATGGCGCAGTTTATTTGAACTTTATTCATTAATAATAAGGGTTACATAATTGATTAAAATAGGTAAAACTTCTGGAGGAGGACTTCCTAACCAAACATTAGGATACTCACTAGCTCCTTGGCCATGTTATACAATCATCAAAGATGGCTGCAGGTACACCCGGGGAATTACTTCATTCAAGGTTACAACAACGTCACAGTTATCCGAATTGATTATAATTCTGTTGCATCCCAAGGATTTCGCTAATTGAAGCCCTTGCTTCAATGCATGTGCTTCAGCTCATAATGCATCATGAACATACTCAATTTTTTTGTCCTAACCGTGCCTTCCACTCAGCATGATAGGCTGATCTAACAAAGAAAATCCCTGTTTTGATCAAGCTCCATGACACAAAATCTGACATACCAAAAGTTGGCAATGGAATAGATAAAATCCATTGTTGGTCTATAAGCTTGGATAGATAGATGGATAGACAGATGGATAAAACTAGGTTTTTTTAGTAATGCTTTGGATAGATAGATTGATGGATGGATAGCTGTTAGGGTTAGTAATACAATTTTTTAGTGAAAAAACTAGTTTTACAATTTTTAGTAAATGTAGGTCTTTTGAGTCAGCATAATAATGTTTAGATGATAGCTTATAGGGTTTCACGAAGTGCAAAAATCAGGATAATCATGTTTTTGTTTATATTTTTGTTTTTGCAGAAATCAAGTAGCCCTTGCATCATCCCCATGGTTGTCCCCGTCACCGACCCCCTTCGACCTTGAGGTGAGAGCAGCCAAATCCCCATGTCGTTGATGTCGATGATGGTGTAGATGTTCTCATAGATGTAGTAGTAGTAGATGTGTAAGGAGTGACAATGGAAAGCTGCTAACTTGCCACATGAGTTCATTGATTGCCTCCTCCACTGGACTAATTTTCTTAAAGTCCATCCCACATGCGACCAAGTACTCCCGCTTTAATATTCTGCTTCAATACTTTTGTTTACTAGTAAATGTGTACGTGCAATGCATGTTGATATTAGGTAATATATTAATTACATGTAAATATTAAGTAGGATATTATTGTCGTATGAATTATGTGATTAGCATTGGCAATAATATTTGGTATGATATTAACTGCACCCTAAACATGTTGAGCGCTCACCATTGGAGCAGCCTGAATCGTTTGATTGACCTGATTTGACGGTTGGGATTTGTTGGATCTGCTTCTTTGGGTCTTTAATATTGGTATAGATTAGTTATTTTGAAAAATATCAACAAAATGGATGCATAGATGCATTTTGCAGGGAAAACACCTTCGAGTGGCCTATGTTTTGCCGAAATGTTAATTCATTTCCGTTCCAACAAATTTCAGGCGTTCGATATGTCCTATTTTAGCAAAGGTCATGCCTAATTTTTCCGTGAATTTTGACATGACTTGTGCTACAATATGTAGAAAATATCGAGTGGCCTAGATTTTCTAGGAAGACAACTAAACGACATTCGGGTTGACATCAAGTCTGTCGGGGCTCTATACATGACAGTCAAAAAATCATTGAGGGAGTGTGCACCATATATGAGAGAGGAAGAAGAATCCTGACTGTTGTCGTGGGGGTAGCTTCTTCTTCATTACAAGGTGCTAGGCATTTTGTGTAATGCACTTCGGAATGATAGAAGAAGCTACCATCACCAACTGTCGCAAATGTCAGAGAGGAAGAATCCTGACTGTTGTCGTGGGGGTCGCTTCTTCTTTGTTCCCATGTGCTAGAAATTTTGGTGTAGCACTCAGGAACGAATGGAGGAGCGACCATTACCGACGGTCGAATATGTACACCACGTGAGCTGAGAGTTTTCAAAAAAGACTAAACAAACCAATAGTCAACCCTTGATGAATAATAATGATCTAATTTAGTTTTGTTAGTACATATATTAAATTTTAGAAGTTTAATCTTTGAATTATGAACATAAGAAATGTCTGGCGACGACGATAGGATCCCGGAGTGCGACTACTGCTGCGACGACCGGGTTTGTGCGACAGGCTTCACCTGGTAGACGGTCGGCGCTTCAGTATTAAGCCCGATGAGACCTTCGATGTTGAAACGGTACGCAACGACAACAAGTCTTTTTTCGTAATTAAGCATGACTTTTGCTTCTTCAACGTGTAATTTTCGTCTTTTACAATTTGACTAGTGCATCCCTTGTAATGCAAGACGTTATGTCTTGGAGAAGCTGGATTTCGAAGATCGAAGGAGGCGTCGTCGTCCTCGACGACAGCAACGATGACGACGCGCCGCCACCGCCACCTCAAGACCCATCATGGTTATGCTTTTCCCGTATAGCTATACAATGCGGTGACCTACTCCCATTTCGGTTGCTCAAATTGGGAAGCACTATGCAAGACGTATGGTTTTCAGTAGGGTATGATGCCACCTTCGATCTTGTTGATCCTGAAGATGATACTGACGAAGATAGTATCGACGAAGATAATATCGACATTTGGGTCGATGTTGATACGCCTCCACTTCTACCTCTACGTGAGTTTCTTCAACAAATTTATTAAGTAATGTATATTGTTTATTTCAAAATGGTTGACAGCTTATTTGCATTGACAACTTATTTCCATTCTTCAAAAAATGTACAGAAGATAGTAGACAGAACCTACTATGCTGATGGCTTTGAATTAACTTATGAGGAGAAAGATCATCTTATCTCATTTATTATTAATGTTGAGAATTACAATATCAATTATGAAATTCTTGCACATTATGGTCAATACGTGCAAGTAGTGCACGTGTTGAACTACGGTAACATCCATGAAGATGGCATGGTAAGATTTTTTTACTATTACGACATCAGTGCATCTTTTGCATATATTCTTCTAAAGCTAAGCTACATTGCTAACTACGACGTTATTATTATGTTTTTCAACGAAAAATCTCAAAGGATTGTTTGCCTCATCTGATGTTTCCAAAAGGTCACCTTGAAGTTATTAGCTTACGGCCAAGTCTGCCTTGGCTTCACCGCTGTTCATATAAGATTTCTCAAACCGATGAAGACATGGCAATCAAAGAATGGAAAAAATGTATGAAGAATCATAGGGTGCTACTTGGAAGCAATATTGTGCGAATTAGGGGCTATCTTGTTTTATGCTATTTTACCTTAGAGAGGGTAGGAGGTGCTAGCTAATACTCATGATCATGTGCTAAGAACAATTAATTAGGGTTGGTTAGATGACTATGATGATAATGAGTATGACTTGTTATTGTGATAATGATTGTTAGATGACTTGATGATGATGAGTATGACTTGTTATTACGATAACAAGTAGAAGTTGTAGAGGACTATGATGATGATGAGTATGACTTGTTATTATGATAACGATGATGAGTTATTATTAATGACGATGATGCTTAGTTGTTATATCATTATGAGCATGATCAATTATTATACATATCAGTGGGTGAAATAAACATGGACTAGATTCAAGTGGAGGCAACACATGGTGTAGATCGAAAGTACTACTAATCCAAACTTGATCATACTAATCCAAACTAAAGTGATCAACTTTGGATTAGTAGTACTTTGGATCTGCACCATGTTGCCTCCACTTGAATCTAATCCATGTCTCTTTCACCCACTAAAATAATTACTCATCATGATCATAAAATCATATAATGAGACTACTATATAAAACCAGTACAAATACAGCGGCAATATGCAATAGAAAAAAATAGCAAACTTTACCAGTAGCGCGGGCATCCCACCAGGCGCTACTGCTAGGGAGGTGTAGTAGTAGCGCTGGATGGAACAAACATGTTGTTGCTAGGAAGGTGTAGTAGTAGCGATGGGCGTCCACAGCATGCTACTTATATGCAGGATAGTAGTAGCGTGTCCCACCCGCGCTACTACTAAACATTAGCTGTTGTAGCGCCGTATCAGTAGCGCCCCCCCCCCCCCCCCACCGCGCCCCACTAATACACCTCCAGCCCGCGCTACTACTAGCTTTTCCCTAGTAGTGACACACACACACACACACACACACACACACACACACACACACAACTAAGTGTGCATACTAATCACCACATTATGGGTGAAAAAGTGTTACCCCCAAGAGCCTACTAACTTATTTAGAAATCATTGAATATCTAAAAAAATAAGAGACCGAATTTGTAATAGCAAGTTCAAACTATATATTTTTAACATAGAATGCATGCATCTCTCTTTGGTGAACACTTTACAAGTTGTACTAAAGGTAGTAATATGATTTCAGTAACAAGTACATATCATATGCACATCATAAACATATTATTGAACCCACCGTAATATGTTCCACATATTTAACGAAAAAATAATAAAGCAGCATTCAGATTATTAGCTACCAAACTGCTTGTAAACATATCTTGCACTCTAGATTTTTCTACTTGCATATATCTAATCGTAAAGATCATTATCAAAGTATAGTTGAATACCATACAATTATTAAGATAGTTAACGATGCACACATACATACACACTATATTAGTACAAGATTCACAAATTAATCCAGAAAGACATGGAATTTTGTTATTTCTAATTTGATCACATTTAAGTTGAATTGATTTAAACATGTTTTAAGGCATACTTTATAGAGAATTGTATTATATTACAAAAATGTTTAACTTTACCATGATAATCTATCATTTTTAAGTTACAAAAACGACTTACAAACAAGTATAAAAAATTATTATAAAATGTGGATACTTATTTGACTAGCACTGGGGGTCAATATATGTTGGACCGACACTAGCCCCCCATCTACGTGCACAGCGTCGGGTCCCTCTCTGGTGGCATGGGGTGCCGCCACACCCCTCTGACGGCGCCATCGTGACCTCTCCTTCGTCGCTAAACCCTAGGAGGGGGAGAAAACAAGGAGAAGAAGGCAAGGAGGCTGGGTGACTCGCGGAATGTGTCGCTCCGCTAGATGTGTTTGGGGTGGAGTGGTGCCGCGGGGTGCGGGTGTGGTGTTGGTATGCCTGGTGAATGAACCCAGTAGAGAGGGCGGCATAGCGATCAACTCGGCATGGGCCGTGGACACACCACTTGAGTCAGCCGCCTGGACCCGCTGCGTGGCATGGCCGGTGCTCCTGCCCGTCTGATTACATTGGAGGCATAGGATTCTGTGCGCCGCCGTCCGTGGGGCTCTGTTGACGCGTCATTTGAGATTCCCGCGCAGGGCGAAGGGTGGAGCCCACCAGCTGCTCTCCTAACACCATGTATCGCGCCCTACGCCTACATGCAGCCAGCGTATCCTTTAATGAGAGCCCGGCGCTTGGGGTGGACCAGGCTAGGCCTACACACAAGGGGTAGACGGCCACATACATGTAGGTTGTGTTGCTCCACCACCTGCTCGAAACCCAAAATTCTAAGCATTCAAAAGTCTCGTTGACCTCTCGATTGGCGGCACCACCTTATGGTGGGTGACAACATTCCTGTAATGCCACATGCGCCAAAATTTCATGAACAAGATTAGACGTTTTGTCTCTATACATTTATTAAGTAGGTGCAGAATCCATTCGGTGCCTTTGTTCTGAATGCTTTGGAGTTCGGGTAGCGCGATGCTCCCACACGTCTTCCCTCATAGCTCTGAGCATTGGACACCTGCAGACGACATGGGAGGTATCCTCATGTAAAACACCACAAAGAACACATATGCCAAGGCTTTCAAGTTTTGTCTCACATTTATTTTCCGTAGTGGGTAGATAATCTGCCGCCCCAAAGATCAGTGCCTTAGGAGGAGCAGGGTATCTCCACACTGCCTTGGCCCTTGGAGACTACGTAGTTGTCATCCGGTGAGAGAGAGAGAGAGAGTTTGAAAGATTGGCTAGAGAAGTAATAAAAATGCATATTTGAAAAATACGGACCTAGAACTAAAAATATGGTGATTAGGAGGTGGGCTCCACGGCTCGCCCTGCACGGGAATCACAAACGCCACGTCCACGGAACCCCACGCGTCGGCGGCGCATAGAATCCTGGGCCTCCAACGCAACCGGATGGGCAGGAGCGCCCGCCGCGCCGCGCACCGGGTCCATAGAGAGTGGCATGTCCTGTGTACTGTCTCTACTCGGTTCATGCATCGGAAGTAGCTACCGGACGCCCACCCGCACCCCACGGCACGGCACCACTCCACCAAACCAAGCGAGCGCATTCGTCGCCTCGATTTCTCCACTTTCTAGGATTTAGCGACGGAGCAAAGGGTCTCTCCATGGCGCCTTCTGAGGGATGCGGTGGTGACTCGGTGGCAGGGGAGGGGTCAATAGGCGTCACCCGCTCCTCCCGATCCGGCCGCATGGGCTCGACCACGCGCTACTTCGGGCACAGGCCCGCCGAGGCGCCGACGGTGGGCGAGTGCGATGCAGACGGTTTCGAGGACGAGGTGGAGGCCGTGGCGAGGCATGGCTGCTACCCAAACCCTGCTCTTCACCGCCATACACCATCTGCGCCTACTGCAGGTGAGGGCGGGAGCCGGCGGCTTGACAAGCGGGTCCTGCTGCAGGAAATATCTTGCGGAACGTAGCATGCAATTTCCTATACTCACGTAAGATCTATCTAGGAGATGAATTACAACGAGGGAGAGAGTGTGTCTACGTACCCTCATAGACCATAAGCGGAAGCTTTTCACAACGCGGTTGATGCAGTTAAACTTTCTTCGCGATCTACCGATCGAGTACCGAACGTACGACACCTTCGAGTTCTGCACACGTTCAGCTCGGTGACGTCCCAAGCCTTCTTGATCCAGGAAGACATCGAGGTAGTAGATGAGTTCCATCAGCATGACGGCGTGGTGACGGTGACGGTGAAGTGATCCATGCAGGGCTTCGCCTAAGCACTACAAAGATATGACAGTGGGAGTAAACGGTGGAGGGGGGGCACCGCACACGGCTAAAAATTGTCTGGGGTGTGAAAGGGGTGCCCCCCACATATATACAGGTGGGAGGGAGAGGGGAGGCAACCAGGGTGCACCTGAAGTAGGATCCGAATCCTACTTGGGGTTTCCCCAAGTGGCTCCCCCTGCATTTTTTTCACCGGAGAGGAAAAGGGAAGGGGAAAGAGAGAAGGAAGGGGGGGGGGGGGGCGAACCCCCTCCTTTCCTTCTCCCAATCGGCCTCCTGCCATAGGGGGGCACGCCACCCCTTGTGGGCTGGTGTGCTCGCCTCTCATGGCCCATATAGCCCATATCTTCCCTTCGGAACCCCTCCGGTACTCCAGTATGTACCCGGTACCCTCCGGAACACTTGCGGTGTCCGAATACCATCGCCCTATATATCAATCTTTACCTCTCGACCATTTCAAGACACCTCGTCATGTCTGTGATCTCATCCAGGACCCCGAACAACATTCAGTCACCAAATCACATAACTCATACAATACTATATCGTCACCGAACGTTAAGCGTGCGAACCCTACGGGTTCGAGAACTATGTTGACATGACCGAGACACCTCTCCGGTCAATAACCAATAGCGGAACCTGGATGCTCATATTGGATCCCACATATTCTACGAAGATTTTAATCGGTCGAACCGTTATGACAACATACGTTATTCCTTTTGTCCATCGGTATGTTACTTGCCCGATATTCGATTGTTGGTATCTTCATACCTTGTTCAATCTCGTTACCGGCAAGTCTCTTTACTCGTTCCATAATACATCATCCTACAACTAACACATTAGTCACTTTTCTTGCAAGGCTTCTTATGATGTGTATTACCGAGAGGGCCCAGAGATACCTCTCCGATACTCGGAGTGACAAATCCTAATCATGATTTATGCCAACTCAAGAAACATCTTCAGAGATACCTGTAGAGCATATTTATAATCACCTAGTTACATTGTGATGTTTGATAGCACAGAAGGCATTCCTCCGGTATTCGGGAGTTGCATAATCTCATAGTCGAATGAATATGTATTTGACATGTAGAAAGCAATAGCAATAAAACTGAATGATCAATATGCTAAGCTAACGGATGGGTCTTGTCCATGACATCATTTTCCTAATGATGTGATCCCGTTATAAAATGACAACTCATGTCCTTAGTTAGGAAACCTTAACCATCTTTGATCAACGAGCTAGTCAAGTAGAGGCTCACTAGGGACACAATGTTTGTCTATGTATTCACACATGTATTTAGGTTTCCGGTCAATATAATTCTAGCATGAATAATAAACAGTTATCTTGAATAAGGAAAAATAACAACTTTATTATTGCCTCTAGGGCATATTTCCTTCAGTCTCCCACTTGCACTAGAGTCAATAATGAAGATTACATTGTAATGGTTCTAACACCCATGGAGCCTTGGTGCTGTTCATGTTTTGCTCGTGGAAGAGGCTTAGTCAATGGGTTTGCTATATTCAGATTCATATGTATTTTGCACATCTCGATGTCTCCCTCCTTGACTTGATCATGGATGGAGTTGAAGCGCCTTTTGATGTGTTTTGGTTCTTTTGTGAAATTTGGATTCCTTTGCTAAGGCAATTGCTCTAGTATTTTCACAAAATATTTTCATTGCACCTGATGCACCTGGTATTACACCTAGATCGGATATGAACAACTTCATCCAGACTCCTTCATCTGCTGCTTCCGAAGCATCTATGTACTCTGCTTCACACGTAGATCCCGCCACGAGACTTTGCTTGGAACTGCACCAACAGACAGCTCAACCATTCAAAACAAATATGTATCCGTTTTGTGACTTAGAGTCATCCGAATTAGTGTCAAAACTAGCATCGACGTAACAATTTACGACAAACTCTTTGTCTCCTCCATAAACGAGAAAGATATCCTTGGTCGTTTTCAGGTACTTCAGGTTGTTCTTGACCACTGTCCAGTGATCCGCTCCTGGATTACTTTGGTACCTCCCTGCCAGACTTATGGCAAGGCACACATCATGTCTACTACACAACATAGCACACATGATAGAACCTATGGCTGAGGCATAGGGAATGACTTTCATTTTCTCTCTATCTTCCGAAGTGGTCGGGCATTGAGTCTGACTCAATTTCACACCTTGCAACACATGTAAGAACCTTTCTTCGACTGATCCATTTTGAACTTCTTCAAAACTTTGTCAAGGTATGTGCTTTGTGAAAGTCCTATTAAGCGTCTTGATCTATCTCGATAGATCTTGATGCCCAATATATAAACAGCTTCACCATATAATATTAGAAATGCTACAGAGCTCCCACTCACTTTCTTGTAAATATAGGATTCTCCGAAAGTCTGTATAAAACCATATGCTTTGATCACCCCATCAAAGCATATATTCCAACTCCGAGATGCTTGCACCAGCCAATAGATGGATCGATGGAGCTTGCACACTTTGTTAGCACCTTTAGGATCGACAAAAACTTCTGGTTCCATCATATACAACTCTTCTTTAAGAAATACATTAAGGAATGTTGTTTTGACGTCCATTAGCCAGATTTCATAATCATAAAATGCGGCAATTGCTAACATGATTCTGACAGACTTAAGCATCGCTACTGGTGAGAAAGTCTCATCGTAGTCAACTCCTTGAACTTGTCGGAAAACTTTTGTGATAAGTCGAGCTTTGTAGCCAGTAACATTACCATCAGTGTCAGTATTCTTCTTAAAGATCCATTTATTCTCTATGGCTTGCCGATCATCGGGCAAGTCCACCAAAGCCCACACTTTGTTCTCATACATGGATCCTATCTCAGATTTCATTGCCTCAAGCCATTTATCGGAATATGGGCTCATCATAGCTTCTTCATAGATCATAGGTTCGCCATGGTCTAGTAACATGACTTCTAGAACAGGATTAATGTACCACTCTAGTGTGGATCGTGTTCTGGTTGACCTAGGAGGTTTGGTAGTAACTTGATCTGAAGTTTCATGATTATCATCATTAGTTTCCTCTCTAGTTGGTGTAGTCATCACGGGAATGGATTTCTCTGATGACCTACTTTCCAGATTGAGAGAAGGTACAATTACCTCATCAAGTTCTACTTTCCTCCCACTCACTTCTTTCAAGAGAAACTCCTTCCCTAGAAAGGTTCCATTCGTGGCAAAAAAGATCTTGCCTTCAGATCTGTGGTAGAAGGTGTACCCAATTGTTTCCTTAGGATATCCTATGAAGACGCACTTCTCCGATTTGGGTTCGAGCTTATCAGGCTGAAGCCTTTTGACATAAGTGTCGCAACCCCAAACTTTAAGAAACGACAGCTTAGGTTTCTTGCCAAACCACAGTTCATATGGTGTCATCTCAACGGATTTATACAGTGCCCTAGTTAACGTGAATGCAACTGTCTCTAATGCATAACCCCAAAACGATACTGGTAAATCGGTAAGAGACATCATAGATCGCACCATATCTAATAAAGTACGGTTATAACATTCGGACACACCATTACGCTGTGGTGTTCCAGGTGGAGTGAATTGTGAAACTATTCCACATTGTTTTAAATGAAAGCCAAGCTCGTAACTCAAATATTTGCCTCCGCGATCAGATCGTAGAAACTTTATTTTCTTGTTATGATGATTCTCCACTTCTATCTGAAATTCTTTGAACTTTTCAGATGTTTCGGACTTGTGTTTCATTAAGTAGATATACCCATATCTGCTCAAATCATTTCTGAAGGTTAGAAAATAACGATACCCTCCGCGTGCCTCAATACTCATCGAACCGCATACATCGGTATGTATTATTTCCAATAAGTCATTGCTTGCTCTGTTGTTCCGGAGAACAGAGTTTTAGTCATCTTGCCCATGAGGCATGGTTCTCAAGTATCAAATGATTCATAATCAAGTGATTCCAAAAGACCGTCTACATGGAGTTTCTTCATGCGCTTTACACCAGTATGACCTAAACGGCAAAGCCACAAATATGTTGCAGTATCATTATCAACTTTGCATCTTTTAGCATCAATATTATGAATATGTGTATCACCACAATCGAGATTCAACAGAAATAGACCACTCTTCAAGGGTGCATGACCATAAAAGATATTACTCATATAAATAGAACAACCATTATTCTCCGACTTAAATGAATAACCGTCTCGCACTAAACAAGATCTGGATACAATGTTCATGCTCAACACTGGAACCAAATAACAAGTATTCAGGTCTAAAACTAATCCCAAAGGTAGATGTAGAGGTAGCGTGCCAATGGTGATCTCATCGGCCTTGGAACCATTCCCCACGCGCATCGTCACCTCGTCCTTAGCCAATCTTCATTTAATCTGTAGCTCCTATTTCGAGTTACAAATATAAGCAACTGAACCTGTATCAAATCCCAGGTGCTACTACGAGCATTAGTAAGGTACACATGAATAACATGATATCAAATATAACTTTGTTCACTTTGCCATCCTTCTTATCCGCCATATACTTGGGGCAGTTCCGCTTCCAATGACCAGTCCCTTTGCAATAGAAGCACTCAGTTTCAGGCTTTGATCCAACTTTGGGCTTCTTCCCGGAAGTGGAAACTTGCTTGCCATTCCTTTTGAAGTTCCCTTTCTTTTCCTTGCCCTTTTTCTTGAAACTAGTGGTCTTGTGAACCATCAACACTTGATGCTCATTCTTGATTTCTACCTTCGCAGCTTTAAGCATTGCGAAGAGCTCGGGAATTGTTTTTCTCCATCCCTTGCATATTATAGTTCATCACGAAGCCTTTGTAGCTTGTTGGCAGTGATTGGAGAACTCGGTCAATAACACTATCATCTGGAAGATTAACTCCCAGCTGGGTCAAGTGATTATGATATCCAGCCATTCTGAGTATGTGTTCACTGACAAAACTGTTCTCTTTCATCTTGCAGCTATAGAACTTCTTGGAGACTTCATATCTCTCAAATCGGGCATTTGCTCAAAATATTAACTGCAACCCTTGGAACATCTCATATGCTCCATGACGTTCAAAACGTCTTTGAAGTCCCGATTCTAAGTCATAAAGCATGTCACACTAAACTATCGAATAGTTATCAACACGCGACTATCAGGCGTTCACAACATCCACAGTTGCTTGAGGGGGTGGCACACCTAGCGGTGCATCAAGGACATAATTCTTCTATATAGCAATGAGGATAATCCTCATGTTATGGACCCAGTCTGTGTAGTTTCTACCATCATCTTTCAACTTCTCTTTCTCTAGGAACGCATTAAAATTCAGGGGAATGGTAGCACGTGCCATTGATCTACAACATAGATATGCAAATACTATCAGGACTAAGTTGTATCCAAATCAACTAACCCATGTCCGGTCATCACGTGAGATGGGGTAGTCATCAATGGTGAACATCTTTATGTTTATCATATCTACTATATGATTCACCTTCGACCTTTCGGTCTCCAGTGTTCCGAGGCCATGTCTGTACATGCTAGGCTCGTCAAGTTTAACCCGAGTATTCCGCATGTGCAAAACTGTCTTGCACCCATTGTATGTGAACGTAGAGTCTATCACACCCTATCATCACGTGTTGTCTCTACACGACAAACTGTCACAACGGTGCATACTCGGGGAGAACACTTATACCTTGAAATTTTAGTTAAGGGATCTTCTTATAATGCTACCGTCGTACTAAGCAAAATAAGATGCATAGAAGATAAGTGACATGATATGGCCATCATCATCTTGTGCTTTTGATCTCCATCTCCAAAGCATCGTCATGATCTCCATCATGACCAGCTCGGCACCTTGTTCTCCATCGTTGAATCATGGTTGTCTCGCCAACTATTGCTTCTACAACTATCGCTAACGCATAGTGATAAAGTAATTAAAGCAATTACATGGCGTTTGCATTTCATACAATAAACAGACAACCATAAGGCTCCTGCTGGTTGCCGATAATTTTTACAAAACATGATCATCTCATACAATAACGTATACCACATCATGTCTTAACCATATCACATCACAACACGCCCTGGAAAAACAAGTTTGACGTCCTCTACTTTGTTGTTGCAAGTTTTACGTGGCTGCTACAGGCTTCTAGCAAGAACCTTCACTAATAGGGAGAAGCCTAGCAGCAACGCGAGTTTTAGGCCTATCAATAGCGCGGGCAGGAGCGCTACTGATAAGGCGCTACAGCTAATGCTTAGCAATAGCGCGCCTGGATCCACGCTACTGATAAATTGACTTAGTAGTAGCGCTTCTTCAGAACAGCGCTACTGGTAATTAGTAGTAGCGGTTCTCCTTTCCCGCGCTACTACTATTATTTAGTATTTTATTTCTTTTTTATTTCATGTTGTATTCATACACCTTTACACAAGTTTTCATACAATAGGAATTTAGAGATTGTTTTTACATCATAATGAGTTATTACATCACGGGGGGAAAGAATCGTGGACTAGTTTCAAGTGGATGTCCATCCACTTGAAACTAATCCGCGGTTCTTTCACCCAATGATATAATAATATCATCATCATCATCATATCATTAACAACTTATCATCATAATACATCATTGTCATATAACACCTCCTCAAGATCATCGTTTTCATCAATGACATCACATAGCAAATTGGTCACTAGTCGTAATCACAAGTACTCCTCATTATCAACTCTAACACATTACCACATAATAAACAAATTGTACCTCATAGGACCTATTACATTCGATTAAGACTTACTACATTTTCTAAGGTAAAATAGCAAAAAACAAGATAGCCCCTGACTCTCCATTATGGAGAATGGAGATTAGCCTGTCTCTAATTCTTGCCTTTCGCTGAATGTCACTTCCAAGAACCTCTTTGCAAATGTCCATACATTTCTTCCATTCTTTGATGAACATGTGTTCATGGGTTTTAGAAATCCGATATGCACGGGTGAGCTCCGTAGATTTACCTGGCAGTATGTTCAGAACTGAGAGGTGACCATGCAGAGACATCAGATGAGGCACACAATCCATCGGGAGTTTCTGTTGAAAAACATAATAATAACTTCGTAGTTAGCAATGATGTACTAGTTTTAGAAGTGTGCAAAAGATGCACGGATGTCGTAATAGTAAAAAATCTTACCAGGGTATCTCCAGAGAAGTTACCGTGGTTCAAAACATGCACTAGTGGCACGTATTCACCATAATTTGGAGGAGTTCGATAATAGTCATTGTAATTCTCAAGAAGAGTACAAAATGCGATCAAATGATTTTTCTCCTTATACGTTAATTCGGTGCCATCGGTGTAGTGGGTTTCATCTACCATCTTCCGCACAGTCTTTGAAGAATCAAAATAAGCTTTCCATGGAAATAAGCTATCAACTATTTTGAAACAAACAATACAAATTAGTTAATAACTATGTTTGAGAAACTCACATAGCGGTACAATCGGAAGCGTATCAACAAGGACCCAAATGTCCATATTGTCTTGCTCGATGTCAGGATCACCAAGATCCATGGTGACAATCATACCCTCATAAAAACCATACATTTTGCAAAGTGCTTCCCAATTTTGGCAACCAAAATGGGTTACGCTCTGAGCATTGCACAGATTTACTTCAAAATCCATATCATGATGGGTCCTTAGGTGTATTTTCTTTGTTTCGAAATTTTCATGGTCTTCAAAACCCATCCTCTCCAAGACATAGCGTCTTGCATGGCATGGGATAAGCTAGTCGAATTGTAAAATATGAAAATTAGACGTTGAAATAGTTGAAGTCATGCTTAATTACGAAAAAAACACTTGTCGTTGTTGCGTACCATTTCACAATCGAAGGTCTCCTCGAGCTTAATGCCGATGCGCCGATCTTCGTTCAGCTGAACGAACCTGTCGCACATACCTCGATCATCGTGGCACCAGCTACACTCCCCCGGGAGATTGTCGTCGTCCGAGTACGACATTTCCTACGTTCATAATTCAAAGATTAAACTTGTACATATTCTATCACAAGTCATGCCAGAATTCACGAAAAAATCCGGCATGGCCTTTGCTAAAAAAGGACATATCGAGCGCCTGAAATTTGCTGGAACGGAAATTAATCAACACTCCGGCAAAACATAGGCCACTCGAAGATGTAAACTGAACATGAACGGCCACTTGGGCAACCACATATCCTATTTGAGCAACAACACAAGATATACAAGGATATTTGGCTGGTCTCACCTCGATGTCGGAGGGGGTCGGTGACTGGGACGACGGCGGGGATGTCGGAGGGGGTCGGTGACGGGGACGACGGTGGTCACCTGAAACCTTATAAGTTATCACTAATACATCCCGAATAATTGCTTAAACTAAAAAATAACAACAAATATGACATGTTCAACTAGTTTTATTAATTCAACTAGTTCTTACTAAATATAAACTTACTATAAATAGAAAAAAACTAGTTCTTTCTAAAAATAAAGTAGTTCAACTAGTTATATTAATTATCTTACTAAAAATACATTAGTTCTATGAATTCAACTAGTTCAACTAGTTTATTAATTTACTTACTAAACTAGTTCAACTACTACTAAAGTAGTTCAACTACAACTACTATTAACATCTACTACTACTAAAAATCTAGTACTAACTAAGCAATATCTAGTACTAGCTATGAACCCTAAATTAACATCTACTACTACTAAATCTAGTACTAACTAGTGGCAGGGGTGGGGCGCGACGGAGAGGTAGCTAGGGGCGGCGAGGTCGAGGGCGGTGGGAGGAGGGCTGCCGGCGGAGGAGGGAGGAGGGGCGGCCGCAGGCGGAGGGAGGAGGGCGGCGGAGGAGAAGGGAGGGGCAGCCGCAGGCGGAGGGAGGAAGTGCGAGGAGGAGGGAGGAGGGACGGAAGGAGGGGAGTACCTTGGCGGTGGACGAACGGTGGCGGCGGCGGCGACGACGCAGGACGACGGTTACGCGGGCGAGAGTGAGAGTGTGAGTGAGAGCGCCGGTCGTGCGCGTGGGGATAAGGCAGGGATAGTTGTAGCGCGTTTGCCAAAACGCGCTACAGCTAATCTGAATAGTAGTGGCGCTTTGCATATAAACCGCTACTGCTAAGTGTAACTATACAAAAAATATGTCAATGCAAAAATACATTGGCCATCAATGATCTTTTTGTGTACAATCTGAATTGTCAATATGAGTCCTCTCCGGTAGGAACCGGAGAGGACTCATATTGCGGCCACAAATTTTACACATAGAGTTCAGTGAAGACCAACTGGTTGTGGTAGTTTCAGAAATAACATATTTAAGGTGGTAAACACCATGTTCACGGAGCGAGGTGGGACTAAACTTGTGGGCTGATCTTAGCAGTAGCGGTTTTCCTAGAAGCACGCTGCTGCTAACTTCTATAGCAGTAGGGCTGTTTAGTATAGTGCGCTACTGCTATAACTAGCGGGGGGGGGGGGGGGGGGGGGCGAGGTCATGGCAACTATAGCTGTAGCGCTGTTTGCGGTGGACGCGCTACTGCTATTTTCCTGTCAGCAGCGCGTTTTGATAACACGCGCTGCTACTAAATAGCAGTAGCGTGGTATTTTGAAGAGCGCTACAGGTAAGATTCTGTGTATAGGCTTTTCCCTAGTAGTGCTTTCTTACCTCCGGCACAAAAACCATAACGGTGATTTATCAAGTTTCTTGTTTTAACCTTCAACAAGGACCACCCACAGTCAAATTCGATTCAACTAAAGTAGGAGAAATAGACACCCACCAGCCACTTTTATGCAAAACTAGTTGCATGTCCGTCGGTGGAACCGATCTCACGAACGTGGTCATGTAAGGTTGGTTCGGGCCGCTTCATCCAACAATACCGCTGAATCAAAATAAGACATTGTTGTTAAACAATATGACGATCACCGCCCACAACTCTTTTGTGTTCTACTCGTGCATATCATCTATGCATAGACCTGGCTCGGATGCCACTGTTAGGGAACGTAGCATGCAATTTCAAAAAATATCCTATGCTCACGCAAGATCTATCTTGGAGATGCATAGCAACGAGAGGGGGGGAGTGTGTCTACGTATCATCGTAGACCGTAAGTGGAAGCGTTTCAAAATGCGGTTGATGTAGTCGAACTTTCTTTGTGATCCACCAATCGAGTACCGAACGTACGACACTTCCGAGTTCTGCACTCGTTCAGCTCTGTGACGTCCCTCGCCTTCTTGACCTAGCAAGACGTCGAGGTAGTAGATGAGTTCCGTCAGGACGACGGCGTGGTGACTATGAAGGTGAAGTGATCCGCATAGGGCTTCGCCTAAGCATTACAAAGATATGACCATGGGAGTAAACGGTGGAGTGGGGGCGCTGCACATGGCTAATAGTTGTCTGGGGTGTGCTATGGGCGCCCCCTGTGTAGCTCGGCTTATTAGGGATGATAGACTACTCATATGAATAAGGAATTCCTTCTTTTCCGGGAGCCCATTCGGAAAGAACTCCAAAGTTAAGCGTGCTCAACTTGGAGTAATTTTTGGATGGGTGGCCGACCGGGAAGTTTCTCCCGGGTGCACATAAGTGAGGACAAAGTGCGAAGAAAAGACTACTATTGATCCGTGGGACCAGTCTAGATCCTACCAGGAGTAACGACCACCGGCGGGTGTGTCCGGGGCATTACACCCTCCCCCCCATATATAAGGCAGCCAGGGTCCGCCCAAAGTAGGATCCGAATCCTACTTGGGGTTTCCCCAAGTGGCGCCCCCCTGCCTTTTTTCAACGGAGAAGAAAAGGGAAGGGGAAAGAGAGAAGGAAGGGGAGGGCGAACCCCCTGTCTTCCTTCTCCAAACCGACCTCCTGCCATAGAGGGGGTGCACCACCCCTAGTAGCCCATATGGCCTGTATCTTCCCTCCGGGGGTTCCGGTAACCCCTCCGGTACTCCGTATTTACTCGGTACCCTCCGGAACACTTCAAGTGTTCGACTACCATCGTCCTATATATCAATCTTTACCTCTCGACCATTTCGAGACTATTCATTATGTCTGTGATCTCATCCGGGACTCCGAAAAAAATTTGATCAACAAATCACATAACTCATTCAATACTATATCGTCATCGAACGTTAAGCGGGCGGACCCTACGGGTTCGAAAACTATGTAGACATGACAAAGACACCTCTCCGGTCAATAACCAATAGTGGAACCTGGATGCTCATATTGGCTCCCACATATCCTACAACGATCTTTATCGGTCGAACCGTTATAACAAATACGTTATTCCCTTTGTCCATCGGTATGTTACTTGCCCGAGGTTTGATCGTCGGTATCTTCATACCTAGTTGAAGAAATATGCCCTAGAGGCAATAATACAGTTGTTATTTTATATTTCCTTATATCATGATAAATGTCTATTATTCATGCTAGAATTATACTAACCGGAAACTTGATACATGTGTGGATACATAGAGAAAATACCGTGTCCCTAGTATGCCTCTACTTGACTAGCTCGTTGATCAAAGATGGTTAAGTTTCCTAACCATAAACATGTGTTGTCATTTGATGAACGGGATCACATCATTAGGAGAATGATGTGATGGACAAGACCCATATGTTAGCTTAGCATAATGATCGTTCAGTTTTATTGCTACTGCTTTCTTCATGTCAAATACATATTCCTCCGACTATGAGATTATGCAACTCCCGGACATTGGTGGAATGCCTTGTGTGCTATCAAACGTCACAACGTAACTGGGTGATTATAAAGATGCTCTACAGGTATCTCCGAAGGTGTTTGTTGGGTTGGCATAGATCGAGATTAAGATTTGTCACTCTGAGTATCAGAGAGGTATCTCTGGGGCCTCTCGGTAATGCACATCATATGAAGCCTTGCAAGCAATGTGACTAATGAGTTAGTTGTGGGATGATGCATTACCGAATTGAACGAGTAAAGAGACTTGACGGTAAAGGGATTTTCATGCTGATTTTTTTGATATATTATACGTTTTTTTCGACATCGTATGCAAAAGATATGGCTGTTTTATTTTTTCATAACATTTTTTTGCAAAACAAGTCCAAATTTAAGATTTTAGTTTTCCTAACTAGTAGATGTAGTAACATAACTACATCTAGAACGATTTTAATTTTTGAAGTTTTTATCATTTTCTTTTGTTTTTTACAAAACTGAAATGGCGATACACGGGGGGGGGGGGGGGGGGGTAGAATTTGAAAATTGCCCTTTAGTCCCGGTTTGTGTCTCCAACCGGGACTAAAGGTTAGACCCATTTTGTCCCGGTTTGTGACACAAACCGGCACTATAGGTTAGACCTTTAGTCCCGGTTCATGTGACAAACTGGGACTAAATGGGCTTGCGGGGCCCCGGCCTGACGCCAGCCTGGCACCACTCATTTAGTACCGGTTCATGCCACGAACCGGTACTAAACGTTCAACACGAACTGGGACTAATACATAGCCTCACATTAGTGCCGGTTAATTTACAAACCGGGACTAAAGGGCTGAACATTAGGCCCGTTTTCTACTAGTGTAGTAGCACTTGGGTATTTTATACTTGTTCAATTGCTAAGATTATTAACTCGAAACAGGAGTTGCAAAATAAAAGGAGACTAGTTGAGGATGAAGTGATGATGTGTGTTGGGAGTGGTTCCAAAACTGATATTATCATCATCGCACACTCCCTATACTTTCGGGATTAGTGTTGAACCTAAAGAAATGTTATTTGGTGTTTGCGCTGAGCATGAACAAGATAGGACCGCGTTTATTGCAATACAGTTATTCATTGAAGACAGAGAATAATTTTTATTCTGTTTACATGAATACAACCTTCTATGGTCATACACCCAATGTTAATATGGTTTATGGAATCTCGATCGTAGTGATACACGTATTTATAATATTGATGCCAAAAGATGCAAAGTTGACAATGATAGTGCAACATAATTGTGGCACTACCATTTAGGTCATATTGGTGTAAAGCGCATGAAGAAACTCCATGTAGATGGACTTTTGGAATCACTTGATTATGAATCATTTGATACTTGCGAACCATACTGAGGGAGTCCTGGACTAGGGGGTGTCCGGATAGCCGGACTATCATCATCGGCCGGACTCCAAGACTATGAAGATACAAGATTGAAGACTTCGTCCCGTGTCCGGATGGGACTTTCCTTGGCGTGGAAGGCAAGCTTGGCAATACGGATATGTAGATCTCCTACCATTGTAACCGACTCTGTGTAACCCTAGCCCTCTCCGGTGTCTATATAAACCGGAGGGTTTTAGTCCGTAGGACGAACAACCATTACAACAATCATACCATAGGCTAGCTTCTAGGGTTTAGCCTCCTTGATCTCGTGGTAGATCTACTCTTGTACTACCCATATCATCAATATTAATCAACCAGGAGTAGGGTTTTACCTCCATCGAGAGGGCCCGAACCTGGGTAAAAACATCGTGTCCCTTGTCTCCTGTTACCATCCGCCTAGACGCACAGTTCGGGACCCCTACCCAAGATCCGCCCGTTTTGACACCGACATTGGTGCTTTCATTGAGAGTTCCTCTGTGTCGTCACCGATAGGCTTGATGGCTCCTTCAATCATCAACAACAACGCAGTCCAGGGTGAGACTTTTCTCCCCGGACAGATCTTCGTGTTCAGCGGCTTTGCACTGCGGGTCAATTTGCTTGGCCGTCTAGAGCAGATCGAAAGCTACGCCCCTGGCCATCAGGTCAGATTTGGAAGCCTAAACTTCACGGCTGACATCCGCAGAGACTTGATTTTCAACGGATTCGAACCACAGACGAGCACGCCGCACTGTCATGATGGGCATGATTTAGCTCTACTGCCGGACAGTGCCCTGGAGGCCGCACATGAGTCCGCTCTGACACTTAGTTCGGAGCCGACCCCACAGATCGAGGACGGGTGGCTAGACGCCTCCTCGGAGGCTGCAACTTCTACGACGATGGAGCAGAATACTGACCTTGTCCCTTGTAAAGCTCGTGACTCCAAGGTGCTGGACTCCTCGCCGGACTCCGAACCTCCTGCGCCCCTACCAATCGGGTCCGATTGGGTGCCGATCATGGAGTTCACCGCCACAGACATCTTTCAGCACTCACCCTTTGGCGACATCCTGAATTCGCAAAAGTGTCTCTCGTTATCGGGAGAGCCCTCGCCGGATTGCGGTCAGGACGGTTGGGATGCGGACGACGAAGAAATTCAAAGCCCACCCACCACCCACTTTGTAGCCACTGTCGACGAACTAACCGACATGCTAGACTACGACTCCGAAGACATCGACGGTATGGACGATGATGCCGGAGACAACCAAGAACCAGCGCCTACGGGGCACTGGAAGACCACCTCGTCATATGACATATACATGGTGGACATCCCAAAGGATGAGAACGGTGAAGAAGCAGCGGAGGCAGATTCCTCTAAGAAATAGCCCAAGCGCCGGCGTAAGCGGCGCCGCTCTAAACCCCGCCACAGTAAGAATGGAAATTCCAGCACCGGAGATAATAACACCCCAGAGAGTGCCGAAGATAACCCCCTCCAGCAAGATTCAGCCCAGGAGGACGGAGAAGCCAGCCCTCACGAGAGAGCGGCAGACGAAGAGATAGAGGATGATAATTACATGCCTCCCTCCGGAGACGAGGCAAGCCTCAACGACGACGAATTTGTCGGGCCCGAGGATCCCGCCGAACAAGAGCGTTTTAAACGCAGGCTTATGGCCACGGCAAACAGCCTAAAGAAAAGGCAGCAACAGCTCCGAGCTGATCAACACCTGCTAGCCGACAGATGGACCGAAGTCCTCGCGGCCGAAGAGTATGAACTCGAACGCCCCTCCAAAAGCAACCCAAAACGCAAGTTACTCCCCCGATTAGAGGAGGAGGCATGTAAACCTTCATCACCAGCGCACAATGAGACAAACCGACCACCTCGTGGCCGCGACAGAGAGGCCTCTAGGCCCTCCATCAGGACCGTACCCCGGCACCGCTCGAAAAGTACGAAGCCATGGGGGAATGCGCCGGACTTGCGAGACATATTGGAGGACAAGGCGAGACAATCAAGATCGATCTACGGATCACGTGGGCGCCCCACGATGCGAGACGACTACCGTCGCGCCAGATACAGCAACTCCCGCCGGGCCGAACACAGTAGACAAAGCTCGCTCGAGCTACCTTGTGATATTGCCCAATACAGAGGCGCCGCACACCCACTATGCTTCACAGATGAAGTAATGGATCATCAAATCCCTGAAGGGTTTAAACCCGTGAACATTGAATCCTACGATGGCACAACAGACCCCGCGGTTTTGATCGAAGACTATCTCCTTCATATCCACATGGCCCGCGGTGACGATCTTTCCGCCATCAAATATCTCCCGCTCAAGCTTAAAGGACCAGCTCGGCATTGGCTTAACAGCTTGCCAGCAGAGTCAATTGGGTGTTGGGAGGACCTGGAAGCCGCATTCCTTGACAACTTCCAGGGCACATATGTGCGACCACCAGACGCCGATGACCTAAGCCACATAATTCAGCAGCCAGACGAATCGGCCAGACAGTTCTGGACACGATTCTTAACAAAGAAAAATCAAATCGCCGACTGTCCGGATGCAGAGGCCCTCGCAGCCTTCAAACATAACATCCGCGATGAGTGGCTGGCCCGGCACCTATGACAGGAAAAGCCGAAATCCATGGCAGCCCTCACATCACTCATGACCCGCTTCTGTGCGGGGGAGGACAGCTGGCTAGCCCGCAGTAACAACCTCAGCAAAAATTCTGGCAGTCCGGATACCAAGGACCGCAATGGCAGGTCGCGTCGAAACAAAAACAAACGCCGCGTTAACGGCGATAACACTGAGGATACGGCAGTCAACGCCAGATTCAGAGGCTCTAAACCCGGTCAGCGGAAAAAGCCATTCAAAAGAACTACTCCGGGTCCGTCCAATTTGGACCGAATACTCGACCGCTCTTGCCAGATACATGGCACCCCCGAAAAGCCAGCTAATCACACCAACAGGGATTGTTGGGTATTTAAGCAGGCATGCAAGTTAATTGCCGAAAACAACGACAAGGGGCTGCATAGTGATGACGAGGAAGAGACCCGGCTGCCGAACAGTGGAGGACAGAAGGGTTTCCCCCACTAGTACGGATGGTAAACATGATATACGCAACCCACATACCCAAGAGGGAGCGGAAGCGTGCACTTAGGGATGTATATGCGATGGAGCCAGTCGCCCCGAAGTTCAATCCATGGTCCTCTTGCCCGATCACTTTTGATCGAAGGGATCACCCCACCAGTATCCGCCATGGCGGATTCGCCACATTGGTTTTAGACCCAATCGTCGGCGGATTTCACCTCACCAGAGTCCTTATGGACGGCGGCAGCAGCCTGAACCTGCTTTATCAGGATACAGTGCGCAAGATGGTCATAGACCCCTCAAGGATTAAACCTACAAAGACGACCTTCAAAGGCGTCATACCAGGTGTAGAGGCCAATTGTACAGGCTCAGTCACACTGGAAGTGGTCTTCGGATCCCCGGATAACTTCCGAAGCGAGGAGTTAATCTTCGACATAGTCCCGTTCCGCAGTGGCTATCACGCTCTGCTCGGACGGACCACGTTTGCAAAGTTCAACGCGGTCCCGCATTACGCATACCTCAAGCTCAAGATGCCAGGCCCTCGTGGAGTCATCACGGTCAACGGAAACACTGAATGCTCCCTCCGAACGGAGGAGCACACAGCGGCTCTCACGGCAGAAGTACAGAGCAGCCTCTTAAGGCAATTTCGAGTCCGGCCATTAAGCGACCGGACACGGCCAAACGCGCCCGGAGTAACATACAACAAGACCACCTGGCACGTTCCGAGAACGCGTAGCAATGCGGCCCCAACCCCAGCCCTTGCATAATTGCAAGAACAGTCCTTCTTGTACATCATTACACTCTGGAGATACCATGGGCATAGGGGGAGGTGCACGACCACGACAGGCCCAGAGTGCGGCTTAACCACACCAGGGGCTCCCAAGTATGTCGGTATTTTCCTTTTTCTTTTTTCTTACCCACAGGACTCCGTTCACCAGAGGCCTTGTCCGGCAGTAGACTTGCCGAACTCACGATGCAACAGCCAGGGAAAGAGAAAGGCTACGACGAACACTCAGGTGGTCTCCATTACGAGCATTAAATCTATTTAATACACCATTCCGCAACCTACCCCTGGAGGGGGACATGTTAAAATAGTCCAATCCCTTGCTTACTGCACTATTTGTATCGCTCTGCATTCATGGCAGTATTTCTGAATAAACAATGCATCGCTTTTTGCTTATAATCGCATTTCTTTCTTATATATGTTCGTTTACAACATGTTGCATCCGTACACTTTGGTATGGCCAAATACACCAGGGGCTTAAGTTCCCCGCATTATCGTGTGATAAGTCCCAACACTTTCACAAGTGCGGCACCCCAAACTTATAGCATTATATGCATCGGCTCTGAATCATGTCTTGGGTCAATAGTTGGGTTTGCCCGGCTCCCATGTCTTGGTACCTTACGTTCCGTTTTATCGGCTAAGGTAGCACTGGGAGAACCACTGCGATTGCGCCCCGGTTGAGCTGGGCGAGCGCCTCAGTGGAGAAAGCTAAAACTGACCGTCATGATAAGGCGAGAGCTGGTCGCTGTTCGAGAGGTTTTTTCGAGTCCCTAAAGACTTATGCCGCTTAGAGCGAGGAACCGGCTTTGTCCGGCCCAGGCGTGGATAGAGCCCCGAACTCGGTCTTCCAAACACTAGGGGCTTCGCCGAAATTTAAAATTATAGAATTCTATGGCTAAGTGAGAGTGTTCAAGCATTATAAGTCCGGTTGCCTCGTTCGTTGTGTTGAGCGCCTCCCTAGATGGACCCAAACATGGGAACAAGAGCGCTCAAGTTTACCCCGAACACCCCAGCACTAGTGGCATGGGGGCTGAAGCCGACGACTTGGCATCTCTCAGATTTGACAAAGGGCCGCACAGAAGGTAATATTTTAAATTAATAAGTGTTGCTTAGCGCATATGAACACAGTTTTCAAGCGCACAGGATAACATAATGTGATTCTACTCAAATATTACATCCTTGGAGCACTCATCCGCAATCAAGCGGGCTCCCTTCAGGACACTCTTGTAATACATTTCGGGCGTGCGATACTCCTTGCCCGCCGGTGGCGCGTCCGTCTGAAGCTTCTCAGCGTCCATCCTGCCCGAGTGCACTTTTGCATGGGCAAGGGCCCGACGGGCACCTTCAATGCAGGCGGACTGCTTGACGACTTCCACCCAGGGACACGCATCCACCAGCCGCCGCACCAGGCCGAAGTATCTCCCAGGCATGGCCTCCTTGGGCCACAGCCGAACTATGAGGCCCTTCATAGCCTATTCGGCTACCTTGTGGAGCTCGACCAGCTGCTTCAGCTGGTCGCTAAGGGGCACCGGATGTCCGGCCTCAGCATACTGAGACCAGAAGACCTTCTCCGTCGAGCTCCCCTCCTCGGCCCGGTAGAATGCGGTAGCATCGGACACGCTACGAGGCAGATCTGCAAACGCTCCTGGAGAGCTCCGAATTCGGGTAAGTAACAGGTAGTTCACATTCACATGCTTGCTTTGCATGAAAAATGCCTTACCCGCCGCTATTTTCTTCACCACCTCAATCTCCTGGAGGGCCTTATGGGCTTCGGCCTTAGCGGCTTTGGCACTCTCAAGAGCCGATGCAAGCTCGGACTCTCAAGTCTTCGAGTCGCGCTCCAAACTCTCATGCTTTTCCACGAGAGCTTGGAGCTCTTGCTGCCCCTCCGCCACCCGCACCTCCTGTTTCTCTCGCTCAGCTCGTTCCGCGGCCGCATTACGTTCGGCCGCGAACACGGCCTCCTTCAGGGTCGCCACCTCGTTCGTGGCCCCTGGAGTACCCACGTTATCCTTGTTATTTATCTTGCAACCAAAATCCTTTTCTGTAAGGTAAAAGTTCAATACGGTGTCACTCACCTTCCTTGTCCTCGAGCTGCCTCTTGACACGGCCGAGCTCGCTCTCGGACCGCTCGAGGTTCTGCTTCAAAGCATCGACCTCCACAGTCTGTGCGGAAGAGGTCAGCAGCGCAGCCTGCAATCCCATATTGACATATTTTTTAGAACTCCTGCGTATATCTTTGTAAGATCCTCGGTCCGGTTTTTCTTTCCGAACACCGAACCGAGCATCAGGGGCTACTGTCTATGCGGTATTCTATTACATGTCTTAAAATTCTTACCTCAAAGCCTGTTAGAAGGCTGCTGCAGGCTTCGGTCAGCCCGCTCTTGGCGAGCTGAACCTTCTGAATCACCGCACTCATGACAGTGCGGTGTTCTTCTTCGATGGAAGCGCCGTTGAGCGCCTCCAACAAGTTATCCGGCGCCTCCGGTTGGACGGCGGCCGCCGGTGTCACAGTCTTGCCCTTCTTATGAAGGGGCCGCCTGCCGGACTCCGGAACCACTGCGGGTTCCGGTGCGGAGTCCGGTGCGAAGTCCGGGAGGTTGCCCTTTGGCACCTCCGGAGCCTCCCCCTCCCTGTGGGTCCCTTCCTGGATCCCTCCTCGGCGTCATCAGCGTCACGAGGGGTGGAGGCGGTCGGAAGGGAATCCATATCCGACGGAGCCAAGGACCCGCTCGATGAAGCGGGAAGATCGTCCTTGGCTAGACTACAGGTTGAATGCGGTATTAGAAGGACGCCACGTGGCGAAAAGACAAATTATAAATCATCCAGGAATTCGGACACTTACGATCTTGCCAGGGCTTGGCCCTAGAGGGCCACTCCTCGTCGCCGTCGTCGGCGTTGGCGGAGCAGTCCGGAGAAAGGGTCCGTCCTTTCTTGGACCCTTCGGCCGCCCCCGTTGGGGAGGCCTTCCTCTTCTTCTTTGCCCCCGCTGGGGAAGAGGCCTCTTTCTCCTCCTCCTCGGGGGAGGAGTCTGCCTCAGAGTCATCGGATGATGAGTCCGATATCACCTGGCGCCGGAACTCCTTCGGGTCCCCGTGGCCTTCTTCTTGGCCTTCTTCTCTGGCACCACGTAAAGGGCCGAAACCAGCAGCCCCGTTAAACGGGTGTCCGCTGGGTCTTTGGGAAGGGGAACCGGACAGTTAACCTGTCGTCTTCTGCCAGTCCTGTTAAAGGCATTGGGAGTTTTAGATCCCACATAGAGTCAAACTATGAAAGAAATGAGTGTCCCATAAAGGATAACATAGCTTACCTTGCCGGCCGGGCGCTGCGTGCTGAATCCGCGTTCTTCAGTTGCGGATACGGGGGCTTCTCCGCCCTTGAACAGCACCCTCCAGGCAGCTTCGTACGTCGTGTCGAAGAGCTCGCTCAATGTCCGATGCTGTGCTGGATCAAACTCCCACAAATTGAAAGCCCGTTGCTGGCAGGGGAGAATCCGGCGGACGAGCATGACCTGGATCACGTTGACAAGCTTGAGCTTCTTGTTCACCAGTGTCTGGAGACAGGACTGGAGTCCGGTCAGCTCCTCCGAACTACCCCATAGCAAGCCCTTCTCTTTCCAGGAGGTGAGCTGCATGGGGGTACCAGATCTGAACTCGGGGGCCGCTGCCCATTTAGGGTCACGCGGCTCGGTGATGTAGAACCACCCCGACTGCCACCCTTTGATGGACTCAACGAAGGCACCCTCGAGCCAGATGACGTTGGGCATTTTGCCCACCATGGCGCCTCCGCACTCCGCTTGGACGCCCTTCACTACCTTCGGCTTGACATTGAAGGTCTTTAGCCACAAGCCGAAGTGGGGCTGGATGCAGAGGAAGGCCTCGCACACGACGATGAACGCCAAGATGTTGAGGATGAAGTTTGGCGCCAGATCGTGGAAGTCCAGGCCGTGGTAGTACATGAGCCCCCGGTCGAAGGGGTGAAGTGGGAAGCCCAGTCCGCGGAGGAAGTGGGGGAGAAATACGACCCTCTCATGGGGCCTGGGGGTGGGGATGAGCTGCCCCTCGTTGGGCAGCCGGTGCGCGATGTCGCTGGACAGGTATCCGGCGCTGCGCAGCTTCTCGATGTGCCCCTTGTAATGGAGGAGGCCATCCACTTGCCTCCCGCTCCGGACATGGCTGGAGAAGGTTGAGGCGAGATGTGCGGACTTGGGCGCTGGAGCTCGAGTGCGCGGAGATGGATAGGCAAAGGAGGAAGAAGGCGTAGGTAAAAAAGGTGGATCCTTATCCCCTTATATATGGGCGGACGAAGACTATGCATCCCCACCGGCCTGGTAAAACTCGCTTATCTCCCAAGCGCGACAATCAATGGCGCGGTTGGGTTACCCACGTCCGTATTGATGGGAATCCCGGAATAAGGGGAACACGATCTCTGCTTCGACAAGACGTGCCAAGGAAACCGCTTCGCTAGACGCGCTGAGGTGGTATAATGAAAACGATTCAAGTAAAGGCTTGGTAGTGGCGTGACGTCACACCATGAAATACGTCAGCGGATTGAACTTGTGTACATATTATTCTCTCTACGGTGGTATGTGGAATTTATTTTATAGAGACGGACACTATCCTGGCGTTCACAATCTTCTATGAATTATTCGGAGGAAGAACCCTCCTTGCAATGCCGAAGACAATATGCGCGCCGGACTCGTCGTCATTGAAGCCTGGTTCAGGGGCTACTGAGGGAGTACTGGACTAGGGGGTGTCCGGATAGCCGGACTATCATCATCGGCCGGACTCCAAGACTATGAAGATACAAGATTGAAGACTTCGTCCCGTGTCCGGATGGGACTTTCCTTGGCATGGAAGGCAAGCTTGGCAATACGAATATGTAGATCTCCTACCATTGTAACTGACTCTGTGTAACCCTAGCCCTCTCCGGTGTCTATATAAACCGGAGGGTTTTAGTCCGTAGGACGAACAACCATTACAACAATCATACCATAGGCTAGCATCTAGGGTTTAGCCTCCTTGATCTCGTGGTAGATCTACTCTTGTACTACCCATATCATCAATATTAATCAAGCAGGAGTAGGGTTTTACCTCCATCGAGAGGGCCCGAACCTGGGTAAAAACATTGTGTCCCTTGTCTCCTGTTACCATCCGCCTAGACGCACAGTTTTGGACCCCCTACCCGAGATCCGCCGGTTTTGACACCGACACATACCTCATGGACAAAATGACTAAAACTCCTTTCTCCGGAACAATGGAACGAGCTAATGACTTATTGGAAATAATACATACTGATGTATGCAATCCGGTAAGTGTTGAGGCTCATGGCAGGTATCGTTATGTTTTGACCTTCAGAGATGATTTGAGCAGATATGGGTATATCTACTTAATGAAACACAAATATGAAACACCTGAATAGTTCAAACAATTTCAGTGTGAACTGGAGAATCATCATAAGATGAAAATAAAGTTTGTACAAACTGATCGTGGAGGTGAATACTTGAGTTACGAGTTTGTCCTTCATTTAAAACAATGTGGAATAGTTTCACAGCTCACGCCACCTGGAACACCACAGCGTAATGGTGTGTCCGAACGTCGTAACCGAACTTTATTAGATATGGTGTGATCTATGATGTCTCTTACCGATTTACCACTATCGTTTTGGGGTTATGCCTTAGAGACAGCTGCATTCACGTTAAATAGGGCACCGTCAAAATCCGTTGAGACAACACCGTATGAACTGTGGTTTGGCAACAAACCTAAGCTGTCATTTCTTAAAGTTTGGGTGCGATGCATATTTCAAAAGGCTTTAGTCTTCGTAGGATACCCTAAGGAAACAATTGGGTACACCTTCTACCACAGATTCGAAGGGAAGATTTTTGTTGCTAAGAACAGAACCTTTCTAGAGAAGGAGTTTCTCTCGAAAGAACTGAGTGGGAGGAAAGTAAAACTTGATGAGGTAATTGTACCTTCTCTCAATTTGGAAAGTAGCTCATCCGAGAAATCCATTCCCGTGATGCCTACAGCAACTGGAGATGAAGCTAATGATAATGATCATGAAACTTCAGATCAAGTTACTACAGAACCTCGTAGGTCAACCAGAGCACGATCCGCACCAGAGTGGTACAGTAATCCTGTTCTGGAAGTCATGTTACTTAACCATGATGAACCTACGAACTATGAAGAAGCGATTATGAGCCTAGATTCTGATAAATGGCTTGAGGCCATGGAATCTGAGATAGGACGCATGTATGAGAACAAAGTGTGGACTTTGGTGGATTTGCCCCATGATCAGCGACCCATAGAAAATAAATGGGTCTTCAGGAGGAAGACAGACGATGATGGTAGTGTTACTATGTACAAAGCTCGAATTGTCGCAAAAGGTTTTCGACAAGTTCAAGTGTTGACTACGATGAGATTTTCTCACTCATATCGATGCTTAAGTCTGTCTGAATCATGTTAGCAATTGCCGTATTTTATGAAATCTGGCAAATGGATATCAAAACTGCATTCCTTAATGGATTTATTAAAAAGAGTTATATATGATGCAACCAGAAGGTTTTGTCAATCCTAAAGGTGCTAACAAAATGTGCAAGCTCCAGCGATCCATCTATGGACTGGTGCAAGCATCTCGGAGTTGGAATATACGTTTTGATGAGTTGATCAAAGCATATAGTGTTGTACAGACTTCCGGTGAAGCCTGTATTTACAAGAAAGTGAGTGGCAGCACTGCAACCTTTCTGATAAGTATACGTGAATGACATATTGTTGATCAGAAATGATGTAGAATTTTCTAGAAAGCATAAAGGAGAGTTTGAAAGGATTTTTTCAAAGAAAGACCTCGGTGAAGCTGCTTACATATTGGGCATCAGGATCTATAGAGATAGATCAAGATGCTTGATAAGATTTTTCAATGAGTACATACCGTGACAAGATTTTGAAAGAGTTCGAAATGGAAGAGTCAAAGAAGAGTTCTTGACTGTGTTGCAAGGTGTAAAGTTGAGTAAGACTCAAAACCCGACCACGGCAGAAAATAGAAAGAGAATGAAAGGCATTCCCTATGCCTCAGCCATAGGTTCTATAAAGTATGCTATGTTGTGTACCAGACCTATTGTGTACCTTATCATGAGTTCGGCAAAGGGGTATGATAGTGATCCAGGAATGGATCACTGGACAGCGGTCAAAGTTATCCTTAGTTACCTAAAATGACTAAGGAAATATTTGTCGGTTATGGAGGTGATAAAGAGTTCATCATAAAGAGTTACGTTGATGCAAGCTTTTTACACCGATCCGGATGACTCTGAGTCTCAATCTGGATACATATTGAAAGTGGGAGCAATTAGCTAGAGTATCTCCATGTAGAACATTGTAGACATAGAAAATTTGCAAAATACATATGGCTCCGAATGTGGCAGACCCATTGACTAAACTTCTCTCACAAGCAAAACATGATCACACCTTAGTACTCTTTGGGTGTTAATCACATAAGCGATGTGAACTAGATTAGTGACTCTAGTAAATCCTTTGGGTGTTTGTCGGTGGGAATGACACCTATGGGATCAACGGAATACCTACTGTGGTCGGCGGGCGCGGGGTTGTGAGAAGAGCGGGTGTCGGTGTCAAAACCGGCGGATCTTGGGTAGGGGGTCCCGAACTGTGCGTCTAGGCGGATGGTAACAGGAGACGAGGGACACAATGTTTTTACCCAGGTTCGGGCCCTCTCGATGGAGGTAAAACCCTACGTCCTGCTTGATTAATATTGATGATATGGGTAGTACAAGAGTGGATCTACCACGAGATCAAGGAGGCTAAACCCTAGAAGCTAGCCTATGGTATGATTGTTGAGATGTATGTTGTCCTACGGACTAAAGCCCTCCGGTTTATATAGACACCGGAGGAGGCTAGGGTTACATAGAGTCGGTTAGAATGGTAGGAGATCTACATATCCGTATTGCCAAGCTTGCCTTCCACGCCAAGGAAAGTACCGTCCGGACACGAGCTGGAGTCTTCAATCTTCTATCTTCGTAGTATGGGAGTCCGGCGGATAATGATAGTCCGGCTGTCCAGACACCCCCTAGTCCCGGACTCCCTCAGTAGCCCCCGAACCAGGCTTCAATGACGATAAGTCCAGCGCGTTTATAGTCTTCGGCGTTGCAAGGCGGGTTCTCCCTTCAAATTCCATGTACCTGCCGAATAGTGTCCGGCTTCATCTTGAACACTGTGTTCCTCGGCTTCTACGCCAAATAATGGCCCTCTTCCACGCGTCGCACGAATGCGAAAAGCCAGGGTGTTTTTTGCATTTCACCCCCTAATTGTGCGAGTCGCCCGCCTATAAAAGAGGCAAGAATCCAGACCCAAACCGCACCGTCTTCCTCCCGCGTACACTCCATCGAAGCGCCTCTGACCTAGAGATCCATTCCACCATGGATCGTTAACGCGGCTCTTCTTCACGCGCACCCAGCCCACCACCGGGGAATTGGAGGGGGTGCTCTATTTCGCACAATGAGCTAGTGAAGCTCCAAACAGAGGGGTTTCTCCCTCCGGCCTTCATGGTTCCAGTCCGAGCCGGACTGGTTACTAATCAAGGTGGGAGGCAGGCGGAGGACACTCCAAGCCCCAATAAGGGGGAGCGAGTGTGCTTCGTCCCCTATCTGATAAGGGGGCTCGGATTTCCAATACATCCGTTCCTCCGCGGGCTCCTGAAGTTCTACGGACTCCAACTCCACCACCTCACGCCCACCTCTGTGCTGCATATTGCGGGCTACGTAGCTCTTTGCGAGCTATTCCTGGGCATCGAGCCCCATTTTGCATTGTGGAAGAGGCTATTTTGCCTCGTACCCCGTTCTCACCAGGGGTCCATATATCAAGTGGGCGGCGCCGAAATATGGCGCATCGCCGGGACCGGATACCTATCCGGCACTCCCAAGAAGGCGTCCGAAGACTGGCCCTCGGAGTGGTTTTATATAGGAGACGCTCCGCTACCGGACCCAGTTCGGATCGGCCTCCCGGAGTTTAGTGTTGCTCCCTTGAAGAAACGCCTCAGCTGGCGCCCGCGGAGCCCCCGATTGGAGGAAGACAAGAGCGTCCACTACTTGATGGGCCGGATAAGATTAATGGCTCATTCCGGCCAGACCATGATCGGAGTCATGGCGACATGCATCAAGCGAGGGGTACAGCCACTGCAATACAGAGGCCAGCCTATGTGGGATTTCAACGGGGAAGACGATGCTACCCGGCACGGCCGCAGAGGGCCGGATTCGACCGAGGATCTGGTGAAGATCTTGTCCGACCTGTACAAGGGGGAGAAGGAGGATTTCCTTCGGGCGAACCCTTTGAATGGGTTTTCCATGATCAACCCTAGAGGATGGGTAAGTGAACACCTTGAAGGGCTCAACCCATGCTTTCGAAGTCTTAAACTTCTCACATTATGTCTTCGATGCAGGATCTGCGCCGGACTGTGGATGACATGGTGAGTCCTGCTCCGCAACCCGAAGACCCAGAAGGATCCCTGGGTCCGGCCTCCGAAGAGGACCAGGACATCGAGGTGGAGCTGATCGACGGGGTGTATCACCAGCTCAGCACAGACAATGCTTTGGTCGCCATTATGGCAGACTACCCCGGACTAAGTCCGGCTTCCCAGGTGAACGCGATTGAAGTCCGGACACCAGTATCTCTTCCCTGCCCATTTCTGACCTTCGCGAACGATGGTATTTTGCAGGAAGCGCCTTTACGGCAGGAAGCCGAGCCCGCGGCGACTGACCAACAGAGGCCAGTCCGAACCAGCAGGCGGAAAAGGAGCGCAGTGCAGACGGAAAAGTCGCCGCAAAGGTATAGCTCGTATTCGAATTTTTAGAGCAACATTCCGAGGAAACGCCTGAGTGCTCATGATCTTTGTAGGACAAAAAGCGCTCGCCGGACTACGAGCGCGGGAATTGCCGATCCGACGAACACCGGCCAGGCTCCAGCGCCCGGACTGGAGGGGGAGGCAAGCGCAAGACGCGAGCCGGATCCTGCTCCAACGGAGGATACCGACAGACTGTCCGCCACCAAGTCTGAGGTGGAGAGCGCTATGAACCATAGGTGCCGCCGGACAGTATTTCAAGAAGCGTGCTTGTCCCCTGAGGCATTGGATGCCTTTAACGCAGGGGACGCGCATCTCCGTGCTGCTCAAAATGGTTTTACCAGAGCCACAGAGCAGTATGTGAAAGACATACGGGTAAGGGAATTTTAATGGTTGTATATACCAGTAGCCCCCGAGACTTAAATTAGTTATGCTAACTGATTTAGGGATCATTGGAAATTTCAGGCAGTTAACGAGAAGAACGCCCAGCTGTCTCGGGAGCTGCAAGATTGCAAGGCCCAACTTGAAGCCGCACTTGCTGCCGCAGGAGGAGAAGGAAAGACCCCTCCTGGTAACACATTTTTATTAATAAATATAAGCGTTGTGCGGCGTGCACGCGAGTCTAATAATGACATTGCAGGTGCCGCCGGACAAGATCCGAACAGGCAAGCATTGCTACGCCAGCTAAAGGCCGGCGAGAGTGTGCTGAATAGGGTTCAGCAGGAAAGGAACAAGCTTCAGGATGCCAACGCCAAGCTCGGAGAAGAGCTGAAAGGCGCTCAGGCCGAGCTGTCCGGCTCCGTTAGGGAGAATCAGCGGCTTCGTCGCGGCATTTATAGTAAGTGCTTAAGCGAACTCTTTTGAAAAGAAGAGTTCGGCGAGGAAGTGTTTTGACATGATATGTCATGTAGGTATACTCACGGGTCGTCCTGCAGAGGAAATGCCCATATCAATGGGTAATCAACTTCCCGAACTGTTGCAGCTACTCGAACGAGTTCGGCAGGCAATGAGCGGCGTCGTTCAGGCTTTATGGCCAACCCTCACCCTACCCGAGGGCCTCGGGGAGCTTGCGGAGAAGCTGCAGGGAGTACGGCAGCGCTTCCGTTTGTGGAAGATTTCGGCTTGCCGTCAAAGTGCTAGGGAGGCTTGGGCCATGGTGAAGACGCGGTACAAGAAGGCGGACCCCAACCACATGGCCGAAGTTGGACCGGTGGGGCCCGATGGGAAGGAGATCCCTGTGAGTTTAGTGTACAGCCAAGTAGAGTTGGCTGCTAAATTTTCCCAACGGGACTGTAAACTAGACAGCCTGTTAGACGGGATTGAGGAGGAATACAATCAATAGATTTGACAATGTATGTTATCCTTTAAAGTGACATGTGAAATGCCTTCTAGCCGGATTGTAGATCGTTTGTCTTTGCCGACCTTTTCGCTTCGACCTCGGGACCCTAGAGTCCGGAGTGTGTCCGAATACCTTTTTGGTTAAGAAACAACCGTGGTATGCATGGAGGCCAGGCGTAGGGGTCATTAGTGCTTTATCAGACAAGTGCCCAACTAGTTATGTTATATCACATGGTCAGTAAGAAACATCTTCCAGGGAGAATAGTTCCGTTAAGGGTTCCTTTCGCTGGGAGGCATGCCCTAAAGTGCATGTCCGGACTGCAAAGAAAGCAGTAAAACATCTGGGGGCAGATAGATAAAATAGGTAAAAAGTCATCTTTTAAATCACCGACCGAATATTCCCTTAAGAATGCTAGCTTTCGGCTTCACCCAATCTGAGGTACACATCCGGCTGACCCGGCAGTAACAATCGCAGAGGTGCTCCCTTTACCTCCTAGCCGGACAATCGGGAACGTAGGCGTAAGCACAGGAGCTAGCCAACCCAGCTTGGCCAAAACTTAAGTCATATTGATGCATATAATGGCGAGTAAAAGGTACATGTGGAAGCTTGACACATGTGTTGGGTATGAAACCCGTATAATTGAGCTTCTGTAAAAGAAGCCCCCAGGAATAATGAGTGCGGATGGCACATCATGCGTATGCAAAGAATGCAAAAATAGGCCCGAAGGGCTTTTAAGTGAAAAGGATAAAAAGAGAAACAAAAGACAGCCGAAATATAAAAGTTTGGACGGGGGAAGGGGACGAACTCTTAGTCCGGCGCTAGGCATAGAATCGTCGGAGGCGGGCTGCGTTCCATGGGTTCGGCTCGAGTCGGTTATCCGACGCATTTCGCAGACGGTATGCTCCGCCAGTCAGTACTTGATCAATAATGAAGGGGCCCTCCCATCTGGGCTTGAGCTTGTCCTTTTTCTTGTCCGGCAGGCGTAGAACTAGTTCACCAACGTTGTAAGTCTTGGCCCGTACTTCTTTGCTTTGATATCTTCGGGCCTGCTGCTGATAGAATGCGGAACGAGCCTTTGCGACGTCCCGTTCTTCCTCCATTGTGTCCAAGCTATCCTGCCGATCAAGCTCGGCCTCTCTTTCCTCATACATGCGCACTCGAGGTGAGTCATGAATAATGTCACAGGGCAAGAATGCCTCTGCGCCGTATACCATAAAAAATGGTGTGAATCTGGTAGTACGGTTAGGCATTGTCCACAGCCCCCAGAGTACGGAGTCGAGCTCCTCGACCCATCTTGCGTCGGATTTAGTGAGTGACCTCACTAGTCTGGGTTTAATGCCGCTCATTATTAGACCATTAGCTCTTTCCACTTGACTGTTGGTTTGAGGGTGATAGACTGACGCATAGTCGAGCTTGATGCCCATATTTTTGCACCATGACTTAACCTCATCGGCTGTGAAGTTCGTGCCGTTGTCGGTGATGATGCTGTGGGGGACTCCATAACGGTGTACCACCCCTGATATAAAGTCTATCACTGGTCCGGACTCTGCCGTTTTGACCGGTTTGGCCTCTATCCATTTGTTGAACTTATCCACCATGACCAATAGGTACTTTTTCTTGTGGGTTCCCCCTTTAAGGGGTCCAACCATGTCAAGCCCCCAGACCGCGAATGGCCAGGTAATGGGTATGGTTTTGAGGGCGGTGGGTGGCATATGGCTCTGATTAGCAAAGAGCTGACAACCAACGCAACGCTGGACCAAGTCCTGTGCGTCTGCCCGAGCCGCCGGCCAATAAAATCCTGTACGGAATGCCTTTCCTACAAGGGCCCGGGCTGCTGCGTGGTGTCCGCCTAGTCCGGCATGAATTTCAGCCAGGAGGTTTCGCCCTTCTTCTTCGGAGATACACCTTTGAAGGACTCCGGTGGTACTTTTCTTATAAAGTTCTCCCTCATGGACCTTGTAGGCCTTCGATTGCCGGACTATGCAGCGGGCCTCATTTTGGTCTTCGGGAAGTTCCTGCCTAAGTAAGTAGGCTAGGAAAGGTTCTGTCCACGTGGCGATTACTGCCATTATAACGTGGGCGGAGGGTGTTATGTCATCTGCCGAATCACCGGTTGGTGCGGTGTTCTCCGGTTTGTCACTACCGGGCTCCTCTTCCCATAGTACGGATGGCTTCAAGAGCCGCTCCAGGAAGATATTTGAAGGGACAGCATCACGTTTCGCACCGACGCGTGCGAGGACGTCGGCCGCTTGGTTATTATCTCGGGCTATGAGACGGAATTCGAGTCCTTCAAACCGAGCTGACATTTTTAGGACAGCGTTGCGATATGCTGCCATTTTCGGATCCTTGGCGTCGAAGTCTCCGTTTATTTGGGATATTGCAAGGTTTGAGTCCCCGCGCACCTCTAGGCGTTGAATGCCCATGGAGACCGCCATCCGGAGACCATGTAACAGGGCCTCGTATTCGGCTGCATTGTTGGAGTCCGTGTACATTATTTGAAGTACATACTGGACTGTATCTCCGGTGGGGGACGTCAGTACGACGCCAGCCCCCAGTCCGGCCAACATTTTGGAGCCGTCGAAATGCATAGTCCAATTGGAGTATGCGCCGTACTCTTTAGGGAGTTCAGCTTCGGTCCATTCGGCGACGAAGTCAGCCAAAACTTGTGACTTTATAGCTCGTCGAGGTTTATAAGTGATGTCGAATGGTAAGAGCTCAATGGCCCATTTTGCTATCCTGCCCGTTGCGTCGCGGTTATTTATAATGCCATTGAGTGGTACTTCAGAGGCCACTGTTATCGAGCACTCTTGAAAGTAGTGCCGGAGCTTTTGAGACGCCATGAACACTGCATCTGCTATCTTCTGATAGTGCGGGTAACGGGATTTGCAGGGGGTTAACACAGTGGATACATAATACACTGGTTTTTGAAGAGGGAACTTATGCCCTTCGGTCGCTCGTTCGACGACGAGGACTGCGCTTACAACTTGATGTGTTGCTGCGATGTATAACAACATTGGTTCGCCCAGAGTGGGCGCGGCCAGGACCGGATTTGTTGCCAGTATGGCCTTTATTTCTTCAAGTCCGGCAGTGGCAGCATCCGTCCACTCGATGTGTTTGGTGCGCCTGAGGAGGCGATAGAGGGGCAATGCCTTTTCTCCTAAACGGGAGATAAAGCGGCTTAAGGCTGCCACACATCTTGTTAATTTTTGTATTTGTTTGAGGTCTTTTGGAATATCCAACTGTGACAGAGCTCGGATTTTGGCCGGATTTGCTTCAATTCCTCTACCGGATACGATGAAGCCCAGCAGCTTTCCGGCTGGTACGCCGAAAACGCATTTCTCCGGATTCAGCTTGATGTCATATGCTCTGAGGTTGTCGAATGTGAGCCTCAAATCGTCTACTAAAGTTTCGACGTGTTTTGTTTTGACGACTACGTCGTCTACGTATGCCTCGACTGTTTTGCCGATCTGGGTGGCCAGACATGTTTGAATCATGTGATGATATGTTGCACCGGCGTTTTTGAGTCCGAAGGGCATCGTGTTGAAGCAGAATGGTCCATATGGAGTGATAAATGCCGTTGCGGCTTGGTCTGCTTCCGCCATCTTGATTTGATGATAGCCAGAGTATGCGTCCAGGAAGCACAACAAATCGTGCCCTGCTGTGGCATCGATAATTTGATCGATGCGGGGGAGAGGGAAGGAATCCTTTGGGCAAGCTTTATTGAGGGTTATTAAAATTGACACAGAGGCGCCAGGATTTATCCTTCTTTGGTACCATCACCAAATTTGCTAGCCAGTCCAGATGTTTGAAATCTCTAATGAATCCGGCTTCCAATAGTTTGGCTAGCTCTTCTCCCATTGCCTGTCTTTTGGGATTGGTGAAGCGCGTAATTTTGCGACGATCAATGGCGTTTAGTATTCCCTTGTCCGTGCAGTTATTGCAGAAGATTGATATTGGGTTGTCCTCGCGGCAGTCCTTTATCCTATCCATAACCAGGAGGAATCTGGCCCAGTAATGATGTACTGTTTCAGTAGGCTCTTGCCGTATTAGAGATAGATCGCATATGTCAAGGCGGGTGGGTGGAATAAAATCCGGATCCCTGCCCATCTTGACGCTCGAAGGCCAAGGGGCTTCCGAATTCGGAAGTTCAGTTGGCTGGGCACAATCCTGCGAGTCCGGGGCGATGCATGATTTTAAGTTCAATGCTCGATCGAAGTTCGTCCCTCCGCGGGGATCCGGCATGGAGGGTTCGGGAATCCGGACATGAATTGTCTTCAACACTAGCAAAGAGTTGCCGTATTGCTGCTCTACCACGGTGACGTGGTGGGTGGCCTGGGGAGAGTTAATCTCTCTCAGATCGGTTTTAAGCCCGATCTGGTTGTAGTCCATAGCGACTCCCAGGGCGGCGATGCGATCCAAGAGCTCGTTAACAGACGAGAGCTCTATTGGATCTAACTGTTCGGCAGCTTTAGGGCTGACGCGAAGATTGCTTCCGACGACTCGAGAAGTCATTGCTGAAGCGGTGGCCGGACTGGCGGTCACGAGAAAACCACCAAGCCAGATTGTTTGGCCGGCGGCCAAGGCCCCTCCGGCGAAAACACCGTCTTTGAAGACGGGTGGAGGCATCCGCTCTATCGGCGACGACGCAGAGGAACTCTCAATGAAAGCACCAATGTTGGTGTCAAAACCGGCGGATCTCGGGTAGGGGGTCCCAAACTGTGCGTCTAGGCGGATGGTAACAGGAGACGAGGGACACAATGTTTTTACCCAGGTCCGGGCCCTCTCGATGGAGGTAAAACACTACGTCCTGCTTGATTAATATTGATGATATGGGTAGTACAAGAGTGGATCTACCACGAGAGCAAGGAGGCTAAACCCTAGAAGCTAGCCTATGGTATGATTGTTGAGATGTATGTTGTCCTACGGACTAAAGCCCTCCGGTTTATATAGACACCGGAGGAGGCTAGGGTTACACAGAGTCGGTTAGAATGGTAGGAGATCTAAATATACGTATTGCCAAGCTTGCCTTCCACGCCAAGGAAAGTACCATCCGGACACGAGCCGGAGTCTTCAATCTTCTATCTTCGTAGTCTGGGAGTCCGGCGGATAATGATAGTCCGGCTGTCCGGACACCCCCTAGTCCAGGACTCCCTCAGCGGGTCTAAGAGCTAGCACAAAGGTTGTTTACCCAGGTTCGGGCCGCGAGGATCGTGTAATAACCTAGTACTGTTTTGATGTGTATTTCAGTGTTCTTGAGCTAGCTACGATGCGTGATTTTGCTCAAAGAGCCGAACCCCCCTCCAGTACGCCTCGGGCCTCCTTTTATTGTCGAAGGAGGCACTACGGTGGCACACATGAGGTGGAAAGGGTACAGTGGCTATGCTTATAGCTTGCCATTACGGGACAAGGCGCATTAAATGCGCCCTTGAGGTGTCCCCTCGCTTTATTGCCGCCTCGCCCTGCTTCAACACACGTCCAAGCCAGCGAGGTGGGCAGCGCCATGTAGGCTGGCAGGCTGCCGAGCTGGCGGGGTGGAGGCGTCTTCACGAAGATCTGCATGTCACCACACAGGTGCTTGCTGAGTTGGCCCCGGGGCCGCCCGTCGCCATGCAGTTGCTCGCCTGGCTCGCTGGACTGGCAGCTGCATGGGAACGGCGATGGAGTCTTGGCGGGCGCGGGCCTGGCCGCGGCCCCGCTGACGTCATCGGCAAGGGCCTTGCCAGGACCACGGCAAGGGTCTTGCCGTGGCACCGTGGTCGTCCCTGGCAAGGATGTTGCCGGAGGTCTCATCTTCTGGTCCTCATCTTATCTTGTGTGTTAATGATCTTCACAAAGATCTGCAAGCCACCATGGAGGTGCCTCCCGAGCCTAGATTCCAATGTAGTCGATGGTGTTGGAAACCTCGGGCTCAAGGGTGGCATGCTCTGCTGGTGCTGGGCAAGTTGCCCCGGCAAGGACCTTGCCGGGGCCATGGAGGCTGCCCCGGCAAGGGTCTTGCCGAGGGATTCCACCTCGCCCTCTTGCTCTTTGTGCCTCTGTCTCGGCGTTGCTTTGATAGTCTCGTGCTTCGGCTTCCCTCCTCTGCCCTGCTAAGTGTGGCCGCAGGCGCGGCTCTGACTGCCCGTGCACAGATAAAGGGGTGCAAAGTAGAACCCCTACTTCTATACACCGACAGGAGTCCCCAGGCCTGGGCCACACATAAGCGCGGCGTGTTGTTGGGCTAGTCCCAGAACGGTGTGCGGGCAGGCGGGGCCAATTTTTATCGCGGTAATTCCTTTGTCTGTCGCAATTCCCCACGACTTGCATTGAATGCGCGACGTGGGGATCATGCGAGGGGTAACCGAAGCATGCTTGTGTCATCCTGCGGTGAGAAGTAAAGAGGCGGCTTCCGCGTCCCTTTAAGACCGCAGGGCCGCTACTCATTTACTTTATTCGCTTTGGAACCGCCGTCCACGTTTCCCACTACACCCGCCCCTCGCGCCACGTACGTCGCATGGACAGCGCGGGGCTGGTGACAGGTGCGTGGAATATGGGAAGACGTGTGCATGGGTCAATACCCATGCACCTTCAATTGGGCGAGGAGGGCGGTCGACAGCCTCTCCTGCTGCCAACTTAATGAGCCGGATTGGATGGGAGAGGTGGCCGAGCCCCGACTCCGCCCCTTTATAAGGAGGGGAGGGGGAGGGACGACACCTCTCAATCTTTCGCCATCTGCCTCCTCCCATCTTGGCTTCTTTCTTCCTTCTGCTATGACGAGAGGGCGCACTGATGCTTCGACGGTGGTGGCGACGGTCTCCACTCAACAACGCGCCCTCCTCCCCAAGAGTCCGCGGCGGCGGAGCCGGCCACGAGGGGAAGTGGGATGGGCGAGGCCGAGGTCGCCGTGGCACCCGGGGAAGAGGAGGACGGGGCGGCGCATCGGCCTCGCCTCCGCCGGCGGTCCCTCCCCCAATGGAGGGCCACGTCGGGGACCAGCCTCGCGAATTCTTCATCAGGCTGCACCGTCCGGTGCATCGTCGTCTCCGTCTCCCTACTCCCTTTGCTAGGGAGATGGAGCTCAACCTACCGCAGGCTCTGAGACTACATATGAGGGGTTGCGGAAATAGCGGCACATGGGCTGACCTTGATTTCCCAGCCGCTCATGTCATGTATCTCCGTCGCAGCTGGAAGACTTTGGCCCGCATCCACAGCCCGACGGCCTCCTCTCCTTCAAGGTCTTTGAAGACATCTGGACTCGCCTAAAGTGTTGCGTGGAGAGCTCCTCTAATGATGAGAACTCTTCCTCGAGCGAAAGTGATGACGAAGACAGTGATAGCGATGACGACGGTAGCAGACGGGAGGATCACAGGTATGACTAGGCGTCGGACCTGCCGTCCCCGGGCGGTGCCTGTAGCAGCAACATCTGCACCAGGCCCCTTCTCCCGCTGGGGCTGGCTCCTTGAACTTCTCGGGGTCGCCTCCTTGGGCCGCTGGCGTGGGAAGGCCGGAGAAGGTGAAGAAGGTGGGTGGCGGGCCATCAAGTCGGAGTACGATGGCACCGACTCCTTTGTAGCGTATTGGCGGACCGCTGCCTCATCTTCTAGCTCTTCTCCCGGCACCATCACCACCAGCCCTCTCCTAAGCGGCCGCCGATATGTTCTCTTGGTGCCTTCTGCTGCTCGTACCTTGCCTAGGCGCTCCTTTTTCACTCTTGCCTTCTCGTTCCATTTCCTAAGGAGAGGGACAAGAAAGGAATTATGCTAGGTAGCATTCCACATCGAAAAATCGGTTTTTATCATTTACCTACTCGAGGACGAGCAGGAATTAAGCATGGGGATGCTTGATACGTCTCCCCCGTATCTATAATTTTTGATTGTTCCATGCTATTATTTTAGGTTTAATTATCCTTTTGCCCTTAGTGGTGTCCATCTGTTCAGTTTTGCCCTCAGATGCAAATTGTGCTCAGTTTTGCCCCTAGTCCGTGCGCACCGACTCGTTCTGTGAACTTTGGCGTCTCCGTCAGGTCAACATTTTGACTCGGCCCTTACAGGTGGGACCAGGCGGCAGAGGCGGCCAATTTTATTCAGACCGTTGCATGCGTGGCTTGCGGGACCCAGCAGAGAGCCGTTGAGCATAGAGCCGTTGCGGGTGTGCTATATTAGCGGCGACAGCGGCGGTGACCACTGCGACAGAGAGCACGACGCTGACCACGGCGAGAGAGCGAGAGCACGACGGCGGTGGGAAGCTAGCTGTGAAGGGCGCGGCGGTGGGAAGCTAGCTATGGAGGGCGCGGCGGCGTTGAGACCCCGTTCGACTCCGAGCTCCATGTCTTCCGCAAGCTCCCGCGCCACCTCGCGGATGCAGAGCTGGGCGCGTGTGGAGATGCCTATCTTCGTCTGTCCGCGGTGCCGGGCGAGCGTTGATTGGAGGGTTTCTCACACACCGAGGAACCACAATCGTCCGTTCTACGTGTGCAGCGAGAATGGGGTAAGAATCGGGGCAATTGCGCCATTTTCATGGTCAGGATCTTTGAGCAATCGGTTGATCTGTTCCGTGTTCATGCAGGTCACATGCTTCTTTCTTTGGGTCGATGCTCTGGCCACGACTCTGATAAATGAACTGCAAGAAGAGCATGGCGAGTGGTTGCGCATGCTGCCCCAAACCATAGTGGCCGCAGCACGAGCTCCGGAAGAAGAGATGGAGGGCGAAGCACACACTGACAGAGAGCTAGCTGTTGACCTTAGGATGTTGAAGAAGAAGGTTAGGAAGCTTGAAGATCAAGCACTACCAGTACCCATTTGCAAATACTTTTGGGCATTTGTAGGTATGGTAATCGCACTGGTTGTAATGTTGAAAATGTATGGAAAGGCATGAATTATGGAGGAATTTGTAATCTTGAAATTGTATGAGAAATTCACCTAGTTTAAATGTTGGTCAAATTTCTTTAACTGTTTGAAAAAAAAAGAAGTGACCAACTTTTAAATATGTTGAAAAAAAGGAGAAGAAATGAAGAATTCAGAAACTTTTGATCAATGAAATGCAGCTAATGAATTATTCCAGAGCCAAACAATTAAAGTTAGAAATTTTTTGGAGCTGTTAAATATTTAATAGCAATTTAAGTAATCCAATTCAAATACACCATGATTTAAATCAAAGACCAAAATGTCATGGAAAATGTTCCTCAGATCTGGTAGATGTTTACACCTAGTGCCAAAATAAATGAACATTTTTTAAGGGCATTACATTGAGTAGAAACTAATTTGTCTAAAAAATGAAGGGTGGAAAATGCACCAAAAATTGGTGCGGCTGGGGACTCGAACCCAAGACCGCGTGGGTTTGTGGTGTTTAGGGCTGCGCTGGTAACCGCTAGGACAGATGGCAAGAGTTTGACATGGTAGGGAAGCAATGTATACATAGTGAGACTGTGAAATTTGTCTAAAAAATGAAGGGTGGAAAAATGCACAAAAAATTGGTGCGGCTGGGGACTCGAACCCAAGACCGCGTGGGTTTGTGGTGTTTAGGTCTGCGCTGGTAACCGCTAGGACAGATGGCGAAAGTTTGACATGGGTAGGGAAGAAATATATACATAGTGAGACAGTGAAATTTGTCAAAAAAAAAGTGAGACCGTGAATGTTTGCACACGCGTGAGAGTGGTTTTCCTTTGTTTTTCACTGAAATTTTGGAGGGTTGGAAGGTTGAAAACGTATGTTTGCACTGCCATGTGGTTTTGGTTAGAGTGGCACTTGGTTTAGAATTTAAACGGAATAAATTTGCATGTTAGTTCATGACTTTTTTTTGAATAAAACGGAGGGCTTCTCACCCCCTCTTTTGAATGACAACCACAAGTTCTCGAGCTTCATGACTTGGTTTAGGTAAGAAATTATATGCTTGGGCACGGACATTTTTTAACACACATAATAAACCCTAATAAATAACTTAGATAAGATGCAACACAAGTACCATTACAATAATAAGTTCACGGACAGTTCACGGACACATGACGAAACATGACACGACACGACACGACATAGAAAAGCAACAAATAAAAAACGAAACAGTCTTCATCTTGATCTCCTCCTTCCACTTTGGCCGCGCGCTCCCCTTCAACACCATCTTCATCTTCACACCTCCTCCTCGTCGTCGTAGGGAAGGGAGTGCATCCCGGCTGGAGTGGGGAAGATGTTCTCGTAGTTGGTGTACATGTTGTAGACGGTGAAGAAGATGGCCTCGCAGTCGCACCAAAAGACTTGGCCGAGGAGCTCGTGCGCGTCAAACGGGTTGGTGAAGGTGACCGTGAGCAGTAGGAGGATGCCGCCGCAGTCACGAACCTCGTTGAGGGTGAACATCCTCGGCGAGCCTCGTGGGAGGTGGGCATAGCCGGCTCTAATGAAGGCACGGGTGAGTTCGACGGAACCCCTCCACCTTGAAAAAGCCCACACTCGGAGCTCCCTCTCCAGGAGCACGCCCGGTGGGTAGCGCCGCTCCGGCATGACAGGCGGACGGCTGAAGGTCGACCCGTTGAACTGCATGGTCTCGCTTGGGGATGGCTCAGTCGATTGGGTGTTTGAATTTGGAGAGAATGGATCGGATCTAGCTTATGGGTGGGAGAGGAAGATAGGCACCCCATTTATAGGCCTGTGGGTGGGAGAGGAAGAGATAAAGGGTGAGAATGGTGTGTGTGTGAATCCGAACGCGTGTGTGTATCCGTTACGCTTTGCACTCTTAAATTTTTGCACAAAAACGATGCATGCATGGGGCGCGTGCGTGCATTTGAATCACTACATAGCTCTTTGACCGGACGGTGCATCTGACTCGTTGACCCACCTAGCTGGCCTCGCTAGCCTAGCGCGCCTAGCACGCCTCACTCGCCTCGCTCGCATGCATGCACGTCGCAGCCTCGCGCGCATGCAAACCCACGTCGCAGCCTATGCACGTCGCCGCCTCCCATGCATGCATGCAAGGCCTGGAAAGGCTGAGACGGGCTATTTACTGCGGTCTCAGGCCCAGATAACGAGACGGCCTAATGGCCAGCGCGCTCGATATTTGTTTAAAAAAAGAATCTCCCAGCCAATCAGATTGCATCTCGCGGAACGCCCCCCTCCCCACAGATTCCTTCTAGAAGGGTTAGATCGACGGCCCTTGTTCAGCGCTAGGGTTAGATGAACGGTCCTGGTTCAGCGCTAGAGTTAGCGGGGTTTGGGAGGGGTTTGGAGCAGTCAAAGCTATGTTTGACCAGATTTCAAATGAGCATAATAAATTAAATAAAAATCAGAAAAATAAAAAACCAGCGCAAATAGTCTTCTTATGTCATATACTAACGATTTAAGTTGATAAACAAGGTTTACATACATTTAAGCGATAAGTCCATTTGTATTGTATGATATCTCGAGTATCTCAAACTCTTTTGTATGAAGTGAAGAGAAGTGTTTTGGGGAAATAAACATGAAAATTTCAAAAAAGTCACCACAGCTTCATTTTAGAGTGACTAAGAAGGATCCAGGCTTAGTTTTTCATTTTTATGTTTTACACTTATTTAAATCTTGGTCAAAGTTAAATTTGACCAGAATTCAAATGAGGAAAACAAATTTAAAAAAAATCAAAAAATGGAAAAACCAGCGCACATAGTCCGTATATATGAAATATATGTTTACGAAAGTTATTTGGCTGACTTAGACAAGGTCGAAAAAAACCTTGCTTAGAGATGAGGCCGTTTACCCTACCTTCGGACCCTCATTTTAGCACATTTTTCATGAAAAGATCAACAACCTCACCACAACTTCATTTTGGATTGACTAAGAAGGATCCAGGCTTAGTTCTTCATTTTGATGTTTTAGACTTGTTTAAATCTTGGTCAAAGTTAGGTTTGACCAGAATTCAAATGAGCAAAACAAAATTCAAAAAATATCAAAAAAGGAAAAACCATGTGCTCATTCAAACATCATCCAGCAGATCTAACCATCATGTCAAACATAGTTCTAACATCATCCAACAGAAATACAACATTATTCATAATGTTTCATAATTATTCACATATAGCGTTCGGGCTTCTGTCTGTTCCTTGAGCTTCTTGCCATCACTTTGCTCCTCGTGCACCTTGTGGTCATTGCTTCTTCTCTTCTCCTCTTGGCTGTCGGTACCTTGTGCGTCTTCTTCAAACCTATCATAGAGCTGTGCAAAACATAAAGGGTAATGAGATCATGTCAAGTGACCCATAAATGTACAGTAGTATTTGACCCTTGCAAGATTTACATACCTAGCAGAACTCACAACAATAGAAGGTTGGTCACCATTTAGAGCCTCACTTGGATCATCATTTGGAGCCTCACTTGGATCACCAAGATCATCATTTTGAGCCACACTTGGATCACCAAGATCATCATTTGGAGCCTCACTTGGATCACCATGATCATCATTTGGAGCCTCACTTGGATCACCATGATCACTATTTGGAGCCTCACTTGGATCATCGTCAAAATCATGCGGCTGTTGACCATCATCATTTCGAACCTCGTCAATATCCTCATCTGATGCAACCGTCTTCTGTCCATCATTTTCATCGAAGCCTTCATCGAAACTCTCTCCGAACGCTAGATCTACTATGTTATCACAATACTTACTGAAATGACCAGACCCACCACATCTTGTGCACTTATGCTTCCTCGCTCCAAGTCCAGCTCCTTCGTTGCGAGGTCTGATTCGACTCTTCCTTGGTCTACCTGCTGCTCTTTTCAGAACTGGAGCGCAAAGCTTGAATCCAGGGTCCACCATGTCCCATTGTTATTTTCCCTCCATAGCAGGCAAGGCATAACACTAGTAGAAAAACACCTATTAGTCCCGGTTCGTAAGGGCCTTTAGTGCCGGTTCATGAACCGGGACTAATGGGTCGTTACTAATACATCCCCCCTTTAGTCCCGGTTCTAACACGAACTGGGACAGATGGTCCTCCACGTGGCCGGTGCGCCAAGCCCAGGCAGGGGGGCCTTTGGTCCCGGTTGGTGGCACCAACCGGGACCAAAAGGCATCCACGCGTCAACATTCTAGTGGCTGTGGTTTTTGTTTTTTTGAAGGGGGGGGGTTGGGGGTTTTGGGGGTTAATTTAGGTGTTTCATATATTGTGTTAGCTAGCTAATTAATAGAGAGAAGTGTCCTCTCTTATGTCCGTGCTTGGTCGACGCTATGTACTATATATATAGCCCTCGACACGCTAGCTAGTAAGAAAATGAAGGGAACCATCGAGTACAGAAGTTCGTCATGCATACCGAGAGAAATGATCGATCGACCTCTCCTTCTCCGAGAGATTGGTCGAACAACAAGTTTCCTATCATGTACGTCCGACGCTACTGGCTACATACATGTACAATATATAAGATCTCTCAATTACAATCCCCTAGCATTTGAAATCAACTTCCACATGGTATTCTCCGGCTTTATTGATGACGTGGTCAAGAAAGAATCCCGCCAATTCCTCTTCAATTGCTTTCATGCGATCTGGTTCTAGGAGTTCATTCCGCATCTGCCACGTCTAATTTGAAGAAGTGGGTTAATTAATACATATATATGAACGAAACTCAACAGAAATAATGGTGTAATAAAATGAAATTGTGAATATTATTAATTTCTTACGCACTTCATATTGTCTTTGAGAGTAGCCCCGCTTGTTTTTCAAAGTCGCGTTGTGGATGAACTCGCACACGTAGTATCCATAGAAATCATTCCCTTGTTCCTGCCACAAGCACTTTATGAGAAATAGAGGTCAATCAAACTGATAATGAAGCATTATAAATGGCATTGATGAAAGTATAGCTGTAGAATCAACGGGAGATGCACACAACTAGCTAGCCAGTAGTACATACTTTCGGGTATGTATATCGCAGCTCCTTCGGCAGTCCCGGAGCTTGTGCGGTGAACTGTTTCCAAACCCTGCAAGACAAAGAAAATAATTATTATTACTTGAGATATCAGGAAATGAACAAAAAGTTGCCGATATGGTGCGATAATGATCGATTGAACTTACTTGCTGAGCATTTCAGTTATGTCCGCATAGGTGCTGGGATCTTTCCGTCTCGAGTCTAAGACGGTTACTAGTCCACGCTCAAGCTTATTCTCCAGAAGAATATAGTGGAAACTACGCACGCATGCATAACTCATCAATTACATTACTATAACCTCGCTCGAGTAATAAGGGAAACCGAATATGCAAACGATCAGTAACACTCACTTACCGTTGTAAGGAAAGAGTATGGTATCTTTGTTTTGATTTTTGATCAACGATTGTAGCAAGTTGTCCTCGGCCTCTTCGACATCCTTTTCAACCAGAAATACATCTATGATATTTGTGTTAATGAACCCAATATCATAGATTTCATTTTTTTTCACTCGACGATCTTCAATCTGCATAATATATTGAGGATAATTAATTATAAATACATGCAATGAAAGAGCCGAGCTATATATAGAGACTTAATGATAGAAATAGTACTTACAGGCAGTAGCAAAAGACCGTTAATTTATCGAGGGCCTTTTGGTTGAAGAACGCGAAGAACTCCTCAAATGGAACACACAACAGATCAGTTCCAACAAGGTCGTGCTCCTCTTTAATGTGCAGATACAAACTATTCGCCCCCTCAGACTCTCTGCAGGTTTTCATGTACCAAGTATGGAACCTTCGCATCATCGTTGTTAGAGATTATTCATCTTTGACGAGAGGCTTCCCTTACTCGCATCTGTGTTCTTCCACCATCATGTAATCAAGAAGTGCATCATCAGGCAGGTAATCTTGTAGATTGCCATAACCGTCCACCATCCCCGGAACATTAGCAACGATGTTGCTGCCAGACACATTGAGTGGGGGGCATGATTGGTTTGCTTGTTCGCCGAGCTGGTCAATTTTTTTCGCAGCTGCTCGTTCTTTTGCTCTTTGATGTATGACAGAACTTCCCAACCGCTCCTCTTGGAGATATGTCTGTTCAGTAATGCGCTCATAGTTAGTTCTCGGCGGAGACTTCACCGGTTTCCTCAGGGCATCGAGAGTGCGCTTTGATTTCACCGGATCTACCTTCTCCTCCGGAGGTGGATGTCTATTCGCTTTCACCCCTTCAAAGAACTCCTTCACGTGGGTCTGCACGATCGTATTGTTTTCCTCCTCGGTCCTCTCGTACGGTAACTTCTCTAGAGGCTTTAGAGGTGGACCGTATCTGTATTGCCTCTCTCCTCTTCTTGTGCTGCTAGACGCCGGAGCAGACGGAGCGGCTGTGGCGTCTGTCTTCTTTCGTGCTTGCTTACGAGGCGGAGGAGAAGGACTACGACGCGCCGGAGCAGCCGGGGCAGCGGCGGGTCTCTTCCGCCCTTGTTGGCGAAGCGGAGAAGGAGGAGGCGGAGTGCCGCCATGCGCCGAAGAAGGAGGCGGAGTGCCGCCACGCGTGCCCTAATCGTCACTCGCCGGAGGAGGAGGCGGTGGAGAAGGTAGAATGCCGCCACGCGTGCCCTGATCATCACTCGCCGGAGGAGGAGGCGGAGTTCCCTGACTCGCCGGAGGCGTCCAGTTCAGAAGGTTGATGAGCTCCTTCCGCCATAGGCATGGAGTCTTCAAAGCAGAACCCAGCCTAGTCTCCCCTTCACCGGTAGGGTGCTCAAGCACGAGGTCCTCAAATCCCTCCGTTATTTCATCCACCATCACCTTAGAATATCCTTCTGGAATCGGCTGGCAGTGATAAGTTGTTCCGGGTCCACTAGGATAAACTTGGCCAACAGCCGCCTTGACCTTCAAACTCATCCATCGCGCCATAATGTGGCAATTTTGAGACTCCGTGATACCATACACGGGATAGCTAGCAGGAGCCGTCAAGACATGCTCTGGCTGAAGCAGCACGGTGGAAGCCACGCCGCTTCTCCGTTGAGATGGCGGGGTAGCTTCGGGGGAAGCTTCGGCAGGTCGTTTGTTGTGATATGCTGCTTCTGGTACCTCTTCTCGTTCCTCTAGCCCCATTACCCTTTCGTGCAGCGCCTGCATTTGGTCCTGCTCCAGTTTCTTCCTCCTCTCGTGGGTTTTGTAACCCCCTGCGTACGGAAAACCAACCTTCCACGGAATGGAGCTTGGCGTGTCTCGTGTCCGTCCAGGTTGCTCAGGATTCCCAAGGGCCATTATGAGCTCGTCCTTCTCCCTGTTTGGAAGGAACGTCCCTCGCTGCGCTGCATCGATATAGTGTCGAAGGTTCTTGACTGGTGTTTGCAGTTGCTCGTCCGTCCACTGACACTTCCCCGTTACAGGGTCCAAGGTTCCGCCAGCCCCGAAGAACCAAGTCCGGCAACGGTCTGGCTACTACATTGTCTCTGGTTCGATCCCTTTTTCAAGTAGATCATGCTCAGCCTTGGACCACTTAGGCCAGGCTTTGAGGTAGCCACCTGACCCCGTGCGATGGTGAAGCTTCTTCTTCGCAGCATTTTGCTTGTTTGTCGCCGACATCTTCTTACTCATTTCCGATGTCTTGTGGGCGACAAATGCGGGCCAGTGATCTTTGATCTTCTTATATTTGCCGATGAATTCTGGTGTGTTTTTTTCTCGACAAACTGGTTCAGCTCTTTCCTCCACCTCCTCATTAGGGTTGCCATCTTCTTAAGAGCACAAGACTTGATTAATTTCTCTTTAACTGGCTTCTCTGGAACCTCCTCTGGTGGTAGGGTGAAATTTGCCTTCAACTCAGTCCAAAGATCTTCTTTCTGCATATCATTGACATAAGACACCTCAGGGTCTTCCTCCTTAGCAGGCTTATACCATTGTTGGATGCTGATTGGGATCTTGTCCCTAACAAGAACCCCGCACTGAGCAGAAAATGCCTTCCTTGTCCGAATGGGTTCAATCGGTTCGCCGTCGGGCGCGATTTCTATGATCTCAAACTTTTCATCCGAGCTCAACTTCTTCTTCGGGCCTCGTCTCCTTACCGAAGTTGTGCTCGATCCGGAGGGCTAGAAATTATAAGGAAGAAAGACGAGAGTAACTAATATGTGTACATATACCAAAACAATGGATGCATCAATTAACTAGTCAGCACGGGCTTAACTAATATATATATACCTGGCCGGACTTAGTTCGATGACCGGAGCATTCAGCACGGTCTCCTTCTTGTACCTCCATTGTGTCACTGGAGCCATCATGAACATAGTCCTCTTCTTGTACCGGCATTAATGGGTCGAAGCCATCATGAACATAGCCCTCTTCTTCACCCAGTCCTTCCTGACCATCGGTCTCGTTGAGAAATGACGCAACTTCATCACTTCCTTGTGCGATTATGTCCCCCAACATCGCTTCTGTTTCTTCGTCTCGGGAGTGCTCCATAGTTTCTGCAAATATTTACAACATGTCAATTATTATTCAAACATGGTACAGATGGATATATATATATATATATATATATATATATATATATATATATATATATATTAGTGGCAGCGCTCTATTAACTTGATAAATTTGGGTGGCCTCGAGAGAGTTAATTTGTCGGGTAGGGGCGCGGCGGGAGGGGGTAGGAGACCAACATCATTTTCTCTCTAGGGTTTGGGTGTCCTCGAGAGTTTTGGTCGATCGAGAGGGCCGATGGGGGTGCTGCCGTTGTATAAGTTATCACGGTCGAGAGGGGGTATATATATCGACCGCCCCTCATGTCGAAGTTATCTCGAGGGGGTTATATCGACAACGACTACATGGGAAAATAATGTTATCGGGGAGGGGGTATCGGTACCCCCCCCCTCGTGTTGAAGTTTCTTCTTTCTCCTCTATTCCTTTCTTTCTTCTTCTCCTGTTCTTTTTCTTCTTCTCCCTCGAGAAAGGAAAATAATTAAGGAAAAGGAAGAAAAGAGGAAGAAGGAAGAAGAAAAAAAGAAGAAAAAAAAGAGGAGAAGAAGAAAGGAATAGAGGAGAAGAAGAAATATAGAAAATTGAAGAAGAAAAATAGAAAAAATTTCTATATTTCTTCTTCTCCTCTATTCCTTTCTTCTTCTCCTCTTATTTTTCTTCTTTTTTCCTCTTATTTATTTCTCCTCTTCTTCCTATCCTCTTCTTCTCCTTTCTTCCTCTTCTTATTTTCCTTTTTCCTCTCATTCTTTCAGTATTGCTTGTTTTAAAAAAAATGTTCAAATAGAAAATTTCGAAAAAAACCAAAGGTTTTGCCTAATGCATTGTTCATATGAATATACAAACATTTGTATATTCTACAATAATTAATATCACCAAAAAAATCTATGAACAGAAAAAAACCTAACTTTTCTAAAAATCTATCTTTTGCATATATGAAAACATTAATACACATATGAACAAAAAATACATATATGAACAAAAACATGCTCTGAACAATTTTTGAACATCTACATACACATAGCCACATACATACACGTATACATTATATATATATATGAACAAAAAAAACTAAACTGATAAAAATGAAAAAAAACAGAGCCGCATATATATATATATATATATATATATATATATATATATATATATATATATATATATATATAGCCACATACATACACATATACATTGAAAAAAAAATTAAACTAATAAAATTAAAAAAAACAGAGCCGGTGCAGCGCGGCGGCTCACAGCGGTGGCGGCTAGATGACGATGGCGACGGTGGGGGCGGCGAGGGCGCCAGCGCGCGGGGGAGGGACGGGGCAGGGGCTCGGGGTGCGGCGCGCGGGGGCGGGCGACGGCGACGGGGCAGCCTAGCGGCGACGACGGCGGGCGCGGGCTCAGGGAGGACGGCGCGGGCTCGGGGAGGCCAGCGACGACGACGGGCGCGGGCGACGGCGACGGCGACGGCGGAGGCGGTGGGCGTCGTCGGGGCAGCCTGGCGGCGACGATGTGCTCGGCGTCATCGGGGGGCAACTGGTGGTGATGAACTCTGCAAAACTGCGAAGTGCTACTTATAGACAAGGAGCATTGGTCGCGTTTCGTGGCACTTTTTTTATCTTTACTTATGGTTGCTATTTTATTTTATTTTTCCTTTTTTTGTTTTTTGCATTATTTATTTTCTTTGGTTTTTTGCTTTATTTTTTAATTCTTTTTGCTTTTAGTTTTAGGAAAATTATGAACTTTCTATTAGTGCCATTACTTTTCAAATTTGAAAACACTTTTTTGTTTTTTTGTTTTCTTTCTTGCTTTATTTATTTTATTTTATTTCTACTTACAACAAACTACTTATTGTTGCTATTTTTAATTATTACGAGGGCCGAACCATAAGACATTAAAGCATTTCAAATGAACTCTGAAAAAGTTGAAAGTTGGCATGGTATCATAAATTGACCCACACATAGCATGTGAATGTACAGAACGGACAATGGTATCATACTCGTCAGTTACAAAGTTGGCATGGTATCATCATAATAGTTGCGGGAGAAAGTCTTCACTTTTTCTTCGCTTGTGTCATTTGCTTATTGCGCCGTAACCATGGATAATCTTCATCGTTTATCAGGATGCTGGGGTCAGCCTTGACTTTAAAGGGAGGAATTTCATGAAGCTTTTCATAATCTTCAGACATGTCTGTCTTGTCCTCCACTCCCACGATGTCCCTTTTTCCTGAAAGAACTATGTGGAGCTTTGGCTCATCGTATGATGTATTCGCTTCCTTATGTTTTCTCTTTCTCGGTCTGGTAGACATGTCCTTCACATAGATAACCTGTGGCACATCAGTATATCCAAGATTTTTCAGATCCACTGTTGTCATTCCGTACTGTGGGTCTACCTGTACCCCGCCTCCTGACAGATTGACCCATTTGCACTTAAACAAAGGGACCTTAAAATCATGTCCGTAGTCAAGTTCCCATATGTCCACTATTTAACCATAATATGTGTCCTTTCCCCTCTCGGTTGTTGCATCAAAGCGGACACCGCTGTTTTGGTTGGTGCTCTTTTGATCTTGGTCAATCGTGTAAAATATATTCCCATTTATCTCGTATCCTTTCCAAATCAATACAGTCAAAGATGGCCCCCTGGACAACAAGTACAGCTCATCACAAACAGTGTTGTCACCTCTGATACGTTCTTCCAACCAACTGCTGAAAGTCCTGATGTGTTCACATGTAATCCAGTCGTCGCACTGCTCCGGGTGTTTGGAGTGTAGACTGTTCTTGTGTTCATCGACATACGGGTCACCAAGGTAGAGTTCTGTAGAACTGTGTAGTGTGCTTGAGACCAAGAATATCCGTCCCTGCATATTATTGAGTCCCTTCCAAGCGTGCCTTTTCCAGTCAGTCTCCCCTCATACCGCGATTTAGGGAGACCTGTCTTCTTAAGGCCAGGATTGAAGTCAACACAAAACCCGATGATATCCTCTGTTTGATGGCCCATGGAGATGCTTCCTTCTGGCCTAGTGCGATTACGGACATATTTCTTTAGGACTCCCATGAACCTCTCAAAATGGTACATATTGTGTAGAAATACGGGGCCCAGAATGACAATCTCGTCAACTAGATGAACTAGGACATGCGTCATGATATTGAAGAAGGATGGTGGGAACACCAGCTCGAAACTGACAAGACATTGCACCACATCACTCCTTAGCCTTGGTATGATTTCTGGATCGATCACCTTCTGAGAGATTGCATTGAGGAATGCACATAGCTTCACAATGGCTAATCGGACGTTTTCCGTTAGAAGCCCCCTCAATGCAACAGGAAGCAGTTGCGTCATAATCACGTGGGAGTCATGAGACTTTAGGTTCTGAAACTTTTTCTCTGCCATATTTATTATTCCTTTTATATTCGACGAGAAGCCAGTCGGGACCTTCATACTAAGCAGGCATTCAAAGAAGATTTCTTTCTTTTCTTTGGTAAGAGCATAGCTGGCAGGACCTTCATACTGCTTTGGAGGCATGCCATCTTTTTCGTGCAAACGTTGCAGGTCCTCCCGTGCCTCAGCTGTATCTTTTGTCTTCCCACACATGCCCAAGAAGCCCAGGAGGTTCACGCAAAGGTTCTTCGTCACGTGCATCACGTCGATCGAAGAGCGGACCTCTAGGTCTTTCCAGTAGGGTAGGTCCCAAAATAAAGATTTCTTCTTCCACATGGGTGCGTGTCCCCCAGCATCACTCGGAACAGCTAGTCCGCCGGGACCCTTTCCAAAGATTACTTGTAAATCATTGACCATAGCAAGTACGTGATCACCGGTATGCATGGCGGGCTTCTTCCGGTGATCTGCCTCGCCTTTGAAATGCTTGCCTTTCTTTCAACATTGATGGTTGGTCGGAAGAAATCGAGGATGGCCCAGGTACACATTCTTCCTGCAGCTTGCCAGGTATATACTATCGGTGTCAAGTAAACAGTGCGTGCATGCGTGGTATCCCTTGTTTGTCTGTCCTGAAAGGTTACTGAGAGCGGGCCAATCGTTGATGGTCACGAACAGCAACGCCTCTAGGTTAAATTCCTCCTGTTTGTGCTCATCCCACGTACATACACTGTTTCCATTCCACAGCTGTAAAAGTTCTTTAACTAATGGCCTTAGGTACACATCAATGTCGTTGCCGGGTTGCTTAGGGCCTTGTATGAGAACTGGCATCATAATGAACTTCCGCTTCATGCACATCCAAGGAGGAAGGTTATACATACATAGAGTCACGGGCCAGGTGCTGTGATTGCTGCTCCGCTCCCCGAAAAGATTAATGCCATCCGCGCTTAAAGCAAACCATACGTTCCTTGGCTCACTTGCAAACTCATCCCAGTACTTTCTCTCGATTTTTCTCCACTGCGACCCGTCAGCGGGTGCTCTGAACTTCCCGTCTTTCTTACGGTCCTCACTGTGCCATCGCGTCAACTTGGCATGCTCTCCGTTTCTGAACAGACATTTCAACCGTGGTATAATAGGAGTATACTACATCACCTTTGCAGGAACCCTCTTCCTGGGGGGCTCGCCATCAACATCACCAGGGTCATCTCGTCTAATCTTATACCGTAATGCACCGCATACCGGACATGCGTTCAGATCCTTGTACGCACCGCGGTAGAGGATGCAGTCATTAGGGCATGAATGTATCTTTTGCACCTCCAACCCTAGAGGGCATACGACCTTCTTTGCTGCGTATGTACTGTCGGGCAGTTCGTTATCCTTTGGAAGCTTCTTCTTCAATATTTTCAGTAGCTTCTCAAATCCTTTGTCAGGCACAGCATTCTCTGCCTTCCACTGCAGCAATTCCAGTATGGTACCGAGCTTCGTGTTGCCATCTTCGCAATTGGGGTACAACCCTTTTTTGTGGTCCTCTAGCATGCGATCGAACTTCAGCTTCTCCTTTTGACTTCCGCATTGCGTCCTTGCATCGACAATGACCCGGTGGAGATCATCATCATCGGGCACATCGTCTAGTTCCTCTTGATCTTCAGCAGCTTCACCCGTTGCAGCATCATCGTGCACATCGTCTGGTTCTTCTTGATCTTCAGGAGCATCACCGTATTCAAAGGGCACATAGCTGTCATCGTACTCTTCTTCTTTGCCGTCTTCCATCATAACCCCTATTTCTCCGTGCCTCGTCCGAACATTATAGTGTGGCATGAAACCCTTGTAAAGCAGGTGGGTGTGGAGGATTTTCCGGTCAGAGTAAGACTTCGTATTCCCACATATAGGGCATGTACAACACATAAAACCATTCTGCTTGTTTGCCTCAGCCACTTCGAGAAAATCATGCATGCCCTTAATGTACTCGGAGGTGTGTCTTGAACTGTACATCCATTGTCGGTTCATCTGCGTGCATTATATATAATTAAGTGTGTCAAAAATCATTACAAAACATCATGAATAGATAATTAAGTCACCAAATTAATAGAAGTTCATCATCACATTAAAACCAAAGTACATACATAGTTCTCATCTAACAACATAAAGCTCTGCAGAGCATCTAAATTAATTAAACAATACACTGAAACTATGTAAAACATTTCAATGCGAAAACAAATGCGATCATAATCGCAACCAATGTAACAACTGAACCAACGACATAATGATACCAAGCCTCGGTATGAATGGCATATTTTCTAATCTTTCTAATCTTGGAGCTCATTGCATCCATCTTGATCTTGTGATCATCGACGACATCCGCAAGATGCAACTCCAATATCATCTTCTCCTCCTCAATTTTTCTAATGTTTTCCTTCAACAAATTGTTTTCTTCTTCAACTAAATTTAACCTCTCGACAATAGGGTCGGTTGGAATTTTCTGTTCAACAACCTCCTAGATAAATAAAATCTATGTCAAGTTGGTCGGCATAATTGTCATAAACAATAAATGAACCAATAGTTATGAAAAGATAATATATACCACATCCGAATCATAGACAGGACGAGGGCCGACGGGGGTGGATACCAAAACCATCACACTATATAAGATGCAATAATAAAAGTAAGAAAATAATACAAGTATCTATCTAAACATACAAGTAAGAATATTTTTCCTTTCATAAAGAAGATAAGAACAAGAGGCTCACCACGGTGGTGTCGGCGATGAGATCGGCGCGGGTGATCGACGACGGTGAAGACGGGGATGGGGCGTGACGGACCGCTAAACCTAGACAAATATTGAGGAAAATGGAGCTTGGCGGTCGAGCTTGGAGAGGAGAAACCTTAAGTAGTGTGGCTCGGGCATTCTTGGGAGTATGGGCTAACAGCCTCCCTGAGGGCCCGGTGCGACGCTCCGGTGGCATTGCTATCCCCCCCCAAGTGCCCCCGTCCCGCCTAACCCTGTAACGTTTGACCACGGGATCTAGCCCTTTAACTTCGCACAGACGGGCTTTGACCAGTGGACCTCCCCACCCTGTTGTGTCAGTTCGGCCCATAGGGACACCCGGGAGCAACATCCGGGCCAAACCCACAGCTACATCCAGTCCGTGTAGACCCGACGCGTCCGTTTCCCCCCTCCAGGTGCCGGCGGCGGCGCCATCCGTGAGGGGGGCCACGCACCGGAGACGCGTCCCGCCTCTTCGGACATGCCACCACACCACCCCGCATGTATGAGGGCCGGGTACGACGCTCCGGTGGCATTGCTACCCCCAGGGCCCCCGTCCCGCCTAACCCTGGAGCGGTTGACCATGAGATCTAGCCCTTTGACTTCCCACGGACGGGCTTTGACCAGTGGACCTCTCCACTCGGTTATGTCAGTTCGGCCCATAGGGACACCCGGGAGCAACATCCGGGCCAAACCCACAGCTACATCCACTCCATGTAGACCCGACGCGTCCGTTTCCCCCCTCCAGGTGCCGGCGGCTGCGCCGTCCGTGAGGGGGGCCACGCACCGGAGACGCGTCCCGCCTCTTCGGACATGCCACCACACCACCCCGCATGTATGAGGGCCCGGTGCAACGCTCCGGTGGCATTGCTACCCCCCAGTGCCCCCGTCTCGCCTAACCCTGTAGCGTTTGACCACGGGATCTAGCCCTTTGACGTTGCACAGACGGGCTTTGACCAGTGGACCTCCCCACCCGGTTATGTTACGTCAGCCCATAGGAACACTTTGGAGCAACATCCGGGCCAGACCCAAACCAAGATCCCCTCCGTGTAGACCCCACGCGTCCGTTTCCCCCTCTAGGTGCCGGCGGCGGCGCCGTCCGTGAGGGGGGCACGCACCGGAGACACGTCCCGCCTCTTCGGACATGCACCACACCACCCCGCATGTATGAGAGCCCGGTGCGACGCTCCGGTGGCATTGCTACCCCCAGTGCCCCCGTCCCGCCTAACCCTGGAGCGGTTGACCACAGGATCTAGCCCTTTGACTTCTCACGGACGGGCTTTGACCACTGGACCTCCCCACCCGGATGTCTTACGTCAGCCCATAGGAACAATTGGGAGCAACATCCGGGCCAGACCCACAGCAAGATCCCCTCCGTGTAGACCCGACGCGTCCGTTTCCTCCCTCCAGGTGCCGGCGGCGGCGCCGTCCATAAGGGGGGCCACGCACCGGAGACGTGTCCCGCCTCTTCGGACATGCCACCCCACCACCCCGCATGTATGAGGGCCCGGTGCGACGCTCCGGTGGCATTGCTACCCCCAGTGCCCCCGTCTCGCCTAACCCTGTAGCGTTTGACTACGGGATCTAGCCCTTTGACTTCCCACATAAGAGCTTTGACCAGTGGACCTCCCCACCCGATTGTGTTACGTCAGCCCATAGGAACACTTTGGAGCAACATCCGAGCCAGACCCACAGCAAGATCCCCTCCGTGTAGACCCCACACGTCCGTTTCCCCCCTCCAGGTGCCGGCGGCAGCATCGTCCGTGAGGGGGGCACACCCCGGAGCCCCAAGACGGGCGTCTACGCATGCATGAACACTTTCACATATGCATCGGGACCCGTGCGATGTTTCAGTGACATAGCTACACCTCGAATCCCCCCACCAACCAGAATTCCTTCCGTGTCGACCGTTTCCCCCCTCCGTGACACGGCGATAGCGACGTTCGTAACGGGGGGCAATCGATATACCATCGAGTATGTTTTTTTATGCAAAAGCAAAAACTAAAGTAAAGTAAAAATAACAAAACAAAGTAAAAATAAAAAAATAAAGTAAAATACACGTATGCCGACGGCATATCTGTGCACACACGCAGGTTGTCCCACGGATC